>CM062816.1:2104977164-2107675557 GCA_031772625.1 Pinus tabuliformis | reverse complement strand
GGTACAAAGATTTGAATTCAAAAATGATTCATTGATTCGAGATCCTCTTTCTGTCAGGGGTTTCATGTACTCCTGGTCGCATAATCATAAGTTAAATTTGGACTTTGCTCATGTACCCCTTGTCACATCACTGAGACAAAACCATTCCACGATTTCATAGAACAAAATATCGAATATGCAGGCAATTCGATTTTGGTATTTTGATTACAACGTCTTATCACACCTTCATTGTTCAGCACTCAATCTCCTTGTAAATACACTCTCTTTATAGAGTGTTCCACCTCCTTCCATGTTCAATTTGGTCTTTTGTAGGTAGTCCAAACTTTCCAATCACAGAGAACTTCTCCTTGTTGCACTGGAAATCCGAGTTTACTCAGCGCTTTATTGCATAGTATTGATTCATGAATGGTTTCTCCTAAGGAAACATTCGCTCAACAAGAATATATATCTAATGCAGTCCTACCCTTTATCGCCTTCTAGTTCTGTTCAATGATATTCTCATGTGAGTATATGTGGATTTCACTACAGGACCAAGCTATCATGTTTCTTGAGCATAGTTCCTACAAACCTAACTTATGACACACATACAATAATATAATGATAATATACAATCGCACGAAATTATCTTCAGGCCCTTTCGTCTGAAACAATGATACCAAATAACGCAAATAGCTCTCGATCATGATTACCTTCAATGCCAAGTAACTCAGTGTTTAATGTTTCAAACAAATCCCTTCGCGCTAACAAAAACCTCACAAAATATTTCGACAGTGTTGTGATACTAAAGATTTTATATCAGATTTATACCAAGATAACTAACATGTTCACTAGTCAAAGCATATACAACACAAACTATAAATCAGATTCAAACGTAAAAGGATTGATATACAACATGTGGGTAGACCGAATACTAGTCTTTTTACCCTCTCTCACCATGACCTGATTTTCAACATTAAATTGGCCATCTACCCTCTAATCATTTCACACATACTCCCACTATCACTTTGAAACATAGCAACATATACAAAAGGATTCTGCAACCATTTCTGGTTCAAATCCACAATCTACTCAACCAAATCTTAGAAATTCTCTAATTCCTTTTTTAACTCAACTAATTCCTTATTCTAGGATCTCATAATCCCTAAGATCTCTATGAGATCTTTATAGATAAAAAATCCCTGATATTCTCACATATTTGAGAATATTTACATTTAAAAACCTCACACACCTGTTCTCACTCAAATTATTAAAAATATACGAAATTCTCGTAATAAATTAAAAAAACATCACCCTCCTAAATCAATCAAATTTACAATGATTTTCTAAGCAGGATGCTCCTGCATCACTAGTCAAGGGATTCCTAGGCCCAACAAGGGCATTCACAACCAAGATTTACCATGTATCTCATCATTACCGGTCAAGGGATTCCTAGGCCTTGTGATTTTTCCTGAGACCACCCCACTCAATTTCAAAACCATCTGGCAATCCAGCTCAACCAAGTAAGAGAAACCCCATCACACCATGGCTATCCAGAAATGGCAAGGAAAGGCTGAAAACCACTGTCACACCTGACAAAACTGATGCCAATGACAACAAGAGAACCAAAAACACACATGCATGTACCATGCATGCCAAAACTAGCAAGGAAATAATACATGCAACTCGATACCTACAAGTAATCTCGTTGTATCTGGCTTATCCGCTCTCTTCCTTACTTGATCTTTGCTTCCCTTTTGCTTTCTTGTCCTTCCTTTGCCTTCTTTCCTCCAATGTGAGATTGCTCCAAGAATACTCTAAGTGCGTGAGAGTGTGAGAGAGAGAAAAGAAAGAGAGATATCCAAAACTAAACTCACAAAAGGTTGTGAACTAATCCTCATAAGCCTTTTTATTTATAAGGCCCTATATTTTCTTCAATTTCAATGATTTTCCTTCATTTTCCTCCTCGCATGCAACTTGTAACCTTTCATCTTCCTTTTCTCCTAATTTCCTTTATTTTCATAAATAAAATGTCAATTAATGTCTCATTGCCTTTTCAATGACGTTGTCATTGCCTTTGCCAATTTCCTTAGCCATAATAAACCAAATGAACACCCACATTAGGATGGTTTTCCCAACATTCAACTTGGAATAAGTGTCCCAGGAACTTGGTTATTATTTTTCCTTTATTAAATTTATTACATGAAATTTTGACCTGGGGCTATTACAGACCCCTCCCCTTAGGGGAACACCATCATTGGTGTTCAATGACACCTACAACCAGCAAAAACAACTCGAAACCAAAACATACTTCCCATGGAGCTTGATAACTTAGCTCGATGCAGTATTTACAATGATTAACTTGTTGAAAAGTAAACCAACATGACAAACCTAAAAACATGACAACCATACTACTTATTAGATCTTTATAACATAGCTCATGGAGGTATTTACATCCATATACATATATACATATACCAAACGTGTTTTGCCTCAACCAGAAAACAATGAAGGATACATAGCACACATCTGATCAATCATCTCCCGTGTACCTTCATCAGGCCCAAAGTGATTCCACTGCACTTTAACTTGCTTGATTGCTCGGTTCTGAATCATGAGCATCTTTCTCTACAAAATACACTGAGGTTCTGGCTGGAATTATCCTTCTAACTTCACCTGCAATACAGATCAATAAATAACATGATCAACATCCTTTACATATATTTTAAGCAATGAAACATGGAAAACATCATGTACTTTCACTATTGAAGGCAGTCCAAGTTTGTAGGCCACTTGTCCAATCCATCAATGATCTCGAAAGCCCACAATACCGAGGTGCTAGCTTTTCACATGACTCGATCGTCAAGGAGATCTTCTTGGGCTTGAAAGTACACATGTTCCCCAACCTGAAACTCCTTAAACAACTTGTGTTGATTTGCATGACTTTTCTTCTTGTCCTGTGTTTCCTTTAGATTCTTCTTGATAACCTACATTTCTTATTCCATCTCTACCAACATGTCTGACCCTATCAATACCATGTTCACTGGGTCACTCCAACTAATAGGGAGTATTACAACTCCACCCATATAGTGCCTCAAACAAGCTCATCCTCAATGACTCCTGATACCATTTTTGTAAGAAAACTCAACCAGAGGTAGATACTCTTCCCACTTCTACTGCTGATGCATAACATACATCCTCAAAATGTCCTCTAAAAGCTTGTTGACCCTCTTTATCTGTTCATCTGTCTGCAGATCAAAAGTTGTGTCGCAGGCCAACTCTATACCAAAGCCTACAAACAACTCTTTCCAAAATCTAGAAGTGAACTTAGCACTTATGTATGACACAATCTTCTTCGGAACACTATGTAGCCTCACTATCTCCCTAATGAAGACCTGTGCTACATCACTAGATGAATATGTAGACTTCACTGGAATGAAGTGTGTTTCCTTTGTCAACCTGTCCACCACAACCATGATGCAATCATGCTGTCTAGATGTCCTTGGAAAACCTATAATGAAGTCCATGAAATTGACGTCCCATTTCCACTCTGGAATTAGAATCAGCTATAGTAAACCACCTGGATTCTTACAATCTACTTTCACCTATCGAAAATCCAGACATCTAGCCACAAACCCTACCACATCCTTCTTGATATTCGGCCAATAATAGAACTTCTTCACCATAGTAAATGTCTTCTCGTATCCTAGGTGACTTGAATATGCTTTAGCATGAAATTCTCTCAGGATAAGCTTCTTGAGCTCATTTTTTTCCAGCACATAGATCCTATCCCTAAATCTTATCAAACTATCTGCTATAATATGATAGTCCACATCCTATTCAACTATAATCTATTGTAACCTATGCCTAAGCTCCATGTACTTGTCATCCTGTAGTCCTGCATATAAGATATGATCCTGTAGATCTGTCCCATAGAACTCATAGTTGTTATATGATTCACCTACACTCTTCTGCTAAGAGAATCTGCAACCCTATTTTCCTTTCCCTTAATGTACCTGATCTCGAAATCAAATTCACTAATCGTGGCCAACCATTTAGCTTTCCTGGCATTTAGATTTGGTTGGTCAAATAAGTATCTCAATTCGCTGTGATCACTCATCAGTACAAATCTCCCCTTAAGAAGATAGTCCCTCGACACATCTTCAACACATGGTTGATCAATGACAACTCAAGATCATGTGTAACATAATTCTACTCGTGCTCATTTAATTTCCTTGATTCATAGCACACTACTTGTCCTTCCTACATAAGGACTCCATCAAGTCCTCTTTTGCAAGAATCTATACACACCACGAACTCTTTATCCGGATCTGCAATCTTAAGAACTGGAGCATTTGTCAAAAATTGCTTCAACTGCTCAAAACTGGTTGCACATTCCTCTATCCATTCAAACTTCTTACCTTTTCTTTGCAATGATGTAATAGGATATGCAATACGTCAGAATTTTCTAATGAACCTCCTATAGTAACTTGCTAACCCCATGAATGAACTTACCTCATCCATTCCATGATAGATACCCATTCTAAGATTGAGGAAAAGCATGGCGAACAATATTGATGCTCTATTAGCAACCTCGGTACTATTGCTAAATGTTTGGCATGCTCTTCCTCAATCTTAGAATATATCAATATATCATCATTGAACACAATAACAAACTTTTCTAGGTAAGGACGTAACACACTATTCAACATATGCATAAAAGTAGTTGGAGAATTATTCAAACTGAAAGGTACTACAACAAACTCATAATGCCCATACCTGGTCGAAAAAGTAGTCTTGTAAATGTCCTCTTCTTTAATGTGTACCTGATGATATCCTAACCTCAGATCAATCTTTGAGAACATTTCTGCTCCCTACAATTGATCAAACAAGTCGGAAATCCTCGGCAATGGATACCTGTTCTTGATGTTTACCTTGTTCAACTGCCTATAATTAATGGATAACCTTATAGTACCATCATTCCTCTTCACAAACAATACTGGAGCACCCCAAGGCGATACATTAGCCTAACATATCCTTTTCAAGAATTTTCTTCAACTGCAACTTCAACTTTACTAACTTTGGTGTGCTCATCATGTATGGTGCCTTTGATGTTGGTGATTCCCCTATTGTTAGCACTTTGTAATTTCCCTAGGATGAGAAGAGAAAATCAGAGGTAACCACAAAACCACTTGTAAGCTAGAATCTAGCCCTTCTAACTTTAGAGAGGGCTCTCAACATTCAATTACTCATATGTAAGGCTTCAAAGATTTACCAGTACGAAATGAGATAGATCCATTAGCATGGAGTCATGTCTACCTAATTATGTTTCAAGTGATGAAGTTAAGAGAAAGAGGAGCTTCTACAGGGGCAAGGTAGGTAGTCTCTTTGGACTTTTTTAGTCTAAATTTGTTGCAGGAGGGTGAGGGGAAGACAAATGGAAAATGACAAACAGAGCATGAAACACCAAGATGAATTCTAACTATCATTTTAGCAAAAAAACATAGATGTCTATCAAACTGAAATAGAGCACTATTTGGAGTGAATTCTGAGTCAATATCTTTGTTTAACTAAACAAGAGGATACATTTCAAAGAATGAATTTTATAGAAGATAACTTGTTAAGAAATAAAGCACATCTCCAAAGAAATCTAACACAAGAATCCTAGTAAATTCCACCTCTGTCTTCATTCACTCTAAAATATAAAAAAAATAAGTGTAGTACACAATGTCCTTTCTCCAAAACTTGACCAACCCTTTTCTCAAGTACATTCACATCATAAATAAACTAAAATGAGTTTTTTACCACCTCTAGGGGTCAAATTCCTCATTAGGGTTTCTCTTTCTAACTTCTCCAATGAAAATTGAACAAATTTCTAAAAACTAGGGACTCTTAACTAGATCTTTTCTAAACATTTTTGTATTAAATTCTTAGCCCCAAATTGAGCTTGTGAGTCATTAAATGATTTATTACAATTAATAAAACCATAAAAACAAATAACAACAGTTTTTTACATGGTCAACCCGTTCAAAAGGATGATTGTCTGGAAGCATAGCACCGACACTGCGCAACCTCCTAATTCACAAGAAACACAAAAACGCAGTAAGGAAACACAACGATCCATGGTTGAGATACCTTTGGTTGATTCCTAAGCTACCTGGTAACTTCAACATGTATGAAAAATATTGTACATGGATATTTTCCCCCTTAGAATATTTCTTTCACCACACAAAGCCTCCAACTTTGACATTTTCACCTATAGCCAAAAATGCAGCACCAGTTTGAAAAGTGGAGCACTATCTGTTTTCATGGTTTGAGTGACAATGAGGTCTCTAGACAAGTTGCACATGTTGGTGATGATGCTAACACTACAATGATCATGCCACATACCCCTTTCAAGCTTCCTTTGACCAAAAATACAAAACATTCATCTCCACATTAAAAACCCTAACCCTAATGCTAGCTAGGGCACAAAATGTTGTGAAAGTTGCTTCTTCAAAAATGACTTAAGAACTTCAGACTAATAGTGTTTGTAGGAGGGATTTTATGCAAAACATTATCACCTTTAACCTCAACCCCATAAACAAGCATACTCTAGGCAAAAATCAAAAATCAAAAGTATGATATTTCACCATTTCCAACGTTCAAACTTTGGCTGCTTCAGCCAATAGGTTCAACTTAACCCTATATTTCTCTTGCATCTCCTTTAACTGTTGTTTGGTGGCTCTTAATTCTTTCCTCATAAAAATATTTTGCATACATATGTCTTTCATTTTCCTGTGTAATGGAAGGGATCTCCTCAACATATATTTGGCACTGTCCATTACGGGTTGATAGATGTCTAAAATATCACTCATTTGTTTCCTATCCATTTCATCCTACTGCTTGAGCTTAGAAATCTCCCTGTGAGCCTTCTTCAATTGCATTCTCAACCTGTTAAAGGTGTGCTTTCCCTCATCTATCTCTGTCTTCTCTTATTGGATTTGTAGCTTTCTACACGAGGATTTGTTAACTCTAGTTGCTGGAATTTTTTCCTTCTTAATATATTATTTCATTACCTTTTCTTTGCCCTTGGATTTGGTAGTTGTTGGTGCATCTTCACTAGGTTTAGCTATATTTTCTAGGATAACTTTCTTTAATTCCCTATTTTCCTGCTGCAACTGTGCAATAACCATATGGGCCTTCTTCAACTATTCTTGCAATTGTGCAATCTCTTTGACTTTATCATCAACAACCTCATCTTCTGGTATGGTTTCCATGGCTTTAAATGTTTGCTCCAAGGGAAGCCTTTTTGCAGCAAACCTAGTGAGGGAATTTTTAAGGACATCCACCACTTCTAGAGAAAACTGTAGCTTCTTGCCTTTCTTCTTTCCTGTTGACTGCACTGTAGTTGAGGGCCTCTTCACTGAACTTCTATTTGGTGATTGAATGTCTTTTACCACTGCTGAGGGTGTTTCTTTCTTGCTCAAAGAACTGGTTGGTATTTCAACCACTAGGTTTGAAGAATCTACAAATGACTTCCATGATTGATTCTTTTATTTATCTCCTCTAATACCAACAACTTAGTTAAGGAAAAGTGGAAAAGGCTAGGTTCCACTTGGCTTTGCTTTCCCTACACTTTGTCTACCATATTGTTGAGAGTCCTAAATAGATAGAAGGGAAAATTCAAGGGGCTCTTCCCTGTGAAATGCATCAAGATTATAAAATGGTATTGATAAATCCTTCCTAAACTACCCTCACATATAAAATAAATCTGAAAAATACCTCTGAATAGCTTGCAAAATGTTGTTGTGATGTTCAAGTAAATACTCTTTAGGCACAATGGACCCATACTCCTTATCTCTATACTCAGGCTTCAAAAAATATTTATAATGGACAATGTCAAGAGGCATGCCCTTGAACCATTAATCTCCCTTAAGGGGAATCTCTATTGCAATTGATATTATGACATCTGAAACTGGAAAGGTGAGCTCTCCAACCTTAGCCTATAACCCATAAAATTTCATGGAAAACTGCTTAGTAAGGTGCATTATACCCTTGAATTTTTTCATAAAACTTGATACATCCCACCTACTCAAAAGAAAATCTGATAGTTGGGTCTACATTGATGAATGTGAGGTATTGGGGTTCAAATCTGACAATGACACCTCCCTTGTGTTTCCTTCCCTCTATAGTTGACATGGTTTTTTGCAATGGAGGGATACTCTAGGGTTTTTACACTGTATTCTCAAAGAAAATTTAATTGGTGCAACAAGTGATAGCAATAATGAAAAGAGGCCCCAAATTTATCTTTTATGACAAATGAGAACATAAAACACTATACAAAAAACCAAATAATACCAATTAGCTCTTGAAAATCCCAGGAAAACTACTGCATGCTTGGTCCTGGTGGTGGAAAATTTAAATAGACAGGTGCAGTGCCAGAAGCGCAATGCATGAGAAAACAAACTCAATCACCTCTAAGAAACACAAATGTTAGGTAATGAGATTCAATTCAGTTTAATGTCATGGAATAATTTTTATATGGAGGCTTCAAATCAGGATTTTTTACAGTTTGGCAAAGGTAAGCACAAAAATGCAACACATAGATAAAGTGTGATGAATAGAGAAAGAGTAGTGAATGCAAAAAACTCGGCGATGGTGAAATTTGGTATTTTACAGGTTTCTATATTTGTTTCTTAGCTCAATAGTGCAATTGGGTAATCATTCAAAACAAAGTTACTTAATAAAACTGGAGTTTGCACCTGTGGGAGTGATTTGACCACAGGGTTGAGAAAAACACAACATTGTCTGCAAACGCAATGCTCCCTTGCCTCCTTTGCACAGAAACAAAAAATGACCACACAACGAGCTTCTGATGGTAAAAATGGAGAGCTGAGAGATTTTGTATGAAGATAATCATGCAATCAACCTCCCAAGGTGGCTGAGAGCAGACTTGATGGCTATAATTACGATTTGAACTTGAATGACCAAAGGGTAGAACTTGGAAAAAGCGCAACAATCATCCTCTTAACCATTGTAATGTTTCTGATGCCATGACTACTCATGATTTGAAATGTAAACTAACTCAAGACACCTATAAATTTATGGCAACCTCCTTATGACAACTTTAAAGAAGAAGAAGTTGAGTCATCTCAAGCTCAAGAAAGCATGGACATTCCAGAAGAGATTTCAAGAAGTCAAAGTCCACAAAGAAGTGATGAAGGAACTCCACAAAGAAGAAGAAGAGGAGAAGGTACTCCATAGTGTAATGAACCTCTAAGAAGATCAACACGACAGATTCAAACCCCTATTAGGCATAAAGATTATGCTTTAATGTCTCAAGTAATGACTGTTTTTGAGCCCTTAAATTATGAACAAGCTAAAAATCATAAAGAATGGATGGAAGCTATGAAATAAGAATACGACTCTATAATGAAAAATGAAACTTGGGAATTAACATAATTACCTGAAAATAAAGTCCCTATAGGTTCAAAATGGTTGTATAAGACACAATTTAATGCAGATGGTAGCATAGATAAGTATAAGGCAAGATTGGTTGCAAAAGGTTATTCACAAAAGGAAGGTATAGATTATGAAGATACCTTTTCTCCAGTTGCAAAAATGAACACAATCAAAATAATGATAGCATTGGAAACTAAATATGATTGGAAGCTACATCAATTAGATGTGAAGTTAGTTTTTCTAAATGGTGACTTAAAAGAGGAGATTTATCTTGTTCAACCAGAAGGATTTGTAAAGAAGGGACAAGAACATCTTGTATGCAAGTTAAAAAAGGCCTTATATGGACTAAAACAAGGACCTATATCTTGGTATGAGAAAATCGATAAATTCTTCTTTCAGCGAGGATTTAACAAAAGAAAAAATGATCCTAATTTGTATGTCAAGATAGATAGAAATGGAGATATAGTATTAATCTCTATATATGTTGATGATCTAATAATAACAGGGAGTGTGATAAATTGATTAAGGATATAAAAAGGAAGTTATCACAGGAATTTAACATGAAGGATCTTGGACGGATGCACTATTCTCTAGGTCTTGAAGTATGGAGAGATGATGGAATGACTTTAATCACACAAAGCAAATATACAAATGAACTACTAAAGAGATTTCATATGAAAGGATGTAAAGTAGTGAGTACTCCATTGGAACAAAATATCAAATTGAGAAGTGATGATGGAACAAAGGAGGTGAATGGAACATTGTATCGACAATTAGTGGGAAGTCTGAATTATCTCACTACCACCAAACCAGACATTGCTTATGCAGTAAGCATACTTAGTCAATTCATGGCTAATCCCCGTGAAATCCATTGGATAGTTGCAAAAAGGGTCCTTCAATATTTAAAGGGGACTATCAATTTTGGTATTGAATATACTAATGATTGTAATGTTGAATTGACAGGTCAGTCTGATTCTAACTAGGACGAAAATTCAGATGACAGGAATTCCACCAACGGATATTAGTTCAATATAGGATCGAGAGCTATATCATGGAGCAGTAAGAAACAACCAACAATTTCCTTGTCATCCACTAAAACAGAGTATAAAGTATTATGTAGTGCCACCTGTGAAGGTACTTGAAGATGTTGGTGAAGGATACTTGAAGATGTTGGTGAAGGTCAACAAGAACCTACACTGATCAGTTGTGATAATCAAAGCACCATAAAATTTTCAAACAATCAAGTATGTCATGCAAGGTCAAAGCATATAGACACACAATATCATTTTGTAAGAGAAAAGGTCCAATAAAAAAGAATTGACTTAATATATTGTAATACAATGGCAATGTAACTCACATATTCACTTTGAGTTTTGTAGAAGTAAATTATGTGTTGTAGAAAATCCAGAATATATTGTAAGCCTAGCTGAGACTTAGACCAACAGAGATGTCAATTAAGAGTGTTAGATAAACATTAATTCCAACACCTACCATATTAAATGCCACAGAAAATTGTCTAAAAATTTCCCAATACTTTCTTAGCTTCCTAGGGAAGCATAGCCACCAACCATCGGGAAGCTTCATCACCGTGTATAAAAGGTAAAATCCAACATGTTCAGCGTGCGTTCTCTAATTGGAATTTCATTTGCGTACTGTTGATTAAAAAATAAACAAACAAACGATATCAATGAACCACATTGTGTTGTGCTGTCTGCTGCCAGTTTGATTCAAAAAAGTATAACTGTCTGTGCGTTTAACCAGAGACGAACAGAAGATTAAAAGAGATTGTACGAATCTGAATTACCTTTTTCCGAGCTGTGGTAACTTGCAATCCTGCAACTAATGACAATTTCAATTTCAATCTCTTGGATTATGAAGACAAAGTGATCTGCATGAACATATCGAGGAAGATGGGTCGAGAGTTGTAAGTCTCTGATATTATATATCCAGAAAACAGTCGCCAGTAGGATCTAGAAGGTTTGTAGACGTTATAATAAAACAATTGTTTGTGCACAGTTATTGATGAGTCAAAGAAAAGTCCAACTGCAAACGGAAGGCAGAAGAAGTCCCTGGAACATGTGGGTGGAAAAGCGTAAAGCAGGCAGCCTAATACATCGTGGACGAGATTAGGCCGTTCAAACATAGAGTTGCGCAAATCAGAAACGATGTTTGTGCAGTAATTTTTTAGTACGTCCATATGAATCTTTGAGCACTTATAAATACGAGATGGTATCCATTATTATTTGTTGAAAAAATCAAATAATCAATTATAATATGTGTTGCTGAAAAAATCAAATAATCAATCACAACATGTGTTGCATTTGGCTAGTTAATTAAACTTCATTTTAATGATTATGTTTACATAGGACTTCTCATTGCTGAACCAAAAATGGAAGTAAGTTTTAAGAGATTTTAAAATATGAAATTAAGTATAATTAAATGAAATAAGATTTGATCGTTTTGAGAAAGAACGTTATAAATGTTTATTGTTATAACGTATTTCACAAACTACAAATAAGAAATACTATAAATTAAATAACTATATAAAAAAAGCTATTTCTTATATTTTAAATTATATTTTTACATTAAAAAGAGTTATTTCTTATATTTTAAATTATATTTTTACATATAAAGTCGTAAGTGAGTTATTTCTTATATTTTAAATTATATTTCTACATATGAGGTTGTAAGTTCTAGGGAAGTGTAGGAAGGGGTAGTTCTATGTTTAGGAGGAAAATGTGTATTTTTTTCAGTTAAAGTTTGGGCCTAGCCATGAACAACCAAGCACAAATCTATGCCTCGTTTTAGAGAACTAATTTAGTAGTTACTTTAAACCCCAACAAATTACTAATTATTAGTGACTGAAAAAACATGATCTAACACTTCTGAGTTGGTTTTCCCCCTCTATATTCTAAGCTTTGTTCAATCTTTTGGTGAGTTTGGTTGAACTATTCCTTCATCTAGGTTGTGGAATTTTTCCAAGTGCCCTAAAGTCTCAATATAGGTGTTCATGAATTAGTGAATAAAGCAGTGCAATTTGCAAAAGGGTCAATATGGATTAACTCTTGAATCTATTGCCAACTCATTCCATGATGAATTCTATGTTAGCAAACGTCACAGGATGGATGACACAAGTGGCAGATTATAGAACTCTCAACAATCAAAAATTTCCACAAGCTAGTAGATTGCATTCCTTGAATGAAATTATAAATGGAGTAGGTTCGCGAATTTACCCTATTGCCAAGGACAATATGTGGCATTGGAAAATTCATGGTTGTTTAATGTGAAGTGATATGGATTTCATCATGATCATGGGTTTTTTGTTGCCACTTTCCGTTATGGAATTTGGAGGAGCTTCTTGCTTCACACTACAATCTTGTTCAGTCACTCTTTCTCTCCTTAGGATTGTATTTTCTCTACCCCAATATTGCACCCTTGAAGCCATTGTGTTTTGAGCTCCAGTGGATGAGAGTAATTCATCTTTTGGTCTCCAATTAAAATTGATGAATTGAGCAGTTGATGACCTAACTCACAGCAACAATAGCTATTTTGATCCAAGATAGGCAAAAATTTCAAGAGTTTGATGATGAATTGGGTTGGCTTCGAACTCAATTTGAGAAGATAAAGATGAACAACTCCCCAATTCCCTACTCTCCATCTTCCTCTATTCATTTGGTCACTCAGAAGCCACAACAGATGGACTCAGTTCTTCCTAACTTGAACATTTTGTTGGTGAAGTTGCCATCGATGGTGAACGATGATGGAAAAGTGTAGTTAATGTATGCATTGGTATCCCATAGTTGAAGTTGATGGCATGGACTTTATGCTTATTATGTTTATGCTGTGATGTTATGGTATGTTGCAAGGGTTGTTGATTATGTTGTTGAAGCAACTGAGTATGTTGCTTGTCAAAGAGTATCATGTGAGCAACAAGGTAGAATAGAGGTATGGCCTAGATGTGTTACCAGACAAATATGGATGGGGATGTTGATGCATTGTGTTATGCTTGTGTTGATGTATTGTGTTATGGAGAGGGTGTTACATATGTTATTGAGTTGGTGACAAAATGTTGCATATGTTTTTGAGTTGGTGACAGAAAATGTTGTGATGCAAGAGGATGCAAGTTAACGAAAGAGGATGCAAGTTGCAAGCTAATGTTGTGATGCAAGAGAATGAAAATTAATGTAATCATTAAAGTTGGCTTATATCAATTCATGTTAATTGAATATTTTGAAATTTATCTCATGTATTTTTAATATTCAAAAGTTGAAAGAGTTTGGAAATGATGAGACAACCTTGGAGTGCAAAGAGGCAAGATTTTTCACTTCATATTCTTGTGTGGAATACTAACAAACATTAAAACTATCTTTTTAAAAGATGTGCTTTTGGAAGGCATATATGGTTGGTGAGCTTGTGATTTGAAAAATTTATTGTGATACCATGTTTGTGAGTTACATGGCACAAAGAGAAAGAGGAAGAATACATGATGTCAAGTTGATTTGAGGAAGGGAAGGAAAAGACAAAGAGATGGAGGTATGCAGGGTTATAGACTTAGTAAATCAATACACTCTATTTTTTATGTATTAGGGGATTGTAGTCTCCTTTCAGGTTGTAGCCTGGAAAAGAACAGGTTGGAGCCTATTGAAGTGGAAGTGGGAGTTGTTGAGTGTAGAAATTACACTTAAGCAAACTCCTGAACACTTAAATTGTCAACCTGGGGGATTCGTAAACTTAGAGACGAAGCACAGGCAATGCCAGAGATGGTATGAATATTTCTAATGTCAATCCCTACTTTCTTTAAAGGAATGATTGCAGAATCAAAACAAAAGGAGAAAAACGCAACTTGAACCATCAAAATAATCTAAGATTGGAACAAGGAAGAATGCATTTGCAAAAGGGATTTAGAAATAAATGGGCAATCACTCTAGCTAACTATTTATTAACTACTGAGTGTGTATTTTTCTTTAGCAGAGACACTTAGAAGTCTCATCAGATGGGCCCTTCAAACCTGCTTATGTAGAGATTTCCTTCTTGCACTAATTTGTCCTGCACTAGTGCAGGAACAGAGATTTATGCAGAGGGTATAAATGGTGTCTTTACTAAAAGTGTTTTACTTCCTACAAGGGCTTGAACTTTTTCAGGTTCAGAGCACTCAGATCCTGTGGCAAGAAACTAGTTCTTGCACCAGATCAGAGCTTCTTGCACTTAGCATTTAATTCTTAAAATAAGTGCTTAGTTACTGCAAGTGTTATTATACTGTGAAATCAAATTGCACACATAAAAATGAATGTTTCTGATTTTAACAGAGTGCAGAAATAAAGAAACAATCCATATAATTTATCCTGTCATAAAGTATTTAATGAAAGCAAGAAAATTGCAGGAAGTAAACTAGAAAGGCTTGCTGCATCACACCAATGTGCATTGGTGCAGGTTCATTTCTCCTGCTTGGACCAGGCAGGGAAAACCAACCAAACAGAATTGCAGAAAAGGAATAGCACACCAATGTGCACTGGTGCAGGTTTATTTCTCCTGCTTGGACCAGGCAGGAAAACCAATCCGAAATCAGGTGCAGGAAAAGGAATAGCACTGGTGTAGGTTTATTTCTCCTACTTGGAGCAGGCAGGAAAACCAATCTGAAATCAGGTGCGGGAAAAAGGAAATTTAACTACTTCACACAGCGGATCCCCTTTCACTCAAACAGGAATACATGTGCTTGAAATTAAATCACACTTGACAATATAAACATAAATTACAAGAAACAGAAAATAGGGTAAACATGCTGGGTTGGCTGGGCCCTAGCCAACCAGTGCGTTTCCCTTTCAAATAGAAACACTGCTTAGTACTTTATCAATTCATTAGCTTTCAAACACAGAAATACGATTTATAAAACATGAGGTGGAGCTCCCTTTCTATTAATTCACTGAGGCAAATACATGCGTGAATACATAGTCCAGCCCAGATTCAGGCGATAACAAAACACAACAATCTGTTATGACCTTTCTCGCTGTGTCTCTGTTCTATATAAACTTCTATCATAAAAACTATCTCATCCTATTTACATTCTCCATTATATAGATCTTTGGCCGAAGGCCAAAAAAATCGTTTAACCAATTACATAACCGATATGCAGAATTTAGCTTCTCGGCCTTCAAAATTAGACAATTCAACAAAACTGGTCGTAGCCAATCTCCAGCTGTTCGTTCTTCATAAATTCAATCTTGGCTGCCTTTGGATTGACATTGTTGTCGTGGCTGGAGCTCGACTGCCTTTAGATCTATCTTGTTGTCGTGGCTAAAGCTGCCTAAAACGAGGCGGTGATCAAGGAGGTTCGTATCTGCTGCAAGGGTTTGATGTGCTGGCACCGATGCAAGATCTGATCCTGCACTAGGATCAGCGGTCATGGTAAGCACTTGGCTACCAAATAAACATTGGAGATATCGATAAGTTAGAAGAGTGATTATAAGCAAGAAATCATGTAATAAATAATTAATTAATGCTAATTTAAGTTAAAAATATGAAATATAAAGTTCATACAAAATATGTCATTGTTCTTGGACTAGTGCAAGATGAGGGTGTATAAGAGAGGTAAAATAGTAGTAAATGGTTATGATTTACGAAGCGGAAAATGGAAAAAAGAGAGCAAATTAGGGGGCTAACATCCTCCCATCCCTAAACTGTTGTGTGTCCTCACACAACTCTTTACCTCTGCAAAAAACTTCAAAACTTTGAGCATTCCAGCTCAATCCTACTCTAGCATACTATCATCAGCCAGTAATGTTTCATACTTCTTCTTTCTGATGTTATTTAATTTCTTTGTCACCTTTTTAAGTCGCCTGAAACATTGCATAGCTCAGTACTTCTAGACTTTAACTTCTCTTTTCTTTTTCTGGATCTCCGCCGTCAATTCTCCTCTACTATGTTCTTTATCCTCCTGCGCTTTGGCTATAAGCTGTTCTAAGTTCTGCACTTGAAGCTCTAGTTCAACTACCCAAGTAGCAGGAGTTACCAAATCTTTTTCCTTTTCTGTTTCGGTAGGGGCTGTGTCTTCCTCAGGGACCTCAATATCCATCATGGTTACATCAGGGAACTCTTCTTCCTCTGGTCCCTCTTCTTCTGGTTCTTCCTCCTCTGGTTCTTCTTCTTCTGGTTCTTCCTCCTCTGGTTCTTCTTCTCCTGCCTCTCCTTCTTCTGCTTCTTCTTCTGCGGGTTCTTCTCCTCCTGCTTCTTCTTCTTCTTCTGCTTCTCCTTCTGTGGGTTTTGCCTCTTCTTCTTCGAATTCCACCTCTTCTTCTTCAGATTCCTCTCCTTCTACTTCTTCTTCTTCTGCTTCTTCGTCGTAGGGTTCTTCTCCTCCTATCTCTTCTTCTTCTTCTGCTTCTTTTTCCGGTTCTTCTTCTCGCATTGGTGCTTCTTCTTGTACTGGTGTAGGAGGGGATTCAACGCCCTGTAGGGACTATGGTTCTTTTTCCGGGGATTTTTAATGAAATCGGCCAACAGAGCATCGTCTTCGACCTCTGTAAATTTTTCTACATCCGCAAGGACTGACAGGTTGTCATTTTCAAGGGTCTGTGTCTGTACTGGTGGCGTAGAAGGAGTCTCTTCAACTGGTGCGCTAGCTGTCTTCTTATTTGAAGATGGGGCCTTTTCTGCTTTTTCAGATCGTTTCCTTTTTGCACTGGTGCAAGAAGGACTCCCCTTTTCATTTTTACTTGAGCCCTTGCTTGTGCTGGCAGGGTCCTCTGTCTCCTTTCCAGTGGTTGTCTCTTTGTGTAGCTATTTTAACAGTGCCTCCCATGTCATACCTTTAACTTCTAGCTGTTTCAGGACCAAAATTTTTATCAAGCCGTGGTGATATAGCTTCGTGTCGGCCTGGCTTGCCCGTCTATCCTGCACACTTTTAGCCATTTTTTCCAAGCTCTTAAGTAGAAAATAGGGGAAATTCATCCTCCACTGGACGTGCCGGCCGGCTTCAAAATGCTGCAACATCCTAAAATGATATACCAAAGTGCGGGTGTATCTTCCCTCACAGGTTACAAACTTCTGTAGGATGAAAAGGAGGTCTTTCCACTGTCCCAGCAGGGCACTGCGCAGAACTCCTACCTTCCAATCTACCTCTATCTTCTTGTTGACGACGAAACACTGCCATTGCTTCCTTTCTAGCTTCTAATTTTTAAACCACTGTTCACCAGTGTTCTCCAAGCTTGTCGCTGCTGCTATAAATTCTTCTGTGACTTTAAATTTGAGAGGCCCAATTTTCACTTGGTCGTTTCTGAAACTCCTGGCAAACTGTAAAGCCACTTCTTTATCGTGCCCGTCAAACTTCTGCAAGAACTGAAGAAAGCCTGAGTCTCGCAATAGTGCAAGACTATTGCGATACTCGGCAGTCTGCTCTACCCTACTGAGAGACGAGGGTTCATTCCGAACAGGCAGCATCGCTGCTTAACGGCTATGAACAGTTGAAAATTTTACATGCAATACCGAGGAAATCAGTTCTTATAAATAGAGATCCAACTGTCCACCATCCCTTCCATCTTATCACTCGTTCATTCGCCGTAGATGCATGGAAACTTTGAGATCAGGCCAGATTGGTACTTGCAGCGGCATTTTAACGACTAGGTGAGGTAATCATTATGAGTGAAGGACATCTAAGATTATGGTAGAGAGGGGCAATTATGTCCAAGCAACGGTTAAAACATTTCCGCATTCCTTCATAATTCAAAAAAAAGAACTTAGCATTCATTAAAAAATGATCATGACTTCTAACTTAAAAACACCTTGTACTTTAAATAATTTTCTCCTAGTTAGTATGATAGCATAAGTACTCGTCAGCTAAGTGAAAGGACTTCATATAAATTTTCATGATGACCACTTTCCTATGTCGTATGCTATGAAAAGAATAACTTGTACTATGTTTCTGACAGGGTGCATGCTTGCACTGATCTGCTTGCACCGCTTAAATTATACTATTCTGCTGGTACCATTCTTCTTGCTTTATCACATAGGACAACATGCTTGCACTAGTGCAAGCATAATATCTAAAAACAGATAATTTAAATAAAATATAGGCTGGACTTCCACATGACTTCCTCAACTTATACTGGAAATTTGCTTTGCCCTTCCTTGATACTTCAGAGCATATCCTTTTGCTCTTTGTGCACGAGATCCTACAATAAATTCATGAGGGAATAAAGAAGTGGGAAAAGGGAAATTTCAGAATGGGAAGGAATTTTGTTACAGGGATTCCAGGAATAGTACCAAAAGAGGGAATAAACAGAAGTGGGATAGGGAAAAAATTTCAAGGGTAAGTGGGATTTCTTCGAAGCGGATAGGGTAAATTTAGAAGAATGTGGGAAGGTTAATCATTCTGGGATTGAAGAAGAAAACTGAGGGAATATTACGGAAGTGGAATATGAAGAAAGGCAGAAAATTTTCTGGAAGGTCTGCCTGCACTGGTGCAAGAAAAAATAACTACAGCGAAAATTAAGCGTTACTTGAGTAAAAATATCCATGCTAATTACCCCAATTGTATAAAGGTTGGTTCTACTGAACCTGCTTTTACTTGGTGGTCGCTAGCATATCTAAAGATCAAGCAACATTTTCTTTTTATTAGAAATTTTTGATCTTCCTGCCAGCAAGCTGGTTTTTAGGTTGATCCTTCTGCAATCATGTCAACGAACTGATTTTCATAATTACAAGAAAATATTTTTTCTTTACTTTTTTTCTTATTTTTTCTTATTTATTTTTATTTTTATTTTTAAGAGGAAGGAGAATTCATGTTTTCAAAAGGTTGGTATTACCATTCACCACTACCTTCCCAAATTGTTGTTGGACTTGTTGTGTAAAATCTTTCCTAGTAGGTGGCTAAAAATACTTCTTTAACCTGTGTCCATTTACCAAGAATACTGAATTTTGTCCATCAAAAGTTTTAACTTCTACTGCTTCATTCTAAAATACTCGGATCACTTCATAAGGTCCCATCCAACGTGTATGGAATTTCCCTTTAAAGATTTTAAATCTAGAATCATAAAGGAGTACCCAATCACTTGGTTGGAATTACTTTTTTTGAATAGACTTGTCATGCCACCTTTTACGTTGCTACTGAATTAGTATGTTCTGTTGAACAACATCCCTACGAAATTCATCTAACTCATTTAATTAGAGAAGACATTGTTGTTGTGCCTCAAAGAGATCTAGTCCTAACTGAACTGCAGTTCTAAAAGTTTTGATATGGAATTCAATTGGTAACAGAACCTGTTTGCCATATACCAGCTCATATGGTGTATGTCCCGTGCTATTTCTCCAAGTGGTTCTGTATGCCCACAAAGCCTCTGGTAATATTTCAGCCTAGTCCTTCCGATGCATATTTACTGTCTTTGTAAGAATGGACTCGATCACTTTGTTTGTGGATTCCACTTGGCCATTTGCTTGTGGGTGATACGGCGTGGATTTCCTGTGCCGGATCTTATATTGCTCCATCACACCCTGTACCAAATTAGAAATAAACTGCGGACCATTGTCAGAAACAATTTCTCTAGGCACACCAAATCTAGTAAAGATTTTAGTAAAAAGAAAATCAACAACAACTTTTTCCGTAGCAAAAGAAACAGCTTTAGCTTCTACCCATTTCATAACAAAATCTGTACAAACCAAGATATGATTTTTACTTAATGATGTTGGATTTATTGGCCCTATAAAATCAATAGCCCATTTTTCAAATGGCTCAATCATAACTTGGGGGCATAAAGGCATTTCATTGGTTTGATTAGGCTGGCCCATTCACTGACAGCTATCACAACGCCTGACATACTATTTGGCATCCTTAAACAAGGAAGGCCAAAAGTAACCAGCACACAATACTTTATATGCAGTCCGCTTATCAGTGAAGTGGCCTCCACAAGGTTCATCATGAGCAGATTTCAATATGTCAAACACTTCCTCCTCTCTTACACACCTACAGATAATCAGATCTGGACCAGTGTAAAAGAGATCTCCTTGAATCCAGGAATATGCAGCACTTTTCTGAACAATACTCCACTTTTCACAGGAAAACAAGTGGGGTGGTGTTTTCCCAATAACCAGGTAATTAGCAATGTCAGCAAACCATGGGGAATCTGTGGACATAGAAAAAAGATGTTCATCTAGAAAATCATCATTAACAGGAGTTGCTTCACCAGGATTATCTAATCTAGAAGTAAAATCTGCTACAACATTAGATTTTCCTGGTCTATCAACAATAGTAATATTAAATTCTTGCAACAATAGTAACCACCTAGTCACTCTACTGCTAGTTAATGGCTCGTTCATCAAATATTTGATTGTGGAATGATCAGTATGTACAAATACTTCATATCCTATAATATAGTGTTTGAACTTATTAATTGCAAAAATTACAACTAAAAACTCTTTCTCTGTAACTGTATAATTTAATTCAGCGGAAGACAAAATTTAAGTATGGGGGATTTACGCAGTGCATTATATTAGATATCATTTTTGGGATTCAACTGCGTTAAGTAAGTCATTCAAACGTATGACCATTTCCATGAGAGGTAGTCGTAACTGACTAATTTCTCATGATTTTTGAATAGTTCACTTAGGAAGACAAAATCTTACTAATATAATAAATAGCATAGGATTGTTTATTTTCCTCTTGTCCTAAAGCTGCGCTAATAGCCAAATCTGAAGCATTAGAGGAAATGTGAAAAGGCAGAGACCAGTTAGGTACTCTTAAAACTGGTGCATGTACTAACTTTTCCTTCAATGTTTCAAAAGACTGTTGGCAAGCTGTGGTCCAAGAAAATTCACTATCCTTATCTAGAAACTGGAAAAGAGGGGCAGCTATCTTAGAAAAAATTTCAATGAATCTCCCATAGTAGCCAGCATGTCCTAAAAAACCTCTTACTTCCCTTTGAGTTTTGGGTGCAGGAAGATGAAGAATGATTTCGATCTTTGCTGGATCAACTTGGATACCTTTACTAGAAATCAAATGGCCAAGTACCACTCCCGCTTTGCACATTAATCTACATTTCTTGTCACTCAAGGCGAGATGGGCTTCTTGACAACGAAGAAGTACTTCTAGATTTTTGAGAGCTTCTTGAAAAGAATCACCAAACACATAAAAGTCATCCATATAAATTTCTACAAAATCTAGATCAGTAAAAATGGCCAGGACTGCCCTTTGAAAGGTCGTCAGAGCATTACATAAACCAAAGGGGAGCACTCTATAAGAAAATGTACCCCATGGACATGTAAAAGTAGTTTTATCCTAATCTTTGGGTGCAATTTGTATCTGATTATAACCACTGAAGCCATCCAAAAAGGAAAAATATTTCTTTCCTGCAAGGTTATCAAGCAACTGGTCAATGAAAGGGAGAGGGAAGTAATCTTTGATAGTGGCTTTGTTTAATTCTTGATAATCAATACAAATACGCCATCTTCCATCTTTCTTAGGTACTAGCACTAATTCAGAGACCCACTGACTGTCAGAAATAGGATAGATAAAACCAGCGTCCAAGAGTTTCTGTACTTCTTCCTTCACAATATCTCTTAGAGCTGGATTCATTTGCCTTTGAGGTTGTTGGATAGGTCGGGCTCCATCCTGAATATAGATATGATGTGTACAAGTTTCAGGGGGAATACCATTCATATCTTCATATCCCCATGCAAAGGCACTAAGATGGTTTTGCAACAAATTCACAAGCTGCTCTCACTAAGATGAGTCCAAATCTAAACTAATATACAAGGATTTACCGAGGCTAATCTCAACAAGAGTAGTATCAGGCTTAGGAGTACTCAAAGGGGTGGTCAAATGCAGCAGTACAGAAGAATGAGAATCATGGTTATCTTGAAAATCTAGGTTGAAAATCTAGCTTAATAGCTCAAAATTAGGCATAGTGTCTAGATTATTCAGGAAATCTTGAATCTCATCTTCTTGTGAAGACCCAATATGCTGATGGATAAGGGAAATGGGCTGAGTCTCCTCATCACTGCTCTGATCCAACCATAAAGTATCTCAAAGGTCCTGAATGGATCTGGCAGGGGGGTATAAGGCAACTTTCTTCCTAGAATCTCCATGCGAAATATACATATCACCGGAGCAACATCCAATATATGCATCGGCTGTAGCAAGCCATGGTCGACCCAAGATCAAGGGATGTCCTCCTACTGGGTTCTTTGGCTGAATCACAATGAAATTAGCAGGATATTCCCAAGAATCTAATGAGATGATCACATCGTCCAATACTCCTTCTAGCTTAATTTTAGATATATCTGCTAATTCAAGCATAGTGGGAGTAGGGCGAAGATGAGATAACCGAAGTTGATCCATGGTTTGCTTAGTCATGACATTAATGGCTGCCCCCAGGTCTATAAGAACATTAGAGACAAGGACATTACCAATCTGAACTGAGACAACAGGGTTTCCAGGATCAGTATATTTTTCCATAGACACACATCCCATCATCAACTCTGCTACCCTACCAACAAATTGAATGGTTTAGGGTTCCAATCTCTTCCTCTTGAGTTTCTTGAGACAGAGTTCCTTAATAATCTTGGTACAAATAGGGATCTCTTTGATGGCTTGGAGCAGAGGTATCTTAATGAAAAGATTCCGAAGCTCCGATGCCAAGCTAGTCTCAGAAATAGGCTCACTTCTTTCCATTACTAGCCTCTCTGGGAAGGGAGGCTGGTTGGAAGAAGATGGCAAGGATTTAGAGGGTACGGGTTGCTTAATGATAGCTTCCAGAGAATTATTAAGAGTTTCCTCTTCTTCTTTCTCTTCAACAATCACTCTAGGTTGCTTCTGATTTTCTGATGTTATAGTCCTTCCCAATCTTAATTGAATATCATGAACCCCAACTGGAATAGACTGGTACTCAAATAAAGGTGGGTTTGTTACATAGATCATTTGCACTACTTTATTATTGTTAGGATTGGGCATAGGTTGAGCAGACAACTGAGGAGGTCGAAAAGGTGGAGGTAAAGGTAATGGTGGAGTAGACTGACTCGGAGGTTGAGGCATTGAATAAGGTGTATGTGTAGATGGATATGACTGCATGGGTGGCTGGTAGGAATATGGAGAATGAGTTGGCCCTCTCCAACCTTGTTGCCATGGTTGAGAAGGTTGTCCATGCTGATATTGGTTCCCATACTGCCACTGCTAATTAGTGTTAGGATAAGAATATGCATGTGAATTATAACCAAAATAGTGTGGAGAAAATTCAGGAGCCATACCTGCACCTACCTGAGGCCAATTTCTTTTTGCTCCCATAGCATACAAGTATTCAGCTTCAGGCTATCCCCCTGTAAATACAACTTTAAGTCCTGGTATAGAGGGACATTTTTCTGTGACATGGTCTTCTGCACAAATAGCACACTTATTAGTTTCTTTCAAATTAAGAGGACATTCTTTAGGAGGATGCTTGTCTCTACATTTAGGATAGAAAATACTTAATGACTCTTGTTCCTTCATGAGTTTTTGCTGAAATTTTAAAGAGTCCAACTGTTTGGTAACAGTATTCATTATATCAATTTTCATGTTTTCCATTTTATTTTCTAGTCCAATAATCATAGCATCAGTAGATTCGGTTTTTCTATTTCTATTTCGAGTTCCTCTACCAGATCTATACTGATTTCTTGAAAATTTCCTGCATAATTCACAAATTTGTTCAAAAGTTTGCTAAGAAATATCACCTTGTCCTAACAGATTTAAATTATTTCTAGAATTATCAGTAAGTCCTCTTAAGAACAAGGTTCTAATAGTACTGGAATCAAGCTTCATTTTGACCTTTGTAAAATATACAGAAATATTTCTAGGTAATCTTCAAGAGTTTCATCATCATCCTGTATGATTGTAAAAATCTCATCCTGCATGTCCCGAGTTTTGCAATATTCTTGATATTTAGACAAAAACACTCTCTTCATCTGATCCCAAGAGGCTATAGTGTTTCCTCCTAACCCCATAAACCAGCGTAAAGCTGAGTCCTTGAGAGTAACAGGAAATAATATTAGCTTCTGAGCATCAGTTGAATAATCATAACTTCTACACAGAATATCAAACTCGAATAAAAAAGAGTTAGGATCTTCATGAACTTTACCATGGAAATGAGGGAGAGCTAATGGTGGAATATTCTTCATTTGTGCCACAGTATCGGGGTCCACAATTGGAAACACAAAAGTGGATTGTTCCCTACTTACCTGGTTTTCACCAATCCCTTCCACATGATCTTCATGGTCTACCATTGTTTCCCTTTTGCTCCCAACAGACTGAACCACACCTGAGCTGTTGTCACCAGAATCCAAGTGGACTATTCCTACGTGATGGGTTTGAATTGGATTGGGCTTCCTGCTCACAGAAGGAGACCCAATATGAGAATTGTTTTCAGAATTCTTTCGGCCCTTAGTGGGCTTTGAACCCCTACCTTTTCTAGGCATTCATTTCAAGAAAGAAAGAAAAAATAACAAACAAATTCTAATAAAAAATGCAGTCAGAAATCAATCAACACTAGTAAAATTCCTTCAAAGAAGCTTTTCCAAACAATACTGCAAAAATAAAGGAAAAATTACCTCTATTGTATAATCAGAAAATTCTTACCAAATCAAATCGCCTCCCCGACAACGGTGCCAAAATGTTGAGTGTAGGAATTACACTTAAGAAAACTCCTCAACACTTAAATTGTCAACTCGGGGGATTCGTAAACTTAGAGACAAAGCATAGGCAATGCCAGAGATGGTATGAATATTTCTAATGTCAATCCCTACTTTCTTTAAAGGAAAGATTGCAGAATCAAACTAAAAAGAGAAAAAGGAAACTTGAACCATCAAAATAATCTAAGACTGGAACAAGGAAGAATGCATTTGCAAAAGGGATTTAGAAATAAAGGGGCAATCACTCTAGCTAACTATTGATTAACTACTGAGTGTGTGTTTTTCTTTAGCAGAGACACTTAGCAGTCTCATCAGATGGGCCCTTCAAACCTGCTTATGTAGAGATTTCCTTCTTGCACTAATCTGTCCTGCACTATCGCAGTCTGCTTGCACTAGTGCAGGAACAGAGATTTATGCAGAGGGTATAAATGGTGTCTTTACTAAAAGCATTTTACTTCCTGCAAGGGCTTGAACTTTTTTAGGTTCAGAGCACTCAGATCCCATGGCAAGAAACTAGTTCTTGCACCAGATCAGAGCTTCTTGCACTTAGCATTTAATTCTTAAAATAAGTGCTTAGTTACTGCAAGTGTTATTATACTGTGAAATCAAATTGCACACATAAAAATGAATGTTTTTGATTTTGACAGAGTGCAGAAATAAAGAAACAATCCATATAATTTATCCTGTCATAAAGTATTTAATGAAAGCAAGAAAATTGCGGGAAGTAAACTAGAAAGGCTTGCTGCATCACACCAACGTGCACTGGTGTAGGTTCATTTCTCCTGCTTGGACCAGGCGGGGAAAACCAACCAAACAGAACTACAGAAAAGGAATAGCACACCAACGTGCACTGGTGCAGGTTTATTTCTCCTGCTTGGACCAGGCGGGAAAACCAATCCGAAATCAGGTGCAGGAAAAGGAATAGCACACCAACGTGCACTGGTGCAGGTTTATTTCTCCTGCTTGGACCAGGTGGGAAAACCAATCCGAAATCAAGTGCAGGAAAAAGAAAATTTAACTACTTCACACAGCGGATCCGCTTTCACTCAAACAGGAATACATGTGCTTGAAATTAAATCACACTTGACAATATAAACATAAATTACAAGAAACAGGAAATAGGGTAAACGTGCTGGGTTGGTTGGGCCCTAGCCAACCAACATGTTTCCCTTTCAAATAGAAACACTGCTAAGTACTTTATCAATTCATCATCTTTCAAACACGGAAATACGATTTATAAAACATGATGCAGAGCTCCCTTTCTATTACTTCACTGAGGCAAATACATGCGTGAATACATAGTCCAGCCCAGATTCAGGCGATAACAAAACACAACAACCTATTACCACCTCTCTGGCTATGTCTCTATTCTATACAAACTTCTATCAAAAAAACTATCTCGTCCTATTTACATTCTCCATTATATATATCTTTGGTTGAAGGCCAAAAAGATAGTTTAACCAACTACATAACCGATATGCAGAATTTAGCTTCTTGACCTTCAAAATTAGACAGTTCAACAAAATTGGCCATAGCCAATCTCCAGCTGTTCGTTCTTCATAAATTCAATCTTGGCTGCCTTTGGATTGACCTTGCTGTCGTGGCTGGAGCTCGGCTACCTTCAGATCTATCTTACTGTCGTGGCTGAAGCTGCTCAAAACGAGGCGGTGATCAAGGAGGTTCGGATCTGCTGCAAGGATTTGTTGTGCTGGCACCAGTGCAAGATCCGATCCTGCACTAGGATCAATGGTCACGGTAAGCACTTGACTACCAAATAAACATTGGAGATATTGATAAGTTACAAGAGTGATTATAAGCAAGAAATCATGTAATAAATAATTAATTAATGCTAAGTTAAGTTAAAAATATGAAATATAAAGTTCATACGAAATATGTCATCGTTCTTGGACTAGTGCAAGATGAGGGTGTATAAGAGAGGTAAAACAACGGTAAATGGTTATGATTTAGGAAGGGGAAAATGGAAAAAAGAGAGCAAATTAGGGGGCTAACAGGAGCTTCCAAGCAAGTTGTAGATTGCATAAAAAATTGAGGTGGGATCCTCCTATAGGTTGTAGCCTACAGAAAACTAATGTAAAAGAGGGAATAAGAGCTTCCTAAAAAGTTGTAGCTTGCAGAGAGGTTGTAGCCTCCAAAGGATGATGTAATAGAGGAATTAGGAGCATGCCTTTGTCCTTTCAAATTTTAGTTAGTTGAGGCGGTGTTATGGTAAGGTGGTGAAGGTAGTGCAGTGGTGTTGTTCCATGACATCATAATCTCTGACATTTTCCCCCTTAATTATTTCACACTAAAATAATTTCTTTTGTTACATCAAAATGTTGTTACTGTCAAACTTGTCGTTACAGTGACATGTTGTTACACCATAATACTCTATTTTTTTTTGTGAGTTTCAAACAATTCTTTTGCCAAGGGTTTTATAAATATGTTTGCAAAATGGTCTTCTGCTTTGCAGAACTCCAGACATATTTCATTATTTTTTTACTAATTCTTGACTACCTTCTATCAATACGATTACTCTTCTTACAAAAAACATGATTTCTTGATAATGCAATAGTAGATTTGTTCTCGCAGAAAATATGAGTTGGTTCTTTTTATTCTTACAACATCTCAGTCAAAATTCTTCTCATCCACACAACTTGACATGTCGTTGTTGTTGTTGTAACATACTCTACCTCAGCAGATGATAAAGCCACAATGGATTGCTTCTTTGATGCCCATGCTACTGCACCCCATCCAAAATTGAACACATACCCAGATGTGTTCCTCCTCTCATCAATACTTCTTGCAAAATCACTATATGTATATCCAGTTAATTTAAAATCTAAATATGATGTATATAGGATACCATAATTTGTTTTTCCAACAACATATCTTAAAATCCTTTTTCCAACCAACCAATGGGTACTCTTCAGAGACTCCATAAATTTGGAAATTAAACTTATAGAAAACATTATATCAGGCCTTGTTGCAGTCAAATACATGAGACTTCCAACTAATTTTTTATACAAGGTTGGATCAACATTTGAACCTTGATCATTCTTACTAAGTTTTGTACCAGTTGCAATTGGTGTTACAACTAGCTTACAATTCTCCATCCTAAACCTTTTCAATATATCCTTTGCATACTTAGATTGACAAATAAAAATACCATCTTCAAATTGAGTTACTTCAATACCAAGAAAATATTTTATTAACCCTAAATCAATCATCTCAAATTCTGTTTTCATGGTTGTCTTAAAATCATCTATTGAAATATCTCCAGTGAAAATCAAATCATCAACATACAAGAAAACTATCAAAATTTTACCTTCCTGATTTACCTTTGTATACAAATTTTGCTGACTTGGACTTCTGCTAAATCCTTTGTTATTCAAATATTCATCAATTCTACTGTACCATACTCAAGGTGCTTGTTTCAATTCATATAATGCATTCTTTAGCTTGTAAACTTTATATTCTTGTCCATCAATTTCATATCCTTGAGGCTGTTTCACTTATACCTCTTATTCATAAAACCAGTTTTAAATGCATACTTAATATTTTCCATTTACTTTTTGCATCAATAGCTAATACCATCCTTACTGTGTCAAGTCTAGCTATAGGTGCAAAAGTTTCATTATAATAAATACCAAATTGTTGAATGAACCCCTAAGCTACAAGTCTTGCTTTATGTTTCTCAATTTCACCTTCAACATTTAATTTAGTCTTATACATTCATTTAACATGTATGCTATTTTTACCTTCAAGAAAATATACAAGCTCCCAAATAGTATTTCTTTCTATAGCATCGATCTCTTCATCTGTAGCTTTTATCGCAACTTTTTCTTTAAAAACTTCATCAAAATTTACAGGATCATATGCAATTACTACAAAATTTGAAACTTGATCTATTACATCATTCTTCTCATACAATTCTTTTTAACTTTTAGTCTTCTAACCTTTAATTTTTTTCCTTAATGTAGCTAATGTAGGCTTAGATTCATTACTTAGCTTTGATCCTGTTGTTCGATTCCCACCATAACCTGGTGGTTTGTCATGCTCTTAAGTTCTCAGTTTTTTGAACTATAATGTTATGACTTGTGGTGATTGCTTTGTTTAAGTGCTTCCAACAAGTGTATATGGAATTAACTGTTAACCTCGTACTTCTTTCTCATCTCCATCATCATCTCCATGTGATGATACAACTCCCTCTATAACAGATTTATCTATTATTCCATCCCAAGCTTCTTCTTCCTTGAACTCAACATCTCTACTGATAATATACATCTTGGTGATGGGATTATAAAGTCTATGCCTTATACTGCTCATTGAATCCAATAAAGATATACTTCTCACTTTTGTCATCTAACTTATTTCTTAACTCTTTAATTGGGTACATGTGCATAATAAACACACATAAAAATTCTTAAATAATATATATTGCAACTCTTACCACTCCATGCTTCTTTAGGAACTCAGTCCTTTACACTCTTAATCATAATTTTGTTAAGAATATAAACAATACAAGTATCTACTTCTCCCCAATTTTCATTTGGCAGATTCTTTTCCTTCAGCATACCTCGACCCATGTTCATAATGGTTTGATTTTTCCTTTCAACCACTCCATTTTGTTGTGGAGTATAACGTGAACTAAATTGTCTCTTGATTTCATGAGACTGACAAAGCTCAATGAAACCATTTAGCATATACTCACCAACTCTACCCGATCTTAAACTTTTAATATATTTTCAACTTTCCTTTTTAACCATAGCTTTAAACTTTTTTAATATAATAAAAGCTACAAATTTTTGTTTCAAAATATAAACCCAATTTTTTGACTGTAAATCCCTATCCACTTTGAGGGGAAAGTTACACAAAAACTAATTGTAAATTAAAAAGTACATGTTATACCAATCTTTTAAATTAGGATCCTTGTTATGAAAAAACTCCAAACCCCCTTACCGTGGTTATCTAATTTCTTCCATATTTAAATTCAAACTTCTCTCCATATTCTTCCCTTTCTATCCACACAAATTTCCACAAAATTTGTATCAAAGTTTGACAATGGACACTTCATTTTACTTTCCACTTGCTCTTCTTCATCTTTATGAAGTTACACAAAGAGTCAATTTGTATCTCAATATCTATACTGTAGTTGATGTAGTTTTTAGTGAAATCAATTCTCAAAGAGTAAATGAATGAAGTTGCTTGTGTTGAAAATGGCAAGGTGCAGGCATAGTTGCTACAAAAAGTTACGATAAATATAAAAAAATTGAACGTTAAGGTTGGATTATTCATAATTTCACCTAATCAATGTAAATATTATCAGTGTAAATCACCATCTTCTTCATTCTTCAATTTATTAAGTAATTATATTTCTTATTAAAAAAACATAATAATTTAAACATGTTATTGTAAATTATAAATTAATCTTAACAAATTGTTGACAATATGATAATGTACAATAAAAAAATGAAAACCCATTGATGCTTTAAATTCAATTTCTCGCTTTGAAAATAAATTTGCTTTGAAAATAAAAGTTTTGAGAGATTTAACAATGTTTTGTTAGTCATTCAGAAGTTTTGTAAATAATATAAACAATGGTAGTGAATGATTGCTATCTATCATAGTAATGCAATTAAGATTCTAAATAGTAAATAGAAGCTTGAACTTCTTAGGATTTTGAATTATAAAACTCATCTTGGTAATGCAATAATAGATTTGTTGATAATGCAAGATATGTTATTGGAACAAGAAGTTATGGTATCATGTATATATCAGATTTAGATTTTAATATATATATATATATATATATATATATATATATATATATATATATATATATATATATATATATATATATATATATGTATGTATGTATATATTGCAGGTAGTACGGATGATAGGAAGAGCACATTTTGGTATGTGTTTAGTTTTGGATCAGGTGCAGTAGCATGGGAATCAAAGAAGAAATCCATTGTGACTTTATCATCTGCAGAGGTAGCTTATGTTGTAGCAATAGCATTGACATGTCAAATTGTGTGGATGAGAATATTTTTGACTGAGTTGTTGCATGAACAGAAAGAACTAATTTAGATTTTCGTTGACAACAAATATATTATTGCATTATCAAGAAATTTTGAGACTGTATGCCTTTTACTATATTCAAAAAGTATAAAGCTACGTTTGAAAAGGAAAATGGAAAATATATAGGTTTAAGATCAAATAGAGGTGGTGAATATATGCTAAATGGTTTCTTTGATTTTTTTCAGTCTCATGAAATTAAGAGACAATTTACTGCACGTTATACTCCACAAAAGAATGGAGTGGTTGAAAGGAAAAAATCGAACCATTATGGATATGACTCGAAGTATGCTAAAGGAAAAACATCTAGAAAATGAGTATTCGGGATAAATCCATTTATAATATTCCATAAATATAGAAATTAAACTTATAGAAAACATTATATTAAGCGTTGTTTCAATCAAATACATGAGACTTCCAAAAAAATTCTTATACAAGGTTGGATCAAGATTTGAACCTTGATCATTCTTACTAATTTTTGTACTAGTTGCAATTGGTGTTATAGCTAGATTACAGTTCTCCATCCTAAGACTTTTCAATATATTCTTTGCATACTTTGATTAACAAGAAGATAAAAATTACAAGTTGAAATTTGAAACTTGATCTATTTCATCATTTTGCTCATACAATTTTTTTAAACTTCTAGTCTTTTGACCTTTAATTTTGTTCCTGAATGTAGCTAATGTAGGATTACATTCATTACTTACCTCTGATCCTGTTTTTGGTTATTGACCATAACCTAATTGTTTGCCATGCTCTTGAGTTCTTGGTGTGCTGAAATGTAATGTTCTAAATCGTGGTGATTGATTTTCTCAAGTGTTTGCAATAGGTGTAAATGGGATCAATTGTTCACCTTGTACTTCTTTCTCATCTCCATCATCATCTCCATGTGATAATACAACTCTGTCTACAATATATTTATTTATTCTTTCATCCCAAGCTTCTTCATCTATGATTAGATCTAGGGTCAATCAAAATAGAAACAACTTGATCACAAATCTTACCATCCATCTCACTGATAGATGCATAGTGATCTTCCTACCTATTAACCAGTGCTTCATAGATACGAGGAACGTTATGCCCAACATCCCCAATAGTTTGGGCCTCCTGTGCACTAGATATCTGAGGCCTACCACCGTAATTCTGTGGATAATCTCTCTTAAGATGTTCCTTACCACATGTCCAACACTCCAATCGTCTTGTACCATCACCTCTATTATGTTTTTGTGACCCATGTCCCTGTCTAGCTACATTGAACTTCTTGTATGGTGCAACATTCTCTTTCTCTTCTGCATTCTGAGGCCTTGTTCTTTTTGGCTGCCATTTACCTTTATATTTCCCTTTCCATCCTTGCTTAGATTGTGTCTTATGCTTTGAATGCTCGTAACAATGTTTCAATTTACCAATAACTTCCTCAAGTGATCGAGGCTCATCATACTCAATCTGATATCTAAAATCTAATGTAAATCCACTGAAAAATCTCTGAGCTATAGCTTTCTCATATTTAAGATATGGTACATACCTCAATAACTCCAAGAACTGGGTTGTATACTCCTCATCTGCCATCGATCCCATCTTTAGCTCATAAAATTTCCTAGCAAATATTTCTTCCTGAAGAGTATCTTGAATTCATTCCAACTCAACTCTTTTGTCCTAATGTCTCTAACCCTCTTCACATATTCCCACCACATGTCTGCTTTCCCTTTGAGGCTGAAGATAACTATTTTGGTCTTCATATTCTTTGTGTATTCATGCAACTGAAAGAATTTCTTCGTCCCAAGTAACCAAGCCTCTGCATCCTCCGACTTCTTCAAATATCAATAAAAGGTAGGTGGCTTTTCTTTATTGAACTCATCTAGAAAATATGCCCTTCCACTCCTATAAGGATGATAACGATGATGATCATAGTGCCTGTCAGAACTAGAACTAGAATAGAATGTGTCTCCATCACCTCTCCTATCTAAAGTGTCCAAGAACTTTCCATCTCTGATCGTGTCGTCTCTATTCGACCTGTGACCACCATGAGACCTACTGCCATATGCCCCATTAGTCCTATCCTCCTATCCATGGCTGATCCGAAGTGGTCCATGTCTTTGCAATTATGAAAAACTCTGAAGGATTACCGCATTGACTTCTGCTTGTGTCTGTTGTGCCTGAATGATTTTGTCATTATCTGCCTTGCAATGCCTTTTTTCTGCCTTCAAACTTCTTAATGTATCTACTAAGTCAGAAGAGTTCCCAATACCATGCTTCTCATTTGATCCATAAGGGGAATATTGTGAACTATAGTCTACCATCTTGCTAGTCATCTTTGATCTCTTTCCTGCAAGTACACCATGTCAGCGAAAACCAAAACATAACATAATCAACATACCTCAGTATAGTTCAGGGAGTATATCTCATCTGCAAGATCAACCAGATTAGCACAATACATGTATAAACATAATCATAACAACATATCAATATCACCCTAACCATAGTCTAGTCATCAATGCATGACCATATCAAACGCACATCATGACCTCATGCATGACAAATACAACCTTATCAATGTATGCTATAACAACATGTAAACACTGTCATGCATTAACAATGCCTAACTGACATACACTCATGACAACACATTCAACAACAACACCATCAAATTTCACATGGCGACACAACTGCGACCATGACCAACCCCATACATACGCAACAAGTACATAGGCAACAAACATAGAGAACACATATATGAAACCGACATGAATGCATGACCAACACACCACCCATCCAATCCAAGGGGTGAATAATTCTCTAATACCACTCTGTAACACCCTCCTCCCACATTTACCCAGGTTAACCGGTCTATCGGAGTAAGCATGTGACGAGACGATACTATGATCTAATTCAACTCCCCATGTACAGTTAAGGAAGTGGAACTAACAAAACATCACCAATTTGACCTTCTCTACATGTTACAAAACCTTCAAAAGCAAACCAACCCTTCCAGATGACCAACCCCTGAGGTAACTTGACATTTTTCTGACCTATAGCCTCATTCACTCCTATGACATGGGAATGCATGCGATTGGGACCCTCTAGTCACTCCCACATCAAGGGCATGCCAGTGACTGGGGACTTTTTCAGTCAATTCTGAGCCAATGACCCTGGATTCTATGTCAATTTTTCAGGGCCAGGATTCAGGCCACTGCCCAGAAATTCATGAAACCTTCGGGAATGGTAAATAACACAGAAACAAAGGTACTGATGAAAAATTTTGATCAATGAATTGACTGGACCCCTACTAGCCATGATAGACATTTCCTCAAACATGTCACAAATATGCATTCTACAGGTCATAACAACATATCTAAGCATAGGGGTCTCATACTTATCTAAGAATCGCTAAGAAGCATTGATGTCTTATCACATTAGCTACATTATCATCTTCTAGATCATATATTCATTGTACTTAGAATTACTAATCAAAACATGAAGAGAGCCATACATCAAATTTGTCATAAAACATATTCATAACCAACAGAAATAACAAGGATATAACAACCATATAATCCACATATAAAACAATACATTTACACATGAAATACCAAGGATAAGAAACTCTTATTAATGAGTGCAAAAGGCAACCAGGTATGGGACTTCCATGAACCACCTGACCATAGATTGGCTAAACCAAATCCCTTTTTCAGCCAATCACCCCTGTGCCATATTCCAAGCATGAATGTGGGACTCATAACCAAAATCAACTAGGGATTCCCGAGGCTAAACTACCTCACCCTCATTAATAGAATCAAGATTTACCACAATCCCCACTAGATTACTAGGCCTTAAACAAGAATGGATGCCACTGGATTTCTCCACCTACACCATGAGGAATTTTTTATGTCTCCTAGTCTCTAGGCTTTACCGTACATCCCACCATACAATGGATGAGGATCACTAAGCCTAATCGAGACTCCACCCTCCAGGATTTACCGTATATCCTATTATTGGTCGACCAAGGATTCTTAGGCCTAATCGAGGGCACCCACCTCTAGGATTTACCGTATATGTTGTCATTCATTGGTCGAGGATTCTTAGGCCCGCCAAGGTAACACAAAATATGGCCCTTATCACAACCCACAGTTTGGTTCAAGGGTTACTAGGCCAAGGTTTTACCGCAATGCACAGTCTGATTAAGGGATCACTAGGCCATGTGCTCTTTCTTTAAGAGACCACCCCACTCAATTTTGAATCCATCCGGTGATCCAGCTCAATCAAAACATGAGAACCCCATCACACCATGGCTATAAAATAATGGCAAGGCTAGGCTAAAAAACACTGTCACACCTAGAAAAACCCATGCCCATGACAACAAGAGAACCAAGAACAAACATGCATAACCATGCATTCAAAAACAGGAAAGGAAATCATACATGCAACTTGATACCTTCAAATAATCCCAATGTAGACGCTTGATCCTAATCTTCCTTTCTTGATATTGGCTTCCTCTTTGCCTTGATAGAGTATGAGAGACATAATATATATAGAGCTCCAAAACTAAAATGACAAAGACTTACAACTGACAAAAGGTACCAACTGATCCTTAGAAGCCTTTTTATTAATGAGGCCTCTATTTTCCTCAGTTTTCCATTACTTTCCTTCATTTTCCTCCTCACATGTAACCTGTGACCTTTCACCTTCCTTTTCTCCTAATTTCCTTTATTTTCATAAATAAAATGTCAATTAATGGTTCATTCCTTTCCAAAGCCTTTTCTATTGCCTCTTCCAATTTTCTTAGCCACAATAAACCAAATGAACACCCACACTAAGATGTTTTGCCCAACATTCAGTTTGGAAAAAGTGTCCCATAACCGTGGTTATTATTTTTCCTTTATTAACATTTATTACATGGAATTTTCACCAAGGGTGTTACATTGTTGTTGATGAGTAGCATTATGGAAACATGGACATGTGTATGAGTTGTAGCAGCTATAGCATGTTTGATTGTGAGATCTCTTTCATTTTCAGGTCTGTCGGATCAACATGTCCATTAAGGTATAATGAGGTTAGGGGGAGATATGCTTTCACTCATTGGATATATATATTTAAGCCATGTATGCACTACTAAGTGCAAGTTTCAGCCCTGTATTTTCATTGATTTTATCATTTAGCTCATGGTGGGGTGGTCCTAGAGTCAAACATGCATGGAGAGGGAGTCAAGTTGATTCATATTTGAACTATATATTCTCTTTTTTATTGTGGTTGAATAGGCATAAGTGGGAGTCATGTTTTGGCCATGGATTCATTTTGGTGTTTATCTTGCATTTAATAGCGTCTTGAGAGTTGACAACCATGTATGGGCTATTGGCATCATTTTTGGCAGCCATGTATTATCATGTTACAACCCTCTATCTCCTTATGTAAGCCTTGTAATATCATGCTTGTCATTTGGTACTAGTACTTGGTTAGTTTGATGAGAAAGTCTTGATGTCTAGCATGAATTAAGAAGATAGTTGTGTATTTTCGTTGTTGGAACATGTTATGGTGATGGGCATGTAGAGAAGAGTCAAATTTCAGCCATGAGTGGGCCTATGGAGTCATTGGTACAACCATGCATTTTCATTAATTAAGCCTTGTATCTCATGCATTAGCCTTGTACTTTCATTATGTATAATTTGGCCATGAGGTGTATGGTCTCTTTGATGGACTCTTTCTTGTTTCAAGGAGGTATTTGCAACAGCGAATGTTGATGTACATTACTATGGAGAAGATGGTTCTAGCCCCATTACAAGTTTAGGAGGAGTATGTTCAGCTTGTAGTCAACATGGTGTTGAGTATTTCAAGGGGAGTGATTCTTTTAGCCCCTCACATTGTTGTCATTGTTTTCAGTGTTGGTATTTCCCTTTGTCAATAATGAGAAAAGGAGAGAGAAATAGAGAGTGTGTGGAGAGAAAATAGAGATCAACCTTAGAGTTTGGAGACATTAATGCCAAAGGGGGGGCACATTGCTGGAATTGATTTCAATAGGCACTTGTCACTTATTGTCTTATCATTAATGTCAACCTTTTGATGGTGGTCCTCATGATATGTGGTTAGCTAGAGATGAGTTATCATTGATTTGATGCATTGGTGTTGACTTGATGCAGAGATGTTGATCCATGCAGAGGTGTTTGGCAAACTAAGTTTTCATGATTTTTACTTGATACAGACATGTTTGGCCTTATGATGATGATATTGATGATACAAAGGAGTTGGAGGAGGTTTTACAGGGTCTGGAGATGCTTGAAGAGGTTGATGAACATGTTTTGGAAGTTTTGAAGCTCAACGGATGGAAGAAAGGATGTTTAGATGAGGTAACATGATTTTGGAGGGATAAAGTGCATTACAATGCAGGTATTGAGGTAGAAAGTGCATTTTAATGTAGGAAAGAGATTCAAAGGTGCGTTATGTCTTAACACAAGTATCCCATTAAGTTTGTTATAATGCAGGTTTTGGTTATCGAGATTGTGTTACAACCAGTAAGTAGAATTTCCCAAATTATGTGCACACTCAGGTTATTTCTAGGGGTTTTTCCTTTGGTTTTTTCACTTAGTAATTGGTCCAAAAGTCCGAGAAGTCTTCTAGAAGATGGTTAAAGTTGATAAGATTTCTCATTCAATAAAGATAGTGGTGTATGAAGTCAAGGTGAAAATTACCAGAGTATGAACATAAGTGTTTGGCTCTCCATATATGTGTGCTATTATTGTTTAATCACTTCAGATATTTTATTTATGGGAGGAAATTTTGTGTTGATGAGGTTGGTTCTTTTGAGAGGGAAAGATATTGTGAAGCACTGAAAGCCAATGGTGAGAGGAGAGACATAGCTATGACAGATTGTTGAAGGAGACCAGTTTATTGCAGATTTTTGTGTGCACACTTCAACATTTTTTTGATGCAAGTTTATGAAGGCATTTGATGGAGAAGATTGTTTCTTTCATGGAGATTGATTGTTAGCATATTTTATACAACACACTTGTATTGCTAACATGGTGTATGTAGGGGTTTATAGCTAAGTATATCATGTTTGATTTTATATGGTTGTAGCATTGTATTCATATCTTGTATGGTTGTTTTGTTGATACACGGATGAGTTCATATATCCAGATTTGTTATGTTTCTGATTGAGTTATGTTGAGAGTATATGTGTTGGATGATTGGTATTTGGATTGAATATTTATATGTATGTTGTTGCATGTGTTATGAGAAAATTTGTTGGGGTAGACAAAGTGCTATATGCTTAGATTGTATTAGTGAGTTCAATTTGAAAAGTGATCAAATGAGGCTCACATTTGTTGTATGCAGAATATATGAGCCTATTGTGACATATTTTGAGATGAGATCCATGAGGGTTTGAAGGTTGGGGTCTTCATTGTTGCAGGTAGAGGCTTACAAACAAGTGGTGGATTTCCAAGGGAGTAGTGGCTTCCTTCCAGTAGAGGCTTGAGAACTTACTCAAGGAGTAGAGGCTTCCTTCCAATGGTGGCCAGAAAACTAGTGAGGGTGGTGGCTCTCAGTAGGTAGCAGCTTGCATGTTTTATGGGAGTGGTCGCTCACATTGCTATGGAAGTATAGGCTTGCATGTACTGGTGGTGTCCAATGATTCCAATGTAAATGAATTTTTATAATAGAAGAGACGATGAAGAAGACTATTTGCTGACGGTAGCTTTTACCCTTAGGGTTTCCACCTTATATCTTGTGTCTCATGTGTTGATGATTTTTGTGGTTTTTTTGTTTATTACTTGTGCATGCTACTAACTTGATTTATATGCTTATAATTTGATCTACAAATGTACATTTTGTTGTTGGTTGAATGATGCATATACAATGATTGATTAAAGGAGGAAAGATGTTTTAATAATTGGTATTCAATACAACATTGATTCACCTGCCACCCCTCTTAGTGGTGTTCAAGGTTTTTAACACAACAATGGATTCAATATTGTATAAGAGGTTTCTAGGTAGCTTCATATACCTTATTACAACTAGACTTGACGTTTTGTATGTGGTTAGTTACATTTCCAGATTTTTGGAGTCTCCCAAGGAATATCATTAAAATGTTGGAAAAAATATTTTGAGGTATATTACATGTACACCTAGTTATGGATTTTGGTACATAGGTTATGAAGACAACATGCTTACAGGATACACAGACAGTGAATTTGTTGCTAGTATTGATGACATGAAAAGCACTTCACGATAAGCTTCTCTGTGAATTTGTTGCTAGTATTAATGACATGAAAAATACTTCATGATACGCTTTTCTTTTGGGTACAAGTTTGATCTGATGGGCATCTAAGAAACAACTGATCATCTCAATATATTCCACTGAAGTAGAATATGTAGCCACTACTACAATAACATTCCATGCAATATGGCTATGAAGACTTATGAAAGATCTTGCACATGCTTCGAAGGAGCTAACTACTATCTTTTGTGACAACAGTTCAACAATTGCATTGTCAAGGAACCATGTATTTCACAAGAAAAGCAAGCGCATTGGGACTCCCCATCACTTCATTCAGGAGCTTTCCAACAATGATGACATGCCACTTCAATTTTGTGGATCTAGAGATAACTAATAGATATTTTCATTAAACCATAGGGAGAAAAAAAATTAGGTTCAGCTGAGATTGATAAGAAGTGTTACAGTATAATAATCTCCCTTGTTAAATAGAGAGAGCAGATAGTTACACCTGAACTCCAATGATACAGTCAATTGTGAGCCTGAGTTATTCTTAAATAACTAATATTTTACTAGAATAAGTTAATTCTAGATATCTCTAGAATCTCACAATGCTAAATAATTTTAGAAATTTCTCAATACATTGTAAAATTTATTTAAGGATGAGAAAAGTAGGTTGCGTCCCAAGGTTTTTTGCATTATCTTTGTGCACACTTTCTTTCTATCAGCGTTCAGACTTAGTAATTAAATTTAGATAGTGAAACCCTTATTGTATATGCAGATTCAAATATTTCAATAAAAACACTGATGGCCCAAATGTAAGCTTTTCTTTGAAATTGTGTGCTCACTATTTATCGCTCTCTGTTTTCAGTGTTAAGGTTGGCAAACCTGTGTGACTGTTTAGATGCTCTCTCTCTCTTGCATCAACGTTAGATATTTTACGGATATAGGTACTTGTTTAAATTGTAATATTACAGATTATGTATATAAGTCACTGTATCTGTCTTCGTGACCTTCAAAACATAAATACTATAAATCAAAATATATTCCAGGACACACAAACTTGAAGAATAACCTTCCCAGATATTATTTACAAATTTAAAGACGGGTTTCACATTAAAATCTTTTATATTTTATTTTAGATATTTTCTAACTAGCTTATTATTTTTAATTTAAAGTATTAAATCAAAACAAATATGTTCGTTGTTTGTTGGATATGTGTTTTAGGTTTGGAATATGTCTTAAAATTGTTTTTGGTTGATTAAGAGCTTGTTTTTTATGGATATAAGGAAATATGTTAAGGAGATTTGGGAGGACTGAAAGCTTACTTTCTTACTAATCACTAGTAGGTAATTCCATGTGGCAAGATTTTCCTTGAATAATAATTACCAGTAAACCAGTATTTAAAATTGTAACCAATAATAATTATGGTGACTATTGGTTTGACCATTAAATTATGATAAATTTATAATATAATTTATTTAAAACTTATTTTCTTTCCTTTAAAAAAATATATATAAATAAATTAATTTAGAGATATCTGATAGTGAAAATTTGTTAAAACTACATGCAAATTTGTTAAAACTACATGCACCTTATTTCATACATATATATATAATAATAATAATGATAAAGAATCGACTAACATTGCTAGTAATGGCTATCCTCCTGCCATGAAAGATAAATCATCATCAATATTGGCAGAGTCAAATAAATTATCATCAATATTCCCACAGAAATAACAAATGGTTTTGGCATTGAATTTCAACTCACTATCCGAATGGCATTTTGGCCTCCTTACATAATATAAGGGTCTCAGATTTTTCTCTATTTGCTTCTCAGATTTTAGGTTCAAGTCTATGCATCAAGTTTTGAAGACTCATTTAAATAGGAGTCTGCAAGGGGATTAGCCATCTCTCCACCAATGACCAAATTTAAAAAAAAATCGCAAGTTTTTTTTTTTTTTTTTTAAATACCCCGAACAACTTGCTCCCTCAACCTCTGATTATTACTTATCAAAAGAAAACAGACGAATTTATAGGTGTAAAAGATTACAGATTAGCTTGTAAGTACCCCACATCTCAATGATAAAATCAGCTCATCAAGAAAGACGCTTAAACCCCACATCTCAATGATAAAATCAGCTCATCAAGAAAGACGCTTAAACCCCTGCGAACGCAGCGTTTGGTTCTGGTCTGAATATTAAGGGGACGGTGACTCTGATACCAACTTAAAATATAAAACTCACAAACTTTATTGATATCTTTACTCAATTACATCATGCTTATATAGGAATTCCTAACCACTCATAACTAACTCTGTTCAACTACTTATAACTAATTCTGTTCAACTGCTCCATAACTAAATCTATTTCTACATTATTTTCACAGCTGGGTCATTTCCCAATGGCCCTTTTTACACATATTCTAATTTTTGCGGCTGCCTCGATGTTCAACTACCACTCCATGACCACATCTGTGTAATAGATACGAGTACAATGCAAAGGGTGAGCATAGCCATGGCGAAATTTAAATACCCGTGCATTTTCTAATATAATAATAATTAACTTATACTCTATTAACAAGAAAATAGCTTACAGTCAGAATCCGTCATTATCCGATAATCTGCGGCTCCTAATTGTGAATAATCCTCCGTCTTGTCCTTTTGGGCACACACCACTTGGCCGCCATTTCTTTCTGCAGAAGAAGATAAATGTACGTGGTTGCAGCATTTCTGTTCACTAGTGCCTTCAAGCGCTTCTGATTCACGCTGGAGCCCTTTTGATGGAGTGTGGACTAAGCAGCCATCCAATTTCTTAGTTTGAAATTTGTGGTGGATCTTCTTCAACAACACTCCCTTTACCTGCACCATTGTCATGATTGGGTGTTAGAGATGAAAATATTGAAAGTTTAATAATGCATATGGGTTTTAGTGCAATGGAAAATCTAACATAGTATTAAAGTTGTTTGGTGTAATAGAAAATTTAATATGATATCAAAGTCTCGGCCAGGTTTCATTGATATTTACTTTTGTTGAATTTTCATTCATTTTATTGGAAATCAATCAAATGACTAAACTCTTAAACCACTTAAAAAAATTAGTAAATAATAATGATTTGGAAATTTACAAATTTCTAAAATTTTAATGTAATAAAAAACCTAACATAATTCACACAAACACAGAAAAACGGGCACACTCAATCTAATTTCGACCTTATACTTGAGTTTTGGATGCTCAAAATGAAATTGCGTCGCTCCGACCATATTTTTCCATCCAAGTGTTTTCTTTAGTCTTCCCACTGGTGATCTTTGGCCACTCAGAACTTCTATCTCTGATTCGACATTCGTTGCTTTGCCATCGAACGCATTGAAAGCATCGTTACGATGCTTTCTGCGCGAGCTTAGGTAATCTGCAAGAAAGCCAAATCTGCAATAAATTTCTTTGATGCAGCCATGATCAGATGGTTGCAGCTTGGACTGAATAATCTGATTGGGCATATCATGAGGCTTGCTCTCATCAAGATTGTCTTCCTGGATTTCGAAGCTGGGTATATCAGCTAATGCCTCTTCAGCTCCATTAATATTCTCAATTCCACCCAGCTGCCCCACTACCCCGATACCCAACGTCTCCATTGACACACCCTCCGTTTCATCGACATCGACATCGACGCCCGACATTCTTCCCAAGTTCGACCAACACCCAAATGATGAAAAGCTCGAGGAAACTCGCGGCACAGTAGTTGAGCGCGCATGACACCCTGTATCCCAATTCACACATTCCGACTATTTCCCGTCAAAACTTTACATATTGAATGCAATTTACCAGAATATAGCTAGCAACTAGGTGATTGATATTATATTTGAGCTTACCCGCTTTCACAGAAATTTTGATGCTGTTATTACCAGAATTTCCGCATAACTTTGGGTGCAGCCAATCCCAAATCTCCTGAGAATTTCAAATCGATTCAAATGACAAGTTAATGGACATGTACTTAACTCTAAATTAAGAGATTTTTTGTGAATATGATATACCTTCTTCATGTTACCTGCAACTTCTTTCCGACTTCGTGCAAGTTGCAACCCCGCACAAAATCCCAATTTCTGTGTCTGAGACAATGAGAGTAAAGCAGGTTGCAACAATGGCGTTGGAGTTCCAGGTGTGTGATATTTATACCCACAAAACAATGAGCAGGTCGAGATGAGTGGAAAGGCATACTCAAATGTATCGTTACTTTATGGACAGATGTTAAACTTTCCGCTGCAGAGGGCAACTGAGTCAGACAGCATATAAAAGAAAACCAGATGACTTGGAAAAGCCGCGCTGCCGCGAGCAATCCCGAGAACATGTGGCTGGAAAAGCGCAAATCATGCGATCTACTACGTCATGGAGGCGGTCAGGCACTAAAAGCTGTACAATTAAGTAAATCGGAAGACTAATATATTTTCACTGTGTCCATTTGCGTAAGATCCAACCCCATGACGTGGAATAAGAAATTATTAGAGCTATATTATAAGGAAGGGATTTCTATGTGGATTCGGTTGGTTGTGTGAGAAAAGGATTTTTGTCAATGGTTTACCTAGAATTATGTGAAAAAAGAGTTCAGGCGATGTGGAATAAGAAAGTATCATAACAATATTGTAACGAACAATAATAAAGTGAATCTGGAAGTGGATTTGGTTCGTTATCTACGAAAGTAGATTTTCATGGTTTCCCGAGAGAAGCGAAAAGAAGGAAGCTGAGAAAATGAGGCGAAGAAATGGAAAGGTTTTTAATATAAAATTGGGATGATATAATTTTTAACAAAATTATAATTTATTATTATTTAAAATTGTGATTTTAAATTAGTTGTTTTTAGTGTGATTTTTTGGAAGTGTTTTTGGTTTAGTTTTTTTTAAATCTGGAAAACATTTATCGAATTCACAAGTTTGATGGGTAATAGCTCTACGATCCAAGTGCCTTAAAAATTTTTCAGGTGCTGAATCCATATATGTAGTCAAAAAACAGTTTAAATAATACAAATCAAAATTTCGCCTCAATTTTTTCCTCGTGCACTGGAAAATTCAAAGAATCCCAACAAAAATAACTCCAATTTCAAATATATAAATAAATTTAATGTTTTAAAAATTAATTTTAATTATATTTATATAAAAATATTTGAAAATAAGTTTTAAAATAAAAAACTAAATTATAAAATGTTTAAATTATATTACTTTTATATTAAAAGAAATTCAAAAATAATGATAATGTCTATGCTTATTTTGATAAGTTTGACTAATTTGAAAGGCATAAAAACATTATCACATCAATTTCCCATGACCTTTGAGATGACAAGAAGATGCATAGCCATTGATTTAACTATGATACCTATATGGTATTGTCATAATTAGTACAAAATAGTTTATCAATGATAGAGTGAACGCGGTTAAGGTACATGGAAGCCTGCTATTCCATTTAAAAACTAAATCATTACTAGTAAAAACTAAATCATTAAAATGCATTTTTTTAATAGTTATCCATTTTGGGAAAATATTTAAGCAAAGTTTAATGGTAAATTGAAAAGTAAATGTTGTATAATATTTTTAAATCAAAATCCTCATCCTAACAAAAAAAAATCTCCAAACCCCCTTATCATGGTTACTTAATTACTATCATAAATTCAAATTTATTTCCATACTTCCATGAAGTTTGAATCAAAGTTTGAAATTGGATATTCTTTGTACTTTTCACTTTTTATTTTCACCAAGGAAAAAACAATACATTTCTATAATAAAGAGAAGTTGTTACATCAAGGATCAGTGTTACTAATTCGTCCTCACTGGTTTTTACAAAGTATCAAGTAGATAAAGATGAAGCTACCAACTGAGGATAGAGCCTTTTCCCAAAGGAACAGGAAATAGATAAGCTCCTTCCAAATACAGAGGGATGTCCAAATAAGACACCATGACCAAGAAAAAACTAAAGAACATGGTTGTCAACCAGATATACATCTGACAAAAAAACATACCATCATGTAAAAATGATTAATAACAGAGCCCTGGACCTGATATTCGTACTGGAAATACCCGGGGAAGGCAAACCCCGCGCTTGGAGAGTTTATCCACCAATGAATTCTTCTCCCATGTGGCGAAAGGAGGAAGAACGAAAACTAGCCCTCATTGTCGGGAATTTCTGGTAATTCCAAAAAAAAAATGAACAGAAAGCACTGTTTTAAACACAGGATCTTAACACAGCGGAAACTAAAAATTGTTTTGCTGGAGAACAAAGTTTTCAACAACACGTATAAAAACTTGTATTCATTAAGAGACTGATGTTACAAAAGATTTGTCTTCCTCTATCAGAGGGATTACAACAACACTAATGTGTAAAATTTTCTTTACGCTGCTGCGTTCTGCACTGCTGTGTTCTAACTCTCATCAACTCACCACTAACACACACTAGTTACAATGTTATTCTGAGTATATATGCAATCTGTATAAAAATATCTCTTCTAGGTCATGCGTGGAGGTGTCATCAGTAGCTTCCATTCCAATCAGAGAAGGTTGGAACAAGACCTTGGGGAATTTGAAACGCTCTGCACCAATGGTGATGATCCAATTCCTTCACGCAATTTCGAGTTTCCTTAAATAAGGGACATGCGCATTAGCTCTTCCATTGAATTATCCAAATGAGCAACCCCTTCATTCAATGGTAGCAAATACTTGCGTAATATAAAGACATGTACAAGAAACTACAAACCATTTCTTTCAGTCACTGTGTGCAACCTTGTATTATTAATACATAGTGCATGAAGACTACTAGGGATGCAGCAAAGTGCTTTTCAGGAAGGGAGAAGTAAACCTTCTGATATAGCATCGAAGAAGGCAGTAGTAAGGCCTGCTGCATGCAGTGTTGAAAAACAAGTCGGATCTTTATGAATTAGTTCACTCATAAGTGTCACCGCCGAAGAGAAGATGTCACCATTGAATTTATGGGAATGACTGAATAATCTGCTCCTTGAATGATTCCCACCTTTCACCCTCATAAATTTCCCTAGTTGGTAGCATCTCCATAATGTTCGATTGGGACGTTACCTTTGCAGTACTGAATGCAACAGCCTTGTAATCAGGAAGTATGCATTAACTGTATGTGTGGCACTCATCATAATCATCTTTCTGAGAGAACCACTCACACAAACCTGCAGCACTATTTAACATTTGAAGTAAACAATGGTGCCAGAAGCTAGACAAATAACCAACAGCCTAATCCTTCTTCCATAATGTGCAGAGATAATGTGCAGCGATAGCAGAAATATTATCATAAAATTACCAATAACATTTGCCACACTTCAACCCCTATGAACTAGAGGGTTTGAGTATAGGTACAACTTCACATACAATGACATCGGTGTATGCTACTAACAAAACACCGTTGTCTTCATGAGCAGAGCATAAGACCAGGTTTGAGTTCAGCATAGTGCAGGAAGCCCACTGTAACTAGTGCAGGAATCCCAATTGATGCAGGAACGTAAATGCAATGGTGTAGGCATGTCCTAAAGTATAATCAAACCGGTTTTAATCCTGCAACACACAAACCTTAATTAAACTCTTATTAATGCTATTTTAATCCTGTTAAAACATACAAGTAACAAATACTCTTCGAAAATAATCATTTAGCCAATCAAAAACATGAGAGAAATAGATAAAAATAAGTTAAAACGGAGACCCAACAGTTCCATTGGAGAGTTTTTTAAGAAACAACAAACATTGTTGCTCATTGCACCAAACTCCCCGAAAGTGAAAGCTTACAAAAAATCAATGAAAGCCCACATGGTAGAATGATGCTAAGCAAGAACACCAATTGATTAGCAATATTTCCTTTCTCACCGACCTGAAACCATAGCTCAATCAAATAGTGCCACCCTTGTGTGAGATATCTTGTGTGAGATATCTATTGAGGGAGTTGATCCCCTACAAGATCGTCTTCCTAGTTCTCCTTCCCCAATAAGGATTCTTGAACCTCTTCTTGAAGAGGCTAATATTTGGCATCTCAACCTCAACCTTATGTCAACTAGGCCAATCAAGTAGAGGAGAAAGAAGCAAAGCAAAGATATAAGAACCTTCATTTGAGAAACTAAATCAGAACAAAAAAGAACAATAAAATCTAATAACCACACTCTAAAACTTAAAAAAACAACAAAATCTAAAAACCCCTTTCTCAAACTTAAAAATAATTATGGAGAAAGAAAAACACTATAGTTATAGTGCCAATTATAATAATAAATTGACGCTAAAACTATTATATATTATTTTTATACTCATTATATTTATATTTATATTTTTTTTTTAATTATTTAAAAAAAATGATCAATACAATACAATTTTAGAAATTTGTAACACTATTAAGTAATCCAGTGAATTAAAATCGATCTTAAAAATTTAGAACTTTATTAATCTCACATTTTAGACTTCAAAAATATATAAATATATTTTTTAATACTTTTTAAATTACTACAACTTCACCTTATTTTTAAAACTTTATTAATCTCTTATTTTACACTTCCATAATATATAAATATGTTTTTTAACACTCTTTTAAATTACTGCAACATTGCCTTGTTTTAAGGGACAAAGCAGTCAAACTTGAGTTAAAAATATAGACACCACTGAAATATTTTTATATTGAAAGTGATTAGTACGGATATTATCCAATAAAAAAGATAGAGACCATTGGATCCAGCATCTTGGATAATTTTTATATTGAAAGTGATGTAGGGGTATTATGCAATGAAATGAAATGTGTTAGTGAGAGTCATTTAAATGTCCGTTATAGTGGCTTAATCTTGCCCACGACTCGTAGATTGCAGGGTTTGCGGGTTTCCACTCACATTTTCCCTCGACTTCTTCCGAGCAACGTGTGCACCTAGACTTATTTTCATTTCGTAACAGTTAGTGCACAAACTAATATTTTATTACAACGTCTGCAAACTTTCCGGATTCTCCTCTCGATTGTCTTTTGAATATATATTTATCACATGCAGCACTCTTCATCAATTCTCTTGCAGTTTTACTTAATCGCCATAGTCCTAGAAAAAGTGTGAGAACATTAATCACAAGTTAGCAAATGGCGCCGCCCACTATTCACACGCCAGCAAATTTAATGTGACTCCTATAGGAATGAGTCGCACATCATTTCAAGACAGTGGAGATTGGCTGGGTTACTTATTGACTTTCCTTCATATGTATCTATAAATAATTATGTTTAGTAATGAAATATTAAGCTCTTCTATAGAGTCTTCATGTTTTTGTCATGGTATCAAAGCTTAGGTGAGCTTCAGGAGACAAAACTCGTTGTGAGGAGAGGCCGAGTGGTATTAGCTGCGTGAGGCCAATTGTTGTGCTCTTGCTGAACGATCATGCAAGGAGCCTGAGACAACGTGAAGGAATTGTTGTGTGAGAGCTGAGTGTTAGCCGAGATCTGTGAGGCTTTGCCATGTTTCTATGTTGTGCCTGCTGTCCATAATCTTTGTTGGTGATTTTTTTTATTTCTGCTGAGTGGTGAGAACAGCCGAGTGTGGGCTGTTTTGAGTTGTGAGACAGTGTGCCCTGTTGTTGGCACTGATTGGTGAGAGTTGTTCAGCGCGGGAAGGTCGCTGCAAGAGGTGCAGCGTGGTTGTGTGAGCATGTGTTGAGGGTTGTGTGAGCCGTTGCCCACGTGGAGGTCAACCAGAGGTAGTGATGAAGGCTGAGGTGAGTGCCAAGAGGAAGCACTGTTAAAAGGAGTGTGTGAGGCCTGGCGACGGTGTGGCTAGGATCTAGTAGAGATCTGTTGGGTGAAAAGCGCCGAGGTGAGCTCAAAGAGTTGAGGGCCAGGTGGCGAGAGGCTGACACAGCGCGTAGCGTGGCCGTGGGTGCTTGTGTGGCTGCTAGGGCCAGTGGCCCTGTGTGATTGAGTGGTGAGTAGGAGCCGTTGAGGCTTGTGAGCATCGAGAGGGCCGAGATTTGTGAGGGTTGTGAGGCTGGAAGCAGAGTAAGTCTGTCCAGTGTAATCTCTGTGTTCTCCGATGAAGTGTTAAGTGTTATTGAGTGTGGAAGGCCAATTAAAGGCCAATTGAATGCATTCTTCAATCTAGGGAGAGTGTTGTTAGTGAGCACCCTGTGTGGAGAGCCCCTTAGAAGGTCATTTGCTTGATTGGAGTATAATGAGTGGGATAATGTTGGATATTGATCTTTTTGATGATGCATTTTTAGAGAGCCCATTTGGAAGTATTTTTGGACCTGGTAATATTTTTTATTCAAGGAGTATTTTTGAGTCACAAGAATTATTAGATCAATAGAATGATTTTTTTGATGACCATAAATATCCAAAGGTGGAGTCCATTCCACATGAGAGCAAAACTTGTTTGTCCTTGAACCCAATTGCTAGTAATGTGATTGGCTCTGTTTCTAGGAGTTCTACGACAGTGGAGGATACTACCATGGATGTTGTTAGGAGGCTGCTCATGTTCGAAGATGAGTGCATTTTGGTGGCTCCTCATGGAAAGTGGGGAGAGCATGAATTGGACTACCTCGTTTTCACTATTCAAGATGTTTCCTTGCATCCCAATCCGAAAAAGGTTGCTGATGTTAAGTACGTAAGCAAGGAGCAGAGGAATTTCATAAGGAAACCCAGAAAGGTGAAGATGAAACTGCACCAGCAAATGAACAAGCATGGACCCTTTAGCAAGAAGGCAAAAATGAAATGTTTTGTTGTAAGCCTAGCTAAGACTTAGACCAGCATGCAAGTTAAAGTTTAGGTCGTCGTGATTAAGGGGAGGTGTTAGAACATTAATCACAACTAAGCAAATGGCGCCGCCCACTATTCACACATCAGCAAATTTAATGTGACTGTGCAGGAATGAGTCGAACATCATTTCAAGACGGCAGAGATCGGCGGAGGTCATTATTGACTCTCCTTCATATGTATCTATAAATAATTATGTTTATTAATGAAATATTAAGCTCTTCTATAGAGTCTTAATGTTTTTGTCAAAAAGCGGCGAGGGATTGTATGCGGAGTTGCAGCGTGCAAAAGTTCGAAAGTAGTTGCAGTTAACAACGCTAACTTAAGATGAATAAGGTATTTCAGATTCATAAGATTCTTTTAGTTTATGGACAAACGCACAAACAATTAAACTTTGTTAACAAAATTAGCGTTGTTCAGAGAAAGAGATAAACAAGCATATACAAGTTACTACTACACATAAAATGATGGGACCAGCCCATAACTCCACTTTATTATGTTAACAATGATATAACAAAGCCTTAATCAGCGATTGAATGATTAGTAAATGATTTGGGGTTTAATACATGTAATTAGGCGCTAATCATAGGATTGTTCTGGATATTTGTTGGATGGCATTTATGTTGGACTTTAATGATGCTGTGTTGGCTATACTCGCCTCGGTTACTGTTTTCCCACTCTTGGTTAACGCCAAAAACCTGAGTTCTTTGTCATTTCTTCATTTTGCACTTGTGTTTTCACTGCGCCGAGGGTTTGGACTGGTAGTGAGGGTTTGTGCTGTGACTGCATGGGGTTTGGTAGCAGGGTCTGCACGCGCCCAACTATGGTTTCTGTTGTTTGTTGGCGTGACACCTTCACTGGTTCTTGTGATTTCGTTGCCCGGTTACTTGGGCACAGTATGGAGGTTCTCCTCATCTGTATAAGAGGGATACTGCTATTTTTGTCTGCTTGGTTACTATACTTTCCCCTGCTCCACTGTTTTCCTTTCGTTATAGTTCTTCTGGTTATTAGCTTTGATTAATGGATGCTTGTTCTGCGTTCTACAGGTCACGGTCACGGTGGCCTCCTCAGCTTCGCAGTTCTGTTAAGGTAAGCTGTTCCTCCATGATTTGCTTACCCTCTTCGTTTTCCTCCAGCTCTAACAATGTCTGCTCCTTGGTCTCAGGGTTTCACCGTTGGCTGTGGCTCAGTGGGGTTTCAGTCCTCCCACGTGAATACTCTCCAGGTAAAACTAATTTAATAACTGTGCATTCAGTTCTCTCCTTCTTAGGTCACTTCTTGTCTTTACTCTGCTTGCATATGGCTAACAGCACTCCATTGGCTTGCTTGTGCAGGTGGGAGTTCGTTCACCAGCGTGGTCGATGAAACTGCTACGAGCTTTGCTCCAGTAGGCTCGTTCTCTGCTACTGTTGTCAATTTGTTTTTGTTAGGTGGCCTCTGTCAGTTTACTGGGCAGAGTCCCAGTTCTCCTCCATTCGATTTTCCTTGTTGTTATGCGACCCGGTTCAATCTTGTATAAGAACCCTCGTTTGTATCCTGGGCAATTTGTAATTATGAACCACCTTTTGGACGGTGGCCGACCAAACCCTCACCCTTAGGGTTCTGCTGTTTCGTAATATTCTTTCCGCCATTTTAATGGGTATCTCAGGACTGTTGAATGTATACAAATATTTTTTTTTGTAATGAAAAAGAATTAATAGGAAATTTTGTTTATATTTCGTTTACCTCTGTCCTGGGGTCGTTGCTCAGCGTTTGCATTCTCGTTCCTTTTCAAACTGCCCGTAATGTGGTTGGCTTTCGTTTGTGGAACTCCTTTATGTTTGCTGCCAGACTCCGTGCTGGGAATGCTCGTTTAATTTCTCTGTTCGCTCTCTGTTCTATAGAAAGGAAACAAAATGTAATAGGTAGGAACGCACAATATTTGCTTAGTTTGCTTACTCAATGACTAAGGGAAAAAGTAAATAAATGTTACAACAAACTGTTACAGATGGACTCAGATATTTTGGATGAAAGAAATTACTCTTTGTATTGTATTTCTCTTCTCATGTACTGAACCCCTCCAGAATGTATTACATTGGTTTTTATGTTGTGTTTAAACAGTTACTCAAACTGTTCTCGGTTACCATACAATTACTCTTTGTAGTTACACAATCGATAATCATGCTGGGTTTTCTTGTGCTGTAGGGTTTACAATATTATACTTTTGTTTATGAACAGACATCTGTAAGATGGACTAAGAAAATGACAAAACCATGTAACTGCTATGACACTATCCTAACTGTACTGTTCCTAATATTCCTTAACTAATAATAATAAAATAAAACTAGTTTCTAGACACTGTTTTATTCATTAAACGTAAATGAAATTAAAAGACATTGAACCTGTCCTCCTTGGCTGAGACCAACACCCGGTCATGCTGCCCTTAGCTGGATGCTCCTACATCATAAAAACTTTCTATTCATTAATCTTCCTCATATACATCCATTCGAGTTGCTGCTCTTCGCTTAATTCACACATTACAATGAACTAATTATAGGTATATAAACATCAAATTTTCTAAATATGAACTTTTTGTTTGTTAATCTTTCTCATATACATCCATTTTCTATTCATTAATATTTCTCATATACATCCATTCGATCTATTCCTCTTCGCTTACTTCACACATTACAATGACCTAACTATAGGTATATAAACATCAAATTTTCTAAATATGGAACCATGCAAATTCTAATTGGACTTTACTCTCTCTAGTTAATTACTTCATGTAAACTCGACTACAGTTGGCTTAACTCAAACTTTCATGCATCACTCAATTAACTTCCTTAACTTAACTCATCATGCATTGCATGCACACATGAGATTACTATTTCTAACACTTTATGATCGTATGACTCAACCTTAACTAAATCATGACTCAACTATGTTTGCTGGACTTACAATAAAAATTGACTTAATCATAATTTGAAGATGCTTTCTGGTTTAAGTCTCAGTTAGGCTTACAATGACTCAAAACTATTACATTCTTGGATTTTGTTTTTCAATTCTTCCAAATTCTATACTCTCAGAATTGATTCATTCTCAGCTACACTTTCTTATTGTAAGCTCTATTTGTCTTCACTTGTTGTTGCAATTTTCCTTTGATTTTTCTTGTATTTGTTCTGAAAAACAATTTTGTCTTTTTGAGTCCATCTTCTATAGCTTTCTCGTCAAAGATTCATTCATTCATGGATTGTAGCCACAACTCTTCATCTTCAAATTGCTTTGTTTCTTATACTTCATATTTATGATCTTCTTGTTGTCATGTTTATTGATAGCAGAATTTGATTTTTTCTTGACTCCATTGTTGAAAGATTGTTTCAATGTTTTTTTCTTCGTCTTCAGAAACTTCACGTCCTTTCCTACATCTTTTTCTTATTCTTCTCTTGTATCTGGATTGCTATGTTGTTTACCTGCACACTCAAAATCAATGTTAAAAACATTTTCATTATACTATGCTGCGAGAGTTTTCTCCTCTTCCTCTTCCTCTATCTTCTCTACCCTTTCAACTACATTGAGGCTATTTTATACTATTATGCAGTTAGTGGATATTCTCGTAAAAAACTCTTGAATCACTTTATCCTCTTCTTGATCATCAGTTGTTGCTACATCACACATTGATTCATAAGCAATTCCAACTTTTGCTTCATAACTTGCTGCTATAGTGGCAACTTCAACCTTCAATTCTTCATTAAACATTACATTTTCCATATTGCCACAATCAGACTTTGTTTCAAAAAGTAGACCCCAAATGTCACGAACATAATTTTCATCCACTCTATGGTGGGATATCCAAGCATACATGTGCTCATTAACAATTTTAACTTCACCAAATTCATTAGTTGTTGTTGAATTTACAAGAGATGCACTCTCAACTCCAAAAACCATTACTTCATATGACAAATTCTCTTTTTCATTCTCAAACTTAAATGTCTCAACCTTTGATGCAAATAGGTCATCATCAGTTGTAATCTTACCATCATCAACAAGGTCTATTATTGGATTCACTAATTCACAACTCACTTTGCAGTCTTCATCCACGTGTCTCATCACAGTGGGATTCGCCACACACATAGGTTCGAGCCTCTCTCTCTACAAACTTTGATGTGTCTTCTTCATCCATATGTATAATGGGCCTCACTTTTAAAGTCTTCATAACCATCATCTACCTTTGAATGGGATTCTTCAAGCTCTGTTGTCCTCTCAGATCTGTGGTTGACTTCTCTATTGATTCTTCAATAAGTTGTGATACAACTTGTTGTTGCATGTCACTTTCCTTTGTACCAAATTCTGCTTCCAGGATCTTCCATGCTTCTTGGGAAGATGTAGCAGTTTTTCCCTGCACAAAAACTTCTCATCCAATGGCTAATTTATAAGATCCAAAACTAAAGCATCACATACTTCATCATATGGGTTATTAGACCGGTACTCAATCAACTCTTTACATCAAAGAAAAAATTGCATTTTGACAACCAAAAAAAAAATAAAAATTTACCAGTAAAATTTTCGTCGTGTTATCAGATCCATCTTGAACCATGCATTCTTGAATTGTTCTACTTCATCTACTTATCTTTTATATCTCTTGATTGCAGCGAGAACCTCTATGATTTCTTTGAAATACTCTGACTCTTCTATTTGATTGATTTTCTTAATCTGCTTCAGTCTTGCTTTGTGATCCATGGTTTGCTGGAATATCTAAATTGCATTTGATTAATAAATGACTTTGGATTCTCATATTTTATCATGGTATTAGAGCCTTGAGGGTCTGGCCCCTCGTGGGCTTGGTCCGTACTGGGCCGAGGGAAATAAAATATTAGTAGAATGTTTGTGTTTGTCCATCGTAAATATACTTAAAGACTTGGATTCAAGCGATAGGGAGGTTTTCCCAGTTACAATGGGTGTTCAGGGCAGTGTCTGAGGCGAGACATTGGAAATGGGGCAAGATCTATGGTTTTTGTGTTTGTGAAGCCTCCATTTGAAGCAAATGTGTTGAAGATTTGCGTCGAAGAAAAGTATCCATGGTGCATCCTACGTTGGAGCAGAGCCGGCCATTGAAGTTGCAGCTAGCATGTTGAGCGTGGTGGTTGCGTTTTTTTCATTGTAGGCCGATCTGTGGCTCTTCCGATCAGCGATGAGGGCGGTCTGTGGCAGAGCTGTGAGTCTACTACTTGGTTCATGCTCGAGCTGGTGAGGCTGTTGATGTGGAGGCTTGAAATTGATCTCTCGGGGTTGTGCCATGGCTCATTCGGCGAAACAAAACAATTATGGAACGTCGGTCGCAGTAGAGTCTCACAAATTTGTTTTGGCTCCGTTTCTCATTAAGACATATCAGTTGGTGGATGATTCCATCACGGATGATATAATTTCATGGAATGAAGTCGATACAACGTTTATTGTTTGGCGAACTGCAAAATTCGCCAGAGATTTATTGTTGAATTACTTCAAGCACAACAATTTCTCAAGTTTTGTTCGCCATCTAAATACATATGGCTTTCGGAAGATTGTAATAGATAGATGGAAGTTCTCAAATGCATTTTTCGTAAGGGGGAAAAGAAGCTACTTTCTGAACTACACAGAAGAAAAGGTCTAATACAACCTCCTCCACCACCTGAGAACAGATCCATCTCACCATCTAACTTTGGTGATGAACAAACATGGTCTTCCACCTCTTCTCCTAAATATTCCAATGGGAGCTATCCAGTGACTCTTCCCATGTATTTGCAAGGATTTTGAGCATCTGACCTGTTCAGAGGGTTGGAGCAGAGGAGGAGCGATGCCCTGTGGCCCGTCTATGTGAGAGAGGCGTTGTGAGCATTTGAAGGCTCTGTTGCCAAATATGTGGAAGCTTTATTGCCAGTTATGTGACTGCGGGAGATCTCTATAGCAGAAGCATGGTGTGGTTGGCTGGCAGTCGTGAACTATGATAGTGAGGTGTGGTTATGCGAAGCAGATGTCTGCCTGCGGTGAGATGAGCAGTAGAAGAGTGGAGTCTTCCTCGTCGTGTCAATTCGTGTGCAATTCTCATGCAAAATTCCAGCTGGTCGTTCTCCTTGTCTGATCTGTGAAGTTGTGAAAGCTATGCAGTGCTGTAATTAGTTCATTGCATGGGAAAGGGTGAAAGAAGTGAGAATTCTGGCTTTGGTACAGGGCGGGGAAATGAGCAACATTGCCACATATTTTTGCCGAGGTTCTTTCCCGATGAATCTATTGATTTCTCCCACAAGACACTTCTCCCATAGGACACCTTATGGTTTAACCAGAACAACCCCTTCTCTAATTTTATAAAGTGATAGCCTCATATGCGTATGTGTATGGAATTATGGTAAGTGCTTTGGATTATTCAAGTTTTTTTTATTGAGTTTAGCTAGCTCAATGGGTGATGATTTTGTTAGAATTGACTATTTTAGCAAATCACATCTATGTAAATATGGAAATCCAAAATAACTATTGAACAATGTTGTCGACAATATGAACAATTCAAAAGATGAGGCAAAGGAGTTACATCAAAAAATTAAAAGATAGATGGACAAATAAAGTAAAATAATGTGTGTTGAAATAAAGCAGACTCGCAGCATATGTCACATATATTAGTAAGCATGTCTAGGATGTTTTATAGTGGTCTTTGTAACGTATGTACCTGGTAACTCCAAAAGTTGGAGTTAAGTTATAAGCCTTGAGAGGCATGTGTATCCCCATACAGTTCATGGTAATATAAAAACCACTTTGTATTTACAATGTCGTTTTTCGTAAGCGAGAAATCACATGTAAGAGTGAAGTGGGATAGAGATTCTTGTTGGCATGGTTTAGGGTTAGCTGAAAAAACCCTTGGCCTGGTTGAGTCGGGTCTTTGGAGTTCCCTAGTGGCAATTTTGTAGCCCAGAGTGGCTGGAGTGCCCTAGTGGCAAGTTTGTGGCCCATAGTGGCTGGAGTGCCTTCGTGGCTAAGTTGAGCCTTCGTGGCTGTGTTGAGCCTTCATGGTTGAGAGCCCTTGGTGGCATGGTTGAGGGTGATCCGATAAAACCCAGAGCATGGTTACGGGTAATCCGAAAAAACCCATGTTGGTATTGGAGGGGGATTTACACTTACAGGTACATGTCTGCAGTTACAATAGTTGATAGAACCGTGTATACGAAGGACATCTTACAAGACTGGCGATTGCAGTGGTTGGCACCCATGCAATCCGATAGATGGTTGTTCCTTTATATGGACGTTGACATATTCTTTTTGGTATATTTGACCACAACTAGATTTTACAGATTGATATGGAGATAAATACTCATTAAGGGCGAGTGTTGGACTATCTAATTCCTACTTGTCTCAGTTGTGATTTTTACTAAGTAAAAGAGTCTGTTCCTAGTAGTTAGGATCTATTTCCTACATTGATTTGTGGTTGAGATATTCTCTCAACCAACAGATTGTGTGTCCAAGATAACGTACCTATCTTGAGACAACACTTCTTGTATATAGATAATTGCATTTAATTAATAAACGAATCTAGATTCTCATATTTTATCATAGTTGACATCTTTCTTCATTTTTCAACTTTTTCCTTTATTACATAAATCTTCTTTCCATATCACTCAAAACAAAAATATGATTTTATAACTCCACCCAATACAAAATATGACTAAAAAAAACCTTTTTGATCTAAAAAGAATTCTCTCCAAAATTATATTTGATAAAAACAAGTCACTTTAAAAAAATCTCTCAAATATGTAACACCACAAAATCTGCCGCATAACTCTTTAAAAATAAATTTATTCTATATAATAAACCCTTTATTTTAAATAAATTTAACCTCAATTTCTTTTTCTTTAAACCCCTTTTAAAAATTCTTATAAACCATAAACCATTTTAAAGATCACACTTTAATACCATCCCACTTCCTTCATCCAAAAGCCTTTTGGACTTTTCTTTTAAATCTTTCGTGCAACTTCTGGTTAGTGTTTACTTTTCACCATATGCGTAATTTGATTCTACGTGCTCATGCCAATTTATTTTTCATGGCCATTCGAATTCGTGCTTCCAATCAACTAACATTAACGTACCTTTCGACTCATGGCAGTGGCATTAGCCCAGAAATATTATTAGTAATGCGGAATAATGTGAATTCTAATTTTTTGGCATGTGTTATAAAGTGACTTTCGGACTTATGGAATGCGTCACTGTTGCTCTTCCTCTTAATACACTGGTAGCTCTATAGGCTATTCACCTCCCTTTGGCTCCTTGGATCTTGAAATTTGATTTCAGCTCTGATATTAATTATTGATTAGAGGAAGAGATAAACAAGCATACATAAGCGACAGTTACACATAAACAGTGGGACATCAGCCATACTTGTCACACGTACTTTTTACAAGTTGCGTCTCTGCTTGAAGACATTTTGGAGGTTGTGTCTCAGCGCGAAGATAGAAGGACCGAAGCCAGACGCGAACCACTCAGAAACTCAGAAAAGGAATTTAAAGAACTTATGTACTTAGATAAACAAATATGGGCAAGCATTAATTCAACAACCTTGCCCACACTCCAGGAACACCTGCGCGACTCTAATCACATTCAACGACAACATCAAAATTAATTTCGCTCTGTCATGAATTAAATGTAAAATTGTCTGTTGAGTTAAATATGAATGTAAAATCCATTTTGATGGTAGGAGGGCAAGTAGAAAAAGAGCGCAAGTCTCTATGGAGAAAATTGTGGAGCAATTTTTAGTGGGCGCGTAAAACAGCAGTTACTCTGTTTTACTGTATAGTGTTGCGCGTAAGTTTAAATCACTGTAATTTTTATTTTACTTGATGAATGAGCGGCAGTCTCATGTAAATGTATTTCATGTTTTAGAATTCAATACTAAGTTTATTATATTGCTCCAAAACCTATTTCCTCATTTTGTCGTGAGCAAATATTATTCATAAGTCTCTGAAATCACTGAGCGGTTGTGCGATATTCAACCCTGGAAAATAGCCTCGCGTTGTGTGAAGGTAGCTCCGCGAAATTGGCTTCGCAGTGCGCAAACCTAGCTTCGCAAAAGTAGCTTCGCGAAAGTTATAACTCTCTACCTCTCCCGTCCGTGAAAACGAAAATTAAATTCGCTAAAATATTATGAACATGGTATCAAAGCGGGTTAGACTCTGTTAGCGTAAAAATAAGTGTTTTTACTAATAGTGAAAATTGTTTTCAGCGCGGATTGTGTTTAGCATATTTACCAGCAGGTAGAAAGTTTTTTTTTTACGTTTAGAAATGGCTACATCAAGCACAAGTTTGACTAATTCTCAAATACCTCAGTTTAATGGCAAAAATTATGATTATTGGGCTATTACAATGAAGGCCCTGTTTTCTTCTCAAGATATTTGGGATTTGGTGGAGAATGGTTTTCAAGAACCAGCAGATGCAGCAGCATACAATGCCTTATCTCAACAAGAAAGATGTTCTGAGGGACAACAGGAAGAAGGATTCAAAAGCCCTGTTTTATATTTTCCAAGCAGTTCATGAAAGTATTTTCCCAAGGGTTGAAGCAATAACGAAGTCCAAGCAAGCATGGGACATCCTCCAGACAGCGTACCAAGGCATGGCAAAAGTCAAGACAGCAAAGCTGCAAATGTTGAGGAGAGATTTTGAAACACTTTGTATGAAAGAGTTTGATAATATAGACTCGTTTTTTACACATGTAAGTGGGCTGGTTACTCAAATCACGTCTCATGGTGAGACACTTGAGGAAAGAAGAATAGTTGAGAAAGTTTTGAGAAGTCTGCCAGCAAGGTTTGAGGCCATTGTTGTGGCCATAGAAGAGACAAAAGATCTCTCACAGTTCACATTGGATGAGCTTAATGCATCACTAATCTCTCATGAACATAGACTGAATAGAGCAGGAATGATCCAGGTGGATATTGGTGGCCACCCACCTATCCCATTTGGAACCCCACAACTGTCTCTTTCAGTCTTTTCAGTTTCCTAAATTGTAGCACAGTTTACTATTTTTAGCAGTTTTTTGGGTCTTAAACTTCCGGAGCTGTTTTGAGGCCCTAAACGACGTTTTTTTGGGAATCTGGGGCAACATGGATCCATGGGTTGCCTCCCAAAGTGGTAGTACTCGGATAGATCTTTCTAACGAGCTATCGTACGCGTCAAACGGAGATCGTATGCCAAAGTTACGACCCCGGGAAATTGATGTACCAATTTACCCAAACGGGGCCCACAATTTAGCATTTCATCTTCTAGGGTAAGGTTTCGGGATGTGAAGGGTTTTTCATTGTTTCTCAACAATAAATAGGCCTTCGAGCCTCATTGTAACTCAGTTCGGAACAGTTCAGAGGCATGGAGTCACACATCTCTTCTCAGAGGTAAGCTACCATCGCCCTAGCTGGTTTATTTCCATTTCTGGTTGTAAGCATATTTCGGTATTTTCCATTAATGAAATGAAGTATTATTTCCGCTGCATCTCTGTATTTATGGTTATCGCATCTCTGTATTTATGGTTATCTCTGTAATCTATTGCGTTCCTGCTTAAATCCGGATCAGTGGTATCAGAGCGGTCTGCTTTTTCTCTGTTTTTCTTTGCATGTCCCCAACAAGGTCGGGATATAAGGAGTTAGGGCTTGAACTGGTTGAACCTTTGCAAGACCAGCCTCGCAAATCCCGACGGCCTCCCATGGCGGATGAGAAGAAAGACGAGGGGGCAGGAGATCCCATCAAAATCTTGCTCGAAGAAGCCCTCGAGCGACAACGGAACGCGATGATGGACAGCTTTGCTCAGATCCTTCAGCGGCTACCCAGAGGCCACGCATCGGCTTCCAACAGCGACTCTGGAAACGCCACGCCGTTTAAGGTACAAGTTAATTTTGAAATCCCCATCTTCAAGGGTAAAATAGACGCAGATGCTGTAGATAAATGGTTAAATCTGCTAGATGGGTATTTTTCTGTTCATGAATTTTCAAGTCGGGAAAAGATTTTTTTCGCTCTTCTCAAAGCAGCCCCCCACGTCAAGGACTGGTGGGAAACCTACTGCGAGCAGAAGGATGAAAGTACAGGCTCACTATTTTTAGCCGCACCCACTTGGAATGACTTCCGGGATGCCATCAAGGAGCAGTACTACCCTGTCGGAAGCTATGAGGACAAATACATCAAATGGACCACACTGCAGCAGGAACGAGACCAAGATGTGCCGGAGTTCACAAACATTTTTCATACCCTTCGCACACAGTTGGGTATCAAAGATTCTGAGCTGCATCTGGTACTCAAATACCGTGGTTGCTTGCACAGATACATCCAGGAAGATATGGGGTTCTTGAACATCTCCTCACTCGGCACAGCATACCGATACGCTGTCAAAATCGAGCAAAAGTTCAAACAGAAGAAGCGAGACTTTGGATCTACAAATCTGAAGCCCAAAGGACAAAGCCAAGGCGGGGTGACCCAAGACAACCTGTTGAAGCCGCAAGAAAAGAACACCACCATGAAGCCGAAGAAGGACACAGGGAAGTGGTGCGAGTTCCACAAGAGTCCCACTCATAACACAAGTGAGTGTCGGACCAATCAGTCGCTGGTGGCTGAGTTGAAGGCTTCCGAATCAGATGCATGTTCCGACCCTGAGCTAGAACCCGACAAGGGGAATGGAAAAGGGAAGCAGATCATTGATGTGGATCCCAGCGCCACTGTTGCCACTGCCAAGATCCAGAAGAATGAACCTACAGATCCAGAAGAGGGGGAGCATCTTTTCCACTCACAGATGTGGGTGAAGGGTTCGCTGCTACAATTCATTGTCGACAGTGGCAGCCAAAAGAACCTCATTTCAGCAGAGGTCGTGAAGCGGTTGGGCCTACCGACTACACCACACCCACAGCCATACAGTATTGGGTGGCTTCATGAAGGACGAGATCTCAAAGTTCGCCAGCAGTGCCGCCTTCCCTACAGCATCAAACCATTCACAGACGAGGTATTGTGTGATGTTACACCTCTGGATGTTTGTGATGTATTATTAGGCCAGCCATACTTGTGGAGGCGACATGCTGTGTATGAGTCCAGGCCTCGTGCTGTCATTATTTCTTTGAATAATTCATTATACAGGATACCAGAGGTAGCCCCACCTACTGCCACATCCTTGATCACTGCTAAGAAAGGTAGCAAGCTCATCTCACAGACCAGGAAATTTATCTGTCTGCTTCGCTCCCAAAGTAAGGGGAAGATCGTTGCTACCTCCATGACCCCTGCAAAGGGTTCCTCCATGCAGCAGCAGCAGCAAAGGGATACGGTCATGACAGAACACAGGAACAACTTCTCCTCACCCACAAAGATACCACACAAGTTTCAGGTGGGCAACAAAGTCTGGTTGCATCTGCAGAGAGAACGTCTTACGAGAACCCATCAGAAGCTCAGACCACTCCGACATGGTCCTTACAGCAGTACCAAGGCTGTGGGGAACAATGCTTTCGAGCACATCATTCCTCCATTCCTTTGCCTGCACCAAGTGTTCAATATGGACCATCGTCGACCATGCTTCCCACCATTACTGGACACATCAGAGATTGCAGGACAAGTTCACCAGATGGAGGAACTCAACGCAATGGGGACCATTGCTTCCTAAGGGGGGAGGAATGATCCAGGTGGATATTGGTGGCCACCCACCTATCCCATTTGGAACCCCACAACTGTCTCTTTCAGTCTTTTCAGTTTCCTAAATTGTAGCACAGTTTACTATTTTTAGCAGTTTTTCAGGTCCTAAACTTCCGGAGCTGTTTTGAGGCCCTAAACGACATTTTTTTGGGAATCTGGGGCAACATGGGTCCATGGACATGGACCGATGTTGCCTCCCAAAGTGGTAGTACTCGGATAGATCTTTCTAACGAGCTATCGTACGCGTCAAAAGGAGATCGTATGCCAAAGTTACGACCCCGGGAAATTGATGTACCAATTTACCCAAACGGGGCCCACAATTTGGCGTTTCATCTTCTAGGGTAAGGTTTCGGGATGTGAAGGGTTTTCCATTGTTTCTCAACAATAAATAGGCCTTCGAGCCTCATTGTAACTCAGTGCGGAACAGTTCAGAGGCATGGAGCCGCATATCTCTTCTCAGAGATAAGCTACCATCGCCCTAGCTGGTTTATTTCCATTTCTGGTTGTAAGCATATTTCGGTATTTTCCATTAATGAAATGAAGTATTATTTCCGCTGCATCTCTGTATTTATGGTTATCGCATCTCTGTATTTATGGTTATCTCTATAATCTATTGCGTTCCTGCTTAAATCCGGATCAAGGAAGCTCCTCATTGGAGCATGCCTTCAAGACACAAGTATCATTTGGTCAAGGTCGAGGTAGAGGAAGATCATATGCTAGAGGAAGAGGAAGAAGCCCACACAGAGGTGGAAGAAGCAGCCCTTCAAGCTCAAATGGAAGAGGTAGCAATCAAAATCCAAGTCAAGGCCCAAGCCAAAATCAAGCACAAGGTCAGAGGTATGATAAATCTCAAGTTCAATGTCATTACTGTAAGAAGTATGGTCATTATGCAAATGAATGTAGAAAGAAGCAATATGATATTAGTAACAAACCAAGTGTAAATTTCACAAGAGAAAATTAGAACCATGATAGCATGTTTCTAGCTTGTAATGTAGCACAAGAAAAACAGAGTGATATATGGTATCTAGATTCAGGGTGTAGCAACCACATGTCAGGAAACATAGAAATGTTTTCTGATCTAGATGAAAGTGTGAAATCTGAAGTGACATTAGGCACTGATAGGAAAGTCTCTGTCATGGGAAAAAGGAAGAGTTAACATCCTAACAAAGAAGGGGGAGAAGAAATACATCTCTGATGTTTACTTTGTCCCCGGTCTGGAACATAATCTCATGAGCGTCGGACAACTCACACAGAAAGGCTACAATGTCTTCTTCAAAAATGATGTGTGTACAATTTTGGATAGGCATCCAAGTAGACCACTGATTGCAAAGGTTCAGATGACAGACAATAGAATGTTTCCCTTGAAAATAATATCAGCTTTGCAGAAAGAAGGTGCACAAGCACAACTATCTATGAACTCACAAGAGGATGGAAGAAAAGGGGCAGCTGTCACCCAAGTGAATTTTCAAGTAGAGGTAAAAGATGAAAACTGGTTATGGCAATTGAGATTTGGACATTTCAACTTTGGAGGTTTGAATTTGCTGCATAGGAAAGGCATGGTGAAGGGTTTACCACTCATAGAAAAACCAGACAGCATATGTGAAGGATGTATCTTGGGAAAGCAACATAGAGAGACATTTCCAACAGGAAAGTCAGTGAGGGCAAAGGCACCTTTGGAGATTGTCCACTCAGACCTATGTGGACCAATGCAGACACCATCAATTGGTGGCAGCCACTATGTATTGACATTCATATATGACTACACAAGGAAGACATGGGTCTTTCTCCTAAAACAAAAAAGCGAAGTGTTTGAGCGCTTTTGCCAGTACAAGGCTCTTGTTGAAAAGCAAAGTAGACATTTCATCAAAGGCCTTAGGATAGACAGAGGTGGAGAATACATCTCAAACAACTTCCTTCAATTTTGCAGGGAACATGGAATTCACAAGCAATTTACAACAAGATATACACTGCAGCAAAATGGTGTGGCAGAAAGGAAGAATAGGACCATTATGGAGATGGCAAGGAGTATGTTGAAGGCAAAGCATTTTCCAAATGACTTATGGGCTGAAGCTATCACTTGTGCAGCATATATCTTGAATAGATGTCCAACCAAAAGTGTCCAGAACATTGTTCCTGAAGAGGCATGGTGTGGAAGAAAACAAAATGTCACTCACATGAAAGTTTTTGGATATGTGGCTTATGCACATGTCCTGGATGAGTTGAGAAAGAAGTTGGACAACAAGGGGGGAAAATGCATATTTGTTGGATACAGTGATGAATCCAAGGCATACAAACTCTACAATCCATTAACCAAGAAAGTCATAATCAGCAGAGATGTGCAGTTCATAGAAGAGGAAACATGGGATGGAAGTTTAGAAAATACAGTCAATGTCAAAGCATGCATACCAAATGAGGACAGAGAGGAATTAACAGCGGCAAGTAATTCATCAACAGTGACTCCCTCTACTCCTATTCAAGTGCAGCAAAGCAGGCAGCAAGCGATGCCATCAACAAATAACAAGACATTTTTGCGTAGCCAAGAAAGTGCTTCTTCAAGCACATCGCGAAGTGCGACACCAAGTGACATATCAAGTCCATCTTCAGCAAGCACAAGAAGGCAAAATTTAGAAATTTGAATGAAATTTATGAACAAGATGAAGTCAATAGTGGCGCAGGTCTGAATTCCTTATTTGCATTATTTTGTCATGTAGATGACCCAATCCACTTTGAAGATGCAGTCAAAGAAGAAAAATGGGTTGCGACAATGGAGGAAGAAATAGAAGCAATAGAAAGGAATGCCACATGGGAGTTAATGAGCCTTCCAAAAGGAAAACATGTCATTGGAGTGAAGTGGGTCTATAAGACCAAAAGTAACATTGAGGGAAAGATTGAAAGGCTCAAAGCAAGGTTAATTGTCAAAGGATACAAGCAGCAGCATGGAAGAGATTAAGCGGAGATGTTCACACCAGTCGCGCAGATGGAGACAGTGGGCGCAGTTGTGGCGATTTCCACGTAGCATAAATGGACAATGTATCAGATGGACGTAAAGTCAGCATTCTTGAATGGAGTGCTGAAAGAGGAAGTGTATGTCACGCAACTGCCTGGTTATGAGATTGAAGGCCAAGAAGACAAAGTGTATCGGTTGAAGAAAGCTCTTTATGGATTGAAGCAAGCACCGCACGCATGGTACAACAGGATAGATGCTTACTTGTTGGACAATGGTTTCAACAAATGTGACGGTGAGCCTACTCTCTACATCAAAGAGAGCGAAGGTAAGATTCTCATTGTCGTCTTATATGTAGATGATTTGATCTTTACAGGTAGTGATGATTTCCTCATCGCTGATTTTAAACAAGTAATGAAGAGTGAGTTTGAAATGACTAACTTGGGATTGCTAAGATATTTTTTGGGCATAGAAGTGAAGCAAACAGAAAATGGCATTTTTATCTCTCAAGCAAAGTATGTGGCAGAAATTTTGGAGAGGTTTAAAATGCAGAATAACAAGTCTGCACCAACTCCAACTGTCATAGGGTTGAAGTTGAGCAAAGAAGATTGTAGCAACAATGTCAATCTGACATTATACAAAATCATGATAGGCAGCCTGATGTATTTGACCGCCACTAGGCCGGATATAATGTATGCAGTAAGTTTGGTGTCAAGGTTCATGGAGACACCCAAGGAGACACATTGGCAAGCAGCGAAAAGGATTCTGAGAGTTGATGACAGAAAGAGCATGTCAGGATATGTTTTTCATTTGGGTTTCGGAGCCATTTCATGGGCCTCCAAGAAGCAGCCAATAGTGTCACTGTCAACAGCAGAAGCTGAATATGTCGCAGCAACAACAGCAGCATGTCAGGCAGTTTGGATGAGAAGGATGTTGAGGGATCTTCGTCATGACCAAGAGGGCGCGACAACTATTTTCTGCGACAACACCTCAGCAATTGCATTGTCAAAGAATTATGTCTTCCACAAAAGGACCAAGCATATTGATGCTAAATATCATTTTATTAGAGAATTGATTAACAATGATGAAATTGTGTTGCAGCACTGCAGGTCACAAGAACAACTTGCTGATATTTTCACAAAGCCATTGGTAGGAGAAAAATTTTCTTATCTCAGAAACTATTTAGGAATTGTCAATGGCGGCAGTTGTGATTAAGGGGGAGTGTTGGAAATAATAATCCCAACCACCGCAATAAACAGTCGGACAGCAGCCATACCTGTCAGACGTACTTTTTGCAGGTTGCGTCTCTACTTGAAGACATTTTTGCAGGTTGCGTCTCAGCGTGAAGATAGAAGGACTGAAGCCAGACGCGAACCACTCAGAAACTCAGAAAAGGCATTTAAAGAACTTATGTACTTAGATAAACAAATATGGGCAAGCATTAATTCAACAACCTTGCCCACACTCCAGGAACACCTGCGCGACTCTGATCACACTCAACAACAACATCAAAATTAATTTCGCTCTGTCATGAATTAAATGTAAAATTGTCTATTGAGTTAAATATGAATGTAAAATCCATTTTGATGGTAGGAGGGTAGAAGAGTAAGATGTAGAAATTTTGAATAATATGACACTTATTCACAGAGATTATCCTGATTATACACTGTTGCGGAATACATGCACAATACATAATCTCCTCTACGTTGATCATCAATTTAGCAGCATCAAAAACAATGAAACATCAATAGCATGCACACATTAACACAGTATGTAACCCGGGGAAAGATTACAGCTGAAAACCCAACACTATCTGTATATTAATGATTTAGAACATGTAACAATACATAGTACAATACTCCTCACAAGTATCTAGCACTATCTCCACCTGTTACACACAAAACTAGCTCAGATCTGCTCCAATCACAGGTTCAAATCTTCTCCACTGCTTTGCCTGCCTCCACAGCACAATGCTTGAGAATCACTCACCCTGGAAATCACGTGAGCACAGGCTATAATACTTGATATTGTCCCACATTGCGTAGTCTTCATTGGCATAACTCAATCCCATTGATTGTGCAAGATCTCATGCACAACTATAGTCACAACTGATAGCAATCTCAACCCCTAACACCTGTCTCCACTGAACTGTAAATGCACTGACATGCAACTGAGTTAACTGATGTATTCTTTAGTTGCTTTATGAGTTAATAATTAGTTCACATAACTCATCACTAGTCTATTTGCAGTTAGACTAATTACAACTAGTTTAACCAAGTCAGACTGAACACAACTCCATCAACTCCACATCCAACTCCACCAAACTCAATTGCTTGAGTTCTAACTGAAGTCCTGCATGCAATAGCTCAACTGACCAAAGAAATTGCATTTCCTTCTGACAGTTGCATGTGCCACATCTGTAGCTCAAACTGAAGTGCTCCAAGAGGATAAGATAATGTTTATAAAATATTATTATGAGACAATAATATTTGACTTTACTATTTTTAGCCTGGCAGTCTAAAAATAGACTTTGATCACACCGCTGTGAACCAGAAATAGAAGTCCATCTATTTTTCCCAACATGACCAATCATCCATAAACAGCATACTGCAACTCATAGACCATGATCCATATGTCTAAAAATAGACATAGTCTAAAAATAGACTTTGCGCCATAATTTGCTTGTGGGCCCACTTAGTGAAGGCGACTCCTTTCCACTAAGCTCCATCATCTTGTTGCATTCTCAACTTAAGACTGTGTAGAGAGGTTAGAGAGCAAGTAGAAAAAGAGCGCAAGTCTCTGTGGAGAAAATTGTGGAGCAATTTTTGGTGGGCGCGTAAAACAGTAACTGTGTTTTACTATGTAGTGTTGCGCGTAAGTTTAAATCACTGTAATTTTTATTTTACATGATGAATGAGCAGAAGTCTCATGTAAATGCATTTCATGTTTTAGAATTCAATACTAAGTTTATTGTATTGCTCCAAAACCTACTTCCTCATTTTGTCGTGAGAAAATATTATTCATAAGTCTCTGAAATCGCTGAGCGGTTGTGCGATTTTCAACCCTAGAAAATAGCCTCACATTGTGCGAAGGTAGCTTCGTGAAAGTTATAACTCTCTGCTTCTCCTATCCACGAAAACGATAATTAAATTCGCTGAAATATTATTAACATAATTGGCTTAATCTGGTCCACTACTCCTAGATTGCATGCTTTGCGGTTTTCCACCCACATTTTCCCGGGACTTCTTCTGACCAACGTGTGCAGAGGAACTTGTCTTGATTTTGTAAACAGCCCTGCACACACTAATGTTTTATTATTCTCTGGATTCTACTTGCGATTGTTTTCTGAATATATATGTATCAGAGACTTGCAATTCTCAATCCATCTTAGTCAATGCTAATTCAACTTTACATAATCGTCATAGTTCGAGAAAAAGCGGAGAGAGATTGTGTGCGGAGTCGCAGCTAGTCAGAAGTCAGAAAGCAGTTCCAGTTAACAATGCTAGCTTAAGATGAAGAAGGTATTTTAGAGTCATAAGCTTATTTTAGTCTCTGAGAAATCATATGGATTCCAAAAATCATATTATTAGTTTTTCAGATTAATCATATTATTAATTTTTCGGATTAATTATATAGATCACAGAAATCTGAAATCAACAATTAAATTTTGTTAGAGAAGTAAGGTCAACCTTTTCTTAATGGATTTAGAAAAGGATTAAGGCTCCCTAACTTATAATAGCAACATTGATCAAATTTATTACCATTTTACTACTACCGTTTCCAATACCATTAGCAAGTTCTCTAAGGAGACTTCGTATAAGCAGAATAATAGAACTTCGAATCCTTGGTATGACAAAGACTGTAAAATTGCCAGGAAAGCAATCAGAGACGCTCCTAATGAAATCATTAAGCTCCAAAATATAAATATATGCAAAGCTCTCATCAAGAGGAAGAAGAGGTCATATATTAATAAAAGACAAGAACATCTTCTCCACCTTTCTAAAGTCGTGCTCGTAAAGTTTTGGCGGAATGTGCTTGTTTGTAAAACTAAAGATAATCATTCTATCCCCTTAAAAAATTGGGACAATTATCTTAAGAAGTTATATAAATCTTCAGACAAGTATGGGATTAATAAGCTCGTTAATGGGAAAGCTAAAGATATTGAAGGATACCAAGCTGAGGTCTTTAAAATGGGAATATCTATCCTCATTCCTCACCTCCAAAAGCTTCTTAATTTGGCTGTAAAGCATGGCTTCCCTCTTTGGACGCAAAGCCTTATTGTGCATATCTTTAAAAATGGGGACAAAAGTGTTCCCTCTAACTATAGGACCATTATGATTAGCCACATCTTAGCCAAGCTATATGGGATCATTTTCGAAATGAAGCTTAGCCTTTGACTTGAAAAGGGTAAAAGAGCTAAAGGGAAAGATGGTTTTATGAGACATCACTCATCTATCGACCATCTTGTCACTCTTAGGATCATTGCAGAGGAATGTCACAATAGTAAAGTTGATCTCTTCTGTTGTTTTGTGGACTTTAGAAAATATTTCGACATTGTTCCTCGAGATAATTTTTGGGAGAGACTTGAAGAGATCATGGTTCCCCCCCTGAACTAAGGATTATTGTGATCCGTCTCTATGAGACTGTCATTGCCAAGATTAAGACAAATGAAGGGTGGTCTAAAGACATTAAATGCAATATCGATGTTAAGAAAGGGTGTCCCCTATCCCTACCATTTTTGGAATATACATCAATAAGCTAGAAGAGTGTTTGGAAACTATAGGATGCAAGGCACCGAGATTGCTAGTATAATCATTACTCTTCTCCTTTATGCTCATGATATTGTTCTTCTTGCAAAATCCATGATGGCCTAGGCACGTAGCTTAAGGCTCTTCATGTTTACTGCTCCAAGATGGGTATGAGACAAGACTAAAGTCGTGATCATTAAATCCAAAAAGATCACCCATTATAGTTTCATTTATAATAATGATTTCTTAGAGCAGGTTTCTTCTTATAAATATTTGAGTATTGACTTTCCTCATCGGCTCAACTGGAATGATAACATTGAGAAAAGGATTATTGGAGGTTGGAAAGCTTATTGTGAGCTTGAAAGCAATTGTAAGTCAGTCGATCTTTGCATTTTGAGAAAAAAGAGGTTCCTCTTTGAGACTCTCATCACCCCTATTGTCTTATACATATGTGAAGTTTGGGGTTGCAGTATATCCAATGAGTCTTGGAGAAAGATTGAGATGCTTCAAAAGCAATTCATAACCTACAACCTAAAGATCAAGGGAAATACTCCCTATCCTATCCTCTTGATTGAAGTTGGTCGGTCCCCCATTGAAAGTACAACTATGTTTAGGTATCTGATTTATAAGAAGAAGGTTTACAACTTGGAATCCAAGAGGCTCCCAAAAATTGCTTCTAACTTTAGTCAAAGCCCCCACTTTTGCCTCAAGCACACGTGGCATAAAGATGCCAAGTCTTGGCTCAACCATTAGGGAATTAAGGAGGAGATCATTATGGGAAGAAAAGATAGTGTCAAAGATAATAATACCTCCAATTTTAAGGACAAGTTGTGGGAGGATAAGGAGATGGAGGGTAAAAGGAAGTTAAGATGTTATAAGGAGGTGATCAAACCCACCCTTGATAACCAAAATTATCTCTTTGTGTTGACCAACACTAAGGAAAAAATGAACATCGCTAGGATAAGAACTAATTTTCATGAGCCTCGAAGTTAAAACCGGGCGGTGGTATATTCCCAAGACTCCCTAGAACGATAAAATCTGTCAGATTTGTGATACTAAGAAGGTGGAAGATGAAAAGAACATCCTTTTAGACTGCCTGACTCTTACTCACATCCGCGCTTAATTCCCTAACATCTCCCACACTTCCAATCTTCTTGACTTATTAAGCGAGCCCAACTATGGCGATCTTGGAGCACTTCTTTTTCTTCTCTTTGATCATAGAAACAAGATTTTGATGAATTCTTTTCTTGAGGTCTGATAGGCCGCATTCATCATCATCATCATCATCATACACAAATGAAAGATTTAATATATCTCAAAATAGTTGTATCTTTTTAATTAATTAAAAAATGTCATATAAACAAGTGTATTTATAAGCCATTATATTGGCCATCATATTATAACAAACTTAAACAACTTATTTAAAATGAAGTACATCTACATAATTAAAAATATCTTATTCCATAATTTTTAAAATGTATATATGTCTAAAATATATATTAATTATTTTTTATAGTTAATAAAATAATCATAATTTTCTTTTTACTAGATTTTAATTTTAACAATATAAGATGAATGATAAAGTAAATATTTCAAATGATGTTTATTATAAACTGAAACTTACCAACATTTACCAACCATTCAAATTATATAACTACCCTAATTTTTTTTCCATTCATATAATACTCTAAATTATAAAAGAAAATACTAACACAATCATTATTTTTTAATTTCTTTTAAAATCCCTTAAATCAAAATTAATAAACAATTAAATTTACTAGATTTTTATTTTTTGCACTATATGCATCTTATTTCTAATACTGTTTTAAATTACTCGACAGTTTTACCTTACTTCGAGATATAAAAACCTAAAACTTGAGCATTAGTCAAGGGTAGAAAATACGGACACCATTCGATTCGATCCCGAAGCATTCTTATATTTTAAAGTAATTAGTGTGGTTGTTATCCAAAGAAAATGTATTAATTACATCTATTTAAAGGTCAGTTTAATTGGCTTAATCTGGTCCACGACTCCTAGATTGCATGCTTTGCGGTGTTCCACCCACATTTTCCCGGGACTTCTTCTGACCAACGTGTGCAGAGGAACTTTGTTGGGGATTTTTCTGGTAAAATCCCAAAAACAAACAAAATAAACTCCACAGAGGCAATGCTCTGTTTCCTCTGTCCAGGATCTTTGCACAGGGAAGCTATTTAAAAGAAATTATCTCAGAACAAACCATTACACAGCCATAACACATTTCTATTGATTAAAAACAAAAGACTGATACAAACTTCATCCTCTTTGCTGAGAGGGATTCACAAAACAAACTCGGTCTCTTTCACTTCTTGTTTTCCACTGCTGTGGATATTACAAAACAATTTCATGCTATTTCTTGGTTCTGCGATGGCAAACCAATACAATACATCCCTGTTCTATATGATTTCTCGCACTGTTGTGCGTTCAATACATACCACAAAAAAAAAACATGCGCGCAGGCACAACACCCTGTTATAAAAAACATACATATGTATATGAAAAAACAATAAAATTTATGTGCCGTAAACAAAATTAAGATCTACCTACTTCTACGAACAATCAATAAATTCATTAACTTCCTTCGGCGGTCAACGGAAAACCTTATACTCCACGCAATCCTTGATTTGATGCGGGCCCGTATGCAGCTTCAGGCGATCGACGACGGAGGTTGATGAGCTGCATCGGACGGTGGACGGAGATATCGGAAACCATTACATGACTGAACAATAGCACCCGAGAATGTCAGACTTGCTTACGTATGGGGAGAGCCACGCATCTGCACCATATTGTATCGAGCTCAAATATACGGAAAATACCTTTGCCGGAAAATGGTCCGAGAAATTTCAGGCGGGTTTGTTGAACGGTTTCTGGCGATGTACGTCTGCGTTGAAATTACATATTCAACACTCCCCTTTAATTTCAACTGCTGGGCATTCAGTCATACCCAGACACTTCCTCAAAAATTCAAAGCTTTTCTGATCTAGTGACTTTGTCAAGATGTCTGCAACCTATTCCTGAGTCCTGCAATGTTCTAGGACAATTTCTCCATTGTTCACCAATTCTCTGATGTAGTGAAACCTTGTATCAATGTGTTTCGTTCTCTTATGAAACACAGAATTCTTTGACAATGCAATGGCTGAGCTATTGTCACAAAAGATCACTGTCGCTTTTGCCTGCTCTTCGCCTAAACTCCTCAACATCCTTCTCATCCAAACTGCTTGACATGCTGCTGCTGTAGCTGCCACATATTCAGCCTCTGCTGTAGACAATGCTACAATGGACTGCTTCTTAGAAGCCCATGAAATGGCTCCTGAACCCATATGAAAAACATAACCGGAAGTGCTTTTCCGATCATCTACACTTCCAGCCCAATCACTATCAGTGTATCCAAACAAATCTGAATGTTCTGAGACACTATATAATATGCCAAACATTTTGGTACCTTTGACATACCTTAAAATTCTTTTTGCTGCCTGCCAATGTGCCTCCTTTGGTCTCTCCATGAATCTGGAAATTAAACTAACAGCATACATAATGTCAGGCCTAGTTGCTGTTAAATACATAAGGCTGCCAACAATACTCTTGTACAAACTAGGATCAAAATCCTTGTTGCTGTCCTCTCTGCTAAGTTTTAATCCCATTACTGTGGGAGTGATCGCTGCCTTGCATTCTTGCATGTTAAATCTGCCCAATACTTGATTTACATATCTAGCTTGTGAGATAAAAATTCCTTTTTCATTTTGATCTACTTCTATGCCTAAGAAGTATCTCAAGAAACCCAAGTCAGTCATTTCAAATTCCTCCTTCATGACTGATTTAAAATTCTTAATGAGCTGATAATCATTACCTGTGAAAATAACATCATCAACATATAAGACAACAATTAAAATTTTACCATCTTTTTCTTTGATGTAGACGGTGGGTTCTCCTTCACACTTGTCAAATTCATTATTCAATAGATATGAATCTATCCTGTTGTACCATGCTCTTGGCGCTTGCTTCAGCCCATAAAGAGCTTTCTTCAATTTGCACACTTTGTGCTCTTCACCTTTCTTCTCATAGCCTAGAGGTTGTTCAATGTAAACCTCTTCCTTTAACACTCCATTTAGGAATGCTGACTTCACGTCCATTTGGTAGACTTTCCATTTGTTTTGAGCTGTTATGGACAGCACTGCTCTCACGGTTTCCATTCTTGCAACCGGGGCGAAAGTCTCATCATAATCTCTCCCATACTGCTGCTTGTACCCTTTGACAACCAGCCTTGCCTTGTGTCTTTCTATTTTACCTTCAGCATTTCTCTTGGTCTTATAGACCCATTTCACTCCAATGACTTCTTTGCCTTTTGGTAGCTCAACCAAATCCCATGTTTTGTTTCTCTCTATGGCATTCATCTCCTCATCCATAGCTTCTATCCATTTCCTATCTTTAATTGCATCCTCGAAATGAATAGGATCATCAACATGACAATACAAGGCAAATAAGGAATTCATTCCTTCATCATAAATGTCACTTAGATTTCTAAACTTCTTACCTCTTTCACTTGGTGTGCAAGTGCTTGAAGATGCACTTGAATTTCCTCCTTATGGTGTGCTTGGAGAAGCACTCTCATTTATCCTCAATGGTGTCCCTTGCTGTCCTTGTGTTGGCGCTGCTGTTTGGGGATCCATTTCAGCCACCTCCTCATCATCTTCATCATGAGACAAACAGTTCTTGACATTCACTGTTTTCTCTATGCTTCCATCCCAAGCTTCCTCTTCAATGAATTAAACATCTCTGCTGACGAAAAACTTCTTGGTAGATGTGATATACAACCTGTAGGCTTTGGATTCCTCACTGTATCCAATGAAAAGACATTTCTCCCCTTTGCTGTCCAACTTCCTCCTTAGCTGATCTGGTATGTGTGCATAGGCCACACATCCAAAAACTCTCATGTGGGTGACTCCTTGCTTTCTCCCACTCCATGCTTCTTCCGGCACTTTGTTCAACACTGCTTTTGTAGGACACCTATTCAAAATATACACTGCACAATTTACAGCTTCAGCCCAATAATCATTTGGAAAATGCTTTGCCTTTAGCATGCTCCTCGCCATATCCATGATGGTCCTATTCTTCCTTTCAGCAACTCCATTTTGCTGCGGAGTGTACCTTGCTGTAAACTGTTTGTGAATTCCATTTTCTCTACAAAATCTTAGGAATTCCTTGGAGATATACTCACCTCCTCTATCAGTTCTCAAAACTTTAATACGCAGCCCGCTTTGGTTCTCCACAAGTGCTTTGAAATTTTGGAATTTTTCAAACACTTCACTTTTGTTTTTAAGGAAATATACCCAAGTTTTTCTTGTACAGTCATCAATGAATGTTAGGAAATATTGGCCGCCTGCTAATGATGGAGCTTGCATTGGTCCACATAAATCTGAGTGGATGATTTCTAAGGGTGCCTTTGCCCTTATGCTCTTCCCTGATGGAAAACTTTCTCTATGTTGTTTTCCCAAAATGCAACCTTCACAAAGGCTGTCCGGTTTCTCTATCAATGGTAATCCTCTTACCATTCCTTTCCTACTCAACAAATTTAGACCTCCAAAATTGAGATGTCCAAATCTCAAGTGCCACAACCAATTTTCATCCTTTGGCACGCTTTGGAAAGCCTCTTGGGTGACTGCTGCAATTTCATTTTTGTTTTTCAAATCTGCCCTGATCCTGAGAGGGAACATCCTGTTCCTTGTCATTTTTACTTCAGCAATGCATCGTTTGCTGGGTGCTATATCCATGATGGTGCACACATCATTCACAAAGAAAACATTGTACCCCTTTTGAACAAGCTGTCCAATACTCAAGAGGTTACATCTCATTCCAGGGACATAGTAGACATCTGCTATGGTTTTCTTTTCTCCTTGCTTTGTAAATATTTTTACCTCTCCTTTTCCCATAACAGAGATTTTGCTATCAGTTCCTAGTGTGACTTCTGATTTCATATTTTTATCTAGAGCAGAAAAGAGGGCTATGTTTCCTGTCATATGGTTGCTGCAACCTGAGTCTAAAAACCATATGTCTTCACTGTTTGTTTCAGCCATGTTACAAGCTAACAACACATTATTTTGGCTGCTGTTTTCTCTAGTGACATTTGCATTTTGTCTATCACTCATATCATGCTGCTTCTTCCTACATTCACTGGCATAATGCCCATATTTTTTACAGTAATAGCATTGGACATTGGATTTTTCATACCTTTGTCCTTGAGCATGATGTTGTCCTCTTTGTTGGCTGCTGCCTTGGCCTTGGTTTTGATTTGGATTGCTGCCTCTTCCTTGAGCATTTGCTGGGTTGTTCCTTCCACCTCTGTTCTAGCTTCTGCCTCTTCCTCTCTTGTTTCCTCTGCCTTGACCTCTTCCTCTTCCAAAGGACATCTGGGTCTTGAAGGCTTGCTCTAGAGATGAGTTTTCATTTCTACTCAACCTCTGCTCATGTGTTATCAGTGATGCATGTAGCTCATCAACTGAAAAGTTTGAGAGATCCTTTGTCTCTTCAATGGTGGTGACAATCGCATCAAACTTTGAGGGTAAGACCCTCAATATTTTCTCCACAATCCTCCTTTCTTCAATGGTTTCTCCATGAGTCCTCATCTGTGTGACCAAACCAATTACATGTGTGAAGAATGAGTCAATATTATCTGACTCCTTCATGCTCAGATTCTCAAAATCCTTCCTCAGCAATTGTAGTTTTGTTGTCTTCACTCTCTCCATGCCTTGATAGGCTGTCTTGAGGGTTTGCCATGCTTCATTTGCTGTCTTAGCTGTTGCTAACCTTGGAAACGCACTCTGGTCTACTGCTAGATACAACAACATACGGGCTTTTGAATCCTTCTTCCTATTACTCTTCAGGAGATCTCTCTCTCCCTGAGTTAATGCATTGAACTCATCTTCATCTGCTGGTTCTTCAAAACCATCTTCAACTATTTCCCATAAATCTTGAGAGGCAAACAGGGCTCTCATAGTTATTGACCAGTAGTCATAGTTCTTCCCATTAAACTGTGGGAGTTGGGTATTAAACATACCCATACCAGTGCTTGTGCTGGCCATTCCTTGCATCTTTAACTATGCTTTAAATTCTTGACTGTGTATCTTAAAATAACTGACTGCTTCTTCAGCAACACATAAAAAAACTTTGTGAAATACCTGAGTATTTTCTTGACTGAGCCTTCACTCTGCTGGAGAAGATTTACTGCTGCAACAAAAGACTCCTCCTTTCAGCTTCTTTGTCACCTTCAAAGAGCTTAAGCCTGCTCTGATACCACTGTTGGGGATTTTTCTGGTAAAATCCCAAAAACAAACAAAATAAACTCCACAGAGGCAATGCTCTGTTTCCTCTGTCCAGGATCTTTTGTGCACAGGGAAGCTATTTAAAAGAAATTATCTCAGAACAAACCATTACACAGCCATAACACATTTCTATTGATTAAAAACAAAAGACTGATACAAACTTCATCCTCTTTGCTGAGAGGGATTCACAAAACAAACTCGGTCTCTTTCACTTCTTGTTTTCCACTGTTGTGGATATTACAAAACAATTTCATGCTATTTCTTGGTTCTGCGATGGCAAACCAATACAATACATCCATGTTCTATATGATTTCTCGCACTGCTGTGCGTTCAATACATACCACAAAAAAAAAACATGCGCGCAGGCACAACACCCTATTATAAAAAACATACATATGTATATGAAAAAACAATAAAATTTATGTGCCGTAAACAAAATTAAGATCTACCTACTTCTACGAACAATCAATAAATTCATTAACTTCCTTCGGCGGTCAACGGAAAACCTTATACTCCACGCAATCTTTGATTTGATGCAGGCCCGTATGCAGCTTCAGGCGATCGACGGTGGAGGTTGATGAGCTGCATCGGACGGTGGACGGAGATATCGGAAACCATTACATGACTGAACAATAGCACTCGAGAATGTCAGACTTGCTTACGTATGGGGAGAGCCACGCGTCTGCACCATATTGTATCGGGCTCAAATATACGGAAAATACCTTTGCCGGAAAATGGTCCGAGAAATTTCAGGCGGGTTTGTTGAATGGTTTCTGGCGATGTACGTCTGCGTTGAAATTACATATTCAACAAACTTCTCTTGATTTTGTAAACAACCCTACACACACTAATGATTTATTATTCTCTGGATTCTACTCGCGATTGTTTTCTGAATATATATATGTATCAGAGACTTGCAATTCTCAATCCATCTTAGTCAATGCTAATTCAGCTTTACATAATCCTCATAGTTCCAGAAAACGCGGAGAGAGATTGTGTGCGGAGTCGCAGCTGGTCAGAAGTCAGAAAGCAGTTCCAGTTAACAACGCTAGCTTAAGATGAAGAAGGTATTTTAGAGTCATAAGCTTAACAATATAAGAGGAATGATAAAGTAAATATTTCAAATGATGTTTATTATAAATTGACACTTACGAACATTTACCCACCATTCTAATTATATAACTACCCTAATTTGTTTTTATTCATATAATACTCTAAATTATAAAAGAAAATCCTAACACAATCATTATTTTTTAATAATTTCTTTTAAAATCCCTTAAATCAAAATTAAGTTTATTAGATTTTTATTTTTTGCACTATATGCATCTTATTTCTAATACTGTTTTAAATTACTCGACAGTTTTACCTTACTCCGAGATATAAAAACCTGAAACTTGAGCATTATTTAGATAATCTTCGGCAAAATCACATAACCAATCTTTTGTCGACGCGTTTCGAACCAACCAGTGTGGTTCATCGTCAGGACAAGTTGAAGAACCAATCCGGCTTAGCTTGATTAAATAGAGTGTGCAGAGACTCCAACAGCTATAATGCTAACGGCTAATTTTGACCCAATGATCCTGGTCAAACCACTAAAATAGTTAATTAATATTTCTTGAAATAGGTAAATAAAGGAACTCATTTGTTAATTAAAAAATAGATATATTATTATTATTATCTCAAATATTAAGAGAATTCATAGTATAATATTAATATTTTAATTATAATGGTCATTATATCTCAAGGGTAGCGAATATGGACACCATTTGATTCGATCCAGAAGCATTCTTATATTTTAGAGTAATTAGTGTGGTTGTTATCCAAAGAAAATGTATTAATTACATCTATTTAAAAGTCAGTTTAATTGGCTTAATCTGGTCCACGACTCCTAGATTGCTTGATTTTCCCGGGACTTCTTCTGACCAACGTGTGCAGAGGTGTTGGAATTAATGCTTACATTCCATATTTAAGAAGTTGGTTTGTGATGGTTGAGAAATTCTCTCAACCTCTCTATCTAATTTAGGAATAAGTTGGATCTCAAAAACTCTATTTAATAGAGTAATCTGAATGTAATCGGGTGTGTGAGTGTCTTTGCACATACACCATTTGTGCATAATATATGTTTGAGTTTTTGTGATTGTGTGATTTTAGCTGTTTCTATCGAGAGGAACTTCTCTTGATTTTGTAAACAGCCCTGCACACACTAATGTTTTATTATTCTCTGGATTCTACTCGCGATTGTTTTCTGAATATATATATGTATCAGAGACTTGCAATTCTCAATCCATCTTAGTCAATGCTAATTCAGCTTTACATAATCCTCATAGTTCCAGAAAAAGCGGAGAGAGATTGTATGCGGAGTCGGAGCTGGTCAGAAGTCAGAAAGCAGTTCCAGTTAACAACGCTAGCTTAAGATGAAGAAGGTATTTTAGAGTCATAAGCTTATTTTAGTCTATGAGAAATCATATTATCAGTTTTTCAGATTAATTATATAGATCACACAAATCTGAAATCAACAATTACATTTTTTTAGAGAAAGTGAGGAATTGTTTCCATTTATGATATTAATAGGTTTCGAATTATTATGTGCATAGTTGTAGAATTCTAGATTTTGACATGTCACTTATCATGTGAATCAATTTTCATTCGGCAGGAGATTTGGGATTGGATGCACCCAAAGCTATGTCGAAATCCTGGTAATTACGGCACCAAAAGTTCTTTGAAGGCGGGTAAGCTAAAGACATGAATTTTAGATAACTCGTTTAAAGCATTTAATTCTGGCAAGTAGCATTTACCATTTCAAAGGAATAGTTTTCTGGGAATTAGTCTGAATGTGTGGATTGGGACACAGGGAATCGCGCGCGTTCCAGTGCGGCTGGGTTGGAGAAAAGGCGTATCAGTAGTATCACTTTCGATATGAATACAAATGATGCCCCGCGCTTTTCACTATTCGGGTGTTGGCCCGATTCAAGAAAGATGTCGGGTGTTGATGTCGATGTCGATGTCGATGAAAGGGAGGGTGTGTCGGGTGGAATGGAGACGTTGGCTGTCGCGGTCTTGGGGCAGCGGGCAGGACTTGACCACATTATGGGAGTGGAAGAAGCCGTAGCCGATGCACCAACCTTGGACATCGAAGAAAAGCATCGCGATCTGCCCAATCACATTATCCGGTCCCTGCAACCATCTGATAATGACCGCATCAAAGGATTTAGCTTTTTCGCGGATTACCTAATGTCGCGCACAAAGCATCGTCACGATGTTTTCAATGCGTTCGAAGGCATAGAAAAGAATGTCGAATCGGAATTGAAATTACTGAGTGGCGACAAAGCATCAGTTGGAATACTAAAGAAAATATTTAGTTTGAAAATCGACCGATCCACATCAATATTGTATTGTCAAAATCGACCGATCCACATCAATATTGTATTGTCAGCGGCCAAAAGTTCTGGAAAAGGTAGAGTGACTGACTATTATGTCGAGCCGTTTTTGGATATGATTTCTTTGTATTAATCTTTGATGTGTAATACCCAACCACATGATTGTGCAGATAAAGCGAGTCTTCTTGAAAAAAACTCATCGCGCAGCTAAGAAATGGGGCGGCTGCTTAATCCAAAACACTTCAAAAGTAAACGACGCATCGGAAACTCTTGAACAAGAAAGCAACCACGTTCATTCCGCGCCAAAGGAGGAGGTTTATGCTCAATTAGCAGATGCAGATTAACGGATAATGACCGACGCTGACTGTAACCTATTTATGTCTCAAAAAGTATAAATAATAGTATTATATTTCATAATGCATAGAGATTTAAATTAATTTTATAATGATGATACTCACAGTTGATATAACTCTAACTGAACTAATATTGCAGATGTCACTCTGGAGTGGTAGAGAGGGAGGTTCAGCTCAACACTATCTGCTACTTAACCACGGTGCTTATGTTGTTATTTCTGGAACCTGATAAACAGCCTCTTTCTCCGCCGCCGTAGCTGGAACGGAGTACAAACCATTCATAGTTCTGATGGAATCTACTCAATTTCTCTGGAATTCTTGGTACGGGTCCGGGTTGATCGAGAGATGGCGCAAAACCCGTCGAAGCAGTGTGAATCAATTTAATTTGTTTTTTTTCGACTACGTATCTTTATTAAAACGATCAATTTGTAATTTGAATGTACGTATAAGCCTGACTCGTTGATCTTAATGTCAGTCACACAATTTTATATTAACGTTTTGACATCCACGAGCATTTTTTAATTACAGAGAACCCTTTTGAAAAGAAAATGCAGATACCCCATGAAACCCGTTTTCCAAGGTTTAAGTGTTCGCGTCGTTGCAAAGAGATTTCCTCGTACGATCTGATGACGAGACTCTCGCTACATCCCTTAATTTTTCAGTTTTCCCACCTAATGTTTTGGGATTGTCTAATTTTTCAGTTTTCCCACCTAATGTTTTGGGATTTTTCAGTTTTCCCACCTAATGTTTTGAAGTTTTTTTATGGGTTTGGGAAGTTAGTTTAATTGATTCAGTTTTTATGATTAAGCTCTTGATCTTGATTGAGTTTTTATTACACAGGTATTTTTATTAGAATCAAAGGATTAAGCTCTTGATCTTTTTAGTGGATCTGCTTTAGTATTTCCCTAGGAAAAAAATTTGACATTTTTTACTTTGGAGACGCCATGCTCGGTATCTATGCCACCTGTCGTTTCTAAGTTCTCATTTCCATCTATACCATAGCTTACACATCCAAATGTCGTCACCATGTTTTTGTTCTTAAAATAATGAAAAATTTAATATGATTTTGACGATAAAGTGTTAAATTTTAGGATTTTGGATGCTTTAAATTTTTTTAAACAGGTTGAATCTATTTTTATTATTTAAAAAATAATTTAAACACTTAAATTAAATTTCTTATAAAAAATTATTAAATTCCAACAAAAAAAAATCTATAATTCAAACAAAATTATCGTCAAATTAACCAATCCATGCAGTTTTATCCCATACTCATGAGTCACTACTTGCATAGCACTGAAGACTATGTCAGCGCTGTATATTTATGGATACTCGTGCTATCATGGCCAATTTAAATTTGAATATTTGTTTGTGTTTTCCAAAACTTTTTCTCATAATCAATTTATAATTATTTACATTTTTATACATACAAGCAATGTCATTAACTATAATATTTAATATTCTTATAAACGAAAAACGTTAACTATAATATTTAATATACTTATAAACTAAAATCATTGATTTAAAAAAATAAAAATAAAAATCTACGTAAATTTAGCACTTCCTTATTAGTCCCTGTCATAGGACAGCAAGGACTATAATAATTGGTCACTTTTATTTTATTAGTCTCTCCACAAAAATCAAAATATTAAATTAAAAATCAAAACATTAAACTTCAAGTTTTGACACAAATATTTTGGTGTATTCTTTTCTCAACTTATTGAATATTGACAATGTTTTTTTTATCTAATCAATAATATTGAAATCTTATTTGGCCTGTTCCTTGGGCCGAAAGGGGAATAAAATATTTTAAGAAAACATATGCTCAAGAGTTTCATTGATGATGAAATAATTCTAGATTATTTAACATTAGTTGGTTAGCATTAAATGTTGGTTTTAAAGAACAAAATAACCCTACACCACAACACATTTTCTTCCATCTGCCACATACAAAACCATGCAAATGTTGGTGCCACTACCATGCAAATATTGGTGCCACCTACACCAACATCAAAAAAAGAGGTCTTTACTTGTATTGTTTTCAAGGGTTTGGATGTTTCTTTCAATCCTACCTTTCGTTCAATCCTCTGGCAAGACTACACATGAGCTACGGTATCAAGCTCTTTCTAGAGAGCAAGCGCTCAGATATTAGGCTTTGTTGCTAGAAATTCTTGAACTACAGGGCATATTGTGGTTTGGAAGATAAACACTACATGGAGGGATGAAGTGTCACATCAAAAGACTAGGGGAAGATTCTTGCAGAGCTTTATCAAATGCCCACAAGGGAGACCAGGCTCAAAGTAGCACAAGCTTAGCGTAAAGGAGCTTGGAAAATCTAGGATCAGGTTTACCAACCATCAAGGGTTGATCAGAAAGGACTGGCCCCTTATTGTAACGAAGCCCCTACCTAATAGCACTTATAGTCAGAGTGTTTCTTTCTTTTCAATACCCATCAATATTGATAGACTCTAAAATTTTGCAAGTTTTGTGTTGAGTATCGCCCATTGTTCACTTGGGTAATATTTTATATGGCATTGATAACACCCTACCCTAACAAAGAGTGGTTTGTTGATAGTTCTGTACACTCCATGCACATGGCTCATCTCGCTTTACAGTTTCAATGGAAGCCACTAACAATGCAAGCCAAAGCCAAAGAGTACTTAAATGCCCAAGGAGATAGGAAAAAAACTTGCAATGTCACCAAGTTTATAGAGACTCATTCTAAATTAGATTTGTTTGGAACTGGGAAGCTATTACTTTTACATTGCTTTCAGTCTTTATTTGTATACATCATTTTAAGATACTCGGGTTTTATCAAAGCAATAAACAAGGAACCCAACTGCAACTACAGCACAAGAACAAAATTTTAGGCTAGAGTAATCACAACAATTGTAAGAAAATGGTTTTATCTTATCCTTTTCTATTTTATTCTTAACTCGGATGTGTTTGTACTTACCACAATATGAATAGTTATTGACACAACATATATATGTGGACAGATAGATAAGTTATTATTTCTCGACTTAGAGGTAAACATGTGCATAAGCAAGTGCATAAGTTTGAACACTAAAAGAGAAGGCCTATTGAGTTGTATCATATGTTCATAATAATTGTTCTATTTTGATTAAATTGCATTGTCAGCTTATTGTGTTTATTTCTATTCTGTTTTAAGTCTTAACTCAGTTTAACTTGGACTTTTAGGAACCAAATAACCATCGTTTTTCTAAGGTATTCTTGAGCCAAAAATAAATAGAATGTCATTTCTCAATTGCACTCCCAAGCCCAATCCCTATCAAGGGTTCTCTAGAACAAGTTATAATATAGGATTGTTTTCAAGCAAAAATATGAAGTGGGTACTATGGTGAAACTCAAAAGAAATGCCCCAAGTTCATATATTTCAATATCCACATCCAAAATTTTCCATCTAACATTACCTCTAGTCAATATCCAACCTAAAAACAAGGACCAACCATGTTTCCAAATAGTGGAAGATCAATCTCAAACTTTACAGAAGCAGTAGAGGGCTTAATGATGTTCTGTTAAGCTTTCCATTGCTCAGATCCTAACAAGTGAAAGGAATCGTAGAAATCCCACATCTATTAATAATCTAAACCTAATTCCTTATGGAAATCCAAGAGGGTACAAGCCCAAATGCCATATCTAAAAGAGCAAAAAGATAAATTCTAGCAAACTAAGAAAATGTAACTGAATAAACTCACACCAATCTTTGTGTCATGGCGAATCAAAACTAGCTCATTCCTCTTATGAGAACTTGCAATCATACCAACATTAGTCTCCATTTTGTGAATCTAAGGATAATATCTTGATCTGAAGGCCTTTGTTTTATGCAATCCCAGACAATGTTTCAAATAATTTTGTGATGTTGGGTAGAAGCCATATCCACATTTCCCTCAACATCCCCACTCTACACCAAATTGTGGATAACTCTAAGACCCCTAATGTTGTTGATTTGAATGTTTTATTACATGTTATAGATTCTTCTTGTGCTCTCTTTGTTGCCTTTTTTCCTTACTTTGTAGAATGATAAATTGCTACTGTGACTCATGGAGCACCAGAAATCAACACTTCCAACGATGAAAGATTGGAACTGGTGAAGGTTGTGGTAGCTTAACACGGTGAATGATTGCAACTTGGGAATGGTTTCTTCTTTTTAATAGCTCAAAAACTTGACATTCATGCGAGGTTAATTTAATTTATTTTCTATTTATTTACTTTTATTAAATTTTTAAATTTTATATTTTAACTATTATTAAATTCAAAATAAACCAAACTTTCAACCTTAGAAACTCATTTCTAAGTGGTATGTGCCACTAGCCATTCATATGGGTCAACCCCTAATTATCACTGTCTTTCGACAGGCGAATTGGTAAAGGATAAACTTGAAATGAATGGTTGAGCAACCTTTGTGAATGGGAAAGAGACAGATGTATTGGTCCAACTGAATTGATGGGAAGAATCGCTCTCCAGTCTGTCCAAATGAATTGATTGACAGAATTACTGCTCTCCAAGTGAGTTTGGAATTGGTGCACCATGATATTGGAACTAATATCCCCTTTATTGATCTGATAGTATTGTAGTTACATAATAATTTGAGACTCCAATGTGTATCTTATCCAGTTTTATGCTATCGTTTATTCCCATAGTCAACACAATATCTAAGATTGAGACTTGGTAATTTTCATATATATTAGTATTATTTCCTATAAATGAATGGGATTTCTAATCTATCTATAGCATGTTTGTCCACTAGTTTCTAGGGAGACACTAATGACACGTAAGTTGGAATACGGAGAAGCATATGGCATATTAGTAGTGCAAAGGTATATGGGAAACATATTAGTCAATGTAATGATTATGGATATTGTTAAGCTTCTAATATTATTGAATAGAGTATGCACATCTTATCTAAAATTCTTAGCTTGTTCGGGAGGCTTAAGAATCATGGTTATGTATTCAAATTCCATTGGCAAGGACTTACTAACTCACAACCTCTCTTGTTGATAATAGGGATTGTTCCCAAGTGACAATGGAGAGAAGTGAAATCTCTTTTACATAATTTTTATTGAGCTAGATTTATTCATCTTATACCTTGGATCACTAGAAATCAAACTATATTAAATCTAGTGTATAATTACATGTGCAAAAGGTTTTTTTGCCCCTTCTATGGAAACATTTCTCAATAAAGAGATTGATTGTTGGCCCATTTCTTTGTTAGTTGACCCATTTAGGCATATCATTGGATCTTATACTTCATTGAAAATGATGAAAGTTAAAATTGATCCTATATAAAATTAATCATTAAAAAAAGGACATTGATTCCACAATTAAATTGTGTTACATAGATAGACTTATTCTTTACCTAATTTATTATTTTAAAATAATACCTAAAATATAATAAATTTCACTTATATATTTAGTGTTGTTTTATTTAAGAAGTTTTGTATCAAAATAAACTTATGAATTGTTGAGTTAACGTTTTTATATGTTAAAACAACATTTAAAGTTTGATTAAAGAGATTCCTTATGTCTATGAATATTGTTGTATAGGCTTCAACCCTTGTGAACTATAAAATGAGTATAAATGTGGGTACCAACAACTTCAATCTAGCTCTAGAGCTGAGTGGAAGGCTAACTTCTCTCCTACACACGAAAAAAGTCCCAAAAAAGAAAAAGGGTCATGCCCACAAATTAAAAGGATGGAAACCCTAGGATCCTTATTTCTTTGAAGATGAAGCAGAAGAAATCGTAGAGAATCCTCCAAACCAATCAAAATAGAATGCCCAAAACCAAAGTGAAAATATGTCTCACTTGTAAAATGACACCAAATTTCATGAGCCATAGAACCCTGAAATGATGAGGCACGTATAGAAAGTGTGATGGCGAGCACAAAAAGACCACATGTTTCATACAAAGAATTCCCACCAAAGGAAATAGGAAAATAACTGACAATAGTTCTCATCGAACCAAATTCAGAGGAATTAAAGAAAGTAAAAAAAGAAAAGAGAAATTAAATAATTATTATCACGTGTAACTTAGTTTTTTTATTCTCTCTTCAGGTTTCCTACGAATCTCCATTTTTGTGGTTAAAATTTGCTCAGTGATATAGGGAGTGTTTTAGGATCATATAGATAATATTCTAGGAAATTTCATTTCAAAACTGAGGAGATCGAACATTAATTATGTTTGCTTTAGCAAAGGGTTTCCAAAATAAACTAAATTTATTGTAAAGATTATATGAGGACCCAAAAGATGGACTATGAACAAGTTTCCTTCCATCGGAGAGTTTTTTCAGAAACAACAAACATTGTTGCTCATTGCACCAAGCTCCCTGAAAGTGCAAGCTTACAAAAAATTCAATGAAAACCCACATGGTAGAATGATGCTAAGAAAGAACACCAATTGATTAGCAATATTTCCTTTCTAACCGACCTAAAACCATAGCTCAATCAAATAGTGTCACCTTTGTGTGAGATATCTAGTGAGGGAGTTAATACCCTACAAGATCCTCCTCCTAGTTCTCTTTCCCCAATAAGGATTCTTGAACCTCCTCTTGAAGAGGCTAATATTTGGCATCCCAACCTCAACCTTATGTCAACTAGGCCAATCAAGTAGAGGAGAAAGAAGTAAAGCAAACATATAAAAAACTTCATTTAAGAAACTAAATTAGAACAAAAGGAAACAACAAGTCTAATAACTCGATTCTAAAACTTAAAAAATACAACAAAATCTAGAAACTCTTTCTCAAGCTTAAAAATATTTATGAAAAAAGAAAACAATACAGCTATACTACCAAGTATAATAATAAATTGACACTAAAGCTATTAGATATTATTTTTATAATCATATTATAGATATATATATATATATATATATATATATATTTTGAACTATTTAAAAAAATTATCAAAAATTTAAAACTTTATTAATCTCATATTTTACGCTTCAATAATATATAAATATGTTTTTAACACTTTTTTAAATTACTGCAGATTTACATTATTTTTAAAACTTTATTAATCTCATATTTTACACTTCCATAACATATAAATATGTTTTTTAACCTGCTTTAACAGATAAAGCAATCAAAATTGAGTTGAAAATATAGACACCACTGGACCCAACACAGTGAATAATTTTTATATTGAAAGTGATTAGTACGGAAATTATCCAATAAAAAATATAGAGACCATTGGATCAAGCATCTTGGATAATTTTTATATTGAAAGTGATTACTAGGGGTTTTATCCAATGAAATGAAATGTATTAGTGAGAGTCATTTAAATATCCGTTATAGTGGCCTAATTTTGCCCACGACTCGTAGATTGCAGGGTTTGCGGGTTTCCACTCACATTTTCCCTGGACTTCTTCCGAGCAACGTGTGCACCGAGACTTATTTTCATTAGTAACAGCTGTGCACAAACTAATATTTATTACGACGTCTGCAAACTTTCCGGATTCTCCTCGCGATTGTTTCTTGAATATATAATTATCACAGACATGCAGATCTCTTCATCAATTCTCTTGCAGTTTTACTTAATCCTCATAGTCCTAGAAAAAGCGGAGAGAGATTGTATGCGGAGTTGCAGCCTGCAAAAGTTCGAAAGTTTGCCGTTAACAGCGCTAACTTAATATGAAGAAGGTATTTCAGATTCATGAGCTTCTTTTAGTTAACGAAATCAGTGTTGTTCAGAGAAAGAGATAAACAAGAATACCCAAGTTACTACTACACACCAAAAAAAATATATATATATATATATATATATATATATTTATTAATCTTTCTCATATACATCCATTCGAGTCGCTGCTCTTGGCTTAATTCACACATTACAATGACCTAATTATAGGTATATGAACATCAAATTTTCTAAATATGGAATCATGCAAATTTTAATTGGATTTTACTTCTCTATTAATTGTTTCACGCAAATTGGTAAGACAAACGGAGCTGCGGAGCTGGGGAGGTGATCATGGACGACTAGGGTTTGAGTCAGACCTGCAAACGGCAGACCTGCACAGACCACGGTATTCTGTCTTCGCTCAGCAGTAAAGATACAAACACTACACGACAAAGGATCAGTACGCAAGCAATGGAAACCCCCCAGGGGGAGGATATGGCGCCTCCCCCCAATGTCGCTGAAAACACTCCAATGCATACAGAAGATGTCAGGAAGGAACACCAGGAAGATGTCAGAACAGAACCCAAAACTTTGCCAGACAATACGAACAAGAATGAAGCTCCCAAGGTGACGTCGGCAACATGTAAGCCTGTAGCAGCTGAAAGACCTAAGATTGAGCTCCCAAGCCACCGGATCAACACTCAAATCCAGTACATGAAGGATCATGCGTTGATTGGAAAGTTTATAGGCTTTTGGCCCATAGAGAAAGCTTTGCATGGCTAGATAGCAGCCAAATGGAAACCAAAAGGGCACATTACCTTGCAGTTGGGGCCTAAAGGCTTCTTTACAACGATTTTCAACTGTATAGAAGATCGAAACAACGTCGTTAATGGAGGATGGTATTTTTTCAATGCAACAGGTTTATATCTGAGAAATTGGATTGAAAGATTCAATCCAGACAAAGAGGATTTAATCTGGGCACCAGTGTGGATTCACCTTTATTCCCTCCCTTTGGAGTACTAGGATGAAGACTCGCTACAAGATATGGGAACAGTTTAGGGGAGTTCATTAAAATCGCAAAGGAGACGAAACTCAGGTGATATACCTCCTATGCCCGAATTTGTGTCTATATGCATCTCAGCAAAGCTCTCCTGGATGCAGTAAGTCTGTACCATGATGATTTTGAATGGATACAATCAATAGATTATGAGCATGTTCCATTCTGATGCAGGAAATGCCATGCCCTTGGCCATCTCTTTCGAGACTGCCCTTCAAATCTGAAAACCTCGACCCCCTCCAATCCGGACAAATCTGACTCGGATGGGTTTACCAAAGTCACCAACCGTAAAAAGAATCACAAAAAACCCTCTTCTAGCCTTAAAAAGCCTGTAGCCAATACCTCTATGCCATCCACAAGCAATAGCTTTGAGACCCTGAATCAGCCGGAACTAAATAACTATGAAATCCCTGACCATTCAGAGGACATCCCCAAGATGACTCCTCATTCCACCCCCTCGAGCTCTAAGATGGCCCAAAAGTCTGTACAATCCACAGATCTTAACTCTGCCTTCCCCAGTCTCTCCCCGAAATGGAATATTCAGGGCATGGAGGTTGACAACGTGCAACAGGAAACCATGACTATAGTGGAAACAACAACAGAACGAAGTGAGGCCCAGCACATGGAAGAGGAGCCGGAGAGCTTCGACATTGGAGATCTAGATATACTGGGATTAGAGCAAGCTTGCAAGAAAAAAGAATACGACAAAATCCCAGAGAGGCAACTGGAAAGCTTAGAAGTCATCCTCTCCAGAGCACAACAGCAAAGATCTTTAGGCATCCAACCTGGGAGTCAATGGGATGGTAAAAATAATACTAAAGACAATAAAAAAAGAGGCAAGAAAACTGATCTACAAAGAACCATCTGCATAGGGGAAATGTTGGTGGAATCGGGAAGATATTCCAAGCTTACAAAGTATTACAACCCCCTACCTAGCAGTGCATCATGAAGCTCATATCATGGAATATCAGAGGGCTAAACAGCCCTGGGAAATATAGACTAATAAAAAACATGATTCAACAGGAGAAACCCCAAATTTTTTTCATGCAAGAAACCAAATGTAATTCTACAACACTGGACCAGACACTTGCAAAAGCGTGGCCAGGCAGCAAAGCGGCAGCGGTGGATGCCTCCGGTGCATCAGGAGGACTAGCAATAATCTGGGATGAACGAGCTATCACACTTGATAATATTCATGCGAGTAAGCATTTTATTCAAGCAACCTTCCATATTATAGGGACAAATGTACATGGTCATCTAACCAATGTCTACTTCCCCCAGGAAGCAATGAATAAGATAGACATATTGAATACTTTAGCTTTGATCAACTCTGAAAGAACACATCCAATCTGGATCACAGGAGGAGACTTTAATATGATAACAAGGCTAGAAGAAAAAAGGGGAGGCAGGGCCAAATTGGGCAATGAAAGCATTCACCTCAAAACCTTCATCCAAGATAACTATCTCATAGATATGTCATCCAACAACGGAATATACACATGGAATAACAAACCAGCAAGTGCACATCAAATCGCCTCACAATTGGATTGATTCCTGCTATCAGACAATGCAATCCATCTAGGTGGGGATTTCATGGCGTCGATCTTACCAATCTCAGGATCATATCATTGGCCTATCACGCTTCAATGGCAAAGGCCGGGTAACACCACACGAAGGCCTTTCCGCTTTGAGGCTTTTTGGATGATGCACCCAGATTTTAACAACCTGATTCATGCGGTTTGGAAAAATTTCAAACCCCCGGATGGTACAAAAATGTATCAATTCCAACAAAAACTCAAAAATCTCAAGAACAACATTAAACAATGGAATCAGAATACCTTTGGAAATATCTTCCAAGCACAACGTGTTCTAGATCAAGAAATGAAAAAACTACAGCAGAGGATCATCACGGAAGGATGGTCTGAAGAAAACTCAGAGCTGGAAAAACACCTGCAAACACAACTATCCGAAAGAGCAAAGCAAGAAGAAATACTTTGGAAACAAAAGTCAAGAATTAGATGGCTTAAAGAGGGCGAAAGAAACACAAAGTTCTTCCATCGCACTACTATCAAAAGAAGAATGCATAACAACATCACCTATATCCAGAATCCGCAGGGGGATCGGTTGGAAAAACATGAGGATATAGAACAAGAGTTTCTTACTCATTTTAAGCAGGTACACCAGGAACCTCAGATAGATAGACTGCAGGCTATTGAGAAAATTACTAAGAATATCCCAAAGATCATAACAGAGGAACACAATCAGCTCCTCCTCAGGCCAATATCTTTACAGGAAGTGGAGAACGCCATGCGACATCTCAAAGAAGGAAAAGCACCTAGCCCCGATGGTTTCACTTCCAATTTCTTCCACAGATTTTGGGATCTCATCAAAGAAGAGGTCTGGCAAGTCGTTGAGGAATCCAGAACTAATAGATGGTTGCTTCCCTCTCTGAACGCAACCTTTATAGCTCTCATCCCCAAGGAATATCATTCTCAGACTCCGAACAAATTCTGACCCATTGCTCTATGTAATGTCATATACAAAATCATCTCCAAAGTTAGTGCTTCCAGACTAAAACCTCTTCTTCCGTTACTCATATCACTTGAGCAATCAGGCTATGTGGAAGGAAGACAAATCACAGATGGAATAACTCTCACTCACGACATTATACACTCCTTAAAGCAATCCAAAAAAGCAGGTATGCTCCTAAAAATCGACCTCTCCAAAGCTTTTGATAGTTTAAGCTAGAAATATATTCACAAAATGTTGATAGCCTTTGGCTTCTCCCCCCCCTGGGTCAGATGGGTCATGAGTCTTATATCATCTTCCTTCTTCTCCATTTTGATCAATGGGATCCCTTCCACCCCCTTTCGCCCCTCTAGAGGCATCCGGCAAGGAGATCCCCTCTCCCCTTTTATGTTCGTCATAATGGCAGAAGGACTGGGAAGATGCATCAAGGAAGCTCTTCAAACCCAAAAACTAAGAGGACTTACTTTTCCCAACACCCCTGCCTTCACCCACCAACAATTCGTGGATGATAACATGCTGTTTGGCCATCCCTCAGTCTAGGAGGCCCTCAAATTAAAAACCATTTTGTCTGAATTCTCAGATGCCTCTGGAGCTTGCATTAACAAGACCAAATCCCAGATCTTTTTCTTTCATACCCCTGCTATAACCAAAGCCTCAATTGCTTGAATCCTGGGTTTTACAATAGCTGCTCTTCCCTCCAAATACCTGGGCACTCCCATGACGGACACTGCTTTAAAGCACTCATCTTGGAAATTACTCTTGGAAAAATTGGAAGCCCATCTCTCTTCCTGGACTTACCGAGTGCTAAACATGGCAAACCATCTAGTCCTAATCAAAGCCGTGTTGCAATCCATGCCGCTTTACCTTTTTTCAATTTTGGCAGCGCCAAAATGGGTCCTCAAAGAAATTAAAAATCTTCAAAGAGCCTTTTTGTGGGGAAACACAGGCCAAAAGAGAAAATGGGCTTTGGTAAAATGGGATACAGTATGCCTCCCGAAAATATACAGAGGTACTGGGCTTCGTGATCCTCAACATAGTAATGCGGTCATGGGAGCTCGCATCTGGTGGAAATGGATCTCGAAGCCGCATACACCCTGGGCTATCCTTTGGATAACAAAATATGCCAATAACCAACCAGTTGATGATTTAATCAGACTCTCAGAAGTTGGCTCAGGCTCTCTCATCTGGAATGCAGCTAAACAACACAAGGATTTAATTCAACAACACAGCTTCTGGGAAATTAGGAATGGTAATAATGCGTGGTTCTGGGAAGACTCATGGCAGCAAAGACCCAAGTTGAAGGACTTGATCGAACCTCAACAAATACAGGACTGGGAAGGGCAATTGATGGCAAAGGTAAATCAATACTGGAAGCCTACCCACACTCAAGGATACAGGCAATGGATGAACTCGGACCACATCATCAGGCAAGGCACACAACTCATCAAGGACAATCTGGAAACAGAGCTTTCAAACAAGAAAATTCGCTACTCTCACAAGAGGGATAAAATCAGATGGGGTTATGAGGCGAAAGGAACCTTCACTACTCAAGAAGCTTACATTTTAACAATAAGAAATCAAATCGTCAAAGACCCTCTATGGAACAAAGTATGGGCCCCCACCATTTGGCCAAAAGTTTCCACTTTCCTTTGGCTGCTATGCCAAAATAAAATTCTCACTTGGGACAACCTATGGAAAAGAAGCTTTCATGGGCCTTCTATGTGTCCCAACTGCAAACAAGCAGAAGAAACCACTGAGCACCTAATAAATTCCTGCCCATTGGCAAATAGACTATGGGAAAAAGTTAGCTTCAGATGCCAAAAAGATGGATGAGTTAAGGAGGATATCCCCAACACTATACGCACTTGGGCAAACAGTCCTTACAAAAGCAAACTGTTAAATGCTTTATGGAAACTTATCCCAGGTCTCCTCATGTGGATTTTTTGGAAAGAAAGGAATCGATGCATCTTCAAGGACCAATCCTCCCCTTTAGAAGTCCTATGGAATAATATAGGTCAAAACCTTCGAGAAACCTTGATGCTTCAAACATGGTCTGAAGAAGATTATCCCACCATTCCACAGGAACAGAATATATGGGCAAACTGGAACCTTCAGTGGAACCATATGCAAGCAAATCAGGGTAAAACTTCCTCACAAGGAAAGACACTAGACAGATGGACTCCTCCGCCCCAGCATATGATACAACTTAACTTTGACGGAGCGTCTAAAGGTAATCCAGGCAAAGCAGGATATGGAGGAGTCTTCAGGGATCACAAGGGCATTCCTCTTCTAACCTACTTAGGCTCAATTGGTTGGGATACGAATAATTCGGCGGAATTAGAAGGGATATGGCAGGGGCTTCTCCTTGCACAACTCCATGATTTCTTCCCACTTATAATTGAAGGGGATTCTCAGATTCTCATTAACATGGTTAATCAGATCCTGCAAGGGACGCCCTCATACAAGGTTGGAAGCAGTTGGAGACTGGCAGAACGATTAGAGCTCATTGAACAATGGCTCTCAACCCACAGAGCAGTAAACCTTAAACACTCTCGTAGGGATGGAAACAAAGTAGCAGATCTTCTAGCTAACATTGGGGTAGACAGTGGAAGGACCTTTCATGCAGGCACACTTAATACTATGGCCACTACTCTTCAGTTACAAGAATACAATGAATTGGTGCAGATTGAAATGGTACAGGAAGAAGAAACGCACCCGGATGCGGGTGATTACCAAAGTCATTAAAACGATGAGACGGCAGGGCGGCGGAAGGGCTGGCCACATGGCCCCCTGCAACTTCCCCCATGCCAATCTGAATTGCATTCAAGGCACCTTGCAGGCGCCATTTAATGAATGCACAGGCCGAGACAGAACCAAATCACACATAACTATGGAGCCTGCAAACTATTCTATAATTCCTCCCCCCCTATTCATTGTGTTTGTCCTTCGCAGGCTGGAGAGCCTAATGTGCGCACTGTAACAGGTAGTCGATGCTGGTTGTTAAGCTGCATTGACCTGGGCAATGGATTCCACCATTCCCACACCCGTCTCTGCAACCTAGCTCAGGTCCACGCTTCCTCTGTCAATTCCCCACGCAGTTCCTCCACCATCCCAGCTGCTATTACCCCTGCTTTCAACCCCACCATGGTCCGCCACCATATGCGAAGTAGGAGAGGTGGCACTAGAGGTGGGAGCTCTCACTCACCTGCAATGTCCAGCCCCGACTCGGTTTCCCCTGCTTCCTCAGCCGACAACCCCAATCCACCTAGTTTCACTGGGCGTTACCCAGACACCCGCAGCGGAAGAGGAAGAGCCTGGTTCCATGGCACAGGAAGAGGAGATGCGGTGGTTCGCACTGCTAATTTTCCCCTACCTCTGCATCCTACTCCCCATACCACGCAATTTCGATTTCATAGCTCTCTGAATCGCCCCGTAATCATAGCCACCGTTACAATCACTTTCACGGAAGAAACTGAGCCGCCAGCTCCTTTGGTTGAACACACTGATGAGCCGAACAGAGCAGAACCAAGCAACAGGAGCCGGTGCAACCCTGGTGAACAGTGAGCAGACGAAGATAGAGCCACCCTGCATGGTAAAGTGGTGGCTGGCAGCCAGCATGTTGAGGAAGGTAGGCTTAGTAACATGCAGGCATCAGGCAGTCGCCGTGGCGACACGTCAGGAATGCGTGTGGGTGCATGCAGCATTGAGGGAGACCATCCAGCACATGGCCATGGCACTTCGGACGAGGATGACGATTCAGACAAGTATGCATGTCCGATTGTGGAGGAACCAACCCCAGACAATTGACAGCCAGGTGTCGAGTTTGCCAGGTGGATGTTTCGTTTTGTTGACTAGGCAGTTATGGTTAAGTTTGTGTGTTTCCTGGTTAGGACTCTGCTATGTCTAAAATGTTTCTGTTGTTTTGTGATCAAACTGGTAACCCCTGCATGGGCTATTTTCTCTTTTTGGACTGGTTCTTATGCTTTCTTGGACTGGTTTCCCCTCTGTTGGGGCAGTCAAAGCTAGACAATCTTACTGTGTGATGAATGATGCTCAGAACTTCTGAGGCCGGGCCTCACTGTAACTCCTTTTTGTATCATATTAATAGATTAAACTTACTTAGAAAAAAAAACTATTTCATACAAACTTGACTACACTCAGCGTAACTCAAACCTTCACACATTAGTCAACTTAACTTCCATAAATTAACTCATCATGCATTGCATGCACACACGAGTAATTACTATTTCTAACACACCCCCTTAATTACGATCGTATGACTCAACCTTAACTAAATCATGACTCAACTATGTTTGCTAAGCTTATAATAAAAATCGACTTAATCATAACTTGAACATGCTCGCTAGTTGAAGTCTCAGCTAGGCTTACAATGATTCAAAACTATTATATTCTTGGATTTTCTTTTTCATTTTTTTCAAATTCTATACTCTTGAAATTGCTTCATACTGAACTACGCTTTCTTATTGTAAGCTCTATTTGTCTTCACTTGTTGTTGCTACAATTTTCCTTTGATTTTTCTTGTATTTGTTATGAAAAACAATTTTGTCTTTTTGAGTCCATCTTCTATAGCATTCTCTTCAAAGATTCGTTCATTCATGGATTGCAGCCACAACTCTTCATCTTCAAATTGCTTTGTTTCTTGTACTTCATATTTCTGATCTTCTTGTTGTCATGTTTCTTTATAGCAGAATTTGATTTCTTCTTGACTCCATTATTGAAAGATTGTTTCAATTTTTTCTTCTTCGTCTTCAGAAACTTCACGTCCTTTCCTACATCTTTTTCTTCTTCTTCTCGTGCATCTGGATTGCTATCTTTTTTACCTGCACACTCAAAATCAATGTTAAAAACATCTTCATTATACTAGGCTGCGAGAGTTTTCTCCTCTTCCTCTTCCTCTGTCTTCTCTACCCTTTCAACTACATTGACGCTATCTTATAATATTATGCAATTAGTGGATATTCTCGTCAAAAACTCTTGAATCACTTTATCCTCTTCTTGATCATCAGTTGTTGCTAGATCACGCATTGATTCATAGGCAATTCCAACTTTTGCTTCATAACTTGCTGCTATAGTGGCAACTTCAACCTTCAGTTCTTCATTAAACATTACATTTTCCATATTGCCACAATCAGACTTTGTTTTAAAAAGTAGACCCCAAATGTCACGAACATAGTTTTCATCCACTCTATGGTGGGATATCCAAACATACATGTGCTCATTAACAATTTTAACTTCACCAATTTCATTAGTTGTTGTTGAATTTACAAGAGATGCACTCTCATCTCCAAAAACCATTACTTCATATGACAAATTCTCTTTTTCATTCTCAAACTTAAATGTCTCAACCTTTGATGCAAAGAGGTCATCATCAGTTGTAATCTTACCATCATGAACAAGGTCTATTATTGGATCCACTAATCCACAACTCACTTTGCAGTCTTCATCCACGTGTCTCATCACAGTGGGATTCACCACCCACATAGGTTCGAGCCTCTCTCTCTACAATCTTTGATGTGTCTTCTTCATCCATATGCATAATGGGTCTCACTTTTAAAGTCTTTATGACCATCATCTACCTTTGAATGGGATTCTTCAAGCTCTGTTGTCCTCTCAGATCTGTGGTTGACTTCTCTATTGATACTTCAACAAATTGTGATACAACTTGTTGTTGCATGTCACTTTCCTTTGTACCAAAGTCTGCTTCCAGGATCTTCCATGCTTCTTGGGAAGATGTAGATTTACCTACACAAAAACTTCTCATCCAATGGCTATTTTATAAGATCCAAAACTAAAGCATCGCATACTTCATCATATGGGTTATTAGACCGACACTCAATCAACTCTTTACATTAAAGAAAAATTGCATTTTGACAACCAAAAATAAAAAAAATTTACCAGTAAATTTTGGTAGTGTTATCAGATCCATCTTGAACCATGCATTCTTGAATTGTTCTACTTCATCTACTTATCTCTTAGATCTCTTGATTGCGACGAGAACCTATATGGTTTCTTTGAAATACTCTGACTCTTCTATTTGATTGATTTTCTTAATCTGCTTCAATCTTGCTTTATGATCCATGATTGACATCTTTCTTCTATCTTTTAACTTTTTTCTTTATTACATGAATCTTCTTTCCATATCACCCAAAACAAAAATATGATTTTGTAACTCCACCCTATAATACAAAATATGACTAAAAAAGCCTTTTGATATAAAAAGAATTCTCTCCAAAATTATATTTAATAAAAACAAATCACTTTAAAAAATCTCTCAAATATGTAACACCACAAAATCTGAGGCGTAACTCTTTAAAATTAAGCCTCTTCTAAATAATAAACCCTTTATTTTAAATAAATTCAACCTCAAAAGATAAACATCTTCTAAATAATAAACCATTTATTTTAAATAAATTCAACCTCAAAAAAATTCTTTAAACCCCTTTTAAAAAATCTTATAATCCATAAACCCTTTATTTTAAATAAATTCAACCTCAAAAGATAAACATCTTCTAAATAATAAACCCTTTATTTTAAATAAATTCAACCTCAAAAAAACATATTCTTTAAACCCCTTTTAAAAAATCTTATAATCCATAAGCCTTTTAAAAATAACACTTTAATACCATCCCACTTCGTTCATCCAAAATAACCCTTTTGGTCTTTTCTTTTAAATCTTTCGTGCAACGTGATTTTGAAAAACAGATATTTCATTATCTTTTGTTCAAAACATTTAAAACTTCAGCTTAGTGTTTACTTTTCACCACATGCGTAATTAGATTCTACGCGCTCATGCCAATTTATTTTTGATGGCCAATCGAATTCGTGCTTCCAATCAACTAACATTAACGCACCTTTCGACTCATGGCAGTGGCATTAGCCCACAAATATTGTTAGTAATGCGGAATAATGTGAATTCTAATTTTTTGGCATGTGTTATAAAGTGACTTTCGAACTCATGAAATGCGTCACTGTTGCTCTTTCTCTTAATACACTCGTAGCTCTATAGGCTATTCACCTCTTTTTGGCTCCTTAGATATTGAAATTCGATTTCAGCTCTGATATTAATTGTGGATTAGAGGAAGAGATAAACAAACATACATAAGCTGCAGCTACACATAAGGTTTTTTTATTCATTAATATTTCTCATATGTATCCATTTAAGTTGTTGTTTTTAGCTTTAATACATTACAATGACAAAGAAATTGGAAAAGTGACCATGTACACAAATCACACACGAAATAATTCATATATTATTATTCAAAACCAAATTATATCCCATATATAATATAGTTCTTATGAGATCCAACAAATTCTAGACAAGAAGAAAATTGTTGAGAGAATATCTCAACAAACCAATCTAACCAATAAATCAATCCTACCTATATATTATTGTTAGAATAATGCATAAATGGAAGAGTTTAGAAATGTGATAGGTTTGTTGAGTTGTTTTCCTAGTTGTCAGAAAATGATCTAAATCTATGTGAGTTACAAGGTGTTGTTCTAGAAGTAACTTTTTTCCAATGTAACTGAGTTGTAGCTTGTTAAAAAGTGATGTTTGAATTAATAAAGACAGCCATTGGTCAGCTCTACGAAAGAGAGTCTGAACCATAGAGTCTGGCTTTGCAAAACGCTCTGCATACTCAATGTACATCACACATTATATAGCAATCATAGATTTAGGGAAGTTAGAACCATACCCTAAGAAATAGAAACTAATTCCTATCCTGAGGTACCATGAACCAATTCACTATTCTAGGATATTCTCCATTATCTTTAACATCGCTGAGTGAGAGTGTGTATCTTATGTGTTGTCATGTCCATCAAGTCTAGTGATCCCATAATTATATAATAGGACAATTTGTGATGTATTTGCAGTGAGCATGTGTCAGCAAGCTTAGGCCTGAAATAATAAAAAGTGTTTCATTGTGTTAAATTGTATGTTTTCTAATTTGGTATCAGAGCCAGAGAGAGACCTAAAGATATAGAAATCAAGAAAGTTAAGATCTGAGAAATCTCTTCCAAATCTGAATTATACAGGTGGTACAATTGTCATAGTTGTTCGTTTTAATGTGGCTGGAGTGGTTCAAATTGGTGCATCAATCACCGATCTAATATTGTTTGGCGTGAAACAGCTAGGTCTTAAGGCCGTCAGTGAAGTTACCTATTGAGGTTGCCATGAATTTGAGCCTGGAACGTTGTTTTTGCAAGACGGCCAAGATCGGCTAGCATAGAGATAGGTTGTGATATGTGAGGGGTCGTTGTATGGACACAATTCTGCCTTGGTAGATAAGATCGGCTAGATCTGCAAGTGGATTTTTTTGTGGCGAAGAAATGAAAGCTCTATTCCCGATATGAGTTGTAAAAGTATGGATCTTGCTTGTGGTTGTTATCATTTTGTGTGTGGAGAATCTAAGCGGTTGCGCTATGTCCAAGTGGGAGTGTGCATCGAAAGAACCTACAACCTGTTATGTGATGCACAGATCTAGATCTGAGATCCTTTTATGGTCTTTGCTTGATACAGAGGAATTTTGAAGGAATACTGTGTTTGGGGCTGTGTGGTTGTAAGATCATCAGATTGGTTTGATATATGTGGCTCAAATCGATCAAATATGCTAGAAGAATTTGCATATGGTTGAGATTGTGTAAAGATCTTGTCTGTGGCCAAGATCGATCGGCATACCGTACTGTCAGAAATTAACAACTAATTCCCAACATCTATTTCTAAAACCACATGCATCTTTCCTATTTAAACATTTAAATAGAATAATTTTTTCACATTTATTTTGAAAATAAGCCACATCACATAAATAAATTGTTTTTTTCATATTTATTTTGAAAATAAACCACATCAGATAAATAGATTGATTTTTTTACATTTAGTTTGAAAATAAACCACATCAAATGATTAGAAAAAATCACCAAATCTAAATGATATGATTAATGTACATCTTATTTTTAACCCCTTTTAAATTAATTAACAATTTACCTAACTTAAAATTATAAAAACCTACAGCTTGAACTTGAGCATTTATCAAGGGTAGAAAATACGGACACCATTCGATTCGATCCAGAAGCATTCTTATATTTTAAAGTAATTAGTGTGGTTGTTATCCAAAGAAAATGTATTAATTACATCTATTTAAAAATCAGTTTAATTTGTTGGAAATAATAATCCCAACCACCGCAATAAACAGTCGGACAGTAGCCATAACTGTCAGACGTATTTTTTGCAGGTTGCGTCTCTACTTGAAGATATTTTTGGAGGTTGTGTCTCAGCGTGAAGATAGAAGGGTCGAAACGAACCACTTAGAAACTCAGAAAAGGAATTTAAAGAACTTATGTACTTAGATAAACAAATATGGGCAAGCATTAATTCAACAACCTTGCCCACACTCCAGGAACTCCTGTGCGACTCTGATCACACTCAACGAAAACATCAAAATTAATTTCGCTCTGTCATGAATTAAATGTACAATTGTTTGTTGAGTTAAATATGAATGTAAAATCCATTTTGATGGTAGGAGGGTAGAAGAGTAACACTGTGTAGAGAGGTTAGAGAGCAAGTAGAAAAAGAGCGCAAGTCTCTGTGGAGAAAATTGTGGAGCAATTTTTGGTGGGCGTGTAAAACAGTAGTTACTGTGTTTTACTGTGTAGTGTTGCGCGTAACTTTAAATCACTGTAATTTTTATTTTACTTGATGAATGAGCGGCAGTCTCATGTAAATGCATTTCATGTCTTAGAATTCAATATTAAGTTTATTGTATTGCTCCAAAACCTACTTCCTCATTTTGTCGTGAGCAAATATTATTCCTAAGTCTCTGAAATAACCACTGAGCAGTTGTGCGATATTCAATCCTAGAAAATAACCTCCCGTTATGCGAAGGTAGCTCCACGAAATCGGCTTCGTGGTGTGCGAACCTAGCTTCGCGAAAGTAGCTTCGCGAAAGTTATAACTCTCTACCTCTCCCATCCGCAAAATCGAAAATTAAATTCGCTAAAATATTATTAACATGGTATCAGAGCGGGTTAAACTCTGTTAGTGTAAAAACACGTGTTTTTACTAACAGTGAAAATTGTTTTGAGCGCGGATTGTGTTTAGCATATTTACCAGCAGGTAGAAAGTTTTTTATTACGTTTAGAAATGGCGACATCATGCACAAGTTTGACTAATCCTCAAATACCTCAGTTTAATGGAAAAAATTATAATTATTGGGCTATTACAGTGAAGACCCTGTTTTCTTCTCAAGATATTTAGGATTTGGTGGAGAATGGTTTTCAAGAACCAGCAGATGCAACAACATACAATGCCTTATCTCAACAAGAAAGAGATCTGCTAAGGGACAACATGAAGAAGGATTCAAAAGCCATGTTTTATATTTTCCAAGCGGTTCATGAAAGTATTTTCCCAAGGGTTGCAGCAGCAACGAAGTCCAAGCAAGCATGGGAAATCCTCTAAACAGCATACCAAGGCATGGCAAAAGTCAAGACAGCGAAGCTGCAAATGTTGAAGAGAGATTTTGAAACACTTTGTATGAAAGAGTCTAATAATATAGACTCATGTAAGTGGGCTGGTTACTCAAATCAAGTCTCATGGTGAGACACTTGAGGAAAGAAGAATAGTTGAGAAAGTTTTGAGAAGTATGCCAGTGAGGTTTGAGGCCATTGTTGTGGCCATAGAAGAGACAAAAGATCTCTCACAGTTCACATTGGATGAGCTTAATGCATCACTAATCTCTCATGAACATAGACTGAATAGAGCAACAAGCTCTTCATTGGAGCATGCCTTCAAGACACAAGCATCATTTGGTCAAGGTCAAGGTAGAGGAAGAGCATATGCTAGAGGAAGAGGAAAAAACCCACACAGAGGTGGAAAAAGCAACCCTTCAAGCTCAAATGGAAGAGGCGACAATCAAAATCCAAGTCAAGGCCCAAGCCAAAATCAAGCACAAGGTCAGAGGTATGATAAATCTCAAGTTCAATGTCACTACTGTAAGAAGTATGGTCATTATACAAATGAATGTAGAAAAAAGCAATATGATATTAGTAACAAACCAAGTGTAAATTTCACAAGAGAAAATTAGAACCATGATAACATGTTTCTAGCTTGTAATGTAGCACAAGAAAAATAGAGTGATATATGGTATCTAGATTCAGGGTGTAGCAACCACATGTCAGGAAATATAGAAATGTTTTTTGATCTAGATGAAAGTGTGAAATTTGAAGTGACATTAGGGACTGATAGCAAAGTCTCTGTCATGGGAAAAGGAAGAGTTAAGATCCTAACAAAGAAGGGGGAGAAGAAATACATCTCTGACGTTTACTTTGTCCCCAGTCTGGAACATAATCTCATGAGCGTTGGACAGCTCACGCAAAAAGGCTACAATGTCTTCTTCAAAAATGATGTGTGTAAAATTTTGGATAGGCCTCCAAGCAGACAGCTGATTGCAAAGGTTCAGATAACAGACAATAGAAAGTTTCCCCTGAAAATAATATCAGATTTGTAGAAAGAAGGTGCACAAGCACAACTATCTATGAACTCACAAGAGGATGGAAGAAAAGGGGCAGCTATCACCCAAGTGAATTTTCAAGCAGAGGTAAAAGATGAAAACTGGTTATGGCATTTGAGATTTGGACATTTCAACTTTGGAGATTTGAATTTGCTACATAGGAAATGCATGTTGAAGGGTTTACCACTCATAGAAAAACCAGATAGCATATGTGAAGGATGTATCCTGGGCAAGCAACATAAAGAGACATTTCCAGCAGGAAAGTCAGTGAGGGAAAAGGCACCTTTGGATATTGTCCACTCAGACCTATGTGGACCAATGTAGACACCATCAATTGGTGGCAACCACTATGTATTGACATTCATAGATGACTACACAAGGAAGACATTGGTCTTTCTCCTAAAACAGAAAAGTGAAGTGTTTGAGTGCTTTTGTCAGTACAAGGCTCTTGTTGAAAAGCAAAGTGGACATTTCATCAAAGTCCTTCGGACAAACAGAGGTGGAGAATACATCTCAAACAACTTCATTCAATTTTGCAGGGAGCATGGAATTCACAAGCAATTTACAGCAAGATATACACCACAGCAAAATGGTGTGGTAGAAAGGAAGAATAGGACCATCATGGAGATGGCAAGGAGTATGTTGAAGGCAAAGCATTTGCCAAATAAGTATTGGGATGAAGTTGTCGCTTGTGCAGCATATATCTTGAATAGATGTCCAACCAAAAGTTTCTAGAACATTGTTCTTGAAGAGGCATAGAGTGGAAGAAAACAAAATGTCACTCACATGAAAGTTTTTGGATGTGTGGCTTATGCACATGTCTTGGATGAGTTGAGAAAGAAATTGGACAGCAAGGGGGAGAAATGCATATTTGTTGGATACAGTGCTGAATCCAAGGCATACAAACTCTACAATCCATTAACCAAGAAAGTCATAATCAGCAGAGATGTGCAGTTCATAGAAGAGGAAGCATGGGATGAAAGTTTAGAAAAGACAGTCAATGTCAAAGCATGAATACCAAACGAGGACAGAGAGGAATTAACAGCAGCAAGTAATTCCTCAACAATGACTCCCTCTACTCCTATTGAAGCGCAACAAAGCAGGCAGCAAACGACGCCATCAACAAATAATAGGACAGTTTCGTGCAGCCAAGCAAGCGCTTCTTCAAGCACACCACGAAGCGCGACACCAAGTGACATATCAAGTCCATCTTTAGCAAGCACAAGAAGGCCAAAATTCAGAAATTTGAATGAAATTTATGAGCAAGATGAAGTCGATAGTGGCGCAGGTCTGAATTCCTTATTTGCATTATTTTGTCATGTAGATGACCCAATCCACTTTGAAGATGCAGTGAAAGAAGAAAAATGGGTTGTGGCAATGGAGGAAGAAAGACAAGCAATAGAAAGGAATGAAACATGGGAGTTATTGAGCCTTCCAAAAGGAAAACATGTCATTGGAGTGAAGTGGGTCTATAAGACCAAAAATAACATTAAGGGAAAGATTGAAAGGCGTAGAGCAAGGCTAGTTGTCAAAGGATACAAGCAGCAGCATGGAAGAGATTACACGGAGACGTTCGCGCCAGTTGCGCGGATGGAGACAGTGGGCGCAGTTGTGGCAATTGTCGCGCAGCATAAATGGACAGTGTATCAGATGGACGTAAAGTCAGCATTCTTGAATGGAGTGCTGAAAGAGGAAGTGTATGTCGCGCAACCGCCTAGTTCTGAGATTGAAGGCCAAGAAGACAAAGCGTATCGGTTGAAGAAAGCTCTTTATGGATTGAAGCAAGCACAGCGCGCATGGTACAGCAGGATAGATGCTTACTTGTTGAACAATGGTTTCAACAAATGTGACGGTGAGCCTACTCTCTACATCAAAGAGAATGAAGGTAAGATTCTCATTGTCATATTATATGTAGATGATTTGATCTTTACAGGCAGTGATAATTTCCTCATCGCTGATTTTAAACAAGTAATGAAGAGTGAGTTTGAAATGACTGACTTAGGATTGCTAAGATATTTTTTGGGCATAGAAGTGAATCAAACAGAAAATGGCATTTTTATCTCTCAGGCAAAGTATGTGGAGAAAAGAAGATTGCAGCAGCAATGTCAATCCGACATTATACAAAAGCATGGTAGACAGCCTGGCGTATTTGACCGCCACTAGGATGGATATAATGTATGCAGTAAGTTTGGTGTTAAGGTTCATGGAGACACCCAAGGAGACACATTGGCAAGTAGCGAAAAGGATTCTGAGTGTTGATGACAGAAAGAGCATGTCAAGATATGTTTTTCATTTGGGTTCCGTAGCCATTTCATGGGCCTCCAAGAAGCAGCATAGTGTCACTGTCAACAAAAGAAGCTGAATATGTCGCAGCAACAGCAGCAACATGTCAGGCAATTTGGATGAGAAGGATGTTGAGAGATTTTCGCCATGACCAAAAGGGTGCAACAACTATTTTCTGCGACAACACCTCAGCAATTGCATTGTCAAAGAATTATGTCTTCCACAAAAGGACCAAGCATATTGATGCTAAATATCATTTTATTAGAGAATTGATTAACAATAATGAAATTGTGTTGCAGCATTGCACGTCACAGGAAGAGCTTGCTGCTATTTTCACAAAGCCATTGGCAGTAGAAAATTTTGCTTATCTCAGAAACTGTTTAGGAATTGTCAATGGCAGCGGTTGTGATTAAGGGGGAGTGTTGGAAATAATAATCCCAACCACCGCAATAAATAGTCGGACAGCAGCCATACCTGTCAGACGTACTTTTTGCAGGTTGCGTCTCTGCTTGAAGACATTTTTGCAGGTTGCGTCTCAGCGTGAAGATAGAAGGACCGAAGCCAAACGCGAACCACTCAGAAACTCAGAAAAGGCATTTAAAGAACTTATGTACTTAGATAAACAAATATGGGCAAGCATTAATTCAACAACCTTGCCCACACTCTAGGAACACCTACGTGACTCTGATCACACTCAACTACAACATCAAAATTAATTTCGCTCTGTCATGAATTAAATATAAAATTGTCTTTGAGTTAAATATGAATGTACAATCCATTTTGATGGTAGGAGGGTAGAAGAGTAAGACTGTGTAGAGAGGTTAGAGAGCAAGTAGAAAAAGAGCGAAGTTTCTGTGGAGAAAATTGTGGAGCAATTTTTGGTGGGCGCGTGTGTAGTGTTGCGTGTAAGTTTAAATCGCTATAATTTTTATTTTACTTGATGAAGGAGCGGCAGTCTCATGTAAATGTATTTCATGTTTTAGAATTCAATACTAAGTTTATTGTATTGCTCCAAAACCTACTTCCTCATTTTGTGGTGAGCAAATATTATTCATAAGTCTCTGAAATAACCACTGAGCGGTTGTGCGATATTCAACCCTGGAAAATAGCCTCGCATTATGTGAAGGTAGCTCCGCAAAATCGACTTCGCGAAAGTTATAACTCTCTGCCTCTCCCATCCGCGAACATGAAAATTAAATTCGCTGAAATATTATTAACATAATTGAAGGTAGCTCAACGAAATCGGCTTCGCCAAAGTTATAACTCTCTGCCTCTCCCGTCCGCGAAAACGAAAATTAAATTCGCTGAAATATTATTCACATAATTGGCTTAATCTGGTCCCCTACTCCTAGATTGCATGCTTTGCGGTTTTCCACCCACATTTTCCGTGGACTTCTTCTGACCAACGTGTGCAAAGGAACTTGTCTTGATTTTGTAAACAGCCCTGCACACACTAATGTTTTATTATTCTCTGGATTCTACTCGCGATTGTTTTCTGAATATATATGTATCAGAGACTTGCAATTCTCAATCCATCTTAGTCAATGCTAATTCAGCTTTACATAATCCTCATAGTTCCAGAAAAAGCGGAGAGAGATTGTGTGCGGAGTCGCAGCTGGTCAGAAGTCAGAAAGCAGTTCCAGTTAACAACGCTAGCTTAAGATGAAGAAGGTATTTTAGAGTCATAAGCTTATTTTAGTCTCTGAGAAATCATATGGATTCCAGAAATCATATTATTAGTTTTTCAGATTAATCATATTATTAATTTTTAGAGGAATTGTTTCCAATTATGATATCAAGAGGTTTCGAATTATTATGTGCATAGTTGTAGAATTCTAGATTTTGACATGTCACTTATCATGTGAATCAATTTTCATTCGGCAGGAGATTTGGGATTGGATGCACCCGAAGCTATGTCGAAATCCTGGTAATTACAGCATCAACAATTCTTTAAGGGCGGGTAAGCTAAAAACATAAATTCTAGATAACTCGCTTAAAGCATTTAATTCTGGCCAGTAGCATTTACCATTTGAAAGGAATAGTTTTCTGGGAATTAGTCTGAATGTGTGGATTGGGACACGGAGTCACGCGCGTTCCAGTGCGGCTGGGTTGGAGAAAAGGCGTATCAGTAGTATCACTTTCGATATGAATACAAATGATGCCCCGCGCTTTTCACTATTCGGGTGTTGGCCCGATTCAAGAAAGATGTCGGGTGTTGATGTCGATGTCGATGTCGATGAAAGGGAGGGTGTGTCGGGTGGAATGGAGACGTTGGCTGTCGCGGTCTTGGGGCAGCGGGCAGGACTTGACCACATTATGGGAGTGGAAGAAGCCGTAGCCGATGGACCAACCTTCGACATCGAAGAAAAGCATCGCGATCTGCCCAATCACATTATCCGGTCCCTGCAACCATCTGATAATGACCGCATCAAAGAAATATATTGCGGATTTAGCTTTTTCGCGGATTATCTAATGTCGCGCAGAAAGCATCGTCACGATGTTGTCAATGCGTTCGAAGGCATAGAAAAGAATGTCGATTCGGAATTGAAATTACTGAGTGGCGACAAAGCATCAGTTGGAATACTAAAGAAGATATTTAGTTTGAAAATCGACGGATCCACATCAATATTGTATTGTCAGCAGCCAAAAGTTGTGGAAAAGGTAGACTGACTAACTGTTATGTCGAGCCGTTTTTTGATATGAATTCGTTGTACCTAGCCTCTTTCTCCGCCGCCATAGCTGGAACGGGGTACAAACCATTCATAGTTCTGATGAAATCTACTCAATTTCTCTGGACTTCTTGGTACGGGTCTGGGTTGATCGAGAGATGGCGCAAAACCCGTCGAAGCAGTGTGAATCAATTTCATTTGGTTTTTTCAACTACGTATCTTTATTAAAACGATCCAACTGCAATTTGAATGTACGTTCCACTCAAAGATATTTGAAATAGTTCACAAAAGCTTGACTCGTTGATCTTAATGTCAGTCACACAATTTTATATTAATGTTTTGACATCCACGAGCATGCATTTTTTAATTACAGAGAACCCTTTTGAAAAGAAAATGCAGATACCCCATTAAACATATTGCCCCGTTTTCCAAGGTTTAAGTGTTCGCGTCGTTGCAAAGAGATTTCCTCGTACGATCTGATGACGAGACTCTCGCTACATCCCTTAATTTTGGGATTGTCTACTTGTTTGAAGTTTTTTTATTTGGTGTGGAAAGTTATTTGAAGTTTTTTTAATTTGGTTTGGAAAGTTAGTTTAATTGATTGAGTTTTTATTATAAAAACATTTTATGAGAGTTAAAGGATTATGCTCTTGATCTTGATTGAGTTTTTATGACACAGGTATTTTTATTAGAATCAAAGGATTAAGCTCTTGATCTTTTTAGTGGATCTGCTTTAGTATTTCCTTGAGAAAAAAATTTGACATTTTTTACTTTGGACACGCCATGCTCGGTATCTATGCCATCTGTCGTTTCTAAGTTCTCATTTCCATCTATACCATAGCTTACACATCCAAATGTCGTCTCCATTTGCACCACTTTCGTTGTTTCTGGTTCAGTGACATAGTTTTCCATTTGCACCACTTTCACTGTTTCTGGTTCACTGACATAGTTTAGAGTAGTAAGAAGGCCATGTTTTTGTTCTTGAAATAATGAAAATTTTAATATGATTTTGACGATAAAGTGTTAAATTTTAGGATTTTGGATGCTTTAAATTTTTTTAAACAGGTTGAATCTATTTTTATTATTTAAAAAATAATTTAAACACTTAAATTAAATTTCTTATAAAAAATTATTAAATTCCAACCAAAAAAATCTATAATTCAAACAAAATTATCGTCAAATTAACCCATCCATGCAGTTTTATCCCATACTCATGAGTCACTACTTGCATAGCACTGAAGACTATGTCAGCGCTGTATATTTATGGATACTCGTGCTATCATGGCCAATTTAAATTTGAATATTTGTTTGTGTTTTCCAAAACTTTTTCTCGTAATTAATTTATAATTATTTACATATTTATACATACAAGCAATGTCATTAACTATAATATTTAATATTCTTATAAACGAAAAACGTTAACTATAATATTTAATATACTTATAAACTAAAATCATTGATTTAAAAAAAAAAAAAATCTACGTAAATTTAACACTTCCTTATTAGTCCCTGTCATATGACAGCAAGGACTATAATAATTGGTCACTTTTATTTTATTAGTCTCTCCACAAAAATCAAAAATCAAAACATTAAACTTAAAGTTTTAACACAAATATTTTGGTCTATTCTTTTCTCAACTTATTGAATATGACAATGTTTTTTTATCTAATATTGAAATCTTATTTGGCCTCTTCCTCGAGCCAAAAGGGGAAAAAATATTTGAAGAAAACATATGCTCAAGAGTTTCGTTGATGATGAAATAATTCTAGATTACTTAACATTAATTGGTTAGCATTAAATGTTGGTTTTAAAGAACAAAATAACCCTACACCACAACACATTTTCTTCCATCTGCTACATACACAACCATGCAAATGTTGGTGCTACTACCATGCAAATGTTGGTGCTACTACCATGCAAATATTGGTGCCACCTACACCAACATGCAAAAAAGAGGTCTCTACTTGTATTGTTTTCAAGGGTTTGAATGTTTCTTTCAATCCTACCTTTCGTTCAATCCTCTGGCAAGACTACACATGAGCTTAGGTATCAAGCTCTTTCTAGACTAGGGGAAGATTCTTGCAGAGCTTTATCAAATGCCCACAAGGGAGACCAGGCTCAGAGTAGCACAAGCTTAGCGTAAAGGAGCTTGGAAAATCTAGGATCAGGTTTATCAGCCATCAAGGGTTGATCAGAAAGGATTGGCTCCTTATTGTAACGAAGCCCCTACCTAATAGCACTTACAGTCAGAGTGTTTCTTTCTTTTCGATACCCACCAATATTGATAGACTCTAAAAATTTGCAAGTTTTGTGTTGAGTATCACCCATTGTCCACTTGGGTAATATTTTATATGGTTGGGTTGATAACACCCTGCCCTAACAAAGAGTGGTTTGTTGATAGTTCTCTACACTCCATGCACATGGCTCATCTCGCTTTACAATTTCAATGGAAGCCGCTAACAATGGAGCCAATGCATATTCATTAAAGCCAAAGCCAAAGAGTACTTAAATGCCCAAGGAGATAGGAAAAAAACTTGCAATGTCACCAAGTTTACAGAGACTCATTCTAAATTAGATTTGTTCGGAACTGGGAAGCTATTACTTTTACATTGCTTTCAGTCTTTATTTGTATACATCATTTTAAGATACTTGGGTTTTATCAAAGCAATAAGCAAGGAACCCAACTGCAACTATAGCACAAGAACAAAATTTTAGGGCTAGAGTAATCACAACAATTGTAAGAAAATGGTTTTATCTTATCCTTTTCTATTTTATTCTTAACTCGGATGTGTTTGTACTTACCACAATATGAATAGTTATTGACACAACATATATATGTGGATAGATATACTAGTTATTATTTCTCAAATTTGAGGTAAACATGTGCATAAGCATAAGTTTGAAAACTAAAAGAGAAGGCCTATTGAGTTGTACTATATGTTCATAATAATTGTTCCATTCTGATTAAATTGCATTTTCAGCTTATTGTGTTTATTTTTATTCTGTTTTAAGTCTTAACTCACTTCAACTTGGACTTTTAGGAACCCAATAACCATCTTTTTGCTAAGGTATTCTCGAGCCAAAAATAAATAGAATGTCATTTCTCAATTGTACTCCCAAGCCCAATCCTTGTCAAGGGTTCTCTAGAACAAGTTATAATATAGGATCATTTTCAAGTGAAAATACAAAGTGGGTACTATGATGAAACTCAAATGAAATGCCCCAAGTTCATATATTTCAATATCCACGTCCAAAATTTGCCATCTAACATTACCTCTAGTCAATATCCAACCTAAAAGCAAGGACCAACCATATTCCCAAATAGTGGAAGAACAATCTCAAACTTTACAGAAGCAGTAGAGGGTTTAATGATGTTTTTCTAAGCTTCCCATTGCTCAGATCCTAACAAGTGAAAGGAATAATAGAAAACCCACATCTATTAATAATCTAAGCCTAATTCCTTATCGAAATCCAAGAGGATACAAGCCCAAATGCCAGATCTAAAAGATCAAAAAGATAAATTATAGGAAACTAAGAAAATGCAACTGAATAAACTCACACCAATATTTGTGTCATGGTGAATCAAAACTAGCTTATTCCTCTTATAAGAACCTGCAATCATACCAACATTTGTCTCCATTTTATGAATCTGGGGATAATATCTTGATTTGAAGGCCTTTGTTTTATGCAATCTCAGGCAATGTTTCAAGTAATTTTGCAATGTTGGGTATAAGCCATATCCACATTTCCCTCAACACCACCACTCTACACCAAATTGTGCATAACTATGAGACACCTGATGTTGTTGATTTGAATGTTTTCTTACATGTTATAGCTCCTGCTTGTGCTCTTTTTGTTTCCTTTTTTCCTTACTTTGTAGAATGATAAATTGCTACAGTGACTCATGGAGCACCAGAAATCAACACTTCCAACGATGAAAGATTGGAACTGGTGAAGGTTGTGGTAGCTAAAGACAGTGAATGATTAGAACTTGGGAATGGTTTCTTCTTTTTAATATCTCAAACACTTGACATTCATGCAAGGTTAATTTACTTTATTTTCTATTTATTTAATTTATTTTTAAATTTTAGATTTTAACTATTATTAAATTCAAAATAAACCAAACTTTCAACCTTAGAAACTCATTTCTAAGTGGTATGTGCCACTATCCATTTATATGGGTCAACCCCTAATTATCATTGTCTTTTGACAGGTGGATTGGTAAAGGATAAACTTGAAATGAATGGTTGGGCAACCTTTGTGAATGGAAAAGAGACAAACATATTGGTCCAACTGAATTAATGGGAAGAATTGCTCTCCAATCTATCTAAATGAATTGACTGCTAGAATTGCTGCTCTCTAAGTGAGTTTGGAATTGGTGCACCATCATATTGGAACTAATATCCCCTTTTATTGATCTGATGGTATTGTACTTACATAATAATTTGAGACTCCGATGTGTATCGTATCCAGTTTTATGCTATCCATTATTCCCATAGTCAACACAATATCTAAGATTGAGACTTGGTAATTGTCATATATATTAGTATTATTTCCTATAAATGAATGGGATTTCTAATCTATCTATACCATGTTTGTCCACTAGTTTCTAGGGAGACACTAATCACATGTAAGCTGGAATAAGGAGAAGCATATGGCATATTAGTTGTGCAAAAGTATATGGGAAACATATTAGTCAATGTAATGATTACGGACATTGTTAAGATTTTAATATTATTGAATAGAGTATGCACACCTTATCTGAGATTCTTAGCTTGTTCGGGAGGCTTAAGAATCTAGCTATGCGTTCAAATTCTATTAGCAAGGACTTACTAACTCACAACCTCTTTTGTTGATAATAGGGATTCTTCCCAAGTGACAATGGAGAGAACTGAAATTTCTTTTACATAATTTTCATTGAGCTAGATTTATTCATCTTATACCTTGGATCACTAGAAATCAAACTATATTAAATCTGGTGTATAATTACATGTGCAAAAGTTTTTTTTTCCCTTCTATGGAAACATTTCTCAATAAAGAGATTGATTGTTGGCCCATTTCTTCGTTAGTTGACCCATTTAGGCATATCATTGGATCTTATACTTCATTGAAAAAGACAAAAGTTAAAATTGATCCTATATAAAATTAATCTTTAAAAAAAGGACATGGATTCAACAATTAAATTTTGTTACATAGATAGACTTATTCTTTACCTAATTTATTATTTTAAAATAATACCTAAAATATAATAAATTTCACTATATATTTAGTGTTGTTTTATTTAAGAAGTTTTATATCAAAATAAACCTATGAATGGTTGAGTTAATGTTTTTATATGTTAAAATAACATTTAAAGTTGTTAAAGAGATTCTGTATCTATGTGAATATTGTTGTTTTTTAGGCTTAAACCCTTGTGAACTATAAAATGAGTATACATGTGGGAACCAACAACTTCAATCTAGCTCTAGAGCTGAGTGGGAGGCTAATTTCTCTCCTACACGGGAAAAAAGTCCCAAAAAAGAAAAAGGGTCATGCCCACAAATTAAAAGGATGGAAACCCTAGGATCCCAATTTCTCTGAAGATGATGCACAAGAAATCGCGGAGAATCCTCCAAACCAATCAAAAGAGGATACACAAAACCAAAATGAAAATATATCTCACTTGCAAAATGACACCAAATTTCATGAGCCATAGAACCCTGAAATGACGAGGCACATATAGAAAGTGGGATGGCGAGCACAAAAACACCACATGTTTCATACAAAGAATTCCCACCAAAGGAAATAGGAAAATAACTGACAATAATTCTCATCGAACCAAATTCAGAGGAATTACAGAAAGTAAAAAAAAAAAAGAGAGAAATTAAATAATTATTATCATGTGTAACTTAGTTTTTTTATTCTCTCTTTAGGTTTCCTACGAATGTCCATTTTTGTGGTTAAAATTTGCTCAGTGATATAGGGAGTGTTTTAGGAAGTTCAATCATATAGATAATATTCTAGGAAATTTCATTTCAAAACTGAGGATATGGAACATTAATGATGTTGGCTTTCATTCCAAAATAAACTAACTTGATTGTAAAGATTATATGAGGAGCCAAAAGATGGACTATGAACAACTTTCCTTGCATTGGAGAGTTTTTTAAGAAACAACAAACATTGTTGCTTATTGCACCAAGCTCCCTGGAAGTGAAAGCTTACAAAAAAAATTCAATGAAAACCCACATGGTAGAATGATGCTAAGGAAGAACACCAATTGATTAGCAATATTTCCTTCTTGAAACCATAGATCAATCAAATAGTGTCACCCTTGTGTGAGATATCTATTAAGGGAGTTAATACCCTACAAGATCCTCCTCCTAACCTCAACCTTATGTCAACTATGTCAATCAAGTAGAGGAGAAAGAAGTAAAGAAAAGATATAAGAATCTTCATTTAAGAAACTAAATCAAAACAAAAGAGAACAACAAGATCTAATAACCCCATTCTAAAACTTTAAAAAACAAAAAAATCTAAAAACTCTTTCTCAAACTTAAAAATATTTATGAAGAAAAAAAAACACTACAACTATACTACCAATTATAATAATAAATTGACACTAAAAGTATTAGATATTATTTTTATACTCATTATATTTTTATTTTTATTTTTTTCCGAACTATTTAAAAAAATTATCAATACAATAAAATTTTAGAAAATTGTAACAATATAAAGTAATCCAATTAATTAAAATCGATCTTAAAAATTTAAAACTTTATTAATCTCATATTAAATATGTTTTTTAACGCTCTTTGAAATTACTGCAAATTTACCTTATTTTTAAGACTTTATTAATCTCGTATTTTACACTTCCATAACATATAAATATGTTTTTTAACCGTCCTTTAAATTACTGCAACTTTATCTGCTTTAACAGATAAAGCAATCAAAATTGAGTTAAAAATATAGACACCACTGGACCCAACACGGTGAATAATTTTTATATTGAAAGTGATTAGTACGGATATTATCCAATAAAAAATATAGAGACCATTGGATCAAGCATCTTGGATAATTTTTATATTGAAATTGATTACTAGGGGTATTATCCAATGAAATGAAATGTATTAGTGAGAGTCATTTAAATGTCCGTTATAGTGGCTTAATCTTGCCCACGACTCGTAGATTGCAGGGTTTGCGGGTTTCCACTCACATTTTCCCTCGACTTCTTCCGAGCAACGTGTGCACCTAGACTTATTTTCATTTCGTAACAGTTAGTGCACAAACTAATATTTTATTACAACGTCTGCAAACTTTCCGGATTCTCCTCGCGATTGTTTTTTGAATATATATTTATCATAGACATGCAGCTCTCTTCATCAATTCTCTTGCAGTTTTACTTAATCCTCATAGTCCTAGAAAAAGCGGAGAGAGATTGTATGCGGAGTTGCAACCTGCAAAAGTTCGAAAGTTTGCCGTTAAAAGCGCTAACTTAATATGAATAAGGTCTCTTTTATGTGTATTTTCTGAACTGCTCTGACATAATGTTTTTTTGTTAAGGATGATAGACATTATATATGTAATTACGCTTTAGCACCGTATTTTGCAAACTCTACTCAAAGTTGAATCAACGTATCGCCATGTTGTATCTGCATCTTGGTGGTGGTTTCGTGTAGGTCCGTCTTGGTGGTCTGTTTTTTGTAGGCGTCAAGGTCGAGGAGGTATAGATCATAGATCAGTAGGTATAGAGAGAAGAGATCTAAGGAGGTATAAAGAGCCGGGCAGCAATTGAGATCCGGACAGTTAGCAAGATCGAAGATATAAGGTCTGCGGTTCGTTCGCTTTCATTCATTCTCCCACCATGCCCCCGTTAGGTAGGTCACTGTAGGCAGTCGTTCGTCCTTGGGACGCCCCACCACTCCACAGATTTATGTAAGCCGTCAATCGGCCTGTATGGGAAATCTGTATGCATTTTTATGAAGAGGCTGGGCATATCCATGACAAATCAGTCATCTTGAATTATGTATTGAAGATCTTTATATACTCTTAATATAAAGCTATGCTGTTTTTTTCTCTGAAAAAAAAAACTTAATATGAATAAGGTATTTCAAATTCATAAGCTTCTTTTAGTTTATGGACAAACACACAAACAATTAAACTTTGTTAACGAAATTAGTGTTGTTCAGAGAAAGAGATAAACAAGCATACACAAGTTACTACTACACATGCCCCGAGGGATAGCTCAAATGGTCGAGTTCCCGTTGATAGTACTCTCCTGGTTTGGGAGGTCACGGGGTCAAATCTCCTCGACGCCCTCGGGGTTAGGCCTGATGGCCGTGCTTCTCTACGTGGACGTAGCGGCCCACCTCTGGTGCCCCGTGAACCACATCGAAAAAAAAAAAGTTACTACTACACATAAAAAAAAATCCTATTCATTAATCTTTCTTATATACATCCATTCGAGTCACTGCTCTTGGCTTAATTCACACATTACAATGACCTAATCATTATAGGTATATGAACATCAAATTTTCTAAATATGGAATCATGCAAATTCTAATTGGACTTTACTTTTCTATTAACTATTTCATGCAACCTCGACTACACTCAGCTTAACTCAAACCTTCATGCATCAGTCAACTTAACCTCCATAACTCTACTCATCATGCATTGCATGCACACATGAGTAATTACTATTTCTAACACACCCCCTTAATTACGATCATATGATTCAACCTTAACTAAATCATGACTCAACTATGTTTGCTAGGCTTATAATAAAAATTGACTTAATCATAAGTTGAACATGCTCGTTGGTTGAAGTCTCAACTAGGCTTACAATGATTCAAAACTATTATATTCTTGAAGTCTCAACTAGGCTTACACTGTATACCTCCAGATCTTAAAAATGACGCAGCTAGGGCTACCGGAAACCTTTTCGCGTGAAACGAAAGGGGTTCCTCACTGGAACAGATGCTCCCAACACAACAGAGCAGTCCTCTCGGCCCGAAAGTAGTCAGAAATAGTAGATCTAGGAAACGGTAGTCGGATGCAGTTCTACCGGCTTCAGATTTGGATCACCAACGGACGCGTTCCTCAAATAGCTGTGATACCATGTAGGAATTTACAGGGTAAGTTCCTCAGACAGAACACCAAAGGACACCGCCCACAAACAGATCGCAGATCAATACACCAATACTTTTGACGTGGTTAAAACCCTCAAAGAGGGAAACAGTCCACGGCCTGAGCCAACGCGGCCACTTCAGGCAATTTATAAATAAAAGAATGAAAATTTACATAAGCTTCTCTCATGAACGGTTAACCTACAAATGACCCTCCATGCTCTTTAAATAGAGATCATGGACCAATCGGGTGTTAAGCCACGGATCAAGTGTCAGTAATACCGAGGAGAGAATGAACCGTCGGATCACTACATATCGTGACCGTCGGATTGTAAGTTACAAAATGTACATAGTAAAGAAACACACTTTACCTAACTCTATACCTAACTCTATACTAGACCAAGTTGTACTTAACTATTTCCTATGTGTCGGAATATTCTAACACTATCCGTGTATATCCATAATACCCTTTAACTTGGATTTCAATTTAGCCGAACATTAACCATAATACATTTATTTTGCTTTATTTCTGTTATAACTCTTGTATAATAGAAATTATACATAACCCATTTAACCCTTCATTAACTTACCATTCTGCCAATTCACACGACTTTGCACATTTACTGATGCTCAACTTGCACTTCAAATCCCCACCGTTAATTCTCTTGTCTCATTCCAACGGTGATCGCGCCATATCGCGCTCTAACTAGCACGACAGATAAAATTCCAGAAGCACGCGAGAAAAGTTGTATTGGTTGTGCTACGTGTCTCCACCTTAGGTTAATCGCGTCAATTAGAAAAATATCATTTACCATTTTTAAACTACACGATATACCCTTACCGTTTCCACAACACCACTCCACTATTCTGCTAACACGTGGCTTAATCTTCTCCATCCAGTTCTTAACTTTATTTTACACGAATAGATTTCCGTCGTTCATCTTCCATCCATCTCGTCCATCGATCTTGATGATCCAACACTCTGTACACTGTTACTTCATTTCTTCGCGCCTTTACGCTTTCTTCATAAATCCTTAGTTTTTAGGAAACCTTGCAGTTATGCCTTCATTGTAACATTTAAGGGTTTCCTCCACTACTGTTTATGTGCAAGCCCGTAATACTCCTCTCTACACTTCTTCTCTGGTTCTGCTCACCTGCAAACCTATGTGATGTAGAATTACTCTAATTCATACACAATTTATAATTCGATTACTAAATCCACACTTGCACAATTCATATCTAAATTCTCTGTATATGTATAAACAAGTAATTACATAATGAGTCTTCCTTTGGCTTGATATTCTAATCAGTGGCCTTTTTCTCTTTCTGCCCATAGGCTTACAATCAAACCCTATCTATTACCTTGTTTCTGAACTCTAACTCTGACTCTCTCTAACTAACTCTTTCTATGACTTTTAGGCTTACATTTATAAAAAAGGTTCTGTAACCCATTTCTGTTCAGATCCTTAATCTTTTGAACTAAATCGTGAATATCCTCTAAGTCCACTTTTGACTCAACTAATCCCTAAGGATTCTCTCTAATCCACAAAATCATCAACTAATTCCTAACCTAAGCTTTTGCAATTAATTCCCAAATATCTCAATATCTATGAACTCTCAACTGTCCTAATTCTCTCATGTTCTCCAACATTCGAGAACATTTACAATATGCCTCGCAATATCTTATTAATTCCTATTCCAAATCACTCAAAACATTTATAATTACATTAATTTGAAACATAGGAATCCAATGTCCTTGAAAACACAAGACCCCTTAAGTTAACTAGAATACAATGAAATCGCTGAGCTGGAAGCTCCTGCATCAGACTCCCAAGGTTAAAATAATCATGATCTCCAGATCATGTGCTCCCGACCTTTGTCCTCCTGGATCCCATACTTTGTTATGTAATTTGTCTTTGGTTTCTGTTGTTGTTTGTTGTTGTTCTCCAGGTCTCCACATTTTATGTTGCTTTGCCCCACTAGCTATGCTTTCAGAGTCTGTTGTTGTCTTTCTCTTGCTGTTGCTTGGCCTTCGTATTGCTTTTTTCTTCTGAGACACCTTCATCATCAATCTTATTATTCTTTCAATCTCTATGTCTAGTATATCTTCTGACTGTTGATTGGTTTTACCTCTTGATTGCTGAACTCTTATTCCTACTGTCGCCCTTTCATCCTTACCCTCTTGTGGTTTTCCAAAAAACCTTTGTTCAATATCTACAAATTTATTTTCAAAAAATAAATTGTCCTCCAATTCCCTTTGTACTTGATTCCTCTCAAATACATCACTATGTTGTTCATCAATTCCAGCATATTTTCCTTCCTCTTCCTTGACAACCCTCAGTAATTGTCCTTCATTTCCTTGACTGGTTCTAATAGTCAATTTAACTTCTTCAAGCATGGTATCTTCATTCTTTTCATTTTCCTCATCAGTATGTCTGACCTGGCAAATTCCAGTCTTCTTCAGTTATAAAACTGATTCTTCAACTTGAAACATGTTTGTCTCATCTTCATTAAATCCTGTAATCATAAAACAATTATCAAAATTAAAAATATAAGGTCTCATTACCTTTTCCTTCTCTGGCAACATCTCAGTATGCTGCTCTGAGTTTTCCTTCAATTCCTTTGTCAACACATCAGTTTGTTGATTTAAAATCTCCTCCATATCATCTGTTTCAATGATATATCTCTGCTCTGGTTCACAATAATGTACTCCTCCTTCTGTAATGTCAATTTGCTGAACTTTTATTACCATTCTCTTTTCCCTATGATCGTCATTCATGACAATTTCTTTGTCTTCCTTTTCCAGCAATTTATCCTGACTATATATCCTTTGCTTTTCCAACTTCCTTCTTTGAAATTCTAATTTTCTATATAACTCAATAATTTCAATTGGAATAGAATTTGGAAATTTTACACAATTTTCCTTACCTTCACTTGTTATCGACCAATCATTAGATTTCCTTTCTCATTTTGCTAAATCTTTTGCATAGATTTCTTCTTTCTTAACATCTTTTAGTAGATGTCCTTCTTCTTCCTTCAATTATGTGAGTGTCTTTTCTTTGTCTTGAGTCGTCTCTGCCTCCCCTTCTTCTTCAATACACTTTGCCTTGTTGTCTCTTTGTAAACCTCCTTCAAGAGCTATCCTCGCCCCATCATATGCATTAGTATTCTCCTGCATTTGTTCTTCATCAATCAAATTCATTAGATTACCTCTCTGAGACAATATTCCTTCATTTTTTATCAGAATAAGATCATGATCTTCCATCTCTATGACAGCTTCAAATGACTGTCTTCTCTCATTAAATAACTCATCCATAGACTCTTTCTATTGTAACCAGTCAAATTCTTCCTCTTCTGAGAATTTTTCCTTGTCACATTTTACTCCAAGATCTTCATCCATCCTAAAGACATCTTCAAAATGTTGCTTTTCTTCTACAATACCTGCAATCATACACAAATTATCAGTTTTATAAACATAAGGCCTTGTGGTCTCACTTGATGCTTCAGTCATCATATCTCCTTGCTGCTTTGAATCCTTGATATTAGTCAGCTCCTCTGTAGATTTCTCCTCTGTCTCTTCATTACTTTCAGAAAGTAATGGACCATATTCGGGTTCACATACATACTCATTTAATCTGAGTAACTCTTCCTTCAATTGAGCATTCACTCTTTGCTCCCATTTTACTTGCAATCCATGCCATTTGACTCTCATTTTCATAATCCATCCATGCCTCTAGTCCTCCTTATTCATCTGCAACATCTCCATCAACAACTCAATATGGAAATTTATCTCAACTTTCTCTCTTCTTCAATGACCTTCAGTAGTCATCCTTTCTTGTTATGTGAACTTTTATCTGTTCACTTGTGAACTACACCTAATCTTACCTTTTTAGCAAGTCTTTGTACCTGCCACTCATCAAGCTTTCCTCTTTAAACTTAATCTATGGTTCTCTACCTCTGGAACCATCTCCTTGTCAAGCTCCTCTTGACTCATCTGTTTCCTGTGGATTGCTTTAGCACCCTTTTCCTTCATCTTGTAGCCTTCTTCTGAACCTTCCATATGACTTTTCATAGCCACCTTCTCTTCTGTGTGAGCTCCTACACCTGCAACCAATCCACCTCCTTCTGAGTTGATCTTCTCACCAAGCTTCTCCTCTGTCCGGTTTCCAAGTCCTCTTTTCCTTAGAACTTGCACTGAGCACTCTTTCTTTCTCTTTGGTTGCTACACTCACTTCTCTTAAGGACCCCTTTGGCCCTATCTCTTCCAAGCCTCAACTGGAATAAGGTTCATCTACAATCTCTAAGAACTTCCAAAAGTTCTTCCTATAGTTTTACTATTGTAGTCTTGTGCCATACTTTTCCATTCATTCAACTGCTACAAACTTTCATACCTTTGTAATAAATTTATGTCTCAACTGGTTGTCTCCTGCAAACGTGCAACTTTTGCACCCCCTTGATCTGTTTCAATTTGTAAAATATCATTAATTAATCAAAGCTTATGCATTCTTTCAACATACAGCTGTTGTCACCACAATCAATCCTGAACAGAGCTTCTCCATATCTCATACAAGACTTCATTCCACATCAATTTGGATCTCATTCCTAGAATGATCAAAATGCGTCCTTGTTGGAGAGGTAAATCCCCTCTGTGGACAGAGGCAATCCCACTAGCCCAAAATGGGTCTAGCAACAATCAATCAACGCTACCATGCAAGTTCCTAGTTGCAAATTGAAAGTGGATTATGAGAACCAACCTGAAGTCCAACGCTAGTGTCGTGGAAGAATTGATACTCCCATTCCCTTGCTCCAGCAGGTCATGATCCTCACGATCTCCGCGAATGGATACCTGCACATGCAAAGAACGAAGCGAATACAAGCATAAAATCCACTAAATACAACCATATATCGGTCAGAAAAGATATAGATCAAACATTATCATAATGAACAATAAGATCGGAACCATAATGATAGTCGTTTATTAATGAGTAATCAACAGAGAAAAGTACAACCAAGGTTCTGACGTTGAATCCCTCCTCTGGCTAGGCGAACAGCTACATATGTCTTGCAATAAACCTTTCTCTCTCTTTGATTATGAATGCACAGCTCAGACTTCTGACAGTATAATCTCCCTATGCTCCAAAACTCTTACTATCACTCAAAACTAGCGTTATCACTAGCTTGTCAAATGCATGAGGACAGGCTTTTATAGATGGAGGAGGGGAAGACGATACAATGAATCAAGACACCCATTACGGATTGGCAGTATCCCCAAAAATCCATTGTGGATAGATGTAAGGGATAGATGATGAATCTCGACATCCAAGAGATTAGCATTATCCTCAAAAACTTCATGATTTGAAGGGAAAAAACATCCGGGCGCGCGTTTGTTAAAAATATTTTCCAAACTCGGTTGGCGCGGGTGTAACTCTAAGACAGAGCGCCAACTAGCGCGCCCTCTTTTGAGTATTTCCTTCATTGGCGCGGGTAGTACATTGTGGACCCGCGCTAATGGAAAAAAGGCACTTTTCAGGGATATTTTGCAGGAGATGTCTTCAAGGCACATGAAGTCCATACTTAGGGGAACATAATGCAAGTGTTTTTAAGTTATGTCACTGCTCACAGGTCCCGGAATGAGTCCTCCAAAGTGCGGGAAAGGGGTAACAGGGACGGTGACCAATGGTGACAAATTACTGTGTAATAGATGCCCCCTAAAGCATGAGGCCCGAGAGAGAGAGAGGGGTGAAATGCTTTACAAGAACACATGCAGCTGGCGCTGGAGAATCTGCATAGAAAGATACAACTGATAGCTCAAGTACATGATATATGTGGTATGGTCGCAGCCATCCATAACAGAGTACATAATAATCTAGATCCATGGTATGGGTGCAGCCATCCGGTTAGGATCGATGAATAGACTCAGGTATGGTCGCAGCCATCCAGTGAATGAGTCATGTAACAAGAATCCACAAAATCACAGCCTGGATTCCAACAGACAAAATCCAGGGTCTTGCGCTCCATCTCGACCCGAACAAAAGTACAAGTTCAAGCATGCGAATACATGAGCTGAAGTCGAACATGCATGAACATCGTTTGATTACCAGTCAATAATGAAAACTGTTAACAGACGCGAGAGGTACCACCAATAATGACAATGGCCCTCAAGGTACTATAGGTACAATCTACGGCGTGCGAATTAGTGAGCTGGCGTCGAACACCCATAGAATCATTCGATCGGAGGCCAATGATGAAAACCTCACGTCGAACACGAAGAACCTGCCATTGAGGCATGCAGGCTCCAAGGCACCAGAAGGGAGTCTCTAGATCAGCTTCCTGGATAATGAGTTGAAGTCGACAGGAAGTGACCTTGATCGAAGGTGGGCCATAGTGTTTCCCACATCATCGACACGAGACAGAGAAAAAATATTGTGGTGGATCAAAATTGTGTGAGCTATCAGAAAGAGGTTGTTACTCTGCAGAGGTCAACTTCTCTTGAACATATCGGCGGCACGACAGTGGAATTGGCAGTATTTGACATCAATGGATCAGAGGTCATGGTGACGAGGCAATGAGCAGATGAGAGGTCAAACAGGATTACCCAAATCCACGGAGGCAAGTGAAAAATGAGATGAGATATCCCCACCCAGACACGAAAGCAGACAAGTGCCATGTTCAAGAGCGACATACTGCCGACACGACAATAATTATGGTTCCATTTTCCCCTACCATTTCTGGCGAGTACCCCAATTATTTTTATTTACAAGTTTGATGGGGATAGCATATGCTTGTAACTTCATCTTGACGGACTCCAATGTCATTAAGTTTTAACGAGTCTGACAAAGGAAAAACTCGGCGTCTTTTCATGTTTAGAGAGTTTGAAAAGACTGCGGAAAAGAAAACTCCAAGGGTGTCCTTTTTCGTAAATTTGTGTCTCTCGAGCCCGAAAAAGTATAAAATAATGCTCGAAAGAACCGCCCGACCATTACGATCGAGGAGTACTTTTCATAAGTAGTGATTTCGACTTGAAAAAGTAAAAAAACGATCGAAACCACGTCGTTTCGAAACTGTTAATGAACCTGAAACGACAAAGGTCCGACGATCTTTTCGTTTTTACACAGTCGGAAAAGAGTTTAAAGACGACCGCCTCTTATTTACGTTTAACGAGTCAAGAGGGATAACTCGGCGATCTTTTCATGTTTAGCGAGTCAGAAAAGTCTGAGCTGAAAGATGACTCCTAGTGACTTTTTCGTGTATTTACCGAGTCCGAAAAAGTATAAAATATAACTCGTTTCACCATCGAAGTTGCGTAAAAGACCTGTCGTTGTACAAGAAGCAATCGTAAAATCCATTTTCGACCACAAATATATTAAAATATTAAAAAAAAAATAACTTTTTAAACCTAAAAATGAGTCAAAAAATCTATAAATATGGTGAAAATGTAAAAATAGAATTACTTTTTACTTTTTACCTCTTGAATAGTAGTGGTGGTCCGTTTGGAGGGCGAACTTCAGGCGGTGATTACAGCCAATCCGTGCAACCATTCGAGATTTCGTCGGTTCCAGGTAAGAGGCGCTTCCTTTGGCTTTATTTCCATTCCTTTTTTATGCATTTTGTCCCCTGATTGAGCCTCTGTAAGGAGGAATTTGAAATTTAGGGCCGCGCCCCATTGGCGCGGGTATCCGGCACGGGTCCGCGCCAATGGGGTGATTTACCCAAAGGTGCCGCGCCATTGGCGCGACTGTTTTAGAAACAGTCGCGCCAACCGCGCGACCTAATTTTTACCTTGAATTTCATCATTATTTTTGAAATTTGTCTGGTTTGTAAGCTTACCAGTGTTCCAATAATGACTTATTCATCCTTGTGGGTGCAGGAAACAAGCAAAAATGGTGGTGGAATGGAAAGAACGGGAACATGATGCCGTAGATGCCTTGGCCATCGAGGATGAGGGATGTATGAACGCTTTGAGGGACTGTGGTCTCAAGAAGTTCTTCCTCACATCTTATCTGCGAGCTCAGCCTGAGTTATTGCAGTTCATAGTGGATGCTTGGGATGTTGATGACCAAGTATTTCGCTTACGGAATCAAACCTTAGAGCTGGACATGTTTGATGTGTATTTCATTACTGGGCTATCACGGAGAGGGGCGAGCCCTATTTTGACTGGAAGCAGACCTTCCGGAGAGAAGATAGGTGAAGTGAAGGCTCGAGTGTGTCCAGAGGCACAATTTGGGAGAAACAGTGCCAAGGTGGATATCGCCACCATCCAGGATTTGGCTCTTAAGGTGATATTGTTCACCATCACGCGTGCAGTTGGGGTACAGGCGCCCCATGAGGCGAGCAAGAATCATCTGTTACTAGCGACAGAATGCCTCAGCCCCACCATCTTTGACTGGGCTACAGCGGTGACTACCAACATCAAAAGGCAGCTTACAAAGTGTAAGCGCGGAGAAGTGAAACAATTCGGGTATGGCTCAATTGTGGTGTCGTTCTTCTTGGAACGATTACCCCTCTTTCAGATGCAGGGAGCTGTAGTGGCTGATCCATTGCCACGAGAGCCTAGGATGACATGCTGGGCAGCATTAATGCCCAGAGGAGGAGGGGGCCAGCAGATGTCTTGGCGGCCCGAATTCTTTATATGGCTCCGTCGTCAGTTGATTGTAGTAGAGGATTGGCCATACGCGGGAACTAATTTCATGGGGGACCCAGACCTTCCTCTGCCAGAGGAAGAGGAATGGGATGAGGAGCTGGGTATGATTTCTTCATTTTTTGATGTTTTATATATTTTCATTTTTTTTGTTAATACATGCATGTTCTGATAACTAGGGACTGGTGCAGAATCTCGAGGGACTCACCCAAGGGATTCCGAGTTACGCTAGACTAGCGGACGTGCCCTTTGCATACCAGAGGCACACAGTGGGAGTGCCGACTCGTATCCATCGTTTGTTAAGACGATTGGTGCGAGCGGTGACGTACTATCATGAGCACCACCATGACTAGACTTCTAGGTTTCTTTCATGCATATTTTTGAGGGACATGTCGTCCCAGGATGTATCAGGATGAACATGTATTATTTTTTGGACTATGTAACGCACGCGGTGCAAACATTATGACACACATATATATATACATATGCCTATGGTTTATTATTGTGTTTTTATGTGTTTGCTTGTCTAATGTTTTGATTATAAATTACGCAAATGTCTATCTAATACATGATTAGCCAATGCATCAGATAATGTGTTTAATCGTCGTGGAATATGTTGATATGTGATAAAATCAAATTTCCTTTCTAACAATCTCCCACGTGAATACAACTTTAGAATGTGATGGTCTCTGACGGAATATCGCCCGTTGAGCTGGTGGACGACAAGTTGAGAGTCTAGGTTCACTACCAATGCACGAATGCCGAGATTAATTGCTTCAGCAAGTAGCTCAATTACAGCACAATATTCAGCGACATTGTCAGTGGTACGACCCAAACACACACCTTGAAAATCTATCAACTCGCCATGAGGATCATAGATCACCCATGCCACAGAGGACAAGTTGCGAGTACTGCGACAGGCACCATCAGCGAAACCAACATAAGGTGCATTAGACATCTGCACAAGAAGCGAAAGACACAATAAGCGGCAGTCACGCCTTTAAAACTGACACACATACACACAACACACCTGCTAAAGTACATGTATGTACAAAATAAAGTGTACAAGCATCATGCATAGTACTTTTTCAAGTACAGCCCGTTTCGGGGCTTCCCGAGAGGGTTCCCTTCATAATCAATTAGCTCGTAGGCCCCTTTTTGCAAAACTTTCTTGACAATGTAAGGGCCTAGCCACATAGGCTCGAGTTTTCCTGCTCCCAGCTTATCGTTTGCCTGATCGTATAGCAGGACTAAATCTCCCTCAACAAAAGAACGTGGATGGACAGTTTGATCAAAGTGAGTCTTGACTCGCTTCTTTTGTGTTTCGATGGCCAAAGAGGCTAGGCGACGGGTCTCATCTAGCCGTTTCAGGTAAAGAAGGCGTTCTTCTAACGGAGTAGTGTTGGGAAGTAGCTCGATAGCCAATTTTAATGAAGGGATTTCGCACTTGATTGGAAGGGTAGCCTCTAGTCCATAAACTAGTTGAAATGGAGTGAAAACAGTGGCATCCTTCACGGAGGTTTGGTAGGCCCACAAGGCAGGGAACAACATCAAATTCCAGTTAGACTTATGCATGCCAACGGTACGCTGAAGCATTGTAACCAAAATCTTATTGATAGCTTCAACTTGGCCATTAGACTGAGGGTAGTATGGAGTTGAACTATCGTGCTGTAAGCCTAGCTGGGTTGTTAGTTCCATCATCATATGATTATGGAAATGCTTCCCGTGATCAGTGACGATGGCTTGATGGACGCCGAATCGCGAGATAACATGGTTGAATAAAAATTGTGCCGCTGTGTGACCGTCTTCAGTTAATGTAGGCATCGCCTTGGCCCATTTAGTAAATTAATCGACGGCAACGATAATAAACCCATGCCCCCCGGCCGAGCGAGGGTTGCAGGTCGTATAATCAATGCCCCATTTTGCAAAAGGGCCGACGGTGACAACATGGTGCAATGGAGCGGGAGGCGCTCGCATCTTCCGCTGGTATATCTGGCACTCATGACAAGAGCGGACGGCAAGAATGCAATCTTTAAAGATAGAGGGCCAAAAGTAGCCAGCACGGAGGATTTTTTGGGCAGTAGCATATCCGGACATGTGACCACCACAGGCACCAGAAACAATGTAAACTTTGAAACGGGAACTGATACTGTTACCCGTTTCGTAGAGATAGCAAAAAAATGACCCGATTTTCAAAAGTGGTGATGCAGAATACACATGTTTTTTTTAGAACATGGTTTTTGGAACTTTAATTTTTTTCATGTGCATTAAGTTTTAGAATGGTAGTGATTTTCATGCTGATTTTAAAAAGTGAGTATTCTGCATCACACCCTTTTTTTAAAAGACCTATTTTTTGACTTTAAATTTTCTAGTGTGTGAAATGTAAAAAATTATTTTCTAAATTTGATAATTTTTGAAGTGGTCATTTTATTCATATTTTCTTGTTCTCTATCTTAATTATTATTTTTTCAGTGGGGTTTTTATTGTTTTGCGTTTTTAAATTAGAAAGTCGACAGTTTGAATTTTAGATAATCTACATATTTATACATCCTTAATTAATTTTTCAATCCACATGAAATAATTGTTTCTAAAAAACAACATTTTTTAACAATGGACATAAAAATAACTATTTTTAACATAAATATAACAAAAAAACTAAACGTTTTGATAATTTTTTGCTAGAATTAACATGTCAAAATCACAATTTTATACAAAAATATTAATTAAAAATGGTCAAATAATAGTTTTTTTTATGAATTTCATGTCAAAAAAATAATAATAACAACTTTTTTTTCAAAAAATAATAATTAACTTAAAAATCAATGCGAAAATCACAAATTACAAATATTGAACACATAACAACTTTAATTCATTGATTATTCTTTTCATGAAATGTCAGAGTCAAAACATTGCAAAGCTTGATTTCCAGGTATAACTTAAATTTAATCAACAATGTCACGTAATCCAAACTCTTCGTCCTCTAGAGTTTCATCATTGTCATCTTCCACAATATTTTCTGCTTCCTTTTGCGCAATTTCCTCTTCTAATGGGTCTTTGATGTCTGCAAATCTCCCAATATATGTCTTTCCAAACATTCCATGTAATGGTGGTTGGGGTTCCTTTGCCTTTTTTGCCACACATGATTCACTAAAGTCCCCTTTCTTCAACCCAATTTCTTGCATTGCATCTGGAAGAAATTAAAGAGCATTAATTCTTTGCTGAATGAAATTGCATTGTAATGGATCTTTCTCAATTGCAATGCAATTTCTTCCTTTTTGAAGGTAGCATGCTAGTGTTGTACCTAATTATCAAGCACAAAAAAATAATGAAGTAAATTAGTACAATGACATATTAATTAAAAAAAAGAACATATTGAAATTCAATTCCATGTGGCAAAACCTACCTGAGCCAGAAAATAAATCCAGAACCCAATCTCCTTCATTTGAACATATGTCTATAAGATAGTTAATCAATAATTGTGGTTTCTGATAAATGTTAACTATCTCTCCTTTCGTTTCTTTGTCTTCATATGTTAGTTTTCTCACAACAGCATCATAAGTCAGTATTTGGCTATGACTCTTTCTGTCCACCCGATTAAAAATCATAGACATACGGCTATCATCTTTTGCCCAACTATCAATATGAATGAACTCACAGTCATTTATAAATTGTTGATCTTCATTGTTAAGAAGATTTGACTTTTCCCTGTAACATAAAATAGTAAAAGTTAAATTAACTTGTACATAAATGAATTTTTCAACATTAATCAAATATACCTTTAAACATCTTACCATGTAAGCTGCATCCTTGAATTTCTTTTCCCCTTGAAGCTTGACAATACCATTGCCAATTGTGTGTCTGAATGAAATGTCACAAATCTCCATAATGGTGATGACGTCACTTCCATAAATCCCGCCACCACTTTATTAAAAGCTTGATAAGTATAAGGGTCACTATCATAGTAAATGTTTGGAATATTGAAACCATGGGGAATATCTGCAATAACCAGGGCATAATCCCTTTTTGGTACGAGTTTAGCAATGTCTTCACAGTCGCCTTGTATTACTTGATATTCCATTCCAAATGAAATGATTAAGAGTTGGATCAAGTTCAACATTCTTAATACGTTGCTTTCTTAGTCTTTCAATCTTTATTTTTTCAATAAAAGTCTTGAAACTGTCTGGTGCTCCATTATCTTCTTTCCTCATCTTTTACCAAACAAACAAATGTATGTGTAAGTTTTAAATTAAAAATAGTACACGGATGATTAAAACTGAATGTATAAATCAAGTTACCTTTTTAAATGCAAGATAAAAAGTTTTTAATGTTGATGTAGAACTTGAATCTGGATAGTTGCGTACAACATCATCCGAACTATCTTCATTCAACAATTTAACCATTTGTTCCTGAATTTTCATGTAAACTTTGTGACTGCATAGATAAAGTAAGAAAAAAGTTAATATAATGATATGTATAACAAATACTACCAATAACAACATGTTTTATTTAAAAGATAACTATAATCCTGGAAATAAGTAAAAATAATTCAGCAAACTTACTTTTGAAATTCTTCAGACATTTCTTCCAATGATAATTCCCCTGACCTCACACGAGATAATACTATTTTGACAATTTTTTCATCTTTCACTCCTTGCATCGCCCTCCAAGGCGTGATGGTCATATCGTCTGGAAGTTGCTTCAGTTCAGGAGCTGATTTATTGTTGCTACATATCAATGGCTTAGACTTTTTGACCCTCTGGTTTTTAATGCCAATGTCTTCCCACATGCTAAAAATGTCATCAATCAAATTCCAAATATCTCCAGTTCTAAATGCCAATTGGAAAATGTTATCAACACCTCTGAATAAATCGCTATATCTGTTGTCTTTTCCACCTTTTGAATTGGTTTTCTCTTCAATTTGATAGCCTATTTCCATACAACATTTCTTTTGGAAATCTGCAGTAATATTTATCTTATCCCCACCACATTTTTCTAGGAATTCACTATGAATAAATCTAACCTTTTGGATCAAAGTCATAGACATCCTATATTCATTATCTGAATTATGATCCCATGCCACTAACTTTGCTTCTGTTTCATTTAAACCAGCATAAATGATACATTTCATTGTTTCAAAACGTGGGTTATTAGGATATTCCTCCATCAATTGTCTTTGAGCTTCAACAGAATGGTTCCCCCCAAGCACATAATAATTGTATTCAAAACATTTTGACTTATCAAATGCTTCTTTGTTGGGAACTTGAAGTGGATCAACAAGAAGCACATAACTAACCACATGAGCATATGGATTGTACCTCATCAATGTCTTCATGTTGTGAACATGCAAATGATGTGGCTTTCTGACTTGATATTGGCATTGTCCTTCACTTGCCTTATAGGTTTGTCTGATATTTAACTGAAATGTACAACCACCATCAATTAAGTTTCTCTTTGTCAAATTCTGTCGAATGGCATTTTTTTTTGTTTTGATTATGCCATCATCTAAATCAGCTCCTGGTGTAATGATTTCTCTGCTTTCTTTTGAAGTTTCACTAGGTTCTTGACTGCTGGTAATGACTACTTCAAGATCTTCAACTCTACTTTTTTTCGTCATAACATTCTCAAGAGATCTATTCTTGGGCATTGTTACTTTTGGTCTTTTACGACCTTCTTCAGTTCCAATGTCATCTTCAGTAATGGCAACATATGCTTCATTGTCAATTTCAACTTCATCGTCCTCAAAAGTAACTTGTTTACCCTTGCTAGATTTATCCACCAAAGGCCTTTTTTTTTTATTCTTTGGATGTAGTTTTGTAGCATCATCAATTACTACATTTTCCATGTTTTCCATATCTTCTTCTGACACTGAGTAAAAATGGCTGACAACTTTCATGATATCATGCTCTATGAAATGAATGCCTCCCAACCTAATTGAACAGCTTTCAACAAAATTCTGCCAAACAAAATATCATATGTTAATATAAACAAAGTTAAAAAAATATAGCGAGACACTTTCAAAATGCAAAATAAAAATACAAATAACAATACTTACGATGTTTTGTGTCATCTCATTTACGATTTGTTTACATAACTTTGTAGATACCTCTCTCATGTCATATAATGAATATGATAGTCGGGATTTAATCTTTTCATGTGACTTGGGAGCTTTTGTAAGTACGTAAACAACTTCAGTGTTTGGTACCGAACACATATCTATGACCCTTCCCATCACCTCCAAATTTTCATTATTATGGGGTATATCAATGTATAGATATATATTCACAGTTGTGCTCTCTCTTTCTTTCACATACCAGACTCTTGATGGAAATTTCACCTCTTTTGAACTTTTCCAATCTGAGATTAGCTTCTTATCACTTGAAGCACTTGAAATATTTGTAGGCATGAGCTCAGGTGGAGTTCGTTCACCAATGTTTTTTGAAGATACACCTTTAAGACTCTTTGGTCCAGAAAGATTCACATAAATTTTCCTTGATGCCATTTTCCTAAAAAAAACACATAAATTAGTAAATAAAAAAACATATTAACTTAAATTAATAACAAAAATATACCATAAATTTTTTATTTGTATAATCAGAATTGCCCAGCCACCTCTAACGGGTAGGCGGGTCGATGGGCGAGCGGGAGGTCAGGTGAGGGATAATGAGGCTAAGTAGACATTTAGGCAAGTATGGGCGAGCCCCTACCCACGCGCCCCCCACAACCCCCTAAGCTTCCCCCCCTCCCCGGCCCCCCCTCCCCTTCCCTCACCCTACCCCCTACCGTCCCCCCACACTCCCGCGCCCCATCCCCCCCCCCCCCCGCCCCCAAAACCCCCTCCCCCCCCATCCCCCCAAACCCCCTACACCCCCCAACACCTCCTCGCGGCCGCCCCTCCCCACTGCGCCCACCGCTCCCCACACCGCGCGCCACCCCAACCCCTACCCTTCCCCATCCCTACCCCCGTGCCCTACCCCATCTGCCCCAATCCCCCTACCCCCCCCCCCCTACACCCTACCAGCGCCCTACCCCTCTACCCCCCCCCCTACCCTTACCCCCCACCCCCTACCCCCCCCATCCCCCCCCCACGCTACCCACGCCCTACCCTTACCCCATCCCCCTACCCCCCCAATTCCCCCCCCCGCCCCCGCCCCCTACCCTTACCCCTACCCCCCCAACCCATCCCCCCACGCCCCCTCCCCACCCCGCACACCCTCCGCCCCCTACCCGGCCCACCCCGCCCACCCCTCCCCCTCCGCCACCCCTCCCCGGCCCACTTCGCCCACCCCTCCGCCCACCGCTCCCCCTCCCCCGCCCCCTCCCCGGCCGCTCCCCCTCCCCCGTCCCCTCCCCGGCCCCTCCGCCCACCCCTCCCCCTCCCCTGCCCCTTCCCCGGCCCCTCCGCCCACCCCGCCCACCGCTCCCCCTCCCCCGCCCCCTCCCCCCGCCACCGGTCGGGCGGGGCGGGGCGGGGCGGCTCGGGGGTGGCCCTGCGCAGGCGGAGGGGGCCGGGGAGGGGGCGGGGTGGGCTGAGGGGCCGGGGGAGGGGCGGGCGAGGTGGGCCGGGGGCGGGGGAGGGGCGGGCGGGGTGGGCCGGGTAGGGGGCGAAGGGTGTGCGAGGTGGGGAGGGGGCAGGGGGGAATGGGGTGGGGGGTAAGGGTAGGGGTAGGGGGATGGGGTGCGGGATGGGGCGGGAGGGGAAATGCGGGAGTAGGGGGATGGGGTGGCGTGGGGTGGGGTGGGGTGGGGGGGTAAGGGTAGGGGCGGGGGGTGGGGGGGGTGGGGTGGGGTGGGGGAGTGGGTGGGCGGAATGGTGGGGGGGTGGCGGGGTAAGGGGGGGTAGGGGGATGGGGTGGGGGGGTAAGGTTAGGGGTTAGGGTGTAGGGGGAGGGGTAGGGGTAGGGACAGAAGGGGGGGGGGGGGGCAGAAGGGGGTGGAGGGAGAGGGAGCACGGGGAAGGAGTTAGGGGGTGGGGCCCATGGGGCCGGCGTTAAGGAAGGGGGGGAGGAGTTGAGATTGGAGGGGAATGGGAGGTAGGGGGTGGGCTTATGGGGAGGAGAGTTGTGGGGTAGGGAAGGAAGAGTTGGGGAAAGGGTGCATGGGTGGGTGAGTTGGGGGTGGCAAGGGCTGGCGCATGGGTAGGGTAGAAGGGGGAAGAGGGCATGGGTGAATGGGAAAGATCGGTAATGGGTTGGGGGAAGGGGGCACGACGACGGCCTACCCACGGTTATTGGGTGATTGAGTTTGATTGGGCCCACCATGCTCACGATTGACATAATTGTTATTTTGGCTTGGAAAAATTATTAATTTAAAAAAAAAAAATCTTCTTCGTTAAATTAATTAAATATGAAAATTTTGAAAAAAAAATTGAACTTACCTTTCAATTGCAATAATTCTTCGTTGAATATGTTGTTGATAGCAATATAGTTGCTCCATAAATTCACAAGTCTTTCAACGAACTTCAGAAAACCTGGATGTGAGGTAAGTAATAGTGATAACGAAATTTAATATATAAGTGAAATTACGAAGATGTTTTTCTGTACGATTAATGTGGGATAATTTGTTTTAAATTATTATAGAGCGAATATTGTAGAGTTGTTTTACAATGGATTGAATGTGGGATAATTTGTTTTAAATTATTATAGAGCGAATATTGTAGAGTTGTTTTACAATGGATTGAATGTGGGATTAATTTGTTTTAATTAAATTTAGTTGTTTAGTAAATATTATATACTTTAACTATTAGAATAATTAATATAGAAGTTGTAGTTTACAATTTGAATTTCAGTGATTGATTTCATAAAAAAATTTAGTTTATGTTTTTCAATAAATTGTAGAATAAATAATAAAGGTAAATAAATCTAACAAACTTTTGGAGGGAAATATTTTCGCAAAAAATTTTGGAGGGAAATATTTTCGCGAAAATTTTTGGAGGGAATAATTTTGGAGGGAATATTTCATTCTTTAAGCTATATAATATTCTTAGGAGACTCCATTTGTATCATTCAACATCTTCTATTTGAAAGGGATGGATTGTTCTGATGGTGAAGTTTCGGTTTATACACCAACATCTTCATCATGTAACAACTCTATTCATATTGGTGAATATAGCGGGAATTCTTCCACTATGAATAGAAAGTCAATTCTTCCACTTAGTCTCGATTCTAAAGACTACGAGAGCAGCACTGATGAAAGAGGGGATGGAGAATTTCAAATTAATAAAGAGTCACAGATTCCACTTAGTCCAAATTCTAAGGACTATGAAAGTAGCGGTGATGAAGAGCATGATGGTGAAGTTCAAAAGAATGGAGTGTCACGACGTCCACTTAGTCCTAATTCTGAGGACTATGTGAGTAGCAGTTTTGAAGAGTGTGATGGTGAAGTTCAAAAGAATGGAGGGTCACGGTGTTCACTCAGTCCTAATTCTGAAGACTATGAGAGCAGCAGTTTTGACGTGTATGATGGCGAATTTCAAAATAATGGAGTGTCACGGTGTCCACTTAGTCCTAATTCTAAGGACTATGAGAGCAGTAGTGATGAAAAGTGTGATAATGAATTTCAAAAAAATGGAGTGTCAAAGTGTCCACTTAGTCCTAATTCTAAGGACTATGAGAGCAGCAGTGATGATGAGTGTGATAATTAATTTCAAAAGAATGGAGTGTCAAAGTGTCCAGTTAGTCCTAATTCTAAGGACTATGAGAGCAGCGGTGATGAAGCGCAGGATGATGATTTTCAAAAGATTGGAGTATCACAATGTCCTCTTAGTCCTGATTCTAAGGACTATGAGAGCAGCAGTGATGAAGCGCAGGATGATGATTTTCAAAAGATTGGAGTATCACAATGTCCTCTTAGTCCTGATTCTAAGGACTATGAGAGCAGCAGTGATGAAGCGCGGGATGATGATTTTCAAAAGATTGGAGTATCACAATGTCCTCTTAGTCCCGATTCTAAGGACTATGAGAGCAGCAGTGATGAAGCGCGGGATGATGATTTTCAAAAGATTGGAGTATCACAATGTCCTCTTAGTCCTGATTCTAAGGACTATGAGAGCAGCAGTGATGAAGAACAGGATGAGAGCAGCAGTGATGATCCAATGATGGAGATGTTGCCAAGAAATATTGTATCGAGGAGTAGGAGCAGACCTTTTCGTATCAATGCAAACTATTCTAGTTATACAAGGGGTAGAGTAGAATATCTGACGAGAAGAAGTTCTATCAGCGCTCTCATTTCAAGTGAATGTTGCCAAAAAATTGCTTGAAACGTATGGATTTCACATTTGCATTAGAAAGCGGGAAGAGATATTTGTCAATGAATAAAAGCATGCAAAACTCATATTTAGTTGGCTGCATGCAATCTACATTTTCAGGTTATGATTATCATATTAGGAATTTATTATTGTGTAGAAAATCTTTCAAAATGTTTCATTCAATTGGGAATTTTCGTCTCTCAAGAATTCAAGAAAATTTGGAAAAGGATCCCACATTTTATTCAGAAGTACGTTATAAAAGACAGTTTGGGCCATTATCAAATACTGCAATGTCATGAATGAAAGATTTCTTTTCAAAGCATGGAGAGTGTATGCCAAATAGAGAGACAATACATATTCCAGATAATTTTTCAAGACGAGAAATCTACAACTTATACAAAGAATATGCAAAAAGTGCTGAGGGACAGGGCCAATTTATTACATATCAATATTTTGTGAAGATATGGAAGAAAGAATTCAATAATGTTCGTATTCCTAAGAAGACAAGGATGGGGATTTGCAGTACATGTGCTTCTCTTAAATCAAAAAGGGAAAAATGTGAAGGCTCAGAAAGAGGTAAGTGTTCATAACTTTTACTTTTAAAATTGCATAGTCATCAACTATGAAAACATATTTCTTAATGAATTTCTTTTATGTTGTGTAGATTTAATTGTCAAAGAACTTTAGGAGCATCGCGAACAACAAACAAATGAAAGGAAGAAGTTGTACAAGCATCAAAAGAAGTGTTATGATAATCCAAATAAATATTTGGGTTTGATAATTGATGGTATGGACCAGAAGAAAACACTTTTACCACATTTTGTTCTCACACCCAAAAATCTACAAGAGGAAAATTTTATTCAGTTTCACTTGGTCGGTTGTATGGTCTTCAATGGGAAAATGTTGCCAAGGGTGTACTTCACAGCTCCAAATATTCATAATGATGCAAATCTGACCATAACCATAATTCATGATGTGATTTCTCATTGGTCTGGTAATCTTCCTGAAGTTTTGTATCTACAATTGGACAACACTTGCCGTGAAAACAAAAATCAGGTTGTTTTTGGGTATCTGAACATGCTTGTTGAATTGAGAATTTTTCAAAAGGTAAAGGTTGGTTTCCTTCTTGTTGGGCACACTCATGACCATATTGATCAGATGTTCAGTCGTTTTTCAGTCACATTGAGGAGGAAGGAAGTTGGGAGCTTGCCATCACTAATTGAATGTATTAAGAAATCATACATTCCAGAGCCTGCTTTTGAAGTGTTGGAAGAAACCGTTGACATGCGAAGGTTTATTCTACGATCATATGGTGAGGGGAAATGCATTGAACAACTTAATGATATTAGCTTCCAACATCAATTTCGTATAAAAAAAATTGATGGGAAAACACTAATATGGGGCAAGAAGTTTTCAACTACTACAGAATGGGCACCGTCATCAGGTTTGCAATTTTTGAAGTTCATTCCAGATCGTCCAATATTTGCATCAAAAATATTGTTATTATAATCAGTTGGTGAAGTTCAGAATGCACGCAGACAGAATAGACATATAAATTATTCTGATTGCCTAGAAGAAATTAAAAAATGTATTAGATATACATATGAGTACTTTGACATTGCTGATTCAGTTTGGTGGGAGTCATTTTTCAATAATCAAAGTGATATCATTTCAACAACAACCAATGAAGATATACCTTTGAAAAATCCATTTATTTGGCCACAAAATGTGTCGAATGAACAAGAGGAAGTAAACATTGTTGAACAGCAACAAACTCAAGGTATTATTAATTCTTCACAGGCAATGGAAAGAGAGATGTATATTGGTTCCAGAAGATCTCGTGCACAACGTGAAGCCATGGAAGACCTTTATAGGGGTTCAGTACATGATATCAAGGAGGGTTGCATGATTGCAGTGCCAGCAGATGGAGATCCCAAAGGCTATCCATTTTGGGTTGCTAAAGTTATAAAGGTCTTTACAGAAAATGAGGATGTTACAGGTGTTGAAGTACATTGGCATGCCACAAATACACACCCATTCAATGGTGTGTATAAGCCAGAGATGGTAGTTGACAAAAAAAATGGTGGAAAAAGAAAAAGAAAGGGTACAAATATAAATCGCCGCCGCACAGACATATTACAATTGGAGGATGTTGACATACTTGTTTATGACTTCAATTTAAAAAAGAGAGGAACTCTTCGCTTCAAGACGACAGAGATTCTGAAAAGGTTGTTACCAGAAGGAATAGTGTTGACATGGGAGTCTGCTGAAACCAGTCGTAGATCTAGAAGACTTTTGAAACCTGGAATGTTGGGCATGCATGTGGACTCAGATGGGGCACTAGTTGATGAAAGAGAAGAATATGGAACATCTTCGTCAGCATCCAGTCACTCATCTGAAGATGTGAATTGTGATGGTGTGCAAGAAAATATGAGTGATTTTGAATAATTGTTTAAGACAGATTATATAACTCATGTATGCATCATATCTTCAAATAAAATTAATGTTTTCCATATGTTGTTAAATGAAAAGTTATGAAGCATTTTTATGTTGTTGGATTATGTCTTAAGTATGATAAATTTTATTGTTTAAATATCTACAATGCAATATCAAATTAGAGATATAATGTCTGTTTTATTCAGTATACAAATAAAGACTTTTGATTTCATTCAGTGATATAATTTGTTCATAATGTCATGGTTTTTTAATTTTATAGTTGAAAAAATTTCAATTTCTTTTGTATCTAGCATGGTGTGGTTGAAAACATGTTAAATTTATACTTAGGAAAGAAAAATGATATTCTACCAGAAACATTAATGTGTTTTTTCCTTAAAAATTAACTTTGTTTGAGACATAAAAAATTGGTTTTATTAGCATTTTTTAAAAAGTTTGAAAATTGACCCTAAAAAAAAAAACGTTATTCCAGTATCATCACTTTTTTTTTGAAGCTATATTTTGCACGAAAATTTCGTAGTAAATTTCGTAGTCACCGCCATTTTTAAAACACGTTCAAAATTGACACCTAAAAAAAAAAACATCGTTCCAGTATACACACTTTTCGTTTTTAGCACTGTTTTTGATGTTTTTTTGGGGTTTTTTGGCCAGAGTTCCCGTTTTGAGTTTATAGTTCCCGTTTCAAAGTTTACATTGTTCAGAGTGGCAGTCATTCAAGACACGCTCAGCTTCTTCGAGAGTTAGACATCGGCGGAGAACAGAGTCGGCGCCAAGGCGATAAAGTGTGTCCCCAATGATACGGTATGGTTGAGACTGATGATGAATCCTTCGCCGAGTGTCTTTGGACACGCCGGGATGAAAGGAGGACGTTTGCAGATATATAATGATATCCCCGTACCAGGGATCGAGGGTGCTAATGAGAAATAAAGTCTCATCCGGAATATGATCCTCTGAGTGAGAGGGCGGGGAAGAAGATGGCAAAGAGCAAAGTAACTCAGCAAATACAAGGGATTTCTTGGACTTGGCAGTGGTAAATTCCAAGTCGAACTCTTGGAGGATGACAATCCACTTTCAGTACTTGCCCCCCAGCAACTGGCGTGACAAAATATACGTCATGGGGTTGCAATAAGAAATCACGGTGGTAGTGCGCAGCAGAATGTAATGACGGAAGCGTTGGACAGCACAAACGATGGCCAAAGCCAACTTCTCGACATAAGCATATCGAGTTTCCATGTCTAAAATATTGCGGTTGAGATAATATACATCATGCTCAGTGTCATCATCATCAGTTTGAACGAGAACCATACCGATAGTGGTGTCGGCGGCAGCCAAATACAGAGTGTAGTCCCGATGATAGTTCGGAGGATGGAGCAACGGAGCAGAAACAAGGAGACCCTTGAGACGCTTAAAAGATTCCTGAGCGATGGTATCCCAATGAAAAGGGACATCTCGCTTTAGTAACCGTGTGAAACCTTTAGCCACCTCGGCATAGTTTGGAACGAATCGTCTTAGAAAATTTGCTTTACCCTGCAATCTTTGCAATTGCTGTAAAGAAGCAGGGGGAGGAAGATTTACTATAGCCTCGACTTTAAGGGGATCCAAATGGATTCCCTCTCGGGAGACGACAAACCCGAGAAGTCGGCTGGATTCAACGCAAAAGACACATTTGTGAGGATTGAGTCTGATTCGGTAGTGTCGACAGCAAAGAAAGATATCGCGAAGGTGAGTAGGGTGGTCCTGACGTTTGGCTGAATGAGCTGGGAGATCATCCAGGTATGGCTGTACAATGTGTCGAATGTCATGGAAAGCATAGGACATTGCACGTTGGAAGGTAGCACCGGCATTTTTGAGACCGAAAGGGAGCTTCTTATAGGCAAAAGTTCCCCATGGACAGATAAAAGCGGTCTTGTGTTGATCAGCGGGAGCAATATTGATCTGGTTATATCCAGAAAAATCGTCCATAAAAGAGTACATTTCGCTTCCGGCACACTCGTCAATAATTTGATCAATGAATGGTGTGGGGAAATTATCTTTAGGACAGGCCCGATTAATATCACGATAATCGACACAAACACGGATTGTACCCTGTTTTTTATTCACAGGTACGATATTGGAGACCCAATCTGTGAGTGGGATAGGATAAATAAAACCGGCTTTAAGAAGCTTCTCTATTTCCGCCTTAATAGCTGCAGTCTTTCGGGGATGTACAGGGCGTAAACGTTGACGAATAGGCTTAGCACCCGGGTATGTGATTATCTCATGCACCACTATGCTAGGATCAATTCCGGGCATTTCTTCGTAGGACCATGCAAAGACGTCACGAAATTCACGAAAAAGATTGGTATAAAGTTGAATCTCCTCCGGAGTACAAGTGACTCCAATGTGAAGATGTTCGACAATCCCTGGTTTCACAGAGATGTCGATGGGCTGGGTTTGTGTAATGTTTGCCATATTTCCTTTAGAGGACACTTGATAAACTTGGATAGGTGTTTGAAGGATTTGAAATGGGAGACAAGGAGCAAACCGCTCGAGACAAGTAAGCATATCCTGATGGGCAAGGAGAAACGAGGAACGATGGTGAGAATCATGCCAAGGAGGTTCCTCGAGGGACATAGTCTCAATAATGGCTTCGTCGGAAGGGAATGTTTCTTTTAAAGGGTCCGAAGAAGTCTCATCTACAAGCCATGAAGATGGAGCGAACGAGTCGAGAATCTTACTCAAAGGAGCAAGTTCAGAAGAGGGAGTCGATGCAGCAATGATTTCGACATAGTTGAGCTCGGCAGGACTCAACGGCATCTGGTCGCCCCAAGAATCTACTTGGTCGGTGGGAGGGAGAATCCACGGATCAGAACAAGTAGTAATCATATTGACGGAAGCGACGTTAGGAGGTGGGAGCGGAAAAACACCCATGAGGGCGGGATCTTTGAAAAGCCCGGCTCCCAGACTCTCAGATGATTTGGAGGTATGCTCCACAAAAGGGATGTTGCCTTCAGAAGAGGAAGCGAAGAATGACAGCTGGTCTACGGTAACAATCTTCCCTTGATGAGGGAAACGGATGATACGAAACAAAGATGAAGCTACAGCTTGCATCGCGTATATCCAGCTACGTCCGAGAAGGAGGTTGTAGGTAAGACTAGCATCAACAACTTCAACTTCCATTTCGACTGTCTTCCCTTCCAAAGAGATGGGCAAACGTTGGAGTATACCATAAGGACGGGATGATCTTCCATCAAAAGCTTCCAAGGTTGTGGGAGACTGGCTCAACGTCGGAGATCCAATAGCTTTCCAACAGGCAACAGACATGATGCAAGTTGAAGCACCTTCATCAATCATTGTACAATGAATCGTTTAGGAATTAATAATAACCTGTATGAGGAATGCGATTTGGGGAGGCAGTCTCTGCGTATGGCGTTCCAAGTCAAAAGTAATCAAATCCGAGTCGGCCGGGTCTATGCCACCGATAGCGGATAGCAAGGACTTCCTCTGAGAAGGGCAACTCTGGAGAACTTCTAAAGCGGACATAGCCGATGGAGTCTGAGCTAAGTCCTCAACGATATTGTAGTGCTGTGCAGCACGAGCATTTGGGTTGTAAGAAGATTTCCGGAGTACTCCTTTTGGAGGGGGTCGAATAGGCGTCTCAGTACTAGGTCTCTCGATGTGGAGCGGGCCTGAACTGAACGGAGGAGCACTAGAGGGGACCTCAGGCTCTTTCCCGGCAGATGACGGATAATCTTTTGTTCGAGTACTGATGTGGACAGGTATCATTCCAGCCATAAATACTTGAGAACCGAAGGAAGAGGGAGGTTGAGAGGGGTCAGCCACCATTTGAGTTTGTTGCGAGGGAAAGGGTTCTTTGAGCACCGCAGGAGTCCCGAGAGCGCCTTTCAACAAATGACTAACTTCGGACCGCCTAGGGCAGTCTTTGGTATAGTGATCTTCATCACAGATAAGACAAGGATACTTGGGTTTGCGCTTGGCACCTTCCTCGGGCGGAGGTTTAGGGGAGTCCTGTTTAGGTTGATCTGGCTTATTCTTCGCTTTCCCTTTCTTCTTTCCTTTCGAGGCTTTGTCTGTCGTGGTGGACTGGACGGCATTGACCTCGGAAGTAATATTCGAAGTGGGTGTTACCTGAGAAGTGTGTTCATTCGAAGCATTTGATTTTTGCTTCCCAGGGTTCGTAGAATTTTTCTTCGAGGACGAATTAACAGAACCAATAATACCGTCAACAGTTGGTGTTGGCGGGGCTTTGGATGTTCCTGGTCTCAGGGCATCAGGCAAATAATCATACAATGTACTAGACTGAGAATAAACCAAGTCAAGGTACTGAGCGCGCGCAATAGCTTGCTCTTCAGTGACACACGCCCCCATGGCAATGTCCCGAGCTATTGGAGGAAAGAACGAAGTCGTAAACCAATCGGTAAGAAGTTGGTCGGGAATCCAAAATTTGATCAAACGTCTACGCCATCTCCATTCATGGATATGATCAGAGATATGCGTAGCCGTTGTCTGTCTTAAGGATGTCAGGAGGTGTGTACCCGTTTCATATCGAATGGGCAACTGAAAATGAGTGAGGAATGCCATAGCCAACGAGTTGAAATCCTGAAAGGATCCACGAGTGAGCTCAATATACCACTTAGCTGCAGAGCCAGTGAGAGTCCTTTGAAAAAGGCGAAGCCGAATCAAATCATCAAGCCACGAATTGGATGAACACCACAAGTGATAGGTCATGACATGAGCTTGAGGATCCTCATTAGCCTTACCATCGAATTTTGGACAGTCACCGGGAATTTTCGTTGGAACCGGAGGCCAATACGGATTATGGAGAATAGGATCATTGGTCAGTTTGGACACATCCGGTAATTCTAAAGTCGCTAAGAAAGGTAACTGAGGATTGAAGGACATCTGGGGCTGCTGGTAGGACGGAGCACCAGGGTTCCAACCAACTGGTGGTTGCCCCCATGGGCTTGGTCCAGACAGATTTGGCCCCATAGGGTTTTGTCCGTAGGGATTTAGGTTCTGCCCCCCAGCGTTCCATGGATTACCAAACTGTCCTGCAGGAGCACCATACGGTTGTGGATAATTCTGATAAGGATTCGCCTGCAGTTGTTGATAATTTTGATATGGGGCAAACAAAGGTTGCCCTTGAGGTTGTTGGTAACCATACGGTGGCTGGACTCCAAACTGAGTTTGAGAAACAGGCTCAGTTTGAAAGACTGGTTGGGATTGAATTCCAACTTGCATTTGAAGATCGGATGGGGCCTGGGGTCCAGCCTGGGGCAAAAAACCGGGTTGAGCAGTGCCAGAAGGATGTCCTGTAGGTTGGGCTATCTGGCCGGAAGGATGACCTTGTTGATATTGAGGTTGGCCCACCTGCCCAGAAGGTTGTACTTGCTGGGGGTGGAGTTGTTGTTGCACAACTGAAGGTTGTCCTAACGGACCAGATGGCCGAGTGGGCTGGGCAGTTGGTTGGCCTGATTGGATTTGAGGCTGGCCGACTTGCCCAGAAGGTTGACTATACTGGACGATGGGCTGACCATGTGGTTGAGCAGCTTGTCCAGATATTGGACCATACTGGACATTAGGTTGGTTTGGGTGAACATATGATTGACCAATTTGTCCAGTAGGATAACCTTGCTGGATACCAGGTTGGGCTTGTTGAACAGAAGATTAACCTGAGTTACCAGAAGGTTGAGCATAAGGAGTGAAAGACGGACCACCAGAGGCGAAAGGTTGTCCCTAGAAGGGTTGTCCTTGTTGGTCTTGATAAGGTGGTCTTTGAGATTGCGCAGACGATACTTGGCCACCATGATAAGAGGTGGGGCCCCAATCAATTGACAGCGGAACTGAAATCTCAACAGTCGGTTGAGACGACAAAGGCCTACCAAGATGTGGTAAATATTGATCGTATGGCCCCTCTGCTGGGACGTTTGACGTAGGATCAAAGACTCCGAATAAAGAGGCCGAAGGATGACTGAAAATAGGAGTCGAAGAAGCTACACATACCGTTGGAATGGTTGGGATTGAGGTAACAGACGTACTGCGACTTTGTGGAGCAAAAGGCTCCGTGGTGGGAAAAGTGAGTTGTGACCAAATATAACTCGTCAAGGGAGTTCCAGAGGACATAACATCCTTTAAAGCTTTATAGCCGGGAGGTAGTCTCCCAGTAGTAGGGGTACTACTAACAAGTATAGGTTCCGTTGCGGTGGGAATTTCATTGCTCATCGCAACGGATTCTTCAGTCGAAGTAGGGGATACGTCCTCCATGTCGGAAGAAAATAGTGGGGCTGAAACACGAGGGGAAGTGTATTCCCAAAAAAAGGTACTGTCCTCAGAAGGTTCCCAAATAGGGTTCCAGTGAAACTCATAAGTCTCGTCGCCTGGAGCACGAGAATTAATCGGTTGTATACTCGGAATAACAGGAAGAGTTTCACTCACAACCGGTATCTCGGCAAAGGAAGAAGACGAAATTGGTAATTCCGCCAGGATGAAAACTTCACAAAATCCTAGGGAATCTAACGAGATAGGACCCTACTCAAACTAATGCAAACAAGATCTAACCGGCTAAATGTGAATCGTGGCCGAATAAATTTTAAGACAAAGGAACTAAACTTGACCTTTTCATGTTTTAAGAGTCGAGAAAAGGACAAAAAGATGACTCTAGTCTCCTTCGAATATTTAGTGAGCCCGAAGTGACAAATGCTCAGGTGAACCTTTTCTTTTAGGGAGTCCGAAAAGGGTCAAAAGTGACTACTCTAGAGAACTAGGCAAAAGGTTTACCAAACAATCCGTAAAACTGCTTATACACCCTGGCAATCAGATGAAAACCAAGGACTTCCCGTACGGCAGTCAATCTTCCCGAATGCTGTGTTCAGTGCATTACGGCTTGTAAGGCGGTAGACACGACTTCATGTGGATAAAGGATGATAACCTAGTGGGGTCTCCACATATACTCGACAGTACGTGGGAGCACAAATCCGTGCTAGACCACTATCGAGTCACAAAAGGAGGAATCACCCAACCATAATGTGAAACAACAGTGACTAGGTTTAACGACGCCGGAACACGTCTCTAGCCTAGACCTCTAGAATGTATGCGTTAAGTTCCAATGCGTTTTTAGATTCATTCAGTTCATTTTACAGTTGATCTTTGATTAGGTTTCAGTTTTCAGGTCCTACCGTATGTGATCTCTCACAATTTCCTAAATGCAAGCTATATGCCAAAATATATCATTCCATTCAATGAATGCTAACTACAGAAGAGTTGAGATGTTTCAAACAAACAAAATGATTATCAAACAATCAACAAAGATTCTAATGCAGCTAATAGCAATAAATGAATTTTATTTTTATTTTTATTTTTTAAAGTGACTAATTGCTAATAACAGTGAAGAATGCTAACTAATGCAATGCAAAAAGATCGTTTGTTTTTTTTTTTTTTAATGGCATAATGCACTTAAACAAATTTTGAGAGATGATAACAAAGAGTAAACAGACAAATTTCACTCAATGAAAATAGAACCAAGTCTGAAACACCAAGACAATCTGTCAAGCCAAGGAGAATCACAAAGACCTCAATGAGCTATGTGATCTAAGCCCAAATGAAGCCAAGTGAAATCCAAACGATCAAAAGGTGGATTGCTCGAAGCACACAATAAAAAGTTCTGACAACCACTAGACAAGTGCAAAAAACAGCCAAGAAGTCGACTGGACAATCAAAGAACCAAAAACTCCCACGGAAGGCTCGATGTACAAAGCCACTAGATGCTCTAGGGCTGGGATATGAGATTGATGGAAAGAGGCAAACACCCGAAGGATGAAGGTCAAAAACCAGTCAAACAGAGCTCTGACACACTCCAGTAGCTGAAAAAGATGTGAAAAGACAGAAATCTGAGTTTAGAAGGCTTCCAAACAAACAAACTGGCAAAGTTCACAGGACTGGCGCGACTGTCAGTCTGTAACTCGCGCTATTAAAGGATTAGCGCGAGTTGCTTTTGTGCAACCTGCGCCCACTGGCGCGACTGTCAGGTAGAAAAACACGCTAATAAAGTTTGTTGGCTTAAAAATAAATCAAGCAGTCCAGGGTCTGATCGACAGTATCCAGACAGATCAAGCAGCAAGAAACAACTTAAAAATCTAACCCAGAAAGCTTATTTAAGCAAGCAAACAAGAGAAAACCAAAGTGCAAGACAAACTCCAAGTTGTTCGGTTCGTAAACCAAACCGGAGATTGACTGAAGTGGCATTGATCTACTTCGCTAATGCAGAGAAATAGCGTTTCGAAGGCTACCTGGCCGTACTTCAGGCTCCGTCCAAAGTTTACGAATCAAACAACAAATAAGTTCCCCAGCGGAGTCGCCAAATTGTTGGAGAGGTAAATCCCCTCTGCGGACAGAGGCGATCCCACTAGCCCAAAATGGGTCTAGCAACAATCAATCAACGCTACCATGCAAGTTCCTAGTTGCAAATTGAAAGTGGATTATGAGAACCAACCTGAAGTCCAACGCTAGTGTCGTGGAAGAGTTGATACTCCCATTCCCTTGCTCCAGCAGGTCACGATCCTCACGATCTCCGCGAATGGATACCTGCACATGCAAAGAACGAAGCAAATACAAGCATAAAATCCACTAAATACAACCATATATCGGTCAGAAAAGATATAGATCAAACATTATCATAATGAACAATAAGATCGGAACCATAATGATAGTCGTTTATTAATGAGTAATCAACAGAGAAAAGTACAACCAAGGTTCTGACGTTGAATCCCTCCTCTGGCTGGGCGAACAGCTACATATGTCTTGCAATAAACCTTTCTCTCTCTTTGATTATGAATGCACAGCTCAGACTTCTGACAGTATAATCTCCCTATGCTCCAAAACTCTTACTATCACTCAAAACTAGCGTTATCACTAGCTTGTCAAATGCATGAGGACAGGCTTTTATAGATGGAGGAGGGGAAGACAATACAATGAATCAAGACACCCATTATGGATTGGCATTATCCCCAAAAAGCCATTGTGGATAGATGTAAGGGATAGATGATGAATCTCAACATCCAAGAGATTAGCATTATCCTCAAAAACTTCATGATTTGAAGGGAAAAAACATCCGGGCGCGCGTTTGTTAAAAATCTTTTCCAAAATCGGTTGGCGCGGGTGTAACTCTAAGACAGAGCGCCAACTGGCGCGCCCTCTTTTGAGTATTTCCTTCATTGGCGTGGGTAGTACATTGTGGACCCGCGCTAATGGAAAAAAGGCACTTTTCAGGGATATTTTGCAGGAGATGTCTTCAAGGCACATGAAGTCCATACTTAGGGGAACATAATGCAAGTGTTTTTAAGTTATGTCACTGCTCACAGGTCCCGGAATGAGTCCTTCAAAGTGTGGGAAAGGGGTAACAGGGACGGTGACCAATGGTGACAAATTACTGTGTAACAGTCCTTGTCTTTGAATAATGCTTTGAATATGAACCTCAACAAATTAGAATTTACACAGAACTTTATTTGCTTCCTAAGCATCTATTTCACCAACAATATCCAATCATAACATAGTTCATAATTCTGCGTTAATGGTTTGAATTTCAACAATACAATACCCTGCAAACATAACAAGTCATCTCTTCCTCATGCAATCTGCGTAAATATAGTATAAAGCTCACTTCAAACTTCCTCAAAAGTTCCCTTCCAAGTAGAAAACAACATTCCTTTGTTATCACGGCCTACCACCTGTGATAAATCTTCATCATGCTTGTTCTTCCTTCTACTGGATAAAACCTGCTCTACTATGATCATCCTTTCTGCAACTCCCTTAATTCACTGTTGGAACTATCAATCTATGTCTAAATGGGGAAAATAATTTATGTGTTTGTTACTCAATTTCAAATAACGTTGGCTCTGATACCAAATGACGCAGCCTAAGCCGCACAAACCCACACAGTATGCATATAAAATGCATGTCACATACATGTCCCAGGAATTCTAATTTCAAACTTAGGAAAAATTCTCTTAATCAAGGTTTAATGCTCTTTCAATAAAATCTATGTGGAAACATTTCATTTAACTATCCAAAGTTTAAACCTTTATAAACCCTTGAGCAGAACCTTATAAGACTCTTCCATAATCTTTGGTTAATCCTTACTTTCAGTGTATATCCATAATACCCTTTAACTTGGATTTTAATTTAACCCAACATTAACCATTATACATTTATTCCGCTTTATTTCTGTTATAACTCTTGTATAATAGAAATTATACATAACCCATTTAACCCTTCATTAACTTACCATTCTGCTGATTCACACGACTTTTCACATTTACCGATGATCAACTTGCACTTCAAATCTCCACCGTTAATTCTCTTGTCTCATTCCAACGGTGATCATGCCATATCGCTCTCTAACTAGCACGATGGATAAAATTCCGGAAGCATGCGAGAAAAGTTGTTTTGGTTGTGCTACATGTCACCACCTTAGGTTAATTGCATCAATTAGAAAAATACCATTTACCATTTTTAGACTACGTGATATACCCTTATCATTTCCACAAGACCACTCCACTATTCTGCTTACACGTGGCTTAATCTACTCCATCCAGTTCTTAAATTTATTTTACATTAATAGAATTTTTCCGTTCATCTTCCATCCATCTCGTCCATCGATCTTGATGATCCAACACTCCGTACAATGTTACTTCATTTCTTCGTGCCTTTATAGTTTCTTCATAAATCCTTAGATTTTAGGAACCCTTACAGTTATGCCTTCGCTGTAACATTTAAGGGTTTCCTCCACTACTGTTTTTGTGCAAGCTGTAATACTCTTCTCTACACTTCTTCTCTGGTTCTACTCACCTACAAATCTATGTGATGCAAAATTACTCTAATTCATGCACAATTTATAATTCGATTACTCAATCCACACTTGCATAATTCAAATCTAAATTCTCTGTATATGTATAAACAAGTAATTACATAATGAGTCTTCCTTTGGCCTGATATTCTAATCAGTGGCATTTTTCTCTTTCTGCCCATAGGCTTACATTCAAACCCTATCTATTACCTCATTTCTGAATTCTGACGCTGAATCTCTCTAACTAACTCTTTCTATGCATTTTAGGCTTACATTTATAAAAAAGGTTTTGTAACCCATTTCTGTTCAGATCCTTAATCTTTTGAACTAAATCCTAAATATCCTCTAAGTCCACTTTTGACTCAACTAATCCCTAAGGATTCTCTCTAATCCACAAAATCATCAACTAATTCCTAACCTAAGCTTTTGCAATTAATTCTCAAAACTCTCAATCTCTATGGACTCTCAACTATCCTAATTCTCTCATGTTCTCCAACATTCGAGAGCATTTACAAAATGCCTCACAATATCTAATCAATTCCTATTCCAAATCACTCAAAACATTTATAATTACATTAATTTGATACATAGGAATCCAACGTCCTTGAAAACACAAGACCCCTTAAGTTAACTAGAATACAATGAAATTGTTGAGCTGGATGCTCCTACATCAGAAATGAAAACATCAAACGCAAGCTTGAATAATCCTCAGATACCTCAGTTTAATGGAAAAAATTATGATTATTGGGCTATTACAATGAAGTCCCTATTTTCTTCTCAAGACATTTGGGATTTGGTGGAGAATGGTTTTCAAGAACCAGCAGATGCAACAACATACACTACCTTGTCTCAAGCATAAAGGGATTTGTTGAGGGACAACAAGAATAAGGATGCAAAATCCCTCTTCTACATTTTTCAAGAAGTTCATGAAAGTATTTTCCCAAGGGTTGTAGCAGCAACGAAGTCCAAGCAAGCATGGGACACCCTTGAGACAGCCTACCAAGGAATGGCAAACGTCATGACAACAAAACTACAAATTCTAAGTAGAGATTTTGAAACACTTTGTATGAAAGAGTCTTAGAATGTAGACTCAATTTTTACACATGTAATTGCGTTGGTTACTCAAATCAAGTCTCATGGTGAGACACTTGAGGAAAGGAGAATAATTGAGAAAGTTTTGAGAAGTTTTCTAACAAGGTTTGATGCCATGGTTGTGGCCATATAAGATACAAAGGATCTCTCATAGTTCTCAGTGGATGAGCTTCATGCATCACTAATTTCTCATGAACATAGATTGAATAGAGCAACAAGCTCCTCATTGGAGCATTCCTTCAAGACACAAGTTTCATTTGGTCAAGGTAGAGGCAGAGGAAGATCATATGCTAGAGGAAGAGGAAGAAGCCCACACATAGGTGGAAGAAACAACCCTTCAATCTCAAGTGGAAGGGGCAAAAATCAAAATCCAAGTCAAGGCCCAAGCCAAAATCAAGCACAAGGTCAGAGGTATGATAAATCTCAAGTCCAATGCAATTATTGTAAGAAATATGGTCATTATGCAAATGAAAGTAGAAAGAAGAAATATGACATTAGTAACAAACCAAGTGTAAATCTCATAAAAGAAAATCAGAACCATGATAACATGTTTTAGCTTGTAATGTAGCACAATAAAAACAAAGTCATGTATGGTATCTAGATTCAAGGTGTAGCAACCACATGTCAGGGAACATAGAAATGTTTTCCAATCTAGATGAAAGTATGAAATCTGAAGTGACATTAGGGACTGGTAGCAAAGTCTCTGTGATGGGAAAAGGAAGAGTTAATATCCTAACAAAGAAGGGGGAGAAGAAGTACATCTCAGATGTTTACTTTGTCCCTGGTTTGAAGCATAACTTCATAAGCATTGGACAACTCATGCAAAAGGGCTACAATGTATTTTTCAAAAATGATGAGTGCACAATTTTGGATAGGCCTCCAAGAAGACAGTTGATTGCAAAGGTTCAAATGACAAATAATAGAATGTTTCCCCTAAATATAAGATCAGATTTGAATAAATAAGGTGCACAAGCACAACTATTAATGAAATCACTGGAGGATGGAAGAAAAGATGCAATTGTCACACAAGTGAACTATCAGGTAGAGGTCAAAGATGAAAATTGGTTATGGCATTTGAGGTTTGTACATCTCAACTTTGGAGGTTTGAATTTGTTGCATAGGAAAGGCATGGTGAAGGGATTACCACTCATAGAAAAACCTGACAACCTATATGAAGGATGTATCTTAGGAAAACAACATAGAGAGACATTTCCAGTAGGAAAGTCAATAAGGGAAAAAGCACCTTTGGATATTGTCCACTCAGATTTATGCGGACCAATGCAGACACCATCAATTGGTGGCAACCACTATTTATTGACCTTCATAGATGACTACACGAGGAAGACATGGGTCTATCTCCTAAAACAAAAAAGTGAAGTGTTTGAGCACTTTTGCCAATACAAGGCTCCTGTTGAGAAGCAAAGTGGACACTACATCAAAGTCCTCAAGACTAACAGAGGTGGCGAATACATCTCAAATGATTTCATTCAATTTTGTAGGGAGCATGGAATTCACGAGAAATTTACAACAAGGTATACACCTCAGCAAACCGGCATCACGGAAGGGAAGAATAGGACCATTATGGAGATGGCAAGGAGTATGTTGAAGGCAAAGCATTTTCCAAACGATTATTGGGTTGAAGTTGTCGCTTGTGCAACATATATCATGAATAGATGTCCAACCAAAAGCGTCCAAAACATGGTTTTTGAAGAGGCATGGAGTGGAAGAAACCATAGTGTCACACATGAGAGTGTTTGGATGTGTGGTGTATGCACATGTCCCAGATGAGTTGAGGAAGAAGTTGGACAGCAAGGGGGAGAAATGCATATTTTTTGGTTATAGTGATGAATCCAAGGCATACAAGCTCTACAATCCATCAACCAAGAAGGTCATAATCAGAAGAGATGTTAGTTCATAGAAGAGGAAGCATGGGATGTAAGTTTAGAGAAGACATTCGATGTTAAAGCTTGTATACCACATGAGGACAAAGAGGAATTGACAACAGCAAACAATACATCAATAGTGACTCCCTCTACTCTTGTTCAAGCACAACAAAGTAGGCAGCAAGCAACACCATTAACAAATAATAGGACAACGTCACACAGTCAAGAAAATGCTTCTCCAAGCACGCTGCAAAGCGCAACACCAAGTGACATGTCAAGCCCATCTTCAGCAAGAACAAGAAGACCAAAATTAAGAAATTTAGATGAAATTTATGAGCAAGATGAAGTTGATAGTAGCACTGGTCTGAATTCCTTATTTGAATTATTTTGTCATGTAGATGACCCAATCCATTTTGAAGATGCAGTCAAAGAAGAAAAATGGGTTGCATCAATGGAGGAAGAAATAAAGCAATAGAAAAGAACGACACATAGGAGTTAGTGAACCTTCCGCAAGGAAAAGAAGTCATTCTAGTGAAGTGGGTCTATAAGACCAAGAGAAATGTCGACGGTAAGATTGAAAGGCACAAAGAAAGACTAGTTGTCAAAGGATACAAGAAGCAACATGGAAGAGATTGTGTGGAGACGTTTGGGCCAGTCGCGAGGATGGAGACAATGTGTACAGTTGTGGCGATTGTCATGCAACATAAATGGAAAGTGTATCAAATGGACATAAAATCAATGTTCTTGAATGGAGCGCTGAAAGAAGAAGTGTATGTTGCGTAACCACCTGGTTATGAGGTAGAGGGCCAAGAAGGCAAAGTGTATCGGTTGAGGAAATCTCTTTATGGGCCGAAGCAAGCACCGCGTGCATGGTACAACAGGATAGATGCTTACTTGTTGGACAATGGTTTTGAAAAATGTGATGGTGAACCTACTCTCTACATCAAAGAGAGCGATGGTGAAATTCTTATTGTTGTATTATATGTAGATGATTTTATTTTTATAGGCAGTGATGATTTCCTCATCGCTGATTTCAAAGAAGTCATGAAGAGTGAATTTGAAATGACTGACTTGGGGTTGTTAAGGTATTTTTTGGGCATAGAAGTAAAGCAAACAAAAAATGGCATTTTTATCTCTCAAGCAAAGTATGTAGCAGACATTTTGGAGAGGTTTAAGATGCAGAACAGAAAGCCTGCACCAACTCCAACTGTCATGGGGTTGAAGTTGAGCAAAGAAGATTGCAGCAGCAATGTCAATCCGACATTATACAAAAGTATGATAGGCAGCTTGATGTATTTGACCGCCACTAGGCCGGATATAATGTATGCAGTGAGTTTGGTGTTGAGGTTCATGGAGACACCCAAGGAAACACATTGGCAAGTAGCGAAAAGAATTCTAAGGTATGTCAATGGGACAAAACAGTATTGCATTTTGTACAATGCAACAAGTGATTTCAAGTTGGTTGGTTACACTAACAGTGATTGGGCAAGAAGTGTCAATGACAAAAAGAGCACGTCAGGATATGTTTTTCATTTGGGTTCTGGAGCCATTTCATGGGCCTCCAAGAAGCAGCCAATAGTTTCATTATCAACAACAAAATTTGAATATGTCACCGCAACAACAGCAGCGTGTCAAGTAGTTTGGATGAGAAGGATGTTGAGGGATCTTCGCCACGACCAAGAGGGAACGACAACTATTTTCTGCGACAACACTTCCGTAATTGCATTGTCAAAGAATTTTTTCTTTCACAAGAGGACCAAGCATATTGATGCTAAATATCATTTTATTAGAGAGTTGATTAACAATGATGAAATTGTGTTGCAACACTGCAGGTCATAGGAACAATTTGTTGATATTTTCACAAAGCCATTGACACGTGAAAGTTTTGTTTATCTCAGAGATTGTTTGGGAATTGTCAATGGCAGAAGTTGTGATTAAGGGGGAGTGTTGGAAATAATTAATCCCAACCACCGCGTTAAACACTCTGACAACAACCTCCATTTATCACGCGAATGTATTTTCCTATGTTTTGAAATATAATCTAAAGCATGGTTTGTTGTGATATGGTCTTAAACCTTCATGAGTATATTTACCGCAACCTTTTTGGTTTTAATATGTTTTTCTATGCGTTAAATTTATATTCAATTAAGCCTCAATGTAGTTGTGATATCCTTGCCGCAACTCAATTATGAGCCAGACTCCTCTCCTCTACCCCCTATGAATTCTTTTCTAACATTCCCTTCACACATAATCAACCTTCTCATGGCCTCTGAGCAGGAATCTATGTTCATACAACGAATTCAAACACAACAGTGACAAGATTACTCTCGGCCTTGTCATAGTGGGACTTCGCCACATGAGTCAAGGCAACGATTCCAATCTTCCACAAAACACACAGTGGAAACACTCAACCCACACTTCACCAAGCTCGACCCCAATGAATGGACAAACCAAAACAAAATTTACCAAAATATTTATTTCCCTAGGCCCAGAAGGGGCCAAGGACCAGGCCCTCACAGGCTCTGATACCATGTTAAATTTCCATAAGGAAATCTATTATCTTTAATCAAATAATGTTACAAATAAATATATGAAGTGTTGTCTCAAGATAGGGAAACTATCTTGGACACACAATCACTTGGTTGAGAGAATATCTCAGCCACACACCAATCTAGGAAACAACTCCTAACTAATAGGAACAAACTCCTTTACGTAGAAAGAATCACAACTGAGACAAGTAGGAATTACATTTTCCAACACACCCGAAGCTATGTCGAAATCCTAGTAATTACAACATCAAAAATTAAGCTAAAGAAATAAATTTTATATGCGAACTAGAATCTATCTATAACTCATTTAAAGAATTTAATTCTGGCAAGTAGCATTTACCATTTGAAAGGAATAGTTTTATGGGAATTAGTCTAAACATGTGAATTGGGACACAGGGAGTCACGCACGTTCCACTGCAATTGGGTTCGAGAAAATGCGTATCAATAGTATCACTTTCGGTATGAATACAAGTGATGCCCCATGCTTTTCACCATTCGAGTGTTGGCCCGATTCAAGAAAGATGTCAGGTGTTGATGTTGATGTCGATGAAAGGGAGGGTTTGTCAGGTGGAATAGAGATGTTGGTTGTTGGGGTCTTGGGGAAGCAGGTAGGACTTGACCATATTACGGGAATGGTAGAAGTTGTAGCCGATGGACCAACCTTCAACATCGAAGAAAAGAATCATGATCTGTCCAATCACATTATCCGATCCCTGCAACTATCTGATAATGATCGCATCAAAGAAATATATTTTGGATTTAGTTTTCCGAATTGTCTTTAGTGCGTGTTTTTGGAAGCTTTTTCGGTGGTTTTTTCCAATCTAATTTCTCTAAAATCCGGTCGAAATTCATTGAAATCACAAGTTTGATGGGTAACCCCTGCAGAATAGAAGTGCCCTAGGGGTTTTTCAAGGTGCTAAATCCATGTATACACTCAAAAAACTAGTTTAAATAACACAAATCAAGGTTTCTCCACATTTTTTTTCCATCGGATTCCGGCACCGGAAACTCCAAAAAGTCGCACTAAAGACAACTCCTTAGTTTTCTCACAGATTATCTAATGTCACGCAGAAAGCATCGTCACGATTTTTTCAATGCGTTCCAAGGCATAGAAAAGGATGAATTAAAATTAATGAGTGGTGACAAAGCATCAGTAGGAACATTAAGGAAACTATTTGGGTGGAAAATTGAGGGATCGACATCATTGCATTGTCAGGGTCCAAAATTTATGGGAAAGGTAGACTGATTGACTATTATGTCAAGTTGTTTTTCGATATGATTTCTATTTATTAATATTTCATGTATGAAATTCGACCACATGATTGTGCAGGTAAAGCGAATCTTTTTTAAAAGATCCATCTTGCAGTTAAGAAATCGAGTGGCTTCTTAATCCAAAACTCTTCAAAAGCAGTTGACGCATCAGAAGCTCATGAACAAGAAAGAAACCACGTACATTCAGTGCCAAAGGAGGAGGTTTATGCTCAATTAGAAGATGCATATTATCAAATAATGACCGACTCTTATTGTAATCTAGTTTATGTGTCAAGAAACATAAATAATAGTATTATATTTCATAATGCATAGGTATTTAAATTAGTTTTGTAATGGTGATGCTCACAGTGGATATAACTCTTAACTAAAATAATATTGCAGATGTCACTCTGGAGTGGTAGAGACGGAGGTTCAGCTCAACACCGTGGCTGGATATTGTAGTGCATTTACCTTCAAAACGACCTTGTGTGAGTTATTTCTATTTTCAGAAGTTTTGATTTTATATTTTTTCAAATGCCAGTCAATATAACAATCCTATTTATATATGTATTTAGTGTTATTATTTCCATGTTCGCCGAAGGCTCTTCATCATCTTCAACTAAAGAAATGGTAAATGTTGTTGATTTTGAACATGAAGAGGAGTTTACCACAAGACATCAATATTTTAAGGTTCAATATTTTCAAGAATCATAGTCCATATGCCATATGCCATAAGTCATTACTTTTCTTTTGTACTTGAAGATTAGTTAATTAGTTAATGCATTTCTAACCCTTGAAATGCAGGTCATAGATAGAAACAAGACAAGTTTGAGTGGTAATTGTGTGCAATTGTCGCCAATTTGTAAGGAAAGACAAATAGTTTCAGATACAATTGAAAAAAAATATTGAGCCTTTATCAGAAGTAGACTCGGTTGGGTTGTCTTTGGAAAAAAATGGTTTAGAGGAGTCCTCAGAAACTCAAACTCATTAACAATTTAGAAGTGTTATTGGTGATGAGAAATACTTAACAAGTGATAGACAAAAGGAAGAAATAAGTCAGCAGGAGGCTTCAGAATCTGCAACAACATTAGAAGATAAAGTTGGCACAAAGGACTATATTATGGAAAAAGAAAGAGATGTTGGTTCTGAGAATGGTGAATTTCAGAAATTAGACATACTATACAATTCAAATATGATTGTTAGGAAACACTACGATTATAGAAATATAGATTACTCATCAAAGAAAGCTACTCCAAATTTCAAATTTTTTATAAAGGTAACATTTAGATTTTTTTATCTATTTCTGTTATTTGGTCCGTTGACATATATTTTAAGCAATTGTTTCATGTTTGGCTTTTACTATTTGTTATGTTTCATGAATTATCAAACCTGACCCAAGGAAGTTGTGTGCCTACCTCCGGTAGGTCAGTGGAACATGATGAATAAGGTAATGATTATCTTCTCTTAAAGATAATTTCCCTATACGACATACAAGATATATGTTCTTCAATAGGAAAATAGCCTATGTATAAAATTTGTACTATTGAAATCTTTTATTGTTTGTAATTTGTTAACTAACATTTGCATAGCATGAGATGAAATAGAAAATGGTCAATGGAGGCACAGTTAACCACTGGGCTTGTATCAACTTCTCACGGGGTGTTCAAGAAAGTGTTGCTCTTGGATTTTGTCATGAGTTGGCTCAAATGTGCCAAATCTCTGGCATGGTAGGAACATGTGGGCCTTGTTGACCTTTCATATTCCTTTTAGAGGTTGTAACATGATTTTCAATACTTTTCTTATGTACTTGAAGATTAGTTAATCAGTTAATTCATTACTAACCCTTGAACTGTAAGTCATATATAACAATATGACAAGTTTGAGTGGTAGTTGTGTGCGATTGTCGCCAATTTGTAAGGAAAGAGAAGTTGTTTCATATACAACTGAATAAAAAGATTTAAGTCTGTATCAGAAGCAGGCTCTGTTGGATTGTCTTTGGAAAAAAATGGTTTAGAGGAGTCCTCAACAACTCAAACTCATCACCAGTTTAGAAGAGTTACCGGTGATGAGAAATACTTAACAAGTGATAGACAAAAGGAAGAAATAAGTCAGCGAGAGGCTTCAGAATATGAAACAACATTAGAAGTTAAAGTTGGCAAAAAGGACTACATTATGTCAAAAGAAGGCGATGGTTCTTTTGAGACTAGTGAATTTCGGAAATTCAACATACTATACAATTCAAATCTGATTGTCGGGAAAAACTGGGATTATAGAAATACAAATTAATCATCAAAGAAAGCTACTCCAAATTTCAAATGTTTTAGAAAGGTAACATTCATATTTTTTTATCTGCTTCTGTTATTTGGTCTGTTGACATCTATTTCAAGCAACTGTTTCATGTTTGGCTTTCATTGTTTGTTATGTTTCATGAATTATCAAACCTAACCCAAGGGAGTTGTATGCCTACCGCAGGTAGGTTAGTGGAACATGATGAATAAGGTAATGACTATCAACTCTTAAAGATAATTTACCTATACGACATAAAGGATATATGTTCTTCAATAGGAAAATAACCTATATATAAACTTTGTACTATTGAAATCTTTTATTGTTTGTAAATGGTCAGCTAACATTTGCATAGCATGAGATGAAACAAAAAATGGTCAATGGAGGCACAGTTAACCACTGGGCTTGTATCAACTTCTCATGGGGCGTTGAAGAAAGGGTTGCTCTTGGATTTTGTCACGAGTTGGCTCAAATGTTGCAAATCTTTGGCATGGTCGGAACATGTGGGATTTTTTGACCTTTAATATTCCCTTTAGAGGTTGTAACATAATTTGCAATTTAGCCTATGTTATATAGAAAACCTGGAAAAAATGTTCCTAATATCTGTTATTGGTTTATGCCTTCCCCTTGTTGTAGGTATTCAATCTTGAACATGTTATTCCAATCTACATGGCACGACCTAACCAAGTTGAAAGCTCTAAAAATTGTATACAAAGATGTAATGAACAAACTAAGAGGCAAGGAATTGGAGCTCCTCATAGTCATTCTACCCGACAACAATGGATCTTTGTATGGTCAATATTTTATTCTTTCTTGAGGATTCAATAACTTTGATCATGTAGAAGTGGATTTTACATGGAATTCAATCATGTAAAATTTATGGAATATCTGAGTATGTTATTCTAGTAATATGTTTATATATATATATATATATATATATATATATATATATATATGGGAGCAGCTTAATTGGTAATTTTTTGAATTTACCAATTCTAATATGTATGATCCTTACGATAATCTTTTAAGAAGTACTTTCAATTGAAAAATAAATTTCAGGTGCATATGTTTATTCTATAAGAATTATTGGATGTTAGGATAACTTACTATATAGGTTACTCCTAGTCAAATGTGTGAGTAAGGTGTCTTTATGAGGCATTGGATATTTACACTTGATTGTGATTGCATTCAATGGTATATAATTTATTACCATTCTTTTCTTCCTTCTCTGTTATTCGCTAGGCTTATTTACCATGAAGGTTGAACCAAAAAAAGAAGAAGTCTAGGTTATCCCATTATTTCATTGCATTCAAGAAAGTGGAATTTGAACTTCAAAAGTTATTCTCGGATTGAATCCATGTCGGCTCTGTCTACAGGGTTGATTGGAATTGCTTTTCCAAAAGCTTTTGCTCAGTGTTTTTGAATCAAATTGTTTGGTTGCCTACCAAAACACTTGTGGCTTTAAGTTGCAACACTTATCAAATTCCTTTTTAATATATGATCTTGATGTCGATGTTTTGGATATTTACACTTGATTGTGATTGCATTTAATGGTATACAATTTACTACCATTCTCTTCCTCCTTCTCTATTATTCACTAGCCTTATTTGCCATGAAGGTTGAACCAAAAAAAGAAGAAGTCTAGGTTATCCCAATGCTTCATTGCATTTAAGAAATTGGAATTTAAACTTCAAAAATTATTCTTGGGTTGAATCCATGTCGGCTCTATCTGCAGGGTTGATTGAAATTTCTTTTCCAAAATATTTTTCTGAGTGTTTTTGAATCAAATTATTTGTAGGGTTGATTGGAATTTCTTTTCCAAAAGCTTTTGCTCAGTGTTTTTGAATCAAATTGTTTGGTTTCCTACCAAAATGCTTATGGCTTTAAGCTGCAACACTTATCAAATTATTTTTTTAAGATAGGAGCTTGATGTCGATGTTTTGTAGCTATTGTATAATCTAGACTCTTTTTTTATGTATTTTTATTTTATAGCAGTCTTTTGGAGTGCTTGTTGGTCATGCTTAAATATCTTATAGACCAAGAGATTATTCTTAAAGTTCTTATTGGATTTTTGCTGCAAATTATTTGATATCCTTATCTGAATTATTGGCTATTAGGATTCTTTTTCGATATGCCCTTTGCGCCATATGTCCAGCAGGAAATTAATTGTTATTGTGTTTTTTTTTCTATTAATTGTTTGGATTCATTTTTTGTGTCCCTATACTTATGGAATGATCTTTGATACTAACTGTAGTATGTTTTGTTTATTGAAATTCATAGAAGATTTTTCTTGCCCATTTTGTTTGGTGTGTTGTGCCAGCTTCAAGGTTGTTAATTGAGACCCTTCCACTGCTTACTTTTCATTTGTATTTTTGTTGGAGTTTTGGTGTTTATTAGTGCGACAGTGCATCATTTTCATTTTTTTGATGACTTTCTTTCCCAATATTTTGTTTTTCATAATGCTTTAACAAAAAATTTCCTTCTGTAAATATTTAAGTGACCTTCAGAATTATTGTGTAGGGTTTATAACTGCATTTGAATTCTTCGCATGATCTATTCAATTTTGAGTTTTGGGTTAGTAAATTGTGTTATTTTTATTATTTTTGAATGCTTATTGGATTTTTGCTGCAAAATCTTTGATATCTTGATCTGAATTATTGGTTGTTAGGATTCTTTTTCGATATGCCCTTTGCGCCATATGTCTAGTAGGAAATGAAGTTGTTGCTTGTAAATTTATGTGACTGATTGGATTAATATAATGCTTCTCCAATGATAATAATTAGGGGAACTGTAATTAAACTCTATGCTATAGTCTACTAGGTTTTAGGGGATGATAAGAAATTAAGGAAATGTGAATTTAGAGTTTTTGACTGGTTTTTCTTTTGTTTCAGGTTGGGAGTCTACATCTACATCGATCAGAATAGTTCATTACCTCTTCCTCAACTGGAGAGCCCAAATCTCCCTTGCAATATTGCTCAACAACAACTAGGTGCATTTTATGGTGGTGAGAAGGTTTACACTAACTAGAGAATGTTAAATTAATACTCCATCAGCGACTATCGAATTGTGAAAACCAGTAATGGAGGAGATAACTTTATAGGTCACCAATAGATTAAGAATTAGCCTATATCATGTTGTTAGGACTTCTATCAATTTTCCATCTTTTGTAAAACCTTCATCAAGACAGGGTTGCCAATCAATTGTAGATTTGAATGCATATACATTCTTACAATTTTTTGTTATCAAGGAAGCTAATTCCAATTATACAAGGGTATGAATTAAATTTTCCACAATTTAATGTGATTCAAGCTTTTGGATTTATATGTCAAAGAGTAAACTCTCTTGTAGGATGGAGAAATCTTGAACATTTTTCTTTTACCTCATAATATGTCATGAAATTAAGTTCCAACGGAGGATCTTGCATGTTCAAATTCAATGACATGAATGTATTTTCAGCGAATATAAGTGTGATGCCTTATTATTTTCAAGGTTGCTATTTAGAATTGTTAAGTTTTGGAAATTGTTTTTTTAGTTAGATTTAAAATGACTTTCCTGTTAGCTTAAAAAAAATGGAATTCATTCCTTTGTTTTCCATAAAGAACAGAGATTTACGGTAATTAAAATCACTAATTGGGAACTTTAAATGTCGAAACCACCTTAAAATAACATTTAAAATGATTTTGTTTTTTTTTCTTAAATATTTTTTCATATTGTTTCTAGAGAGACAATAGTTGGAATTATGGACATATAGTCTTTATAGAGACAATATGTTTTTAATCTTAGCTATTGTCTCTGAAGAGACAAAAATGTAATTGTCTCTTAAGAGACAATAATGCTTGTGTCTTTATAGAGACAAAAATAATATAGGTTTTTTATTGTCTTTATAGAGACAATTTTTTAAGACAATAATTTTGAGACACTAATTTTGAGGCACCTGCTTAAAGGCAATATTTAAAACAATACACAAGTTTCTTTTTTTCTCAAATTAACATTTGACTTGAAAATTGTCTTCAATATTCTCTTAAAACCCCCACATGTAGAAGTGAAATTACATATTTTTCATACTGGATCGGAGAAGGCCTCTATAGACAATCATTTACATTACAAGCAACCTAGATCCATCTTAACTCCCGATCTACCAAGCACCTAGAGGGATAAATTCTCTTAATATCTCAAGAGATTTGAACTTGGTAGGTCCGGAGTTAATTTTATAATGATGATACTCACAGTTGATATAACTCTAACTGAAATAATATTACAGATGTCACTCTGGAGTGGTAGAGAGGGAGGTTCAGCTCAACACTATCTACTACTTAACCACGGTGCTTATGTTGTTATTTCTGGAACCTGATAAACAGCCTCTTTCTCCGCCGCCGTAGCTGGAACGGGGTACAAAGCATTCATAGTTCTGAAGAAATCTACTCAATTTCTCTGGACTTCTTGGTACGGGTCTGGGTTGATCGGAGCAGTGTGAATCAATTTAATTTGTTTTTTTCAACTACGTATCTTTATCAAAACGATCAATTTGCAATTTGAATGTACGTTCCACTCAAAGATATTTGAAATAGTTCACATAAGCTTGACTCGTTGATCTTAATGTCAGTCACACAATTTTATATTAATGTTTTGACATCCACGAGCATGCATTTTTTAATTACAGAGAACCCTTTTGAAAAGAAAATGCAGATACCCCATTAAACATATTGCCCCGTTTTCCAAGGATTAAGGATGACGAGACTCTCGCTACATCCCTTAATTTTTCAGTCTTCCAACCTAATATTTTGGGATTGTCTACTTATTTGAAGTTTTTTTATTTGGTCTGGAAAGTCATTTGAAGTTTTTTTATTGGGTTTGGAAAGTTAGTTTAATTGACTGAGTTTTTATGATTAAGCTCTTGATCTTGATTGAGTTTTTATTACACAGGTATTTTTATTAGAATCAAAGGATTAAGCTCTTGATCTTTTTAGTGGATATGCTTTAGTATTTCCCTAGGAAAAAAATTTGACATTTTTTACTTTGGAGACGCCATGCTCGGTATCTATGCCACCTGTCGTTTCTAAGTTCTCATTTCCATCTATACCATAGGTTAGACATCCAAATGTCGTCACCATGTTTTTGTTCTTAAAATAATGAAAAATTTAATATGATTGTGACGATAAAGTGTTAAATTTTAGGATTTTGGATGCTTTAAATTTTTTTTAAAAGGTTGAATCTATTTCTATTATTTAAAAAATAATTTAAACACTTAAATTAAATTTCTTATAAAAAATTATTAAATTCCAACAAAAAAAAATCTATAATTCAAACAAATTTATCGTCCAATTAACCAATCCATGCAGTTTTATCCCATACTCATGAGTCACTACTTGCATAGCACTGAAGACTATGTCAGCGCTGTATATTTATGGATACTCGTGCTATCATGGCCCATTTAAATTTGAATATTTGTTTGTATTTTCCAAAACTTTTTCTCATAATTAATTTATAATTATTTACATTTTTATACATACAAGAAATGTCATCAACTATAATATTTAATATTCTTATAAACGAAAAACATTAACTATAATATTTAATATACTTATAAACTAAAATCATTGATTAAAAAAAAAAATCTACGTAAATTTAACACTTCCTTATTAGTCCCTGTCATATGACAGCAAGGACTATAATAATTGGTCACTTTTATTTTATTAGTCTCTCCACAAAAATCAAAATATTAAATTAAAAATCAAAACATTAAACTTAAACTTAAAGTTTTAACACAAATATTTTAGTGTATTTTTTTCTCAACTTATTGAATATTGACAATGTTTTTTTTATCTAATAAATAATATTGAAATCTTATTTGGCCTCTTCCCTGGGCCGAAAGGGGAAAAAAATATTTTAAGAAAACATATGCTCAAGAGTTTCGTTGATGATGAAATAATTCTAGATTACTTAACATTAGTTGGTTAGCATTAAATGTTGGTTTTAAAGAACAAAATAACCCTACACCACAACACATTTTCTTCCCACTGCCACATACACAACCATGCAAATGTTGGTGCCACGACCATGCAAATATTGGTGCCACCTACACCAGCATGCAAAAAAGAGGTCTTTACTTGTATTGTTTTCAAGGGTTTGGATGTTTCTTTCAATCTTGCCTTTCGTTCAATCCTCTGGCAAGACTACACATGAGCTCAGATATCAAGCTCTTTCTAGAGAGCAAGCGCTCAGATATCAGGCTTTGTTGCCGGAAATTCTTGAACTACAGGGCATATTGTGGTTTGGAAGATAAACACTGCATGGAGGGATGAAGTGTCACATCAAAAGACTAGGGGAAGATTCTTGCAGAGCTCTATCAAATGTCCACAAGGGAGACCAGGCTCAAAGTAGCACAAGCTTAGCGTAAAGGAGCTTGGAAAATCTAGTATCAGGTTTACCAACCATCAAGGGTTGATCAGAAAGGACTGGCCCCTTATTGTAACAAAGCCCCTACCTAATAGCACTTACAGTCAGAGTGTTTCTTTCTTTTCGATACCCACCAATATTGATAGACTCTAAAAATTTGCAAGTTTTGTGTTGAGTATCACCCATTGTCCACTTGGGTAATATTTTATATGGTTGGGTTGATAACACCCTGCCCTAACAAAGAGTGGTTTGTTGATAGTTCTCTACACTCCATGCACATGGCTCATCTCGCTTTACAGTTTCAATGGAAGCCGCTAACAATGGAGCCAATGCATATTCATTAAAGCCAAAGCCAAAGAGTACTTAAATGCCCAAGGAGATAGGAAAAAAACTTGCAATGTCACCAAGTTTACAGAGAGTCACCCATTCTAAATTAGATTTGTTCGGAACTGGGAAGCTATTACCTTTACATTGCTTTCAGTCTTTATTTGCATACATCATTTTAAGATACTTGGGTTTTATCAAAGCAATAAACAAGGAACCCAACTGCAACTATAGCACAAGAACAAAATTTTACGGCTAGAGTAATCACAACAATTGTAAGAAAATGGTTTTATCTTATCCTTTTCTATTTTATTCTTAACTCGGATGTGTTTGTACTTACCACATTGACACAACATATATATGTGGACAGATATACTAGTTATTATTTCTCGAATTAGAGGTAAACATGTGCATAAGCAAGTGCATAAGTTTGAAAACTAAAAGAGAAGGCCTATTGAGTTGTACCATATGTTCATAATAATTGTTCCATTCTGATTAAATTGCATTGTCAGCTTATTGTGTTTATTTTTATTCTGTTTTAAGTCTTAACTCACTTTAACTTGGACTTTTAGGAACCCAATAACCATCGTTTGCTAAGGTATTCTCGAGCCAAAAATAAATAGAATGTCATTTCTCAATTGCACTCCCAATCCCAATCCCTATCAAGGGTTCTCTAGAACAAGTTATAATATAAGATTGTTTTCAAGCGAAAATACGAAGTGGGTACTATGATGAAACTCAAATGAAATGCCCCAAGTTCATATATTTCAATATCCACGTCCAAAATTTGCCATCTAACATTACCTCTAGTCAATATCCAACCTAAAAACAAGGACCAACCATGTTCCCAAATGGTGGAAGAACAATCTCAAACTTTACAGAACCAATAGAGGGCTTAATGATCTTCTGCTAAGCTTCCCATTGCTCAGATCCTAACAAGTGAAAGGAATCGTAGAAATCCCACATCTATTAATAATCTAAGCCTAATTCCTTATGGAAATCCAAGAGGGTACAAGCCCAAATGCCAGATCTAAAAGAGAAAAAAGATAAATTATAACAAACTAAGAAAATGCAACTGAATAAACTCAACCAATCTTTGTGTCATGGTGAATCAAAACTAGCTTATTCCTCTTATAAGAACCTACAATCATACCAACATTAGTCTCCATTTTGTGAATCTGGGGATAATATATTGATTTGAAGGCCTTTGTTTTATGCAATCTCAGGAAATGTTTCAAATAATTTTGCAATGTTGGGTATAAGCCATATCCACATTTCCCTCAACACCACCACTCTACACCAAATTGTGCATAACTCTGAGACACCTGATGTTGTTGATTTGAATGTTTTCTTACATGTTATAGCTTTTGCTTGTGCTCTCTTTGTTTCCTTTTGTCCTTACTTTGTAGAATGATAAATTGCTACTGTGACTCATGGAGCACCAGAAATCAACACATCCAACGATGAAAGATTGGAACTGGTGAAGGTTGTGGTAGCTTAACACAGTGAATGATTAGAACTTGGGAATGGTTTCTTCTTTTTAATATCTCAGACACTTGACATTCATGCAAGGTTAATTTACTTTATTTTCTATTTATTTACTTTTTTTTAATTTTTTAATTTTAGATTTTAACTATTATTAAATTCAAAATAAACCAAACTTTCAACCTTAGAAACTCATTTCTAAGTGGTGTGTGCCACTAGCCATTCATATGGGTCAACCCCTAATTATCACCGTCTTCTAACAGGTGGACTGGTAAAGGATAAACTTGAAATGAATGGTTGGGCAACCTTTGTGAATGGAAAAGAGACAAACGTACTAGTCCAATTGAATTGATGGGAAGAATCGCTCTCCAATCTGTCCAAATGAATTGATTGATAGAATTACTGATCTCTAAGTGAGTTTTGAATTGGTGCACCATGATATTGGAACTAATATCCCCTATTATTGATCTGATGGTATTGTACTTACATAATAATTTGAGACTCCAATGTGTATCGTATCCAGTTTTATGCTATCGTTTATTCCCATAGTCAACACAATATCTAAGATTGAGACTTGGTAATTGTCATATATATTAGTATTATTTCCTATAAATGAATTGGATTTCTAATCTAACTATACCATGTTTGTCCATTAGTTTCTAGGTAGACACTAATGACACGTAAGCTGGAATAAGGAGAAGCATATGGCATATTAGTAGTGCAAAGGTATATGGGAAACACATTAGTCAATGTAATGATTATGGATATTGTTAAGCTTCTAATATTATTGAATAGAGTATGCACACCTTATCTGAGATTCTTAGCTTGTTCGGGAGGCTTAAGAATCTGGCTATGCATTCAAATTCCATTGGCAAGTACTTACTAACTCACAACCTCTTTTGTTGATAATAGGGATTCTTCCCAAGTGACAATGGAGAGAACTGAAATTTCTTTTACATAATTTTCATTGAGCTAGATTTATTCATCTTATACCTTGGATCACTAGAAATCAAACTATATTAAATCTGGTGTATAATTACATGTGCAAAAGTTTTTTTTCCCTTCCATGGAAACATTTCTCAATAAAGAGATTGATTGTCGGCCCATTTCTTCGTTAGTTGACCCATTTATGCATATCATTGGATCTTATACTTCATTGAAAATGACAAAAGTTAAAATTGATCCTATATAAAATTAATCTTTAAAAAAAGGACATGGATTCAACAATTAAATTGTGTTACATAGATAGATTTATTCTTTACCTAATTTATTATTTTAAAATAATACCTAAAATATAATAAATTTCACTATATATTTAGTGTTGTTTTATTTAAGAAGCTTTATATCAAAATAAACCTATGAATTGTTGAGTTAATGTTTTTATATGTTAAAATAACATTTAAAGTTGATTAAAGAGATTCTGTATCTCTGTGAATATTTTTGTTTAGGCTTAAACCCTTGTGAACTATAAAATGAGTATACATGTGGGTACCAACAACTTCAATCTAGCTCTAGAGCTGACTAGGAGGCTAATTTCTCTCCTACATGGGAAAAAAGTCCCAAAAAAGAAAAGGGGTCATGCCCACAAATTAAAAGGATGGAAACCCTAGGATCCCGATTTCTCTGAAGATGAAGCACAAGAAATCGTGGAGAATCCTCCAAACCAATCAAAAGAGGATAAACAAAACCAAAATGAAAATATGTCTCACTTGCAAAATGACACCAAATTTCATGAGCCATAGAACCCTGAAATGACAAGGCACATATAGAACGTGGGATGGCGAGCACAAAAATACCACATGTTTCATACAAAGAATTCCCACCAAAGGAAATAGGAAAATAACTGACAATAATTCTCATCGAACCAAATTTAGAGGAATTACAGAAAGTAAAAAAAGAAAGAAGAGAAATTAAATAATTATTATCATGTGTAACTTAGTTTTTTTATTCTCTCTTTAGGTTTCCTACAAATCTCCATTTTTGTGGTTAAAATTTGCTCAGTGATATAGGGAGTGTTTTAGGAAGTTCAATCATATAGATAATATTCTAGGAAATTTCATTTCAAAAATGAGGATATGGAACATTAATGATGTTGGCTTTAGCAAAGGGTTTCCAAAATAAACTAACTTGATTGTAAAGATTATATAAGGAGCCAAAAGATGGACTATGAACAACTTTGCTTCCATTGGAGAGTTTTTTAAGAAACAACAAACATTATTGCTTATTGCACCAAGCTCCCTGAAAGTGGAAGCTTACAAAAAATTCAATGAAAACCCACATGGTAGAATGATGCTAAGGAAGAACACCAATTGATTAGCAATATTTCCTTTCTGACCGACTTGAAACCATAGTTCAATCAAATAGTGTCACCCTTGTGTGAGATATCTATTGAGGGAGTTAATACCCTACAAGATCCTCCTCCCAACCTCAACCTTATGTCAACTAGGTCAGTCAAGTAGAGGAGAAAGAAATAAAGCAAAGATATAAGAACCTTCATTTAAGAAACTAAATCAAAACAAAAGGGAACAACAAGATCTAATAACCCCATTCTAAAACTTAAAAAAAACAACAAAATCTAGAAACTCTTTCTCAAACTCAAAAATATTTATGAAGAAAAAAAAACACAACAACTATACTACCAATTATAATAATAAATTGACACTAAAACTATTAAATATTATTTTTATACTCATTATATTTTTATTTTTATTTTTTTTCCAAACTATTTAAAAAAATTATCAATATAATCCAATTAATTAATATCGATCTTAAAAATTTAAAACTTTATTAATCTCATATTTTACACTTCAATAATATGTAAATATGTTTTTTAACACTCTTTGAAATTACTGCAAATTTACCTTATTTTTAAAACTTTATTAATCTCGTATTTTACACTTCCATAACATATAAATATGTTTTTTAACCGTCTTTTAAATTACTGCAACTTTATCTGCTTTAACAGATAAAGCAATCAAAATTGAGTTAAAAATATAGACACCACTGGACCCAACACGGTGACTAATTTTTATATTGAAAGTGATTAGTACGGATATTATCCAATAAAAAAATATAGAGACCATTGGATCAAGCATCTTGGATAATTTTTATATTGAAAGTGATTACTAGGGGTATTATCCAATGAAATGAAATGTATCAGTGAGACTCAATTAAATGTACGTTATAGTGGCCTAATCTTGCCCACGACTCGTAGATGGCAGGGTTTGCGGGTTTCCACTCACATTTTCCCTGGACTTCTTCCGACCAACGTGTGCACCGAGACTTATTTTCATTTGTAACAGCTGTGCACAAACTAATATTTTATTACAACGTCTCCAAACTTTCCGGATTCTCCTCGCTTTTGTTTTTTGAATATATAATTATCACAGACATGCAGCTCTCTTCATCAATTCTCTTGCAGTTTTACTTAATCCTCATAGTCCTAGAAAAAGCGGAGAGAGATTGTATGCGGAGTTGCAGCCTGCAAAATTTCGAAAGTTTGCCATTAACAACGCTAACTTAATATGAAGAAGGTATTTCAGATTCATAAGCTTCTTTTCGTTTATGGACATACGTACAAACAATTAAACTTTGTTAACGAAATTAGTGTTGTTCAGAGAAAGAGATAAACAAGAATACACAAGTTACTACTACACATAAAAAAAATTCTATTCATTAATCTTTCTCATATACATCCATTCGAGTAGCTGCTCTTGGCTTAATTCACATATTACAATGACCTAATAATTATAGGTATATGAACATCAAATTTTCTAAATATGGGAATCATGCAAATTCTAATTGGACTTTACTTCTCTATTAACTATTTCATGCAACCTCGACTACACTCAGCTTAACTCAAACCTTCATGCATCAGTCAACTTAACTTGCATAACTCAACTCATCATGCACACATGAGTAATTATTATTTCTAACACACCTGCTTAATTACGATCGTATGACTCAACTATGTTTGCTAGGCTTATAATAAAAATTGACTTAATCATAACTTCAACATGTTCGCTGGTTGAAGTCTCAACTAGGTTTACAATGATTCAAAACTATTATATTCTTGGATTTTCTTTTTCATTTCTTTCAAATTCTATACTGCTTCATACTCAACTAAGCTTTCTTATTGTAAGCTCTATTTGTCTTCACTTGTTGTTGTTGCAATTTTCCTTTGATTTTTCTTGTTTTTGCTCTGAAAAACAATTTTATCTTTTTGAGTCCATCTTCTATAGCTTTCTCTTCAAAGATTCGTTCATTCATGGATTGCAGCCACAACACTTCATCTTCAAATTTCTCTATTTCTTGTACTTCATATTTCTGATATTCTTTCTATCATATTTCTTGATAACAGAATTTGATTTCTTCTTGACTCCATTGTTGAAAGATTATTTCAATGTTTTCTTCTTCGTCTTCAGAAACTTCCATGTCCTTCCCTGCATCTTTTTCTTCTTCTTCTTTTGCAGCTGGATTGCTATCTTGTTTACTTGCACACTCAAAATCAATGTTGAAAACATCTTCATTATACTATGCTGCGAGAGTTTTTTCCTCTTTCTCTTCCTTGTCTACCTCTCTCTCCTCTTCCTTTGTTTTCTCTGCGCTTTCAACTACATTGAGGCTATCTTATACTATTATGCAGTTAGTGGATATTCTCGTCAAAAACTCTTGAATCACTTTATCCTCTTCTTGATCATCCGTTGTTGCTAGATCACGCATTGATTCATAAGCAATTCCAACTTGTGCTTCATAACTTGCTACTATAGTGGCAACTTCAACCTTCAGTTCTTCATTAAACATTACATTTTCCATATTGCCACAATCAGACTTTGTTTTAAAAAGTAGACCCCAAATGTCATGAACATAATTTTCATCCACTCTATGGTGGGATATCCAAGCATACATGTGCTCATTAACAATTTTAACTTCACCAAATTCATTAGTTGTTGTTGAATTTACAAGAGATGCACTCTCAACTCCAAAAACCATTACTTCATATGACAAATTCTCTTTTTCATTCTCAAACTTAAATGTCTCAACCTTTGATGCAAAGAGGTCATCATCAGTTGTAATCTTACCATCATCAACAAGGTCTGTTATTGGATCCACTAATTCACAACTCACTTTGTAGTCTTCATCCATGTGTCTCATCACAGCGGGATTCACCACACACATAGGTTCGAGCCTCTCTCTCTATAATCTTTGATGTGTCTTCTTCATCCATATGCATAATGGGTCTCACTTTTAAAGTCTTCATGACCATCATCTACCTTTGAATGGGATTCTTCAAGTTTTGTTGTCCTCTCAGATCTGTGGCTGACTTCTCTATTGATTCTTCAACAAATTGTGATACAACTTATTGTTGCATGTCACTTCCTTTGTACCAAATTTTGCTTCCAGGATCTTCCATGCTTCTTGGGAAGATGTAGCATTTTTTACCTGCACAAAAACTTCTCATCCAATGGTTATTTTATAAGATCCAAAACTAAACCATCGCATACTTCATCTCGGTTATTAGACCGGTACTCAATCAACTCTTTACATCAAAGAAAAAATTGCATTTTGACAACCAAAAATAAAAAAATTTACCAATAAATCTTGGTAGTGTTATCAGATCCATCTTGAACCATGCATTCTTGAATTGTTCTACTTCATCTACTTATCTTTTAGATCTCTTGATTGCTGCGAGAACCTCTATGATTTCTTTGAAATACTCCGACTCTTCTATTTGATTGATTTTCTTAATCTACTTTAGTCTTTCTTTGTGATCCATGGTTGGCATCTTTCTTCTATCTTTTAACTTTTTTCTTTATTACATAAATCTTCTTTCCATATTACCCAAAATAAAAATAAAAATATGATTTTGCAACTGCACCGCATAATACAAAATATGACTTAAAAAAACCTTTTTGATCTAAAAAGAATTCTCTCCAAAATTATATTTAATAAAAACAAGTCACTTTAAAAAATCTCTCAAATATGTAACACCACAAAATCTGCCACATAACTCTTTAAAAATAAACGTATTCTATATAATAAACCCTTATTTTAAATAAATTCAACCTCAAAATTTTTTTTTTCTTTAAACCCCTTTTAAAAATTCTTATAATCGATAAGCCCTTTTAAAAATAACAATTTAATACCATCCCACTTCGTTCATCCAAAATTTAACATATGCATAAAAAAAATAACCTTTTTGGATTTTTCTTTTAAAACTTTCGTGCAACGTGACTTTGAAGAAAAAAAATTTCATTATCTTTTGTTCAAAACATTTAAAACTTCCGGTTAGTGTTTACTTTTCACCATATGCGTAATTTGATTCTACGCGCTCATGCCAATTTATTTTTCATGGCCAATCGAATTCTTGCTTCCCATCAACTAACATTAACGCACCTTTCGACTCATGGCAGTGGCATTAGCCCATAAATATTGTTAGTAATGTGGAATAATATGAATTCTAATTTTTTGGCATGTGTTATAAAGTGACTTTCGAACTTATAGAATGCGTCACTGTTGCTCTCTCTTAATACACTGGTAGCTCTATAGGCTATTCACCTCTTTGGCTGCTTAGATCTTGAAATTCGATTTCAGCTCTGATATTAATTGTTGATTAGAGGAAGGGATAAACATACATAAGCTGTAGCTACACATAAGAATTTTTTATTCATTAATATTTCTCATACGTATCTATTTAAGTCGTTGTTTTTAGCTTTAATGCATTACAATGACAAAGAAATTGGAGGAATGACTATGTATACAAATCACACACAAAATAATTCATATATTATCATTCAAAACCAAATTATATCTCATATATAATATAGTTTTTATAAGATCCAATAAATTCTGAACAAAGAGAAAATTGTTGAGAATATCTCAACTACCTATATATTATTGTTAGAATAATGTAGAAATGGAAGAGTCTAGAAATGTGATAGGTTTGTTGAGTTGTTTTCCTAGTTGTCAGAAAATGATCTAAATCTATGTGAGTTACGAGGTGTTGTTCTAGAAGTAATTGTTTTCCAATGTAACTGAGTTGTAGCTTGTTAAAAAGTGATGTTTGAATTAATAAAGACAACGACTGGTCAGCTCTACGAAAGAGAGTTTGAATCAGAAGAGGCAGAAGGCTCTGCATACTCAATGTACATCACACATTATATAGCAATCATAGATTTAGGGAAGTTAGAACCATACCCTAAGAAATAGAAACTAATCCCTATCCTGAGGTACCATGAACCAATTCACTATTCTAGGATATTCTCCATTATCTCTAACATCGCTGAGTCAGAGTGTGTATCTTCTGCGTTGTCATGTCCATCCAGTCTAGTGATCCATAGTTATATAATAGGACAAATTGTGATGTATTTGTAGTGAGCATGTGTGAGCAGGCTTAGGCCTGAATTAATAAAAAGTGTTTAGTTGTGTTAAACTCTATATTTTCTAATTTAGTATGAGAGCGAGAGAGAGAGACCTAGAGAGAGAAAGCAAGAAGATTAAGATCTGAGAAATCTCTTCCAGATCTGTTCCCGATATGAGTAGTAAAATTTGTTGGAACTACTACACACCTACATGCAGACTCTTAGTTAGAGCATAAGACTGCATGCAAGATTCCTTTTGCATGTTGGAACTACTACACACTTACATGCAGACTCTTAGTTAGAGCATGGGATTGCATGCAAGATTCTTTTTGCATGATTTACTCCTTGATTTGCTCCTTCTTTAACTCCGCAACTGACTAGTTATCTCTGGAACTTGTTGTAGGTGTTGAGTCTTCTCATTGATCACCACTATAGTGCATTACCTTGGGATCTTCACCCAGTGATGCTATATCATGAGCATTGTAACATATTTTCGAATGCAATCATTCTTTTCTTCTTTCGATTTTCTTTTAGTGTTTTTGCTCTGCAAAGTTGTGTGTTCAACCTTTACTAGCTAGATTCATCTGTGCAGGTTTTCTAACACATTTACATGGTATCAGAGCCCACAGGTTGCTAGATAAAAGGCGCACCAGTACTTTATTTTGCAAGTATTACAGCTTGGAGATCGAAGATTGACAGAAAAATGGAGTTTCCCAAAGCATCGATCCTAACACCGTACAACTATCATGAATGGAAGGACCAAATGGCTCGATACCTTCGTCATCAAGGGTTGTACAGGATTGCCATGGCTACAGAAGTGGAACCCACTTCAGCCATAGAGAAATCCAAGTACCTCAACCGTAAGGATGAGGCCCACGAATCCATATGCATGTGCATCTCTCCAGAGTTGCAGTTTCATCTATCTGCATGCAATACTCCCAATGAGATTTGGAAAAAGGTTGAAGAGCTCTACGGGAAACAGGATGAGATGAAAGGACATCTGCTCGAAGTGGAGCTGCTATCATTGGATCCACGGAACTATGACAGAATTCAAGACTTCTTCACCAAATATAATGATCTATTGCTGCAACTCAAGGGTTGTGGAATTGACAAATACAAGGAGGAGAGTCGCCAAGTTCTCTCTATTATGTCAAAGCTCAGACCGGAATACTCCGTCTTTGTGTCTACATCTCATTCAGTAAGGCTCGCAACAGGTAAATCCTACACTATGCCTTCTCTCAAAGAATTTATGGAGTCCCTTATTTTTGAGCAAGATAAACTCATTGGCATGGGGAAAATCAAACCTCCAAAATCACATGCACTTGCTGTGCATGATGGCAGCCACAATAAAAATCACAGATCTGATTCAAATTAGAAAAATCAGCAGCAAAAAGACAAAGGAAAAGCACATTCCCATCCAAAGAAGGAAGGGTACACCAAGCCCTTCAATGACTCCTCCGGCTCGAGAAATGAGAAAGGGAAGAAAGGAAACAGATGCACCTACTGTCAAAGAGGATTCCATCCAGAATCCTCTTGCATGAAGAAACAAATTGACCAAATGGCAGAAATCCTTCAAAAGCACAACCTTGGGGACCACATCCCTCAGGGCGCCAAGAAGAAAACTGAGGATCCGCCACACGGGAAAGGTAACAATTTTCATGCTTTAGTTGCAATTAATTCTTCTCCTGATGCATGGATTATAGATTCTGGTGCATCACATCATATGGCTGCTGCAAAGGAAGTCTATTCCTCTTTGGATGCATGCAAAGAACCTCCCATCCTCATGGGAGATGACTCACCTATTGAGGTCACCGGAAAAGGTAGAGTGGAACTTTTACACGGAAGCTTTGAAGTGTTGGAAATAATACTGAGAGGGGGGGGGGGGGGGGGGGGGGGGTGAATCAGTATTATCAGATCAGTAAAACCTTTCCAATTTCATACTCAGAAACATATACGCTACTTCAGTTAAGTGAACCAGCGTGTACACGCTACTGTGTCTAAAGCAACCAGCGTATAACCAGAAATCTTATGATTCAGTTAGCTTATCTTCAGTAAATGCATCAAGACATTATTAACCATATTAATAGTAAACAGGTGCAGTATAACAGAACAGATCATCACACAAAATCCACACACATGAACACCATGATATAAGGTGGAAACCCAATGTGGGTGAAAACCACCTGCTGCAAGTCGTCTCTTTCTTTCTTTAATAAGAAACTTCAGTTTACAATCTTTTGTACTGGTGCAGCCTTATACCAGTACGCAGGCTACAACCTGCAGAGGGCTACAACCCTCTCTCGTTTTCCAGCTACTTCTGGAAGGGAGCTACAACCCCCTCAGCTCTTGTACTAGCCGATCCATTTACTAGTACGTAGGTGCTGACCCTACAGAAGGCTACAACCTTCTTCCTTTCAGGGACCACGTTTCATCAATTTTCAGACTGGATCCATGAGTACAAAACAAACACTGCTTCAATACAATCATCAACTTATACTTGCATCATAATCACCCAATACTGAATCACTGAAACCCTGTCATCAAGAACACAAAACACAAACCAGAGCCCAGAACTCTGCAACAACCACCAGAATCAATAGCAACCTGAAATATCAAATCTTATTATGCATACGCTACTTCGCTATACCAAAACTGCGTGTATACGCACTTTCTCCAAAGGCAACCTGCGTGCAGATCTAGAAATAATTACTTATACCTTCGCTGTCAGATCCGACCCTTGCCAAGCGTCCCGAACAGATAACCAGCAATACCAGATCTTCTCACTTCATCAGACACACATTGCTTACCCCACTTTGCCTAATGATCTTCTCCTTATATAGCCTTAGGCCCTTCACAATACCACGGTCCAAAACCATAGTAACACAATACCATCAACTTCAAAACTAGGGATCGACACGCCCGTCGAGACACCATGGTCCAAAACCATAGGCACAACTTCCAAGGACTAACCGCCACGGACCAAAGGTACGTTTTCACATGTAAGCGCTTTTATTGAAGCCAACCTGCGTGTATACGCTGATTTTCCTTAATGAACCTGCGTATATCTCTTTCTTGTCCTGTTGTACTAAGATCTGTCCTCTGATTAAGTTGCCATCACTTGTACCTGCTTCTGAGTGAGTTGCCATCAAGGACAACACTTGTATTATAATGCCAACAATCTCCCCCTTTGGACTTGATGGCAACCACCACACCAAGTCACTCTCCCCCTTTGACATCAAGGGCAAAGGGCGGACCAAGATATTCTCTTCTTTGGTATACCTTCTGCTGTCCATACTCCCCCTGAGTACATGCTGAAGTTTCTGATTTGGCTCCCCTTTGTATATGCCAAGTTGTATCAATCCATCCATGCTCCCCCTGATCAGATGCAGGTTCTAATACCAGCAATAACTATCATTTATCATATATGATCTGTACCATACGCATAAGCCTGCAATTCCATTCCTTTGATCAAACAACAAGATGTATCATTTAGTTTCATCAGCAACTTCTAACCATAATGCCAACAATGAATTATTTGAAGTATATGCTCCCCCTGAGCGTGAGCCAACCATGACTGAACCATTTCCTGAGTCTGTTCTGCTACCCTTTATGCTCCCCCTGAGCCTGAGCCAACCATGACTGAACCATTTCCTGGGTCTGTTCTGCTGCCCTTTCTACATATACGCGACTTTGCAGCCTGTAACTCGCGTATATACACGACTTGTCTTCATTATATCAGCGTATGCAAGATGGAATACTGAAATTCATCACTTTCAGATTCCCCTGTGTCTGTTATGTCAGCTGACTGAGTTATGCCACACCTTTCTGTCTCTGTCTTCTTCAATTCCTGGAACTGTGATGATGTATGGTCCTCTTGTTTTGAATTTTGAAATCTGCTCCTGCATTCCCTTGCTTTATGCCCATATTTGTTGCATGTATAACATCTTACATATTTCATGTTCCTTCTATCGCAATCAATTGCTTTGTGTCCATATGCATTGCAGGCAAAGCAATATCCTCTGAAATACCTGGGATGCGATGATCTTTTGTAATGGTCTTGAACCATTCTACTTCTACATCTGGCTGCAACATGTCCAAGATTATGACATACATAACATTCAACATTATTCAGTGGAGGAAATAATCGTCTATCACGTCCATAGTTAGGAGTAAAGGATCTTCCTTGAGGAATTTCTTTCCTTGGTTGTTCCTTGTTGAGCATTTCAGATTTCTCATTAGAGTTTATTGCCTCACCTTGTGAACTAGATTCACCTTCAACATATTCATGAAAACCAAGACCAGTTTTGATAGCAGGAGACCTTTGACTATTAAGAATATCGTCCAAGACTTTAGTACTATCTTGAAATCGTAAAAGCTTATCCTTTTCTTCTAATTTACCTTTCAAGATATTTACCTCAACTTGATGTTGTTCTTCCTTTTTCAGATACTGATTCCTTAGGTCTTCTTCAACTTTTCTTCCTTCTTCCACTTGTCGCTTTAGTTTGATCACTTCATGTTCTTGATCTTCAAGAGCTTCTCTGTTCTGTTCTCTTGATTTTTTAAGATCTTCTTTTAGAGAGAGGATCTTTGATTCAAGTCTCTGAATAGTTATGCTCTGATCCTTTACTATATCCTGCAATTGCTCCCTTACCCTGGTTTCTGTCTCCAATTGTTCGTTTAATTTGGTAACTTCTTCAGTTTCTGCATTCTTCTTTTCATGTGCCATGAGACTTCTAATATCTTCACTATTATTGGATGAAGCATTCTTCTTTTCATGTGCCATGAGACTTCTAATATCTTCACTATCATTGAATGAATCATTACCTTTAACATGGGTATAATAGCTTCTACCATCTTCTTCAGACATCTTTCCTTTGTTATGAGGGCATCTAGCAGCATAGTGACCAACTCTACCACATAGAAAACATTTGAAAGGTAGCTTACCTTTGAACCGTCCAGTTCCCCGTTCAAGATTCTTGACAAAATTTACCTCATCTTCTTCCTCCGATGCTTCGAATGCGGCTTCCGATGGTACCTCTATTCGCATTTCAAAAGCAGTTAAGATCCCGTGAAGCTGTGACATGGTGATTTTCTGCACGTTCTCTTTTTCTTCTATGGCAGACACTTTGGAATCAAATTTAGAAGACAGAGATCTCAAAACCTTTTCAACTAAGACAACTTCCTTAAATTCTTCACCCAGATCCCTCATACAATTTACAATCTCATCCATACGCAGGAAATAATTAGCTATGCTTTCATTACTATGCATCTTAAGATTTTCATACCGGATTCTGAGAGTTTGAAGCTTTGCTCTTTTTACCTGATCATCTCCTTCGTAGCTTGTAACGATTTTGTCCCATATTTCCTTAGCTGATTTGAAATGCATGACCTTCATAAATTCTGATTGTGTCAAACTACTCAATAAGACAGTAACAGCTTTGGCATTGAGCTCATATTGCTTTTTCTCTGCTGGATCTGTAGGAGTTGCTGATGGGAATTTATATCCTCCTTCTACGATTCCCCAAACTTCTGCTCCAAGTGATTGTAGATATGTAGTGGTTCTTATCTTCCAGTGGGTAAAATTGTTCCCGTCAAAGACTGGTGGCCTGATGTGTGCCTCTCTTTCTGGATTAGCCATTCTGATGGATCTTTTCCTTCAAGCGATCAAGCTTCCTCTGAAGGACCGGCTCTGATACCAATTGTTGGAAATAATACTGAGAGGGGGGGGGTGAATCAGTATTATCAGATCAGTAAAACCTTTCCAATTTCATACTCAGAAACATATACGCTACTTCAGTTAAGTGAACCAGCGTGTACACGCTACTGTGTCTAAAGCAACCAGCGTATAACCAGAAATCTTATGATTCAGTTAGCTTATCTTCAGTAAATGCATCAGGACATTATTAACCATATTAATAGTAAACAGGTGCAGTATAACAGAACAGATCATCACACAAAAGCCACACACATGAACACCATGATATAAGGTGGAAACCCAATGTGGGTGAAAACCACCTGCGGCAAGTCGTCTCTTTCTTTCTTTAATAAGAAACTTCAGTTTACAATCTTTTGTACTGGTGCAGCCTTATACCAGTACGCAGGCTACAACCCTCTCTCGTTTTCCAGCTACTTCTGGAAGGGAGCTACAACCCCCTCAGCTCTTGTACTAGCCGATCCATTTACTAGTACGTAGGTGCTGACCCTACAGAAGGCTACAACCTTCTTTCTTTCAGGGACCACGTTTCATCAATTTTCAGACTGGATCCATGAGTACAAAACAAACACTGCTTCAATACAATCATCAACTGATACTTGCATCATAATCACCCAATACTGAATCACTGAAACCCTGTCATCAAGAACACAGAACACAAACCAGAGCCCAGAACTCTGCAACAACCATCAAAATCAACAGCAACCTGAAATATCAAATCTTATTATGCATACGCTACTTCGCTATACCAAAACCGCGTGTATACGCACTTTCTCCAAAGGCAACCCGCGTGCAGATCTAGAAATAATTACTTATACCTTCGCTGTCAGATCCGACCCTTGCCAAGCGTCCCGAACAGATAACCAGCAATACCAGATCTTCTCACTTCATCAGACACACATTGCTTACCCCACTTTGCCTAATGATCTTCTCCTTATATAGCCTTAGGCCCTTCACAATACCACGGTCCAAAACCATAGTAACACAATACCATCAACTTCAAAACTAGGGATCGACACGCCCGTCGAGACACCATGGTCCAAAACCATAGGCACAACTTCCAAGGACTAACCGCCACGAACCAAAGGTACGTTTTCACATGTACGCGCTTTTACTGAAGCCAACCTGCGTGTATACGCTGATTTTCCTTAATGAACCTGCGTATATCTCTTTCTTGTCCTGCTATACTAAGATCTGTCCTCTGATTAAGTTGCCATCACTTGTACCTGCTTCTGAGTGAGTTGCCATCAAGGACAACACTTGTATTATAATGCCAACATGAAGATGTGCTTCATGTTCCAAAACTTTCAGTAAACCTACTTTCAGTTTATCATATCACTCATTCCGGCACCGGAAAGAGAGTGGAATTCACTCCAGATGCAGTGAACATATATGATCTACATAGCAATGACAAAATTGCAACTGGTGAGGTAAACAATGGAGCCAGACTGTATACATTTTCTGAATTTATTGAATCTAAATCCTCCTTATTTCTTACACATGCTGATGATAGTAGTAGGCTTTGGCACGAGAGGTTTGGTCACTTAAATTACAGGTATATGTAGCAGCTAAGCAAGAATGAGATGGTGGAAGGATTGCCAAATATCAGTTTCTCCAAAGGAGTTTGTGAAGGGTGTGTTCTTGGCAAACATCCCAGAGAAAAGTTTGACACCGACAAGACTCACAGAGCATCCTCTCCTCTAGATCTGATCCATAGTGATCTCATGGGGCCTTTTCCTCATCCTTCCATCAACAAAGCAAGGTATGTGCTTACATTTATTGATGATTTCTCACGGTATACTTGGGTGTATCTTCTCAGGAACAAATCTGAAATTTTTGAGCACTTTGAAGATTTCAAAGCACTAGTTGAGACACAGTCAGAGAGAAAGATCAAAGCCCTCCGTACAGGTAATGGGGGGGAATATGTTAACACAGCACTTCGAAACCTTTGCCTTCAGTTCGGCATACAGTTGCAGTACACAGTTCCATACACTCCGCAACAGAACGGAGTTGCTGAGAGAAAGAACCGATCTCTCAAAGAGATGGCTTCCTGCATGTTGCATGCCAAGTCACTGCCTCATAAGCTCTGGGCCGAAGCACTTAATTGTGCTAACTACATCTAGAACAGATCTCCTCATAGGTCTGTCAAGGATCAGACCCCCTTTGAGGCTTGGAGCGGCACTAAACCAGAGGTCACTCACCTCCGTGTTTTCGGCTCTCGAGCATGGGCCCGGATCCCCTCTGAAAAGAGGAAAGCTCTTGATCCACAGAGCATTGAGTGCATCTTTGTTGGATACCCTGATGGTGTGAAGGGATATCGACTCCTGATTCCCTCTACGGACAAGCTCATCATTGAGCGAAGTGTCAAATTTGAGGAAAGTCTCTTGCATGCACCTCAAGCGCCGCATGCAGACACTTTTTATCTACCTCATGTCAGAGATGATGACTCAGTGCACTCAGATGTAGATTCAGATCATTCAGATGCCGAGGAAGAGCATGCGGATGCAAAGACAGAGTCTTCAGATACAAATCTAGTGCATGTAAATGATGATCCACATTCAAGTCCAGATCGGGCTTCCAGCAGTGAATCATATTCCCCTGTCATAAATCAGAGAACAAGGAGCTTACGTGAGATATATGCACAAGACCAACCAGCTGCTAGAAATGGTCTTGTGGGGGATAATTCTGATCTACAGAGGACTAGCACAGAGTTTATTGAGCCTCCTCTTGTCCTCACTGCCACTGAACCATCGCCCTCCTGGCATTGTCATTTGGTTTAGTCTTCTGATCCACAGCCTTATGCTGAGGCTGCTGGGCATCCATCTTGGGAGTCCGACATGGAGGAGGAGTATAACCCCCTCCTCGAGAACCAGACTTGGGATCTGGTCCCCCTTCCTTCAAGAAGGAAACTTGTCCGATGCAAATGGGTCTACAGGACCAAGAGTGCTGCAGATGGGCAAATCACCAGACGGAAAGCAAGGCTAGTAGCCAAAGGCTTCCAACAAGTGCATGGCATTGATTATGACAAGACCTTTGCTCCAGTAGCAAAGATGGATTCCATACGCCTTACACTTGCCATTGCGGCTACCCAGGGGTGGGAAGTACATCAGATGGATGTGAAGAATGCCTTTCTTCACGGAGACCTATCTGAGGAGATCTACATGGAGCAGCCACATGGTTTCATTCAGGATTCATCTTTGGTCTGCAGACTGAAGAAATCTCTCTACGGCCTTAAGCAGGCCCCGAGAGCTTGGTATGCGAAGATGGATTCTTTTCTCTTATCACAAAACTTTGAAAGATGTAAGTCTGATCCGAATGTTTACATGCTTAGGACACATGATTCTCTTCTTATCTTAGTTTTGTATGTAGATGATCTCCTAATCACTGGCAGCTCGGCTTCAGCCATTGCTACAGTCAAGAGGGCCTTGCATGATAGGTTCTTGATGACAGACATGGGTCCCTTACACTTCTTTCTTGGTCTTGAGATTATCCAGAATGCCACAGGCATCAAACTTTCTTAGGCTAAGTATGCACGAGATCTCCTCGAGAGATTTCGCATGACTGACTGTAAGCCAACACCGACTCCTTTTATGTCTGGGGTCCGCCTTGAGGATGGAGGTGACACTCCATTAGTTGACAGCACTCTCTACCGACAGCTAGTGGGGAGCTTATTGTACCTCACCCACTCCATACCAGATCTCTCATATGCAGTAGGGGCAGTTTCCAGATACATGCAGGAGCCGCATGAGCTACACTGGAATGCTGCCAAGCGCATCCTCCGATATGTGCAAGGCACCATCACCTTCGGGATTCACTATGCAGCAGGCACTGCATTGAATCTCCTTGGCTTCATAGATTCTGATTGGGCAGGAGACAGCATTGATCGCAAGTCCACCTCCGGATATTCACTAAGTCTAGGATCTGGCCCTATCTGTTGGTCGAGCAAGAAGCAGGCTGCTATTGCTCTCTCTTCAGCTGAGGCTGAGTACCGAGGAGTAGTCAACATCACCATTCAGGCTCTGTGGCTACAACACTTCCTCACTGAGTTGGGCATCCAGTTCCACCAGCCCATTGTCATCTGGTGTGACAACCAGAGCACTCTCAAATTTTGCAGGGATCCAGTACAGCGGCAGCGGACGAAGCACATAGAGATCCATATGCACTACATCAGAGATTTAGTACATGATCGGGTCATTGATTTGCAGTTCTGTCCTTCAGCAGAACAGACTGCAGACATCTTCACCAAGACATTCACTGAGCATAAGTTTTGCTCTTTGCGCGATCGTCTTGGAGTGAAGGACACGATTGCTTAGCAACTGTATTTTTCTTCCTCTTTTCTTTTGATTACATTGTATTTTGAGGGGGGGTTTTTCCCATGAGGTTTTCCCTCTTTCCTCAATTTTAGTACAAGTTGCACTGTATTTTGGGTGACCTTTGGCCTTAGTTGCCAGGGCCCATTTTCTATTTTTCCCCATAGTGGTGTTCAGGGGGGGTGTTGGAACTACTACACACCTACATGCAGACTCTTAGTTAGAGCATAAGACTACATGCAAGATTCCTTTTGCATGTTGGAACTACTACACACCTACATGCGGACTCTTAGTTAGAGCATGGGATTGCATGCAAGATTCCTTTTGCATGATTTACTCCTTGATTTGCTCCTTCTTTCACTCCGCAATTGACTACTTATCTCCGGAACTTGTTGTAGGTGTTGAGTCTTCTCATTGATCACCACTATAGTGCATTACCTTGGGATCTTCACCCAGTGATGCTATATCATGAGCATTGTAACATATTTTCGAATGCAATCATTCTTTTCTTCTTTCGATTTTCTTTTAGTGTTTTTGCTCTGCAAAGCTGTGTGTTCAACCTTTACTAGCTAGATTCATCTGTGCAGGTTTTCTAACACATTTACAAAAGTGTGGATCTTGCTTGTGGTTGTTATCATTTTGTGTGTGGAGAATCTAAGCGGTTGCGCTGTGTCCAAGTGGGAGTGCGCATCGAAAGAACCTAGAACCTGTTATGTGAAGCGCAGATCTAGATCTGAGATCCTTTTATGGTCTTTGCTTGATACAGAGGAATTTTGAAGGAATATTGTGTTTGGGGCTGTGTGGTTGTAAGATCATTAGATTGGTGTGATATATGTGGCTGAAATCGATCAAATATGCCAGAAGAATTTGCATATGGTTGAGATCGTGTAAAGATCTTGTCTGTGGCCAAGATCGATCGGCATACCGTACTATGAAAAATTGTTGAGCATTGGCCATTGTAGTTGTTATATGTAATCAAATTGCCACGGATTCGTTACAGTTTACCAAGCTTTGTGTGAAGTTCAAAACCAGAACGTGCATCTTCAACGCCGGCTACTGACTATGTCTTGTGATCGGAGGCGTGCCAGTTGAGACTGCTAAGGTGAGGCTCCACAGGCGGAAGAGCTATCATTTATAGGATCTGTTCAGATCGACAAAGGGAAAGAATGCGATCAGATTTTTTTTCCGACTACATCACTTCAGAGAAGTTGTGGTAAAACGCTGAAAGTGTAGACTTGTTGTGTGTTTATCGAGGAAAGCTTCTTGTGTTTATCGAGGAGTCGCTGCCAATCGGAGCTGAGGGTATTAGTGTAAAGGCATGTTGTTGTGTGGCTGATGATTTGGAAATTCAATCCACATAAGACGTTGAATACTTGTCATGGAGGTTTGAAAGGTCTTCAAGTTTTCAAGTTATAAGTTTGAGCGCTTAAATTTTTTAAATTAAATTAAATCCTTTGACATTGTGTTTGGAAGTTTTTTTTTTTTTCCTTGTGGAGATATTTGAAGTTATTTTAATAATGGTTAAGAAATACAACAATGTATTTTGGAGACCTTTTCTTTTAGTGGGTTTATTAAAAATAGTTCCTTTATAATTTTGGTGAAGCTTTTGACTATTTAAATTGAAAAAAGGGGGAGAATCTAAGCCGTTGAGGGATTGGAATGATTTTATTTAAAGTATTTGTTGGTGTTTGTTTTCATTTTAAGTATTGCTGAGATTTGGTTTAGATATGGTGCATTGTTAAAGTAATCTGCTAAGGGAATTTGCAGTCATTTTTTATTAATATGAAGTGTTAGTTGGTCATGGTCAAAGGAATTGAGTAAGCACAATAGTGATGGGTCAACAAAGGAGAATTAAATAGTTCTAAAGAGAACTGAAGAAATTGAGGCAAAAGAATCAAAGGGCAGAAAGTGAATCCTTAGTAGAAGATCTATAGCTAGGTGATGAGATTGCAGAGGAAAAAGTTATGGGTGACTTAGCAGCAATCAATGAATTGAAGAAAGAGGAATTTGAAATAAAATTTGATAATGGATATTTGTGTTATGAAAATAAATTGCAGGTTATCTTTTAAAAGAAGTTGATTGATAAATTGTTGTTTTCTTTTGATGATCAAGTGGTTGATGAGAACTTTATTACAATAGCAGAAGCAAAAGAACATGATGAGGAAATAGTAGCAACAGTTAAAGGGAAAATAAAGTTTGAAGATACCAAAAATGATTATGATGCCCAGATAAATCTTATTGAATAATGAATTCAAAATTCCTTTGAACAGATTGATGAAGGTCTAAAAGATGCAGCTGACGTTACATGCTTAATGGTGAAGGCTCTTGAAAATGAGAAAAATGGTGAATCAATAAATAATTTAGATGACATATAAATGGAAACAGTGGTGGATATATTTGAAGAGGTTCATGGTATTTTGATGCATTGGATCCTAGAGGAAATCAAATATTATTATGAACTAATGATGCAACAGTTAAGTAAAAATGAAACTATTGATGATGAAAATGTACTTGTTGAAAAAAGAGTTGAAATGGAGTGGCATCATCCTAGTTGCAATAAGAAGAAATATCCAAACTTCATGATTTGGGGTAGGAAGAAGACTAAACAGGTTGAAAGTGTCAGAGTTTGGAGCAACAAATCCAGGAATAAATTTCATCAATATGTTGAAGCAAAGAAAGTCAAAATGAAATGTTTGAGTCATATTTGTAAGCCTATCTGAGACTTAGACCAGTAGGCATTGTTATTTATGTTATATAAAATCCATTTCTCCATTAAGGGGGGATGTTAGAATAATGTAGAAATGGAAGAGTCTGGAAATGTGATAGGTTTGTTGAGTTGTCTTCTTAGTTGTCAGGAAATGATCTAGATCTATGTGAGTTACGAGGTGTTGTTCTAGAAGTAATTGTTTTCCAATGTAACTGAGTTGTAGTTGAGTCAGAGTGTGTATCTTCCATGTTGTTATGTCCATCGAGTCTAGTGATCCCATAGTTATATAATGGGACACATTGTGATGTATTTGCAATGAGCAGGTGTGAGTAGAATTAGGCTTGAATTAATAAAAAGTGTTCTACTGTGTTAAACTATGTGTTTTCTAATTACTATTGCAAGCATTATTTCCAAGTTCCCCCCTTAATTCTTACATTATTACATGAATACAAAATTACATATAAATCACATCTGTATGATATGGTTTTCATCAACAATTATATTCACTCTGAAATCTTGTAAACATTGTTCTTTCTTCACCACCACTTGAGCTACCGCTTGAGATACATTTAAAACATCACTGCCTTTGACCATTGTTGACAAAATTTGTAGAATTGACACTTTCTAACCTCCCAAAGGACAATATTGATATTGAACCACTCTATGGACTAACTACCATCTATAAAAATGTAGCAAACTGCAATTTTGACAGTTATATAGGTAATTTGTCTCGGTATTGAGTGTATTCAGTAGTCAATTATACAATTGACCTGTATAACACAAGGATCTCATAAAAAAAACTTGTACCTGATGCTCTTGAAGCCCGAAGCACAACAAGACCCATCAACATATAACAGACTCACATAATCAAATTAGCGATATGTTACCTCGACACCGAAAAACATTGAGAATGACTAATTTAATTATATTCCTTTGTTCATTAATTGGTTCTACACTTTTTACGAACAAAATGGAAAACTACACAAATCTCACAAAAAAACCAATAACCATAAAACCTTTTACTGTCATCCAAGCATAAACAAGTCTCCTTGTCCCTCCTTGGTTGTTCATATATAGATGTTTCATCTTGGAGTTTTCTCTTCTTCATGAAGCAATTGTTAGAGTGGTTAGTTCTAACAAAATCTCACTCACATATTGAGTTGACTAGACTCAATATGTTTTTATAAAAACTCCAAAGATATATCGAATATCTAGTCGATGACAACAAACAAACTTGATGTTGGAAGTTACAACAGTCTTGAAAATGACAAAAATGTTGGCCTTGGTAGCTGTTGGCTTAAGGGGGCCTGACCCATGTTCAACGTTATTTAGCCAAACAAATCCCTACACTATTGGCCCTTTCGGCATCAGCCCGCGAAGTGCGGACCGAAGTCTCACTCGAAGCAGTATGGGGGTTTGTTGGAACCAAGTTTCTGCACCCTGAGATGGTCGTGATTTCATTTGATCTCTTCTTTCCCTGCCTTCGTGCAGGTGTTCTCGCTCCAGGGCTTGTAAGACAAACCCCCTATTTCGGCTTTCAATACCTTTGCAAAAGTATACAATCAACCTTCGCGCAGCCCTAACTTGGGGCTCAGGTACTTTCATGCTGCTATGGCAACGCGCCGTACAGATTCCTCAATTACCCTAAGTGATTTACTTATTTTGCCAAATACTTAATTTTATCACCGCGTAATCAGATATTCGTAATTGTGTTTAATTATTCAATGTCATTGTATTCATTCACGCAACATAGAAGCATACCAAAACAAATTCATGCACAAAATATCCAAACCCATCAACAGAACAAATACATAGAAATTGTAGAATAACGCCTTTTATTAATATCTTCCAAGTGTTACAGACTTTGTTCACCCTGTGCACACAGCTGCAGGGGTCCACACACTCAGTTGCGGACTTCTACCCTAGGCCTCTACGCACTCAGCTGCAGAGCCTCTACCTACACTATAACCTAAGACTTAGACTTCTTGCTCTAAAGCTATGACTTTCTTACTTCTTCTATTCTTCTAACTACTTAGACCTTAGCTCTTTTTATACAATCCCATGGTCCGCGGACCATGGGTATATCTCTTACAACCGACTTTACTTTACAACACTAAGGGTGGACTACCCTTTGTGACACATAACACCTTTGCACTCCGCGACCACAAAATGTGGATTATTTATAATAATATTACAAAAACATGGGCTTTTAGCCCCAAAACTGCCCTTGGGGGATCCCGCTCCCAACAGGCCCCCAACACAAACATCATGACTCGCCCTCGAGTCACTCGGTAGGCACGGAGATCTTTGCGCGAAGCCTGTCTAGCTCGACCCTGATGACCGCAACTTCAGTTGTGCACTGAGCTGCTGCCTGCTTCATGTCTTCAACTATCTTCTCAGTTATTGCCCCTGCGTTGTCAGCTTGAAGCTGTTGTTGTGTCGCTTGCAGAGTCAAAACCTTGCCTTCAATGTTTCCTGTCACTGCATATGCTTCCTCCAGCCAGGGCTTTAGTCGCACCTTCAACACGACTTCTTTGTGTAGCGCTGCATCCACCTGTTCCTTCAGCTACTTGGCTAACCTCTGTGTCAGCGCGACGGTTCGCGTTGTGCCCTTAACTTCGTCATAGCGCTATTGCAGTTCACGCGCTTGCATCTTGAGCCTCTGGATGTTTGGGTCCTCGTGTAAACCGGCCAGGACCTCAAATGATTGTTCAAACAACTGGGTGCAGTCAGCTACTGCACTCTCCACTACCACGACTGCTTCCGTAACAGCGGCCACCCATTGTTCCTTTACCTCTGGTGGTGTTGGAGGCTGAGCCCTCAAAAGTGATCTCATCTGGTAGCAATGGGGTTTGCAGGGGAGTCTTACTTTCATCAATGTCCTTGGTGACCTTGGACTTAGGCTTGCGCGAAGGGACATACTCTGACAACCGTGTAATAAGGTCCGCACCCTGGGCTTCAACCTCTTCTATTTCCACTCCCACATCTTCATCATCCATGGGGATGTCTTCGATATCTTCCTCACCTGCCTCTAGGTTTATAGCCTTGCCTTTCTCATGGGCAGTGGGCTATGTTGGGTTTCGTCTCAGCGACGCGCTCATCGGAATGGTAGGCTGCTTTCCCTTCTTATCTTTCATGGTCTCTTTAGTTGGGGTTGGCTTCGGTCTCAGCATTCTTAGGGATCTAGGGACCTCCACCAGTGCTTCGGCTACTTCTGGGGCCGCCTCTTCTGCCCGTTTCTCCATCTCTTGTGCCAGTTGTTCTACCACTTGTTGTGTATTGATAACTTTTGGGGCTGATGACATAACACTCTCTATCAGTACTCGCGACATCTCAGGCAAGTTCGCAAATGCAGGAGTTTGTTTGAGAGCTTTGAAAAACTCTAGGTCCATAGGTGTCTAAGAGCTCAACAGCTAAATACTTAAAATGCCAAGTGTTTCTTGTTGGACAACCACTTGTAATTTATAGGGAAATTTGAATTCAAATCCGACCTTTCCCTTGAAATCAGTCCATTAATGCTGGATTGGCGGAAAATTTTCAAGGATCTAAGCCATAAATTTCATCTTAAATTCTGACTGCCTGCTCCATTTGGCCTCACTTCTGCCGTCTTTTCATGAATAGTGACTTTAATGGTCACTTTCCAACCGACCTGCGTGATTTCTCCTTGGGTAGCGCAGCTCCCTCCACACTGTCGCAGACCCAGTGACACGTCCTTGCTTCGCACCATCTTCCAACCGCGCAACTCCCCAACTTGGGCAGTGTAGTTTATAGTCCCGCGCCTCCTTTCAGCTACCTGGAGTGCTAAGACTGTGCTACTTTCATTTAGTCACATGGCCGGACCACCGGTGTATGGCTTCAAGCGACTGCCATTCACCTTTCCTGGGAAGGATTTTCCATTTAACTTGATCAGTTGTACTGCTCCTATGTTGTTAATCTCCTTAATAACATAAGGCCCTAACTAGTGCATCCTAAATTTTCTGTGGATTTTATCAAAACTACTATCATACAAAAAAACTAGATCATTTACCTTAAATGTGTGCAACTTGATGTGTTGATCATGCCATGCCTTTTCACGCTTCTTTTGGACCTGCTGGTGAAATCCAGCTAAAAATCTTTCTTCTTCGAGCTCATCCAGCTGCGCGAGCCTCTCTTCCAGGGCTCCACGATCTGTCATACCTGTGAGCGCTGCTATGTGCAAACTAGGCACGATGTATTCCATAGGCATTACGGCTTCCACACCATAGACAAGCCTAAAAGGGGTTTGTCCCATCAACTTCTTGCATGTCGTTCGATAAGCCCACAATACTACAGGTATGCGTAGGTTCCAATCACTTCGTTGTGCATTGCAAACCTTGGTCAGTGCATTTTCAAGCACTTTGTTGAACACCTCCACTGTCCCGTTAGCCTGTGGGTGATAAGGTGTGCTCTTCTAGTGATATACCTGAAATTCCTCCGTTAGTGCGTTGATCGTCTCATTCAGGAAGTGCGTACCACGATCACTCATCAAGATCCTTGGACATCCAAATCATGTCAGTACATGCTCAAATAGGAACTTTGCAGCCGTCGCGCCCATGCAATCCTTCATCAGCTGTGCTTTTGCCCAACGAGTCAAATACTCTGTCACAGTGATAATGTACCTTGCTCCTATCTTCCCTTGTGGCTAGATGGGTCCTACAAAATCTATTACCCACTTTTCGAAGGGTTGCAATGTCATTTGTGGATTCAAAGGAATTTCATCCCTCCGCGATGGCCTACCCATTCTTTGACATACATCACATGCCTTGCAATATGCTTTTGAATCCTGATGAAGGGTTGGCCACCACAACCCTGCGCGTAGAATCTTCTGTGCGGTTGCTCTCCCTACATAATGTCCTCTCGTGACGCCCCCATGAGTGTCCGCGAGGATGCTGCTTCGTTCGAACTTAGGTACATATTGTCGCAATATCTCATCAGTCCCCATCTTGTATAGATGCCCAGCAATGACAGAGAAATCTGTCACGCGCACCACTAATTCCTTCTTTTGTTGGACAGAGTATCCTTCCGGTGCAGTTCCTGTTGTTAGGAAGTGTATTATATCCTCAAAATGACCATCCGCGACACGCACTGCAAATAGTTGTGCGTCAGGCAATCCTTCTTCCAAGTTAGTAGGTTCCTCCCCTATTTCGATGCGCGACAGATGGTCTGGTCTCGCATTCAATCGTCCAGGATTCAGAACTTCAAAATTGTACTCTTGGGACAATAAGAGCCATCTGCAGATTCGCCCCCCCCCCAACACAGGCTTATTGACCAGGTACTTCAGCACGGAGTGATCCATATACATCTTAAAATGGCCTCCTAGCAAGTAGTGCCAGTACTTCTGGAGCGCATACACCATAGCTAGCCCCTCGCGTTTAGTGGTAGAATAGTTCTTTTTTGCTTTGGATAATCTACGGCTTGCAAACGTGATAGGATGGTCCAAGCCTTCTCTGCCATCCTGTGTTAGTACTACCCCCAGTGCTATACATGACGCATCGACATGTACATGAAACTCTTTCTTCCAGTCCGGGAAGACTAGAATCGGTGCGGTAACCATCTTTTCTTTCAATATATCCAAGATTTTCTTATAGTCATCGTTCTAGCAGAACATGACATCCTTCTTCAACAATTTTTCCATCGGCATGGTGATCTGGGCATAGCTTTTGATAAACTTTCTGTAATATCTCGTATGTCCCAGAGTAGTGCGCAACTGTTTCACACTCCTCGGCGCTTCCAAGTTCAGTATCACTGCGATCTTCATGGGGTCTACCATCAGTGCCTATCTGCAAAACACATGCCCCAATAGGTTCCCAAAAGGAACGCAAAACATATACTTCTTGAGATTGAGCATGATCTGGTATCTTCGAGAGGTATCTAGCATCAAGCGCAAGCTTGCTTCGTGGCACTTAAGTAGCCCAAGTACAATCCAGTCATCAAAATATACCTCCAGGGACTTATGAATAAATCCTTGAATGCCGCAACAACCATGCGTGAAAAGATGGTAGGCACATTCTTCAATCCAAATGGCATTACAGTGTATTGAAAACAACCCCACTTAGTTGCGAAGGTTGTCTTGCTCCTATCCTCCGGCGCGATTTTGATTTGGTGGTACCCAGAGAACCCATCAGTGAAGGAATATGCTTCCTGGCTGCCTACATTGTCCAACACTTCATTCGTGAACGGAGTCAGGAAAGGATCATGCACACAAGCGTCATTCAGTTTTCTGAGATCCACGCATATCCTTATCTCATCCTTCTGCTTCTTCTCTTGCACCACCATTGGGCTTACCCAATCGGATTCTTCCACAGGCTCAATGATGCCTGTCGCTAGCATCTTGTCTAGCTCTAAGCAGACATTTTCCTTGTATTGCGGACTGAAGCGGTAAGGCCTTTGCTTAACTGGCTTCGCGTCGGGCTTTAACGTGATCTTCATCACTCCTAGGTCTCTGATTATTCCTTTTAGATTTGTAAAATTGGTAGGGAATAAGTCCTGGTAATCGCAGAGCAATTCAGCAACCTTATCCACCGTCACGTCATCCCAATAGTCTCCAATCTTTGTGTTGGTCACTTTAATTGCTTATTGAATTAAACAACAAAGTGCGACATTAATTGTCAACCCAGGGAAGTCTTGTTATTTCAAAGGCAACTGCGTACTATATGTACTTTAATTTTAAAAGTAACGGAAGTTATAGTATAAGCAAATCACGCCTTAAATCAACAAACTGAAGCTCCACTCTGCATTACAGCAATTACACTTTGTTGCAGATGGCTATCAGAAAAGTGCTTAATTCTAATAAAGAAATGGAAAGAATCAATCTGCAAAAGAAAACAATGGCTATGCTGTAACAGAGAGTCAGGACCCTATTCCTCGGAGCGGTAATCTCCAGCACCTGCCTCTGATTAATTCAGCCTTGCCAATTCACTCTGTAACTTAATCACCGGTGAAACACTCATATAAAAATAATCAGAAACAGAGTTTCAGCAATGGTAAAACAATGTTCAGCAAATAGTATTGTTAACAAGGCATGAATAAAAGGCACACTTAACACACTGTAGAAATGTAATGGGTGAATCTTGTGATGAAGGTGGGCTCTGTCCTTCTCACAAGATTCCCCAGGAAACAAGAACTAGAAAAAGATGCTCAGAACAAAACTTTATTCATCCATCAATATGTCATATTACATAAAAGAGTTCCAGTCCTGTTCCTTTTGCTAAGCCTTTTTCTACAGTCTGTTCATCCCCCCTCTAATGTAGATGTCTCCTCTTTAGGAGACATCTATTACAAAAGATTTACATTGTTCTAACCCATTATACAAAAATAGAGAAGCTAATTCCCTGTCAATGAAATGTTGTTATAGTAATGTTGTCTTTAGATATAAGCGTTACATCCCGTGTAACAGCTTCTTTGGTGATCAGTCCCGATTCCTTTGCTGTTGTCGTATTTAGAATGTGGATCTCAACTGTTTCAGCATCGTGATCCGCATGCTGTTCCCGTTGTTTCAGCAACTACAAAAATAGTCTTCTAGTTGTTTCAGCATCACAAACTGCACCTCATCCTTTAATTGTTTAGCACTTAATAATTCAAAGACTAACTATGAAGATGTCATGATTATATGCTAAATAATTAAACGTATAGTGATGAGAAGAATCATTTCATACCTTAGAGATAATTGGGTCAAAATCTTAACAAAGGCTTTTAAATATAAGTTTGAAAGGGATGGTATCATAGCAAAATATATGGTCAAAAAGGGACAATATGAGGCCCTAACATCCCCCCCAACTGAAGCAGTTGCATGTCCCCATGCAACATCTACTCTGAATCTGAATCGGAATACTGGGATGTACAGTGCAAATTACTTATACAGTAAGTATAAAAGGTGCTATCAGTCGGATTTTTGAAACCTTGGACACTCTGTAATCTCTGCCATGCTGCAAGCTCCTCCTTTTTGGACACCTTAAAGTCGGCCTTATATTGTTGTACTGGCAACCAAATAAGGGGAAAGTGAAAATGATAACCTAACCATTTGTTACCACATTGTTGAACACATTTAACATAATTAGGCACGCGTGAAATTGCTGTATGAAGAGTGAGAGTGTTAAAAGGATGATATTCCCTTCTCTCCTTAGGGCAGTGTTCCCAGAACAAATTATTTGCCTGCATGGCAAGAGATCCTTTCTTCTTGATATACTGATGACATGCTTCTAACACTGCTACCCGTAATTCCCTGATATGCTCAGTCATTCCTGGTTCTTTTATGATCCTATGATGTTCAGCAATGAAAATAGCAGCGTTCTGTGGTTCAACTCGAATCCACAGAAGGCGATTTTCTTCGTTATGTTTTGTTGAAAGAAAATCGTTTTGCCATGTGAGCTGATTAGCCATAAAAGAAACCAAAGCTCTAATCTGAATATCACCAGCTACAGGAATCAAATTAAACTTCCTATCTTCTGGCATGGCCTCATTATCGAGATAAAGTTCACATAAGAGATTATGTTCGCTGACTGAGGCTACTGCAAAGGTTTCAATAAATTGTTGTTGTGTAGAGACTTCATGTGGTCGTCCATCTCTGACTGCTTTTATCTGAAGGAATTCTAGGCGTTCTGCTAGGAACATGGAATAATTAAAAGATGGTTTCCTAGTGGCTAGAAGTTTTTGAACTAATTCAAAGATAAGGGACTGTCTGGCTTTTAACTTTTTATTTTCCTGCTGCTGTGCGTGGAACTGTTCCAAGACTTCCCAATTCCTATATGCATGGTTCTGCCATAATGATTTTTGTGCCTGAAATTCCCGTTCTTGCGATAAGGCATACTCTTTCTTCCATATAGCACTGAGTTCTTGAATGCTTAAAGTTTGAGTAAAAACAGTCTCTGCACGAAGAGGCTCAGTCTGGGTAAATACCATCTTTGCAGACTTTGGTGCAAGATTCTCAACTTTGACAACTGGGGTAGGCCGGTGTACTTGCGGTTTTTCTTCTTCTTCAGAAATCTTTGAAGGCCCTGCTGGTTCTTGTGTAACAGCAGGGCGTTCCTTTTTAACTACAACAGGAGTGACTGCAGGAGTAGGTCCAGACAATGGAACTTCAACTATCTTATAACCAACTCGAGAATAAAGATCACCACATTGGCTGCGCATGTATTCCTCATACTGATCCTTATCCGCACTTCTCTCGGTTATAGATGCTACCTGGGCCAAAGTATACAGATTAAGTTCTTTTTCATAAGCTTCCCTTGCTATTATTAACTCCTGCTTATAGGCCTCAATCTCGGCTTTCAGAAACTCATTCTCCCGTTGGAGGGAAGCTATCGTGACTGGGCCTTCTGTAACAATTGCAGTCTTCGTGGTTAGTTCAGGTGGATGGGAGGATGGTTGTTTGGTGGCAGCTTCATCATTCATTTCTCCAGTAGGTGGTTCTTGTGTGACAACTGCTGGGCCATCGGCTGGTTTTGCAACAGCTATCTCTTTCTGAACATGCAAATTTTTCATACTGAGCAACTGAGTGACTAGCTCTTCTGTAGCAGCAGTATCCTGGGTATCAATTCTTTGCTCATTGGCAGGTGGTTCTTGTGTAACACCTACTGGACTAGTAGCTGGTTCTTGTGTATCAGCTATTGAGTCAGTAACAGCTAAGTCTTGTTCAGTTTCCTATTCCTGGTCATCAGCAAGTGGTTCTTGTGTGACACTTACTGAGACAGTGGCTGATTTAGCTGTATGTTGATTACCCGTTTCCTATTTATCAGTAGGTGGTTCTTGTGTAACACCTGCTGAGATAGTGGCTGCTATGTCCTGATGTGTTTCCAGATCATGGTCGTGAACAAGTGGTTCTTATGTGACACTTGCTGGACTAGTAGCTGGTTCTTGTGTAACAGCTATATGTAGTACATCGTCCTAGGTATCTACTTTTGATAAGTTAGCAGCTGGTTCTTGTGGAGCAGCTGTGTCTGCTAAGATGAATGATGTCACAAAATCCTAGACGTTTTGCATTTCGGTACCCAAGGGTGAGGAAGGTAGGGATTCGGGGTTTGGCGGGGTATGGGGTTTTAGGATAATGGGTGGGGTATCTAGGATAGGGGTCTCTATTACTGCTGCGGGAGACGTCCTCCTTCAAGGAGGCAGAAAAAACAGAGGTTTTTCTTTTATGGATTGCCTTTTCTGGGGTGGGAGGAACACTCGAAATACTAGCTTGTTTCACTGAGGCCCTTGTTCGTCTTTTTATTAAAGAGGTAGTCGTTTCTTGCGTTTTTCTTTTCCTTCTCAGCCTAGCTAGAGGAATGTCATTGTCTGAATCACCACTGGGAATATGGACAGTGGGAATGGATGATTTAGGTGAATTATGGGACGGGGTTGATACACTAGCGAGGTCAATTGGTCTGGCTGTTGTGGATGGCTGAGGAATTTCATCCTGTACTTGAGAAGTCTCAGCTACCACCTGAGAAGTTTCAGCAATTTCTTGCGGAATTGCAGCAGCTTCCTGGGGTGGGTTATTAAGGGGGAGAGGGTTCTGCAGGGCAAAGCCCCTGAGGATTAAGAGCTGAACCAGGCGATGGTGAGTAATGGAGAGGAGTGGGTACCTTGCATCCTTGGAATAATGCGACATATTCTTTAGACACCCAAGCAGATAGTACGGCATATTCAATAAATGAACATCTCTTAAATGATTCAATAATACAAAGTCATGCTGGTACACTACCTGGTAACGTCCTTCGCAAGTAAAATAGTGCTTGACAAACTCCACAACCTTTGCCCATGGAGGTGGTAATGAACGTAGTGCAACACCTCTGCCTTTAGGTTCGACCTGCTCCCCAGGTAGAAGAAAATCTTGCTGAGCATTCAGAATTAAGAGTTTTCGGCTGAACCAGCGAATACCATTGGCCGGTAATCCTGAAACTTGTGTTATATCCTCCTCTGTTACCGGAATTTGCACTCCCCGAACAATAGAATGGTCTTCCTTTAAATTAAGTGCGAATTCCAGGACTTGCTGAGAGTCAAATTCCTGGAGTCTTCGGAAGTAATCCACCCAGCCCGCTTGCAGAAAAATTTGATATACTTCTGGGTAAAGCTCCAATAAAGCCGTTGAACCAGGTTCATTTCGGACAGCGTTCCCTCCCATAGTTACTGGTTCGGTAAAATGCATAATACAGAGCCGAGTTACCACAACAAAGACAGAGTAAGATATTGCAAAATGGGGTGTGACCGAATAAAACCGGGACGAGATGATGAGACTCAATCGTGTTAAAAGAACGACGGTGATTGACATATCAGGTAATTATTGCGAAACTTTGATATTCCCCCCAACTGCGGCTAAAAAGTGTACGACGATTTCGACAATTATATCGTGATCTTCTCATTAACTATTGTTTAATATTTACACATAAACACACATACCTCATGTTTTACCTTTGATTGTTGTGCTGAAAGTCCATTTTTGTCGTTTAGTGGATCACCAATGGTTATTAGAACAGGTTATAAGATATGAGGGTATTTACATAAAAGGCTTTCTTTATACATAGGAGGTGATGGTGGAGGAACTTTAATTATCACGATAAATGGCTAATTCTCTGAGAAAGGATAATATTATATATTAATTATTTTTGAGAGAAATTGATGCCTCAATTACGGGAAAAATGGGAAAAATTGATGCTTTTTTGGAAAAATGAGAAAAAGTCGGTGTTTCCACAATGGAGAAGAATGAGAAAAAAATTGATGTTTTAGCGACGGGAAAAATGGGGGAAGATTGGTGTTTCAGCAACGGGGAAAAGATGGGGGAAGGTTGGTGTTTCAGCAACGGCCGAAGCTAGTGTTTCAGCAACGGCTGAAACTGGTGTTTCAGCAACGGGAAAAGAGGTGTTGTCGTTAAAGAGGATAGGGAAATGTTGCTGATGGATAATGAATTGAGATGGAATGGCCATGTTTCCCAAACTGAACCCTGATCCTACTTGTAATGCCATTACTCCTTCAACCAGCCTCCGGATTAAGATCTGCAAAATAAATTGTAATATGGCAACCCTTTACAGGGATTATTAGTTAAGTAATCTAATCTAATACTAATACAAAAATAATGCAGAAATTAGGTGCAATGAGGGGCAAGAGACTCCCCCAAGAAAATGTAGTGTGACTCTACCATGCAAGTGGCTTTAAAATCCTCCTTAGAAATTGGTTGCTGGTACGGACGAAGCCGATACCCATTTACTAGTAATGGAGTTCTAGAACCATCAATTGTTAGGAGCCTTACTGTTCCATTGGGAAAAACAGTGTCTATTTCGTAAGGTCCCAGCCACCATGTTCGTAACTTCCCTTGAAAATTTTCAAATCTGGAATCATATAGTAAAGCCCAATTACCTTTTAGGAACTACTTATGTTTAATAGCTTTGTCATGCCACCTGGTTCTTTGCTACTGAATCATAGTTGTTTGATGGATGGAATCCAACCTTTTTTCATCCAATTCCTGCAGCTGCTGCAACCTAGTTGTCTGAGGGTTCAGTGGCATTTCATCTCTATGGTTGGGTTGGCCCATTCTCTGACAGCTGTCACAGGCCCTGACATATTTCTTTGCATCCTTGAAAAGTGAGGGCCAATAATAACCCATCCTGAGAATTTTATGTGTTGTTCTCTTATCAGCGAAATGCCCACCACAAGGGCCATCATGACAAGCCTTCAATATGTCGTAAACTTCATCTTCTCTAATGCATCTCCGGATCTCCTGATCAAGTCCTGTATGAAAAAGACACCCATTTATCCAGCTGTACCTAGCACTTTGTTGAATGATCCTTCTTTTCTCCCTATGTGATAGGTGTGATGGTAACTTCCCTGCAACCAAATAATTGGCAATGTCTGCATACCATGGTGAGTGAGCAGATACTGCAAACAAATATTCATCAGGAAAGGAATCATCTACTGGAGTATTATCATCAGTTTTTATCCGAGAAAGGAAATCAGCAACCACATTCTCTTTACCTGGTCGATCCACAATTGTAATATCAAATTCTTGTAGTAATAATAACCACCTGGTAACTCGAGCATTTGTAACGGATTTATTCATTAAATACTTAATAGTTGAGTGGTCAGTGTGAACAAAAGTAGGATAACCAGTAATATAATGTCGAAATTTATTAATAGCATAAATGACTGCTAAAAATTCTTTCTCGGTAACTGTGTAATTAAGTTCAGCAGGGGTCATATTCTTACTAATGAAGTAGATAGCATAAGGCAAATTGTTTTCTTCTTGACCCAAGACAGCTCCAATTGCAGTGTCCGAAGCATCAGAGGATATGTGAAAGGGAAGTGCCCAATCAGGTCCCCTCAGAATAGGATCTGTTGACAACTGATGCTTAAGTTCATCAAATGCTTTCTGACAGGCATTAGTCCACTTAAATTCAGCATTTTTCATAAGTAACACAAACAAAGGGGAGGCTATTTCAGAGAAATTTTTGATAAATCTTCTGTAATATCCAGCATGTCCTAAAAAGCTTCTTACATCAATTTGTGTTTTAGGAATAGGAAGGGTCTGAATTACCTGTATTTTGGATGGATCCACCTGAATCCCAAGAAATGAAATGAAGTGCCCTAGTACAGTTCCTTCGTTCATCATCATATGACATTTTTCAGTACTCAAGGAAAGGCTAGCTTGTATACATCATTTAAGTACTTTCTCAAGGTTTTGCAGCGCAACTTCAAAAGTCACACCATAGGGAGTGAAATCATCCATAAATATTTCGAAAGAATCATTAAGCATATCAAAAAAAATTCCTATAACTGCTCTTTGAAATGTTGCTGGAGCATTACATAGTCCAAATGGGAGAACTCTATAGGCAAAAGTTCCCCAAGGACTAGTAAAGGTGGTCTTGTCCTGATATTGGGGTGCAATTCTGATTTGGTTATATCTGCTAAAACCGTCTAAAAAGGAAAAGAATTTCTTCCCTGACAAACTATCCAACACCTGATCAATAAAGGGCAAGGGGAAATGATATTTTTGGGTGGATTTGTTTAATGCCCTATAAACCACACACACTCTCCATTTCCCGTTTTTCTTAGGTACTATCACCAATGGCGAAACCCATTCACTGTCATATATAGGATATATAAACCCGACATCAAGCAATTTTTGAAGCTCTTCCTTAACAATTTCCCTTAGGTTGGGATTCATTTGTCGCTGGGGTTGACAGACTGGTCGGGCTCCCTCCTTAATATAAATACGATGAGTACATAATTTAGGAAAGATCCCCTTCATGTCCGTGTAATCCCAGGCGAATGCTTCTTTGTTTGCACGGAGCAACCTCATTAGCTGTTGTGTTTCAGTATTTGATAAATTGGGGTTTATGTTTAGTGTTTTGCCAGGTTCAATTTCTATTGTTATGCTTTTAGAGGAGATAGCAGTTGATGTTTGAGGTAAATCTTCAGATTTAAGCTTTTGTTGTGCTTCAAGATCCAGAATTGCAGTTAACTGATTATGTGCTTCAGAAGTAACTGAGGAAGGTTCAGAAATAAAATTACTAATTACTTCGTCTTCTGTGGTATCTTTAAGAGTTAAGGCATGTCCAATGGTCAAGATGGGTTGAGTATCATTATCCTCATAGTCTAACCATACAGAATCGTCATTATTAATCATAGGTGTAGCATGAGGGTACAGCGTAAGCTGCTTAGTTTCACAGCCATTAGAAATTGTCATTGAACCTGATCGACAGCTGATAAAAGCATCTGCTGTAGCCAGCCAGGGTCTCCCCAAAATTAGAGGATGCCCCCCAACTTTGCTTTAGTCTGTAACACCACAAAGTCAGCTGGGTAATTCCAGGATTCAATTGAAATAATCAGGTCTTCAATAACCCCCTCTGGTTTGATTGTGGAACGATTAGCTAATTCCACGATAGTTGGCGTTTCTCTAATTACATTTTTCAATTGTTACAGCTGTGCGGTTTCAAGGGTCATGATATTTATAGCAGCACCTAGGTCTACCAGAACTCGTGAAACAATAGTTTTTCCGACCTGCACTGTGACCGTAGGGTGACCAGGGTCACTATATTTGATAGGAGGGGCTTTTCCTGTCATTAAAGCAGCTAGATCTCCCATCACATGAATTGTAAGGGGATCTTTAGCCCTCCTACCAAGTTTCTTAATGCAAATTTCTCTAACAGTTCTGGCATAGATTGGTACATCTCTGAGTGCTTGTAAGAGTGGAATTTTAACATAAAGATTCTGCAATTCCCCTAAAAGGTTAAAAGCAGGTGGCTTAGGCGTCTTAGTGAGAGCCAAGCACTCAAGGAATGGTGGTTCTACTGTTTTAGTAGTTCCATTAGAGGATGGGTTGACTGTTTCAGCAGTTTTATTAGAGGATGGCTTGACTGTTTTAGCAGTTTTATTAGATGATTTATTTTTTTCTGCTTCCTCTTTCTCAGAGTCCGAAGAGGTAATATCATCTATAATTGGCTCGACTACTCTCCCAGATCGTAAATGAATATCATCGCATTGCATAGGAGATGTAGGCAGGTTCTGAATGTCAATAACTTGCATAGCTTTATTGTTATTTGGGTTAGGGTTCAGTTGTACAGGCAGCTGAGGCTTCATGGTCTGATTATTCGACGGGGTACCTACCGGAAGAGAAAGTTGTTGCTGGAGCTAAGGAAATTGATTTGAGAATGGAGTCCGTTGAGCTCTCCAGTTTGGGTTCCATTGGTTAAAATAGGATTGCTGTAGAAGCCAGGGATTCCACATTGTAGGGTCTACAAAGGGAGGGTTTGTTTGCTGGATGGGTGGGAAATTAAAGGGTGGGTATTGCATTTGGTTAAACGGTGGGTAATTTGCTTGATTAAACGAAGGATAATTATTCCAACGATTAAATGGCACACTAGAATTCGTACCTTGTCCTTGTGGTTTCCATTGCCTCCTTTGTGTCAACAGATAAATTGCTTTAGCTTCTTCCTCCGTTGGTTGTAACGCTGCCTTTATCCCTGGTAAAGAGGGGCATTGTTGAGTTTCATGGTCCTTTTCACAAATGGTACAGATTGGCACCTTGTCCAGTGGGCATTCCCTCAACGGATGTTTTTCCCTGCATTTAGAGCAGAAGATGGCCAAAGCAGCTTCTGCCTCTGCTTGCTTCTTTTTAACCTGCAAGGTATCAATCTGTGAAGCAAAAGAACTTAACATTCAGTTTTAAATTCCTCAAGTAAATTACCTATTTCAGCCCTTGTTGCTCCACTACTAGCTGATTTCTGGACCCTTGAATAAGTACTATCCCTGCCCTTTGATTTATTTGCATCTCCTCTTGAACACCTTTTGTAGAGGTTAACAATTTCGTCATACGATTCTTTGGATATATCTCCTTTACCAAGCATATTTAGCATATCTAAACAATCATCTCTTACCCCTTTCAACAATATTGTTTTGAGAATATCTTTACTTACATCGGGGTGTTCAGATCTCTGCAGATTATACTGGAGTCTTTCCACAAAGTCCTCCAGATTTTCATCCTCCTTCTGAACCATCTTGAATAATTCCTCCCTTTTTTCCCTTGTCCGACAATAATCTTGGTATTTGGCCAGAAATTTCTCCTTCATCTGGTCCCATGTCGTGATCACATGAGCTCCCAAGCTCATAAACCATCTTAGTGCATTCCCCTTTAATGTAGCTGGAAAGAACTTCAATTTCTGAGCAACATTAACATAGTCATAGCTTCTACACAATATATCAAATTCAAAAAGAAACTCATCAGGATCTTCAGAGGATAAACCATGGAAATTGGGTAATGCTGAAAGTGGGATATTCTTCATAGGAGTTGTTCCTCTGGGGAGTTCCCCAATAGGGAATTCCAGGGTGGAGAGAGAATTCTCTCCCCTTCCTTCTCCTCTACGACCTCCACCAAAAATTCCTTCATTGTTGTCCTCCATTGGTTGTTTTCCTGATGCGCTTGCCCGGTCTTCAGTGCTTTCTGTTGGACTTTCAATGTCCTGAACTGGTTCCTCAACTTCAGTATCCTCTATTGGCTCCTCAATATTTTCTACTGGTCCTTCGACTTCTTCCACTGGTTCCTTAGTGTATTCTGATGGTTCTATAACCCTTTCAGGTCCCACTACTTCCTCTGTTTGATAGTCTGTTTGGAAAGAGTGTTGGGTCTGTGGCCTTCGAGAGCTTAACCTCTGGGATGTCTCAGTGTTTGAAATAATATCATTGATGAAAGTTTTTCTTCCTCCTCTTCCTTTGCCCTTGCCACCTGTAGGATTAGTTTTCTTGCATCCTCTCATGCATTCTGCATACCTACAGAAAAATCATCAGTACTTTTAAAATCTATAATTGCCTTCCCCGCAACGGCGCTAAAATGTTGGTCACTTTAATTGCTTATTGAATTAATTAACAAAGTGCGACATTAATTTTCAACCCAGGGAAGTCTTGTTATTTCAAAGGCAACTGCGTACTCTATGTACTTTAATTTTAAAAGTAACGGAAGTTATAGTATAAGCAAATCACGCCTTAAATCAACAAACTGAAGCTCCACTCTACATTACAGCAATTACACTCTGTTGCAGATGGCTATCAGAAAAGCGCTTAATTCTAATAAAGAAATGGAAAGAATCAATCTGCAAAAGAAAACAATGGCTATGCTGTAATAGAGAGTTAGGACCCTATTCCCCGGAGCGGGAATCTCCAGCACCTGCCTCTGATTAATTCAGCCTTGCCAATTCACTCTGTAACTTAATCACTGGTGAAACACTCATATAACAATAATCAGGAACAGAGTTTCAGCAATGGTAAAACAATGTTCAGCAAACAGTATTGTTATCGAGGCATGAATAAAAGGCACACTTAACACACTACAGAAATGTAATGGGTGAATCTTGTGATGAAGGTGGGCCCTGTCCTTCTCACAAGATTCCCCAGGAAACAAGAACTAGAAAAAGATGCTCAGAACAAAACTTTATTCATCCATCAATATGTCATATTACAGAAAAGAGTTCCAGTCCTGTTCCTTTTGCTAAGCCTTTTTCTACAATCTGTTCATCCCCCCTCTAATGTAGATGTCTCCTCTTTATATAGAGGAGACATCTATTACAAAAGATTTACATTGTTCTAACCCATTATACAAAAATAGGGAAGCTAATTCCCTGTCAATGAGATGTCGTTATAGTAATGCTGTCTTTAGATATAAGCGTTACATCCCGTGTAACAGCTTCTTTCGTGATCAGTCCCGATTCCTTTGCTGTTGTCGTATTTAGAATGCAGATCTCAACTGTTTCAGCATTGTGATTCGCATGTTGTTCCTGCTGTTTCAACAACTACAAAAATAGTCTTCTAGCTATTTCAGCATCACAAACTGCACATCATCCTTTAACTGTTTAGCACTTAATAATTCAAAGATTAACTATGAAGATGTCGTGATTATATGCTAAATAATTAAACGTATAGTGATGAGAAGAATCATTTCATACCCTAGAAATAATTGGGTCAAAATCTTAACAAAGGCTTTTAAATATAAGTTTGAAAGGGATGGTATCATAGCAAAATATATGGTCAAAAAGGGACAATATGAGGCCCTAACACTTTGCGAATTTGGGGTCTGCCTCCGTAGCAATGTTCACTTGTTTTGTTTTTATCGATGCAGTTATATCAGGGTTCTCAATCTGCGGTCCTTGAACCTCATGGTGGCCTTCTGTTTCTGGAATGTTAATCTTCCGCAGATCCTCATCCTCTGCTTCAGCAGTTATATTATAACATTCGAGGGCATGACTCTGTTGAGTAGCCCATTCAGGCTTAATCAGGTCTAAAGGATCCTATGGTATCCTAAACATGGCTGCTTTCACCTCTTATAGTGCTTCATCAATGATGTCAAACCCATCCTCAAAACTGAATGTCATCATGAATCCTTCGTGTAGGATATCCCATTTTCCTGTCCCATGGTGGAGCTCTATTTCTATATACCAATTCATTGGGATAACATCCAGGGTATGAAAGAACAGGTGTACCCACTCTAGTTGGGGCTTTTCTCCATAAGCCTGCGTCTAATTGGCCAGATGCGTGCATGGATCATTCTGCTCATCGCACTTGTCTGTTAGTCGCATCTTAGGCTTCCCAAATCGTGTTCTCATCATCCTCCTACTTTCGCGCCAATCATCAAAGATTCCCCTGTGTGTACCCCACCATCTTGCGGGCGTAACGCGCAGTGCCCATTCCAAGGCCTGGAAGTGCTACTTTTCTGGTACCTCCCTTTCAAATGCATCCAAAAAGATATCTACCTCATTTAGACCATCATAAAAATGCATATTTCTTACCTCTGACGACACACAGCGCAGCGACCGGGTCATCATGTTGCAATTCAACATAGTTACTTCATGTAACCGATTGTGCGAGTGTTCTATTTCTTCGTCAAAGTCCGAAGTGCAGGAACTCTCGCGATCCCACGTAATCCGTCCATCCGCAGTGGGATTCACCCAATCTTGGTCTTGCGCTATTATCTTATAGATACATTCCAGGTCGTCATCACTCTCATAATCACGGACAGGTTCAGTATAGCGCGATCCTTCAGCAGGATTGAGGGGTATTATTACGTGCAGCGATTTCTTCTCAAAGATCATATTTCACTTCTTCAAATTGATTACCCCGTTCATATCAGTAGCCCAGTCAATTCCTAGGAGTGCAGGGTAGGGATTGCTATCATCCACTATCTCTATTACTTCAAAATCCTCCAGCGCGCTCGCTCCCTCAATATCCACGATCACCCCCTACAGCCACCCCATGGGGATGATTTTCTGCTGATTTTCCATCCTTAGCTGAATCAGAGACCATTGCAGCGCAGGTCTCCCCATTCGCTCCCAAGTCTACTTTGGTAGGACATTCGCATCTGACCCCAGGTCCAAAATGACCTGATCCATTTCATACTCTCCTATTTGTGTGGTCAGTCTCATCTCTCGTCCCGTCCTTGTTTTATGCTTGCCAATCTTTCATACTACGCATGGCTCACCTGGCGTGGTTCCAGCGCATCTATTGATGAGTTCTTGTAACCCTTTCACAGCCTTACTGTCGTGTAGTAACTTCATACAGGTTTCCAGGAAAGTTGTGAGCATAGAGGGGTCCATCTCTGGCTCAAGCTTATCCTTGCTTCCTGAGGTGGAGGCCTCAACGAAGCTCTTCTTAGCTTCCATGAAGGTTTCACGAGCATGCTCCAAATCAAACTCAGCCTCTTTCATCAGGGCTTTGTGAACCCATGTACTGTCTTCTGGTTGTTTCCCCTTGTCATCTCCCATCGCGATTCCACTTCTGAGTACTATATTTACGTTTGGATCTTCCTCGCGTGGCTCAGATCTCATCATCTGCAGGTTCTGAGTCGGCGGAGGTGGTAGCGCCCCTTTGTCACATATCCTAGCTATTAGCGTAGGACAATCTTCCGTTTCATGATCAAACAACGTGCAATACTTGCATGATGGACGTGTTAGATTAGTGCAATCACGGGCATAGTTTCCTTTTCCTCTGCAATTGTAGCAAATCAACTATCCTCGATCTCTACCAGGTCCTCCTCTACCTTGGCCTTGTCCACGCCCTTGAAATCTTGTCTGCATCATCCCTGCATTCTGGTAGTAGAGAAGCCACAAACCACTCGCGATTTTGTTCATCTGTCGAATTCACGTTGGCTTTGCGGATTCTACATTTTAGCCTCTAATCTAGTTCCCAAGGCATCTCGCCTGGTTGCATCACGATCTCTTTGAATCCCATAATCTATTGCGCCTCGGATTTAGCCCTGCTAAATTCCCTATTTAGTGTTTCCTGGATGTTTGCTACTCCAGCATTCAGGTTATTATTAGAGTACTTAATATACCAGGTTAGCGTGTGATCTTGTAGAGCACTAACCAGTGTCGCCTTCTTTATAAGACTATGGAAGTAGATGGCAAAGGAGTGGTCAACATTCTGACCAAGCAGGGGGAGCCGAAGACAATCTTAGAGGTATGTTATGTTCCTATCTCTAACATAATTTGAAAAGTGTTGGTCAATTGACGCAGAAAGGATACAGAGTTATATTTCAAGGTCAAGAATGTGTTATATATGACAAGCCCCCAAGCAAGCAGCTTATAGAAAAGGTGTAGATGACGAGGAACAGACTCTTTCCTCTAATTATGAATTACAGTGGTCAAGTGAGTTATTTTACAGTTGTATGTTCTGATGATTATTGGCTATGGCACTTTCGATTTGGACACTTGCACTTTTCTGGTTTAATATTGTTGCAGCAGAAACAGATGGTTAGAGGATTACCTCCCATCAAAGAACCTACTAGTACTTGCGAGTGTTGCATCTTGGTAAAGCAACACCGTGAAAGTTTTCCAAAGGGAGTTGCGTACAGAGCAAAGAAACATCTTGAGCTAGTGCATACAGACCTGTGTGGACCTATGAGGACATAGTCGATTGGTGGAAGTTGTTACTTCCTCACTTTCATTAATGACTACAACAGAAATGCTTGGGTTTACTTCTTGAAGCAGAAGTCTGAAACTTTTGCAAAGTTCAAGGAATTCAAAGCATTAGCAAAAAACCAAAGTGATTGAAAGATCAAGGTATTGAGGTCAGATCGTGGTGGAGAATATGACTCAAAGGCATTTCATGATTACTGCAAACAACATGGAATCATAAGACAATTTACAACCAGGTACACACCACAGCAGAATGGTGTAGCAGAGAGAAATAACAGGACAATTATGAACATGATAAGAAACATGTTGAAAGGCAAAAACTTGTCTAATGAGTATTGGGTAGAAGCAGTTGCATGTGCTATTTATGTGATAAACATATCTCCTACAAAGAGTGTGGTGAACATAGTACTAGAATAGGCATGGTCAGGTATGTCTTGCAACATATCTCATCTCAGAGTATTTGGATGTGTAGCTTATGCACATGTGCCTAAGGAGCGAAGAGGCAAATTGGATGATAAAAGTGAAAAATGCATATTCACTAGTTATAGTAAGAAATCAAAAGCTTACAAATTGTATAACCCTGTCATGAAGAAGACCATAATTAGCAGAGATGTTTTGTTCAAAGAACAAGATTCATGGAATGGAACTGTAGACAAAATAGTTGATGCAAAAGTGCCACTAATGGAAGAAGATGATGTAGCAGAAAAAGAGCTGCAAGAATCACAGGTGAAGGAATCAAACAGAGACACACCAACAAGGACTCCAAGATTTTCAGAGGAGCATGGATCTTCAAGCAGATCAACAGATCAAGTTTCTCCCAGCAATCAATCAGGTGATGAATCAAGCAATGGTAAGAGAAATATGAGAAGTTTGAAAGATATTTATGCTGATTTGGATGTTAGTTCAAATTTTGCATTATTGTCATTCCAACCTTCTTCGTTTGAAGAAGCAATCAAAGATGCAAATTGGGTCCAAGCCATGGATGAAGAAATTGAATCTATTGAAAAGAATGATACATGGGATTTGATTGATTTACCAAAGGAAAAAAATCTCATTGGTGTAAAGTGGGTGTACAAGACAAAGCTGAATGAGAAGGTGAAATTGACAGATTCAAAGCTAGACATTTAGAAAAAGGATTCTCAGAGAAACTAGGAATAGACTTTGGAGAAACATTTTCTCTGGTAGCCAGAATGGATACCGTAAGAGTAGTTCTAGCTACAACAACTCAGAACAAGTGGAAAGTATATCAAATGGATGTGAAATCAGCCTTCTTGAATGGAATTCTAGAAGAAGAAATTTATGTGCAGTAGCCTCCAGGTTATGAAGTTGAAGGTAACGAAGATAAAGTTTACAGGTTGAAGAAAGCACTCTATGGACTTTTTGATGCCTCTAAAATCCTAGCACCAACATTGGGGATAACCACCCGGTCCGGACCTTAATACAACTCCTTTTCCATTTGGTGTGGTGGCTCCGACTAGATATTATGGGACCAGTTTCCCATATAATGAATGGTATGATGGATGATTGTTTTATAATGTATAATAAGGATGATAAGTGCTTTAACCTATAACTCAAAAATATACAAATATACTTATATAACCCGGGTATTCTATAAACAATGTGATTTCTGATTATTTCTAATAGACAAATAATCATATAGATGAATTACTAATCGATAAAAAGATGCATTCATAGATAATGATTACTTTGTTTAAGAAATTAAACAAAGTAATTATAAATAAAACATATCGCATTCATAACAATGTATATTGCTCACATATATCTGTAAAGTATAACAATTCTAAATCTTCATAAATAACATGATAAAGAATTATTTTGAAGAGTATACATACATCAACAATAGCAACTTTTAAAAGGAATGCTTCATCACATAAGGAAACAAGACAAAAGAACAGTGATAGAAATACCACATGCATTTGAGTCTTTCCAATGCAAATAACACTCTGATTCCACTTTCTTATTTGAGATAACTTCCAGGAGATACAAAAGTGCAAATCTTGAAAAAGTTTCTTCACAAAAATGTAGAACCCTGATCCACTGCTGAGAATGAGTGCATGGCTAAGGAGCTACAAGTGGCCAAGAAGGGAGAAGAGCAAGCTACAACATCTGCCAGAGCAAAGTTGAAGAAAGTGATACTTGATGGAGTATCGTCTATCGATACAATCATGTGGAGGTTGTACTTCAGATTCGTCACCGTGCAAAAGTCAGTTGTCCATCTTAACGGGTGGCAGAAGCGTTGTGCCAGGAGAGCACACATCTTGACAAAGATACAAATTGTTGTTGATTACAAGCAGACATGGACAATGAGGTACAAGGGACCCCCATTGTCCTTGCCAAAGATGATGAAGCCAAAGGCATTGGAGTTGAAGGCACGCATTCAGAGTCAAATCCGGAACTATGAGGAACTCCCACAGCTGATCACCAGCTTACAAGATTCACATGCACAAGTGTTGAGGAGCATAGATTTCATTGTGCGCATGCATGCGATCCCATCCATTAGCACACTCACTGAGGCGAAAGCAAAGAACCAAGTCCAACTGGAGCTGAACATGTACTTCGAGCAGTTGATGCACATAGCCACCAGCATAGACTTGCAGATGAGCGCATACACTATGCACCAGTATGTTACTAGTTCGGATGCACTCAAAACCATGATGCACATGCTATCTGACGAGTTGGACAAAGGTGCCAAATCAGTGTACCTGGATGCAACGAAGGCAAGAGTTCACTTTCAGAAGGATGTCACCACGGAGTACGCGGACACCATAACAGACTACCAAGCTTGGCATCAGTTTGCTACCATCGATCACCAAGAGGATGTCAACGAGTTAGTCTTCCCATAGCTATCCAAGTCCTAGTGATGTCTTGCATGGTGTACTCAAGCCCATTTTGTCTCACATGGGTACATGTGTAGATTGTATTGTAAACATGTTGTAAAGTGAAAGACCAAGTGTCAATAGTAGAATGTAAACAATCATGTGTAAGTTGAAGAGTCATGAGGGTAGGTGAAGAGTCACAAAGGGGAATGTCAAGGGTCACCCCACCCTTTGCTATATATAGAACCTCATAACTCATTGTACAGGCTTTTGGGAGCCAAGCTTCTGATAGGTATAACTTAGAGAAAGCTTGGAGTGTATTGTAACGAGCCTTGGCTTCTCCATAGTGTAGAGCAAGTACATCTCTTTGGAGGACAAAGCGGCAGTGACTATAAAATTCCGCTATCGCGGCTAGTGGTTGTCATGGTTGTATGTATGATTGGATCTTTCACTTTTTTAATATAACAGATCCAACATGTTTCATGCATATATTTTTATTGTAGTCTGGCTATCCTGGTTACTCTAACGATGTATGTAGTTGTAATTTACGCATGTATGTATGGACTATTTCGTATGTGTTTGTATGAATCTTATCGAAGCATGTTGTTGGTATAACTCATCACTTTGGATCATCAGTTATCCTGTTTTCCATCTCGTGATGTCTCTCAGCTCATGTGTTCCCTTTCAAGCTGCATGCTATCACAGGCTTCTAAGAGGTGCACTCTTTTACCCTATCGTGTGTTAAATCCTTTCATGCACCTTCCATGACTTGTTGTAAGGTCACACCCTTACTTCCAACAAGGACATCTTACTTACCTCTGTGCGCAACCGCAGTCAAGGTGATACCATACTACCCACTACTGGGACTCCTACTCCAAATGGTCTGAAGTTTAGTTGGGACTTCTAACGTGGATATCCCCTAACATGTTGGCGGGTACAACACCGTCAACAAGTAGATTCCAAAAATCTCCACTTAATCCAAAGAACACTCCTTCAATAGGTGTTTCCTTCTACAATTTGGGCAAAAGATAGCTAAGGCTAGCTCAACCTCTTCCTTATTTTTCTTCATCTACATCGTATCCAACTTGGAGCTTACAAAACTTAATATTTCTATTTTAAAGTCTTCTACAGATTTCCTATTTCAGCTCTTGTGATTTAGTTCCTAACAGTCTTACTAATCCTTGCTAATACATCCCATGGGCCTTTTCATGTTTTCATTGTTCCATATGAATTTATTCCACAAAGTTCCACAATGACATCATATGAAGTTGTTGGGATACATTTCCTCTAGCCATGAGGTTGAATAGTTCCATGCATTTATCTCGAATTCCTCTCAGCAGTAGAAAATGCAATGTTTCAGGAGCCAAATTGTAACACCCTCCTCTCACATCTACCCAAGCAACAGACCATCCGAGGTAAACATGCGACGAGAGGCCACTATGATATGATTCGACCTCCTAAGTCACATTAAGGAAGTGGAATCGACGGAAACACACCGTACAGACATCCAACATCATTAGCCGAACCCTTAGAAGACAAGTCATCCACTCAGACAGCCTGTCCCTAGGTCCCACTGTTGTTTTAGGTCTCTTGGGCCATAGTCTCTCTCATGCTATGGGCAAGGGAGTGACCAGTAACCTAAAGTTGCTCTCACAGGCCTGCCTGCCATCAATATAACATCCTCTTTAACTTCCATAGGAGTAAATGACCAAGAATTTTAACAATGTTGTTGTTGCTCTAGAATTCACAATCATTCAAATATGCAGTATAAATGCACAATGAAACACAAGGATTTTTATGTTATGTTTGCACAAGAAAGAGATCTTGATGTTAACGTCTAACCTAACAAAAATAATAATTAAATTAAAAATTATATAATGAAAATATTAAAAAAAAATAGTGTACATTGAATGGGATTATTCCTGCATAAGGCGCTGGAAAAATAACATTTAGCCAACAGTGTTGGCCTAAAAGAAAATTATAATAGATATAAAACTATGTTGGAATTATTAATCAACCATGTACCTATAAATGAAACTATAAAATTAAAAAAAAAGGTATTTGTTTTAATTATTAACCATAGGCATACCTATATATAATTTATAATAGTCCAAATTAATCATATAATTTAGAAGGGATATTTTATAATTTAAAAGGGATATTTTAAATTATTGAAATGATCACAAACGTCTACAATGGTTATGTTCCCATTCCTTGATTATTTAATATCCAATGCAAGAATAATCATTCATCAATTAAACAACGTTGAATATTAAAGAGTGACAGATCAATGGTTCATGTTCCCATTCCTTGATTATTTAATATCCAATGTAAGAATAATCATTCATCAATTAGACAAAGTTGAATATTAAAGAGTGACAGATTGCACAAGTGGTGTACTTCTTCCAGCGTTTTTATGATCATAAGTTATTATTAATAAACCTAGTTATTTATGCATTGAATTCACTATTTTTTTTAAGTATTTTAATTATTTTATGTTTAGATATTTTCATTGTTTTTTAAAGCGAGTCTAATGTTTTTTAATATTTAAATTTTATTTTCCTTTATATATTAAACAACTAAAAAAATTATAGATTTCAAATTTCAAGCTTATCACATATTATATTTCATTATTATAATATGAAAGTGACGGCACATTAACAAACAATTGAACCGGGAAATGAATAGATTTCAAAAGTATGACGTCTGTGAAAAAGGTTGCAAGTTCCATTAGGGTTGTATCTGATTAGCGTTGTGTTTAATTATGGCGTCGGAGGTCCAATCCATAGTCTCCACATCAATTTGATTCTCAAAAGGGTATTTGAACATATATTCCTGTAGCCATTCCTATAAACACTAAAATTATTGTTATACAAACTTACAAAACCTAAATATACAAAGAATATAAAAATTGGTTATATGTGTTGTATTTGTACTTTATGTATATGGAGAGAGATTATATCAAAATTTTCATTAGATTAATAATATGTCCATGACACTAGACACTTTGGACTAGAATTGAATTCAAAAGTAGCAAGGGACATCAATGTAGTTGGAAAACTACCATAGTGGTTGTTCAATTATCCAAACAAATTACAATTTGTTAGTATTGAAAAATATTTGATTTCTTTGGAAATTTTGAAAAAAAAAATTAGGTGTCTAAATTTTCCAAGTTTTTCAGGTCTGAGTTTATGCTTTCCAAGTTTGGCCAATTCTTTCCTGATTTTGTTAATTTCTTGAGTTGATGGCCCCTCCAATTTTTTTCCAATGACAAGTTTTGCAACATTGATTTGTATAGCTAGCAGTGTTTTCTTATTTGTTATCTCCAAGCATTCAGCCATATTTTTCTATGCAATATATCTTGCATTTTTTTCTCTTTGACACTCTTTCCTCTTTCAACAAGAAATTTACATCTCTATAGTTATAAATAATTATTCTGCATCTTTTTCCTAAAAACATGTCATACCTAAAATTATCTTGTAGTTTTTTAATGCAAATTCCTTCTCTCCTTTTCTTATCCATGCTTCTTTTCTCCATGATTCCTTCTCTTCAGATGGATTAATAATTAAATATCCATAAGCATGGGCCCTTGAATTTATTTTAACATTTTTTTCTTGGAATATTCATGAACAACTAGTATGGTTTTATATGCAAAATAATTTATGTTTCAAAAGAAACAATTTTGAATGGCTCAAGATTTCAACCATAAGTCACTTGGGACTTTGATTGGTTTCTTTCATGAAGCTCTTAACATGCAGTTATTGAACTAATTTTTTTCTTAGGGGCTACTTGAATTGAAATGGAAATAATTGAGGACGTGATTTGAATGGCATCATGGTGGATTCTTTAACACATGAATTTTCTTTCCATTCTAATCTTACCTGGACCATTGCATTCACATTTTGTCACAGTCTCTCATTTTGTGAGATTTCACTCCTAACTTGTGATGCTTAGAGCTCCCCTTGCCCAAAGGCTACTAGAAGAGCCTATTTTTTGGATCTAGAATAACGCTCGGGCTTTGAACATAGCTTATAAACCCTTATTATTAATGCCTCTTCTTAATGCTTAAAATAAATCCCTTCTATATATTATAATGTATTTCTTAATCTGCTATGGGAGTCCTTTAATTCAAGACATGGACTTCAATACTGACGTGTCTTACTTTTCATAAGGGAGTTGTCGTATTTATGTGTCTATTGGTTTTCCCCCTAGATCAAGCTTGGAAATGAATCTTGTATTTTGAAATACAACAATGTTGGTGTTAAATGACACCCTTAAGTATTAAATATCCTTTTTGTTATTTTAACTCTTTTGTCTAAAGCTATATTTTCTTGCTTCAATCCTCGACACCAATGCTTTAGAGTTATCCGCAGAAGCAATCCATTTTTGGTTTGTTCCTTTTACAAGTGTTTGGGTTGTTAGGCGAGAAATGGAAAACAAAGTAAAAATATTATTGTTCCCATACAACTAAAAGTAGTTACTAGGAATGATGATTACAATATGTATATGGGCATCCTGTTTGTTTTGCATTGCTAGAGGAAATATTTTTTTTTGCATTACAGAATGAAAATTTATAATGAAGTTTTTTCAAGTGAGACCTCCTTTTCAGATGATGAGTTGGAACATGGGATGTGTTATAGACATTTTTGGGCACTACAACCCCAAGCATAAAATGTCCATAAACCAAGGGCTCCTAAGTCCCTAAAAGTGTTGTTCTAACCCCTAAAGGAACAAGGTCAACTGATTACAGCTTCTCCCAGAAGTTCTCCATGAAAAACCACTCAGAACTGGTCAAAACAGGATCATTTCACCTACTCCATAGGCAAAGTGTGTTGCATCTCACCTAAGTACACTATGTGGGTGCGTTGCATTTCAAAAGCCCTTCTATGGGGTGCGATGGGCGAGAAGTAACAAATGGCAGTGTCATTCCGCGAGGTGGAGAGGCATGGAATCTTCCAGAAACTTCTCCTGTGACACGTGCCTCTCTGAATTCGACCAAGGATGAGTAAGAGATCATCAATCTCCAAGTGGAAGCAAGAACTATCAAAGGGAAGACACTAATCAAATCACAAGCTGACTCATCTCCCTTACAGATATCTATATATGGATCCCTCATCCCAGAGATCCAGAGGCTAGAATTTTGCATCTTGTAAGGAATTGTTGTTGGTTTCTTGAGACAACATCATAGTGTTGGGTGATCTAAGCTTTGTATGAGGTGAAGAAGGGCTTACTTGCTGAGAGGATGATGCTGGGTCAGAACAACTGGTTGTAACTCCCTTGGCTCTTTCTTGATTATCAATAAAAGCTATTCAAGTTTTCCTCCATACTCTTGTGTCATTTATGTTTTATGCATTTGTATGGTCAATTTACATCTGATCCTAGATTGTTTATGATTATAGATCCATGTTCTTGTATAGTGTTATGCTACTCTGATTCTACAGGTACTCTGTGAAGCTGGGCGTACAAGGAAGCAAGTAGCAAAGGACTATCAAAAGAGAGAGGAATCGAACTAGGAGATAAGCGCAAGATAGAGGTTGGTCTCCTTTGTTCTTCTCTCATCTATATTTCATAAAGGAAAAACGAAAGTAGCTTTACTTTGTTTGTTTCTAAGGTAGCTACCACACCTTAGTGGGATAAGCAGTTCTGTGTAGACACTTTTCCCTGTAACAAAATGGCGACTCCACTGGGGACCGATTAGGTTGTTTGTTTATCTTCCTTGTTGTTTATTTTATAAACTTACAAACGGAGCCTGAAGTCGAGCCAGGTAGCTTTCGAACTGCATTTGTTATGCAAATGCAAAGTAGATAAATGCCGCTTCAGTCAATCTCCGGGTTTTGTTTATGAATTAAACAACTGATTTACAAACTCTCGGATTGCCCTTGTGGTAGCTCTAGTAACCTCCTTAGATCTACCCCTGATTGTTGATTTACTGATTAGCATTTGATCGGCCAAAACCTCTGAACTGAATTGCAAACTGTGACCCGGAACCCAAGCGAAGTCTCGTCTCTGGCCCAGCACAGGCTCTGTTCTTTGAATCTGAAATTCAGCGCACTTTCCGAGTGTAGTAGGTGCACTGCATTTCAAGTTCACTGTGTTATAGGTGCGCTGATCAGACTAGACATTGTTCCTCAGTTTTGGTTTCTGTGATTCATTCTTTTCAGTTCTATTCATGAGTCTTGCTGCCTGTAATCAGTATACCTATGTCTGAAACCCCTTTTCCTTGTTGTTATTCCACCTCCATTGTGCAAAGAACTGTAAATGTTTTTGTGTATTTGTTGAGTCATTTTCAGTTCTCCTTTACAAAAAAGTAACGTAGTTGTACTGTCGTTTCTCGATTTGAAAGTGTCGTAAGTGTCGTTTTCGTAGAAGAGAGACTGATTGCTCTTGATAGTCAATTACCCTGTTACTATTGTATTTGATCTGAATTTGTAGTTTTTCTAGTGTCGAAATCAAGTATTCATTTCCGAATCGTAAAGTGTTGTGATTGTCTTCATTTTTTATTTTGAAAAGAAACTTGTTAGTAATTGTCGCTTGAAAAGTAATTCAGATTTGTGCATTAGCTTTCTTTTTATCATTCACATACTAAGAAATCCGAAAACAAATACATGCATGTGCATTTGCATTTAGACTGTTTGATTGGTTTGATTTAGGATAGTGCATATAGTGTGTGCCCTTTGCTCTTTGTGAAAGAATATTGTCTCTCTTTCCTGAGTAGCTAAGATTTTCATTGCACAAAGAAGATAAAAGACTGTTTATCATCTTAGATTGCATTTTAGGAATTGTACATCTACATCACGCGGTGAACCTGAAAGGCAAATTTCTTAAACAAGATCAACTATAAAATAAATTTAATGAATCTAACAACGCTTTGGAACTTAATGCACAGCATCTAGAAGTCTAGGCTAGAGACGTATTCCGGCGTCGTAAAGCCTGGTAACTGTTGTTCTCACTGTTGGTTGGGTGATTCCTCCACTTTGAGACGATAAGTGCCAGTACGGACTTGTGCTCCCATGCACCGTCGAGTATATTTTGGGAGACCACAATAGACTTAATCCTTTATCCATAGGAAGTCGTGTCTGCCGCCCTATCGATCGCAATGCACTGAACACAACATTCAGAAAGATTGACTGCCGTACTGTAAAAAGTATTCTGCAGTTTTGCGATTGGTTTGGTAATCCCTCTACCTAGATTTCCAGAGCAGTCCCTTTCGTTCCTTTTCAGACTCCTTAATGGAAAAGGTCCATCTGAGCACTTGTCACTTCAGGCTCATTAAAAATCGAAGGCGACTAAAGTCATCTTTTGTTTTTCTCGACTCTTAAAAATTGAAAAAACAAGTTGTGGCAAAGCGTCTAAAATTCATCTAATTCGGAAACATACTTCCCCTTGATTTTTAGTTGATCGAGTAATCCGCAATCATGGAAGAAAGTCAATTGAAACCCTGTCGTTCGCGGAGGCTTACGAGTCAACCGTCTTTGTCTCCAAAATCGAAACTATTACGGACAAAGCGAACTCATTTAACCGGTTCCAGATCTCCTGGTAAAGTTAGAACAAGTATTCCAACAACATCGGAGACTCCGGTTACTCCAAACATTTCTGGTATCCCTGCCTTTACAGAAGAAGTTCAGCAGCCACCGAAGGACAGTAGTATTGACCCTAGTCTGAGGGTAAGCACTTGTATCACTAAACCAGTTCCATCTACAACCGGTTCGGAGAGTGTTGTTCCCCAAACATCTGTCGCTGCAGATTCTATACCTTCTTCGGCACCAGAAATATTCTACGGACCTGACGGTCTACCTCTTCCACCTGGTCTGATTGCTATAGAAGAGATTGTGGAGGATCCTCCATCTAGTACTCCATCGCAATTTGGAGTCGGGATCACTCTGTATCCTTCTTCATCAGAAATTAGTCTACCGCCAGCGGAAGCTCCTGTAGAATCGCTAGGTAATCTTTTGGATAGACTAGAAATGTCTGAACAACCGTCAACATCTAGGACTGTGTCATCTAACACAGCGACAGCAGAACTTCTTGCTATCACTCCAACAATGTTCGCCGGTATACCATCTGTCCCAACTAGCTCTCAATCGCTAGAAGGAGCCCACTCAGGGGCTATTTCGATGGTATGGTCCGTTCCTATTTGTTCATCCGGAATAATATCCGGGAACTCTTATGTTGAGTCTCAACAAATTGATCCATTTGGAGGTCAATTTGGGCAGTCCGGCCCTCAAGGGCAAACCATTCCCTTAAGTACCGGATTACCGCCGTATGGGGGGCAGTATACCCTTTCATTGTCCCCTCCGGGAGGACAGCCATATGGGAGTTCACAACAAAATTCGGGTTATGTTGGAATTACATCGAGCGGTTGGGTATCGATACTACCTCAACAACCAAGAGTTGTATATTCAATGCAACAATATTTACCTATGTCAAGTATACCAACTACGCCAGCTATTGTGACGGTGTCGCAAGTTCAAGTGTTGCCTGTTGTATACCAACCTCAGGTTTCTCAGGTTGTAACGCAACAACCTCTTGACCCTACAACTCAACCACAATCGCCGACTGGTGGATTGACACAGGTTCAAACGGGTACAATTACCCCTCATCTTGGTCAAACAGTTAGTATCGGGCAACAGCACATGGCTTCACAACCATGGCTAGTGCAATACCAACAACCGCAATTCCAACAAGTATACCAAGGATCTGAGCAACAAATCTTTGCAAATAGTGGGCAGCCGTATATTCAAAACGGTCAAAATCAACCATTCTACAATGGTCATGCCCACCAACCTTACCAAAGTTACCAGCATCAAATGCATTATGCTGGTATGCAAAGACCAACTGCTCAGGCAATCCCATCTTATCCTGGGTATGCTTCACCTAACCTGAATCAACAGTTACCCTTCATGGCGACTTTAGAGTTACCTAATTTAAATCGGTTAACAAACGATCCAATCGCTTACGCCCCTTGGTGGCTAGCGATTCCGCATAAACTTCCATTAGATATTCCTAAATTTAATGGAAATCCGGGTGAGGATCCGTCGAATCATGTGATGACCTTTCATCTGTGGTGTTCATCAAACACCCTAAACGATGATTCGATTAGGCTTTGCCTTTTTCAGAGGACGTTAACTGGTCCGGTAGCAAAATGGTATATCGAATTGCCCAGAGCTTCGTTTGACAACTTCAGTACCCTAGCCACAACCTTTTTAACCCATTTTCAGTTACCGATAAGGTACGAAACGGGAACGGAACTTCTTACCAATTTCAAACAAACAACGGCCACTCACATATCTGATCATATACATGAGTGGTGACGTCGTCGTAGAATGGTAAAAACGTATGTTCCTGATCAGCTTTTAGCTGAATGGTTTATTAAGTCATTATTGCCTTCCATCACGGAAGATGTGGCAAAAGGGGGAGTCGTCACCGAAGAGCAGGTTATCGCTCGTGCACAATATTTGGACTTGATTTACACTCAGTCTGGCACGCTCTACGATAAGATACCTGACGCTCCTAGACCGAAATTCTCAATCCCTCCTCCTCCTAAATCAAACAATGACTCTCATGCTAGCGATGGCGTGATTGGCGCAACAGACACGAAATCGACAAAGGCTACATCTAAAAAGGCCCGTAAGATTTCCAGTCAAAATTCAAAAGAAGAATTTCTTGCCTCGGAAGTAAATGTTGTATCGACAAATAAAGACAAAGAAACCAAGCAACCAGGGGGCAAGAAGAAAAGCAAAGGGAAGAAGAAGAAACAGGAAGAATCATCACCTGAAAAGTCTTCTGCAAACCCTTCTGGAAATAAGAAACCAAATCATCCATGTTTTATATGCGATGAGGATCATTGGACATCAGATTGTCCGTATAAAGCTGAGCTTAAAAAATTCTTCAAGAATACAAAGACCTCAGCAGTATTAACTGATTCGTTTTCGAATCCAGGAACAAATCTGGTTGACAGCGGAAATGCTTCCCCGTCTCAAGTGCTGATGTTGTCAGTTTCCAAACAGCAAAATGATGCTTTGATATTGACAAGGAATAAAGATTATGGGAATCCACAGCTGTCGAACAACGAGGATAAAGATCAACCTAGTAGTTCGACAACAACTTCGACAGAAGTTACGTTGCCCATCATTCTTGAGTTGACAATAAAACCGCCAAAGGGAGTAGTACACAAGTCGACGTTTAATCCTCATGCTAGAGCAGCACAGCATTATAATATAGTGGAAGATTTGGCCCAATCGCCATCCGCTATGTCGACGCTTGAGGTACTACAAAATTGCCCATCCCAAAAGCAGGCTTTATTATCAGCCATTGGTGGGATAGACCCAAAGGATTCCAATCTTGTATCCTTTGATCATAAAGGATACGATCCTCAGTTACCAGCTCAACTAGCTTTCCTCGTTCAAGTGAAAGCCCTCAACAAAACTGTTCATCGAATGATTATTGATGAGGGGGCATCTACATGTATTATGTCGATGAGTTGCTAGAAAACTTTAGGATCTCCAACCTTGTCGCGATCTTTGACAACATTAAAAGCATTTGACGGACGAACATATAACCCATATGGTATTCTAAGTAACTTGAAGGTGGAATTAGGAGGAAAAAGAGTAGAAATAGATGTTGAAGTAATCGACGGAAATCTCGATTACAACATCCTACTGGGAAGACCATGGATATATGCTATGGCTGCTGTTGTGTCGACCTATTTTAGGAAGATTGCATTTCCCTTTCAAGGAGGGATTACAATCATCGATCAACAAAACTTCCTCCCTAATGGTTCTCAAGTTACGGGAAGCATTCCAATGATCCATGGAAGCCCCCATTCGCTTCAAAATATCGGAGTAGGCCTACTAAAAGACCCTGTATTAATGGGAACTTTTTCCCTTCCACCTCCAATCAATTTGGCGGAAGTAGCGTCGATAGGAACCTGCAATATGATATCTTCAAAAAAGATCTCAGAAAACGATATCGACATGGATCATGCGCAGGTTTTGCCTCCAAGCCCAACAAAAATATTGTAGCAATCAATGTTCCTAGCATGGGAAGCAAACCAAAATCAACGCTCATCAAGCGTTTGGATATATAGGTCTAAGGAATATGGCACCCCTTCAGATCCTTGGTCGAGAGTGCATGTCACCGACGAAGGAATTGCTCAATCAATGGTAATTGAAGGGGCACCATGGGAAGATTACCACCATCATTCCCTTCTTCCGGATTGTGAAGAAAATACTCCTGATGACCTTCATCATCCTTAAGTTTTAATTTTCTATCAAATACTGTAAACACGGTGGATTTCGAGCGAAACTTGTCCAATATTGAAGAGACTATCGCCATAAATATCTCGACCAAAACAGATGTTGTAGAGAATATTTATGTTGGCAAATGTTGTTCTCCTTCAGAACTGGAAATATATAACGCTCTTTTTCACGAGTTCAGAGATGTCTTTGCGTGGTCATATAATGAAATGCTAGGCATTGACTCGAGTATCGTTGAACATGAAATCAAGATGTATCCAAATGTCAAACCAGTACGACAACGGCTACGGCAGGTGCACCCCAAGAAAGCCGCTGCCATCAAGGCAGAAGTTGAAAAACTTCTCCATGCTGGTTTCACTTACCCGGTTCCTCTAACCGATTGGGTATCGAATATTGTCCCTGTTATGAAAAAACAAGGAACAATTAGAGTGTGCATCGGTTATAGGGATGTAAATCAAGCTTGTCCAAAAGACAACTACCCTACACCCTTCATCGACCAGATAATTGATGAATGCGCCGGATGTGAAATATTTTCATTTATGGATGGATTCTTTGGGTATAATCAAATAAATATCCGCCCACAGGACCAGTCAAGGACTGCATTTATTTGTCCGTGGGGCACATTCGCATATCGAAAATTACCCTTTGGTTTAAAGAACGCAGGGGAAACATTTTAGAGGGAAATGAATTATGCCTTCCATGACATCAAAAACATCGTTCAACCGTACCTCGACGACCTTCCGGCTCATTCGCGAAAGCGGACTGATCATCCGCAGCATTTAAGAGCAATATTTCTACGTTGTCGACACTACAAGATACGACTCAATCCACACAAATGTGTATTTTGTGTCAGTTCTGGTCGTTTACTTGGCTTTGTAGTCTCGAAAGATGGGATTCGTCTCGACCCATGTAAGGTTCAAGCAATCATAAATTTGCCTCCACCTTCCAATTTTCTTCAGATTCAGAAACTCCAAGGGAAAGCAAACTTTCTGAGGAGGTTCATTCCAAATTACGCCGAACTTGCTAAAGGTTATACGCGTCTTTTGAAAAAGGAAGTACCCTTTGTCTGGGATCAGGTTGCGCAAGCTTCCTTTGATGCTTTAAAAGAATCCCTAATGAAAGCATCATTAATGTACGCTCCTGATTATCAAAAAGACTTTAACCTGTATCTGGCTGCAGCGGATACAACCATCGCAATGGTTTTAGTTCAAGAAGACAACGGAATTGAACATCCTATATATTATTTAAGTAAAAAATTAAATGATACAGAAAGCAAATATTCTTATGTTGAAAAGCTAGCGCTCGCAGTTGTTCAAGCAATACAGAGATTTCAACACTATGTCCTCTTTCGAAAAACTACCATTCTGTCAGATTGCAACCCCATGACTTATATATTGTCGCGACAGTTGTTGGGGGGAAAATATTCAAAATGGATAGCGATTCTACAAGAGTTTGATCTGATATCTCCAAGCAATCTGTGGTATGGGGATATAATCATTTATCTCCAAACCCAAAAATATAGGCCCAATACCTCTCGCTCCGAACAAAAACGTATTCGATACCAATCAAAAGACTACATGATCGTCGGTGATACACTTTACCGTCGTGGTGTCGATACAGTTCTACGGAGGTGCCTCACCCATGAGGAGGCCGAAAAAGTCCTGAATGATTGTCATTCAGGCGCGTGTGGGGGGCATCAATCCGGTTACGCTACAGCACAAAAAATTTTACGAGCAGGATACTTCTGGCCAACAATGTTCAAAGATTGCATAACTGCAGTCAGAAGTTGCCATGCCTGTCAAATTTTCGATAGCAAAACCAGAAGACCACCAGCACCTCTGCAGCCAATAGTTGTTGTCGGGCCATTCGCCAAATGGGGCATCGATTTCATGACATGTAACCCCACCTCGACCGAGGGGCATGGGTATATCATAGTCACAGTTGACTATTTTACCAAATGGGCCGAGGCGATGCCTACATTAGATAATACTGGTGAAACAGCTGCCCTCTTCTTTTTCAATCATGTAGTCGCCAGATTCGGCGTCCCACAAGCTATAGTCACAGATCATGGATCACATTTTCGCAATCACATGATGGTCGAATTAGCTGCCAAATTAGGGTTGTCTCACGACAGCTCTACTCCATATTACCCGCAAGCCAACGGACAAGTTGAAGCAATCAACAAGGTCCTGAAGCGCATGCTGCAAAGGATGATTGGAGTTCACAAAAGAAGCTGGCACCTAATCCTATACTCAGCCTTGTGGGATTACCGAACATTGGTAAGGAATGCAACCGGGTTTACACCTTTCCAACTGGTGTATGGCCTAGAAGCAGTCTTACCAATCCAGTGTGAAATCTCATCCCTCAAACTCGCAATTGACCTTCTCCCCGGAACTTCAGAAGAGGAGGCTCGTTTCTTGGAACTAATCCAATTGGATGAAACCCGTCGTGATGCTGCTTTGGCTAACAAAGCCCATAAGAAACGAGTCAAGGCGCAGTTCGACAAGAATGTCAAACCAAGAAGGTGACTTGGTCTTGCTTTATGACCAAGAATCTGATAAATTGGGGGCAGGTAAATTCAAGTCTTTATGGATGGGCCCCTATATTGTTAAGCGAGTATTAGCAAAAGGAGCCTACGAGTTAATGGATTATGACGGGATTCCACTGGCACAACCTCGTAATGGGTTGTACCTTAAGCGTTACTATGCGTGATTCAGTATAGTAACCTATATGCTTTTGTTATGTTTTTGTTTTCGCTAAAGTATTTGTTTTGGTCAAGTAATCCACTTTTTACATTTATTGCAGATGTCAAACCTATTGGAGTCATGTGTTGGATATGCCGACGGAGCGAGTCGTAGTTCGCGGAACCTATCTTCCGCGGCCTGGGCCATTTTTTATCCAAGCGGCGAGTTAGTAAGTTTCAAAGGGGTATGTATTGGTCGATCAACGAATAACATCGCTGAATATAGTGCGTTGATATAACTTCTCTCTGATGCCATCACACATGGTATACGCCGACTGATTGTCAGGCTAGACTCATAACTCGTCATACTACAACTCACTGGTATCTACTCTGTCCGAAATCCAACTATTTATTGCATGTTCCTAAGGGTTAAGATTTTGGAAAGGCAATTTGATTTTATTCAATATCAGCATATTTCCATAAGCTTAAACACATTAACTGACTCATTGGCAAATTATGTGTTAGATAGACATTTGCAACATTTATAAAAAGAAGCATCCCATCAATATTTGCGTTTGGATCATGTAACTTAACCAAAATAAAACTCCGAAAATCAAAAATATATATATAACTGTTTATGGTTTACACATAATGTTCTGTAACCAAGAAAAAATTGGTCAAATGACCCAAAACTAAAAACGCTAGGGGGCACCCTAGTCTAATGATGCTCGTGATAGCAAGTCACAGCCTGTGTGATCATGCGTAAGAGCCTAGTCCATCGTCTTGGCACACCAGTAGTATGCCGCTGCAACCTCAAAGGCAACTCGTCAGTCCTCACATCTGGAATACCGAGAGTGAGGCCCTTGACTTGGTCCTGTAATGCTGTAAGAGTCTCGGCCACATCGAGGTCGCGAAGGATAGCCCTTCCAATAGCCTCTCCTGCTGGGGCGGCAGCTGGCACTCTCAGGCGTGCTACTGGTCGAACGGGACCGACATCTGCATGAACACATGAGTTTGATTAGTCTTGATAGAATAAAGCACAAGGACATTATAAAAGAAAAACGATAAACAAGAATATGGTCAAAGAATTTACCAATGGCACCCCATTGTTCGCCAGCCGGCAGTACTAAATCTGGGTCACCCCGGAAGTCCATACCAGCATATGGATACTCGGAATAAACCATCTCCTGACAATCAAACCACCCAAAGAAGGTATCAGAAAAGGAAATCTGAGACTGACCAGCATGTCTAGACATATGGTCGACCCATCTCTGCATACGTGGTTCAGTCGGTGAAGGTAAATCGAGTGCAATATACTGCGGCTGCATCAGTGGTATCTTTTCCAAGGCGAAGGCGGTCAAGATAGAACCATATCCAAAGTTCTTCAACCTCCCACTCTTCACCTTGGTCAACTGTTCTTTCATCACAAGGAGTATTGCGTCGCACCAGTTGAACACCTTCGGTTGGAGACATTCCAAGGCATACTGCATATAAGATCGGTTGGCTACATGAAGAGCCGCACCACCAGCCATCCTACCAAAAGTAAACAGAATAGTCCTCAGGGACCTGTCAGTGACATCATGGATGATGATCTTGCTGTCTTTACTCGGCTGAGATCCCTCTCTGCAATACCTGCGAACATAATCTCTAATGGATTCACCTCCTCGGGCCGAACCTGATAAAGAGATGGGGGCACCCGGCCTCGATAAGCCGGTCAAGAAATAGATGTCCACTACAGTCAAGGGGATGGATTTGCCCCTAATCTAGAACACATGGCTGGTAGGATCCCAAGCATCAAGCAAATACTGCAGCAAGTTGATTTGTTGTCTCATGCTAAGAATGCGGAAAAACTTCAGCAAGCCACAGTTCCGCAGTGCGTTTACTGTAACCGGATCATGTAAATCAAGCATGTCCTCTTCTTCATGCTCACGTTCTCACCATGTAATAGTCATCTTGCTCCAAAAATCTATGAAAACAAACAAGAGAAGAGTTAGATCCCGATTTGGCGAGAAACAGGCAAAATTTCCATAAAAAATTGTGCATAAATTTCCTCCCTTGCGCCCATCGCACCTACAGTAGTGTTCTGGGTGCATTGCATGTCAGTTGGCCAGTAGACAGGCTAACATCCAACGCAGCTTTCGATACACAAGGGGTGCGCTAAATCCAGGGCGAGTTTTTCAAACCCCAGAGGCTCAGAAAAACCAGGGATCAAGCTCAGAATGCAAAATGGAAGGCATGAAATGAAAGAGCTCGGGCTTAGCTCCTACCTAATCCAGACGGCGCCGAGAATCGTCCACAGAATCTCCCGGAATCAGCTGATGAAAATCAAGGGGGAAAAGAACCTCCAAAGCTGCAACAAACCAAAGTTCAAATGAAATGGTAAAATGAGAGGTAAAAGCACTTTTAAATTACTTTTTACGTAATTCAAGTAAAATATTAGTGCTCTAACTCATTTTTCAAACATATATTGTTCATTTCTAACTATTTTGATGAAGCAATTGAAAATGCAGTACAATCTTTAAAAGAACGAAGCTATTTATGGTAAAGTCAAGAAATGACCGTTGTATCGAGCAGTTTTAGCACATAGTTCAAGCTTGTTAAAAAATAAACATAAGGCATGAGCAGATGTTTCTCCCCGCGTTTAATCTCATTAAAAAATGAACTATTTCTCGGTAAATAACCATCGTGAATGTAGTACTTTAGCCTTTAAAGCCTTGGTCGTGTTCTCATCATCACCTCCACTCTGTATTGGCCGATCATTCACCTCCATTTGATTGTTTACCCCTTTTGAGGAACAGCTGCGAAGAGTGATCCCGCTAGCCATCCTTGTAACACTGCCGTGATTGGAAAATTCCAAACCTTACCTGGAATCAGCTGCTACCCAATTTTATCACTCATTCCTCAAAAGATGAGTCTCCTTTAAGCTCTTTTCAACTGACTCGTAAAATATGAAAAGATTGCCAAGCCATTGGCCTCTCTAGCTCGTTAAAGGGACCGGAAGTGCTATCCCTCCTTTAGATTTTAATCTTTTTGGACCTGAGGGATTATTACACAAAAAGATCGAGCACTTGTTTTGTTCGGCTCATTAAAAGTATCGAAAATTCATCCCTTCTGTATTGTTTTATACTTTTTCGGACTTAAGGGATTGGATGACAAAAAAGGAATTTTTGAGTTTCCTTTACGTCCCTTTTCAGACTCTCTAAAATTGAACAGGACCGAGTTATCTTTGTCGTTAAAATCGTTAAAACCTAATAGCGACAAACTTGTCTATAGCAGACAAGAACGAGTTTCACTATCGCTAGGCTCATTAAAACATAGCGATGGGTTTGCCCGAAGGGAAAATTATAGAACAAGCATATGTTATCCTCCTCAAGCTTGACAAAAATAAAGAGGTACTGGTCAGCAATGACTGGGGAAAAATTGGGAAGAAAACTTGAAGAAACTTTGTTGGTAGCAAGTCGCTCTTGAACATGACACTTTCACTCCGCATCCAACTCGGGTTGGGTTGTTTCATTCACCGGTCACATCACCATGGTCCCATCACACCATCCACATTTAGGGTTAATGCTACCAATCCATCACGTCAGTCTCGCCAATATGTTCAAGAGAAGTCATTCAGAGAATTCACCTGTGTCTCACCCACTGCAATACATTTACACTCCATTCTTTCATGACCGCCACCCTGAACCTTATATCACCAGATCGTTTTCACCTCCATTAAAATCATTTGCTCCGTTCTATGTCATTGATGTGGGATTCATTAAGGCCCTCCTATGACAGATTTCTTCTTGTCGACATCAGCTCATTATCCAAGAAGTCAATCTAGGAACACCCCGTTCAGTACTTTGAAGCTTGCATGCCTCAATGGCAATTTTCTCACTTCCGGCGACAGGTTTACATCAATGGCCTTCGACCGAAAGATTTTGTGTGGTGTTCGACGCCAAGTCCTTTATTAACACCACGTGAATTGTACTGCAGTACCTTGAGGGTCATTATCATTATCGGTGATTCCTCTCGCGCCTGTTAACAGCTTACATCATTGGCTGGTAATCAGGCGATGTCTTTCCATGTTCGACTCCAGAACATCTCTCACATGGATAGACTTGTACTTCGAGTGAAGATCGAACGAGATTGAAGACCCGGATCTAGTTTCATCCATCCAGGCTGCGATATATATTTAGGGAAATAAAGACATCAAATGTACATCGTTGTTGCACAGATAATCATCCAATCAAACGGATGATGGCTCTACCAGAATCATCAGTCTACACTCAGACGATTGTCTGTCCTATGTACAGGAAAATGAATTTATAAAGCTGAGCATGGGAATGCCCGCCTCAGCTAGATCATGAAAATATTATGAAGATAATGTATTGTATTGTATCTTATTACAGGTCTCCTCCCAGCTTGAAAGAACTTCGGATCCTCATAATAAAGCATTTCACCCGACATCAAAAAGATTAACGACCTCATGCTTTAGGGGGCAACTGTTATAGACATTTTTGGGCACTACAACCCCAAGCATAAAATGTCCATAAACCAAGGGCTCATAAGTCCCTAAAAGTGTTGTTCTAACCCCTAAAGGAACAAGGTCAACTGATTACAACTTCTCCCAGAAGTTCTCCATGAAAAACCACTCAGAACTGGTCAAAACAAGATCATTTCACCTGCTCCATAGGCAAAGTGCATTGCATCTCACCTAAGTACACTCTGTGGGTGCGTTGCATTTCAAAAAGCCCTTCTATGGGGTGCGATGGGCGAGAAGTGACAAATGGCAGTGTCATTCCGCGAGGTGGAGAGGCATGGAATCTTCCAGAAACTTCTCCTGTGACACTTGCCTCTCTAAATTCGACCAAGGATGAGTAAGAGATCATCAATCTCCAAGTGGAAGCAAGAACTATAAGAGGGAAGACACTAATCAAATCACAAGCTGACTCATCTCCCTTACAGATATCTATATATGGATCCCTCATCCCAGAGATCCAGAGGCTGGAATTTTGCATCTTGTAAGGAATTGTTGTTGGTTTCTTGAGACAACATCATAGTGTTGGGTGATCTAAGCTTTGTATGAGGTGAAGAAGGGCTTACTTGCTGAGAGGATGATGCTGGGTCAGAACAACTGGTTGTAACTCCCTTGGCCCTTTCTTGATTATCAATAAAAGCTATTCAAGTTTTCCTCCATACTCTTGTGTCATTTATGTTTTATGCATTTGTATGGTCAATTTACATCTGATCCTAGATTGTTTATGATTATAGATCCATGTTCTTGTATAGTTTTATGCTACTCTGATTCTACAGGTACTCTGTGAAGCTGGGCGTACAAGGAAGCAAGTAGCAAAGTACTATCAGAAGAGAGAGGAATTGAACTAGGAGATAAGCACAAGAGAGAGGTTGGTCTCCTTTGTTCTTCTCTCATCTATATTTCATAAAGGAAAAACGAAAGTAGCTTTACTTTGTTTGTTTCTAAGGTAGCTACCACACCTTAGTGGGATAAGCAGTTCTGTGTAGACACTTTTCCCTGTAACAGGATGGCATGGTTGGAAAACTAAATTCAAAAACTACTTTAAATGGTCTCTTTGAGCAATAAGATAACAAGATCAATGTGCCTTGAGATTTTCTATTTTGAAAAACATTGTTCTAAGTGGTTTTCCTTGAGTTGTTTTAGTTACATGTGCTTCTTTTGAATTGATTGTGTTACCATGCACGTGTACTGTAAGTGAGAGATGAAATGCTATAACTGAATGAGAGAGGCATAATGCTAGAACAATTCAGTTAGTTTAAAAAAAAAAACTCTACTTGTTTGTATCATGTTTCCCTAATATATTAAAGTTTAATGTGTTCTGATCTCATGTCAAACAAGGGTGTGTTATTTCCTTTATTCATACTTTGATACTTATATTTTTTACTAGGAGGATTTAGTATGGTATATGTAGATCATGTCTATAGGAGCTGGAAAAAAATTGATTGTTGATTACCAATGCAGGAGAAATGCATACAAATAATGAAGAGAAGTTCAAATCATTTTTCAGAGTCTCGAGGAAGACGTTTGACTACATATGCTCCCTAGTAAAACTAGATTCATCATCAAAGCCATTATCCGTTATTGTAACAGTAGAAGGCAGGGTGCTAACAATTGAAAATCAAGTTGTTATTTCTCTAAGAAGGTTGGCTTCAGGTGAATCTCAACATAATGTAGGAGAATCATTCGATGTAGGGAAATTACGTAATTCATTTGTTGTAGCTTGCAAATTTCTCATGGCATATATTATTGAAGTTTTGTAGGTTGGTAGATGACCCCTGCTTCTCAAAACAAAGAAAAAGGAAGAGAAAAAAGGGCTTATTACACTAGGAAGCTTAAAATCTTACAGTGTAGGGAATTTGTATTGAGTATTTTGTGCAAATTGTATACAGAAATGGAGCAGGGGGTTGCTCAGGCCATTCTTAGGGGTCAGATAGATTTCAAAAGAGATCCATGGCCAAAATTTTATGAGCATGCCAAGAGTCTTGTCTGGCAAGTGCTTGAGCTTGATCCTAAGATTCGGTTAACTACTCAACAAGTGCTTGGTATGTTGCTTTTTGTCATAACTAAATTATAGCTTGAGGCCTACAAGGTGCAGTTTTAGCTTGTAGGATTGAGTTCAGTTTATAAAAGTAATTAAACGGGAGAGAAAATTTCAAATTATTTATATCATATGTGAATTAAATTTAACTGCCACATTTAAAGATCCCCAGCAGAAAAGAAGCATACATAATAATGGAAGAAAAGCATGAAACTATCTTTTGCTGGTTAAAGGAGTCCAATTCACTTGGTAAAGTTACATTTAATGGTGAAGTGGGCCCTTCATCACCTATACAGTTGAATGAAGATTCATGTTTGTTAAGGGAACTTTAGTCTGCAGTGTTTAGGGAAGTATGATTTTGTTAGAGCTTGTAATGTTGCACCTTACAAAGTTTTTTAACATCTTTATTTGAAAGCCCATAACCACTCCAACATCTACATAGTACAATCTAAAGGAAATAACTCCAAAGAGTGCTCTTAGTGAAAAGGTCAATCATAGGCTCTTCATTCAGCAGGCATGAGCTCCTTGTGTATCATCCCCTTTTATAATGTCTTCAAGCACCACCACTCCCTCCAATGTGATTGAACTTTCTTGCTCATAAGAAAATAAAACCACAATTAGATACAGATGCTAGGGATGATTGAATTAGGTGCATACAACTAAAGTGGGAATAACAACCATCTGTGGATGGTGCAATCCCTGGCTTGATTAACAGGCATCATAAAAAGTTCAAGCTTCAATATCTGCAACCTAAAGGAAACATTCCCAAATAGTGCTCTTCATAAAGCAATCAATCATAAACTATTCACTTACAGGCATGAACTCCTCGTGTATCATGCACAACCACTCCCTCCATGCACTTGAACTTTCTCCCAGGTGACCAAATAAACACACTATTAGACACATGTCTATGAATAACATATCCTACAATAATAGAAGTCCAAGAGACAACATCCCGTTTACACATTTTACTGAACATTTTATGTGCATCACCATCTACAAAAAGAGCTCCATAGCCTTATCAAGATACCCCTTACGTGCATATCCAGCAAGTATTGCAATCCATGAAACCATGTCCCATTCAGGCATTTGAAGAAAAAGTTTCATGGCCTCATCTACGTTCCCATCCTTTACATACCCTGATATCATAACATTTCAAGATACTACATTTCGTTCAAGCATTATGTCAAACACTTGTTGTGCATTCTCTATGCAACCACATTTAGCATACATATTTACAAGAGAACTCCCCACAATGACATTACACTACAATTCACTGGTAATTATGTCATGGTGGACTCCTTTGTCACTTTCCAGATCTACCAAATTAGCACATGCTGAGAGAACACTAGTGAATGTGAAATGGTTAGGTTGGGTACCTGTTTTTTGCATATCACAATAAAAGGCCAGTGCCTCCTTGTAAAATCCCCGCCTCGCATAATCAGACACCATTGCAGACGATGACACCATATTTAGTTTAGACATTTACTTAGGTAGGTAGGGTGCCCCTATCTCCCATCTCCCTATAGAGTACTTTGGTCACATCTTCTTTCTTCTATGATATTGGTTCCTATGCTACCGCCTTACGATGTTTCCTTTACAACTATTAAAAAATAAAAAATAAAAAAAATTCTTGTAAAATATTATATTAAAAATAATAATTTATTATTAAAATATTTGTAGCATGATCTATCTTCTTGCATATTAATTTATCGAAACAATGGAAATTTAAAAAATCCTTCCTCGATCTTTTAGCACGAAGAAAAAAAAAAACTTTAAAAGCAAACCAATTGAAATTGTTTAACGACTTTAATGTCCTTTCGAACCCGAATATACAAATAAAAATAAAATATAAAACCTAACACCAATTTGAAATTTTATATAATTTAAAGTTAAATAAACAAATATTGATTTTAATGGAAAAGGACAATTATCACCATCTTTTGAGCCAATGCTCAATGGTTAACCTTACTCGATGCTGCAAATACCTTTTCATTTGGTGGCATTATCCAATGAAATGTCCACGACTCTCTGCTGAAAATGAAAAGTACATTTTTATTTGCTGGCAATGAAATGTACATTTACTAAATAGCACTTCTAGTGGCTTAATCTTGTCCACGACTGCTACATTGTACGCCTTGCGGTTTTCCACTCGCATGTTCCCCGGAATTCTTTTGACCCACTACTTTTGACTTATCAACAACTGTGCACAAACTTTATTATTATTATTATTGTAACGTCTGCAAACTTTCTAGATTCTCCTGGCGAATGTTTTCTCAATATTTAAGACAGCGGGGACACACAATTCTCACGCCATCTTCGTACCTTTACTGAATCCTCGGAGTCCCAGACATAGAGATTGTGCGCGGGGTTGCAGGTTGCCAGAACTCCGAAACCAGTTGCAGTTAACAGCACTAACTTAACATGAAGAAGGTAATTCAGCTTCCTAAATTCTCTCATTCATAACTTTCTTTTAGTCTCTGGACAAACTCATTTGATAACGGAATTGGTGCACATCATATTGTTGTTCATTAGCAATGAAAAAGAGAGTAACTTTATTATCATCAGAAAATAAAATCACATTCAGAAACATGTATATTTGCCCAATTACTATTCGGCATGATTGATAAATTTAATTAATTTTTTACTAATTATTATAGAATAATGGCTCAAATGAGAATCTAATAAATTTTAAAGTATTACAGTAAATAAAGATGAATGACTCAATCAGAGATTCGTATTCCTTTTTGATGGATTTAGTTTATTTTTTATAAATTGTATTGTTAGCAGGAGATTTGGGATTGGTTGCACCCGAAGCTATGCCGAAATGCTGGTAATCACAGCGTCAAAAATCCTTTGAAGGCGGGTAAGTTCAAAACATAAAATCTATGTGCAAACTAGAATCTACACAGAATCTTTTATTTAAACTAATTTTTTCAAAGTAGCATTTACCCGTTTTGAATGACTGGTTTGATGGGAATGAGTCGGAATGTGTGGATTGGGACACAGGGAGTCATGCGCGTTCCAGTGCGGCCGGGTTGGAGAAAAGGCGTATAAGTAGTATCACTTTCCATATGACCACGAAAAATGCCTCCAGCTTTTCGCCAGTCGGGTGTTGCTCCGACTCAAGAACGGTGTCGGGTGTCGGTGTCGATGTCGATGAAACGGAGGGCGTGTCGGGTGGAATGGAGAGCTTTGTTATCGGGGTCTTGGGGCAGAGGGGAGGATTCGACCACATTATTGGTGTGGAAGAAGCCTTAGGTGATAGACCCTGCTTAGACCTTATTCAAGAAAAGCCGCATGATCTGTCCAATCACATTATCCGGTCCCTGCAACCATCTGATGATGACCGCGTGAAAGAAATATATTGTGGATTCAGCTTTCTATTCTCGCGCAAAAAACATCGTCGGGATGTTTTCAATGCTTTCCAAGGCATAGAAAAGAATGGCAAACCAGAATTAAAATTACTGAGTGGCGACAAAGCATCAGTTGGAAGACTAGGGAAAATATTTGGGTGGAAAATTGATGGATCGACATTTTTGCATTGTCAGCGACCACAAGTTCTAGAGAAGGTAGAGTGACTGACTATTATGTCGAGCCGTTTTTGGATACGATTTCGTTGTATTAATCTTTGATGTGTAATACCCAACCACATGATTGTGCAGATAAGGCGAGTCTTCTTGAAAAAAACTGGTGGCGCAGCTAAGAAATTGGGCGACTGCTTAATCCAAAACACTTCAAAAGTAGAGGACGCATTAGAAGGTGTTGAACAAGAAAGCATGTATGTATATTCTGCGCTAACGAAGGAGGAGGACATTGGTTCTCAATTTGGAGCTGCAGATTATCGGATAATGGTCGATTCAGACTGTAAGCTGATTTTTCTCTCAAACAATATAGATAATATTATTTATTTGAAATTGCGTGCATATTTAAACTTTGTAATGGTGATGCTCACAGTTTATACTCTTAAAAATTATATTGCAGATGTCGTTCTGGAGTGGTAGAGACAGACGTTTGGAGGTTGTATTTTGTGGTGCTTGTGTTGTTCTTTCTGGAGTTTCAGAAACTACAGCGTTCCCAGCAGCCCTCGCTGGAATTGGCAAAAGGCACTTCATGTTTCCTGTCGATCCCGCGCAATTCAGTTTTTCTGAACATCCGGGTATGAGTCTACCAGGATAAGGGGAAAAGCCCGCGGAAGCATCGTGAAACAGGGATTAAAACCACAAACTAGGTAGAACCATGAGTGGAACTATGATTTCCACCAGAAAGATGTCGAACTGTGTTCTTGAATACGTAAATATTGTACGCTGTTTAGCAAATCGACATCCTATAAATTAAAGCCATGTGCAAATATTTGAATATCATTTGGAAGGCTTTTTTGAAACTGAAAATTCCCCATGAACAGGTGGTCTTTTCTTGGTTTTCGGGAGCAATTTGAATGCTGTTATAACCACTAAGTTCATCCCATAAATAAAAGTGTTTCTTCCCCGCTAAATCATCTAAGATTTGGTAGATAAACAAAAGGGGAAAATGGTCTTTGTGGTTGCTTTGTTAATCTGTACACAAATTTGGTTGTTTTTTTTGTTGGGTACCATGACTAAAATGGGAGATCTTCTGGCTATTAAAAATTGGATAACTAAAATCCGTTGCAAGTAATTTCTACGGTTCTTCAGTAACTATGTCTCTTAATGATGGATTTATCTCAAGTTGAGGTTGGTGGGTGGCTCTTGATGCTTCCTTGATATATAAGATGTGTACATAATTTAGGGTGTATTCCCTTGTATCAAAGTAATCTCCAGTAAAAGGTATCACTATGACTTTGCAACATCTCAACTAGTTTTCTTTTTATTGTTCTATCAATTCTTTGTTGATGTTTAATGTTCAAAGTTTTGCCCATGATCATTTTGATGGTCTTGATAATTGTGATGGTCTTTGTGGTATATTCTTGATCTTCTTCCACTGAAGACTTGTTCTAAAGATGAAGTATTTGTTGAGGCAAGGGAAGTCTGAACTTCTATATGTAGAAAGCGTCCAAAAACATGTGTTTGAGGAAGAGAAATAGGAAGCAACGGAATCACTAATACTGTGATCCTTAGCCTTTTCTCTGATAGAAAGATACGACCAATAGAGAAACGTTGATGGATTACTTTTTCTTCATCACTTCCCTTTCCGTTAGCCCAGAAAGTTGTTTCTCGTTGGCGGCCAATAGCTCCCCTGTATCTTTGTTTCCAGGTCTTGTGGGTGGCCAACAGCTCCCCTGTATCTTTTATCAAAATGATGGCTCCCATTTTAAATTTTCGGAAATTTTCCCTTTTATTCGCATTTAAGTGATTGACAGCTCCTCTTATTCTCATGGTGTGATTTCTGAGCTTCTTGATCCTTTAAGGTTCGAGCATGTCTTGTGACACTTTATTCATCAAAACTTTCTTTCACCATTTATGGATCATTACATCATTAATAACTAATAACATATCCAGTAAAGGGGAACTCATCCTCCTCCCAATCCCATGTCTTCACACATTTTGCTTCGACCTTCCTGAATTATCAGCGTGATTGAGTAATTTTTGATGAATTGATTTTTGGCACATTCAAAGATTTGGAAAATGCATGACAATCAAACCATTCTTCTCGTGGCCAGAAACACATCCCTGCGTGTTCTCCATGTCACATTTCTCAAATCTATCAAATATGTTGACACAAATATTTCCAAGCCCGAGATGTGGCATGTGTGGGCACAAATATGGCCTATGTGATGGTTATGATTGTTTCAAAACGATACATAATATTTCCGTTGCAATCATCGCAGTAAATAAGAATGGACGAAGGGATCTTGTTCTGATAACCCAAAATTGGAGCGCTTCTAACAAATTTTTACTGGGAATCAATGGATACATCTGCCACATTATTCATAAGATTGTGTTATTGTTACACCGAGATTTGTTGAAGTCACACTGCCTTCCGTTTTAGTTCGATATAAGATTTTTGATTCGTATGACAGGAGTTTTTGGAGCTATCACCATGAGCCAGTCTATTCCTATTATGTTTATGTAGCAGACCTCTCTTATCATCAATTTCTATTTTTAATTTCAGTTTTGTTTGTTGTAACAGGTCCTCGTATTCACTGAGAGGTAGCCTTGATTTCTACAACGGAGATTACGCTAGAAAAGCATGACAGGAACTCAGATTCGATTCAAGTTGTTGAAAGACTAATTTGGTCGAAATCAAAATCGAGACACTAATTTCAGGTTCAGTTTTTGGCCACAGGAGGAAGAATTTGAGAAATATTGAACATGGGTTTTCTTTAGAACGGGCCCGATTAGCAGATGTGCGACAATTTTCGTAAAAAAATGGACGATTTGGCAAATAACTCGCAGTTCTAGAGACAAATTTTGGGTTGCGGCCGGTGACACCTAAATATACAATGAACCCATAGAGTGATTACCCTAATTCCTTTTGATGCGAATACTCTGATTTTGGTATCAAGATTTTGTACATTAGATCGCAATGATATATCACTGTTAGAGATAATGGAGAATATCTTAGAATAGTGAATTAATTCATGGTACCTCAAGATAGGAATTAGTTTCTATTTCTTAGGGTGTGGTTCTAACTTCCCTAAATATGTGATTACTATATAATGTGTGATATACATGAATAATGTAAAGCGTTATGTAAAGCCAGATTCTCTTTCGTAGAGCTAACGAGTGGGTTCTTTTTTATTAATTCCAACATCACTTTTTAACATGGTATCAGAGTGTCAAGGCTGAAGAACTTGTATACTGAGTGGAGGATTTGAAAGGCGTGTCTGAGGCGAAATCGTCACGTGGTTTGGAGGGCTAATCGCGCTCATCCCACTGTAACACTACATGTGTTTTTATTTTGTCAACCGTCGCAGATCTGGAGTGTACAGTTGCGAAGACCTTCGCGAGTCCATGGTGCTAACTCACACCGACTGTGCAAACAAGAGAGGGGTTGCATGGAGGCTGAGAGAAAGCTGCATCTTGGCAATGGCTGCCGACAGAAAGCTGCCCTGAGGCCAAGCTCTGCCAAGGAGGCTGTGGTAGAGGCCGTGAAGGAAGCCACGGTGGCTTGCGTATCCGCTACGAGATCAAACAGTATTGGAGATCAACAATTTTTATCTTTGACACAGATCTGGGATAAATCTAACATATTTTTTTTTTACTTGTCAAATTTTTTATTTGTCAAGATGAATAATCAAATGTTTGAAGCATGCTTGAATGAGCATAACAAGCTCGATGGCTCCTATTATGCGAATTGGAAATTCAAGATGCAGACTCTGTTAGAAGTGCAGAGTGCTTGGACGATTGCAAATGGGGATGAGCAGAAGCCAGCAACTGGATCAGCATCAGTCCCAGACTAGGGGAAGCGAGAAGGTAAAGCAAGGACGCTACTGAAGATGTCAGTGAAAGACTGCATGATACTACATATCAGAGAATGTAAATCAGCAAGCGAAATCTGAGGAATATTGAAGGATTTGTTTGAAATCAGGAATACAAATTGTCTTCTGTTTCTGAAGAGCAATATCTTATTCTTGAAGATGGAGGAGAATGAAACAGTTGCTGCCTTCATAGCAAGAATCAAGGATCTGAAGAACAAATTGTCAGACATTGGTGATACAGTTGCAGATACAGATCCAGTAACAATTACCATGAATGGTGTGACCGATGACTACCAAATGTTCATCATTGGGATAAATGCGAGAGACAAAATCCCGAAGTTTGAAGAATTGACAGGAATACTGATGCAAGAAGAAAAAAGAAGATCGACTCTGAAGCCCCAGAGTGCAGATCTTGCATTGATGGCGAAAAAGAACTTCTTCAAAGGAAAAGGAAATCTGCAACGACAAAACAAAGGAAACTCACAGAAAAAACCAAATCAGACTCAAGGTATGCATCCGAATAGAAACAACTATGAAATTAAAGGTTTTTTATTATGGAAAACTTGGTCATATAGCTAGGAAGTGCAGGAAGAAGAAATATCATGAAGAATAGCAGAAGCAGAAAAGAAATGCGGGTCATCTCGCGAATGATAACCATGAGCAGAACTTCAGATTGTTCATAGCAGACTTTGATGAGAATGTTGATGCAGACATCTAATATGTAGATTTGGGAGCATCAACACATATGATGGGGAACAAGCACAGGTTTGAAGATTTTAAAGAAATCAACGACGGAGCACAAATCTACTTAGGTGATGATAGAAGTCATTAGATCAAAGGATGTGGGGAAATTTTTGTCATTTTACCTAATGGTATTGTAAGACAAATTCATAATGTCATGTACGTGCCCAGTGTAACAAAGAACTTGATTTTTGTATCAATGATTATAGATTAAGATCTTAAAGTTGAATTTTTTAAATCTAACTGTTATATTAAAGATCTTCTAGGTGGCATGGAGACTATTGCTACAGGAATTCGAACAGGAGGTCTGTACAAATTGGATGTAAGACTAGCACCAGTTCGAGCTTTAACAATAGCGGGTTTGACTACAAAAAAGTTGTAGCATCAGAGATTTGGTCATATCAACTACAATGATTTGTTTAAAAAATCCTTCCTCTATCTTTAGCACTAAGAAAAAAAATAAAACTATAAAGGCAAATAATTGAAGCTGTTTAACCACTTCAATGTCCTTTCGAACCCGAATATAATTTAAAGTTAAATAAACAAATATTGATTTTAATGGAAAAGTAGCCATCATCTTCTTTATTTTTGCGCCAATGCTCAATGGTTACCCTTACTCGATGCTGCAAATACCTTTTCATTTGCTGCCATTATCCAGTGAAATGTACCACATTCACATTTACTAAATTAGCATTAGTGGCTTAATCTTGTCCACGACTCTCCGATGAAAATGAAAGGTACCTTTTCATTTGCTGGCAATGGAATGTACCACATTCACATTTACTAAATGGCGGTTTTAGTGTCCACGAGTGCTACACTGCACGCTTTGTGGTTTTCCACTCGCATGTTCCCGGGAATTCTTTTGACCCACTAGTTTTGGCTTATCAACAACTGTGCACAAACTCATGTTTTATTATTGTAACGTCTGCAAACTTTCTAGATACTCCTCGCGAATGTTTTCTCAATATTTAAGACAGCGGGGACACAATTCTCACTCCATCTTCGGAACTTTACTGAATCCTCGGAGTCCCAGACATAGAGATTGTGCGCGGGGTTGCAGGTTGCCAGAAGTCCGAAACCAGTTGCAGTTAACAGCACTAACTTAACATGAAGAAGGTAATTGTTGGTGTACATGCACTTAGACTAGCTGTGTTGGTGTACATGCACCTAGATTAGCTCCAGTTAACTTATTGCTTGCATGTGGCACATGTACACATTAACATAAGATAAAGCACACTTAGCTTTAGTTATTGCATGTACAACTAAGCTTAACTTAGTTGCTTTTATGTATTTATTCTAAAACTAATATTGTAGAATCAATTTTTTATTCTTTTCTCAATTCTTGCTCGCTTCCTTCCTTCTCTTGCAAGCTTGTTTATTGTTTTGCAGATCTAGATCTGTGTATCTCAAAAATCTTACATGGTATCAGAGCACAGGGATTTGTAATCAGTGCACAAGCAATTTTATTTGCAGGTTCAGAAGATTGAAGCAACAACAAAGAATGGAGTCTAAATTGGAGTTTCCACAATCGGCAATTCTCACTCCATATAATTATTTCGAATGGAAGCCAAAGATTCAACTTCATCTCAGAAGTAGAGGCTTATTTCGAATAACCATGGAAACGGAAGTTGAACCAACATCGGCAATGGAGAAAACAAGATATTTCAATCGCATGGACGAGGCCTTCGGCATCCTATGTTTATCTATTTCTCCGGAACTGCTATTTCATGTTGAATCATGTTCAACTCCAAATGAAGTATGGAAAATTTTGGAAGGATTGTTTGGAAAACAGGATGAAATGCAAGGTCACATTCTCGAAAATGAGTTAAACTCATTAGATCCGAGAAACTTTGAGAACATTCAAGATTTTTCACAAGGTATAAAGCCTTGTTGGTTCAGCTGAAAGGATGCGGGATCGACAAATCCAAGCAAGAAAATCAGTTGATTCTTTCCATTTTATCAAAACTTGGTCCAAAGTATGCAGTATTCGTCTCTACATTCCACACAGTCAGATCTGCAACTGGTGCAGCTTGGAAGATGCCCTCACTGGATTCTTTTATTCAGTCTTTGATGCATGAGCAAGATAAGCTCATCAAAATGGGCACACTTAAAAATTCCAAAGCGCATGCACTTACTGTGCATGCAAAAGGAAAGGCAAATTCCAAAGACCATCAGAAAGGAAAAGGGAAGAAGGATCCTGATCCAGAAAGGGAGGACATCCCAAACCCCCTGATGGATCATCTGGCTCAAAGGAAAGGAAAGGAACGAAAGGGCAATCAATGTGCAATTATTGCCACCGTGGTTTTCATCCTGAATCTGCATGCATGAAGAAGACTATAGATCTTATGGCGCAGACACTCCAGCAACACAATCTTGGAGACCACATTCCTGAGAATGCTAAGAAGAAGTCTAGAGAAAAAGCAGCAGATCCAAGAGGTAAAGGGCATGCTTTGATTGCTCTTCATTCTGCACCACAAGAATGGATCATCAATTCAGGAGCTTCACATCATATGGCTTCTTCAAAGGAATCCTTTTCTTCTCTACATGCATACTCAGGTCCTCCCATTCTCATGGGGGATAATTCTGCAGTTGCAGCAACTAGACAAGGAAGAGTGCAATTCGAAGATGGAAGTTTTGAAAATGTCTTGCATATTCCAAGGCTTTCTGTGAATCTTCTCTCAGTGTATCAGATGACACACACAGGCAGCGGAAGGAAAGTGGAATTTACCGCAGATTCCGTGAGCATTTATGACATGCAAACCAATTTGAAGATTGCATCTGGCAAGGTAAATGATCAATCTCGTCTATATACATTTTCTGATTTTGTTCCTCAATCAGATTTTATTTTGCTACTTACGCATGCAAATGAAGAAAGTAGGATTTGGCACGAGAGATTTGGGCACTTGAATTTCAGATATATGCAACAGCTTAGTAAGCAAAGGATGGTCAAAGGATTGCCAACCATTGAATTTTCAGATGGTGTTTGTAATGGATGTGCTCTTGGAAAGCATCCACAAGAAAAATTCGAGAAGGGGCATGCATGGAAAGCCTCTTCACCTTTGGAACTTGTACACAGTGATCTCATGGTCCATTTCCGGTGCTTTCAATGAGCAAAGCAAGATATGTGTTGTCATTTATAGATGATTACACGAGATTCGCTTGGGTTTACTTCTTGAAACTCAAGTCTAAAGTTTTTCAACATCTAAAGATTTTCAAAGCGCATGCTGAAAATCAGTCTGGAAAACACATCAAAATACTCCGCACAGATAATGGGCCGGAATATGTCAACAAAGATATAAAAATCTTTGTGATCTGTGTATCTCAAAAATCTTACGGTAATTCAGCTTCCTAAATTCTCTCGTTCATAACTTTCTTTTAGTCTCTGGACAAACTCATTTGATAACGGAATTGGTGCACATCATATTGTTGTTCATTAGCAATAAAAGAGAGTAACTTTATTATCCTCAGGAAATAAAATCACATTCAGAAACATGTCCAGCATTTGCATATTTGCCCAATTACTATTCGGCATGATTGATAAATTTAATTATTTTTTACTAATTATTATAGAATAATGGCTCAATTGAGAATCTAATAAAATCACTTTCAGAAACATGTCCAGCATTTGCATATTTGCCCAATTACTATTCGGCATGATTGATAAATTTAATTATTTTTTACTAATTATTATAGAATAATCGCTCAATTGAGAATCTAATAAATTTTAAAGTATCACAGTAAATAAAGATGAATGACTCAACCAGAGATTCGTATTCCTTTTTGGTGGATTTAGTTTATTTTTTTATAAATTGTATTGTTAGCAGGAGATTTGGGATTGGTTGCACCCAAAGCTATGCCGAAATGTTGGTAATCACAGCATAAAAAATCCTTTGAACGCGGGTAAGTTCAAAACATAAAATCTATGTGCGAACTAGAATCTACACAGAATCTTTTATTTAAACTAATTTTTTCAAAGTAGCATTTACCCGTTTTGAATGACTGGTTTTGTAACGCCCTGGCGACTTGGGCAGAGGCGCGCCTTTACCCGACGGGCGACCCGGGTGGGCAACCCGTGGTCGACCCGTGCACGACGGGCGGGCGACCCGGGTGGGCGACCCGTGCACGACGGGCGGGCGCCCCGGGCGCCGTGACCCGTGCATGGCGAGCTATGACAGGTTTGGCGAAAGTGTCATCCGGCGGACGAAAGGCGAGCTGCGGACGAGCTGCAGCAGATTTGGACGCGGGTGCAGCTACCCGAACCGGCGGACAGTTTATGGTTGAGGCTCGGGCGAGCCGAAACGGCGAGGCGACCCAAGGTCGACCCGCGCCCGACGGGCGGGCGACCCATGGGCGACCCACGCCCGATGGGCGGACCACCGAACAGCGACATGGCAGAACGACACGGCATGGGCGCGAGTTGGTTCAAACACGGCGTGGCAAGGTTGGGCGCGTGGATGTGAACGAAGGGAGGGCGACCCGGGCGGGCGCCCCTCCATGCGACGGACGGGCAGAACGCGGCCACAACGGAAGTGCGACAGCAAAACAGCAGTGCGACATATGGCGGACAGGTGCGACGTTCCTACGAGCCGGCTGCGACGTTCTTGGGAGCACTTACGAAAATACTCAAGGAATAATGCGATGGAGTGCAGAGTTTATAAGGGCGTAGGGAGGCCTTGCCCTTAGGCAAGGGCCGACCTGCCCATAAGTAAATAAAGGGGCTCCAACGCATGTATTTAGGGGGTCGGCCTAAAGAGCTGACACCCCTCCATGGACGAGTTGAGATGGCTATATATTCATGGCGCAGATAGCTCATTTGGACAACAAGCACTTCGCTCTCCTCTTGGTGTTCGATCTAGAAACAAAGAGGACGCAGAAGTGCGCATCTCTCATGCGCATAAGTGAATAAGTGCGCAGAACTTTACCGGAAGTTGGTTGAGGACGACAGTTCACGGTGAAGGACGATTTGGTGCAGAGTTGATTCGGTGGAGTTTTGGAGGCTCGGGTGAGCTCGCTCCTACCGTAGGTAATTGGTATCGAATTGTAAAGGCTCTCTTGCCTCATTGTAAAATTCTAAGTGTTGGCCGTGGGGTTGCCCGGCACACTTGTTGTATTATTGAAAAGAAGATTCATAATATACTTGGGCGAACTCGTTCGGGAGTTGCCCCTCCCATTATAATTGTGTGTCAATGTTATGTGCTCGGTTTTACATTGCATATTGATTATATTGGTTGCGATCATATATGAAGTTTTATGCGGTTTACTTGGTTAAAGAAGATTAATTAAGTATATTAATGTGGAAGGCGTAGTCCAAGTGTATGAGTATTACGAAAAAGAAAATACACGTTGGTGCCGCACCCCGCCGGAGAACGGTCGAAAGACTACCGTAGACCTGGGGGCGTGACAGGTGGTATCAGAGCTCGGTTTAGAGCTGGTGAGCAGGGTTGCTCACACACTTGGAAGTTGGCAGTTGACAAGGTTCTTACAGGTGACTTGGGGAAGCCGATGAATGGTCGAAACTAGGTCGCAAAAGAAGATGGCCGCTAACTCTCAAGCTGGGTCTAGCCATACAATGAAGGATCCCGTGAAGGATCCTCATCTTGAGTTCATGGGAAAGGTGATTGAAAGAATGGAGACTTTGGAGTCTTCTTGGAACCAAGATGTGGACTCGCTTACTAAGGAACGAGAAGCCATCTCGAAGGTTAGAGAAGAACTTGAAGAACTCCGTACACAGCATGAGGAGCTCAAGACACAATATGAATACACAGATCTTTTGTGTACACAATTGGAAGGAAGGGTCAAGGAAGTTGAAGAATCAAGAGATCAGGGTCTTGCAGAGATCACGAACTTGAGAGGAACTCTTGACAAGGTAAATAAAAGTCTTGATCAAGCCAAGGACGAGATTGCGGTATTGAAGAGAGCCATGAGGTATAACTCAGGTGGAGGAGTACCTCATGTAAAGGTCAAGGAGCCGGAATCTTATGACGGTACAAGGAGTGCAAAGACTCTTGGTAACTTCTTGTGGGACATGGAGCAGTACTTGGAATGGTTAAGTCTGCCTGATGGGGAGACACAAGTCAAGGTAGCCGCTCAATTCCTGACAAATGATGCCAAGATGTGGTGGCGAAGGAGGGTGGATCAGATTATCAATGGAAATGCTGATGACATCACTTCGTGGGACGACATGAAGAAGGCTTTGCAGACCCATTTCAGTCCTCAGGATGACACATGGGAAGCAAGGACGAAGATCAAGTTCATCAAACAAACCGGAAGCCTACAAGCATATCAGCGAGAGTTTGCAAGTGCAGCTCTGGAACTTCCCGATATGGCGGAAAGAGACAAGGTGTTCAACTTTATTATTGGGTTGAAGCCTTGGGCACACAATGAGGTGAAGAGGCAGAAAATTAGAACACTTGAGGAAGCTTTTGCTACGGTTGACAGGTTGGTGGACCACTATGATGAGACTTCTAATGAGAAAAAGAAGTCCGACAAATCGAAAGACAAGAAGAAGGAGGATACTCCGAAATCAGATGATGGTGCAAAGATGAAGAAACCTTTGAAGTGTTGGTTATGTGAAGGACCACACACGGTGAAGAATTGCCCATCTAAACCAAAGTTGACTGCTGTTACACAACCTGCCGAGGAAGATGACAATGCTTCTGTGGGGATGATGCAGATACTTGGTGCAGCTGCTACTACGGAAGTGGCTTCTAGAAGGGATCCGGAAAGAAACAGGTTGGAGTATGTTCAGATGAAGATTGGTGGGGCCGATGTACTCACTATGGTCGATAGTGGGGCTTCACATAACTTCATGAGTGAAGACACCGCAAGGAGACTTGGGCTGAAATTTGTACCTGTGAAGGCACAAATGAAGACGGTGAATTCTCCTCCTATGGCAATCCTTGGTATGGCCGAAAAGGTGGACACCACACTTGGTGGATGGACCGGAAAGGTGGACTTCACCATAGTGCGGATTGATGACTATGAGGCAGTATTGGGGATGGAGTTCATGAAACAATTTGAAGCTATGGTTGTGCCACATTTGAGGAAACTCTTCATTTATGATGGAAGGGAAGATGTGCCCATTGGTGTTCCAACCATTGGTGTAACAAAACCCGATCATAAGTTAGGAGGAATGCAAATGGAGGACAAGGTAAAGGTAGACAAGCGGTTGTCTACGATGGAGGCAAAGATTGCAGAACAATCTGTGGTCATCCGAGCACTTTCAGATAGCATCTCGGACTTATCAAGAAGGCTAGAGTTGGTGGAGGACGATGATGACGATGATGAGCTATATGTGAGGCCGAATATCCAGAAGGAAGATCGGGAAGCATATCTACAAAGGATGGAGGTTGAGGATCCAGACAGATGGATCGAGCTGATTAGTGAAGGAGAGCCTCCAGGCTCTTCTCGCTCCACATCTTCTTAGATGACATAGAAGATGGGGCTCATTGTTAAGCTGCTCATGGCAGTGAGCCCTCAAACTTGGTTGAGCAGGTATGGTGATCACAACGTGCTGCAGAAAGATGGGGTTCCCATGGACCTGAGCATGGGATCATGGAAGTAAGTGTTGGCACATGACTAGGATGTGTAACACTTGTTATACATGGGCAGTTGGCACATGGAGATGACTTGGTGGAGACGGGACCTTATATATGTTGCAGAGGTGTTGCCTTATATGGAGGAGTCTACATCATGGTCGATATTAGTCTTGGTGAAATTCACTAAGATGGCATGTTGTCGGGACGACAACGTCTTCAGGTGGAGGAGAGTGTAACGCCCTGGCGATTTGGGCAGAGGCGCGCCTTCACCCGACGGGCGACCCGGGTGGGCAACCCGTGGGCGACCCGTGCACGACGGGCGGGCGACCCGGGTGGGCGACCCGTGCACGACGGGCGGGCGCCCCGGGCGCCGCGACCCGTGCACGGCGAGCTATGACAGGTTTGGCGAAAGTGTCATCCGGCGGACGAAAGGCGAGCTGCGGACGAGCTGCAGTAGATTTGGACGTGGGTGCAGCTACCCGAACCGGCGGACAGTTTATGGTTGAGGCTCGGGCGAGCCGAAACGGCGAGGCGACCCAAGGTCGACCCGCGCCCGACGGGCGGGCGACCCATGGGCGACCCACGCCTGATGGGCGGACCACCAAACAGCGACATGGCAAAACGACAAGGCATGGGCACGAGTTGGTTCAAACACGACGTGGCAAGGTTGGGCGCGTGGATGTGAACGAAGGGAGGGCGACCCGGGCGGGCGCCCCTCCATGCGACGGACGGGCAGAACACGGCCACAACGGAAGTGCGACAGCAAAACAGCAGTGCGACATATGGCGGACAGGTGCGACGTTCCTACGAGCCGGCTGCGACGTTCTTGGGAGCACTTACGAAAATACTCAAGGAATAATGTGATGGAGTGCAAAATTTATAAGGGCGTAGGGAGGCCTTGCCCTTAGGCAAGGGCCGACCTGCCCATAAGTAAATAAAGGGGCTTGGCCTAAAGAGCTGACACCCCTCCATGGACGAGTTGAGATGGCTATATATTCATGGCGCAGATAGCTCATTTGAAAAACAAGCACTTTGCTCTCCTCTTGGTGTTCGATCTAGAAACAAAGAGGACGCAGAAGTGCGCATCTCTCATGCGCATAAGTGAATAAGTGCGCAGAACTTTACCGGAAGTTGGTTGAGGACGACAGTTCACGATGAAGGACGATTTGGTGCAGAGTTGATTCGGTGGAGTTTTGGAGGCTCGGGTGAGCTCGCTCCTACCGTAGGTAATTGGTATCGAATTGTAAAGGCTCTCTTGCCTCATTGTAAAATTCTAAGTGTTGGCCGTGGGGTTGCCCGGCACACTTGTTGTATTATTGAAAAGAAGATTCATAATATACTTGGGCGAACTCGTTCGGGAGTTGCCCCTCCCATTATAATTGTGTGTCAATGTTATGTGCTTGGTTTTACATTGCATATTGATTATATTGGTTGCGATCATATATGAAGTTTTATGCGGTTTACTTGGTTAAAGAAGATTAATTAAGTACATTAATGTGGAAGGCGTAGTCCAAGTGTATGAGTATTACGAAAAAGAAAATACACGTTGGTGCAGCACCCCACCGGAGAACGGTCGAAAGACTACCGTAGACCTGGGGGCGTGACAGGTTTGATGGGAATGAGTCGGAATGTGTGGATTGGGACACAGGGCGTCATGCGCGTTCCAGTGCGGCCGGGTTGGAGAAAAGGCGTATAAGTAGTATCACTTTCCATATGACCACGAAAAATGCCTGCAGCTTTTCGCCAGTCGGGTGTTGGTCCGACTCAAGAACGGTGTCAGGTGTCGGTGTCAATGTCGATGTAACGGAGGGCGTGTCAGGTGGAATGGAGAGCTTTGTTATCGGGGTGTTGGGGTCAGAGGGGAGGATTCGACCACATTATTGGTGTGGAAGAAGCCTTAGGTGATAGACCCTGCTTAGACCTTATTCAAGAAAAGCCGCATAATCTGTCCAATCACATTATCCGGTCCCTGCAACCATCTGATGATGACCGCGTGAAAGAAATACATTGTGGATTCAGCTTTCTATTCTCCCACAAAAAACATCGTCGGGATGTTTTCAATGCTTTCCAAGGCATAGAAAAGAATGGCAAACCAGAATTAAAATTACTGAGTGGCGACAAAGCATCAGTTGGAAGACTAGGGAAAATATTTGGGTGGAAAATTGATGGATCGACATTTTTGCATTCTCAGCGACAACAAGTTCTGGAAAAGGTAGACTGACTGACTGTTATGTCGAGCCGTTTTTGGATATGATTTTGTTGTATTAATCTTTGATGTGTAATACCCACCCACATGATCGTGCAGATAAAGCGAGTCTTCTTGAAAAGAACTGGTGGCGCAGCTAAGAAATTGGGCGACTGCTTAATCCAAAACACTTCAAAAGTAGAGGACGCATTAGAAGGTGTTGAACAAGAAAGCATGTATGTATATTCTCTGCTAACGAAGGAGGAGGATATTGGTTCTCAATTTGGAGCTGCAGATTATTGGATAATGGTCGATTCGGACTGTAAGCTGATTTTTCTCTGAAACAATATAGATAGTATTATTTTATTTGAAATTGCATGCATATTTAAATTTTGCAATGGTGATGCTCACAGTTTATACTCTTAAAAATTATATTGCAGATGTCGTTCTGGAGTGGTAGAGACAGACGTTTGGAGGTTGTATTTTGTGGTGTTTGTGTTGTTCTTTCTGGAGTTTCAGAAACTACTGCGTTCCCAGCAGCCCTCGCTGGAATTGGCAAAAGGCACTTCATGTTTCCAGTCGATCCCGCGCAATTCAGTTTTTCTGAACATCTGGGTATGAGTCTACCAGGAGACGGGGAAAAGCCCGCGGAAGCATCGTGAAACAGGGATTAAAACCACAAACTAGGTAGAACCATGAGTGGAACTACGATTTCCACCAGAAAGATGTCGAACTGTGTTCTTGAATACATAAATATTGTACGCTGTTTAGCAAATCGACATCCGATAAATTAAAGCCATGTGCAAATATTTGAATATCATTTGGAAGGCTTTTTTGAAACTGAAAATTCCCCATGAACAGGTGGTCTTTTCTTGGTTTTCGGGAGCAATTTGAATGCTGTTATAACCACTAAGTTCATCCCATAAATAAAAGTGTTTCGTCTCCGCTAAATCATCTAAGATTTGGTAGATAAACAAAAGGGGAAAATGGTCTTTGTCGTTGCTTTGTTAATATGTACACAAATTTGGTTGTTTTTTGTTGTTGGGTACCATGACTAAAATGGGAGATCTTCTGGCTATTAAAAATTGGATAACTAAAATCCGTTGCAAGTAATTTCTACGGTCCTTTAGTAACTATGTCTCTTAATGATGGATTTATCTCAAGTTGAGGTTGGTGGGTGGGTCTTGATGCTTCCTTGATATAAAAGATGTGTACATAATTTAGGGTGTATTCCCTTGTATCAAAGTAATCTCCAGTAAAGTATCACTATGACTTTGCAACATCTCAACTAGTTTTTCTTTTTATTGTTCTATCAATTCTTTGTTGATGTTTAATGTTCAAAGTTTTGCCCATGATAATTTTGATGGTCTTGATAATTGTGATGGTCTTTGTGGTATATTCTTGATCTTCTTCCACTGAAGACTTGTTCTAAAGATGAAGTATTTATTGAGGCAAGGGAAGTCTGAATTTCTAATGTAGAAAGTGTTCAAAAACATGTGTTTGAGGAAGAGAAATAGGAAGCAACTGAATCACTAATATTGTGATCCTTAGCCTTTTCTCTGATAAAAAGATATGACCAATAGAGAAATGTTGATGGATTACTTTTTCTTCATCACTTCCCTTTCCGTTAGCCCAAAATGTTGTTTCTAGGTCTTATTGGCGGCCAACAGCTCCCCTGTATCTTTGTTTCCAGGTCTTGTTGGTGGCCAACAACTCCCCTCTTATCTTTTATCAAAATGATGGCTCCCATTTTAAATTTTCGAAAATTTTCCCTTTTATTCGCATTTAAGTGATTGACAGTTCGTCTTGTTCTCATTGTGTGATTTCTGAGCTTCTTGATCCTTTAAGGTTCGAGCATGTCTTGTGACACTTTATTCATCAAAACTTTCTTTCACCATTTATGGATCATTACATCATTAATAACTGAGATGTGTTAATTATATATCGTTTATATATATATATATATTGACTATTCAATGCCCAATGTTGGAAATACTGAGGGGGGGGTGAATCAGTATTTCTTTTTTCCACTATTGTTTTACCAGTTAAAACATATATATTCAGAACACAAGATGAACAGCAAGAATAAATGCTTTTATTAATATAAACTGTGCAGTAAAATAGATACAATATATAGATGGTTGCAATCAGTTGCCAAGCTCCAACTTGGACTTTGGTGAGGCTCCAACCTCCAGAGCACCAACTCTATTTTGCCAAGACACCAATCTTGGACTTAGGAGCACAAACTCTCAAGGACTTCAATCCTTCCTACTTCTGAGGCTTCAACCCCAAGGACTCCAATCCTACTTACTTCTGAGGCACCAGCCCAAGGACTCCAATCCTATCTTGTCAAGGCACTGTTTGATGGTAATCTTTTGCTCTCAGAACTCTTCTCTGCTGAGTTCTGTCTATTTACAGCTTCACTGTAGTCTCCAGGCTACAGTATCAATGACAACCAGTCTTCTTAAGAATGAGTCTTTACAACTCTGCACACTGCCCACACATAGTCTCCAATAGCCATTTTTCTCTCTGATAATGTCTTCACACAGCTTTAGTCAATCTTCTGTTAGCTGCACTAAACTCTGTATAAAGAACAATTTTCTATTCAAGCTTATGTTCTCATTGTCACAGTGAATGCTTCAGCATGACTGTTTTTCTACTGGCTGTTTCTCCCCTTCGACTGCCTACTATTCTGTTGGTCCTTCATCCATATTTATGTTCCACTGCACCCTGTTTCTATTCTGTTGGACCCTCACATGGCCTCTATTTCCTCCAGCGTATTTCAGCAGCTATAACGGCCTTCATAGCGTATTTCAGCAACATTCAGCAGCTGCAGTAACAACAGCAATCGCAACAACAACAACAACAACAGCAGCTATAGCAACACCAACAGCAGCTACAGCAACACCAACAGCAGCTACAGCAACACCAACAGCAGCTACAGCAGCAACAGTAACAGCAGCTATAGCAACAGCAACAGCAGCTACAGCAACACCAACAGCAGCTACAGAAACAGCTACAGCAGCTACAGCAACAGCAGCAGCAACAGCAACAGCAACAGCAGCTATAGCAACAGCAACAGCAGCTACAGCAACAGCAACAGCAATTCTCTGTTTTTACTGTTTTATACATTCTCATGCCTTTGTCCGTTCATTTCCACTTACTCAATGGCTCTTTGGCTTCCTCCTCGCTCGCTTGAGCTTCGGCTTCCTCAACACTCGCTTGACCTTCGGCTTCCTCAACACTCGCTTGACCTTCCGGCTTCCCTCCTCCATTCGCTTTATCTTCCTCATGATTACCTTCGATTGATGGTGTCACGAAAATATAATGTCGTCGCGGAGGTGTTTTAGCACCGCGGAAATATAATGTCATCGCGGAGGTGTTTCAGCAACGCCGAAACTGGTGTTTCAGCAACGCTGAAACTGGTGTATCGGCAAATTTTTGACAAGTGTCGGTGTTTCAGCAACGGAGAAATTGGTGTTTCAACAACTTTTCTCCAGGGGTTTCAACAGTGTTCAACAACTGTTTCAGCAATGGTGTATTCCGCCTGCTATATATATATAATGTTGCTTTGATACCATATACTCTATAATCCTCCCTATGGCTTTGTGTGCACCTTCTCTTTGGCATATACCGATGGCTCTGTATATATTGCTCCTCTTGGCTCCGATATGCTCTGTCTCCTCCTCTTGAATATTGCCATATTGACATCAATGACAACCTGTGTCCAACAATCTCCCCCTTTGTTATTGATGGCAATATTCTCCTGCCTTCTCCCCCTTTGACATCAATGGCAAAGGAATGCATACGAACTCCCCCTGTCAAGCTGCTCCCCCTGTCCTGCTACATCTTTATGAATGAACTTGAGTGATGATAAAGAAATAACCCCCATCTTTTGTCGCAGATGTTCGAATGCTTCCCGAGGAAGAGGTTTTGTGAAAATATTAGCTATCTGCTCCTTAGTACTGATATATTCCAGAGCGATGTTTTGTTCAGCTACTTGCTCACGGAGGAAATGATACTTAATTGGTATGTGTTTGGTTCTTGAGTGCATCACTGGATTTTTGCTGAGACTGATAGCACTAGTGTTGTCACAATAAACGGTAATTGGTTGATCTGTACATATGTCGACATCTTTTAGCGCTTCCTTCATCCAAAGTATCTGAGAGCAACAGTCTGCTGCAGCGATATACTCGGCTTCGGTTGTGGATAATGATATGGATGACTGTTTTTTGCTGAGCCATGATACCAAACAGTCTCCTAGGAAGAATGCATTTCCACTAGTACTTTTCCGATCATCTATATTTCCAACCCAATCAGCATCGGTGTATGCAGTTACAGTCAGTGTTGAGTTCCTTGGGTACCAAAGACCGAAATCAGAAGTTCCCTTCAGATATCTGAGAATTCTTTTTACAGCTAATAAATGAGATTGTTTGGGAGCCGATTGAAATCTTCCCACCATTCCTACTGCTTGCATTATGTCTGGTCGTGTAGCTGTTAAGTATAGAAGGGCTCCAATCATTGACCTGTAATGAGTTGCATCTACTAGAGGGGAGTCATCATCTTTGCTCAGTTTGCAGTTTGTGGTCATGGGAGTGCTCATGTGTGCACAGTCCTCCATTCCATATTTTTTGAGCATGTCTTTTAGATATTTGGCTTGAGATATACACAATCCTGCTCTGGTTTGAGATAATTGAAGTCCAAGGAAGTGGGACAGTTCTCCTATCATTGACATCTCAAATTCTTTTGCCATGCTTTGAGAAAATTTATGGCTCATTTCATCATTATTACTAGCAAAAATCAGATCATCGACATAAACAAGAGCAACTAGTAACTTACCTTGATCTGTCTTTATGTATAGATTGCTTCCAGCCACTCCCTTTTTGAAGCCTTGTTGTTGGAGATAGTTATCCAGTCTTGCATACCAAGCTCTAGGAGCTTGTTCAACCTATACAAAGCCTTTTTCAACTTACAGACTAGGTCCTTTCCTGCTGTCAGATCAAAACCTTCTGGCTGCTCCATGTAGACTTCCTCCTTGAGTTCCCCATTTAGAAATGCTGATTTCACGTCCATTTGATAGATTTTGAATCCTTTCGAGCAAGCAAATGCTAAAAACATCCTGATAGCTTCCATACGGGCCATTGGTGCAAACGTCTCTTCAAAGTCAACTCCTTCAATTTGCGAATAGCCTTTGCAAACAAGTCTTGCCTTGTTTCTGATAACCTGTCCTTCCTCATTAATTTTATTTTTGAACACCCATTTGGTTCCTATTATGTTTTTGTCCTTCGGACGAGGTACCAGCTCCCATGTCTTGTTCTTCTCAATTTGGGACATTTCTTCTTCCATTGCTTTTACCCAATGAGGATCCTTACTTGCTTCTGTGAATGTTTCTGGTTCTATCATAGATAGGAGGGCAATGGATTTTCTCTTGGGTGAGGTTGTTATCCTTCTTCTGGTCTGCACACCTTCATCTTTATCGCCAATGATCTGTTCTTCTGGATGGTATCTTTCTACATACTTCATCTTTGAAGGAGTATAAGACGGTTCTCTTTCCTCTTCTTCTTCTTCATCATCTATCTCTTCTTCTTTAGATTCTTCTTCTTCAATGAGAAAGTCATCTTCCTGTTCTTCAATTTCCTTTTCTGGAAGATCTTCATCAACCTTAACATCGATGCTTTCCACTATTTTCTTCAGTCGAAAATTGTAGCACTTGTAAGCCTTGCTCCGTGGAGAGTATCCAAGAAATATCCCCTCATCAACCCGAGAATCAAATTTTCCAGGTGAACCATCATTTATTTTTATGAAGCACTTGCTTCCAAATATTTTGAAATACTTCACCGAAGCAGGTCTCCCTTTCCATAGCTCATAAGGAGTTTTATCACAATTTGGTCTTAATTGAGTCTGATTCAATGTATAGACAGCTGTCCCTACTGCTTCACTCCAGAATTTAGGTTGTAGGTCTGCTGCTAACAGCATGGTTCTTGCCATTTCTTGGACAGTTCGGTTTCGTCTTTCAACTACCCCATTTTGCTGAGGTGTTCTGGCAGCCGAGAATTCCCTTTTAATTCCATGAATATTGCAGAACTCACTGAACTCGTTTGATGTGAATTCTCCTCCTCTGTCTGTTCTGAGACACTTAATTTTTGAATCTTTTTCGTTTTCTATAAGGGCTTTTAGATTCTTAAAACACTCAAAAGTTTCAAATTTATACTTTATGAAATATATCCACATCATTCTAGTATAATCATCAACAAATAACACAAAGTACCTTTCTCCTTGGAGTGCTTGATTTCTAGTTGGCCCACACACATCAAAATGGATGATCTCCAAGGGCTTTGATGTACAGTGTTCCTTTGTCTTGTGGCTGGTTCTGGTCTGTTTTCCATGTTTACATGGACCACACACTGCTTGCTTTGGTTTGGACAACCTTGGGATGTCTTGTACAGCTTTGATTTTGTTGATATTGACCATATTTTTGAAGCTGGTATGTCCAAGTCTCTTGTGCCACAACCAACTCTCATCTGCCTGACTCAAGTAGCATTTGTTCTCCTGAATCTTGTTCAGAACGTAAATATTGTCTGGTGTTCTTACTCCTTTTGCCACAAGTTTTCCAGAGACAGAGTTCCTTATTTCACAGTCTTTGGTGCTGAAGACAACCTTATGTCCTTGATCACAAATTTGGCTGACACTCAGAAGGTTGTGTTTGAGTCCGTCAACCAACAGAGCATCTTGAGCTTTTCCTTTTCCATTGATCAGAGTAACTGTTCCTCTTCCTGCAATTTTGCCAGTTCCGCTTCCAAAGGACACATTCCCTTCCTTTTTGCTCAGTGAGATAAATTTCCTTCTGTCTCCTGTCATGTGTCTGGAGCACCCACTATCCACAAACCACTGGTTTCCATTATTTTGCGCAAATAGAGCCAGGCCGCATTTGTCCATTGCAGAGATCTTGCTGCTCGTCTTTCTTCCTTTGAGTGAGCAGTTTTGTTCATAGTGTCCATTATTGTAGCAAAAAGAGCAAGTCAGATCAAATTTAGTCAAGGGATAGAATGAATTGAAGGTTTTGATTTTTCCCTGTCTTTTGGGAGCATATGAGTTGATTACTCGGTCCTTTTGCGTTGTCTTTTCACTTCTGCGAGCCATACAGTGTCTAGCTTGGTGACCGAAGTTTTTACAGTGAAAACAGTGTCCAAGAAATATGGTTTTGAAGCAACCACGGTTTAATTCGCCTTCCTTTCTGAGAATTACTCCTCCCTCGTCCTTTGGATTTTTGATGGGCCCTTGGTGGAGTACAGGTTTGTATTTGCTGTAGTGTCCATGATTCGACTCCACATTCTTCTTTGGAATAACTCTTTCTTGATTCTTGGAATCTGGGATGCACTTTTGATAAGAAACCTTTTCATCTTTTGGGTTGCAGGAAAGTGCATCGGCATAGCTTTTCGCACTATTCTTAGTGCTTGAGGATTCTCCCTTGAAACCTATTCCAGACTTATCATGTTGAGGTTTTTGATTTTTCATAATAGTATCAAGTATTTGAGAGCTTTTACAGCCCTTTTTAATTTGCTCCAACTCCTTTCTCAGAGATACTACTTCGGCCTCACGTTCTTCACAAGTCTCTTCTTTTTCCTTAAGCTTTGTTTCCAAGAGATCTTCTCTCCTTCTTATTTCCTCGTTTTCCACTTTGAGAGAGATAATTTTGTTCCGTAGTTTCTCATTCTCTTCAATGGCACTTATTAACAGTTCATCCACATTTCCTTCTTGCCCCGAGTCATCATCATCTGTGAGTGCCATGAATAATGCTTCTTGGCTTTCATCATGATCGCTTTCCTCATCTGATTTATTTTTGATGACCATAAACTCATCCTCATCAAACTCATCTTGCTTGGAGAGAAGGTTTTTCTTATTGAACCCTTTCTTTTTATATGTCATTCTTTTAGAATTTCTTTCATCATCACTGTCAAGTTTATGAGGACATTTTGCTGCATAATGACCTATTTTACCACATTTAAAACAGATAAGAGGATACTTGCCTTTAAGCTTAGATCCTCTCTTCAGCTTTCGTACATATTGAGCCAATTCGGATTCCACATCTGACTCATCACTACAGTCATTCCTTTCTTTCCCTTTCTTTGACTTTGAGGCCTTGAATGCTGCATCTTTGGAGCTAGGTCCACCTTTCCTCATTTCATAGGCAGTGAGAATTCCATGGAGTTCATCCATTTTGAGGGTGTCAAGATCCTTTGATTCTTCTATAGCACTTATTTTGGAGTCAAATCTGTCTGGAAGGGACCTTAATACCTTTTGTACAATAGTACTTTCTTCAACCTTTTCGTCCAATCCTTTCAGGGAATTTACCACTTCAGCTACTCGGAGGAGGTATGCTGCAATATCTTCTTCCTCTTCCATCTTCAAACTTTCAAATTGTCTTCTGTGAGTTTGAAGCTTTTCCTTTTTGACTTTTGAGTCTCCATCGTACAAGCTAACTAGCTTCTCCCACATTTCTCTGGCAGAGTTACAGTGCATGATTTTTGTAAACTCGGAATCAGTGATTCCACTAGTGATAGAGTTCATGGCTTTTGCATTTGCAATGTAGGCTTTCCTCTCGTCTTGGTCTGTTGGAAGAGTGGAAGTCGCTCGGTATTCAGTTTGACAAAAATGCCAGACTTCGGGTCCAAGGGACATTAAATAGTAAGTCATTCTTTTCTTCCAAAACCCAAAGTTAGTGCCATCAAACAGAGGAGGTTTTCCTGATGCTTCATGATTTCTCATCATGGTTGCTGATACTTCTTCAAGCTATTAGGCTAGAATGAAGAAACCTGGCTCTGATACCAATTGTTGGAAATACTGAGAGGGGGGGTGAATCAGTATTTCTTTTTCCCACTATTGTTTTACCAGTTAAAACATATATATTCAGAACACAAGATGAACAGCAAGAATAAATGCTTTTATTAATATAAACTGTGCAATAAAATAGATACAATATATAGATGGTTGCAATCAGTTGCCAAGCTCCAACTTGGACTTTGGTGAGGCTCCAACCTCCAGAGCACCAACTCTATTTTGCCAAGACACCAATCTTGGACTTAGGAGCACAAACTCTCAAGGACTTCAATCCTTCCTACTTCTGAGGCTTCAACCCCAAGGACTCCAATCCTACTTACTTCTGAGGCACCAGCCCAAGGACTCCAATCCTATCTTGTCAAGGCATTGTTTGATGGTAATCTTTTGCTCTCAGAACTCTTCTCTGCTGAGTTCTGTCTATTTACAGCTTCATTGTAGTCTCCAGGCTACAGTATCAATGACAACCAGTCTTCTTAAGAATGAGTCTTTACAACTCTGCACACTGCTCACACATAGTCTCCAATAGCCATTTTTCTCTCTGATAATGTCTTCACACAGCTTTAGTCAATCTTCTGTTAGCTGCACTAAACTCTGTATAAAGAACAATTTTCTATTCAAGCTTATGTTCTCATTGTCACAGTGAATGCTTCAGCATGATTGTTTTTCTACTGGCTGTTTCTCCCCTTCGACTGCCTACTATTCTGTTGGTCCTTCATCCCTATTTATGTTCTGTTGCACCCTGTTTTTGTTCTGTTGGACCCTCACATGGCCTCTATTTCCTCCAGCGTATTTCAACAGCTATAACGGCCTTCACAGCGTATTTCAGCAACATTCAGCAGCTGCAGTAACAGCAGCAATCACAACAACAACAACAGCAACAGCAGCTATAGCAACACCAACAGCAGCTACAGCAACACCAACAACAGCTACAACAACACCAACAGTAGCTACAGCAACACCAACAACAGCTACAACAACACCAACAGCAGCAGCAGCAGCAACAACAACAGCAGCTATAGCAACAGCAACAGCAGCTACAGCAACACCAACAACAGCTACAGCAACAGCAGCAGCAGCAGCAACAGCAACAGCAGCTATAGCAACAGCAAGAGCAACAGCAGTTACAGCAACAGCAATAGCAATTCTCTGTTTTTACTGTTTTATACATTCTCATGCCTTTGTCCGTTCATTTCCACTTACTCAGTGGCTCTTTGGCTTCCTCCTCGCTCGCTTGAGCTTCGGCTTCCTCAACACTCGCTTGACCTTCGGATTCCTCAACACTCGCTTGACCTTCCGGCTTCCCTCCTCCATTCGCTTTATCTTCCTCATGATTACCTTTGATTGATGGTGTCACGAAAATATAATGTCGTCGCGGAGGTGTTTTAGCACCGCGGAAATATAATGTCATCGCGGAGGTGTTTCAGCAACGCCGAAACTGGTGTTTCAGCAACGCCGAAACTGGTGTTTCAGCAACGCTGAAACTGGTGTATCGGCAAATTTTTGACAGGTGTCGGTGTTTCAGCAACTTTTCTCCAGGGGTTTCAACAGTGTTCAACAAATGTTTCAGCAATGGTGTATTCCGCCTGCTATATATATATAATTATGCTTTGGTACCATATACTCTATAATCCTCCCGATGGCTTTGTGTGCACCTTCTCTTTGGCATATACCGATGGCTCTGTATATATTGCTCCTCTTGGCTCCTCTTGCTCCATCTGCTCCTCCCGGTCGATTTGATCCTCTCATCTCCGATATGCTCTGTCTCCTCCTCTTGAATATTGCCATATTGACATCAATGACAATCTGTGTCCAACAATCTCCCCCTTTGTTATTGATGGCAATATTCTCCTGCCTTCTCCCCCTTTGACATCAATGGCAAAGGAATGCATACGAACTCCCCCTGTCAAGCTGCTCCCCCTGTCCTGCTGCATCTTTATGAATGAACTTGAGTGATGATAAAGAAATAACCCCCATCTTTTGTCGCAGATGTTCGAATGCTTCCCGAGGAAGAGGTTTTGTGAAAATATCAGCTATCTGCTCCTTAGTACTGATATATTCCAGAGTGATGTTTTGTTCAGCTACTTGCTCACGGAGGAAATGATACTTGATCGGTATGTGTTTGGTTCTTGAGTGCATCACTGGATTTTCGCTGAGACTGATAGCACTAGTGTTGTCACAATAAACGGTAATTGGTTGATCTGTACATATGTCGACATCTTTTAGCGCTTCCTTCATCCAAAGTATCTGAGAGCAACAGTCTGCTGCAGCGATATACTCGGCTTCGGTTGTGGATAATGATATGGATGACTGTTTTTTGCTGAGCCAGGATACCAAACAGTCTCCTAGGAAGAATGCATTTCCACTAGTACTTTTCCGATCATCTATATTTCCAGCCCAATCAGCATCGGTGTATGCAGTTACAGTCAGTGTTGAGTTCCTTGGGTACCAAAGACAGAAATTAGAAGTTCCCTTCAGATATCTGAGAATTCTTTTTACAGCTAATAAATGAGATTGTTTGGGAGCCGATTAAAATCTTCCCACCATTCCTACTACTTGCATTATGTCTGGTCGTGTAGCTGTTAAGTATAGAAGGGCTCCAATCATTGACCTGTAATGAGTTGCATCTACTAGAGGGGAGTCATCATCTTTGCTCAGTTTGCAGTTTGTGTTCATGGGAGTGCTCATGGGTGCACAGTCCTCCATTCCATAATTTTTGAGCATGTCTTTTAGATATTTGGCTTGAGATATACACAATCCTGCTCTGGTTTGAGATACTTGAAGTCCAAGGAAGTGGGACAGTTCTCCTATCATTGACATCTCAAATTCTTTTGCCATGCTTTGAGAAAATTTATGGCTCATTTCATCATTATTACTAGCAAAAATCAGATCATCGACATAAACAAGAGCAACTAGTAACTTACCTTGATCTGTCTTTATGTATAGATTGCTTCCAGCCACTCCCTTTTTGAAGCCTTGTTGTTGGAGATAGTTATCCAGTCTTGCATACCAAGCTCTAGGAGCTTGTTTCAACCCATACAAAGCCTTTTTCAACTTACAGACTAGGTCCTTTCCTGCTGTCAGATCAAAACCTTCTGGCTGCTCCATGTAGACTTCCTCCTTGAGTTCCCCATTTAGAAATGCTGATTTCACGTCCATTTGATAGATTTTGAATCCTTTCGAGCAAGCAAATGCTAAAAACATCCCGATAGCTTCCATACGGGCCACTGGTGCAAACGTCTCTTCAAAGTCAACTCCTTCAATTTGCGAATAGCCTTTGCAAACAAGTCTTGCCTTGTTTCTGATAACCTGTCCTTCCTCATTCATTTTATTTTTGAACACCCATTTGGTTCCTATTATGTTTTTGTCCTTCGGACGAGGTACCAACTCCCATGTCTTGTTCTTCTCAATTTGGGACATTTCTTCTTCCATTGCTTTTACCCAATGAGGATCCTTACTTGCTTCTGTGAATGTTTCTGGTTCTATCATAGATAGGATGGCAATGGCTTTTCTCTTGGGTGAGGTTGTTATCCTTCTTCTGGTCTGCACACCTTCATCTTTATTGCCAATGATCTGTTCTTCTGGATGGTATCTTTCTACATACTTCATCTTTGAAGGAGTATAAGACGGTTCTCTTTCCTCTTCTTCTTCTTCATCATCTATCTCTTCTTCTTTAGATTCTTCTTCTTCAATGAGAAAGTCATCTTCCTGTTCTTCAATTTCCTTTTCTGGAAGATCTTCATCAACCTTAACATCGATGCTTTCCACTATTTTCTTCAGTCGAAAATTGTAGCACTTGTAAGCCTTGCTCCATGGAGAGTAGCCAAGAAATATCCCCTCATCAACCCGAGAATCAAATTTTCCAGGTGAACCATCATTTATTTTTATGAAGCACTTGCTTCCAAATATTTTGAAATACTTCACCGAAGCAGGTCTCCCTTTCCATAGCTCATAAGGAGTTTTATCACAATTTGGTCTTAATTGAGTCCGATTCAATGTATAGACAGCTGTCCCTACTGCTTCCCTCCAGAATTTAGGTTGTAGGTCTGCTGCTAACAGCATGGTTCTTGCCATTTCTTGGACAGTTCGGTTTCGTCTTTCAACTACCCCATTTTGCTGAGGTGTTCTGGCAGCCGAGAATTCCCTTTTAATTCCATGAATATTGCAGAACTCACTGAACTCGTTTGATGTGAATTCTCCTCCTCTGTCTGTTCTGAGACACTTAATTTTTGAATCCTTTTCGTTTTCTATAAGGGCTTTTAGATTCTTAAAACACTCAAAAGTTTCAAATTTATACTTTATGAAATATATCCACATCATTCTAGTATAATCATCAACAAATAACACAAAGTACCTTTCTCCTTGGAGTGCTTGATTTCTAGTTGGCCCACACACATCAACATGGATGATCTCCAAGGGCTTTGATGTACAGTGTTCCTTTGTCTTGTGGCTGGTTCTGGTCTGTTTTCCATTTTGACATGGACCACACACTGCTTGCTTTGGTTTGGACAACCTTGGGATGTCTTGTACAGCTTTGATTTTGCTGATATTGACCAGATTTTCGAAGCTGGTATGTCTAAGTCTCTTGTGCCACAACCAACTCTCATCTGCCTGACTCAAGTAGCATTTGTTCTCCTGAATCTTGTTCAGAACGTAAATATTGTCTGGTGTTCTTACTCCTTTTGCCACAAGTTTTCCAGAGACAGAGTTCCTTATTTCACAGTCTTTGGTGCTGAAGACAACCTTATGTCCTTGATCACAAATTTGGCTGACACTCAGAAGGTTGTGTTTGAGTCCGTCAATCAACAGAGCATCTTGAGCTTTTCCTTTTCCATTGATCAGAGTAACTGTTCCTCTTCCTGCAATTTTTCCAGTTCCGCTTCAAAAGGACACATTCCCTTCCTTTTTGCTCAGTGAGATAAATTTCCTTCTGTCTCTTGTCATGTGTCTGGAGCACCCACTATCCACAAACCACTGGTTTCCATTATTTTGCGCAAATAGAGCCAGGCCGCATTTGTCCATTGCAGAGATCTTGCTGCTCGTCTTTCTTCCTTTGAGTGGGCAGTTTTGTTCATAGTGTCCATTATTGTAGCAAAAAGAGCAAGTCAGATCAAATTTAGTCAAGGGATAGAATGAATTGAAGGTTTTGATTTGTCCCTGTCTTTTGGGAGCATATGAGTTGATTACTCGGTCCTTTTGCGTTGTCTTTTCACTTCTGCGAGCCATACAATGTCTAGCTTGGTGACCGAAGTTTTTACAGTGAAAACAGTGTCCAAGAAATATGGTTTTGAAGCAACCACGGTTTAATTCGCCTTCCTTTCTGAGAATTACTCCTCCCTCGTCCTTTGGATTTTTGATGGGCCCTTGGTGGAGTACAGGTTTGTATTTGCTGTAGTGTCCATGATTCGAATCCACATTCTTCTTTGGAATAACTCTTTCTTGATTCTTGGAATCTGGGATGCACTTTTGATAAGAAACTTTTTCATCTTTTGGGTTGCAGGAAAGTACATCGGCATAGCTTTTCGCACTATTCTTAGTGCTTGAGGATTCTCCCTTGAAACCTATTCCAGACTTATCATGTTGAGGTTTTTGATTTTTCAGAATAGTATCAAGTATTTGAGAGCTTTTACAGCCCTTTTTAATTTGCTCCAACTCCTTTCTCAGAGATACTACTTCGGCCTCATGTTCTTCACAAGTCTCTTCTTTTTCCTTAAGCTTTGTTTCCAAGAGATCTTCTCTCCTTCTTATTTCCTCGTTTTCCACTTTGAGAGAGATAATTTTGTTCCGTAGTTTCTCGTTCTCTTCAATGGCACTTATTAACAGTTCATCCACATTTCCTTCTTGCCCCGAGTCATCATCATCTGTGAGTGCCATGAATAATGCTTCTTGGCTTTCATCATGATCGCTTTCCTCATCTGATTTCTTTTTGATGACCATAAACTCATCCTCATCAAACTCATCTTGCTTGGAGAGAAGGTTTTTCTTATTGAACCCTTTCTTTTTATATGTCATTCTTTTAGAATTTCTTTCATCATCACTGTCATGTTTATGAGGACATTTTGCTGCATAATGACCTATTTTACCACATTTAAAACAGATAAGAGGATACTTGCCTTTAAGCTTAGATCCTCTCTTGAGCTTTCGTACATATTGAGCCAATTCGGATTCCACATCTGACTCATCACTACAGTCATTCCTTTCTTTCCCTTTCTTTGACTTTGAGGCCTTGAATGCTGCATCTTTGGAGCTAGGTCCACCTTTCCTCATTTCATAGGCAGAGAGAATTCCATGGAGTTCATCCATTTTGAGGGTGTCAAGATCCTTTGATTCTTCTATAGCACTTATTTTGGAGTCAAATCTGTCTGGAAGGGACCTTATTACCTGTAGGAATTTACAGGGTAAGTTCCTCAGAAAGAATACCAAAAGGACACCGCTCACAACCAGATCTCAAATCAATACACCAGTATTTTTGACATGGTTAAAACCCTCAGAGTGCAAGGAGGGAAACAGTCCACGGCCTGTCCCAACGTGGGTACAGACAATTTATTAATCAAAGAATGAAAATTTACATAAGCTTCTCTCATGCACGGATTACTCGAACAATGACCCTCCATGCGCTTTAAATAGAACTCATGGACCAATCGGGTGTCAAGCCACGGATCAAGTGTCGGTAATACCGAGGTGAGAGTGAACCGTCGGATCACTACATATCGTGACCGTCGGATTGTAAGTTACAAAATGTACAACGGTAAAGAAACACACTTTACCTAACTCTATACTAGACCAAGTTGAACTTAACTATATCCTATGTGTCGGAATATCCTAACATCCCCCCTTAAGAACAACTTGGGATAGGATTGAAGGATTTACAAATATGACACAATAGGAGAAGGAAGGAGGCACTAGAGCCTATCCCCCCTTAGTGACAACTTCCTGAACTCCAAGCATATATCGAAGTTTAGTGAACTTCGCCTCTGTGAGGGCCTTTGTGAAGATGTCTGCAACCTGATCATCCGTTGGACAATATTGCACTTCAAGAACATGGTCATGAATGAGCTTTCTGATGAAGTGCATGTGTAGTTCAATGTGTTTGCTGCGCTGATGCTGGACTGGATCTTTGCATAGCTGAATGGCACTTTGATTATCACACCAAAGTGTGGTTGGATGCTGCTGCTAAAAGCCAAATTCTGATAGGATCTGACGAAGCCACAAGGCTTCCTTACTAGCTTCCACGACACCACGATACTCTGCTTCTGCCGACGAAAGAGAAATGGCAGCCTGTTTCTTACAAGCCCATGTAATAGGTCCTGAACCAAGAGTGAAGACATAACCGGCAGTAGACTTCCGATCATCAAGGTCACCAGCCCAATCAGAATCAGTGAAACCAACTAACAGAGGAGCTGCTTTGGCACTGTAATGAATCCCAAACTGTACTGTACCTCGAACATAACGAAGTATTCTTTTAGCTGCTTTCCAATGACTTTCACGGGGGTTTTGCATAAAACGAGCAACAAGGCCAACAGCAAAGGAAAGATCAGGACGAGTATGGGTTAAATACAAGAGTTTTCCGACAAGTTGACGGTATAAGGTAGCATCAACTTCAGGAGAAGTACAAGAGACTGAAAGTTTGACTCCAGACTGAAAGGGAGAAGGGGCTGGCTTACAGTCTTCCATGTGAAAATGACGAAGAATATCACAAGCATACTTGGACTGGGAAAGGAAAATACCTTCTTGGGATTGCAAGACTTGAAGACCGAGAAAATAGTGTAAGTGTCCTAAGTCTGTCATTTCAAATTTCTTTTTAAGGCTGGACTTCACATGGTTTATAAGGTTGGGATCACTACCAGTAAGAATAAGATCATCAACATAAAGAACAAGGATGATAAGAGAGTTGCCCACTTTCTTGGTGTAGACAGTATTGTCAGAATGACACCTAGAAAAGCCAGATTCTAAAAGAAAGCTATCCATTTTGGCATACCAAGCCCGAGGAGCTTGCTTGAGGCCATAAAGGGATTTCTTAAGTCGACAAACGAGGCTGGAGTCTGTTTGTATGAAGCCAATGGGTTGTTCCATATAGATTTCTTCCTGCAAGTCCCCATGCAAGAAGGCAGATTTAACATCCATTTGATGGACTTCCCATTTTAAAGAGGCAGCAAGGGAAAGAACAAGGCGGATAGAGTTCATTTTGGCAACTGGAGAGAAGGTTTCAGTGTAGTCAATGCCTTCAACCTGTGAAAAGCCCTTAGCAACTAGACGAGCCTTATGTTTATCAACTTTCCCATCTGGTCCATACTTGGTTCTGTAAACCCATTTGCATCTAACAAGTTTGCGTCCCTTTGGTAGAGGAACAAGATCCCATGTATCATTTGTCATCAATGAATGATATTCTTCATTCATAGCTGCTTCCCAATGTGGATGGCCTGAAGCTTCTGCAAAAGTGTCAGGATCATGATTTACTGGAGCTTGAGCCAGTAAAGAAGAGGCTCTTTCAAACTGAGAACGTGTACGTCGCTGATCTGTAGGATCACCGGCAAGATCACCTGCTGCATCCCGAGTAGCACGGACCCATCTTGGAAGTTGAGGATCCTGAGAAGGTGGGGGAGGATTATCATCCTCGCTTTCATCATCAGAAGAAGAAATGTTTTCAAAGATAGAAGAGATAGGAAGAGGTGGCACATCCGCCGGACTAGGCTCGCAGGCCGATTTATTTTCATCAAATTTTACATCTCTTCTAATGATAACATTTTTGGACTTAAATGGAATAAGTCTATAACCTTTTACATCTTCAGAATATCCAACAAAAGTACATTTCTCACTCTTAGGTTCTAAAGCTTTATGCTTTTCATCTGGAATATGGGCCCATGCTTCACTTCCAAACACACGAAAGTGACTTACATCTGGTTTAATGGAACTCCAAGCTTCTTCTGGAGTGATATTCTCTAGAACCTTAGTAGGAGTGCGATTGATTATATAATTTGCACAATTAATTGCTTCGGCCCAAAAACTAAGACTGAGTCCTTTAGATTGCAGCATACAATTAGCCATTTCCTTTAAGGTGCGATTTTTCCTTTCAGCTACACCATTTTGTTGTGGAGTGTATGGAACAGTATGTTGCATTTGAATTCCATTTTCGGTGCAAAAGTTGATGAATGTGTTTTTAACATATTCTCCACCATTATCAGTTCTTAGCTTAAGAATTTGATGTCCAGATTGTTTTTCAACAAATGCTTTGAAGGCCAAAAAAGTGCTAAATACTTCGCTCTTGAGTTTTAAGAAGTATACCCAAGTGCGTCTAGAGAAATCATCAATGAAAGTTAAGAAGTACTTGCAGCCAGAGAATGAAGCAACAGGAAGAGGACCACATAAATCACTGTGCACAAGCTGTAAAGGGGCTGAGGCGTGCCAAGAGGCACGTTTGTCAAAACTGTCCCGATGATGTTTTCCGAGTACACATCCGGAACAAACACCATCTTTGCAAGATACCATAGGAAGACCTGTCACCATATTTTCTTTACATAGATGCTGAAGGGAGCGATAGTTTAAGTGACCAAACCGCTCATGCCAAAGTTTGCTCACTTCATCATTATGAGCAACAAATACTGAGGGAAGATGGGATGACCCAAAGTTGTGAAACTTATACAACCTTTTGGAATCATCAGCAAGACCAGTAGCTAGAATCTGTTTAGGATCTTTTAGATCCTTGATTACAACATCATGAGGTGAAAATTCAACAATTTTACCTTCACCTGAATGAGTTATCTGATAGACAGATAGAAGGTTGCAGGATAAGTTTGGAACACATAATACATCATTGAACTGACCATTGTCTAGATGAACAGTTCCAGTCCCTACAACATTAAGAGATCTATCATCACCAACATATATATTTTTGGTGTTACAATCATTTAAAGAAGAAAACATGGCTTGGTTTTTGGCCATGTGACAAGAGGCTCCAGAATCAATGAGCCACTCATGAGAATGAGAAGAAGAAGAAGATACATTTAATGCATAACCAGACTGAGATGATTGACGATGACATGCAGAAAGTGCCGTTCCGGAAGTTGAAGTTGAAGTAGGCTCCAGATGGATGTTATGTTTCTTCATTGCGGCTTCCAAGGCTTCCATCTTCTTAAAGCATTTAGATTCTAAGTGGCCATCTCGATTACAAAAGTTACAATGTCTGTCAGTCTTCTTCCATTTGTTTTTATTGGTCTTGTCATTTTGCTGAAATGATCTTTCATCTTGAGGCTGAGTTGGTTTAGGACCATTCCTTTGAGGATAAGACTTCTTAGGATTCTTTGAATTTGGTTGCTGCTGGGCGGCTAACGCTTTCGAGGAAGAGTTTCCAAGATTAAGAAGACCAAGGTGTAAGAGTTTTTCTTGTTCTCTTATTAAGGAATCACAAAAGGAGTCAAAGGAAGGGGGTTTGTAGTCTTTGCCTTGACAAATGAAAGCTTCCCTTGTAGAATGGAAAGTGGAAACAAATACAGAGTAGGCTGGTCCCAACTTAGTAAGGATGGAATAAATAAGGTTACCATCTTCTTTCTTAACTTTAACACCTTCCAAGAGATATCTAAGGGTCTTGAATTTGGACAAGAAATCTTCAATGCAAGAAAAATTATTAGGATCCAAAGTAAGCAACTCATTCTCAAGTTGATGGGCTCTAATTTCATTTTTAATCCCAAAAACTTTAGCAAGTTTTTCTAATGCTTCATGAGGAGTTTCAATTTCTGCAATGTGGAATCTAAGATCAGGAGAAACAGACATTCCTATCAAACCACGTGCTTGATCTTGTCTATTTTCCCATTTTTCGGCCTTGTCTTCATCTTTGGGTTTCTTCTCTTGGTCTGTGGCTATTCTGAAGAGACCTTTACTTCTAAGTAAATCTCCCATGTAGGCTACCCATTGGAAGTAGTTAGTGCTGTCAAGAATGACTTGGCATGGACTTTCCATTTTTTTTTGAAAAAACAACTGAAGCTGAAGATGCTGAAAGTAAGTGGTCCAATGGATAGATCTCGAAAAAATAGGCGGTTTTAAAAAAAACGGCTCTGAAAAAGGCTTCCGGATGAAGAAGTTATGGCTTTTTGAAAAAAAATTGTTGACGTTGCCGGCAAAGTGCGCGAATGTGCGGGAATGAAAAAATCCGCCCCCACAAAATGGAGACTTGAACCCAAGACCTCTACTCTCTTAAAAAGTCTTTGAACCAATTGATCTATACAAAATATTTGAGAGAGAGAGAGAGAGAGAGAGAGAGAGAGGGGGGGGGGGGGGGCCTCGATTTGCGTGCTTGCCTTGGGAAGGCTCTTTTCCCCTACAAAACACAAAACCCAACACGAATATGCAAAGAAAAACGAACCTTACGGCTCAAAGTTAGCTTTAGCCAAAAAACTAGAATTTTAAAAAAAATCTCAAAGTTAGCTTTTAACCGAAAAACTAAATATTTTTCTCAATGTTTCTGATTTTCCAAGATCACACTAAGGTGCAGGGAAAAGAGCATACGCATGAGAAAAATCCTTTCTTTCTGTTTCTGATTTGCCCAGATCGCACAGAGTCGCAGGGCAAAGAGCATACGCAGAAATGAAAGGTATAGATCCGGGAAAAAAAAGGCTAAATAAACCGAAACCGAAATAAGCAGAGAGAAAATGACAGTAAACTGCAAAAAAAACACTGTATACCTCCCGATCTGAAAAATGACGCAGCTAGGGCTACCGGAAACCTTTTCGCGTGAAACGAAAGGGGTTCCTCACTGAAACAGATGCTCCGAACGCAACAGAGCAGTCCTCTCAGCCCGAAAGCAGTCAGAAACAACAGATCTAGGAAACGACAGCCGCATGCAGTTCTACCGGCTTCAGATTTGGATCACCAACGGACGCGGCCCTCAAATAGCTCTGATACCATGTAGGAATTTACAGGGTAAGTTCCTCAGAAAGAATACCAAAAGGACACCGCTCACAACCAGATCTCAAATCAATACACCAGTATTTTTGACGTGGTTAAAACCCTCAGAGTGCAAGGAGGGAAACAGTCCACGGCCTGTCCCAACGTGGGTACAGACAATTTATTAATCAAAGAATGAAAATTTACATAAGCTTCTCTCATGCACGGATTACTCGAACAATGACCCTCCATGCGCTTTAAATAGAACTCATGGACCAATCGGGTGTCAAGCCACGGATCAAGTGTCGGTAATACCGAGGTGAGAGTGAACCGTCGGATCACTACATATCGTGACCGTCGGATTGTAAGTTACAAAATGTACAACGGTAAAGAAACACACTTTACCTAACTCTAACCTAACTCTATACTAGACCAAGTTGAACTTAACTATATCCTATGTGTCGGAATATCCTAACATTACCTTTTGTACAATAGTACTTTCTTCAACCTTTTCGTCCAATCCTTTCAGGGAATTTACCACTTCAGCTACTCGGAGGAGGTATGCTGCAATATCTTCTTCCTCTTCCATCTTCAAACTTTCAAATTGTCTTCTGTGAGTTTGAAGCTTTGCCTTTTGAGTCTCCATCGTACAAGCTAACTAGCTTCTCCCACATTTCTCTGGCAGAGTTACAGTGCATGATTTTTGTAAACTCGGAATCAGTGATTCCACTAGTGATAGAGTTCATGGCTTTTGCATTTGCAATGTAGGCTTTCCTCTCGTCTTGGTCTGTTGGAAGAGTGGAAGTCGCTCGGTATTCAGTTTGAAAAAAATGCCAGACTTCAGGTCCAAGGGACATTAAATAGTAAGTCATTCTTTTCTTCCAAAACCCAAAGTTAGTGCCATCAAACAGAGGAGGTTTTCCTGATGCTTCATGATTTCTCATCATGGTTGTTGATCCTTCTTCAAGCTGTTAGGCTAGAATGAAGAAACCTGGCTCTAATACCAATTGTTGGAAATACTGAGAGGGGGGGTGAATCAATATTTCTTTTTCCCACTATTGTTTTACCAGTTAAAACATATATATTCAGAACACAAGATGAACAGCAAGAATAAATGCTTTTATTAATATAAACTGTGCAGTAAAATAGATACAATATATAGATGGTTGCAATCAGTTGCCAAGCTCCAACTTGGACTTTGGTGAGGCTCCAACCTCCAGAGCACCAACTCTATTTTGCCAAGACACCAATCTTGGACTTAGGAGCACAAACTCTCAAGGACTTCAATCCTTCCTACTTCTGAGGCTTCAACCCCAAGGACTCCAATCCTACTTACTTCTGAGGCACCAGCCCAAGGACTCCAATCCTATCTTGTCAAGGCACTGTTTGATGGTAATCTTTTGCTCTCAGAACTCTTCTCTGCTGAGTTTTGTCTATTTACAGCTTCACTGTAGTCTCCAGGCTACAGTATCAATGACAACCAGTCTTCTTAAGAATGAGTCTTTACAACTCTGCACACTGCCCACACATAGTCTCCAATAGCCATTTTTCTCTCTGATAATGTCTTCACACAGCTTTAGTCAATCTTCTGTTAGCTGCACTAAACTCTGTATAAAGAACAATTTTCTATTCAAGCTTATGTTCTCATTGTCACAGTGAATGCTTCAGCATGACTGTTTTTCTACTGGTTGTTTCTCCCCTTCGACTGCCTACTATTCTGTTGGTCCTTCATCCCTCTTTATGTTCTGATGCACCCTGTTTCTGTTCTGTTGGACCCTCACATGGCCTCTATTTCCTCCAGCGTATTTCAGCAGCTTTCAGCAGCTGCAACGGCCTTCACAGCGTATTTCAGCAACATTTAGCAGCTGCAGTAACAGCAGCAATCACAACAACAACAACAACAACAGTAGCTATAGCAACACCAACAGCAGCTACAGCAACACCAACAGCAGCTACAGCAACACCAACAGTAGCTACAGCAACACCAACAGCAGCTACAGCAACAGCAACAGCAGCTACAGCAACAGCAACAGCAGTAGCAGCAGCAACAGCAACAGCAGCTATAGCAACAGCAACAGCAGCTACAGCAACACCAACAGCAGCTACAGCAATAGCAACAGCAGCTACAGCAACAGCAACAGCAGCAGCAACAGCAACAGCAACAGCAGCTACAGCAACACCAACAACAATTCTCTATTTTTACTGTTTTATACATTCTCATGCCTTTGTCCGTTCATTTCCACTTACTCAATGGCTCTTTGGCTTCCTCCTCGCTCGCTTGAGCTTCAGCTTCCTCAACACTCGCTTGACCTTCGGCTTCCTCAACACTCGCTTGACCTTTCGGCTTCCCTCCTCCATTCGCTTTATCTTCCTCATGATTACCTTCGATTGATGATGTCACGAAAATATAATGTCGTCGCGGAGGTGTTTTAGCACCGCGGAAATATAATGTCATCGCGGAGGTGTTTCAGCAACGCCGAAACTGGTGTTTCAGCAACGCTGAAACTGGTGTATCGGCAAATTTTTGACAAGTGTCGGTGTTTCAGCAACGGAGAAATTGGTGTTTCAGCAACTTTTCTCTAGGGGTTTCAACAGTGTTCAACAACTGTTTCAGCAATGGTGTATTCCGCCTGCTATATATATATATAATTATGCTTTGATACCATATACTCTATAATCCTCCCGATGGCTTTGTGTGCACCTTCTCTTTGGCATATACCGATGGCTCTGTATATATTGCTCCTCTTGGCTCCTCTTGCTCCATCTGCTCCTCTCGGTCCATTTGCTCCTCTTGGCTCCGATATGCTCTGTCTCCTCCTCTTGAATATTGCCATATTGACATCAATGACAATCTGTGTCCAACACCCAAAGCATACAAATTTCATAACTAATAACATATCCTATAAAGGGGAACTCATCCTCCTCCCAATCCCATGACTCCACACATTTTGCTTCCACATTTCACACTTTTTGCTTCGACCTTCCTGAATTATCAGCGTGATTGAGTAATTTTTGATGAATTGATTTTTGGCACATTCAAAGATTTGGAAAATGCATGACAATCAAACCATTCTTCTCGTAGCCAGAAACACATCCCTGCGTGTTCTCCATGTCACATTTCTCAAATCTATCAAATACGTTGACACAAATATTTCCAACCCCGAGATGTGGCATGTGTGGGCACAAATATGGCCTATGTGATGGTTATGATTGTTTCGAAACGATACATAATATTTCTGTTGCAATCATCACAGTAATTAAGAATGGACGAAGGGATCTTGTTCTGATAACCCAAAATTGGAGCGCTTCTAACAAATTTTTACTGGGAATCAATGGATACATCTGCCACATTATTCATAAGATTGTGTTATTGTTACACCGAGATTTGTTGAAGTCACACTGCGTTCCATTTTAGTTCGATTTAAGATTTTTGATTCGCATGACAGGAGTTTTTGGAGCTATCACCATGAGCCAGTCTATTCTTATTATGTTTATGTAGCAGACCTCTATTATCATCAATGTCTATTTTTAATTTCAGTTTTGTTTGTTGTAACAGGTCCTCGTATTGACTGAGAGGTAGTCTTGGTTTCTACAACGGAGATTACGTTAGAAAAGCATGACAGGAACTCAGATCCAATTCAAGTTGTTGAAAGACTAATTTGGTCGAAATCAAAATCGAGACACTAATTTCAGGTTCAGTTTTTGGCCACAGGAGGAAGAATTTGAGAAATATTGAACATGGGTTTTCTTTAGAACGGGCCCAATTAGCAGATGTGTGACAATTTTCGTAAAAAAATGGACGATTTGGCAAATAACTTGGAGTTCTAGAGACAAATTTTGGGTTGCGGACGGTGACACCTAAATATACCATGAACCCATAGAGTGATTAACCTAATTCCTTTTTTATGCGAATAATCTGATTTTGGTATCAAGATTTTGTACATTAGATCGCAATGATATATTACTTTTAGAGATAATGGAGAAAATTTTCAGAATAGTGAATTGGTTCACGGTACCTCAAGATAGGAATTAGTTTCTACTTCTTAGGGTGTGGTTCTAACTTCCCTAAATATGTGATTACTATATAATGTGTGATGTACATGAACAATGTAGAGCGTTATGTAAAGCCAGACTGTCTTGGTTCAGACTCTCTTTCGTAGAGCTAACGAGTGGGTTCTTTTTATTAATTCCAACATCACTTTTTAACATGGTATCAAAGCGTTAGGGCTGAAGAACTTGTATACTAAGTGGAGGATTTGAAAGGCGTGCCTGAGGCGAAATCGTCACGTGGTTTGGAGGGCTAATCGCGTCGATCCCACTATAACACTACATGTGTTTTTATTTTTTCAACCGGCAGAGATCTGGAGTGTACAGTTGTGAAGACCTTCGCGAGTCCATGGTGCTAACTCACGCCAACTGTGCAAACAAGAGAGGGGCTGCGTGGAGGCCGAGAGAAGGCTACATCTTGGCAGTGGCTGCCGACAGAAAGTTGCCAAGGTCTACCAAGGAGGTTGTCGTAGAGGCTGTGAAGGAAGCCACGGTGGCTTGCGTATACGCTGCGGGATCAAACAGTATTGGAGATCAACGATTTCTGTCTTTGACACAGATCTGGGGTAAATCTAACATATTATTTTTTTTAATTGTCAAATGTTTTATTTGTCAAGATGAATAATCAAATGTTTGAAGCATGCTTGAATGAGCATAACAAGCTCGATGGCTCCTATTATGTGAATTGGAAATTCAAGATGCAGACTCTGTTAGAAGTGCAGAGTGCTTGGATGATTGCAAATGGGGATGAGCAGAAGCCAGCAACTGGATCAGCATCAGTCCCAGACTAGGGGAAGCGAGAAGGTAAAGCAAGGACGCTACTGAAGATGTCAGTGAAAGACTGCATGATACTACATATCAGAGAATGTAAATCAGCAAGCGAAATCTGGGGAATATTGAAGGATTTGTTTGAAATTAGGAATACAAATTGTCTTCTGTTTCTGAAGAGAAAGATCTTATTCTTGAAGATGGAGGAGAATGAAACAGTTGCTGCCTTCATAGAAAGGATCAAGGATCTGAAGAACAAATTGTCAGACATTGGTGATACAGTTGTAGACACATATCTAGTAACAATTACCATGAATGGTGTGACCGATGACTACTAAATGTTCATCACTGAGATAAATGCGAGAGAGAAAATCCCGAAGTTTGAAGAATTGACAGGAATACTGATGCAAGAAGAAAAAAGAAGATTGACTCTGAAGCCCCAGACTGCAGATTTTGCATTGATGGCGAAAAAGAACTTCTTCAAAGGAAAAGGAAATCCGCAACGGCAAAACAGAGGAAACTCACAGAAAAAACCAAATCAGACTCAAGGTATGCATCTGAATAGAAACAACTCTGAAATTAAATGTTTTTATTGTGGAAAACTTGGTCATATAGCTAGGGAGTGCAGGAAGAAGAAATATCATGAAGAACAGCAGAAGCAGAAAAGAAATGCAGGGCATCTCGCAAACGATAATCATGAGCAGAACTTTAGATTGTTCATAGCAGACTTTGATGAGAATGTTCATGCAGACATCTGATATGTAGATTTGGGAGCATCAACACATATGACGGGGAACAAGCAATGGTTTGAAGATTTTAAAGAAATCAATGATGGAGCACAAATCTACCTAGGTGATGATAGAAGTCATCAGATCAAAGGATGTGGAAAAATTTCTGTCATTTTACCTAATGGTACTGTAAGACAAATTCATAATGTCATGTATGTGCCTAATGTAACAAAGAACTTGATTTTTGTATCAATGATTACAGATCAAGATCTTAAAGTTGAATTTTTTAAATCTAACTGTTATATTAAAGATCTTCTAGGTGGCATGAAGACTATTGCTACAGGAATTCGAACAGGAGGTCTGTACAAATTGGATGTAAGAGTAGCACCAGTTCGAGCTTTAACAACAGCAGGTTTGACTACAAAAGAGTTGTGGCATCAGAGATTTGGTCATATCAACTACAATGATTTGTTGTTACTTTAGAAAAAGGAAATGGTAAGAGATCTTCCTATGTTAAAACAAGTGCATAATGATTGTGATGCTTGTACATTAGGAAAGATGCATAGAGAAGAATTCCTTGTTCGAGTAGAGAAGAAATAGAGAGACATACTTGAATTAGTGCACATATATCTCTGTGGACCCATGCAAACAAAATCATTAGAAGGTGCACTGTATTTTTTACTGTTTATTGATTAATGCACAAAGTTTTCTTGAGTATATTTTTTGAGTAAGAAAAGTCACACATTTGAATACTTTAAGCAGTTCAGAAACATGATTGAAAAGCAAACGGAGAAGCATATAAAAATTATCTGCTCCGATCAAGGGGGAGAATACAGGAAGAATGATCTTATCAAGTATTGTAAAGACCATGGGATATTACAGCAATTCACAGTACCCCATACTCCTCAGTGGAATGGAGTAACGGAAAGAAAGAACAAAACATTGTTGGAATGTGCTAGGAGCATGTTGAAAGGTAAGGATCTTTCGAATGGTTTTTGGGTTGAATGATCCAAATTGGATCCATAGAAGACTGTCAAAGAACCATGACTGTATCAGGTCGAACAAATCTCTAAAGAAATCCAAAACAGTGATCAAAGACACCCTGAACCAGTGGCAATGGCAGCCGACGTGGAACGACGAGGACCTCGATCAAAGCGCACTGACCGAGGCCCATGGAGACCGCGCAGGAGGCCAAAGTAGCCCCTGGGAGCCCTGGATCGGGAAACAGGGGTGGTTTTTGAAGCGCGATGCGAACAGGGCCATGAAGGAAAAGGTCGAGCACTCGGTCACGAGGGGGAACCGGAGGACCGCGGGCAGAAAAGGGAAAAAGCGCCAAAACACAACCGCGGGACCCGCGCTTTGGAAACCAGTGCTTTTGATCGAGGCGCCCTTAAACGGTAAGATGTTTTGGACAAAATCGGACCGATTCCATACACTGATCGATGCGTGGTAGGCAGAGGTGAGAGAAAACCATCGTTGATCGCGCGCTATCGGTCGAGCAAGTAAATTGCGCGAAACGTGCGTATGGCATCGGTTTTGGAGGGCCTAGATCGGATGACTAAGATCGCGCCCGATGGAGGAAGCGGAACCGACAGAGAATTAAGCCGCGTTTTAAAGAGATTTGGAATCCATTTAACTGCCACGGTGGAGTAAGAATGCATCCACGACGTAACTGAAGAAACGAACCGACGAAGCAGGCTGGCGCCGTTTAGAGGAGGACAAGTGGCCACTCCCTAAGCATTCATGATGACGCCGAACACAGGGAACTCCAAGCGCAGCTGCAGAAGGTGAATCGACAGAGGTGGGAGAGGAACCAAATAGGCATAGGGATCGAATGGCTAAAGCCATGAATAGAGGAAGAAGACAGTCAGTTGAAAGTTGAGAGTGACAGAAGTTGAGAGACGAAGAAGTAGAACAGTGAACCTTGAGAGGAGGACTGAACACAGAGAACAATAAAGCAAAGCAGAAGAGACAGAGGGTCGAGCTGACCAGAGGCAGCATCAAGCACCAGAGAACTTGAAGATTCAAGCCTTCCCATAGACGAATCTGTCCGGACTGAGCATCACATTTGGCTCTTTCCGCTGTAGACCAAAAGATCACAGAGCTAGTAGGAAGATGAAAAGTCTGTGTACTCCAGTGGCTTGGGGAATCTAAGAACCACCCTGCCAAGCAGACCTGCTTCAGGAGAACTCACATTGAGTCCCTGTATTGTAATTTTCTCTGCTTAAAGACACAATAAAACAAGGCTACCACTAAAAGCTGGACTGGAGATGTAGCCCTGGAGAATAGGGTGAACACCTTATTAAAATTGCTTGTGTCTTTATGTTTGCTTATTGCATTTCTCTGCTGTCTTTCCATTTTATTGTCTGTGTGTTAGCAATCTAATTGATCCGTTGCTTCAATAACACAGAACACACACTAGCACATGAATCTGTAATACCTTTGTTTAATAAATCTTTAACTGATGTCACTCATAGGGTGAATATCAGATCAAGTGGTATCAGAGCTCTAGGTTGTAAGGTTAGACAAGCTTGTGTTGGTTTAGCTGTGAATGCTTACAAGATCAAAGCTCAAATTAGGAGAAGGAGAGTTGGTGGAAACTAATCCTAAAATTGGGAGAGTTTATCCTCGAAAGACAATGTCAGAAGAAGGTTCTGTAGGGCCAAACCCTCAATTCATAGAGAGTTTCCTAACTATAAAGTCTATGGTTGAAGAAATGTACAAAGACTTTAGAAAGCAAAAGGTGGAAGATGCATCAGGCTCTAAGCAAGAGAAAGAAGAAGATGATTCTCACTTCCATGACAACTCCAAAGGAAAGGGGAAAGAGGAAAGCTTTCTTACACCTCCTAGTAGCCCTGTGCATAATAAGAAAGCATATTTGATTAAGTTAGATGTTAAATTTGATTTGACTATATATGATGGAGAGTTAAATGCTGAAATGTTGGACAATTGGATTAGACAAATTGATGTGTATTGTAGGGTATAGAACATAAACTCAGACAAGAGTAAGATTCAGTTGGCAAACCTACGCCTAGGAGGCATTGCCTTGGTTTGGTGGGAAGGTAGAACCCAAGCTGATATGAAAAGACATGGCAAGACCATCTCTGTCTGGAGTGAATTTGTTGCTGCAATCAAAAAGCAGTTCTATCCATTGGCCTACATGCAACAAGCCATGATGAGTTGGCAAACTCTTCGACAGTTAAAAGGGAAAAGTATGCAAGGGTATACTCAAGAATTCAGAAAGAGAGCATTGATGTTGGGTATCTCACTAGACTCACCAAAGACTCTTTTGAAGTACATTGGTGGTCTACACAGCTACATGAGGCATACCATCCTCATGTTTAATCCCACTAGTATAGATGAGGTATCTGTACAAGCTACTCATCTAGAGGCTAGAGGAAAGAATGGCAATCCAGAAGTTGGGGCACCATCCCAACCCACTGTAAGCAAGAGCAAGGAGAAAAGAAAGCAGAAGTGGAAAGCAAGGAAGGCCAACACTGCACAGAAAGCCAAAGCTTCATGCACTCACTGTAAAAAGGAGGGGCATGATGATGAGCATTGTTGGATTCTGCATCCGGAGTCGAGACCTAATAAGTCCAAGGGCAAGAAGAAGAAGACAGCTGCAGCTATTCAGAGAGATTTGGGGTCAAACTCGGGAGATGAAACAACTATAGCAGCCACAGGTATAAAGGTAATAATTTTGAAGCATCTACTACTAATTCTGATCAATCTGTTATTGATGAAGAAAATGAGAGAAAAAGACATCAGCTTTTCCATATTCGAGTTATTTCCAAAAATCAAAAGATTGATACTTTGTTTAATAGTGGCTCACAAGTAAATTTGATTTCTGAAGCAATTGTAAAGAAATTGGGATTAGCAACTACACCTCACAAGAAACCATACCCATTAGGATGGTTGAATGATAAAGCGCAACTACAAGTGACTAGACAGTGCAAACTCAAGTTTTCTTTTGGGTTAGCATTTGTAGATGAGGTTGAGTTAGACATAATTCCTTTGGACATATGTGGAATTGTTTTAGGAAGTTCTTACTTGTATGATAGAAAGGCTATTTTCTATAGAGCTAAGAACAAGTATCTACTTGTCAAAGATGAAATCGAATACTTTGTAAGAGCTCATAAGCTCAAGAATAATTATACTCTCATAAACTCAGGACAGATGAAAAGAATGATAAATTCATGCAAACAATTCTTACTGATGGTTGTAAAGGAAAAGAAGCTGATAAAACCAATGTATTTCAGGGCTGTAACGCTGAATAGTAAGCTGAAATAGAAAAGGTTGTTTCAGAGTATGATGTCTTGTTTCAAGAACCTAAAGGTCTGCCACCCAACAAGGGAATAGTACATGATATTATTTTGCAGCAAGATGTTCCATTGCCTAACATTGGGATGTACAGGTTGTCTGCTTTAGAGAATGCTAAAATCAAGAAGTAGGTGCAGGAGTTGCTCGAGAAGGGCTTCATCGGGCCTAGCACATCACCATGTGGGTCACCAATCATTTTGGTGAGAAAGAAAGATGGCTCATGGAGAATGTGCATTGATTATCGGGCACTGAATAAGATAACAATAAAAAATCATTATCCCCTTCCTCGCATAGATGATCTTTTAGATCAATTGAAAGAAGTTGTTTATTTCACCAAGCTGGATTTTTACAGTGGATACCATCAGGTCAGAGTTGCAGAGCAAGATGCATGGAAGATTGCTTTCAAAACAAAGCATGGATTGTATGAGTGGCTAGTTATGCCTTTTGGCTTAACTAATGCTCCTGCTACTTTCATGAGATTAATGAATGATGTACTCAGACCTTTTCTTGATGATTTTGTTGTTGTGTATCTGGATGACATTCTGATTTTTAGTAAAACGTGGGAAGAACATTTAAAGCATGTTAAGCAGACATTAGATTTTTTGAAAAGAGAAAAAATTTATGTTAAACTCTCAAAATGTGAATTTGGCAAAACATCTCTAAACTATTTGGGTCATATAGTAGGGGGAGGTGAATTCAAAATAGATCCCTCTAAAGTGGCAGTCACTGTGAACTGGCCTAAACCCAGGTCTGTTACAGAAGTGAGAAGCTTCTTAGGAGCAACACAATATTGGAGGAAGTTCATTTCTAACTTCTCCTCGATTGCAGCTCCCTTACATGCTTTAACAGAATTGAATAAAGTGTTTCAGTGGGGAGGAAAACATCATAAAGCCTTCGACACCTTGAAAGAGAAAATAAGTACAGCACATGTACTAGCACTACCAGATCTACAAAGACCATTTGAGATCCAAACTGATGTCAGTGACTATGCCATGGGAGCAGTGTTGACACAGCACGGCAAACCCATATGTTATCATTCTAAGACATTTAATCCTGCAGTAGTTAACTATCCTACATATGATAAAGAATTGTATGCATTAGTTCAAAGTGTGAAAAAAGTGGAAACATTATTTAATGGGCAAAGAGACAGTAATACATATTGATCATCAGCCACTTCAATATCTACACTCCCAAACTAAGTTGCAACAATCAAGACATTACAGATGGATGGGGTTTCTACAATAGTTTCACTTAGTCATCAGATATAAAAAGGGCATACATAACAGGGTTGTAGACATGTTATCTAGACCCATTATAAATGCATCTACCATAATTAAGCATAATTTTGTGCTACATGAAAGCTACATAGAACAATATGCTCAGGATATGGACTTTAAAGATGTATATGCAATTTTGAGTCAAGGCAAAAGAGTAGAAGAATTGGACTATCATATAAAGGACCGACTCTTATACCATTGTGGGAAACTCTACATTCCACAAATTGAGAGGATAAAGATAATTAGGGAAGCACACACTTCTCTGATATCAGGTCACTTTGGGGTAAGTAAAACAGTTGCACAACTACAAAGATTCTGCTATTGGTCGAAAATGAATGAGACAGTTTCAAGATATGTAAGAGGGTGTGCCATGTGTGCTAAAATCAAGCTCAACAATAGAAAACTAGGCTTGTACACTTCATTGCCAGTTCCTTCTCACCCTTGGGAAAGTGTTTCCATGGATTTTGTTGGAGGACTGCCTAAATCTAGGAAAGGTCATGATTATCTATATGTTGTTGTTGATAGGTTCAGCAAAATGTGCATTTTGATACCTTGTAGTAAACAGATCACAACTGAACAGACTGCAAAATTGTTCTTTGAAAATGTATGGGTTCATTTTGGATTACCCACTTCCATTGTATCTGATCGATCACCCAATTTGTGGGGAAGTTTTCGTCTAGTCTGTGGGAACTGATGGACACCAAACTGAAGAAAAGCAAAGCTTTTCATCCACAAACAGATGGCCAGACAGAAGTAGTAAACAAGACAGTGATCTAGTTACTGAGAGGATATTGCAGTAAACATCCTAAGCTTTAGGATGAACACTTGTGTTATGTGCAGCATGCTTACAACAGAGCCAAACACTCTTCCACACAGAGATCTCCTTCTGAGACCTGTTTTGGTTTCACACCAAGGTCTCCTTTGGATTTTGTCTTTGGTAAAGGTACCATGGTTGATGGACATAGTGATGTGGACAAAGCAACTAGGTTCATTGAATAGATCCAGGAGATCCATCAGGCAGTACAGGAACAGCTGGAAAAGAGCCAGGCCAAATACAAGGCTAGGCATGATAAGCATCGGATGGAGCATAGTTTTCAAGTTGGAGACCAAGTCTGGTTGTATATTAGCAAGGACAGGATGCAAGGTGAAGGAAAAGGGCTAAAGCCTATCAGGTATGGACCTTTTAGGATACTTGAGAAGATTGGTGAAAATGCTTTCCGCCTTGATTTACTAGCTTACATGCACATCTACTCAGTCGTAAATGCAGATTGCTTGAGATTGTTTGAACCTTCAATGATTGAGGACCCTAAAGAGCAAAGTCAATTGCCTTCTATTGATGACCTGCTACTCGAATACCTCAATGAGTTGCAGGAAGACACAGTGTTGGACATGAAGGTGAGGACAATGCGCAGGGGAGATGTTGAGTACCTCAGGATTGGGCTCAAAGGTTCAAAGCCAAACAGTGCAAAGTGGATTGAGATTGGACAAGTGAGAAAACAGTATCCTCACTTAGTCGATGCAAACCAAATTTTGGTGGTCCAAAAGCTTTTTCAGTGGAAAGGCCGTGATCCGAGTTGGATCCATAGAAGACTTTCAAAGAACCATGACTGTATTAGGTCAAACAAATCTCTAAATAAATCCAAAACAACAATCAAAGACACCCTGAACCAGTGGCAATGGCAACCGACGTGGAACGACAAGGACCTCGGTCAAAGTGCGCTAACCGAGGCCCATGGAGACCGTGCAGGAGGCCAAAGTAGCCCTTGGGAGCCCCGAATCGGGAAACAGGGGTGGTTTTTGATGTGCGATCGTGCATCGCTAGGCGAACAGGGCCATGAAGGAAAAGCCCGAGCATTCGGTCGCGTGGGGGAACCGGAGGACCGTGAGCGGAAAAGGGAAAAAGCACCAAGACACAACGACAGGACTCACACTTTGGAAACCAATGGTTTTAATCAGGGCGCCCTTAAACGATAAGAGGTTTTTGATGAAAGCGGAGCGATTCCATACACTAATCAACGCGTCGTAGGTGGAGGTGAGAGAAAACTGCCATTGATCGTGCGCTATCGGTCGAGCAAGTCAACCGCGCAAAACGTGTGTATGGCGTCTGATCTAGAGGGCCCAGATCGGATGGCTGAGGTCACGCCCGATGGAGGAAGCGGAACCGACAGAGAATTAAGCCGCATTTTAAAGGGATTTGGAATCCGTTTGACTGCCACGGTGGAGGAAGAATGCATCCACGACGTAAGTGAAGAAACGAACCGATGAAGCAGGCTGGCGCCATTTAGAGGAGGACAAGTGGCCACTCCTTGAGTGTTCATGATGACGCCGAACACAGGGAACTCCAAGCGCAGCTGCAGAAGGTGAATCGATAAAGGCCAAAGAGGAACTGAAGATGCATAGGGATCGAATGGCTAAAGCCATGAACAAAGGAAGAAGACAGTCAAATTGAAATTTGAGAGAGACAGAAGTCGAGAGACAAAGAAGTGGAACAGTGGACCCTGAGAGGAGGACTGAACACAGAGAACAGTAAAGCAAAGCAGAAGAGACAGAGGTCCGAGCTGACCAGAGGTAGCATCGAGCACCAAAGAGATTGAAGATTCAAGCCTTCCCATAGAGGAATCTTTCCAGACTGAGCATCACATTTGGCTCTTTCCACTGTAGACCAGAAGGTCATAACGCTGGTAGGAAGAAGAAGATTTTGTGTACTCCAGTGGCTTGGGGAATCCAAGAACCACCCTACCAAGAAAACCTGCTTTAGGAGAACTCACATTGAGTCCCTGTATTGTAATTTTCTCTGCTTAAAGACGCAATAAAACAAGGCCACCACTGAAAGCTGGACCGGAGATGTAGTCCTGGAGAATAGGGCGAACTCCTTATTAAAATTGCTTGTGTCTTTCCATTTTATTGTCTATGTGTTGGCAATCTGATCGATCTGTTGCTTCAATAATACAGAACACACACGAGCACATGAGTCTATAATACCTTTGTTTAATAAATCTTTAACTGATGTCACTCATAGGGTGAATATCAGATCATTGAAGCATTGAATACTGCATTTTATTTGAAAGATAGGAGTCCTACAAAGAGTCTTGAGTTTAAAACTCCTTATGAAGCATTATATGGATTTAAGCCTGCAGTAAAACATTTAAGGGTGTTTGGGTCTAAAGCATTTGCCCATATTCCAAAGGAAAACAGAAGAAAACTAGATTCAAAAGCCATCAGATGTATCTTTGTAGGGTATTGTTCATAATATAAAGCATATAGATTATTTAATCCCTCTACTCACAAGAATTTTGTTGGTAGAGATGTCATATTCCATGAACAGGATCATGAAGAATCTGATAAGTGCAATGAGGAATGGGATATTCCATTCTTGGTGGAAGAAAGCGAAGAAACGGAAAACAATCTGGATCAGCAGACAAAGGCAGAAGATGAGCAGCAACATATACAACAGCAACAACAACAACAACAGCGGCAGCGGTAGCAGCAGAAGCAGGAAGGAAAAGAAGATGATGTAGCTATCGAGCCAAGTCTAGAAAATAATGATCAGACAAGGTTTGAAGCTACCCCACCACTCAGGAGATCAGGGAGGAAAGCTCAATTGCCTGCAAGATATAGGGAAAATGTTTGTATATCTAGTATGATGAATGTTATTGAACCTTCTAGTTATAAGGAAGCAAATGAATATAGTGAATGGAAAATAGCTGTGGAACAGGAATATGAATCTATAATCAGAAACAACACTTGGGAACTGGTTGAACTTCCTAAAGGTAAACAAACCATAGGTTGCAAATGATTGTATAAACCAAAGATTAATGCAGATGGAACCATAGATAAATTAAAAGCTAGATTGGTAGCAAAGGGGTATTCACAAAAAGAAGGCATTAACTATGAAGAAACCTTTGCCCTTGTAGCTAAACTAAATACCATCAGAATGTTAATTGCTTTAGCTACTTAGAAACATTGGATGATTCACAAACTAGATGTAAAGTCTGCATTTTTAACTGGAGAATTGAAAGAGTAGGTTTATGTAGAGCAACTTGAAGGGTTTGTCCAGAAAGGGAAAGAACATTTAGTCTGTAGATTAAAGAAAGTTCTTTATGGACTAAAGAAAGCACCCAGGTCTTGGTATGAAAAGATTGATTCATTTTTTCTGCAATTTGGCTACAACAAAAGTAAAAACGACCCTAATCTGTATACCATGCAAGATGAACAAGGGCACATAGTGTTGATTTCTTTGTATGTAGATGATTTAATCATTACATGTAATGCTATTTTTCTAATGAAAGAAATCAAGCAACAAATGTCATAGGTGTTTGAAATGAAACACCTTGGTGAATTAAGATATTATTTGGGTCTTGAGATCTGGAGAGATTTAAGACAAACATTTCTGTCCTAGGGTAAGTATGTCAAAGATCTACTAGAAATATTGAGGATGGATCAGTGTAAGGCTGCAGCAGTACCATTACAATAGAACATTAAACTGCAGAGTGAGCATGGCTCTAAAGAGGCATATGCGACACTTTACAAACAACTGGTTGGGAGCTTAATATACCTAACCACTACTAGACCATATTTGGCTTATGCAGTTAGTGTGCTAAGTCAATACATGTCCAAGCCACTTGAGAGTCATTGGAATGCAGCGAAATGTGTTTTGAGGTATCTACAAGGTACTGTAGACTATGGTATTATTTATATCGATTCCTTTGATGTTAGATTGACAATATTTACAGATTCAGACTGGGTTGGAAATGTAGACGATCGCAGATCCGTAATAGGCCATGCATTCAACATTGGATTTGGGGTGATTACATGGAGCAGCAAGAAACAGAACACAGTTTCCTTGTCTTCAACAGAAGCAGAGTATCAAGCCATGTGCATAGCGACATGTGAGGTAGTTTGGTTGCAGAGACTTCTCTAGGATGTTGGGGAAGAACAAAAAGATGCAACAACAATCAGATGCGACAGTCAAAGTTCAATCAAACTTGCTAGTAATCCGTTGTTTCACAAAAACACTAAACACATTGATACACAATTCCACTTTTTTAGGGAGAAAGTGCAATAAAAAAGAAATCCATCTTGTATATTGTAATACATGTGATAATGTTGCAGACATTTTCACTAAGCCTCTTGGCAAAATCAAGTTTGAAATGTTTAGGGAGATATTAGGCATATTTTTGAACCCCTTCTCCATTAAGGGGGAGTGTTAGAGACAATGGAGAATATCTTAGAATAGTGAATTGGTTCACGGTACCTCAGGATACGAATTAGTTTCTATTTCTTAGGGTATGGTTCTAACTTCCCTAAATCTATGATTACTATATAATGGGTGATGTACATGAACAATGTAGAGTGTTCTCCAACGCCAAACTCTCCTGGTTTAGACTCTCTTTCGTAGAGCTGACCAGGGGGTTCTTTTTTATTAGTTCCAACATCAATTTTTAACAATTACTATCAATTCTTAGCTTGTTGTAAACCACCCTAGTAATTTTGATTATATAAAGTCTTTATTGAATTGAGAAAGGGGATCGATCTGTAGGATAGGATAGTGCACACATGCTTCCTAGACTAAGGGAAGAAATTTTGCACAGGCAGTGACTGTGGAGACTTTTATAAGTTTTTGTTATTTTGATTTGATTTAATTAATATGGACTTGTAACTTTTGCTTCCATGTTTGTTTAGTTATTGTTTTCTTGAAGTGTTTTGTAATTTTATTTCTAAAAGTTTCTTGAAGGTTGCTTATTCTTGTCTTATGGTTTGATTCTATGGATAGATAATAAGCATTCTTGCATTTCTTTTTGATATTGTTAATTCATTTTTAATAGTTTATATAGATTATATTGATTTGAATCTTAAGGATTTTATTAATTTGGGCATTACTTCAAATTTAAGTCTTTGTGATTTGATTATGGGATTTTGATGGTAAAATATGTCATTTTATTTAAATTGAATTGACATTTATATTGTAATTTTATTTATTGATTTGATTCATAAATATATTATCAAAATATATTTTAAACTTCAGAAACCATTGGATTTTTTCTTCTTTTAGCCAAGAATCACACAATAGTTATTGGTAGTTTATTTATCTTTTAATTTTTACATTTGATGATATTTTTTTGGTGATTAATCAATTAAAAAAGTGTGGTTTGATCCATCTTTGTTTGCAAGGGTTGAAGACTTACATTTTCATAGTTTTCATCTTTCATTTTATGGCATCAAGAAGTATCATAATTTAGGCTTATAATTGCATTCGTAGCTTAGTTTACAATCAGTGATTAGTTTGCATTTGAATATTCAGCGTATATACACATTCATTGCTAGTTACATTATTTTCTAGCTTTCATTCTCCTTGTATTATATTTCTATATATTTTGTATAATATGTTTTAACATGCTATGTTAAGTTGTAATATATGTAATTAATCATAGAATAGGTAAGAATAGGATTAGATTAATCATAGGATAGAAACTCCCTTGTCTTTTATTTCGAAAGGAGAAGAGGTGAAAGGCTAATGGAGCCTTGAAACCCGTCGAGGGTGGCCGCACTAAATAGCTAGGGATATTTAAAGAGCTCTAGTTTGGGTCACTTCTCCCTTTTTGAGTAGGGTGCATAAAACCTGAGTTAACAAAATGGTGCTAGAAGTAGGGCCTGAGGAAAAATAAATTATTAAACACTAATTTCTCAACCTCTATTTCCATATATTTTCCTTCTTATTTTTGTCGTTTCAAGTGTACTTGAAGGAAGGTTAAAAGAAAATCTAAACTATTTGGAGTGAGTTTCTTTATTGTTGCATCTAATAAATGGCTCTTGCCCAAACCTTTGTATGTGAGGAAGCTTTTAGCTTCACATTGCCAAACATTCCTCACAAGACATCTCATCACTTATCAGGACCCACATTCGATGGTGAAGAAAAGTATACCTGCATTGAAACATCTAGATAAGTTTTGGTGTAAATGCATTAAATATAAGATTATTGATTTAAATGTTTTATGTAGGTTATTTTCTTTCACATTCAAGGGAAGGATGAAGGATTGGTTTGAGACTTTTCCACTTCATTCTATTTTTAATTGGTTTCAGTTTGCTGAAGAATTTTTAGACACTTTTGAAACCAATGGTCAAAATAAGATATAGGAGGAATTAAAGGTTTTATTACATAAGGGTGATTAATATTTGGAGAGATTTGCAACAAAAGTTAATCATGTTCTTTTTAAATTTCATCTTAATGATTTGTCTCTTTTGTTAGATATCATTGTTGATACTTTTTCCCCTTTCATTGATATAGATTCTATTGTGTTTGATAGATTAGATAAGTATCATAATACCAAATTGCAACATGAATCTTCTTTACAAATTCATATGGATCCTTTAGAAGATATACATTCTAAAAATTCCATTGAGAAAGTACAGGGGGTAGAATCAATTGAGCACAACTCTATTCATAAGCAAACTATTCTCTCTTGTGAACAAGATTCTACTAGGGATATAATGGGAAAAGGTTTAATTGTTGAGGAAGATGCATTTAATTCTCACTCTAATTTGTTCCTAGATGAAATTGATAAATAACACATAATTAATTATCTTAATTGTTGTTATGTATTAATAGAGTAGGTTAGGGATGTTGAACTTCCTTTTGAAAAGGAAAATATAAATCTTAATTAGCAAATTACATTTCAAGAAAGACTAGATGCTTCCACTAAAGTTGTTCATGGATATGTTGACTTGTCCAACATGCAAGAGGTGAATCCTAATTTAATGTTTTATTTCTCATCACCTAAACATAATGGAGACGATGTAGTAATCCAAGAGGGATCTCTTGAAATTATCCTTAATCATAACTATGATAGTTCAAGAGAACCTTTTCATTCTTTTGTTTCAAATTCTTTTTACATCTTCGAGTTCTGAAATATTCGCAGATGTTGGTGCACATTATTCTTTTTCTAATTCATCTTAGATGCTACCACCACAATCTGATCCTTCAGATATGACAAGTATAGGTGATATTGTTGGGCCCTACTTTTGTTATCCTTTTGGTACCCTATTCTACTATTTCCACTATAACCTAACATATTTTACCCTTTTTGACACCTAGAAACCACTCTATATTGGCTAAATTGTGTCATTTTATAATGGAGGTAAGAATCGCAATAAATATTGTCGTTACATTTCTTTGGTTAGTCTAATTAGATGATTAAACGAGTTTATATTCATTGACTCACTATTGACTGATTTATTGATAGGGTTCTTAAACATAAGGATGGAAACTTGCATCTATTGACAGGTCATCAATGACCTAGAATCCAACTCAAGCAATATATCGGACAACCATTCAGTACTTAGTTATGTGCTCTATATGTTACTCTACTCCAGGTTTGGTACCAGTCAACCAATCAACCATTGGCATCCAGAAGATAACTTCTTTTGTTCATAAGCCTAGTGTTAACTTCCTCAACCTAAAGATAACGTCAAAGATGGAACAATGCAAATACGATATGGATGAGTGATATTTGGAATTTGGCTTAGCTCAATTAAGCCTAGATCACACATGTATTTACTTTTCTAAGTCATTTCGTTGTAACTATCTTCAAGCCATAAATTCTTTAAGAAGGCCCAACATTAGTATGAGAGGTTACACGGAATGAACCAATGATCAGGATATTGTGACTGAAGCACCATATAACTCTGTTTTATTTTAAGTTTGGAACACTTAAACTTATGTTTTATTGAAGGCTTTAATATATAATTGATCTCATATTTTATATTTGTGGATTCATGTCCTTTTAATCTGTGATTTATTGAGTTAAATTAGCTTGTCTCAGGTCGTGGCAAGGGCCCACCATAGACCTCAGCCAAGTTCTGTATCAATCTTGGTTAGGTAGAAAGTGTGTTTTCGAATTCGCTTTGGTAATACTGTACTTAAAGTTGTTGCTTCCTTTCTTTAGTAATTTTCAGAATTTTTGTACTTAGGACTGTAATTGAATTACATTTGAAATCTCTCATAGATCTGAATGCTATGATAGTTGTTAGATGCTTGTTTTGAATTGTGTGAGTTCGTAAATCATTTCCATAAGAATTATTTGCATTCATAGGTTTCTTTTCTATTGATCTCAAATACTGATAAGTTTGAAAAGTAGGTTCTAGCTTAGAACAGATTTCTGAGGAACAAGTTTCCTGTAGCCTAAGAATGAATCCTTTGATCTAAATGAAATAGTTTGATTGTCTATGGATCTATAATATTTGATAAGAAATCCTTGTAGTTGATGTTCAGTGTGTTTTAATTTTTGTGAAGATTAAGTAGGAACAGTGTGCCAAATATTGTTTTAAGGAACATTGTGCTAATCATTTTAGGAAATAGTGTGCCATTCATTTTATTAAGAAACAGTGTGCCATTTACTCCATCTCTTAGCCAATTTCGAATAAGATTTGTTGAATTAGGAAACTGTGTGTTATTCATTTAATTTCTCAGTTAATTTCGAATGGATTTATCGAAATAGGAAGTTGTGTGAATGATTTTGAAGTTTAATAGCATTGTTGGGTTTACTTTTCGATTTCTAGCTTGACCCTGGGGTTAGTTTTGTGTAAAGATTTCTGAGTAGAACAGATTGTTAAATTGGATTGTGAGCATGGTTTATGATGATTGTTGAGCTTATTTTTGAAAGAATCTTTAATTAGTTGCATAGATATTAAAAATGAATTAGCAATTTGAATTTTGTGTGTGAAATTGAGGAGTATAATAGGTTTCTTCACTTCGAAAAACTTTAGTGTAACGATTTTAAATTAGGAACAGAGTTTGGTTATTCGGTACTTAAATTCATACTAAGCAAGCATAGGAAAATCAATTTAGATCTAAACCATAATGCCTTGTAACTCGAAGCTTACGAACTCCAGTTTGACAATTCTAAATTTAGGGAATTAAACAACATATAAAAACCCTAACGTTTTTTGCGTCATTATCAGGGAGTTGCAAACGGTATAGGTAACATTTTTTTAATAATTTTATGTGTGTGACAAGGATTTTGTAGGGAAATCAGAGGTTCAAGAGTGTAAGGTAAGATGTGGGTGAAGAGCCACGCATCCACTATGGTGGGGTTTCTCCAAAGTCTGATTGTCTAGAGTAAATTTTTGTAGTGCCTTTTCTCTTTCTTATGCACAAAGTAAAGGTAGACATAGAGATAGTAAGGGGAGATTTATTCAAAGTATGAAATCACTTTCAGAATTATTTGGTCCTATAAAACACCCCCAACTAACCCTGCTAATCGTTACGCAGGTGTCGGAGAGGAGGGAGAAATCTCTACAAGAAAAGTGGCCTTAGAAAAGAAAACATCACATCAAGAGGGGCCATTGTTCTTCAAGATATACTGCAGCAAGAATAGAATATATTATGATTTGTTGTAAGAATGGAAGTTGTGGTAGTCTCACAAGTAGAGTCAGCAGTAGGAGGACCTCGAAGGGACTTGGGACCTGGGTATATTAGACCCATCCAGTTGAATCTTCTTCCAGCTAGAATACCATACCAAAGCTTACTTCTGAACCTATTGCAAGGATGGCTAATAGAGGAGGAGGTGAGGAGAATAAAAATAATGACAAAAACAATGACAGAAATAATGGTGGGGCCAATGTTGGGGATAATGATATAATCAATACTTTACGCGGTGGGAATAATGACCGAAGAGATGGGCCAAGAGGGGGACCTGAGGAGAATGAGGAGCATTCAGAGACTACCTTTGAATTTCCAATTCTGGATATCACTACTATGAAAAACATACCTTTGACATCTCTTCCACTTTTCCATGGTACGTACTCTGAAAACCCTGATTATTTTCTATTTGAATTTGATATTCTTTGCAAAAGTTACAATTATTATGATGATGCACATAAACTCAAACCATTTCCTACTACCCTAAAAGATTCAGCCCTAAGGTGGTTTATGAGCTTGGGAGAACATACTATTTACTCATGGGATGATATGAAGTTTGTTTTTTAAGAAATATCAAGATTACTATAAAAGTAGAGATGTTAATGATATTTTTAGGATGCAACAGATGGAAGATGAGAGTTTGGAAGAATACCTTGAAAGGTTTCTTTATAATTATCATAAATCCCGAATAGGTAATCTAGATGAAAGGACCTTTAGGACTTTTTTTCTAAAAGGGTTAAGGGAAGAATGCATTGAAACATTAAATCTCTTGAGTTCTGGTGATATCTATAGGAAACCTTTTGCTGAAATAATTGAACTATGTAGAAATTATTCTAGAAGCCAAGCTAAGGTAGGAAAAAGGATTTATGACAACTGAAGGTATTATGTGTCTAGGAATTCTAAACCGGTGCAAGGTGGTGTCACTCGAACTGAACTAGGGAACCTCTTAGAAAATTTTAAAACATATATCTTGAATACTATTAGTGATCAGTTGGATACTCTAAAAATTAAGAGGAAACAAGAGGAAGAGAAGGTTGATTTGGCTATTTTCTATCCTAAATGCAAACGAAAACATGTTGAGATGGAATGCACCATAAATGTAGTAGAAGTTTGTGGAATTTTCACCCATGAGCACCCCACTGACTAGTGCCCTTTTCTACCGATATTACAAGCTATTTATAAGGGAGGGGCTGAAACACGTTAGCTTCCCCAATCATCTAGGAAACCAAACAATAACCCTTACCAAGATCCTAACATACAGGGTTTTCCCCAATATCAATCATGGAATTCTTAGCCATCTTATTCTCCATGGCCTACTCAACCACCTCAGAGTTCACCTTGGAACCAAGGGTGGAGGGGCGATCCTTATGGAAATAACTTTCAGTCCCAAGCCCAGGCACCTTCGTACCCTTAGTATCAACCACAATATCCACCCTATATGCCTTATGCATCAAATATACCTCAATTCTAGAAGGAGTATTACCCACCTTATCTCCAACCATCTACATTATTGTTACCACCTCAGTTACAATAGCCACAACCCTTGCCCTTACCTCAAAATACCAACCCATCTTCACAGCAGATGCAACAATCATTAACCCTTCTCGACCAACACAGTTGCATGCACAACCGATATCTAATCCTAATAATAGACCTTATAAACCTGTACAAAACATTGAACTACAACATTTTCTCACTTATGTTATCACTCCCTTTCCTATAAATGAAATTCAACTGAGATCTGGGAAAATCATTAACAAAAATAAATCTGCAGTAGTTATACAAGAGGAGGATCTCCATGTAGAATTTGAAGACAAACAAATCGAACAAATGGAAAATGAAAAGAACAATGAAGTAAAATAACTGCATGATCTCTTATAATCCAAGGAGCCTCCTTTTCTTGAAAGATTGCTTATAAAGAAAACTGAGACACCCATAGAGTATGACTTGGAATCTGAGCTAAGAAATGTTTGTATAAAGATCCCTTTGTTACAAGCTATTAAAGACATTCCTATTTACACTAATATTATTAGGGATATTTGCATTAAGAAACTAGGAAGGAAGAAAAACAATAATTAGACCATCAAAGTAATCAACCAAATGTCAGAAATGATATCTGGACTACCACCAAAATATGATGATCCAGGGAACCCAGTGGTAACCATAGGAATTAATAGAACTTTTCTGCCTAACACTCTTGTAGATCTGGGGGCAGCCATCAATGCAATGATTGTTGATACTATGACATTATTGCAATTAAAAGAGATAAGACCCACACCCATTGTGTTGGAATTAGCAGATAAGTCCATCGTCAAACCTATTGGGGTCCTAGAAGATGTGGTGGTAACAATAGCTTCCTGGGAATATTCAATTGATTTTATAGTAATTTCTTCAAAAAATACCAAACCAGGACACCCAATAGTCTTAGGCTGACCCTGGCTAGATAGTACTGATGTTGTCATTAGGTGCATAAATGGGGAAATGACTATCTCTAATGGGTCACAAATCCAAAGATTGACTATCTTTCCACCTGCCCAATTAGCTGGAGAAGTGTCTCTTTGGTTGGAAAATACTTGTGGGGAAGAATACTGCATACTTCCTTTGCTAACTTTAGAACAATCAAGCGGGCTTCAAGAACATGTTTTGCAACAATTCTTATCTGATATAAGTTGTATATAATATCTTGTTTCTTTAGTGGCTACCATCATGTTTTTAGCAGTGAATTTCAAGAAACTTGTTATCATGTTGTGTTTGCATCATTCACCATTGCAACCTTAGATGAAAATAGAGAACCAAGCACCCAACCTATTGAAATTAGTTCTGGAAAAACATTGTATGTTGGTATAGATTTAAGTACAGAACAAAGACAGAAAGTAGTAGAAATTATCCAAAAATAGTCCATGGCATTTTCTTGGGATTATTTAGATATGAAAGGAATTCATCCTGATACCTACATACATCACATTTATACTAATGAATAAATCAATCCTGTAAGATAGCCACAAAGACGAATGAATCCATCCCTCAAAGAAATTGTCAAAGATGAACTGTAAAAACTTTTGAGTGCAAAATTTATATACCCCATCTCTAACAGTAAGTGGATATCTCCTTTAGTGGTGGTTCCCAAGAAGAATGGGAAATGGATGATTTGCATTGATTATAGGGAGCTGAACAAATCCACCTTGAGGGACTATTTTCCTCTTCCTTTTATTGACCATGTGCTTGATACTTTATCAGGGAAAAAGTATTTCTCCTTCTTGGATGGGTACAACGGTTACAATCAGATCCAAATAGCCCCAAAAGACCAAGAGAAGAATACTTTTACCTGCCCATGGGGTACCTATGCTTACAGAGTTCTTCCATTTGGCTTGTGTAATGCTCCAGCTACCTTTAAGAGGGTTGTGTTAGATATTTTTGTTGATCTGATGCACGACTGTGTGGAAGTCTATATGGATGTCTTCATAGTGTATGGAAATGATTTCCAGCAGGCTATGGAAAACTTAGAAAAAGTTATGATTCATTGTCAGTAATGAGAAATGTAAAATGATGCAGACTGAGGGAAATGTTCTAGATCACCATGTGTCACAAACAGGGATAAAAGTTGACCCTGCAAAAATTGAGGTAATTTCACAAATTGCAATCCCAACATCGCAGAAAGAGGTAAGAAGTTTTTTGGGACATGCAGGATATTATAGGAGATTTATTGAAATTCTACTAAAATTATTGCTCCTATGTTTAAATTGCTCACTAAAGATGTTTATTTTTTATGCGATACTAATTGTCAAAATGCTTTTCAGGTACTGAAAGACAGATTGTCGACTACTCCAATGTTGAGAGGACCTAGGTCTTTACCTTTTCACATTTTTATTGATGCATCAGATACAGCCCTTGGAGTTGTGCTATGACAAAGGGAGAATCACATTTTGTATGTTATTTATTTCATTAACAAACATCTCTCACACACAGAATTAAATTACACTATTACTGAAAAGGAATTACTAGCAGTAGTCCATGCTATCAACAAATTTAGGCACTATATTACTGGTTACGAAACTTTTGTCCATACTGATCATTCAACTATTAGATTCCTTATGAATAAACCAATTACAAATGGAATAATTACTAGATGGTTACTTTTACTTCAGGAATTTAATATTACTGTGATTGATAGGCCTGGACGGGATAATTCAGTTGCATATTTCTTGTCCATAATGAATGTTTCACAGGACATTGCTCCAGTTCCAAATGACTTTCCTGATGAGAACTTGTTTTCTATTTCCACTCATACTCCTTGGTTTGATGATGTGGCTAACTATTTGGTAACAAACAAGTTGCCACAAAATCTGTCCACCAGGGAGAAACATAATATTGTGCAACGGAGTGCCAACTATTCTTGGATCGAAGGGGACTTATACCGCACTAGACCTGATCTTATCATGAGGAGGTGTGTACGAGAAGATGAAATGTATGATGTCTTAAAGGCTTGCCATAGTGAACCCTGTAGTGGGAATTTTGCAGATAAAAGAACAATGTACAAGGCACTACATGCAGGTTATTATTGACCCACTCTTTTCAATGATGCCAAGAAGTTTGTCTCCATCTATGATGCTTTTCAAAGGATGGGAAGGCATGTTCCAAGTGATGAGATGACTCTTCAAACTCAGGTATCGATAAAACCCTTTTAAAAGTGGGCATTATATTTTGTAGGGCCTATTTCTCCTATGTCTAGAAAGAAAAGGTATATATTAGTTTGTACTGATTATGTGACAAAGTAGGTGGAAGCTAAGGCTTTATATTCTACCACTGAGAAGTTTGTTGTAGATTTCATTTTTGAAGAAATATTTCCTCGATTTAGGGTGCCTAAATAAATTTCCACCGATCAGGGGACACAATCTACTTCCAAACTCATAAAGTTTATTACCGAACGGTATCAAATTAAGCACCAAAATCCTACCCCATACCATCCGCAGGCAAATGGACAGTTCGAATCTACTAACAAAGTCTTGGAGTCCATTCTCACTAAAATAGTTCAGTTACACCATGGAGACTGGGTTGATAGGTTTCCAGAAGCATTATGTGCCTATCGAATAACATGGAGAAATGTCATAGGATATACTCCCTATGAGGTAGTGTATGGGAAGCAGGTGTTGCTCCCCATCAAATTTAAGGTAAGAACATTTCGAATTGCTGCTCCACTGGGGATGGATCTAAATGAAGCTCAGAAACAAAGAGTACTTCAGCTAAATGAACGTGATGAAATTAGAAATGATGCCTTCCAAAGAACTATGTTGGTACAGGACCAAAGAGCTCGGTGGCATGATAAGTATATCAAGAAGAAATTCTTCCAACTAGGTGACTGGGCACTATTGTATGATTGCAAGTTTAAACACTTCAAAGGGAACTTTTCAATTAGATGGTTGGGACCCTATGAAGTAGAGGAAGTTTTTGACAATGTCTTAGTCAAGCTTAAAACCATTGATGATGATCAAACTTCATTTGTGGTAAATGGCCACAAATTAAAAATCTACCACCACTCGCTCTGCCGATAGGAATTTTTACAAGATGCGATGCAAGATCCAGAAATGGAGTTAATTCATAAAGGGGATCCAGCTCTTGCTGGTTCTTCAAAATATTTTCTTTTTATTATTTTAATATATGTATATATGTACATAGTATAAAAAACAGTGTGTTGATTTTTGTTTTCGTCCACGGTTCACATAGAATAAAGAGGAAATCTACCAAGGCTAGGTTTATTCCTTTATTTGGACTTGACGAATTATTTACGGAAAATGATATTCTCGAGTTTTCTTTGAACATTTCAGACTCTCTAAAATTGAATATTCTGAGAATTGACTAACCCAAGCTCATTAATATTAATGGGACAGTGGTAGTTAGGGATCTTCTAAGTACAGAATTATTCTTTTCCGTCCCTAGCAGAATAATTATGGAAAATAAACTCCCTAGAGTCTACTTTGGGTTCTTCAGACTCTCTAAAACTGAATACCCTAAGCATTAGCTAACTCAGGCTCGTTAAAATTTATGAGAAGGAAGTAGATAGGGCTTTGTTGAGTATAGACTTATTCTTTTCCGGGCTTAGCAGAATAATTACGGGAAAGAAGCCCCTTGGAGTCTTCTTTTATGCATTTCAGACTTTCAAAAATTGAAATTCCCCTCGGGCAGTGACCACTCCAAGTCTCGTCAAAATGCATGGATTGGTGGCACTAGTGTTGAATGGAAACAATTAGATTTCAATTTAAATTCTTAAAGTTGGCTTATATTAAGCTTTAAGCTCATATGGGAAGACTTATATTTACTTTTCCAATACATTCACAATTGCTCACTATGAGATCCTATACTTAATTTAGTACTTATCATAGACTAAAAGTTTAAGGTATGGAATAAACTTTTTGTATTTGAGAATGTGAATATCAAGTCAAGGAAATATTAAGTGGTAACAACTTTGGCTCAACAACATTAAAATTGATGGAGGTATCAAAATTACAAGTTTTTAGTTTATTCATGATTAAAGTAGCAACCTTCTTGTAATGGACTCAATGAATGGTAAAGATACTCAGTTGATGATCAAGGTGTCATATCCTTTATCATTTTTGAACTCCTAGACATCATTACACAGTCAATCAAGGTATGAATGAGTTTTTGTTTATTTAGATTAATACAGAGAATGTGAATAATAGGACTTAATTGTTGATCTGCCTCCATTTATTTAAATTATGTGCATGTCCCTTCCATATAATATCGAAATCTAATTGGTGTTATATTGTCTTATCCAATCACTCATTTCTTTTCATTATGATACATTTTTCTAGTACCTATTCCATTATTGCAAGCAACCAGTCTATAGCATAATTAAAAAAACACATAGTCGCTCTTTCGAATCAACCCAAGCCTATTTGAAACCTTGAAAAACAAGGATCTCGACAGTCTTTCTAAATTCAGTGGTTAATTAACCTGTGATTCTATACATTTTCTCCTTGGCCTTTGACATTGTTTCATCATCGGCATTAGGGCTGACAGGCATGAACCTACCTTTGCCCAATTTCATTTTAGCCCCAAATATACATCCTGCAAGAGTCGATTTGAGGAAAAAGGGTGGATAGACTTCCTCCAAAAAATTTAGGGATACAATGATAAGGTTTCCATGGAATTCATGTGGAGCCTCGACGGGAAAGAAGCAGAGGTTGGGAATTTGAGGATTAAGGTCATAGAAAAATTGATAAGGCAACATGGTTTCCTTTTACCGGTGAAATATACTTCAAAGGAGGACCACTTAAATAGGATGACTGTGAAAAATTTCTTAATCCAGCATATAAAACTATTAATTGGTTGAAAGGGGTTTTGAGGAGCCGTATAGAAGAGGAGTGGTGGCCACTTATTACTGCATTGCAAAGGTTCGTCACCTGTGAGGGAAGGTATGCAGCTGTATTTCTCTACCACATTAGGCTTCTCCTACATTTCACGGATGGGCGTGAGGTTAATTTTTCATTTTTCCTTCATCAAAGTTTGTACAAAGTTGCCTGAGGCGTTCAATCTACTGGTAAAAATGTTGAAACTAGTCTATGTCATCATATTTTTATAAAAATGTTGGTTGTTTATGAACTGGGTCGACGAAAAAAGACATGGGAAGAATTTTTGACTGAGAATTTTCTTGGGGAGGAAAATCAAATCAAAGGAAAACAGTGGATTATCATCCCCCATTCTAAGAAGTCGGACCAAGAGACCAAGGCCCCTCCTAACTCTATTTCCAAACAAGACAAGGGCCTTGATAGAACCCCTATATTAACAAAATCAGAAGGAATATTGGTGAATCCCCTGGAGAAGCCTAGATTTACAAATCCTCACTCTTCTATAAAGAAAGGATCCCTAGCCTCAAAGAGAAAGAAACATAAAGAAGATAGTGAACAAAAGAAGGAACTCGTAATCAAATATGTGGCGGCCGAAAAACTCCAATAGAGTAAACAAAAGAAACCTCGAGTGGAGGTCATGAAGTCGGTCACCTCGCCAATAGAAGAATGGCTTGAAAAAGCCAAAATGACTCCTAAGAAAGGGAAGAGGAATCTCTTCCGAGAAAAGAAGGAAGCGGAACCATCACTAACTTCACCACTGCAAGAAAACCCAAAAGCATCTGAAACTCTGACCACACCATAGGATTGGCAGCATACCAGGAGTATGACTCGAAACCAAATATCCACCTTCAGGTACTCAAACCCTTGAGCCCGTCACTATTTTTTCCTCCCCATAACTAGAAGTGAAAATCCCCTCTCAGGTATTTGAAGAAACAGAGAAAGTGGAAAATATTTCACCTGAGGAGGAAGGGTCGATTGACAATTTCCAAGATATTTTAAATGATTCTCCACAGCATGAATGATTTGATATGGAACCAACAACGGGGAAACAAGGAGCTAAAACTATGGTAAGTCAAATGCATAAAAGATCAACTAAGAAAGGGAGGAGTTCGTGGAAGAAAACCCTGCCTAGTGAGTACACCTCTATTCATGATGAAGAAGACTTTCAACTACAAGTAAACAAGCTGCAGAATAAAAATATGAAACTTAGAGAGAAGTCTCATAAGTGAAAAACTATGTTTTGTCATGTTCAGAAGTAAAATGAGATGTATCGAAACACGAATCTCGTTTTGGTATCGAAGAATGATGCCTTAGTCCTAAAAAGTAAACAACTTCTTAGTTGGAAGGTGAGACAACTAAATCCCATAAAAATACTCAGTGTTCATGAGTGAATCTAGAAGTTTTAGTGACAATCACTGCAGAAAAACCATGGTTTGGAAGTATTAGTCAGCATGGCGGGAATTTGAAAACAGGGGTGGCCCAATTTTGATGACTGGTCAATTGAAGAGGACAATTGCATGAGGGCATACATTCCCTCTGGCATGGGAGGATTTTGGGCCCCACTTTTTTTATCCTTTTGGTACCCTATTCTACTATTTCCTCTACAACCTACCATATTTTATCCTTTTTGACACCTAGAAACCACTCTATATTGGCTAAATTGTGTCATTTTATAATGGAGGTAAGAATTGCAATAAAGATTGTTTTTAGATTTCTTTGGTTAGTGTAAGCAGATGATTAAACGGGTTTATATTTCTTGACTCATTATTGACTGATTATTGATAGGGTTCTTATCAATAAACATATCGGACAGAAATTCAATACTTAGTTTTGTACTCTATTCAGTACTCTACTCTGAGTTTGGTACCAGTCAACCATTGGCATCCCGAAGATAGCTTCTTATGTTCATAAGCCTGTTGTTAACTTCCTCAGCCTAAAGATAATGTCACAGATGGAACAATGTAGATACAATATGGATGAGTGATCTTTGGAATTTGGCGTAGCTCAATTCAGCCTAGATCACACACGTATTTACTTTTCTAATTCATTTCATTGTAACTATCTTCAGGTCTTAAATTCTTTAAGAAGGCCCGGAATTAGTATGATAGGTTACACATAATGAACCAGCAATCAGGAGATTGTGACTGAAGCACCATATAACTCTATTTTATTTAAGTTTGGAACGCTTGAACTCATCTTTTATTGAAGGTTTTAATATATAACCGATCTTGCCTTTTATATTTGTGGATTCATGTCCTTTTAATATATGAGTTGCTGAGTTAAATTATCTTGTCTCAAGTTGTGGAAAGGGCCCACCACAGATATCAACCACGTTCTATATCAATCTTGGTTAGGTATACATTGTGTTTTCAAATTCACTTTGGCAATACAATAATTAAAGTTGTTGCTTCCTTTCTTTAGTAATTTTTGGAAATTTTGTACTTATGACTGTAATTGAATTACATTTGAAATATTTCATAGATATGAATGCTACGATAGATGTTATATGCTTGTTTTAAATTGTGTGAGTTTGTATATCATTTCCATAAGAATTATTTGCATTCATAGGTTTCTTTTATGTTGATCTCAAATACTTATAAGTTTGAAAAAGTAGGTTTTATCTTAGAACGTATTTCTAAGGAACGTGTTTCCCACAATATTAGAATGAATCCTCTGATCTAAAAGAAACAGTTTGATTGTCTTTGGATCTATAATCTTTGATAATAAATCCTTGTAGTTGATGTTCAGCGTGTTTGAATTTTCGTGAAGATTAAGTAGGAATAGTGTGTCAATCATTTTATTAAGGAACAATGTGCTAATCATTTTAGGAAATAGCGTGTCATTCATTTCATTGAGAAATAGTGTACCATTTACTCTATCTCTTAGCCAATTTCGAATACGATTTGTTGAATTAGGAAACTGTGTGTTATTTTTTTAACTGCTCAGTTAATTTCGAATGGATTTATCGAAATAGGACGCTGTGTGAATGACTTCGAATTTTAATAGCATTTTTTGGTTTACTTTTCGATTTCTAGATTGACCCTGAGGTTAGTTTTGTGTAAAGATTTCTGAGTAGAATAGAATGTTAAATTGGATTGTGATAATGGGTTGCAATGATTATTGAGATTATTTTTAAAATAATCTTTAATTAGTTTCATAAATATTAAAAATGAATTAGAAATTTGAATTGTGTGTGTGAATTGAGGAGTATAATAGGTTTCTTCACTTCAGAAAACTTTAGTGTAACGATTTTAAATCAATAACTTAGTTTGGTTATTCAATACTTGAATTTTTACCAAGGAAGAATAAGAAAATCAATTTAGATCTGAACCGTAATGCCTTGTAACTCGAAGCTTACGAACTTCGGTTTGATAATTCTAAAGTAAGGGAATTAAACGACATATAAAAACCCTCACAAGTACACTCATTTAACATGATATTTATAAAATAGAACATGATACACCTTATTTTCGACCATTCACAAGGAAGGGATGTATGTAATATGATAATTCTATTTCATTAATTCCTGACCATGCACCCTCCCTTGTTGAATTTGAATAACCAGCACTCCCTAATCATCCATTGATTCAATCCAATCTTCCTGCTTCATCATATAATTTTGAATCAATTGAGTTGATCAATAGGAAAGCTCAATCTAGTGTTTTCATATCCTCAATTAATCCTTAAAAGATATAGCTTTCATTTGCAAATTTAACACATCCAAGTTATGATTTGCATGATGGGATTGTGGAATGGATCAAGGATTCATATGTTGAAAAAATTCATGAGAATGGTAAGATCATACTTGCTTTGTTTCTCAGTGAATACTTTCTAGGTAAGCATGATTTGTTTATTTTTTTTATTTCAATATGCTCCAATTAATTTTACTAACTCGAGATTCTTTGTCATTACAAGATTGGAGTTGATTCGATGGTTACATTGGAGATATGACTTCACATGATGTGTGTTATAGACATTTTTGTGCCTTGCAGCTCCAAGTATGAAATGTCCATGAACCAAGGGCTCCTAAGTCCCTAAAAGTGTTGTTCCAACCCCTAAAGGAACAAGGTCAACAAATTGCAGCGTCTCCTAGAAGTTCTCCACCAGAAACTGCTCAGAATAAGTCAAAACAGGATCATTTCAGCTGCTCCACTAGCTAAGTGCGTTGCATAGCACCTAAATCCACTGGCTAGGTGCGTTGCAACGCACCTAAATGCACTACCAGGGTGCGTTGAGCGGGAAATGACAAATGGCAGTGTCATTCCGCGAGGTGGAGAGACAATGGAAGCTTCCAGAATCTTCTCCTATGACACTTGCCTCACTGAATTTGACCAAGGATGAGTAAGAGCCTTTCAGTCTCCAAGTGGAAGCAAGAACTGACAGAGAGAAGCCACTAATCAAATAACAAGCTGACTCATCCTCCTTGCATACATCTATATATGGATCCCTCATCCCAGAGATCCAGAGGCTGGAATTTTGCACATTGTAAGGAATTGCTGTTGGTTTTGAGACACATATCAGAGAATTGGGTGATCTATGCTTTGTTGGAGGTGAAGAGGGGCTTCTTTGCTGGGAGGTTGATGTTGGGTCAGGAATCATCGGTTGTAACTCCTCCTGGATCTTCTTGTATATCAATAAAAACTATTTGAGTTTCTCCTCCATGCTTTTGTATCATTGATGCTTGTTACATTTGTATGGTTAACTTAAATCTGATCCTAAGTTATTTATGAATATAAATCCATGTCTTTGTATATTTTTCTTCTTTTGTGATCTTACAGGTACTTGGTGAAGCTGGGCAAGTAAGGGAGCAGGTAGCTGGAAGCTGTCAAAGAGGAGAGAGATTGGATCAAAGGACTAGCGCAAGACACAGGTTGGTTCTTCCTATTCCTCTTTGTTTATAGTTCATAAAGGAGATACAAAAGTAGTTTTCTCTGTTTGTTTCTAAGGCAGCTGTCACACCTTAGTGGGATAGAGCAGTTCTAAATAGACACTTTTCCCGGTAACAAAATGGCGACTCCACTGGGGACGATTGTCTAATTAGTTTGTTTATGTATCTCTTGTTGTTTGTTTCATAAACTTATAAGTAGAAATCGAATTGCATTTGCCATAACAAATGCAAAGTAGACATCTGCTACTTCAATCCATTCACTGGATCTGTTTATGATTTGAACAGCTGATTCATAGACTATCTGATTGCCCTTGTGATAGCTCTTAGACCCTCCTTAGATCTACCCCTGATTGTGCATTACTGATTGCTTTTACTCGGCCAAAAACCAAAGACTAAACTGCAAACTGTGACCCAGAACCCGGATAGAATTCTCGTTTCTGCCCCAGCGCAGGCACTGTGAAGAGGTTCTGCATTTCAACGCACTTCCCGAGAGGGCAACCTGCGCTGCAATGCAGTTTCTCTGTGTAACAGGTGCGCTGATCAGCCTAGCCCTATGCAGCTGAGGTTCTTTGCTTCATTTTTTCCAGTTTTGTCTCTGATTTTTTGCAGCGTGTGATCAGTATATGATTGTTTCAAACCCCCTTTTCCTTACTGATATTCCGCCTCATTTGTATAAAAGAACTGTAGATGTTTTTGTGTGTTTGTTGAGTCGTTTACAGTTTTCCATTGCAAAAGTATAATAATCGTACTGTCGTCCTTTGATTTAGATCTGTCACAAGTGTCGATTTTGATCATAGGAGAAATTTTATTTGCTGTTGATGGTCGATTATGCTTTTACTATTGCCTTTGGTTTGAATTTGTGACTTTCTAGTGTCAAAACGAATATTTATTTCAAAATCATAAAGTGTCGTAATCATCTCTACCTTTTGATTTCGAAAAGAAGCTTGTTTGTGTTTGTCGCTTGAAAGAAAATTCAGATTTGTACATCAACTTTCTTTTTAACATCAATACTAAGAAAGTGAAAAACAAATACATGCATGTGCATTTGCATATAGACAGTCTGTTTGGCTTGATTTAGGAAAGTGCATTTACAGCGTGCTCTTTGCTCTTTGAGAAAAGATTGTGTCTTTCTTTTCCCCTAGTAGCTAGGATTTTCATTGCTGAAAAGAGATAAAAGTTTGTTTATCATCTTTAGATTGCATTTTAGGAATTACATCTACATCTCGTGGTGAACCCAAAAGGCAAACTTCATAAGAAAGATCAACTTAAAATAAATTCAATGAATCTAACAACGCTTTGGAACTTAACGCACAACATTTAGAGGTCTAGGCTAGAGACGTATTCCGGCGTCGTAAAGCCTGGTAACTGTTGTCCTCACTGATGGTTGGGTGATTCCTCCACTTTGAGACGATAAGTGCCAGTACGGACTTGTGCTCCCACGTACCGTTGAGTATATATTGGGAGACCCCTATAGGCTTAAATCCTTTATCCATAGGAAGCCGTGTCGGCCGCCCTACTGATCGCAATGCACTGAACACAGCATTCGGGAAGATTGACTGCCGTACCATAAAAAGTATTCTGCAGTTTTGCGATTGGTTTGGTACTCCCTCTACCTAGACCTCCAGAGCAGTCCCTTTCGTTCCTTTTCAGACTCTTTAACGGAAAAGGTCCATCTGAGCACTTGTCACTTCAGGCTCATTAAAAATCGAAGGAGACTAGAGCCATCTTTTGTTTTTTCTCGACTCTTAAAAACTAAAAAAACAGGTTGTGTCAAAGCGTGTTAAAATTTATTTTAAACGGAATATTCATTACCCCTTTCCTATGTTGATCTTGGGTTGAGAAAATGGAGTCTACCAACCAAGGAATTCCCCTTGGTGGAAATCCTAGTCCCTTCTCCTCTTGGGGAGATGTTGGTGCACCCCATATAGCCACATTGTCGCTTCCAGGGTTGACAATTGGTTTGCCTGTATGGCTCTTCTCAACCTCTGTCGTTCAGAACACCACTATTCCTGAACAATCGAATCAGCAATTAGACGAGTCCAGAGTTGCCCACCAGCCTTCTACTTCCTCTAATTCTTCCTCTCCTCCTTCCTCTTCGCTTGATGGGGCTGGTAAAGCCAAAAGTCAAGTTCCTAAGGAGAAGAAGGAAAAGAAGAAGAAGGAGGAGCCAAAGGCGAATGGGGGAAAACGAGTGTCGTCTAACGAAAATCCACACACTACACCGACCAGGCCTAAATCGCCATGTGTCATTTGCAAAGGAGACCACTTTCACAGAGATTGTCCTTACATCCCTCGGATATTAAGGGACTGGTCTCCTCGTTTGCACAACCCAGTGTCGTCAACCTCTGATGACCATGTTGAAAGCACACCGTCAACTAGTGAAAGTGAAGCCCCAGGACAAAAAGGGAAATGTAGATTTCCTTGTAAATTGTGCGAAGGCAATCATGCCGTCCACCGTTGTCCCTTCTTAGACGAAGCTAAAAGAGTTCTAGATGATCGTCTGGTTTCACCGTTACGACTTCCTCCTGGATATAAAAAACTCTTGCCGAGTCCGTCACTAGTTGAAAATCCAGCTGGCCCGCTCAGGTGGTCGACTGAAGCACCTAGCATTGAAGATAAACCATCTGGATCCATACCAGACGAAAGTCAAAAGGTCGAGGCGGCAGTTGACCCGGTCTTGCCTTCAGAGGTTTCATCTTCAGATGATAAAGTCACTGAAAAGAACAAGGATGACACCCTCCAAATTCTCTTCATAAACACAGACTCCGACGAACATGGGGGCAATTTACCCATTCCTTTACCGCAGGAAGGAAGTTCGTCAGAGCCCTACCCAGCCATGTATTCGGTCCCACCTCCAAGTAACCTAGTTGTCTCCTTCGACTGGAATCAACTAGGCAAACCCCGTTTACCAGAAAGCATACCATTTCGAATTATCGTTCAAATATATAGAATGGTTATGGCTGGTACCATCATAGATGAGGGGGCTTCTGTGAGTATCCTTTCCTCAACTGCTTGGAAAGCGCTTGGTTCGCCATCGCTTTTGCCTGAGATGAGAAATCTGACAGGCTTTGATAAAGGAACCAGTCGACCTTTAGGGATCCTTCCCGATGTGCCAATAACATTGAGAAGGAAGACATTTCGCATGAACGTAATGGTAGTTCAAGGACCCTTGGATTATAACCTACTCCTTGGACGAGACTATATTTATTGCATGGGAGCGATTGTCTCCTCACTCTTTAGAGTAATGTGTTTTCCGCACGAAGGAAGAGTGGTCAAGCTCGTGGACCAACTTTCATTTCCCGGATCACGCATAGCAAATAGTCATATACCATCCCTGAATGGTCTTTTCACGCAAGAAATGTCTCAATCTCCAGTCCGCCCTCCCGATGAGCGTGAGTAATTCGGAGGGATATGACTGAAACCCAGGGGGCATGCATCCTGGTCTGCTTCGGCAAGAAAACTTCGGGTATAGGGTAGGTTTCCGCGGGAGAATATGACTAGTCTGTACCCCGTCCGTGATTGGAAGAGGGGTTATTCTAGAACAAGATTCTTTTGTCAAAGTTATGTGAGTTGGTGGGCATCGTCGCTCACCTTTGTTTGTTTTGATAGACATCGCCGAAGAAGTGTTTTGTTTGTGAATAGAACAATCTTTGGGTAACCTGTAAGAGGTAGGCCTCTCTCGGTAAAACAAATGTTTTGGCGGAAAGAAGTAGAGGTAACCTTGAAACTCTATTTTATACCTGGGGGCATGCAAACCTTTTGGAGTGCAAGCAAAGAGCGATTATTTATCTGTTTTTTGGATTAGTCGTTACCTAACTTGCATGAAGAAAGGATGTGGGGCAAAAATATAAAAGTTGTCGTTTTTATATGAGACATTCTTATCATATGACTGGATTAATCGAGCAGTGTTGCCGCGAGGTTCAAGCTCGTTAAAAAATAAACCCAGACCGAGCAAATGTTTCCACCCGCGTTTAAGCTCATTAAAAAATGAACTATTCCCTGGTAAATAACCACCGTGAATGTAGTACTTCAGCCATTAAAGCCTTGGTCGTGTTTGCACCGTCACCTCCACTTTTTAATTGGCCAATCATTCACCTCCATCTGATTGTTTACCCATTTTGAGGAACAGCTGTGAAGAGTGATTTCACTAGCCATCCTTGTGACACTGCCGTGATTGGAAAATTCCAAACCTTACCTGGAATCAGCTGCTACCCATTTTATCACTCGTTCCTCAAAAGACGAGTCTTCTTTAAGCTCTTTTCTGACTCGTAAAATATGAAAAGATTGCCGAGTTCTGGCCTTCCAGCTCGTTAAAGGGACAGGAAGTGCTATCCCTCCTCTAGATTTTAATCTTTTTGGACCTGAGGGATTATTGCACAAAAAGATCGAGCGCTTGTTTTGTTCGGCTCATTAAAGCTATCGAAAATTCATCCCTTCTGTATTGTTTTATACTTTTTCGGACTCAAGGGATTAGATGACGAAAAAGGAATTTTGGAGTTACCTTTACGTACCTTTTCAGACTCTCTAAAAATGAAAAGGACTGAGTTATCTTTGTCGTTAAACTCGTTAAAAAGATTAATAGCGACAAACTTGTCTTTAGACGAGAACGAGTTTCACTATCGCTAGGCTCGTTAAAACATAGCGATGGGTTTGCCCGAAGGGAAAATTATAGAACAAGCATATGTTATCCTCCTCAAGCTTGAAAAAAATAAAGAGGTACTGGTCAACAATGACTGGGGAAAAATTGGGGAGAAAACTCAAAGAATCTTTATTGGTAGCAAGTCGCTCTTGAACATGACACTTCCGCTCCGTGCCCGAGTCGGGTTGGGTTGTTTCATTCACCGGTCACATCACCATGGTCACACCATACCATCCACATTTGGGGTTAATGCTACCAATCCATCACATCAGTGTCGCTGATATGTTCAAGAGAAGTCATCCATAAAGGCCACCTGTGTCCCGCCCACTACCATACATTATACTCCATTCTTTCATGACCGCCACCCTAAACCATATATCATCAGATCGTTTTCACCTCCATCAAAATCATTTGCTCCGTTCTGTGTCATTGATGTGGGATTCATTAAGGCCCTCCTGTGACGGATCACTTCTTGTCGACATCAGCTCATTATCCAAGAAGTTGGTCTAGGAACACCCCATTCAGTACTTTGAAGCTTGCATGCCTCAATGGCAAGTTTCTCACTTCGGGCGACAGGTTTACATCAATGACCTTTGACCGAAAGATTTTGCGTGGTGTTCGACGCCAAGTCCTTTATTCACACCACGTGAATTGTACTGCAGTACCTTGAGGATCATTATCATTATCGGTGATTCCTCTCGCGCTTGTTAACGGTTTACATCATTGACTGGTAATCAAGCAATGTCTTTCCATGTTCGACTTCAAAACATTTCTCACATGGATCGACTTGTACTTCGAGTGAAGATCGGACGAGATTGAAGACCCTAGATCTAGTTTCATCCATCCGGGTTGCGATATATATTCAGGGAAATAAAGACATTCAAATGTACAACATTGCAGCACAGATAATCATCCTACCAAAAGGATGATGGCTCTATCAGAATCATCAGTCTACCATCAGACGATTGTCTGTCCTATGTACATGAAAATGAATTTATAAGCTGAGCATGGGAATGCCCGCCTCAGCTAGATCATGAAAACAGTATGAAGATAATGTATTGTATTGTATCTTATTACAGGTCTCCTCCCATCATTGAAAGAACTTCGGATCCTCATAATAAATCATTTCACCCGATAAACGGCCTCATACTTTAGGGGGCAACTGTTATAGACATTTTTGTGCCTTGCAGATCCAAGCATGAAATATCCATAAACCAAGGGCTCCTAAGTCCCTAAAAGTGTTGTTCCAACCCCTAAAGGAACAAGGTCAACAAATTACAGCTTCTCCCAGAAGATCTACACCAGAAACTGCTCAGAATAAGTCAAAACAGGATCATTTCAGCTGCTCCACTAGCTAAGTGCGTTGCATAGCACCTAAATCCACTGGCTAGGTGCGTTGCAACGCACCTAAATGCACTACCAGGGTGCGTTGAGCGGGAAATGACAAATGGCAGTGTCATTCCGCGAGGTGGAGAGACAATGGAAGCTTCCAGAATCTTCTCCTATGACACTTGCCTCACTGAATTCGACCAAGGATGAGTAAGAGGCTTTCAGTCTCCAAGTGGAAGCAAGAACTGACAAAGAGAAGCCACTAATCAAATCACAAGCTGACTCATCCTCCTTGCATACATCTATATATGGATCCCTCATCCCAGAGATCCAGAGGCTGGAATTTTGCACATTGTAAGGAATTGTTGTTGGTTTTGAGACACATATCAGAGAATTGGGTGATTTATGCTTTGTTGGAGGTGAAGAGGGGCTTCTTTGCTGGGAGGTTGATGCTGGGTCAGAAATCATCGGTTGTAACTCCTCCTGGATCTTCTTGTATATCAATAAAAACTATTTGAGTTTCTCCTCCATGCTTTTGTATCATTGATGCTTGTTACATTTGTATGGTTAACTTAAATCTGATCCTAAGTTATTTATGAATGTAAATCCATGTCTTTGTATAGTTTTCTTCTTCTGTGATCTTACAGGTACTTGGTGAAGCTGGGCAAGTAAGGGAGCAGGTAGCAGGAAGCTGTCAAAGAGGAGAGAGATTGGATCAAAGGACTAGCGCAAGGCACAGGTTGGTTCCTCCTATTCCTCTTTGTTTATAGTTCATAAAGGAGATACAAAAGTAGTTTTCTCTGTTTGTTTCTAAGGCAGCTGTCACACCTTAGTGGGATAGAGCAGTTCTAAATAGAAACTTTTCCCGGTAACAATGTGACCATTGAATAGTTTAGGGTAGGATAGTTAAGTTAGTTGTGTTATTGCTTGTCCTTTTGTTAATTTGAATAATGTAGTTGAGAAATCTTGTTAATGATGAAGCTAAAGATGAGACACCATCATGACATCATCAAGGTAGTTTATTTAACTTTGATTCTTTTACGTTTATTCTTGTTTATTATGATTTGCTTAATAATAATTGAACAAGAATGTTATAAGTGAATCAATCATTCACTAAATTTATCTCATGAAAAGTTAATTCTGAGGGTTCTACTTGCTTTGAAATAAACATCATAATTGTACATTTACTTTTTGTTTGTATAGTGCTTGATTTCTTTAATGTGTAATAAGAGGTTAAATCATCAAACATATTGCAAAATGTTTAACTTTTAAAGCCAAGTATATACTTATAAAGGGAATAAAATATGTAAGTGTTCAAAAGTTCATATTATCCCTACTCTTTGATCCTTTTTTATCATTCTTTGCTTGAAATTTTATTAATAAATTGAGCAATGCTCATTTGTTTTTTACCTATTTTCATGTTTTTGCTTTCCTTTGCTTTGACGTTTCTAGGTTTCCCTGGTCCTTCTCTCCTTGGTTTGAATGGGTATATTTTTTAGCATTTTCGAGTTCACCTTGGCATGATCATCAAGAAAACATTTTATCCTTTGTTATATATAAATTAAAGCTTATCTTTTAGGAAATATTTTCTACGAATATGTTTTCTTTGTGCTGACACTCAACCCTCCCAATAAGTTAATTTTCTTACTTTGTAAACTCATTGTTTGACTGTACTTAATGTTTTTCTTCATCCTTCCACCATTTTTTCAAAAGCTTTGTCTTAAACCCAAGAGAAAGATCTTGACATGATAAGTTTATCTAATACATGATTCTTTGGGGTAGCAAGACTGGCCAGTAAATATTAGTCATTGAAAACTTTTCATGCCATCCCTTTCTCTTAAGGAGTATATTTTCCCCCCAATCTATTAAGTAACCCATTAAAGGTTAATCATACTTAGTTTATTTTAATATAAAATTCTCAACTGAGGGATAGGAGGTCTCATTACGAGTCGACCTACCATGATCATGGGTCTTGATAAAAGTGACATTACCACTACTGATCACCAATCTAGGGTAATGGCTTTTAGTTGCAAAGTTGAAATACAAGAGGTCTCATCAAGAGACATCATGTTCATTGTTGTTAGCTATTGTGAATGGCACTGTCATTAGCATGTTACGAATCCAGGACAATGATCTTCAGTTGATTTTTGGCATTATGGCTAATGTGTTGTCCTTGATGGAAACCTACTTGATAGAGATGTCAACATGATGGTTATGCAAATGCTACAAGTGATATGAACAAAGGAATATCAGTTCAGAGACAGGTGGATAGAAAAGATAAAGTGTAAGAAAGTATACGCGGGTCCTATGAAGAAAGATCACATACATACGCATGTATGGTGAAGAGAAGTCGCATATAGAATCTACACCATGGTATTATGAATACTAGGGGTCTTTACCATGGTATTGGCCCATATTATATGGAAGCAATAACAGATATTTGATCCCGTCAGAGAATACTTACAACATAACCAAGGTATTTACCTAAGGTATTGGCTAAGGGAAATACTATATAAAAAGATGGATATCAAGGTGTTGGGTATGCAAGTTTTGAATTGTTTATGAATGATTTGATCTTAAACAGATGTGGACCAGGGAGCTTGGAGATGGATCAAATCTGATAGATATGAAATGAATACATATTGGTTAATATATTTATGATTTGATAAATCTATGATAATGGAATAATGATGTGTGTGATTGTAATGGTGTGTATGCTGAGATTTGGGTTTGACAAATGTTGTGGTTTCAGCGAAGGTATGATTCAGTGATTTCAAATTTGTACGTTGATTTGCCTCTAATAAGTCGCATACATATGTGTATATGATTCTAAGTAGTCGCGTATATATTCTGCGAAAGTTCAGAATTTGTACGCGGGTGCTAAGAATAGTAAACACATACATAGGTGAATGTGCTTTGTTAAAGTCGTGTATACATTCTAGGGTTTTACAGTATGGGTTCTTGATGATATTTGATCAATTTTGTTACGTTTTTTGTTGTTTGTTAATGATGTCTCTCTCATAATAATTTTTGTTTGACAGTATTGGTTGGATTAAATCTTTGGTTATGGAATGGAATGTTGATTAGTGATGATGTTACTGTATCGTGATTTGTATTTGGTTCAGTGATCGGTGATGGATTTAGTATAAGATTCAATGATTGATTTAGTGTTACAGTGATTCAGATTCAAGTATCAGTAATTTGAGATTTGTATGCAGGTCTTCTTCAGGGGAAGCACGTACATACGTGGGTATGATTCAGAACAGTAGCATATACATTCTGACATATGTTTGATCAGGGTTTGTAATAACAACATTTGGTTTCCATGATGAGCAGTACATGGTAGGGTATACTTATGAATGGTTGTGCATTGATTTGATATGATATGGATTGGTTTAGTTGCATTGGTTGATTAAGCTTCAATGATTTATTTGATGATTCAATTGGTTCAGTGATTGGGTGATTTGATTCAGTGATTGGTTTTAGAATTGTTACTTGGTTTGGGCTTAATGATGAAAGTGGATCCAGTATGAAATATTATGAAAAGTGGTCCACCATTTTGGTAGGAGCCGGTAAACAAATTCATGGGGTTGGATCTCCCTTCTAGTAGGTGTAAGAAAATGAGAGAATGTTGTAGCCTTCTGTAGGTGGGTTCCTGCATACCGGTTAGAGTCTGCACCAGTGCAATATTGTAAGAAGTTTTTTTTTAATAAAAGAAGAAGGTAGAGACGACAGCAGTGGTGCTTTTCCCACGTTGGGTTTCCACATAAAATCTTAGCGTTCATGTGTGTTGATATGATTCTTTTGTGTTGATTATGTTTTTTCTTCTTACTGCTCATGATTACTACATAATTGATGAATATTGAAGTAATGATGCACTGATTAAAGTTGAAAACATTGGTTATCCGGATACACAGGTTGCCTTAATGACAATCGCATACATACATTAGTTTACTTTATAACAGTAGCGTACATAAATCAGAATAAGAAATTGGAAATTTGAAGTGAGTAAAATACTGATTCACCCCTCCTCTCAGTATTTTTCCTAACATTGATTTCTAAGAAAACTTATAAATTTCAAGGCTCCATTAGCCTTTCGCCTCTTCTTCTTTCGAAAGAAAATAAAAGGGAGTTTCTATCCTATCATTATCCTATGGTTAATATAATCCTATGGTTACCTATTATATGATTAATTACAACATATTACAAATTAACATAACATGTTAAAACATATTATACATAAATATAATAAAAGCTAGAAAACAATGTAACTAGAAATGAATGAATGTACAAGGGGTAGAATCAATTGAGCACAACTCTATTCATAAGAAAAATAGTCTCTCTTGTGAACAACCTTATACTAGGGATATAGTGGAAGAAGGTTTAATTGTTGATGAAGATACATTTAATTCTCACTCTAATATGCAAGAACTCTCCACCCTTATTGCAGAATAGTGTGTTGTGCCCTTATCTAGACAAGTTTGTTATTGTATTCATTGATGACATGTTGATATATTCTAAGAATGAGGAAGAGCATGCCAAACACTTAGCAACAGTATTGAGATTGCTAAGAGAGCACCAGTTGTATGACAAGCTTAGCAAGTGCAATTTCTTTCATACAGAGGTACATTACTTCGGACATGTGGTTTCCAAGGAAGGCATAAAAGTGGATCCAGAAAAAATCAAAGCTATTATGGAATGGGAAACTCCTAGGAATGTGGATGAGGTTAGATCATCCATGGGGTTAGCAGGTTATTATACGAGGTTCACCAGGAATTTCTCACGGATTTCCTATCCTATTACATCAATATAGAGGAAATGGAAGAATTTGAATGGACAAAGGAATGTGCAACAAGTTTTGAGAAGTTGTAACAGTTGTTTACAAATGCTCCAATTTTAAAGATTGTGGATCTAGATAAATCATGTGTGGTGTGTACAGATGCTTATAAAAGAGGACTTGGTGGAGTCTTGATGCAGGAGGGACAGGTGGTATGCTATGAATCAAGGAAATTGAATGAGCACGAGCATAATTATGTGGTGCATGAACTTGAGTTGGCAGCGATCATCCATGCATTGAATATGTGGAGACACTATCTTCTTGGCAGGAGGTTTGTATTAATGAGCGACCACAGTGAATTGAGATACCTATTTGACCAACCGAATCTAAATTCTAGGCAAGCTAGATGGTTGGCCATGATCAATGAGTTTGACTTCAAGATTGGGTACATTAAGGGAAAAGAGAATAGGGTTGCATATGCTCTTAGCAGAAGAGCACACGTAAATCACATAATAGTTATGAGTTCATGTGGGATAGATTTACAAGATCAGATCTTATAGGCAGGACAATGAGATAACAGGTATAGGGAGCTTAGGCATACGTTATAGCAGCAGGGTACAGGTGATCAGGATATGGACTATCATCTCACAGTGGATGGTTTGGTCAGTTGTAGGGACATGATCTATGTGTCGTACAATGGTGAATTCAAGAAGCTTATCTTGCAAGAATTTCATATTAATTCATATTCAGGTCACCAAGGATATTAGAAGACTTTGACAGCAGTGAAGAAGTTCTACTATAGGCCAAATCTGAAGAAGGAAGTGGCAAAGTTTGTGGCTATATGTTTGGATTGTCAAAAAGTAAAATCCAAGTGTAAGCATCCAGGTGGTTTACTACAACCGATTCTGATTCCAGAGTGGAAATGTGAGGTCATTTCCATGGATTTCATTACAAGTTTGTTGAGGACATCTAGACAACATGGTTATTATGGTTGTGGTTGACAGGTTGCCAAAGGCAACACACTTCATTCCAATGAAGTCTACTTATTCAGCTAGTGATGTAGCACAGGTATTCATCAAGGAGATAGTGAGGTTGCATGGTGTTCCTAAGAAGATTGTGTCAGATAGGGATGATAAGTTCACTTCTAGGTTCTAGAAAGAATTGTTTTCAAGTTTGGGGAGAGGTTTGGCCTTCAACACAACTTATCATCCACAAACGGATGGATATATAGAGAGGGTCAACGGGATTTTGGAGGAGATGTTGAGAATGTATGTTATGCATCAGCAATGAAAGTGGGAAGAGTACCTTCCACTGGTTGAGTTTGCTTACAACAATAGGTATTAGGAGTCACCGAGGATGAGTCCAATTAAGGCACCATATGGGAAGATTTTTAATACTCCCATCAATTGGAGTGATCCAGTGAACAGGGTGTTGATAGGATTCGACATGTTGGCAGAGAGGGAACAAGAAATGCAGGTTATCAAGAAGAATATAAAGGTAGCACATGATAGACAGAAGATTTATACAAACCATCACAGGGAATTTAAGGAGTTTCAGGTTGGGGAGCATGCATACTTGTGCATCAAGCCCAAGAAAATCTCCTTGAGGATTAAGTCATGTGTGAAGCTAGCACCTCAATATTGTGGGCCTTTCAAGATACTTGAGAGTATTGGACGAATGGCCTACAGACTTGCACTGCCTCTGAAAGTGAAATTCCATGATGTTTTCCATGTTTCATTGCTTAAAAGATATGTAAAGCATCTTGATCATTTTATTGATTGGTTTGTATTGCAGGTGGAGGAAGAAGAATTCCAATCAGAACCTCAGTGCATTTTGTAGAGAAAAATGATCATGCTCTGAGACCGAGCAATCGAGCAGTTTAAAGTGCAGTGGAAGCACTTTGGGCCCAATGAAGCTACATGGGAGATGGTTGATCAGATGCGGGCTATGTATCCTTCATTCTTTGTCGGTTGAGGCAAAGAAATTTTCGTATATGTATATATAAATATGTATGTAAATACCGCCATGAGTTGGGCTATAAAGCTCCAATAAGCGGTATGCGTGTCATGTTGTTATGTTTGTCATGTTGGTTTGCTTTTCAGCAAGTTGATCATTGTAAATACTGCATCAATCTAAGTTATAAAGCTCCATGGCTAGTATGTTTTGGTTTTTAGTGGTTTTGTTGGTTGTAGGTGTCATTGAACACCGAGGATGGTGTTCCCCTGGGGGGGTTGGAACAACCTCAAGTTAAAAATCCATGTAATAAAGTTAATAAAGGCAAAATAAGACCAAGGTCATGGGATATGTATTCCAAGATGAATGTTGGGAAAAACAACCTAGTGGGTGTTCATTTGGTTTATTATGGATAAGGGGAAATTGGAAAAGGCAATGACAAAGGATTTGGAAAGGAAAGAACCATTAATTGGCATTTTGTTTATGAAAATAATGGAAATTAGGAGAAAAGGAAGGTGAAAGGTCACAGATTGCACGCGAGGAGTAAAATGAAGGAAAAATAACGGAAAAGAGGCATCATCAATAAAAAGGCATCTGAGAATCAATTCACAACCTTTTGTCAGTTTTAGCTTCGAGCTCTCTCTCTATTCTCTTTACTATCTCATACTCTTGCACACTTAGAGCATTCTTGGAGAACTCTAGATTTGGAGAAGGGATGGCAAAGGAAGGACAAGAAATAAAATGGAAGCAAAGATTAAGCAAGGAACAATTGGATCATGTGGCTACAACGGGATTATTTGCAGGCATCAAATTGCATGTATGATTTCCTTGCTAGTTTTGGCATGCATGGTATATGCATGTGTGTATTCGGTTCTCTAGTTGTCATTGGCATGTATTTTTCCAGGTGTAATAGTGATTTCATCCTTGCATTTCCATTTTCAGATAACTATGGTGTGATGGGGTTCTTTTACTTGGTTGAGCTGAATTGCCAGATAGTTTCAAAACTGAGTGGGGTGGTCTAGGGAAAATTCCAAAAGGCCCAAGAATCCCTTGTGTTAGTGTCAGTGTCTTCACACTGCCATCAGTGATCAAAATTTACTCTTTTGCATTTCATACTAGGAGTCTCATTCTGATGAGTTGCATTCCATTAGGTCATGGATCTACTAATGATATGGTTTATTTCAGCTTTCCCTCATGATATGTACTTGCTGACCTCCTTTCATACCTTTCAGTCAATTATTTATGCTCATTTTTCAGTTCATTTCATCAATTACTTAAGGTTTCAGTCTCATTAGGTCTTAGGGTTTTCACCATGGTCAAAATTCAGTGATTATTGCTAATAATGGTCAGTAGACACATGAAGATGAAAATAATGATTAGAAAGCTAAACTTTCTTAATTTGTAAGCTTAATAATGTTCTCACCTCAAAAGGTGAAAACAGAGCATTTGTATTTCATGCTTAAATTTGATGTAATTTTATTGTTCTCATATGTAATAAATGGTTCCATGCCGCTCCTGGTCACCCGGTGATATTGCCAAGTACTGCCACTGCAAAAATCAAAGAATTTGAGCATCAGTCCACCTATCAAAGCAAGAAGACCAAGCATCAAAAAACAAAGTATTTGAAAAAGCACATAGACATTATAAAAGTGGGTTTTCACCATTAAAAATAAAAACAGTGTAAGCCATATAAAGCCATATCTCTATTGATCATTTCATTATGCTAATGTTGAAGTCAAAGCACTAAAAGGAGAGCTAAGAGGCGATTTTTAAGTGTCATTGAGAAAAAGAGTGCAGTTGCTGCATTTTTGAAGAAATTATGACTGGCGCTACGCATCTGAGGCCGGCACTGCGCATCTGGGAAGCGCTTCGCACCTGGCAGAGTTTTCCAATTTAAAATTGCACAGGCGCTACTCATCTGGGAGGCGCTGCGCATCTATCCATCCAAGCCCAAAACTCTCCCAAGTTGCCAATTCACCTCGAAATCTTTAGTTCCTCTCTCTAACAGGTAAGTACGTTACTCCTATCTTATGATCTAGGGTTTTGATTGCTAATCTTGGTATTTAACATTTTTTAAATTAAAACCCTAGTTTCTAGGTGAAACCCTAGTTTTCCTTATCTCTCCATTGTTTTATTTACCCATACTTTCCATTATTCCCTAAACTAAACCCCATTCCCATTTATATATTTCCTGAATCCCACTCCCTCCTACATTTTCCACATTCCCACTTACACTCTCCCTAAACCCTACAAACCCTATTCACATTACCAAACCCTACCCATTCTCCCTAAAACCCTACTCATCCCTAAAAATCTCTTAATACTCATCTTCATTCCATTCCTCACCCTGTTTCACTATATTATTCACTAATATAACCACAAGGGTTCATAGCCACAAAAAGCAATGGAAAGAGATAGTGAGTATGAGTTTGAAGAAGACACCCTTAGTGACAGTTCCAAGGAGAGAAACATACAGTAAAGGAAGCCTCATAAAGGAGGAAGGATTATCATAGAGGAGCCCACCAGTTTGAGGGAGTTGCAAGCCTGTCCACTTGCCAAGGCATGTTTTGATTTTTGTGAGATGATAGAAAGAATCAAATTTCATCATGAGTTGGCTAGGCTATTTGTGACACATTTGCACAATAATGAAGTAACCCTTGCCGAAATAACATTCACCATATCACTAGCTGTCATCTCAAAGGCTATAGGTATTCCAGATGTGGGTGAAAATTGGAACAAAGGTCAGGATATTGATGAGGAGTACTATGAGCCTTACATCAAGGCTAGATACAAAGACAAAATGAAGAGAGTATTCCCCTTAAAGTTTTTGGAAGATAGGTTTGCTCCATTGATGAAAATAATTATCAAATACCGCACTTGTGAAGGTAGGTTCTCTTGGTTGTATGCCTACCACATTAGAATTCTCACGCATTTCACTAGAGTAAAGATGATCAATATCCCTTACTTCATGTTCAGGAACATTGAGAAGATGGCACATACTGTAAAGAGGAAGCCATACACCCAGCAGTTGAATAGAATTTACCATAACTCTTTGATTAAAATCATTGTTCTACATCAGCTGAACCTTCTTAACATGCAATGGGAGACTTTCATTTCTCATGAGATGTTCAAAGGCCCACAAATATTTTCATCAGTACATCATGAAAAAGGTGGACCTTCAACCCATGAAAAAGTCAAGGAGACTGAAACTATTGGAGTGCCAGTGTTTGTGACATATAAGAGGGGTACTAGGAAACTTTTTGCAGCTGTTAGGCAAGTATTATCTCCACAAGGTGTGGAAGGGGTCTTGCCTTCATCATCAGGCCACAGGCAAATGCTATCTCCACAAGGTGTGGAAGGGGCTTTGCCTTCTTCTTCAGCAAAACAGGTACAGGTTGAGCAGCAAAGCAAGGGCAAAAGTAAGGGCAAGGAAAAGGTGCAAGAGAATGATCTTAGTGATGATCAGGAAAGATATTTTAATCTTGTTGAGCATGATGAGCCACAGTAGCACTTCACTCATCATGGAGTTGACATTATTGATTTGGAAGCTCAGGATCCAAAGACTGTCAAAGACACGATCATAAAGGAACAAGAGGTTGAAATACAAGCTTTGTCAGATAACTTAGAGAGAGCTATGTTCATCATCAGATATTTGGAGTAGGAAAACAAACAATTGAGCGACAAGAAAGTCCTCATGGAGCTGCAAATGATCAAAGAAAACAGGCAAAAGGCCAAGGAGGCTAATGTCCCATTGACCCCTATTGAGCAAGAGATTGAGAATGATAGGGAAACTTGGCTTGAGAGGGCCAACATAAACTTTGAGGGGCTGATTAAGAAGGCCAATATGGATAAGAAGATGCTTTGCCACATGGCCTACCACTATATGACCCGGAACAAAATCTGCAACATAAGGATGAGGAAGCTTAAGGCTAGGTTAAGGAAGGCTTTAAATAGCAAAAAGGAGCAATATAAGTTGAAAATATTGGTTGAAGCTTCACTAGCCTATAAAAGCAACTAATGGTGGTGTCCCATGCCAAATCTGGGCAAGTTTTGATGATTTTTTGTCTTTTTCAAATTTTGAAATTTTGAAAACAGGAAATTGGTTGGTGGCATTGCGCTTTTCCCTGGAGAAATTTTTGGAGGAAAGGCTTATATATTTGGATTAAACATGATGAGAGCATCAAACCCAGAAAATTTCAGAAATTTTGGAGCAAAACTAGGTCACCAAAAGGTCCAAAAACTACCAAAAAATGACCTCTCTGCCTCTTTTTGGACACACAGAAGCATCCTTGGGAGATTTCACTTTTGAGGGGGAAAATGACCTCCAAATGAAAACATTCAAGATATTCCAGAAACTAGAAAGGAATACCTTTCCAATGAGCTATTGTGGGCTCAATTTGACGAAGGGGAAGGCCTCCAAAAGTGGGTGGAAAGCGGCGATGCGGATCTAGCCAGTGGCACTGCGCATTGGGCCAATTTGCCAGAAAATCAAATTTTTGCCTACTTTCACTGCAAGTTGACTTTCTCTCTCTTCATGGATGATTTTATGATTGTAATTAATGTCTTGGCATGTAAATGTAATAGTGAAATGATCTTAGAGGGTAGATTCATTAGGTAGAGGTGGTTTGGGGGTCAATGAATCAGTGTCCATGCTTATAGAGGCAAGTTGTTCCATTGCCTATATTCCAGTTCTTAGTTGGGAAATGGTTGAAACTGCCCCTCTTCTCATGGATTCGACCCCTGATGGTTAGGATGAGTATTTTTTATGCCTATATCAAGTGTTTTCTTAGTCATTTGTTGAGGTTGGACTCTCTTGGATGCTCTGAGCTATATTGTACACCTTTATCAGCAGTTTGGCAAGGAAATAAACCAGGATTTGCAACTATTTTTATGGGATACTTGTGGTGTGGTGTTTTTGCATAGTTTTTTCTTCTGTTATCAGCTCTTCTCATGTTTTATGTGTGCCACAATCTAATTCATTGCTTCTAGCTGAATGATATCAAGATAGATAGGTAGAATTCATTGTTTACAGTGCTCTGCCTTGGGAAACCATTTAGTTTTTTTATGTTTTCTACTGTTTGAGAAGGATACATAATCTTTGCATCCCCTCCTCAGCTCCTCGCCAGTCTTAGACCTACCATATCACTCAATTTCAAGTGCCAAAGCACCTACCTACCTCGCCCCATAGAACACCCTGCATCCTGACTTGATTTCCCGGACCCAAAACTGCCTGGCTCCATTTGATCCAGCAAAAAAACCAACAAAATCAATCAAAAACCCTAGAGCTACTATACCTAGCCTAAAATCCATATCTGATCCAGTCATCTTGACTGAGATTCATAAGGAGAGAACCCTCTCCCGACCTGGTAGGGCTAGCTACCAGGTTAAGCGTGGTTTGTGGTTACCCCATAATTGCTTCAATTCATCCTGAGGTCAATCTAGGCTCTAAGATAGTGACGACCATACTGGGGACGTAGTTTTATGTTCCTCGGAAAAATGTATCAAGTTTAGATCTGATTGTTGATGGTGGACAACGATCAGACATCGGAATGCTGAAATCATTCACCTGGCGACTCTAAATCAGTTTCGAGATCGGATCCAAGGACTTCATTGGAGGATGAATCTGACCAGCAAAAACATGAAAGGACAATATGGAAAGGTTAGGTATTCAAGTTGGAATTTCATCCAAGACATTATGCTCTTTGTTATAAATTATTTCTTCTCTTTTCCTGAGAATGTCAAGAAGGCTTTAAAAAGTATACTATATTTGAAAGAAGATCTTAGACCTGCATTTGATTCTTTCCCTTTGAATATTGCGAATACAAAATATTCGCATGCCTTTGATCTTGATCAAGAACCTTCTTCTGAATCTTATGATGACCGTCGTCAAACTGATGAGCCTCAAGAGACCAAGACTGATTCTACAGCTTCTGTACATATTCCCATACCTTATAAAATTCCAAATAGATACAAGCCTCTGATTTTACCTCCCATATCCCATGCTTTCCCTAAAAATCATTACCTATATCTACCAAGATTCGATGGTGAATGTGACAACATCATTGCTGAGAGACATGTACTGAATTTTGAGTCTTTTCTTGAACTTTTTGAAATTTATGAAGAGGATGTCGGTATTAGGCTTTTTGCTCTTTCTTTACAAGGCAAAGTCAAGAGTTGGTTCAAAACCCTGCCTGATGTAAGCATCTCAGATTTCCAGCAGTTCGTCAAAGTTTTCCTCGACAAGTCGGTGGTCAAACAAAACCCTTTCTTGATTCTAGAAGAGTATAACCAGCTGAAAAGACTACCAGGGGAGACAGTACAACAGTTTTCTACCAGGTTTAACCAATTCTATTTTTCGATGTCGGTTAATATAAGGCCTCCTCCTAGATCCGCTCTCTTGCACTACTAGGATGCCTTTGATCCAGAAATGGAGTTTAAGCCGAGGGAAAGAAACCTTGCAACACTTAAAGAGATGAAAAACAGTGCAGTAGATGTAGAGACTAATTTGTTGATCAAAAGGGCAAAGTTGAAGGAAGAAGAGATGAAGAACATAGATCCAGAGGAATCGACATCTTTAGAGGTAAAGCTCGACATTTTGGTAAGCGCAGTGGAAGAGATGATGGAAAATATCACCACAAGGAATGAGTATGATGTTCAAGACCATGGCTCACTGATTGAAGAAGAACAAGTGGTTGATCCAAAACATTTTCTTTCTTATCCCAGTTGTCATAGATCTAATAGTGATTGTTTTATAGATCATCTTGGAGAAGAGAGATATTTTGATATGACATGTATGCTTGATGATGTGTTTTATACTGATGATTTGCCTCAGTTTGATCAGTATGATGATGATTATGTTCTTCAAACAGAAGCTAGTCTTGCAGACAAATAAGCAGTTGATTTGTGGAAGGAGGAAGTTCACTTTCAGCAGCTCAAATACAGTGATTAGCCGTTGCATATCAGCCATGGAAGTGAGGAGGAAAGTGCAGAAAATGTTGAAGTAAGTGAAGGATCTTTGCCTTTTTGTTTTACTTCGTTTCATTTCATCAGAGACAACTTTCATGCAATCAGAAATCAATTGTCGACAGGTTTTGATCTGGACCACCTTGAGGGCAATGAAATCCTCGTTCAATACTTCTCATATCTAGATTTGCAGCCCCCGAACGCCATTGAATGTCAAGTTGCAGATGAATACTTGGAAGCTGGAACATATGATCAAATGATGCAAGATGATTCCGTACCATTATGTTTTGAATCATTTCAGTTTTTGAAGGGAATTTCACATAGTATATCTTCAAATGAGCACCCTGTAGAAAATCAAGCAATCTCATTGGAACCAACAGAAAGTAGGTTGCAGTAGTCTTTTGAAGTTTTTCACGATCCAATATCTGATGTGTTGGATGATGTCTGCAGTCAAAGTCCTTCTTCATTAGCTAACTATGAGCTTGACAAAAGTATTGATACAAATTTGATCCAGCAACCGGTTTCTTTGTCATTTTCAGCAGGAGTCTCGTCACAAAGCTCAGATGAAAGTTTGCATTCATGGTATGAGAAGAAGAAAAGTAATCTATTGGATGAGCTAAGTCCCAGTGCACATGAATTTAAAGATCCTTATGCAGTATTTTTGGAGTCAGATAGAGAATCCATATTATTCAATCTAGGAAAATTTGGATCTGTTTACAAGTTTTCATGGGAGTTGCATTGTAGTAGTTTTCTCTTCTTTCTCATAAACAAGCACTTGCGGAGAATTAAAACAGCAGCCCGAATGCTTACTTGGTTGCATTGGTTGTTTCATTTCACTTGATCAGGTGATGAATGGAGCAGTTAGAGTAGGTTTTATTGAATAAGCTCCATTTTGAGTATCTTTTCCAGTTTTTCAGTTGTGTTTTAGTATTGAGTCAGTTTCAAGTTAGTTTGTGTCTTTGAGTCATCAGTATTCAGTTATGTAATTTCAGCTTGAGTTTTTGACTCCATGCCCAATGGATAAGGCTACTAGGTCTACGGTGTTCTTGGCACCTCCAAGGAGCTACCATCCCCATTGGAGCCAATGTTAGTGTCAGTTTCTTCACACTGCCATCAGTGATCAAAATTCACTCTTTTGCATTTCATACTAGGAGTCCCATTCTGATGAGTTGCATTCCATTAGGTCATGGATCTACTGATGGTAGGGTTTATTTCAGTTTTCCCTCATGATATGTACTTGCTGACCTCCTTTCATACCTTTCAGTCAATGATTTATGCTCATTTTCAGTTCATTTCATCAATTACTTAAGGTTTCAGTCTCATTAGGTCTTAGGGTTTTCACCATGGTCAAAATTCAGTGATTATTGCTAATAATGGTCAGCAGACACATGAGGATGAAAATAATGATTAGAAAGCTAAAATTTCTTAATTTGTAAGCTTAATAAAGTTCTCACCTCAAAAATAGTTTTGATGTGAAAACAGAGCATTTGTATTTTATGTTTAAATTTGATGTAATTTTATTTTTCTCATATGTAATAAATGGTTCCATGCCGCTCCTGGTTACCTGGTGATATTGCCAAGTACTGCCACTGCAAAAGTCAAAAAATTTGAGCATCAGTCCACCTATCAAAGCAAGAAGACCAAGCATCAAAAAACAAAGTATTTGAAAAAGCACATAGACATTATAAAAGTGGGTTTTCACCATCAAAAATCAAAACAGTGAAAGCCATATAAAGCCATATCTCTATTGATCATTTCATTATGCTAATGTTGTAGTCAAAGCGCTAAAAGGAGAGCTAAGAGGTGATTCTTAAGTGTCATTGAGCAAAAGAGTGCAGTTGCTACGTTTTTGAAGAAATTCTTACCGACGCTGCGCACCTGGCAGAGTTTTCCAGTTTAAAATTACACAGGTGCTACGCATCTGGGAGGTGCTGCGCACCTGTGTGAGGCACTGCGCATTTGTCCAGCCAAGCCCAAAACTCTCCCAAGTTGCCAATTCACCTCGAAATCTTCAGTTCCTCTCTCTAACAAGTAAGTACATTACTCCTATCTTATGATCTAGGGTTTTGATTGCTAAGCTTGGTATTTAGCATTTTTTTAAATTAAAACCCTAGTTTTTAGGGTGAAACCCTAGTTTTCCTCATCTCTCCATTGTTTTATTTACCCTATCCTTTCCATTATTCCCTAAACTAAACCCCATTCCCATTTATATATTTCCTAAATCCCACTCCCCTCCTACATTTTCCACATTCCCACTTACACTCTCCCCAAACCCTACAAACCCTATTCACATCACCAAACCCTACCCATTCTCCCTAAAACCCTACTCATCCCTAAAAATCTCTTAATACTCATCTTCATTCCATTCCTCACCCTGTTTCACTATATTATTCACTAATATAACCACAAGGGTTCATAACCACAAAAAGCAATGGAAAGAGACAGTAAGTATGAGTTTGAAGAAGACACCCTTAGTGGTAGTTCCAGGGAGAGAAACATACAGCAAAGGAAGCCTCATAAAAGAGGAAGGATTATCATAGAGGAGCCCAATAGTTTGAGGGAGTTGCAAGCCTGCCCACTTGCCATTTCTTGCTTTAAACACCAGGCATGCTTTGATTTTTGTGAGATGATAGAAAGAGTCAAATTTCATCATGAGTTGGCTAGGCTATTTGTGACACATTTGCACAATAATGAAGTAACCCTTGCCGAAATAACATTCACCATATCACCAGCTGTCATCTCAGAGGCTACAGGTATTCCAGATGTGGGTGAAAATTGGAACAAAGGTCAAGATATTGATGAGGAGTACTATGAGCCTTACATCAAGGCTAGATACAAAGACAAAATGAAGAGAGTATTCCCCTTCAAGTTTTTGGAAGACAGGTTTGCTCCATTGATGAAAATCATTATCAAATTCTTCACTTGTGAAGGTAGGTTCTCTCGGTTGTATGCCTACCACATTAGACTTCTCATGCATTTCATTAGAGTAAAGATGATTAATATCCCTTACTTCATGTTCAGGAACATTGAGAAGATGGCACATATTGTAAAGAGGAAGCCATACCTCCAGCAGTTGAATAGCATTTACCATTACTCTTTGATTAAAATCATTGTTCTACATCAGTTGAACCTTCTTAACATGCAATGGGAGACTTTCATTTCTCATGAGATGTTCAAAGGCCTACAAATCTTTTCATCAGTACATCATGAAGAAGTTGGACCTTCAAGCCATGAAAAAGTCAAGGAGACTGAAACTGTTGGAGTGCCAGTGTTCGTGACATATAAGAGGGGTACTAGGAAACTTTTTGCAGCTGCTAGGCGAGTATTATCTCCACAAGGTGTGGAAGGGGTCTCTCCTTCATCATCAGGCTAGAGGCAAATGCTATCTCCACAAGGTGTGGAAGGGGCTTTGCCTTCTTATTCAGCAAAACAGGTACAGGTTGAGCAGCAAAGCAAGGGAAAAAGTAAGGGCAAGAAAAAGGTGCAAGAGAAGGATCTTAGTGATGATCAGGAAAGAGATTTTAATCTTGTTGAGCATGATGAGCCACAACAGCACTTCACTCATCATGGAGTTGACATTATTGATTTGGAAGCTCAAGATCCAAAGATTGTCAAAGACATGATCATAAAGGAACAAGAGGCTGAAATACAAGCCTTGTTAGATAACTTAGAGAGAGCTAAGTTCATCATCAGATATTTGGAGCAGGAAAACAAACAATTGAGCGACAAGAAAGTCCTCATGGAGCTGCAAATGATCAAAGAAAACAGGCAAAAGGCCAAGGAGGATAATGTCCCATTGACCCCTATTGTGCAAGAGATTGAGAATGATAGGGAAACTTGGCTTGAGAGGGTCAACATACACTTTGAGGGGCTGATTGAGAAGACCAATATGGATAAGAAGATGCTTCGCCACATGGCCTACCACTACATGACCCGTAACAAAATCGACAACATAAGGATGAGGAAGCTTAAGGCTAGGATAAGGAAGGCCTTAAAGAGAAAAAAGGAGCAAGATAAGTTGAAAATCTTGGTTGAAGCTTCACTAGCCTATCAAAGGAGCAAGATAAGTTGAAATTGGTCGGCGGCACCGCGATTTTCCCTGGAGAAATTTTTGCAGGAAAGGCTTATATATTTGGATTCAACATGATGAGAGCATCAAACCCAAAAAAATTCAGTAATTTTGGAGCAAAACTAGGTCACCAAAAGGTAAAAAAACTACCAAAAAATGACCTCTTTGCCTCTTTTTGGACACACAAAAGTAGCCTTGGGAAATTTCACTTTTGAGGAGGCAAATGACCTCCAAATGCAATCATTCAAGATGTTCCAGAAACTAGACAGGAATACCTTTCCAATGAGCTATCTTGGGCTCAATTTGGCTAAGGGGAAGGCCTCCAAAAGTGGGTGGAAATCGGCGCTGCGCATTGGGCCAGTTTGCCAGAAAATCAAATTTTCGCCTACTTTCACTGCAAGTTGACTTTCTCTCTCTTCATGGATGATTTTATGATTGTAATTAATGTCTTGGCATGTAAATGTAATAGTGAAATGATCTTAGAGGGTAGATTCATTAGGTAGAGGTGGTTTGGGGGTCAATGAATCAGTTTCCATGCTTATAGAGGGAAGTTGTTCCACTGCCTATATTCCAGTTCTTAGTTGGGAAATGGTTGAAACTGCCCCTCTTCTCATGGATTCTACCCCTGATAGTCATGATGAGTAGTTTTGATACCTATATCAAGTGTTTTCTTAGTCATTTGTTGAAGTTGGACTCTCTTGGATGCTCTGAGCTACATTGTACACCTTTATCAGCAGTTTGGCAAGGAAATAAACCAGGATTTGCAGCTATTTTTATGGGATACTTGTGGTGTGGTATTTTTGCATAGTTTCTTCTTCTGTTATCAATTTTTCTCATGTTTTATGTGTGGCACAATCTAATTCATTGCTTCTAGTTGAATGATATCAAGATAGATAGGTAGAATTCATTGTTTACAGTGCTCTACCTTGGGAAACCATTCGGTTTTTTTTATGTTTTCTACTATTTGAGAAGGATACATAATCTTTGCATTCCCTCCTCAGCTCCTCACCAGTCTTATACCTACCATCTCACTCAATTTCAAGTGCCAAATCACCTACCTATGTCGCCCCATAGAACACCCTGCATCCTGACTTGATTTCCTAGACCCAAAACTGCCTAGCTCCATTTGATCCAGCAACAAAACCAACAAAATCAATCAACAACCCTAGAGCTAATATACCTAGCCTAAAATCCATATCTGATCCAGTCATCTTGACTGAGATTCATAAGGAGAGAGCCCTCTCCCAACCTGGTAGGGCTAGCTACCAAGTTAAGTGTGGTTTGTGGTTACCCTATAATTGCTTCAATTCAGCCTGAGGTCAATCTAGGCTCTAACACCTTGGTCGGTGTTGTCGCGCAGATTGGCACGACAACGCTCGGACCGAGGGCTGTCACTCTGATCCCTGATCCCTCCGTTTAAGCCTGTCTCCCGCGACTAAGGGGGGTAGACCCTGCGAGATAGTGAAGACCAACTGCCAAACAGTTGGGTGGGAGACACGATGCACGATATGATAAGCACCAGATGGATTTAGAGATTTAATAGACCAGTGCCTTGTGGAGTTAATGTTTAAATGATTACTTTTTTAATGATATAGAAACATGGACCATGAACAGCAACCATCTATCATCAGCTAAATCACATGACCAAAATGATATCCAACAATTGAGAACTTCGAAAAGATAAATGCTTAAAACCACCACGAGAATTGTAAATTATTAACCAGAAATCAGATTACAAGAGAGCTTTTCAGTACAGACTCACAGATCAGATGATCTGAAATGACCCCTAGCACCCTACTTAAAGGAAATGCCTCCAACGGCTAGTTCGAGTGATCCATGCTGAAATGATCTCGACCACTGATGAGGATCAAGATATCTCTTGATCTCATCTATTATTAAAAAATGCATTCACTTAAAAAATTATTATTTTATTAGTTAGGGTTTTTTGCTCAATTTTTTGATTTTTTATTATTATTTTATTATTTTTATTCATTTTTTAATTTTTTAATTCATTTTAAATGGATCATCGAACTAAGCCTTTGGAAACATCACCTAGGACCTAGGACTTAGGACTCACGAGGGGATTTAAAACATTTTCAACCCTCAAGACACATTTCATGATGACTTTTACAATTTACATCTCAAGGGGACAAGCCCACTTAATACAGACCCTCATAAATCACCCAGTTCTGCGACACAACTATAATCTAGCAGATTAACACACTAGGATTCTCCTAAGGTTCTAATGACAAAATGCATCCCGGCTTTGGGGTCAGGTTTGAAGGAAAACTCTGCCGATCATAGATCGGTGAGACAAAAAACCTTCCGGGACATAGATTATCATAGAAAGTTAGGTCCACCTAGGCAATTTTACATACATGACTCTGATCTGCTTAGATTATTTACAATTCATACATGCAGACTGGGTTTACAACTGAAATGATCAAGCTGCTGACGACTGCTGGATGGCACGGATACGCTGATCAGGTGCTGCCCCTTTCTTGCAAAGAAAAAGGGGGTGTACTGCATGGGTAGTTGACCAGTAGTGGTCAACATCTGGCTCTACTTGGGGACACGATGTTGCACTGTAGGAATGTGAGAATCCAGAATCTGCACCCATACAACACACAGATAAAAATAAGTAGCGTCCATCCAAAATCATCATATACATTAAGCACAATAAAGATAAAAGCTCTTCATTTATTAACCATCTAAAGCAGAAACGAAAATGCGCAAAAAACAAGGAGTAGGGTTAGAAATACGATACAAAGGATGCCCTACGGCATCAGATGTGTTCAATATAGTGCATACTGAGCATTTGCCTGCTTTCAGGCAAATCTGTCGGCTGCTTGTCGGATGTGCCATGTCCAATTTTGCATATGGTAGGACTCTTTCCTATCCGAAAATCAAGCTACTCACGGCCGTTTGATGTATCAAATCTTCGTCTTATTTTCTTTCTCTTACGTTTTTTCTTTCTGGCTGGTTGTATGACTGATGATCTGGTACTTTCTGTTTCAAAACTATCAGATGAAGTATGCATGATATGTCTTTCTTTAGCCCGCATCTGATCTTTATCATTCTTAAGTCTGTCCGGATCACCTTCAATTAACCATCTTTCAATCGAATCAATAACCTCCTCATGATAAGATGGAGCTTGTTGCAACAAATGAGAAGGCTCCTGATCTGTTGATGTTCCCTGGTTTCTCTCATTTTCCAATTGCTGAAACCTTTGAACCTGTATTCTAATGGCATCCATCTGACTAGAGTGTTCAACCTTCATAGCATTGATTTGTCTGGCATGGTGCTCTTGCATATCTTTTATTACTTTAACATTTTCTTCCTTTATGTTCATCAAGCAACGCTGTATGGAATTTATTTCTTTTCTGTGATTCGCTTGCATGTCAGCCAACTGATTATTATGATTGAATGTCATGATAGTCATTTCCTCATCCATAGTGAATAACTTATTTTGCATAGAGTCAATTTCCCTATCATGATCAGTTTTCATGGCCACCATATTTTCCTCTAAGACTGACATCTTGCTTTGTATGCTTCTAATTTCTATTTCACATTTAGTTTTTATGGCCTCAATTTCCTTAGCATGCTGATTTTGCGTGACTTCAATCTCCCTATTACGTTTTTCCAGATGGGTGCATAAAGTTTTGACATCATTGACGTAATTAGTTTGATTGCTTTCCATATTTTTCACCAACATCATTAAATCTTGTATTATTTGCTTTTGCTCCTCCTTTTCATTGTTATGAACTTGATCTGCAATATTTCCGGTGGATGACACATTCTGACATGAAGAGTCGTCTTGGGATCTTTCACCATCCGTTGGACCTCTTATTAAACTATTTTTATTCTGTCGCACAATTTTAGAGGCAGAAGGCAAGCTGTTTGGATAACCATATCTATCTTCAAAAGCATTTACAATGTCATTTAAAGAAGTAAAAGAATCCTTAGGAAAATTGTTAAACCAATTCAAAGCATCATCTTTTAAAGAAAGGACAAATAGACGCATTTTGATATCACCATGACTAAACTGAGGAAATCTACAATATAAGATCATTACACAAGTAAACCTGTTTAAATGCTGTTCAACAGTGACCGAATCATCACCCGAGAACTTAAATAATTTACCAACGGCCTCTTTCGGAAGATCGTGGAGATTATCAGTAAAATGACATGGTTTAAATGAATAATCCATGATGAACAATGAAGGATCAAATGGATGATAGAAAGAGATTTCTGCTCAAGAAAATTAAGAGATGAGAGAAGTGGAGTCGCCACTTGAACAATGAATCTGACAAGCAGATATGAGGAAAGCTTCTTGTTTGGGAAAAATGAGAAAGTGGAGTCGCCACCCAAACAAAAAACAGACCGAAGAGATGCTACTGATATGGCGAAAAATAAAGCAATAAAAGATCCAAATGATAACCCAAAAGGTTGAATTTGCCAGCTCAAAATGAGAGATGAGAAAGATGATAAGGTGAATGATTGTCGTTTGAAACACCGAGAACAAAGTATCCCCGGCAACGGCGCCAATCATTCCAGTTGTAAACCCAGTCTGCATGTATGAATTGTAAATAATCTAAGCATATCAGAGTCATGTATGTAAAATTGCCTAGGTGGACCTAACTTTCTATGATAATCTATGTCCCGGAAGGTTTTTTGTCTCACCGATCTATGATCGGTAGAGTTTTCCTTCAAACTTGACCCCAAAGCCGGGATGCATTTTGTCATTAGAACCTTAGGAGAATCCTAGTGTGTTAATCTGCTAGATTATAGTTGTGTCGCAGAACTGGGTGATTTATGAGGGTCTGTATTAAGTGGGCTTGTCCCCTTGAGATGTAAATTGTAAAAGTCATCATGAAATGTGTCTTGAGGGTTGAAAATGTTTTAAATCCCCTCGTGAGTCCTAAGTCCTAGGTCCTAGGTGATGTTTCCAAAGGCTTAGTTCGATGATCCATTTAAAATGAATTAAAAAATTAAAAAATGAATAAAAATAATAAAATAATAATAAAAAATTAAAAAATTGAGCAAAAAACCCTAACTAATAAAATAATAATTTTTTAAGTGAATGCATTTTTTAATAATAAATCGACGGATGAGATCAAGAGATATCTTGATCCTCATCAGCGGTCGAGATCATTTCAGCATGGATCACTCGAACTAGCCGTTGGAGGCATTTCCTTTAAGTAGGGTGATAGGGGTCATTTCAGATCATCTGATCTGTGAGTCTGTACTGAAAAGCTCTCTTGTAATCTGATTTCTGGTTAATAATTTACAATTCTCGTGGTGGTTTTAAGCATTTATCTTTTCGAAGTTCTCAATTGCTGGATATCATTTTGGTCATGTGATTTAGCTGATGATAGATGGTTGTTGTTCATGGTCCATGTTTCTATATCATTTAAAAAGTAATCATTTAAACATTAACTCCACAAGGCACTGGTCTATTAAATCTCTAAATCCATCTGGTGCTTATCATATCGTGCATCGTGTCTCCCACCCAACTGTTTGGCAGTTGGTCTTCACTATCTCGCAGGGTCTACCCCCCTTAGCCGCGGGAGACAGGCTTAAACGGAGGGATCGGGGATCAGAGTGACAGCCCCCGGTCCGAGCGTTGTCGTGCCAATCTGCGCGACAACAGTCGGTAATGGTGGGATACATGGTAAAGCTTGAGGATGGAGACATGAAAATTCCTCACGGTTTAGGTGGAGAGATTCGAAGGCATCCATGCTTGTTTAGGGCCCAGTGATCCCTTGACCGGTATATGGCGGGATTGCGGTAAAGCCTATAGTGTATGTTTCTTTGTTTGGGCCTAGGAATCCCTTAACCGGTAATGGCGGGATACACGGTAAAGCCTAAGAAGCCCTGGTTGATTTTGTTGTGAGCCACACATTCATGCTTGGAATATGGCACAAGGGTGATTGGCTGAAATAAATATTTGATTCAGCCCAATCTATGGTGGGGTGGTACATGGAAGTCCCTGATGGATTTTGCATATGTTAATAAGAGCTTTTTTCCCTTGTATTTCATGGGTAAATGTACTTGCTATTATGTGGCTTTGATGGTTGTTTTATCATCGTTATTCTGTTGGTTATAAGAATGGTTTTATGACAAACTTTGGTTATGTCTCTCATCATGTTTTGATTAGTAAATGAAATATAAAAGAATGTATGGCCTAATAGATGATAATGTGGCTATTGTGAGAGGGCATCAGAAGTTTAGGACCCGAAAAACTGCCAAAAATAGTAAATTGTGCTACAATTAAGGAAACTGAAAAACTAAAAGAAACAATGGTGAGGGTCCAAGTGGAATAGGCAGGTGGCCAACAATATCCACCTGGATCTATCCTCCACCCTTAGGAAGCAATGGTCCCCATTGCATTGAGTTCCTCCATGAGATGAGGGAACTTCTGCTAAACTTGTTCCCTGGCAGGCCGTTTGCCTTGGTGAAGGAGTTGGCCTGCTTTGAAAACTCGATATAGTTGTATCCTCTGCTGCCGAGTGTTCTTGATCTGTGTGTCCATGATCTGATCAGTTGTGGCCTGTTCCAAGTATTCTGGGTTGAGCTTTATTGGTGTGAGTTTCTCTACAATGTTAGATGTGTCCAACAATGGTGGAAAGTATGGCCGAAGGCGATCTACATTGAACATTGGGTGCAGACCAAGGAACGGTGGGATGCTGAACTCGAAGGCGTTGTTCCCGACGGCCTTGGTGATGGTGTATAGCCCATAACGGAGTAGGTGAAGCTTGCGATGGGGTCCAGCAAGGCTCTCCTTCTGCAAATGTAGTCAAACTTTGTCACCCACATGGAATTTATGCAGCACTTGATGTTGATCATGGCGCTACTTGTACTTAGCATTGGATCTGTCCAATATATCATGGACCTGTTGGTGGATGTTTTGAATGTGCTCAATGAAGTTGTTAGCCCTCTCAGCTTCTGACTGAACGTGAGTCGAATCTACCTAAGTGGCTGCAAATGTTATGGCCACATCAATGGGGCATAATGGCTGAAATCCGAACCCTACCGAAAGGGGATGTGGCCTGTTGAGCTGTGGAGAGCTATGTTGTAGCTGTGTTGGACATAGGGGAGACTTTCATCCCATGTGTGTGAATGCTTCGAGTTGTACATGCTCAGAATGTGTACAATCATCCTGTTGACAACCTCTGTTTGGCCATCAGTTTGGGGATAGAAAGTCGCGGGCTTAATGAGTTTTGTGTCTAGCATCAACCAGAGACTTAACCAAAATGCATTAAGGAATTTGTTGTCCCGATCTAATATAATGGACTGTGGGATCCCAAAGTGTAACGACGCTCACTCAAAGAAAAGCTTAGCAGTGGGCTATATTGTGATACTCTTCTTGTAGGCCGTCATGATGTCCATCTTAGAGAATCTGTCGACGACCACGAAAACACAATCATTGTTGTGCTTAGTAGAAGGAAGGCCCGACATATAATCCATGGAGACAGATTCCCAAGGCCAACTAGGAGTAGGTAGAGGAGTATATAGGCCTTGCTTCTTGATGGTTGGTTTGGAAATGGCGCAGGTGGTGCAGGATCTAATGTACTTCCCAACATCCTGACGAAGTTTCAGCCAATAAAAATACTTCTGCAATATCGCCACTGTTTTCTCTACTCCGAAATGTCCAGCGACCCGACTGTAGTGCACCTCCCAAATCATCTTGGCACGCTCACTTGAAGGAACACATATGTGTCCCAAGTGGCATAACAGTGCATCCTGAAGGTGAAAATTTGGAACTTTCTTCCCTTCCAGGAGTGTCTAGTATATGCTGTCAAATTCTGGATCTCTCTTGTAAAGATGTGGCCGCCCCACTGTCTGGTGCCCACAGGAGTTTAGCAAAGCGATTAGCGCCATGACCGATGGTCGGCTAAGGCAATCAATGACATTATTGGTGTTGCCCTTCTTATACTTAATGTTCAAGTGGAACTGTTGCAGATAGGTGGACCATTTTTTATGACGATCGTTCTGCAACTTCCTTGTGTATGTATGAACTGTAGAGGCTGGTGGTCTATGTGGATAACCATTTCCTTCCCCAGAATGTAATGCTTCCATTGACGACAGGCCTGCACAATGGAATACATTTCTTTGTCGTAAGTGGGGTGCTTTCAGACTATGTCTGAAAGTGTCTCACTGTGGTGAGCCACTGGATGCCCATGTTGAGTAAGAACTACACCAATAGCATAGTCGAGGCATTTGTCTCAATCTCAAATGGTTGTTGCAGGTCTAGTAATGTGAGCACTGGTGCAGAACAGGGGTGATTCTTCAAATTGGAGAACATGCACTGTTGGGTTTCTGACCAAAAGAACTTGGCTTTCGCTCCGCCCTTGGTGACTTGACTTAAAGGCCAAGTGATATGAGAGAACCCCAACATGAACCTACGGTAGAAATTGGCAAGACCCAAAAAGTTGCGGAGCTTTGTTAGAGTGGTTGGTGCTGGCGAATCCCGAATGACATATATCCTGGATGGGTCCACATGTACGCCCTGATCATCAATGATTTACCCTATATATTGAGCTTGGGTCAGGCCAAAGGTACATTTCTCCAAGTTAGAACATAGCTTGTGTTGTCGAAGGGTTTGAAGAACTTGTCGAATATGGTGAATGTGCTCTTCCCAACTCTAGTTGAAGATCATGATGTCATTTAAATACACCACCATGAATGCATTGGTGAAGGGCCGCAAGATGTCGTCCATCAGTTTCATGAAGGTTGCAGGGGCATTCGTCAATTCGATCGGCATGACCAACCATTCAAAAAGGACCTCCTTAGATTTGAAGTCAGTCTTCCACACATCAGAGGGTTCATTAAGCACCTGACGATAACCTAATTTCAAGTCAATCTTGCTGAAATATTTGGCCCGATTTAGCTGGTCCAAAAGGTCATCAATCCGCAGGATTGGGTACCTATGCCAGACAATGATTTTTTTCGGCACCCAATAGTCAATACAGAGCCTCCAGATCCCATCCTTTTTTTGTACCAATATAACTGGGCTCCCACAGGGTGATGAGCTTGGCCTGATGTGCGCTTTCTACAGTAGTTCATGAATATGCCTCTTGATCTCATCATTATCCAGAATAGAGTGTCGATAGATTAGTACATTGGGTAGTGGCGCGCCAGGGGTCAGATCGATGGAGGCTTGACCTGAAAGTGCAGTGGGACCCCTATGGGTGAGTGAAAATTTCCCTGTACTCCTCCACGACCTTGTCCATCTGTTACTATTGCGTGGAGGAGCCCTGCCTAGAAGTCGTAGCCACAACCTTCTTCTTGCCTTAAGGGCGAATCATAAGGAAAACAAATTTCCTAGTCTTGGAAGTGATCTAATTGCATTTCTTTGCAGTGATCAAAGAGATGGAGGTAGGCGGGGATACCTCTAGTATCCTGTACAACTTATTAGCCAAAGTAATAATCACAAAGCGAGGTCTAGACTCATATATAGCATGTCGCTTCCACAAGTATGGTTCTCCTAATAATACATCAGAAACTTCAATAGGAGCAACGTCATGCAATACCTCATCCTTGAAGGGCTTGATGCTATAGGGAAGGCGACATTGTTGGCTGATGCAAAGATATCATCCTTGGTAAAGAAACCCGATGGTGTACAATTGTGGATGTGTTGTAGTCTTTAGGCCCAACCACTTCATGACTTATGCTGAAATGAGGTTCTTTTGGCTCCCGTTGTCGACAATGAACTGAAGCGGAAAACCCATCACCCACATTTGTGAGTGGAAGAGGCATTCCCCCTCCTCTAGATCTTCAATCTCAACTTTCTAGATCTTTGTGGTGGTCACGATGGCACTGGGCTCCGCATCAATGATCTGCTTCCCTTTGTCAGTCCCCTTATTGGTTTCTAGTTTAGAGTTGAAACCTGCATCTGATTCAGAAGCCTTCAACTCAGCCACTAGTGACTGCTTGGCTCGACACTCACTTGTATTGTGAGTGGAGCTCTTATGGAACTCACACCATTTTCCCGTATCCTTCTTCGTCTTCATGGTGTTGTTCTTTACTTGCAACTTTGACAGGCTGTCCTGGGTAGCCCCTCCTTGGCTTGGTCCCTTGTTCTATGGTTTGGGGGAGCCTTTTCCTTGCTTTGGATTCGCAGATCCAAAGTCTCGCTTCTTCTATTTAAACTTCTGCTCAATCTTTACAGCATACGTAGATGTCTTGCCAAGCAAGGAAATTTCTAGGAACTCCATCTCGTTCTAGATGTACTTATGTAGACAGTCGCGGTACTTGAGCAGCAAATGCAACTCAGTATCCTTGATACCCAGCTTCATGCGAAGGGTATGGAAAGTATTTGTGAACTCTGACACGTCTTGGTCCCTTCCTGTCATAGCGTGGTCCACTTTATGTATTTATATTCATAGCTCCTGACATGGTACTATTCCTTGATGGAATCTTGGGAAGAATTCCAAGTGGGTGCAGCTGAAGTTATGTTGCTTAGAAGGACCGCATTTAGAAATTGTTGGAAGATAACGGATTGAAAGAATTTGTTGATAATGACATCCCGAAACCAGTAGCAGTTGATACTCAGAATCTAGCAGAATGGAAGAAGTGTGTAGCCAAGGTGAGGAGAGTCATATTGGAGGGAGTACGAGACCACATTGTCTCAAATATCCACGGGAAAGAGACTTCGTATGCAATGTGTCAAGCACTGACAGATTTGTCCCAGAATAGTAGTGACCATAGGAATTTGGCGCTCAAGGATAAACTTTTAAATATCAAGATGCAGAGGAACGACACTATTCTGCAATACCTGAGTAGGTTCACACAATGTTGTGGTGAACTTGGTGGAGTTGGTGTTACTATTGTAGTATATAATTTGGTAATCCTAGCCCTTCTAGGCCTTCCCAAGAGTTGGCACAACTACCAAGATTTGGTGAATGGGAGGGAGAAACTACCAGATTGGGAATGCTTATGGTCTGATTTGGTACATGAGGAAATAAGGTGGAACACTAGAGATGGGATTTCATCCAAGGGTGAGGATGAAGAAAATTGTGCCTTGGCTGAAAAGGAAAAAAAGGAAAAAAGGAGGAAATTCCAATGCAAACGAGAATCTATTCAAGGGGGAAAGAAGAAAGACTTGTCCAAAATCAAGTGTTTCAATTACCATGAACTCGAGCATAATTCCACGAAGTGTCCACACAAGAAGGAAAGCAATAAGACCTCTGGAGGAGCGGTGGGTGAAGCTTTGGCTTCACACTTTGAGCTTGACTTCATTCTCATCGCATGCATGGTGAGCATAGTGATGGGAAGCGTGTGGTACTTGGACAGTGGTGCCTCATTCCATGTGACGTGGAATAGACAATTTTTTAATGATTTGGAGGAGAAATATTGCCATATGCCCATCGAGATGGGAGATGATGGATGGTATAACATGACCGGGATTGGTACAGTCACCTTTTAGAGGGAGTTGGGCTCCCTTCTCAGACTCAAGGATGTGATGTTTGTTCCAGGTCTAAAGAAAAATCTCATCTTCGTTGTCGTTTTAGAAGACCCTGGTTATGATGTGATATTCAACAATGGGAAATCATTCCCGAGACACTATAGCCATGGGACAAGTGAAGCAAATCGAGGTTTGTGTGAAGAATCTGTACAAGCTAGATTTGGAATATTATGTTGCATTAAACACGAAGGCAGAGAAGGTGCAGATCCGAGATGTCAGTGAACTTTGGCTTAGAAGTCTTGCCCATTTGCATCATGGTGCCTTGAAGATTATGCAGTAGATAACCACAGGCCACCCCAAAGGAGCACTTGAGCAGTAGGATACATGCAAGGGTGTACCTTGGGTAAGTACACAAAAGCCACTTTCCATGATCGGGACAGTAAAGCACATGCAATCCTTGAAAGGATCCACTCTGATGTTTGTGGACTTTTCTTGACAGCCTCCACTGCCATGCACAAATTTTATGTTATCTTTATAGATGATTTCTCATGGAAGCGTTGGATCTTCTTCATGCGGAAGAAAGATGAGACATTCTCTAAGTTCATTGAATTCAAGGCACTTGTTAATAAAGAAATCGGAAAGAAGTTGAAGGCTCTTAGGAGCGATAATGGAGGTGAGTACGAGTCGAATGAGTTTAAATTTTTTTGTGCAAAAGAAGGCACTCGATGGGAGTTGAAAACACCCCACAACACACAACAGAATGGGGTGGCTGAGAGGAAGAAACATAGCATTGTGCGAGCAGCAAGGTCGATGTTGCATGACCAAGGCCTACCTCTACATTTATGAGTTGAAGCATGCAACACAACAGTCTATTTGCAAAACATGAGTCCTCATCAGATTCTTGGCATGAGTACATCAGAGGAATATTTCTCACGGAGGAAGCCATATGTGTCGCACTTTAGGATTTTTGGAGCCTCGGTTTACTGCCATGTATACAAAGAATCAAGGAAGAAGCTAGAACCAACAACAAAGTTGGGGGTATTTGTGGGTTACATGGAAACTCCTCACAGCTACCATGTTATTTACCATCCCTTAGGATGATAATTATGCGAAGGGATGTAAATTTTGATGAGGATAAGGCAATGTAATGTTCTCTTGAGAGGGAGCTTCAGTTGCAACAAGATTAGAATATTTTAGCTCCAAAGGAAGAACCTCAGGAATTTTTGGAGCAACCACAAGTTGAGGAGCAGAGAGTGGAGACATACACTCAGGAAGAATCATCCAAAGAAGGAAGGAAAAGAGCCAGGGAAGTTGAGAGATTATTGCATGATGTTAGAGAATGTGGGAGCACCCACTTCACAGTGTAGGCAGAGAAGGTCGCCTAATCGGCACACTGGCTACATGGCTCTAATGACTGAGCTTGTAGAGATTGAGCCATCCTTTTTTCAAGAAGTAGTAGAGAAACCTGCATGGGTTGATGCAATGGTAGAGGAATATGATTCTGTTGTAAAGAACAGTGTTTGGGAAGTGGTCCCAAGGCCGGAAGATAAATCAGTTATGAGTTTGAGATGGATCTTCAAGGTAAATCCTACTACATATGGAAGAATAGAGAAGTACAAGACCATATATGTGGCCAAGGGATTCTCTCCAGTTGAGGGAATTGACTATGAGGAGACCTTTGCTCCAGTAGCAAGGTACTCATACATCGGATCAATTCTAGCACTTGTTGCGCAGATGGGGTGGAAGATCCATCATATGCATGTAAAGGCAAAATTCCTCAATGGAGTTAATGAGGAGGAGGTGTAGATGGAGAAACGAGAAGGTTTTGAGACCTTTGATCGAGAGTAGCATGTGTGCAAAAATCAAAAGTGAAGCAGATGCAGACCTAGGTTATGGTATTTTATTATCTCACTAGGTTATGATTCAACAAAAGTGAAGCAGATGCAAACCTTTATCATATTGTGGTAGAAGGTAAAATGTTGATTATATTCTTATATGTTGATGATTTGATTTTAACCGGTGATGAGAAGTTGATCAGTTCTTGCAAGAGGACCTTGCAAGAGAATTTAAAATAACGACACGGGACTCGCGCACTACTTCCTCGGTTTGGAAGTATGGCAAGGAGATGGGGAACTGTTTATCTCTTAATGCAAGTATGCAAATGAGATATTGAAGAAGTTTTGCATTGAGAGTAGCAAACCCATGGAAACTCCTCTAGCGACCAGTTGAAGGAAAGAGGATGCCACTTTAGGTGAGGAAGTGGAAGCTACAACTTATCGACAGCTTGTGGGTTCACTAATGTATCTTGTGAACACATGACCAAATATGTGCTATGTACTCAACCAGATGATTCAACCTATGGTTAGGCCAACCAAATTATATTGGAAGGTGGCTAAGCATGTTCTATAGTACCTTAGAGGCCCTACCCAATTTTGACTATGGTGCAGACACACAGAGAGAGTGACGTTATGTGGCTTCACAGATGCAGATTGGACAGGGATTCAATTAGACCACAAGAGTACATCGGGAGGAATTTTCAGTGTTGGGTCCGTAGTTATTTCTTGGTACATCATGAAGCAAAGATCTGTGGCACTCAACTCAACAGAAGCAGAATACATGGTTGCCATTCAAGTAGCATGTGAGGCGATCTTGATGACAATCATAGTTGCATCAAGCTCTCTGGAAATCTTGTATTTTATTATCAATCCAAGTATATATATATATGGTATCACCATCTATGAGATTGTGTGTAGAGGAAGATTATGTTGCTGGAATAATTTCCAACATAGGAACAAGATGTAGACATTTTGACAAAGGCTTTGTCAAGAGGAAAATTCGAGTTCCATAGAAGCAGGATCGGGGTGATAGATAATCCCTTTCTTTCTAAGAGGGAGTGGTGAAAATGTAGCAAGAAAACCTCCGTTTGACCTTCCCTTGGTCAAACTAGAGAAAAAATGAATTTCCACATCAGCATAAATATTTGAGGTAGTTCACTAAGGTGACATGGCACTTTTCACTCAGTTAAATTAGTTAATTCGAATTGGGGAAGCTTGATTTTAGTTCAGTATGATTGATTACTAATTTGTAGCAATCTATTTCAGTTAAATTTAGTTATGGTCAGTTAAACTAGTTTTAACTGTTGGAGGGACTGGTGGAAGGTCAAGTTGTGGAAGTGTAACTTCAACCACACTTTGTGATAAAACAGTTAACTAATCAATCATCCCAAAGTCATTGATGCATGCAGAGAATTCAAGTTACCTTGGTTTTGTAGCGGCTGCAACACCCTCCAAAATTTTGACTTGCACTCAAATTTCGGAGCCTTTCTTGGGTTTTTTTTTTTTTTAATGGTTGCAAACACTCGAGCTCATTCTATGAGCTCCCTCAATGTCTTTTCACCCCTTTTCCTTGTTTGACCAACTGTCATCTCTTGGCATGTTGATTACTTTATCATGCTTGCGGTCCTATTCTGGTGATTTTGAAGGTTTTTCTTTGTGTGTTTGAATTGTCCTAGCTATGTAAACATTGATCGCACTCATACACAAAGTTTTAAGCATTGTCACACAAGTGTCATCGCGGTCGTCCTAAGTTCTATCTCAAGTGTCGCACTTGTCGTTATTGGATCTAGACAATCTCACAGAGGGTAATGTTTTGTCTTGCTATTCTGTTGGTATATACCTTCGTGTCATTGAAGCATGCCAAGTGTGTGATCACAATGTCCAGTTCCTCACAAGTTCACTTGCCTCACACACTTAGCCACTTTCCTGAAAATCCTCCCGACCAGACAACTCTCTTTCACCAAACCTTGACTGAACTGCACATTGTGCAGTCTCAGCCCTCATTGATGCTTCTTTGCTGCCTGGAATTGCGTAGTGTGTGAGATTTCCCCCAGCGTAGTGGCACTGCGCAATCCTAGAGGTGAGAAGCCTTTCTTCCTTCCCAGAATTGCACAGAAATTGCCCCAACCCTGACCTGAACTGCACATTTCACAAGATTAGTCATCAAGCCTCCTCCCTTCCTACTGGAACCTCATAATGCATAGAGACCTAAGCCTTCTTTGCCTCCCGTAACTGCGCAGAGGTGTCCCCTAGTGTCCTCTCTTAGTTGGGACTCACTGATACCAAAAACTGTGCAGATTTGTCTTATCTGGTCTCGCTGCTGGTTAGTCTTGCCTTCCCTCAAAAAATTATGCAGACATGTCTCCCAAGGTCTCACCTTATAGTTGCCACTGATTATCTCAATGCGCAATCCTATCTCCCAGTGGCCTTTCCGCAATTTTTCCTAGCAATGAAGACTGTGCTTCGAAGTTCCTCAGTCAACCCTGAGTTGCGCTCTACGTAGTATCAATGACCAATCTCCCTCCCTGTCACCTGGAACTACGCATTGCATAGTTGTCGGGCCCTCTTCCCAGCCTGTCATCTATACCTTTGTAGTCCATGGATAACAATGCATCATCTTATACTAGGAGGTTTTGGATTTGATGTCATCATGTCATGAATGAATTTCAAGAATAGGTACTATTACATCATGGTGAGATGAATGAAAGAGATGAAGGAGTGAACATGCTAGAAGAGTCATTTGCATATGGATGGATGAAATAAGTTCATAAAGAGTAATCAAATGTAACACATGCATGCAACCACCTTTCAAGACTAGAGATCTTTGAAGACCCCGCAACATCAAACCATGCGGATGAGAAAATAAAGCACATCCAAGAACACATCCATCACTTAGCAACAACAACAGCTTGACATTGGCACCACAGCAAGCCAGTCCATGTCAACAATGTCATGTCAAGTTGTGTCATGATTTGTCAAAGTACACATCACTGTTATGGGCCATATCTGTTGTAAATCAAATGTATTGTAAAGTGAATTCCAATGGACACACATGAATATGAAGGGTCATGTTAGTTGAAACTTCATACGAATTTCAACGGTCATGAGGGTAGTCCAAGAGTCACAAGGGTCAACCGTCACCCTTGGTTATATAGACCCCACCCATTGTATGAGGAAGGATTTTTCACCTTGGCTCCTCCCACGAAGCACTGATAGTTTTCAATCAGTTCTTTGAGGAGTGATGAGTGGCTCCATTGTCCCACTACTGGGGCTAGTGATGTATGATGTACATATGTGTCTTGGAACTTTTTCTTAATACAGAATCATGTTAAGGCCATTACATTTTCATGCATGTTTTGTAGATGTTTGTAAGACTATTCTTTCGACATTTGTAATTCATGTTTGTTTCACATGTACTAAGATAGTTGAACTATTTTGGTTGTTTTATTACTTACCTTGTTGGGAATGTGTTGTATTGGTTATCACTATTGTCTCATCCTTGTGGACTATTCTACAGGATACTAGACAGACCTTCCTTGTTTACTGGTTATAATGACTGTCACATCCATTATGGACTACTCCACTGGATGGTGGACGTGTCTTCCCTTGTACTTCAATTTTAACAACTGTCACATTCATTGTGGACTATTCCGTCGGATGTTGGGTAGACCTTTCTAGTTCACGTGTGTCTGCTCCTGGATGGTACTATTACCTCTCACTTAAAGGATAACTTTACTCTCCCCCTTTTGTAGTAAGAGAATTTAGACATAGTTAAGTTACATTACACACTCACCAGGCATACTCACCTCGCTTTTTGAAGATACCAGTGAAACACTCTCATGTGTTGAACAACAAGAGATAAGGAAAATCTCTAAGTAAATGGAAACTGGGCCATCATACCGGATGGGACTCCTACACCAAATAGTGTGAGTTCTAATTGGGACTTCATTCCAGGGAGATCCCCTGAATGTTGGTGGATCAAAAATTGTCAACATTTCTGGTGCTAGAAGGAGGGTCACTAGTATTTTATGTTTGATTGTCCCACCGACTCCGCTCACCCATTATCTGGTCAAGGTAGTAACATTCACTCCCTCTCCCCTACACACAATTCTGAAGTTGGTAATTTCTCACCTCCCAAACCTGAACGTGAAATCTTGTATCATCAAATCCGAGTTGTTTGTCCCATCACCTGTCAATTTGAAAAAGTTGTTGGAATGATTCCGAGAGTGTACACTCTTCCATATTCTCAAAAGAAGCAAAAGACTACCCCCACAGGAGTAGTAGTTTCATTTGTTGAAGAAGCGATCTTCGCCACTCTTGAGGAGCTGGCAGAAGCTATGGAGAAAGAAGAGGAACCCCCACTCTTTCGAAAGGAAGAAGAAGACAACCTCTTACTCTCGGGCTCAAGTTTCGGTGGAGGAGGCAAAGGGGAAGGAAATGAAGGAGGAGGATGAAGACGAAGAGGACAACATGGTAGAACAAAATTTGGAATGGATGACTCAAGGCCCATTGGCACTTCTAGGTGTCCTTCACAAGATACTGAGACACGTGGAGAATATCTTAACAAAATATGACCTTGACAAGACAGTGAAGGCAGAAGATCACTGAGACACTTTCTACCTACACATGTAGACACTCGAGGTACGTTATGATGATGTTTCTTATAAATTGTTTCCATGTGCCTTGGATGGTAGAGTAGTTGTGTGATATCACAACCTTCCTCCACACTCCATCTAGAATTGGGGGGTGTTCAAGAGGATCTTCCTTGAGAAATTTGTTGAAGACAAGACCCCCACCATGATGCTGAAGGAGTTGGGTAGTCTCAAGATGGAGCAGAAAGAAAAGGTTAAATATTCCAATCAGAGATTTAACCACATTTTGAACAAGTTCTTGGATGACACTAAACCTCATGACTCCATCACCATCGACTACTATACTTCTATCTTGCCAACCAGTATTGTGCAGTTCGTCATGTCAGCTGCGAAACCAACATTGTAGAGGATGGTAGAAGATTTGGAGAAAGGAGAGGAACCCCCACTCTTTCAAAAGGAAGAAGAAGACCACCTCTTACTCTCGGGCTCAAGTTTCGGTGGAGGAGGCAGAGGGGAAGGAAATGAAGGAGGAGGACGAAGACGAAGAGGACAACATGGTAGAACAAAATTTAGAATGGATGACTTAAGGCCCATTGGCACTTTTGGGTGTCCTTCACAAGATACTGAGACACGTGGAGAATATCCTAACAAAATATGACCCTGACAAGACAGTGAAGGCAAAAGATCATTGAGACACTTTCTACCTACACACGTAGACACTCGAGGTACGTTATGATGATGTTTCTTATAGATTGTTTCCATGTGCCTTGGATGGTAGAGCAGTTGTGTGATATCACAACCTTCCTCCAAACTCCATCTAAAATTGGGGGGTGTTCAACATGATCTTCCTTGAGAAATTTGTCGAAGACAAGACCCCCGCCATGATGCTGAAGGAGCTGGGTAGTCTCAAGATGGAGCAGAAAGAAAAGTTTAAATATTCCAATCAGATATTTAACTGCATTTTGAACAAGTTATTGGATGACACTAAACCTCATGACTCCATCACCATCGACTACTATACTTCTACCTTGCTAACGAGTATTGTGCAGTTCGTCATGCCAGCTGAGAAACCAACATTGATAGAAAAGTGTGAATAGGTTATTGCCATAGAGAAAGACCTATGCACTATTGGATTCATTGAAAAGGATGAATCCACTAAGGACTCCAAAGACATGGGCAAGAGGTCTCAGACCTTTGTGAGTAAGGCTAAGGAAAAAGAAGCAAGTGACATTGAGAGCCTTACTCGTCTCGTCAAGTCCCTGACCACCGAATTTGTTGAACTTAAACAAAGGACAAGCAAGACAACTGTGAGCAGCAGGCCTTCCAGGTACCCACCAAAGAAGAATGTAGCTTCAAGCAGTAGCAGCAACAGCCAGCTGGCCAAATCTGTGTAGAGCTCCAACCTGGTTCTGAACCTTGACAAGCTCGCGACAGATTCATACTACATGTTTCACCATGAACAACATTCAAAAAGAACGTGCATGGAATGGAACCGCAGAATGAGCACCATGGCCACGCATTTGTCCAACACTCTCACGGTCAATGAGAAAACTGAGCCTAACAATGAAGAAGAATAAGTTGTTACATCTGATGAAGATCCAAGCACTGGGCATGTAGTAAACATGTATCAGTGTACTCGCACAGCCCAGAAGACCACCACCGAGAAGGAGCCTCTGAGTGACGGTCCAGCCCCAAAGAAAAACAATTGATATAACTTGAGAAGTCAAGGGGTCCCCACTATGTTTGAGATACCGAGGGATAAAATAAGACCAGATATGTTAAGGATAGTAGGTCCACCAATCAACTCAACACAAAACACTCAGAGCAAGTCTGGGAAGACAACTTCAACGAAAAGTGTTTCCACAAGCAGCAAAGACAAAAGCATCCCACCGGAAACCATGAACTCAGTTCCACCCCTAGACACCTCAGTGAGTCTCCCCACTTTAGATTATAACATTGTAGAAGACATGAAGAAGACTCGTGCAAACATCTCTCTGTATGAGCTCACAAAAATCATGAGTCAGCGGGACATTCTTCTACAAGCACTTGGGAAAACCTCTACAAGTGATGCTACCTCTTCCAGCAAGGGATCAAGTAAGTCTCCTGACACTCGCATTTGTGCTTAACACGCTCCACGTGGAGGAGGCAAACTCACTCTACCCACCATTCTTGTTATCATTCAAAATTTTCAACTTCAATGTTCATAACTGCTTGGTTGATTCTGGTGCATCGATTAATGTCATTCCACTCTCCATTGCTAAGAAGATCAATGCCCAATGGAGTAAGACAAGTGCACAAATCCTCCAACTAGACAGAACTTTTGTATCAGCAATTGGTGAACAAAGGGATGTGATCACCTGGTTATCGTCTAATGAACGAGTTCATCAATGCATCAATATCATGGTTGTGGACATCCTGGAAGCATATGGGGTATTTCTAAGTAGAGACTGGTCAAGAAATTTGCAAGGATACTTCGCCACTAATTGGTCCCACTTATGGATTTTGTATAAGGGCAAAAGCAACCAGATTTGGGTATTGTCAGAGAGATACATGAAGCATAATGTGACTCCCTTGACTAGACAAAATGAGTCGTTGGCTTTTGCAGAACTTATGTTTGGCAATTTCTTTCTGGAGACACAGTTGGGGTGTTATCTTGTAGAGCCATCCCCTACCCCACCAAACACACAGTTGGGTCTCCTTCCATGCCCAACTGGCAAAAATGAAACTTGTACAATAGTTTGTAACAATAGTAGCAGTAGTGATAGTAGTACTAGTGCGGCAAGCGGTCCCTATACAGATGATATTTGGACCATGTACTTTGACGGATCCAAAACACCGAAGGGCTCTAGAGCTGGTTGTGTTTTAATAGAACCGTTGTAGAGAAAACACTTAATCTCTAGTCGCTTGGAGTTCAAGTGCACGAACAACACCGTTGAGTATGAAACACTCGTCTTGGGCTTACAGAAAGCCATCGACCTCAAAGTTGTTGTTCTAAAAGTGGTAGGCGACTCAGAGATCGTGGTGCATCAGGTACATAACACTATACATTATGCGTCACCTCGTCTTAAGAGTTATCAAAAAGAGGCATGGCGAATCTGTTGGGTTGTGTTATATTCTTTCCACGACTAGCCCACGTAGTTAACTAGGGGGTTAGAAAGGGGGCGGAGCCCCCCCTTCATTGCACAGATTGCGTAGCAGGGGGGGGGGGTCATAGGGGGTTTGAGGGGTGCAGGTAACCCCACTCTATTTGTTTTTGGACCCTATATTAGGTTCGGCGGACCTACCTAGGTTTTGTGCATGATTTTTCACACATGGTTTTGGACGCGATGATTTTCGGTCCATGGTTTTGGACGCGATGGTTTTTGGTCCATGGTATTGGATGCTTCGGCATGTATAAATATGTATTGTAACATTGAAAGGAAAATAATGAAAAATCAAAATGGTAGTCTCGGTTTTGGGATCTAGGGGAAATCTTTGTGTATATGTGTTTTATGTGTTATGCTCTCGCATTGTTTATTTTCTGTGTTTTAGAATTCGTATGCAGGTAATTTATGTACGGGGTTAAAACCTACATTTGGTATCGGAGTTGTTTTGGCTTCAAGGGGACGCCTTTGTTGTTGAGGGGTTTCGCTCGGGCCTGTGGTAGACCCTATTCAGTGGGAGATCTGTGAGATCGATTCTGGTGGTGAAAGAAGATGGCGAGCTGTGGAAAGATAAAGATCGAGAAATTTAATGGTCAAATCTTTGAGTTGTGGAAACTCAAGATGGAGGATCTGTTGGTGGATAAAGATCAGTGGATTGCAGTAGATCTGAGTACTAAACCAACAAGAGTGTCTGATGAAGAATGGAAGAAGTTGGATCGGAAGGCAAAGAGCATAATACGATTGTATGTCTCAGATTCAATATTGTTGAATGTATTAGGGGAAGCTACAACAAAGGCTTTGTGGGACAAGTTAGGGACTTTGTACCAATCTAAGTCTCTGGTGAATAAACTGTTCCTGCGGAAAATGCTGTATAACCTGAGGATGAAAGATGGAGACTTGGTGACAAAGCATCTGAACGCATTTAATATTGTGGTAAGTCAGTTATTATCTGTTGATATTAAATTTTAGATGAAGATAAGTGCATCAGTTTGTTGTGTTCTCTAACGGATTCGTGGGATATTCTAGTTATTGCAATAGGTAGCAATGCAACTGCCTTGCAGTTTGATGAAATAGTCTCATCCTTACTGACAAAGGAAATGAGACGGAAAAATATGGAGAGCCAGAATGGTGATGCCTTGTCTATAAGAGGATGGTCCCAGAACAAAAACAAAAATAAGTCATCGAGTGGGAGGTCTAAATCTAGAGGGAGATCTAAATCTCCAGGAAAACCTGTAAAGGTGGTGTGCTGGAAATGTGGAAAGGAAAGGCACTACAAAAGGGACTTTAAATCTAAAGCTCCTGATAAAGGAAAGGGACCTGATGATGCTCCTTTTGCAGAGGAGAAAACCACCTCAGATGAAGGTGGGGATGTGTACTTGGCTTCTTCAAGTACACATGTAGATCATGAGGCATGGTTGATTGACTCAGGTGCATCCTTTCACTTCACTCCCCATAGAGAGTGGTTCTGCGAGTATGAGAAATATGATGGTGGTGACGTCTTCTTGGGGGATGACAGGAAGGCTAGAATCATTGGTCACGGAAAAGTAAAGTTGAAGTTGAAAGGTGGAAGGGTTAGAACACTTTCGGGTGTTTTGCATATTCTTGCATTAGCCAAATTTTTGTAAGCAATTTGGATGATGCAGGTTTAAAAACAGTGTTCGAGAAGGATACATGCAAGATGGTTCGGGGAGCACTAGTATTGATGCGGGGAGTTCGAATTGGAACTCTGTACAAGCTGCAAGGTAGCACTGTTGTTGATGAGTGCAACAGCTCTATGGTTCCTAAAAGTGGAGCAGAAAATCTAGCGGTCTCTGGAGAGAAGACCATGTTGTGGCATCAAAGGCTTGGACATAATGGAGAGAAGGGCCTTTGAATACTTCATGGTAAAGGTATGAGTAATAGCTCTCTAGATTTTGATTTCTGTGAAAATTGTGTATATGGGAAGCAGAATCAGGTGAGTTTCCCCTTTGGTGGTAAAAGGGTGAAACATATATTAGAACTTGTGCACAGTGATTTGTTTGGACATGTGAAGGTTCAATCACTGGGTACGTCTGTGTACTATGTATCATTTATAAATGAATTCTCAAGGAATACATGGATATATTTCCTTAAGAAGAAATCTGAAGTCTTTGATAGGTTTAAAGAATTTAAGGCTCTTGTGGAAAACCAGATAGAGAAGAAGATAAAGGTGTTGAGGACAGATAATGGTGGAGAGTTTTGCAATAAATAATTTGAAGAATTTTGTAGGAAATGTGGTATAGCACGGCAGAAGACTACTCCATACACACCTGAGCAAAATGGAGTTGCAAAAAGAATGAACAAGACGTTGATGGAAAGGGAAAGAAGCATGCTCAGTGGTGCCGGGTTAGGACAGGAATTTTGGGGAGAGGCGGTGGAGACTGCATGTTACTTGGTCAACAGATCACCTTCGTCAGCTTTGGAGGATAAGACTCCACAAGAGGTATGGATTGGTAAGAAACCCTCTCTTTCACATCTGAGGGTATTTGGATGTGATGCATATGTACATGTTCCAAAGGAGAAAAGAACAAAGTTGAATAGTAAGTTTGAAAATTGCTTCTTTATTGGGTATAAGGATGATTTAAAGGGTTATAAGCTTTGGAACTCAGTAATAAGGAAGGTTGTGTACAACCGAGATGTGGTGTTCAGAGAGATGAAAGATGTTATTAAACATGAAGTCCAACCAAAGGAACCTGAGAATATAGAGTTTGACCTTAAGGAGGAAGATTCAGACTTTGCAATAGAGGAGAAATCAGAAGATGAAGAGCCACAAACTCCAGGTGTGAGAAGATCAGTTCGAGAAAGAAGGCAGCCGGAAAGATATAGTCCATCTGCTTTCTGTTCAATTTTTTCTTTATCTGTTATTGATGATGATCTTAGAACTGTGAAGGAAGCAATAGATTCAGAGGATGGAAAACTTTGGAAAGAGGCCATGGTTGATGAAATGGAATTTTTGCACAAAAATGAGGCTTGGGATCTGGTGGAGTTGCCCGCTAGAAGGAAACCCATTGGCAGCAAATGGGTGTTCAAGAAGAAGACAAATGCAGAAGGAAAGGTGGAGAAATACGAAGCTCGGTTGGTAGAAAAAGGTTATTACCAGGTGCCGGGAATTGATTTTGGTGATATTTTTTCTCCTGTTGCCAAGGTAACTTCTATTAGATTACTTTTATCTGTTGCTGTTGCTTTTGATTTTGAGGTAGAACAGATGGATGTGAAGACAACATTTCTTCATGGGGATCTAGAAGAGGAAATCTACATGAAGCAACCTGAAGGCTTTGCGGTCAAGGGTAAGAAAGAACTGGTATGCAAGTTAAAGAAGTCTTTGTATGGGTTAAAGCAGTCACCAAGGATGTGGTATCAGAAATTTGATACATTTATACGGGGACTTGGCTTCACCAGAAGCAAAGCAGATCACTGTGTGTCTTTTAAATTAATTGGTGACTGTGTTATTTATCCGGTCTTGTATGTGGATGATATGTTTTTGGTTGGAAATGACAAAGAAATTATCCAAAATTTGAAGACCCATTTGTCCTCCAAATTTGACATGAAAGATCTTGGTGCTACAAACTATATTTTGGGCATGGAAATTAGAAGAGATCGGACAAAGAGGAAGCTCTGGTTAAACCAGAGGAAGTATGTCGAGACAATATTGCAGAGGTTTAATGCAGGATAGTAAACCGGTGAAGGTTCCCATTCCTGTAGGTGTAAAGTTATATGTTGAACAGTGTCCCAAGACACAAGAAGAGAAAGAGGACATGTCCCGTGTTCCATATGCAAGTGCGGTCGGTAGCCTGATGTATGCAATGGTCTGTACTAGACCAAACATTGGACATGCAGTGGGAGTATTGAGCAGGTTTATGTCAAAACCAGGGAAGGAGCACTTGACAACAGTGAAGCGAATTTTCAGGTATCTGCGTGGCACTAGTGATTATGGTTTGTGCTACCAAGGAAGAACAGGATTGGATAGAGTGTTGGATATTCATGGCTTTGTTGATGCAGACTGGGCTGGAGATCTGGATCAAATAACATCTACAAGTGGGTATGTGTTTAACCTATTTGGAGGTGCAGTCGGTTGGATGAGTAAGAAACAATTTGTAGTGGCACTATCAACTACAGAGGCAGAATACATGGCAGCCACTCATGCAAACAAGGAAGCAATTTGGTTGCAGAGATTGTGTTCAAGTATGGGGTTAGTACAGGGAGCTATAAGGATAGACTGTTATTGAATTGAGGCTTTTGTGATCCATAATATTTTTAAGAAGAGTTTCAACGTAAATCACAAGTAGAAAACCTTTGTCGACGCATTTCGAACCAACTAGTGTGGTTCATCGTCAGGACAAGTTGAGGAGTCAGATCATAGCTGCGAGTTAAATAGGGAGAGCATATCTTCCAAACGGCTAGGTGTGACTATTAACAGCTATATAAAACGGCTAAATTACATAGTAATATTCTAATGTTAATTATGGGTATATAGTCAAAGTAACTCATTATATTCCTAATAAATAATATTAAATAATTGAATCTTGTATTATTTTATTTTTATTTATATATTATATATTTGAATTTTATACTATTTTATTTATAAATTTTATTGTTAATTAAATTAATTTAATTATTTAAGTTCAAAAGGTTAAGTAAAGGGGTATCCATAACATTTTATTAAAAATATTATTTGGTTATTAGAAATATATAGTCAATCTAGGTCAAGTAAAAGGGTAATTTTCTATATATATATATATATATATATCTATATATATATATATATATATAAATTATTGTTAAAAAATATTTATTTTTAATTGTTAGTTAAAAAATAATAATAAACTAAAATTATTGTTAAAAAATATTTATTTTTAATTGTTAGTTAAAAATAATAATAAATAAATAATAATAATAATTTGGGATTAAGGTAAGGGTAAAGAACATAAAATCAAAAATTATAAGAGAAGCCATCTAATAGATCTAGGGATGATAATATTAAGATATTATTAATAAAAATATTAGAACGAGAGTCAAAAATTAAAAACAAGATGGTCAAGAACATGACCAAAAATTAACCAAAGGAGAAACCTAGGAGGATGGAGAAGGATACAGGATAAAAAGGGGAAAAAATACGAGGAAACCTAGAAAACTAGAAAAGGTCAAACAAGGGAGGAGGGGGAGGGAGGGGAAGGCAAGACTAGGAAGACAGGGCAGGGATCCAGCAACTACTAATCTTCCAGCCGTCATCTCTATTGAGATTGTTTGGCCTCCTTTCAATTTCAATGGCTTCCCTGAATTTACGGTGATGGAACTACGCAACCTTGGCAATAACCTTGGCCTCCTCAATACAAACCTGATGCTTGGTCTTTTCCGCATGCTCTGCTAACGTTGAAGACTTGGTTCTCCCGTGCCTTAGGTCAGCTGCATGTTCGTTGATCCTTTGATGGATGGAGCGTCCTGTTTCCCCGATATAAGGGGTCCCACAAGAACAAGGAATCATGTAGACACCCTTCATGTCCTTAGGGTCAACAAGATCCTTCACCAATCGGAGGGATTTACGAATGGTGTTGAGGGGCCTAAAGGTTGAGGGAATATTATACTTCTTAAGAATCCGAGCAATCTTGTCCGTGGTTCCCTGGACATAGGGAAGATGGACACCTAGGAGATGCTCTTTAGGTTCTTTTTTAATAACAGAATTCTTGGAGGCTTTAAGGAAAGCCTTTTGACCAAGGCGCCTACTATAGCCATTCTCCATAAAGACATTAAGGAGATGGTATTTCTCCTGATCGAAGCTCTTATTATCAAAAATCCTAAGGGCACGAGTAGCGAGGGTGTTAAGAACACCCAATTTCTGCGCGGGGAAATGATGGGAATTGGCATGAAGATATTGCTCAATATTCGTTTTCTTCCGAAACACTGAGTGGGAGAGGGAACCATCAATATTCTTAGAGATAAGAATATCAAGGAAGGGGAGGCAACCTTGCCAAGATCGCCAATGTCAAAGTAAAGCAACTTGAAAATAAGCTCAAGGAGGCAAAAAAAGACCAAAAGGATGAGGGAGACTTGGAGATTCTTGCTGAAGCATCTATTAAGTTTTAACAAACATATTTTTACACCTTCCCTCCAATTTTGAGCAAATTCTGAGCATTTTGAGTTTTTTGAGAAATTTTGGTCTAAATTCAGAAAATCAGCTGCTCCAGGCACTGCGCTTTTTCCTTAGGCCTCCATTTGACAAAATTTCTACATTTTTGGAAAGCTATTTCCATCCTCTAAAAACCCATTTGCGCATATTTTCCAGAGGTGGCTCAGTTTTGGAGAAAAAGGCAAAAAGTGGCAAAAAACTAGCATTCTGGACCATTTTTGGCAGGGGTTGCGCTTCTGGAGCAACCTTGGGAGAATGGATTTTTGAAGGTCTTCCCATGGTCCAAATTCAAAAATTAAAACTATTCTAGAAACTATACTTGAAGGGCTAGTTGGCCGTTCTCCCAGTTTTGCATTGTGACCCCTAGAAGGCACCGGAAAATCATCTCAAAGTCGACGTTTCACTTCTGTATTTTTCTATGTTTTAAATTGTAAATTTCACTGTGTAAATTTCTAGTTTCTAGTTTGAGTTAGTCAAAGTCAAGGTTCTCTATGTAATGGCACTAGCTTCAAGGCTAGGTGATGTAGGCATGAATAAATGTACATCATAAAGGAGTCAAACTCCTAAACAAACTCTCCATGAAGTGTTTGAGTTTCACCTTCTCACTCTCACCTCTTGGTTGAGAGAATCTTGGAGTCAGTTCCTCCACCAAGGAACTCGAGTCCTGAAGGTGGGAAAGTGGTCTAGGAGCGTCTATATGTATCATTTCTCTTTAGGAGAAGAGGGTTGAACTTTTTGTGAAGGAAGCTTGCATGTAATCATCTTTTCAGCTAATACAGAGACAGGTTGCAGCGATTTTTAGGGAACTCTAGCCCAGTGAGTTCATGGTGCTTGTACTTCATTCTATTTGTTTTCTAATGGTCTAAACATATTTATCTACATTATATCTCTTCTTTCTATGGATTCCTTATAGTGAAATATACAGAATTCTTGTTTTTCAAGCTCTGTTATCTGGTTTTCATAGTTATGTTTATGTCTTCCTAAGCTAATGAAATCATGTTTACTTATGCTCATTAGTTTCTTCTACACTTTATCCTCTATACTACATTGACAATATTCAAAATACACCATGGCTTCTGATATCTAGCTCCTTCTCATATTTTCTCCTGCACTCCTACAACCTAGACCTATTTGTGGCTCCAAACCCTAAAACTCCAATTTTCACAAACAAACAAACAAACAAACAAATACACATATCTAGCCTAAAATTCATTTGCTTTAAAGTCATATCACTGATAAGAGACTTAGAGAGATCCCTCTCATGCTCAGTAGGGCTAGCTACTGAGTTGAAGTGGTTTGAGGTTACCCTTCTCGATTTCCTTTTCAGCCTAGGAGATTGTAAGGACTAAAATTTTTGGCGTCGTTGTTGGGGAAACGATTGTTTAATCATTCCTGGGAAATATGTAAAGAGCTTTCAGAGAACTGGTTCTATACTTGTCAGTTTCCAGTATTCATAGACAGATCCTGAAGACAGAAGAGGAAAGTGGATTGTAGCCATGCTGGAGTATGACTTGGAGATAAAGCCTACAAAGCTCATCAAAGGACAAGGTTTAGCCAAACTCATGGCCGAATCAAATCTGCATGCACTAGACATCAATTTGATTGCTGCATTGTCTGAGGAACAAGAAGAAGACGATCCTTTCTTGCAAGTATCAGATATGTTCATGTCCTCACCTTGGTATTTCGACATTGTCTTTGTCTTGTAGCACTTGAATCCCCCTCCGGAAGTCCCCAAAGGTAAGGCTAGATCACTGAAACTGAAAGCTTCAAAATATTGTTTTCTAGATGGTGTTTTATTTTGGAAAGATCGTGGGGGTGTGCTGCTGAATTGTTTGGTAGAAAATTAAGCTAAAGATGTAATGAAGGATTTTCATAAAGGAGATTGTGGCGGTCATCACTTTTGGAAAACTACATCAAATAAGGTATTAAGAGCTGGCTTCTATTGGCCCACCCTCTTTTCTGATGCATACAAAACAGTCATGAGCTGCCATGAATGTCAAATTTTTCAAGGAAAGAGGAAACTTTTTCCATTACCACTACAACCCATTTTAATTTCAGCTCCTTTCCAGCAGTGGGGTCTTGATTTCATTGGTGAAATCCATCCTTCATCTTCAGCACAACATAAATGGATATTGACAGCCACTGATTACTTCACAAAGTGGATTGAAGCAATCCCAACCAGGCAAGCTACTGATTCTGTCATCATTCAATTCCTGGAGTCTAATATTTTGTCTAGATTTGGCTGCCCACAGAAAATAATTACAGACAATGCTAATGCTTTAAAGTAAAAAAGAATGGTGGACTTCTATGTGAAATATCATATTGTGCTAGGAAATCCTACTGCTTATCATCCGCAAGGGAATGGTCTTGTCAAATCTTCCAATAAATCCTTGGTTAATATCATCAAGAAGGTCCTAGAGGTAAACAAGAAGAACTGGCATAAAAAAATCATCAATGCCTTATAGGTGGACAGGGTCAGCACTAAAAAATCAATAGGTATGTCTCATTTTCAGCTGGTATATGGAGTCGATACAGTATTTCCTTCATCTCTTGTTGTCCTAGTAATGAAAAGTATGCAAGAATTGGATAGTGAAGCTAATGACATACAAAGGAGGATAAATTAGATGATTCATTTACAATAGACAAGGGAAGAGGTTTTTTAGAACACATCCAAACTCCAGGTGAAGATTAAAAAGATTTATGACCACAAGACCAAGGAAGACAATTTCAATCTAGGAGATGTGGTTCTTAGGTGGGATGCTAGAAATGAAGAAAGGGGAAAACATGGTAAGTTTGAAAACTTATGGAAGGGGCCCTACAGAATTTCTACCTTCAGAGGAAAGAATGATTTCTTATTGGAAGAAATGGATGGAAGAGATTATTCAGGAGGGGCGACCAATGGTAGGTTTCTCAAGCACTACTATGTCTAAAAAGGTCCTGAAAATTCATCATCATTGTATATACCGGTGTGTATTTTACTTCCAACATTTTAGATGGTTGTCATAGGAGTTTGAAGCTCGAAGTGAAGGCCCTAAGGCTCTTTAGGTCAACACTGTTTTGATTTTTATTTTTCAGTTTTTCTGTCATGTCAAAAGGTCAGTCAGTTTTAAGTCAAAAGTATGTTTTTATGCATGTTGACTCCATTGCCCAATGAATAAGGCTACTTGGTCTACAGTGTTCTTGACACCTCCAAGGAGCTGCCATCCCCAGTTGGAGCCAATGTTAGTGTCAGTCTTGTTAGCCTGTCACCTGGATCAAATATGCTTTTACTATGTTTGTCCAAACTATCAAAATCAAATTTTTTATGTTACTAGGTTTACATAGCAAAATTTGGTCATTGTTTGGTCAGTCTAAAGATGAATTCAATCTTTTGGAAATTCACTCATGTTGGTCACCTATCACACTTTATGGAGGTGTCACAATAAAAATGGGTAAGTCATCATCATCATTCCATTTGGTCTCAGGTCATCCATTAGGTCGCTAGGGTTTCCAAGGTCCATCATTTTCATGAATAAAACCAACAGTGAATAAAACATGACAAAGAACTCTTGGGAGTCGATTTTTTAATTTTCACACACTCCTCATACTCTCATGTTCAAAATGTTCCAAAAAAAAGAAGCTCCAACACTCAGGAAAGTAAAAGGCATCTCAGGTTTTCAGTGGTAAAGGTAACTCTGTTTTCATAAAGTGAAAAATCAGTTTTTAAAGGAGGGTGGGTCCCATTTATTTTTGAAAAAGTGAACTTTCCCTATATAAACTCCAAAAGCCCCCAAACTCCTTCATTTACCTCCTATTCACTCTTTGTTATCTAGCTAACACGCCCAAGAGAGAAAAAAAGTCAATTTCCTAGGTAAATTTGGCAAAATATTTCAGGCGCTATGCTTAGGAACACTGCGCTGCGCTCAGGAGGTTGGTGCTACACTCAAAGAACTGCGCTGCGCTCAGAACAGAGTGCCCCAAAATCCTTCAAAACTCTCCCAAATTTCATTTTTTCACTTGCAAGCTTGATTTTATTGACTTCTAAGCTAAGGAACAAGTAAGTACACCATCATTATCCCTCTTTTTCTTTTCCAAATTCATCTCATGTCAATGATTCTTCAAGTTAGGGTTTGTAGTGAAATTTGCATGGGAAATGATAGGGTGAAAATGGCCATCTTTATTTTTGGTTTCTAAAACATGTAAAATGATATCCTACACCTACATACATGTTTAATAAGCCATTTTAACCATTTTACCCACCTCAAAACAAAGTTTTAACACTCAAAAAGCAAAACCCTAGCTCATTCCTAGAGGTTTTTGAGCAAGTTTCATTATAAACCCTGTTGTTTCCACTTGCAAGCAAATCATTCTTCCACTGTTTCTCCACTCACTTTCATCAGCTTCCAAAGTCCATTTCACCTTTCCCAAGACCCCTCCATCATTTTTTCAAAAGCCACCTTCATATCTCTTCATTTCCATTCACACCTCACATTTTATTTTTCGCTGCTTGCTGCTAGGACTTTGTGTCATCATGGAGGCAAAATCTTCTCCAGAGAGAAACAGAGAAATTAAAGGAGCGAAGATCCTCAGATACGAACCATTAGAATGTAATGCAATAAACTCGTATCCTTTCATCAAACAATGATTTGAGGATGTCCATTGCCTCGAATTTTGCAAAAAGGGTGAGCGAGGTGGGATTCATGAGAAATTAATAGATTGGGTGGCAACTGAGCTGAAAGGAGAAACTGTTTTCATTGTTTTTGTTGAGTTCAGTTTTTCAGTGACCTCCATCTCACTTGCAACAGGGTTACCGGACAATGGCGAATATTGGTTCAAAGGAATGAGCCTATATCTTGAATACTACAAGCATTTCTTAAAGACGCCATACAAAGAAACACATACTCACCTCATGCCTTTCAGATATTTATTGAAGAAATATTCCCTTTTGATGAAGACTTTCATGAGGTTCTTCATTTGTGAAGGTATATTCTCCAGGTTGTATGCTTATTGCATTCGCCTCTTGAGACATTTCACCTCTCAAAAGCCACTCAACATGTGTAACTATCTATTCGGGAGCATTTCCAAAATGTCTAAAAAAATACAATTAAAGGGCAAAGAGCACTCCCAAAGCTTGTTTCATCATAGTCTAATCAAAACCATTGTCCTTTACCAGCTAGCAGAGAAAGGTATGGCTTGGGAAGGCTTTTTGGAAATAGCCTTGAAATGGCATGAAGAAAATGCAACATCTTAGTCTCCTAGTGTGCCAAAATAGCAAACAGAGGTGGGGTCCTCTAGCAAAATAGTGGAGAAGACTCAGCTACCCAAACCTGAGGTGACTAAAGTGTATAAGAAAGGACAGAGGCTAGTGTTTTCTTCTCATAGAGAGAAAGGGGCCAAGCCTTCTTCATCGACAAAGCAAGAACTGGCAGCAAAAGAGAAAGACACAGTTGAGCATGAGTTTGAACTGGTTGATTCAGAGGCTAAGGATCAGACTTCAAACATGTGACAGACAATTAGGGATAAGGACTATCAAATCAAGGAGCTAGAAATCAATTTGGAAAGAGAAAAATATGTCATATCATTCCTTGAACAGGAAAACAGTCAGCTCAAAGCAAAGGAGTTGATCCTAGAAAAGGAAAAAGCCAAGTTATTGCAGCAAGTTGGAAAAGGTAAGGAGATCATGGAATCAAGCAAGCCTGAAGCATCAAAGGGGAAAGGAAAGAGGAAAATACCAAGAACAAGAGGCCTCAAGAAAGCTTTGCAAGAAGAGCAAGAACAAATTCTGTTGAATGAGGACCTTGACCTAGAGGATAGGATTGCCCTTGAGGTTCATCAAGATAAGGAATATTGGCTAAATAGGGTAAATGAACACTTGGAGAATCTCCTTGAGAAGGCAAACAGGGATAATCAGTTGCTCAGACACATGGCGCACCACTACCAAGCTCAAAACATGATCGCCAATGTCAAAGTAAAGCAACTTGAAAATAAGCTCAAGGAGGCCAAAAAAGACCAAAAGGATGAGGGAAACTTGGAGATGCTTGCTGAAGCATCTATGAAGGTTTAACAAACATATTTTTACACCTTCCCTCCAATTTTGAGCAAATTCTGAGCATTTTGAGTTTTTTGAGAAATTTTGGTCTAAATTCAGAAAATCAGCGGCTCCAGAAGCGCGGTGCGCTTTTTCCTCGGGCTTCCATTTGAGGAAAGGTCTACTTTTTTAGAAATATCTTTCCATCCTCTAAAAAGCCATTTTCTTAGATTTTGCAGAGGTGGCTCAGTTTTGGAGAAAAAGGCAAAAATGTGGCAAAAAACTAGCATTCTAGACCATTTTTTGACATGCACTGCGCTTCTGGAGTGACCTTGGGAGAATGGATTTTTGAAGGTCTTCCCATGGTCCAAATTCAAAAATTAAAACTGTTCTGGAAACTAGACTTGAAGGGATAGTTGATCGTTCTCTTAGTTTTTCATTTTGACCCCTGGAAGGCACCTGAAAATCAACTCAAATTCGGCGTTACGCTTCTGCATTTTTCCATGTTTTAAATTGTAAATTTCACTGTGTAAATTTCTAGTTTCTAGTTTGACTTAGTCAAAGTCAAGATTCTCTATGTAATGGCACTAGTTTCGAGGCTAGGTGATGTAGGCATGAATAAATGTACATCATAGGTTGTTTTTGATGTTTATTAGGCCTCATAAAGGAAGCAAACTCCTAAACAAACTCTCCATGAAGTGTTTGAGTTTCACCTTCTCACTCTCACCTGTTGGTTGAGAGAATATTGGAGTCAGTTCCTCCACCAAGGAATTTGACTCTTGAAGGTGGGAAAGTGGTCTAGGAGAGTCTCTATGTATCATTTCTCTTTAGGAGAAGAGTGTTGAACTTTTTGTGAAGGAAGCTTGTATGTAATCATCTTTTTAGCTAATACAGAGACAGGTTACAACTATTTTTAGGGAACTCTAGCCCAGTGAGTTCATGGTGCTTGTACTTCATTCTATTTGTTTTCTAATGGTCTAAACATATTTATCTACATTATATCTCTTCTTTCTATGGATGAATTACCGTGAAATATACAAAATTCTTATTTTTCAAGCTCTGTTATCTGGTTTTCATAGTTATGTTTATGTCTTCCTAAGCTAATGAAATCATGTTTACTTATGCTCTTAATTTCTTCTACACTTTATCCTCTATACCACACTGACAATCTTCAAAATACACCATGGCTTCTGATATCTAGCTCCTTCTCATATTTTCTCCTGCACTCCTACAACCTAGACCTTTGTGGCTCCAAACCCTAAGTTCACCAAACCCTAAAACTCAAAATTTCAAAAACAAACAAACAAATACACATATCTAGCCTAAAATTCATTTGCTTTAAAGTCGTATCACTGATAAGAGACTTAGAGAGATCCCTCTCATGCTTAGTAGGGCTAGCTATTGAGCTAGAGTGGTTTGAGGTTACCCATCTCGATTTCCTTTTCAGCCTAGGAGATTGTAAGGACTAACAAATTCCAAAACCCATAACTCTACGTTGTTGCACGAATAGATCAATCTAGGAACATAAAAGAAAATGAAGTTTGTGAATATCGGTACATGGTGTATGTCACAAGAGCAAAAGGCTTTCATCCACTTTTTCAAATCGTACCGTGATGTATTCGAGTGGATGTATGATGATCTTAAGACATATGACACGCAAATAATACAACATGTCATACTGATCAAGGAAGGGTCCAAGCCTTTTTAGCAAAAGTTGAGGAAATTTCATCCATCACTTGAGCCCCTTATACAGAAAGAGTGGACCAAGTTGTTGGATGCTCGGATCATCTATAAAGTGTGACATTCAACATGGGTGTCCAATTTAGCCCTTATCAGAAAGAAGTCTAGGAATATCCGCCTGTGCGTAGATTTCTGTAGCCTCAATCGCACCTCAAACAAGGAAAACTGCCCAGTGTCGTCCATGGAGAATTTATTACATACAATATCTGGAGAAAAGATGTTTTCTTTTCTTGACAACTTTTCAAGATACAACTATATTCTGGTAGCAGAACCTGATAGACTCAAAACTACATTTTGTACCAAGTGGGGTATGTTCGTTTTCCGCAAAATGTTATTTGGGTTAGTAAACGCAGGTGCAACATTTTAGCGCGCAATGGACATCGCCTTCCGTGGGCTTATCGGACAGAGCATGGTGGTCTACCTCGATGATGTAACTGTCTTCTCAAGGCAATGGTCGGACCACCTGCACCATCTTAAGAATATTTTCGAGCAATGTTGGAAATACGGGATATCATTGAATCCCAAGAAGAGCATCTTCGTAGTGTCTGAGAGTAACCCGCTAGGACACATCATTGCCAAAATTTTGATCAAGGAAGATTCAGATAGATTTTAGACCATCACACAGATTCCCTATCCTGTGAATAAGAAAGCCATGCAATATTGCTTGGGGAAGATCAACTCCTTCAGAAAGTTCATCCCTGATTATGTTCAAATTGTTAAACACATACAGGAGATGACCAAGAAGGACATAGTTTAGAGTTGGGGAAAGAGGGAAAAGGATGCATTCGCCCATATAAATAAAGCAATAGAAGATGCACCAGTGCTCAAAGTTTTTCAAAGATTTCTTATTCTACACTTTTTCTTCTGACACTTCACTCGTTTTGGTGCTCACTCAGAAGGATGAGTTGAACAATGAGTGACCCATCTCCTTCATGAGTGTGAGCCTAGAAGGACCAGAACTCAACTATCCCGTCGTGGAAAAACAAGATTATGCAGTGTACAAGGCGGTGAAGCATTTCATACCCTACCTATTAAAAAACCACTGCATTATCTTTGTGCCACACCCAATAGTTATATCATTGCTTGTTCAACAAGAGCTGGGTGAGAGAAGGGCGAACTAGATGATAGGACTACAAGAGTATGATCTTGACATCAAACCAATTCATACCATCAAGGGTCACGGTCTTTGCAAACTAGCAGTAGAACTAGTTCACGCACAAGATGAAGAATAAGAGCTCGCAAGTTGGGAGCAAGAAATAGAAATGTACAATGATGAGTGAACCTCTCCCACTTCACACAAAAACCCTTGGTACGCAGAGTTGTGCCATTACCTTGAGCATGGCACTGTTCCCTACCATTTTTCTATGCAGCAGAAGAGGGCACTCTGAATGAAAGCTTTATCATACCAGCTGGTGCATGGGGTGCTATACAGAAAGCACCATAATGGTATCTTTCTCAGGTGCCTAGAGGCACAAGATTCAGAAAAGGTTTTACGTGATCTCCACGATGGACTAGCTGGGGGACACTTCGCGGATAACACCACAACACACAAGGTTATGTGTGTCGGTTTCTACTGGTCTACATTATTCAAGGATGCACATGCTTATGCCCACAAGTGTCCAGTCTGTCAGAGGTGCACCGACAGAAATCGAAACTCGGTGACCCCGCTACAACCTGTTGAAGTGGGAGAACCATTCCAACAGTGGGGCTTGGATATCATTGGGGAAATTTTCCCACATTCACCGAAGAAGCGCTGCTATATTCCGAATGCTATAGATTATTTCATGCAGTGGACAAAGGAAGTTCTGCTTATCACTTTCTGGTGTGGTTGGGGAGTCTCTCTATAGTTATAGTTTTGGTGTGTGCTAATAATTGTTGGCTCGTTTTGTCTTTACTTGGGGTTGTTGGTTTAGATATAATGCGCCCTGAGTTGCACAACACTTGTTCCCTTCCCTCGTCTAAGCTAATGGCGGCAGAGGAGCCTCCAAGTTCTGGTTGGTGTGTTTGACCACCAGTAGCTTGGGTCAGGTGGCTTATGGGGCTCGTGGTGGCTCGCTGGTTGGTCGTGGGGGGAGAACCTCACGAAATCTGAAGAGGGGTGGAGCGGCGCGTCGAGGTGGCACGGGTAGACGGGGGAAGGCGATACATCCTAGGCGTGGGGAACAATGAAGCACCATTGCTATTTAGACAATTGCCGATATTTGATCCAGTCTGTACTGGAACGTTTGGAAACTTCAGAGAGGGCACAACATGAAGTACATGCAGATCTCATCGCTACGTTGAACAAGATGCATTACTTTCATTGTCATGTTCGAGAGTGGGTCGTGGTGGTATGGCATGGTCAAAATCTGTTATCCAAGGAGGTGGAGAAGGTAGAGAAGCTGGAATCATGGATGGCTCACTTTGAAGAGCATGTACAATGTTCCTTCTGTCCTCCTCCTCCTCCAGGGACTGCTCCAGACAATCCTGCTTCTATTACTTCCAATGACTGAGCATGGTTACAGTTATTTTACTTGTTTTATGTGTTTTCTGGTGCTTTTGGCCTCCTAAGTTGTGGACTGTGTCTCTAGTCGTTCTTTTGTTTCTTTGTCATATGCTAATCGCAGTAGTCAACAAACCTGGTCAAGGTGAGACTACCTACATTTTACTACTGATGTACTTCTTTTTTGATGAATGAATAGAACTTCGACTTACAAAGTTTTTTTTTAATAAAAAGTGAGTTTTTTTTTAAAACTACATTTTAAAGATATTTAAATAACTAAATTTATTAATTATATTATATTTTAATGTTTAATTAAATTTATTAATTAATTTTTATTTTAATATAAATTAAATTTATTAATTTAATTATATTTAGTGTTTTAGTCCCAACAAATACACGAGGAATACATCGCTTCAAATTCAGAATTGTACTAGATGCCTACTAGGTACTAACCCATTACATCATTGAAACTTTATATCGACAACCTTACAGCGTATCCATTACATACATGGAGAAACTTTCAATCAAAACTATCGAAACAAAAGGCCCAAAATTGCCTTACATGAAGATCAATCAAATTTAGATGTTGGCTGGTTGAGGTCTATCACTGGCTTGCCTATAGGCTCCAAAGGTCATTCCTACATAGTGGATGGGTTGTTAAGCTTGAAGTATGAAATGATCACCTTAATCGTGTCAACCTCATCTTCCAACCTTAGAATTTGTTGTTGGAGAGCCAAGATATGGTCTTCTTGTAAATCATCGTCTCGTCAACCCTCTACAGGGCTTCATGGGCAAATAAACACTGAGAGCAAGGGTAGTCCTCAGAGGAGGAATCATAATTGGTGTAGGAGTTCATGGTGAAGTGATGGCCCAAGCATCGACCACAATAGATTCTTTGCAGAGACAAACCCGACCAACCCAAATCAATAAAATGTAACAAGTGACTAACCAGAGTAGGTAGTAAGAACCGAGATGCTAAGTCCGGACTGCTAATGGTAGTTTCCCGACAATGAGAGATTCCAGGCTGAATAGAAGAACCACTTTCCAAATTCTCGGTACAAAGGTGATGGCACAAATAAAGTTTGGGCTCGAAAACACTAACTTTCTCTGAACCAGAGACTCCCACGAGGTCGCATAAGGAATACAGCTCGACTTATTGCTCAAGACAACAAATAGGGATCCAATTATAGAGGAATTTCCCTCCCAGCTGTGACTATTAGGAATTTCCAAACTAAACACAGGGAGCTTAGAGTTACCTTCTAACTAAGGAACGTGTGCCAGTTTGGTGCCAATTGGAATGTAAAGACTAGGATCTGCCAAGGAGAACTGCGAGCTACAGAGTCCCTTACGCTAGATTACCCATGAACTGAACTGTTGAACCCACAATTGCACAGTTACAAGAAATAGAGCTAGGGCCCTAAAAAGAAGCTCTTCATAGAGCTACCTATAGAAGGCCCAATTAGATGCCATACCTGAATGCACAGACAGACAAGTGAACCAGTTCACCGTCCATGGGTGAGGAAAGAAAATGCACAGAACCAACGCATTCATGAATGAATCCTGGGCTAGCTTTGAAACCAATTTAACACCATATCGCCTTCCTTGCCACACAAATATCATCATATTTCCATTAATGTCACCTGTGTGGCCACCAAGGGAATTCATCATAATTATGAGCTGAGGCTGATTTCAAGAATTTGGCAAAGGATAACCATAATTGCAAGCATGCGAGGGGATGAAAACACCATCTGCATGGCAATGGATATCAATTGATGCCATGTCAAGGGAATTCTTGAAGGGAGCCATTAACCATAGATGTGAGCCTTCATGAAAACTGAAGGAAGAAAGGACATCGACGCATGGAAAAGATAACCTAACAAATGATATAGGAAAGAAGGGACAAAAAAGACAAAGAGGGGGGCCAAAAGAGGAGTGAGAAGAGGAGTGAGAAGTGGGTGTTGAGGGGAGAGGGGAGGGGAGGGGGAATAGGAGGGGGCAGGTGGGGGAAAGGCATAGGGAGAAGAAGTGAGGAGAAGGGAGAGAGCTAAGGGGATAAAAAGAAAAGGGAGGAAAATGAGGAAGAGGGGATAGGAAAATGAAAAGAGAGGGAGGAGACCAATATTTCTCGAAAAAGGGGCAAGGTCGAAAGGGATTCAAATTCTGAATATCATATAACTTTAGGGAATAAGACAAAAACTAACTATATCATTGATTTCAAGCTTGCCTTCTTCCAACAAGCAAGCTTTGTTTGCTTCCAAATCAACCTCCACATTATTAATTCTAAGGATGTGATAAAATTCTCTGAAGAGGAAAATTTTTGCGAAACCTCTCATTCGATGAAGAATGCGAGAAAGAGAATTATCCTTTGGATTGCCATCTTTGGTTATATACAAAATTAAATTGTGATTATCTTTTGCAATACATAATTCTTTGAGAAGGCCATACATTTCAGCCTGATTGTTAGTCTTCTTTCCCAATCCCCATGCAAACTTGATTTCAGCTATTCCATCGAGATTAATTAAAATCCCTCCCCCTCCTACCACCCCTAAAAATTCATATTTTTTAATGTTAAAGTTCCACACAATTGTATAAAACAAGAGTTTTTTTTGAAACTTTTTAATTCATGAGAGTGACGTGGATTAGGTTCGATGTTGGGAGACACATTTGTAATGGGCTCTCACACCCATAAAGTGGTCTAACTCTTAACCTCGGATCAAAGATGTTTTATTGGAGATTTGAGATTGGATGGGGACAGGGGGAAGGGTGCATGACTTACCTCCCAACTATTGGAGCTATAATCCTTTGATTAAAAAATGGAAGACATGGAGGTGGACTTTGATCCACATAATATGCACAATATGCATACATTACTAGATCATTTCATATAATATATTTGAGTGTAACTAAATGTTTGGTGGCTATTCAAGATATTCTTATAACTTGAGAATTATTATTTTTATTAATTTTCAAAATGAAATTAACCCTTGTTTATTATTATATAATTCTTTTCTATTTTAAAACTTTATTTATTATTTTTGTAAAAGTAAATTAAATTAAAATTTAATAATGGCTTACTCTAACTTATAAACTAAATGACTATTTTTCATGACATTTTTTCTAGTTAATTTTAACCAAAATTAGACAAAACTTTTAAAAACTTGAGTTTCAATTGTTTAATCTTAAATTCAAGTGCCCACATTTTTAGAAGTGTATATTCAAAAATATATTTTAAACAACAAAATTTATATTGCTTAAAATTATATTGCGAAATTCCAATTAAAAAAAACTATTTCATTTATAAATTAAATCATACATTTCATAATCAATGATTACAAAATTCCTATTTCATTTATAAAATAATTAAAACAGTAAAATTTGTCCACTTTCTAATTTAAAAATCACTGGCAAACATTAACATTCAGATGCAACCTTGTAAATTCAAAAGGACAAGCTGCTGTGTGAAAACGCGAGAGTGAAGCGTGATAGGGGTTCAATGTGTAAAGCGGCATGGCGCTGAATATTGTTTTCATTCATCAGTACAAGCTAGTTGGGAATTGATATGCTTAGATCACTTTGTGGGTAGTACCTCCAGCCCCTGATTTGTTGAGCACGGATAGCTTTTCTGCATTAGAAAGTTGGTGGAAATATTTTTTATCTTTCTGTTTTGATCTTCACCTTGTTGCGAGGTAAAGTCCACTAATATCTTTCTTCTCCGCCTCAGAGAAAAATTAGGCAGTGCGGTTTATTTGATATTCAAGTATGATACGGGAGGTTCTGTTTTATGTAAACTGTGATAGCTCATATTGGCTAATTTAGAATCTGTAACTTATGTGTTTCAGGTCTAAGAAATTATAGATTGTCGAACTAGAGATTCAATTACACGCGAGGAATAGCAATGGTTTCCTTGCTCAGCTTGAAGGCCGGTAGCAGATTCTGGAGTGGCAAAATCATGCTTGACAGTAAGATTATAACCTATTTTTGGGCATATAGAATATCGGAACGATGTGAACCTTCCTTGTAATTGGAATGCATTGTGAAGCTATGAACTTGTATATCTGTGTTGACGTTTATAGTCATTTAACTTGGCTGATTGGATTGCAACTGCACATTGAAATCATTGCCTGACACATGATTTGGTAGAACTATGTCAATGGGCTCTTGGCTGGATAATTAAGAGGGGCGATGATGTGCCCTACACCAAGGTTCAAATTCGCTGCTTAAGCATACTGGTGATATTCCCTATCAAGGGTGAAATCCCAGATACATGTTTTGCCCTTTCTGGTGTGTCTACGATACTCTCATATTGAGGAAGGGTATCTTTGCACCATCATAGCAATACTCCTAGATTGAGGAGGGACATGTTCACCCCATCTTATACCATCATTATAAGAAAAAGCATCTTGTAAACTTACAAACATTTGTTCATAATTATTATAAATAGACATGCCAAAAATATGAATCCCATTAAAAATAGGAAGATGTATTAAATGTTTGGAATAGATAGGGAATTTTGCCATACATAGCACTTCTAAAAGTATACATTTCTAAAAATAGAAATCTTGCAGCATGCTTGCTATATTATACTCATTAGACTCAGAATCTGAAGGGAAACAGAAAATGCTGTCAGTGCTCCTATACAATGACTGCTAAAATTTGGAAATGCTTAGATTCTGATGAGACCACCACCATCAGACTTGGAAACTCAACGGGGAGTCTGAATATGTAATCACAGCTGCCATGCACCGATCACTAAAAATAGAACTATCTTAGATTTGGATGAAAACACCACCATTGGACTCAGAACACATCGGGGAACCTGAATGTGTAATCAGACTTGATGTACTATGATTGCTAAAAATAGAAAGTCCTTGGAATCTCATAAATTTATATTCACCGGATTTGTCTTTTAGTAAGGAATTGAAATCTATGATCAAAATTGACACGCAAACACTGCTAAAAATAGAAAGTGGTCGCATGTTACCCATAAGTAGATCATCGAACTCAGAATCTTTCAAGGATTCTAGATATATCATTATCTTTGACATGCGAGTCCCCTAACTAAACTTGCTAAAAATAGAAAATCCCATGCATGTCATCGGAAAAAGCCTCTCTCGAATCTTGAGTTCATAAGGTCTATGAATGTGTGATTGATACTGCTCTAGCATGCCTGGAACTCTTGTTTAGGCAAAATAACGAACCTGCTAAAAATAGCAACTCTCTCCATCCCATGTAAAAATGTGTTTGAGCTATCACTGAATCAATCCTGCAACTAGTCTCACTAGGACAACCCCCAACCTTTATCCATATCTCTCTCAGAATCTTAAGCTTAATGAAATGTGTTGTGTTGCTTGACCCTTTAAATTTGCAAGGGGAAAATTTAGGGGTTGAAATGACCCACCTTTCAAGAAGTATGCTAGATGGGAGAGAGCATTGATCGAAGCAATGGGTGGAGAGCTCTAAAGTAAAGCTATTTGTGGATCACATAGGGTTACTTTCTAGTTGGCTAATCAGGGAGGAGAAAATTTTCTCATAGGTGTTACCCACTTTTGTTGGGTAGCAAGGACCTCTATCTATACTTATTTTCTGAGCTTCAATTAATGTTCAATGGTTAGGGAGGTTATTCTCTTGGGTTACTTTAATGCCTACATTAGAGCCCTCTAGATTCCTCTTCATGACTAGTTCGAGGATGCACTTTGTATTCATGACATAAATCCAAATTCGTGGGACTTTATAGGACATCTAACAATGCTTTGGAGCCTATTATAGCTTATGGTATGCATCTTCTATAGCTTGGAGAATCATATGAACCACTGATCCTAAATGGTCTCTCCCACTTCTTGAACTCTCCTTACTTCACATGCCTCCCCCATAGGGGGGTGTGGGGGTGCAGTGTGGAGCCAACCTTGCCCTTCTTTCCTACTCCATTTGGGTTGACACTTCCTACCCAACCCTTTCTAGGCTGACCTTGGATTATTAAGGGGGGCCCTTGAACCTCTTCTTATTAAACTTGTCTTTCCTCAACCATTTAGGAGGCAACTCTTAATTCTTATCCTCATAATACTTGGTCCTTTCACTCCATCTCTGAACCTGAGTATTGTCATACATGTTACCAATTGAACTTGACTTAAGCTACAAAATCCCAACAACATGCACAAGCCTAAGGGTAAAATAAAGATGGCTATCATTGACATCGGTGGGACATTCCTAGGTTTAGGATTACTAAGGCTTAGTGTTTACTATTTAATGAGTGTTATCTTAGTAAAACATAATTTAAATGATTTATTTGAATTTATATTTTTGGGTGGTTAGAGTTGACTGATTAGTGCCAATAATCTTATTGGGTATATGGAGCCTTAGGGCTTCTAAGAGGGTTGGAATTATGAATGGATTGTGAAAATTCCTAAACCGGAATTCCTATTGCAGCAATTGATGATCTTTCTCCTCCTTGTTAGATTTACATGAACAAGTTATTTACAGTTTCCTACATCAAATATTCAAATACATACACTACAACCTTCACTTAATTACTTTATATTCGGAAACAAGGGACTGAGCAAGAAAGAAAATACAACACAAATGACACTGTTATTTTTGGACAAATGTCCTTGGAAAAACCAACTGTAATATGTCTATAGACTTGCTATGGCTTGAGGGGAATGGTCCCCTTTTGAGCTTTCCTTCGGCACATCCCAGACATACGCCTTCATGCTCTACTTTGAACTTGGGCATCCCTGTCACCATTTGTCTCACATCGGGTAGAGCCTTATAATGAAGGTGGGCAAACCTCCGGTGCCATAGTTCACATTGTAGAGATGTGTTGCAAGACATGACTCCCAACGGACTTCCTCCAACTTGATATAAAGAGTCAACCCAGAACCCAAGAGTAAAAGCATCTTTAAAATTCTTTTTCCAAACACGTACCTTGCCATCAATGAATGCCACCTTGTAGCCTTTGTCTTCCATTGCCGAAATGGACACAACCCAGAGCGGTCGAGTTGAAGGCATGCATCCGGAGACATATCCGGAACTATGAAGAGATCTCGTTGTTCATCACTAGTCTACAGGCTTCCCATGCACATGTATTCAAGAGTATGGATGTTGTGGTGTGCGCACATGTGATCCCATCTATTGGGACTTTCACCCAGGCGAAGACAAAGCCAGATGACAACCCCATTGCAATAATGGGCAATCGGTGAAAACTCGGGGAGGGTGAAAAATCCTGAATCCATGAAGGGATAAAGGTGCCCTCAGTTGAAAGATCTTGATCATGTCAGGGTAAAATGACACGTCAATGAGCAGTGGGGCTGATACAAATGTGACTTGTGATAGCCGGACCCGACGGGGTTATGGATGAAATTTAATAATATTTCAAGTCCGATAAAAGGGTTTTTCTATGTATTTCGCATTTTCGTTAACCTACCTTGTGGTGCGTGATTTGCCAAATAGGTGGAAAACACGCTATGGACAACTGTCATTTGTTACAAAAGTATACACAAAATTCGCAACAATTGTTTTGTAACTTTTGTAGGTCAGTGGGACACGATGAGCGCACTTGTAGGAGCTATGAGTTGATGATGGATAGAACTCCCACCTACAGAGTTCAGGCCGAATCGCGACCCTTAGACCAGAATGCAGGAGTGGCGCAAACCGGATTTCAGGGGCGCGGACGAGGCTGAGGCGGAGGAGGACCTGGAAGAGGTCGCGGTCAGTTGATATGCTACAATTGTGGAGGGCCAGGACATTATGCCCGCAATTGTACGAATTTGACGTGGCCGTCATGTTTATATTGCACCTTGTTTGATCATGAGACGGAAGATTGTCCTACATTGATAGCTAGGATACGTGACAAAGGAGCGCTACCACCTCCCCCAACTCAGAACCTGTAGATGATGAGGTCTGAGTCGCGTGAGGAAGATCCAAATGTGAACATTGTGCTCAGAAGTGGAATCGCGACGGGAGATGACAAATGCAAACAACCTGGAATTCGATTTCCCTCTAAGGCCCATGTTGCCACTGCGTCAGCTCTGCGTGGGCTAGCGTCAGCTCTGCGTGGGCTAGCGTCTGCCTCTCTCTGGATGTCGTTCTGCCCTCTCTCTGCCTCGTACTCTCCGGCCTAGGAAAAATTCCTTCTTTTGGATACTCACTGCCCCTCACTGCAAGAAATATACTCGATTAGAATTCCTCCTGAGAACTTCTCACTTCAGAAATTCGATTTCTTGATCTCTCGGTGTGTTTTCCAAATGACCGTCAAGCTTCCTTAATTAATCTTCTCGTTGACATTCAACGACCCAGATTAAAAGCTAATCAATGGCTAAAATCATTTTAGCTTGATCCTCATCTTCTTCTAGAAGTTACACCCACAATTAGATTAATACCCATTAATATTTTTAATCTCCTAAGTTTAGACTTAGGGTTCCATTAAAAAATATTAATTATTTTAATAAAATTGTTTTTGGGTGGAATTTACCAAAACTCTTTCTGGGTTCTTTGGAATACATGTGCCCAAGCCTCCTTGCAAAATTTGAAGCTCAGAGGACATCCTATGCTACCCCAAATCAACACTCCCTCTTAGCGAGGAATGTGCTCTAGCAATATATGCTGCTGCATACTGCTCTGACTCTGAAGCATCGTCATCTGCACTGCTGATGTCTGACATGCTGTCCACCAACTACTGCGTTGCTGCTACTGCTGTTGACATTGCCACTGTCAACACTGCATTCGTACTATAACTCCCTCTCAAGTGCTGCATCTATGTTGCTGTTACTAGCAGTATTGATTGGATTGGTTGTGCATTGATTAGATCTGGTTGCAATGGTTGGTTAAGATTGGTTTGCTGCAATATTCAGTAGGTTTACAATGCTTTAGTGATTCAAATTTTGAGATTCAGTATTTCAGTTTGGTATTAAGCATAACGTTGGGTGTGGGTCTAGTTTGAAAATATGATGAAAGATGGCCTATAGGTTTTGATGTTTGAGGTAGGTGGATCTAGTATGAAGTATTATGAAATGTGGTCTACAAGAGGTGCTGAGGGTTGGAGCCTTCAGTGAGGGAGTCAGAGCTTACTTCCAGTGGTAGCTTGTAAATTTGTTCAAGGGGTAAGTGCTCCCTTCTAGTAGGAGCCGGTAAACAAGATTAGGGGTTGTAGGTCCTTTCAAGTGGGTGTTGGAGAACGAGTGGAGGTTGTAGCCTCTTGCAGGTGAGTGCCTATGTGCTGGTAAGAGTTTACGCCAGTGTAAAATGTAATGAAGATTTTCTTTATATAATAAGAAAGAAGACAAAGACGACGACAACGGTGGTTTTCTCCCACATTGGGTTTCCGCCTAAAATCATGGTGTTCATATGTGTTGATATGTTGCTTATGTGTTGTGATTTATCTGTTATTTACTGCATATTGAATGGTTAATGAATTAATAATGCAATGGTTAAGTTGACTCACTAATGGAAGTTATGAAAAATAAGTAAATTGAATATACGCTATTTTCCTTCACTGAAGTCGTGAGCACACACTGGTTGCATAAAGAACAGTAGCGTACAAAATTTAGAATATGAAATGAAAAGTTAAAGTGAATTAAAATTCTGATTCACCCCCTTTCTCAGTATTTTTCCTAACAATTGGTATCAGAGCAGGTCGCTCCAACAAAAGCCTAATTGCTTGAGAGTTGATCGAGGACAATGGGCAGGAAGCAAAAGAAGAAGGCAGAAGAAAGAAATAAGTCAATTCAGGAAAGCAGTGACAAGGATGCATCTGATGCTGTGACAATATCTGCATTTATAGGTCAGGGACAATCTGCAACAGGTGAACAAGGCAAGTCAGAAATAATGGAAAATAAAGGTATGCTTATGCTTAGTGATGCTAACTATCAGGAATGGAAAGAAAAGATGAAGTCTAAGTTAATGAACCTTGGATCTGATGTTTGGCATTTAGTATGTAATGGTTGCACTAAAACTCCCCCATCAGGTGAAGAATTGCAAAAGAATAATCAGGCATTAAATGAAATCATTGGTAACATACCTGATTCAGCACTAGAGAAGGTTATGCATTATGCAACTGCAAAGGAAGTATGGGATAATTTGCAGGCAATCCATGAAGGAAAAACAAAGGAAGATTGTTCATCAGGAGAACCAATAAGTAATCTTGTTTCTAAAGGAATTAATGATATGTTTGAAGATGAATATGATAATAAAACAATCTTTGTTATGTCAGATGGAGTTACAGATTTAGAAGAAGACAGGTTAGAGGATGTTCATAATCTTAGAAGAAAACTTGTTTTTGCTTTGAAAATGATTAATAATCTTAAGAATAAGTTGTAGGCATATGAGAACAGGGATCATGATAAATCGGTAAATACTACAGCAAAATCTAAACAATATTGTGAAGGACTTGAAGCTGAGATCATCTCTCTAAGATTAGATCTTGAAAAGTCAAACAAACGAAATGAAGAGCTACTTCAAGTATTTGAAGAACAAGAGAATGGGCTGAAGGAAGAGATTATCAAATTAAAAGAGCAATTGGAAGAAGGAATAAAGGTTGAAGAAGGAATGAGGAAGCAATATCTGGAAAAGGAAGAACAATATCAAAGACTGGAGGTCGAGGTAAACATTCTAAAAGGTAAATTAGAAGAAAAGGATAAACATTTGAGATTTCAAGATAGTACTAAGATTCTGGATAACATTCTTAGTTGTCAAAGGTCTCCCTCTATTAAATCTGGTCTTGATTTTCATGAAACTGTAAAAGGAGAATCTAGCTCACAAGCTTGTGCAAACAATTATGAGGTTAACAAAGCAAACTTTGAAATACTTGGTAAAGAAATAAGAAGTCAACCATATCAACATCCAAGGAAAATGAATTTTCAAAGGAAATCATTTGCTCCAAATAATAGAGACATTAATCCATTCTCTCTTCCGATCAATGATATTGAATGCTTTATCTGTCATAACTTTGGACACTTTACAACCAATTGCAGAAGTAGATTCACAAGAAGACCATCAAGTCCCATGTACTCAAGTTTCTTTAAAGGATATTGTTTTGCTTGCAACATGTTTGGTCATAAAGCTATTAATTGCAATAGGAGGAATATGAAATAGAAGTATTATGATTCCTTTGCTTCCTTTTTTGGTCATGTAAGATGTTATACTTGTAACAAGTTTGGGCATATAGCAAAAGAATGCAGGAACAAGTCAATAGATTCACACAGACAAGAATATTGACAAAGATGGATCCACCAACACTTTTCATTGTAAGCAGAATGAAGAAGAACAAGTTAAATGTGGCCTTGCTCTATGTTCATTTGAAGATGAAGATGAATGGTACATAGACAACGGATGTTCTCATCACATGTCTGGAGATAAGAACAAGTTTGAGTCTCTCAAGAAAAACAAAGATGGTAAAGTTATTCTTGGAAATTGTGCTCCAACAAAAGTTCTAGGAAAAGGTAGAGCCAAACTTGATAAATATACAAAAGCAGTTGATGCACTATTAGTTCAAGGGCTAAAGCAGAATATTCTAAGTGTAGGTCAAATAGCTGATAAATGACATATAATTGTGTTTACATCAACTAAATGCAAAGTTATAGAAGAAGACACTAGAAAGGTTATAGCAAGAGGATTAAAAAATGCAGACAAATTATATGTGCTAGTAAAGAAGAATTCAGGCATAAATAAGAGGTATAGTTCCTCTTCCTCAAATTCAGATTAAAAGAAGACGGTCCCCACCGCAGTCTACTTTACTTAATGCATATTTCTAACAGTGACTACATAAGTGAATGGGAGGTAAATAACCTCATGAAGAACAGATGATGACTATCAGGTCCACAGGATCAATGGTGTATGATCTCAGGGGGAGCTATGCATGTGTATCTAGATGATGATTCCCTATGTTGTTTTGATATTCTTTTGGTGATGTTTATATTACTGACATTGTATCTGATGAAGTAACAGTGAACAGGAATAGGCATGTCATGTTCAGGGGAGTTGTGGCTGGAAACATCAATAATTTACTTTCTGTACGCGGACCTTATGAAAGACAATTGCGTATATACGCGGTTTTTGATCTAGACAGTTGCGTATGCTTCTCTGTGATGAAAAAGAAGTGGCACAAATTTAGGGGGAGCTTCTCATATGCTTCCATTAGTTCATTATTGACATTTTGGTTTTGATGTTGATTTATTGTAGATTGTTAATAATTCCCATATGTTGCTTACGAATGTGTTTTTTCATGATGAGCTTATAAGGTTGCACAATCTTATATTGATGTTGTTGAAATGGTTCTTTGGTGCATTTGTTGGTTGATGAGATGGATATAATATCAGAATTGATGGCACAGGTTTAGGGGGAGCATCTTCTATGCTTCCAATGGTTCATTACTGGCATTATGGTCTCTTGTTAGGCACTGCTTATCTCACATTTGTTGAAGATGATGAGTTCATGATCTATTCCATTTGTTGAAGATGATGAGTTCATGATCTATTCATTGTTGTTGGCATCTTTCATTGAAATATATATATATATATATGTATATATATATATATATATATATATATATATATATGCTGTTGTCAATATGTCATATGTTATCAATGATGCATGGATTGCATGTGGTGAAGTTATAGATAATGCCTATACGCTTCTTGAGTTACATTTGGAGAAGTTGATAATTGTGTCTTAGTCTCGCTGTTGTCAAACATTGATAAGGAAGATATATATGCTATGGTCATTAAAAATGTTGGTTGATGATGTTGCTAATCAGTTCTATTCTACTCAATAATTTGTGATGCTGGAAGTACTTTTTGTTTGCACATATGATTGCTACCTATGGTGTTGTGGTTCAAAAGATTGATATTGCTACTTGTTTATTGTGGCTCTCCCTGTATATGGAGAGTGTGCGTTGACCTTGAGGACATGAGGTCAAGGGGATGAGTTGCTGACAAAGCTTTAATGCACTTCTACTACATTTGCTTGGCGATGATGATATTGAAGAGTTTGATGGTACACTGTCTTATCTTACATTACTCATTGATGATGAGGATGTTCATGCTGTTGTCATAATGACATTTATATTCTTGCCATTCGATAATTATGTTGCAGATTCCTATATGGTGCATGTTGGTTCCTGATGACTATCATGGTCTTTCTACCTCATTGTTGAGGTCCCTATTTTTGGTTATAAGTGTCATATATGTCTCTTGATGTAAAGGTCATGAAAAGACCCATGTTGTAAATCATTGTAAAATTTAGTCATGTATGGGCTATTGGGATCAAGTCATGTCATGTATGTAATCCCATTATTTTGGGACATTGATGTAAAATTTGGGTCCAATATGTAAACCCAATATGTTGGGTGATTGATGTAATCATGGGAACATAGAGTCATTGGTGATAGGAAAGGTCATATTGTTAGGTCCCTATACTTAGTACTATTAGTGTAACCCCTTATTGTTATTAATACAACCCCCTTATTATATTGTTGTGCCCATGTAGTTCCCATATTGTTAATATTGTGCCCCATTGAAGCCCACTATTGTTATTATTGTGCCCTTACATTATTATTGTTATGTCGGCTCTAATTATATTATCACCCCTTAGACTCCTATATATAGAAAGGAGGTCTTGTCATTTGTATCATCCAAGAATTGTTCATTTGTGTAATGTAAAGGAAGTTGCCCCCTCAAAGAGGCTGAATTCTAAGGTGTTTATATTTCTTTTCTATAGTTTTGTGAGTTGGTTTCATACATTTGTTATCAGAGCTTTGGATTCTAGGGTTTTGCTGCTCCAAACAGGTCATCGTGGAATTTTTGCTATAACTTTTTTTTTGCAACGTTTCAGAAACTAAAAAAAAACCCTTTTGAGAAGAAATCTCGCTGAACCTCGAGTCCGAATTTCAGATCTTGTCTCGCTATATTCCCGGAGATTTGATATGAGGAAATTAGGGTTTTTCCAGAATTCCATTTCAAACAGGTCATCGTGGAATTTTCGCTATAATTATTTTTCTACAAAGTTTCAGACTCTGAAATTAAAACCCATTTGAGCTGAAAACTTGGTGAAGCTCGGGACCGAATTTCAGATCTTGTTTCTCTATATTTTCGGAGATACAGTCCAAGACATTTAGGGTTTCTGCAGGTTCCTGAATTACATCTTAAATAGGTGACCTTGGGAAAATTGTCATAACTTTCTTTCTGAGCATCAAATTGAAATTTCGTAAGAAGTTGCAGAAAGAGGACAAATTGTAGTTTTTTGTGTATATTTTTTAGATCCTAAGGTTGAAATAGTGACACGTGCCACTTCGTACAAATGCGCTCTATTGATTGAACCAGTCTATAATCAGGTCATCGTGGGAGATTTGACATAACTCTTCCTTGCAGAATCCAATCTTGATCAGACTTGCGGGGTTAGAAAGAGAACGCAGAGGGCTACTATAGGACGCAATTTCAGAACTTGGAGATCTGAAATTACGGAGTTATAGTCGTTTCAAGACCGAGCTCCTAAAATCAAGAAAAGACGATATGAGGAAGTTTGATGGCAAGGATCCGATAAATTGGATACTACAGATGGAGCAATATTTTGATCTACATGAGGTGCAAATATTACAAAAGGTACGTATTGCATCTTCATATTTAGAACCGGATCAATTTTTATGGTATAAAGGGCTTTGTTCTCGTAAACCACTTGTTACGTGGTCAATTTTCACGGAGGAATTGATAGCACATTATGAGGATACAAAGAGCAACACCTTCTTTAGCCAATTGATAAATCTAAAAAGAAAGTGGTCAATGGCAGAGCACATTGAGGACTTTCAAAAATTGAATATAAGGGAAAATGATATTCCAGAGAAGTAGAGGATTGATGTCTCCATAGGGACTTTAAAGGATAACATTCAACATGAGGTTCGTCTTTGGGAACCTGATTCATTGGAGAAGGCATTCAGGTTGGAAAGAAAAGTGGAAAGCAAAATTATGGCAACAAGGATGTCTACCCCTCACAACTATAAAGATGGAAGTGTTGTTTCTCCTAGCCTTCCACAACCTACAAGGTTGACACCACAACAATTGGAAGAAAAAAGAGCAAAAGGGCTTTGTTACAATTGTGATAACAAATATATTAAAGGTCATAAGTGTGTTGAGAAGAAATTATTTTACATTGATTGTGAAGAGGAGGAAGAAAATGATCAAGAAACGTCAAAAGAAGAGGATATACACCAGGAACCAACCTCAAAGAAAGAAGAAATGAGTCCGACCATATCTTGTAAAGCATTGACAAGAATTACTGCTCCTCAAACTCTCAAGATAGAAGGACATATCAAGAAGAAAAAGGCTCAAGCAGCGAAAGATCACATCGAGCATTAAGAAATTAATCCGACAATATCTTGTAATGCATTGGCCGGAATTACTATTCCTCAAACTATCAAGATAGAAGGACATATCAAGAAGAAAAAGGTAATAGTGTTGATTGATTTGGGTAGTACCCATAATTTTATTCATCGTAAGATAGCCAAGGAATTGAATTGCTTCCTATATCCAGCACCAGAGTGTCAAGTGATGGTTCCAAGTGGAGGAACCATAAATTGCTTTGGAAAGTGCCATAATATCAAGCTATCCATGAGAGAATATGTATTGAATAGCCCAATGCTTTCCATTCCAATGGGTGGTGCTGATGTTGTACTAGGAGTCCAATGGCTACAATAACTTTTATTTTTCAAGAACTTTTCATGAAATTTTCTTCGGAAGGAAAGGAAGTTGAATTAAGGGGTATCACAGGGAAACTGGGAAAGATAATCATCTCTAACAGAATGAAAAAACTTCTGAAGAAAGAACAAAGAGGCGTAATTGCACAATTATGTTCGCTAGAGGTTCCCACGTCGAAATCATCTATTTATCTAGATCTCCAAAAAGTCTTGGACAATCATTCCAAGGTATTTGAGACTTCCAAAGGCCTCCCACCTATTTGTGATCATGATCATGCTATTTATTGCAGATCAAGTTCATGATAGTGAAAAATCAGGGACAAATGACAATGAAAAGGAAGAGCAAAAGCAAATTTTACGAAATCTAATGATGCTGGTAAGAAATATGGAAATCAATCAAACTAATTATGTCAATGATGTGAAAATTTTATGCGCCCACCTGGAAAAACGTAATAGGGAGATTGAGGTCACGCAAAGTCACCACGCTAGAGAAATTGAGGCCATGAAAACTAAATATGAAACAGAAATTGGAAACATGCATAGCAAGATGTCAGTCTTAGAGGAAAACATGGTGACCATGAAAGCTGATCATGATAGGGAAATTGACTCTATGCAAAACAAGTTATTAACTATGGATGAGGAAATGACTATCACGACGTTCGATCATAATAATCAAGTGGCTGACATGCAAGCGAATCATAAAGAAGAAATAAATTTTATGCAGCATTACTTGATGGACATAAAGGAAAAGAATGTTAAAGTAATAAAAGACATGCAAGAACACCATGCCAGACAAATCAATGCTACAAAGGTAGAACACTCTAGTCAGATGGATGCCATTAAAATACAAGTTCAAAGGTTTCAGCAACTGGCAGAAGATAAGAGAAACCAACAAACATCAACAGATCAAGAGTCTTCTCATTTGCTGCAACAAGATTCATCTTATTATTGGGAGGTTGTTGATTCGATTGAAAGATGGTTGATTGAGAGTGATCCAGACAGACTTAAGAATGATAAAGATCAGATGCAAGATGAAGAAAGACATAGCACGCATATCTTATATACTTCATCTGATAGCTTTGAGACAGAAAGTACCAGGTCATCAGTAATTCAACCAACCAGAAAGAAAAAGCGCAAGAGAAAGAAGATAAGACGAAGATTTGATACATCAAACGGCCGCGAGCAGCTTGATTTTCGGATAGGAAAGAGTCCTACCATATGCAAAATTGGACATGGCACATCCGACAAGCAGCCGACAGATTTGCCTGAAAGCAGGCAAATGCTCAGTATGCACTATATTGAACACATCTGATGCCATGGGGCATCTCTTGTATCGTATTTCTAACCCTACTCCTTCTTTTTCCGCATTTTCATTTCTGCTTTAGATAGTTAATAAATGAAGAGCTCATATCTTTCCTGTGCTTAATGTTATATGATGATTTTTGGACGGACGCTACTTATATTTTGTTTTGTGTTGTATGGATGCAGATTCTGGATTCTCACATTCCTACAGAGCAGCAACGTGTCCCCAAGTAGAGCCAGATGTTGACCACTACTGGTCTGTTGTCGCACGGTTTGACACGACAACGCTCAGACCGGGGGCTGTCACTCTGATCCCCGATCCCTCCGTTTAAGCCTGTCTCCCGCGGCTAAGGGGGGTAGTCCCTGTGAGATGATGAGACCAACTGTCGACCAGTTGGTTGGGAGACACGAGATACGATATAAAAAGCACTAAAATGATTTGATTAATTGAGCAGACCAGTGCCTTAGGAGATTAATGTAGAAACGATTACTTGTTAAATGATATAGGAACATGGAGCATGGACAGCAACCATCTATCATCTTCGCATCTCGACTTGAGAAAAATTTTAGATCTCAGTATGAAAGACAATTCCCGAAAAAAATAACTGGATCTGACCACTGTTTTACGAAACGGCCGAGTTGAAACCGAAACGGCCGTTTCGGACCGTTTCAATAGCCAGCTCAATGACCCGGCCCATGACCCGGCTCGGCTGACCGAGTCAGCTATGACTCGGTCAACCCGGCCGGGTCCGTATTGACTCGGCCGAGTCATGGAAAGGACGGCTGGGCAGCGGTTTTTATAAAAAAAATTCATTTTTTTGCTGATATTTGGTAAAGTTAAGTAGGGTTTGTGGATTCCAAAGGGTAATGGAATATTGTTAAATGCTTTTGGGGTCCATTTCCCCCTCCCAAACTCTATTTAAGACAGCCAAATGCTCTCATTTCACTCACAGCAGTCTTATGCATTTGAGTGAGAGTCTTCTTTGAGAGTTAGTGAGCAGTTCTTGAGCTTGTTTTGGAGCAGTAGTGAGGAGTCTTGGAGGAGCATTGTAGCTGGAGTGAGGAGCTTCTTGGGCAGCCATTTGGAGCAGCATTGAGGAGCTGATTCTTGGAGCAAGCTTGAGGAGGCAGTTTGTGCCTGGAGGTATTTTTTTCCACCTCTATAAATCTGTTTTTACTTAGTAAATTTTAGGTGCATATCAAGATAACTTAGAGAGTGTTTTTAGTCAAATAAATGAACATTGAATCAATTTTTTTTTTTTTTCATTTTCAGATTGTTTTCCTAGTCAAAAAATGGCACCTAGAGCAAAAGATCCTGCTTGGGCATATGTTGAAATGGTTGATAGTGAGATGTGTTGCAAGTTTTGCCATAGGAAAATTAAGTCAGGTCCTGGGGGGATTCATAGGCTGAAACAACACTTGGCAGGGATTAAAGGCAATATTACTCCATGTCCCTCTGATCAAATTGGGGAGATTAGAAAGAATTTGTTGGAAAGCTTTGAAAAATTTAAAGAAGAAAAGACTAGGCAAAAAGAGATACAGGCTGAAATTGGGAGGAAGAGGGAGATACAAAGAATGATGGCTGCCAACCCCCACTATGAGTTTGAGGGTTCTTCCTCTATCCCTCAAACTGATGCATCAAACCCTTTCCGTTATGTTCCTCCCTCTTTTGCTTCTGTTCAAGATAAGGGAAAGGGTAGAATGAAGGGTGATGGGACTATCAAAAGTTTTTTCACTCACTCAGGCTCCTCTCCATCAGATGCACATGGTCCTGAAGTTAGTATTAGTAAAGGTCTTGCTCAGCCCACTTTAGATGACCATTGGAAGAAAGAATTGAGGGAGACTGCTTGTGACTACATAGCTAGATGGTGGTATGATGCTGATATCCCCTTTAATGCTGCTCGTTCACCATATTATGAGCCTATGTTTGAGGCCATACATGCTGCTGGAAAAGGCTTCAAAGGCCCTACTATGCAAGAGCTAAGGGGGTTTCGTTTGCAGAAAGAAATTAAATCAATTAATGAGTATTTGCAAGATTTCAAGGAATCATGGGCAAGAACAGGGTGTACCATCATGTCAGATGGATGGACTGATCAAAGAAACCGTACCATCATAAACTTTCTTGTCTTCTGCCCACAGGGAACCATGTTTTTAAAATCAGTTGATGCATCTGATAAGGTAAAAGATGGCCACTTGTTGTTTCAGCTATTGGATGAGGTTATTGAGGATGTGGGGGTGGCTAATGTTGTTCAAATCATCACAGACAATGCCTCTAACTATGTTCTTGCTGGTAGACTGTTAGAGGAAAAACACAAGACCATCTTTTGGACCCCATGCGCTGCACATTGCATAGACCTCATGCTTGAGGATATTGGAAAATTAGATTGGGTCAGAAACACTGTAGATAATGCCAAAAGCATAACAAAATTTATCTACAATCATACACTGGTTTTGAGTCTCATGAGGAAACACGCTGGAGGCAAGGATATTATTAGGCCTGCCATTACTAGATTTGCTACACATTTTTTGACATTGCAATCTATGCTTTCCCAACATAGAAACTTGCAAAAGATGTTTTCCAGTGATGATTGGAATCAAAGCAGTTGGTCTAACAAACCAGAAGGCAGAGAATTGAAAAGGAAAGTCCATGATGAAACTTTTTGGAGAAAGGCAGCAGAGATTGTGAAGCTTGCTGAGCCACTAGTTAAGGTGTTGCGGTTGGTGGATGGGGAAAGGTTGGCTATGGGCTTCATTTATGAGGCTATGGATCAAGCAAAGGAGCAAATAAAGACAGCATACAAGGATAGAGTGGCAAAGTATGGGCCCATTTGGGCAATCATTGATGAAAGATGGAACAATCAACTCCATCGCCCTATACATGCAGCTGGGTATTTTTTGAACCCACGGTATCATTATAAAGCTAAGGAGTCAGGAGCTTTGAGGGGGGAGGTCAGAGATGGACTGGTTGATTGCATTGAGCGCATGGTCCCATCGGAGTCTGATCAGCTGCTGATACATCAGCAGGTCACATCCTTCAGCAATGCAACAGGTACCTTTGGGAAGAACCTAACAAAGATTGCAAGAGAAGCAGATGAGCCAGGTAAACAAAAATTTCAATTTTCAATTTCTTAATGGTTTTACTTTTTTTATTAAAGTTTGTTAATCATTTATAATTTGAAAGTTAGATATAATTTGTAATTTTGTTGAGCTTCAGCCTTCATCTAACTCATAATTCATTACACTCCTATGTTTTTTGCAGCACAATGGTGGGAGGCCTTTGGTGGCCAGTGCCCTGAATTGCAAAGGTTTGCAATTCGTATTTTGAGTCAAACTTGCAGTGCATCTGGGTGTGAGCGCAATTGGTCTGTCTTTGAGAGGATTCACACAAAGAAGAGAAACCGTTTGGAGCAAAAACGGTTGAATGATCTAGTTTTTGTCCAATACAACCTTCGGCTCAGATGGAACCAATTGCTGAACAAAAGACCTGATTCAGATCCCATTGTGTTGGAAGACATTGATCCAACATCAGATTGGGTAGTGGAGAGTCGTCTACCAGAGTTTGATCCTGATGAGGATCTTGAGATTGATCAACTTGATGTTGAACATGCACTGCAGCCTGTTCAGTTGAATGCAGATCCCGATCCACCAGCCTCAGTCTCACAGCCAGCTAGTAGGACTCCAGTTGTAGGTGCTTCGCCTTCCTCTGCTCAGCCACGACAGAAGCGCAGCCGCATTTGTACTCTATCTCAGCTTGCATCTGCTGCACAGCCTAGTGGTACTGGCACCACTTCTATAGTTGCAGTTGGAGACGATGATGATGAGGAGGAGCCATGGGGCCCCTTGTCTGACTCTGATGATGATGATCCAGAGATTGGTCGAGATGATCTTGGCTCCTCTGGCAGTAGCTACTAGCCTCCTTGGTTATTTGTATTTTGTTTTGACTCTTGAGTCTTTGATCATGTATGACAGACTACAGTTGACTATGTATTTACTATTTACTATTGCCATTGGGTACCACCGTACCATTTTGATATAATGGATTGGTTCATGAGCCTACTTTGATCATATGTTGTCTTCCATGTATATTATAATGTTGTGTGTTTGGAAACTTGAATGAAAATCTTTAAAATTATGTTTAAAATATTTAAAATTATGTTTTTTTATAAAAAAAATAAATATTTAATGTATTTTTTACAACGACCGAGTCATTGAAATCGAGCCGGCCGAGTCATTACCGAGTCGGAGTCCGAGTCGGAGTCGATCCTCGGCCGAGTCCGAGTTGTAAAACATTGGATCTGACAAAGAAAAATTTTCCGCAAATTTTTTTAAATTTTTTTATTTTTATTTATTTTTTTAGATCATTTTAAAAATTTAAAAAATAAAATAAAATAATAAATAATAAAAAATTAAAAAATTTAAGTGAATAAATCGACGGATGAGATCAAGAGATGTCTTGATCCTCATCAACGGTCGAGATCATTTCTACATTTTTTAAATTTTTTATTAGGGTTAAAAATGTTGTCGCGCAGATTGACACGACAACGCTCAGACCGGGGGCTGTCACTCTGATCCCCGATCCCTCCGTTTAAGCCTGTCTCCCGCGGCTAAGGGGGGTAGTCCCTGAGAGATGACGAGACCAACTGTCGACCAGTTGGTTGGGAGACACGAGACACGATATGAAAAGCACTAGATGGATTTGATTAATTTAGCAGACCAGTGCCTTAAGAGATTGTGATATAAAAAATATGGACCATGAACAACAATCATCTATCATCAGCTAAATCACATGACCAAAACGATATCCAGCGATTAAAAAAAAAAAAAATTCGAAAAAATGAATGTGCTAAAATGAAATAAAAAAAAAACCCTAAACCCTAATAAAAAGACTGCATAAAGCAAAAATTAAAACCCTAGATCAGCTAATTAATTTACAGATTTGACCCCTTAACAGCCAGATTCAGCAATAAGAACGGAAATATTTTAACGAAACAAAAATTTCAGATTTCTCACTGTGAAGAACTTCAGAAAATTTCTCATGCAAATTAAATAAATAAACCGAATGATAGACCCAGGATCAAATCCAACTGGGCTCAGCAAAAAATGCTTGCGGGAGTTGGCTGGTTCAGCCGAGAACTTCCCCGAACGCCCACAAAATTCCTTCAGAAAATGTTTTCTGCACAGCTCAAAACAACCGTCAACAAAGAGGGCAAAAATGCTGCTAGATCTCAAACAGTAATGGAGATACCTGCCATTACTTCAGAAACCCTAACAACACCCAAACCCCAGCAAGTGAACAAGATACCTGTGCTCACAATACTCTATAAGAAGCTAATATTAATGGCTGAAAATAACATATGCAAAAAATGAAATGATCTCACAACATTCCAAGAGAGTAACACCAGCAAGATATGGACCCCAAAGTCTTCCTTTATTAACCAGAAACAGATTTAGAAGAGAGCTTCTTCAGTCTTAGACTCACAGATCGAATGAATCTGAAATGACCACCTAAGACCCTATATAAAGGAAATGATCCCAACGGCTAGTTCGAATGATCCATGTAGAAATGATCTCGACCGTTGATGAGGATCAAGACATCTCTTGATCTCATCCGTCGATTTATTCACTTAAATTTTTTAATTTTTTATTATTTATTATTTTATTTTATTTTTAAAATTTTTAAATTTTTTTTATTATTTTTTATTTATTTCATTTTTTAAATTTTTTATTATTTTTTATTAAATAAAATAAAATAAAATAATAAATAATAAATAAAAAATAAAATAAAATAAATTAAATTAAATAAAATAAAATAATAAATAATAAAATAAAATAAAATAATAAATAAAATAAAATAAAATAAAATAATAAATAATAAATAATAAAAAATTTAAAAATTTAATAAAAAATAATAAAAAATTTAAAAATTTAAAAATTTAAAAAATGAAATAAATAAAAAATAATAAAAAAATTTTAAAAATTTTAAAAATAAAATAAAATAATAAATAATAAAAATTAAAAAATTTAAGTGAATAAATCGACGGATGAGATCAAGAGATGTCTTGATCCTCATCAACGGTCGAGATCATTTCTACATGGATCATTCGAACTAGCCGTTGGGATCATTTCCTTTATATAGGGTCTTAGGTGGTCATTTCAGATTCATTCGATCTGTGAGTCTAGGACTGAAGAAGCTCTCTTGTAAATCTGTTTCTGGTTAATAAAGGAAGACTTTGGGGTCCATATCTTGCTGGTGTTACTCTCTTGGAATGCTGTGAGATCATTTCATTTTTTGCATATGTTATTTTCAGCCATTAATATTAGCTTCTTATAGAGTATTGTGAGCACAGGTATCTTGTTCACTTGCTGGGGTTTGGGTGTTGTTAGGGTTTCTGAAGTAATGGCAGGTATCTCCATTACTGTTTGAGATCTAGCAGCATTTTTGCCCTCTTTGTTGACGGTTGTTTTGAGCTGTGCAGAAAACATTTTCTGAAGGAATTTTGTGGGCGTTCGGGGAAGTTCTCGGCTGAACCAGCCAACTCCCGCAAGCATTTTTTGCTAAGCCCAGTTGGATTTGATCCTGGGTCTATCATTCGGTTTATTTATTTAATTTGCATGAGAAATTTTCTGAAGTTCTTCACAGTGAGAAATCTGAAATTTTTGTTTCGTTAAAATATTTCCGTTCTTATTGCTGAATCTGGCTGTTAAGGGGTCAAATCTGTAAATTAATTAGCTGATCTAGGGTTTTAATTTTTGCTTTATGCAGTTTTTTTATTAGGGTTTAGGTTTTTTTTTTTGGTTTCATTTTAGCACATTCATCTTTTCGAAGTTATTTTTTTTTTTTTTTTAATTTTTTTAATTTTTTTATTATTTTTTATTTATTTCATTTTTTAAATTTTTTATTATTTATTATTTTATTTTATTTTTTAAATGGATCATCGAACTAAGCCTCTGGAAACATCACCTAGGACCTAGGACTTAGGACTCACGAGGGGATTTAAAACATTTTCAACCCTCAAGACACATTTCATGATGACTTTTTACAATTTACATCTCAAGGGGACAAACCCACCTAATACAGACCCTCATAAATCACCCAGTTCTGCGACACAACTATAATCCAGCAGATTAACACACTAGGATTCTCCTAAAGTTCTAATGACAAAATCCATCCCGGCTTTGGGGTCAGGTTGTTTTCCGCCGATCCATGGATCGGTGAGACAAAAAACCTTCCGGGACATAGATTATCATAGAAAATCAGGGCCACCTAGGCAATTTTACATACATGACTCTGATCTGCTTAGATTATTTACAATTCATACATGCAGACTGGGTTTACAATCAAAATGATCAAGCTGCTGATGACTGCAGGATGGCACGGAAATGCTGATCAGGTGCTGCCCCTTTTTGCAAAGAAAAGGGGGGTGTACTGCATGGGTAGTTGACCAGTAGTTGACCACTACTGGTCAACTACCCATGCAGTACACCCCCCTTTTCTTTGCAAAAAGGGGCAGCACCTGATCAGCATTTCCGTGCCATCCTGCAGTCATCAGCAGCTTGATCATTTTGATTGTAAACCCAGTCTGCATGTATGAATTGTAAATAATCTAAGCAGATCAGAGTCATGTATGTAAAATTGCCTAGGTGGCCCTGATTTTCTATGATAATCTATGTCCCGGAAGGTTTTTTGTCTCACCGATCCATGGATCGGCAGAGTTTTCCTTCAAACCTGACCCCAAAGCCGGGATGGATTTTGTCATTAGAACTTTAGGAGAATCCTAGTGTGTTAATCTGCTGGATTATAGTTGTATCGCAGAACTGGGTGATTTATGCGGGTCTGTATTAGGTGGGTTTGTCCCCTTGAGATGTAAATTGTAAAAAGTCATCATGAAATGTGTCTTGAGGGTTGAAAATGTTTTAAAACCCCTCGTGAGTCCTAAGTCCTAGGTCCTAGGTGATGTTTCCAAAGGCTTAGTTCGATGATCCATTTAAAAAATAAAATAAAATAATAAATAATAAAAAATTTAAAAATTTAATAAAAAATAATAAAAAATTTAAAAATTTAAAAATTTAAAAAATGAAATAAATAAAAAATAATAAAAAAATTTTAAAAATAAAATAAAATAATAAATAATAAAAAATTTAAGTGAATAAATCGACGGATGAGATCAAGAGATGTCTTGATCCTCATCAACGGTCGAGATCATTTCTACATGGATCATTCGAACTAGCCGTTGGGATCATTTCCTTTATATAGGGTCTTAGGTGGTCATTTCAGATTCATTCGATCTGTGAGTCTAAGACTGAAGAAGCTCTCTTGTAAATCTGTTTCTGGTTAATAAAGGAAGACTTTGGGGTCCATATCTTGCTGGTGTTACTCTCTTGGAATGTTGTGAGATCATTTCATTTTTTGCATATGTTATTTTCAGCCATTAATATTAGCTTCTTATAGAGTATTGTGAGCACAGGTATCTTGTTCACTTGCTGGGGTTTGGGTGTTGTTAGGGTTTCTGAAGTAATGGCAGGTATCTCCATTACTGTTTGAGATCTAGCAGCATTTTTGCCCTCTTTGTTGACGGTTGTTTTGAGCTGTGCAGAAAACATTTTCTGAAGGAATTTTGTGGGCGTTCGGGGAAGTTCTCGGCTGAACCAACCAACTCCCGCAAGCATTTTTTGCTGAGCCCAGTTGGATTTGATCCTGGGTCTATCATTCGGTTTATTTATTTAATTTGCATGAGAAATTTTCTGAAGTTCTTCACAGTGAGAAATCTGAAATTTTTGTTTCGTTAAAATATTTCCGTTCTTATTGCTGAATCTGGCTGTTAAGGGGTCAAATCTGTAAATTAATTAGCTGATCTAGGGTTTTAATTTTTGCTTTATGCAGTTTTTTTATTAGGGTTTAGGGTTTTTTTTTTTTGGTTTCATTTTAGCACATTCATCTTTTTGAAGTTTTTTTTTTTTTAATCGCTGGATATCGTTTTGGTCATGTGATTTAGCTGATGATAGATGATTGCTGTTCATGGTCCACATTTTTTATATCACAATCTCTTAAGGCACTGGTCTGCTAAATTAATCAAATCCATCTAGTGCTTTTCATATCGTGTCTCGTGTCTCCCAACCAACTGGTCGACAGTTGGTCTCGTCATCTCTCAGGGACTACCCCCCTTAGCCGCGGGAGACAGGCTTAAACGGAGGGATCGGGGATCAGAGTGACAGCCCCCGGTCTGAGCGTTGTCGTGTCAATCTGCGCGACAACACTATTCATTTTCCAGGAAGTGTTCCTCCAAACATCAAGCCTTACAGATATCCCTTTGCACAAAAGAGTGAAATTGAACGTATGGTTGCAGAAATGTTAGAGGCTGGTATAATTCAACCTAGTCAAAGTTCTTTCTCTGCTCCAGTGGTATTGGTGCGCAAGAAGGATGGATCATGGCGCAAGTGTTGGGATTATAGAGAGCTCAACAAGCTCACTATTAAAGATAAATTTCCCATTCCTCTCATTGATGAATTATTGGATGAATTGCATGGAGAAATTTACTTCAGCAAGTTGGACCTTCATGCAGGATATCATCAAATCAGAATGAAGACTGAAGACATTCCGAAAACAACATTTAGAACTCATGAGGGTCATTATGAATTTTTGGTCATGCCTTTTGGCCTTACCAATGCACCTTCTACATTCCAAGGTTTGATGAATTCCATTTTCAAACCCTTCCTTAGAAAATTTGTGTTAGTATTTTTTGATGATATACTAATCTACAACAAGTCTTGGAAGGATCATGTTCAACATGTTGATAGAGTGCTCAGACTATTGGATGAGAAACAATTATATGCAAAAACCTCCAAATGTTTCTTTGGAGTACAAGAGGTGGAATACTTGGGTCATATTGTATCTCATGAAGGTGTTAAGGTAGACACTCAACAACAAAAAGTTCTCCAACTCTTAAAGGATAACCTCACGTTGGCACAAAATCGAATGAAACAACAGGAAAATCAACATCGCAACGAAAGAAGTTTTGATATAGGTGACTGGGTATTTTTACGAATACAACCATACAAACAAATGTCCCTCAAGCAAGCTAAGAAGGATAATAAATTATCTCCAAAGTACTATGGTATTTACAAGGCGCTGCAAAAGATTGGTACTATGGCATACAAATTGGAGCTTCCTGCATCTTCCCGAGTGCCCCCAGTTTTCCATGTTTCATGCTTAAAGAAGTTTATAAGTGACAAGCTCCCAATTCAAACAATATTGTTGGAACTTGACGAGGAAGGAAAAATCATATTGGAACCTGAAGCAGTCACGGAAACAAGAACCCGACAGCTACGAAATCGATCAATATTAGAGTATCTCATCAAGTGGAAGAACTTACCCGCTGAAGATTCCAGATGGGAGGACGATAATTTTATACAGAAGCATCCAAACTACTCAAGCGTTGAGGACAACACTTTTTGAAGGAGAGGGGCATGTTAGGTCCCTATACTACTAGTGTAACCCCTTATTGTGACGCAAGAGCATTCACCCAAGAGAAAATCATTGTAATTAAGTAGACATAGGGGGTCAGGAAGTTGGATTCCTAAGTGATAAATTAATACAATATTAGGCTTTTAAGTGAATTAATTAGATAATGGGAGGAAATTGTAAGTGCTCTCGAATAAATGAGAACATGAGTGGAAATAATGACAAAAGAGCCTAAAGTCAATTAGGACTCTTTAAACATTCCATGATTCAAGGGACAAGAGAGAGACTTTAGGAATGAAGTAGAAGTGGACAAAAGATTTAGGAGTCAGTACAGAGGATTTAGGAGTCAGTTTAGGATTTACCCCAAAATTAGTTCAACAGAACCATTCTCCATATATGTAAGCCTACGAGCAGAGTAGAGGGAAAGGCCATTGACATTGGAAAACATGCCTGTGCGAGACAGAGAAGTCTCGAATGTAATCTTTTCTCTTACATATATATACAGAGTTTATTTTTGACTGTGTCAGGGTGTGTGGTTCGCGTGTTTTATGGTCGATTATGATGTGAACTCGTAGGTTCTGTAGAAGAGAATTGCAGACAGAGTTCTGAAGAATACGCAGAGGAGAGAACGATTCGGATGAATCGTAAGGGATCTTAGAATCCAATTGATGAATAGAGTAAAGCTCTAAAGAAGTAGCGAAGTGAAGGTTCACAGAGGAGAGAAGTTGAGCAGAAGCGGAAGAATGAAACTCTGAGAAAACAACCCAAATCCATAGAGGAACGTTGAGAAGATAGCGAAAACATAAGCAAAGAGAAAAGCGGAGAAGCGAAGAGGAGTCGCGTAGCGGAAACAACGAAGGACGAAAGTTTTTGAAGAACCTCAATCACAAAGGAAAATCGAAGAAATAAGCGGGAAAAATCCAGTGGAAGGAAGAACAGAAGAGTTAAGAATCGGCACACAACAACCGTTAAATCTCATAGATCAACGATCGAGATTTGATCGCATCGGCGGAAACCCTTTTAGAGATATCAGAACCAAGCTTTGGCAGTTGCGATGAGCGATCGCGATTGATCGTGGACCGTTGGATCGGGACCAAATCTACGGTCCTAATCTAATCGCAAGTTGGAAGTTGGAGATGTAAAGGGATAGTGCGATGAAATGCGACATGTCGATGGCCGAACTTCGATATGTTGGCATTATGATACAGGTGTTGTCCTTGATGGCAACTTACTAAGATGACAGATCACAGTTCAGGCTCATAGAATGAAGAAAAAGAGATATACGCAGGTTCCCCTTGATAAAGCCGCGTATACACGCGGGTTAGCCGACCAAAAGATGCGTATACGTATACATGCACTTTCATGCAAGGGAAGGCGCGTACATTGGGTTTTGGTCCATGGTATTTAGTCCTTGGTATTTGGACCTATGGTTTTGGACCATGGTATCTCGTCCGATGTGTTGAACCCAGGTATTGGGTCCATGGTATTGATTCTCTATGGTTTTGGACCATGGTATTGAGTAAGGCCTAAGACTATAAAAGGAGGAGAAGATCATTAGGCAAATGCACTGAAAAAGTCTTGAATATCTGATGAAGTATGAGATCCAATATGCAGGTTATGGGTTCATAATGCTTTGCTTGATCTGAGCTAAGGAGGAATCTCAGCGGTTGATGGAGAACAAGATCTAAGGATAGATCGGGATCTAATGGCTTGGAATGAATCATCTCTATACGGTTTGATCATGCTTATTCTAGATCTGTATACTGACGCATGTAATGTTCTGTAAATATTCTGATCTGGGTATAACTCAAGTTTTGGAATAGCTGCAAATCATGAATGAATATTTACAGATGTATACGTTGGTTGACTATGATAAAAGCACGTACATACGCAGGTTAGATACATCTAAGTAGCGTATACCATATGAACTATGATGTTTGAAGTTACAGGTGGTTCTGGTTGTTGATGCAAAGTTCTGAGTTCTGGTGTCAGTATTCTGCATATTCAGATTGATTGATTGTGTTTAGCTTCAGTGTTGATGGATGAGATCTAATAATGGATCTGGATCATAATGACTTATCTTTATGTGATCTGATCTGGTGGTTAACACACATATTATCCTTGTATATGTAATGATCTGGTTATGTCTGAAGTCAGGAAGTGCAGCGAAGACATAAGTAAGTAATTAATGACATATACGCTGGTTTGCTTTGGTGAAGTTGCGTATACACATTGGTTCGACTCTTCCAAGTAGCGTATGCACTCTGATGCATGATTTTTGATGATTCAGTTAGTTCTGAACATAGTTGCAGAGTTCTGTGTTCTGCTCTGTGTTCTGGTGATTGCAGTTTGTTGACAGGGTTTCAGTGATTCAGTATTGGGTGTTTCAGAGATTGATGATGCTAGTGTTGATTGATTATGTGCTTCAATGATATTGATGGGTCCAGTATGAAAATTGGATGAAACGTGGCCTTCAGATTACGGTGTTGTGCTTCAGGAGTATCTAGTCTGAAAATTTATGAAACATGGTACCTAGAGGAAGAAAGAGAAGGTTGTAGCCTTCTGTAGGTCGGCACCTACGTACTAGTACATCAGCTAGTACAAGAGCTAAGGGGGTGGTAGCTCCCTTCCAGTAGTAGTTTGAAAACGAGTGAAGGTTGGAGCATTCAGTAGGCCGGCACCTACGTACTAGTAAAAGGATCGGCTAGTACAAGAGTTAAGGGGGTTGCAGCTCCCTTCCAGGAGAAGCTGGAGAACGAGAGAAGGTTGTAGCATTCTGCAGGTAGAAGTCTGTGTACTGGTATAAGACTGCACCAGTACAAAAATATTGTAAAAAGAAGTTGCTTATTAAAAGAGGATAGAGACGACTTGCAGCAAGTGGTTTTCACCCACATTGGGTTTCCACCTTATATCATGGTGTTCATGTGTGCTTCTTGTGTGTGATGATCTGTTCTATTTTACTGCACCTGTTTACTATTCATGTGGTTAATAAAAGTTTTGATGCACTAATTAAAGATCAACATTTAATGGATTAACTGAATTATAAGTTTACTAGATATATGCTAGTTGCATTAGACACAGTTGCGTGTACACGCAGGTTCCCTTCACTAAAGTAGCGTATATGAATCTGAGTATGGAAATGAAAAAGTGTTTGATTTGATAATATTGATTCACCCCCCCTCTCAGTGTTATTTCCAACACGATATAGTGATAGCCGATCGGAGTTCGAAGGAGGAACTTTGCAGAGGACCCGATGATATATAGATTTGGGTCTATACATTTTAAAGTCCGGTATATGTGAGTCGGAGCGGGATTTCCATGGTTTCCTTTGTATTCCTGTATTTCTTATATTTCCCGATAATATGAATGAGTAGGGGTTTAATGTAAAAGAACTTATATATGTGTTTCGATAGACGCGTATCGGAGGAAGAAGGGGTGATGAGGTATATACGTATGACCGTTGAAGGAGTGATGGCCAATTGCGATGGAGGTAGCCTCGGGGTCTGCGCAGAGGCCGTATAAAGTTGAAAAAGGTATGGTTTGTGCGTATTTTCCTTTGTAAAAGGGTTATAAGGGAAAAAAACGCCGATAGAGCATTTTATGCGATAAACATAGGTTAGCTAAGGTGTAAAAGAGGAAGGCTATATATATACGCCCTAAGAGCTTAAGCTAAGGTTTTTGGGAGTAAATGAGTCCCAATAGGAGGGTTTTAATTCTTGATAGAAGGATTTAGATCAATGGAGGTTTGAGGATTAGTTTAAATCTTGATAGAAGGTTTTGGTGGGGTGATTGAGTTCCGATACAAAGGAACTGTAAAAAGGGGGCCTTAACCATTGATATTATGAAAATTTGACTCCTTTGAGAGTCAATTACTTGGGACAGAGGTATTTATGCATATTTATGCATACTGTGGGTATGTGCGGGGGTAACCCGACATCATTAGTGGTATCAGAGCTGAATTGAAATAAGAGTGAGGAAATATTTCTGTGAAAAGGAGGTTACCACAGAAGAAGGTAATGTGCATAACTTAATGGATGAATGATAGAGACTACAACAGAAGACTGTAAGGAGAACTTTTGTAGCAGTTCCAACAGAGGCTTGGAATAAACAGGAATAGAGGATTCCTTGAAGGAAAGAGAAAACAAGATTGCTTAATGCAAGTTCTGAAGGGAAGAGGACTTGGAGACAAAACAGAGAACAAGTGGTGAAACAAGATCATGCTGAGATCTTGAAGGTGAGATAGTGTGTTCTGTTTTAAATTGAGAATATGTGTTTTTTATACTAATGCACAGGTGACAGCAAGAGAAGCTGTGAGAGGAGAACCAGATGTGTTCTTGAAGACAAAGTAAGGAAAACACTCTGATGGAGAAGTGGCAGTGAACCTGAAGAATCCAACAAGAGATTGGACAGAGAGGACAGCTGAAGTGTTCTCAAGAGAGAGTGAGAGATTGCAGAAGCCTAGAAGGAGCAAAGGTGTTGCTCAAGAGGAGGTTCTAGATAGAGGACCGTGCTTACCAAAAGTCTGAGTGAGGAGAGCTTAGTGAGGTAAGATTGCAGCGAGGAGGACTAGCTGTTGTAGAGGCTTGTTGTAGATGAGTAAGGAGCTCATGAAGAAAGAGTAGAAGAAGATGACTACTGATAGTCATAACAAAGGTTCAGAGAGAAGCCACAACAGAAGAAAGATGAAGAAAGAGGATGCCAAGGCAAATGGCAAGAGGATGAGTCAAGAGGAAATTGACAAGGAGATTGCAGAGTTAAAAGAACAACTCGATGCATTGAGGAGAAAACTTGAGGAAAGCCAGAGACTAGGTTGGGTCTTGAGGAAGAAGCCAGTGAAGTGGCATGAGATGCAGAGAAGGCTACAACAAAAGCAAGTGAAGTGGCTGATGGGAAAACTCAAGGAAGTTGAGTTAGAAATGGAAGAGTACATTTGTGAACCAGAACAAGGAGAAATTCTGGGAGAGAGTGAAGACTTGAAGACTGGAACTTCAAGTGAGGCCAAAGGGTCACATGGTTTTAAAACTGACAATTTGTGTATGTTTGCAGGTGAAACATGTAAAGAAGGACAATTTGCTGATATTGTCATGAAGAAGAAAGAAGACCAGCAGAATCTAAATTCTGTTTTGGAAGAAGATGAGATAGATAGATCTCATATACAACTGGAGAAAGATATCAAGCAACCAAGGGAAGGGCTTGAGGAGATTGAAGAGGAGACCATCGAAGGATTTCTGAGTAATAAAGAGAACTTGGAACAGCAAGGAGATATGATGGTTGAACCATCAAGTGAGACCATAGAGTCTTATGTTTTTAAAACTGATAGTTTGTGTATGATGGTAGATATTGTAGGAGAAAAGCAGCCTTTTGAAGATATCTTCAGAGAAGATGAAGATCTAGAAATAAAAGGTGACAAAGAAAACTTCTCAGAAGAAGAAGAATTTGACTGCATACAGAAGGAAAAGTCTATGGAGGAGTCTAAAGAAGCTGTCATGGAGATGAGGAATCAGGATCTTATTCTGATGAAGAATGAAGAAATATTGTCTCAGAAAGGTAATCAAATGAGTTTGATTAATGTTATTGATGAAAAACAAATGCAGGAGAATGTTAATGAAGATGATGAGACAAGGTTAACTCTGGGAGAAGAGTTACAGAGGGACAGCAAGGCAAAATGTACTGAAGAAGAAGGACATCTACTGAAAGATGTTAAGGAAGAAGAAGTCTATGCAAAAGACTTAGCAAAGGGAGAAAGGACATCTGATGATCTATCCATAACAAGGGAAGGTATGGAGAATTGTGTGAAATTTCCAAAATCTACTCCAATTGAAATTATTGAGTTATATAGAAAATTAGATTTTCAAAGAAGGGAGTTGGAAAGACAGAGGATAGATGTTCAAGAGAGATTGTTGAAAAGGGAAGACAAAAGAATTGTCATGAATGACAGTCATCAGAAAAAGGAAATGATAATGAGAGTTCAGCAGATTGACACTGCAAAAGAAGGAGTTCACTATAGTGGACAAGAGCAGGAAGACATCATTAGGACAGATGGTGTGGAAGAGAGACTAATGGACAGTCTCATGAATTCTTTTGAGAGTTCAAATCAGTATACTGATGTGTTGACAGAGGAGAAAGAAACAGTGCAACAAACTGAATTATTGCCAAAGGAAAACAAGGCACAATAGCCTTGTGTTTTTAATTTTAACAAGTGTTTTGTGAGTGCAGGTTTTGTTGTAAACGTTGGAGGAGATTTGGCATAGCTAAGCCACTTAAAGATGAAAGAAGGAGATTCTGTGGAAGAATTCAATCCATGGAGCAGAGATGTTAAATTGCTGGAGAGAGTGCTGAACAATCATGATTCAGTGCAAGAGGGTAAGGATGATAGGGAAGCAGCAAGCAAATTAAAAGTTGGAGCAAACAAATCAAAAGTCAGCCTAAAAGACAACATAAAAGTCAGCATAGAAGTTAGCAAAGCAAGCAAGGAAAAAATTGGAGTAAGTGAAAGTAATCAACAACAGTTTGAAGAACTAGTGGATAGCAGCAACAACATGAAGCAAAGAGAAAGAGGAAGAAATAAGAAACAGAACATGGGCCAGTCCAAAGCTGTACTGGAAACAAAGATTGAAGAAATGTGGCAGCTAATGATGAAGCAGTTCAAATGGAGGAAAATGATAGCAACAAAAAGAAAGATCAATTAGAACTTGAATCTGATTGACAAGAAAAAGAAGATGGAGCAAAAGACAACAAAAGTACAACAACAAGAAGGGAACAAGACATGTGGACAGTTACAAAACAAAGTGTGGGATCCAGGAAGACAAGATCATAAGACACATGATTAGGAGATCATGAATATTTTCTACTTTGGGAGTTTGATGTAGGAGCATTCACCCAAGAGAAAATCATTGTAATTAAGTAGACATAGGGGGTCATGTATTTTTAGGAAGTTGGATTCCTAAGTGACAAATTAATATAATATTAGGCTTTTAAGTGAATCAATTAGATAATGGGAGGAAATTGTAAGTGCTCTCTAATAAATGAGAACATGAGTGGCAATAATGACAAAAGAGCCTAAAGTCAATTAGGACTCTTTAAACATTCCATGATTCAAGGGACAAGAGAGGTGACTTTAGGAATGAAGTAAAAGTGGACAGAAGATTTAGGAGTCAGTACAAGGGATTTAGGAGTCAGTTTAGGATTTACCCCATAATTAGTTCAACAGAACCATTATGCATATATGTAAGCCTATGGGCAGAGTAGAGGGGAGAGACCACTGACATTTAAAAATAGGCCTGTGCGAGACAAAGAAGTCTCGAATGTAATCTTTTCTTTTACATATATATACAGAGTTTATTTTTGACTGTGTCAGGGTGTGTGATTCGCGTGTTTTATGGTCGATTATGATGTGAACTCGTAGGTTCTGTAGAAGAGAATTGCAGACAGAGTTCTGAAGAATACGCAGAGGAAAGAACAATTCGGAGGAATCGTAAGGGACCTTAGAATCCAATTGATGAATAGAGTAAAGCTCTAAAGAAGTAGCAAAGTGAAGGTTCGCAGAGGAGAGAAGTTGAGCAGAAGCGGAAGAATGAAACCCTGAGAAAACAACCCAAATCCATAGAGGAACGCTGAGAAGTTAGCGAAAACATAAGCAAAGAGAAGAGCGGAGAAGCGAAGAGGAGTTGCGTAGCGGAAACAGCGAAGGACGAAAGTTTCTGAAGAACCTCAATCACAAAGGAAAATCGAAGAAATAAGCGGAAAAAATCAAGTGGAAGGAAGAACAGAAGAGTTAAGAATCGGCGCACAACAACCATTAGATCTCATAGATCAATGGCCGAGATTTGATCGCATCTGTAGCAACCCTTTTAGAGATGTCAGAACCAAGCTTTGGCAGTTGCAATGAGCGATCACGATTGATCGTGCATTGTTGGATCGGGACCAGATCTACGGTCCTGATCTAATCGCAAGTTGCAAGTCGGAGATGTAGAGGGACAGTGCGATGAAATGTGACACGTCGATGGCCGAACTCCGATATAGCGATAGCCGATCGGAGATCAGGCCGATTGGAGTTCGAAGGAGGAACTTTGCAGAGGACCCGACGATATATAGATTCGGGTCTATACATTTTAAAGTCCGGTATATGTGAGTCGGAGCGGGATTTCCATGATTTCCTTTGTATTCCTGTATTTCTTATATTCCCCGATAATATGAATGAGCAGGGGTTTAATGTAAAAGAACTTATATATGTGTTTCGATAGACGCGTATCGGAAGAAGAAGGGGTGATGAGGTATCTACGTATGATCATTGAAGGAGCCATGGCCGATTGCGATGGAGGTAGCCTCGGGGTCTGTGCAGAGGCCGTATAAAGTTGGAAAAGGTATGGGTTGTGCGTATTTTCCAGGGTTGCAGGAATCGCCCCCCCCCCGGAGGATCCAAACCCGGAACCGCGGATCGGAGCGAACCGTCCCGGAATCCAATTTGGAAGCGCGATTCGGAGGAGGAGGTGGCGCGGTTCCGGAATTTAAATGCGATTCCTGCCTTTTGGGTTGCGGCCACCCCGGAACCGCGGATCGGAGGGCGGTTCGGGCACGGGGTGGCGCCACGCTTCCGGCCCGGAACCGCACGCCACCCGCACGCCACCCAGGCGATTCCGGAAGCAACCCCGCGGCCTCCTTTTTTTTAATTTATTTTTTTTAAATTTGTTTTAATATGTGACTTAACTAGCATGAGGGGGTGGGTTAGGTTAGTTTAGGGTGAGTCTAGGGTGACTTTAGAAAAGAATAAAGCCCCCATTCTCTTCTCATTTTCTCACTTTGAGTTTATGAGAGTTGGAGAAGAGAAGAGAGGAGAGGAGAAGAGAAGAGAGGAAAGGAGAGGAGAAGAGAGGAGAGCTTGGAGGAGTGAAGAAGGAGGAGCTAGGAGAAGGAGGAGGAGCTTGGAGCAAGAGCTTGGAGGACTTCATCTACAAGAGCTAAAGAGGTAAGTTCAAACCCCAAGCTCCCTTGTTTTTTTGAAAAAAAAATTGTATTTTTCTCCTCCCTCTCCTACTCTTTCCCATTGTTTCTACTTGCTCCTTTATTTACAGGTTGTCCACCACCTATATCCATATTCCAAGATGGTGTTCTTTTGGCTTCTATGTATCATTCCACTCTTGGTTTTAATGATGGCAAGGGTGAGGAATAGAGGGGAAGAGGAAGGGGATGAACTTGGTCCTAATAGTAGTGACCCAATGTATGATGAGGAGGAAGGGTTTGAAGAGGAAGGGGATGAACTTGAAGAGGACACTGAAGCACAAGATGGGAAAGGTACATCAAATCCCTTGTGGAACTATGTGACCAAACTTGAAGGGGGAAAGGGTGGTGGATCTTACAAATGGATGTGCCCTCATGATTGTCATGGAGGAAAACCATATACGGGTTCATATACCCGTCTGAGGAGGCATTTTTGTGGGGTGCTAGAGAGTGATGAAAAAAAGGGTTCTGTGGGGGTAGCCATTTGCCCAAAAATTTCAAGTGAACAAAGACAAAAATACATCAAAATAGAGATGGCTGCACAACAAAAAAACAAGAAACAAAAAACTCATTCAGAATCAAGTGCAACCTCTAAATTTGGTAGTTGCCCATCTCCTTATGGTACTTCTGCAACCTCTGGAGGTAGAAAAACAATAGGGGATTTCCTTAATGTTACTGGGAGGGATGATGTGGATGGAAAGGTAGTCCGTTTTCTTTGTGCTTGCGGTGTACCATTCAATGTGCTTCGCTCTCCCTATTGGCATGACATGGTAAAGGCCATCAATGAAGCCCCAAAAGGATACAAGGCCCCCAACTATGAGAAAGCTAGAACAGTGTTATTAGAAAGAGAAAAAGCTAAGGTTCAAAGAGCTGTGACACGTTTTACACATGAGTGGGTGGATTATGGGGTATCCATTGTATCAGATGGGTGGACAAATATTAGAAACCAACATTTGATAAATGTTCTTGGTGTTTCTTCTAAGGGTGCAGTATTTATTGCATGTCATGACTCCTCCTCCATCAGTGCAACTGCACAAAACATTGCAGATCTCCTATTGAAATCAATCAAAGATGTTGGTCCGAATAATGTGGTTCAAGTGATCACAGATAATGCAGCAAATTGTAAGGCAGCAGGAAAAATTATTGAGCGTACTCATCCACACATCTTTTGGTCTGGGTGCCTGGTTCACACATTGAACCTTTTGATGCATGATATTGTGAAACACAAAGAATGTGGGTGGATTGCTGAGGTTTACAGGAAAGGGAAGCAGCTCATTAAATTCATCACAGGGCATACAAGGGTAAACTACTTCTATGGCACTTACTCCAAGTTGCAATTGCTTAAAATTGCAAAGACAAGATTTGCTAGTTATTACCTCACCTTTAGGCGGCTAGTGAAGGTGAGACAAGCTTTAACTAATCTGGTGTGTGCTGAAACATGGGATGAAATTAACCAGTGTACAGATGGTGCTACTGCTAATGTAGTCAAGGACACTGTTCTTGACACTTACTTTTGGTCACAGGTTAAATATGTTTTGCAATTCACCAAACCAATTTATTACATGATCAAGTTTGCAGATTCAGATCGACCAGTAATTGGGGAGGTGTATGAGCAAATGGATAGCATGTTGGGGCAGATTAAAGACATTGTTGAGCCTAGAGATACCACCTTGTACAATTATATTCGTGAAGAGGTGGAAAAGCGATGGGATATGCTAAATGTTCCATTGCATGCATTAGCATATGTTTTGACACCTAGGTATTATCATCCATCATGGCTTTCAAAACCAGCACCTGGGGGGGGAAGCAGGAAAAAACCACACCAAGATAAAGAGGTTCACGAAAAATATATGGCTGCATTGAGTAGATTAATCCCTGATAATGAGGAGGCTGCATTGGTACGGAGACAGGTGAGCAACTATACGCTCAACACTGGTCCATTTGGGAGCATGCATTCAATTGAAGATCGAGAGCATTTTTCTGCTCTTGAGTGGTGGAACATGCATGGAGGGCCTACTCCACTTCTACAGAGTTTGGCATTGCGTGTGCTATCACAGGTGGTAAACACTTCTTCTGCAGAGAGGTGTTGGAGCTCTTATTCTTTCATCCACAGTGTTAAAAGGAACAGGTTGAGTTTAGATCGGGCAGAGAGCTTGGTTTATGTTCATTACAACTTGCGATTGTTGTCCCATTACTGTGAAGATGCAAAGTCTAATAAAGACTTGTTGACTTGGGACAAGCATCCAGAGGAGCCCAATTTGGAGGATGGAGTGTTGCAACTAGAGCAATTAGAGGATGCTCTTATCCAGGTATGTCCATTGTGGTATGAATTTTCCAATTTTCCCTTATAAAGCATTTCTCTAATTCATGTTTTTAATTTTTTTGTTAACTAGTGTTTTTTTTTTTTTGCATGAATTTTTTGAGCGATTCTAGGATGATGATGACCGTGTTGATATGCCACCACCCCCACCCCCATCTGGTCCTAGGTTCCATGGTTCAACACCAACAGCAGGGGGTTCTTCTTCATCAGTTCCAGTGCCACGACTTACACAGGGACCATCTTCTTCATTGCCACCACGTGGAGGCACGCCATCACGTTCTATTCGTGGTGGAAGGAGGAGAGATTAGTAGATATATTCACAATCTACTTCTTTTTGTCATAGTCTATAGATTACTCATTAGACTTGTAGACTTGTGAATTTGAATTTTGAACCTTTTTGGCTTGGCGGTGACCATGTGACATATTTTGTAAACATTATTATTTGAATTTTGGACATGACAAATGTTGACAGTTGCTCACTTGCTAGATAAATCATAATATGCTCTATGTTTTATGTTTTATAATATGCTTAAATGTTTTATGTTTTATAATATGCTTAAAAATTTGATGTATGTTTGTAATAGCTAGAATATAGATGATTGTTGTACATACTAGTAACTACAATGGAATCATGGATGCCATATCTATCTTGATTTATGCAAAAATATGCATGTTTTCATGTCTTCTACAATTAATTTGGTATTTGGGATGTTTGTTTTGAGTATAAATGCAAAAAAATATATAAAAATATATATATATATAGCAGACGCTTCCGCGGACGCTTCGCTCCCTAGATTTTTGGAAAATGACGCTTCCGCGCTTCGCGCTTCCGCTTCGCTCCCGCTTCGTGCAACATTGGTATTTTCCTTTGTAAAAGGGTTATAAGGGAAAAAAATGCCCATAGAGCATTTTATGCGATAAACATATGTTAGCCAAGGTGTAAAAGGGGAAGGCTATATATATGCGGCCTAAGAGCTTAAGCTAAGGTTTTTGGGAGTAAATGAGTCCCGATAGGAGGGTTTTAATTCCCGATAGAAGGATTTAGATCAATGGAGGCTTGAGGATTAGTTTAAGTCTCGATAGAAGGTTTTGGCAGGGTGATTGAGTTCCGATACAAAGGAACTGTAAAAAGGGGGCCTTAACCATTGATATTATGAAGATTTGACTCCTTTGAGAGTCAATTACCTGGGACATAGGTACTTATGCATATTTATGCATATTGTGGGTATGTGCGGGGGTAACCCGACATTATATTGTTATTAGTGCAACCCCTTATATTATTGTTATGCCCCATAGAAGCCCACTATTGTTATTATTGTGCCCTTACATTATTATTGTTATGTCGGCTCTGATTACATTATGACCCCTTAGACTCCTATATATAGAAAGGAGGTATTGTCTTTTGTATCATCCAAGAATTGTTCATTAGTGTAATGTAAAGGAGGTTGCCCCCTCGAAGAGGCTTATTTCTAAGGCGTTTATCTATCTTTTCTATCTTTTTGTGAGCTAGTTTCATAACACATATATTTCCAATCTTGTACTTTATTGCATATCTTCAGAAGGTCCAGCATATCCTCAGGGGGAGCATGGTCAATATGCAGATTTCATGATTCATATTCAGCGGATCAGACCTACAACAATGAGCACTACAAGGGAAATACTTCATTCAGCCTGGTTCAGCCTTTTGCCCTTAATGTCCAAGGGGGAGAGAAGCTTGGTGTTTGGAGAGAGTGTTTGGAAAGAAGACTTGGTGTTTGCAGGTGTGTTGAAATTGGCAACTAGGGCCAAACTCCATGTGGGTCATATTAATTAATGGCAGCTGATATTTTTCTTGGATCCCTCTCATCGGGAGGTGTAGGATTGATCTAAAGATCATCCGATTCTGATAAGTATTCATGGAGATTTGAATTTATTTGTGTTACGGGACAATTCGTCAAGGTCGGCCAGCAACCAAATAAACCCCACATGTGCTCAGCGTTTTAGTATAAACTTGAAAGTCATTTGGACACACTCACTTGGGATCTCTTCCTCTCTACTTGTATTTGGGTTTTGGTGGGAGGAGAGGTCCTAACGGACAACGTTGCCCTAACGGAGAAAGGTTCTACGCTATCATAGGAGATGGCCTAGAAGGCTCTACACTGTCATGGAGGACAACCCTTATCTCAGCCACAAGGAAGCCCTAACGCTGCGCTTTGGAGAAGTACGCAGTCAAGAAGGGTAGCAACGTAAGCCCTTTAACACAGCCATGGTAGAAGCCTAAATGCCCTACGTGGAGGAGAAAGAGTCCACCTATAGTAGCCCTAATCCCTTGCTGCAACAAGAAAGGGAGATTCTAAGACAGCGTGGAGGAGGCTGAGTTTACTGTTGGAGCTGTAGTGACACTTTGGTGGAGGCCGAGAGACTGTCATGGATGCCGCAGGCTGTCTTGAGGGCCGAAGGCATAGTTTTATGGGGCTATAACCCTTGGAAAGGGCTACGCAGCAAGTGATAGGCTTGCTGTAGCAAGCCGCGGTCCCTATCACACCTACAGGTCTATGTTAGGAGGGTGTAAGGCCTGCTGGGGTATGACAAGCCAATGTGGGATGTAGGAGTGCTGAAGAAGGGTGACTGTAGCCTTGGTAGGGATGTTGCAGATGATGCGTGAAGGCTGGTAGGATTGTCATTGATGCCCTAACCAGTCCATGACCACATTGTGAAGGCTGTCCGAACAACAACATGATATGATATGATGTGACAACATTGTGGTGAATGTTGTAGCATGATGATGGGTATAGTGATGAAGTGTATCACAGCACAATGGTGAGGTGCAACAGTATGATATGTTGCAGCAGCATGATGTATGCAACCGTAAGTTCATAGTGCTGCAAAAGTATAACACATTGGGACAACAGTATGGTACTTGGTGCAATAAGTACACAAAGCAGCTATGGTGCAACAAGCACATGGGTGACAGCATGGTGCAGCAGTGGCACAAGGTACAACAGTGCCAAACACTGGGACAATAGTGCAGTAGTATGATGTGTACATCATGGTCATAAGGTCCAACATTGTGATGATGGGTGCAACACGGTGAGGTGCAACATGATAACGAGATGCAACACAATGATAGGTGAAGGAGTCACCTTGGAGAATCAGTTGAAGCAACATGTTTTCAACTGATCTCATGTATCATCTTCTTAGAGATGATCTATGCTCTTATCTAGATAAGTCAAGGTGTTGACTTCTGTTATAAATGTAATATCTCTCTCTCTCTCTGCTGAACTATTGAATAACGTATAAGAAGAATTGGTCAAGGGTTTCCCCACATTGGGGTTTGTCCTTGGCTAGCGCCACATCTTGTGTCCTCTTGTCTTGGCTTATGTTTATGTTCTATCTGCAGTTTACTTTAATGCTGATGTGATTGCTAATCTGGAAAAGATATTGAGCTAACTGTGAAAATTGAAATAAATTGCTCTAAGCATATAACATAGCTAAAATTAATAGTTTGCGTGTATTTTCTGGTGGTGTCCAAACACCAAAGTGGTTGCCATCAAATCCAAAGGGGGAGATTGTTGGCATTATGGCTAATGTGTTGTCCTTGATGGCAACTTGCTTGATAAATATATACTCATAGTTCCACCAAGTTTCTGGGAAGTGGGGACGGGGGAGTGGGGAAACGTAGGAGTGGCCTATGCAAAAGCTCCCCACCAATTTTTAGGAAACGTGGGGGGACATCAAGGTCTTTAACACAAGGGACCCCGACAAAAATAGTAAAATACTAAAAAATTATAAATATATCATTGAAATTTTATAATTTAACTGTCTTTATCATTATATAACACTTACATCATGAAGGATAAATCAATGAATCATATAACTGAAACAAATTTAAAACGAAAAGCATGATACAATCATACATGTAATTGTAACATTGTACAATGAAAATAAAAGTTTAAACCATATTGAAGTTCCAACTGTGAATACTGAATATTGAAATAAAAGTTTAAACCATATTGAAGTTCCAACTGTGAATACTGAATATTGAAATAAAAGTCAAGTTTGATACATCAAGATTCAAATTTTTATAGCGTCAAGTCTAATATATCATATATTAAGATTCAAAACAAACTAAAGTCTACAACTGAAGTCCGAAACAGAAAATCTGATAACATAAGAACATATCAAATGACAAATGAGCATAATTGCTCAAGCTAATGCCCCGCTAGTCTCTGCATCCAACTACTACATGAATAAATCAGGGTCAGCCATGTCACCATGTGAATTAGAAACACTTGCATTCTCAAACATGCTAAGTTGCACACCAACCAACCCCATCTATGTCTCATCAAGTCCCTCTCCATATCTACCTGTGCATCATCCTCTGGATCAACATCCCATGATTTGACTTTTTCTTTTAATGATTTGATCTCGATTTTTTTGGAAATGCAGGAAATGTTTCATCTTTTGGGAGGAAATGCCCCCTTCGAGTTTCCTTGCGTTTCCATTTTTTAGGGACATGGGGAAACGTCCCCTAGACGTCCCCACGTCCCCTGAGCATAAGGAAGCGCGGGGACGTGTTTTGCAAGTGGGGGGACGCGTTCCTGTGGAACACTGGATATGCTTGATGACAACAGTGTGATCATATGAGCGTGGAAGTATAGCGGATAACAAGTACAGAGAAGTGACAATTCAATTACAGATGAATGACAAAAGTAAAGTTTGAGAAAGTATATGTGGTTCCTGTGAAGAAGAGTCACGTACATACGCAGGTCTTGTGAGTAAAATTCACGTACAAAATCCGAACCATGGAAATTTGGATACTAGAGGTCATTACCATGGTATTGGCCCATTGTAATTGGAGCGGCAATGTTCATTTGATCCTGTCAACAAATACTAATGACTTTACCAAAGAATTTGCCTAAGGTATTGGCTAAGGCAAAAACTATATAAGGAGTTGGAGATCAAGGTGTTTAAGTGTGCAAGTAATGGATTATTTATGTGTGATCTGATCTGGAACACGGGTGCACCAAGGAACAAGGTGAAGACTCAGATCTGAAGATATGTTGAAGTATATGGTTGATTGATTTACTTGTTGAAAATATCTAAATAACTAATAATGATGGATATGTGATTATAGTAACTCTGTGATCTAAATGATTTTTCAGAAGTCTGTAGTTCTGACAGTAAAGGTTGCAGAATGTGAGTTGTGTTTGCAGTGAAAGTATGCTTCAGTAATTTAAGATCTATATGCTGGTTTGCTTTTGAATAGTCGCGTACATACACAGATCTATTTCTGTTAAGTCGCGTGTATAGTCTGAGATATGTTCTTCAGTACATTGAGATCTGTACGCGTGTGTTGCACATGATAAGCTCGTATATACGTTGGTCTGCTTAATAACAGTCACCTATTTATTCTTAGTTATATCTGGTCATGGTTTGCAGTGCTGCTTGATGATAACAATTGATGAGTTCTATTGTATTTACTACTGTCTGTCACTGATGTCTTTTTGTATCTGGCAATATTTATTTGATTGGTTGTGCATTGATTGGATCTGGTTGTAATGGTTGGTTAAGATTGGTTTGTTGCAATATTTAGTTGGTTTATAGTGCTCCAGTGATTCAGATTTTGAGATTCAGTTTTTCAGTTTGGTTTTAAACATAATGTTGGGTGTGGGTCCAGTTTGAAAATATGATGAAAGGTGGCCTACAAGTTTTGATGTTTTGGGACAGGTGGATCCAGTATGAAATATTATAAAATGTGGTCTACAAGATGTGTTGAGCGTTGGAGCCTTCAGTAAGGGAGTCAGAGCTTTCTTCCAGTGGTAGCTAGTAAATTTGTTCAGGGGGTAGGTGCTCCCTTTCAATAAGAGTCAGTAAACAAGATTAGGGGGTTGTAACTCCCTTCCAGTGGGTACTGGAGAACGAGTGGAGGTTGTAACCTCTTGCAGGTGAGTGTGCGTGCTGGTAAGATTTTGTGCTAGTACAAAATGTAATGACGATTTTCTTTATATAATAAGAAAGAAGACAAAAACGATGACGACGGTGGTTTTCTCCCACATTGGGTTTCCACCTAAAATCTTGGTGTTCATATGTGTTGATATGTTGCTTATGTGTTGTGATTTATTTGTTCTTTACTGCATACTAGATGGTTAATGAATTAATATTGCAATGGTTAAGTTAACTCCCTGATGGAAGTTATGAAAATAAGTGCACCGGATATATGATGTTTTCCTTCACTGAAGTCGCGTACACACGCTGGTTGCATAAAGAACAATAGTGTACAAAATTCAGAATATGAAATGAAAAGTTAAGGTGGATTAAAATACTGATTGAACCTTCCCCACCCCCCTGTCTCAGTGTTTTTCTTAACAACACTATGGTGCATACAAAGAACCAAGCACAGTGCATGATAAATGCTTCATCTAATAAATACAGCTCAGTTCATTGTGTATCATAAATGATGCCTGATACATAATATCAACTAGTAAATCTCATCATAAGCAGCCAAAATACGTCATAAATTCATCAACTAAAAGCAACAATAGTTCATTATACAGTCAACGTGAGAGGAACACTTATCTCAAATCTAGATAGCAACTGATTCAGGGACGATGGTTCTCCTCCCAATTGTAGACAGGCTGCAATCGGTCCCTTGTGCAGCTGTCAACCCTGAGCTAGATTCCACGGCATAAGGGGACGGCTCCGAGGACAAGCCTAAGCTGCTAATCGATCCAGGAATTGTAATGACTGAAAGTTCCCTCCTGGCTGAGTACGCTTCCTCCCACTCTGTTTTTCCCCTTTCTTCCTCGCTACCTCAAGATGGGTACATGTATTAAAACCAAAATTGAATCCCACCAGCAATGCCAGCCCGACCTCTGGAAGAACATGGAGAATATGGCCCTCTCTTCAGCAGAGCCCCCCCCCCCCCCCAAAAAAAAAAAATGCGGATTCTCGCTAGGGGAATGAATACGCACCATAACTCGACCTCTCTCCACTGAGTAAACTCTCAGCTGTTCAAACTCATCTTGCTGGTAGTTAGTGTCCAGTTTGGTCCAAATTCTTTGGACCAATAAAACATGTACCATCTGTCCTCTGTTTCCAGATTTTTGTGGTGATTGGCCTTGTCATCATTAGTTGGTTTTTGTATTTTCCAGCCAAGTCTTGTAGGCCAATCAACTTAATGCCACGTAACCTTTTTCCCCCTTGCTTGCCATTTGTCCCAAGCTGCATGTCCTCAGCCTTGGAATCAATGTCCCTTTGACTCAGCCCATGTTTAATTTATTTAATTTACGATAAGCGGGAGAATGTAACCAGGGTTATTAGACTGAGGTACCAATGTCAACATGTCTCAGTCACTAAGAAATGCTTTTCTCTAAATTGCGTTATTTTTTCCTTAGGCTGCCTTTTATAATTCTTTATTGAGCTAAATCCGTAACCCTAATCTCCAACGTTATTGATGGTTGAGATTAGAATCATTAGATCTCATCTCATTTGAGACCAATGGTTGAGATTAAGTCCAAGTTACTATTGTAATTAATTTGCATTTCCTAAAACTTCCCTAACTCAATTGTGAACATTAATTATTTGACTTTAATTAATGTGCTTTCCCTAAGTTAGACTTACGAAAATTATAAAAAACAACTTAATTAATTGAGGTTAATTAAGCAAGTTTCCTAAGTGAGACTTGGGATAAATCCTATATGCTTGACACCTAGCCTATGCAAAAGCACCTGTTTGTTGCTAAAATTCAACAAGAGACTTGTTGAGAAAGAAGTGATTGAATTTTGTGAGCACTTTTGCACTATATTGACTCTTTATGCTTGGCATAATTAATTTTCTGTCAAATTGTATTCTATTTTATTTATTTTGAGAATTGAAGGCCCTATTGGTTATTAGTGCTTGGAGTATTACAAGGAAAGCCCATGTGCACTCATAGTTCAAGTTTTATAATTTTGAGCTTTAGTTGGAATTGGTCTTATTAATCTCTATGGGAGTTAAATCTTTGGATAAAGTTTTATGATTCATGGAGGTAACATTTGTTGGTTTGTGTTAAAATTTTCGTTGTCTACATTTTGAGGTGTTGTTGGTTCACATGTTTTTCTAGGATGGGACATGTTGTTGATGGCTATTGCAGCATTTCATGTGTTTTTGGCTCCTTACACAAAAGTTGAAGAGAGTTTCAATGTCCAGGTAAGTATTAGTCTTTACATGTGCAATGGATTATACATTACAACTTATTGCTTTAACACAATAATTATCTGACACAAGCAATTGGTTCTTGCTCTACTCAATAAAACTTCTTCTGGAAAATCTTTGTATTTCTTTTGCTAAAGTTGAAGCCTAAGGATGGCTTCAATCATATTTTTGGATGTCATAATATGGGTGGGATTCTTGTACTTGTATGCCTTCTTATATTGTTAGAAGTATGCCAAGGTTGTTGCTCACTATTCGTTTTTAGTACGTTTTTTCACATTTCAATATTTTCATTTTAAAATTGTGTACTTTCATTGAGGGAGTTGGTGCATCTTAGTTTACCCCAAAGAACATTGCTAAAGTAGCCCTGTAAGTTTGTCCCGTTGACCTTATTTGCTCGTTTTTGAATCTAGGCAGTCGTCGTCCCTTTCAACCACTTCAAAGCAACAAATAATTCATTTAATTTTCTGTTTTGCAAATATAGAATTTACAGTTAAAATATAAGATACCATATTTTCCATAAGCCTTGGAAACATATTTAATTCATCATCTTTTACCAGACTTTCTTTCTGTTTCGCAAATCTGGAATTTACTACTATAAATTTACTAGACATCAGATTTGTCCTAAAGTCTCAAAGCTTTCCAGTTGTTCCCCTTTGGTAAGACTTAGATTGCTTTAGGGGTACCCCCCTTGCGCTGGAGGAGCATTGGCCTAATGACAGGGAAATTACTACTAAGGTGACAGTGGGGTTGGGACTTTTACATTTTAAGTGAGAACTTAGGAGTTAACAAGTAGATTGATCATCAAGGGAGGGTGTTAAAGTAAATGTCAGATTATAATGGTCAATTATATATTAAACATAGGCATTAATAAAGTCACTTCAAATTTAGGTTATTTTATGCTTCTATGCTTGATTTCACTTTTGGGTCTTTCTCAGTCTATGCTACATTCATAAAGTGGATTGATTGAAATAGCATGTAACCCGTTATAAGGAAAATTAGACCATTCCTCAGTTGCTGGTTAGGAACCATAGACATGCCTAAAAAGACATTCTTCCCCCAAAAAAAAACACTTAAGTACAATTTTGGCCAAATGACATACCTGCTCATAATTAAAAATAGCAAAAAGGCATAGGAAGATGTGCCATTCCAGATCAGAGTGAAAATTGTCCCATTGGACTTGCTTTTTCACCAGGATCAAGAAGTAGTAGTCAAATTTGATGCATGGGCCCCTGATGGTCTAAATATCAGAAAAATAGAACTATCCAAAATAGTAGTTTCCTAGAAATTAATGAAATTGAATATGAAAGGTCCACTAATTGAAGGCTATGCCATGAATCTTCTGGTAATAGACCAATGTGACTGAGTCTCACTGGACCTTAATCCTTCAGTAGCAAGAAACACGATTGGGGTTAGCAGTTATCAATCAAGTTTTTGTTACTAGTTAGTATTATAGCTTTGTTATCATGGTTTGCCTAAAGACTATAGTAAAACCAACCCCATTCATGGTTGAAAGCCTCTTTGTTTAGGTTGGTGATTTTCTATTCATAATGGGGTGTCCCTAAGGGGATGTATGCTACCACTGAAACAATAAATCCGTAGAGAACTCCGAGATTATTAGCACAAAGAGACTAACTTTTGAGTTGTTCATAAATAGTTAAGAGAAAGGATAAATTCCAAATAAAAATGAAAATGGTTGAGATTATCTGCAAATATAATTGTAGCAAAAGATTAGTGAAGAAGATTGTTAGTTTTTGGTAGCATCAGAAAGTGTTCTAGTCTCTATGGTGTCTATGAGGCTAGGGAACACATTTTCTCCAATACCTAGAAAAGGTTTCGTGAGAAAAGACCTTAATTAAATTAATTGACCATTTATTAAAATTTTCCTAAGCCTAACTTAGGAAAACTGGTTAATTAAATAGATTAATTGAGGAAAATCGATTTTGCTCTAGAGACTTCTGGAAAAGTCATTTGATGGGGTCAAGATTATCTTAGCCATCAATTGTGATTATATCATGGTCGTTGATTGCTCAACGAGAGATTATAAGAGTAAGTCGATGGGGTTGGAGAGACAAACTTGAGCAGTTCGACTTGCCCCATTGCAGAGTTAGCAAGGGCGTAGTTGAAGCAGAAGGAGACCCCTGCAATAAGGGTTTCATCAGAAATTTGGTAGGAGAATTTCTGGAGAGGATTTCCATAGATTTTCCAGTGTTCTAGTGACAAGAAAGGAGGTCAATTTTATCTGCAGAGGAGGCCATAATTAGTAGTGTGAGTAGTAGGGGAGTTCATTTCAGTGAGCTAGTGCCGAATATATCACTCAAAGGCAGAGGGAGTGGGCCAAGAGTAGTGCTGGAGGCAGTTTGACTTCAGGAAGTGATTCCTAGAGGCTGTACAAATTTTCCTGGAGTAACAATGCAATTTTTTGCGAAGTAGTGCAAATAGCCAGGTGGAGTGTGAATTGCTAGCGAGAGGCTAGATTGATTTGTAGAGGAGACTTTGTCTCCATATTATTTTTCTAGGGGAGATTATTATTTGCAGAAGCTTTACCATTGACAGACAAGCAAATCATTGTACTCTTAAATTGTTGAAGAATTAATATAAATCCTCATCTGTTGTATTGGTTTTCCCCACATTAGGGTTTTTCCAGGGACTATTGTCTAAAAATATTAGTGTCATCTATTTTGTGTGTGTGCATTATTTTCTCAATTCCTGAATTTTATTTGTGAAGGTTGCAATAGTGTATTAATCATTATTTGTCGAATTAATTTTTTGCAAACAAATAATCTCTATTAGATAGGAGATTAAATTCTAGTTATTGAAATCATGGAAATTTCACAAAGGTTGCATTGAATGTGTCATTTAGGTGATATTAAATCAAAATAAATGCACGTTAACTAGCTACAACATTGCAATACAATGTAATCAATGAACATCCAGTAGATTGAAAGAGCTAGAACAAAGCATAATCAAATCAAATCACATGTTAATCAAGAGATTGATTGCATCATAGTGGGTGTCAGGGGTGTTGGAAATATTGTTGTCATTGGTTTCAGAGACAGGGGGAGGCTACAAATGTACAAAACAAAGAATGTTGGAAATATTGTTTGGATACCTAGTGTTTTTGATGCCCAATTTGGATACCCTATCTTTGATGGCCTTTTCACTCAAAAGACCTAGCTCAAATGAGACCAGAGGGTATATGGTTGGAAAACTTATTTTGAGACCTTTCCAACAATATATGGCACTCCCTTTAACTCCATAGGAATGAGGAGATATGAAATATTTTGTCATGTTACCCTAGCTAGAAAGTACACGTCGACCCAACCAATTTTACAAGTCGACCCGATAAGTGAACAAAGAAACACTATAAATAATGAATAGATGAGTCCATTTGAAGATTATCCAAGCAAGAAGAGATTTGAGGTACACAAGAGAAGGTGGGGAATACTCTTGGGGTTTTAAAGGTGGAGCAAGAACGTGATTTGTGGAGTGAATGAGTCAGTTTGTCATTTTTGCTATAAATTTTCTTCTGGGATGTTTCATACCGTGAAAGTTTGAGGAGATGGAGGTGAGATTTGTGTGTACATGTGGTAAAAATTTCATGCATTGATTTGCTATATTTTCAGAGATATGCTCTGAGGAATTTAGGGATCCTAAATGCTCTTGAAATTTGATTTGAGTAAATCAATTTGCATTTTCACTGTAACTTATTTCCTGAGATGTTCTTAGACTGTGAAACACTAAAATCTTGGGGAGACTGAGGCGAGATCTCTAGGTACCTATGGTAAAATTTCAAACTTTGGTTTACTATACTTTTGAAGGCATGCCTTGTGGAAATTAGGATTTATGAATGGTTTTGAAATTAGTTTCAAACATGTTAGCTTGGAATATATGTTGTAACTTCTTTTCTGGGACTTTTAGATTGTGAAATTTTCAGAGATCTGAGGAGACATTATAGAACTTAGAAGTGCCTCAGTTATAAATTTCAGAATCAGATTTGCAAAATTGGTTACAGGGTGTGCTATACAAGTTCTTTCTTTGGAAGAGACCAAAACCAAGTTTGGGGAGAAGTAGACCTAATGAAGGCAGAAACAACAAGCAGACTCGGTGAACCAAGGCAGAAGTAGGAAGTAGACCTAGTGAAGGTAGTAGCAAGCAGATTCGGTGAAATAGGTTGGAGCCTACAAATATTTGCAACGATGGGGATTGGTGTCTCTAGTAGGTTGCTACCTACGCATATTTGCAGTGGTGGGTATTAGTGTCTCCAATAGGTCGTTGGCTACAAAATTTGCAGTAGTGGGGATTGGTATCTCTAGTAGGTTGGTGCTTACAATGAATTATAAAAAGAAGTTTTATGATTTTCTTTCGAAAGGGTTTCCACGTAAATTTTGTGTTCTAGGTTTTGTAATTGATAGATCTCACATGTGATTATTTTCTTGTGGTTCATGAATGTTTGAATAAGTAAAAATTTTCTTATATTGATTCACCTTCCCTCTCAGTATAAGTGGGTGCTCAACAAGGTGATAGACTATGATAGGTGTCCTTGCATGCAATGGTGGTAGTGGTGTGAGGTTTGGAAGGTGGACGAATAAAGAGTTTTGCATTGCTACAAACTGTTGTATGAGAGTAATATTGTCCAACCTCTTCTCATCTACTTGATACTGTTTATATAGAAGGTCAATGAATGAAGTATGATTCACCTTGGATGTTTGCGGAGGAAAACAAGAAAAACATGCCAATTCTCATCTTCTCTATGGCTGCCAACTCAATTTACTTCTTGTTTTGGTTGGCTTTTCTTTGCCATTTTAATGACTGCAAAATATAGAAGTTATTGTTAAATTATCCTAAAACCAAAAATATAGGCAAACAAATCATTTTTTTTAAGGCTGTGGTTCACAGACACCCTGGTCAACGGGGGGCGCTACGTCCACGAAAAAATATGGGCTGATCGACCCCAAAGGGAATTTAGCCCCGCGGCCCACTAGCAAGGCCTGACCCTAAGGGCTTCGGGGAGATTGGACCTTGTGACCTCCCGATGGCGAGGCACTGATTTTGACCAATTGAGTTAACCCTTGGGGCTCTAGGCAAACAAATCATATCTAGTTACTTGTTGGAATTATTAATCCTTGCATGTAGCGGAAAACGAGAAAAGCAATCACACAGTGCAAATTATTTTTTGCTCTTCTCGATCGGTTCATCATTTAAAATTATCTTCAAAATGAACAACGAACCATGAAATTTTAGTCTACATAGAAATCGAGGCAGCTTGCCCTCCAATTCATATGGAGGAATGTACAACCTGTTCTGCTGTGTTGACTGGTTGCCTATCCTTGCTAAAGGCTGGCTCCCTTCTCCTTGCTGAACTATTGCTGAAATCCTCACAAATGGCTGAAAACCAGATCTTTGATTTTCTCCTTCACTCATGTGACTTATGAAATGAATGCTCTGTGTGCCTTTGTCCTTTGCCCTCTCTTTCTTTTATAACTTTGACATGAGCCAAAAACCTAATCTTCAACGATTGAGATCTAATCATGAGATCAACAATTCTCTTTTAATTAAATTATTAAGTGACCCACTAGTCACTTAAATAAAAAAAGTTCACTTTATTAATTAATTAATAAAGTGAATTTATGAAGAAACATAGGACACTATTAATTTAATGTCCCCGATCACTTAGGAAGCATATGAGGGAGTCCGCTAGCCTACCATGGTTCCTGTAGGCTAAGGCGGGAAAAATTTAATAAGGGACTTGATTCGTCTAGGAAAACATTATAAAAGTTTAAGGGGTGAAAAGGGGAACATTTCCTAGGCAAGTGAAAAGTCACTTTAATTTTATAAAGTGACTTTATAAAAGTTAAAAGGGTAAAATGGAGGCAAAAGTGGCCACAAGTTTATAAAAGAGAAAAAGTGAGGAGACTCTCTTCATTCATCCACTTTACATTTTGAGAGAAGGAGCTCTGCGAGAGTTTTGGAGAAGAAGCTTAGGGTTTGAGAAACCCTAGCCACCATAGTTAGCTTTGGTGTTAAAATTAGACACCCTAGTTGTCACGAGAGTGAGATCACTCAAATTTCACTATTGCACTTTAATGGAGACAATTCACCTTTGTATTATTGTTCTTCTCTCATCACTCTTCACGCACCACAGCCTTGAACCTCTTTACTATTGCACACTTGGAACCATGACATTCAACCTATCCTTGCCACAATAGAAACTGCTAATTATAAACATGCTAAAAAATAGACTTCCTTCGACAAGGAAAAAAGTGAAGAGAAAAAGTAGGAAACATTAAAAATGATGGGCACATTCATGAGAATGTTGCCAAATATAGCAAGTCCCAATTTGGACATTGCTAAAAATAACATCTCATATGTGGATAAAACAATCTCATTGGACTTGCCTTTTTACACAGAACCCAAATATGTGCTCAGAATTGACATGCAAACTCTGGATCTTTGGCTCCTGGAAAAAATCAAACAATTAAAAATAATAGTTCATAATCAAGTGAAATTTGCTTTGAAACAGGGTTTGATCACGGTGAATGTCTTGTCTGTAATGGAACCAAGCTGATGGAATCTCTTTGGATCTTAACCCTGCAGTTGTGGAGACAATCTGGGTTAACAAGCCTTGAGAGTTGAGTATAAGGTTTCAATAATGCAATATAACAAGGTCACATGTTAGAAGCGACTCTCATAAATAGTGATACAGAATTAACTTTAATTGGTGGCATTAATAGGGTAGCTAGATTAGGTAGTAAGTCATGCAACTCTATAAAAGGGATCAGTGCTGTTATAAAATAGCATTTGATATTTAATAATAATTATTGGTATTATAATTTGCGTATATATCTTTTGTGCTACATAGTCTATATTTGCTATATTACAAGTGCCATATATCCCTCTTATTTGCACTCCAAAAATAAATTTTAATCTTGTGACAAAGTGAGAGAGTTGACTGCGTGGCATGCTTCTAACCTGTTTGAAGCAACATATGACATGCATCAAAGATATGTATGTAACGAGCAACACTATGGTACTATGTTACATACCATTTCTTTTTCTTAGTAGGGTTCTTAGTGAGAAAAATAAGTTTGTGTTTTATTCATATGTGAGAATGTACTTTCATGCTTGCAATTTCTTCATATGGTTTGATTTATCATTTATGCAGGCAATACATGATATCCTTTATCATCGTCATCACTTAGAAAAGGCAAGTTTCCTTATTTGTGTGACAAGAATTTGCTTGTACTAATAAAAATCTACTTTTGTAAAGACATTTATTTTAGAAAAAAACATCTGACCATATTTTTTAACTAATACTCTTTTTGGATTATGTAGTATGACCATTTTGAATTTCCAGGAGTTGTACGTCGCACCTTCATAGGTATTATTATGCTTTCTTTCTTTCAACATGTTTATCAGATGCAATTCATGAACATTTTATAGGATTATTAATAAGTTTTCATTTAAAGAATCTCTATTGAAGCAATTACGATAAACTGGTCTTCTAGTTGTGTTATCGAATGCTATATGGTGAATAAGCCTTGTAGACTACGTTTTCTTAATTTTCGTGAAGAATAATTTCCGTGCTGGAGTTGTTTGACATTAATTGTTAGTGAGTGTTTGCTTTGAAATGTTTGGCATTGTATCCTTCATATGGAACCTCTCATGACCCTCAATAAGAACACTGCTAAGATGGGATTGGTATTATGCATCATAAATACAGTAAGCTATAGCTTGAATTTTTCGAGAAAAGAAAGGATTTTTCATAAGAAAAAGGCACTAACTTCTGTAAAGGATGGTGAAGTGGGCCCACATGGTATCAATTGTCATATGAATGTACTGATCTAATCTACACTAGTACAATAGGCTGAAACTCAACACACAAATGTTGATTAATATGAGATTCATGGGTTCAATTTTCCTGTCATCTACTTTTCTTCATAGATCTAGCCACTAAACTTATAGTACTCATTATTACATTCTACACTGTGAATTATGCATCCATCGTGATTACCTGATTGTACAGTTCTTCTTTGCAATGCCTTCACTTAACACCCTAGATACTTGTTTTTCTTGAGTTTTTGGCTTATTTCCTACATTGAAATTGTTCATGTTTGCTTTTTCCGCTAGGTGATGTAGAATCTCCCAATGGTACTTACTATTGGATTTTTAGTGCCACTATTCAATTGTGTATACAACCAACATAATGCAAAAGAAAGTTCAGAGTGCACAAAATGTTAAAGACTGGAGAAAACCCTCACATGTAAGAAAAGCTGTTTTATCAACAAACTAACTAGCTGTTACATTCAGAGCATGTTTCACTCAAGTGCTAAGTAGCTACAACAAGTGTTAGGCATATGGCAGGTTTTGCAAGGATGATTTCAAGTTATAATAGATGGGAAGAGTTGATGCAAACTAAAGAATTGTTTAGCTAAATAATGTTGGGATAGAAATGATATAGAGGTGTATTGCAACAATTATGATTGCTTGCTGCAACACAAATACTTGCTGTAGTGTTACGATAATAAAATAAATTAAACCAAGCTTTTGGCTAATTTTTGGATCCTCTACATGCTGAACAGATATCCAAAGACCTGAGTCCTGAGCTTGATACCGGCCTGCACACTACTCAGGATTGATATCAGCTCCCCTGGTCCCTACCCTCCACTTGGCACTGTACCTTTGATTCCGTAAGATTACTCTATGGCAGGGTCCTGAGTTATTTGACAAGAGGATTCTTAATTCAAAAAATAACCAGACCTCCACTTCTGGAAGCTGACCCCAGCTTCTCTTCTTCACCTGAACCAGCCTCCAGGATATCAAGATTCCTCCTGTCCTTTATCTTAACCCTGCGCCCAAGAAGAATTCTAGAAGAACTTCTACTCCTGCCTCGAGTAAATTCCCTCGAATTGGGATTGCTCGTCTGCTTCATAGAGAGCAGACTACCTGTCAGCTTCCTTTGCCTAGAATCAAAATTATATGTAAATTTAGCTTTCACAGTACATGCCTACCCCCTACTTCTCTGGATTATCCTCCTTCTCACTAGGACCAATTCCCACCAATCACCAGTAGGAGTGTCCTCCCCACTACTTCCTCCTCGGAAAAACAGAATCAGGAGTAATTACAAGGGAATTTCCATAACCACTTTGACTACCAGCCCCTCTAAAAAAAGTTCGATTGCATATAACTCTCACTTTATGAACATGACCCTTCACTGCAAGGAAATAGACAATAAATAATAGAGTACCTTTAAGTGACGAGATAACTTTACACACAAACAACCCAAGCCGCCCGTTACTTGTGGTTCCTCCTCTTTCCCATTCACCTTTAGATATATAAATTTGCCCCTAACAGCGAACCAATTAATGCTTTTGGGCTCTGTCTGTCTGGGCTCCCCCTGCCTTCTCTCATCTAACAATCTCCAGTCTCCCTCGAGCAGACCTGTGAGCAAGATGCAATAGTTTCTCAGCCACCCTCTCTTGCATTCTACCTCTTTTATTACTCCCCATCGGCAACAAATAACTTGGTACCATCCTGTCAACATCAATTCAATTCTTTGCAGGGAAACCTCTTGCCAGACAGAACCGTTCCTCAACATATCACTTGAGCACAATTTTGCATGCTTAAGCCAAGTTCCCACCCTCCTCTCATCCTTGCAAACCTCAGCCCGTAATTATTTTTGTTTGTTCATCATTCAAGATGAGTATGATCCAGAAGATATTATAATGCCAATTTTGGGGGCGTGTTGCCATGTGATGGTTAACGGGGACAGTGGCATACTGCCCCCTCCTCTCTGCTTTACTCACCCGGATCTAGGGCTGGATATCCTTCTTGTATTATTCTCCAGCAAGCTTGTTTAATAGGTGTCATTACCTCTCCATTCCATATCTCTGCCAGAGGTATCGACTCCTCCGAACAACCATAATTTGCTAAAGTATCTACAACTTTATTACCTGTTCTTCTTATTTGCCATGGTATAAGAGCTGATATTGTTGATGCAATTTGACTCACCTGTTCTAGCATTGTTTCTAATCTCCAACTTTTTGAGACTTTCTGTATCCGGGTTCCTCCTTGAATTCTGCAGACCATATTAATAATGACCTGAGAATCTTCTTCCACATATAGGCTCTGATAGCCCTGTGACTGGGAAATAAAGATAAATCTCCAACAATAGGGCCAAAATGCTGACATCATGCATGTGTGGGCCTCTAGAGGGCAGATGTTGAGTCCTTGTGCGATGTAAAGTGTAGAGGGCCTCTAAAATCATGATGGAGAGGTTGGCCCCTCTGCGTCGGTGCAAATCATCATGTGGACCCCTAAATATGGTTTGGGCAACAAAACTGGGTTCTCCAAGTGGCAAAATCTCTGTTTTTGCTCCAACGTTGAGGGCATTGAAGATGGTGCTAGCTCTCCCATGTCTCAAGGTATGAGACAAACCTCTTTTGGGCCTTGGATCAACTGCCTAACCCTCATGAAGCGTTAAGCCGACTGGGGCATGCTGGTTGTAATATTCCTAAAGGAATTTTACAATGATAAACAAGGAATCATAACAAAAACGCACACACAAATTTCACACCACATTAAACACCCAAAAAATGTGTAATGTTCCTTTTTCTGGTGTTCCTTATGACATGGTTAGGATCAACTTTTAGGGCTGGGGCAGATAGGTCACAGGTGTAGGTATACTTCATCAGCAGACCCAGGGGCTTTAGGAGGTGTTTCATGGGCTTTTGAGGAGTTTTTTTGAGGTCCGATGGCATCCGCTTGGTATATTCCATCATCAACATAGTTTGCCTTTTGTTCTGTTGCATTCCGACAACTTTCAAAAAACTGAGTTATTAATGGGCCTGACTCAAATAATTACGCTTAAGGTGGCATTTCATGAGGAATACTTGGCATAACACCTTAATGTAATAGCTCGTTGGAACTGGAACGAGAAGATTTATAGGATGGGATGGATAGGAGTCATTTTCGGAGGCTTGAGGAGACATGGTGGCCAATTTACCATTTTCCCACATTAAAAAGAATATTTTAATTAATGGAAATGTACTAAATGATTAAAATAATAATCAAATAGGAGATTCTAGAGGGGTCCATCAAATATATAAAAAGAGGAGGAGGAGGCCATTAGAGGACATCTTGGATTTGATATTTCTTCTTGTATGAGAGGTTGGGAACCCGATTCTCTACTTCCTTGGTAGCCTCAGGACAGAAACCATCAGGTGATTTAGTGAGATTGGGCAAGTACCCATTTCCCCTTGGTGAATTCATCCAGAATTCACAGGAGAGCTTAGCAATGGCAGTTTAGTTCAATTTTGGTGGAGGTCCTATGCAGCATTGGAGCAGATCCTTGAGACCAGTTCTATCTCAGCGGTGTCAGCTATTCTATTATTTTAGCATGTAAAACCCTAGTTATATATTATAATAAAAGCTGAGATTATTTCTGCTCATCGTATGATTGAATTGCGTGCATTCTCTTGTTCTATTTTACATGGCAATCTTCTGTTAATAGAATAGTAATTTTATGGTGAAATTTTTGGACCTTGGTTGAGGTAAATTTCTGCAAAATAAATCAAATATCCCGTTTGGGATATTACAGTGATATGAGAGCTGGTCATCCTGCCTGCCTGAGGGTTTTACTACATATCAACTTCAGAGGAAGACCGAGGATTTATTATCTTTGCAGGGATTATTGGATCTGGAAGGATTGCATATCAGATGCTCGACAAATTGTCGTTTCATGAGAAAATTCTCTAGTGACTATTAATGATTCGACGAATCTGAGTCTAATATTGAGAAGTCAAAAGCTGCCGAATAAAAAAAAAACAAACAAAAGGGGCCAATCATTCATTCATCAGGTCGAAGTTGTGTTTGGCCAAGCCAGTTATTCATCATTATCCGTCATTTGTTGTGCACAATCCAGTGTGTTGACAAACGCTTGAGTGTTGAACAAATCTTCATGAACGCCAATCCCGAAGGGGTCGAATTTGGCAAGGTCAAAACCAGGGAAAACCTTTTTGGGTTTTTCTGGGTTTCTGGAGAGGAGTACATCCTTAAAAATTGCAGAAATTCTTGGGTTGTGTTGAGGGGGTAAATCAGAGCTCCAGTATGGGAGGAGGGCCAATCCCCAAGGGGTCGAATTTAGCAGGTCAAAACCAGGGAAAACCCTTTCTGGGTTTTTGGAGGGGTAGATCCCCAAAATTGCAGAATTTTCTAAGTTGTTTTGAAGGGGTAAATCAGAGTTTGAAGTCAGCCAACAATGCAGATTTGAGGGGACAACACAGTTCTCTGGGGAGCAGCGAATTCACAACAGCTGGGCACTTATGTATTGATCACTTGAGGCTTGTAGCTTGCCTTGTGCAAGCCCAATAATATTATAGTGGCATGAAAATTAAACTGAACCCTTGTAGAAAGCAATCTGAAGTTGTGCATTCAGACCCAATAGAATATCATGGTGTGAAGTGCGTTCAATCCACATAAATTCAAGTTTGATTCAGAAGTAGAGTTTCTAGTACGTGGTTATTTCTTGTTAGCAGTGGTTCGAATCTCAAGGAGGAGGCAGAGAGGCCATGACTTCAACACTTTCGGGTTGCTGCAAGCTGATATGATTGGTACACGGGACATTGTCACCATATCATTTAGAGTAACCAGATGGAAAAGACACAATTTCTAGGCCAGTTGAATGCAAAATTATCATCTTGCTGAAATTTCCATTGAGCAGCGTATATCCCAGTGTTGGAAGAGAGTTGTTTGTGGTCTCATTTTGCGGGAGTTCTTGCACTATATGCTGAAGGTGTCATATTGCTGCAACTAAGCCTATATTCACACCTTCAGTCAAGAAAAACTTAGGTTTTATCTCTCTGTTGAATGTTTTGATCCCATGTCATTTATTAGTCTGAAATGAATCATTTTTTTGGCACAAAAAAGTGGTTGCTTTAAACTGATTAGCCTGAGAATGAAATGGCATTATTACATGTAATTGCACACGGTTTTTTATGAAACCATTGTCAAAACACTTCATTGAGAAATTCATCAAAATCAGAAAAGCAGTGACCTCATTATCACAAATATTCTTATCCTCATTGAGCCAAAATATGGATCAAACTTTCCTAAACTCCCTTAGTAAACTAGCAGCAACAATCAACAAAACATTGTCCAAGGAGATACTTACTTTGCTACAACACAAGCAGCCACAGAAAAAACATGAATTGGGGTACAAAATTTATGCACTTGGAACAGATTTGAGATGCATGGGAGTTACACTCTGCGTACATTCCTAACTGCTGGTTGCGTAGAGTTTTTAGTGGGCAGCATATAATATAAAATGTCCACCACGTACCTTTACCAAATCCTTTCCAAATCTGCATATATAACTTTGACAACTGCATTAAAAATTTGACTGGGACAACTTGTAATCTGATTTGGCATATGAGTATTTGCTGTAGGTGACTGGCAATGTTGAGCTGTTAACCGACACATTCTTTTCCATCTGATTGGTGTAGAAGACAACTGCATATTAACTGAAGCAATTTGCCATCGTGGAGTGTTGACTGTTTGCCCACAAATCTGCGTGGAATTTCCTCTTGCTGGACTGCGTAACATGTGAAACTTTAATTATAAACCTTTGATTTATGGCATGTGCATATTTATCTCCTTGTTGAGTTATACGTATTCAAAGGAATGAGGTGAAGTGGGTCCCCTCCATTTCTTTTTGAACTTTTCACTTTAGATTTTAATTAACATTTGATTTGAATTAAATCAAAGTCACTTCAAACATTTGCTTGTACGTACTTCTCATGAGCTCAATGTGGGCCCCTTTGACTTTGACTTGAAACTTTGACTTTCTTTGTGGCTTCATGTGGTGGGCCCCACATAATTGCCACATCATCTTTGAATTTCATTTGGAACTGCCATGTCATTTGGTTGACTTTCTTTGACTTTGGAAAAATTTAGAAATTTTTCCAATTATTGATTTTTTTCTCATTTTTTGCCACTGTCACTAGGAAAATCGGCTTTTGAGGGACTATAAGTCGCCTTTTGACCCTCAAAGTGGGTCCTAGGATAATGTTGGGTCTCTGAGGATGAATTTCGAGTAGTCACACGCCCTAGACATTTCCTAAGGCCGCTTATTTACATAATTACATAGAAAATAATTAAAAAAATCCTGTTTGCGGGAAATTTTTAATTATTAAAAAATTCTACTTAGACCTAGCCAAACTCCACGAATTTTTTTGTGTGATCTACTATGGTAATATACATCGACTCTAGACACTAAGATGTGTTAGGGGCTCAACCTTCAAACTGTCACCCTGGCTTTGGGGTAAAAAGTGAGTGAAAAACCCAGAAAATTATCCACCTCTGAAAAAAATGTATAATTAACCAAATAAAAAAATCACTCCAAGGTGTACTCGTTTGCTGATTGAGTCCCAACATCCTAGGCCCGTCACAGACTCAAAAACTCATTATTACTAGTATCACTTATTACAATTCCCCACAGGGTGTGGAATTTGGGTACAAGAAAGATGATGAGAAGATAGAAGCAGAGTTAAAAAATTCTGTTGACTGATGATATATGATGGTACAACTGTCCTCTGGATCATCCTTGGGCGTGAAGTCTTCATATAATCATCAGGTGCCACTCCAGTGGTCAGTAGTCTTTTTAGGAAGAAATCTTCCACATATAATACTAGTACTAAAGGCTCATTCTATACAACCAGATAGTAGAGATTGGGATTTGCATCACTCTTGACGAACCCCATCTTCTGCAGGTAGCCATCAATTCGACCATACCATGCTCTAGGTGCCTGTTTGAGCCCATAAAAGGCTTTCTTCAATCTGCATACATGAGACTTCTTCTCATGTGTCTCAAAGCCTTCTGACTGTTCAATGTATACTTCTTCTTCTATCACGCCGTTCAAGAATGCCGTTTTGACATCCATCTGATGAATCTTCCATCCTATTTGTGCTGCAGGAGATATCACGGTTCTAATAGATGTATACCTGGCTACTGGGGTGAAGGTCTCTTCATAGTCTATTCCTTCCTTTTGAGCATACCCCTTAGCCACAAACCTGGCTTCGTACTTCTCCACATTGCCGTCTGTAGCGTATTTAATCTTGTAGATCCATCTTGAACCTGTCACTGATCTATCCTGAGGCCTTGGCACTACTTCCCAGACATCGTTTAGCATTATAGAGCTGTACTCCTCCACCATTGCATCCATCCAAACTTGATGTTGAGCGGCTTCCTGAAAACTAGAAGGCTCTCCATCCCAAGATAATAATGCATGATATCTGTTTAGTTGTCTTCTCTCCCTCTTATTGTTTCTTGGTGCTCCAATGAAGTCTTCTGCATCCCGTAGAATATGTCCGAGTTCCCGACTTGTTCTCCCTCTGGTAGCTGGTGCATCTGTCAGCTCCTCCTCTTCCTGTGATTCTTCCTGTTCTGGTTTGACCAACGACTCATCTTTGGACTGCTCTTCGGAAGGCATTTCTTGAGATTTTTTAAAGGCCGTATCCTCCATGAACTTCACATCTCATCGAACTACTACCTTCCTGCTCCCTAGAAGATAGATTCTATATGCCTTAGTGTTCTCTCTATATCCCACTAGATATCCTTTCTTTGCAGTTTGATCCAACTTCTTCCTCTTTTCCTCGGGTATGCGGCAATATGCGAAGCTCCCAAATATCTTGAAATCACTGATTTCAGGTGTCTTCCTTGTGAAGACTTTCTGTGGAGTAATCTTGCCCAATGCTCGATGAGGAGTCTTATTCTGAACATAGACTGCCGTGTTGCATGCTTCTGCCCACAGGAATTTTGGCATATCTTGATCATACATCATGGCCTTAGCTGCTTCCACGATAGTCCGATTCTTCCTTTTTGCTACTCCATTCTGCTCTGCATTGTATGGAGCTATCCACTCTCTTTTGATGCCCTCGCTAGCGCAAAAATCTATGAAGTCCTTGTCGACATATTCTCCACCATTGTTTGAGCGCAAAACTTTTATTTTCTTTCCAGTTAGATTCTCCACCAGAGCCTTGAACTCTTTGAATCGACATAAAACCTCGTCCTTGGTTTTCAGAAAATAAATCAAATTTTTCCTGGAGTGGTCATCGATGAAGGTGATGAAGTATTCGGCACCACTAAGAGCTTTAGTGGACATAGGTCTGCAGATATATGAGTGTAACAATCCTAGTACACTCTTGGCCCTGTTTTTACTTCTAGGAAATGCTGCCTTGACATACTTGCCCAAAGCACATCCTTTGCATACATTATCTCTTTCTATACTAAGATCTGGAACTCCTGTTACAGTTTTCTTGAGAATTCTCAGAGCCCCGTGGTGCAGATGTCCCATTCTTCTGTGCCATAGTTCATTTGAATCCTTGTCTCCATGACTGCCTATCAGTGCCATTGGTGATTCTAGCTGTAACCTGTACAACCTGTTACTCTTGATTCTGATCTACACATTCTTTTTCCAGCTCGGGTGTTTGACATACACTTTCTCCTTAATGAAGAAAACATCATAGCCCTTGCTTTGAAGTTGTGACACGGAAAGTAAGTTCATCCCAATCCTGGCACATGCAGCACATTGGTAGCTCGAAACCGCTCTCCCGTTTTTGTTTGAAAAACTATGGTCCCGTTTCCTACTGGGGTACACTTTGCCTTATTCCCCATGGTGATCTGAAAATTCATCATTTCCTCCTGATATTCAGAAAAACATTCCTAGATTCTTGTCATATGCCAGGAGGCTCCACTATCTATATACCATACCTCAGATGATGCCGAACTTGTTACACTCTTGTGCAGTTTTCATGGCTAGAGGACATTCGATGCTACCCCAAATCAACATTTACTCCTACTATTAGATTCATGGCTAAGATTTTGGTTTCTCTAAAATTCTTGTTTCCTGCATCATCTGCAGGTTTCTTGACCTTTCCTTGAACAAGATCCAAAACTTTGTGCTTAGCGAGGATAAGATCTATATTTTTTTCCATGCCCTGTAGTTGGAAGCTCCCTCTAGCTTGTTTTATCCCTTGATTGTAGTTGACATAGTTCCTATAGATAATAGGATTCTCTCCTTATATAATCCTTTTCCCTAATGACCTTCCTTTGATCACCTTTTCTTCAATAGATCTTGTTGCCTTTTTCTTCCTTCTTCATCTTAGCTCTAATACCATGTTAGAAAATCAGAAAGGAAAAAAGATTTCCTTATGTTGATAATTACTTGTGTTCTTATTATTTTCTTTAATATTATTTTTTTATCTTTGTATCACCAAGTAATCATAAAAAAAACATGAAGATCAAAGACACTAGATATAGGCTCTCAGCTAGGGCTAAAAACCCTCTATAGGGGAAAACCTAGTCAAAATTCATTCACTAGTAAATCAATTTGAGATAGACCAAGACCTTAGACCCAAAAAACCTTCCTCCTCCACAAAGTCAACCTTCCAAGATGATTCAATAAACTTCGGTAGTCTCTTTTTGTTCAGTAGCTACAACTCATTAACATTTCAAAACTTTGACCCCCAACAACTTCATAATTTCGCCCCCCAACAACAATCCAGAACTTCGACCCCAACTACTTCAGAACTTCGGCCCAACAACAATCCAACAACTTCGCACGTGTGAGATAAGAGAGAGAAAATTTTGACTTCCTTAGCTAGATAATGACCTCCTTCTCCTTTGTTAGCCCTTTCCTTCTTCCTTCTTGAATTTCGCACTTTTTCTACTTCCAACAATTGCAATTCGAACTTGTTGAGTGAGTGATCCATATGAGGTCGAGTAGCTCCAATATATAGTGAGTTTGTGAGGTCAAATTCCCTTGTTTAGGCGAACTTGTCCTTCCTTGAGGCTGACTTGGTGGAGGGGGTATAGAAGACCTAATTTACATAAAACTAAATATCTTTCTTGACAGATGAAGCCCAAGAAGGGTATTTTACATTATGACACAGACAAGGACACTTGACATAAACCCTAGAAGCCCACAATGGAGGCTTTGACCTAAAAACCATTGACCCAAGCATGAATGAAACCCATGCTTTAATAAATCAATTTCAATAATAATAAAATTACATTACATCATGACTCAAATACAATTATGAAGATCGACACTAGTTACATTCTTCAACATTAAGTTGCCCAGACCTATAGATGGAACCACCTACCAATTACACACAATATCTAGTGCTGCAACTTTCATCATTAGGTACTTTAATCATTAGTGCATCTAATTGCACCAAGCTAGAAAGGGATGGGCATAATAACACTTCATATGTGGATTCTCTTCCAAAATTGGGGTTTTAGTCTCGTAATGGTGTTACCTCCCTAGGCAGGAGTGGTTAATAGATGATCCTATTACGTATTCCCAACCCCCAAAGGTAAATGACATGTCCTTAGTCCACCCTTCAATCAATAGGTGCCATATGAATAATAATGGGACGAAGGGGGGAAGAACTCCATGGCCTAGTGCCATGGTTAAAGAGACTTGCTATGATGGAATGCCTCATCCTGGGTGTATAGATGTGAGGAGGGAGCGATCGTGGATGCATGAGTTACTTCGACTTTTATTTTCCCACCCCTCTATATTGCCTTTTACTTTTTCTTGATTTTTCCTTGTAATACTGCTCGAAGCTTGAGGAATGAGAGCTTGCTTTGTATGATGCACGACAATTATTACCCCCTTTAGAATGGGGCATTTCATTGCCCATCAGGGGTTGGGGCATGCAAGGGTTCCTTTTCTTTTATGACATAGGACACATTGGCCCAAGAATTAGGTGATGGCCATATGATAGAGGTAGAGCTCATGCTTGGTTTTTGCCCATGTGCTAATTTGTAAGTCCCGACCATCTTTTCATTTTGATTTTTCTTTTGTTTTTCCTGTGGCCATGATAAGCTCTTTTATTTTCTTTTAGTTGCATCAACCTCCCAGGGTGCATTTCTAAGGCCTACCAAGGTATGAGGTTGAGTGCCAAATCCCAATGAACCAATGGGGAGGTGGAATAAGGGCCCATAATATAAGATGGGAAGTGGTACATATGGAAGGGATATATGGGACATGCTATCTCAATCATGGCTTCCCAAGTAGTGTCCCTTCCTAAAGCCATAGTGGGCCATTAGGGGTGGTCCCACTAGATTAGGATTGAAAACTAACCCCCCATTTAAGGTGAGGGAACAAGACTACAGCCAAGACCCTTTTTTCTTCCAAGTCACCCCATAATCCATGTTAAAATGCCCAAATACAAACAAGCATAAGCATCCGATTGCATAATGAATAAGTGCTTTTTGATCAGAGGCCCACCTTCCAACATGTGCTCTTGACAAATGGCCGAGGAAACATATGACTGATGCATATGGTTGAGATATGAATGGCACGTCACATCAGCTACAAAGTCACTCTCAAGGGCTACTAGTTGTTCGCTGGAAGAGATGAATAGGAGAAAAGTTTCTCCTAGGGGTCACCCACTTTTTGGTGGGTAACAAGGCCTTTAATTGTGGGACTAAAAGTGATTTTATTTAGTCCTACATGGATTGATGAAGAGAGTTGAACTTCTTGGGAGAGTTATAAAAGCAAATTTGTGGAGTTCATTTCATAGGCTGGTTTTGATATTTGATATTGCCATTTTCTGGAGGATATTACTTCTTGGTTTGTGAGGACTAAACCCTTGTAGGTGACATTCTCCATGCTATTGAGAGATATAATCTGCAGAATATCTTGGTGATTTCACACAGAGATCACAATTGGGCTTCATTGTTGGTTTGATATCTATAGTCTCGAGCAGTTTTGAGGATATTTGTGGCAACAAAAGGATTCTAGAGCTCGCTACAGTAACGTTGCTACAATGATTTTTGTAGATTTCAATTCAGAATTAGACTTGTGCTTTTCCAGATTTAATGGGTATGCTTGAACAGTGTTTTTAAGCATTTTGGTTATCTGGGTATTGTTCATTTCGATCATAGATTGTAATCCCTGCTCTGAAAATAAATCTGAGTTATATCAGTTTGTGGGTTTTCCTAAATACCGTTATTTTCTGAGTTATTTCGTTGTTGCCAGTGATTTTTTTTGGTTATTTGGATATTGTTCATTTCGATCATATATTATAATCCCAGCTCTAAAAATAAATTTGAGTTATATCAGTTTGTGGGTTTTTCCTAAATATTGCTATTTTCTAAGCTATTTCATTGTTGCCAGTTAAAAAAAATACCGGTAAATGTTATAATTTTTCTGTCTTAGTTTCCAAAATTTGTTTCTTGTTAGTCCTCCAAGTTGATTTGGTAGATTAAGAATTGTTCAAAAAATGAAATTCAAGCCTCTATATTTCTTTTAACTAAATTGGTCAATTTATTTTTCATTCTGTATGTGTTATGCAGGTGCTCTTATTGTATCTCTACTATCATCGCCATTTGTAGCAGCTATCAATCTTATAAAACTACCAAAGTTGTATGCACTTTTAATTGGTGAGTTCTGTATTATCTATTTGAGTTATGGTTTGAGTGTATGATTAAACTAATTACAACTAAATTGCCATTAGAAATAAACTGACTCATTGTAGAAGTATTTCAATGATCTTGTTTACATTCTTGATCTATTTTTATCATATTGGAAATGTGTTAGTAAACCCCAAGTTAGTCACGTGGTCTTATATTGTTTGATAATTATTTTGTGTTTAATAACATGTGGTCGATGCACATGTTCTTACATAGTCTTAGTATTATAACGTAATGATGCACTTTATTGTAAAGTAAGTTGTTAGGTCCTAATTAATTTACAGTTGTTCTCCAATCATTGTGTTTACAACCTTATATATGTATAGAGAGCCCCCCTTTCTTGATTTTCATTACTATCACAATTAGAGACATTCTCATTGTATATTGTGCCCACCGTCCATTTCCCTTGATCATGTGTGTTAACACCAAGTTTGTATCTTTCCTAAAGATCCAAAGGTTATGATTATTAGTTCATTGTACAAGGGGTTTTGTAATGGCCTATGAAATTTTTGTGGATATGTAACATAAGCTTAGGAACATTTCTAAACAGTTATTTCACTTAATCTTAAGTGTTCCCTAAGTTTTTGCAGAAAAATCAACCTATCGGAAGTCTACAGGTGGCACTATGAAAATATTTCGTAGCGCCCATAGCAAGTTTAAAAATATGAGTTTCAAGACTGTTTTTCAAGTCCCCGAACCATTTTTCAAGAAGCTTTACCCTTATGAAACCTTGATATGGCATTTGGCAGAGTTCTCAAGCCTAAGAGAGCTTTTAAATTAAACCCTAAAACGACAGTTTGCCCTAAAATGACAGTGTCCAACATTTTTCCTGTTTTAGTTACTATGTTCAAACAAAGATTTCAAATAGGTGGTGATGAATTTTAAAAAACCAAAAGAGGTTTTTGTTGGGAATGGGATGATTTACAAAAACGTCCTGCAGATTTTACCCAGACATCATGGTTTGGAAATTACAAAGGAATCTTTGAGGCCCATTTTTCCAAATTTTGTAATTCTGTTATTTTCATGTTTTAGTAATTATTTTCAAATGCCATTTCTGAACATATGGAGATGAATTTTTAAAAACCAAAAGAGGTTTTTGTTGGTAACGTACCAATTTAAAGAAGTCTCTCTCAATTTTTACCCAGCTAGCATGGTTTGAAGGATATGAAGGAATATTTGCAGCCTATTTTTCAGGACTTAAATATTTACACAGTTGATTTCGAGAAGATGAGGATAAATTTTCCAAATCTGAAAGAGGTTTTTGTGGGCAATGAGCTGATTAAAAAAACCCCTTTCAGTTTTTACACAGCGATCACGGTTTGGGAGATCCAAATGCCTCTTTGAAGCCTATTTTTCAGAAATTTGCTAGATTTTTTGAAATTCTATTTCCTATAAAAATGCCAAGTCAAAGGCCACCTCATCAAATTCGACTTGGGGATCAAGCTAAAGATGGGTGAAGAGGTTTTTCAGATCCATTTCTTTTGGATCTTGATGGTTATTGTAATTAATACTTTTCCAAACATTGTGGATCTCAGATTTATGTATTTTTCCTATATAATGAATGAAAAAGAAGGAAGAAGGGTTGGATTTTGGAAACAAAAATAGTTATTTTTGCTGTGTGTGATCAATTTGTTGATTTTTAAATACCAAGAGAACTAAGAGATTATGTTCATGATACAAAGATTCCTCTAATGGTATGCTCAGTTAGTTCTTCTATTGTGATAGTTTCCTTTTCTATGTGATATCATTTAGCTTCTATATTTTGATGTTTGATTGAGATTATGTGACAAAATTCATTGGTAAATGATTTGGTTCATATGGTTTAAGCATCTGCACTATTTCTCCTAAAGCTTGCAAGATTCATGTTTCATACCCTGCTATAGTGGATTGTTTTCTTTTTCTACTACCATTCATAAATTGTTTGACAGGTCTACAGTCTGGCATCTACCTTGCCTCTGTCCCTCTTGATTCATATAGTCAAGATCTTGGTGTCTACATCTGAAACCTGATTGGTTGACTCCATTGCCCAATAAATTACTTGCTTCATCCCAAATACCACACTCAAAATCGAAAAACCCTATTGAAGATCTAGCCATTATGTGAAGACACAACCAGTTGCTAAGCTTAGTGATTAGGTTGTCAGAGAGAGCCCTCTCTAGATTGAAGGGGCTAGCCTTCAATCTAAGTGATAACAATATGTACATTTTTTTTGTGCATAGATAGAATGGTGGGATTGCCCTCGGGGTGTTGTACCGGTGACCTTCATGTGAGGAATAGCTTTCGAATGCCCCTATTCACTGACTATTTTATGCCCCATGAGCTTGATCATATGTACATTTAATATCAAGTGAATTTTGAATAAGATCCTTCACAATAAATTTTGTGTGTTGTGAATGATATTGATATTACTTTTTTCCATTTTGTTATTTATTTAAGTCATGTGCACACACAATATTATCTCTTGATTAGCACCATCTCATTATCATTCCAAACTTGCAACTTTCGATGGATGTAATTTAAACATCGACATATTGCATTGTAATGGGATTTATTCACTCTTTATATTAATTTTTTTCATGTTTTCAATGAACATATTTTTCAAATATAGAATATTGTAGCAGTTTAATTCAACCTCTAGGGTTTTATAATGGGTGTAGGTTTAGATTTTACCATTGAAGATGTAGTGGGTGCAATATTTTGATTCTAGATGATCATAGCCAACCAACAGGCACGACCCTTTTCTTCACTGGTGCATGGGTACATTTTAGGCTGTCTACTCAATATTTGTAATAGAGGTAGTGGATTTTTATGTAGCTTTTGGGCTACCCTATGGTTTGAAATTGCTACCAAGTTGAAAATAAGTAGAACCTTACATCACAAATAGATGGTTTGTCCTTAGTTGTGAACCAAAATTTCGTAAACTTTCTATGTGGTCACTATTACCCACCCAAGTGGGTAACCCCTAGGAGAATTTTATTTTTTCTTCTATTTGTTCAACTTACTAGCCAAGAACCCTATGATGATCCATAGATAGTTAGCCTCAAAGCCTTCTGTCCATGCTTCGGTTAATGCTTTATTTCATCTAGCTTACTCATTTGATGAAGGTGGGTCATTTATAAGGTACATGAACCATTTTTGTATTCCAGTGCTTTCATTTAATGTTTAAGGGCACTCTAGTATGGACCATAGGTTAATTTTGATGATAGATTTCTTTTTATTGTACTCTTGTTCCCATGCTTTACCTTGGTGATTATCTACTACCCCTAGTCTAGCGTGACCTTCCCTGAGGCCTTTCTTTCCACTGTCAAGGAGGGGCACAAATAGGAGGCATTGATTGATGTTGCATGTCCATGGTAATTCATACTTGATACTTTCCATCTTTCCCTTATATTCATGTTCATCTTTAGGTTGATTGATATTTGTCACTACTATTATTTCCTCGTTTTCCTCATCCTTTAGTAGGGGCCCAATGTTAAATTTCCTTTGAACCCAACATCTAGGCTATTTAATTCCTAGTAGATTATAGATCTATTGAATAAGAGCACTGCGATCTTATAAATATTCAGTGGAAGCATAATGACAACCAATATCAATTAGACATCACGCATAGATATTCTACCTAATCAACAGTTCTTCATTATTATAATATCAGAACCTACAGGGGTTCTATTTCTGGTAAAATGGCCCTATGAGAAATTTACAAATACAACATACACTAGATTTGATTTGGCTAATCAAGCCCTAGGTATGTCCTTCAATCTACTTCACTAATCTGGATCTCCTTTGTTGCACCCTTGCACCTGCCTTGGACTCGACACACTTGGATGAAATTCCTTCTCCACCCAACCTTTGAAGTCTCCTTTTGAGTCTTGTGCTCACTTACTGTTTTGTGTCTTGTCCTCTCCATAGACTTGCTTTTATAATTTCTCTTTGAGCTAAATCCCTAACCTTAATCTCCAAATCGGATTTTTGCCTCAAAATCTAGTAGGCATTACGAGATATGTCACAAAGCAAGGGCCAAAACTAGATGCAACAATGAGGTGGATTGCCACTGCCACCTCAACATGTTGATTTGGGGTAGCATTGGATGTGCTCTAACCATGAAAATTGGAGAGGCTAAAGCACATGAGATCTCCAAGACCCATAAATGGTTTGAGCAAATTCTAACCGGTTTGGGAGATACTAAAATAATTAATGTCTTTAATGGAGTTCCTAAGTCTAAACTTAGGAAAAATAAAATATTAATGGGTATTAATATAAAACTGGGTTAGAAAGGTCCAAAAGTTATGGATCAAGCCAAATCTAATCTTAGTCGTTGATTAGAGATTTAATCTTGGCCGTTGATGGACCAACGAGAAAAGTATAAGAGGAGGCTTGAGGGTCAGTTGGAGGATATATTGAGGGAGACCAGTCAGTTCGATTTCTGGAGCGGGGTTAGCTGAGAAATTCGAACTAGTGGTCTGGAGAGCAGCAAGAGGCAGCAAGTATGGAACAGAGAGTCGGGGGCAACACCAGAAGACCAACGCAGAGGTTGGAGAGGTAGACACAAAGGCAACAACAGACTGCGCGGTCACTGGAGGGCCTGCGTGGGTGATGCAGAGAGGCCCAATGTTGACGCAGAGAGGTAGGGGCTGGCGCAGAGTGTTTGGGAGCTACGCAGAGGTCAACGAGGCTGACGTTGAGACTGGTAGAAGTGCTGGAGAATTTTTCTCTCTGTTGGGTAAGTCAGTTTGGCACCCTGTTGTATTGAAGAATTGTTGAATAATAAAATCCTCCCTTGCTGCACCGATTTTCCCACATTGGGTTTTTCTGGGGAATGTTGTCCAAAATATCTGTATCGATGTGTTGATTCTTGTGCATGTGTTTGTTTCTGTTTTATGGTGTGATATCTGCAACATAATTTATTTCAATGTTTATTGAAGGAGTTCCATAAATAACTTATTGGAAAATAAGTAGGTAAAGTAAACCAGTTGTTGCAGTGATAGAATTTTCACACAACAATCCACCTCCTTCTCTTTAGTGGAATTTCACCCCACGGGACGCTTCCCAATCTTCACCTAAAGGAGATTCTAAGTTAATTCGTCCAAGGTGATATATGTGGAATGCTAAGCAAGGCACTTCTTGAATGGAATGAAGGCATAATCATCTATGTATAGGAACAACGTGCCATAAACAAAAGCCTTAAAGAGATACTTGATACTTAGGGTTTCAAGGTGTTGTTGAACAAAGGAGTATTTAGGCATGCAAGCATGCAGAAAAGGCTTGAATGATGAAATCAACAAAAAGGAAATGGAAAACCTTCAAAATAAGCCCCAAGTTGAAGCCTAAATAGAGATTAGGGTTTTGTAGGGCACAAATTGCCTAGTGTTGATGACATCAACCCAATTAGGGCAAATTCTACCATGAAAAGAGCTGGATTTTGAGATTTAAGAAACAATCAAGGTGGAGACAAGCTACAACGGCTTCAATGTCATCCTTTAGGGGGCCTAATTGAACTCTGTCCCATGCACTAGCCCTAGCGGCTTGTCTTAAATGGCTTAGGAAGATAAAAAGGAAGAAAGGATAAAAGATTTTATGAATTTTGACAACCACAACGATTACTAGTGCCTTTCCCTACTTGCGTGATGTAATCTTTAGGGCTAACTTTAGGATATATCAAATCTGTGGACGGATTAAGGGGGAAATCATAGTTTTCACTTGCAAACCCTAGCTATCTTTTTACGAGGGAGGAAATTAATTAGAAGAAAGGTCTCTAGGAGATATTCTACAACATTTAAGAAAAATAAAATTTAGCATGCAATGATCAACCATGCAATGATGTAACAAACCTAATAATAAATAATAATTAATGAAAAGGTGTAAAGGTGTGTCTTATCAAAGAGACATATCTCTTCATATGAAAGGGCGCCCCGCCTAGTATTTATAATGGGGACCTTCATTTGTAACATCATCAATCAATTGTATTCCCATATGTATGTGTGTGTCTATATATATATTTGTGTACAACACAATTTGAATATAAATAGAACATTGTTTGTTTACTACAATGGGACCAGATTTCTTCGACACTCTGGCCGCTCAACTGTTCTAGGTCTCGAAATCATGGAAACATATTCCCAAGTAGTTTTGGAATACCATAAAACTAAATGAGAATTATTATAGGAAATGAGAGGAATAATTATAAAATCGCTAAAGCTCTTTAAAACATTGGATTCAACACCTATGATAGAAGATGACCTTAATGTCAAAGAGGATGAAATTATTGAAAACACAACACTTGAAGATGTAGAAGCTATAGACGAGGAAAAATTGGTTAATTCTCGAAACAATCAAAGAAGTGTACAGTTCAGGAATGAAATCTTTTCATTTGAGAGAGAAAAACAATAAGATTTTAGTGACCTAATAGATTTACAAAACTCTAATCAAAATATCATATCTTCAGAAAATGCGGTGAGTTCTAATAGTGAATGCGAATTGGGATTGAGTAAGATTTCCACAGAGGTGGCTGATTGCCAACAAAATGCTGTTGAAGTGATGGAGTTAGATGCTTCTCCAAATATGATGCATCGAATAGAAAATGAGTCTAATAAACAGAATATATATATATATATATATATATATATATATAACAACTATTTGGTAGATTTTGTAGCTCGGATAGGTGTTCTAGGCTTGAGAGGTGTCATTGAGTCTAAAAACACGAAGGATTTAATTTTCTCCAAGCCCTTGTAATTTTTCCTATGGGAAATATCTTAATTATGTCAATTAGTGATTTTTTTAATTATTTCCCAAGTCTAACTTAGGAAAAATGAATAATTAATTGGGATAAGATCGATTTTCCTCTAGAAGCTTGTAGATAGTTTCTAAGATGATCTTAGCCATCAATTAGATCAAGTGAACTTCTAATTGTGGCCATTCATTCGTGAATGAGAGATTATAAAGGAGATCGATGGGAAGCATTGGAGAGATACTGAACATCGAGTGGGTGATTTTCAGAGAGACACCAGGAGGGTTTCAGCAGTAGTGTTTGAGGAAAAATTTCCGGAGTTTCTTGCTATAAGTATTTTCTCCAGGAGGCTGAGTTTTTCCAGGGAGGCCATGAGCTTTAGGAGGAGGCCGAATTACTCAGTAAATTTGCAGGAGGCCAAAATTATTTTCTGGAAGGAAGTGCGAGTCTTCCAGAGGTAAGATCATATTGTAGAGGACGTTGGAAATACTGAGAGGGGGGTGAATCAATATTTCCTTTTCTTTTTACAATTGCTTAATTAGTCATTAAATTGTTCAGAGCATTCAGATAATCATCACACCAAAACAGAACAGAAAGCAACAAAGAGACAGTGCAAAACATTCAACTTTAACAAATCACAGTATTATGTACAATGTACATACAACAATTTACCAGGTAGGACTGGAAGAAAGTACAAGACTCCCAAGAGTTTTTCCCGCAAACTGGAAGGAAGCAAATGCTCCCTATAGGTTGGGCTCCCGTGCCAGGGATAATGGCCCAGTTACAAATAGTTTCTACTCTGCTACTACTGCCACTGATGCCCACCGATGCTATTGCTGCACATACTGCTGCTGTTGTCACACTTGTTCCCACTGCTGCTTGCTTCTATCAACTTGCCACTATACTGCTGTACCCAACTGCTGCTGCCACTTTCCCTGTGCCATGCAACTGCCTCTTCTGCACTGTACAATTTTCGCCACTCTTGTTGTTTATCCTCTCTCTGCTATCACTTCTGCTCTTTTGATGCTATTGCCAAAAGATTACAGCCACTGTTGTTTCATGACCCTTCTACTCAAACCCTGGCTGTATCAAATAATCAATATAGCTGCCCTAGCTTCAACAAATTCTTGGCATTCTATCCAAGACACTGCCATACTGCCTCTGTCATTTCACTGCGTTCAATGTTCTTTACTGATTAAGAATTCGTGCTCCCTCATCAGACTTGCTTGCAATTTCTGCTCACAGGATCTGCTTCTACTTAATCATACTTAGCATGGTCATTGTCATAGCCTCTAGTCATATCCAGCAACACATGCATACTGCTCTGAGTCAAACTCTGTCAAACTGATAGTAACAGTTCAATAATTAATCAGACTTTGTCAACACTACAGTGTATGACATATGTAACACAAAATATATGTATCAGCCCTGTCTCTGAAATCTTTATTGTAAATTCTGGTAGCTGCCCTCAAGTCTGAAGTCCTACTTCAAGCAACTATAGGAAGATCACATCCCAAGATAGTCCAAATTTCATAGAGAACTGAGCCTTGGATCTGAGAGTTAATAGCATCAAATCTAGGGTCTCAGCTTCCATCTCTGTGGGACCCTATGGTGCCGATAGACCAGATCTCATCCTAGCAGATTATACAGTCACTATGTGATATCCTCCAAGCCACATTGATGGGTCCTTTTAGGCGGTTGCACAACACTCATTTGAGATCCTTGCCAAATTATTCTTTTGGATAGACATCTATGTTGAATTTTCTCTATTCAGCCTTGGATGCTAGTAGAGAGGGATCTCGTGGATTAGAATTACCTGTTACTGCTGGTGCTATAGGCTAAGGAGCCACTCATCTTGTACGTCTTTTTCTTGGATTGCCTCTCCATTCTTTGGAGTTAGCTTTATAGGTTTTCAGATGAGACTGTTACTTCATCTTATATTTCTTACTTTTATATAGGAGTTGCTTTAGTGCTTCCGCTTTATGTAGACATCATTGTATCTAAAACGTCTCCATTGAGCTACTTTAGTGGTCATTTGTTGGATATTAACACATTTATTTTATCTTATATACAACCTTTGTTGAATTTGAAATCTAAGTCATAAATTTTGTCCTTGAATTTGAAATCTGTCTTTTCATTTTCACCTTCTTTGCTGGGGAATGTAGTCATCTTGAATTTTCTCATCCTCCTGATTATCTGAATGTATTGACTCATGGATACAATCAATGGTTTCATTCTTTAATTCGTTAAGCGTAATGGTTATAGCTCTGGTGAAAGTGAAAATGAAGAGACCAAAGTAGAGGATGTATCCATGGTATACCCCCATAATGGTTGTCATACCATTGACAATTGGAGTGTATAATGGTTTGACTCATGAATTTTTTATGGGGTCGGGTGAAAACAAATAAATAAACTTACGAGGTTTGGTTAAAAAAGTTATTGTCTGGTAATTTTTTTTACCCAGTCAGATAATTTTTTAGCTGGTCTAGTATTTTTTTTTCTTTTCTCTTTTTGTTTTTATTGGGTCGGGTGAAAATAATAAAATAAATTTACAAGGTTTGGTTAAAAAAGTTATCGGGTCTGGTAACTTTTTTTTTACCTAGTTAGATAATTTTTTAGCAAGTATAGTTTTTTATTTTTCTTATTTAATGGGTCTTGGCTTGAATAGCAAGGGAGTGTAAAAGGCCACGATCTTTTATTCAATTATATGAGAAGGATAAAAACATATTTAAATGTATAAGATGAATGAATAATTGATGATGATTTTACTATGTAGGGGCCCCGTATACATATTCCTAAGTGGGTACCTTTTAAAATGTCATGTATTTTAATTAACATACGATCTTTCGTTATTTATTTATTTATTTATTGTACTTCCATGTTTATTTTGTTTCTTATTTCTCATTATTATTTAGCTTTAGACTTATGTATGTAATAAATAATCGATATCAAACTATTCTTTCATCCATGAGTTTGCTACTTCTAATTGTTCAAAAAATGCATGAACATCATACCATGATAAAAGGTAGTAGTTGAATGATTTCAGGCGCCATGATAAAAGCAACAATCAATTTTGACATCTGGGTGAAAAGAATTACCTCATGGAAGGCATCTAGTACAAAGTTACAAACCCTTTGTTGCTTGGTTGTCATTGCTTTAGCTCTTATTATCACTTGCAACTATCAAATGATATTCTGGAGTTGTATGTGAAGCTAATTTACTCTGTTTATGCTACTATCATAGTTCAATGCTTGCTAGAATAAATCTCTACTCTTATTCAGATTAATGGCATCTTAGGGTAAGTTTAAGATTCATGAATACCAAACATGGAAAATTAAATACCCTATTTTGTTCAACATACCCTAATCATTCGTGGGTATTAACCGTTGTAGTTGGTCTCCCCTGTAACATTTTTTGTTTCCTTCTATGTTTACTTTTATCAGTTTTTGCAATTGGTGAGTATCGATCATTTGGACTTTGCTAGTTCCCAAAAATGGCAATAAATGGTAGATTGTCCTCATAAAATGTGCTCTATTTTATTTGTTGCCCATGAATATTATAAATCAATTTACACAGGGAGCATATTCTGTTTTATTCTTTTTCGTTTTAACCCAGCACAACTAATATTGCATTTTGTAACGTGCAGCTCGTCTCGTACTAGGGGGCATTGTATTGTCAGGTTTACATTTTTTTCGAATACAGGTACATTTGGAAGATTCAACTTGTTAATAAAATATTGTGTGCTTTTTTATTTGATTACATATGTAGATTATGACATGGATAACTTGTTAAAGGGTTCCATTATTAGATTGATTTTGTTTTTATTTTTTTGTTTGCTAGCATGTCCATGGCTTATAGTGTTGAAAAGTGTAATTAGGTTTGGTCTTCATAATGGCATGTAATTGTAACTTTTGTAAATGATGTAATGAAGAAAAATAAAATTAGTATTGTAAGCCTTGCTTCATGGGCTTCATGAGCAGGTGATTTTATTTTAGTTGGCTCCCATTGACAGCCTTAGGATTGGTCATTAAAATTCAAAGAGTCTATGTCATGTATGAAGAACCCTTTTGGGGATATATGTTGTAGGAATTTACAGGGTAAGTTCCTCAGATAGAACACCAAAGGACACCGCTCACAACCAGATCGCAGATCAATACACCGGTATTTTTGACGTGGTTAAAACCCTTAAAGAGGGAAACAGTCCACGACCTGAGCCAACGCGGCCACTTCAGGCAATTTATTAATAAAAGAATGAAAATTTACATATGCTTCTCTCATGCACGGATTACCCTACAAATGACCCTCCATGCGCTTTAAATAGAAATCATGGACCAATCGAGTGTCAAGCCACGGATCAAGCATCCGTAATACCGAGGAGAGAATGAACCGTCGGATCACTACATATCGTGACCGTCGGATTGTAAGTTACAAAATGTACAAGATAAAGAAACACACTTTACCTAACTCTATACCTAACTCTATACTAGACCAAGTTGTACTTAACTATTTCCTATGTGTCGAAATATCCTAACATCCCCCCTTAAGAACAACTTGGGATAGGATTGAAAGATTTACAAATATGACACAATAGGAGAAGGAAGGAGGCACTAGAGCCTATCCCCCCTTAGTGACAACTTCCTGAACTCCAACCATAAATCGAAGTTTAGTGAACTTCGCCTCTGTGAGAGCCTTTGTGAAGATGTTTGCAACTTGATCATCTGTTGAACAATATTTCACTTCAAGAACATGGTCGTGAATGAGCTTTCTGATGAAGTGCATGTGCAGTTCAATGTGTTTGCTGCGCTGATGTTGGACTGGACCTTTGCATAGTTGAATGGCACTTTGATTATCACACCAAAGTGTAGTCGGATGCTGCTGCGTGAAAGCCAAACTTTGACAGGATCTGACGAAGCCACAAGGCTTCCTTACTAGCTTCTACGGCACCACGATACTCTGCTTCTGCTAATGAAAGAGAAATGGCACCTTGTTTCTTGCAAGCCCATGTAATAGGTCCTGAACCAAAGGACACCGCTCACAACCAGATCGCAGATCAATACACCAGTATTTTTGACGTGGTTAAAACCCTCAAAGAGGGAAACAGTCCACGGCCTGAGCCAACGCGGCCACTTCAGGCAATTTATTAATAAAAGAATGAAAATTTACTTTGCTTCTCTCATGCACGGATTACCCTACAAATGACCCTCCATGCGCTTTAAATAGAAATCATGGACCAATCGGGTGTCAAGCCACGGATCAAGCGTCGGTAATACCGAGGAGAGAATGAACCGTCGGATCACTACATATCGTGACCGTCGGATTGTAAGTTACAAAATGTACAAGGTAAAGAAACACACTTTACCTAACTCTATACCTAACTCTATACTAGACCAAGTTGTACTTAACTATTTCCTATGTGTCGAAATATCCTAACAGATTTTGGGTAGCATCGGATGTGCTCTAGCTCCGAAATTTTGTGGAGGGGCTAGAACACATGAGATCTCCAAGACCCAAAATCTTTTGGAGAAATTCCACCCGGATGAGGAGTTATTAAAATAATTAATATTTCTTATGGGTTCCTAAATCTAAACTTAGGAAAATAAAAATATTAATGGGTATTAATAAAGATATGGGTGAGAAGCTTCTAAGAGATGAGGATCAAGTCTGTGTTAATCTTAGCTGTTGATTAGAGACTTAATCTCGGCTGTTGATTCATCAACGAGAAAAGTATAAGAGAAGACTTGAGAGTCATTTGGAGACACGCCGGGCAAATACTCAATACCCCGAAGGAAATCAATTCTCAAGAAGGAGTTCGATTTCAGAGGGAGAGTTGCAGGGTGGAGGAAGAGGAGGGCATCAACAACAGTCAGTGACTGAGGAGGAGGTGACGCAGGGCATTCGAGAGACAACACAGAGGGAAGAGCAGGCAGACAACACCATTGGAGATGTAGTCCTCACGCAGGCTGACGCAGAAGTGACGCAGAGGTGGGTGAAGGGTCTCCAGGGTGTCAGAACTTCTCCAGGAGGAGGAGAAACTTTGTCTCAGGTGTTTTCTCTCAGAAGTGTCTCAGTTTCTCTATAAAATCATTCCTTGTAAAGCGATTGTTGCTGAAGATTAATAAAACCCTCATCTGCTACACTGGTTTTCCCACATTGGGTTTTTCCGGGGACAATTGTCCAAAAACAATTGTGTTGATGTTTTTGATTCTTGTGCTTGTATATCACTGTTTTGTTCTCTTTATGTGATAACTGCCGTAGAATTTATTTTAATGTTTACTAAAGGGTTTTCGTAAGTAACTTAGTGAGAGATAAGTAGGTTAAATAAATCAGTCACTGTAGTAGAATTTCGTATTAGGAATTTTCACATGGTATTAGAGGAGAGATCGGGCAACAGGATAGAAGAATCCGTTATGAGTCAGGAGCATGATGCCGAAACATCAACTCAGAGGGACTCACGCATATCTCCAGAGAAATAAGAGAGCATGAAGAACATGGACCACGATTATTCTATGTTAGCTTCCAGACTGGAAGAAGAAGTCACTTGCCTAGCAAGTTCTGCCTTCTCTGAGGTTTGGTATATAGATAGTGGAGCTTCCTGGCATATGACGGGAATACGAGAATGTTTTTCGAATTATTAGGAAGAAAGGATGAATTTTCAGATCACCATGGGAAATACGACAAAGTGTACCCTCGTAGGAAGAGGTACTGTAGTCTTTCAAACAAAAGTAGGGGATCGGCTTCGAGCAACCAATGTGTTGCATGTGCCAGGATTGGGGATGAACTTACTCTCTGTATCCCAACTTCAAAACAAGGGCTATGACATTTTCTTCATTAAGGAGAAAGTATATGTCAAACACCCGAGTTGGAAAAAGAAGGCCCAGATTGGAATCAGAAGTAACAGGCTGTATAGACTACAACTAGAATCGCCAATGGCACTGATAGGCAATAGTGGGGATAAATATTTGAATGAACTATGGCACATGAGGATGGGACACTTACACCATGGGGCTCTAAGAATTCTTGGGAAAACAGTATCAGGAGTTCCAGAATTAAGTACCGAATGAGATGATGTATGCAGAGGATGCGCACTAGGCAAGTACGCCAAGGCAACATTTTCCAGAAGCAACAATAGGGCTAAGAGTGCTTTGGGATTGATACACTCAGACCTCTGTGGACCCTTGTCCACAAAGGGTCTTAGTGGTGCTGAATATTTCATCACCTTCATTGATGACCATTCCAGAAAGACTTGGATCTACTTTCTAAAAACCAAGGATGAGGTTTTTGGTCGATTCAAAGAGTTCAAGGCTCTAGTTGAGAATCTGACAGGAAAGAAGATAAAGATATTGCGCTCAGACAATGGTGGAGAATACATCAACAAGGACTTCACTGATTTTTGCGCAAGGGAAGGCATCAGAAGGGAGTGGACAACCCCCTATAATCCAGAGCATAATGGAGTAGCATAAAGGAAGAAACAGACTATTGTTGAAGTAGCCAGGGCAATATTGTATGATCGGGATATGCCCAAGTTTTTATGGGCAAAAGAATGCAACACGGTAGTGTATATCTAGAACAGGACTCCTCACAGGGCATTGGGTAAGATTACTCCGTAGAGTGTCTTCACCGGTAAGAAGCCTAAGGTGAGTCATTTCAGGATATTTGGGAGTTTGGCATACTGCCATGTACTTGAAGAAAAGAGGAAGAAATTAGATTAGACTGCAGAGAAAGGATATCTTGTAGGATATAGCGAGAATGCTAAGGCATATAGAGTCTATCTTCTGGGGAATAGGAAGATCGTAATTCGACGGGATGTAAAGTTCATGGAGGACAAAGCCTTCAGAAAATCCCGAGAAATGCCTTCCAAAGAGCAGTCAAAGGATGATTCGTTGGTCCAGCCACTTCGACCAGCAGAAACTAGCGCTAGTATTTCTCCTAAAGACAAAATTCCAGAGGTGGAGCCTCAGGAAGAGGAGGAGCAGATAGATATACCCACTACCAGTGGTAGAACGAGCTGAGAACTTCGACAGATACTATGAGATGCAGAGGATTTTGTCGGGGTACCCAGGAATGAGAAAAGGGAGCATAGACAGGCAGACAAATACCAAGCTTTGGTAGCTTAGGTTGGAGAACCCTCTAGTTTTCAGGAGGCCGTTCAACATCAAGTATGGGTAGATGCTATGGTGGAGGAATACAATTCCATAATGGTCAATGATGTCTGGGAAGTGGTACCTAGGCCTTAGGGCATGTCAGTTGTAGGGTCGAGATGGCTCTACAAAGTCAAATACGCTGTAGATGGCAGTGTAGAAAAATACAAAGCCAAGTTTGTGGCTAAGGGGTTTGCTCAGAAGGAAGGGATAGACTACGAAGAAACCTTCGCCCCAGTAGCCAGGTATACTTCTATTAGATCTGTGATATCCCTTGCAGCTCAGATGGGGTGGGAGATTCACCATATGGATGTCAAGACAACATTCTTGAACGGGGTGATAGAAGAAGAAGTATACATTGAAAAACCAAAGGGTTTTGAGACACATGAGAAGAAATCTCATGTATGCAGATTGAATAAAGCTCTGTATGGGCTTAAACAGGCACCTAGAGCATGGTATGGTCGAATTGATGGCTATTTGCAGAAGATGGGATTCGTCATGAGTGATGCAGATCCTAACCTCTACTATCTGGTTGTAGAGAATGAGCCTCTAATCCTGGTTTTATATGTGGATGATCTGTTTCTGACAGGATCATCTAGGCTCATCAAAGATTGCAAGGAGAACCTAGCCACAAAATTTGACATGAAGGATTTGGGACGGATGCATTATTTCCTGGGGTTGGAAGTTTGGTAGCAGAAGGGTGAAATTTTCCTTGGGCAAGGGAGATATGCTACAGAGATTTTGAAAAGGTTCAAAATGTAGGACTGTAGACCTATGGCTACGCCAATGATCACCAACTGGAAGAAGATTGATGCATCCGAAGATAAAGAAGTCGATCCCACCTTGTACAGGTAGCTCATAGGGTCCCTGATGTATCTGGTTAATACCAGGGCAGACATTTGTTACGCTGTCAACACCCTCAGTCAATTCATGGTGGAACCAAAGAGGGCGCACTGGGCAGCAGCCAAGCATGTTCTCAGATATATACGAGGAACAGTCGAGCATGGACTAATGTACACCCAAGGCAATGACATTAGGTTGAGTGGGTTCACTGATGCAGATTGGGCTGGAAGTTCAGTAGATCGGAAAAGTACCACTAGTATTGTTTCAACATTGGATCAGGAATGACCTCCTGGTGTAGTAGCAAACAAAAATGCGTGGCTTTGAGCTCAACTGAAGCTGAATCTATGGCAACTAGCATAGCTTCGTGCGAAGCCATATGGCTTAGGAAATTTCTTGTGAATCTAGTTAGGAGAAAGATGGAAACAACTAGTATTTTGTGTGATAATCAGAGTTGCATTAAGCTCTTTGAGAATCCAGTCTTTCATGATCGGTCGAAACACATTAATATCAAGTGTCACTTTATCAGAGACTGTGTCCAACGAGGGGCCATACAGAGGTACATCCCAACAGGAGAACAGGTGGCAGACATTCTCACCAAGGCCCTAGGAAGAACAAAGTTTGTTTACTTCAGGGAGAAGATGGGGATGATGAAGAATCCGTTTCAGTAGCATAAGCGGAGTTGCAGTGCAGCAGTTAGCAGTGGCAGTGCTATGGGCATCATGATGCAGCATATTCAGAGGAAGCTACGGTACAGATGTAGCAGTGACAGTTACAACGTCATGGGCAACAATACAAGTTGCAGTAGCGCAGTGGATCAGGTTCAGTTGGCCGAGCATCAACAACATAGCGGACTGATGCCGTGGATCGGTGTGATGCTTCTGTTGAGAAGTATTGCTAGAGCACATTCCTCGCTAAGAGGGAGTGTTGATTTTGGGTAGCATCGGATGTGCTCTAGCTCTGAAATTTTGTTGAGGGGCTAGAACACATGAGATCTACAAGACCCAGAAATCGTTTGGAGAAATTCCACCCGGATGAGGAGTTATTAAAACAATTAATATTTTTTATGGGTTCCTTAGTCTAAAATTAAGAAAATAAAAATATTAATGGTTATTAATAAAGATATGGGTGAGAAGCTTCTAAGAGACGAGGATCAAGTCCTTTTAATCTTAGCCATTGATTAGAGACTTAATCTCGACAGTTGATTCATCAATAGGAAAAGTATAAGAGAAGACTTAAGAGTCGTTTGGAGACACACCGGGCAAATACTCAATACCCCGAAAGAAATCAATTCTCAAGGATAAGGAGTTCGATTTCAGAGGGAGAGTTGCAGGGTGGAGGAAGATGAGGGCAACAACAACAGTCGGTGACTGAGGAGGAGGTGACTCAGGGCATTCGAGAGACAGCACAGAGGGAAGCGCAGGTAGACAACATCATTGGAGATGTAGTCCTCACGCAGGCTAGCGCAAAAGTGACGCAAAGGGGTGAAAGGTCTTCAGGGTGTCAGAACTTATCCAGGAGGAGGAGAAACTTTGTCTCAGGTGTTTTCTCTCAGAAGTGTCTCAATTTCTCTGTAAAATCATTCCTTGTAAAGCGATTGTTGCTGAAGATTAATAAAACCCTCATCTGTTGCACCGGTTTTCCCACATTGGGTTTTTCCGAGGAAAATTGTCCAAAAAAAATTGTGTTGATGTGATTGATTTTTGTGCTTGTATATCATTGTTATGTTCTCTATATGTGATAATTGCCATAGAATTTATTTTAATGTTTACTGAAGGGTTTTCATAAACAACTTATTGTGAGAGATAAGTAGGTGAAATAAATTAGTTACTGCAGTAGAATTTCGTATTAGAAATTTTCACAATATCAATGTATATGAGTCTACAAAATGTCTAGACTCTAGATATTCCTCCAACCACAAGCACTAGCCATCCTCTTCAAGTCGGCTGTTATATAAAAATAAATTATTCTTGTAACTATTAGTTTAATTAAGGCAAAGGGCATGATCAAAGATCATGCCCATTCACCAAGAGGCACTTAGGGCTATATTTAAGCCAAGGCCTCTCACTCTGTAAACCATCCATTCAATCATTTATTAATAAATATGTATCATTGCTGAGTATTCTATTGCATTTGGTATCAGAGTGGATTCCAATGAAATGCAAAACTAAACTAAGTGGAGTGCAACATCTTGGTTGATTTTAATTAAGATGCCTAATCTAGATGAATCCTTCCTCCTAGCTGTTTTGAGGGTAGTCTCTAGAGTAAGTTGTGGAGAGAAACCAAGGGAAGCAAGCTATGGCTTGATTAACGATCCCTCCTCTTGAGTTCTAACCACCTGATGCCTCCGGCGCTGCAGAGACTGTAACTCTGATGACTGCAAGGTCACTGTGTTAACTACCAAAGAGGGTCTATCCTTCGCAAGCTACAAAATAAAGGTGGTCCTATCTTTCTTTCAACCAAGCTTAGGCTGGGAGGTAAATTTCAAGGATGCAAATGAGATGCAAAAAAAAAATGAGATATAATGCTTCAATGAGAGACACTAGTATCAAGGTGTTGCCAAATGAAAAATTTCCAATATGCTTGTAATCACAATGAGATGTACTTCAAAAGAACAAGATTACTAGCTTATGGCAGTGTTCCAAAAGCAACTCAATGAAACAATGATGTTAGATGTAGAGCAAAACCACAAATGCCTTATTAGAAAATAATGTGATTATTAGTTCTTACTTATTAGACAGTTGAACAAACAAGAATTTACAGAATTGTCACGACTTATAAGATGGCAAATGAGATTGCTAACAAGCTATAAATGAAACTACTACTTAATATTTAAGAGACAAGATACTCAAAGGCAATTAGATCAAGTAGAAATACAATTTAAAGAACTAGATTGTAGGATGCAACGCAATGGAGTTATAATGCAAATGCAAAAGAGCAAGTTAGTAGGCAGAAATGAGCTAGTATGTTAGTTCTCCTTTTGAAATAAGGAGATTGAGGATGCCAAGGGATCCAAGTCCCAAGCTCCCCAACAGAAAAAATTATCTTTTATTAATGAGAATTACAAAGATGGAAGAGGCCTCCTGGATAATAGAGAAAGGCTCTTCTTCAAAAGACTTAAAGACAAAAATCCTCTTGAGATGTCTTCAGAAATTTCCTCAATGATCAGACGTCAAAAGCTTTGGCTCTCCAATAATGATGACAACACGATCGTGGCTCTTAGTCCAAGAATTTTGACGTTCAAAACAGTTCACGAATATACCATCTTTGTGACAACAAGAAGCTTGGGATTTCAGTTATAGACCTTCTCTATGACAGTGATCAAGATGGTCAGAAATACACTCCCTTTTCTGAGTGAAGAGACACAAAAGGCCAGCGGCCTTCCTCTAAGGATCCTGCACACAAATGTCGATATTTCATCCCTGTAAATAATTTCCTTCAAAATTTAAATTTTTCCCAAAAATTCTATGCTGATTTATACAAAGCAAGTCAAAATTAGAGCAAGGAGAAGAAAAGGGAGAAGCTCTTCCTTTCTAAAGAGACTTATAATGACACTGAATAAGCTTGCAATAACAGGCCACACAGCTAATCCACATATTCTCCAATCTCAGAAAACAATGATCAATCTTTGTAATAGGAAGTACTGAATCCTTAGTGATGGATTCTCCTTTGAAATTTCTTTATTTCGGGGTGAAGGCTTGAAGTTTGATGATACCCTTCCTGCAAAACAAAGGTTAGTCCTTACACAAAATTGTACCAGATAATGGGAAAGGTCTCTGGCCCTAAAGGATAATTGCAATGACCAAAAGTTCACTGAAAATTTCTGAATTTCAAGCTCTAGAAGATGTGAAGAATCCTTGTGATAAAAAGGGTTTGAGGCTTAGTAAAAACATCCTGCAATCAACAAAAAAAACAGTCTTCAAATAAAATCACACTAGACAATAAATATGCCCCCTGCAAAATAACAAGATCAGACCCTGAATACACCTTATACCAATGATCAAAATTACTCACTGCTAGGAGAGAAATAGCCCAAAATATCCACAGTCAGCTCCCAAAATTCAGTTAGGTAAAAATTAAATTTACTTAAATTTTTTTAAGGGAACTTTACTTAAAGATTCAAGGACTGTAAATTATGCAAACACCCAAATCATTTCAGGCCCTGGTAGCTCCGCACCAGGTGAAGAGACAGGTCTTTAAGCTCACAGCAAGCGAGAATTAGGGATCAGAGTAATATGGTTTCCTCCAAGAATATACAGTGAAGACCCACCTTAAAAAATATTGTTGAAAGAATAAAAAAAACTGCAATGATCAGGGTTGGCAAGTAATGAAGTATGGCAATGAAATGATGCCCTTATAAGCTGAAAATTTCTGCAGTCTTCCAGATTTGATCAGTTACAGGCTGCGGCTAGGCCTAAATTGGTCAATAAGGCTTGTAGCCTGCCTGAAGAGGCCCTGCAATCAAAATTAAGTCCAAAATATTGTTTCTCTATGCCTGCAAAACCAACCCATGTCAGATTTTGAAAAGGAAAGAGTGAAAATGCCCTCAAAATTTTTGTGTTTGCAAATTTTGAATAATAAAAGGTTGATAAAAATTTAAATTTGCAGTGAAATAACCCTCCTAGGGCCTGCAGCTAATAGGGTTGTGCATTGAAGAAAAGAGGCTTGATGTAGGCGGATCTAGGCCTCGAAAGGCCAGATCTGGCCCTAAATTAACTGTGGCCCTGGAGGAAGAGACCAAAAGGGCATACAGCCAGCCTTGTGTGGAAGAATGGGGCCCAAACCCTAGCTGTCTAGGCTAGGTAAGGGCTAAAACCCTCTAGATAAAAAATTTCCCCTTCAGATCTGCAAAATATCAAACAAAACCCCAACAACTATATACAAGAAAAAGGAAAATAATGGTTAGATAAAAATTATTTACAAGAATAATCTACAATATTCACAATGATTTATGTCTCTTGTAAGCAAATCTATTCTTTAATGCACAAATATATATATATATATATATATTTCTAAATTAGACTAATTCTATTAATGTAACAAAAATAGTACAAGGAGGCACTGGCCTCTGTAGAGCAAGCCCCAAATTATGCCATGTTTAACAACAAAACTCTGGAAAGACACTGCCCGCACTGGGGAAACCAGTCCAAAACTATAAGAGTTTTCTTCCCATGTAAGGGTAACAACCTGTAATGCCAGAGGAACAGTTTTTTGAACAATCATCAAAATTAACAACATTGCATAAAAAAAACACCAGAATAGACCCATAGTATTGGGAGCCGGGAACCCAGAACCTGAAAACATTGACCAGCTAGGTGTCGTTAGGAGGAGGAGGTTCTTCCACTATCAGACACCTGTACGCCTCCATGTCATCTTCTGCATCCTGTTTATCTCTCGGAGTTTCTTCCATGTTCTTGAAGTGGCCTGGATTGGTGCGTCCCTGAGCTGCTTCTGTGCGTCCTTGAGCTGCTTCGCTGCTTCTGTGCGTCCCTGAGCTACTTCCAGGGGCTTTTCTCTTGTTGGTGGTGTTTCGCACTTGAGTATTGCAGGCTGGGTCTTCAGAGTTTTGTGGCTCCTCTCTAAATGCCACCGAGATAGTTGCTATTATGCAGGGACGTTCCAGCGAGCAACGAAATTGAAATTGTGCAGAATGACTGGGCTGTAGAGATGATACAGAGGCAGCAGGAGGCTGGGGAGCAGTGTCAACAGGCTGAGGACCTGCAGTTTGAGCTCGCCCCCGACTGCTGCGAGTGGCTGGGTAGCATCCAGATAAATGAGCCGTCGAAGGGGAGGTTGAGTCAGAGGGGGACAAGTCAAAGAGGGACAATGCACAAATAAATTTAAGCAGATAAGAGATTTTTTTTTTTTTTTTTTTTTCTTTTAATGTGTGAGCAATAGCAAAAATTGCTGCAAATCAAATCGTTAGATAAGCCATGAAATTTAATCAGATGGGCTCTTGAGTTTTCTTGACTTGAGAGTGGGTTGGTCTAGCCAGTTTTAAAATTGGTAACTATGGCCAAATTCCACTTTGGGCAGCTCCTTCAAAGAAGATAATTGTGGCATTGAATTCCTCTTTTTGAGAGGACCATAATCGATCTAAAGATCACTAAATTTGGATAAGGAAAAATATATTTTTGAAAGCAAGCCTACACATGTAATTTATCAAGATCGGCTTGGGGTTAATTAGTTAAGATGAACCCCTCTCCATGTTATATAAATAGAGGTGTCCTCCGACCTCATTTGATCATGGAAGTGCTTCATTCCTTCATCTTTGAGGCAGCCGCAGAAGAAGGAAAGATAAGGTGTGGGCAATTTCTGGGTTTTGGAATGTTTTCTTGTTCCTTACAGGTCCGTGTTTGGAGCTGAGTGGAGTGGAAACTCTGATTTTTACCAAGTATATATATATATAATGAATTGAATGATGCATTTTTACAAGAATGGCCCTGGCTTAAATAGTCCCTTGGGCACCTTTTCGAGGAGGGGCTTGATTTTTGATTGTGCCCCAATTACATAATTAATTAATTGCATATCATTGCCTCCCTCTGGAAAAGATGCTTTGTCCTCAAAGCATACGTAACGACAAGTGTTTTTGGCAAAAAGATTTTGTCTCCCAAGAGGCTTCTTCTTCTGGTAGATTCTTCCACTTGATAAGGTATTCTTTAATTACTCGAGATCACAACTTCCTTTCCTTGGTGGTAACAATTCCTTCTGGTTCTAAGATGAACTTGCCTTCATCATCTAATATCGGAAGTGTTGTCTGTGTTGATTTGTGTTCTCCCAAAGCTTTTTTAAGACGAGATACATGGAAAACATTGTGAACTCGACTATTGTTCGGAAGGATTAAACTATATGGTACTTGGCTGATCTTTTTGTTAATCTGATATGGTCCATAAAACTTTGTCGCCAATTTGTTTTTTCCTTTTTGTTTCAGGGATAATTGCTTGTAAGGCTAAAGTTTAACAAATACCCATTCTCCACCTTCAAATTCTCTCTTTGTCTTGTGTCGATCGGCCTGCTGCTTCATGCGATTTCTTGCAATACTTAGATTTTCTTTTAATGTTTGAAAAACTTTTTGGGTTTCTTCTAATTGCTCCTTAACTACTGGAACTTTTGTCTCGGAAATGGCCAAATCTTTCCATTTGGGAGGTTCATATCCGTACAGAGCTTGAAATGGGGTCATCTTTGCAGAAGTGCGATAAGTTGAATTGTACCACCATTCAACAAGATACATCTACTGAGCCCACCTATTTTGTTTGTCTGCTGCGTAACAACGAAGGTAAGCTTCTAAGCACTTATTGGCAGTTTCTTTTTGACCGTCTATTTGAGGATGATAAGCATAATTCATGTTGAGGTATATTCCAGTATGTTTGAAAAGATCTTTCCAAAATTTCCCCTTAAACTTAGGATCTCTATCACTAACAATGACTTTAGGAAATCCATGTAATTTGAAGACATTCTTACAAAATATCTCATCAATCTCTTTTGCTAAATCTGATTTCTTCATTCCTATGAAGTGTGCATACTTTGTGAGTCTATCTACTACTACAAGACTTTTATTTTTCCCGTCTGATATGGGTAATCCTTCAATAAAATCCATTGATATTTATTCCCATTTTTGGTTTGGGATATTTAAGGGGTGGAGTAACCCTGGGGTCATAATGTTCTCACTTTTATTTCGCTGACATTGATCACATTCTGCTACATATTTTTGAATATCATTATTCATACCCTTCCAGAAGAATGATTGGCGTGCATTATAGTAGGTTTTAAAGAATCCTACGTGTCCGGTTGACAATGAATCATGCAACTCTTTGAGAATCTTGGCTTTAAATTTGGAATTTGAACTCAGATAAATTCTTCCCTTGTACCATAGAATATTGTTTTTCCATTCAAATTTTGAATTATGAGGAAGGTTATTGATTATAGCACTTGTTTTTGGATCTTTTGCATATTCACTTCAAATCTCATTAAGCCATTTGGGACCAACCACTAAAACTGCAAGTAATGATGGTTCTTTGTCTTTCCTAGATAGAGCATCAACTACTATGTTATCTTTCCCTTTCTTATGTAATATATCCATGTTGAAGGCAACGATTTTTTTGATCCATTTTTGTTGTTTTGTAGATAGCGTTTTCTGTTGGAGGAGATGCTAAAGACTATTATGATCTGTTCACATTAAGAACTTACTTCCCAAGAGATATTGTCTCCATTTGGCTAATGTGTGCCTAATAACAAGCATTTCCTTATTGTATGTAGACTTGAGACGTCCTTTCTTATTGAGCTTCCCGCTTTCAAATGTGATTGGGTGGCCATCATGCATTAATACTGCTGCTATGCCAAAACCTAAAGCATCACACTCAATTACAAATGGTTTTGAGAAGTTTGGAGTTGCCAATACAGGGGCATTAGACATAACTTCCTTCAAGTCTTCAAAACACTTTTCTGCTTCATCATTCCATCAAAATGAGTTCTTCTTTAGAAGGTTCGTTAGGGGTGCAGTTATATGGGCATAGTTTTTTATAAATCTTCGATAATACCCAGTCAATCCTAAGAATCCTCTTAGCTTGGAGATATTAACTGGTTTGGGCCATTCCCTTATAGCCTTGATCTTATTAGGATCTACTTTAACTCCTTCTTTGGATATTATATGTCCGAGATACTCTACTTCTTCTTTCCCAAAAGTGCATTTGGACTTCTTGGCATAGAACTGATGCTCTTCTAATACAGTAAGGACTTGCTCCAAATGTTGTAGGTGCTCCGTCCATGTTATAATGTAAATTAGAATGTCATCAAAGAAAACTAACAAAAATTTCCTTAGATATGGACGGAATAGCTCGTTCATAGTAGCTTGGAATGTTGCTGGTGCATTGGTTAAACCAAAAGGCATTACTTTAAATTCGTAATGACTTTCATGTGTTCGGAACACAGTTTTTGCTTTGTCTTCCAACCTTATTATGATTTGGTAATAACTTGACCTTAAGTCCAATTTTGAGAAGTATTTAGCTCCCTGTACTTCATCCAACATTTCATCGATAAAATCAGGGTTGCGGGGGAGCACCCCCCCTTCTCGCTTCCGCTCCCAATTCGCCCTCTAAGCGGGAGCAGCTCCAAAGCGCGCTCCCTAAAAAAAACGCTCCTTGCCTTTTCGAGAGCATTTGGTCTTTTTTGCAAAAAAAAAATTGCAGTAATATTCCAAATGCCATTTTTCTTCAAAGAAACAAATAAGTTTTGAGTGGGGCAGCCTATGATCAAACCTATGGCCCTAGTATTGATATTCGATTCATGATAATGTTAAATTCTTAAAGTAAAATTGGCATTCTTCTTAATCTTCATTTTCATCCTTTTACCTAAATTTTTAGCATTACCATGAAATGACTCGGGATGTTTGAGAGTGGTTCCGACCTCATTGGATTTCATATGGTGAGAGTAGAATTTTAGATTTCATTGAAAATCCAGCAGACTTATCAGCGTTTCAGGATTTTAGTATTGGGGGGATTGCTATGTTTCCATTGATTTTGTCATGTATTAGGGTATGGAACTCGTATTTAATCAAGAAGACCAATCCTTTTATGTACCTTGATGATAGTGACATTGGTTGTCGAACTCCTCTATCATGACCCTCCTAAAAATGTACGCATCACTCACACAAAATCTTGACTTGACATGCTATGCTTTTTCTATCTTATGTTAATGCTTAGTGGGTGATGTTAATGACAAAGATCCCTATACAGATCCAGATTTAATGACAAAGATGCCTCTGGATAATAATGCTTAGAGGGTGATATTAATGACAAAGATCCTGATTTTCCAACAAGACTAAAAAATTAGACATTTCTCGTGGTGGCAAGAGGCCCAAGCATTAGCAGTAGATAATAGATTTACTTGTCTTTTCTAGTTTCTAGTAGTTTTTATAACTATTGACTCTTTCATATTTTTTATGATATTTTTTGTAAACAATATATGACAATTTAAGTTTGAAGTTTGAAGTTGGCAATTATAACTCATTATTAATGAATTATGAATATGATGCTTCACGAAAGTTGAAATTTGTTTCATTTCATAACATTACATTTCATGTTAGATATTATTTGTTGTAATGGTTACACTTAGCTTACAAGTACAACTTTGGTGATCAATGATGATAAATGTTATATATTGAATTTTGAACACTTGAAAATTTAAGATTGATGAATCATGAGACTCAGTATGTTGTATATTACTATGTTACTAACTTGTGGACATGGTTGATGAAGATTATAACTTCTAGATGATTGTTGTTATATGATTCAATCTATGTTTTTTATATCTAATTTATCATTCTACATGTTTTTGTTGACATATATGCATCAAAATATAAAAAAAATATATTATATAAAAAACGCTCCGGGATTCGCTCCCAAACCGGGATCTTTTGAAAGCTCCCGCTCCTGTTTTTGCTCCCACTCCCAAGTAACCTTGGATAAAAGAGATTGAAAACTTGTTTTTAATTGTTATTTTGTTTAGTCCTCGATAATCGATGCATAATCTAAACGATCCATCTTTCTTTCGAACTAATACAACTGGAGCAGCATACGAACTTCTACTTTTTGTGATAATGCCACATTTTAAAAGATCCTGGACTAATCTTTCAATTTTGATTTTTTGATGATGTGGATATCGATACGGCTTGATGTTGATGGGATTTGATCTTGATTTGACTTCGATTGTATGCTCGATTTCTCTTTTAGGAGGCAACTTCATTGGAAGATCTTGGAATACTTTTTCGTGCTTTTGAATTAGCTCTTGGATTTCTAGTGTTTCTTCGTTGACCAGATTTGAAGTAAACATTTCTAATTGATGACATTGTACTAAATAAGCTGGTGCTCCCTTCTGAATCATTTTCATCATCTGGGATGATGATACAATTTGATTTTCAGGGGGCTGGAACCCATATAACTTGTATTTCTTCTCTTCCCATTTAAATTTTATAATTTGCTTCTGATGTTTGGTAGATTAAGTGCCTAGGGTTTGAAGCCATTGGATACCTATGACCACATCCACTCCTAATGGTACAGTGTAGAAAAAAAATTCTAGATTATAGTCTTGAATATGTAATTTGACTTTATGGCATTTCCGTACTTTTTCAATTTTCTTACCGTCGATTACCATAACCTTCATGTTGGGCATGGAAAATGTAAAAATGTTGAGTCTTTTCGCCATAGTTGAGTCCAAAAAGTTGTTGGTGCTACGGTATCGATTAGAACCATTATGTTGCTCTTTTTGATATGTCCTTTTAACTTTAATGTCTGGGGCTACGATATACTTGTCATGGATGATAATTACACTTGTGGAATATCCTCATTATCTAGTTCTGGAGAAAATTCTGGGGAATCCTCGATTTCTTCTACGTCTGATTCTTCATTCTCTGAATCATTAGTTGCTTCACATTTATACTGTTTCTTGGTTTCTTTTCCTTTAACACATCTGTGTTTAGGGTCCCATTTTTCGCCACAACGTTTGATCTTTCCCTCTTTCATTCTTTGTATTTCCAAGTTAGTCTTTTCTCCTTCACGAAGATGTGGCAGAACATATTTTGTGTTATCCATGTTTGTAGCTTGGGAAAATCTTCGTCTCAAATATACTCTTTCAACTTTTGGTCACTGCATCTTTTCGTGCTTCTTTTCAACAACTTTTGCCTTCTGTCTTGCTACTTCTATAGAAGTGATGTCATGAAGCTCAAGTTCAGCCTGGATATGGGGTTTAAGTCTTGTGATGTATGATTGAATGAGACGAGTTTTTGATAATCCAAGTACTCGTGTAGCTAAAGTTTCCCATTCTCGAGTGTATTCGTCCACATCTCCTTTTTGTTGCAGTCTGGTGAGTGCCGAGAAGAACTCTTCTTCCTTGTGTCGTCTTTTTCCACCACATATACCAATTATATGCTTCACCTTCCATTTGCATGGATACATGCCTGATCTTTTCATCATCATTATCAATATAGTAAATCTTGAAATATTCTTCTACTTTATTGAACCAAGCAACACTGCACTTCTTGTTCTCGTGAAATTTGGAGAGAAAGTTTTGCTCTTCGTTGATATGTTTCAACTGTTGGAGTAAGGAGAAGGTATTGATTCACAAGCTGCATATTTGAGAATTGATTCCAGAGTTGCATATTTTGAAAATTCGTGTTACTATTTTGTTGATGGGGTATGGATGATGCTTTTGGAGACTCGGGTTTCTCATGTGAGTCTGACGAGTTTGACGAATCCAGACAATTGAGATGTTGAGTAGCTTCATTATTCTGGGGTATTTGATCGAGTGTAATCTTCAACTTGTCGCAAATACAGGTTAACATCACCATTGCTTGACTATGATTTAGATTCACCGTATTTGAAAGGATTGCATGATCCCTTTTAAATTCATTATGGTTCTGCTCGCGCTGACTCTCTATTCTCTTTGATGTATCTTGGAGCGCCTCAATTTGTTTGCCATGTCTAGTCACCTTAGTCTCAAGATCTATCAATCTTTTATTGAAATCAAACATCGACATTGATGAAGCCATTGATCGGGTATGCGGCGCAGTTTACTTATCCAACTTAACTTTTCTTTACTTGATCCATTTTTTTTAATAATTAAATTATAATTATATTATTATATAACTATATAACTTAATTATATAATTAAATTATAATTATATTATTATTATACTTTATAACTTATCAACGAAATGTGTGGATGACTAATGACTCAAATGGCGGATGGAGTGACAGTCATGGTGAATGGTGACGGTCAACTCGAGACTTGGACGTAGGGAAATGAGGTTCAGACGGTGCAAAAGACTGGAGGAAACGATGGAGGCAGGGTTTAGCACGCGGCTGGCAGGCTGTCAGGAAGAATGGTCGCAAGGAGGGAAGACGGACGATGGTGAAGGACCAGGTGGACGCGGCGGGGAGAGATGGCAACAGTGGTTGGGAACCAGTTGACAGGTGATCAGAATTATGGATGCAAAAGTTTGGAACGAGACGCAGAGTATGGCAGGGAAAACTGTGGCAGGAGAACGAGGCAGAACATGACGAAGGCAACGGAACAGGGTTGTGTGTTGAAAAGTGTAACTAGGTTCGGTCTTCATAATGACATGTAATTGTGATTTTTGTAAATGATGAAAAGAAGAAAAATAAAATTGTTATTGTAATGCTTGCTTCATGGGTTTCATGAGCAAGAGATTTTATTTTTAGATGGCTCCCATTGAGAGCCTTTAGGATTTGTCATTAAAGTAAAAAAGAGTTAATGTCATGTATGAAGAACCCTTCTTGGGCATATAACGAATGTATATGAGTCTATAGAATTGTCATGAAGCCCTCCAAAGACAAGCACTAGTTCTCCTCTTCAAGTCAGCCTCAAGATGAAGTAGATGACACATGTCGGCTCACCTAATTAGAGACACATCCCTTTGTTGAGGTCATGTCGGCTTATATTCATGGGAAGACCACTATATATATGTGTGAATGGTATTCAAATTTCCACAGTCAATCAAGCTCAGATCACAAAAAAAAGAGACAAGTTTAGATGAAACTCGGAAAAGTGATGAAGGGACAACGAGGATTTGTTTAGGGATTATCATAGCAATAATAGTTTGGATTTCTGAGAGATGGTCTCGGTGCTTCAATAGAGGATCATAGTTTCAGACAAGGGTATAAAAGCTACAGTTCGGTATGGAGACCACAGTTCGGTAGAAGCTATAGTGCAGTGCTAATTCTGTGTTATGATTCGGTTCAGTTTTCTTACAGTCTCAGTGCCACCTCAATTCGTTGATATCACAGTTTGGTGACTATCTCAGTGTGCTCGGATAGGAGATCTCAGTCTATCCACAGTTTGTTTTGGAGCTATCACTGTAACTTTGTTTTGGTGCCTCCACAGTGAGAAAGGCTCAGTACTATCACAGTATGAAGGAATTGATAAGGACTCAATGTCATCACAGAAATAAGATCTTTGTGACATATCAGTGACAAGGTCTCGGTGGTAACTATGTCTCGGTGCTAAGAAGGTTGAAGTGGAAGAGGAGTCAAGAAGAAGAAAAGAGCAGAAGATAGTCAAGATAACTAGTGTCTTGGTCTTGGAGTGGCTAATAGGTCAAGGGTCTTAGTCTTAGTCTTTGTCAATTGGAATCTATATAAGAAGAATTTGTTCGGGTTTTCCTCTCAAAGAGTGAGAGGTTTTGGCTTTGGCTCATAGCCTACATTTTGTGTCTCTTGTCTATTTATGTTCATGCATTAGTAGCTGTTTGATGAAGAATAACGCTAATAACTTAAGTAAAGAAGATCCTAATCTAAAGTTGTCAAAAGCACTCACAAGCAATTACTAATTAAAGAGAAATCACCTAATACTTGATGCCCTAGTTTTCTCAAAGTGAAAGTTCAAGATCTACATTAAAGAATCAAACCCTAGATCAAAGAAGAAAGTCTACACCAACAAAAGTTTTTGGGATCCTCTAGTCATCATCAAAAGACCATAGAGACCCTCATCAAGTTGAAGTGATCTACAAAGTAAGGTAGCCCAAATTATAGACATCCAAGAGAAGCACTTAAAGGACAAAGATCACATCTCTTGGAGAAAGTCAAAACCATAGAAGCATTTATGATCTACATTCATTCACCACTGAAGAAGTCAAAGTATCTTGAAGGCTAGTTATCCAAAGAAGGCTAAAGGCATTGTCATCATCTTCATAAGGCAAGTTCACTCTCATTGAAGCAAGGTCCTTGTCATTATTCTTAAAGAAAATCATCCGAGGAAGCATTAAGACATCCTCATCAATCATCATCATCAAAGGGAGCTAGATCAAAGGCGTTGTCATCATAAAAGGGCCAATCTCCTTTTATTGAAGAAGGGATTTCATGTGGAATAATGTCATCCAAAAAGGGCACTAATACATCTTCATCAACCACCATCAAAGGGATCAAGATGAAGATTTCATCTTCACTTGTCAAGTAAGTATCTTTTATTTTATAATCTAATCTAAAATGACTTCGTTTTGCAAGGAGATCTATAAGTTGGTTGGGTCATCGAACTTCCTTGCATGGAAAAGGAGGATAGACATAGTTCCATGACCATTTCAAGCATATTGGCATCAAGTACCTCTCCATTTGGATATAGTACTGAGGACTCTATTATTCTTGATTGAATATACAGATTACTGTCAATCTCTTGGTAAGGTCAAGATTATCTTTCTTCAGAGAGAGGCTGGAAGTTGTGGTCCCAATTAAACATTGAACTCTGGGAGTTCCTGAGGGGGCTTGGGGTACCTTTTGAAGCTATGACCAACCATAGGGTGAGTGGTTCACCTTCCCCTATAGGTGTGCTCTGTACAGGGTGAGTGGTTCACCTTCCCTTGTGATATCCTATGACGGTTGACATGTGTGTAGGGTGAGTGGTTCACCTTCCCCTACTATTGATGACATATGCATAGGATGAGTGGTTCACCTTCTCCTATGTCATATAAGCAGGGTGAGTGGTTCACCTTCTCCTACCGACAACCCAGTGAGAGATGCATATAGGCATCTGTTGGTTGTCATGTGTGGACATGTCAGTGGGACGTGGTTCATCCTTTCCCCACATGTAGGATGCTCATTCCCTACGATTGATGGTTGTTAAGTTATGGTATGTTCTATGCTTATAGCAATTTACTTCTTTTTCTTATTATATTCCACAGATTAGCAATCACATGTACATAAAGTAAAGTGCAGATAAAACATTAAACGATCGACAGAAAACAAGCCAAGACAAGAGACACAAGATGTGGCGGCTAGCCAGGGACAAACCCCACAATGTGTGGAGAAACCCTTTGATCAAATCTTCTTTTATCTTCAATAATTCAGCAGAGAGAAATAGTACAATAAATCTGATTTATATCAACAGTAGCAAACCCTAGATCAGCAGCATCAACATTAGCGGCTTCATCATCAAAACTAGGGCAGTCGATATCTCACAAACTGACCGTCGGATCGGCTTGATTCCACCACCAAAAGTTGCAGCCTTCAGAGGAGGTTCAGATGAACCTACAACGCAGTTCAGATGAGGAGATCTTCTGGTCCACGCAGGTCAAACTTCACTTCTGCAGTTGCAGCTTCAATTTCAATAGCTTCCTTCAAACTAGGGCAATCGATATCCTGCAAACCGTTCGTCGGATTGACTTGATTCCACCACCAAAAGTTGCAGCCTTCAGAGGAGGTTCAGATGAACCTACAACGCAGATCAGAAGAGGAGGTTTGATGGTCCACGCTGGTCAAATTTTGGATCTGCAGTTGCAGCTTCAATTTCAGCAGCTTCTGGCTTCACATGTGTGAGAGAGAGACCCTTTTTTGCGCAGTAGAGAAGAGACTCTTTTTTGTGCAGTAGAGAGAGAGAGAGATGTGATGAGATGAGTGAGTGCAAATGAGGAAAAGTCCTCCTGTATTTATACACAACTGTTGATGTTTGAATAGATGCGACTGTTGGGCTTCTGAGCCTACATGAGTTGTAGGTCGGCTTGATAATAATTCCATAATCAAAATAAATTCATATCTCCATGAATACTTATCGGAATCGGATGATCTTTAGATCAATCCTACACCTCTCGACGAGAGGAATCTAATGAACATATTATTAGCCATGAATAAGATGACCCACATGAAGTTTGGCCTTAGTTGCCAATTTTAACACTCCCTCTCAACTAGGGAAAACTTCATCTGCAATTTGTCTATCGGTCGCTACTATTCATCCATCAAATGCACTGCCCTGTACAGCCTGACCCTTGCCCTGCTCTGCTCTATTCTGCCTGTTCTACTTTGTCTTGTTCTGCCCTGTACTGATCTGTACGACTCTGCTCTGTTATGCTCTGCTCTGCTTTGTTTTGTTCTGCTCTGCTTTTGTCTGAATTATGAAGAAGAAGAAATGATCGAGGATGTATCATACTGACTCAAAGTCAGTCTTAGAGTATGTACCACTGGTTCTAGACCGGTCTCAACCAACCCGAAGTCAGCGTCATAGTGAGTACAAGTCTTACCACTGGTCCCAGACCAGTCTCAACCAACCCGAAGTTAGCGTCATAGTGAGTACAACTCTTACCACTGGTCCCAGACTAGTAACATCCTCCACTGACTCAAATTCAGTCTTAGAGTGCGTACCACTGGTCCCAGACTAGCAACAACCGACCCAAAGTCAGTGTCATAGAATGTACCACTCCTACCACTAGTCCCAGACCAATATCATTGATCCCAGATCAATGGAGGTCATCTTAGCGTAGGGAGTATGGTAGATACAATGATGCGTCCTTTCATTTCCCTGCTCATTGATCAGATGAGAGGTACTTCCCATGAGTCCCAGACTGCATGGGTAGGATGTCTCGACAGGAGAACTTAATCAATCCCGTCCTCATAGGAGAACACATCAATCCTGCTACAATCGCCATGGAGAACAAATCAATCCAGGCCGCCATGGAGAACACATCAATACAGGCCTCACAGAAAAACACATCAATCCTGCTACAATTGCCATGGAGGACACATCAATCTAGGCCTCACAGGAGAACACATCAATCCTGCTACAATGTCGCCACGGGGTGTACATGTATACCACCAGGGGATAGTGAATCATCCTGTGGTCATATGCTGCTCCAAGAAGTACCCCGCACCCCCCTGGAGCTCCCAGAGCTCAATGCATCATACAAGACCCTCATTGGAGGGTCTTTGAACAACTCCAAGTTGTTCTTGGAAAGTCAGGAATTTTACTTTCCCAAGGGGCTTTGTTAGAATGTCGGCAACCTGTTCATTTGCATCGATATGTTGGAGCCTTATAACTCCCCGCTGCACCATATCTCGAATATAGTGGTACCTGATATCGATATGCTTGGAGCGATCATGAAATACGGGATTCTCTGACAAACGAATCCCACTCTGGTTGTCATAAAGGATCACGGTGGTATCCAATGTAAATCCAAACAGCTCATTGAAGAGCTTTCGCAACCAGACTGCCTCACAGGAGGCCATGCTAGCAACAATATACTTTGCTTCAGTGGTGCTCAAGGCCACCGACTTCTGCTTCCTGCTCATCCAAGATATTGAAGCAGATCCCAAGGAGAAACAACACCCAAAAGTGCTCTTACGGTCCTCCACATTGCCTGCCCAATCATCATCTATGTATCCAAATAGTCTCACATCTCCGGCAGTGTATCTTAACCCATAAGTGATTGTGCCACGATGATATCTCAACAGATTCTTGGCACCAATCCAATGTATGTGGTGGGGTTCAACCATTTGTTGACTCAACGTGTTGATTGCGAAGCATATATCTAGACGGGAGTTCACTAAGAACATTAATGCTCCGATGAGTTGCCGATACTCGGTAGCATTTCATAAAACAGGTCCAGCAGCACTACCGCTTAACTTCTTGAAGTTAAGCTCCATCGGGGTAGTTACAGGCTTGCAGTCCACCATACCGAATCTTTCCAATATCTTCACCACATATTTTCCTTGAGATAGGAAAGTTTCCCCTGGTTTCTGCCACACTTCAAGTCCTAGGAAATAGTGCATCAGTCCTAGGTCCTTCATTTCAAATTCAGAAGCCAACTCCCTGTTACATTTGAGAATGAGAGGGCCTGCACTTGTTAGAAAGAGGTTGTCCACATACAGCACCAGTATGAGAGGTTTGTCATCTTTAACCTTAAAATAAAGGTTAGGATCGGCTTCACTCCTAGTGAATCCCAGCTTCATCAAATAGCTATCAATCCTCTCATACCATGCTTGAGGTGCTTGTTTCAGCCCATAGGGAGCTTTCTTCAAACTGCATAGATGAGATTTTCGATCATAAATCTCAACTCCTTCGGGTTGCTCCACATAGACCTCTTCTTCAATCGAACCATGCAAGAACGTGGTCTTGACATCCATCTGATGTAGGTTCCATCCTTGTGAAGCGGCAAGGGCTATGATCGAGCGGATGGTCGTATATCTGGCACTAGTTGCAAATATCTCATCAAAGTCTATACCTTCCTTCTAGGAGAAACCACGAGCAACAAAATGAACCTTATACTTTTCCGTACTTCCATCTGCTGCATACTTTATCTTGTAAAGCCATTTTGACGTGACAACTGTCTTGTCCTGGGGTCTGGGAACTACTTCCCAGACATCATTCTTCATAATAGACTCATATTCTTCGGTCATAGCATCCTTCCATACTTGATGCTTGACGACATCTGAGAATGATGAAGGCTCATTTTGTATAATCGTGCTCATGATGGTCAGGTATCCCTAATACCTGTTAGGTTTCTTATTTTCACGGAAGGTTCCTCGGGGTGTAGCATGTCCTTCAACATCATCGAGTACCCCCCTAAGCCATGAAGGCCTCTTCCTAGAAGAGGAAGGCTCAGGTGGATAAATAGGATCCATGGGTTCCTCCACATCAGGCATTGTTACATTATCTACCCATAGAAACTTTGGAAGTCTCTGGACAGCTTCCACAATCGTATGGTTCTTCCTTTCTGCAACACCATTCTGCTCAGGAGTATGTGGAGTAGTAGTCTCCCTCTTAATGCTAGCCTCAGGTATGCCTGAGTGAACCAACTGTAATATATCGGAGGTCTTTCTTTGGCTTGAGGGGAATGGTCCCCTTTTGAGCTTTCCTTCAGCACATCCTGGACATACACCTTCTTTCTCTACTCGGAATTCGGGCATCCCTGTTACCATTTGTCTTACATCGGGTAGAGCTTTATAATGAAGGTGGGCAAACCTCCGATGCCAAAGTTCGGACTGAAGAGTTGTGTCACAAGACATGACACCTAGCGGACTTCCACCGACCTGATATAATGAATCAACTCGAAACCCAAGAGTGAAGGCATCTTTAACATTATTTTTCCATATACGTACCTTGCCATTGCTGAAGGTTACCTTGTAGCCTTTGTCTTCCATTGCGGAGATGGACACCAGGTTCTTTTTGAGGTCAGGTACATATAATACATCCTGTAGGTGGATCGTATTTCCTTGATTCAATTTGAGAGAGACATTTCCTACACCTCTTACGGGATATTTCATATTGTCTCCAAGGACAATTTCCAGGTTCGTTTCTTTCTCTATCAGATTATAGAGAACTTCTTTGTAACTAGTGAAGTGCCTTGAGGCACCACTATCAATGAGCCAAATTCCCATTGAGTCCGTAGGAGCAGAGGTAGATAGAGCAGCTGGTAGATAATATTCATCCTGCTTATTATCTACAGTATTAGATTCATACCTGGAATTTCTTGCCCTCTTGAATGGTTGACCTCTTCCTTGATTTCCGGCGCTCCTTTTACCTTTGCTATTGAATTTTCCATTCCTTTGATTGCTAGGAGAGGGATTTTGATCATCGTCCCGGTGTGAGTCCTTTCTATCAAGGCACTCCCTTGCATTTCTCTGTGAGTAATAGTCTCCCCAATAGATAGGAGATCGTTCTTGATCTCGGTGATTCTTAAGAAGTATGCTTGCATACTCTCATCTTTACCCTTCTTGATTTCCCTCAGCTTATTTCTAAGAAACAAAACTTGATTTGCATCATTAACTTTAAATAAACTCACTAGTCTATCGTAGATTTCCTTGGAGGTGTCCAGTTCAGAGATGTAGGCCACAAAGTGCTTGTCGATAGAATCCCGGATGATCTTCTTTGTTTTGACTTCTCCGTTTTTCCATCTTTTCCAGGCAGCAGCAGATGCATTTGATGGAGGCTCAGCAATATTGCCTCTTACATGGCCCAATACTCCTTGATCTTCTAGGGTTAGATCGATAGACATCTTCCATCCGTGATAGTCAGCTTTCTCACGGAGCTTGTCTTCGGCAGGAAAGAGTGTTGAGGACCTCATATTTATTTTAGGATAGCCTTGCCAATCTTCTCTTCGGTGATGGCTCTTGCTCTTGCTCGAGCTTTGTCTTCACCTTAGCTCCGATACCATGTTAAGTTATGGTATGTTCTACGTTTATAACAGTTTACTTCTTTTTCTTATTATATTCCACAGATTAGCAATCACATGTACATAAAGTAAAGTGCAGATAGAACATTAAATGATCGACAGAAAACAAGCCAAGACAAGAGACACAAGATGTGGCGGTTAGCCAGGGACAAACCCCACAATGTGTGGGGAAACCCTTTGATCAAATCTTCTTTTATCTTCAATAATTCAACAGAGAGAAATAGTACAATAAATCTGATTTATATCAACAGTAGCAAACCCTAGATCAGCAACATCAGCATTAGTGGCTTCATCATCAAAACTAGGGTAGTTGATATCTCACAAACCGACCGTCGAATCGGCTTGATTCCACCACCGAAAGGTGCAGCCTTCAAACGAGGTTCAGATGAACCTACAACGCAGTTTAGATGAGGAGATCTTTTGGTCCACGCAAGTCAAACTTCACTTCTGCAGTTGCAGCTTCAATTTCAACAACTTCCTTCAAACTAGGGCAGTCGATATCTCGCAAACCGTCCGTCGGATCAACTTGATTCCACCACCAAAAGTTGCAGCCTTCAGAGGAGGTTCAGATGAACCTACAACGCAGATTAGAAGAGGAGGTTTGATGGTCCACGCTGGTCAAAGTTTGGATCTATAGTTGTAGCTTCAGTTTCAGCGGCTTCCGGCTTCACATGTGTGAGAGAGATCCTTTTCTGCGCAGTAGAGAAGAGACTCTTTTCTGCGCAGTAGAGAGAGAGAGATGTGATGAGATGAGTGAGTGCAAATGAGGAAAAGTCCTCCTGTATTTATACACATCTGTTGATGTTTGAATAGATGCGACTGTTGGGCTTCTGAGCCTACATGAGTTGTAGGTCGGCTTGATAATAATTCCATAATCAAAATAAATTCATATCTTCATGAATACTTATCGGAATCGGATGATCTTTAGATCAATCCTACACCTCTCGACGAGAGGAATCTAATGAACATATTATCAGCCATGAATAAGATGACCCACATGAAGTTTGGCCCTAGTTGCCAATTTTAACAATGGTTGACATGTCGGTGGGACGTGGTTCATCCTTTCCCCACATATAGGATGCTCATTCCCTACGATTGATGGTTGACATGTCAGTGGGACGTGGTTCATCCTTCCCCCACATGTAGGATGCTCATTCCCTACGTTTGATGGTTGACATGTGGGTAGGACGTGGTTCACAATTTCCCTACTCTTGGTGATTTGCATGTGCGCAGGATGTGGTTTATCCTTTCCCTACGATGATTGTGACATGTGACTGTAGGATGTGGTTCATCGTTTCCCTACGTGTGGTTGTGAGAAGGATGTGATTTATTCTTTCCTTGCTATTGTCTCAACATCATCCTACCCATGTAGTCTGGGACACATGGGAAGTACCTCTCATCTGGCCAATGAGTTGGGAAAAGTGGATAGGGAACATAGCACTACCGATGGACGCATCGTGTACTACCATACTCCCTATGTATAGGATGCATGGTGTTCAACATCTTGACTTTGGATCAAGTCTGATTGGGGTTTTACCTCTGGGCTGACTTTTGTAAGTGAAGAGTGTTAAGGTCTTGTGACTCACTCTTAATCAATTCTTCTTCATTATTTATATTAGTGTTCAACAGATTTGAGACAAGATGAAGAGACAGTGCATGATGTCGGGATGGTTTGATAAATTGGTAGGTGGAATTCTCCCTAGTTGAGAAGGAGTGTTAAAATTGGCAACTAGGGCCAAATTCCACTTTGGGCAGCTCCTTCAAAGAAGATAATTGTGGATTTGAATTCCTCTTTTTGAGAAGACCAAAATCGATCTAAAGATCACTAAATTTGGATAAGGAAAAGTATATTTTTGAAAGCAAGCCCACATGTGTAATCTATCAAGGTTGGCTTGGGGTTAATTAATTAAGATGAACCCCTCTCCATCTTCTATAAATAAAGGTGTCCTCCAACCTCATTTGATCATGGAAGTGCTTCATTCCTTCATCTTTGAGGAAACCACAGAAGAAGGGAAGATAAGGCGTGGGCGATTTCTGGGTTTTGGAGTTTTTTCTTGTTCCTTACAGGTGCGAGTTTGGAGTTGAGGCTGCCACCTTGCATAAGGGATAATCTAATTACATTTTGGGCATGATCCTCATGGTGAATCTCTCCTAGAAGCTGGCTGCAATAGTTTGAGTCACCTTCAGTCAGGCCGTAGGCCTTGAATACCCTGTTCTGAAGGTCGAGAAGCTACAAATAGGATGCCGCAGTCTAGAATGCTTGATCAGGAGGTTGTGTGGTTCATATTTGAAGCCTAAAAGAAGCTTAATGGGCAACGTATAGTTGGAAGGATTGTTTGATGGAAGCCATAATCAATAGAAGGTGTGATAAGTATAAATAACGATGATGTAACAGACCGCATTTGTGCCCTAACCAGTGATCTAAATTACAGAGATGAAGATACCTTGGAGGATGCATAGGGAGCCAGAATTACAATTTTGATTAAGCCCTTCCTTTGTCTAAGGGTCGTAACTTTTGATCTTCAATTGGCAAGTCATTTTGAATTTGAATTATTGTATTCTCTTATTGCTGAACACTTGATATTAATGATAAGAAGATTTGAAAAAGGGTTTTCCCCATCTTGCGGTTTTTCCTTGGCTTGAGTCATATCCTTGTGTTCTTTGGTCTCGGCTTGTATTCTGCATCTATCATTTATGTTCTTTCTTCAATTACTATGAATGTGATAATGATTGTTAATGGAAATTAATGGTTTGGTAAATAGGCTAATATTGATCTCTGGAGTAACTCTCCTAAGTTAAGAACATGTTAACCTAAAATTAACACGAAGACTTCCCCTCACGCCCAAGATTTGAATACCCGAAGTCTCAACACCCTTAAAATCAAATTATTAGATCAATAGAGGCAAAGATAACAAAATTGTTGAAGAATCTAGGGCAAATGTAGTTTATGTGATTCTTCTTAGCATGATAACTATTTGTGAGGTATTTTATCTTTAGCTTATTAGCACAATCTTTTCTTGATATCATTAGTGTGTGTATTTCTTACTTCATCAAATAGCTACCAAAACAAAGAGACAAGAACACACGATGTTGGCTTTTTGCCAGGGCCAAAACCTCTCCTCTTGAGAGGAAAACCCTTCAATCTCTTCTTCAAGATTCTTTTATTGACGAATACTAAGACCCTTGACAAAATACTTGAGTCAATTCTTCTTCAAGACACTTGTCACTATCTCTTGCACTCTTCGGCCTTCATAGTCTTCCTCCTTTGCACTGTATTACTTGAGTCCTCCGCACTCTTATTATACTATCACTGGGAGAGTCTCGGTCTCCTTTTTCCTTTGCAACCCTAGACACAATCCTCAGCCTTCACTGATCTCTTCTTTCGGTCCAAGATATCCTCTCTATCTTCGATCTTCTTCTATCACCATTCAATGCTTGATATAGCCCTTAGCTACAACTGCCGCTTTCTTAGAACACACTTCGATCCTTCGCTTAGATGACAGACTTAGCCTGAGAACCCTTAAGACATTTTTTCACTTGTAGTCACCTTCCTTCTTCACTGTAATATCCTTATCTTCTTCGCTCTGAGATTCGTATTGTTTTAGATCAGAGATGTCCAAATTGCTTGACGATTATGAGGTGAGGTTACTCTCTATATATAGTGACTTATGCTTGTCATTTAGGCCAACATGAGATCCTGGAGATAAGCCGACATTACCTTAAGGAGAATAATGTCCTTTTAGCAGAGTGCAAGAGTGACAATGTCTTGGAGTGTAACTTTGACATGTGTAACATGACTTCTTAATTATATTCATAACAAGACAACAAAACCTAAAGACATCAAGAAAAAGTCTTTTGGCCTATGAAAAACACTTCTTGCTCATGAAACCCATGATGCAAGGAATATAATAAATACATTTGTTTCTTCTTCACATGAAATCATAATTATAAGTCATTATGAAAACTGACCCTAGTTACACCTTTCTTCAACACTCCCTCTTAACTAGGGAGATATTCATAAATGGTACATGGATATTCTTAATACTGAAGAGATCTTATAAGAAGAGCCAGACTATTAATCCATCTGTATAGCATCATTATAACCAACATTGTCACATAGCAAGGCCTTGACTAACAACTCTATCTTTCAATAGGTCAGAGCACACAATGTTGGTGAGACCAATGATTATAGACACCTTCGTCATTGTCTCTCAATGTACATACCCACCCGGGTGTTCACTGAGTATGATCTTCTAGGAATATTCTTATCTTGGGTTCCCAACCCTCAAAGGATATCAGTCCTCTTGCCTACTCTTATCTTGGATGCCCCACACATCCTCAAAGAGCATTGGATGCCAGATGATTACCCAATCCTCCATTCTTTTTTCCAAAAGAAGACAAGAATGTTGTGTCTATCTCTCCTTCTCAAATAGGGAGGATATCATGTATTTGCATTTATCTTCATGGCCTTCACCTAGACTTACGGTTGTTAGTCTTGGTCTAGTGCGTGACACATGAAATAGAAAAACACAACTGTCACTCCTTTTTAATCAGGGGTGATCCAATCCAAGCTCCCTCTTGATCAGGGACTTGTTAGAGCTCCCTCTTAGCTAGGGACTCTTCTATACATCAGCAATTTCTTCTTCGTGGGTCCTTCAGCTGCTTGATCAATTTCTCTCCTTGATGTCATGCAATTTAGTTGAGCTTCTTCCTTGTAGGGCAACAACCATCCATCACTTTTCTCCTTAGTTCATAATGTCATTCCTTTCTTCATGGAAAGTGGCCTTCTTCATGTCTAGAACCTTTGTTGTATGACTACTTCTTTCTCATCATGCTTCTTCCATCCACCACATGAATGCTAGTTGTACTTGTATTTACAACTCTTGTTCGAGTAACCCTGCATTATCCAGATATTATTCAAGAAATCAAAACATCATATTAAATCAAATCATGCCTTATGAGATGGCTCTTCATCATGACATCTTCTTGTAGGTATCAACATTTTGCACACATACTGACACATCTCCCAAAGATATCCATTGTCAAGGGTCTTCATCTTTTTCAAACCTTCATTAGAGCCTTCATATCTTTCCGGGAGATTTCCTCGTCAAATCTTCTTGGTCTTTTGGATGTTGATTGCCTTCATCATGGTTGCATATCTCACGATCACGGGTATACTCCATCAAACTAAGCATGAGTTGAGTGCATGACTGTAATTATTGAAGTTGATACTCCATGACTGTTGTAGAAATGCTTGTTGTATACTTGCTCCTTTAATCCTTTCAACCTGCTTTGATGTCCTTGAAGACAAATCCTTGTATGTCTCTTTTGTTGCCCTTCATTTGACTTCAACACCTTAGCTTCGATACCATGTTGAAGATTCTAGGGCAAATGTAGTTTATGTGCTTCTTCTTAGCATGATAACTATTTGTGAGGTATTTTTTTCAGAGAGAAAATCATCATGGATTATATTAAGAGAATATTTGTGAGGTATTTTATCTTTAGCTTATTAGCACAATATTTTCTTGATATCGTTAGTGTTTGTATTTCTTACTTCATCAAATAGCTACCAAAACAAAGAGACAAGAACACATGATGTTGGCTTTCTGCTAGGGCCAAAGCCTCTCCTCTTGAGAGGAAAACCCTTCAATCTCTTCTTCAAGATTCTTTTATTGACGAATACCAAGATCCTTGACAAAATACTTGACTTAATTCTTCTTCAAGATACTTGTCACTATCTCTTGCACTCTTCGGCCTTCACATTCTTCCTCCTTCGCATTGTATTACTTCAATCCTTCTTCGCGCTGTTATTACACTGTCACTGGGAGAGTCTCGGTCTCCCTTTTCCTTTGCAACCCTAGACACAATCCTCGGCCTTCACTGTTCTCTTCTTTCGGTCCAAGATAGCCTCTCTGTCTTTGGTCTTCTTCTATCACCATTCAACGCTTGATATAGCCCTTAACTATAACTGCCACTGTCTTAGAACAGAATTCGATCCTTCGCTTAGATGACAGACTTAGCCCGAGAACCCTTAAGACATTTACGCACCTGTAGTCACCTTCCTTCTTCACTGTAATATCCTTATCTTCTTCGCTCTGAGATTTGTATTGTTTCAGATCAGAAATGTCCAAATTGCTTGACGATTATGAGGTGAGGTTACTCTATATATATAGTGACTTATGCTTGTCATTTAGGCCGACATGAGATCCTGGGATAATACGACATTACCTTAAGGAGAATATTGTCCTCCTTTTAGCTGACCGTAAGAGAGATAGTGACAATGTCTTGGAGTGTAACTTTGACATGTGTAACATGACTTCATGACTTCTTAATTATATTCATAACAAGACAATAAAACCTAAAGACATCAAGAAGTCTTTTGACCTATGAAAAATACTTCTTGCTCATGAAACCCATGATGCAAGGAATACAATATATACATTTGTTTCTTCTTTACATGAAATCATAATTATAAGTCATTATGAAAACCGAACCTAGTTACACCTTTCTTCAACAAAAATAACCTTCAAAATCTAGAGATACCTGCTAGATAAATCAAATTAAAATGTTTCTCTAAAACCCATCAACTAATACAAGATACATGTGTAAATAGTTGATCCAACAAATGGCTAAAGAAATAATAATTTATAAGGTTTATTGAGTAGAGTATTAAGCACGTGATCCAAAAAAAATCACCACAAGAAAACGAAGAGGAACACCATCGAGAGTAAACCCCAAATACTTTTTTCTTGATTGATCAAAAAAGTATTACAACCAACGAAGCTTGACTCAGAGCTCGATTACAAAATTTTCGGTGACAAATGAGGATCAAATAGCTTCCTTATATAGAAAATAGAGAGATCTAGATCCCCCTCCAAGTGGAAAATGGCTAGGTCCAAGAAGTTGCACATTTTTTACTTGATCCCAGAGAATAATGACTAGTTGCTGCTTGATCTATGCCAAAATTAAATCTTGTCCTTTGATCTTTGATGAAGACATTCGAATTCCATAATAATTCCCTTTTTTGCAGGTCCAAAAAGTATTATTTTGATCTTTTTTCCTCAAAAAATTACTTTTGACTTAACCACCTAGGTCCATAAGTTCAATTTTTGTTAAAAAAATGATTTTTTCCTTGATAGAGGACCTTGAAAATTGGATATCTTTTGGACCCATGAATTTTCTTCAACTAACTGGACCCAAAAAAATTATTTTTCTTGAAAAATAATTCTATTCTGACCCAAAATAATTTCTTGTGATTTTTTTGCCTTGGAAATGGGTTTGTCAATTTAATTCTTCCTTGGGAATGATCACTTTCTCCAAAATTCGTTTTTCCACCTGGAGATAATTTTATTTTCTCTATAATTATTTTTTGACTCAAAATTAATTAATTTTTTGGCTTAGGATCTTAATTTAATTTAGACAGAAAAAATAATTAATTGACACTAGAGGGGATTAATAATTTGTTCCACCCTCAAATATTTTAGCCACGGTGTCTAGAGCTCTGATTTGGGTGATTTTCTAAGCATTGGAATCGACACGCCAAGCTCTATCACCTCAAATTTTCTCATGCTCAACTTCTTCATGGTTTTGGCCCAAATCCTGATGGATGTAAAACCCCAAGCTTGGGTTTCAAGCCCACAAGCCTACTTGTGGCACTTTGCCCTCCAATCCTCGAACCCTAGGTCTTGGAGTACCTCCCAAGCTATACAAAAATCAACAAGTTTATGGTGGAATAGAAGAGGGTACAATGGATGGCAGCGAGGCACATTTTGAGGTATGTTCGTTGCACAATTGAGTATGGATTGAGATATATCCGAGGGGATGACATCAAATTATGTGGATTCACAGATGCAAATTGTGGTAGACAAACCAACAATAGTCATCAAAATATATATTTTATTAATAATGAATTTGAATTGATGATTTACAGGATGAGAGGCCCAGGCTTAAATACTACCCTACGTGCCTCTTGGTGAATGGGCATGATATTTGATCATGCCATGTGCCCTAATTAACTAAAAATACTTAATTTTTATATGACATTGCCTTCCTCCCAAAAAGATGCTTTGTCCTCAAAAAATACGTAACAATGGATGTTGTTGACGAAATGTTTTAGTTTCCCAAGAAGCTTCTTCTTCTGGTAAGTCCATCCACTTGATCAAGTACTCTTTGATTACTCGTGATTAGAGCTTCTTTTCCCTCGTGGATATGATACCTTCTGGTTCTAAAATGACCCTTCCTTCATCATCTAAGGATGGAAGCATTGTTTGTGTTGATTGATGGTTACCAAGTGCCCTTTTAAGGTAGGATACATGGAAGATGTTGTGGATACGACTTTTATCCGGAAGGCTTAAACTATATGCAACTTGGCTGATCCTTTTGTTGATCTAGTATGGTCCATAGAAATTTGGTGCCAATTTATTTTTTCCTTTTTGTTTTAAGGACAACTGTTTGTATGGCTGGAGCTTGACAAATACCCATTCTCCAAACTTCAAATTCTCTCTCAGTTTTGTTTCGGTTAGCATGCTGCTTCATACAGTTTCTTGCATTATTTAAATTTTCTTTTAGAGTTTGAACGATTTTTTGTGTTTCTTCTAGTTGGTTTTTAACAATTGGTAGATTTCTCTGGATGGTAGCTAGAACCTTCCATTTGGGAGGTTCGTACCCCTACAAAGCTTGGAATGGATTCATTTTTGCTGACATATGGTAAGTAGAATTATACCACCATTCAACGAGATGCAACCATTGAACACACTTATTTTGTTTTTTGTAGCATAACAATGTAGGTAGGCTTCTAAACATTTATTGACAACCTCCGTTTGACCATCTATTTGAGGGTGGTAAGCATAACTGTAACAACCCTGCTAAATTAATCCATCTTATAAAGTTTTAAACTCTATAATAAAACCAATTGTGTGGAAATTTAAACTATAAGTATGTTAAGATTATATATATATAATTTAAATTTAAAACATATATAAGTTTAAATTTTATAAAATATACAATTTAACCTTATAATATATATATATTAATATTACAAAACATGTAACTGAATTATATAAAGTATATATATATATATATATATATATATATATAACTTTGTATAAAGTAAAATGTTATAAAGTATAAAATGAAACTTTATATGTAATGTTATAATATATAAATGAAACTTTATATATGATGTCATAAAGTATATATATAGGAATGTTATAAAGTATATACATTAAAACTTACAGATTATACGAAAGGTTTATATGTTATAAAGTCAATAAATTGATTCATGATATTACTATACAATAACCTACCTATGAGTCACCCCAGCCATTAATAAAAGCGCGTCCGAACCAGCTAAATATTGATTGCTAAACGAAGAAGTCAGTGGAAAATATCCCAGAACCTTGAATGCAAGGAAGGCGGTGGCTGCAAGTGGGAGGGCGGCCACCGCCAGACCAGGGATTAAATAGCAGGGCCTGAACCTGAAGTGGGGGGGAAAAAAACCAGAGAATTATGAATTCATCAGCAGGAAACCAGGAGAAGTAACTTTGCAGTGGAAGAGTCTTGAGTGATCTGAGTTCTGGGCACGGAGGGACAGAGAGCCTCTGTGGAGAGCTTCTCTGGATTGAGCAACCAGGTTGCTCTGTCTGGTAGGGTGGTATTGGCCATCTCGAAATTGAATCAAATCAGTCAGCAGTTCAGGATTACCAGTTCAGCAGCGGAATCGGAAGTCAGCCAGCAGCTCAGGTAGGTGCAGATTACAATTTTATGCATTACTGTTTTCAAATTTCATATGAGTGTTTATCTGGTTACTGTAAATTCGAAATTAGGGCACTACACATGGTATCAGAGCCCAGTTTTAAACTCTGCGGCACCTTATTGGCCTACACCTGTAAAAACACGCTCTTGAAATCTCAAATCCTTGCAAATTCTCATCACGGTCCTCACAAACCCGTATCTGGCATCGAATCTATCGTTTTCTGGCAGAATGAAAAGACGATGTTTTTCCCACCGAATCAACGCGGTTGGGAACGAGGTCACACTCACGGGTGACTATCACGGAGAAAGAGACCTCCGTGTTTTGGCGATGCATGGATCAAATCCAACACGTTACTGACAGAAAGCGACTACAGTCGTATTTTCTTCAATCTGCGAGAATCGAAAGAGAAGCAGGGTTTCATGCGATTCTCTGAATCACCAGCATAGCTTCTCTGATGTTGTCAAAATACATATGCCCCGTTTGAATGTTTTCTGCGCGGGTTTATTGCATTGCCCCGGACACTTGAAATCGTCTTAATCCTTTCCTGCGTTTAAATAACCTTGCGGTTCTCCACTCTTCGTAAGCTAACTGTTGGCTCTAAACGCGTTTCTTTCTTCCCTGCTCTACCTCGTTTTAATTTCATGACATGCCGAAGAAATCCTGCAAACGACCAATATTTAGCCGTAATGTTGTAAGAATACCCGTTTTGGCGGCTACCTTTGGTGCCGGCCACTTTCCGGGCTGTGCTGAATTGTTCCGCGAGCGTATTTAGCTCAAGGACCTCTCGTAATTACAGGAGTTGTAACCATATGCGTAGTGACCGATCAAGGAGGTTAAACATAATATATGGAATCCCTTATGTACACTGTTGACCACTACTGGTCAACTTCCCATGCGGTACACCCTCTTTTCTTGGCAGAAAGAGATAGCACCTGAACGACGTGTCCGTGCCAGCCTACAATCATCAGCAGCTTGATCATTTCAATTGTAAACCCAGTCTGCATGTATGAATTGTAAATAATCTAAGCAGATCAGAGTCATGTATGTAAAATTGCCTAGGTGGACCTAATTTTCTATGATAATCTATGTCCCGGAAGGTTTTTCGTCTCACCGATCCATGGATCGGCAGAGTTTTCCTTCAAACCTGACCCCAAAGCCGGGATGGATTTTGTCATTAGAACTTTAGGAGAATCCTAGTGTGTTAATATGCTAGATTATAGTTGTGTCGCAGAACTGGGTGATTTATGAGGGTTTGTGTTAAGTGGGCTTGTCCCCTTGAGATGTAAGTTGTAAAAGTCATGATGTAATGTGTCTTGAGGGTCGAAAAATGTTTTAAATCCCCTCGTGAGTCCTAAGTCCTAGGTCCTGGGTGATGTTTCCAAAGGTTTAGTTCGATGATCCATTTAAAAAATGAAATAAAATAATAAAATAAATAAAAAATTTAAAAATTTAAAAAAATGAAATAAATAAAAAATAATAAAAAAAATTTAAAAATTTAAAAATTTTAAAAATAATAATAAAATAATAAATAATAATAAAATTTAAAAATTTAAAAAAATGAAATAAATAAAAAATAATAAAAATTTAAAAATTTTAAAAAATGAAATAAATAATAAATAATAAATAAAATTTAAAAATTTAAAAAATAATAATAAAATAATAAATAATAAGAAATTTAAAAAATTTAAATAAAAAATTAATTGAATAAATCGACGGATGAGATCAAGAGATGTCTTGATCTTCATCAACGGTCGAGATCATTTCTACATGGATCATTCGAACTAGCCGTTGGGATCATTTCCTTTATATAGGGTCTTAGGTGGTCATTTCAGATCAATTCGATCTGTGAGTCTAAGACTGAAGAAGCTCTCTTGTAAATCTGTTTCTGGTTAATAAAGGAAGACTTTGGGGTCCATATCTTGCTGGTGTTACTCTCTTGGAATGCTGTGAGATCATTTCATTTTCTGCATATGTTATTTTCAGCCATTAATAATAGCTTTTCGTAGAGTATTGTGAGCACAGGTATCTTGTTCACTTGCTGGGGTTTGGGTGCTGTTAGGGTTTCTCAAGTAATGGCAGGTATCTCCATTACTGTTTGAGATCTAGCGGCATTTTTTGCCCTCTTTGTTGACGGTTGTTTTGAGCTGTGCAGAAAACATTTTCTGAAGGAAATTTGTGGGCGTTCGGGGAAGTTCTCGGCTGAACCAGCCAACACCCGCAAACATTTTTTTTGCTGAGCCCAGTTGGACTTGATCCTGGGTCTATCATTCGGTTTATTTTTCTAAGTTTGCATGAGAGATTTTCTGAAGTTCTTCACAGTGACGATCTGAAATTTCTGTTCTTTAAAATGTTTTCCGTGCTTATTGCTGAATCTGGCTGTTAAGGGGCCAAATCTGTAAATTAATTAGCTGATCTAGGGTTTTAATTTTTGCTTTATGCAGTTTTTTATTAGGGTTTAGGGTTTTTTTTTTGGTTTCATTTTAGCACATTCATCTTTTCGAAGTTTTTTTTTTTTTTAATCGCTGGATATCGTTTTGGTCATGTGATTTAGCTGATGATAGATGGTTGCTGTCCATGGTCCATGTTCCTATATCATTTAACAAGTAATCGTTTCTACATCAATCTCTTAAGGCACTGGTCTGCTCAATTAATCAAATCCATCGCGTCCTTTTTATAGCGTATCTCGTGTCTCCCAACCAACTGGTCGACAGTTGGTCTCATCATCTCACAGGGACTACCCCCCTTAGCCGCGGGAGACAGGCTTAAACGGAGGGATCGGGGATCAGAGTGACAGCCCCCGGTCTGAGCGTTGTCGTGTCAATCCGCGCGACAACATTTTTTGGCGCCGTTGCCGGGGATAGAGTTTTTCTGTCCTTGGTTTTTCAACATCTTTTCATCATTCATCGTTCATCTGTCTATCATTCGTTTGAGCCGGCAACGCCAACATTTTTTGGCGCCGTTGCCGGGGACACTTTGTTCTCGGTGTTTCAAACGACAAATCATTTTCTCATTTCTTATCTCTTCATCTGACCCGGCAACGCCAACATTTTTTGGCGCCGTTGCCGGGGATAGAGTTTTTCTGTCCTTGGTGTTTCAACGACTTTTCATCATTCATCGTTCATCTTTTTATCATTCATTTGAGCCGGCAACGCCAACATTTTTTGGCGCCTTTGCCAGGGACAGAGTTTTTTTGTTCCTGGAGTTTCATCGACATTCACCTTATCATCTTTCTCATCTCTCATTTTGAGCTGGCAAATTCAACCTTTTGGGTTATCATTTGGATCTTTTATTGCTTTATTTTTCGCCATATTAGTAGCATCTCTTCGCTCTGTTTTTTGTTTGGGTGGCGACTCCACTTTCTCATTTTTCCCAGACAAGAAGCTTTCCTCATATCTGCTTGTGGTTACTTTTTGGATCCTAGAATCAGATTCATTGTTCAAGTGGCGACTCCACTTCTCTCATCTCTTAATTTTCTTGAGCATAAATCTCTTTCTATCATCCATTTGATCCTTCATTGTTCATCATGGATTATTCATTTAAACCATGTCATTTTACTGATAATCTCCATGATCTTCCGAAAGAGGCCGTTGGTAAATTATTTAAGTTCTCGGGTGGTGATTCGATCACTGTTGAACAACATTTAAACAGGTTTACTTGTGTAATGATCTTATATTGTAGATTTCCTCAATATAATCATGAAGATTTCAAGATGCGTTTATTTGTCCATTCTTTAGAGGGTGATGCCTTGAATTGGTTTAATAATTTTCCTAATGATTTTTTCACTTCTTTACAAGACATTCTCAATGCTTTTAAAGATAGATATGATAATCCAAACAGCTTGCCTTCTACCTCTAAAATTGTGCAACAGGATGAAAGTAATTTGATAAGAGGTCCAGCTGAAAGATCCCAAGACGATTTATCATGTCAGAATGTGTCATCCACCGGAAATATTGCAGATCAAGTTCATGATAGTGAAAAATCAGGGACAAATGACAATGAAAGGGAAGAGCAAAAGCAAATTTTACGAAATCTAATGATGCTGGTAAGGAATATGGAAATCAACCAAACTAATTATGTCAATGATGTGAAAACTTTATGCGCCCACCTGGAAAAACGTAATAGGGAGATTGAGGTCACGCAAAGTCACCATGCTAGAGAAATTGAGGCCATGAAAACTAAATATGAAACAGAAATTGGAAACATGCATAGCAAGATGTCAGTCTTAGAGGAAAATATGGTGACCATGAAAGCTGATCATGATAAGGAAATTGACTCTATGCAAAACAAGTTATTAACTATGGATGAGGAAATGACTATCATAACGTTCAATCATAACAATCAGTTGGCTGACATGCAAGCGAATCATGAAGAAGAAATAAATTTCATGCAACATTGCTTGATGGACATAAAAGAAAAGAATGATAAAGTAATAAAACACATGCAAGAGCACCATGCCATACAAATCAGTGCTATAAGGGATGAATGCTCTAGACAGATAAATGCCATTAGAATACAGGTTCAAAGGTTTCAACAATTGGAAGATAAGAGAAACCAGCAAACATCAACAGATCAGGAGTCTTCTCATTTGCTGCAACAAGATTCATCTTATTATTGGGAGGTTGTTGATTCGATTGAAAGATGGTTGATTGAGGGTGATCCAGACAGACTTAAGAATGATAAAGATCAGATGCAAGATGAAGAAAGACATAGCACGCATATCTTACATACTTCATCTGATAGCTTTGAAACAGAAAGTACCAGGTCATCAGTAATTCAACTAGCCAGAAAGAAAAAGCGCAAGAGAAAGAAAATGAGAAGAAGATTTGACGCATCAGACGGCCGCAAGCAGCTTGATTTTCGGATAGGAAAGAGTCCTACCATATGCAAAATGGGACATGGCACATCCGACAAGCAGCCGACAGATTTGCCTGAAAGCAGGCAAATGCTTAGTATGCACTATATTGAACACATCTGATGCCATGGGGCATCTTTTGTATCGTATTTCTAACCCTACTCCTTCTTTTTCCGCATTTTCATTTCTGCTTTAGATAGTTAATAAATGAAGAGCTCATATCTTTCCTGTGCTTAATGTTATATGATGATTTTTGGACGGACGCTACTTATATTTTGTTTTGTGTTGTATGGATGCAGATTCTGGATTCTCACATTCCTACAGAGCAGCAACGTGTCCCCAAGTAGAGCCAGATGTTGACCACTACTGGTCAACTTCCCATGCGGTACACCCTCTTTTCTTGGCAGAAAGAGATAGCACCTGAACGACGTGTCCGTGCCAGCCTACAGTCATCAGCAGCTTGATCATTTCAATTGTAAACCCAGTCTGCATGTATGAATTGTAAATAATCTAAGCAGATCAGAGTCATGTATGTAAAATTGCCTAGGTGGACCTAATTTTCTATGATAATCTATGTCCCGGAAGGTTTTTCGTCTCACCGATCCATGGATCGGCAAAGTTTTCCTTCAAACCTGACCCCAAAGCCGGGATGGATTTTGTCATTAGAACTTTAGGAGAATCCTAGTGTGTTAATATGCTAGATTATAGTTGTGTCGCAGAACTGGGTGATTTATGAGGGTTTGTGTTAAGTGGGCTTGTCCCCTTGAGATATAAGTTGTAAAAGTCATGATGTAATGTGTCTTGAGGGTCGAAAAATGTTTTAAATCCCCTCGTGAGTCCTAAGTCCTAGGTCCTGGGTGATGTTTCCAAAGGTTTAGTTCGATGATCCATTTTAAAAATGAAATAAAATAATAAAATAAATAAAAAATTTAAAAATTTAAAAAAATGAAATAAATAAAAAATAATAAAAAAAATTTAAAATTTTAAAAATTTAAAAAATAATAAATAATAATAAAATTTAAAAATTTAAAAAAATGAAATAAATAAAAAATAATAAAAAATTTAAAAATTTTAAAAAATGAAATAAATAAAAAATAATAAAAAAAATTTAAAAATTTAAATAATAATAATAAAATAATAAATAATAAGAAATTTAAAAAATTTAAATAAAAAATTAATTGAATAAATCGACGGATGAGATCAAGAGATGTCTTGATCTTCATCAACGGTCGAGATCATTTCTACATGGATCATTCGAACTAGCCGTTGGGATCATTTCCTTTATATAGGGTCTTAGGTGGTCATTTCAGATCAATTCGATCTGTGAGTCTAAGACTGAAGAAGCTCTCTTGTAAATCTGTTTCTGGTTAATAAAGGAAGACTTTGGGGTCCATATCTTGCTGGTGTTACTCTCTTGGAATGCTGTGAGATCATTTCATTTTCTGCATATGTTATTTTCAGCCATTAATAATAGCTTTTCGTAGAGTATTGTGAGCACAGGTATCTTGTTCACTTGCTGGGGTTTGGGTGCTGTTAGGGTTTCTCAAGATATGGCAGGTATCTCCATTACTGTTTGAGATCTAGCGGCATTTTTTGCCCTCTTTGTTGACGGTTGTTTTGAGCTGTGCAGAAAACATTTTCTGAAGGAAATTTGTGGGCGTTCGGGGAAGTTCTCGGCTGAACCAGCCAACTCCCGCAAGCATTTTTTTTGCTGAGCCCAGTTGGACTTGATCCTGGGTCTATCATTCGGTTTATTTTTCTAAGTTTGCATGAGAGATTTTCTGAAGTTCTTCACAATGACGATCTGAAATTTCTGTTCTTTAAAATGTTTTCCGTGCTTATTGCTGAATCTGGCTATTAAGGGGCCAAATCTGTAAATTAATTAGCTGATCTAGGGTTTTAATTTTTGCTTTATGCAGTTTTTTATTAGGGTTTAGGGTTTTTTTTTTGGTTTCATTTTAACACATTCATCTTTTCGAAGTTTTTTTTTTTTTTTAATCGCTGGATATCGTTTTGGTCATGTGATTTAGCTGATGATAGATGGTTGCTGTCCATGGTCCATGTTCCTATATCATTTAACAAGTAATCGTTTCTACATCAATCTCTTAAGGCACTGGTTTGCTCAATTAATCAAATCCATCGCGTCCTTTTTATAGCGTATCTCGTGTCTCCCAACCAACTGGTCGACAGTTGGTCTCATCATCTCACAGGGACTACCCCCCTTAGCCGCGGGAGACAGGCTTAAACGGAGGGATCGGGGATCAGAGTGACAGCCCCCGGTCTGAGCGTTGTCGTGTCAATTCGCGCGACAACATACACAAAATGAGTTGGGTAAATACATATGTATATATGTTTGTAGAGTTAATATCATATGTGTAGCACAAACTTTTAATAGTGTAAAGTTTTCACTAAGACATCGAGTACAATAGAATGGTGAAATCACATTATGGTAAACATTATCATAAACTCAGTGGAATGTATTCCTTTTGCTGGAAAAGAATCCACTCTCCGGTCTCAAAGATCCAATTTCAAATTTTGTGGGATTCTGTTTATTTTCTGAGACACATCCAGTTCACTTCAGTAGAGTTCGTGGAGGATATTATGTGCCAAACTCACCAAACGTTGCAAATATTACTTTCAACACTAAAAGTCTAGGTGATGAGAGGCAAGCATTCAAAAGGCTCATTCTGGAGGCGTCCATCATACAGTTCTTCATCATATGGCCCTTCACCATCATGGAATTCTTCATCGTATTACCCTTCATCAGCAGTTCCATCTGAAACTTATACACAGTCAGTGGCTAAAAATAAGTTACAAAGGAGATACTCCAGAATAGCTGACAATTATAATTCACTTGATGAGTGATGATGTGCAGTCATGTAGCACTGCCATATATAAGGTACAATGTATGGATCATGTGATATAGACATGCCCAGTCATGATAATTATGATTTAAACTTAATATTTCAGTAGGCAATATTATTTTAGTTACTAAGTTAGGAGTTAGAAGTGCAAAACTCTGTTCATTATTGGAAAATCATAGTCCATAGCTGCAAAACTCTAACCAAGAGAAATAAACTATCCACAAATCTTATCCTCTGCTCAAAGAAAGAAACAATGCACGCAAGCAAGCAGCTGTCCTCTGTTTAAAGGTTCACTGCCTATGCTCTCCATCAGAGAGAAATGCTGTTAACTCCTTAACTGCATGCCCTAGATTATTCGTCCTTTTCATGAAAGACAGTTAAACTTTTAAATAAATCTAAGCCTCCTCTTACAAGTCAGTTTCCATCACAGTTACACCACTGCTGCACCTTCACTGAAATCATCTCTGTTGTACCTTCATTGAGGTCACCATTGCTGTACCTTTATTGAGATCATAACAATGTGGTCTTTATGAAAGCTACACCGAGATAGGGATCAGGACCTTGTCTTCATAAAAGAACAAGATCATGACTGCTATTTTCACCAAGATCTTGACTGTGTCCAGAATGCCAAAATGTATAACTGTGAGGTCACAATCATGCCAAGATTGTGACTGTGTAATGCTAAGAGTGCCATATACTTAAATAAATTAAGTTCAACAATTAAATTGAGTATGCATAGTGGTAGCCATTAAAAACTATATGTTATAATAGTGGTTCATGTTTTAATCCATGGCCAGCTCATATCACTCATTAGGTGTTTAATATTAATATATCAAACTGTTGTGAAATAATATATATTTTAATGTGCTATAAAAGTGCCTCTAATTCCTCTGCCCAGAGCAACTGTAGTGTCGATCTGTGCAAGCATTAAAATCAGTGCTCACCTGTATAAGGGTGTGACATTCTGCCCCTAGTTTTTTTTTGTCATGGCAGGAAACCATAAGTTAGCACACTTCCATCACCTGAAGGAAGAACTACTTCTGAGTTGATTACTTCTGACTTTTGAAATTTCTATTAGCTAGTACATGCTCCAATCAGTGGAGGCACCAACATGTTAGAACCAATAGCAACTGCTTGCAATTTATTACCAAAGTTGTCAATGCTGGTAATCATACAAGCTAAAGATTTAATCCATACCCTTGTAATTTATTCGGGGTATGGATACAGATGACCCCCTTAAATGTTATAGTCAGGTTGAGGTATGACAGTTAAGTTACCGATGTACATAGTAAACGAAAAGCTAACATTTTCGTTTTGGGGATGTTATTAGGTAAATAAACTTTGAATGTCTTACCTTAGGGGCTAATAACCATACACCTATGCATTATTCATTTTTTAGAAAACCCTGCATTAGGACAAGGAGGTCGCGTGACCACCCTCCTTGACCTCGGTACCAGTAAGATCCGCCTAGCGGGTAAAAATAGCAAAACTATACCCGTTTTTAAGTGTGAAGTTACAAAGAAATTGGTGTGTTAAAATTCGGTTATCCGCCTCATTTTTTTTTATATATATACATTTTATTTGTGTTCAGGGACCATTACTATGGTAAAGACGTATGAGCGACGACGACGTGACCAGGCAGCATCATCACCATTAATGCCGCCACCGTCACCATCGCCATCCCCCTCACCCTCGTCACCACCAAGGCAACCGTCAACATCAAACGCTCCAACGCCAGAGTTGACTGTGATAATGAACTCTTTGGAGGCCTTGTTGGAGACATTAAAGGAATCAACTAAGGCTAAAAACAAAGAGGAATTTCAGCATGTAGCCACCAGTTCAGCGGAACCACATAATTTGGAGCCCAGAGGATCGAGAGAAGACATCTCTAGGGAGCTTCAGAAAATTAGACTCCCAGAATTTTCGGGAGGTCGAGCTGGTGAACGCGCTGAGGCATGGTTGGAGGGGATGAACCGGTGCTTTAGGTTAAGAGAATATTCGCCTTCAGCAAAAACAAAAATTGTCGTGTTTCAACTAAAGGAAAGTGCCCTGATTTGGTGGGGAAACCTGGAAAAGCAGCTACACCTTACTTCAGACAACGTTCCTTGGGATCTGTTTGAGGAAAGGTTCCGCGCGAAGTATTTACCTCCATATTTTCAACAGCAGCAAGCCAGAGCCTTTCATACACTAATTCAGGGAAGTAAAACGGTGGAAGAGTACGAAATAAGGTTTATGGAGCTGGTAAAATACATTCCCTACTTAGACTCTGATGAACGTCAAGCTGAACGCTTCATATTTGGGTTAAACCCTCGCATCAGAGCCTTGGTAAGTATGTGGAAACCATCATCTGTAGCCGAGGCAGTCGAATGTAGCCGTTATGCAGAAGAGCACCTTGGAATCAAAAAGGATATGGGGCCAGCAGGGCCTTTTCAATCTGGGTTTCCAGGGAAGGCTCCCCGGAACGTTTTCAGAGGAGGTAGCTCGAGGCCACCTTACGGTAACAGGTTTACCCCAAGTATGGGGACAAGAGTTCCCATGGCTGTAAACACTATAGCTGCGGAATCGTCCAGCACCAGACCATGGGCATCGCGAGGGACTACCGGTAGAGGAAGGGGTGCGAGAGGAACCAACATGGGAGGACGCGGCTCGTTCTCTAGAAACTCACACCTTAATTCAAGAGGATCAGCGCAGCTCAATTGTTGGGGATGTGGGGGGCCGCATTTCCAGCGTAACTGCCCAGAAGCGTCATCGGACATATTGCAAAGCACTGGGAGGGAGCCGATATCAGCCAAGCGAAGTAATCATAGAATTCATGCAGTAGTCAACCACGACCAAGCAGCCCATCAATCCACTGTAGTGGAATCTTCAGGTATTATCAATGGTGTAAAACTCAAAATCTTATTTGATACTGGTGCCACAGATAGTTTCATTTCGTCATATGCATTAAACAAATGTGGGTTGGCAGCTCGTAGACAAAATGATTTCCACCAAGTGGAAATGGCCTCAGGAGAACTCCAAACCGTAGGCTTGAGTGTGGATCAATGCAAAATTGACCTAGGGGTCTGTTCGACTAAACTAAAAGTCTACGTCACCGCCCTAGGGACGTATGATCTTATCATAGGTATGGATTGGCTGGAAGCTCACCAAGCGTGGGTAGATTGTTATGGAAAAAGGATTTTGGGCTTAAATGATGAGGGAGAAGTAATCCAAATTCAAGGAATCAAGAGAGAAATTTCTTTGCGCTACATTTCGGCAATGCAGGTGAAGCGTTGTTTAAGAAAGGGTTGTCAGGCTTATGCAATTCACGAAGTAAGCCAGGAAAAGGGACCATCCTTAGAACAATATCCGGTGTTAGCCGAGTTCCCGGATGTATTTCCAAAGGAACTACCTGGATTACCCCCGGTAAGAGAATTGGATCTCACTATTGAATTAAAGCCAGGTACCCAGCCGATCTCTAAAACGCCTTATAGAATGACAGCTCCAGAACTTCAGAAATTGCAAATCCAGTTGAAGGAACTACTTGATATAGGGCTTATTCGACCTAGTACCTCACCTTGGGGCGCTCCGGTAATCTTTGTGAAGAAGAAGGATGGATCCTTAAGATTATGCATAGACTATCGGGACTTGAATCGAGCTACAGTAAAGAATCAATACCCTATGCCGCGAATCGATGACCTTTTCGATCAAATGAAAGGAGCTTCTGTCTTTTCAAAAATTGATCTTCGATCAGGGTATCATCAGCTAAGGATTTCTGAAAATGATATCTCTAAGACAGCATTCCGGACTCGTTTTGGGCACTATGAATTTACTGTGGTACCATTTGGGTTAACAAATGCGCCAGCCGTATTCATGAATCTTATGAACAGTGTTTTCCGTCAGTATCTTGATAAATTTGTACAAGTCTTTTTAGATGATATTCTCATCTATTCCAAGAATGAAGAAGAGCATAAGGAGCATTTGCGGTTAGTATTGTCCTGCCTTAGAGAACGTCAGTTATATGGAAAACTGTCCAAGTGTTCCTTCTTTCAGGAAAAGATTCATTATTTGGGTCACATCATATCAGGTGAAGGAATTTCAGTAGATCTTGAGAAGGTAAAAGCGATCATGGAATGGCCAATACCGAAAAATGCACATGAGATACGAAGCTTTATGGGCTTAGCAGGTTATTACCGGAGATTTGTGGAGGGATTCTCCAAAATCGCAAAGCCAATCACAACCCTCCAGCGTAAAGGTGTTAAGTATGAGTGGACCGAGGAATGTAATAATGCATTCTCTGAACTCAAAAGACTACTCACCAGCGCACCAATCCTAAGAGTCCCTGATATGGGCAAAGACTTTACAGTATGTACTGATGCATCCAAGCAAGGGCTGGGTGCAGTATTGATGCAGGATAAGGGAGTGATAGCTTATGCTTCCAGAAAGCTAAAACCTCATGAAGAACTCTATGCTACTCACGATTTAGAATTGGCCGCTGTAATGCTAGCTTTAAAGATCTGGAGACACTATTTGGTGGGACGAAAGTTTACACTTAAAAGCGACCATCAAAGTCTACAATATTTGTTCACCCAAAGAGACTTAAATGCCAGGCAAAGGCGATGGAGTGAATTCCTAAGTGAGTATGACTTCGGAATATCATATATTAAGGGAAAGGAAAATGTGGTAGCCGATGCCTTAAGCAGGAGACCCCGGATATTTTCTCTCATACCCATTAAAGTGGACTTAAGACAACGAGTGCTGGATCGTCTTATAAAAGACAGCTGGTATTTAAAAGTGAGGGCAAGTCTTGAGGGGATTAAGGCAAAAGAATCTAAGTTCGAGGGTTATGAATTAGAAAGCGATGGGATCTTGCGATTCCGTGGAAGGATGTACATTCCTGATGATAAAGATCTTTGAGATACCATCCTCAGGGAAGCTCATAAAGCCGTATATTGTGCTCATCCTGGAGTAGGGAAAATGTATGCGGATACCAAGAAACTCTTCTTTTGGGCAAGCATGAAGCGTGATATCGCTCAATTTGTTGCAAAATGTATGGAATGTCAGCAAGTAAAGGCAGATCATTGTCACCCAGCGGGTCTCTTACAACCTCACGACATACCTATGTCCAAATGGGAGACCATCTCTATGGATTTTATCACTGGACTACCTCTTACTTCTCAGAGACACAATGCCATTCTGGTAGTGGTGGATAAATTAACAAAAAGCGCCCATTTTATTCCGGTAAGAGATACTTATGATGTTGCTGACGTGGCTCGAGTATTCATAAACGAAATTATCAGATATCATGGAGTACCTAAGAAGATTATATCCGATAGAGATTCGCGATTCACTTCCAGATTCTGGACGTGCATGCAGACAGCCTTAGGTACTTAGCTAAATTTAAGCACTGCCTACCATCCTGAGACTGATGGGCAAACTGAAAGAGTAAATCAAGTACTTGAAGACATGTTGCGGATGTATGTAATGGATCAGCAATCCCACTGGGAAAAGTATTTACCCTTGGTTGAATTCGCATACAACAACAGTTACCACAGTTCAATTGGGATGCCTCCATTTGAAGCTTTATATGGCAGACTGTGCAGAACACCGTTAAGTTGGGACAGGTTAGAAGATCGAGTGATAATAGGACCAGAATTAATCCATGAAATGGAAGCGCAGGTCAGGCAGATTAGACAGCGATTAAAGGAAGCACAGGATAGACAAAAGAGTTATGCTGATGCTCACCGATCTGATAGGAGGTATGAAGTAGGGGACCAGGTCTTCGTCTGCATCAAGCCAAATAAAAGTACTATTCGATTCGGAAAAGGGACAAAGCTGTCACCCCGATTTATAGGACCGTTTAAAGTCGTGGAAAGAGTTGGACCTGTGGCCTATCGTCTTGCCCTGCCACCTCACCTGCATAGAATTCATAATGTATTTCATGTTTCTGTATTAAGGCATTATGTAGCTGATCTATCTCATAACATCCAGTGGAAAGAATTGCAGGTATCGGACGAGGGAGTCATAACGGTCGAACCGTTACGTATACTGGAGCGTAGAGTTCGACAGCTGAGGAACCGCCTGGTGGACCAAGTTAAGGTCCAGTGGGACAAGTATAGTCCTGGATCAGCGACTTGGGAGAATACAGAGGACATATGTCAGAGATACCCTAGTTTATGTCCATTTTGAAGAGCTTTACACTATGTTTAGTATATATATTTACTTCACCTCTGTCAGAAAACCAAAAACATTTGAATGATTAGTGATAAACATGAAACTTTGCGGCATAATATATGTTTAAATTCTTGCTGGTACATGGATACCAAAATAATACATGTTTAAATTCCTGCTGGTACGTGTATACCAAAATAATATGTGTTTAATTCCTGCTGGTACATGGATACCAAAACAATATATGTGATTATATTACTAAATTATAAATGTTGAAGTAAAGATTAAGACCGTCAAATGAATTTACTTCTGGTAGAAATTGAACAATATAAATCTGTTTTATTTTATGCATGTCAAAACGAGCAACTGAAATAAAAGACAGGAAGTGAATACACCCTATAGAAAAGTCAGAATACATGCATAGAAAATAAACAAAATTCTGTTATATGTAGATAATACATAAGTTATTTCGAATATGCTGATGCACATTTTACAAATGCTGGGTAAGTGTAAGATTGCAGATAAACTATGATTGCAGATAATTGATCCAATTTTCGAGATGACCACGTGATGACAGAACTCAGATCAGTTAAAGCTCAAAGTGATTCTATGATAGGGTAGTAGCCCTGATTCTACTGGAGGGGTGGAGGTGTTACCCACCGTTTATCCTCCGAATCCTGGAGTCATGGGAGGACTGTGCGAGTCACGCTCCCCTAGACGTGTGATGATGACTGCCGGATGCCTACTGGGAATCAGGTCGGTATAGTCGACGCTGTTACCTTTGTGTTATGAATGGTTAGGTCAGTAAATTGACGCCATGGCATACTCTAGTAGAGGACGGATAGGATGGGAGCAGAAGAGATTAGGAAGGATAGGATGAGTTTGAATAGCTTGGGAACCTGGATAGGAAAGGGCATGTCCGTTAAAACCTTGAACCTAAAGCTCTAACTTCGGGACGAAGTTTTCAGAAGGGGGAATGTATGTAACAACCCTGCTAAATTAATCCATCTTATAAAGTTTTAAACTTTATAATAAAACCAATTGTGTGGAAATTTAAACTATAAGTATGTTAAGATTATATATATAATTTAAATTTAAAACATATATAAGTTTAAATTTTATAAAATATACAATTTAACCTTATAATATATATATATTAATATTACAAAACATGTAACTGAATTATATAAAGTATATATATAACTTTGTATAAAGTAAAATGTTATAAAGTATAAAATGAAACTTTGTATGTAATGTTATAATATAAAAATGAAACTTTATATATGATGTCATAAAGTATATATATAAGAATGTTATAAAGTATATACATTAAAACTTACAGATTATACGAAAGGTTATATGTTATAAAGTCAATAAATTGATTCATGATATTACTATACAATAACCTACCTATGAGTCACTCCAGCCATTAATAAAAGCGCGTCCGAACCAGCTAAATATTGATTGCTAAACGAAGAAGTCAGTGGAAAATATCCCAGAACCTTGAATGCAAGGAAGGCGGTGGCTGCAAGTGGGAGGGCGGCCACCGCCAGACCAGGGATTAAATAGCAGGGCCTGAACCTGAAGTGGGGGGGAAAAACACGAGAGAATTATGAATTCATCAGGAGGAAACCAGGGGAAGTAACTTTGCAGTGGAAGAGTCTTGAGTGATCTGAGTTCTGGGCACGGAGGGACAGAGAGCCTCTGTGGAGAGCTTCTCTGGATTGAGCAACCAGGTTGCTCTGTCTGGTAGGGTGGTATTGGCCATCTCGAAATTGAATCAAATCAGTCAGCAGTTCAGGATTACCAGTTCAGCAGCGGAATCGGAAGTCAGCCAGCAGCTCAGGTAGGTGCAGATTACAATTTTATGCATTACTGTTTTCAAATTTCATATGAGTGTTTATCTGGTTACTGTAAATTCGAAATTAGGGCACTACAATAACTCATATCTAGGTAGGTTCCTATATGGTTGAACAATTCCTTCAAGAAATTATCATTAAATTTGGCATCTCTATCACTCACAATGGCTTTTGGAAATCTGTGTAATTTATAAATATTTTTGCTAAATATCTCAGCGATTTGTTTACTTGAGTCTGATTTCTTCATTGCAAGAAAGTGAACATATTTGGTGAGTTTGTCGACTAATACGAAAATCTTATCCTTGCCATTGGATACAGGTAACCCTTCAATAAAGTCCATAGATATTTCTTCCCATTTCTGATTCGGAATGTTTAAGCAGTGAAGTAATCTAGGTGTCATAATATTTTCACTTTTATTTCTTTGATATTTGTCACATTCTGCTACATATTTTTGAATATCGCGACTCATCCCCTTCCAAAAAAATGATTGACGTGCATTGTAGTAAGTTTTAAAGAATCCTACATGTTTGGCTAACAATGATTCATGTGACTTCTTGAGTATCTTGGATTTAAACTTGGAGTTTGAATTCAGATAGATTCTTCCTTTGTACCATAGAATATCATTCTTCCATTCAAGTTTTGAGTTGTCTAAAAGGTTATTTATTATCGCAGTTGTTTTTGGATCCTTGGCATACTCACTTTGAATCTCATTAAGCCATTCAGGAACAACAACTAAGACTACAAGGAATGTTGGTTCTTCGTCCTTCCTAGACAGGGCATCTGCTACTACATTGTCTTTTCCCTTTTTATGTAATATCTCCATGTCAAAGGCGATAACTTTTTCAATCCATTTTTGTTGTTCTTTAGAAAGTGTTCTTTGTTGGAGGAGGTGCTAGACATTGTTACGGTCTGTTCAAATGGAGAATTTACTTCCCAAAAGATATTGTCTGCACTTGGCCAGTGCGTGCATAATAGCGAGCATTTCCTTGTTGTATGTGGATTTAAGACGTTCTCGTTTATTGAGCTTCCTGCTTTCAAAAGCTATTGGATGCCCCTCTTGCATTAACACTGCACCTATACTGAACCTGGAAGCATTGCACTCAATGATAAATGGTCTAGAGAAATTTGGAGTTGCCAATACCGGGGCGTTAGACATAACTTCCTTCAATTCTTCAAAACGCCTTCCTGCTTCCTCATTCCATTGAAATGAATTATTCTTTAAAAGGTTTGTTAAAGGTGCAGTTATATGTGCATAGTTTTTAATAAATCTTCGGTAATATCCAGTCAATCCTAAGAACCCTCTTAGCTTGGATATGGTAACTAGTTTGGTTCATTCCTTTATAGCCTTGATTTTATTAGGGTCCACTTTTACTCCTTCATGGGATATTATGTGTCCAAGATATTCTACTTCTTCCTTCCCAAAGGTGCATTTGGATTTCTTGGCATAGAACTGATGCTCTTCCAGTAGTGTAAGAACTTTATCCAGATGTTGTAGGTGCTCCTTCCAAGTTTTACTGTAAATTAAAATATCATCAAAGAATACTAATACAAACTTACTAAGATATGGACGGAATAACTCGTTCATAGTGGCTTGGAATGTTACTGGTGCATTGGTTAATCGAAAGGGCATTACTTTAAATTCGTAGTGACTTTCGTGTGTTCGGAACACAGTTTTTGGTATGTCTTCCAACCTGATTCTAATTTGGTAATAGCCTGACCTTAAGTCCAATTTTGAGAAGTATTTTGCGCCATGTAGTTCGTCCAACATTTCATCGATAAAGGGAATTGGGAATTTGTTTTTAATCGTTATTTTGTTTAATCCTCTATAATCAATGCATAGCCTGAACGATCCATCCTTCTTCCTTACCAATACAACTGGAGCAACATACAAACTCTTACTTTTTGAGATGATTCCACATTTTAAAAGGTCTTGGATTAATCTCTCAATTTCAGTCTTTTGGTGATGCAGATATCGATACGGTTTGATGTTGACGGGGTTTGATCCTGCTTTGACTTCTATTGTATGCTCGATTTCCCTGTTAGGAGGCATTTTCATGGGTAGGTCTTGGAATACTTTTTCGTGCTTCTGAATTAGCTCTTGTACTTCTGGTGACTCTTCGTTGATCACTTTTGCAGATAACATTTCTAATTAGTGACATTGTACTACATAGCTTGGTGCTCATTTTCAAATCGTTTTCATCATCTGGGATGATGACACGATTTGATTTTTTGGTGCTTGGAATCCATATAACTTGTACCTCTGCCCTTCCCATTTAAAGCTTATAAACTGCTTTTGATGGTTGGCAGAGTAAGTGCCTAGGGTTTGTAGCCATTGGATACCTAAGACCACATCTACTCCTCCTAATGGTACAGTGTAGAACGAAGATTCTAAATTAAAGTCTTGAATCTACAATTTGACCTTATGGCATTTCCCTACCTTTTCAATCTTCTTACTGTCGGCTACCATCACCTTCATGTTGGGCATGGGAAATGTGAAAATGTTGAGTCTCTTTGCCATGGTTGAGTCTAAAAAATTGTGGGTGCTACCGGTGTCGATGAGAACCATTATGTTGTTCTTCTTGATATGTCCTTTTAATTTTGAAGTCTGGGGTTGTGATATACCTGTCATAGCCGATAATGACACTTGCAGAATGCTTTCGTCATCTAGTTCTGGAGAGAATTCTGGGGCATCTTCTATTCCTTCTATGTCTGATTCATCACTGTTTGAATCATTAGTTGCTTCACAGTTATATAGGTTCTTTGTCTCTTTTCCTTTAGCACACCTATGTTTAGGGTCCCACTTTTTGCCACAGCGTTTGCACTTGCCCTCTTTCATCCTTTGCATTTCCACGTTAGATTTTTCTCCTTCACGAAGATGTGGTGGAACATATTTTGTATTATCCGTATTCACAGACTGGGGAATTCTTCGTCTCGAATATACTTTTTCCGTTTTTGACCACAGTATCTTTTCAAATTTCTTTTTAGCAGCTTTTGCTTTTTGTCTTGCTACTTCTATCGACATAATGTCATGAAGCTCAAGTTCTACTCGTAGATGGGTTTTAAGTCTGGAGATGTATGATTGGATTAGATGAGATTCTGATAACCCAGGTACTCGTGTTGCTAAGGTCTCCCATTCTCGAGTGTATTCATCCACATCTCCTTTTTGTCGCAATCTGACGAGTGTTGAAAAGAACTCTTCTTCCTTGATACCTTGGAACCTTTTAAAGAACACATCCTTAAATTTTCTCCAACTAATAGCGAGTATCGTCTTCTTCCACCACATATACCAATTATATGCTTCGCCTTCCATTTTCATGGAAGCGTGCCTAATCTTTTCGTCATCATTGTCAATATCGTAAATCTCGAAATATTCTTCTGCTTTATTGAGCCATGCAACGCTACGTTTTTCGTTACTGCCAAACTTGGGTAGCTTGATTGATACGTCGCTAACGGTGGAGTGAAAAAAGGGTATTGATTGGTGAATGGATTCCAAAGCTGCTTATTTTGAAAATTCGCATTACTATTTTCTTGATGGTGTGTGGATGATTTTTTTGGAGACTCGGTTTTTTCATGAGAATCTGCTGAATTTGCTGAATCTGATGAATTGTGCTATTGATTACCTTCATCATCCTGGAATATCTGTTTGGGTGTAATCTTCATCCTGTCACAGATAGCGGTTAGTATTGTCATTGTCTGATTATGATTCATTTTGGATTCGGTATGGTTCTGCCTGCTTTGTTTTTCTATCCGACTTGTCGTATCCTGAAGCTTCTTGATATTGTCGGAATGTCTGGTAACCTTACTCTCGAGATTGATTAATTTTTGGTTAAAATCATCGGAACGGCTAGTAATCCTATTATGAAGATCAAGAAGTTTTTTGCTAAAATTGGTTATTGTCATCGATGACATTGAACGGGTTTGTGGGGGTGTATATTTGTCCGTTAGTTTAAGCTTTCTTCCTTAATTTGATTTTTTTTTTAAATAATAATAATAATAATAGATTTTTTAATTATATATTATATATAATTATAATAAGTTATAACTATATAAATATATATATATATATATATATATATATATATATATATAAATTATATATCATATATAATTATAACAACCATATATATATATATATATAAATTACAATTGATTAATCTGCGGTGAAAAAAAACGAGGTCGACGTGATGACACAGGACGTGGATGTTGGAACAGGGATTGACAGGCGGAGGTGCCGGTGGATGATTGACAGATAGAGGTGCGGTTCAGGAATTGACGCGGTCGGAAGGATGGTTTGGCGTTTGGAGTGGCTTGGATTCGGTGTGAAATTGTTGAGGGTAATGCAGCGTGAATGGAATCAATGCAGTGATAGTGAGGAGCACGGGTGAACACGGGGGTGTGGATAGTCGATGTAGTGCCAGCGAGGAGCACGAGTGAACACGGGGGTATGGATAGCCGATGTAGTGATAGCAAGGAGTAGGATGAGCACGAGGGAGTGGACGTAGGGGTCAACTTACAAACAAACGTGGATAGTGAGTGGTGAATGACAAGGCTGTGTAGCGATTTGCCGAAGACCAAGCTGCTCTGATACCACATGCGACAGACAAACCACCAATATTCATCAAAATATATATTTTATTAATAATGAATTTGAATTGATGATTTATAGTATGAGAGGTCCGAACTTAAATTTCTAATTGTAGATCACCTGGTAATGCAATGTACTAAAGCAAAACACTTGATCTACTTCTACAACAATTGAGCGGAAGCTTAATCGAACACGAGCAACATCAAGCATGAACAAATATAACTGAGAATGAGAAGTAATCAACCATAACACAAAAGATATATCACTGGGGAAAGCACTAGCCTAAAACCCCAACTCTGTATTATCATACAAATGGAAATCTTGTTCAAGTTACAAAAGGAATTAGCTCTCAAGCTATCCTGATCTCTCTGCACTCAAACAATACTGCTCACAGACTCAATAGACGTAGAATATATCTTCCTCAAGCCCTCCAAGATTCCTATTTCCTTGCGCAGTTTTGGTTGGGGTCCAATGATATCACGTGTGAATTGGCCTCATCACACTCACTGTAACCTCAGGTCCAACTGCGCAATCCATAAGGAATAATATTCCTTTTGCATGCAAGGAATATTCACCAAAGAATATCTTAGCAACTGATAGTACACTGTCCCTCCATCTGATCTCAACTGGGTCTTTGACTGAGCTGACATGCATGAGTTATCCATGAGTGAATATTCAGTTATCTGAAATACAGTAGTTACATGCATGCAAGCATTAACTAACTGAACTCTCATTATTTAACAAACTGTTAAATTAATCTAACTGGACTTGACTAAGTTAAACTAAGTCAACTGATTACAACTCAATATTACAACTCATCCTTATCTCTTTAACTGAAGGTTAAATTCCTCAATTAATGGAGAAACTGTTGCATGTCCTTACATAGACTTCAAGTTTGATTTTCCTTATCTAATTAACTCAAGATGAATTAATTAATTAATTTTCAAACTACTGTTGATATCAAATTCGAATTTTACTTCCTATGTTTAGTCCAGGGACTGACTAAAATAAGAAGGGATCTCGAAATGCTATTTTTAGCACTTTCACTTTTCACCCATTGTAGCTAAGATCTCCAATGGCTGAACTGCTATTTATAACAGTGCTATTTTTAGCAATTTCTATTTTTAGCATTTCTTGTTGCACACTTTTCAACACTCCCTCTCAACAAGAAAGGCTTCCTTTCGAACTTGATCCTATACCTTCGGAATGTTATGCATGCAACACTTCTACCAAGTGGTTGCTCCAGCAACTCTTGGAACAAAAAACTCCCAACTGACCTCTCTGTTGGGCTAGAAACATACTCTGATGCTGAAGCTCTACCTGCTGCTGACAAGTGCTCCCTCTTTGACCTCTGAGCTGTTGCAACACTCCATGCATCTCGCACCGTTGCAGCCTCCTAGCTCTACACAGTCCTGGGACTCCTGCACTGTAGCTCTCTTTGTTGCTCCATCCGCATCTATCTCTACCCAATCAGTCAGTCCTGCTACTCCTCATCGGGGCTCCTGTAGCAAGGTCGAATCAAAGAGGTTGGGTACCTCAAGGATCCTGCCCCTCCTCCTTGGGATGATCACTCCACATTGCCCCACCTCCTACCTGGAGGTATGGCTGCATGTGATCCCTCTACCTGTGAGAAACCTCAGGCAACAAACCTTGCCTTGTGTTTCTCAACACTGCCATCAGCTGCCTGCTTTACCTTGTAAAGCCATTGGGAAATAACCACTGAATTGTCCCCAAGTCTAGGGACAACATCCCACACACTGTTCCATATGATAGAATCGTACTCTTTTACCATTGCATCAACCCAGACTGGTCGCTGCACTGCCTCTTGAAAAGAAGAAGGTTCGGTCGCTACACACTCCCCAACAAGGGCCATGTAGCCAGTGTATATCTCAGGAGATCTCCTCTGTTTGTGCTGAGAGGATGGCTGCCCCACATTCTCTCTTGCATCCTTCATCAATTTGTCAGCTTCCCGCGAGCGTTTCCGCCCATCTCTGGAAGACTCTCCAGGAGTGGTGGTCTTGACTACTGGATCCTCTGCATGTGGCTAATCCACATCATTAGGAGGTTCCTCCTCCTTTGAAATTGAAACTAAAAGTTCCTCATCACCATGCAACTTGAGCTCCCTCTCAAGTGACACTCACATGGCTCTCTGCTCATCGAACTTCAGATCCCTGCGCACTACGGTCCTCTGACTGGCAGGCAGAAACACACGATAGTTGTGGGGTGTATTTGTGTACCCCACAAGTATCCCCAACTCAGTTGTTGGGTCTAGCTTCTTTCGAGCATCTTTGGTCACATGACAGAAAACTGGTGATCCAAAGATGTGGAAGTGACTCACATCTAGTCGCTTCCTCGAAAAAGCCTCTATAGGTGTCTTCATCCCCAATACGATGAAGACTTCTGTTCTGAAGATACACTGTTGTATTGCATGCCTCAGTGCACAGATGAAGTGGTAGGCTTTGGTCATGCAACATCGCTTGAGCTGCTCCCATAATAGATTTGTTCTTCCTTTTGGCCATCCCATTCTGTTGTGGGTTATGAGGTGCCATCAGTTTCCGTTTAATTCCTTCTGCTGCATAGAAGTCTTTAAACTATTGGGAAACATACTCTCCACCATTGTCGCTACGCAAGGCTTTTACTTTCTTCCCAGATTCTTTCTCCGTCGAGGCTTTAAACTCACAAAACCTCAAGAAGGTCTGATCCTTCTTTTGCATAAAGTAGATCCAACATCTACGAGAAAAATCATCAATGAAAATAACATAGTACCTTTGTTTAGTGGTGGAGGCTGTAGAGAATGGTCCACATACATCTGAGTGAACTCGCTCCAGGATTGCTCCAGCTCTACTATCCCGATCCTGAAAGGAAGCTTTCACATACTTACCTAGGGTGCATCCTTTGCATGTGTCTGTTTGCTCCAGTTTTCCCTTAGGTAAGTCGGTAGAAATTTACTGCGGGATCTTCAAGGCCTCGTGATGCAAGTGGCCCAGTCTCCTATGCCATAGCTCGCCAACATCTTGGCTTTGCACCACCTCTACTTTGGAACTTAATGCAACACAGTCATCTACCTCTAGCTTGTAGAGATTCTTTACTCGAATCCCTATTCGCTTGGTCTGTCCGGTGCCGATATGCCTCAGGAACACTTTTCCTTTACTAAAGACTACATCATAGCCTTTATCTTTTAGCATAGCTACAAACACAGGATTCTTTTTCAAACCTGGTACATATTTAACAACAGATAGGGTGAGAGGAGCACCATGCTCCCTCTGAAACACAAATGTACCTTCACTTGAGACACTGTACTTTCCATCATCGCCCATCTCGATCCACATTTGGAGATCCTTCTCCTCCAATGTACTGAAAAGATTCTTGTCACCCGACATGTGGAAGGAAGCTCCACTGTCTAGGTACCGAACACATCCCACCATGGATGAAACCATGCATGCGATAAGCGAGAAATCCAGTTCAAATTGTGAAGCTAGTGCATCACCCTCAGATCCCTTTGAGGCACCCTTCTTGGATTTCTTCTGTGGACAATTCATAGCATAATGGCCCACTTCATGATAGTGAAAGCATCACACCTTCGACTTGTCAACCTTCTTCCCACCATGAGAAGATTTGGATTGGGACGCCTTCCCTTTCCCTTTCTTAGCTTTACTCACTAAAGCTAGATTTTCTTCATCATCTTGTTTTGATGAAGATCCATCCCTGGTGCTCCGCCTTATCTCCTCCTGCATTAGGTCCGACCAAAGTCGTTCCCAATCTGGCAGTTTCTCTCTTCCATTAACCGAGTCCTGGTAGCTATGCCAGCTCTTTGGAAGACCGAGGAGTGCTAGACTCACCATGTCGTCATCAACAGTCACGACCCCTACACTTGCAAGCTCATCCCTGCAGGTGGTGAGCTTGTTTAGGAACGTAGAGATTGTGTTGCCCTTTTCGCACTTGATCTTGCGAAGTTTGTCCTTCAGCGCCAGCTTCCTTTGATCGTTGCTATTCTGATAAAGATCTTTCAATGTTTTCCACATCGAAAATGGAGTCTCCTTCCCATGGAGGCTCGAGACAATGTGATCTCGAACTCCCTCCAGGAGGATTCTCCTTGCTCTAGCCACACACTTTTTCCATTCCGCCAGTTGAGTAGCATCAGTCGACTTCTGGACTTCTTGATCAATGAAGTCCTTAAGGCCGTTATCTTCCAATACTGCCTCCATGCGATCCTTCCAGGCTATATAATTCGAACTGCCATCAAGGGCATATTCGAGTCTTAAACCACTGAATGCCATCGGTGAAATAGATGTGATAAGAACTCAATTCAATATTCAGAAACCAAACTTCGTACTTCTCCTGCTTGTATACTGTTCTTCCTTGATCACCTTTGCTCCGATACCATGTAGAAATTTCCCACTGTAGATCACCTGGTAATGCAATGTACTAAAGCAAAACACTTGATCTACTTCTACAACAATTGAGCGGAAGCTTAATCGAACATGAGCAACATCAAGCATGAACAAATATAACTGAGAATGAGAAGTAATCAACCATAACACAGAAGATATATCACTGGGGAAAGCACCAGCCTAAAACCCCAACTCTGTATTATCATACAAGTGGAAATCTTGTTCAAGTTACAAAAAGAATTAGCTCTCAAGCTATCCTGATCTCTCTACACTCAAACAATACTACTCACAGACTCAATAGACATAGAATATATCTTCCTCAAGCCCTCCAAGCCTCTTATTTCCTTGCGCAGTTTTGGTTGGGGTCCAATGATATCACATGTGTGAATTGGCCTCATCACACTCACTGTAACCTCAGGTCCAACTGCGCAATACATAAGGAATAATATTCCTTCTGCATGCAAGGAATATTAACCAAGGAATATCTTAGCAACTGATAGTACACTGTCCCTCCATCTGATCTCAACTGGGTCTCTGATTGAACTAGCATGCATGAGTTATCCATGAGTGAATACTCAGTAATCCGAAATACAATAGTTACATGCATGCAAGCATTAACTAACTGAATTCTCATTAATTTAACAAACTTTTAAATTAATCTAACTGGACTTGACTAAGTTAAACTAAGTCAACTGATTACAACTCAATATTACAACCTAAGTCACATGACACGAGGACACGAGACACGGAGGACACGTAAATACGATATTCAATACGAAACGCAGCGACCTGGAAACAGGACACGGGGGACACGTTTTATATATGTTTAATATGTATATATATATATATATATATATATATATATATACCAAAATATAGTTTTTTATCCATATTAAATTGCAGGTTGCAGCTTATCTAATCAAAGTAAAATATAATTACTTCTCAAAGCTCATAGTTCACTTTAAAAAAATAAATAGAATCAAAATTTACTATTTAGAAATTAGAATGTGATATGCTTGGTCTTGATTCTTGAATATTCAATGTTCATTGTTCATGTACAACTTACAAGCACATAAGAAAATAACTAAAGTCTAATCCTATTGATTTCCTCTGCCCCTCTTGCGAGAAAATGCGACAGCTTTCCCTTTCCCTCTAGATGTAGATGCTGATGCTGGGGGAGTTCATAGTGGAGTTTGCTATGCTCTAGAAACTGAAGAACTAGAAGTAGGAGCTATAGGAGGTAGACCACGTCCTCTAGTGGTGGCAGGGGTAGCCCGGGCAGGTGGTGTCACCTGGAAACATTACAATCTCCCAATCCTGAAATCCTGAAAAACTGATAAGTCTGCTGCATTTTGAATGAAATCTAAAATTCTACTTTCTCCATATGAAATCCAATGAGGCTGGAACCACTCTCAAACATCCTGAGTCATTTCATGGTAATGTTAAAAATTTAAGTAAAAGGGTGACATTCTATTTTCATCCTTTTACTTTAAGAATTTAACATTACCATGAATAGCATATCAAACTAGGGCCTTGACTTGATCATTAAGCTGCCCCACTCAAAAATTATTTGTTTCTTTCAAAAAAAATTGCAGCGTATGCAGGCAATGTTTTCTATCAACGGAATACGCGTTTTCCGGATGTAGGACACGACGAAAACCGGCGAATACGTTTTACATTTTAGAGGACACGATGAAAAACGTTTTCGACACGTTTTAGGGCCGTTTTTGTGTCCGACACGTAAAATACGGGACACGAGACCTTGGAGGACGTGTCCTGTGACTTAGATTACAACTCATCCTTATCTCTTTAACTGAAGGTTAAATTCCTCAATTAATGGAGAAACTGTTGCATGTCCTCACATAGACTTCAAGTTTGATTTTCCTTCACTAATTAACTCAAGATGAATTAATTAATTAATTTTCAAACTGCTGTTGATATCAAATTCGAATTTTACTTCCTATGTTTAGTCCATGGATTGAATAAAATAAGAAGGGACCCGAAATGCTATTTTTAGAAAAGATATTTTTAGCACTTTCACTTTTCATCCATTGTAACTAAGATCTCCAATCGCCGAACTGCTATTTATAGCCCGGCTATTTATAGCAGTGCTATTTTTAGCAATTTCTATTTTTAGCATTTCTTGTTGAACACTTTTCAACAATGATAAGGATGTGCAGCGATTTGCTGAAGACCAAGCTGCTTTGATACCACATGCGACAGACAAACCAACAATATTCATCAAAATATATATTTTATTAATAATGAATTTGAATTGATGATTTACAGGATGAGAGGCCTGCGCTTAAATACAACCCTACGTGCCTCTTGGTGAATGGGCATGATCTTAGATCATGCACTATGCCCTAATTAACTAAAAATACTTAATTTTTATATAACACAAATTGGGCAAGTAGTTTGGTGGATAGGAAAATTACCTCTAGGTACTACTTCATCGTTGGATCAGGGATGGTTTCTTGGTGCAGCAGGAAGCAGAAGTCAGTAGCACTGAGCTCTGCAAAAGCAGAGTATATGGCAGCAAGCACAACTATGTGCGAAGCTATATGGCTTCAGAAGTTGCTAGTAAGCTTGTTCAGGCAGAGGATGGAGGCGACCAGTGTTTACTGCAATAATCATAGTTGCATCAAGTTGTCTGAGAATCCAAAGTTTCATGACAGGTCGAAAAACATAGATATTCGATGTCATTTCATTAGAGATTGTGTGCAGCTTGGAGCGGTCCAACTACGATATGTTCCCACAGATGAGCAGGTTGCAGATATACTCACAAAATCTATAGGGAGAGCTAAGTTCATCTATTTCAGAGAAAAGATGGGTATGGTGGAGAACCCGTTTCAGTAGCAGGGGCAAAGTATTTCAGACGCTTCTTAGTTACAATAGTTGTAGCAACAACAGTTGAGAGGAGTTGCAGTGAAAATGCAGAGTTGGCAACAATATCGTAGTGTCAGCAGTAGCACAGAGGCAACATCAGAGTTGCGCAGTGGTTGGTGGGTAGTGGCAGGCAGTCACAATGGCTAGACATCAGTAGCCTGATAGAGGGTGATAGTAGATACAGAGACAAGGTGTTGTAGCAGTGCAACATTAGAACACCTTCCTCGCTAAGAGGGAGTTTTAGTTTTTGTAGCATCAGAGGTGTTCTAGTCTCGAAACTTTGTGGAGAGACTAAAACACAGGAGTTCTCCATAACCCATAAATCGTTTAAGGAAATTCCACCTAGAAGTGTCTCAATTAGATTATATATTTCCTAGGTCTAAACTTAGGAAAAGTGGTTAATTAATTAGTATTAATTAAAAAAGGTGTGAATCATCTAGAAACTCACATGGATCGATTCAAATATAATCTCAACCATCGATTATGTTTTAATCTTGGCCGTTGAAGTCCCAACTGAAGATTGTAAGAGGAGGTTGGCAGGTAGATGGAGAACACACCAATGTAGATACTTAGTTGTCCAAGCAGTTCGATTTTCCCAATAACAGAGATCCAACAGTGATTTAGCAGTGGAGATTGAGCTAGAGGGTGAGTAGCAGGTGGCAGAGGAGGTTAGTAGCATCTGGAAGATAGTTTTCTAGTTTTGGAGAGTACCTTGTAGAGAGGCAACAATAGGCATAGAGGATCTGCGCAGAGGCCTGCGTAAGCATTCGTGGACGCAGCTCAAATAACAGATTTGGGAAGTCGTTTCAAAGTTTCGGAGAAAGGAAAATTTTGCAGATGTCGGGAGAAATGTTTCCAGAGATAGTGGCAAGTTGAAGAGGCAGTTTAGGGTGAGATCTAGGCAACATGAATTTGTTCCTGCGTAGAGGGTGATGCAGGGCATTTCGTGGAGGGGTTTCAAAGGCCAGTCTTCAGTGCCAGATTGCTTGTGGGGTGAGGAAAATTCCTCACTAGATTTTTGTTAGTATTACTTTCAGATTGGATTGCCAGTAGGGCATCCAAATTATTGTACTCAGATTATTGTTGTTGCATAATTAAAAAACCCTCATTCTGCTGCATCGGTTTTCCCACATTGGGTTTTTCCGGGGACTTTTGTCCAAAATAACCGTGTCAATTTTGTGTGTGCTAGCATATTTCTTAGTTCCTATTTTTGCTTCTGCAATATTTTATTTGGTGAAAAAATTGTAGTGTGAATATTTCATTATATTGCCGTAAACAAAATAAATTGCATAATCAATTTATTGGTTAGAAGAAATATTTCCAGCTGCTGCATTTCAAGGAAATTTCATAGTTTCCCCTTTGGAACCCCTCCTAGATTGAGTGGTAATATGTCCAAAGGATCGAACAACTCTAATACCAAATGTTATGAACAAAGTCCATATATCATATATGCAACAACATACTCAAAAGATTTGAAATATGTAAATATTCATTATAGGACAAGTAGTGTATTTGTATAGAAATGTACAAAAGATATGAGATGATGATGAGAATATTACAAATGAGGGCTTGCTTATATACCTAGGTAGGTGCACCTTGATGAATGGTCATGTCCTTAGAGACATACCTCTTCTATACTAATCACCAATTAATATATATATATATATATATATATATAACATTGTCAACATGTTGTACATGCTCTTCCCCAAATTTTTTGTAGATTAGTATGTCAACCAAAAATACTAGCACAAACTCTCCAAGGAAGGGTTTGAATATATAATTCATCAAGCTTTGAAATGTGAAGGTGAATTTGTAAGTTCAATGGCATAACCGAAATCTCATAATGACCTTCATGTGTTTTGAAGGGTATTTTGGGATGTCTTTTTGCCTCATTTTGATTTGATGATATCCAGAATGAAGATCCAACATAGTAAAAGAAATTGCTCCATGCATTTCATCTAATAATTCATCAATGGTAGGAATATAAATCTTATCTTTGATTGTCATTTTGTTGAGCTTTTTGTAATCTGGACACTTATTTTAGAATTTTTCCACGAACCCAACACCTGGTACTTAATTCCAAGCAATTAGTTATTGAATAAATACACAACCAAATTCCTAACCAAAATATTTAGCGGAAGCAAAATTATTCGATCTTAATAACAACGAGACACAGCTTTCTATCCAACAAATCGATTCATTATTAAAATGACTAAGAACCAATGTTACCAGACTCGGAATCGGCAATAAATCGGCGAGGCAAAAGAGCGAAGAGTTTTAATCGGATCGGGAAAAAATCGGCAAATTCATTAAATAAAAATATACACATATATTGAATTAAAAAAACCATTTTTCATTAATATTGGGTAAAGGTATGTCCAAACAATGCATAATATCAATAGATGTCCAAAATATCATGAATAAATAAGTATCTCATATATGTTATGAGTCCACACATGATCCAAAGCACTGAGTCTTGAGTCCTTAGAAGCATATGCTTCTAAAAGTTTACAAAAAAGTTAAAAACTGCATACTAATCAGAAAAAAATCAGCAACTAAGAGTCTAAGACTCTTAAGAGTGAGAACTAGAAGCGATTCCTCCCACTCCTTCGCTTGCTTGACTCTCAAAGTTCTCCAAGTCATGAAGGCTGAAAAGAGGAGGCTCATCTAATTGAACCCATTCTGCTGCATTTGTAGCTTGCAAATCTAACTCTTCAAGGTCGATTGGTGAATGATCAATACCTGTCATTATCATGAGACATTGAAATGTGAATTAAAATTTCACTTTGAAGTTTGAACTTTAAACTTTTAAAGTAAGAACTACTACTAGATTATGAAACCTTTAAATTCAAGCTCTCGAATCTCACCTTGTATTTGTTTGTTGCGAAGTTGTAGATTGTAATGGACAAATACAAGGTCATTCAAGCGCTTTTGTGTCAATCGGTTGCGCTTCTTAGAATGTATTTTCTCAAACATGCTCCAGTTGCGTTCACAACCTGAAGCATTGCATGCTTGGTTTAAGATTCGAATGGCAAATCTCTTCAAATCTGGCGTATCACTACCAAAGTTTTGCCACCAAAGACCTAGCAAGTGGTAAGGGTTTGTGAGTAGAAGACTAGAAGTACCAAATTAGTAAATAGTAAAAACTTAAAAAGAAAAGAAAATTTAATAAAACATTTAACATACAAAATAAAGTTTAAACAAATTTAATGAATTGATGAAGCCTTCAAGCTGGGTACCTGGCAACATCTTTGACCTTTGTCTTATAGCACTGGTATAGGCAAACAATTTAGATGGTGCCCTATAATCTTGTAGTTGGGAAAAGACACGACTTTGTTGTTCTGGATTAGGGAAGCACCTTTCCAAGCATGTCATAAGTCCTCTGCCAACCTCCCCATCCTCATTAAATTTGCTCTTATCATAAAAATATTGTGGGTTTAAGAAGTACCCAGCAGCATGTAAGGGGGAATGCAATTTCCTATCCCAACGTGCATCTATAATGTCCCAAAGAGGCATATACTTTGTCTCATCATCCCCATATCTTCTTTTGATGGCCTCCTTTGCGAGATCCATCGCCTCATAAATGTAACCCATAGCGGGTTTGTCACCATCAACCATCCTGAAAGTTCAAGCATTCAAATTTAAAGAAATATGAAACATTGTAAATAAAAAGAAGCTTGAAATGAAATTTAAAAAATGAAAAAGTTAAAAGACTAAAACTTAAAAGTACCTGAGAACTCTAACAAGGGACTCCGTCACAGCAATAATCTCTTCAGCATCTTTCCAGAAGCCATCATTAAACACAAGTGCAGCAATTTCGATGCCTTCAGGGGTCTTGGAATGTTTAGATCCCATCCACTCAGGTCCCAAGAACATCCTCTTCAGATTTATCTTTTGCTCAACCACAGATTGCAAAGATATGAAATTTGTTGCAAATCTAGTCACTGCAGGTCGAACAATTTCTTTACCTTCAATGTATATTCTCATAGTGTTTAGGACAATAGTGTGGTTGTATAGGTATTTGGTTATGGATTTTGCCTTCTCCACAACCTCATGTATCCAATGAAGCTTACCAATGTCCTCAAGCATTAAATCTATGCAATGGGCAGCACAAGAGGTCCAAAAAATAGTGGGGTGCCTCATCTCAAAAAGTCTACCAGCAGCCATATAATTCGCTGCATTATCGGTGACAATTTGTACAACATGTTCTTCTCCCACTTCTTGAACGACTTCCTCCATCATTTCACAGATAAGTTGGGCAGTCTTAACCTTATCTGAAGCATCCACTGACTTGAGAAACATTGTGCCTGCGGGACAAAATACAAGGAAATTTATTAAAGTTCTATTCCTCTGATCTGTCCATCCATCACTCATGATGGTGCACCCTGTTTCTACCCATGATGAACGAAACTCAGCTAGCACAAGCATGACATCTTCAACACTCTCTAACAACATATCTGTCCTAAGGCTCTCTGATGTAGGGGCTTTGAACCCTGGACCTGCAACAGCAATTGCATCAATCATAGCTTGCCAATAAGGACTTCTGGCACAGTGGAAAGGTATGTCAGAATAGTACCAAAAGTTAGCAATGGCCTTCCTTGCCTGACTATGGATATTTTTTTTCCAACCAGTGCCATCCAAGGTAGGTTGGGAACGGGGTTTTGTGCGGGGAGCAAAAAAGGTGTTTATGTTTCCACCTCCAGTGTTGAAGGAAGGAGTTGAAGGACTCGCATGGCTTTGAGTTTGACTTGGCCTTGGAGGCATGTGTGGAAAACTTGGGAATGGCATTGAGGATTCAACAGATTGAGGTGACATGGGGCTAGTGGCAGAAAAAGTATCAAGTTCAACTCCAACAGTTCCTATTTCAGCATTTTGCTTTGCTTTCTTGGCATTATGCTGCTCTAACATCTCAAGGGCCAAGGCTGCTTGGTGTTTGACATTGTCGTCAACCTTGTCGCAAATACCTATATCATGGCCAGTTATTTGTGCAAGGTGGAACTTGAATCTATAAATGCCTCCACTACATTTTGTTTTGCAAAATTTACAAAGGAGCCTGGGGTCTCCGGGAATCCTGTCACAATAAGCCCAAGCAAAGTCCTTCTCTCTCGGCATTGTTGTTGCTTTGAACTTGTGTTTAATTTGTGGCTTCTGTTAAGATTTGGAGTCTGGCTTCTATTTTATTTGTGGCTCCTGTGAAAGACAACAAAAAATCAAATTTAAAAATTATCCAAAAATTTACAATATGCTAGAAATTTAAATTTTAAAAAATTAAATGAAGACAGAACCCCTCTTTTTCCTTTCTGCTGGACCAATGCCATCAATTTGGTCTGCCCCCAAAAGAAAACACAGGGATTTATGCTGCCAGTTCCTGCCATCAGGTAACGTCCAAAGAAAGTCATGAAAGAAGCCTTGTAGGCTTGTACAGTATTCAGGTTTTGCTGGTAGAAATATGGTCTCTGTTGAATCAGCAGTGTATGGATCTGGTGTTAGGGAGGCCCATTAACATGTTGTCTTGCAGGAACTAGGGAGACCATTGAAACAAGCAGCGAAAAGTTGCTTAAGCCTTATACACAAGGCACATTCATGAAGAGGATATGAACTGTTTTGATTAGCTAAAGAAGGCACACTAATCACTGCAACATAGCAGCACACTTTCCTCTTTTACAGCAGTTTGAAGGTGCATGCATCAAGAGAGGGTAACTTTTATATCTTGAGACTGCATGAGGATGCATTCTAGGACAACACATAGTAGGTGCATGCCATCATAAGACTTCGATATATATCATGCAAGAATGGGGACACACTTAGCTGGAGGTGAGTCCTGACTCCTAATGCATGTGTAGAGGTAAGTTCTAAAAGGTTGATAATTGATTACTTGTTTTGAGTCTTGACATCTAACGCACACTTCAACCCATAGCCAAACTCATGCACACACCTTAGCAACAGTTACTTGTCTGTTTGGTAAGTCAAAAGGATGCAGGGTAATGAAGGTTGCAGCCTGCAGGTGGGTTGGCATGAAGATGGTGAGACTCAGAAAGAATCACCGTTGCTTCCTGCACCAATGCTGTCAAGACATCAACAGCAACAAAGTCTGTCAAGATTGTGGAAATAAGCAAATCTATAAGAAGCACTTTGAGTGCTGTTACAAATAAACAGATATATCTGCAAATTTATATATAAAATGAGTGAACAACAAGAGATGATCTACAATCCTCTGTGATGGTATATTTATATACATTGGCTAGTCACGAGTGTGAAGGGGTAAACCGTAAGACCCTTGGTCTTTAATTATAAATTATTATTATTAAACATATTTATGTATGTCACATAATACATTGCCTCTGCCTTTAAAATTTACGTCGAATATCAATATGATTTGAGAACTCAGAAAACCCGAGCTACCTCTTTGTTACGTCAAGCCTGGCCGCTGAAGGCTCACGCGTGACGCAGGCTCTGCGGCTTCGAAGTTCGAATGCTGCTCTGTGGTGCCCGTGCTGCGGTCGAATGCTGCTCTGTGGTGCCCGTGCTGCGGTCGAATGCTGTTCTGTCGACTGAACAGTGAAGACTGCGGACTGTGCTCACTGCTATCCAACCAATGTATCACCGTTACACTCTGCCAACGCGCTATCAACCAATGTATCACCGTTAAACAATCGACGCATGTTATAAACGCAACCGGAACCCAAAACCCTATTTTAAATTGGCGGGACTCGCTAAAAAATCGCAGAGTCGGGTAAATCGGAGGAATCGCGAGTCAAACTCGCGTTGACCACGAGTGAAACTCGGTCAACGCGAGTTGACACGCCGAGTTTCAAATCGGGACTTTCTGCCGCCGAGCCGATTCAAAGTCGCGATTAATCGCCGGAATCGGCGATTCCTGTTTCATTGCTAAGAACTTACTTGGGTTCCCGTCCTGGGATAATGGCACAACTGAGGAATTACATATACAACAATAAACCTGGAGTTATCTAGCTAATCAAGCCCTAGATCTGTCCTTTCATCTTCCTTGATTGGTTTGGATCTGTCTCCCTCACTGTTCCTTGCACCTTCTTTGGACCCGTCACACTAGAGTATGACACTCCTCCTCCTGAGGTTAGTGCCACTATTGTGTCTTAGTCTCAACACGTAGGCTCAATTTATAACTTTCCTAAGCCAAGATTGATGGCCAAAATTAGCTCGTCAAGTTAACTGAACATAAGAGACTTTATTTTAGTTAACTATCCTATCTTTAGCTTTCTTTACTTTAACTCAAGTACAAGTCATAAATTTAGCTTGTTTTACATGCACATCTCATGCATGTCACATCCAACACATCTGCATGCATGCAACTCGCTCACTCTGCATGTCGCATGCAAGCTCCTAGAGAGGCAAAACAAGGTCCTTCTAGTCAATACACATGGCTAGAAGACTTTTAAAAGGTACAAAAGTACTTTCCCGAGCTAGAAAAATCAACAATCCCTCTTAGCGAGGGAGGTACTTCTGGAAGAATCTCTTGCACTTGGATTTGTCTCCAACACCACCTCGTCATTTGTTGCTGTAGCTGCCCCCTCTGAACTGGAAGACTTCTCTGCTACCTGATTCAGAATCTGAGTTGAAGACGTATTCTTTCCAACCATGCTCTTAGGAGAGTTGGTATAAAATGAATAATCCAAGTTTTCAATCCTCTGACCAGAGAAATGAATAGTGCAACCCCTAACTGCATGCAAACCATGTGCAAGGACACACACTGAAATTCCCTTTTGGCCTCCAAAACTTTGAAAATACAAAGGTCAAGTTTGACTGGAGTGTTAAGAGACAAACTGAAATAAGCAATCAGATTATGTAGATGTCCTCGAAACTGTCACCTTGTACTTCAATTGTTGAATCAAGACCAAATGTGGAGATATATTGCATGCATGGATAGCAATTGCACAGTGGTTCAATGCCAAGTATGAGACATGTGGCATTGTTCATACCATATCTTTGGTTTTGATGACTCTGAGGAGATCTTGTTTAGGAGGCCCATAATCATATCACTGAATGTATATGCCAAAACCCAAAGTGCTATACAAAGTGTTTGGATGGAGTCTAGACTGTTGGACTTGACACAACGATGTTTCTTATGCATGTGACTTGGAATGAGTCTTGGGTTTTATACCATGATATTTTGCTGTTTCGTTTTTCATCAAAAACTTTAGGGATAGAACACCTGTACAGACATCACTTTATTGATTAACCACGTCATTCATTCATTTTGCAGCTAGGTACTATTGGGCTCCAGTGGTGCTTGGCATTGATGAACACAATATTTGCTGAAAGTTACTTTAATTTATCAACCAAAGAGGAGAGGACCTTCAAAGCACGGGCACTGTATATGCAATCATAGTGATTCCCTAATTTGGAGATGCTAAATTGATTGATTTGGTGCGGGGGGCGTGAGTTAACGGTTTCTTAACATGACTGCTCTAACCCACAGGGCTATGATACTTGGCTTCCTCGACTCCATCAAGAAGATAATAACCAACATGGATAAACCCAAAACCTCCCAGGCAACTCTGACAAATGTAACCCATAGGACTCTGATTCTTGGCTCTATGATACTTGGCTTCCTTGATTCCACCAAGAAGATAATAACCAACATGGATAAACCCAAGACCTCCCAGGCAACTCTGACAAATGTAACCCATAGGATTCTGATTCTTGGCTCAGTTGAGCAGCCTTAGAATTCTTGTTGTTTGTTCTGCATGTTTGGTTATCCATGCACAGGAATGTGTTTTCTAGTTTCTTTTCATGTAGCAGTATAGCATTTTGTATATCACAATATATATTGATGTGATGGTGCTTTCTTGTTATTAGTATGCAATTCTTACACTAAATGCAGCCTTGGATCTGATTCACATCATGTTGCTATGGGTTCTACAATGCCTCTTATTTCTATTGTGTAAAATTTCACTGAAATTTTTTACCAGTTGAAGGTCTTCATCAAGGTTTCACTTTTTTAATCTGGACAGGTCAGATTGAAGTTTGGTCAACAGGTCTCCAATTTATTTGCAATAATGATAGCTCTGCAGTTCCATCTTTTATTTTACTGTTCAAGACCACTTCCAAATATTTTTGCTCTGGCTATAGGTATGTTCTGTCTGAAATTGTTCACATTTCTACAAATAATATTTTGATTATGCTATACTTGTTGCTAAATCACTTCTGGCAGGATTATTAGGAACAGAATCCAGTGGATGTAGAATTTACTAGTATCCATATTTCTTTTCTTTAATTCATAAATGTTAATTTTCTAACCCCAGCAATCTGGCTAATTATTTCCTAGCAGATTATTACTCAGATCTATTGAATCAAAAGCATGGCTGAGAGTTTAACACGTAAAAGAATAGATAACAGTAGAAACAAACATTAACCAATCTCAAACACATACACACATAATTTCTAACGTTCAAAATCTCCTATTTCATTAACAATAACCTATGCCATACAAGGGATCCCTTACTAGGATAATGGCCGTATGAGGAAAAACACATACAACAGAAACCTGGAAATGATCCAACTGATCAAACCCTCTGCGGAGCTTGCTTGGCTGATTTGAATCCTTCTCCATTGCTGCCATTTGCACTTTTGCTCGAACCCTGCACGCTTGGATGAATGTCCTTCTCCACCCGATCACTGAGATCTCACTATCTCAGTGTGCCTTGTGCTCACTAGATGTGTCTTCTCCCTCAACATAGCCTTCCTTTTATAAGTTTGAGTTATTGATTGAATCCACAATCTTAATCTCTAAAGCGATTGACAGTTGAGATTAGATCTCAACATCATTTGATACCGGTTGAGATTCATCTAATTCACTAATGCAAATGACCTTTGTATTTAATTAGATTAACTCACATTATCTTATGAAAGTCAATTACTTTAAGGTGACTTCCCCATGTCTAGACACATATATAGGACAATCGAACCAGGAGGTGCAGAAGGTGTTGATTTTGGGTAGCATCGGATGTGCTCTAGCTCCCAAATTTTGTGGAGGGGCTAGAATACATGAGATCTCCAAAACCCAGAAATCGTTTGGAGAAATTCCACCTGAATGAGGAGTTATTAAAATAATTAATATTTTTAGTGGGTTCCTAAGTCTAAACTTAGGAAAAAAAATATTAATGGGTATTAATAAGAATATGGGTGAGAAACTTCTAAGTGGCAAGGATCAAGTTTGTTTTAATCTTAGCCGTTGATTAGGGACTTAATCTCGGTCGTTGATTCATCAACATGAAAAGTATAAGAGGACGCTTGAGGGTCAGTTGGAGAAACACTTGAGAGATCAGTGAGTTCGATTTTTCTGGGGCGAGGTTTGCCGAGAACATCGAACAAGTGATCTGTTGCGGTGAGGGGCAGTTCGGTAGAGGGACTTAGTCCAAGGCTGAGAATACACAACAGAGAGGCAGAGAAGCACTAGGAGAGCTCTGACACAGTGACGCAGAGGGAGAGCTATGATGTAGTGTCACCGTGACGCAGCTCCTAGAGGAGGGGACGCAGTTCCAACGCAGAGCTTGGAGCAGCCATTGCTGCCCAGCACTGAGAACAACGCAGTCACTTGTGGGGTTTGTTCATCTGTCTTTGGATAGAGGTACTTCTGCTGGGTTTATTCTCTGTTGGGTGAGCCAGATTTGGCACCCTAGTTGTATTCAGAAATCTGTTTAATAATACAAAGTTCAAATGCTCTATATGCTGCACCGATTTTCCCGCATTGGGTTTTTCTGGGGACATTTGTCCAAAAATAATGGTGTCCCTTGTATATTTGTCTCGTTCTATTTTCAGATCATGATCTGCATGTATGTGTAGTTTGCAATAGTGTTTTCATCGCTGTTTAAATAAATTGTTGAATGTAAAAACAAGTAGGAGATGGTAAACCAATGATTGCAGTAGGATTTTTGATGTGTAGATTCATAAATTTTCACATGGTATCAGAGGATTGCAGATCATATGAGACTTAAGACACCAGCTGGGAGTTCCAGAGAATTTGCGGCAAAGAGGCAGCTGCCCCGAGTGACAATGCTGTTCTAGAGCCAGAGACATAGAGGGAGAGTGACGCAGGGTAGAAGAGGTGACACAGTAGTTGGGAGGAGCCCACGTAGTAACTGCGTTAGTTGTCTAGGCCAGCAAAGAAGCAGAGAGGGGAAGATCAGGCTCACGTAGAGCCACGTTAGCTTTCCGGACTAGGAAGGAGTGACGTAGTGGCTAGGAGGAGCTGATCTATCTCATGCTGTGTTTGCGCAGAGCCAGAGGTGCTTAGATTCCTTAGTTGCCGGGGTTGAGGGAGCAGAGCAGATTCGATCTGAAGAGCTGGTGGGACGCTGTTGCTGTTGGTGTAGAACAATGTCTGTGGAGACATAATTGAGGTAGAGGGAGTCACTGCTTTGATAGATTTCTAGCCAAAGATATCTAGATCCGGGTTACAACAGCAAAGGAGGATTGGAAAGTAGTGATTTGACATTTGGCTAGAGGATTTCTGTGAAGGAAATCAAGACTCAGAGGGAGTCTAGAGGAGCTTGTTCCTTAGAGGATTTCTAGTGCCAAAGAAATCCAGATCCTAGTTTTGCTGGAGCAGCAGTGAAAGAGGGAGAAGAGAACTAGTTCGACATTCATTTGAGCAGAGATGGTCGTCGATGACGATTGTGCCATGAGTGCTCATGCGCCTCTCGAGAAGAGGTGGGGCGACATGGAGCTGTAGTCGAGAGGACTGCATGGTAGGGGCAGGATTCTTGACGTGCCCAAACTCTTGGATCACGTACGGCTATGGGAGCCCTTAACGACAGTAGAATAATGATGGGTGTCGGTTGGAGCGAGGTGTGATGGAGCGACAATGGCAGAGCTAGAGTGCCAAAGTCTGAGGCAACGTAGTGGATGTTGTAGTAGTGCGAGAGGCACAAAGCAGTTTGCAGCAGTGTAGTAGCAGTAGAGGGTTAGCACATATTAGCAACAGAGGTAGCTTTAGCATCACGAGGCATCCATACTGACCAACATGTCAGTTTTTGGGTGAAGTTTCAGTTGCTTACTTCTTGGCAACTGAGTTGAGTGCAGCAGTTAGCAGTGGCAGTGCTATGGGCAGCATGATGCAACATATTGAGAGGGAGTTGTAGTACAAATGCAGTAGTGGTAGTGGCAGAGTCATGGGTAGCAGTACAGGAAGAAGCAATGTAGTGGGTGAAGGGCATCAAGCCAAACATCAGCAGCACAGAGAAACAATGCAGTGGATCAATGTAGTACTTTTGTTGAGAAGTGTTACTAGAGCACATTCCTCGCTAAGAGGGAGTGTTGATTTTGGGTAGCATTGAATGTGCCCTGTCTCCGAAATTTTGTGGAGGGGCTAGAATACATGAGATCTCCAGAACCCAGAAATCGTTTGGAGAAATTCCACCCGGATGAGGAGTTATGAAAATAATTAATATTTTTAATGGGTTCCTAAGTCTAAACTTAGGAAAATAAAATTATTAATGGGTATTAATAAGGATATGGTTGAGAAACTTCTAAGTGACGAGGATCAAGTATGTTTTAATCTTAGCCGTTGATTAGGGACTTAATCTCGGCCGTTGATTCATCAATAGCAAAAATACAAGAGGAGGCTTGAGGGTCAGTTGGAGAGACACTTGAGAGATCAGTGAGTTCGATTTTTTTGGGGCGAGGTTTGTTAAGAAAATCGAAGAAGTGATCTGTTGCAGTGAGAGGGGCAGTTCGACAGAGGGACTTCAGTCCAAGGCCGAGAATACATAGCAGAGAGGCAGAGAAGCACCAGGAGAGCTCTGACGCAGTGATGCAGAGGGAGAGCTTTGACGCAGTGACGTATTGTCGATTTGACGCAGAGTGAGAGCTCTGATGCAGTGACGCAGAGGGAGAGCTCTGACGCAGTGTCGCAGTGACGCAACTCCTAGAGGAGGCGACACAGTTCCAGCGCACAACTTGGAGCAACCATCACTACCCAACACTGGGAACAACGCAATCACCTGTGGGGTTTGTTCATATGTCTCTAGATAGAGCTACTTTTGCCGGGTTTATTCTTTGTTGGGTGAGCCAGATTTTGCACCCTAGTTGTATTCAAAAATCTGCTTAACAATACAAACCCTCTATATGTTGCACCGATTTTCCTGCATTGGGTTTTTCCGGGGACATTTGTCCAAAAATAACAGTGTTCTTTGTGTATTTGTCTCGTTCTATTTTCAGTTCATGATCTATATGTATGTGTAGTCTGCAATAGTGTTTTCATCGCTATTTAAATAAGTAAATAACTTGTTGAATGTAAAAACAAGTAGGAGATGGTAAACCAATGATTGCAGTAGGATTCTGATATGTAGATTTAGAAATTTTCACAAAAGGTAGCAGGGAAGGCCACACTTCCTTATGTTGATGGGTCAGCCAAGAACTTAGGTAGAGCGTGGGTCTAGAAGTTGGACATGTTTCTCCATTTGAACCCCATGCGAGAGATTGATGCTATCTGATTTTCCACCCTGCATTTGGAGGGAGATGCGCAGGAGTGGTGGTACCATGGCTTGATCACTCTTGGGCACATACACATTACTTCCTATATTGAGTTCACCAGGAGGTTGGTTGAGAGGTTTGATAGGAAGGATCCAGAGTTGCACTTCAGGGAGTTGGCACATCTGAGACAGATTGGTAGTCCTGAGGCCTATATATCAGAGTTCCAACAATTGGCTGTGATGGTTACAGACATTTCAGAGACTTGGTTGATCATGTTGTTCATTGAGGGGCTAGTTGATCCCCTACATGATTTGGGAGGGCTTATAGGCCTATGACATTGCAGGATGCCATCACTAGAGCTAGATATATGATTGTTGCCTTGCCTAAGACCAAGGCCCCTATGCTTGTCGGACACACTGCACCCCAAGGTGGACGAGATACCAGATAGGTGTGAAAATTCATGATTCTAACACATCAGAAACCCCTACTGCAATTACTAGTTTAGAATCTCCTACTTGTTTTTTACATTAACAAGTTATTTAATTGCATAAACATCGAAGTAAACACTATTGCAGCCTTCACAGATATATAGATCATGCACTGAAATAACCTAAGAAAATAACACAAAGGGACACCGTTATTTTTGGACAATTGTCCCCGGAAAACCCAATTCGGGAAAACCGGTGCAACATATAGAGGGTTTGTATTATTAAGCAGATTCGTGAATAAAACTAGGGTGCCAGAAATGGCTTATCGAACAGAGAATATCCTGGGCAGTAGTACCTCTATCTAGAGACAGGTATTTCGGCAAGTCAACAACTGGATGATCAAACCCCACAGTGACTTGGGCTGTTCCCTATGCTGGACAACGAAAGCTGCTCCAAGCACTGCTCTAGAACTGCATCACTCCTCTAGGAGCTGCATCACCCTCTCTCGGCCTAGAGTCTGCTGATCTCCCCCTAGTCTGCCCCACAGAATCTCCCCAGCGTTGCCACTGAGGCCCAACGTCAGCCTCTACAGCTTCTATGTTGCCTGCATCAGCCTCTGCGTCAGCCCTTCTAGGGCCTGTGTTGTCTCTCCCAGCACTGCGCTGCCTCTCTGCTATGTATTCTTTGTTGATTTGGGGTAGTATCGGATGTGCTCTAGCCATGAAACTTGGTGGAGAGGCTAAGGCACATGAGATCTCCAATACCTAGAAAGGGTTTGGGCAGATTCTAAACAATGTGGGAGATATTAAAATAATTAATATTTTTAATGTAATCCCTAAGTCTAAACTTAGGGAAAATAAAATATTAATGTGAATTAATATGAAACTGTGTTACAATGGTCCAATCTAATCGTAGCCGTTGAATAGGGACTTAATCTCGACCATTCGTTTGTCAACAAGAAAAGTATAAAAGGAGGCTTCAGGGTCACTTGGAGAACAAACTGAGGGAGACTAGTCAGTTCAATTTCTGGAGTAGGGTTAGCTGAGAAATTGAACCAGTGGTCTGGTGAGAAATCAGGAGGCAGCAAGTATGGAACAGAGAGATGGGAGATCAGTGCAGAGGCAGAAAAGGCAGACACAAGGCTAGAGGGAGCCACGTAGAGGCAATAGAGACTGCGCAGAGCCAGCAGGGCCTGCGTCATCCACGCAGAGGCTGCAGGAGTGATGCAGAAGGCTAGAGAGGATGCGCAAAGTCTCAACAGGCTGACACAGAGGGTTTCAGGCCATGCAGAGGTCAGTAGGGCTGATGCTGGGTTCAGGAGAAGTGCTGAAGAATTTGTCTATCTGTGGGTAACCCAGTTTGGTACCCTCGCTGAATAATAAAACCCTCCCTTCCTGCATCGGTTTTCCCACATTGGGTTTTTCCGGGGACATTAGTCCAAAATATCTTTGTCAATGTGTTGATTATTGTGCATATGTTTGTTTCTGTATTACAGTGTGATATCTGCAACAATATTTATTTTAATGTTTATTGAAGTGATTTCATGAATAACTTATGGTGGAATAAGTAGGAAATGTAAACCAGTTACTGCAGTGATAGAATTTTCACATGGTATCAGAGGAAGTAATCAGAGACAGAAAGGGAAAATCAGTTATGGGTCGAGACCAATGTTGCAGTAATCGTTATCGAGATATTATCAGCGAGGGGAAAAAATCGTAAAATTCGGGAAAAAAACGGTAAAAATCGGGAAAAAATCGTAACATACAAAAATATTTATTTTTTTTTTCAATTTTTTTTAATATCTAAAGGATCTACAACATAAAATAAATACATTGACACATAAATATGATAAAAGAACTAATATATAAGATGTTTAATATCATTTCTGTTGCTACATCACACATAACAGTGAATCATGTCCTGAATATTAAGTCCTGACTCATGACTCCCAACTCAGCCTCAAAATATCAACAAAAAATATAATAATGTATCTCATGAGTCATAATGTCATATACAATGAAATGAACCAAATAACTAAAGTCTAATACTACTGATTTCCTCTGCCCCTCTTGCGAGAAAATGCAATAGCTTTCCCTTTCCCTCTAGATGTAGATGCCGGTGGAGTTGGCAATGGACTCTGCTGTGCTCTAGAAGCTGAAGAACTAGGAGGTATAGGGGGTAGACCACGTCCTCTACTGGTGGAAGGGGTAGCCCGGGTAGGTGGTGTCACCTCCTCCTCCTGTTGCTCCTCCTCCTCCTCCTTCTCCTCCCCCTCCACTACCTCCTGCTCTAACCAATCATCGACAGGTTCCATGAGAGGCCTCTTGGCCTCAACCCTCCATGCAGTAGTGGTGTCAATCTGTTACGAATAAAATATATAAATAATATAAATATAAGTAACGAGGATAATTGTAATAGTGATTAGTTAATAATAACTAGTGATTAGGTTGAAGAGGCATGCTTAAATGAGACATGACTCTTTGTGAAGAGACACTTGCGTGATATAAAAGCAAGCCTCTCGTTCTCATTGTAAATCATCATTCTTATTCTTATTCATACATTTAATATATAATATTTGCATCCTCATGGATAACTTTATATTCCAAGTCTTCTGGAGTAATTAATTTATAGAAAGAACTTTGTTCGCTTCATTTGGTATTAGAGCAGTTTGATTCTTTGGCTGCTTCAACGTTGCATAGAGCTCGCTCTTTGATCTAGGTCTTTGACCATCAAAAAATCGTCAACATTGTTGCCATCCTGATTGAAGCATTCGCTACAAGTTTGGAGTTTCTCCGTCATTGATTCGTCAAGGCCCTTGGCCATTTATTTAATTTTTTTTATTGAAAAACAAGAAAAGAAAAAAACAATAAAAAAAAGAGTCAACATAAAAAAAAATATAAAAAATAAAAAGAAGAAAAAAGACTATAAAGTCAATTTTTTTTTACATCGCTGGTCGATTCGTTGCCATTCCACTGATGTCCACATACTTCGCCACCATTTGCGAATTCTGCTGCCACATTTTCCAGCGGTGCACACCAACCGTCACAACAACACTGCAATTCTTTCCGACAAAACTCGCCGATGCCATCCATTGATCGTATCATCCACGCTGCCATCAGAACCAAGCTATGCCACTGCCATCTTCCGTCCATCCGCGCTTACCTCAACACCAAAAATCACAACCTCCATTTTTGTTGTTTTCCATAACCACAACCGCCATTCCATCTCATCTATTTGAGCCATAGTTGTTCCATTTTCTTGGCCTCACAGCCGTCACACCGTTGTACTGCTCCAAATTGTCCGCGACAACCACCCTCTCCAACAATGCTCCAAACATCCCGCGACCGTCCCTCGCTGCGTCGTCATACCTTTGCCTGACTGACTTACCTTGGCCGCACACCCCGCGGTCACCCTCATTGACCCGTGCCCGTCCCTCGCTGACCCGCTCCCTGTGTCGTTGGACCCCCACTGGTTGACTTACCTTGCCCGCACACCCAACCATTCTCTCCATCCAGAACAGTCGCACACCCAAGTTGCCAGCCAAACACACTTACACCGCTGTCACCCTCCAGCCATCCACAGAACCCGACCCTATGTAAGAACACCATCGATCCAGTCTGTGGATCACTGTGCTGCGCCCACTAAAAACTTGTTTCCCGGTACCTCCTCGACCGAGCTATCACCTTCTGCCCGTTGTCGTCTACAGTGCTGTCGTTACTGCAATTTGAAGCCGCGGCCACCTTCGGGCACGTATTTCTTAGTATAAGCAGTCTATTTAATTCACTTCCTTACCGTCCCTAATTTCAGAATTCCAGTAAAAAATTAAAAGCATTGCTCGTGCTATGAAGGGCCACATCATTTCATACATTTATTTCGTATAGCCGTCGGTTCGGAAAATATTGCTACAACTCTAACTTGTGATGGTTGAAACATAATTAGAGAATCAATGATATATATATATATATATATATATTAAAGTATATATATGCCAAACATAGACCAAAAAGTGAAAGGGTATTTTACATGTTCTTAATTGCTTAGTTGAAAACGTGGAAAAGGAATAATTACCACCATTCACCAAAGTCATTTGAGTGATATATAAATTCAAACAAAAATACAAGGGAAATATTATAAGCGAAAACCGCATGTCAGACCAGCGTTACATATTAAACTGGAGTGGTGAGGTATTAACAGGCAGGGACAACGTTCATATAACTGTCATTCATATAACCAGATAGTGTATATACTAATCTGATGCAACACCACCATAGTCATGGTGTACAGTCGTGGTGTACACGCCAACACAATTTCACTGATGCGGAGGAGGTATTATGGTGTGGAGTTAGGAGTATTACTGTGCAGAAGGAGAGGCATTAGCCAAGCAACAATCATGGTAACACAGTATTATGCAACACAATAATATCGGCTCACAGTCACTCCATGTCAAACAACGCAATGTTCACCCAAACCACAATCAACACATTACCATTCAACACAGAATACCATTCAATGCAGAATATGTATTGAGTATGTTTGGCTGCAATACATACTTACTTCACTCATGGCACTCACCACGGTCATCTTAGTCTTCCACGCAACACAGACTTTAAAGGTCATTCGATTTTCTATCAAACGCAGTGCATACTCCGTCCAATAGCATTCTCCGACTGGAAAGGTTTATGTGCATTTGATGGGCTCCAGCAGACCACATTTTCACTACAAACACTAGGCAGAGGAAAGTGTGGGAGTGTTGTCTTCATGGAATGAATTGCCTCACGTTCAAAATGCAGAGAGGCCACAGGTCAGGAATACACCTTGCTCTGATACCATGTTAAACATAGTCAAGATAGGAAAGGTAAATCATTAATTGCATTTACTGTTAACATAGATGTGCATTTATAATACATTCTTGTGACTGTTGGATTCATCTTCCAACGTCTCTTGGACTCCCTTTGACCGTCCAACTTCCACACCTTAACCCTTAGTGGATTAGGTGTCCAGCATTTCTAAGGATCTCTGACGCTATCCTGCCCTAGCAACTGCCTACAGAAAATTACGTCCCACCAGAAAAAAACCTCTTCGTTGAAGCTTCTGCTGCACTGCTCCCTCTAATGGTGACAAATCTCGATTTGACAATCTTACCTCTTTGTTGACTCACTCAGAGAGATTTCCCTCGAAAATCTAGCCCTCCGGCCTGAACTGCGCAAGCCCTCTGTGGATTAGAATTGTTGCCTCTGCAGGAATTTCGAATTCCTTTCTTCCTTCAGCGTTGGGTCTTCTGGCTCTGTTCTTGTTGCTTCACTTGTTGCTCAGATACCATGTGAAAATTCCTAAACCCGGAATCCCTATTGCAGCAGCTGATATTACTTCTCCTATTTGCTAAACCTTACAAGTTATTTACTGTGTTCTATGGTAAATATCAAAGTAAATACAACTGCAACATTCACTATTTAAAATTAATATGTCGAAACAAGAAACTGAACAAGAAAAAGATACAACACAATGACACAGTTATTTTTGGACAAATGTCCCCGGAAGAACCCAATGCGGGAAAACCAATGCAGCAAATGAGGGTTTCTTTATTATTCTTCAGCAAAAATCTCATGTGTAAGATACAACTAGCAACATAGAAGAGGAGTCTCTCTGAGAATTTTTTACAAACACTTGACGAGTTTCTTATCCAGGAGAGGACTTGCTGCCCTCTCTGCGTCTCACTACGTCAGCCCCTGCGTGAGAACTACAGTATCCTAGCGTCACACTGCCTCTGCACTGTCCTCTGCGTCACAACCTCTGCGTTGTCCTCCTTCTGCTCTGCGTCTTTTGCTCTTGACCATCAGACTGATGCTGATACCCCTTCTCTCTCCTTCTCACCTGCAACTCTCCCTCTGATTCGATTTTCTCTTACCAAACTTCAACCTGTGAGAAAATCGAACTTACTCGGGTAACTGAGTATCTGCCTCTAGTGTATATCTAAATGCCCTTCGATGTCCTTCTTATAATCTTCCAGTTGACAACCAATGACCTAGATGAGATTCTAATCAATGGCTTAGATCATTTGGACTCGATCTTTGTCTTCTTCTAGAAGTTACACCCATAGTTTAGATTAATACCCACTAATTATTTTAATTTTCTAATTTTAGACTTAGGGTCCCATTAAAAATAATTAATTATTTTAATAAAACTATCTTCATGTGGAATTTCTTAAAACGATTTTTGGGTATTGTGGAATACATATGTCTAAGCCTCCCTACAAAATTTGAGACTTAGAGCACATCCGATGCTACCAGAAATCAACACCATCTTCATGGACATAGGTGGTTGCTAGAGTGTCAGTTGTTGAGCTCATGGGTCTAATCAACTAGGAGTGGTTTGTGCAACCCTAGACTTTGTGTGGAGAAGGACATCTACAAGAGATGATGGGCAGTCCTCCTAGCCCGTGTTCATTGTGGGAGATGGACATCTTGCAGTGATAGGTGGCAGGCCTCTGTGTTCTATGTTAGTCTTTATTAGAGCAACACAGGAGACTATAGCGGGTTGAAGTCCCTGAGCAGTTGAGGAGCAGCAATGGGCAGTTATGAGTTGTTCACAAACGGATTTGTGAACTTGACAGGAGTCTCGATGTGTTGTGCCCTTGATGGACTAAGGTACAACGAGTGAGTAGATTGGAAAAGCAAGGTTCAATGGCCAAATGGATTTGGATCATTGATAGAGGCAGGTGCTACAGATCAAGAGTCGAGCAAAAGATCTCCTTGATTAATGTAAAAGGGAGTTGGCCTCTAAGTTCGAGATGAAGGATCTAGGTTTGATGCATTACTACTTAGGACTAGAAGTGTTGCGGAAGCCGGGTGAGATCTTCCTTCGTCAAGGGAAATATATTATTACAATCTTTTAGAGATTTGGGATGATGGACTGCAAGTTCACGACCACTCCCATGGAAACCAATCTAAAGAAAGGCTCTGATTCAGAGTTGGTGGGTTCCACATTATACAAACAATCAGGCAAAGTGGAAGGACCGGCCAAGTGGACGTGATGGGATTGAGATTGTCAGACTAGATGCTCAGAGACGGGAGGTCTCTAAGAGTAGCATGCCTTCTATGAGTGGACCATCCCAGACAACAGATATGCTTCAATGATTAGGAAGCAGTGGTGGTAGACGGAGCAATCATGATTGCCACAATAAGCTCTGTTTTAGTGTTAGAGGGAGCACCCAGTCAAGGTGATCGGAAATTAGTTGTGGTGATGGATCTAGTCAAGGAAGCTGATCAGTTTATGGTTGAGCCAAGGCATGCGACATAACATGTGTTGAGGTACCGACATGGTACAGTTGGATATCAATTGAGACATGTCTCAAATGATGAAGTACAATTGTAGGGATATACAGATTCAGATTGGGTAGAGAGTGCAAAAGATATATAGAGCACATCAGGGTGTTACTTAAGTTTGGGTTCTATAATGATATCCTGGATGCGTAGGAAGCAAACATCTAGTCGCACTTAGCATTGCAGAGGCTGAGTATATTGCAGCTAGTTTTGCGAGTAGTGAAGTAGTGTGGCTTTGGAAAGTGCTCACAAGATTGTTTGATCAAGTGATGGAGACGACTGTGATGATAGGTTGATGCACAAACCGCTACATTCGAGACATGGTACACAATGGACTAGTGAGACTCCAATGCATTTCTACGGATGAGTAGGTTCTTGACATTCTCACAAAATCTCTTTCCTAGATGAAGTTTATCTACTTAAGGGACGAGCTTGGAGTGGTCGAATGCTTCCCTTGGCCAGAGGGAGTGTTGATGTTGTAGCATAAAGGGTAGATATTCTCCCTAGGTTAAGGGTATTGACCACATGCCATGTAATGTGGCTAGGAAGATTGGCCCAGAGAGTGTCAAGGCTCAGAGTGCTCCGCCAATGAAAGGTTCTAACCATATTGCCAAGGGTTACTTGGCTAGTGGGTAGAGTAAGTGCCCCATAACATTTGGTAAGTGTTTTTATCATTCAAATATCATGTGACGACACGAGGGAATGGGAAATTGGTGTAGGGTTCCACCATTGGTCAGCGATATTGATTTGGTTCCAAGTGACAACCTGGATAATTGGTGACCCAAGATTGTCTTGTGTTTACTCCGGTCCAGGGGTACCTAGCCATATTGCGAAAGGGTATTTGGCTAGTGGGTGCCTAGATCCTTTGCAAAGGGTGTTTGGCTAGTGGGTAACTAGCTACTTTGCATGATGCTAATGCAAAATGCTTTCCACATGGTTCTAGAATAGAACATGAGGTGGATGGATGCATTAACATCGCGGGCTCATTCAATCTTTTCTTGGGATGGAGAATTCTTTTCAGCAAAAGTGGACATCTTAGGAAGTTAGGGTGAATACCTCTCTCGCTAAGGGGGAGTGTTGATTTTTGGGTAATTGCGGGAGGTATTCCATAGCTACAAGTCAGCCCATGGAAAGGAGGGAGAATTAAATTTAAAATTTGAATTCAAATTGATCAAGTCAGTGGCAAAGTACAGGTCGGCCCAGCTAAAGGATGTGCCCCTTGGACACTACAAGAACAATATATATTGGCACTCACTCTCCTCACTTGAAGACCAATTCAGATCACACAACATCTACTATTCTTCTGTTCACACGTGTGAGTTAAGGAGGAAGGCTTCTAACGTTGACTTGTGTTGACAAAGATTATTGCTGGGCAGTTTGATTGAGTTTTTGAGCAGAAGTTTGACCAAGTTTTCTGAGGTCAATTTGATCGAAGTTCTGGGCAGTGTCACAGGGTTTGTCGAACCTAAATATTGAGGTCCGAAATTCGGCGAATTTCAATTTTTTTTTTTTAAAGTTCGTTTAGGTTCGAGAAGGTTCGACTTTATATTAGTTCCTGTTGCGTTGAGGTTACGGATAGCGTTCCCGTGGCTCCACAATTTCTAAGAAAAAATTTAATAGATAGCAGACGCGAAGGAGCAGGGAGATTGCTGCTTGAAGTATGGAGGAGACTCCGAATTTTGTGGTGAAGATCGAAGAGGGAAAGAAAGCGCAGATCGGCGAGCCTTCTGTCTGCCCTGTTTACCGAAACATTTTAACGAAGGATGGCTTCGCACCTCTGCCGCAAGGGATCGAGTCCTGCTGGGACATTTCTCACCTGACATTTTTTTAGAAGTTAAATTCTGGGCGTTTAAGTCCGTCATCGCCTTGATATGCCGATTCTTTATTTAGTTGATTCAGTTCTTGAGAGAAATTATAACAAAATGTATGTGTCCATGGAAGCTTTCCTTTCAAGAAAAAGAAAGAACGTAAACCAATTCTTCGCTGTATGAATCTTAAGCGCGATAAGATAAAACGGCTGAACCAAAATTTGTAGTAGAATTTAGCATTAATTAGACCATACGTTATTCCACAATGCGTGCTTTTCCGAATCAGTTTTGTTAGTTATGATTTTAAGCCTACTTATAGGTTTAATGACGCAGCGCGTTGGAATTTGAAAATTATAAATTTATTGATATAGTATATGATTAAAATTATAAATATATATTAATTATAAATGAATATAAAAGATTTATGTAATTTTAATTTTATATATATATATATATATATATATATATATATATATATATAAAATTATATACATGAACGAACTTAATGGCGAACCTCATACGAACCTCATCTAAAAATTCGAACTCGAATCGAACTTAATTGTAATCGAATTCGAATTTGAACCTGAACCATGTGACATTGGTTCTGGGCAGTTGTAGGAGGCCGAATGTTGGCTTGTTTGACCAGGTTTGACCTGTGCTGATTCTTTGGTCTGGGTCGACCAAGTTTTACTTGAGATTGTCATATTGTACTTTTGTTGAATTGAAGAATTTCTCCTAAGAAATGGTTGCTGGGCTTTTACTGAGGTTGGGTTTCCCTAGGGTAAATTTGTGTCTCTTTTGTGCTTGGCTGTCTCTTTATCATCCTACTATCATTATTGCGTTGCTGTTGATATTTTCTATGTAAAATTGCTTAATGATATATGTGACATAAGTTAACTTTATCAAGAAATCATTAGAAAGTAATTATCAGATTAAAAGATCATATTCTCTATATAAAATCAACAAATTTGGTAATTTACCATTCAAAATACATTAAACCATTCTACATCTTAAACATTACAATTTTCATGAATTCTTTTGGCCACTATCTTGCTCAGTGCTGGCTGTTTTTCTATGTTATATTTCAGATTTACAGGTTAGAACAACAGGTACTAAGACTAGGGACACCTCCCTGAGGTTGGCAAGCACCATGCCAAACGGAGAGGGAGATTTGCTAGTGACAATTAGGGAAAATTTTCCTATTTGTTCGCTGATTTTTGTTGTTGATTTTCAAAGGTTAAATTATTCTCAAATGGTGTAGAAATTATTGCTAATGTCACTATAGCATCATCAAAAGAGAAGGGCCATAAAGAAATGCTAACGTCATCCAATCAAGTGTGTTCCCCATCACACATCCAACACATGAAGACCATGTAGAACAACCTGTCCTAGTGACCCTCACATCATACACCAATGCACGAAGTCACTAGGAAACATCAACAACATCATGAAATGCATGCCTCCTAACATCGTTATCGAACCCCTTGAGTGGCTAGAACCATTGTCCATATCCAAGATAAGCATATATACCATACCATAATGAGATAACATGCTCCAAAACCATCAAATATGCAGCCAAGGGGTGCTCAACAAGGCAAGCAGTTGTGAGATGGCCACCGTGTTGATTTTTCCACGGCACTTAAGAATCAGGGTCGAGTCTAAGATCACGATCACAAACACACTCAAATGCCACAACACAATCACTTTGCACAACGAAATAACAAATAGTAGTGAATCAATCTCGTGCGCAAGACAATTTTTCAAGCCACAACTTGTTATATTACAAACTTTAATACAACAATATTAGGGCTCCTGTACCATGGATCATGGCCCTTACAATCAGCCTTGATACATGAGAACTAGGGCTTGGTATCAACAACAATGATGACCAATCTTTCCTTGAACAAAGTACACTTGACTTGCTGATGTAGCGCTCCACAGTTAGTCCTTTCAGTGTTGAAGTTTCTAAGTCTACTTACTTAGAAACCCTCCATGCACTTTATCTGACTTATTCCTACCCACTTGTTATGTTACTTAACAAGTTATTTACAATGTAAATACTGAAAATAAATAGTGGTGCATGCTCAACATATTATAGATCAACAACTAAAGGAAAAAGAAACAATCACACCATATGACACCATTATTTTTGGACCAATGTCTCTGGAAAAACCCAATGTGGGAAAACCGGTGCAACTATCTGAGGGTTTTCTTATTAAGCAATATCAAAGTACAATCTGGGTGCCGAAACTGACATACCCAACAGAGAAGTTCCTTGGCAGTAATACCTCTCAGTTTGAGACAAATGTCTTGGCTGAAACCCTGGATAATCCTTCCAGCAGCTCCTCAGCACTAATTTGCCCCAGAATTCCCAGCGTCAGCCTTCTCTGGACTGCATCAGCCCCTCTCTGCCCAGTGCTAGCCCTGCGTCACCCCGGGTGGGTTTGTGTTAGCATTAGGAGGCCTTGTGTCAGCCTTCTGGCCCTCTGTGTCAGCAATGCTGGCCTATTTGAGGCTCTGTGCAGCTCCCGGCTACTGCGCTACTCTCCCAACACTATCTCTGCCTCTCTGTCTCTCTGTACTCAATGCCCCTCAGCTGCAACTCTCGATCACTAATTCTATCTCTCTTAGCAAACCCCATTCTAGAGAATAGAATCACTGATCACTCTGGTGTGTTCTCTAAGTGACCCTCAAGCCTCCTCTTAAACTTTTCCTGTTGACATATAAACGGCCAAGATTAAGTCCATAATCAATGGCTAAGATTAGATTAGATCTGGCTTGATCCATGCCCTTTGGAACATTCTAACACAGTTTCATATTAATTTCCATTAATATTTTATTTTCCCTAAGTTTAGACTTAGGGATTCCATTAAAAATATTAATTATTTTAATATCTCCTGAATTGTTTAGAATCTGCGCAAACCCTTTCTGGGTATTGGAGATTTCATGTGCCCCAACCTCTCCACCACATTTCGTGGCCAGAGCACACCTGATGCTACCCCAAATCAACACTCCTTCTTAACGAGGACTGTTCTCGCAATACTCCTCACTGAGTATTACTCTGATCATACGGTATCCGTACCTATGCTGATGTTAGGCCTTCCTGCCCAACATCCTCTGCGCTGCTGCATCCTGTATTGCTGCCCATGGTTCTGCCACTGTCACTGCTGCATCTGTATGAAAGCTCCCTCTGCATCTGTGCTGTTGCTGGTCCTTTCTCCCAGCATTGCATCCGCACTGCACCTCCTCTCATCATGCTGCATCGTGCTGCCCACTGCTGCATTGCAACTCAGTTATTGAGAAGTGAGTAATTGATCTCCCAATCTGACCTCCCTGTTGGGCTAGAGACACCCATTGATGATGAAGCTCCCTGTGCCGCTGACAAGTGCTCCCTCTCTGACCTTTGCGTTGCTGCAACAACTTCCTGCATCTCGCATCGTTGCACACCTCTCTATGCCATCCTGCACTGGTGCAACACTCCTATGCCTCTTGCACTGCTGCAGCCTGCTAGCCTTGCGCTGTCTCGAGACTCCTGCATTGTAGCTCTCTCTGCCGCTCCATCCGCATCCGTCTCTACCCACTTAGCTAGTCCTGCTACTTCTCTTCGGGGCTCCCTTAGCAAGGTCTAATCCAAGAGGTTGGGTACCTCGAGGATCCTGCCCCTCATCTCCTGTAGTCCTCCTGACTATAGCTCAATGTCTCCCCACTTCTGCTCAAGTGGTGCCTGTGCACTCATGGCACAATCATTGTCTGTCAAAACTTCCTTCTCTGCTTGTGCTGGCGCTTCCTTAGTCTCAGAATACTCTCCCTTACTCTTCTTCCTTGGACATTGGGTTGCATAATGACTCAGATCCCCACAGTGGAAGCACTTGATCTTGGAGAGATCCTTCTTCTTCCGCTTTTCCTGCTTTCCCTCAGATGCTAAGGCAACATGTTCCTCCTCCTGCTTGACTTTGATCCCGTTGCTGCTGCTACTCGTCTTCGATTGTCGTCTGATCTGTTCCTGGCGAAGAGAAGCCCACATCTCATCCCAAGGTGGAAGTGTCCCTCTGCCCAGTATACTCTGGACAAATACCTCCCAGTCTTCTGAGACTGCATTCAGGGTCGTCCTCACCATCAATTCCTGATCCGGTGTGGCTTTTATAGCAGTCAACTGATCTTGGATCTCATTCAGTTATTCGAGGAAGGTGTCAATCGGTTCTCCATTCTTCATCTGATATGACCTCAACTGATTCTCAAGTAACATTCTTCTCTGCACAAAAGTATGCTGGTACAATTTCTTGAGGGCCTCCCACATCTCATATGCTGTTTCCTTCTCGGCAATGTGTGGTACTACATAGTCCTTGACCCCGTCAAAGATGATGCTCTTGGCCCTCGCCATTGCCTCCTCGTACTTGTTGTTGTCATTGGGGTCGACTGGGATAGCTATAACTTTCAAGGCGAAGTTCTTGATATGATTTCTGTCAAGTATGGATAAGATTCTGGCCTTCCAGACTGTGAAGTTCAATGCTTCGTCCAGTCTATCCGATCTCTTACTCCGTGTAGTGCCATGATGCTTTTCTACTTCCCTCCTGGAAGTTCTCTGTTCGACTCCTCTGAGTCTCTACTTCCTGTCTGGAAGTTCTCTTCTGGACTCCCTTTGAGTCTCGATTTCCCTACCGGAAATCCTTCTGCCGCTGTCGAGATGCCCCCTACTCTGATCGTCTTATGCAACCGCACCACTGATCTAGGTTCCTCGACTAGAAACCCTCGGTAGCAACTCCTTCCTCTTGGCCTTACTCTGTCAGGTACTGTTGTGACTACAGTACCTCGCCAACTCTACTCTGCAATATTCCCACAGCGTTCTAAACCCCGACAACCTGAAGGTGAGATTTCCTAGGCTCTGCGCAATCCCGACACCAGCAACCCAATCTCCTCCGTCAACTGCGTCAACCCTCCCAGCTTCTGCGTGGCTTTGCATGAGGCTCCCTTAGCCTTCCTTAGCCTCTGCGTTGCCTCTTCCTGGTTCACCCTTGATGATGCTGGCACTGCATCACCCTTCCTATGTTGTTGCTCTGCTAGAAACAACTTTTGTCACCTCGGGAAAATTGTTTTCTGCTGCTATTGCTCCACTTAGCTAATGTCCTTAGTCCTCTTGTGATCTGCAATCACGCTCCAATACCATGTTGAATTTTCTAAGTCTACTTAGTTAGAAACCCTCCATGCACTTTATCTGATTTATTCCTACCCACTTGTTATGTTACTTAACAAGTTATTTGCAATGTAAATATTGAAAATAAACACCGCTGCATGCTCAACATATTACAGATCAACAACTAAAGGAAACATAAATTATCACACCATATGACACTATTATTTTTGGACCAATGTCACCGGAAAAACCCAATGTGGGAAAACCGGTGCAGTTATCTGAGGGTTTTCTTATTAAGCAATATCGGGGTACAAGCTGGGCGCCGAAACTGGCCTACCCAATAGAGAGTTTCCTTGGCAGTAATACCTCTCAGTTTGAGACAAATCTCCTGGCTAAAACCTCAGATAATCCTTTCGGCAGCTCCTCAGCACCAATCTGGCCCAGAAACCCCAGCATTAGCCTTCTCTGGACTGTGTCAGCCCCTCTTTGCCCAGCGCTGGCCCTGTGTCACCCTGGATGGGTCTGCGTCAGCGTAAGGAGGCCCCGTGTCAGCCTTTTGGCCGTCTGCGTCAGCAACGTTGGCCTCTCTGAGGCTTTGTGCAGCTCCCGACTAATGCGCCGCTCTCCCGGCACTATCTCAGCCTCTCTGTCTCTCTGTACTCAATGCCCCACAGCTGCAACTCCCGATCACTAATTCTATCTCTGTTAGCAAACCCCTTCTAGAGAATAGAATGACTGATCACTCTGGTGTGTTCTCCAAGTGACCCTCAATCCTCCTCTTATACTTTTCTTGTTGACATATCAACGACCGAGATTAAGTCCCTAATCCATGTCTTTTGGACCATTCTAACACAGTTTCAGATTAATTCCCATTAATATTTTATTTTCCCTTAGTTTAGACTTAGGGACTCCATTAAAAATATTAATTATTTTAATATCTCCTGAACTGTTTAGAATCTGCCCAAACCCTTTCTGGGTATTGGAGAACTCATGTGCCCCAACCTCTCCTCCAAATTTTGTAGCTAGAGCACATCCGATGCTACCCCAAATCAACATTCAGTCCACATACGTTGAACACATCTGGTGGGTTCTTTTCCTCTCCTTTTGCTGATCAATGCAAATTATGCCACTTCAGAAAGATTGCATCTCCAGCTCCTCAAACTGCGACTCTCAACCCTCCTGCTGTTCCAAGAGTGACTGAACTTTGGCTCATACAAGTCTGCCCACTAGCTGCTTTCTTGCTCCACAAAGAGCCAACTCTTATGGTTGACTCTTCACAACTGTCGTCTTCTTGCCTCTTTGTTGCTCCAAAGAAGACCAGGCTTAGGGATCAAGAAACTGTCCTCTTATCACTGGTTTGTCCACCTGCAACCCACTGAACTAGGGATCACAAAACTGCCCTCTTATCACTGGTTTATCCACCTGCAACCTGCTGAACTAGGGATCACAAAACTGCCCTCACACAATGCACAAGCTGACTGATCTACGGCTTCACACGACTGCCCACACACAGTGACAAATCGGCCCCTTTTGTCACTCTCCTTAAGGCATCCAAAACAACCCTATTAACTGTCACAAGTCTGCTCCTTGTTGACAGTACCAGGGCATCACAAAACTAATGTTCAAACACACTAGAACAACCCTACCATCTCCTTGCTAACATCAACTTGAAAGACAAATCACATACCTCTGCAAGATGTCACCAACAACCTTGTAATTCTTGGCTTTGTGCACTGAATTCACTAAAGTTTTCAGTCCTCTTTAGGGCCTCTGTCACCACCACAGGACAACCCTAACTTTGGCCCTGAACAGACCTCAAAACCATTGACAAACCCCTCCACAAGGCCCTGATATCCTGTGCTATTAATCAAGGAACCTTAGCTTGTTGTTACAACTCTTCCTTAGGTCATATGACCACCATCCAGCATACAAACAGGGGTTCGGCCCTCCTGCAATATACAGAGATACAACTCGGCCGGTCACAAAGAATATGCCACCAATGAGTGCCCAAAATTCTGCCTAAACAACTTGGCCAATAGATGCTCTAACTTGGCCTATCCAAAACACAAGAAAGATGGCAATATCATCCTCCTTTCACTTCAGATCTGCTCCTATAGGTCTGCGGCCAGATCAGATTTGTCTGTCCACTTGATGAATGCACTTGGATGGTTGGAATGAGCTAATCCTTTTCTTCCATTTATAGAGTTCTTGGTGGGTTTCCCTTAGCCACCAAGGGTCATCACATAACTCCAAGCTAACCTAAACAATTGTTTAATCTCCATAAAAACATAAGACAAAAAATTCTTTTCATTCAACCAAAGCCACCTTATTGATGCCTTAGGTGCCCCTCAGCCCTTTAAGGCCCCCCCCCACATGCCCTCAGTGACCAAACCATCAAAATATCCACTTGGTTTCGTGCCCACAATTTTGGGTGCAAAACCTATTGCTTGGGTACACTTTCCCACAAAGCCCGTGCGGGTCAAACTTCTCCCAAACCCTGTACCCTAGGGTGTGGGAGTACCTCCCAAGCTCAACAAATCAACACACCAAGCAGCAAGCATGATTATCCAACCAAAGATAAGTGAGACTTCGCCAAGCCAAATACCTCCAAGGAACCATCAACAAATCTCCATCATTGTGATGAAAATTACAAAGCGGAAGCTCATATATAAGGTGTAACACTATCTATTGATTATAACTTGCATTTTTCTTCACTAGCTACAACTTTTTCTGCTTACCCAAAGTATTGAGACAATCTAGACCTTTAATTGACCCCCAAAATAATGTTGGAATGGGTACTAAGTGATTACAAAGTGAAAATTAAGCAATATATCACCTGCTAGCCATGAAAGTTATTTCTTTAAAAAATACTTCTAAGTCAAAACGGGTTTACATTGCTAAAATGTTACCAGCTTATCGGGAGTTATTCTCAAACTTGAAAGCCTATGAAATTGACAATTTAGTTGCTTTCATGATTGATTGCTCCTTATTGCTTCAGGATTCCTCATGCCGTATATAACAGAACTTTGACTAAAATTGCATGCTTACTGTACCTTCTAATATAATTAAAGTAATGGGTTAAGGTTTGTTTATATATAATGGTTTTCTATTGAAACATTACCATGGCCACTACAACTTTCAACTGGGTTTCAACTTGAAATATGATTTAGTTTCGATCTATCATAAAATCATTATTAATTTATGTAAAATCATTATTATATAAGCATTGACTATACGATTGCTCACTACTTTGTATGGTTTGTTATATTTGTTTGTTTTGGCCATGGTTATGGTTTTCCCATTAAGTTGCCATCTTATACTTGAATGTTTGCAACTTTCATGGTCAGTGAACTTGGCATATGCTTTTTGGATAAGTGGGCTCCCCTTTGCAACATTGAAATGCCTGGTATATGCTATTCTATCTCCCTCAAAAATGATAAGTCAGAACTTCACTTTATTGTCACATGTAAATGTGAATGCTTATGCACCGAAGTGCCCAATACTCTAAATTTCAACTATTTGATTTCTCATTGCTTTCGAATATATTCGAAATTTTCTCTAGCTTGTATGAAAGGGTAAGAAAAACAAGTCTTGTTGCTTTGAGGTCTTGAAATGGTGTAATTGGTAAAGTTTCTAATAATTGTTTTATTTATTTATGTTTTCATTTTAACATACATCTCATTATCTTGAAATTAAGGCAGTTTACAACAGTAATGGGTGGCTTGATGCAATATTAGCAATTACAAGAAAACTTGGTCAATCTAACTCTATGACATTGTCCAAGAAAGATGCTTACTGTTATCACCAAGGTTCTCACTTGATGAAAATGTCATAATCATCAACGTAAAACCCCAATGTGTAATATTCCTTTTTTTATTTAATTAAAAATTTCCAAAAATTTTATAATGATATTTCCTCCCAATACTCTAAATTTCAAAGATTTGATTTCTTATTGCTTTCCAATGTAGTCCAAATTTTCTCTAGCTTATATGAAATGGTAAGCAAAACTAGTCTTGTTGCTTCGATGTCATGAAATGGTCTAATTTGTGAAGTTTCTAATAATGATTTTGTTTGTTTGTTTGTTTGTTTGTTTGCTAGTTTAATTTTTTCGTTTTAATATACATTTTGTTATGAATAAAATAATAAGTAAATAAATAAATAAATAATAAAATAATAATAATAATATAATTGATTAATTAAATAAATAATTAATTACTTATGAAGGGTCAAAGCTCAAATAATGTGACCATTCACCTTCATGGCCAATCAATGCTTATATAGGCAAACCGCCACGAAGGCATGTAATCACCAATTCAATTCTTATTCAATAAAAAAAATTACTTATATACAATTACTTACACGGTCCTGCATACTGGGTTTCTCTCTTATAGTGGTATTAGAGTCATTGATTCTCCATCTACAACCATCCCTATTCCACCATGCCTTCATCCCTCGCTTCCCTCGCCTCCATCGTTCTGTCTCATCACTGTCCGCATATATATATATATATATATATATATATATATATATATATATATTAATTTGAAAAAGAATGTGGGGTCTGCAAGGAAAAAAATGGTGAATAACGAAGAATTACAAGCCGATATAAATCATTGTAGAGACAAGATCAATACCATACAATATTGTCTTGGAAGCTTGGAAAAGCCATAGGCAAATTTGAATGAAGGACAAAAGAAGTTGATCTTGATGATGGAGAAAATACTACAAATAGATGACAAAATTGACGAAACCACCAAAAGACTCAACAATCATAGCGAACGACTCAATCAATGGAGAAGGTGGACACACTGATAATTCAAACTTTTCAAAATCCAAAGTCTAGCCCATGAAACGAAAACAAAGCATGAACCTGTAGATCCACCCAAGACATGTTTTTTAGGTAATCAATATTACACTAGAATTCCAGAGAGAAACCATCAATGAATTGAGAATGAACCACCAAAATATGACGTAAGGATCACATAGGAGCAATTGTTTGGGTCAACAAGATGAAAGGAAGTTTTGGAGCAAAACCACCACTAGGTGAGAAAGAGAAGATAATGACCACATCTAATACCTTAGAGGGCGAAGAATATGATTTGTTCCTGTGGTGGACTGTAATATTCCAAATTGAAATTTACAGTGAATAATAGACACATGAACTAGGCTATAGCAAAATAAAATCACAATTACGCATGCACCATTAAAACACCAAGAAACTGGGCAAATAAGTTGAGCCATTTCATTAATTTATGAACTGTAAGGAATGTGAAAATTCTATCACTGCAGCAACTAATTTACTTTTCCTACTTATTTCACCATAAGTTATTCATGAAATTACTTCAATAAACATTAAAATAAATACTGTCGCAGATATCACATTGTAATACAGAAACAAACATATGCACAAGAATCAACACATTGACATAGTTATTTTGGACTAATGTCCCCGGAAAAACCCAAAGTGGGAAAATCGATGCAGCAAGGGAGGATTTTATTATTCAGCGATTTTCTAGTACAACAGGGTGCCAAACTGGCTTACCCACAGATAGAAAAATTCTCCAGCACTTCTTCTGAACCCAGCGTTAGCCCTACTGACCTCTGCGTGACCTGAAACCCTCTGTGTCAGCGTATTGAGACTTTGTGCAGCCTCTTTGGCCTTCTGCGTCAGTCCTACAACCTTTGCGTGGATGACGCAGGCCCTGCTGGCTTTGTGCAGTCTCTGCTGCCTCTGCGTGGCTCCCTCTGGCCCTGTGTCTGCCTTTTGACTGCTCTCCAGACCACTGGTTCAATTTCTCAGCTAACCCTGCTCCAGAAATTGAACTGACTAGTCTCTCTCAAGCCTTCTCTTATACTTTTCTCGTTGACAAATCAGTGGTCGAGATTAAGTCCCTAATCAACGGCTAAGATTAGATGTGGTTTGATCCATGACTTTTGGACCATTCTAACACAGTTTCATATTAATTCACATTAATATTTTATTTTCCCTAAGTTTAGACGTAGAGATTACATTAAAAATATTAATTATTTTAATATCTCCCAAACTGTTTAGAATCTGCCCAAACCCTTTTTGGGTATTGGAGACTTCATGTGCCTTAGCCTCTCCACCAAGTTTCGTGGCTAGAGCACATCCTATGCTACCCCAAATCAACACTCCCTCTTAGCGAGGATTGTGCTCTGGCAATACTCCTCACTGAGCATCACCCTGATCATTTGACATTGATTCCTATGCTGATGCTAAGCCTTCCTGTCCAAGATCCTCTGCACTGTTGTATCCTGTACTGCTACCCATGGCTCTACCAATGTTACTGCCACTGCTGCATCTGTACAACAACTCTCCCTGCATCTGTGTTGCTGCTAGTCCTTTTTCGCAATACTGCATCTACACTGCAACTCCCTCTTCATTCGTCCTGCTAACACACTCATTTCTACTTCTGAAAGGGGTTCTTTACCATCCCCATCTTTTCCCCGAAGTAGTCAAATTTTGACTTTCCAAGGGCCTTGGTGAGGATATCTGCGACCTGTTCACATGTAGGAGTGTAGCTCAACTGTACAATTCCTTGTTGGACAGTGTCTCTAACAAAGTGACACTGGATATCAATATGCTTCGACCTATCATGAAACACTGGATTCTCAGAGAGTTTGATGCAACTCTAATTATCACACATGATCCTGGTCGCCTCCATATTTCTTCTTAATAGGTTCACCAACAGTTTTCTAAGCCATATGGCCTCACACGAAGCTGTGCTTGCTGCCATATATTCTGCGTCAGATGAGCTTAGAGCCATGAACTTCTGTTTCCTACTGCACCAGGAAGTCATTCCTGATCCAATGTTGAAACAGTACCCAGAGGTACTTTTCCGATCCACTGAACTTCCTGCCCAATCTGCATCAGTAAATCCACTCAACTTGATATCCTTCCCCTTGATGTATAAGAGCCCATAATCAACTGTTCCCTGTAAATACCTGAGAACATGTTTGGCTGCTGCCTAGTGTCCCCTCTTTGGTTCCACCATGAATTGAATGAGGGTGTTGACAACATAGCAAATATCTTGCTTGGTATTGACCAAATACATTAGGGACCCTATGAGCTGCCGGTATAGGGTGGGATCGACATCCTTATCTTCTGATGCATCAATCTTCTTCCAGTTGGTGATCATTGGCGTAGCCATAGGTCTACAATCTCCCATCCCGAACTTTTTCAGGATTTCTGTAGCATACCTCCCTTGCCCAAGGAAGATTTCTCCTTTCTGCTGTCAAACTTCCAACCCTAGGAAGTAGTGCATTCGTCCCAGATCCTTCATATCGAACTCTATGGCTAGATTCTTCTTGCAGTCCTTAATGAGTCTGGATGCTCCTGTCAGAAAGAGATCATCCACATATAATACTAAGATAAGCGACTCGTTCTCTACGACCAGATAGTAGAGATTCGGATCCGCATCACTCTTGACAACCCCCATCTTCTGCAAGTAGCCATGTATTCGACCATACCAGGCTCTCGGTGTCTGCTTCAGACCATACAAGGCGTTCTTTAGTCTGCATACATGCGACTTCTTCTCATGAGTTTCAAATCCCTCTAGTTGTTCAATGTATACCTCTTCTTCTATTACCCCATTCAGAAATGTCGTCTTGACATCCATCTGATGGATCTCCCATCCCATCTGGGCTGCAAGAGATATCACGGTCCTAATATATGTATACCTGGCTACCGGGGTGAAGGTTTCCTCATAGTCAATTCCTTACTTTTGAGCATACCCCTGAACCACAAACCTGGCCTTACATTTCTCAACACTGCTGTTCGCAGCATATTTGATCTTGTAGATCCATCTTGACCTTTCTACAGATCTGTCTCGAGGTCTTGACACCACTTCCGAGACATCGTTCAATATTATGGAGTTATACTCCTCTACCATCGCATCTAGCCAAACCTGATGATGACCTGCCTCCTTGAAACTGACGGGCTCTCCATGTTGATTTGGGGTAGCATTGGATGTGCTCTAGCCATGAAATTTGGTGGAGAGGTTGAGGCACATGAGATCTCCAATACCCATAAAGGGTTTGGGCAGATTCTAAACAGTTCAGAGATATTAAAATAATTAATATTTTTAATGGAGTCCCTAAGTCTAAACTTAGGGAAAATAAATATAAATGTGTATTAATATGAATCTGTGTTGGAGTGGTCCAAAAGGCATGGATCAAGTCAGATCTGATCTTAGCCATTGATTAGGGACTTAGTCTCGGCCGTTGATATGTCAACAGGAAAAGTATAAGAGGAGGCTTGAGGGTCACATGGAGAACACACTAGAGTGATCAATCATTCTATTCTCTAGAGCAGGGTTTGCTAAGAGAGATAGAATCAGTGATCGGGAGAGTAGCTGAGGGGCATTGAGTACAGAGAGATAGAGAGGCAGAGATAGTGTCGGGATAGCAGCAGAGCAGCCAGGGAGAGAGACGCAGGAGCAACCAGTGCTCACGCAGGGCCATGAAGAGGCAGCTAAGTGCTGCGCAAAGCACCAGAGGGGCTAGCATAGCTAATGCAGAGGCTCAAAGAGTTGACGCAGGGCCTCCTGTTGTTGACGCAGTGCCAGCGCTGGGCTAGGAGAGGCTGACATATTCCAAATTGGGCAAACACTAGGGTTTTTGGGGCAGATTGGTGTTAAGTAGCTGTCAGAAGGATTATCTGGGGTTTCAGCTAGTAGATTTGTCAGAAACCGAGAGGTATTACTGCTAAGGAAATTCTCTATTGGGTAGGCCAGTTTCGGCACCCAGATTGTACTCTGATATTGCTTAATAGGAAAACCCTCAGATAGCTGCACTGGTTTTCCCACATTGGGCTTTTCCGTGGACATTAGTCCAAAAGTAATGGTGTCATGTGGTGTGTTTGTTCTTGTTTCTTTTAGTTGCTGATCTGTAATATGTTGAGCATGCTCTGGTGTTTACTTTCAGTATTTACTTTGTAAATAACTTGTTAAGGAAAAATAACAAGTAGGTAGGAATAAATCAGAAAAAGTGCATGAAGGGTTTCTAACTAAGTAAACTTAGAAACTTCAACATGGTATCGGAGCGTGATTGCAGTTCAGAGGAGGACTAAGACACATTAGCCGAGCGGAGCAATAGCGGTAGAAAACAATTGTCTCGGGTTGACAGAAGTTATTTCTAGCAGCGTAGAAGCCAAGATGTGTGACATAGAGCCAGTCGGAGCCACACAGAGGAAGCCGGGAGCTGCGTAGAGCCTTAGAGAGGCTAGCGTTGCTGACGTAGAGGGCCAGAGGGCTGACGTAAGGCATCCCAGGGATGATGCAGACCCATCTGGGGTGACACAGAGCCAGCGTGAGGCAGAGAGGGGCTGACGCAGTTCACAGAGAGGCAGTTGCTGGGGTCTAGAGGGCTGCAGGAATATTGCAGAGTGGAGCTGGTGAGTCACTGTAGTCAGAACAGTACCTGACAGAGCAGGGCCAGAGGAGTTGTTACCGAGGGTTTCTAGCTGAGGAACCCAGATCAGAAGTGCATCTGCACAAGTTGATCAGAGTAGGGGGCATCTCAACAAGCGACAGAAATATTTCCAGGAGGGAAATCAGGACTCAGAGGGAGTCGAGAAGAGAATTTCTAGACGGGAAGTAGAGACTCAGAGGAGTCGAACAGAGAACTTTCGGGAGGGAAGTAGAGGAGCATCATGGCACTACACGGGGTAAGAGACCAGGATAGACTGGATGGAGCATTGAAATTTGTAGTCTGGAAGGCCAGAATCTTATCAGTGCTTGACAGGATTTGTGTCAAGAACTTTGCCTTGAAGGTAATAGCTGTCCAAGTTGACCCCAATGATAATGATAGGTACGAAGAAGCAATGGCGAGGGCTAAGTGCATTATTCTTGACGGGGTCAAGGATCATGTGGTACCACATATAGCAGAGAAGGAAATGGCATGAGAGACGTGGGAGGCTCTCAAGAAGTTGTATCAACATACTTCTGTGCAGAGAAGAATGTTTCTCAAGAACTAGATGAGGTCGTATCAGATGAAGAAGGGTCGATCGATTGATACCTTCCTTGGAGGACTGAATGAAATTCGAGACCAGTTGACTGCTATAGGAGCGACACCGGATCAGGAGCTTATGGTGAGGACAACCTTGAATGTTGTCTTTGAAGATTGGGAAGTATTTGTCTAGAGTACCCTGGGCGGAGGGACTCTCCCACCTTGGGATGAGATGTGGGTAGCTCTTCGCCAGGAAGAGATCAGATGGTGGTCGAAGACAGGTAGCAGCAGCAAAGAGATCAAGGTCAAGCAGGAGGAGGATGTGGCCCTAGCATTTGAGGGAAAGCAGGAGAAGTAGAAGAAGAAAGATCTCTCCAAGATCAAGTGCTTCCACTGTGGAGAGCTGGGTCATTATGCGACCTAGTGTCTAAGGAAGAAAAGTAAGGGAGGGTCTTTCGAGACTAAGGCAGCCCCAGCACGGGCAGAGAAGGAAGTTTTGATAGACGATCACTGTGCCATGAATGCACACGCACCACTTGAATGGAAGTGGGGAGACATCAAACTGTAGTTAGGCAGACTATAGGCGATGAGGGGCAGGATCCTTAAGGTATTCAGCCTCTTGGATTAGACCTTGCTAAGGGAGCCCCAACGAGGAGTAGCAGGATTGGCTGGGTGGGTAGAGACGGATGTGGATGAAGTAGCAGAGAGAGCTACATTGCAGGAGTCCCAAGACAGCGCAGAGCTAGCAGGCTACAACAGTGCGAGAGGCACAGGAGTGTTGCATCAGTGCAGGAAGGCATAGCGAGGTGTGCAACAGTGCGAGATGCAGGGAGTTGTTGCAGCAGTGCAGAGGTCAGAGAGAGGGAGCACTTGTTGGCAGCAGAGGGAGCTTCAGCATCAGTGGGTGTTTTTTGTCCAACAGGGAGGTCAGTTGGGAGATCAGTTACTTACTTCTTAGTAACTGAGTTGTAGTGCAGCAGTGGGTGGCACGATGCAACATGATGAGAGGAGGTGCAGTGTGTTGACCACTACGTGTCAACTTCCCGTAGCAGTACACCTCTTTTTCTGCGCAAAAGGGATAGCGCTTGATTGACGTGTCCATGCCATTCGACAGTCATCGTCGACTTGATCATATTATGTTGTAAACCCAGTCTGCATGTGTGAATTGTAAATAATCTTAGCAGAGCTGAGTCATGCATGTGAATTGCCTAGGTGGACCTAATTTTCTAGTGATAATCTACGTTCCAGAAGGTTTTTTGTCTCACCGATCCATGATTGGCAGAGTTTTCCTTCAGCCTAACCCCAAAGCCAGAATGAATTTTGTCATTAGAATCTTAGGAGAATCCTAGTGCGTTGATCTGCTAGATTATATCTGTGTCGCAACACTGGGTGGTCTATGAGGGTCTATATCAAATGGGTTTTCCCCCCTTGAGATGTAAAATTGTAAAAGTCATGATGTAAAGTGTCTTGAGGGTTAGAAAATGTTTTAATCCCCTCATAAGTCCTAGTCCTAGGTCCTAGGTAATTTTTCCAAAGGTTAAGTTCGAGGATCCAAAAAAAAAAAAATTAAAGAAATTGAAAAAAATTAAAAAATAGATGAAAATAATAATAAAAAATTAAAACTCAAAAAATTAAAAAGAAAAATAATAATAAAATAATAAAATAAGTCGAAATTTTGAGGAAACAAATGCAAAATTTTAATTTTTAATTTATTAAAAATTCGACAGATAAGATTAAAAGATATCTTGATCCTCATCGACGGTAGAGATTAGTTTGTCATGGATCACTCGAACTAGCCGTTGGGAATTTTTCCTTTAAATAGGGTGTGGGGGGTCATTTGAGATCATTCGATCTGTGAGTCTTGTGCTGAAGAAAGCTCTCTTGTAAACTTTTTCTGGTGCAAATAAAGAAAGACTTTGGGGTTGAAATCTTGCTGGTGTTACTCTCCTGAAGTGCTGTGAGCTATTTTATTTTCAACCATTAGTAATAGTTTGATGTAGAGTATTGTTGAACACAGGTATCTTGTTCACTTACTAGGGTTTGAATGGTAATAGGATTTCTGAAATAATGGCAAGTATCTCCATTGCATCTGGAATTTAATACTGTTTTTTCCCTCTTTATTGATGGTTGAAGTGAGCTGTGCAGGAAACCCTTATTGAGAAAATCAGTGGGCGTTTGGGGAAGTTCTCGACTGAATCAACCAACTCCTGCAAAGCATTTTCTTGCAGAGCCCAGCTAGTTTCGATTCTGGGTTTGACATTTAAAGTTTATTTTTCTTGAATTGCATGAGAGATTTCTGAAGTATCTCATAGTAAATCTGATATTCTGAAAATATTATGGAGGGTTACTTACAAATTTCGCTGTTGTAGAGTCACGAAGTTGTAAATTTTGTAGCTGGTTTTTAGGGTTTTACCTTTTGTATATATTCTGGGTGTTTTTCATTTCCATTTACAGGTCGCAGGATTTTCTGAAGACTTCCGAGGGCTTGATCAGCTCCTCGCTATTATTCAGGGTTTTGTCATGTTGCAGGTTTAATTGTGTTACAGGGACATTTTGAAATTTTTTGAGGCAAAACTGTGTTCTAGCCTCTCCATACCTTTCAGCTCCTGCAAAACGCCATCATCTGCCAAAATCACTGCACCCGCAATTTCCTTCTTTCCCCACTGCCTCATCAGCAGCTTCACTGCTGTCTTTTTCCCTCCGCAAACTTGGTCTGAGGCTCCATCATCTATCCGTAGCCTTACTCCATCATATCCGCAGTAGTTTTCTTCCTCCGCCAGCCCTCACGTATCTCCTCACGCTGCTACACGCGGCCATCTCCTTCTGCCACCGAGTTGCCCAAACCATGGGCAGTCTTCCCTCACCAACGCACTGCAAACCTGCAAACGTGTAACGTAAACCCCGTGAACCCATTTGAGTCTCCTCTCATCTACGCCTAATCCACGATTTCCTCACTTTTTTTTCTTTCCGCCGTCACCTGTAGGCACACAATAAAATACGACTTTGAATTTCTTTGTTTTTGTAATACGTTAATGGCTAAGGTTGGTCATGCGTATGGTTCTAGATTTGAACTTTTATTTAATTTAGTATTTAGATCTTAGACTTTTATGTGATTGAGTTTCGATTTCAAATTTTTTAGGTTGTCAATATAATACGTTTAGTGTTAGTTCCTTTTTTATGCATATCGATTAGAGTTAGCTCTTGTTTACATATATAGAGTATGTTTTAATATATAAAAAGTAGAAAAAATAAAAACGTAAAAAATTTCTAAGTTTCATTTTTTTTCTATTAGGTGTTAACTTTAGATTTAATTGTTTTTTTTTGGCCCTAGTTTGGCCTAGGTTTCTTTAATTTTAGATATTTAGATTTTAAATTTTAGTTTAAATTTTAGATTTATTTAATTTTGTTTAGATTTAGATTTTAACAAAAAATATATATATATAAAGATTTGGAATTTTTCTTTTTGTTTATTCTATTTAGTTTTCATTCTATTTAGCATTCATATTTTGTTTCATATATATTAGATGTAAGTTAGTTTAGATTAGATTTAGGTTTTATTTAGATTTTAGATTTAAAGTTTCATTAGCCTAGTTCAGTTTTATTTGAAAATATAAAAATATTTTGGAAATATTTTGTAAGATTCAATCTTGGCTCAAGGATTTGTTATGTTTGCAATATATCTTTTTCTCCTGAGGCTAAAATTTTGATCATTTTCATGTCGTTAAATATGCTTGAATGATCATTTAAATATTAGCTATATGAATCTGATCTCTGGTTAGCATTTAAAATTACATGGTTATTTTATTTAATCTTTCGAAATTTTAATCGCTGGAATATTGTTAAGCCATTGAGCGTTCATCGATTATCTCACATTTGGGAAAAGTTAATCTTTGATTGAGTTATTTGGTGGTAAACGATTGTTAATGAGTTCATACTTCTACAGCATTTGATAAATAATCGTTTAATCATTTATTTCATAAGGCACTGGTCTATTAACTTAATAAAATCAATTAAGTGTTTATTTCCCTTCGTGTCTCCCAAACCAACTGGTCCCCAGTTGGTCATCCATTATCCCATAGGGTCTAGCCCCCTTAGCCGCGAGAGACAAGCTTAAATAGAGAGATCGGGGATCAGGGTGACACCCCCCAGTCTGAGCGTTGTCGTGGCAATCTGTGCGACAACACAGTGTTGATGCAGTGCTGGGAGAAAGGACCAGTAGCAGCACGGATGCAGAGGGAGCTGTCGTACAAATGCAGTAGTGGCAGTGGCAGAACCATGGGCAACAGTACAGGAGGCAGCAGTGCAGAGGATGTTAGGTAGGAAGGCCTAGCATCAGCACTGGTACCGATGTCGGATGATCAAAGTAATACTCAGTGAGGAGTATTGCTAGAGCATAGTCCTCGCTAAGAGGCAGTATTGATTTGGGGTAGCATTGGATGTGCTCTAGCCACGAAATTTGGTGGAGAGGTTGGGGCACATGAGATATCCAATACCTAGAAAGGGTTTGGGCAGATTCTAAATAGTTCAGAGGATATTAAAATAATTAATATTTTTAATGGAGTCCCCAAGTCTAAACTTAGGGAAAATAAAATATTAATGTGTATTAATATGAATCTGTGTTAGAGTGGTCCAAAAGACATGGATCAAGCTAGATCTAATTTTAGCCGTTGATTAGGGACTTAATCTCGGCCGTTGATATGTCAATAGAAAAAGTATAGGAGGAGGCTTGAGGGTCACTTGGAGAACACACCAGAGTGATCAGTCATTCTATTCTCTAGAGAGGGGTTTGCTAAGAGAGATAGAATCAGTGATCGAGAGAGTAGCTGAGGGGCATTGAGTACAGAGAGACAGAGATGCAGAGATAGTGCCGGGATAGAAGCAGAGCAGCCAGAGAGAGAGAGACGTAGGAGCATCTAGTGCTCACGCAAGGCCATGCAGAGGCAACTAAGTGCTGTGCAGAGCACTAGAGGGGCTAGCGTAGCTGACGCAGAGGCTCAGAGAGCTGATTCAGGGCCTCCTGGGGTTGACACAGTGCCAGTGTCAGGCTAGGAGAGGCTGACGCAGTCCAGATTGGGCAAATGCTGGGGTTTCTAGGGCAGATTGGTGCTGAGTCGCTGGTGGAAGGATTATCCGGGGTTTTAGCCAGTAGATTTGTCAGAAACCGAGAGGTATTACTGCTAAGGAAATTCTCTGTTGGGTAGGCCAGTTTCGGCACCCAGATTGTACTTTGATATTTCTTAATAAGAAAACCCTCATATAGCTACACCGGTTTTCCCACATTGGGTTTTTCCAGGGACATTAGTCCAAAAATAATGGTGTCATGTGGTGTGTTTGTTCTTGTTTCTTTTAGTTGTTGATCTGTAATATGTTGAGCATGCATTGGTGTTTACTTTCAGTATTTACTTTGTAAATAACTTGTTAAGGAAAAATAACAAGTAGGTAGGAATAAATCAGAAAAAGTGCATGAAGGGTTTCTAACTAAGTAAACTTAGAAACTTCAACACTCCATCCTGAGCTACTAACGCCTGATATCTATTTGGCTGTTTTTGCTCCCTCTTACTGTTCCTTGGCTCACTAATGAATTTCTCTGCATGACGCAGAATCTGATGAAGTTCCTTGCTGGTTCTTCCTCTGTCAGCAAGTGCTTCTGTTTGCTCCTCCTCATGTTGAGAATCTTCCTGAACTGAGGAAGAATTCTTCACTTCTGTTGGTTGAAGAGGCATGACCAATGGATCCTCTTTCGCCTGCTCCTCGGAAGGCATTTTGCGAGATCTTCTGAAAGCTTTGTCTTGCATGAACTTTATATCTCGTCGTACTACTACCTTCCTGCTCCCTGGAAGATAGATTTTGTATGCCTTAGCGTTCTCGCTATATCCCACTAGATATCCCTTTTCTGCAGTCTGATCTAGCTTCTTCCTCTTTTCTTCGGGTATGCGGCAATATGCTAAACTCCCAAATATCCTGAAATCACTGACTTCAGGTGTCTTCCCAGTGAAGACTTTCTCTGGAGTAATCTTGCCCAATGCCCGATGAGGAGTCCTGTTCTGAATGTAGACAACTGTGTTGCATGCTTCTGCCCACAGGAATTTTGGCATATCCTGATCATACAGCATGGCCCTAGGTGCTTCTACAATGGTCCTGTTTTTCCTTTCTGCTACCCCATTCTGCTCCGTATTGTAGGGAGCTGTCCAGTCTCTTTTGATGCCCTCCTTAGCGCAATAATCAATGAAGTCCTTATCGACATACTCTCCACCATTATCTGAGCGCAAAAAATTTATTTTCCTCCTAGTTAGATTCTCCAGCAGAGCCTTGAGCTCCTTGAATCGATAGAAAACCTCATCCTTGGTTTTCAGAAAATAAATCCAAGTTCTCCTCGAGTGGTCATCAATGAAGGTAAGGAAATACTCGGCACCATTGAGAGCTTTGACAGACATAGGTTCGCAGATATCTGAGTGTATCAATCCTAGTACACTCTTGGCCCTGTGTTTGCTCCTAGGAAATGCCGCCTTGGCATACTTTCCTAGAGCGCATTCCCTGCATACATCATCTCGTTTCGTACTCAAATCCGGAACACCTATTACAGTGCTCCTGAGAATTCTTAGAGCTCCATGGTGCAAGTGACCCATCCTTCTGAGCCATAGTTCGTTCAAGTCCTTGTCCCCATGACTGCCTATTAGTGCCATTGGTGATTCTAGTTGTAACCTATACAACCGATTACTTTTGATCCCAATCTGCACTTTCTTTTTCCAGCTTGGGTGTTTGACGTATACCTTTTCCTTGATGAAGTAGATGTCATAGCCCTTGCCTTGTAGTTGTGACACGGAAAGTAAGTTTATCCCCAATCCTGGTACATGCAGCACATTTGTTGCACGAAACCGTTCTCCCGATTCTGTTGAAACTATGGTACCCTTCCCTACTGGAGTACACTTTGCCTTGTTCCCCATGGTGATCTGAAAGTTCATCTTCTCTTCTCGATATTCTGAGAAAAACTCCCTGATTCTCGTCATATGCCATGAGGCTCCACTGTCTATATACCATACTTTTGATGATGCAACACTAGTCATGCATGCCACTTCTTCTTCTAGCTTGTAAGCCAACATAGAGAAATCGAAATCTCTTTCTCTTGTGAAATCTTCTGAAAATCTATGTGAGTCCCCTGAGGTGGATGCCTTTGCATCGTGGTCTCGACCCATAACTGATTTTCCCTTTCTGTCTCTGATTACTTGCTCTGATACCATGTGAAAATTCTATCACTGCAGCAACTGATATCTAAGTGACGAGGATCAAACCAGTTTTAATTTTAGCCATTGATTAGGGACTTAATATTGGTCGTTGAATCATCAACAGGAAAAGTATAAGAAGAGGCTTGAGGGTCGGTTTAAGATACGCCAAAGAGATCAGTCAATTTGATTTTTTGGGCGAAGTTTGCTGAGGAAATCGAGCAAGTGATTAGTTGCAGTGAGGAGCAGTTTGGCAGGAGGCCGAAGAATGTGAAAATTCTATCACTGCAGTAATTGATTTACTTTTCCTACTTATTCCACCATAAAGTTATTCATGAAGTCACTTCAATAAAAATTAAAATAAATACTGCTGCAGATATCACATCGTAATACAGAAACAAACATATGCACAAGAATCAACACATTGACAAAGATATTTTGGACTAATGTCCCCGGAAAAACCCAATGTGGGAAAACCGGTGCAGCAAGGGAGGATTTTATTATTTAGCAATTTTCTAGTACAATAGGGTGCCAAACTGGCTTACCCACAGATAGACAAATCCTTCAGCACTTATCCTGAACCCAGCGTTAGCCCTGTAGACCTTTGCGTGGCCTGAAACCCTCTGTGTTAGCCTGTTGAGACTTTGCGCAGCCGCTCTGGCTTTCTACGTCACTCCTGCAACCCCTACGTGGATGACGCAGGCCCTGCTGGCTCTGTGCAATCTCTGCTGCCTCTGCATAGCTCCCTCTGGCCCTGCGTCTGACTTTTCTGCCTCTGCATTGATTTCTCGTCTCTCTATTCCGTACTTGCTGCCTCCTGACTGGTCACCAGACCACTGGTTCAATTTCTCAGCTAACCCCGCTCCAGAAATTGAACTGACTGGTCTCTCTCAGTTTGTTCTCCAAGTGACCCTCAAGCCTCCTCTTATACTTTTCTTGTTGACAAATCAACGTCTGAGATTAAGTCCCTAATCAACGGCTAAGATTGGATCTGTGTTGATCCATTACTTTTGGACCATTCTAACACAGTTTCATATTAATTCACATTAATATTTTATTTTCCCTAAGTTTAGACTTAGGGATTACATCAAAAATATTAATTATTTTAATATCTCCCAAATTGTTTAGAATCTGCCCAAACCCTTTCTAGGTATTAGAGATCTCATGTGCCTTAGCCTCTCCACCAAGTTTCGTGGCTAGAGCACATCTGATGCTACCCCAAATCAACAAGAAGTACATATAACAAGGAACAAGTGCAGCTACGCTGGCATAAGCAAGCTAGAACAAACTCAGGTGGAAGAAATGACCCCACGAGGTAGGAAACTTTGGCCCAATATTTTTTTGTGCAGACCCAGAAACTAACAATTGTTGCTGCACTGGAAATGCTGATAATGACCCTTTTTAGTGCCCGAAATCACCTGAAAATGCAGCTATAGTTTCTCCCAAAAATACTCAAGCAAACCCAGAAAGGAATCTGCCTCAGACAAACCACCTGGAAAACCCACAAAATGGTGCAAATTACCAGTGAAGTAATAAAACACAGTTCTGAACAAAAAGGGAATTTCTGGCTTGAATACTAGGAAAATTTTGCAAATTTAACCAGGACCTCTCCTCCAAATACCCATAAAAACTCAGAAGGGGTTTGGTCTAATTTCGTCCCTCTAAATTCACCCTGAATTCTTGTGAGCTCCTCCACTAACCTGATAATTCATGAAACAGGGATTTCAGCCACCGAATCCCCTCCAAAATGCTAGGAAAATTCTCTCAACGCTTCTCTTTGAATCTCCTAGCAAGCCTAACTCTGGTCAAATCTTCCCCACAATTAGCTCCCCTCTATGACTGCACAGTCCCGTGTCTCCTCTGTGCAGGGCTAGCATAGGAAAACTTGGTACAATGGATAGCGCCAAGTCAGCCCCACAATTTACCCAAAATCTCCAGCAAATACCAAGGGAAATCAACCCACAAAATCTCGGATCCAATCCGAGCACAAGATGGCTCTCCCAAGAAATGTGTACTTTTGTTCTGCGTCCCAACTACTCCACGTGATGATTGGTTGTGCCTGCAAACTCCTCTTGGAACAACTATGAAGTGTGAAGATGTCTCCCCTAGAGTGGCACTCGAAGTCTACTGAAGGTAGAGTCGAGATCTTCGCTTGGAATCCCCTAGTGCTGAACAACACTTAGTTGTCTTGGCTCAACAACTCAAGAGAACTTGGTTGTATTGTAAAATTGTCAAAAGCCCCAAAATGAGAGCCTCACCTCCAATTTATAGCTAGCCATCCCTCATGTTTTGAAAAGTGTAACTAGGTTCGGTCTTCATAATGACATGTGTAATTATGATTTAATGTAATTGGTGTAAAGATGAAAAATAAAAATTATTTTTATAATGCTTGAATCATGGGTTTCATGATCAGGGAATTTTATTTTTAGTTAAGGCTCCCATTGTGAGCCTTTACGTTGAGTCGTCATGTCTTAAAAGTCTATTGAGTCAAAGTCATGTATGCAAGACCCTTCTTGGGGATGTTACATATGTATGTGAGTCATTGAAAGAGTCAAAAGACCCTCCAAGACCAAGCTCAAGCACCTCCAACAAGTCGGCCTTAAGATGGAGTAATAAACCTACACCAAATGACATGTCGGCCTAGGACTCTCTCAAGTCGGCTTATTTACATGGGCAAACCACTATAAATAGGCAGCTCGACCTTCATTTGTAAACAATTTTTCGGTCAAGATCTTAAGTGAGAAAGGAAGTGCGAGAATCACAGAAGAAGAGCCTCCATCCAAGCGAAGAAGAAAGAACAAGAAGCCAAGTTTTTTTGGATCTATTTTAGGGCTATTATATGTCACAAGTGCGAAGAAGAGAGCTACCATCTGCTGCAAGAAAAGTCGAGAGAATTACAGGAATCCGAATTAGGGAAGAGGAAAAGTCAAGAAGGAAGCCGAGTTGAAGTAAAAGAAGTTTGCATCTTAAGCGCAAAAAACAAGGACACAAATCTAGGTGGTGACACTTCCCACGTGCTGCAATTAGGGCTTTTGAAATAGGTTGAGAATTACAGGAAGCCAAAATCTGAAGGTAGCCTATAAGGAGAGAGAAGTTAACAGTTTGACCATCGTTGACTCGAAGAAGAGGTTAAGCTAAGAAGCCTTGTAACTTGGTCTTGGAGAGGTTAATTGGTCAAGTGTCTTGGTCATGGTCTTGGTATTCGTTGATTGAAGTCTCTATAAGAAGAATAATTCATTTGGGTTTTCCTCTTAGAGTGGAGAGGTTTTGGCCCTGGATGATCGCCTATATTCAGTGTCTCTTGTCTCTTTATTGTTTATGCATTAGTAGTTGTTTGATAAAGAAGAACACGATAATAATCTAAGTAAAGAGAACATCCTAATCTAAAAAAGTAGAAAGCATTCACAAACAATTATCATTAAAAGAGAAATCATCTAATTGTTGTGCCTTAGATTTCTCAACATGGTATCAGAGCTAAGGTGACGAAGTCAAGGAAGGGCATCTTATCAAGGGACACTCAAGGATCAAATCTCGAGAAAGGCATCAAGTCAAATCTAAGAAGATCATCTTGGAGTCAAGATCTACAAAGAAGTATCAAAACCCTAGATCGAAGAAGAAGTCTACACCAGTAGAAGTCTTGGAGATTATTCATCCAAGAAAAGCAAGATCAAGGATGTTGTCATCATCATCAAAAGGAAAATCTCCCTCATTGAAGATCAAGGATCATTCTTGAAGAGAACTATCTTCATCAAGGAGAATCTCTCTATTAACTATATCATCATCAAAATTCAAGGAGGCAACAAGTGGAAGAAGCATCCTCACAAGTAAGTATATTTATGTCTGAATCTATCAAAATGCCTTTTTGCAATGAAAGCAACAAATTGGTTAGGGCTTCAAACTATCTTGCATGGAAGAAGAGGTTATGGATCATGTCAAAGGATCTATCACCAAACCAACAAAAGAAGATGCTCAAGCACTTGCAAAGTTTATGAAAGGAGAAGTGAGGGCTCAAAGGATTCTCTTAGAATCCATCAAGGATCCCCTCATTCCATATGTATCTAAACTCGACACCTCAAAAGAAATATATGACAAATTGGTAGCGTTGTTTTCTGTAAGCACTACAGGAGAAGTTATCTTTAGGCAAGAACAATACAAGCTAAGGATATCAAAAGAAGAAGGAATAGCCTCATGCTATATGAGGATATCTAAAATAAGGGATCAACTTCAAGATCTGGGTGAAATAATCTTTGATAAGGAAATGACCATTGTAGTGCTAAATGCACTACTATTGGAGTGGAGTAACTTTCTTCAAGTATTAATGGAAAGAAAAAAGCTACTCCATTCGAGGACCTATGGTCACTATGCAAGATTGAAGAAACCAGACTGAGGGCAAAAACTGATGTAGGATCCAGTGAGAAGAATCAAGCATATGCTGCTATGGCAAAGAGAAGAGGAAAGTCTGGAAAATTTGGTCCTCAGAAAAAGAAGAAGAACCTAGCTAAGGTTCAATGCTATGGATGTCAAGAATATGGGCATTACAAAAGAGATTGTCCTAAGCTCAAAAAGGATAATAAAAGAGAGGTAGAGAAGAAGCCCATATCACTGAAGAAGTGGAGGAAGTTGAAAAGAAGAAGTCCAAGAAAGAGGAAGTAAGAGATCTCTACTATGATTGAGATAGTCTTCCTCACCTAGTTCTTTTCAAGTTCTTGTTTTCAAGTTTTTTTGTTGTAAGATATGGCTATCATGATTCACTAAGGAAAATGATAGGATGCATCATGGCATCATAGAAGCATTAAAAGCAAGAGCTCGTGATCATAGAGAAAAATAGCTGAAATAGAAGTCTATGATAGTCACCCATGGAAGGATATAGCTCTTGGTAACCTCATTAGAAGCATAAGTGGTACTTATGGGAAAAGAAAAAGTCATCTAGTACAAAATCTCATCATACATCAGTCAAAAGGAAACATCTGCTAGATGAGGATACTCAAGATCCTCTATTGGAATCTTCATCGGAAGGTTCACCAATCAAAGGGAAACAAGTGTTTCATCAAGAATTCCAACTTGTAGGAATTCATGGGATGATGGTATGATGACAAAAGAGGTAAAGCAGATCAAGGGATTGAAGTTCTTTCAATTAGGGAAGCTGCTAAAGGAAGTCTAGATGATATAAAGGAAAATGAGGTATGTATGATTATATTCGATATTGTAGAGTCATGTCATGTAGTTGCAAGTAACATGGATAAATGCTCTATCTCGAGAGCATGATTAAAATTTAAAATTAAGGATCTCCAACTTTGAAAGGATGCAGGAAGGCATGGGTCACACATTGTCTAGATGAAATCAACATAATATGTTCTCATATGATATATGAGGTGGTTGAAAAAATTGAAAGAACTATGGATGGAAGTTCCTAGAAGGAAATGTCTGAAGAAAGAAAGGAAGAGATCATGAAATATGCAACTATGGAGAAAGCAATCAACATCTGAGGGTTGAGAAATTTGACTAGGATATCTCCATGAAAGATATGGAGACTTTGATGAACTCTGAAAAAGAAAGAGATCCTTGACAGTATATATCTTCTGGAGATGTGCCAATGTGTATGAAGGATGTTGATGCGAACTAGGAGATGCCATGATGAAAGACCATCACAAAGGTAATTTTGATTTACTGTTCATTCCTTATTTTTGAATGATATCTAGATGGGCTTATGCAGGGCTACCAAGGGAAGAGCCATGGATATCTTCCACCACTGATGTCCATGTAGTGGGATAAAAGATCCTTAAGGAAACATGGCATGAAAAAAAAGGGCTAGATATGAATTGACGGATCACTTTCCGATGAAAGGAATGATGACATGATTGACTCATGGATGAAAGTGATGGATGGTTTGTGCCCTACGAAGAAGTCCCAAAACATGAAGACTCTTGAATAAAGAAAAGAAGTTCATGACATTGTGAGGAGGAGTTCTTCAAGCAGCTGTTTGTCCCATCATCTCCACCTAAAGAGCTGTTGTAGGTCCCTAATTAAGAGGGAGCCCGGAAACAAGTTTTTAACTTGGTAGAAACTTGGAAGCAAATTCCTAAGCAAAGAGGGAGCTTAGGTACATTCCTTTCGTAGGAATGAGTACATTTCTTCATTGGAATAGGTATATCCTCCCTAATTAAGAGGGAGAAATAGACACATCATTCTTGTCTTCACCTGGGAAGACAAAATGAAGGATTGGGTAAACATCTGGCATCCGATGTTCTTTGAGGATGAGTTTGGGCATCCAAGATAATAGTAATCGTAGAGGGCCGATATTCTTTGAGGACTAGGAATCCAAGATAAGAATAGTCTTGGTGGAACATACTCTGAGCGAACTCGTGTGGGGGATGTTTCGAGAGAGACAATGATGAGGGTGTCTATACATCATTGGTCTCGCCAACATTGTGCTCTGATCTTGTGGAGTGATAGAGAGGTTAGTCAAGGCCTTGCTATGTGACAACGCTGGATGATATGATGCTATACAGATGGGTTACCAATCTGACTCTTCTTATGAGAATGCTTCAGATTGAGAATGTCAAAGTACCTTGTATGGATTATGAATACCTCCCTAGTTAAGAGGGGGTGTCGAAAAGTGTAACTAGGTTTGGTCTTCATAATGACGTGTAATTATGATTTTATGTAATTGATGTAAAGAGGAAAAATAAAAATTATTTTTGTAATGCTTGAATCATGGGTTTCATGATCAAGGAAATTTTTAGTTGAGGTTCCCATTGTGAGCCTTTAGGATGAGTCATCATGTCTATTGAGTCAATCCCATGTATGGAAGACCCTTCTTGGGCATGTTACATATGTATGTGAGTCATTGAAAGAGTCAAGATACCCTCCACGACCAAGCTCAAGCACCTCCCGCAAGTCAGCCTTAAGATGGAGTAATAAACCTACACTAAATTACATGTTGACCTAGGACTCTCTCACGTCGGCTTATTTACATGGGCAAAACACTATAAATAGGAAACTCAACCTTCATTTGTAAACAAGGATTTTCGGTCAAATCTGAAGTGAGAAAGGAAGTGCGAGAATCACAGAAGAAGAGCCTCCATCCAAGCGAAGAAGAAAGAACAAGAAGTCGAGTTATTTTGGATCTGTTTTAGGATATTATTTGTCACACGTGCGAAGAAGAGAGGTATCATTCGATGCAAGAAAGGCCGAGAGTATTACAAGAATCCGAATTAGGGAAGAGGACAAGTCAAGAAGGAAGCGAAGTTGAAGTAAAAGAAGTCTCTAGTTATCAATTTATCTAGTTTTTGCTTTCCCCCTTCGGTTTTTAAGCTTTTGGGTAAAGGTTTAAATTTTGCCTTGGCCCCTAAGAAGATCCCGGTAGATGACATTATCTGTGACATAGAGTTTGGGATTAGAGGTTTACCTGATAGTATTAAGAACACTATTAGGCAGGATTGTGCCGTTGTCCTGAGGAAGGCAAAGCCCCCTAAGAGCAACCTTAGCAGGGATGAATTTGTAGCCCTCAGATCCTTAAACCAGAACAAAGATATCGTTGTTCTGAATGTCGACAAAGGAGGGGCTGCTGTCATTCTTAACAAAGTAGATTACCGCAATAAGATGTTGGATCATCTTCATAATAGTGGAAGCTATAAGAAACTTCCCAAAAACCTGTTAAAGAAGATTTCTAGGACTGTGGCTCTTGCCATCAAATCTAGTAGCTCAGTGAGTTCCCTACACCAAAAACTCATTGAGAGCAATCCCATCACTCCTAGGATCTATGGGCTCCCTAAAATTCACAAGGAAGGAGCTCCCCTAAGACCCATTGTCAACACCATTGGAGGTCCTACCTACCTTCTTGCTAAATTCCTTGCCTTAATGCTTAAGCCCTTAGTTGGCCGTACAGAGTCCTTTGTCAAGGAATCTGCTTCCTTTATTAAGGAACTCAAGGACATTAAGCTTGACCTGGGGGACATTCTTGTTAGTTTTGATGTAGTTTCCCTGTACACTTGAGGCCATGGAGGTGATCAACTGCCTAACAGATCCCGATACCGCTCAGTTAGTGGAGATCTGCCTCACTTCCACCTTTTTCAGTTTTGAAGGTGAGTTCTTTGAGCAAACCTGTGGTGTTGCCATGGGCTCACCCCTATCCCCTGTCGTTGCTAATCTTTTGATGGAATATTTTGAATCCAAGGCTCTAAACTCGGCCCGCCTCCTGTCTAAACTTTGGAAAAGATATGTAGATGACACTAATGTCATCAGGTCTCATGGCTAAGAGGAATTAGATATCTTCTTCAATCATCTCAATAGTCAATCCTCGACCATTAAGTTCACCAGGGAACAGGAAGTCGATGGTTGCCTCCCTTTCCTTGATATTCTTATTTCAAAGAATAATGATGATTCCCTCTCCCACCAAGTGTTTCAAAAGAAAACACATACGGAGCAGTGTCTTCATGCCAATTCCCACCATTTGTCGGCGCAGAAGTTGGGTGTTCTCAACACCCTCGCTACTCGTGCCCTTAGGATCTCTGATGAAAAGAGCTTTGAGAAAGAGAAATCCCATCTCCTTAATGTCTTTGTGGAAAATGGTTATAATAGATACCTGGGTCAGAAGGCTTTCCTCAAAGCTAACAAAAATTCGTTAATTAAAAGAGAACCTAAAGAACAAATCCCAGGTGTCCATCTTCCATTTGTGCAGGGAACCACTGATAAGATTATGAGGATTCTTAGGAAACATAATGTTCCCTTGACCTTTAGACCCGTTAACACCATTCGCGAGTCCCTCAGATCAGTGAAGGATCCTATCGACCCTAAGGACATGAAGGGGTCCTATATTATTCCTTGTTCCTGTGGGACCCCCTATATTGGTGAGACTGGACGCTCCATTAATCAGAGGATTAGTGAGCATGCAGCTGACCTTAAACATAGGAGAACCAAGTCTTCCGCTTTAGCAGAGCACGCAGAGAAAACCAAACATCATGTTTGTATCGAAGAGGCCAATGTTATTGCTAGAGTTTCGCAGTTCCATCATCGTAAATTTAGGGAAGCCCTTGAGATTGAAAAAAGGCCGAGCAATCTCAATAGAGAAGACAGCTGGAAGATTAGTAGTTGCTAGATCCCAGCCCTCACTTCCTAGTCGTGTTCTTCACTTTCTCCCCTCCTTTTTATAGCTTGTTCTTGTTTTCTTATAAGTTAGTTTCCCCTTGTTACCTTTTAACCGTCTCTCTTTTACCTTTGTTCTTTGATCCTCTTTGGTGGGTTGTTTATATAGTATAAGATGCTTTACTAGCATTTAGTTTAAGCCACTGTTTTAAAACTGGCCGTTTCGACTCCGATTCAACCGAGTTAGTCCGAGTCATAGCCCAACCGGGTTGACTTGGCCTTTGAACCGGATCGGTCGGCCAGGTTGTTACCGAGCCGATCGAGTTGGCTAACGACTTGACCGGCTCGGTAACAACCTGGCCGGCTCGGCCAAGTCTGAGCCAACTCGGTCGGCTTGGTAACAGCGGCCGGTCAAGTCACTTCAATGGCATTTTTTTTTTAATTTCATTTTTGGGGACTCCCTGGGCTTCCCTGTCTGACTCATGGGTTTCCCTTTCTGAATCTAATCCCTAGTATTGATATGCTATTCATGGTAATGTTAAATTCTTAAAGTAAAAGTGACATTCTCCTTAATCTTCATTTTCATCATTTTACTTAAATTTTTAACTTTACCATGAAATGACTAAGGATGTTTGAGAGTGGTTCCGACCTCATTGGATTTCATATGGAGAAAGTAGAATTTTAGATTTCATTCAAAATCCAGCAGACTTATCAGTTTTTCAGGATTTTAGGATTGGGGGATTGCAATGTTTCTATTGAATTTTGTCATGTATTAGGGTATGGAACTCGTATTTAATCAAGAGCATCAATCTCTGTGTGTACCTTGATGTTAGTGACATTGGTTGTCGAACTCCTCCGGGATTCGCTCCCAAATCGGGAGCTTCTAAAAATGTCGCTCCCGCTCCTGTTTTCGCTCCCGCTCCCCGCTTTCGCTCCCGCTCCCAAGTAACACTGAGCCAGATGATGTTGGCAACTCTAGTAGTAGCCAGTAGTACTGGTCACAAACTTTTGTTGTAGAGGCCATTTCTAGCCTCTTTGGTTATGTGTTTTTGTTTTGATCTCTATATCATCATCGTGTATGTATTGGACAGTGCACTGGGTGCCATTTTGATATAATGGATATATTCATGAGCCTACTTTGATCATATATTGTCTTATATCTATATTTTAATGCCGTGTGTTTGGAAACATGAATGAAAATCTTTAAAATTATGTGTTTTTATAAAAAATAAATATTTAAGGTATTTTTTACAACGACCGAATCATTGAAATTGAGCCGGTCGAGTCGATATTGAGTCGGAGTTAGAGTTGGAGTTGACCCTCGGCCGAGTCGAAGTCGGAGTTGGAGTTTTAAAACATTGGTTTAAGCTATTAGTTATGTACTAAATTTTAACTTAATAATTACTTTGATCTATGATAATATGTTTTTATTAATTTATAATTAAAAAGAATTAAACAATTTAACAATTAAATAATACCTAAATTAATTTATTCTATTATTTTATTATATATATATGTATATAATAAAAAAATTAAAATAAATATCAAATTGTTAATACCTTTTATGTAAATTCATATATCCTATTAACTTTTAATTTAATAATAGTATAACTAACTATTAATTTAATAATTATTTAAATCCATAACTTTAACTTATTTTAATTTTTAATTTTTAATTAAATACAGTTATGCTCCTTTTTCCCTGAGTCTGGTCCAACTAGCCATTTCCTAGTCAAATATAGCCGTTAGCTAGTCAATATAGCCGTTGCCTGGTAAAAAATTATAGCCGTTGGATGTTCTGCTTTGTCTATTTAACATGCAACCTAGATCTGATTCTTCAACTTGTCCTGACGATGAACCACACTGGTTGGTTCGAAACGTGTCGACAAATGAAATATCATGTGATTTACGCCGAAAAATCTCTCATAAACTTGATATGGATCACAGAAGCCTCAATTCAACAGAAGTCTCCATCTTAAGCGAAGAAAACGAAGGCACAAATCTAGGTGGTGACACTTCCCATGCGCTGCAATCGGGCTTCTGAAATAGGCCGAGAATTGCAGGAAGCCAAAATCTGAAGGGTAGCTGAGAAGGAGAGAGAAGTTAGCAGTTTGACCATTGTTGAATCGAAGAAGAAGAGGTTAAGCTTGTGAAAATGCCTACACTCAAGGAACCCTTACTGTAGCAAAATTGAATTTATTTCTCCTACTTGATTTTAATATACATTATCAAGTTATTTTCTGAATAATACTGAAGTAAATTACTTCTGCAGCCTACACCAACTAAATTTGATTACATGAAACAAGAAACTAAGCGAAGAACAAGATACATAGGACACAGTTATTTTTGGGCAAAATAGTCCTCGGAAAAACCCAATGTGAGAAAACCGGTGTAGCTGTTCTGAGGGTTTTATATTATTATGTAGTAGTTCTGAATACAATGTTGGTTGCCCTCCCGAAAATCCAGTGATAGAGAAAAAATATAATGGCGGAAAACTGAGTGAGATTAGCTCACTTCACTCGACAGTTTTCAGCTAATCCGGCAGCAGAACTGGCTAACCCCGACTATCTCTGCACTGGCCCAGTGTCAACCTTATAGGTTTTGCATTAGCTCTGCGCTGTATCTTCTGACTCCTGGAGCTTCTACGTCAACCTCTCCCGGCTGTTCCGGCAGGTCCCCGATAGTTTCCGTCTTTTTGCATGAGGGAAACCTCACTTCTGCGCTGGCCCTTCTGGCTCTGCGTCAAGATTGCGTGGGCTCAGGCTGGTCCAACGTCAGTTCCTCTAGATGTTGCGTTGCCTCCATTGGTGGCTCTCCGCCTCTTTGTCCAGTATTCCTGAATTATCCTTGCCCCTCTACTGCAGAATGATCATTCAGTTCGAATTTCTTAGCTTCCTAGCCCCAGAAATCGAACTCTAGATCAATTCGTTCTCTCCATGTGTGTTTCTAAATGAACCCCAAGCCTGCTCATACTTTTCTCATTGAGACTTCAATGATCGAGATTAAATCTCTAATCAACAGCTAAGATTAAAACTTGACTTGATCTCCTTTCTGGAACATTCTCACCCACATTTTGATTAAAACCCATTAATACTTTCATTTTCCTAAGTTTAGACTTAAGAACCCCATTAAAAATATTAATTATCTAAATAAAATACAATCCGGGTGGAATTTCACCAAACGATTTCTGGGTTCTTTAGAACTCATGTGCCTTAGCCTCTCCACCAATTTTCATTGCTAGAGCACATCCGATGCTACCAAAAACTAACACTCCCTCTTAGCGAGGAAAGTGCTCTAGCAACAATGTCCAACTGCATGCTGCTCTGTCTCTGAAGCATCTCCTTTCCGCATTGTTGCTGCCACCAACACTGTGCTGCTGTTGCTATTGTACTGCTGCCCATGACACTGCCACTGCCACTACTGCATCTGTACTACAGCTCCCTCTGCATCTGCTGCTAACACTGCCACTGCTAGCTCTACATTGCGTCATTTTCCAATTGTTGCTGCTTAGCAACGGAAAAGCATCCAAAATTTCTGAACTAACTGTGTTTAGCATAATACCATGTGAATGTTGGAATCTCATTGCTACTAGTCTCTGACCCTCTGAATCTTCTGCGTTGCTGCTGACTTTTGCACTGTGCCATCTGCACTGCTGCCAACCTTGTTTTGCGCTGATCAGTCTCTGGTCTCAGGCCACTGCATCTGTCTCTCTGATCAACCCACTGCATCATCTAACACTAAGTCCATCTCGCTATTGCTAAATATTGGGTTCCCATAGCAAGGAATTGACCCTAGAGGTGGATTCCTCAGGGATCCTGCCCACTTGTAGTCCTCTTGACTATAGTTCTATATCGCCCCATTTCCCTCCTGGAGATGCATGGGCACTCATGGCAAACTCATCTTCGTCAATTTTTGCTGGAGCAGCCTTAGCATCATGTTTCTCATCCTTATCCTTTTGCTTCAAAGGACACTGGGATGCAAAGTGGCCCAACTTGCCACATTTGAAACATTTAACCTTTGAAATGTCCTTCTTCCGCTTCTGCTTCTGTTGTCCCTTTGATGCTAGAGCTACGTTCTCCTTCTCCTCCTTGGTCTTCGTGCCACTCCCACTGTTGCCATTGAGGTTGACCTTAACCAAATACCTCCTTAATTCTTCCATTTGAAGAGCTGCCCACATCTCCTCCCATGAAGGTAGTCTTTCCTTGCCCAATATACTTTGGATGAAAACTTGCCATTCATCTGAGACTCCATTTAGGGCCGTCCTTACCATCACGGTAGACTAAGGAGTAGACCCTACTGCCGCAAGCTAGTCATTGGTATCTTGAAGACGTTGAAGATAGGAGTTAACCCCTTCTCCCTTCTGCATCAATGACCGCTGCAACTTCTGTTCTAAGTACATCTGCCGCTGTTTAGAAGAACCTTCATATAGTGAAGACAAAACTTCCCACATTTCTCGTGCTGTATCTTTGCCCCGCAAATGTGAGATCACATGATCTCAAGCTCCATTGAGTATGAAGCTCTTTGCCTTTGCCTGCTCAGCCTTGTACTTCTTCTTCTGATCATTGGCCGCGGGAACAACCACAACGCTCTTGACATAAGCTTCAAGATCGTACTCTTCCAGAACAACTAAGGTTCTGGTCTTCCATATGACATAGTTGGAAGCTCCCAACCTGTCTTGATCTTTGAGCCTATGTGATGCCATCTCACCCAAACTGTCAAATTGACTCCTCTAGTCACTGCGCAACATTGTTCTGCTACTTGACAAGTGAAAAATTTGAGCTTTTAGCGAAAAAAGTCCTTTGAGGAGAAATTCCCCTTCTATGTGTCTTCGCTCTTTTCTGACAGATTTTTGCCCCCGCAGAAACTACGTCCTTCAAGCACTGTGCTGAGGCTCTATGTCACTTCCTCTGCCTTTGCAAGCTCACGAACTGGAAATCGTATCTCTCTGTCGACTCTCTCAGAAAGAGATTTGCTTAGGATCTCTGCTTTCCTGGCAAGGACTACACAATCTGTTCAAGGGGATTCGAATTGCTGCCAAATGCAACTATTGACCTCTCTGCTCAGTGCTGGATTTGCTCTTCCTATTTCAAAATCAATGCTCTGAAACCATGTGAAAATTCCTACACTAAAGGAACGCCTATTGCAAAAAAACTGAATTTACTTCTCCTACTTGATTTTAATATACATTATCATGTTATTTTCTGAATACTATTGAAGTAAATTACTTTTGTAGCCTACACCAAGTAAATTTGATTACATGAAACAAGAAACTGAGCAAAGAACAAGATACATAGGACACAATTATTTTTGGACAAAATAGTCCCCGGAAAAACCCAATGCGAGAAAACCGGTGCAACAGTTCTGAGGGTTTTATATTATTAAGCAGTGGTTCTGAATACAATGCTGGTTTCCCTCTCGACAATCTAGTGACAGAGAAAATATAATGGCTGAAAACTGAGTGAGATTACCTCACTTCACCTGGCAATTTTGGGCCGATTCGACAACAGAACTGGCTAACCCCGACTATCTCTACACTGGCCCTACGTAGGCCCTGCGTCAGCCTTACAGGCTCTGCATCAGTTTTGCACTGTCTCTTCTGCCTCCTAGAGCTTCTACGTCAATCTCTTCCGGCTGTTCTGGCAGTATCCAGCTTTCTACATGAGGGCAATGTCACTTCTGCGCTAGCCCTTTTGGCTCTACATCAAGACTGCGTGGACCCAGACTGGCCCAACGTCAATCCCTCTAGATGCTGCACTGCCTCCACTAGTGGCTCTTCACCTCTCTTTCCAGTATTCCCAAACTATCCCTACCCCTCTGCTACAGAATGATCACTTAGTTCAAATTTCTCAGCGTCCTAGCCCCAGAAATCGAACTCTAGGTCAATTCACTCTGTGTGTGTGTGTTTGTAAATGAACCCTAAGCCTCCTTCTTATGCTTTTCTCATTGAGACTTCAGCGGAGGAGATTAAGTCTCTAATCAACGACTAAGATTAAAACTTGATTTGATCTCCTTTCTAGAACATTCTCACCCATATTTTGATTAATATCCATTAATACTTCAATTTTCCTAAGTTTAGAGTTAGGAACCCCATTAAAAATATTAATTATTTAAATAAAATACAATCCGGACAAAATTTCACCAAACGATTTTTGGTTTATTTTGAACTCATGTACCTTAACCTCTCGACCAATTTTCATGGCTATAGCATATCCGATGCTACCAAAAACTAACAAAGCTAAGAAGCCTTGTGACTTGGTCTTGGAGAGGTTAATAGGTCAAGGGTCTTGGTCATGGTATTGGTATATGTCAATTGAGGTCTCTATAAGAAGAAGAATTTGTTTGGGTTTTCCTCTCAGAGTGGAGAGGTTTTGGCCTTGGCTGATTGCCTATATTCTGTTTCTTGTCTCTTTATTGTTTATGTATTGGTAGTTGTTTGATGAAGAAGAACACTATAATAATCTAAGTAAAGATAAGATCCTAATCTAAAGAAGTAAAAAGCATTCACAAACAATTATCATTAGAAGAGAAATCACCTAATTGCTATGCCCTAGATTTTTCAACATCATGCTCCTTGTGGGCTCCACCCATCAAATTCCCTCTCTCCCCCAATTTAAATTCCTCCAGGGGGTGCATATTCCCTTGGAGTGGTCCCCACTCTCCACTTCCCATCGAATTTCTTGGTTTTTCTAATGTTTGGGGGTGGCACCTTTATAAATTTTCCTTTTCACCAACTTTTCCTAAGTTTATATGCTAAAATTATTAACTGCCAAAAATTGCAAAATTGAGAATTTCCTTAACAAAATTATTAATTGGGGACATGACAGTCCTCCCCACCAAAAATTGCTTGCTCTCAAGCAATGCCTGAACAAGTTCCCTCTCTATCATCTTACCTAAAAGGCTACTGCAAACAATACCGGGGTCCCAAATGTGCCACTGAGTCATCCTTGCCCCCAATGCCATGCTGCCATGAAGGAGTTCCTCGATACTAGGACCCCAAACTACCCTGATCAACATGAAGTGCCCGTTGCTCCACTCACTATCCAACCTAGTATAGGCACCTAAAGCCCTCTGCATACCATCAGTAAATAGAGCATCATGATCATATAAAGTCATGTCTATCTCCACGTGCAACTGCTCTACTGAGTCATCCATCTCATGTACTCCAAGGGTGGGCACTTGAAGATACAATTTGACTCCTGTGGAAATAAATCCTTGCTCGCACGAGCTTCCCCTAAACTCCCCCTGTTGATCATCCCTCCATGTTGGTGAAGTCCCCCACGCTAACAAAGAATCACTAAGCACCAATGGAAGGTCGGAATGATCCCCCCCTGTCGAACCCATTTCACCCCCAAGGGTAGCTGAACTGTCAAGTACTGTGATGCTAGGGTCCCATGCCCATCGCAGGAAGACATTGTCCTGCAGATCTTGCGACACTTTGGGCACGACTAACTGTCTAACATGCTTGTACCAGAGTCTCATTTCCTGTAACTCTCGGCCATAGTATATGTAATGATCGAGGCTATGCCCTACCTACTAAGGGAACTCAGGAATGCCCACGCCTATCACTCCATGGTTGGCTCCAATCCTGAACAACCACCTGCCTCGCCATATGAAGAAGGTCTTAGTGACTCCCCATGTGTCAGCTTGGGAAAGAATTGGATCACCCTCCATCATAACCCTCCCCATCGATAAGTGGAGTGATCCACTCGCCAGTCGGATCCCTGGATCCCCCAACTACACTGGGAACTCACAACTCCCAATCCTCACGCGTTGCCCTGGATCCCCCAACTACACTGGGAGCTCACAACTCCCACTTCTTACGTGTTGCCGTTGCGTAGCACTGCTATTTGCTAGAACCCATCTGACCCTCATCTCTGACCTCTGTATGTATCCCATAGGTGGACCCTAAGTTTCAGGAATCTCTCCCACACATGGCAATTTGCCTTGCTCCTGTTAGACCACATAGTGAAAATTGCTATCCCAACACCTGATGATCCACCCGGACATTGCTGGGAGTCTGGACAACCTCCTGTAGACGAAGTCTACCATCAACTGTCCCTCATGCTCATGTAGCGCCTCAAACTGCCTCGCCGAAAGTGTATCATGCAGCTCCCTAGCGACCACCTCTCCAAGTGTGAGCCTAGGGGTGGAACATATGCTGCCTCGGTAGTAGACCATGCCATCCCTAACCCTGTACTCGTCAACTCGTGCACCCACCAAATGCCTCCACTAGAGAGTCTCCCTCCTGCCCATGACACACTGTGTCTCATCCAACTGTCTAGGGTGAGCCTCCCATGTCTTGTTGCCTTACTTTGGGCATCATAAGCTAGCAACCCAACCCTCAACAACTGTAATCCATGCTAGAGAGCAATAGGTATGTAAGTCCCCACAGGTATGACCAAGAGTCCTCGTGGACATCGAAAGGTAATCCCATGGATGCCCCCCTCTTTGTCTTGGTCCTGTTGATAACTCCATCGAAGGACTGTCTCTGCCGAACAAGATGTCCCCAGATGCTCACCAACGCCCCCATCCATACGGGGTGAGCTACATCCAATGGTACATCTCCTCTCACGCCATGGTGTAAACCCGCGCACTACAACACACCGCCATGCATCTACGTGTTGGCCTGCAAAACACTACTCAACGCTACATGCTCCTACACTCCACTGAATGCTAGGATCTAACACTGAGATAGTACACATTGACCCGCACCCTACCAGTGTCGCCACCTCCACTATCGTATCGCCGTACCCCTTGATGTAGGGGCCTCGCCTCAAAATCCTCCCTAAGACACACAAATGAGAATCCTTGTATGTACTAGTGGCGATGCCACTATTGTGCTACTCATCAGTGACTGTTGAGTCCCAACTAACTGTAGACAGTCCCTGGCCCCAATCAAGGCACTATCTAGTGGCTTGCCAATGCCACCTCCAACAAACTCCTACCAAAGTATGTTGATCATCTTATGACGCCATGTACAACCATCAGAACAAAACGACTAAGGGAGTCCCCTCACAAACTGACTGGCCACTAACGCTGACTGAGACTCCCCCAATGAAAGTGTGCGCTCGACCGCTGGGTCAAACACACCACCAAGGTTGTAGTCAATCTGCGTACTTGATAAGTGGTAGGTAGTCCCACCAGGATCCCAATGCCAACCTGGGCCTCTAGTATCCCCGATGCCTGGACGTGCTTGCTCACTCTCACCTCAGCCTATGACCAAATCCATCGAGCACCAACTTAGAAGTTCTTGCCATCCAACCCCAAGGGTAGGATCAATAGCACGAACTCCCATACACGGGCCTAGTGCCCCATCCTACGAATGCTGTCCCTTGCATAACTCATGTCGCCTCATCTCACTGATCTGGTCGTCACATGGAATATGTCAGGGTAATTCTTCATCTCTCTCTCCCCTGTGCAGAGGTAGCCTAGAAATGCTGCAAGCCTTGTCTATATAGGCCCGAAGAGAGATGTTGTTTGAGATACTACAACTCTGCTGGTGGTTTGTGCATTTGTCTTCTCTAAATCAGTGTTTGACCCAAAAGATGACTATTCGTCCTCCTCCAGTATGGGCTCAACATAAGTCACAGATTGCCCCTCCATGAGTAGCTCACGTCCGCTTGTGTGTTCTCCATGCTTCTGAAGGTGGCTGCCATGGGGGAACTCAGTCGTGGCTATGAGTACCATTGTGTCTCCTAACACCTCATCAACAGATGGCTCAATGGGTGTAGGAGTCACTCTGTCCACCAAAGTGTCAATCGATGCTATCTAAGAGGTCTCTAGCAATGGTGACTCCTACGCCACACTGGGTATATCAGTGTGCTCCTCACCAATTTGTGTGTCCTCATGCTCAACTTCCTCCTTAGGCTCCTGACATCTGAGGCCTGCTCAACACCAACAGTAACGCTTGCTAGCTCCATCCTCTAGTTGTCCTCCTCTATTCTCCTCCAACGAGAAAGCCCTCCTGATCCTAGGGTCCAACGCCTCATACCCATCACTCCTATCCACGAAGGACCTCCTCAAATCTACAAAGGTGTTGACTTCCCCCCCTTTCTCTGATTCATCTAGAAAATGATGTGAAAATTCCAAACTGGAATCCTATTGTAGCAACTAGAAATTATTCTCATAATTGTAATTTAATTTAACAATTTATTTGCTGTTTGCTATAGAAAATACTGAATAAATCACACTGCAATCTACACAAATAAAACTGCGAAAGAATAAACACTAGAAGAAATGATAGCACACACACAAAATAACACAGTTATTTTTGGACAAAAGTCCCTAGAAAAACCCAACTTAGGAAAACCAATGCAGCAACTGAGGGTTTTATTAGTAAGAAGCAATGAAATACTCTGAGTACAATTTGGATGTTGAATATTGGCAATCCTACAGAGAAAACATTGGCAAAAATCTAGTGAGGAATTTCCTCACCTCACAGGAAAATCTGGGCTCGATTGCAGCTCCAAGTGAGCCATCCAAACTACCTCTGCGTTGGCTCTGCGTCACCCTAGCGCAGTCCCTTTTGTGCTTAGTCTGAATCAGCGTCTCCTCAAGCCATCTAGTCTACTACTATATGGGAAAATGATTCTCCTGGCCCCCGGAACCTCTGTCCAACTTTTGCCACTGAAACTCGGCTTCCCCCAGCAGAATCGAAATTGCCTCTAGAGGCTACTTCACTGTGTTGGAAAATGTAACTATGTTCGGTCTTCATTAATGTACTTGAGTCATCATGAAATGTACTTGTCAAAAGAATAAAGAAAAGAATTTTATTATTGTAACAATGATTTATTAAAGCATGGGTTTCATGCTTGGGTCATCATTATATTGGTCAAAGTCTCCATTGTGGACTCCTAGGATTAATATTGAGTTTATAAAGTCATTGTACATTCAAAGAGACCCTTCTTGGCTTTTGAATCATGTAAAAAGGTTAAATATTGAGTCAAATATGATTTATGTATCCTCCACTCCAAGTCGGCCTAGAAGAGATCAAGCCAGCCAAAGGACCTTAATTCGACCCACAAGAAGCCGATAAATACGAGCTAGTTGAAGTCATTTCGAGCATCACAACTCAAGCTAGTTTGATATCTCAAGAGTAGCTGTGGAAGTTCAAAGTCTGTTGCCAGGAAGCCAAAGGAAGTGAGAGTTTGGGGAAGTCTAGGGAGAAGAAGAAAATCAAACTTTTGGTGCCTCTCTCTCTCTGTGTTTTATGCCCTAGTTTGGGAGATCAAAGTCTTCCAAGTTTCACTGTTTCCGGAAGCTGCTGGAAGGGGTCGAAGATCTGGGAGGCTGACTTGGTGTGGAGGGAAGGTTTGGTCTTTGTCTAGGGTGAGGAGTCTCAAAGAATACTATTGAAATGAAGAGTTATCTTGACTGAGTTTTCTCCTCGAGGGGGCCTTTGCCCTGGCATAGTGCCTATATCTTGTGTCTCTTGTTTTGTGATCTTCATAGATACATAATATGGTAATTGCTTGATGAAAGATACGATAATAAAGAAGTAAAAGAAGCCAACACACACAAGTAGTTATCAAGAAAGGAGAATCAAACCCTAAATATAACTACTTTGATTTTCCAACATGCTAACAAAGCTAAGGTCAGGAAGGGTCAAAGATCATTTTGTTGGCATGAATTCTCCCTCGTTGATGAACTATATAAGAATGGGTATCAACACTATTGGAAGCTGGATCAAGAAGGTCATCTACTACTTATTCAACAAGGTCAAGAGTCAAGGATTCGTGGCTACTCTTACAGGTTCTCTTAGTGATGACAAAGCATGGATCATTGATAGTGGAGTATCGAGACACATGACAGGTGAAAGTAAACAACTTCATACACTATCAAAGGAGCCATCTTCTCATGCAATGGAATTGGGTGACAACAAAAGCTACGCTGTTAGAGGCCTGGGATCTACATTGTTGAAGCTGGATAATGGATTGAAGTTGCATCTCAACAACATTCTATATGTTTCAGGTTTAAAAAAGAATTTGCTTTCTATTTCTTGTTTAGAAGATAAAGGGGAAATAATTGCTTTTGTTGATCGAAAAGTATTGGTTTGGGGTAAAGACTCTAGCATTGATAAAGCTAGGGTTATTGGATTTCGTGAAGGAATTCTTTTTGAGTCATTACACCACCTCCTCAAGCTTTGGTTCATATGGAAATAAGCCCCATTGAGCTATGGCATAGGAGGTATGGTCATCTGCATTATAAGGTCATCCCTACTCTTAGTCAACTGGTTCATGGTATTCCTAATATGAAGTTAGATCATGTAGGTGTGTGCAAGGGATGCTCTTTGGGAAAACATACAAGAAAGCCATTTCCTAATAGTGAAACTAGGTTTAAAGAGATATTAGACCTCATCCATTCCGATGTATGTGGGTCCATGTCTGACAAATCACTTGGAGGTCATCTCTACTATGTGATTTATTGATGAACATTCGAGAAAGACATGGCTCTACCTCCTCAAAACAAAAGATGAAGTATTTGATAGGTTCAAGGAGTTTAGGGTTGAAGCTGAAACCTAATTGAAAGAAAGATAAAAACTCTAAGGTTTGACAATGGTGGGGAATAGACTTCCAAGGAATTGATTGCATATTGTAAGGAAGTAGGTATTAAGAGGGAGCTCATTGTTCCCTATTATCCCGAATAAAATGGATTGGCCGAAAGGAAGAATAGGTCAATTGAAGAAGACATTCGAACTATGCTCCTTGATTAAGATCTACGAAAGTTCTTATGGGGAGAAGCAGTGATGATAACCATATACATTCAAAATAGAAGTCCTCATAAGAGCCTTGATAATACAACATCCAAAGAAGTATTCACAAGAAAGAAGCCAAGTGTGGATCACCTCCGAATTTTTGGGAGTCTAGCATATATTCATGTTCCGAAAGACAAGTGAAAGAAGTTGGACTCTACAAGTATCAAATGAATATTCGTTGGATATAGACTCTCCTCAAAAGCATATAGAATCTACATAAAGGAAGGAAGACACATTGAAGTAAGCAGGGATGTCATATTCAATGAGAATCAAGCATACAAGAAATCAATGAATATTCTTATTGACTCTGATGACGAAGAAGTTCCGATATTTGTAGAATAAGAAGTTCATCATGAAAACTCTACTGTAAATCTCAAAGAAAGACCAAGTGAGCCTATTCAATCTGTGGTCATCCCAACCACAAGGAAGAGGCCAAATTGGTTGAAAGCTACATTAGAAGACTCTGAAAGACATGAAGCTGTGAAAGGTTCCTTTAGGGAAAGTAAAAGACCAAAAAGATATTCTGGCTATGTTGCATATCTGACAAAAATGATTGACGCTGAACCATCTACATTCAAGGAAGTTGCGCATCAAGAGGTTTGGAAGAAAGCAATGTAGGAAGAATATCAATCCATCATGAAAAATGGGGTTCGGGAGATCATTCCTAGACCTAGTGACAAATTGATTGTCGCATCTAAATGGATCTATAAGATCAAACATGTTGTTGATGGAAGTATAGACAAGTACAAAGCAAGATTTGTTGCAAGGGGTTTCTCTCAAAAGGAAAGCATTGATTATGAAGAAACCTTTGCACCCACAGCAAGGTACACTACCATTAGTTGTTGGTTTCATTGGCTACTACAGTGGGGTGGAATATCCATCAAATGGATGTTAAGACCGCATTTTTGAAGGGGAACATTGATGAGGAAGTGTACATTGAACAACCCAAGGGCTTTGAAGTTAATAACAGGGACTCTCATGTTTGCAGACTTAAGAAGGCTCTATATAGTTTGAAGCAAGCACCTAGGGCATGGTATGCAAGGATGGATGCATATCTACTTAGAATTGGGTTTGTGAAGAGTTTTGCTGATCCGAACCTCTGCATCAAGGTCGTAAATAATGAGCTTGTCATTATTCTACTATATGTGGATGATCTATTCATCACAGGTGTAGAGCGAAGAATTCAAGAATGCAAGGAGATGTTGGCAGCCAAATTTGAAATGAAGGATCTAGGAGTAATGCACTAGTACCTAGGTCTAGAAGTATGGCAGAGACCTGGGGAGATATATTTGGGGCAAGGAAAGCACATCAACAAGTTATTGCAGAAATTCTCGATGATGGATTGCAAGCCGATGACTACTCCTATGATGACCAACCTCAAGAAGTTGAGGGGATCTGACTCTAGTCTCATGGATCCTACCTCATATCGACAGTTGGTGGGTTCCCTAATGTATCTGGTAAATAATAGGCCAGATATATGTTTTGCAGTGACATTCTTAGTTAGTTTTAGTTGGAGCCTTGTCATGATCACTAGATAACTGCTAAACATATATTGAGGTATCTTCGTGGCACTATACATCACTGCCTAAAGTATGATAGTAAGGAAGTCAAACTAATTGGCTTCACAGACTCTGGTTGGGGTGGCAGTGAGACCGATGGAAGGAGCACTACCAGAGGATGTTTTTAGTCTGGGAGCTTCTATGATCTCATGGATGATTAGGAAGCAAGATCCCGTTGCTTTAAGTAGTGCTAAGGCAGAATAACGGAGTTCATCCAGGATGAACTACGTCTCCGGGCCCCGTTGCCGAGATGGTGTAGGCCGTTGCATTAAGTGCTGTCAATAGTGATGATATACATAAGTGGTGATGTCGCTATCATACAAGGGAAATGCCCTCATGCAGGAGTGGCTCCAAGAGATGTTCTGCTACAGGAACTCTCAGTCAAAAAGGGCTCCTATCAGTATGACTCAAACTCATGCATGATGATAATGAACATCTCGCCAACATGGCATAAAAGGGATTTCAATGCAAACATACATGGCGACACATGAGTATCCCATCAACATAACGACAAAGGGATCTCAAATGAAACATGACGAATCATGACAACAAGTACATCCCACAAATGATTCTGCATCACATCAAGCAGGAATCATGAAAGCATGTAAGAAACAAGATCCCACATCAAACATCAAACAGGGATCTGTGCAGCACAATGCATAGCAAAAAGAAGTACATGAACACACTGCATATACCTCAAATCCTGGGGCCATCTGAAGAAATGGATGTCACACTGTTGAAGCTGGCTGTATCATCAATCTCGTGGCGTCGGATCTCATGGAATGACTGCTCGCACGTTGACTGTTGACACCTGCACTCGCTTTGAAAAGTGGCTGAAAAATGAAATGGGCAAATGGAAAATCTAAATGCACCATCAAATTTGTGGCGTCGAATGGTGCAAAATTGATTGTCAAATTTCTGAATTCCAAGAAAGTGGAAATCTGGGGCTCAAAGAATCTTTTAGATTCCCCCTAGATTCCTCAAAGATTCCCTCCTCCAGGTCCTTTGCAAATCTGCTGCTCAGATCAGGAAACTGACCGCGCCATCGGGTTTGTGCCGTTGAGAGGTGTAAGATCGACATAAAATTTGTCCAATTTGGACACTGCAAAAATTTCACCCTCTTGAAAATTTCGCGCAATCATGGTTCCACCTGCAATAAATTAATTAAAAAAATTACAGTCTCGGTTTCCGTGCCTGCTCTTAGTTCTTCCATGCTTGGGCGCACTGATGAAATGAGGGTTTATATAAATTTTTGGGTGGATTGTTCAATGTGGGTTGGTTGGCATAGTGGCAACTTTAGGAATTTGTTGAGGAGGGGTCGAGGGATCAAATCCCACCTCTCCTTAATTGCCCCACGTAATATTTTTTGGTTAAGTTTGGGGTGGTGGGTCCACTGTTTTGGGTGGCCCGCCCCCATTTCCGTCAGCATTTACGGTTCATATAGAAGGTATGGAGGGCGGCAAGGTTGACAGCGCACGCCCCCACTGATTAGTAGTGATGTGTAAAGGGTGTGGAGGAGCGGCAGGGTTGACATCGCGCGACCCACCATATTTAGAGTTTGTTATATGAGGGCTCCAGGGGTGTCGGGGTCATGGCTGCCCACCCCTTAATTAAATATTATTTTGTTTTTATAGTTTTGGGATGCGATGACGGTGGCGGGCGTCATGGCCTGCCATCATTTTTTTTTATATATTTTTTTGATTTAAAAATTAATAGTCATTTTAAAAAATTCGAAAAATGACCAAGGAGACAAATTAAACACGCCGCAAATTCGCCGGGAGTTGGCCGGATTCCGTCCGCCAGAAAGCTTCCAAATTGTGTCTCCATTAACCTTGCCCAGTCAGCGAAAGTCAACCAAAACTTTGACTGGCTCATTCTCCCTCATACGAGCTCAGATTGACGAACCATTCGCACTGCTGCGATCAGGACGATGAGATCTACGCTTTGGTCTTGGTTCGAAAGCATTCTGATCACTTTGATTTTTGTGCTCTCATAAGCCCTCTGTCTTGTGTGTGTCTCTGGAGCCACTTGGATCAACCCTCCCCACTGAGAAGCTTTTGGTCCTCCAAAAGCATGAAAAACAATTTGCAACCTTTCTGTACCTTGTTTGCATCACAAGCGTCCTGAAAGGTCTCGCTTCCATTTCCTTCACCTTTGTTCTTCGAAGCCTTAAGCGATGAGCTGACACTTACAACGTATAGTACATTGTTTTGCAAATTACATGCTTGACTTTCATGACCCACTAATGATCCAAGCATCCCACACTTGGCACGAGTTTATAACACATACTCGGTGGTCAAGTTTACATCAAGATGGACTCAATACCCCAGCTATGAAAACAAGGTCAACATATCATTGTTGCTCCAACAAGTGATGAAAAACACGTCATCACTGCAACACATGATTTACAACAACAAGGCCAAACACTATTTTCGCTTTGACAAGTGATGGAAACACGACATCACTTTCACAGTTTATCATGCAACTCAAAATAAGACCATACATCATTGTTGCTTAACAAGTGATGGAAAACACATTATCAATTTTTACATTTTAAATTGCAACAAATGATTTACAAAAGCATGACCATGACAAGCTAACATATCTAGAAACCATTTTTCACTTATCAAGGTGAATGGGTCGCTTCCTTGTGGTGGTTTTGCTTGTCGAACAATCGTTTCATCTGGTTCATGCACTGACACTTTGTCTTTAAGGCGCTGCTCTGGATGGAGCCTCCAACAAGTGGCTCTTTGATGGCCACCTCTGTTGCAATGATTGTAATACATCTTCTTCCTCTAGATCTTCTTTACATGTTTCTTTACCTGTTGTTGAGAGGGCCTTTCATGCCTCCTCCTTTTGTGTGCTGCTATTCTTTTCTAATGCTTAGAAAATGTATGGTTATGTAATCCACAAAAGGTACATGTTTTTCGATTCCATGATTTACGCTCATCATTAACAACATGATTACAATCAAAATGAACATTCGAATATTGAAATTGGTTGTACCTTTCCTTGCTGTCTCTGGTGTAAGTATGGCGATGAGAGTTTGTCTTAGCTCTTTCCCTGCAATGGAAACTGCCATGGGACGATGGTGATGTGTTCCCATCATTCTCTTTCCTCGACGATTTCAACGATGTCTCGGAAGAATCTGACACCTTCGAGCATTCTCCCTCGGTGTATCTCAAGCCTGCAAGTTGAGGTCTCTGCAGAACCTCCAGTGGTTGAGTTATGCCTTGGTTATTAACACCAAGTTCTTTTTCCTCCTCACGCCTCGTCCTGGTAAGGAGCCTCATGTTTGTCCCTGTAATTGGTATCTCCACATCTCCAACAAAAATCATACTATGTGAAGACGCAACCGAAAGGAAATCAACATCTTTTACCTCCTCTGTCGATTTAGAAAGAACTGATGAGGGTTGCTCATCTTCTATTATTGGTGGTTCGCTAGCTGTCTCGGTGCATTCCCCAACTTCCTTTCTGACATACCCAAGTCCTGTTTGACGGGGTAATTCCTCCACTTTGATGGGGTTGACAATGCCTTGGCCATTAATGCCCAAGCCATTTTCTTCATACCCCATTTTCTTCAACAGTTTGGAGCCAATTCCTGTGGTATGACTTTCAAAAACAGCGAAATCATCATTAGGACACATACATGAATTCAGAGAACTACTTCTCACATGGGTCACGCTGCAGCTTTTCCAAGGCCTCGTCCTTTGCTTGTAGCTATCGTAGTATGACTTTCAAAAACAGCGAAATCATCATTAGGACACATACATGAATTCAGAGAACTACTTCTCACATGGGTCACGCTGCAGCTTTTCCAAGGCCTCGTCCTTTGCTTGCAGCTGTCGTAGCAAACTATGTTTCTCCCCTTTCTCTTCATGTAGACGCATCTTCAATTCAATGTTCTCTGTTTGAAGGTTTTGGTTGTTGTGCTTCAGTTCTTCCAAGGCCTCTTCCGTGGTTTGCAACTGAAGTTGCAATCGCTCCTTTTCCTCAGTCTCTTTCTGTAGAGCATCATACATTATTTCCACCCTCTGGGAAATTTTGAGCATGGTCTCGTACATCGCTTTTTCATTCTCTGTCTCTGCACATTCCATTGTTCACGCTTGCAATTCACATCCACGCAAAGACTACTCTGATACCACTTGATCCGGGTCCGGTTGTGACAAAGGACGCTTCCAAGACCTTTTACTTTGGTGATGTGTTAAATTGCATTTTTAAAAGAACATAAATGAATACATTTGCATGCTATAAAGAAGAGGAACATGACATTCATCAGTGCATGAAAACATAAAATAACAAAACGTTGATAACGGAGTTCGTCCAAGAGGGACTACGTCTCCGGGCCCCGGTGCTGAGATGGTGTAGGCCGCTGCATTAAGTGTTGTCAATAGTGATGATGTACATAAGTTGTGATGTTGCTATCATACAAGGAAATGCCCTTACGCAGGAGTGGCTCCAAGAGATGTTCCGCTACAGGAACTCTTCGTCAAAAAGGACTCCTATCAATATGACTCAAACTCATGCATGATGATAATGAACATCTCGCGAACATGGCATAAAAGGGATTTCAATGCAAACATACATGGCGACACATGAGTATCCCATCAACATAACGACAAAGGGATCTCAAACGAAACATGACGAATCATGACAACAAGTACATCCCACAAATGTTTCCGCATTACATCAAGCAGGAAACATGAAAGCAAGTAAGAAACAAGATCCCACATCAAACATCAAACAGGGATCTGTGCAACACAATGCATGGCAAAAGAAGTACATGAACACATTGCATATACCTCACATCTTGGGGCCATCTGAAGAAAAGGATGTCACACTACTGAAGCTAGCTGTATCATCAATCTCGCAGCGTCGGATCTCATGGAATGACTGCTCACACGTTCACTGTTGACACCTGCACTCCACTTTGAAAAGTGGCCGAAAAATGAAATGAGAAAATGGAAAATCTGAATGCACCATCAAATTTATGGCGTCGAATAGTGCAAAATCGACTGTCAAATTTCTGAATTCTGAGAAAGTGGAAATCTGGGGCTCAAGGAATCTTTTAGATTCCCCCTAGATTCCTCAAAGATTCCCTCCTCCAGGTCCTCTGCAAATTTGCTGCTCAGATCAGGAAATTGACTGTGCCATCGGGTTTGTGTCGCTGAGAGGTGTAAGATCGACATAAAATTTGTCCAATTTGGACATTGCAAAAATTTCACCCTCTTGAGAATTTCGCCCAATCATGGTTCCACTTGCAATAAATTAATTAAAAAAATTACAGTCTCGATTTCCGTGCTCGCTCCTAGTTCCTCCATGCCTGGGTGCATTGACGAAATGAGGGTTTATATAAATTTTTGGGTGGATTGTTCAACGTGGGTTGGTTGGCGCAGTGGCAACTTTAGGAATTTGTTGAGGAGGGGTTGGGGGATCAAATCCCGCCCCTCCTTAATTACCCCATGTAATATTTTTTGGTTAAGGTTAGGGTGGCGGGTCCACTGTTTTGGGTGGCCCGCCCCCATTTCTGCCGGCAGTTATGGTTCATACGGAAGGTGTGGCCCGCCCCTATTTTTGCCGGCAGTTATGGTTCATACGGAAGGTGTGGAGGGTGGTGGGGTTGATAGCTCGCTCCCCCACTTATTAATAGTGATGTGTAAAGGGCGTGGAGGGGCGGCGGGGTTGACAGCGTGTGCCCCACCATATTTGGAGTTTGTTATATGAGGGCTTTGGGGGTGGCAGGGTCATGGCCGCCCACCCCTTAATTAAATATTATTTTGTTTTTATAGTTTTGGGATGCGATGGCGATGGCGGGGGTCATGGCCCGCCGCCATTTTATATATATATATATATATATATATATATATATATATATATATATAATAGCTCGCTCCCCCACTTATTAATAGTGATGTGTAAAGGGTGTGGAGGGGCGGCGGGGTTGACAGCGTGCGCCCCACCATATTTGGAGTTTGTTATATGAGGGCTCTGGGGGTGGCAGGGTCATGGCCGCCCAACCCTTAATTAAATATTATTTTGTTTTTATAGTTTTGGGATGCGATGGTGATGGCGGGGGTCATGGCCCGCCGCCATTTTATATATATATATATATTTATTTATTTAAAAGTTAATATTCATTTTTAAAAATTCGAAAAATGACCAAAGGAGACAAATTAAACAGGCCACAAATTCGCTTGGAATGCGGCCGGAGTTGGTTGGATTCCGTCCACCGGAAAACTTCCAAATTGTGTCTCCATTAAGCTTGCCCAGTGAGCAAATGTCAACCAAAACTTTGACTGGCTCGTTCTCCCTCATACGAGCTTGAATTGATGAACTGTTCACACTGCTGCGATCAGGACGATGTGATCTACACTCTGGTATTGGTTTGAAAGCATCTGATCACTTTGATTTTTGAGCTCCCATAAGCCCTCTTTGTCCTGTGTGTGTCTCTGGAGCCACCTGGATCAGAAACCCCTATTGCAATATCTAGTTTACTATCTCCTACTTGTTATTTACATTAACAAGTTATTTAAATACATAAATATTGAAGTAAACACAAATGCAACCTTCACAGATATACAAATCATGCATTGAAGTAAACAGAAACAATAACACAAGGGACACTGTTATTTTTGGACAATCGTCCCCGGAAAAACCCAATTAAGGAAAACTAGTGCAGCATATATGAGGGTTTTATTATTAAGAAAATTCTGAATACAACTAGGGTGCTAGAAATGGCTCACCTTTCAGAGAATTTCCTTGGCAGTAGAACCTCTCTCCGAGCACAGATATTTCAGCAAATCAGCAACCGGATGAACAACCCCATAGTGACTCTGGCTACTCCTTGTGTTGGACAGCGAAAGTTGCTCCAAGCACTCCTCTGGAACTGCGTCACCCTCTTTGGAACTGCATCACCCTCTCCCGGCTAATCTGCTCTCAATCTGCCCTACAGACTTCCTCAGCGTAACCTCTTCAGCCCAGTGTCGGCCTCTACAGCCCTTTGTGTTGTCTGCATCAGCCTTTGCGACTTTCTGCAGCTTTTTGCATCAGCTTCTGCGTCCTCTGCCTCTGCCTCTGTAGCTTCTACGTCCTCTGCGTTGGCCTCCTTAGCCTCTGCATCAACCCTCCTAGGCTCTGCGCTGCCTCTTCCGACTCTTTGTTGCCTCTCTGATATGTATTCTTCAGCCTTGGATCGAAATCCCTTGTTGAACTGCCCCTCACTGCAACTGATCTCTAACTCGATTTCCTCAACAAACCCAACCCCAGAAAATCGAATTCTTGATCTCTCTTGGTGTATCTTCAACTGACCCTCAAGCCTCCTCTTATACTTTTCCTGTTGACGATTCAACGACCGAGATTAAGTCCCTAATCAACACCTAAGATTAGATCTCGCTTGATCTTCTTTATTTAGAACTTTCTCACCCATATTATATTAATACACATTAATATTTTAATTTTCATAAGTTTAGACTTAGGGTCTCATTAAAAATATTAATTTTTTTAATATCTATTCATCCAGGTGGAATTTCTCCAAACAATTTCTGGGTCTTGGAGATCTCACGTGCGTTAGCCTCTCCACCAATTTTTATGGGTAGAGCACATCCGATGCTACCAAAAATCAACAGGTCAAAGTTGTCGTAGTTGCTGTGGTTAAAGATGCCATGGTCGAAGTTGCCATGGTTTTTGTGGTCGAAGTGTTGATTTATTGGGATTGGACAAATAGAGCTTGTTGAAGTCTTCTCTTGAGAAAAAAATAGGGCAGAGTTGGAGAACCTTTGAAGAACTTATGAGCAATCTTTGAAGGAGTATCATTAGGAATTCCTTGAAGTATAAATTGAAGACTTGTTGAGCACTATTGAGGCTTGTTGAAGGGACATTGAAGACCTAGGATTGTGTTGAGATTGAAAGGCTATTTTGAAGCTTTAGTCAAAGCGTTGTTGAAGACCCCTTGAAGTCAAAATTAAGCAGCTTGATGAGGATATTGTGAAGACATATTTAGAAATAATTATTGAAGACTTAAGCCAATATTGAAGGCACCCTTAAAGATCATAATGCACTGATTGAAGGTCCTCATTATGAGACCTTGAAGATTTTGTTTGGGTCACATGAAGAGTTGTGGAGAAACCTTCTGAGAAGACAAAGTTGTCATTGATGAGCTAAGTTCTTTGGAGATTGTTTGAAGGGATTGTTAAAGGTGAAGATATTGTCTGGGATTGTTGCAGAAGATATTGGGAGCCGTGAAGAATCATTGAACTTATCTTGAGGAATTGACGTTGTGGGTTGGAGCCCTAGAGGATAGGAGTCCTCAAGAAGACTAGGTTGGAGCTTGTACCAGTGAGAGGTTGGAGCCCTAGAGGTTGGGGCCTCATAAAGACAAGGTTGGAACCTTGGGGAAGATAGGGTTGGAGCCTTGTGAAGTCCAAGTCGGTGCTCGACAAAGTATAGGTTGGAGTCTGGTGGATTGGAGATTGGTGTCTTCATCTAGGGTTGGAGCCCTAATTATTATTATACTCAATTTATTGTAAAAATAGGATTGGATTCCTCGATATATCTGATTAATAGAATTATTTATTTTATTGTTCATTTTGTGTTCAATTTATAAATGATCTAAAAATGGTAAAATAACAATTGTAAAAGAAATATTGATTCACCCCCCCAGTATTTCCAACAATTGGTATCAGAGCCATTACCTTCACTCAAAACCTAATAGCTTGAAGGTAGATCCTTAGAACACAAATGGCAAAGCCAAGGAAGAAAGCCTCCAATCCTTCTAAAGATGTCCCTTCTTCAACCATGAAAACAAAAGATAATCAGATTGGGAAAGCTCCATTGTTCAATGGAAACTTTGATATGTGGAAGGAAAGAATGGAGAATTTTTTAATGTCTCAAGATTTTGAAGTCTAGGAATCAAGGATTATTGAAAGCACGATGGAAGAAGAATACAAGAAATATAATGCAAGAGCGATAAAAGCAATCTTGTGTGGGCTATCAGATCCTATAAAGGCCAAAGTGGAAAAATGTTCATCGGCAAAAGGTATGTGGGACAAATTTCAAGATCTTCACTCAAAAGGAGCATTGACTATGATGTCTAATCAAGAAGATGATGGAAAGCAATAAGGAAATCTAGAACCCATAAAGGAAGTTGAAAACAAGAATGAAGACATCAAGACCAAGGAGGACCTAGAAGATGAAGAAATTGAAGATGATACCAAAGAAGATCTCAAGGCAAAACTTGTAGCTGCCCTAGAAGAGATTAGCAGTTTGAAAAAGGAAAATGAGGATCTCAAGATGGTGACCATGACCTTTACCAGACAAGGAAGGAAGTTGATTTTTTCAAGTTTCAAGTACAAGAAAAGGATGAGGAGCTCACCAAGCTTAAGGAGGAATTTCATCAAAACAAGAAAAGGCATCATGAAGAAGTCATATCCATGACAAATCAATTGGATAAAGCAAAGAAAAAGGAAGACACTTTGTCAAGCCATCTTGAACAAAGACACAAGGACTTGAACAAACTTGAAGTAAAAATTGATCAATACAAGGAAGAGGTCTCCTCCCTTAAATCCCAACTAGAAGAAGCAAAGAAACAAGCACAAGGAGCTGAAAAGGTGATGGAAGCTTTGGCACTCCTAGAAGGACAAGTCGATGAAGCAGAAAAGGAAAGAAATGCCATAACATGCCAACTGCAAGAAAAAGATGAAGAGATCTCCAAATTAAAATTAGATGTCATCTCACCTAAGGCCCAATAATGTGAAGCAACAAGAATGAAGGAAGAAATGGAGAACCATCTAGCAAAAAAGGATGAAGAATGCAAGATGATGAAAGAAGAAATTGATCTTGTAAGGAAAGAAATTGATCATCTCAGCAAATGTCTAAAGAGCTGTCAAACCATAGATGACATCCTAAGTCATCAAAGATCTCCTCTTGATAAATCAGGTCTTGGTTATGCAGGTGAACCCTCAAACAGAAATGATGCAAACCCTAATGCTTCAAACAAAAAGGATGTGGAGAAGCTTGGAAGAAATATTGATGCCCCAATTCTTGCAAAAGCAAGAAGAAGAATCAAGATGACATTGGAAGAAACCCTACTCCAAGAAGATATGCAAATAGTGTCAAGAAAAGAGGCAATAAATTTGATCAAAGGATCCCAAGACAGAATGACCTTAGGAGTGCATGAAGACAATCTCCGTCCTCCAGGTACCAAAGTATATCTTTTGGTTATTGCTATTCTCGTACAAATTTTGGGCATATGGCAAAGGATTGTAGGGCATATCACAAGGACAAAAATCATGGTCGCCATCAGCTCCCTAGAAGCAGCTTTGCAAGAAGAAATCATGCATCCTCATCTATGAACAAAATGTAATGATTCAATTGCCATAAAATTGGACATATAGCTTGCAATTGTAACTTGACTTGGGTCCCTAAACAAGCTAAAAACTTGACTACCAAGCAAGAAAGGAAAGTTACACAAGTATGGAGAAGGAAGCAAATTGGATTCTGGAAAATTTAGTTAATTGACACTAGAGGGGATTAAATATTTTTTTCACCATCTAATATTTTAGCCATGGTGTCTAAGTATGAGGGAGCATGCACTAAAATATTTTTTACATAAGATTTTTTACAATTCAACCCTCAAGGGGGAATACTCGTTCGGTTTAGACCCTCAAATTACATACCCAATTTTACGAAACAATATGATCTAGTAGACCAAGTGATTTGTAATAAAATAGTTTAGCCAGTTAGCTTAAATTATTCCCATATCACTTTTACATAAGACTCGATTAAAACACTAAGACTCACCTAAGACTTTGACGAAGAATTCCACCTTAGCTTTGGGGTGAGGTTGGAGGGAAAATCTCTGTCGATCATTCGTGTTTAGAAACACAAATGAATCAGTGAGACAAAAAACCTCATAGGATGAAATTATCTCCAAAATAATAGGCTTACCTAGGTTGTTACATACATTCATGGTCTTACTCGCATCATTTACATTAAAAATTTGCAGAATGGGTTTACAATAACATAGTGTTGATGGCTGGTGATCTCGAACCTTTGAAGAAAAATATGGTACATCTCTTTCCTCGGAACTTTGACAAAATGAGTACAACATTTCCTAAAGTTAATTAGTGCTGATAATTCTGAAGTGCTACTGTTGATTTTGGTTATTTGGAATTTAACATTCGTTTGTATTGTCTTAAGTTATAAGAATTTTGCACTTAAATCACTCACATATCTAAGCTCTAGATCATCTAATCTTGCTTCAATCATTCATGTCATTTTTGCATTAGAATCTAATTGACATTGTGGTTGAATCATTATTGAATAAGTGTTCTAAGTGTTGAAGAATCTAGGGCAATTAGATGTAGTGTGATTCTTTTTTGACTTGATAACAATTTGTGGAGTATTTTTCCAATTTGTCTTTGTTAACTTAATCTTTTTCTTCTTATTAATGCATGTGTGTGTACTTCATCAAACTGCTACCAAAAGCATAAGAACAAGAACACAAGATGTTGACTCTCTGCCAGGGCCAAAACCTCTCTTCTCTTGAGAGGAAAACCCTTCAGTAAGTTTATCTTATTGAAGCTTCTTATTGATCAATGCCAAACCCTAGACCCTTGATAAGAATATCCTCCAAGCACAAGTCAATTCCTTCTTTCTTCCCTGCACTTTGTTTTCCGACACTTTGTCCTACTTCTTCCGGCACTTCGTTCCCCGACACTTCATCCTCCTTCGTTCTTTGACTGGAGATAGACCTAGCTTATGTGAGCTCTAGATGAAATGCTTCTCTTCTATACTTAGTGATATTCTTTACCGATGTAGGCACCTCCCTTCTTTCAACCAAACAAGATCCTTCTTGAGATGTAGATGAAAACTTGGTGTGACTGTACAACAGTCCTAGTTCTTCGCACATGTGGATGGTTTACTTGTATATTATGCTCCTTTGATCTTCTCTTAGATGGGTCTTTCCTTTGTTTGAGTAGAAGGCCTTATAGGCCTGACTTACTAGCCCAAACAATGATAGATATGAGACTGTGATATCTCTGCTGTTATGACTGTAGAGATGACTCTGTTTCTCGCATGTGTGACTGTTTTTGAAACAAAAATCTTCTGATATGCAGAAATAGATATATAAATATTTTATTAAAAAGATGAATTACAGATGATGTTGATTACAAATGGGGTTCCTGGCTTATATACTGCCATGGACACCCTTTGGGGAAAGGGCATGATCTTATGATCGTGCCCTTTCGTCTAATTTAACTAAAAATTAAATAATAAACCTAATCTAACTAATTTTTACATAACATTGCCTTCCTCTCGAAAGAATGCTTTGTCCTCAAAGCATATGTAATGACGGATGTTGTTGACAAAATGCTTCATTCTCCCAAGAAGCTTCTTCTTCGGGTAAGTCCTTCCACTTGATCAGATATTCCTTGATAGTACGATATCGAAGCTTTCTTTCTCTAGTAGACAAAATACCTTCTGGTTCTAAAATGACTCTTCCCTCATCATCTAAGGATGGAAGTGTTGTTTGCGCTGTTTGATTGTTACCTAGTGCCCTTTTAAGGCAAGATACGTGGAAGACGTTGTGAACACGACTTGTCTCTGGAAGGCTTAAACCATACGCAACTTGGCTAATCTTTTTGTTGATCTGATAAGGTCCATAAAACTTTGGTGCCAATTTGTTTTTTCCTTTTTGTTTTAAGGATAATTGTTTGTATGGTTGGAGCTTAACAAATACCCATTCTCCAACTTCAAACTCTCTTTCGGTTCTGTTACGGTCTGCTTGTTGCTTCATATGATTCCTTGCATTATTCAGGTTTTCTTTTAATATTTGGACGATTTTTTGGGTTTCTTCTAGTTGATCTTTAACAGCGGGTAGATTTGTCTGGACAATAGCTAGATCCTTCCATTTCGGGGGTTCATACCCATATAGAGCTTGAAATGGCGTCATTTTTGCTGATGTATGATAAGTGGAATTATACCACCACTCAGCAAGATGTAACCATTGAGCCCATTTATTTTGTTTTTCTGTAGCGTAGCAACGTAGGTAGGCCTCCAAACATTTATTGACAACCTCTGTTTGGCCATCTGTTTGAGGGTGATAAGCGGAACTCATATTTAGGTAGGTTCCTATATGGCTGAACAATTCCTTCCAGAAATTACCCTTGAACTTGGCATCTCTATCACTCACAATGACTTTCAGAAAACCGTGTAACTTATATATATTTTTGCAAAATATTTCAGCGATTTCTTTTGCTGAGTATGACTTCTTTATTGCCATAAAGTGAGCATATTTGGTGAGTCTGTCGACTACTACGAAAATCTTGTCCTTGCCTTCAGATACTGGTAATCCTTCAATAAAGTCCATCGAGATTTCTTCCCATTTCTGATTTGGAATGTTTAAGGGGTGAAGTAATCCTGGTGTCGTAATATTTTCGCTTTTATTCCTTTGACATGTGTCACATTCTGCTACATACTTCTGAATATCACGATTCATTCCCTTCCAAAAGAAGGATTGACGTGCATTGTAGTAAGTCTTAAAGAATCCTACATGTCCAGCTGACGGTGAGTCATGTAATTCCTTGAGTATCTTAAACTTAAACTTGGAATTTGTATTTAGATAGATTCTTCCCTTATACCATAGGATATCATTCTTCCACTCAAATTTTGAGTTGTTGGGAAGGTTATTGATTATTGCCGTTATTTCTGGATCCTTGGCATACTCACTCCGAATTTCGTTAAGCCACTCAGGGGCAGCAACCTAAATTGCAAGTAGTGTTGGTTCTTCATTTTTCCTGGATAAGGCATCTGCTATTACATTGTCTTTACCTCTTTTATGCAATATTTCCAAGTCAAAAGCGGCAATTTTTTCAATCCATTTTTGTTGTTCTTCGGAAAGTGTTTTTTTTTGAAGGAGATGCTGGAGACTGTTATGGTCTGTTCGAATAGAAAACTTACTTCCCAAAAGATATTGCCTCCACTTAGCTAGTGCGTGCATGATAGCGAGCATTTCTTTGTTGTATGTGGATTTGAGGTGTTCTCTTTTGTTGAGCTTCCTACTTTCAAAAGCTATTGGCTGTCCTTGTTGCATTAATACTGCACCTATACTGAATCTAGAAGCATCACACTCAACGATAAATGGTTTAGAAAAATCTGGTGTTGCTAATACGGGAGCATTAGACATAATTCCTTTAATTTTCAAAACACCTTCCTGCTTCCTTATCCCATAGAAATGAATTCTTCTTTAAAAGATTTGTTAGAGGTGCAGTTATATGTGCATAGTTTTTAATAAATCTTCGGTAATATCCAGTCAAACCTAAGAACCCTCTTAGCTTTGATATATTAGCAGGTTTGGTCCATTCTTTTATAGCTTTGATTTTGTTAGGGTCCACCTTTACACCTTCATGGGATATAATGTGTCCAAGGTATTCTACTTCTTCCTTTCCGAAGGTGCATTTGGATTTTTTTGCGTAAAATTGGTGTTCTTTAAGTAGTGTAAGAACTTTGTCCAAATGTTGCAAGTGCTCCTTCCAAGTTTTACTGTAAATTAGAATATCGTCAAAGAATACTAATACAAACTTTCTAAGATGTGGGCGAAATAATTCGTTCATAGTTGCTTGAAACGTTGCTGGTGCATTGGTTAATCCAAACAGCATTACTTTAAATTCATAGTGACCTTCGTGTGTTCGGAATGCCGTTTTTGGTATGTCCTCTAATCTGATTCTAATTTGATAGTAGCCTGATCTTAAGTCCAATTTTGAGAAATACCTTGTGCCATGTAGCTCATCCAACATTTCGTCGATAAAGGGGATTGGAAACTTGTTTTTAATTGTTATTTTGTTTAATCCCCTATAGTCAATACATAGCCTGAATGACCCATCTTTTTTCCTTACCAACACTATTGGAGCAGCGTAAGGACTTTTACTTTTCGAGATGATTCCACACTTTAAGAGGTCTTGGATTAATCTCTCGATTTCTGTTTTTTGGTGATGTGGATATCGGTATGGCTTGATGTTGACCGGGTTTGATCCTGCCTTGACTTCTATTGTATGCTCAATTTCCCTATTAGGTGGCATCTTCATAGGTAGGTCTTGAAATACTTTTTCATGTTTCCTAATTAGATCTTGTATCTCTGGTGACTCTTCACTGGTCATATTTGCAGATAATATTTCTAACTGATGACATTGTACTACATAAGCGGGTGCTCCTTTTCGAATCATCTTCATCATCTGTGATGATGATACGATTTGATTTTCTGGTGCTTGGAATCCGTGTAATTTGTACTTCTGACCTCCCCATTTGAATTTTATAAATTGTACTTGGTGGTTGGCGGCATAAGTACCTAAAGTTCGTAACCACTGAATACCTAAGACTACATCTACTCCTCCTAATGGTACTATGAAAAACGGAGCCTCTAAACTGAAGTCTTGAATCTGCAATTTAACCTTATGGCATTTCCCCACCTTTTCAATCTTCTTACCATCTGCTACCATCACCTTCATGTTTGGTAAGGGAAATGAAAAAATATTGAGTCTCTTTGCCACAGTTGCATCCAAAAAATTGTGTGTGCTACCAGAATCAATGAGAACCACCACGTTGTTCTTCTTTATGTGTCCTTTTAACTTTAAAGTCTGAGGTTGTGATATACCTGTCATAGCTGATAATGACACTTGCGGAATACTTTCGTCATCTAATTCTGGTGAGAATTCTGGGGCATCTTCTGTTTCTTCAATGTCAGAATCTTCACTGTTTGAATCATTGGTTGCTTCACAATTATATAGGTTCTTTGGTTCTTTTCCCTTAGCACACCTATGTTTGGGGTCCCACTTTTCACCACAGCGCTTGCATTTACCCTCTTTTATCCTTTGTGTTTCCACATTAGATTTTTCATCTTCACGACGATGTGGTGGAACATATCTTGTATTTTTTGCATCCGCATACTGAGGTGTTCTTCGTCTTGAATATGTATTTCCGGATTTTGACCAAAATATTTGTTCGAATTTCTTTTCGGCTGTTTTTACTTTTCGTCTTGCTACTTCTATTGATGAAATGTCATGCATCTCAAGTTCTACTTGTAAATGGGTTTTGAGTCCTGAGATGTATGACTGAATTAGACGAGATTCTGATAACCCAGTTACTCGTGTTACTAAGGTCTCCCATTCTTGAGTGTATTCGTCCACACTTCCTTTTTGTCGTAATTTGATGAGTTTTGAAAATAACTCTTCTTCCTTTACACCTTGGAATCTTTTAAAGAATGCATCTTTAAATTTCCTCTAGCTAATGACGTGTGTTGTCTTTTTCCACCACATATACCATTTATATGCTTCTCCCTCCATTTTCATGGATGCATGCCTGAGCTTTTCGTCATCGTCATTGATGTCATATATCTCAAAGTATTCTTCTGCCTTATTTATCCATGCAACATTGTTTTTTTCGTTTCCATCGAATTTAGGCATCTCGACTTTTGCCCTTCGCTGGTATGTTGCTAATGGTTGAGCAAAAAAAGGGTGTTGATTGGTAATGTTATCCCGGAGTTGCTTGTTTGTAAAAGCTGTGTTACTCACTTCTTGGTGGGGTGTTGCTGATTTCCTTGGGGATTCAACTTTTTCATGAGAGTCAGTGGACTTTGTTGAATCTGATGAGATGTGTTCTTGATTCTCTTCATTTTCTTTTAGTAGTTGTTCGGGTGTACAATTCATCTTTTTACACAGAAGTTTCAGCATTGTTACAGCATCTCTGATATGTACTTCTGTTTGGACATGTTGATTTTCCATCTTTGTTTCTATTCGGTTTGTCGTATCGTGAAGACTTTTGATTTCATCATCTTGCTCCCCAAGCTTGATCTGGAATTCATTTAATCTTTTACTGACTTTGTCATGGTTGTTATTTATCTTATGCTCCGAATCCAACAATTTTGTCTGAAAATCCGCCATTGTCATTGTCGACATCGAGCGGGTTTGCGGGGGCGTGTATTTATCTTCCTGCTTAAGTTGTTGTTGTTGTTTTTTTTTAATAATTAAATTAAATTAATTTAATAATTTAATTTAATTAATTATTTTTTTTTAAATAATGTTATATTTAACTTTATAACTTATAATTAAATTATAGTTATGTATTATATATAACTTACATATATATATATATAGACATTTAATTATATATGTAATATTTAAACGTATGTTATATAATTTGAAAACGGACAGTTACGTTCACCCCAATACGTCACGACCAATGCTTCCAGCGGATATTACCGCAGAACCCGGGCAAATTTCAGCGTGCGTACCAATTGAGGAACGATAACTTACGCCTGGAAAACGCAGATTTGGATCGGATACACTCTGCAGATGCGACGGATAGCGGATGGCAGAACAGGGAGCGGGATTGTGACAACGCGTATTATGGTTTGCAGTGGCAGTGGATCACGAAAAAAAACGACTGCGTTGGAAGGGTATGCCAAATGTAACAGATAAAAGACAGTCGGAAGAATAGTGAGCGTGGAGGGATGAAGATAATGGTGGTTGAACAGTGTTGCAGGCGGCAGGATCGATGCTCTGATACCAGATGAAACAAAAATCTTCTGATATGCAGAAATAGATATATAAATATTTTATTAAAATGATGAATTACAGATGATGTTGATTACAAATGGGGTTCCTGGCTTATATACTGCCATGGACACCCTTTGGGGAAAGGGCATGATCTTATGATCGTGCCCTTTCGTCTAATTTAACTAAAAATTAAATAATAAACCTAATCTAACTAATTTTTACATAACAGTTTTTCACCCTAAAAACAGTCCTTTTGACTTCAGTCTTGACTTATTCTCTTTTGCTGCACTAGAGGCTCCTCAAACTTGTCTTCTCTTCACCTTTGCTTGGCCATCCTTCTTCGTTGATTTCAGAGGTAAGTGCTTGACTTTATGAGGGAGTGGACAACCTCTATATATAGAGGACTGTCCCTCCTTTAGGCCGACTTGTAGGCCAACTAGAAGATTGCAGGCTGACTTGACATATTTAGCTCAGATTGCTTCTTTGGTGGTGTCACATGCTTGGAGGAGACTTTGACTTTGGTTGGAGGTATTCTCTTGACTCTAATACATAATCATACATGGTGTAACATGCCCATAAGGCCTTCAACATTTTCTTTTGACTATTTGACTCACCTATAGCTCTTAACATGTGCTAGACCTATTTCAATGAGCAAAAAACTCATTGACAAATAATATAAGAATAATATTTCTTTTCTTGAATAAATACAAATATCAAAAGTACATTTATGGAGACCAAACCTAGTTACACTTTCTTCAACACTAAGTTAATATTGTGATCTTTTATAATTTTAAGAAGCTTGGTGATTGTATCATTTATCTTGTGGATTTGACATTGGCACTTTCTTGGTTGTAAAATTGCATTTTGATTCACAATTTCTCTTGAAGAATTATCGTAACTTAAGTACTTAAACCTTAAGCAAATCTTAACTAAGAATTTCACTCATAATAACTGCATAAGCATTCTAGGCTTGATTTGCATTTACCTCTAAGCATAAGCTTGGTTGATAGATTTCTAGGACAACCCTTTCTCATCTAGCTTGAGGGATTCAACCCTTTTTAGTGGTTAACACAATGACCTTGCAATCGTTAGAGCCACAGTGTATGTAGGTTAGTTGATCATTTTAAGCAACAATTGTCTATCTGGTTACTTGTTCTTGATTTGTAATAAGCAAGAATTTTCACTCCATAAGGCACTGGTCTCATTTCTAAATCTAATCGAATCCTTAAGTCTTTTTAAATTAAACCGAGTAGCTAGGCCACTCAACTGTGTCTCCCGGATAAGCTGGTTCCCAACTTGTCTTTCATTGTCTCATTTTCATAGGGTCTACCCCCATAGCCTGTTGTTAGGAGACAACTAGGACAAAGAGGTCGAGGATTAGGGTGACAACCCCCGACCTGCGCAGTTGTCGTGGTGCCTGCACAATCTGAGCGACAACAAAGTCAAATGGTCGTGACCCTTGATGGAGCCAACTTGATCTTATGAAGGGCCGACCTGCCTTTTTAGGGGCAATAATAATTTAAATTTAAAAATTAATTTTCCTTCTCTTTGAAGCCGACATGAAGAACATGTATTACATATATTTGGAGGGCTAAAATATCAATTATGAAGACCGACCATGGCTACAAAAATAGAACATTTTATTATTTTAAGTTTTTCCATAAGCTAATAATGTTGTAAATGCACATGGTTAATTTCATTTCAGCAGTACAATACACTTGGTATCATTGCAAGCACCAATATTCACTCTAAAAGCACCTTAGATTCGTACTAACTCTTGCATATTTCACAAGCATAAAGAACCATTGAGAGTATTGGGCTTGAACCTCCTTGTGAGTCTGCTCTCATTTCCACTTCAACATGTTCTACTTGGACAATCTTGGACTAGCAATATTGAGCTCTTTGTGAACTTGAGCTTTAGGAGTTTCGTTCACCTTAAAGACCTTTGGACTTTCACTTTAATGTTGAGTGAGTTGGCTAAGTGAGGTTGGCCTGAGCTAAGTCCCTTCACCCTATACTCAAATGGATAGGCTTACATTGACACAGGGAGCCTCCTTTGTCTAGAATTTCCATAGTTTGGAGCGTGGAGAAAATCACCAAGGTGGCAATGGGTGATTTGCTTGCTAGTACTCTTTGGCTCTACCCAAGAAAGGTTAGGACTTTTCCTTGTAGGGAGAGATTGAGAGATAACAGGAACATACTTATATTTTGAAGATAAAGGAGCAGAATGTTAGGGAAGAAAATACTGAATACTTCCTAGGTATTGGCACCTTCATCATATCCCTTTCCAAGTACAATGTTGTTCTACAGAAAATTTGACAGCAAGATTGCAGAACAGGATTTTTGCCAGGTGATCAGCATATATAAGGTTAAGTGGTGTTTATGAGATTCCTGTTTATCAAGCTTTGATCTCAACGGCATGTGTATAGGAACATATAGTTGAATATCCTTTGGAAGCAGACAAATGGTGAAAGTGTTTCTATAATGATAATGCTCTGTTGTCTCTGTTCTCTAGGTTTTCTTTTTGACTTCAATTAATCTGTATATAGTCTCTTGAAATGTTGCACTTTTCTAGTCTTTTGATTTGTATATCATTTATCTTTTGTTATTTCATTGATGCTTTTCTTGTGGAAATGCAGGTTTTTGCAATGGCTGTGTTCAGATGTGACATTGTATTGCTTATATGTCCTATTGGTTTACACTTTCTGCTGGTAAGTGATAATTCATTTAACCCCACGAAATCAACATTTTCCTTTTGTTTGTTCATCTAGGGATATGAAACTTCAATCATATTATTTCTTAGAAAATTCTCTTTATGCAGGGTCAGAATTGAAAAGTCCCTTTGGATTGAAGTGATGGTTCTATATTTGAAGGATCAAATATGTGATATTTTAAGACTCTTTATTCAAGCTGACTGCTTAGGTATTAGGAAATATATTGGTTCTGTAGTCTTTTGCGCTAGGGATGTTATGATGGTTCTTATTGTTCATGTAAAAATAGAGGGATGCATACTCCCTTGATGTAAACTTATTTGAGAATTGACATAATAGAAGATTGAGTTTCTTTATCACACAAAAGAAAGGAAAGATAAGGAATCATACAGAAGAATCGGAGTGTTCTTTCCTCAGTTTGTAAGATGTTCATTAAATCTCACATCCAGCTTATTGTGAGAAACTTGACGTTCTCCTGTTTGACTTGTTGCTGTTATGAACATAAATATATACAACATAATATAAATATTAAATAATAATAATAATTAATAGTTAATGAAGAGACATGTGAAAGGACATGTTTGTATGAAAAGAAGTGACTTATTATGAAAGGGCACTCCCGCGTAGTATTTATAATGGAACCCTCATTTGTAACATCATATGAATTTTACTTATACATTTATATATATTGTTTATTTATCCTATAATGATATTTTTATATTCCAGATCTTTTGGACAATTAACTTGTGAGCTAGGTTTGGTTATCACATTTGGTATCAGAGCTTATTTTATGATTTGGCTTCTGGCCACACCACATTTAGAGTTTATTTGATTTGGCTTTTGGCCAACCCCACTTTTCAAGTTTTGGGTCATTGACCATGTCAAACCCTTAGCCCTATACAATGTTGAATTCCATTGGAAGAAAATAAAAATATCATATAAAACAAAACCAGGAAGCTGTACATCCATATGGTAACAGAATAAACAAAATTTCAGCGATAGTTTGTATCATTTGTTGGAAATACTGAGAAGGGGGGGGGGGGGGGGGGGGGTGGAAAGCGGGGGTGAATTAGTATTTCATTAATTTCAACAATTTAAGTATCAAAACAATTAACCAATAACATCACATCAAAGGAACACAAGATATATATATGAACACTATATTTATATTACAAGGAAAGCTACATCTTCCAGATTTACCAGCTAGAATTGGAAGTGCTACAATCCCAAGATTTACCAACTCTGACTGGAAGGAGGTGACAACCTCCTGAAGGAAGCTACAACTTCCTTCCCTAACACCACCTTGACACCCTATAGAATAAAAGATAAAATAAAAGCTTCTTGGGCTTCAGTATTAAGAACAATGACCCAATTACAACAACATTCAATCTCCTTGAACAAGTTCAACTTCAGCTTTGCTCCAATAAATATGCCACTCTAATTCAGACCTTCAATTCAACTACAGGTGCCCTTATACTGACCTTTAATTTTGCCTCACAAATTCATCAACAGGAGCTGCTTCAAGTTTGTTACAAATCTGCTACAATAGCTGCTTCAACAGGACTTAGGGATAGGTCCACAAGAACTGCTTCAAATCTGTTACAAATCTTCTACAGGACAAATGACAAAGACTGCTCCAGAACTTGTACAAGACAGGGACCAAAGGCATGCTTCTGATTGCTCCAAATATCTACAAGAATACCTTCAAGGTGACCTCCAAGTGTGGCTTCAGGTTTGCTACACAACAAGCCTAAAAAGTTTCAGTTGGTCTATACAGTCTCAGGGTTGACTTCTGATTTAACTCTAACCTTAGTTATAACCCTAAAGAAATCTTGAATCTGCTTTACAATACCCTGGGATACTCACAGATGGACTGGCCGAAAGAGACTGTAAATATATCATAAAACCTGAACCTTGAACAAAAGTATATCCTGAGAAAGGGAGTCAAAATTTGGCCTATGAGACAGTCACAGAAGAGGCCTCATGAGGGCCAAAATTGGCATCAGGAGAGGGATAAAATACAAACAAAAAATTACCCTCAAACAGTTCACAGTGTGCCCCAGAAAAACTTGGATTATGGCCTCATGATGAACTCGGATGAGATCTTTAGATCATGTACAGTTTGTCTCCAAGAAGAAAAAGAAAATCTGTTCAGTAAGCTTCAAACAGGAGGAGGAAACCTCCCAGACTTCTTTGAGCCAGAATTAAAATATTCCACAACAAGATCAGATAATCAAACTCCAAGCTTGCTCGACCTTCTTCAGATCTTCAAAAAGGCTCAGGCCTCAGACTTCTTCTTCTTGTATTGCTCCTCAGATCACCCAAATTACTTCACGAATTGCATGCCATGAATGTCCACAGCTAGGACATATTTATACACATTGGAGGGGCCTATTCTGAGGCTGACTAGACCTTTTAACGAACCTGTCTTTTACTGGAGTTAACCTGAACGAAGAGGCTAAGACTACTTTTAAAAGTTTTTTTTCTGTGTCTTTCAATATGCATAATTCAAGGCTGACTTTGACAATGGATTTAGGGCATTTTAATTTATAATGCTAGACCCTTTTCTAGGGAAGCAATGAAGTGTTAAGGTTATAAACTCTATGGGCAAAGGTGCTGGTGCTAAACCCATCTTTTGTGAAAATTCTAAAACTGAAATCCTATTGCAGCAATTGGAATTTATTTTTCTAATTGTTAATTATTTTTCTAATTTATTTGCTATGACGAATATCAAATAAATCACACTGCAATCTTCACAAATAAAATTCTGCAGAAATAATAACGTAGGAAGCTAAGAAAACACTAGCACACACACAATAGAAATGCCACCGTTATTTTTGGACAAATGTCCTCGGAAAAACCCAACTTGGGAGAACCAGTGAAGCAAATGAGGGTTTTATTATAAAGCAGCAATGAAATATGAGTACAATAATCTTGATGTCGAATTTGGCAATCCTATAAAGAAAAATATTGGCAAAAATCTAGTGAGAAATTTTCGGCACCCCACAAGCAAATCCGACATTGAAGAATGGCCTCTGAAACCCTCTACGAATTGCCCTGCATCACCCTCTATGTGGGCTCTGAACAGGCTCTAATTTGTACAGCCTGGATCTCAATCTGAGTTGTTGCTTTTGTTTGCCACTAACTCTGGAAACGCTTCTCCTGGCCTTTGCAAAATTCCTCTGCCACCGGAACATTGAAACAACTTCCTGAATCTGCAAATCGAACTCGTTTAGAGACCACTGCATAGTCCCTTTTGTCAGCCTCACTGTGGCTCTTCTGCCTCTCTGCAAATGCACTCACTGGATCTGGAAATATTCCTCCAACCTCCATGTCTCTGCCCTTCACTGTCTTTGCTTCCTCACTGAAGGTTGAACTCTCCAGCAATTGACTGTTGCTACTTTGGGAAATAAAATTCTCCTAGTGACTTTGGTGTGTTCTCCATCACGATATCGATCCCTTCTTATATCTTCATGTTGGAACTCCAACGGCCAAGATTAAATCTTAATCGATGGCGCAGATTATTTCTGGATCAATACATGTGAGTTTTTAGATAATTCTCATATTGAATTAATTAATTTTGATTAATTAAACAATTTTCCTAAGTTTAGACTTGGGAAACATGAAAAAATGGGTTAATAATCTAATTAAGTCATCTCTAGATGGAATTTCCAGAAACAATTTCTAGGTTTTGGAGATCTCATGTATTCTAGTCCCTCCACTAAATTTCGTGGCTAGAACACATCCGATGCTACAAAAACTAACATCTTTGGGGCATCAAACTTAAAAAATTAATATCTCTCCAACCAAGAGGACCCATAGGGCGTACCACCTATCAAAGGAAATGGGTTGGCAAGGGTTACCAATCTAGAGTGTCCTTGCATCGAAATTTGCTGAAATGTGCAGGCAAATCATCAAACAAATGTTGTCCCATTCACCCTTTGACACCAATGACAAATTCTTCCAACATCGTCTTGTCTCATCAACTATGATAACATCCAAATCAAAGAATCAAGTGAATATATTACAAGCAGAATTAAAAGAGACATAAAGCATTTTCGTGAATATGCTTCGATGACAAAGAATTTCTAAGGAGAAGACAATGTTATGAACATAAATATACATAAAATAATATAAATAATGAATAATGAATAATAATAATAATTAATTACTAGTTAATGAAGTGGCATGTGGAAGGACATGTCTCTATAAAAGAACGTGACTTCTTATGAAATGACACTCCCATCTATACTTTTAATGGGACTTGTTAAACACTTGCCGCCTACAACTACGAGTTAGTGAGAAAAGCTTTTAACCCCACAAGGTGTGGTTGGTGTCAAGAACTAAGAGAAGGGGCTATCACCTATTCCCAACTCTCTCTGTTTAAGTTATCTCCTAGGTTAGCTAAGGGGGTTGGTCCCTAAATGGAAAACTAAGTTAAAAAATGTGAGGTTTCTAGGGGATGTTAGAGTGAAGTGGATTATTTTTTTGAGATTACAAGAAAATATGATATAAGCAATATGAGCTAAAATCAACTTCAATAACCATGAACACATGAGATAATAATAAGCATATGTAAAACCAATGCCTTCAAAATATTGCTCAAAATGAATGATACCTACTCAAAATAAAATAAGGTGCTTCATATTGAAATGCAAGATATTAAAATTCTTTCAAGATATATGATCACTTATTAATCCAAAGCAATGAAGCACGACCTGTATTAGACCCGTGAGTACCCACGGGTCTTGGCAGGTTCTATACCGAGTCGGGTCACTCGCATAGAACCCGTGCTTAAGACCCAGACTCAGAGGGTATTTTATTATACTTGGCTACTCATATAAGACCTGTGGGTATGCTATAGAACTTGTATCGAAACACTATAGAACCCGTCGAGTCTCAAAAGACACATTTTGTTTGATTTTTTATTTTTCTTTTTCTTTTTTGGAAATGAGGTGGAGGGAAAGGGAAATTGGAGGGAAGAAAATGCTTTATAAGCACCTCTCTCCCTTCCATTTGTCATTCACTTGTCATTTGAGTGTTTGGCTAATTTGTATGAGTGTTGAGTGACTCCATTGCATAGTGAAGGAGCTCTTGGAGGAGGCTAAAGGAGGCTTCATCGGAGCAGACCCAACTTTAGGTAGGCTTCATGAACCTTGTTTGAATGTTTTCCATGTAATTTTTTTGTATTCAATTTAGTTTTTTTTGTTTTGAATTTTTTTTTTTTTTTTTATGTTTGCAATTTTTATTTTTTTATTTTTAATGTTTGGGCCTGTGGCTGAGTTTCTCAACCACATGACAGTCCTCATCCCGCAAGCCCTGTGGTTGAGTTTCTAAGCCACACAACGACCTTGTGTGGCTGAGAAACTCAGCCACAGGGCCAAAAAAAATTTGCAAATTAAAAAAAAAATTCAAAACCAAAAAAATTTAAAATTTATTTATTTTTCTTCCAGTTTCTGTCACCATGCCACCGAAGGGTTCTATAAAGTCTCGTGATCTGGCATAGGCACATGGTAAACTAATTATTGCCGATAATGACCACCATGTCAAGTGCAATTATTGCAATGCCACAATGCATGCAGGCATAAATAGGCTAAAATACCACCTAGCCAAAATTCCTGGGAATGGTGTGGAATGTTGTCAAAATTTCCCTGATGAAGTCACTACTGAAATGGCAGCTGCTTTGGAATACATTAAAGAAGAAAGTTCTAAGAGGGCATTAAGGAAGGATGAGATTGTTGGATAGGTAGATCTTTTTCTTAGAGTAAAACACACATTCAAAGTCCAAGTATTGGTAACTCCTCTTCAAGTGTTGTGGCAAACAGGAGTATAACCTCTTCTTTCTTCAGTCCTCATACAACTCCAGGATCTCAACCAACCTCGGATAGTTTTAGTGAAAAGAAGAGGAAGGAGGCAGATATGGCAGTGAGGAGGTTTTGGTACCATAACAATCTTTCATTTTGTTACCACTCCTCCGGATCTCCAAGGCTGAGGAACAGTCCAGTTGAGGTAACCACAAACTAACCTTTTGACTTGGTATCTAGCCCTACCAAGCCGGAGAGGGCTCTCTCCATAAAATCACAACCAAGAGGGCTGGATGAATTAGGGTTTTAGGCTAGTTATGATGTACAGAAGGGTTTGATTGTTTGAAATTGGGTTGCTGGATGAGAATTTGGTCAAAAAGACTAGGTCAGGGGAAATAAGGGTATGATTGCAAACATCTGATGGAGCAAGGTAGATAGGCACTCAAACACTTTAAGGTTCTAAAGTGAGATGGATCAGACAGGTGAGGTGCTAGAAAGAGCAAGACAAGCATGTATTCTTTCTAAATTGAAGAAATTGGACAAATTATGAAGATTTCTCCATAACAGAGCATGTAAGATGTATTCTTATCATCAACTTGAAAATCAACATATCATACAAGTGAAATGAAACATGAGAGTACAAAACATTCAAACATATACAACATAAGAAGAAACTATGTCAAAATTCCATACCACAACGTTCCACCAAAATAGCTGCAACTCATTCATTAAATTCTGCCAAACACTGATTACACTAGTGTCTCTGATCAATACTACAACATCCAACTGAGTCCAACCTTTGAAAAGACTGAAAAATACAAGATATAGGCCTCAAACAAACTCCTCCCAGCCTCAGGGGTCGAATCCATGAGTGGAGGAGCAGTTCCACCAAAATCTGAACTGATAGCTAGAGTATAGGGTGGTCAAAGTGACTCATCCCTAATTACAATGAAATTAATTCATTACACCTCATTGAGTCCATTTACCTAATGTATTTACCCTAGGTAATAATAAAAACACCATAATTACATTTACATCATCAATTACATAAGTAAAAACTTGATTTCCCAAGATGAAAATCAAATTTGCAATGAAAACTGAAAAATATCATACAATTTTCAAACCCGCCATTTTTGTGCAAGGCGCGCCATCCATGTTGCGGCCAAGTTTTGAGTGTCTTCCCAGTGTCCAAATTGAGCCCAGGATAGCTCATTGGAAAGCTTGTCCTGTCTAGTTTCCAAATCTACCTTTAGTTTCCAAAATGGACTTGATTTGACCTGTCAAAAAGTGTTTCTCCCAAGACTACTCAACGTGCCATTTTTGTGCCACGCGTGCCCTCCATATTGCAGCTTGATTTTGAGTGCCTTCCCGATGTCCATATTGAGCTCACGATAGCTCATTGGAAAGCTATTCCAGTCTAGTTGTCATTTGACTTATCAAGAAAGTCATTTGGACACTCCAGCTAGGAGAAAAATTGATTTTCCCAAGGTCACTCCAGAAATGCAGAAAACCTCTTGTAGCAACTGTATTTTTGACATTTCTCCAAAACCATGACACCTGTGTAAAAACTAAAGGAGGTTTTTCATCCTTGGCCTATGATGGACAAAAACCTCTCACTTTTGTCAAATTCATCTCTGTTTGGTCAGAAACATAGTTTGAAGAAAAACTGGCCCTATGTGTGGCAAATGATTTGTCCCTTGGAATGAAGTTTTTGAAAAATGATGGAGACATGATGTTTATGAGTTGGAGTGGCCTCATACTTGCTGATATGACCTCCCTTATGCCTCCTCTGCTCAGATGTCTCTGATTCCATAGCAAACCCTAGCTCAATGGGAGAGGAAATTAGGGTTTAGTGTAGGCAAAACAGGGGATTTGGGAAATTTATAGGAATGAAAGGAAATAAAGGGGATAGGGGACTTCTAAATTCTTAGGAAAATTTTGGGAGGTAGGGAGGGATGTTAGGAAGTAGGGGAAACTGGAATTTCAAGGATTGAGTGAGGGGAAGGGGTCCAAAAGGGCAAAACACAGGCCTAGTGGAATGACAAAAATTTCAGAATGGGACCCTAATATGATATGAAAAGAGGATTTTTTATCACTGATGGAAGTATGCAAATATTGACACTAACACATTCAACTATGCAAAGTCTTATTTTTATCAGCCCATGGTGGATGCCATTGCAAGTGTTGACCCTGGATACAAAGCCCCATCTTATAATGCACTTAGGGGGAAAGAGCTAGATGAGGAGCTTGAGTGTGTCCAGGAACAATTGGAAAGCATTGAAAGCTCATGGAAATTTACAGGTTGTCCAATTATGTCTAATTGGTGGACAGATCAGAGGGGTAGAACAATAATAATTTTTTTTGTAGCTTGCCCTAAAGGAGCCATGTTCCTCAAATCCATTGATGCATCTACAAATGTAAAAGATGCACATTTTATTTTTACATTGTTGGCTGATGTGGTGGAGGAAGTTGGGGTTACAAATGTTGTCCAAGTAATCACGAACAATGCAACAAATTATGTGGCAGTTGGAAGGTTGCTTTGTGTCAAATATCCCACTATTTTTTGGACTCCATACGCTGCCCATTGCATAAACTTGATGCTAGAGGACATTGGGAAGTTGGAGTGGGTGCAAGATGTTGTGCAGGAATGCAAACAAATTACCAAGTATATTTATAATCATGCTTGGGTGTTGAACCTTATGAGGGAATTCACACAGGGTGAGCTTAGTTGCCCAACTGTCACATGGTTTGCTACAAACTTTATTTCCCTCCAAATCCTTTTGTATGAGTACCAAGCTTTGAGAAAAATGTTTTGTAGCCAGCAATGGGTATTTTGGAAAGATAGCACAAAACCATAAGCATTGTCTGTGAAAGCATCTATCTTTGGTGATAGTTTGTGGGACAAAGTCACTGAGATTGTCAGCTTCACTGAGCCCCTTGTGAAAGTCTTGAAATTGATGGATGGAGAGAAACCTGCAATGGGATATATATATATATATATATATATATATATATGAAGGCATGGATAGGGCCAAAGAGGCCATCAAGACTTTCTATAAGGGAAATGAATCTAAATATCTCCCTATATGGCAAATTATTGATTCTAGGTGGTACAAACAACTACATTCACCATTGCATGCAGCAGGAGCTCAATCTGAGCTTATTCTATAATGAGGGGTCTAGCGTTCCAAGAGATCCGAGGGGATGCGAGGTGTCATGATATGCATTGAGAATATGTTCTCGAATCAAGATATCAAGACAAAGTCAACATAAAACGAGATATGTACAAGGAAGCATCAGACATGTTTGGATTAAGCTCAAGCCAACATCTCAAGGACAAGAAAATGCCTTGTAAGTGCAAATTGTTAGAACTTAGCTTGTAATTTTGCTAGCTCTCTTTTATATGTTTGGCATTGCAAACTAATATCTTTGTTGTTATTTTTTTACAGCTCATTGGTGGATAGATTGTGGCACTAAGGCACTACAATTACAAGAATTTTCCATCAGAGTTTTAAGTCAACCCTGCAATGCTTCTTCTTGTGAGTGCAATTGGTCAGTGTTTGAGCACAGCCACAACAAAAAGAGAAACAGATTGGAGCATGAGAGGTTGGAGAAGTTGGTTTTCATCTACTACAACCTTCGAATGCTCACAAAACAAGTGCAACCAAAGGATATGAATCCAATTTTATTGGATACTATTGATTTAGAGTCTGATTGGGTTGTGGAGGAGGAGTCCCCTGATTTGAGTTTTCTTGATGAAGAGACTAGGGATCTCTCTAGGTTGTCATCTCAAATGGAGACTCCAAATACACCTACCTCACAGTTGCTTCAGCCTTCCGATGTTAGTACTAGCTCCACGAGGGCTTATTGTAGGCGTAGTTGTCCATGAGTGATGAGACTCAAGATTGTTATGAGACAATCATTGATCATTTATGTATTTGAATTTTGAATTTGCTGACATTTTTTATTTTAATTATGGAATCATGAGTCCTTTTCTTTTTCAATATCTAAATGTTTTTCTTACAAATATCGAATATGTTATGTTGTAATTTTATAGATATGAGATGATGTTATGAATTATTGCATATATTGTGGTTTTTATAACTTATAAGGATTGGAATTGTTATTAGTTAATTTTTTGTGCTTAAAATTAACCATATTTTGACGAGTCTTATAAGGGTCGTTCCCGAGTCTTATACGAGTCAACTAGTTAATGCCGTGACGAGTCTTATATGAGTACGAGTCGTGCAACATTGATCCAAAGCATACAAGGAAAGAATATCTTGCAAAGGAAACCAATTAGAATTCTACATGCACAATGAGATACTACTTGCCCAAAGTATCCAATTCAACACATTCATAAATGACAAGTGTAATGACTATTTGCAAGTAAAAGAATGGGATGTGTTTATATGAAATGCACCTAAACTAAAATTGGATGCAATTATTTTAGTTACTTTTAATCTAAATGCCTAATCTAGGTGAAAGATCTTCCTTTTGAGCTCGTAACAAAGGGTAAAAATTGGGGTGACTGTAAGAATAAGGGGTCGAGGACACGGTGGTGTCATTAACGATATCCTTCCCCTGGGTCTTACTAGCCAGCGTGTGCCTTCGTTCCTACAAGGGGACAAGCCACCTTCATAACTACAGGGTCACACACCTTTACCTTACTTTATACCAATTGGAAGAACTTTCTAAGAAAGTATTTTTCCTATGATTTCTATCAACCAAGCTTATGCTTGGAGATTAATTTGTTTAAAATGCAACTAAATGAGAATACCTAATATGATATGCAAGTGAGATTGCGAGTGCTATGTAAAAGATAGAAATTGCTTCAATTAAATGTGCTCCACAAGATCACTTGTATATTTGCTCAAGTAAACACAAGATGCATAAGCTTCATGAACAATTAAAATTGTGAGTTTCTAAAGATAAATGATGAACCAATAACAAACTAAAGCAAATGAAGCTTGAAATGTATGTGCTTGCAAAATGAGCAAATAAAACGCATGTAAAATTTCTCAATGTAAATTGCAATGCCTTGAAAATGAATTGAGATAAGATTGATGCCCACAATAGCTTTGCAAAAAGAACTTTAAACTTGAGAAAAGAAGATTAGCTTGACATGAAAGTAAATAGTTGCTTTGGAAAATAAACTTGTCCAATACACAATGCTTCAATATACTTAAAATGGAAATGTGGCATAACAATAAAGCATGAATTATTTAGACAAGTGCCAAACTAAATGTATCAAATTTCGCCTAAAAATTATAGAAATGCTTGCATAAAGTAAGTTGCAAATGGAAATGTAAACTTGAAACTTGTAGCACCAATGATAAGTGGTGCAAACTTAAAGCATGTAGCAAACTTGAAGAGAAAGAAATGCGATTTGTGTTACTTCCCAGTTAGACCATGCATATGTCTGAAAAATGAAAGAAATAGAAATGTTAACAATCAATCCACCCACTAGCCTTTCTCCCTAAATGGAGAAATAGGATGCCATGGGTAAACCCACGCTCTCACAACAAAAACATAAATTTTTATTACGGTGTTACAATGAGGTTAGAGCCTCTTAGAGGGTTGCCCAAGGAATAATGGAAAGATACAATGTGAGATATTGAAACAACAAGGAAATCCCTTCAAGTACAAGAGCCTCGAAAGAGATGAAGAGTTTCTACAATTTAGAGAATATAAGCTCCAAAATGATACACGACCTAGCCTCCTTCACAAAGTCTCCTAATGCCCACGACCTCCTTGGAATGAGTCTTGAAGCTTGAGGGGAGCTACAAGAAAGAATGTTAGGGCTGCAAAACTGAAACAAAAGTTAGTGTGAAAAATAGAGCATGTAAGTGGGTTATAATGCTACAAAATAATATACAAAAACTAAATCAAGTGATGGGAAAATTCCCCATCTATGAGAATTCCTAAACTCTAACCCCTACTGCAGCAAATCTGAATCTACTTCACCTACTTGATTTTAATTACATTATCCAGTTATTCTTCTGAATACTGAAGCAAATTACTTCTGCATCCTACACTTAATTAAATATTTGATCTCATGAAACAGAAAACAGAGCAAAGAACATGATACATAGGACACACTTATTTTTGGACACAATAGTCCCCAGAAAATCCCAATGTGGGAAAACTGGTGCAGCAGCTTTGAGGGTTTATTATTATGCATGAGAAATATCTGAATACAAATCTAGGATGCTCATCTAGCAATCCTTTACAGAGAAAACACTGGCGGAAAATCTTAGTGAGTTTTACCTCACTTCACCCGGCAGAATTCCAGTTGATCGGCACAAGACTGGCTAACCCTGGTTATTTCTGCGTTGGCTCTGCGCCAGCCATGCGTCACCTTCTCTTCCCTCTCCGTCAGCTCTCCCGGCTGTTCCGACAGTTCCTGGTAGTTTCGGTTGTTCCGACAATTTTGGATTCTGTGTGACAGGAAACTTTTCTGCATGAGCTCTCTCGGTTATTGTGATGCCTCTGTGTTAGCTCTCCCGGCTACTGTGATGCCTCTGCGCCAGCTCTCCTAGCTGTTCCAGCAGTTCTCGGTAGTTCCTACAGTTCTTGGCAGTTTCGGCTATCCCGACAGCTCTGGATTCTGCGTGACAGGCAAATTTTCTGTGTTAGCTATTTCGGCTGCTGCGCTGCCTCTTTGCAAGCTCTCTCTGCCTCTCTGCCATTATTCTCTAGAAAGTCCTCTCAGATTCTCACTGCCCCTCAGTTGCAAGATTTCCCCAATCGATTTTCCTCCTCAAAACTTATCACCTCAGAAAATCGATTTCCTCAATCTCTTGTGTGTGTTTCCAAATGAACCCTAAGCCTCCATTTTTTACTTTTCCTGTTGAGTCTTCAACGGCCGAGATTAAGTCTCTAATCAACGGCTAAAATCAAAACATGACTTGATCTGCCTTCTAGATCATTCTCACCCATATTTTGATTAATACCCATTAATATTTTAATTTTCCTAATTTTACACTTAGGAACTCCATTAAAAATATTAGTTATTTTAATAAAATATATTATGGGTGGAATTTCACCAAACAGTTTCTGGGTTCTTTAGAACTCATGTGCCTTAGCCTCTCCATCAAATTTCAAGGCTAGAGCACTTCCGATGCTACCAAAATCTAACACTCCCTCTTAGCGAGGAAAGTGCTCTAGCAACAATGTCCACCTGCATGCTGCTTTGTTTCTGAAGCACCTCCTTTCTACACTGTTGTTGCCACCAACACTGTGTTGCTGTTGCCCATGACACTGCCACTGCCACTGCTGCATTTGTACTACAACTCCCTCTCAAACGCTGCATCTGCTATGCTGCTAACACTGCATCCGCACTGCAACTTAGTTGTTGAGAGAAGCAACTGAAAAACATCCAAAATTAGCTGAACTTAACTGTGTTCAACATAATACAATGAATGTTGGAATCTGACTACTATTGATTCTAACCCTCTGAATCTTTTGCGTTGCTCTTGACTTTTGCACTTCTAAACTGATCAGTCTCTGGTCCCAAGCTACTGCATCTGTCCTCCAAACACTCCACTTCATCATCTGACACTAAGTCCATCTTGCTACTGCTGAATCTTGGGCTCTTGTAGAAAGGAATTGATCCAAGCGGTGGACTCCTCAAGGATCCTGCCCACATGTAGTCCTCTTGACCAATGTTGCACGAAGTGGGGACGTTTTTTGGAAGCAGGAACGCGGAAGCGTCTGCTATATATATATATATTTTGCATTTATACTCAAAACAAACATCCCAAATACCAAATTAATTGTAGAAGACATGAAAACATGCTTATTTTTGCATAAATCAAGATAGATATGGCATCCATGATTCCATTGTAGTTACTAGTATGTATAACAACCATCTGTATTCTAGCTATTACAAACATACATCAAATTTTTAAGCATATTATAAAACATAAAACATTTAAGCATATTATAAAACATAAAACATAGAGCATATTATGATTTTTCTAGCAAGTGAGCAACTGTCAAAATTTGTCATGTTCAAAATTCAAATAATAATGTTTACAAAATATGTCACCTGGTCACCGCCAAGACAAAAAAGGTTCAAAATTCAACTTCACAAGCCTACAAGTCTAATGAGTAATCTATGACAAAAGTAGTAGATTGTGAATATATCTACTAATCTCTCCTCCTTCCACCACGAAGAGAACGTGGTGGCGGGCCTCCACGTGGTGGCAATGAAGAAGATGGTGCCTGTGGAAGTTGTGGCAATGGCACTGAAACTGATGAAGAAGAACCCCCTGCTGTTGGTGTTGAACCATGGAACCTAGGAACCAAGGGACCAAATGGGGGTGGGGGTGGCATATCAACACGATCATCATCATCCTGGAATCGCTTAAAGCATTCATGCAAAAAAAAACACTAGTTAGCAAAAAAATTAAAAACATGAATTAGAGAAATGCTTTATAAGGAAAAATTGGAAAATTCATACCACAATGGACATACCTGGATAAGAGCATCCTCTAATTGCTCTAGTCGCAACACTCCATCCTCCAAATTGGGCTCCTCTAGATTCTTGTCCCAAATCAACAGGTCTTTATTAGACTTTGCATCTTCACAGTAATGGGACAACAATCGGAAGTTGTAATGAACATAAACCAAGCTCTCTGCCCGGTCTAAACTCAACCTGTTCTTTTAACACTGTGGATGAAAGAATAAGAGCTCCAACACCTCTCTGCAGAAGAAGTATTTACCACCTGTGATAGCACCCGCAATGCCAAAGTCTGTAGAAGTGGAGTACCCCCTCCATGCATGTTCCACCACTCAAGAGAAGAAAATGTCTCTCGATCTTTAATTGCATGCATGCTCCCAAATGGACTAGTGTTAAGCATATAGTTGCTCACCTGTCTCCGTACCAATGCAGCCTCCTCCTCATCAGGGATTAATTTACTCAATGCAGCCATATATTTTCTATGAACCTCTTGATCTTGGTGTGGTTTTCTCCTGCTTCCCCCCCAGGTGCTGGTGTTGAAAGCCATGATGGATGATAGTATTTAGGTGTCAAAACATATGCTAATGTATGCAATGGAACATTTAGCATTTCCCATCGGTTTTCCACCTCTGCACGAATATAATTGTACAAGGTGGTATCTCTAGGCTCAACAATGTCTTTAATTTGCCCCAACATGCTATCCATTTGCTCATACACCTCCCCAATTACTGGTCGATCTGAATCTGCAAACTTGATCATGTAATAAATTGGTTTGGTGAATTGCAAAACATATTTAACCTGTGCCCAAAAGTAACTGTCAAGAACAGTGTCCTTGACTGATTAGCACCATCTATGTCAGTGTTAATTTCATCCCATGATTCAGCACACACCAGATTAGTTAAAGCTTGTCTCACCTTCACTAGCCGCCTAAAGTTGAGGTAATAACTAGCAAATCTTGTCTTTGCAAGTTTAAGCAACTGCAACTTGGAGTAAGTGCCATAGAAGTAGTTTACCCTTGTATGCCCTGTGATGAATTTAATGAGTTGCTTCCCTCTCCTGTAAAGCTCAATAATCCACCCACATTCTTTGTGCTTCACAATATCATGCATCAAAAGGTTCAATGTGTGAACCAGACACCCAGACCAAAAGATGTGTGGATAAGTACGCTCAATAATTTTTCCCGCTGCCTTACAATTTGCTGCATTATCTGTATCACTTGAACCACATTATTCGGACCAACATCTTTGATTGATTTCAAGAGGAGATCTGCAATGTTTTGTGCAGATGGACTGATGGAGGAGAGTCATGACATGTAATAATTACTGCACCACTAGAAGAAACACCAAGAACATTTATCAAATGTTGGTTTCTAATATTTGTCCACCCATCTGATACAACGGATACCCCAGAATCTACCCACTCATTTGTAAAACGTGTCAAAGCTCTTTGAACCTTAGCTTTTTCTCTTTCTAATAACACTGTTCTAGCTTTCTCATAGTTGGGAGCCTTGTATCCTTTTGGGGCTTCATTGATGGCCTTTACCATTTCACGCCAATAGGGAGAGCGAAGCACATTGAATGGTACACCGCAAGCACAAAGAAAACGGACTATCTTTCCATCCACATCAACCCTTCCAGCAACATTAAAGAAATCCCCTATTGTTCTTCTACCTGCAGAGCTTGCAGAAGTACCATGAGGAGATGAGCAGCTACCAAATTTAGAGGTTGCACTTGATTCAGAATGAGTTTTTTGTTTCTTGTTTTTTTGTTGTGCAGCCTCCTCTATTTGGATGAATTTTCCTCTTTCTTCAGTTGAAATGTTTGGGCAAATTTGTACCCCCACAGGACCCTTTTTTTCATCACTGTCCAGCACCCCACAAAGATGCCTCCTCACATGGGTATATGAACCAAAATATGGTTTTCCTCCATGACAACCATGAGGGCACACAAATTTGTAAGTTCCACCACCCTTTCCCCCATCAAGTTTGGTCACATAGTTCCACAAGGGTGTTAATGCAGCTTTCCCATCTAGTGTTTCAGTTTCCCCTTCAGGGTCATCCCCTTCCTCTTCAAACCCTTCCTCCTCATCATACATTGGATTTGGGTCACTCATATTGGGACCATTGTCCTCTTGTGTTTCTTCCCCTCTATTCTTATTCCCCCTTGCCATCATTAAAACCAAGAGTGGAATGATACATAGAAGCCAAAAGAACACCATCTTGGAATATGGATATAGGTGGTGGATAACCTGCAAGTAAAGGAGCAAGTAGAAACAATGGGAAAGAGTAGGAGAGGGAGGAGAAAAATACAAAAAAAATGTCAAAAATATAAGGGAGTTTGGGGTTTGAACTTACCTCTTTAGCTCTTGTAGATGAAGTCCTCCAAGCTCTTGCTCCAAGCTCCTCCTCCACCTAGCTCCTCCTCCTTCACTCCTCCAAGCTCTCCTCTCTTCTCCTCTCCTTTCATCTCTTCTCTTCTCCTCTCCTCTCTTCTCTTCTCCAACTCTCATAAACTCAAAGTGAGCAAATGAGGAATGAATGGGGGCTTTATTCCCTTCATTCCTCACCTTAACCTCACCCTAACCCACCCCCTTTATGCCAAGTCAACAAAAACTAAAAAAAAAATAAAAATAAAAAAAACCGAATTTTACTTTGCGCGTGGCCTTTTCCGGAAGTGTACGGGAAGCATGCGCTTCTCCCTCCGAAGCACCATGCTTCGTATGCCCGAAGCGCCGTACGAAGCGCGCTTTCGAGCCACGCTTCCGAAAATTCTAGGAAGCGGCAAAAAAATTCGGAAGCGCGCTTCCGAGCTTGGAACGGGGGGGGGGCGCTTCGTGCAACATTGCTCTTGACTACACCTCAATATTGCCCCATCTCCCTCCTGGAGATGCGTGAGCACTCATGGCATACTCTTCCTCGTCTATCTTCCCCGCTGCAACCTTTGGATTATGCTTCTCGTGTAATAGATCTGACCTAGGAATATATGATAAAAATACTGAATATGCCCAAGAAATAACACAATATAAGATAATAATTTCAGATCTTTATTAATATCAAAACCCTTGAGGTAGGGTAACACCATACAACTACTCCTTAAGGAAGGAGAACACTCCACAAGCCATATGCTTGTTCATACAATATTCCTTGACACCTCTTAATGGGGAGTCTCTAGCCTCTATATAGGATTCATAAATACAATACCATGGGTCATTACCATGGTTCTCTCAATACCATATATCTAATACCATGGGCTTATCACATTATTGCTAACAACTTGTGGTCCCTAACATGATGTGGGTTAACCACTTTATTTATTAACTATGGCCCATCCCATTATTACATTATTCTCATTCTGTACCCCATACTATACACCCTAGGTATACTACATTCCACCCCCCTTAAAATGTTTCGTCCCCGAGATATAAGAAGAACACAAATAATAAGATCTACTCAAAAAAGTAGTCCACTGGTACCATGCCCGTGCATCTAGCCATCCAAGAGAAAGGTGAACCCTCAATCTAGCTGGTGCTCGCTCACTTGAGATGGAAATTGACCCTGGCGGCTCTTTTGTGTTGATGTGTTGTGGGTGAATCATCGTCCCTCTCTATCTGTCATGCGGGGGTTGTTGTCCTTGTGGCTAATTTGTTTCCATCGTGTTGGTTGTTTTCTTGCGGGGTGATGTGGGTGGTGATATGCTGAAGTTTTAACCAATGGTGTATCTTTCTTTAATTCACTACCTAATGGAGCCTAATTGGTATCTGGTACATGTTGTGGCACGTGCTATTGTTGCTTATCTTTCAATATTACTTCAACCACAGATTTCTCATCTGATGTATCAGTCCCTGAAACATTTTCCGCTTCAGCCTCCTTGGACTCTACCTGTTTTTTTGGTACATGGTTTGATGTTTGTGTTTGGTTGTTGACCATCAAAGGCTCATCGTCTAATGTGTCAGTGTCATTAGAACTTTGTGCTTCTGCCTCCATAGTCTCTGCTTGGGTCTTAATGGAAATATTGTTAAATTGCAACTAGGGCCAAACTCCATGTGGGTCATCTTATTTATGGCAGCTGATAATTTTATTGGATTCCTCTCATCGAGAAGTGTAGGATTGATCTAAAGATCATCCAATTCTGATACGCATTCATGGAGTTATGAATTTATTTGTATTATAAGACATATTGTCAAGTCGGCCAACATCCTATGTAGACTCAGAAGCCCAATAGTCGTGTCTATTCATCATCTACGTTTTAGTATAAATATAGAGGACTTGAAATCATTTGAAAGACACATCCTCTTCATATGTGGTCTCCTCCTCTCCACGTCTTTGGGTTATGGTGAAGGAGAGACATAATGAAGATGTGCTGGCCCAAGGGTGATGCCCTAACTGCAGGAAGCTGCAGGCATATGAGGATGATCTATGCAGCACATAGGCCCTAATACGCTGTCCAAAAGTCTTATACACGGGCCCTAATACGCTGTCCAGAAGTCTTATATGCAGGCCCTAATCTACACAGTCAAGGGGGCTCCCATATACGTAGATCATGATGGAGACTTATACGCTGTTCATAATGGAGACATATACACAGAAGAATTATGCGCTGTCTTTATACGCTGGTCATTGTGAATATTATACGTTGTTTTGGATATATGCAGGACAGAGAGACTCCCTACACGCAGTGACTGTCATATGGGTTATATGTTGGTCATTGTGAACGTTATACATTGTTTTGGATATACGCAGGACAGAGAGACTCCCTACATGCAGTCACTGTCATATGGAACAGCCGCAGTCATAACCGCAGTCACGAGGAGGTGAAACCGCAGGTAAGGCGTGGGGCTATAGTCACGAAGAAGAGGAGTTGCAGCAATGAGGAGGTGTAGCCATAGTGAAACACAATCATACGTTTTGGGCTATCGACATACTTGAAGGAGATTTGATGAAGCCGCAGTGGAAGAGCCGCAGTCAAACGCAACATTGTCAATGAATCTTTATACGCAGCAATAAAGACTCATTTCTATGCAGCCATGGATGGAAACTCATATGCAGCCATGGAAACATTTATATGCGGATCATGAAGTCATCTATATACTGTCATGGAGACACCTTATACACAGTAATGAAGACACGCTGTCATGGAGACATAACAGTCTCAAGCATACCTGTGAAGACAAGAGTCTTGAAGTGACAATCTTTGTCTCGACCTACAGTCATAGTGCCGTCATAATTATGATGAGAAGGATTCCAGTGATCCCACAGAAATGCACGACATAGTGATCTCAGTCATAATAAAGGATGGCAAGAATGAACGGTCTAATATCATGATGCTACATAATCTACAACAGGTGCAGTTGCAAGGCTTGAAGAATATGTAGAAACCATCTCTGTAATGAGCAGCATGATGATGGATGAGACAACATACTGATGTTTGAGGCAGCATGCTGATGTATGAGATAGCGTGATGATGTATGATGCAGCATGATGGGCATGATAAATAATGAGTACCATGATGATGAGAGCAAGAGCAGCTCAGTCATCAAGGTTCGACACGTGACAGTACAACATGGTGTCACACGGTTATGTGCAGCAAATGGATGAAAGGCAACACTTTGATAGGTGAAGGAGTCACCTTAGAGAATCAGTTGAAGCAATATGTGTTCAACTGATCTCATGCGATATCAAAAGTCAAGATATTGACTTCTATTATAAATGTTCTATCTCTCTCGCTTTCTCTGCTGAACTTTGAAGAACATAAAAGAAGATTTGATCAAGGGTTTCCCCACATTAGGGTTTACCCCTGGCTAGAGCCACATCTTGTGTCCTCTTGTCTTGGCTTGTCTTCTGTGATTTATATTTATGTTCTATCTGCAGTTTACTTTAATGCTGATGTGATTGCTAACTGGGAAAATTTAAATAAAATGCTGTAGCATAGAACATGCCTAAAATTAACATGGTATCAGAGGTGAGGTGAAGACAATGCCCAAGCAAGAGTGAAAGAGCAGTCACCGAAGACAGTTGGGACAGGACAAAAGGATCATTGGGATCATTATCCCTCTTCTCATTCACTAAGGGTGAAGTGGAAGCAGAGAATATTATCGGAATGGCACAACGGAAGATCACTTCATTGGGAAGTTTAGATCTAAGGGTGGAAGGAAAGGCAGATGCTTTGGTTGCAATAAGTTCAGCCATCATGCAAAGTAGTGTCTGAATGGCAGAGACACATATCTTGATGAAGATAACAATCATTCTAGGGACATCTTCAATGATCAAGGGAATGACTGATAATGCAGGTCATCAAGGAAATGGTCGACTCTTCAAAGAAAGCAAGGAACCCCAGAATCTATTTTATGTACTTGATCGCAAGAAGAACCTGGTGTCCATCTCGGAAATGGAAGTCAAAGGTTTTAGGATGGCACTCATCGATGGAAAGGTATGTGTTTGAAAATAGATTTTTCAAGATGTTTTTGAGTTCAGGGTTGTATCAAGTTGCAGGAAATCCACTGGGGACCATGTCCATTGACACAACACTGGAGGCCTGTGAGTCAGATGGTGACAGGGATGCCTGGATTCAAAAAGAGCATGAAGGTACATGTCTGAGATGTACCGAAGGAAAATCTTATAAGGGGACCATTCCCCTCATACAGCAGGTCCACAGGTTTGGAACAACCCGAGGAGTTTGAGATTGATAATCAGGAATCTCGCATATGCAGGTGGAAGAAAGCCCTCTATGGCTTGAAGCAAAACACCCCGGGCATAGTATGAGAGGATCGATAGCTGTCTGATAAAGCTGAGATTCACTAGAAGTGAAACGGATCCAAACCATCCGAAGGTTGTGGATGATAGACCTCTCATACCAGCACCTTATGAGGACGACCTATGCAGACCCTCTCACTTGCAGAAGTAAGAGGGAGTTGGATTCTGGATGTGAAATGATAAACTGCAAGCCTGTGACTACCTCGAGGATCTTAACTTTCAGAAGTTATATGGTAGTGATGTCGGACCAGATTTGGGAAAGTTCTTGGTGAACTTCTGTCTGGACATATGTTTTGCAGTTAGCATGGGGAGCTCATATTTGGTTGAGGCTCACAATATTGGTGCCAAGAATCTTCTAAGATGTCTTCATGGCACAATCTCTCATTGATGGAGATAAACTGCCGGAAATATGAAACTGCATGATTATTCAAATGCTGATTGGGCAGGCAGTGTGGAGGATCACTAGAGCACTTCTTAGTGCTGTTTCTCTTTGGATTTTGCTTCGATATCATGGATGAGTAGGAAGCAGAAGTCAGTTGTTATAAGCATTGCCGAGACCGGATACATATCTATGAGTATGATCTCGTATGAAGCTACCTGGTTGGGGAAGCTCTTCAGCAAGCTGTTTGTACACATGATGAATACCATTGTGATTCTCTGTGACAACCAGAGGTGGGATTCGATTATTGAGGAATCCCGTATTCGATGATTGGTCCAGCAGATAGACATCAGATACTACCTGTAAGTCTATGAGCAAGCAAGCTCCATCGCTATGAGATGATGTACAAGTCGCTACACTTTGTCTAAGCCTCGGGGGAAAGATCAAATCTGTGATTTTCTCGAACGACTTGGAGTTGTCAAGAGACCCTTGTACAAGGGTCTTGCATGTTGTTTACATTGAGCTCTGGGAGCTCTGGGGGCTTGTGGTTCTCACTGGAGCAACATACGACCACAGGGTGACTCACCCTCCCCTGGTGGTGCGCACTTGACAGGATGATTCGCTCTCTTGTGGATAGGATGATTCGCTCTCTTGTGTAGCAGGATGATTAGTTCTCTTGTGAGGTCTATATTATGTGTTCTCCATGACGATTGTGTAGCAGGATGATTAGTTCTCTTGTGAGGTCTGGATGATGTGTTCTCCATGACGATTGTGTAGCAGGATGATTAGTTCTCCTGTGAGGCCTGGATGATGTGTTCTCCATCGCGATTGTGGACAAGATGATTCGCTCTCTTGTGGGACAGGATGACTCGCTCTCCTATGGACATGATTGATTAGTTCTCCTGTCAAGGCATCCTACCCATGCAGTCCAAGATTCATGGGAAGTACCTCTCATCTGATCAATGAGCAGGGAAATGAGCATAGGGACCATAGTAGTATTGATGGATGCATCGCTGTATCTACTGTACTCCCTATGCTTGGATGACCTTCGTTGATCTGGGATCAATGATATTGGTCTGGGACCAGTGGTAGGAGTTGTACCCACTATGACACTGACTTCGGGTCGGTTGAGAACTGGTCTGGGACCAGTGGTACATATTCTGAGACTAACTTCGAGTCAGTAGAAGACTGGTCTGGGACCAATTCTAGGAGTTGTACCCACTATGACACTGACTTTAGGTTGGTTGAGGACTGGTCTGGGACCAGTGGTACACACTCTGAGACTGACTTTGGGTCAGTGGAGAATGGTATGACACATTCTCAATCAATTCTTCTTCTTCATGGTTCAGCAGAGTAGAGCAGAGCCAACAGAGCCAGCAGAGCTGAGCAGAGCCAACAGAGTTCGCAGAGCTGAGCAGAGCAGTGCAGGGAACTGATGGCAGAGATAGTACAGTTGGACATATGGATCAACGGATGGATTTCTCCCTAGTTGAGAGGGAGTGTTAAATTGGAAACTAGGGTCAAACTCCATGTGGGTCATCTTATTTATGGCAGCTGATCTTTTTATTGGATCCCTCTCATTGAGAGGTGTAGGATTGATCTAAAGATCATCCGATTTTGATAAGTATTCATGGAGTTATGAATTTATTTGTTTTATAAGACATATTGTCAAGTCGACCAGTATCCTATGTAGGCTCAGAAGCCCAATAGTTGTGTCTATTCATCATCTATGTTTTAGTATAAATTTAGAGGACTTGAAATCATTTGAAAGACACATCCTCTTCATATGTGGTCTCCTCCTCTCCACGTCTTTGGGTTTTGGTGAAGGAGAGACATAATGAAGATGCGCTGGCCCAAGGGTGATGCCCTAACCGTAGGAAGCCGCAGGCATATGCAGATGATCTACGTAGCACACAAGCCCTAATACACTGTCCAGAAGTCTTATACACAGGCCCTAATACGTTGTCTAGAAGTCTTATATGCAGGCCCTAATCTACGCAGTCAAGGGGGGTCCCATATACGCAGATCATGATGGAGACTTATACGCTGTTCATAATGGAGACATATATGCAGAAGACTTATGCGCTATCTTTATACGCTGGTCATTGTGAATGTTATACGCTGTTCTGGATATATGCAGGACAGAGAGACTCCCTACATGTAGTGACTGTCATATGGGTTATACGCTGGTCATTGTGAATGTTATACGATGTTCTAGATATACGCAGGACAGAGAGACTCCCTACACGCAGTGACTATCATATGGAATAGCCGCAGTCATAACCGCAGTCACGAGGAGGTGAAGCCGCAAGTAAGGTGTGGAGCTGTAGTGACAAAGAAGAGGAGCCGCATCAATGAGGAGGTGTAGCCACAGTGAAACGCAGTCATACGTTCTGGGCTATCGGCATAGCTGAACTTGATTTGATGAAGCTGCAGTCAAACGCAACATTGTCAATGAATCTTTATACGCAGCAATAAAGACTCATTTATACGCAACCATGGATGGAAACTCATATGCAGCCATGGAAACATTTATATGCGGATCATGGAGTCATCTATATACTGTCATGGAGACACCTTATACATAGTCATGAAGACACACTGTCATGGAGACATAACAGTCTCATGCATACTTGTGAAGACAAGAGTCTTGAAGTGACACTCTTTGTCTCGACCTACAGTCATAGTGCCGTCATAATTATGATGAGAAGGATTCCAGTGATCCCACAGAAATCCACGACATAGTGATCTCAGTCATAATAAAGGATGGCAAGAATGAACGGTCTAATATCATGATGCTACATAATCTACAGTAGGTGCAGTTGCAAGGCTTGAAGAATATGTAGAAACCATCTCTGTAATGAGCAGCGTGATGATGGATGAGACAACATACTGATGTTTGAGGCAACATGTTGATGTATGAGATAGCATGATGATGTATGATGCAGCATGATGGGCATGATAAATAATGAGTACTATGATGATGAGAGCAGGAGCAGCTCAGTCATCAAGGTTCGACAAATGTGACAGTACAACATGGTGTCACACGGTTATGTGCACAAATGGACGAAAAGCAGCGCTTTGATAGGTGAAGGAGTCACCTTAGAGAATCAGTTGAAGCAATATGTCTTCAATTGATCTCATGCGATATCAAAAGCCAAGATATTGACTTCTATTGTAAATGTACTATCTCTCTCGCTTTCTCTGCTAAACTTTGAAGAACATAAAAGAAGAATTGATCAAGGGTTTTCCCACATTAGGGTTTGTCTCTGGCTGGAGCCACATCTTGTGTCCTCTTGTCTTGGCTTGCCTTTTGCGATTATATTTATGTTCTATTTGCAGTTTACTTTAATGTTGACGTGATTGCTATCTGAGAAAATTTAAATAAATTGCTCTAGCATAGAACATGCCTAAAATTAACAATTATCCTGTAATGTAATTTTATTCTTTTTATTCCAGAGCTTCATGAATTTCTTCTGCACATTAATATTGACAGTACCCACATATTCCATCCAAGCATATCCCAAAACAACATCCATGTTATCCATATCTGAAGTATAAAAATCACAATGCAACACATACTTATCCATAGAAAGCTTCAAATCTTTATAAACTTGAACATCTTCATTATCAACATGTGTTTTACTGGAACTTGCAATTTTTTTGCCAAATTAACATTGATAAAATTATGCTTGCAACTAGGATTTATAGACACAATGATCTTCTCCTTTTGAATCAATCCATGAACCTGTAATAAGGAGATACCATCAGAAAATAACCCTTTAGGTTTCTTGGTTTCCTTTTTTCCTGTAAAAATAAAATCTTTGCTAGATTTTTTGGTTTCCTTCTTTTCAGTATGAGACCGTTTGTTCAAACAATAGTTTTTCAATTTCGTCAGCATGACATAACTTTAGAATCTCACTGTCAAGTGATTTCCACCATATAGCAGCTTCATCTTTCAAATAATACTTTATTTTGTCCTTCCAACACCCTAGGAAGTCAAACTTGTGAAATGCTATTAAATTTTCAATAGTCGGCCCACCATTTTTTCTATAAAAAACATCTTGCTAGATGACACGAATGGGGTTTTGAAAAAAAATCACACTTGGCGAAAATTTAAAGTGGCCATAGTTCGGTCAATATTGCTCAGAATCTTTATTATGACTTGTTTTCGTAAATGGAATGACCATTCTGCATCTTCCCATGTGATAGAAATCCCGATTTAGGCATTGAAATTTCAGATTCGCACTGCCACTGTCCTGTCGTTACAAAAATTTCTGAAAAAGCGCTGATTTTAAATCAACGATATCTCCCTCATCCAGACTCCGTTTTGACCGATTTTGTTTTTGAAATTGAGTAATTTTTCAAGGGGTTCTCAGATCTGCAATTAATTTCTCAAAATTCTCCACAAAAACTACATAAATTAATTGGAGATCCGTCGTCCACGAATTTTCATAAAAAATTTCTGCGACACAACTGATTTTTAAAGCAGTGATATCTCCTTCATCCAAACTCCAATTCGGCCGATTTTTTTTGAAGTTGGGTATTTTTCACAAAGAATCCAGATCTGCAATTAGATTCTGCAAATGTTTCACCTGAACTTACAGATCTGATCTGCAAACTCGCCGTCCCAAAAAAACTCCTGCAAAAAAAAAAAACTTCGCTGTGCCCAAGAAGGTGCTCTGATACCATTTGCAATAGATCTAACCTAGAAATATATGATAAAAATACTGAATATGCCGAAGAAATAACACAATATAAGATAATAATTTCAGATTTTTATTAATATCGAAATCCTTGAGGTAGGGTAACACCATACAACTACTCCTTAAGGAATGAGAACACTCCACAAGCCATATGCTTGTTCATACAATATTCCTTGACACCTCTCAATGGGAGTCTCTAGCCTCTATATAGGATTCATACATACATTACCATGGTTCTCTCAATACCATATATCTAATACCATGGGCTTATCACATTATTACTAACAACTTGTGGTCCCTTGCATGATACGGTTAACCACTTTATTTATTAACTATGGCCCATCTCATTATTACATTATTCCATTGGGTACCTCCCTCTGTACCTGATACTATCTCCCTTAGGTATAATACATCTCGTCCTTATCCTTTTGCTTTAAAGGACACTGAGATGCAAAATGACCCATCTCGCCACATCTGAAACATTTCACCTTCGAAATGTCCTTCCACTGTTTCTTTTGTTGTCCCTTCAATGCTAGAGCTGTGTTTTCCTCCTCCTTTGTCTTTGTGCCACTCCCAATGCTTCCATTGAGTTTGACCTTCACTAGGTCCCTCCTTAACTCCTCTTGTTGAAGAGCCGCCCACATCCCCTCCCATGAAGGTAGTTTTTCCCTGCCTAATATGCTTTTGGCGAAAACGTGTCATTCATCTGAGACTCCATTCAGGGCTATCCTCACCATCACGGTTGGTTGAGGAGTGGACTCCATTGCAGCAAGCTGGTCTCTAGTGTCCTGAAGACGTTGAAGATAGAGGTGCACCCCTTCTTTCTGCATCAAATTCTGCTGCAACTTTTGCTCTAAATACATCTTTCGTTGTTTGAAAGAGCTTTCATATAGAGACGACAAGGCTTCCCACATCTCCTGGGTTGTATCCATGCCCTGCAAGTGTGAGACCACCTGATCTCAAACTCCATCGAGAATGAGCCTCTTTGCCTTCCCCTGCTTGGCCTTATACTTCTTCCTTTGATCTCTATCAGTAGGAACAGCCACAGTACTCTTGACGTAGGCCTTGAGATCGTATTCTTCCAGAACATCTAAGATTTTGGTCTTCCATATGACATAGTTGGAAACACCTTCTGTCTCTGCAAACTCACGAACTGGAAATCGTACCTCTCCGTCGTCTCGTTCAGAGAGAGATTTCCTCAGAGATGGTTCTCGATAAGCATTGTGCAATCCCTTCAAGGGGATTCGAATTGCTGCCAAGTGTAGCTTTCGGCCTCACTGCTCAGCACTGGATCTGCTCTTCTTGTTTCAAAATCAATGCTCTGATACCATGTGAAAATTTCTAGACTCTAGGAACCACTACTGCAACAAATTTGAATCTACTTCACCTAATTGATTTTAATTACATTATCAAGTTATTCTTTTGAATACTGAAGCAAATTACTTCTGCAGCCTACACTTAATTAAATATTTGATATCATGAAATAGAAAACAGAGTAAAGAACAAGATACATAGGACACACTTATTTTTGGATACAATAGTCATCGGAAAAACCCAATGTAGGAAAATCGGTGCAACAACTTTGAGGGCATATTTTTTATGTAGGCGAAATATCTGAATACAAATCTAGGATGCTCATCTAACAATCCTTTACAGAGAAAATACTGGCGGAAAATCTGAGTGAGTTTTTACCTCACTTCACTCGGCAAAATTCCGACTAATTCGGCACAAGACTGGCTAACCCCAACTATTTCTGCGTTGGCTCTGCGTTAGCCTTGCGTCACCTTCTCTTCCTTTTGCGTCAGCTCTCCCGGCTGTTTCGGCAGTTCCCAGTAGTTCCAGCAGTTCCCAACAGTTCCAGTAGTTCCCGACAGTTTCGGTTGTTCTGACAATTCTAGATTCTCCGTGATAGGCAACTTTTCCGCGTCAGCTTTGTCAGCTACTACGTTGCCTCTGCGTAGGCTCTCTTAGCTGTTCCAGCAATTCCCGACAGTTCTCGATAGTTTCGGCTATTCCGGTTGTTCTGGATTCTTTGTGACGGGCAACTTTTTTGCGCTAGCTATCCTGGTTGCTGAGCTGCCTCTCTGCAAGCTCTCTCCGCCTCTCTGTTAGTATTCTCCAGAAAATCCTTCTCCCGGATTCTCACTACCCCTCAGCTACAAGATCTCCCCAATCGATTTCCTCCTGAGAACTCCTCACCTCAGAAAATTGATTTCCTCAATCTCTCTCTGTGTGTTTCCAAATGAACCCCAAGCCTCAATTTTATACTTTTCCTGTTGAGTCTTCAACAACTGAGATTAAGTCTCTAATCAACAACTAAGATTAAAACATGACTTGATTCACCTTCTATTTCTCACCCATATTTTGATTAATACCCATTAATATTTTAATTTCCCTAAGTTTAGTCTTAGGAACTTGATTAAAAATATTAATTATTTTAATAAAATACAGTCCGGGTGGAATTTCATTAAACGGTTTTTGGGTTCTTTAGAACTCATGTGCCTTAGCCTCTCCACCAATTTTCAAGGCTAGAGAACTTTCGATGCTACCAAAAACTAGCAGTATCATGTCTAGCTTATAAGAAGTTCTTGATTCATTAGATAAATAGATGAAAGTACAAGATCAAAATATATGAAGGATTTTTGATATTTTGACTTATGCATAAACTAGGTAAAAGAAAACCCTGCAAGAACAACTACTTCTAAAGATTAGACTTATAAAATTTAAATAACGATGAGAGCTCCTTGAAAACAATAGCAAGAGTGGGTTGGTCTCTTGAAGACTTCCCTTCACGCTTGCTAGTTGATTCAACATTGATCCTTTACGAAACTTCCAACACACATTAGCTCATATGGATTAAATCAATAAACAATGTTGAGATAACTCTAGAAATTTATATGAAAACAACTAGAGGTAGTCTACACCTAGAGCATATTCATAAACCAATTGTAAATGTAAGATAGTTATACATCTACGATTCTATAAAAGCATATGAGCAAATGAAATACAATTCAAAGGCACAAGTAGAGAGGATTATACCTTCAATGAACCAAGCACATGCTCCAATGGAATAACAATCATGAATCAACCCCAAAGTCTCTTTATTCAAATGAAGAACAAGAGTACATAGAAGCAAGGGTTCCCCAAGCATAATAGCTCGTTGCAAAAGATACAAAATGAGAACCCAAGATTTAATTATATAGGAGAATGTGAACAAATCCCAATGTAGCATCCATATGACAAATGGCTATGGAGGAAATCCCAAGAAGAGCAAGTCGAGTTACAAGTGTGGATGAAAGAGCACAATTGTAGAGCCTCCACCAAATCGAATTCCATATGTGGCATGAGCAATCCCCACTAAGAAATCAAATTCTCCAAGTGTGCAATGAGAGGGAGTTAACTCCCTATCCAACTAGCCATGAAGTGCCACCTCAAACAATGATCCCAATGTGCCCAACGAATATCCTCATCATGAACTGCGTGGGCCTCCAAGTGCAACTCGAAATCTCCAAGTGAATATGCTAAGTGTAGAAGAAGTGGAGCTAAGGTGAGACAAACTTCCACAAATTTCTCCATCAAATATTCCTTTGTGTGCATTAAATCCTCCAAAAATTCGATTTTCCAAGTAAGCAACTTCATAATTAAGTGCAAGAAATTTAATTTCCTTGTGGGAGTGGTGCATTTATGATGTAAGGTGCTCAATCATCCTCCACATGTCCCTTGACTCAACTCTTTGACTTGGGATAATTTCCAAGTCATTTTCTCACATGGAACATTTATTTTCCTCTATTTTAATTTATTTATGGCTTAATTAATTGCCAGATTTCCCACTAAACTTAGGAAAAGTGGGTTTTGAGGGTCTAGAACACATTTTTAACCTCTCAAAGTGTGTCATAGTAGAAAGTTGAGGGTGAGAGGTGCAATTTTTATTACTCATACCCCATACAACTTCTTTAGACATCACTTATTACATTTTAGATACAAATTTTATTCCAATTTCCGCCCTGCCGAAAATTAAAAAAATTAAAAAATGACCCCCTAGACCTAACCAAATTCCACGAAACTTTACGAGTGATCTAGTATGGTAATATACAATGACTCTAGACACTAAGACTCACTCAAGGCCTCACCATAAAGCCGTACGTCAGCTTTGGGGTTATGCTTGGAGGAAAAATCTCAATTAATTATTAAGTCCTCCTAAGGAGATGATAAGATCCAAAGCTACTTAGGCCTGTTGCATGACTCAAACTCATCATACTAGCATCACTTTATATCGTCCCCATAGGGTTTGTGGAATTTGGGTACATTAGAAAATGATAAGAAGAAAAAGTAGAGTTGAAAAACTCTGGTAATATGATAATATTTGATGGTACAAGCATCCTTTGGTTCATCCTTGGGCATGGAGTCTTCAGATAATCTTCAGGTGCCACTCCAGTGGTCAACAAGACCCTCGTTTGTAACATCATATTAATTTTAGTCATACATTTATATATATTGTTTATTTAACCTATAATGGATATCTTTATAATCCATAACTTTTGGACAATTATCTTGTCAGCCAGGTTTGGTCATCACAGTTGGATGGACCAAATCTCATGGAATGTGTTTGGTTATGAACTGATTAGGAGATTCATGGAAAATATCTAAATGATTTGTAGTGGTTTTCAACATAGCTATAAAAATATGTAGAATCTTTTTTAATATTCCGAGGAAACCCTTGCATAAAATCCTTCGAGTACTACCCCATGATCCATAATGCAGTAAATCATCGGTTACTTGACCTCACGGGGATCAAGAGTGTCGAACCTATGATATCCTCAACTTTGGGGGAGAGATAAGATGTCTCATGTCTGGCTCATGACCACTTTAGGTAACCCTTGGGGCTAAAAATCTGCAAAACCTATTGAGAAGGGAATGACTATTAAGTTTTAACATAATGAACATTGAAAAGAAATATGAGGAAGAAATTCTGCTATAAACATAGTTCTTTGTCTCGTAGACCCTTCATGGACATTACCACTAATTGAAAAGAGTTACACTTCAATTATCTAAAGCTGAACTACATTTTGCTCATGTCTAAGGTCCAATAATGGAATGCCATGCAGCCCTTCTTTAAATTTCTTGAGCTTTTTTCAAAACTAACTGTAAAGGATGTACATAATACTATATGGTATATCTTGTTATGCTTGCAAGTAATTACATGTGTTTATGGTGAATGGTAAATTTTTAAAATTATGCACACATACCATCCCCAACTTGCCATACCCTGAAAATTTTGGGGTTCTGGTCTAGCTGTCTTGGAAACTTGTCCTGTTATCCTCACTGTTCCCCCATCTTGAAAGCCGGTGTAACAGAGGCAAGAGCTAATTCTAGTCATATGCTGTAATTTTCTCCAGCTATTTTGGTTGGATATGGAGACCACTTCTTAGATTTGTGTACCTAGGGCTATGAGTATTTAGTTCTAACTTCTATGATGCTTAATTTGATGAGTTAATCTAGCCATAGAAGTCCTGAAGATTTGTCGTTCCATATGCTTTAAGTACAAGTCTTTTAAATGGGTGTTTCAAGTCATCAAGGGCTATGCATCAGCATGGGCTGTAATTATTTATTTCAGGATATTTTCTTTATTTTTTGCAGTATGCTTTGTCAAATTGCTAGTACAAAATGAACTTCTTAGGAATCTTCTTTTTTCCGTTCTGTCCCTGTTCTGCTTGCTGTATGCATGAATATCACTTTTGCATGTCTCTGACAAATTGTGTTGAAACTTTTATATCACACAACCTTTATAGGTATCAGAATCTGTTCTTATCTATATTTTGCACCTTTCTCAGACTAGACAAGTTACATTATGGAGCGCTGTAAGATGTTGTGCAATTACAGCTCTTTTGAGCATAGGTTGACACTTTCCAGGCTCTAGTAATATTGTTTTCTATTTCCTCTTAGCAGAAATATATTGAGCACTTTCATTAATGTTTTTCCATGCTATTACTGCTTTATAGAAGAAGATGCATTCGTTTATTTTCCCATTTATTGGAGCACTAATTGAAGGGATGGATATATCTTTGCTGATTGTTAGTGTTATTTTGACTTTTGGCAGGGTCGACAATCTTGATTGACTCAATTATGTGGAAAAGGATCACATGGCCAGAAATGGAGGTTTTCTGGTTTAATTCTGTCTTGAACCGTAGCTCTGAATGGGGTGTATCCTGAAATTCTTTCAAAAGTAAATGCACTTATGCAGATGAGCTGGAAATGCTTACTTTTGTCAGCAAATGATCAATGGGTGAATCTAAGGCTTCAAGAGTTTGTCACTTATTCATATTTGTCTGAATATTGATTTAGTTCATTTTGTTTTGCATGCTGATCTTAACTTCTTGTGTGGCATTCCTGAATTCTAGGAAATATTACTCAATTATTTTGTGAAGGAGTCCTCAAGTGATTTCAATTTTTTATTCTAATAACCAATAACGTTTTACAACATATGCTTGATGATTTAAATAGCAAATTGCTTATTGTAATCAAAAGAGAAGTTTGAAGAGATGTGACAATTTTGATATATGATGTGGGAAGCATCGACAAAATAGTGTTTCAGAGAAATTCATTGAAGAATTGTAGCCTCACACATATTGGTTATGGGAAAACTGTATGCATAAGAAGACATAAAAAGTTAAATCATGGGAAAGTGGAAGACATGATTGTAGATTTTTGGGAAACTAGAGAAGACCTGTAAGAGATATTTATGGACTGCAGATGAGTTACTATGGAAAAAATGATTGATGATTGGGGATTGATTGTGCAGACCCACAAAGCCCGAGTGAAGCAAAGCTTCAGGAATTTGTGAAGTGTGGATGTTAAGGAATTGGTTTGGACCAGTGTTGATAATATCGGTATCGGAAAAATATCGGCTAGACTCCAGAAAACATCTTATCGGCAATATCGGCGAAAATATTGGCAAAATATTGGCAAATATCAGCAAGCATAAAAAATGCATAATATATTCATTTTTTTAGATTTTTAAACATATAAAGCAATAACAACATGAAATAAACACATTGACACATAAATATGAAGAAAGCACTGATATATATGATGTCAAATAGAAATGATACATCAAAGGTGATACCAAATCCTGCTGATCCCTGATAATTGTCCAATCAAGGACTCAGATGTGGAGAACCAATACAAAATAACATCACATATATAAAAGTATCTCATCATCATGAGTTATATGTAGCAAAAAAAATAGAACTAGCAGCTATGTATCTGCAATCAGTGCCCTCTCCCCCTTTTACAGGAAACCATGATGAGTTGTTTGCCAGGCTTGCCCTTAGCAGTACAAGGCCCTGGCCTTGCCCCTGCACCTAATGTCAAATAATGAGTGCTAGGTATGGAGCTATGCTCTCCTATATCTATAGAAGATGGTGTTGATGTTGATGCTCCCACAGTCTCCTCTTCCTCCTCTTCCTCTTGCTCCTTCTCCTCTTGCTGCCCCTGTTCTAATGGATCATTTGGCTCTAACCATGAAGGTGACTCCTCCAAGATGGGCTCCTCATACTGCACCCTCCACTGAGACAATACATCAATATTGTCTAAGGAAATGACATCTAGATCCATTGGTGCTTCTATTTGCTTCACTCAAAGTCGGATATTGTAATGCACATACACTAAATCATTGAGGTGTGCGAACTCCAACCTGTGAGAGTAAAAAAAACTAATGAATTTTGAGTTTTGACTCTTGACACTTGAGGGTCATAAATTAAAATTTTTAAATTACAATAAGTGTAATTGCTCAACTGAAGGCTGGAGCTCAAAGTTATACATTTTGCGCTTTTTGCGTGTATTTTCTCAAATACACTCCAATTGCACTCACACCCTGAAGAGCTACATGTTTGACTCAGGATTCTTATGGCCAATTTCTGCAAATTTGGTGCCCTTGCATCATAACTTTGCCACCAAATATCTACAACAAAATAAAGAAACAAAAAAGTCAAAAACTTAAAACATAATTAAACTTTCAAATAAAAAGTTACATAATTGAATTTTAAAAATCTAGAATTATAAGTAAGGAAATTCTAATTTCTAATGAGTGATGACTTGTCACTTACATGGCATGAAAAGGGTCCTTTCCCTAATAGCATCATCAAAGCCAAATAGGTGAACACAACCCCGATAAAACTGTATTTTGCGATTGATTTTGCTACGAACCTCGGGATTAGGTAGCATCCTATGAATATAGGAATGGAGCCCTTCCATCCAGTGTTGCACACATCGCGATTTAATCGCGATAAAATCGGAAAATCGCGATTTTTTCAAAATGCCGATTCAAATCGCGATTTTTATCCAAAAAATCGGCGGAAATTTTTTTTAACGATTTTTATCGAAAAAATCGCGATTTTTAAGGAAAAAATCGCGGGAGGCGCGGGCAGCGGGGGTTTTATATGTAAAATCGATTTTTTGTTTATTCATTCAGCAGTCCGCCGCGGAGGAGAAGGAGGAGAAGGAGAAGAAGGGAGGGAGAGGGTTGCCGTCGCTTGTGGGAGCCGATTTTAGGAGGAATCCAAGCCAAGATCGCGAATTTGTCCATAAACCAGGTATGTAGATTAATTTTTTTTTGTTTTGGTTCTCTAAAAACTTTGTTTTTCATTGTTTTTAAAGAATTTTTAGAAATTTTTCATTGATTTGGGATGGGTTATTTGTTATGACTATGAGAACCAATTTTTGATTTTTATTTTCTCATTTTCTTTAAACATTGTTTATTTTTTTTGATTTTTCATTGTTTTTTGGGTTTAGAAATTCAAATTGGGATTTTGGAAATAATTAGCTTGTAATTTTGCAAATGCTAAATTGTAATTTGTATTTACTATTTACTATTATCATTTATGTAATCCTAAATTCCTATTTCCTAATCCTTATTTTTCCATAGGTTTGCAAATTCAAAATTCAAAAACAAACATGCCAAGGAAATTGGATCCTTTCTGGGAATATGGTGACCCTAAAACTCCGAATGATAGACAAAACTTGATTTGCAAGTTGTGTGGAAAGGAAATATTCGGGGGGGTGTACAGGTTGAAGTTCCACCTTGCACAAATCCCTGGACGTGATGTGGGGCCCTGTCTAAAGACAAATGCTGAAATTATCCAAAAAGCCATGAGAGCATTGGGAGAATTAGAGCACACTAGAGACGCCAAAGAAGAACTCAAAAGGCAACTAAGAAGGTCAGTTGAAGGAAGTGGGCCAAGTGGCACAGGTTCTACTGCAGCGTCAGTCAATCCGTTTGCTGCATCATCATATTTTGTTCCTCGAACCACACCTGGTTCACAACCAACTATCGGTTCAATGATGAAAAGAACTGAAAAAGAAAAAGCTGACAAGTTGATGACAAAATTTCTCCTCTGGAGTGATATTCCTTTCAGCATTATAAGGAATAATCCATTTTTCCAACCTACTCTTGATGCTGTTGCCAGTGTTGGCCCGGGGTACAAACTCCCTTCTCTTCATGATTTCAGAGGCCGGCTTCTTCAAGATGAAAAGCGTGACTGCACCCAAAGATTGGAGGATTTTAGGGCATCATGGGCACAAACAGGATGCACTGTTATGTCAGATGGTTGGACTGACCAAAAGGGGAGAACCCTTATAAACTTCTTGGTTAGTTGTCCCTTGGGGACTATGTTTATCAAATCTGTTGATGCAACTCATCAAATCAAAGATGCAAAAAATTTATGTGATTTGCTGGATGTGTTTATTTTGGAGGTGGGTGCAGAAAATGTTGTCCAAGTCATAACGGACAACGCTGCAAATTATGTTGCTGCTGGTAGATTGCTTATGGACAGGCATCCTACTTTATTTTGGACACCTTGTGCTGCCCATTGTATTGATTTGATGTTAGAGGACATAGGGAAAATTCCCTTTGTCAAAGAGGCTGTTGACTCATCAAAAACCATCACAAAATTTATTTACAATCACACATCTGTGCTTAGCTTGATGAGAAAATGCACCAACAACAAAGAGTTGGTGCGCCCCGCCATTACACGGTTTGCGACGAGTTTCATATCTCTTCAATCCCTCTTGAATTCTATGTGGGATTTGAAGAGAATGTTTGTTTCAGAGGAGTGGCGTTCTTCGCCAATGAGCCGCAAACCAGAAGGAGAGGCCGTCTGCAGACTTGTTTCATACCAAGAAGACTTCTGGGCGGGAGTGCAGGAGGTGTGCGCTGTCACAGAACCTTTGGTAAAGGTTCTTCGGTTGGTAGATGGTGAGAAGCCCGCAATGGGCTATTTGTATGAAGCCATGGATAGGGCCAAAGAAGCCATTCGGTCCTACTATGATGACAAGGGAGATGATGGGTTCCAGAGACAACTCCTTCTATGGAAGGTCATTGATGAGCGATGGAACAACACACTCCATCGTCCCATTCATGCTGCTGGCCTTTTCCTGAACCCTGCATTTTCTTATGCATGTGGGTTTAATTTTGATGTTGAGGTCGTGGAAGGATTATTAACCTGTGTCCAGAAGATGGTGAAAACTCCAGAAGAACGTATGGAGGTCTCTAGACAAATTGAGCAATATAAGTTGTCAGGTGGCACATTTGGCTTTGAGATGGCTATCAATGATAGGACGGTTAAAATCCCAGGTATTTTTTAGTTTGTAGTATGTACTTTGTAACTTTGTTTCAAATTTCATTGTTTCTTCAAATTCCATTTTTTTCTTATGTTTATTTAAAATTTTCTTTGTAATTTTGTTGTAGACGCATGGTGGAAGATGTATGGTGGCAGAGTACCCCTTTTGCAAAATCTTGCCGTGCGCATCCTCAGCCAAACATGCAGCTCCTCGGGATGTGAGCGCAATTGGAGTGTATTTGAAAAAATACACAACAAGAAGCGCAATAGGTTAACACTTAAACATTTAAAATATTGCAAATTTCCAAATAAATTTTTGAATTCATTAAAGTTTTAAACAATATTTTTTTTATAATATTAATTATTAATTTATTATTTCATGAACTTTGTACAGGTTGGAGTCCCATAGACTTAATGACATGGTCTATGTCTACTACAATCTTCGATTGTGGGTGAAACAACTAGAGAAGACACCTGATACGGAAGCCATCTCATTGGATGGGATTGACACCACTGCTGAATGGAGGGTTGAGACCGAGAGGCCTCTCATGGATCCCACTGAGGATTGGTTAGTGCAGGATGAGGGGGAGGAGGAGGGGGAGGAGGAGGAGGAGGAGGAGGAGCAGGAGCAGGAGCAGGAGCAGGAGGAGGAGGAGTTGGAGGAGCAGGAGGAGGAGGTGACACCGCCTACCCGGGCTACCCGGGCTACCACTACCACCAGTAGAGGACGTGGTCTCCGTCCACCTCAGCCTCTTGTAGCTGCTACTACTAGTTCTTCAGCTTCTAGAGCACGTCAGACTCCACTGCCATTTCCACCACCACAGGCACCAGCTTCTACATCTAGAGGGAAAGAGAAAGCTGTGCCATATTCTCGCAAGAGGGGCAGAGGAAATCAATAGGATTAGACTTTCATTTTATTGTATATGACATTATGACATGATGAGATACATTATCATATTTTTTGTTGATATTTTGAGGCTGAGTTGGACTTGGGACTCAGGACTTACTATTCAGGACATGATTCAATGTTATGTGTGATTTTAGCGCTAGAAATGATATTGAACATCTTATATATTAGTTTTTTTATCATATTTATGTGTCAATGTATTTATTTTATGTTGTAGATGGTTTAGATATTAAAAAAATTGAAAAAAAATGAAAAAAAATGAATATTTTTGTGCCAAACGATTTTTTTCCGATTTTTTCCCGATTTTTTCCCGATTTTAACGATTTTTCCGATTTTTTCCCGGCGCCGATTAAATCCCGATCGCGATGTGTGCAACATTGCTTCCATCACCTCGCCATCAAAATCAAAGTTGCATTTGTATGAAAATGTGAGGTTGAGGAAGAGTGTTGCTGCATGAATGGGTCAATGAAGCATCCCTGTCCATCGACTATCAATCACATCCCATAACATCATATGCCTATCAAGCCCAACAAAACCCTTGTTTGCATTATAAGAACGAATGGCCTCCTTGGCCCTATCCATGGCCTCATACAAATAAGCCATTGTAGACTTCTCCCATCTACCAATCTCAGAACCTTTATTATAGGTTCACTAACTAAGCATGCTTCTTCTACTCCTTGCCAAAACATGTCAGAGTACACCATTTTTGCAATGGCTCTCCCATCCTATCTCCTGTTTATCTACAATCATGCCACTCATAAGAAACGAACATTTGCTTCAACTCGAACTGGCATCGAAGCAAAGATTGAAGAGTAATAAAGTTTGTGGCAAAACGTGTGATTGTAGGATGCCACAACTCCTTGATTTTAGTCTATCTCCTCGTGAGGCTAAGAACAAAAGCATGGTTATAAATAAACTTGGGGACGCTCCTAGCCATATCAACCACCTCCTTGATGAAGGACAGTTTCCCCATATCCTCAAGTAGTAAATCGATATAATGTGCGGCACATAGAGTCCAGAACAATTTGCAATGCCTCTCCATAAGCATCATGCCGGCAGACACATAATTATTTGCATTGTCAGCTATGACTTGCACCGCATTTTGCACACCAATCTCCTAAATGAACCCATCTAACAACTCACACATCGTTGTTGCATCTTTGATATGTGTTGATGCATCCACTGATTTAATAAACATGGTACCTTTAGGACAATGTACCAAGAAATTTAGAAGGGTCCTACCCTTCCTATCTGTCCAACCATCAGACATCACTGTGCGTCCAGAAACTTCCCACGCTTTTTTCAACTCCGCCAATCTAGAGTTGATGTCCTGCTTTTATGCTTGAAGAATTAGCCCCCACAACTCCTCATATGTAGCACTTTTGTACCCTGGGTCCACAACAGCAATAGCATCATGAATTGGCTGCCAAAATGGACGGTTTTGGTGATGCTGAGAGATAAGTCACTCCAGAAAAGACACCTCCCCATGACTCTATCTGCTTCTTGCTTCTCTTTTTTTTTAACAATTGATTTTATGGAAGATTGTGCTCCATGTCCTGTTCGTGGAACAAAAAATGATGAATTCGCACTAGCAAATGTTGTGGAGTCCCTCCCACTACCCTCAGCCTCAAAATCAGAAGAAGATATCCCGAGAGATCTACCTGCACGTTCAACTTTGTTTCTTTCTGCCTCTTCCTTCTTTCTGCCTTTTTCATTAATTGCTTCAAGAGCTTTTTGTATAAGCACGGACTAGAAATTGTACAAATCCCAGCATCATGTCTAGTGAGTCTAGCCAGATGGTATTTCAATTGCGTAACCCCTCTTGTCGTCTTGGTCCCACATAGTTTGCATGATAGATATGCGCAATTTGTTCCACCATCGGGCTCCCCATACTCCCAAAATGGGTCCAAGGCTTTTGGCATATTTGAATTTTGTAGTGAGCTAACTCAAACCTAGGGCACCCAAACAAAAATTGGAATTAATGATTAAAGTTACTCCACCCATACACAAAAAATAATAAGCAATAACCACCTCATTTTAGAAAATAATTTTTTTGTTACATTATTTGTAATGTGAATTCAATGAAAAATGACAATAAGAGGGTGCATTTGAAAGTTAAAAAAAGAAATGGAGTTTATTGTCCAAATATGGAGAAAACCCTTGCATTGGCTCATGGTCATGAAAATCATAGCGAATGAAAAAAATGTTGATTTGGGGTAGCATCGGATCTGCTCTAGCCACAAAAATTGGTGGAGAGGCTAAAACACATGAGATCTCCAAGATCCAGAAAGGGTTTGGGCAGATTCTAACCGGTTTGAGCGATATTAAAATAATTAATATTTTTAATGGAGTTCCTAAGTCTAAACTTAGGAAAAATAAAATATTAATGGGTATTAATATAAAACTAGGTTAGAATGTTCCAAAGGATAAGGATCAAGCCAAATGTAATCTTAGCCGTTGATTAGAGATTTAATCTCGGCTGTTGAAGGACCAACGAGAAAAGTATAAGAAGAGGCTTGAGGGTTAGTTGGAGAATACATCAGAGTGATCAGCCATTCATTTTGTTAGAGCGAGGTTGCTAAGCAAAAGTGAATCAGTGATCAACAATGAGGGATAGTGAGTACTGGGCGGAGAGGCAGAGACAGTGCCAAGAGACTAGCGCAGAAGTAGAAAGCGAGAGTAGTAGCCAGAGCAGGCCATGCAGAGCCCAACAGAGACAGTGCAGAGGCCAGAGGGACTGCGTCATCCATGCAGAGGGCTGTAGGAGTAACGCAGAGGGTCCCAGAGGCTGCGCAATGCCTTAGAGGGTTGACGCAGAGTGTCCTGGCGCTGACGCAGTGCAGCGTGAGGCTGATGCAGAGTGTCCTGGCGCTGACACAGTGCAACATGAGGCTGACGCAGAGGCCAGAAGGGCCAACGCTAAGCTTCAGAGTCGGTAGAGGGTTTCGTGGGACAAGTTTTCTGAATCCCTTTTTCCAAATAGAGAGGTATTCTTGCCATGTATTTTTTCTCTGTCGGGTGAGCAGGTTAGGCACCCAGTTGTACTCAAGGAAATACTGAATAATAATAAACTCTCATAATAGCTGCATTGGTTTTCCCACATTGGGTTTTTCCGGGGACATTTGTCCAAAAATAATGGTGTCACTTTTGTGTTTGTTTTCTTTTAGCTTATGATCTGTAGATGTTGTGACTGTATTGTGTTTATTTCGGTATTTAAATGTTTTAAATAACTTGTTCATAATTTACAAGTAGAAGAAATAAACCAACATAATACAGATTAATTTTCTAATGGATAGACTTAGAAAATTCAACATGGTATCAGAGCATGGTTGCAGATCACTGGAGAGTTGAAGGCATCAGCGAAGCAAAGCATTTGCAACAGAATCAGTTGTCCCGAGTGACAGTAGCTGATCCTTGCAGAAGCAACAGAGGAAGCGTTGACGCAGAGGAACTGCGTCATCAGTTCGCGCCAGAGAGAGGCTAGTGCAAAGGTTGAGGAGGGCAAAGCGAGGCTCACGCAGAGACCAGGAGGGTTGACGCAGTGGCTGAGGGAGCTGTTTTTTTGCCATAGCCGAGATTGCACAGAGCCTAGAGGCTAAGTCTTTTAGTTGCTAGGGCGAAGGAAGTTGTGGGCAGTTTGTGGGAGTGAAGCTGGTGGGGTACTGTGGTCAGAACAATACCTAACAGGGAAAAACCAAGGTAGAGGGAGTTGTTGCTGAGGTAGATTTCTAGCCAAGCAATTTGGATCAGTGTTGCAGTTGCACAGACGATCGGAGAGGGGCAACTTGATGGTTGGCAGAAGGATTTCCAGAAGGGAAATCGGGACTTAGAGGGAGTCCAGAAGAGAACTTCCAGACCGGAAGTAGAGAGACTCAGTAGGAGTCAAACGGAGAACTTCCAGGCAGGAGGTAGAGAGACTCGGAGGAGTCATCAGAGAAGAGCAGAGAGATGGTCGTGAATGGGCTGAGCGATCAGGATAGGCTGGACGGACACCCTAAATATCTAGGGTTTCATAACATAGCGAAGCAAACCCTACAATATGAAAATTTCCAAGGTTTGAGATCTCAAACAAACATCATTCAACCCTAACAAGTTAGGTTTTGATGATCATAACGAAATCCCAAACATGACATCATCAATAAAAACTTCAAAATTCAAATAGCATTTCCCAATAATCCTAAGCAATTTTAGGGTTTCAAACATTAGTATACCCTTAGGTTAGGGTTTTCTAGAGAACCTGTCTAGGGTTCTATAAAGTCAATTAAGAATATGAGAGAGGTTGATTTATCAAGTGATGAATCACCCAAAACAAGAATCATTATGATTCGACATAGTTGGATATAATGATGTTAGTAACATATTATCAAATGAATAAACATTTATTATAAGGAAATCAATGTTTTGTAGTTTAAGACATACCTTTGTTCCTTGACAAACCTTGTAGGGACTCCTTGAAGTGCCATGATATTTTTTACCTGTAACAAATACTTCTAGACAAAATATGTGACACCTAGAATATGATGTTAGCTCTCAATCTGTATTTTCTAACAATGGAGGATGGAATCCTTTATATAAAAATACTTTTTTCCTTTCCTTCTAATTAATACTAATATTTTACTTGACATCCTAGATTGCCTTCTAGACTAGGATTATGTGGACCATCTAAGACAATAGAAGCTTATAAATATTTGTACCCCTTGTTTGCATACCTTGAACTTCTTTAATGAGAGATAAATGTTTCATAGGACTTGATGCTCTCCTTGGAAACTGTAAGCACATTGTTAGAGGCATAGAAATCATAATACTTACTTGAGTCCTGTCAGGCAAGGAGGTAACTTCACAATGCGAATTGTGATTTTGCATTAAGATTTCTCATGGATATATACAGGGAGGGAGAGACTCTTAGGCTTCACCTACCAATGTCTCTTCATATTCATATTCTCTTTATTTACTATTTACACTATTTTACATATATTCATCCAATCCTAATGATTAGGTGTCAACATTCCCCCCCTTAATTTGAAGGGATGTTGGTGAGTCCAAGCATTGTTCTAAATCTTTCGAACTTTTCTTTTCCAAGTGCTTTGGTGAAGATGTCTGTAATCTGCTCATTTGTGGAACAATGGCATTGATGGATTGTCTTGGCCTCAATATGATGTCGAATCAGATGGTATTTTGTATTGATGTGTTTCGTTCAGTCATGGAACTTTGGGTTCTTGGCCAACATTATTGCAGAAGTGTTGTCAATCATGAGTGGAGTTGAATGCACTTGTTTTACCTACAAATCTTCCAAAAATTTCCTGAGCCACACAATTTCCTTTGTTGCTTCAGCGACTGCCACATATTCTGCCTCTGTTGTGGAATCTGCTGGAACTGATTGTTTGCGTGACCTCCAAGAGACAACTCCTGTTCCAAGCGTCCAAGCATAACCTAAAGTAGATACCCCAATTTATTTATCTCCATTGAAGTCTGAATCACAGTATCCAATCAATCTAAAGTCGCCCACCTGTGTATACTTGAGTCCAAAGTCTTGAGTTCCCTTCAAGTACTTTAGAACTCTTTTTGCAGCAGACCAATGTTCCTCACAAGGCTTTTGCATAAACCTGCGGAGAATTCCAACAACAAATGAAATGTTCGATTTGGTGGAAGTCAGGTAGTTGAGACTTCCTACAAGCTATCTATACTTTGTTCCATCCTCAAATTCTTTTCCTTCAATGGATGTGAGCTTCAAGTTCTATTCCATTGGAGTAGTCAAAGGATTGCACTCAGCCATGCCGAACTTGTTCAACAGATCTCCAATGTACTTCTTCTGAGAGAGGAATATAAACTTCGGATGTTGAGTTACTTCAATATCAAGATGTTATTGAACATAACCCAAGTCAGTGATTTCAAAATGTTTCCTTTAATTCCTTCTTTATGGATGCAATCTAGCTCTCATTGTTCCCTGTCATCAAAAGATCATTTACATGCACCACAAGATATACAACTGTTTTGCCAACTTTCTTGCCAAACAATGTTGCATCATCAAGATCATAATGTTTGAAGTTGAGTTTCAGAAGATGCTCAATTGACTTTTCATACCAGGCTTGCGGTGCTTGCTTGATGCCTTACAAGGATTTCACAAGCTTGCATACTTTGTGTTCTTGGCCCTTCACAACAAATCCTTCAGATCTCCATTCAAGAAAGTAGTTTTTACATCCATTTGATGGACTTTCGTACCGTTCTGAGCTGCCATGGCAAAGAGTGTACAAATGGTAGCCCATTTCGTTGTGGGGGAAAAACTCTCCTCATAATCGACCCCTTCCTTCTGTGCAAAACCTTTTGCCACATGCCTGGCTTTGTGCTTTTCAAGTGAGCCATCAACTTTATACTTGTTCATGTAGACCCACTTGTAGCCAATTGGTTTGGTTCCCAATGGAGGATCAACCAGCGTCCAAGTGCCATTCTTTATCAAGGCATCATACTTGTTTTGCACCGCTTCTTTCCATTCATCATGAGAAGCGACTTCTTTGCAGGAAGTTGGTTCAAACTCTGTAGACAAATTTGTTGAAGTTTCTAAATTTACTTAGTTTAGAAACCCTTCATGCACTTTTTCTGATTTATTCCTACCTATTTGTTAATTTTCCTTTAACAAGTTATTTACAAAGTAAATACTGAAAATAAACACCAGTGCATGCTCAACATATTACAGATCAGCAACTAAAAGTAACAATAACAAACACACCACATGACACCATTATTTTTGGACCAATGTCCCCGGAAAAACTCAATGTGGGAAAACCGGTGTAGCTATCTGAGGCTTTTCTTATTAAGCAATAATAGAGTACAATCTAAGTGCCGAAACTGGCCTACCCAACAAAGAATTTCCTTAGCAGTTATACCTCACAATTTGAGAGAGATCTCATGGCTGAAACCACAAAAAATCCTTCCGGTAGATCCTTAGCACAAAACTACTCTTGCAACTCTAGTGTCTGCGCAATCTGGACTGCTTCAGCCCCTCTCTGTCTCACGTTGGCCCTGTGTCAGTCTTTCTAGGCCTGTATCAGCCCCAGGAGGCCCTGTGTCAGCTCTGGGAGCCTCTGTGTTAGCTACGCTGGCCCCTCTAGTGCTCTGCATAGCACTTAGCTGCCTGTGCATGGCCCTGCGTGAGCCCTTGCTAGCAGGGTTGCAGGAATCGCCCCCCCCCCCGGATCCTAACCCGGAACCGCGACCCGTGCGGAATCGTTTCGGAATCCCTTGGCGAAGCGCGATTCCAGATTGAAGGTGGCGCGGTTCCGTTTTTTAAAGCCGATTCCTGGTTTTTAGGTGGCGGTAGCCCGGATCCGCGCTTCGGAGGGCGGTTCTGGCATCCGGTTGCGCCACGCAACCCGCCCGGAAGCGCACGCAACCCGCACGCAACCCCGACGCAACCCGGACGCAACCTTTGAGTTGAAGGGAAAATTGCTGAGTAAAAGATTATTATAAATGCAGGAACAATTGTTGGAAAAGAGGCTGAATTACTGGGGATGTTTCGGGGTCTAACCATTCCATCAGCTGATCCGAATTGATGATTCCAGGGCTGAGTTACTCTATTCCTGAAGGGGCCGAGTTATCTTTTTGTGGGCTGATTTCCTCTAATTCACCTAAGGTCAAGTTCTGAAGTGGAGGCCGAATTGTATGCTTTCCAGGGGGTCAATTTGTGGGGAGGACGACTTTCCGCAAGAGGCCAAATTCATTTCAGTGGTGGGCTGAGCACAATTTTCAGAATTAAATGAAGAGGTTGAATTACTGATTTACAGAAGGCCGAATTTCCCTTTCTTAGTGGCTGAACCTGTGTGTCTATTGCTAAGTGTACCAAGGCATTTGAAGGTGAAATTGTAAATGGTTTCTCTGCTAGAAGAATCACGAGTTATCTCAGCATTGTACATGAGTGGACTGGTGGTATTTTGGCACTTTGAGGGAAGAATACATGTTTTAACCTCTGCTGAAGCTTAATTTGTCTTTCTGTTGATTTTCTGGCCCTGTACATACATCTACAGCTGTCACATCTTCTATTATTCACTGGTATTTTGAATCTCAGTCCTCCTTTTATTGCTGAAGTGTATGTATTAGAGATGGGCATGCATTTAAATTTAATATGAAGTGGATATCAGCATTTCTCAAACACTCCTCTCTTGTATGTTTATCACTGTTCATGACCTTATGCTAAGTTGTAAAAGAGATACCTACAGTACACTGCCTACAAACTGTTTGTGAAACTCCTCGGTGAACTAAATCTTACAAACTCAGAGAGATGGACTGATATTTAATTTTATATGCTGTCATGTGATGTTCATCTCTCCTAAGTTGCTTGTTACCACTCACTGCGGTTGGAACCATCATTAGAGTTGCACTAATTTATGGTGTCCCACTATTTGAAAATGAAATTATTCAAATCACACTTGCAGCAGAAGGTTCATGACATGTTTGACAAAAAACTCTCACTGAAAGGACTCATTGAAAACTCAGAAAATTCGTGGTCGTTTTGGGAAATTCTCGAGCGGGAATATTACAAATATTTTCTTCTCATTTTTAGAATAGCTATTGGAATTGCTTTTGCACTTCTTAATCTAGACAACCAATAAAAGAATACAAGCAACCTCTGAACTTGTGTGAACAAATAGTTTCCTTATTTAAAGTGGACAAAAGCATTGAACCAAGGACTTGAACAAGGACCACTTAGTAAAGTACATTAAATCATAATAAGCATACATTTATCAACCACGTGTTTAAATCATCAGACAAATAATGTACAAGACAAAAATAAAGAAGTGGCCCATTTGGGACTACATGCGTTCATGGCTTGACATTCTAACAAAGAAGAAGACACCACATAATTCGTTAAAATAGTCAACAAAATTTACTGAAATTTTAGTATTGAATTACTCAACAACTACAAGAGGTGACAGTTATGACAAGGATAATGACCTATTCTCCCCCGTTGCACAGATGCAAGTATAGGAGCAACGCCTACAACCACCAAACATATACACATAGTGCAAGAACGTGCTTTCCAATTGATACTCCTTCATCCCAACTTTTGTTCTTCACATGACCTAGCCATGCAAGTTTGAATAAGCAAAAAATAAAATCTCTAAAGAAATACAAACTTTCTGCACCATAATTATTAATTACTCCCTGGCATGATGCTAAATTTAGTACTAGTATGATACTAGTAACTACAATGGAATCATGGATGCCATATCTATCTTGATTTATGCAAAAATATGCATGTTTTCATGTCTTCTACAATTAATTTGGTATTTGGGATGTTTGTTTTGAGTATAAATGCAAAAAAATATAAAAAAATATATATATATAGCAGACGCTTCCGCGGACGCTTCGCTTCCTAGATTTTTGGAAAATGACGCTTCCGCGCTCCGCGCTTCCGCTTCGCTCCCGCTTCGTGCAACATTGCTTGCTAGCTCTGCATTACCCTCCTTGGCTGCTGTGCTACTCTCTCGGCACAATCTCTGCCTTCTCTGTTTCTTTGTACTCAATGCCCCTCAGTTGCTCTCCCGATCACTGATTGTATCTCTCTTAGCAAACCGTGCTCTAGAGAATAGAATGATTGATCATCTAGTGTACTCTCCAAGTGACCCTTAAGCCTCCTCTTATACTTTTCCTGTTGACATCTCAACAACTGAGATTAAGTCCCTAATCAATGGCTAAGATTAGATATGGCTTGATCCCTGTCTTTTGGACCATTCTAACACAAATTCATATTAATACACATTAATATTTTATTTTCCCTAAGTTTAGACTTAGGGACTCCACTAAAAATATTAATTATTTTAATATCTCCTGAACTGTTTAGAATCTACCCAAACCCTTTCTGGGTATGGGAGATCTCATGTGCCTCAACCTCTCTACCAAATTTCGTGGCTAGAGCACATCCAATGCTACCTCAAATCAACACTCCCTCTTAGCAAGGACTGTGTTCTAGCAATACTCCTCATTGAGTATTACTCTAATCATCCGGCATCGGTACCTGTGTTGATGCTAGGCCTTCCTGCCCAACACCCTCTGCACTGTTGCCTCCTGTACTGTTGCCCATGGTTCTACCACTGCCACTGCTGCATCTGTACGACAACTCCCTCTGCATCTATGTTGCACGAAACTTCAAAGAACCCGGCGTTTCGGGTCGTACCCGTACCCAAAACTCTGAAACTTGGCGGAAACTCGGCGGAAACTCGACCATCATGTAATCATATATTAGAGTTAATATAGACTTCTTTTTCCTTTTAAATTGTCATATATCGGTCTTATTCCCTTTTTTCTGGCAAGATAATGTGTTATTCACTTATTTCTTTATATATATATTTTTAGATATACATATATGACGTTTTTGCTGACGTTTCGGCCCACGTTTCCATTTTTGGGAGGTGACGTTTCTAAACGTACCCGTTTCGGAAACTTTGAAACGTTTCGGCGTTTCGTGCAACTTAGCTCTGCATCTATGCTGCTGCTGGTCCTTTCTCCCAACATTGCATCGCATTGCACCTCCTCTCATCATGCTGCATCGTGCTGCCCACTGCTGCACTGCAACTCAGTTACTGAGAAGTAAGTAACTGATCTCCCAACTGACCTCCCTGTTGGGCTAGAGATACCCACTGATGCTGAAGCTCCCTCTGTCGCTGACAAGTGCTCCCTCTCTGACCTCTGCGCTGCTGCAACAACTCTCTTGCATCTCACACCATTGCACACCTCCGTGTGCCATCCTCCACTGGTGCAACACTCCTATGCCTCTCGCACTGCTGCAGCTTGTTAGCTCTGCGTTATCTCGGGACTTCTGCACTGTATCTCTCTCTGTCGCTCCATCCGCATCCGTCCCACCCACTCAGCCAGTCTTGCTACTCCTCCTCAGGGCTCCCGTAGCAAGGTCTAATCCAAGAGGCTGGGTACCTCAATGATCCTGCCCCTCATCGCCTGTAGTCCGCCTGACTACAGCTCGATGTCTCCCCACTTCCGCTCAAGTGGCGTGTGTGCACTCATGGCACAGTCATTGTCTGTCAAAACTTCCTTCTCTGCCCGTGCTGGTGCTGCCTTAGTCTCAGAAGACTCTCCCTTACTCTTGTTCCTTGGGCACTGGTTGCATAATGACCCATCTCCCCACAATGGAAGCACTTGATCTTGGGGAGATCTTTCTTCTTCTGCTTCTCCTGCTTTCCCTCAAATGTTAGGGCCACATGCTCCTCCTCCTACTGAACCTTGTTCCCTTTGCTGCTGCTACTTGTCTTTGACTGGCGTCTGATCTCTTCCTAGTGAAGAGCTGCCCACATCTCGTCCCAAGGTAGGAGAGTCCCTCTGTCCAGGATACTCTGGACAAACACTTTCTAATCTTCTAAGATAGCATTCAGGGTTGTCCTTACCACAAGCTCCTGATTCAATGTTGCTCCTATAGCAGTCAACTGATCTCAGATCTCATTCAGTCCTCCCAGGAAGGAGTCAATCGTTTGACCCTTCTTCATCTGATACGAACTCATCTGGTTCTCGAGCAACGTTCTTCTCTACACATAATTATGCTGGTACAGGGTCTTGAGAGCCTCCCACATCTCAACTGTCGTTTCCTTCTCGGCTATATGTGGTACCACATGATCCTTGACCTCGTCAAGGATAATGAACTTGGCCCTCACCATCGCTTCTTCATACTTGTCATTATCATTTGGGTTGACTGGGATAGCTATCGTCTTCAAGGCGAAGTTCTTGACACGATTCCTATCAAGCACTGATAAGACTCTAGCCTTCCAGACTACGAAGTTCGATGCTCCGTCTAGTCTAACCTAGTCTCTTACCCCATGTAGTGCCATGATGCTCCTCTACTTCCCTCCTGGAAGTCCTCTGTTCGACTCCTCTGAGTCTCTATTTTCCGTTTGGAAGTTCTCTTCTTGACTCCCTCTGAGTCTTGATTTCCCTCCTGGAAAACCTCCTGCCGCTTGTCGAGATGCACCCTACTCTGATCGTCTTGTGCAACTGCACTACTGATCCAGGTTCCTCGGCTAGAAACCCTCGGTAACAACTCCTCTGGCCTTGCTTTGTCAGGTACTGTTCTAACTATAGTACCTCACCAACTCTACTCTGCAATATTCTTGCAGTCTTCTAGACTCCAGCAACCACCTCTTTGTGAAGTGCGTCAGCCCCTCTCTGCCCCACGCTGGCTCTGCGTCACCCCAGATGGGTCTGCGTCAGCACTGGGATGCCCTGTGTCAGCCCTTTAGCCCTCTGCGTCAGCAACGCTGGCCTCCCTGAGGCTCTACGCAGCTCCCGGCTTCTTCTACATGGCTCTGGTTGGCTCTACGTCACACTTCTTAGCCTCTGTGCTGCTAGAAACAACTTCTGTCACCCTGGGATAGCTGTTTTTTGCTGCTATTGCTCCGCTCGACTGATGTCTCTTAGTCCTCCTGTGATCTGCAATCACCCTCTGATACCATGTTGAAGTTTCTAAATTTACTTAGTTTAGAAACCCGTCATGCACTTTTTTTGATTTATTCCTACATACTTGTTAATTTTCCTTTAACAAGTTATTTACAGAGTAAACACTGAAATTAAACATCAGTGCATGCTCAACATATTACAGATCAACAACTAAAAGAAACAAGAACAAACACACCATATGACACCATGATTTTTGGACCAATGTCCCCAGAAAAACCGAATGCGGGAAAACCGGTGCAACTATCTGAGGGTTTTCTTATTAAGCAATATCAAAGTACAATCTGAGTGCCGAAACTAGCCTACCCAACAAAGAATTTCCTTAGCAGCTATACCTCATAGTTTGATAGAAATCTCCTGGTTGAAACCCTAGAAAATCCTTCCGGAAGCTCCTCAGCACAAAACTGCTAGTGCAACCCCAATATCTGCCCAATCTGAACTGTGTCAGCCCCTCTCTGTCTCACGCTGGCCCTGCGCCAGCTTTACTAGGCCTGCGTCAGTCCTAGGAGGCCCCGCGTCAGCTCTGGGAGCTTCTACGTCAGCTGCGTTGGCCCCTTTGGTGCTCTGCGCAACACTTGGTTGCCTCTGTGTGGCCCTGCGTGAGCCCTTGTTGGCTCTGCGTCACCCCCCTTGGTTGTTGCACTGCTCTCCTAGCATAATCTTTGCCTTCTCTATTTCTCTGTACTCAATGCCCCTCAGCTGCTCTCCTGATCACTGATTCTATCTCTCTTAGCAAACCCCGCTCTAGAGAATAGAATGACTGATCATCTGGTGTACTCTCCAAGTGACCCTCAAGCCTCCTCTTATACTTTTCCTATTGACATCTCAACGGCCGAGATTAAATCCCTAATCAACGACTAAGATTAGATTTGGCTTGATCCATGTCTTTTGGACCATTCTAACACAGATTCATATTAATACACATTAATATTTTATTTTCCCTAAGTTTAGACTTAGGGACTCTATTAAAAATATTAATTATTTTAATATCTCCTGATCTGTTTAGAATCTGCCCAAACCCTTTCTGAGTATTGGAGATCTCATGTGCCCCAACCTCTCCACCAAATTTCGTGGCTAGAGCATATCCAATGCTACCCCAAATCAACAAAATTTAGTTTTCAATCATAAGAAACATCCATATCAATAGGTGAATCAAAATCGTCTACATCACCTCCATTTTGCCTAGTTGAATTTCTTGTTCCTATCTTTCCAACCTCATCAGGATGAACACTTTCAAGTGTCTTTGTCATCCATTTTGGAGGACCTTTCTAAGATGGCCCAGGTTGCTCAGTTGACGGAGTTGGGGCTGAGTCAAGATTTAGTCTCCCAATTATGTCAATCACATCACTCAAAGTATCATCAGTGGCTAGAGCTTCATGTGGGGGAGAGATTGCTTCGGGAGAAGATTTCACAGATTGATCCAGTACAGGAATCCCCCCTTCAAGCTGTGGAATCTGATTATCAAATTCTTGAAACGACTTTGCATGTCCAAATCTATCCAAGCGATCAAGCTTCCGCTCAACAACATTGTCAACTGTGGAAGATTCAAGAAAGATCACATCTCAAGATACAACAAACTTCTTATTAACTTCATCATAGAGACAGTATGCTTTGGAGGTGTTGTCGCACAAAATGTCTAGGCAGCGCGACAACGGCTCAGATCGGGGGCTGTCACCTTGATCCCCAATCTCTCCGTTTAAGCTGTCTCCCTACAACAGGCTAAGGGGGTAGACCCTATGGAAAAATGGAATGAAGAAGAACTAGTTGGGAACCAACCAGTTCGGGAGACACAGTGAGGCGATCAAGTACTTGATTAAGATTTAGCAAGACTTAGGATTTGATTAGATTTTAAACGATTGATACCAGTGCCTTATGGAGTCAACAATCTTGCTAGGGAAATTAAGACCAAGTAATCGATTAGCAACTGCTGCTTAGATGAATGACTATCTTATATGAAATGCAGATCCTAAAACTAATGTGAGATGCAAGAATCTTGGTTAATTTTAGTTAAATGCCTATTTAAATGTGAATCCTTCAATCCTTTCTGTGTTGAGCCTGATTTCGTAGTAATTGGCAGAGAGAAGATAAGGAGAAGCACACTAAGGTGTGATTAACGATACCTCTCCTGAAATTCTAACATACCCAGTGCCTCTAACGCTGCAGAGAATTGTGGCTCCGACGACTGTAAGGTCACCGTTTCAAGTACTATTAAAACAGGCTTCTCAAGCAAAGATCGATAGATACCTATCTCTCTATCGACCAAGCTTATGCTTGGAAGTAAATTTTATCTATGCAAAGTTAAATTATATGCGAATGCACTAGATGATGGGATGAAGTTAGACTCGAGGATCAGAAAACACTTGTGCCGCAAAAGCTCTCAACTACCCAAATGAAATCTCTGCATTATGGATGAATATTTGAAAAACCCCTGAAGATATTACAATTAAGATACAAGCTTATTTCAAATCTTTCTAATACAATTATAGCTGAAAGAGAACAAAAAAGTTCTTTGCAATTAATATCAATGTCAACAGATGTTCACAAATACTCAGCTTAGGAAACAAAGATATGCAATCTATTGTAATTCCACTAATTTTTTTTTAACAATCGCTTGAAAATATTCGCAAAATGTCTAACATGTAACGAGCATTAAATAATTCAAGCAATCATGACCAATTTCGATAGATGCACAATGTTCTAGCAATTAAATTTCTAGAGATCCAAATACTTTAAGCAACCATGAAATTTAAATGCTAACCAATTTCGATCCTAGAATTAAAATATTTATTCTTAGTGACCCAAATCTAGGAAAATTTACCACTCTCCAATAGTTAATCTTTAGGTGCAAAAAATTTAAGCGCGTTTAACTATAGAGAAATGAAAAATGCTTAATACCACAAAAGATCTCTTTTTGATTTTACCTTTAGCACAAAAAGACACCAAGAAGGAATTAAGAATTGACAAATTTGATTAGTCCTTACAAAAAATTTTCGAAGTGCTAAGTTTTATGAAACTAGACTTAATGTGGCAAATATTTTTTTTTTGTATGTGACCCAAAAATGAAAATGAAAATTACTTAATTAAATTTAAATTTAAAGTCACATAATTAAAAAATTTATGATTTTCTTAATTTTTTAAAATTTTAAGTTTTAGAATTTTTTAAATCAAAATCATAAAAATGAAAAATGTGAACTTAAATCTAACCAAAGGCCAAAATAAAATAAAAATGAATCGAATTATAAAAAAGAAGAACCAACCTAAAACCTAACCATATACACTTAAACAAATGAAAAAGGAAATCGAAAGGTTTGATTTGTAGGTCTACCGCAGCGGGTTAGCCCAACGACAGTAGCGAGAGGAGGGATAGTAGAAACGAGGCAGCGGAAGGATGAGGAAACTTGCCATCAGAAGGGAGGACGCAGGTTCTGGAGGTTGCGACAGGAAGCTGCGTGTAGAGGAGAGGGGATGGTTGATGTGGGAAAGCAGAGAGGGAGCAGCGGGGAGAGCAAGCTGACAGTGATGAGAGAGATGCGCAGTGTTTGCAGGTTGTGGGCTTGTGTGGAGAGGTAGCAAAGAATGTTCAATGGACAAGTAGCGAGAGGACAACGATGTAGCAAGGGTTTCGAAGAGCAGCGTGGGAGCTGTTTGTTATTGGTGATGCAGGTGTGGACTGCAGATAGAGACGATGTAGGGAGAAAGATGGAGCCGCGTACAAGATTGAGGAAAGGCAACGAAAGAAAGCTGCGTTGAGGGATGGATAGACGTAGAGATAGGACTGCGAGGGTGATGGTGAGACTGAAAAGACTGTGGGTTAGGGAGTGAGGCAGCTGTAAGGGAAACAAGGGAAAGATGTAGAGTTGCAGCTATGGGCCTCTCCGAAAATTGAAATTGAAATTTCTTCAGCAAGACTGCAAAAGGCAATAGGCAAAAAACCTAGAAATTTCCCAACAAAATTTCTTTTTTAAATTTTCTTTCCAGAATTTACGATTTTTTTTTTTAGAAAATTTGAAACCCTTCAGCTTGTAAAACCCTTATTAGATTTTTTCCAAATTTAAAATAAAAAATTTAAACCCTTGGACTGCAACAAATCTGGATATTATCCCTGCATAAAATGATTTTGAGCCCAGATCTTACCCTCCAGGGCCTAGATCTGGCTTTAAAATCAAACCTCTCCTTCAGATTTGCAACCTGTACCTGAAAATAAAAACACTCAAAACCCGGATATACAAAAAATAAATAAAACCCCAGAAACGTAAGTCAGAAAAATTAAAAAAATTTACAAATCTATGCAAAAGAATAACAAAACTACCAGATCTGGTGAGTGTGAGTCCAACTCTGCTCCCAGATCTGGTAATCTAAGGATCTTAAACAACCAGATTTATCAATTTAGCACCAAAAACAAATATATATATATAAATTTAAAAAGAGGTGCTTCGCCCAAAAGCCTTCATGCATCACCAATAAAAATCTTATGATAAACCTAGGATCAAATCAAACTAGGCTCTTCAAAAAATACAAATCGGGAGTTGGCTGGTCCAACTGAAAACTTCCCCGAATGCCCAATGATCCTAAAAATCAAAACTTTCCTACAAAACTCAATTCAACCATTAAAATAGAGCGAGAAAATGATAATAAAATTTCAGATAAATAGAGATACCTGCTATTATATTCAAAACTTAAATTATCATTTAAACCCCAGCGACTGAGCAAGATCCCTGTACTCAAATCACACTTTAGAAAGCTATCATCAATGGCTAAAAAGAAATCTATGCATGAAAATGACACATCTTACAGTATTTCCATGAAGAGTAAGACCAGCGGAAATTAACCCCAAAGTCTTTCTTTATTGTTCATAAAAAGATTACAAGAGAGCTTTTCACTTAGCACACGACTCAAAGATTAGATGGATTAACTGACAAATGACCTCCTATATAAAGATAAATCTTCCAACGGCTAGTTCGAGTGATCCTTGTCAAAGCAATCTCGACCGTTGATGAGAATTAATTTTTTTTTTTTTAATTTCATCCGTCGAAATATTAAATTCTTGAGGAAATTCAAAATTTTCAATTAAAAGCATTTTAATTAACTCAAAAATAAATTTTTTGAGTTAATTTCCTCAAAAATTTGACTTTGACTTAACCCCCGGGGACTAAAGGCTTAAAATTTAGCAAAATAATCAATTTATCTTAGTCCTGGGACCTTTTAAAATTTGAATTATAAGGACCAACGAATTTTGCCTTTGGAAAATTTAAATTTACCTGGGACCTATAATTAATTAAATTTTCTGGCATAGGATTTTAATTAATTTTTGGCTAGAAAATTTAATTAATTAACCTATGAGGGGATAAATTATTTTTCCAACCCTCAATACACTTTACATCATAATTTTCATATCTTTTATATCAGAAGGGGGAAAACCCATCTGAAATAGACCCTCATAGACTACTCATTTCTGCGACACAAATATAATCCAGCAGACCAAGCAATTTGTAATAAAATAACCTAACCAAATAGTTATGATTATTCCCAAATCACTTTTACATAGACTCGATCTATAACACTAAGACTCACCTAAGATCCCAATGACAAAATTCACTCTGGCTTTGGGGTAAGGCTGAAGGAAAACTCTACTGACCATCTAAGAATGGATTAGTGAGACAAAAAACCACCTGGAATGTAAATCGTCACTAGAAAAATAGGTTTACCTAGGCAATTACATACATGACACAGATCTTTTGAGATTATTTACATCATATACATGCAGAATGGGTTTACATTATAAGATGATGATATCTGGACGACACGAACACATCGATCAGGCGCTATCCCTTTTGCAAGAAAAGGGGGTGTACTACTATGGGTCGTTGACACATAGTGGTCAACAGGAGGTATTTGAATATCCCAAGAAAATACACTTAGGACTACTTGCATCAAGTTTGTTTCTTTGTTCCTTTGGTATCAAGGCATAACAAGTGGAACCAAAGATCCTGAGATGCTTTACCGAAGGAATGTGGCCATACCACATTTCATGAGTCTTGTTTCTAATAGCATTAGATGGACATATATTCTTTACATACATAGCACATAGAATTGCATCAGCCCAAAACATCAATTTTACATTCCTGAAAAATATCATGAAACGTACCATATTTAAGATTGTCCTATTCATTCTTTCAGCTACTCCGTTCTGTTGGGGATTATAAGGCACAATTGTTTGAAGTTTGATCCCATGCTAGCGAAGATAGTTTTAAAATTCATTTGAAGTGTATTCTTTTCTATTATCAGTGCAAATAGATCCAATATAAGATTGTGCATCATTTTCAATCCATGCATGAAAGTTCTTGAATGTTTGAAAAGCGTCACATTTGTTCTTCAATAAATAAACCCAACACATCCTGGTGTAGTCATCACTAAATGCCATCATATATTTATTTCCATTTGCATTGGGCCACATAAGTTTGAATGAATGAGTTCAAGTTTTTTATGTGCTTTGGAATGTGAATCATGAAAAATTGTTTTCTATGCTTTCCTAGAATACAAGCATCACATTCCTTAAGTTTCCTAGGAATTGTAGGCAAACCAGTAGCACCATTTTTCTTCAACAAGCAAAGGTTGTCATAGTCCAAGTGTCCAAATATAGCATGCCATAAAAGACTTGATGGAAATGTACCTTCATCATAATGAGAATTGTATGAGAATTTTTGTGCACGAGTAGAGTTACCTTGCAGCTTGAGAAGTCTTTCTTCTATCCCCGTCATGACAAGTGAGTGATCTGATGCTTTTCTGACCTCAACCTTGCCATCAAACATATGAATGGAGTGTCCTTGCTAGCAGATGTAGACCAAAGACAACAAGTTTTTCCTTAGCTGTGGGAGATATAAAGCATCGTGTAGAAGAAAGTCTGGAAGACTAGGCAATTTGAGCCTAATGGTGCCAAGCCCTGATGGCTTGAGTTTTGATTTGTCTGCAAAGTATACTGCTCCATCAAAATTGTCAGTAAATTCTTCAAAAAAATCTCTTCTCAAAGTCATGTGGCAAGCTGCTCTTGAATCAAGCAACCAATCATTTTTCCAAGAAGCAAGTGAAGCGTTAAACAAGTCTTCAGTTACTCCAATATTACAATGTACCACAACATAGTGAGTAGATTCATGTGCTTTACCTTTCTCTTTGTCATGAGTTTTACCTTTGGCTTCATTTCTTTCCTACTCAATTTTGTCCCAAGGCAACTTACATGTAGATGCATCATGTCCATCTCTATTTGAGGTATGCAATGAAGATCAGACTTTTCTCCTTGAAATTGTCTGCCCCCCTGCATCTAAAATTTCTTCTTCCTCTTCCTCTTTGGCCACCTCTTCCTCTAGAAGAGTCTTGAGCATGATTCTTCTCTCTATGTGCAAGACACAACTTCTTCAGAAGACTGAGGAGTTGTCTTCTTCCCAAAAGCCTTCTTCTCAAGGGAGTCAAAGGTAATCTCCTTGAGGTTTCCACTTTCTTGCAATGACTCAAGATAATTTGAATAAGTTAGTGATAGTGCCTTGACATAAGCTATGAGAGGAATGTCTATTTGAACACCAGTGGTTTTGATATCATGCATAATAGATCTTACTTCTGATGCTAAAGCAAGAGGGTCATTATTTTTCATTTCAAGGCTGAACAATTTAATCATTAATTGGACAACTTCAAGTTCAGAGTGTGAGACATAGAGTTCATTCAACTGCTTTAAGGCTTCAAAAGCATTTGAAAATGGTGAAATATAGTGAATCACCTCTTCATTTACAGATGTTGCAATCAAGGCATAGGCCTTGTTGTTCTTGTAATCCCAAATGGCGATCTCTTTATCTGAGGTGGGCTTTGCAGGTTCTTCATCATCTCCTTCTCCTACACAAACTCCTTTCCACAACTCATTGCAAATGAGAGTGTGTTTTATCTTCCGCGACCATTCAGGATAGTTCTCTTTCCTAGAGAGGACTACTTCGACAATTGATATTAGTGAATTTATCTTAAAAATGTACTCTGCTACCAATATATAAAAAATTGCACTTCTAGTGGTAAAAAAATGCAGTTCTGGTGTAAAATTGCAATCTGATATATATAGGACAACGATATTATTTGTGTAGTTGTTATATGGGGGAGGATATATATGGGAGAGGGAGTATATAGGGGAGGAAGTATTTAGGGAAGGGTGTATATGGGGGAGGGGTCAACAATTGAATGAGAGTCTTGTGTAGTATTGATTTCCTATTCAAAGGAGAAGAGATCGAGATTGTCAGCGCCTATACATATTTGGGAGTTCAGTTTTCAGGACCTCGATTCAGCCTGCAGCTAGCCCTTCAACCTCGGATCAACAAAGGGTATGGCTCCCTAGCCCTTATGGAGAGATAGTGTTTCTGGCACCATTTCCAAGACATCTCGTCCAAAATGTGCATCATGGATACTTTGGTTTGGCCCACAGTGCTTTATGGCTAAGAAATTTGGGGCCCCTCTCTCCTAGAATCAGATTGGGCTTCAGTGGAACGTGTCCAGACTCTCCTTCTACGCCGTTTTATTAGGTGCAAGCAGATAGTTCCACAGCACATCCTTCTAGCCGAGTTCGGGGCTCAACCTTTCTGCCTAGAGGTGATATTCAGGCTAGTGTCACTCCTGCACAGACTTCGTGGCCTGGCAGAAGTGAGGGAGGGTCGTGACAGATACCCATATTTAGCATATTGCTCCTTGGAGAACATCGCCCGTTTACAGACAGGCCGATCCAAATGTTGGTACACCGGTGTGACAGAGATTCTGGAGGCTTCAGGAATCCAGATTGAGCGTCTCCCTCCTTTTCAATACTCTCTGAATGCTCCAGGCCACCTCCTTCCCAATCAACAAGAGCTGAACAAAATCATTAAGGAAGATATTTACAAACGTTACATTCAGATTACATGGACCAACCCTCCCAATGGGTTGCGCCCTAAAATGGCCTTTTACACAGAACATTGCTTGGAGATCAAGGATGGGCTCATCATCAGACCTCCAACATTGGATGCATGCCCTTAGAATCCCCCTTGGGCAGCTCAGAGTTGGATCTCACAGACTCCGGGTGGAAACAGACCACCACACTGATAGAGCAGATAGGATCTGCCAGCTTTGTCACTTACAGGAGATAGAGACAGAGACACATTTCATCTTCGGATGCCCTGCATACTACGAGATTCGGGGCCGTTTCCATTGTCTCTTCAGGTCTTCTCAGATCTTGTCCAGCTTCCTCAGATATGTTGACTAGAGATGCCTAGCACTTTATCTCCAAGAGGCCTTCAGATTCCGGGCCCTCTTTCTTCAGCCACCAGCTAGACCAGACACCACACAAAAGATCATGGACTTCTTTAGAGCACTACCCTCAGCGCGAGGCACCAAAAGAATCATAGACCGACCCAAAGACACTGAAACCAGATCAGTATGGTCTCGGGGGGGCCGAACCACCAAACTGCGCCAGCGCTCCAGGATCAGTTCCACCCCTATGAGGCGTTTTAGAACTTCTAGGAGACATCAACGACAGCCCAGTATGCCCACAAGATAGTAGACTTTGACGAGCTTCTCTTAGTTTTCTTCTCTCGACCTCGGATGTTAGGAGTAGGGGTTAGACAGGGTCCCCGCCCCCCCTCTTCTTATTCCTCTTCTCCTTCGCTGCTTCATCGTAGCGCTTTGTTCCGAAGCTTCTTGACTCTTCATTTACTTTTAGATGTATTTCTTGCTTTTAAATAGAAATGTTAAAGGGGACCGTTTGGTCCACCGACTTGCATAATGTAATCATTTGTAACTGACAGTTCCATTGACCTATTATGGTCATTTGTTGGACATTAATAAAATTATCTTATCTTATCTTATCTTATCTTCCGGAGTCATCGCATTCATGTTTGTAGGAATCGACGTTTCGAACCAACCTCTGTGGTTCATCATCAGGAATAGATCCATAAGTGAATAAGTCAGAACTCATTAGGGAGGTGAGATTTGACTTCTTCTTTGCAATCAATGATCTGAATTGTTCTAATAATCGAATTTCTCTTAATTTCTCCCTCCTGTATAGGTTGAAAATTAATGATTTGAGGCTTCTGTGATCTGTATTTTGTGTAGTAGTGTCTTCCGGAGTCATCGCAATATGGGGGAGAGCTCAACGATTGAATGAGAGTCTTGTGTATTATTGTCTTCGAGAGTCGATCTGAATGAGAGTCGACAACATTATATTGGTGGAGCGTGTAACATAATACACAACGCACAAAACCGATGGAGAAAACGATATGGAGAAGCCGGTATGGCAGCGTGGTATGTAATAAAAAGCCAGGAGCGGATTCACATATGGAAGGGGGGTGTATGGACTGTGGAGTCAACTATGGAGCGCAATGTGTAGGTCGTCAACTCTGCGTGGGAGGAGCCGAGGTACGCAAGTGAGGCGTAGGGCATCCACTGTGCATGGGAGGAGCCAAGGCGCTGGAGCTGAGGTATGCAAGTTAGGTCGGTGAGGCCGAGGCTCGAGGGAGAGGACCTATAAAAGCTTGAGTGGTATAATATATACAACATTTGTGGAGGCAGTGCGTAGTTGGGAGAGAGGCATGTGTAGGTGAGAAGTGTTATGCAGCATATGGACTAGAGTGGTGAACTGTATTAACAACTGGCGTATGGAGGAGTCGAGAGGCAGTGTGGTGCTGCTGTATTACCAAACGCATACCAAAACCACATCATAGTTAAAAAAAATCACGTCGGGTTCACCAAACGCATACCATTCATGCATTCAATAAAACTAATGCAGAGGACAGAGAGCATGCCAGACTGTAGAAATGGCAGAAGGGAGTTACAAGGGCATGAAAACTAAAAAATGTAGTTGGCTCTAGTACCATGTCAGGCCAATATGTAACTCCACAATGCAAATTGTGATTTTGTATTAAGATTTCTCTTGGATATATTCATGGAGGGAGAGACTCTTGGGCTTCACCTCCTAGTGTCTCTTCATATTCCTATTCTCCTTATTTACTATTTACACTATTTTACATATATTCACCCAATCCCAATGATTAGGTGTCAACAAGTTCCTTGAGCTTGTTCTTAGTGCTTTCCAGACTTTGAGTTCTCTTCAACCTAAATACTTCTTGTAGTCATAGATACCTTAGATCATTGGAAGATTTCCATAGGCAGCTATTTTGAGATCCTTTTCCTCAACAAGTTGTAGACTGAATGTGTTACTTCACTGTATGCAGATATCATTGCTTCAATCTTATCACTACTTCAGCACTTAGTGCTTCAACACATCAATGAGCTCGAAATCTTCTTTATGATTGTGACAGTGACTTCTTCCATTTCTGAAGTTGTTTTGACTTACGAACTTAATTCCTTAAGATAATCCAAATTATTCTATTGTCCGAATTTCTTCACTGTGATGAATTTGAATTTCACACTGTACTTACTTCTGAGATATCACTGAAGTAAAACCTTTTGAGCAATATATATCTCTTCTAGATTGTGAATTTATCGATCCTTATTGTTTGAAGGTTGGTCCAAATTTCTTTGTTGTGATACTACTGTAATATATGACCATATAAACCAGATCACCTTACTGTAATATATCATTGAGAGTCTCATTATAGTGCGAGTTCTGTGGTTACTGAAAGCATATCGAGATTATTGCATTGAGATCTTGTCACAGTGGTAGCATTGAAACCATCTTCTGCAATCAATATATATATATATATATATATATATATATAGCGAAGTCATATTTTCATCAACTGTGCCTTCACCGAAAAGAAATGCTCAGAACCCATTCTTGAAAGGAACAAACTGTAGTAGTATCGAAACTTCCTCTTTGAGATGGCACCGAAACTTCCGTTCTTTGGTAGCACTAAAATATCACCGTGTTGTCACCTTGAGGGATCTTGATTTAATTGTCATGATCTTTAAGACACATGCAAACAAAACTTCTTACTGAGGGAGCTTCAAAGATGTAAAAACTGCTCTTCAAACTGCGTTTGACCTTGACCATAGCTTCAATACCATGTTGGAAATCCATAAGGGTGGCAATTAAACGATTTCCCTTATTATGACATTAACTTGTGATGTTCTCATTATTAGTATTAGATCTTTTAATTATCTTTTTTTTCATCAAGATTAATGCCAAGCAACAAATAGATGAGAACACAAGATGTAGGCACACTGCTAGCGCAAAACACCCCTCGAGGGGAAAACCCAGTCACAAATTCTTCCTTTAGTAGATTCAAACGATGAGACAACCAAGACCCTTACAATCTAAACCAAGACATCTTGCATCCATCAAGTCAACCTTGTCATGCTTCAGTTCCATGGCTTCCTGTAGCTGTCAGTCTTCCTCACACTTGTCTTTGAAGAGATCACCTCTGCAACCAATATGAGCTCCTTTATCCACTGTGATAGCATCATTATAATAGTACCAAGATAATGTGAAAGCATCAATGTAATAGCACTGAATTGAAGTCATTGTAATAGCACTAAGATGATGTGAGAGCACCGAGTTAAGGTCACTATGATAGCACCGAATTGAATTCACTGTAATATGAGTTTATCTCTGTAATGACAATAGGCCTCTCCTTCTAAAGTGGCACCAAACTGAAGTCATCATATTGTGATATGCGAACTTATTACCTGAATTATGTCTCTAAAATTATATCCGAACTTTGATTACCGAAAGAGACTCTTTAAAAAAATGTGAGCTCTATTCTGTCCTTCTGAGCGAAGACCCTACACACATATATATAGTTGTTTGTCCATCTTTAATGAGCCGACATGAATATATAAAGAGTTGTGTCAATGAATTAAGCCGACATGTGATCTTTTGAGGGAGGCCGACTTCATGAGGGTTCTTTCAATAACAAGGAGACTTTGATGGATGGAGGAGTCTTTACAAATTGACTTTGGCAATAACCTAAAGGCTACAATGGAGGCTTGACCTATACATTTGACCCAAGCATGAAACCCATGCTTTAACAAGTCAATTTCAATAATAATAAAACTTATTTTTGCTTTTCTCTTGACAAATATATTACATTTTGACTTCAAGTACAATCATGAAGACCGAACCGAGTTACATTTTCCAACACAGCCAACCTAGAAATATTGTTGCACTTTGGCTCCAAATCCTCCATCAAATGGCCAAACATTCTCTGCAAAAATATTCCCAGAATTATGTGTGGAATTCCTGCCCCACTCCTGCTCAAAATCTTGCTCCAACTCCCGTGTTGCAATTATGCCTAGAAAGTACCTTGCGTAGGCCCTAGAAGTGACATATTTGGCCTTCTCATTTGCAACAATCTCTAGCTCTGCAAATCACCCAAGTGACTTGTTCTCCCTCAAGGAAAATCTCTGCAATTTCTTCAAGTGCTGCTCCCTCGGAATCCCCTCTTCCAAGCTCTATGGATTTCTGCCTCTGCATCCTCTAGGAAACACGCACTAGATGAAGCAAGTGGTGAGATGGCTCGTAATAGCTAGAAAATTGACCCTCCAATCATCTCCAAATTCTCTCCTAGGGTGACACCTCTCAGTTCAACGAAAGATTGTTAGGATTTTCCACTTGGAAATCCTTGTGTTAAGCAACACTAGTTGACTTGGCTAAACAACTCAAGCAAACTCTAAGTCTGAAAATGCACAATCAAGGAACCCAAAAAATGAGTTCTCCTCTCCTATTTATAATTGTTGCCCTTCTCCTCCTTGTGGACCTAAGTTGCAGGAAACGCAGGTACAGGGTCCGTTTCCGTACGGAAACGAAACGGAAACGCGTTTCCGCGTACCGTACGGCCTGGAAACGCGTTTCCGGCCGTACGGCCACGTTTCCCGAAACGGAAACTTGGCCGTACGGCCGGAAACGCGTTTCCAGGCCCTACGTGCCACGTTTCCCCAAAAAAAACACTTGTTTTTTAATTTTTATTTGTTTTTAATTTTTTTTAGGGTTTCCAGGTAGTAAATGTGATGTAAATTTAATCTTAATGTTTAAATGTTTATGTAAGTAAATGTATCATTCATGCTTTATGATTGCACATATATATAATAATAATTTTTAAATATTTTTAATATATATATATATATATATATATATATATATATTCGCGTTTCCCCGTTTCCAAAATTTGGGGAGGTCGCGTTTCGTTTCGCTTCCCCGTTTCGTTTCGCTTCCGCGTTTCCCCGTTTCGTGCAACTTAGTTGTGGACTCACTAGTTTGAACTCCCCTTTTTGCCTCCCTTCTCTTGTGGTTCAAATTTCTCCAAGGGGTTCGATTTCCCTTTTGGGCGGCCCCCAGAACCCACCAACATTTTAATTTTCATTTCTCCTAAGTTGGCCTTCTTCCGCTTTTTCAAAATTAATTTATGCCTCCATACCCCTTTTCCCTAAGTTCAAATGCCAAAAGATTTATCAATTGCCAAAATTGCAAAATTGCGAGTTCTCCTTAGAAAAAATATTTGTTGGGATCATGACACTGAGTTACTACTGAAATGAAGGCTGAAAATTTTCTGCTCAGAGGTGTGCTCAAGGTGGATGTACGTGGGTCAAAACTTTGTTCAAATATGATCCAAGAACCCACGAAAAACCCATAAAAGTATGACAAGAAAACCCAATGAGACCCTCATCTTCCTTACTTAATCTGCTCCTGGCTCATGAGTTGTGAAACTTTTCTATCTTGCCTCATATCGAATGTGTTCTTGTTATGCTTGACTGAGTTGGATGGAATGAGGAGCCACAACTTATATCTATACAAATTTGTCCTCTCATGAAACATGTCTCTTGGCAATGGGACTGACCTGTCAAGGGCTAAATTAGGTCTTTTTGTTCCTTAAAGAATGTTTCTCTTTGATGAAGGGGAGTTAAAAGGCAAGTAAATACTCATTGGAAAGTTCTTGGAGTCTCCTTTCAGCCTATCTGTTTTTTATCTTTATCAAGGCACCCTTTGACATCAATAACAAATTCTTTCAACACAGGTACCATATAGAATGCTTCAAATGCCATATCTATGGATATATAGCTTGTGATTGCAGATACATGATGGAATCTTCCATGAAGGAGACCTCTAATATCAGGTACAAGAAAGTTTGGAGAAGAAAACAAAAGCAAGATGATCAGGAAAATGTAGAAGTCCTGGTGGTCGTGCTCTCACGATTTCTAAAGTAGCAAAGCCATGATGAATCCACAAGTACTATGGAAGATATCACAGTTCAGGATGATCCGGTTGTAGAGTTGGTTTATACATTGTTCTGAATAATCCAACATTAAGATTTCCTGTCCTATAAATATTTAAGAGGGGCAGTCTAAGTAGCAGTGGTTGCAAAGTTGAAGATCTATCCTTCAGATGGCAAATGTGAAGAAGTCGCCAGAACTGTAATCAGCATTGTGTGGTGTAGCAGTTTTGGAAGGAAAAGTCATGGACAAGCTGTCAAGAAGGACTCGCTGTCTCTATCATAGAGGTAAATATTTTCAATAATGCATATTGACAGGTGCAATCAGTTGTGATAAGCTATGAGAGGCATAGCATGTCAGGGGGAGAGAAGCAGTCAAAGGGAAGAAAGGTATATTGCAAGAACACAGAGGGAGATATTTCGTCAGAGGGAGTATTCCTTTGCCATTGATGTCAAAGGGGGAGAAAAATCAGGAAAGTAAGATCGGAAACATGGAGACAGCCAGAGCATTAATCGCAGTGGGAGTATGTGTGTTTCCATCAATGACAACACCATTCAACACATCCATCCAAAAAAGAGAAGAAATAGTTTATTTCAAATTAGTTTCACACATAGATCCATTTATATCCACCATGCTTACATAGAAATGATTTCAATTTAACAAAATATAATATAATGTAACCTTGGGATAAACATGAGATTTTTTAAATCCATTATTTTTATTTCATTGTTCATATTCAAGACCAGCTTCATCTTCATCAAATTCCTAGTAAAATAATTTTGTAGTTTTTAAGTTAAATTTATAATTTTTACAAGAAAAATATTATCAATCATTTTCACAAAGTATTGACAATAATAAAACTAGAACATAAACATTCTTTGATACCAGAAGCATTTACGTTATCTATTTTTTTTTAAATACATTAATAGCTATCTATTATTTCAAATTCTCTCTACTACTGAGATTTACAATCTTTCATGAGAAGTGTTTTTTGGAAGAAGGGTATCTTAATCATCATTTAGAATCCCAGATATTTGATTATATTTGAAATGCTTGCAAAAATATGTGTAGAGAAAAGCTATTATGAGGTTGGCCTTTTATCTATGAATCTGCTCAGGTATTTCCAGTGCATTGGTATTTTACGTCAGCTCTTCCACGATCAATGTTAGCGGCATTCCCACTATGCTTTGTAAGTTTTTCTGTTATGCTCTTACTTTTTTTTCTTGTCATACTTCTATTGATAAATCATAAATTTCTCATCAGAAAATCAAGATAATGGAAATGGATGAAACTTGGGACATTTCATATCATTGTGAACAATCTGGATTGGGTTTTTATGTCGGTTAATGTTCATAACGCATGACATTAGTTATGATCTCCAGTTATTACTTGTAACCTCTCTCAGTTTGCAAATGGATAATTTTGTATTTAGCTTGTGTGAAATGTTATCTTTGGATACAATTGAAAATTTTCTCATGCCAATTTTTCAATTGAAATCAAAATGTAAATATGGTATTCTTACATTTTTGTCATGTCATCGTTCTATTACTAAATAAATAAATAAAATATCCTATCAGACCATAAAGATAATGGAAATTGATGAAACTTAGAACCAGTGTGGAAAAAGTGCAAAAAATCGCGATTTAATCCTCAAAACGCAATTTTTTGAACTAAACGATTTAATCCCCCGACTTTTTGGCGACTTTTTTACAAACGAAAAAATCGTGATTTTTTCGTTATACTCCCGATTTAATTGGGAGTTGACCCAAAAAGTCGACCTCCCTTCCCAGGCCATGGATAAAGAGGCCGCAAAGGTGAAAAAACTGTAAATTGAAGCTTCCATCCATGCATTTTCAAGTTATTGCATTGTATTGTTTGTCATACTTCTTGTGAGCATCGCAGTCTCATTTGTAATATGTTAGTTTTGAGGTTAGGATATGATTTTGTTTTCCAAGGAAAAACAAATCTTTATACTTCATATTTCTAGTTAGAAAGCAAAGTATACATTGGCTAAGCCTCCAGGGTTTCAGTGATCCAGACTCTAACAGCCACTGCCCCTTCAAAAGATTACAAAAGTACCAAAAGGACATGCATACAATAGTCTTCCGTAGAAAGAACCCCACACCATCAAAAACATTGTTATAGTTGTTGAATGATTCCAGAAGAAACAACAAAGAGGAGGTCATGAAGATCAAACAGCAACTTGTCCAAAAAAACAAAACCAGTGCCTCAAAAAAGAACCCATTTTTCAGACAGGAACAAAGTACCTGTGAAATCTTGTGACAACAAAGATTCTTCCTGCAATGAGAGCAAGTTTTGAAAGGGAATCTTCTTTAGTGGTGAACTCCCTGTAAATGTGGGGAAAGGTTATGTATCAGAAGTGGATTTTACCTCAAAGAGTTTTTGAATAATAGATGCCAAGGCTAGGTTAGTAATCTGACATCTACTGCTTTCTCAGAAAATAAGCAGCTTGGAATCACCAAGCATTAATTTTCACATCTACTGTGATACTCACTGTTAATTTTCATTGGACCTACCACCTGACACCTTATTACCCAAGCAGATTACAATCTACTGAATAAATGCATGCCTTATTTATTAATACATTTAGCGGAAGAAAAAATTAAAAGGGGAAGAGGATCTCAGTGACTGATTACTTGATGACTTTTAGATGACTCATGATATACATTTATTATATTTTTTGTTGATATTTTGACTCTTGAGAGTTGAGACTCAGACAGGTCTCAAAATCCAGGAGTTGATTCACTATTTTGATATGCGATGTAGCACTAGACTTCATATACATATTATATATTAGCTTTCTTTACATGTTTATGTGGAAATGCATTTATTTGATGTTGTGGATACTCTAGATGTTAAAAAAAATATTAAAAAATGAATAATTTTGTGTTTTTTTTAATTTTGCCGACTTTTTCAAAAAACCCCCGACTTTGACAAATTTTTCAACTTTTGGACCCTTGCCCAATTAATCCCGACTTTGACTTTTTCCACATTGCTTAGAACATTTCATATCATTGTGAACAATCTAGATTGAGCTTTTTTGTTGGTTAATGTTCCTAATGCATGAAATTAGTTATTATCTCTAGTTATTAGTTTTAACCTCTCTCTGTTTGCAAATGGATAATTTTGTATTTAGGTTGTGTGAAACAATGTTGCGAACATTGACATCGTGATAAAATCTGCGAGGGTCCGAAAAAAAGAAAAAATCGTACAAATCGGGAAAAAAATGGTAAACATTGACAAAACTAAAAAAATACAAAAGTATTCATCTTTTTTTAGGTTTTTTTAGTGTCTAAAGCATCCACAACATAAAGTAAATGCATTGACACATAAACATGAAAAGAAAGCTAATATATAAGATGTATAAGATGTCTAGTGCTACGTCATACATGACATTGAATCGTGTCCATAATCCTGAGCCCTGATTCAGCCTCAAAATATCAACAAAAAATATAATAAATGTATCTCATATCATGAATCATGTAAAATGAAATGAATCACTAAGTTCATTCTAACTTTTAAATAATGGTTTCCTCTGCCCCTTTTGCGAGAAAATGTAATGGATTTTCCTCTAGATGAAGAAGGCCCTTGAGCTAGCATTGGACTTTGATGTCCTCTAGAAGAAGTAGGACAAAGTGGATTACGTCCTCTACTGGTGACCATGGTAGTTGGTGTCACCTCCTCCTCCCATTGCTCCTCCTCCTCCTCCTCTACTACCTCTCTCTCCTCTGCAAAGGCTACCTCCTCCATTGTCTCCTCCTCTAACCATTCAGGGGCCTATTGCATGATAGCCCTCTCAGCCTCAATCCTCCATGCAGTGGTTGTATCAATCACATCCAATGAGATGGCCTCCATATCAGGTGTCTTTTGAAGTTGCCTCACCCACAATCGTAGATTGTGGTAGAAGTAGATCATGTTGTTAAGGCATTGGGACCCTGTTAAAATTGGCAACTAGGGCCAAACTCCACACGGGTCATCTTATTTATGACATCTAATATTTTTCTTGGATTCCTTTCTCCGAGAGGTGTACGATTGATCTAAAGAACATCCTATTCTGACATGTACAAATGAAGTTATGAATTTATTTTGATTATGGTCAAATTGTCAAGGTTTGCCAGCAAATTTATGTAGGCTCAGAAGCCTAATAGTCACGTCTATTCATCCTCAACGTTGCATATAAATAGAAGGTGACTTAACCTCATTTGGACACACTCATCTTAACACGTCTCTCTCTCTCTCCACATGTCCGAAATTTCAGAAGTCCGAATTTCTGAACAGTTTGACCAAATGTTGTGTTGACCACTACGCAGTACATCCCCTTTTCTTCGCAAAAGGGATAGCGCTTGATCAACGTGTCCATGCCATTCGACAGTAATCATCGACCTGATCATGTTATGTTGTAAACCCAGTCTGCATGTGTAAATTGTAAATAATCTTAGCAGAGTTGAGTCATGTATGTAAATTGCCTAGGTGGACCTAATTTTCTAGTGATAATCTACGTTCCGGAAGGTTTTTTGTCTCACCGATTGATTCGGATTTAAACAGGAACGCAACAAATTACAGAGATAACCATATACACAAAGATGCAGCGGAAATAATACTTCATTTCAGTAATGGAAAATACTGAAATATGCGAAATAAACCAGCTAGGGCGATGGTAGCTTATCTCTGAGAAGAGATGTGGTGGCTACATGCCTCTGAACTGTTCCGAACTGTGTTACAATGAGGCTCGAAGGCCTATTTATTATTGAAAAACAATGGAAAACCCTTCACATCCCGAAACCTAGCCCTAGAAGATGAAACGCCAAATTGTGGGCCCCGTTTGGGTAAATTGGTACATCAATTTTCTGGGGTCGTAACTTTGGCATACGATCTCCTTTTGACGCGTACGATAGCTCGTCAGAAAGATCTATCCGAGTACTACCACTTTGGGAGGCAACATGGATCCATGGACCCATGTTGCCTCAGATTCCCAAAAAAACATCGTTTAGGGCCTCAAAAAGGCTCCAGAAGTTCAGGACCCGAAAAACTGCTAAAAATAGTAAATTGTGCTGCAATTTAGGAAACTGAAAAGACTGAAAAAGACAGTTGTGGGGGTCCAAATGGGATAGGTGGGTGGCCACCAACATCCACCTGGATCATTCCTCCCCCCTTAAGAAGCAATGGTCCCCATTGCGTTGAGTTTATCCCTGAGATGAGGAAGCTTCTGCTGATTCTGGTCTTTGGTGAGTTGTTCTGCAATCTCTGATGTGTCCAGAAATGGTGGGAAGCATAGTCGATGACGGTCCCCATTGAACACTCGATGCAAGCCAAGGAATGGAGGAATGCTGTGCTTCAAAGCATTGTTGCCCGTAGCCTTGGTACTGGTGTAAGGACCATGTCGGAGTCGCCTGAGTTTCTGATGGGTTCTGGTAAGGCGTTCTCTCTGCAGATGTAACCAAACTTTATCGCTCACCTGAAACTTTTGTGGTACCCTTGTGGGTGAGGAGAAGTTGTTCTTGTGTCTTGTCATGACTGTATCCCTTTGCTGCTGCTGCTGCATGGAGGAACCCTTCGTCGGGGTCATGTATGTGATGACGATCTTCCCCTTACTTTGGGAGTGAATCAAACAGATGAATTTCCTGGTCTGTGATATGAGCTTGCTGCCTTTCTTGGTAGTGATTAAAGATGTGGCGGTAGGTGGGGCTACCTCCGGTATCCTGTATAATGAATTATTCAAAGAAATAATGACAGCACGAGGCCTGGACTCATACACAGCATGTCGCCTCCACAAGTATGGCTGGCCTAATAATACATCACAAACATCTAGAGGTGTAACATCACACAATACCTCGTCTGTGAAGGGTTTGATGCTGTAGGGAAGGCGGCACTGCTGGCGAACTTTCAGATTTCGTCCTTCGTGAAACCACCCGATACTGTACGGCTGCGGGGTGCGGTGTAGTCGGTAGGCCCAACCGCTTCACGAGCTCTTTTGAAATGAGGTTCTTTTGGCTGCCACTATTGACAATGAATTGCAGCGGCGAACCCTTCACCCACATCTGTGAGTGGAAAAGACGCTCCCCCTCTTCTGGATCTGCAGGGTCATTCTTCTGGATCTTGGCAGTGGCAACAGTGGCACTGGGATCCGCATCAATGATCTGCTTCCCTTTGCCATTCCCCTTGTCAAGTTCTGGCTCAGGGTCAGAACATGCATCTGATTTAGAAGCCTTCAACTTGGCCACCAGTGACTGCTTGGTTCGACACTCACTTGTGTTATGAGTGAGACTCTTGTGGAACTCACACCACTTCCCTGTGTCCTTCTTCAGCTTCATCGTGTTGTTCTTTTCTTGTGGCTTTGACGGGTTGTCCTGGGTCACCCCGCCTTGGCTTTGTCCTTTGGGCTTCGAATTTGCAGATCCAAAGTCTCACTTCCTCTGTTTGAACTTTTGCTCGATTTTGACAGCGTATTGGTATGCTGTGCCGAGTGAGGAGATGTTCAAGAACCCCATCTCTTCCTGGATGTATCTGTGTAGGCAACTGTGGTATTTGAGTACCAGATGCAGCTCAGAATCTTTGATACCCAACTGTGTGCGAAGGGTATGAAAAATGTTTGTGAACTTCGGCACATCTTGGTCTCGTCCCTGCCGCAGTGTGGTCCATTTGATGTATTTGTCCTCATAGCTTCCGACAGGGTAGTACTACTCCTTGATGGCATCCCGGAAGTCATTCCAAGTGGGTGCGGCTGAAAATAGTGAGCCTGTACTTTCATCCTTCTGCTCGCAGTAGGTTTCCCACCAGTCCTTGACGTGGGGCGCTGCTTTGAGAAGAGCGAAAACAATCTTTTCCCGACTTGAAAATTCATGAACAGAAAAATATCCATCTAGCAGATTTAACCATTTATCTACGGCATCTGCGTCTATTTGACCCTCGAAGATGGGGATTTCAAAATTAACTTGTACCTTAAATGGTGTGGCGTTTCCAGAGTCGCTGTTGGAAACCGATGCATCGCCTCTGGGTAGCCGTTGAAGGATCTGCGCAAAGCTATCCATCATCGCGTTCCTTTGCCGCTCGAGCGCTTCTTCGAGCAAGATTTTGATAGGATCTCCTGCCCTCTCGTCTTTCTTCTCATCCGCCATGGGAAGCCGTCGGGATTTGTGAGGCTGGTCTTGCAAAGGTTCGACCAGTTCAAGCCCTAACTCCTTATATCCCGACCTTGTTGGGGACATGCAAAGAAAAACAGAGAAAAAGCAGACCGCTCTGATACCACTGATCCGGATTTAAACAAGAACGCAACAAATTACAGAGATAACCATATACACAAAGATGCAGCGGAAATAATACTTCATTTCAGTAATGGAAAATACTGTAATATGCTGACAACCAGAAATGGAAATAAACCAGCTAGGGCGATGGTAGCTTATCTCTGAGAAGAGATGTGGTGCTACATGCCTCTAAACTGTTCCGAACTGTGTTACAATGAGGCTCGAAGGCCTATTTATTATTGAGAAACAATGGAAAACCCTTCACATCCCGAAACCTAGCCCTAGAAGATGAAACACCAAATTGTGGGCCCCGTTTGGGTAAATTGGTACATCAATTTCCTGGGGTCGTAACTTTGGCATACGATCTCCGTTTGACGCGTACGATAGCTCGTCAGAAAGATCTATCCGAGTACTACCACTTTGGGAGGCAACATCGGTCCATGGACCCATGTTGCCCCAGATTCCCAAAAAAACGTCGTTTAGGGCCTCAAAACGGCTCCGGAAGTTCAGGACCCGAAAAACTGCTAAAAATAGTAAATTGTGCTGCAATTTAGGAAACTGAAAAGACTGAAAGAGACAGTTGTGGGGGTCCAAATGGGATAGGTGGGTGGCCACCAACATCCACCTGGATCACCGATCCATGATCGGGAGAGTTTTCCTTCAACCTAACCCCAAAGCCAGAATGAATTTTGTCATTAGAATCTTAGGGGAATCCTAGTGTGTTGATCTATTAGATTATATTTGGTCGCAGAACTGGGTGGTCCATGAGGGTCTATGTCAAATGGGTTTTCCCCCTTGAGATGTAAAATTGTAAAAGTCATGATGTAAAATGTCTTGAGGGTTAGAAAATGTTTTAATCCCCTCATAAGTCCTAAGTCCTAAGTCCTAGGTCCTCAGTAATTTTTTCCAAAGGTTAAGTTCGAGGATCCATTTAAAAAAAATAAAAATTGAAAAAATAATAAAAAAAAAAATAAAATAATAAAATAATAATAAGTCAAATTTTTGAGTAAATAAATGCAGAATTTTAATTGTTTAATATATTAAAATGCATTTAAAAATTCGACGGATGAGATTAAAAGAAATTTTGATCCTCATCAATGGTTGAGATTAGTTTGACATGGATCACTCGAACTAGCCGTTGGGAATTTTTCATTTAAATAGGGTTTTAGGGGTCATTTGAGATCAGATTGGATTTGAGAGTCTGGTGCTAAAGAAAGCTCTCTTGTAGTCATTTTTGTGCAATAAAGAAAGACTTTGGGGTTAAAAATCTTGCTGGTGTTACTATTCTGGAAATGCTGTAAGATGTTTTATTTTTCTGCATAATTTTATTTTCAGCTATTGATTTTAGCTTGATGAAGATTGATTTCAGGCACAGCTATCTTGTCTGATCTTTGGGGTTTGAATGATAGTTTAGATTCTGAAATATAATGGCAGGTATTTCCATTTGATCTGGATTTCACTATTGTTTTCTCCCTCTATGTGAATGGTTGATTTTAAGCTGTGCAGGAAATCTTAGTTTTGACTTTACCGGGTGTTCGGGGAAGTTCTCGGCTGAACCAGCCAACCCCCGGATTGTGTTTTCTGAAAGAGCCCAGCTAGTTTTAATCACGGGCTTATCATCTGAAATCTTTTTTATGAGTGCATGCAGGGTTTTCTGAAGTATCTCAAATTAAAATTAAATTCTGATAATATGACTGTGATTATTGACAAATCTGGTTGCTTAAGAGTCGAAAATTTGTAAATACTGTAATTATTTAGCTGATTTAGGGATTCAGTTTTGTTTCTGGCACATTTTACTTTTGGGTTTTCTGTTTCTTTTTTCCATTACAGGTTGCAGGTACAGGTTTTGAGAAAAAATTCAGAGCTTCCATCAGACAAATCTGAATGCAGGGTGATTTAAGATTTACTGGAGAATCTAGAGGGTTTTCTGATCCATCTTTCCGCTGCTGCCATTGCTCCAAACGTTTAGCTTGCCCCACGCAGTCACTTTCTGCTCCATTCTGGACCTACACACAGCCAGATCCGCATCTATCCACGCAGCTCCATCAAACCCTTCTGCATCCTTATTTTTCCACGTGTTCTCTTTTTGCCGTCTCTCCTTTTTGCCAGTCCTCTCTCCCTCCTCATGTTGATCCCCCCTCAATGCTGCTATCAAACCCATCAAACCTGCAAATTGCATTCAATACTCTCCATTCTGCCGCAGTAACAACATTTCTTCCCACGTACATCCAAATCCATCACGCTGTATCTTCTTGCCTTCATCGCAGCTGTAAACCAGTGTTCTCCCCACACGCCTAACCCACTGCCACAACCACGTTCTTCCTCCACACAGTCTCAATCCTCATCACCTGTCCAAAAAAAATAAAAAAAGAAACGCGTGAGTTCCTCTTTGCTACTGCCATCACCAATCGTTCTTCGAACCTGCGCAGCAAACGACAAGTAAAAAAAAAAAAGGTCAGATTTGTTTTGCGTGGATTGGCATGATCAGGTTCTGAGGTTAGCATATCATTTTTTATCGATTTTCAGATCTGCAAAACCCATCACAAGCTCCAGTACAAAACCCGCAGACCCTCACCTGCAGCCTATCTCGCCAGCAAATGCAGCAAACGCAGTCCTTCCATGCTCAAGTTTCTCTGCCTGTCGTCAAGCATCATTCCGCAAACCTGCAGCCACACATTTACGATTTTCATTTCACCACGTATGTTTGGTTAGGGTTAGCGTTTATTTTTCGATTTTGATTTATTTATTTTTATATAGCTCTAACGTTTGCAGCGAAGGTTAGTTGTATGCACTCATTTGTATATCCGTCAAATTTCATTTTTGACCTTAGGTTTTGCGGCTGAAGTTTTTCATTTTCATTTTAGTTTAGTTTTGTGCGTATAATTCTATGTACTTTAGTTTTAGTTTCAAAATTAAATTTTTGTTGTAGTTTAGTTTCTTTTGATTTTGACCTAAACCAAAAATCTCCAAAAAAAAAAAATTACAATATCAAAGAAATCATAAAAATTAAAAAATTTAAAAGGGGCATAAAAAGTTTTAATCTTTTGTTTTGTTTAGAATTAGATTAGATTTTGATTTTGTTAAGTTAGATCTGAGTTTTCTTTAGAAATAGATTTTTTAATATATTTTAATTTTCATCTAGTTTAGAATTAGTTTTATTTCATTTAAAAATACAAAGAATAAAAAAAAATAAAAAATAAAAAAAATCATAAAAATAAAAAGATTTATGAACTTTCCTTTTTGTTCTATTTAGTTTTCATTTAACTTAGCATTCATATTTTGTTTCATATATATTAGATGTTAGTTTAGTTTAGATTAGCTTTAGGTTTTATTTAGATTTTATATTGAGTTAGTTGTTTGAAATTTTGACACTAAAAAAAAAAAATCATAAAAAGTTGATCTTTAGGCCTCTTTTCGAGTTTTTGTTTAGAATTTTAGATATTAGTTTTGTTTTATCTTAATGTTAGAATTTTATTTAAAAATAAAAAATAAAAAATAAAAAATCATAAAAATTTTCTTCATATTTTGTTTAGATTTATTTGATTTTAGGATTAAATTTTAATAATTTTAAGTTTTATTTAGTTTAGTTTAATTTAGAATAGTTTTAAGTTTTATTTATTTTAGTTTTATTAAGATTTTAGTTTGTTTTATTCTTGGAAAATAAAAAAAATAAAAATATAAAAATTAAAAAATATTTTGAAAAAGCTTAATAAAAAAATTGAAAATTCATTTTTTGTGGTCCATTTTTCTATAGCTAAACGCACTTAAAATGTTTATTTACAAGTTGGCTATATGAAAGTGGTAGCTGGTCAGCATTTAAATTTTATGATCATTTAAAGCATTTAATTTTTCTTGAAGTTTAATTGCTGGATCATCGTTAAGGCGTTGTGCATTTGTTGAAAATCTTACATCATTTGGGTTATTTGATGATAAATGATTGTTTTACATGGTTTATACTTCTGCAACATCTAATAAATAATCATTTAATCATTAACCACATAAGGCACTGGTACATTAATTCCTAAAATCAATCGGTGCTAAATCGCCTTGTTGTGTCTCCCAACCCAACTGTCCACAGTTGGTCATCTATTGTCCCATAGGGTCTACCCCCCTTAGCCGCGGGAGACAGACTTAAACGGAGAGATTGGGGATCAAGGTGACAGCCCCCGGTCTGAGCGTTGTCGTGACAATCTGTGCGACAACACGTTGATTGTTGACTAGTGTTGACTATAGCTAGGGCTGACTGCAGGTGGGCTGTTTGACCAGACTTTGACTAGGCTGAATTTGATTGTTCTGAGGGTTGTTTTATCTTCCTGTTTAGACGTTGAAGTTGACCGATTCGCTGAGGGTCAAATCTGCCATGTTGATCAGCGTTGACTTTTTTGGTTAGGGCTCTTTTGCTGCTGTTATAAATTATCAGATTTGTAAATTGTACTCTCTCTCTACTAAACTATTGAAGACTAAAAGAAGATTTGATCAAAGGTTTACCCACATTGGGGTTTGTCCTTGGCTGGTGCCACATCTTATGTCCTCTTGTCTTGGTTTGTCTTCTACTATTTATGTTTTTGTTCTATCTGCATTTTACTATCATGTTGATGTGATTGCTAATCTGAATATTGATACTGGGCTAATAAACAAATTGAAGTAAAATTGCTCTAAAGCATAGAACATACCATTGTTGCCTAAAATTAACATGGTATCAGGGCTGAGGTGAAGACAAAGCCAATGCTATGGGCAACACGATGCAGCATGATGAGAGGGGATGCAGTGCAGACACAGTAGTGGCAGTGGCAGGGCCATGGGAAGTAGCACGGATGCAGAGGGAGCTATTGTACAGATGCAGCAGTGGCAGTGGCAGAGCCATGAGTGGCAATACGAGATGTAGCAGTACAGATGATTAGCAGCAGGCCTAGCATCAGGGACCAATGTCGAATGATTAGAGTAATACTCAGTAAGGGGTATTGCTAGAGCACAGTCTTCGCTAAGAGGGAGTGTTGATTTGGGGTAGCATCGGATGTGCTCTAGCCACAAAATTTGGTGGAAAGGCTAAGGCACATGAGATCTCCAATACCTAGAAAGGGTTTGGGCAGATTTTAAACAGTTTGGGAGATATTAAAATAATTAATATTTTTAATGGAGTCCCTAAGTCTAAACTTTGGGAAATTAAAATATTAATGTGAATTAATATAAAATTGTGTTAAAATGGTCCAAAAGTCATGGATCAAGCCAGAGCTAATTTTAGTCGTTCATTAGGGACTTAATCTTCGCTGTTGATTTGTCAACGAGAAAAGTATAAGAGGAGGCTTGAGGGTCACTTGGAGAACACACCAAAAGATCAAGATTTCGACTTTCTGGGGTTGGGTTCGCTGAGAAATTTGAGAGAGTGATCTGGAATTGCAATTGAGGGGCAGTGAATACAGAAGTAGAGTGGCAAAGATAGTGCCGGGAGGATCAGTGCAGCAGTCGGGAAAGCTGATGCAGAGGGCAGAAGCCGGAACTACTGGGAACAACTGGAACTGTCGGGAACTGCTGGAACAACGAAAAAAGCTGACACAGAGGGTAGAAGCCGAAACTGTCAGGAAAGCTGACGCAGAGCGTAGAAGTCGGAACTGTCAGGAACAACTGGAACTGCCAGGAAAGATGTTGCAGAGGGCAGAAGAGGCTGACGCAGCCCTTAGACGCTGACGCTGGGGTTTTTCGTGGGGCAGATTGGAGCTGAGGAGTCGCCAGAGTGTTTATCCGGGGTTTCAGCTGGAGCATCTGTCTCCGAAGGAGAGGTACTACTGCCGAGATTTTTCTTTGTTGGGTGAGCTGGTTTTGGCACCCAAATTGTATTCTGAAATTGCTTAATAAATCAAACCCTCAGATAGCTACACCAGTTTTTCCGCATTGGGTTTTCTGTGGACATTAGTCCAAAAATAATGGTTTCATTTGTGTGCTTGTTTCTGTTTCCTTCAGTTAATGATCTGTAATGTGTTGAGCATGTACTTGTGTTTATTTTCAGTATTTACATGGTAAATAACTTGTTAATCAATCAGAACAAGTAGGAAGGAAATGGAGGGTTTCTAACTGTTAAACTTAGAAACTTCAACAAGTAGAAGGAGTTAAGGAACAAAATTCAGTTGATCTATTGCAACCAATTAAAGTGTGCAGGCCTATTACACTTGAAACATTTTTTTGTGTGTGATTCGTTTGGAGCAAATTTGAGCTTGAAATACATCAAAATTTCAGCCTATTTTTCTGTGAAGAATTTCGGCCTTCCCTGTGATAACTGAACCTGAAATTTTGGCCCTAACAGGCCTATAAATTCGTTTTTTTTTTTAAGCTCAGACCTGAGATTTCTCTCTACATTTCAGACCTGAATTGGAGACACATTTGTTGCAGATTTGTGAGAAAGTATTTGACTGATCTTTGGACCTCTAATTTCATTAGACCAAAGCTCTTGTGAAGCAATAAAATCAAGTTTTGTCATTTGTATTTACACTCATTTGCAGAAGTACTGAAGACATTTCAGACCTACTGCAATACCTATTTGCAGACCTGTTATAGCAGCCCTATGGAGACTATTTCAACCCTGAAGGTAGTCTTTGTTGCACAGTATGCAAACTTGTGGGTAGTCTTTTTTTGTGCTGATTTCTAGCAGCATCGGATGTGCTCTAAGTCTCAAAATTTGTAGGGAGGCTTATACATATGCATTCTCCAATAGCCAGAAATCGTTTTGAGAAATTCCACTCGGAGACAGTTTTTAATTAATTATTTTTAATGGGACCCTAAGTCTAAACTTAGGAAATTAAAATAATTTATGGGTATTAATCTAAATTGCTATGGTTGTAACTTCTAGAAGGAGGCGGAGATCAAGTCAATATGATTCTAGCCATTGATTAGAATCGAATTTGGGCCATTGATTGATCAATGAGAGGATTATAAGAGAAGGCTTGATGGGCACTTGGAGAACACACACAGAGAGTTCAGAAGATCGAATTTCTGAAGTAGAGCAGTTGTCGATGAGAGGGCCATGACTGTTGTCCAAAATTTACAAAACCAAGAAAATGGAGAAATGAACTTTCCAACACACCTTGCTGTCCCAAAAGTTCAGTCTGTGTGAAATTTCACATTGCTGTCCCAAAATATCAATTTGTTGTCCAAATTGAGTTTCTGTCCAAAACTTCAGTTTGTTGTCCAAACCACTGTTTGTTGTCCCAAACTACTCTCTGTTGTTCAAACTGCAATTTTCAGCCTGTAGCTCTGATACCATGTTGAAATTTGATGACTAAAAAGTTTCTTGCAATCCCAACCCAGTTTTAATTTCACCTTATCACTCCCATTCAGTTAAATGCCCTTTCTCATAAACATACATTCAACATATAGAATTCTAGAAATGAAATTTTCAGATTAAAACACATGGGACTGTCAACACATGTTGAAAATAAATATGGACATAAACAGACCAGCAACACACATAAAAATACATAGATTTTTGGTCAACTTAGACCCAGGCAAAACCCTTTCAATCTTCTCCGAGACAAACTTGTTTAAGAGCTCTTCAAATTTATTTGTCTTTCAAGTTTAGGAAAAATACATTTGTAGACAAAACAAAACAGCAAACTACAACTTATATCTTTAGCCCAAAACTCCTTGAAAACTGTACCCACTTTGCCTCGATTTTCGTGCCCACTTGAAGCTGAAAATATGTATTTGATGGACACCTAATCCTCTAAGGGTTGGTGTGGAAGTTGAATAGTCTAAGGAAGTCCAAGAGACCTTGGAATATGAAACCAAAGGTCATGTGAATGTACTATAAATGTATATCATTGTCAATAATAAACAAACTCATATTTATCATTTACACTTTGTGTTTGCCATGTAAGTGTCTTAACATGGTATCAGAGCGGGCCATTTCCTATCCTGCTCCAATCTGAGTTATGTCGTTTGCTCAACGTGTCAGATCTACCATTTCTGCTTGAGCGTTTTCACTTTCCTAACTACCTAACGCGCCTGACAACCTGAAACATTGAAGGTTGTTCGTTGCATCCAGAACAATTTGAATGGACCCACTCTTCAACAGTCTACATGGAGAATGAAACGCCTGTGCACTGAGCGTGGAAACTGAGCGGTATGTCTATGAGTGTCAGTTTTATATATTAATGTTACATGTTGGTGTTATGACTACTGTGGTTTTTTAATATAACGCACAATATTATACCACTGTTGGAGCTCCCAGCGATGAACAAACTCACGACCTTCACTGTGGTGGCACCGCTTGGACCTGCACATCTAATGTTTTATCTCCCTAGTTATTGAAGCACGACTTGTTGTGAGTAGAATCTCGTTGAAGCTTTGGATTAGAGTGTTGTGAAATCCCTCCCCGGGGAAGGTTGAATGATTGGATTTATTATGTGCATTGGAGTCTTGGATAATGTAGTTGTTTTTGTGTATATAAGCAATAAACGTGTGTTGGTCAACTTATTAAATGTTGGAGGGTTGGTGTTGTAGTCAATTTAATACTAATGAGAGTTTGCATAGAGAGAAGCATAGTTGTGCATGTCCTTGCCTTACTCTAGATTGTAACATCCCTATCTTCTTGTATATGGACTATCCCTCTGCCCAACAACTATTTCGCTGGTGTAAAAGAAAACGTTCCCTGCTCTTACAGAAAGTCATCATGCAAGGTTTCATTCATTACTGTCTGTAATTTTTCCCTGATAGTGTCGAATTCCCGTCGAGATATCTATTGGCAGAAACTGGGAAGGAAGGAACAATCAACCTGAATTTGCTCAGAACCATTGTGGATAAATATTTTTGAAAAATAAAAAAAAAATTGTGTCGTGCAAGTTGGAAATACTCTATTAGGAGTGACATGCATATACGGATACGGACTGTATGGAATTTTTTTTTTAATTTCTCAAGAATGTCTCTTGAACGATGTGCAGCTCACAACATTAAATGATGTTCATATTGTACCTTCTGTTGTCTTCGATGCCTTGATTTCCATGCCCAACTTTGCCTAGAAATCACTCCTTCTGCATGTTGCAACAAATTTCTCCTTCAGAACTTTTCTCCAGCTCTTAGCCTCCTTTCTCCAATCTGCTCATGAAAAATGAATGCAGTTTTTCTTTTCTTTTCCCCTTTTGTTTCCTTAAATGACTTTTGGGCAACCCTAAGATCTAATGTTTCAGATTCATTTAGATCAAGGGATAAGAATAAATGTGCATTTAATTCTCACTTTCTATTTTTTAACTGACCCATTAAATAAAGTACCCACATTGTACGTTATGTCTAAAGTCACTTTTTACTTTATAATTTAACGTTGACTTTACTACTTATAAAGTCACTTTCACTTTATAAACTCACACTTAGGAAAATAATTTTGGGTCCACTTTGTCCCCTATGGTCCCACAACTTATTGAAGATAGTTTCACAAAGACCATTTGAAAACCAAGTTTTCACAAGGGTTTCCAGGACTAGGTACCTCCTTGACAAGTCTTATTCGCAAACCTTAGCCCTTGAAATTCCCTTGGCCCTTCTTAGAGGGCCTTACACCTTGCTTCTCAAGCAAGCGAACCATACAATTGAGTCTCTCTTGTGAATAGGCCTTAGAAATCACTCCTTATCTCTTCATTGATTCATCCATCTAGTGATTCCCTTTACATCGAGTCTCCTCCCATCGGTGAAAGTCCGTAAAGACTAGGGAGCCTTAGCTAAGGTTGTTGCACGTAGCCTAGGTTTATAGTGGCAGCCAATCAGATTTGATCCTGGGTCTGTTCAGGATAACTCTCACCAGTTACCGATTATCCTAGATTCAAAAAAAAAAAAAAAAAGCAATCTAGACTTTGGTCAAAGAGGCTTAGAAACACTAAAACTCCAAAACTCAGAAAAATTTCAAGAGAAAACACCTAGAGATGCCTCAATTAAGTTAATTAGTCAATAATTAAATATTTCCCAAGTTTAACTTAGGAAAAGTGATTAACATGAATTAACTGAGAAAGGTTAGATTTCTCTAGAAACTCACATGGATCGACTCAGAGACGATCTTAGTCATTGATGAGGATTTAAACATGGTCGTTGTTGAGGTAATGAGAGACTATAAGAGGAGGTCGATGGGGTTGGAGATAGATACACTTTGAGGTTGAGTTCTTTGGCAGAAATCAAGCTTCCCAGTTGCAGTGATTCTACTGAGAAGAATTCGAGCTAGAGAGGGGACGCAGAGACGGTGAATCTGGAGGAAGGTTTCCAATTCCAGAGAGGCAATGAGAGGAGGTCGAGCTTATTCTCTAGGAGGCTGCTTAGAGCCTTATAGAGGCAATTCGATTTGGCTGAGAGGAAGGTTGTTTCAGGTATTGAAGGCTGGGAAGATTTCCAGAAGGTTTGGCCAGGGACTTCCAACAATCGCTACAGGCAGAATGATTGACTCAAAGATAGTTCCAGAGGAGTGTGAGCTTGGCCTGCGCAATAGGCTGATGTAGGGGTTCTCCAGAACAGACTTTTGTGGCCAATTTGGGCTAGGATTGCTTGCGGAGGAGGGTAATATTCCCTTAGTAATTTTTCTAGTATTTCTATCAAATTGGATTGCTAGATTAAGCATCCAAATTGTACTCAGAATTTCTGCTGCATAATAATAATAAAACCCTCATCTGCTGCACTAGTTTTCCCACAATGGGTTTTTCAGGGGACAACTGTCCAAAAATAACTGCCATATTTTTGTGTGTGGTCTATATTTCTCAATTTCCAACATTTTATTTTCTGTAGTGTTTGATTGTGAAGAAATTGCGATGTGATTAATTCGTTATTTTGTCGTAAGAAAATAAATTGCATAATTTACTATGTTAGAAGAATTAATTCCAGTTGCATTTCAAGGAAAATTTCATAGCCATTTGATGATCACACTCTCTTTCCCACATAATTTCTCCTAGAATTTTGGTCCCTTCTTCTTGAGCAACTAGGCTAGGGCATAGAGCGAAGTTCATTAGAGAGGGAGTTGGTGGATTTCAAGAGCATAATCCTTAAGCTTATGGTTTTATATACAAGACTTCAAAGTTTGGGAATCATCTCGCGAGTTTTCATCAATAAAAATTGTTGCCCTATGTGTTCCCTAGAAGGGAAACCCTAGATTGCATTGCTTTGATTATGAGACTTCTTAGTGTGAAAATTCCTGAATCTAACACATCAGAAACTCCTACTGCAATTACTGGTTTACAATCTCCTACTTGTTCTTTACATTAACAAGTTATTTAATTGCATAAGCATCGAAGTAAACACTATTGCAACCTTCAAAAATATACAGATCATGCACTGAAATAAACTGAGACAATAACACAAGGGACACCGTTATTTTTGGACAATCGTCCCCAGAAAAACCCAATTCGGGAAAACCGATGCAACATATAGAGGGTTTGTATTATTAAGCAGATTTCGTGAATACAACTAGGGTGCCAGAAATGGCTCACCCAACAAAGAATATCCTCGGCGTAGTACCTCTATCCGTAGACATATATTACAGAAAATCACCAATCGGATGATCGAACCCCATAGCAACTCAGATTGTTCCCTATGCTAGACAGCGAAAGCTGCTCCAAGCACTGCTCAGGAACTGTGTCACCCTATCCCGGCTTAGAATCTACTGATCTGCTCCCAGTCTGTGTCACAGAATCTCCCCAACGTCAGCCTTTGAAGCCCTCTACGACTTATGCGTCAACCTCTACGACTTCTACATCAACCTCTATAGCCCTCTGCGTCAGCTCCTATGGCCTATGCATCAGCCCTTCTAGGGCCTGTGTTGTCTCTCCTGGCACTGCACTGCCTCTCTGCTATGTATTCTTCGACCTCTTGCCGAACTGCCCCTCACTGCAACTGATCACTTGCTTGATTTCCTTAGCAAACCTCACCCCAGAAAATCAAACTGATTGATCTCTCTTGGTATGTCTCTAACTAACCCCCAAGCCTCCTCTTATACTTTTCCTGTTGACGATTCAACAACTGAGATTAAGTCCCTAATCAACGGCTAATATTAGATTTGGCTTGATCCTCGTCTCGTAGAACTTTCTCACCCATTTTATATTAATACACATTAATATTTTAATTTTCCTAAGTTTAGACTTAGGGACTTCATTAAAAATATTAATTATTTTAATATCTCTTCATCCATGTGGAATTTCTCCAAACCATTTCTGGGTCTTGGAGATCTCATGTGCCTTAGCCTCTCCACCAAATTTCATGGCTAGAGCACATCCGATGCTACCGAAAATCAACACTCCCTCTTAGCGAGGAATGTACTGTAGTAATGCCTCACCATAGAAGCATCACACTGATCCTCCGCATCGGTCCTTTGTGTTGATGCTTGGCCTGTTACCCCACATCCACTACATTACTGCTTCCTGTACTACTGCCCATGACACTACCATTGCCGCTACTACATATGTACTGCAGCTTCCTCTCAACATGCTGCATCATGTTGTCCATAACATTGCCATTACTAACTATTAAAACAGTGCGAAACACGCATATAGATTTCAATGAATGAATTAAATTCATGAGCAAGCTGAAGCTCAATAATAATACAGAGATATTTACAGAAATAGAAACATCAAGTTTCTATTTAGATAATGGAAACAATCAGTTTCATCTAAGAAACTGCTAAAAGAATAAAAATTAGCAACAGCTAAAAGAATGAGCATTAAATACTTAAATACTAAATAGGATTATTCTAATACCCTCCCTTAATGCTCAATCTATTTACAACACCAATAGACCCTCTGAATTTTACAAATTTATCAGGACCAAGAGGCTTGGTGAAGATGTCTGCGGGCTGCTCTGTTGTGGGAACATATTGCAACTGAACTGATCCGTCTTCAACAAGCTGGCGAATGTAGTGGCAATGAGTTTCCACATGCTTTGTTCATTCATGAAAGACTGGATTCTTGGCAAGTTTGAGCACTCCCTGATTATCACAAAACAAAGAAGTAGGCCCTGTCTGGGAAACATGCATATCTGCAAGCATACGTCGAAGCCAAACTGCCTCACAGGATGCCTTAACTGCTCCCCGATACTCTGCTTCTGTTGAGGAGAGAGCCACTGCCTGTTGCTTCTTACTAGTCCAAGTAACAGCACCGGATCCTAGACTAAACACATACCCAGCTGTAGATTTACGGTCATCAACCGAACCGACCCAGTCAGAATCTGTGTAACCACTGAGTATAGGATCGGAACTTCGAGTGTATAGGAGTCCATAATCAGAAGTGCCACGCACATATCGTAGCACACGCTTTGCTGCTATCTAGTGATCAGCTTTAGGAGTTGACATGAAGCGGGAAATGTAGCTTACTGCAAAACTGATGTCAGGTCTGGTGGCAGTAAGATAGATGAGATTGCCCACTAATTTCCTGAATAAAGTTTCATCCACAAGGGAAGAGGATGACTGTGCTGAAAGTTTGAGCCCTGGTTCCATAGGAGTCGTGGCCGGTTTGCAATCCTGCATTCTGAACCTGTCCACAAGATTTTTGGCATACTTGGACCGAGAGAGAAAGATATGATTTTCAGTCTGCCAAACTTCAACCCCCAGACAGTAATGAAGAAGTCCCAAGTCTGTCATCTCAAAGGTTCTGCATAAATCTTGTTTGATCCCATGGATCAAATGTGCAGAGCTGCCAGTAATGATAAGGTCATCCACATAGACAACCACAAACAAGATATCATCACCAGTATGCTTGATATACAGGTTTGCATCAGATGGGCTCTGCTGAAAACCCTGATCTGTCAGGTACTGATCAATTTTCATGTACCAAGCCCGAGGAGCTTGTTTCAATCCATAGAGTGCTTTAGCTAAACGACACACTTTCTGTTCTTGACCAGCAACCTTGAATCCTGGAGGCTGTGTCATGTAGACTTCTTCTTGGAGATCACCATTTAGGAAAGCACTCTTTACATCCATCTGATGAACTTTCCAATTGAACTGAGCTGCTAGGACAAGGACAAGCCTTATGGTACTCATCTTGGCTGTAGGAGCAAAAGTCTCTTCATAGTCGATGCCTTCTTTCTGTGAGAACCCTCGAGCCACAAGACGAGCTTTATACTTGTCTATGGTTCCATCAGCTTTGTATTTCACTTTATACACCCATTTGCAGCCTATGGGCTTTTTCCCTGCAGGAAGATCAGAAAGGGTCCATGTGTGATTCTTCTGAAGACTCTGGAATTCGGCTTCCATAGCCTGTTCCCACTCAGATGTACCCTTAGCCTCTGAATAGGTTTGAGGCTCAAAAATACTGTGTAGGTTAGCCATAAGAGCAAAATTGACTGTAGACTGTTGTTTGTTCTTATGTCTAGAAGTTCTACCTTCAAGGAGCTCATCATCCCGGAGATCACCAATGGTTTTAGCCCACCATTTAGGCCGAAGAGTAGAGGAACCAATATCAGGAGGAGGTGGAGAAGACTCAAGAACAATAGGGGCAGCAAGAGGAGGGTTATTTTCTGGAGGAAGCTCAGATAGAGTATTATCAAATACTGATGCTACATCATCCCTCCCATCAGGTGGACCGACCGGAAGAAGAACACTGTGAGGCTGATCCTCAGAACACTGCTCAGAAGAAGAAGACTGAAAGAATCCTCTGTCTTCATCAAATACTACATCCCAACTGAAGCTAAGACGACCAGTGGCTATATCTATTAGCCTATAGGCCTTGTGATGATCACTGTACCCTGTCATCATGAGTTTCTGGCTTTTGGAATCCAACTTAGAGCGCTTAGCAGCTGGAATCCAAACATGTGCAACTGAGCCAAATACTTTGAGGTGACTGATCTTAGGCTTACGGCCAGACCAAACCTCTTCAGGAGTCTTCCCTTTAACAGCCTGAGTGGGTGATCGGTTAAGAAGATAAACAGCGGTAAACACTGCTTCAGCCCAGAATTTGTTTGGAACACTCCTGTGTTGTAACATGGAAAGAGCCATTTCAACAACCGTGCGGTTGCGACGCTCGACAACACTGTTCTGCTGAGGAGTGTAGGGTGTGGTTAACTGACGTTTGATGCCATGAATATCACAGAAGTTGGCAAAAGCTGAAGAACAAAATTCCCCCCCCCGTTGTCGGTCCTAAGAGTCATGATGTTACAGCCAGACTCTTTTTCAACTAAGGTTTTAAACTTCTGAAAGGTACTAAGTGCATCAGATTTATTTTTTAGAAAATACACCCACATCTTTTTACTGAAATCATCTACAATAAGTAAAAAATATTTGCAAGCAGTGATAGAAGCTGTATTCATAGGACCACAAATATCAGCATGAAGTAACTGGAGTACCTTAGATGCGCGCCAAGATTCTCCATCCTTGAATGAAGACCGATGTTGCTTTCCTGCTTGACAAGCGCTGCATACCCCCAACTGCTGAGTCTGAATATCAGGTAATCCTCACACAAGTCCCTCCCGAGAGAGCTGAGAGAGATACTGCATATTTAGATGCCCATATTGCTGATGCCATAGAGTGCTGATGGGAGAGACACGCGCTGCTAGAGCCACTTCTGGAGAGTCACCGGTGTCAAGTAGCCTGTATAGACCATGATCCTCTAGGCCAACAGCAACTGTAAGACTAGTCTCCCCGTCAATAATGGAGCACTTGTGCGCACTGAACACTACATCAAGTTGAGGAGAATTCCTCATAATCTGGCTGACAGACAGCAGATTAATTTCCATACCAGGAACATAGTATACATTCAGAAAGATGAGTGTGCGCCCACCAGACTGGATTTGAACTGTACCTTTGCCAACTACTGTGTACTTTTCACCTCCGCCAAATACCACGGAATCGCTGAAAAGTGAGAAGTCAATAAACCAGTCACGCCTGTGAGAAAAATGGCGTGATGCACCAGAGTCAATGTACCAGGCAGAATACGGAACATGATCTGAAGACCTTTTAGCCATAAAGGCGTAAAAGGCAGAATCTGTCTGCTCGGAATGTTCTGCAACATTTGCTGTCTGATGAAGCCCTCCCTGTTTCTTCTGTTCAGAGGCAATCCTCTATCGACAATCTTTCTTCATGTGGCCAAACTTGTGACAGTAATTACACTGCACATTTTTCTTCCTAGTAGGATCAAAAGGCTGAGAAGAACCTTTTTGCTGAAAGGACTGAGAGGACTGATATTTGGCAGCAAAAGCATTTTCTGAGGAGGCTGATGCTGCACCACTACCAAATTGTTGTTTCCAACGATCCTGCTGCATGAGTTTGGTGCATAACTCTGGAAACTTCAGATCAACATTAGTGGCGGTAATGTTGAGTGTTTCTATGAAGTGCTCATAAGATTTTGGTAGACTTTTCAGAGTGATGACTACCATATCTTCTTCCTCCATGGTGCGGCCAATGGCTTCGAGCTGGTCTCGAATGTCTTTAATCTTGTTGAGATGTTCCTGTAAAGACATATGTTCGTCCATCATGATGGAGAACAACTGATTTTTGAGAAAGAAAGCTCTGCTCTTGTCAGATGTCTCGTGCAGTTCTTTCAACTGTTGCCAGATCTCGGCAGCTGTCTTGCCAGAAGGAATCTGCGGTAACTGATCATCAGCTACAGAGAGCTTGAGAAGCATAACAGCCTCTCGATTTCGATCATCAAACTTATCTTGATCGGTACCAGCTGTACCGGGACAAAGCTCTTTGCCCAAAACGAGCTGATCAAGACGTCTGCATTCAAAAATGGTCTACATTCTTTGTTTTCAGATGTTATAATTGCTTCCATTAAAGCGTTGATTTCCTTCTAACATCAGATTGGCGAGTGAGGCCATTTGTATGTTTTCCAAAGACAATAAAGAAGTCTGGCACAAATTTCAATGTAGATGCCCGCTGATCTTGGTGCAATAAAGATAAACAAAACATAATTTGTTCTGCGAAGCAGGTTCAAAAATATATATATAGCGCTTACCCGGCAAAAGTCTCCACAGAAATAATTTATTTGATAAAAAATGAGCGCTATATTTTGCAACAGCAAAAATTTTTGTGTGACTATCTTTCCAGTTAAGTCGAAACTCCAACTTCTGATTTTGCAGTAGATAACTTAATCCACTCAGCCAAGAAACAACAAAACCGATACGTGGACAGAATGAGGGATTTGCTTGATAAGTGTCTGATTTTACCTGCTCTGGCTAATAATATGATACAGATTTCAAAAAAAATGCAGATTGGCAGCGCTCAGATGCAGCTTTTCTCCGAATCATGCATTCAACCAAGCATGAAAACGACCACACGGTTTTGACAACACTGTTTCGGAGCAGAAATGGCCACGTTTTGTGATAAACTGCAGCACCCCCAGCTTGATTGGTGCCAACAGATGCACCAACGAAGAACTGATCTTTGTGGAAGCTCGCACAATAACTTGAACCAAAGTTCAAGCACCGCTACCTCCTCTCCTATGACTTCGACTTGGATTGCTGTAGAGCCACGACGTCGATTAATGGAGATCCCGTGTAGTCGGCTGACTGAAATATAACCAGACTGTCAAGAATCTATAGCCTGGGCGAAGAAGTATGGCGTCAGATTGCGTCAATATCTTTGCGTCTATACGCTGGTTCACTGAGCTTTCAAGAAGGACGAAATGAAGCGGGTCACGCCGAGGGCACAGAGCTCTGTCACGGGCTGGAAAAAATAAATTATTTGCTTGAGGAAGCCTCAAGGAACTAGCCACCTGATATGACCAGCAGCTTAAGACGACACACCGATGTGACCTCAGAGCTCGAGGCAGGACTTGCTATGTGGAGAAAAATCGTCCGCTGGAGGAATTTCGATTTTCTCTCGACGTCTGGGGTTGCAGTCACGACAGAAGCTGTAGCCACCAGATGAGCGGGCGTTGGACTATCTCATCCAATCAAAACATCATAGCCCAAATGATCTTTCTCTCTGTCCGGTTACTGGTTCGAATCTCTGCGTGGATTGTTCTCAATTTTGCTGTTGATTCGGTAAATATAAAAATAGCTTTCAGATCTCAGACCAAGCAGAACATAGACAAGCTTTCTTTGCAAATGGAGACGCTAACCCTTGGAAAAAAAATTTCGAATGTGGCCACGATAACAAAAAATCCAGACCCCTAAAGAGCAATTTCGAAATGAAACAAAATTTTTCAAACAGTGAAAAATTATTTCGAAAGATACCTGTGCTCTGATACCATAAAACAATGCGAAACACGCATATAGATTTCAATGAATGAATTAAATTCATGAGCAAGCTGAAGCTCAATAATAATACAGAGATATTTACAGAAATAGAAACATCAAGTTTCTATTTAGATAATGGAAACAATCAGTTTCATCTAAGAAACTGCTAAAAGAATAAAAATTAGCAACAGCTAAAAGAATGAGCATTAAATACTTAAATACTAAATAGGATTATTCTAATAACTATTGCACTGCAACTCAGTTTCCGAGAAGTAAGTAACTGACTTTATCCAAACACTGACATCCTGGTCAGCTTGGAAGCCTTGTGATGTTGAAGCTCCCTCTATTGCTATCCTGTACTCCCTCTACTGCCACTGCGTTGCTACAGAATTCTGCACTCTAGCACTGCCTTGTCGCTCCATCACACCTTATTCCACCCAACATCTGTCATCATGCTACTGTCTTTAAGGGCTCCTATAGCCGAATGTGATCCAAGAGTTTGGGCACCTCAAGGATCTTGCCCTCCTTTCGTAGTCCTCTCGACTACAGCTCAATGCCTCCCCACCTCTTCTCTAGAGGCGCATGAGCACTCATGGCACAATCATCATTAGTCTCAACATCCTTTTCCGCCTTTACTGGAGCAGCCTTTGAGTCGAAAGATTCTCCCTTGCCTTTCTTCCTGGGGCACTGAGAGGTATAATGTCCCAGCTCCCCACAGTTGAAGCACTTGACCTTGGAGATGTCTTTCTTCTTCCTCTTTTGTACCCCCTGTTGTCCCGTTGATGCAAGTGTTGCATCCTCCTCCTCCTCCTTTATTTGAACTCCCTTACTACTACTCCCTGCCTTGGACAATCTCATGAGCTCTTCCTGTCGAAGAGCTGCTCACATCTCCTCCCAACTGGGGAGAGTCGCTCTGCCCAAAATGCTTTGGACAAATGTCTCCCACTCCTCTGAGATTGCATTCAGGGCAGTCCTGACCATGAACTCTGGATCCAGTGTAGACCCCATGGAAGTAAGCTGGTCGCGAATCCCTTGCAACCTGAGAAGGAAGGGATCTATCTCCTCCCCTTTCTGCATTTGGTACGACCTTAGTTGATTCTCCAATAATTCTGTTGCACGAAAGAGCCCTGTTATAAGGTGGTCAAGGTCTCCCACATCGCCCTTGTTGTTGTCTTCTCAGCAATATGTGGTATTACATGATCCTTCACCCCTCTAGGATCATGCATTCACCTTCGCCTGGGCCTCCTCATACTTCTCATTTGCATTGGGGTCAATTGGGACAACTACTGTTTTCAAGGCATAGTCCTTGATGTGATGTTTATCCAGAATTGCCAGGATCCTGGCCTTCCAGATGACAAAATTGGAAGCTTCGTCCAATCTATCATGACCCCTCAATCCGTTCACTGCGATCTCTACTCCTATTCTCTAGACTCCCTTTGAGTCCTGATTTCCCTCTCGAAAATTCTCCGACCAATTGTCGAATCACTCCTCTCCAATCCTCCTTTGCCGCTGCAACCCGGATCTAGATTTCTTGGCTAGAAATATGTCGAGGTAGTGCTTCCCTCTACCTTGGTTCAGTCTCCTTAGACACTATTCTGCACCGACAGAAACAGTGTCCCACCAGGTCCACAAATCAAAATCTGCATAGCTCCCTTAGCCTTGGCAACTCGAAGAATCTGAGCCCTTCATGCTCTATGCAATCTCTGCGTGGGCTGAATCTACTCTTCCTGACCAACTGCGTCAATCCTTCCTAGCTCAGAAGGATGACGTAGCACTGCGTGAGCCTGATCTGCCCTCTTCTGCCTCTGCATTAGCCCTGATGGCTGACGTAGCTACTGCGTGGCCTCCTCCCAGCTACTGCATCTTCCTCTCTCGGCTCAGAAAGCTGATGCAAGCACTGTGTGAGCCTCTACGTCAGACTCTCTACACTGCATCACTCCTCCTCTTGCCTCTTCAGCTCTGGAACAACGCTGTCTCTTAGGACAATTGCTTCTCTACTGCAAATTCTCAAATTTCTCAATTGGTGTCTTCAGTCGCCTATGATCTGCAATCGCTCTGATACCATGTGAAAATTCCTGAATCTAACTCATTAGAAACCCCTACTACAATTACTAGTTTACAATCTCCTACTTGTTCTTTACATTAACAAGTTATTTAATTGCATAAACATCGAAGTAAACATTATTGCAACCTTCAAAAATATACAGATCATGCACTAAAATAAACTAAGACAATAACACAAGGGACACCGTTATTTTTGGACAATCGTCCCCGGAAAAACTCAATTCGAGAAAACCGGTTCAGCATATAGAGGGTTTGTATTATTAAGTAGATTTTGTGAATACAACTAAGGTGCCAGAAATGGCTCACCCAACAAAGAATATCCTCGACAATAGTACCTCTATCCAGAGACAGATATTCTGGCAAATGAACAACCGATGATCAGACCCCACAGCGGCTCTGGCTGTTTCCTATGCTGGACAGCGAAAGCTGCTCCATGCACTGCTCAGGAACTGTGCCAACCTATCCTGGCTCAGAATTTGTTGATCTGCTCCCAATCTGCCTCACAGAATCTCCCCAGTGTTGCCTCTGAAGCCCTCTACGACTTCTACGTTAGCCTCTATGGCCCTTTGCGTCCTTTGCGTCAGCTCCTACAGCCTCTGCATCAGCGCTTCTAGGGCCTGTGTTGTCTCTCCCAGCACTGCATTGCCTCTCTACTATGTATTCTTCGACCTCCTACCAAACTGCCCCTCACTGCAACTGATCACTTGCTTGATTTCATCAGCAAACCTTGCCCCAGAAAATTGAACTCACTGATCTCTCTTGGTGTGTCTCCAATTGACCATCAAGCCTCCTCTTATACTTTTCCTGTTGATGATTCAATGACCGAGATTAAGTCCCTAATCAATGGCTAAGATTAGATTTGGCTTGATCCTCGTCTCTTAGAACTTTCTCACCCATTTTATATTACACATTAATATTTTAATTTTTCGAAGTTTAGACTTAGGAACTTCATTAAAAATATTAATTATTTTAATATCTCTTCATCTAGGTGGAATTTCTACAAACGATTTCCGAGTCTTGGAGATCTCATGTGCCTTAGCCTCTCCACCAAATTTTATGGCTAGAGCACATTTGATGCTACCAAAAATCAACACTTAGAGGGTTGTATGAGCTTAGTATTCATAGAAATAAATCTTAAGAAGCCCTTTCCCTCCTTTCCTTGACCTTAGAAGCATTTCTTCACACATTATTCATAAAGCCCTAGGTCTTGTGCAAGTTTCTTCTAGGTCTCTTAGAAGATGCATGTTAAAATTGGCAACTAGGGCCAAACTTCATGTGGGTCATCTTATTTATGGCAGCTGATATTTTTCTTGGATTCCTCTCTTCGAGAGGTGTAGGATTGTTCTAAAGATCATCTGAGTCCGACATGTATTTATGGAGATATGAATTTATTTTTATTGTTGACAATTTGTCGAGGTCGGCTAGCAACCAAATTACCTCAACTTATCCTCAACGTTGCATTATAAATAGAGGTGACCTCAGGTCATTTGTGACACACAATCTCTCATGATCTCTCTCCACTCATTTGGGTTTGGTAGAAAGAGAGGTCAAGAGGGAGACCTAGCTGTAGTTGAAGATGGTGCACTTATACGTTGTCCTAAAGGAGATCAAGCCACAGTCATGGAGGAAACTTATACGGTGTCCTAAAGGAGATCAAGCCACAGTCATGGAGGAGACTTGTACACAATCCAAGGGAAGGATCTAGCCACAGTCATTTGAAGCCCTAGCTGCAGTCATCTGAAGCCTAGCCGCAGTCATGAAGCCCTACAGTAGTCTTGTGAGGAGGTCTGGCCGCAGTTAAAAAGGAGACCTATTAGCTGTCAAGAGGAGCACCATACGCAGTATAAAGAATCCTTTAATCTGCTGTCTAAAGGTGGCCCTAATCTGCTGACTAAAGGAGGCCCTAACTGCAGTTAAGAAAGGCCTAATATGCAGTCAAGGGAGACATCTAAAATGCAGTCAAGGAGAGACCCTATCGCAGCTAATTGAAGCCTGTTGACAGCATGAAGAAGGCTAGATGGACAGCGTGGAAATCTTTGTGTGTTGTAGGTGACAGCATGGCAAATAAGGAAGCCTTAAGGCTTGAATTAAAGGGATGTTAGCAAGGCTGGAAGTTACAATCATAAGGAGAAGTCTGCCTTCAAGACAGCATAGGGCAGAATAGGTTATGCACTTGGGTGCCGCTAAGAGTAGACAGCTAGGCTGAGATCTTCAGGAAGAAAATGCTGCCATTTCAATGTCATTTGGGCAGGAGCTACAGCTAGCTGTTGTGCTAGGCCACAGGCCTTAGCACACAACTCTAGGCTGAGTTAAGGGTTGTCAAGGGTGGACAGCAACTTTAGAAGGCAGTGTAGCATGAGAGAAGGATATCCAAGGTATACTATAGTCCTAAAAAGACTTGTCTCCTGGCTGCGTGGTGGAACTACTGCTACAGAATTTGCCATAACCTATAATGCAGCAAACCTCAGTGCTAATATGTTGCAGCAAGGGCTACTAGATTGATGAACTCAAAGGATATGCTACAGTACTATTAATGACTGATTGAAGACTGTCATGAGAATTCAGGGCTGCATCTTTGAACTGTCATCATTAACAGAATGATAGAATTTCTACAGCTGTCATAAATATCAGTTTTGTATATTTGTACTATCTCTCTCTGCTGTACTATTGAAGAATATAAGAAGAATTGATCAAGGATTTCCCCACATTGGGGTTTGTCCCTGGCTGGTACCACATCTTGTGTCCTCTTATCTTGGCTTGTCTTCTACTATTTATGTTTATGTTCTATCTGCATTTTACTATCATGCTGATGTGATTGCTAATCTGGATATTGATAGTGAGCTAATAAGAAAATTGAAGTAAATTGCTCTAAGCATAGAACATACCAAAATTTAACATGGTATCAGAGGTGAGGTGAAGACAAAACCCAAGCAAGAGTGAAAGTGCAATCACTGAAGACAGTTGGACAATGTCAAATGCCCAATGGGTTCCTCATCCCACTTCTCGGCTAAAGACAAGCTCCGTGAAAAGTCTAACTATCACGGATGGAAGATGTCTCTTGATTTGACATTAGAAGAACAAGAAGTGCTAGATTATGTGAAGGGTAAAATTCCTGAGCCTCCATCAAATGCACCGGATGCTAAAAGAACAAGAACACCAAGGGTGATTCAAAGCGAAGAAGATTATTAGAGATTCCATTGACAAGCGTCTGGTTGCTTACATCTCTGATCTAAACACCTCCAAGGAGATCTACAACAGATTGGTAAGCATGTTCAAGGTTAGTGATGTAAATCAAATTTTGTTCCTCAAAATAAGTTGAAGGATATTAAGAAGGGCAAGGACAAGGATATTCAATCCTACTTCTTAAGGATCACCGAAATCAAGAATGATCTTCTATCGATTGGAGAAGTCATTTTGACAGGGAACTTACTATTACTACCCTTGGAGGGCTCCCACCCGAGTGGTGTATATTTAGAACCACTATTCTCAACAATGATCGAAGGAATGACCGATACAATGGCAAAGGAAAAAGGAATGCAGGACATCAAGGAAATGGTCGACCCTCCAAGAAAGCCAAGAACTCCAGGTATGAAGAATCAAATGTTGCTTCTGATAAGCAAAAGGAGTATTATCTTATATCAACCCTCTCCACTACCTCTCCTCCAAACACTTTGGGAAATTGGCTTATTGATAGTGGTGCTTCAAGGCATTTTACCGGATACAAGGAAGCGCTCTCTAATCTAATAGAGAAGGAAACAAACTTGAAGATTATTCTTGTAGACAATGCCACCTATCCCGTAAAGGGTGTAGGGAATGTTACTCTTTAATTGGATCAGGGTAACTCGATTCATTTACAAGAAGTTCTTTATGTACCTGATCTCAAGAAGCACCTGGTGTCCATTTCGGCAATGGAAGACAAAGGTTACAAGGTGGCATTCATCGATGGAAAGGTATGTGTTTGGAAAAGAAATTTAAAGATGCTTTTACTCTTGGGTTCAAGGCTGACACTTTGTATCAAGTTGCAGGAAGTCCATTGGGGACTGTGTATTGTGATACATCTCCTCAATCTGAACTATGGCACTAGAGGTCTGCCCATCTTCATTGTAAGACCCTACCCGATGTGAAACAGATGGTGACAGGGATGTTTGAGTTCAAAGAAGAGCATGAAGGTATATGTTCGGGATGTACCAAGGGAAAACATTCAAGTAATAGCAAGACCATAGATGTGGAACAACCCGAGGGGCTTGAGGTTCATGATCAGGAATCTCATATAAGCAAGATGAAGAAAGCTCTCTATAGTTTGAAGCAAGCACCCCGGACTTGGTATGAGAGGATCGATAGCTATCTGATGAAGTTGGGATTCACTAGGAGTGAAGCCGATCCGAACCTTTACCTTAAGGTTGATGATGATAGATCTCTCATACTAGTGCTTTATATGAATGACCTCTTTCTAACAGGTGCAGACCCTCTCATTTACAAACGTAAGAGGTAGTTGGATTCCAAATTTGGAATGGTGAACTGCAAGCCTGTGACTACCCTAATGGAGCTTAACTTTAAGAATTTATGCAGTACTGCTGCCGGACCTGAATTGGGAAATGCCTATGAGTTTCGTCAACTCATAGTAGCATTGTTGTTCTTGGTGAACTCCTGTACGGATATATGTTTTGCAGTTAGCATGTTGAGCCAACATATGGCTGAGCCTCATCACTCACATGGGATTGGTGCCAATAATCTTCTGAGATATCTTCGGCGCACAATCACTTAGGCTCTGAGATTCACTACCGGAGCTGCTTCATGGTTACTCTGATGCTAACTGGGCAGGCAGTATGGTGTATCGCAAAAGAACTTTTGAGTGTTGTTTCTCTTTGGGTTCTGCTTTGATATCCTGGATGAGTAGGAAGCAGAAGTCGGTTGCTTTGAGCACCACTGAGGCCGGATGCATAGCTGCGAGTAGGGCCTTGTGTGAAGCTTTTTGGTTGAGGAAACTGTTCAGTGAGTTGTTTGGACATGTGCTGGATACCACAGTGATCCTCTGTGACAACCAAATTGGGATTCAATTATCGAAGAGTCTCGTGTTTCATGATCACTCCAAGCACATAGACATCAGGTACCATTTTATCCGGTATATGGTACAACGAGGAGCAATAAGGCTCCATCACATTGGGACTGATGTGCAGGTCATCGATATTTTGACGAAGCCCCAGGGAAAGGTCAAATGCTTGACTTTCCGAGAATGACTAGGAGTCATGGAGAGATCCTCTCCTGAGGGTCCTGTATGATATGGATATTGAACTCTGGGAGCTCTAGGGGGCTTGGGGTACTTCTTGGAGCGATGAGCAACCATAGGGTGAGTGGTTCACCCTTCCCCTAGTGGTTTTCAATGTAGGCAGGATGAGTGGTTCATCCTTCTCTTGCTAAGACACAATCATAGGGTGAGTAGTCCAGCCTTCCCCTAGTGATTTGTTGTGTACAGGGTGAATGGTTCAGCCTTACCCTAGGATAACCCATGGCGACATGTAGGTAGGATGCGTGGTTCATCCTTCTCCTACTGAGACATCCTACCCATGCAGTCTGGGACTCATGAGAAGTACCTCTCATCTAGCCAATGAGTAGGGAAATGAGGATAGGGACCATAGTACTACCGATGGATGCATCGTGTACTACCGTACTCTCTATGATAGGATGATATTGATCTGGGATCAATTGGAACTGACTTCGGGTCAGTAAGAGTGGTATGAGACACTCTCTTTATTTGGAATTGATTTCGGATCAGTAAGAGTGGTATGAGACACTCTTTATTTGGAACTGATTTCGGATCAGTAAGAGTGGTATGAGACACTCTTTATTTGGAACTAATTTTGGATCAGTAAGAGTGATATGAGACACTCTCTTTGGGGACTGACTTTGGGTTAGTAGAGAATGGTATGATACATTCTCGATCACTTCTTCTTCTTCATAGTTCAGTAGAGTAGTGCAGGGCATTGCATTGATGGCAGAGATAGTACAAACTGGCAGATGGATTAGCAGATGGAGTTCTCTCAACTAGAGGGAGTGTTAAAATTGGCAACTAGGGCCAAACTCCATGTGGGTCATCTTATTTATGAGAGCTGATATTTTTCTTGGATTCCTTTCTTCGAGAGGTGTAGGATTGATCTAAAGATCATCCAATTCTAACATGTATTTATGGAGATATGAATTTATTTGTATTATTGACAATTTGTCAAGGTCGGCCAGCAACCAAATTACCCCAACTTATCCTCAACGTTGCATTATAAATAGAGGTGACCTCAAGTCATTTGTGACACACAATCTCTCATGATCTCTCTCCACTCGTTTGGGTTTGGTGGCAAGAGAAGTCAAGAGGGAGACCTAGCTGCAGTTGAAGAAGGTGCACTTATATGTTGTCCTAAAGGAGATCAAGCCATAGTCATGGAGGAGACTTATACGCTGTCCTAAAGGAGATCAAGCCATAGTCATGGAGGAGACTTATACGCAGTCCAAGGGAAGGATCTAGCCGCAGTCATCTAAAGCCCTAGCCACAGTGATCTGAAGCCCTAGCCACAGTCATCTAAACCCTAGCCACAATCATGAAGCCCTAGACGCAGTCATGAAGCTCTAGCAGTAGTCTTGTGAGGAGGTCTGGCCGCAGTTAAAAACGAGACCTATTCGTTATCAAGAGGAGCACCATACGTAGTATAAAGAAGCCCTTAATCTGTTGTCTAAAGTTGGCCCTAATCCGCTGACTAAAGGAGGCCCTAATTGCAGTTAAGAAAGGCCTAATACGCAGTCAAGGGAGACATCTAAAATGTAGTCAAGGAGAGACCATATCGCAGCTAATTGAAGCCTGTTGACAATGTGAAGAAGGCTAGATGGACAGCGTGGAAATCTTTGTGTGTTGTAGGTGACAACGTGGCAAATAAGGTAGCCTCAAGGCTTGAATTAAAGGGTTGTTAGCAAGGCTAGAAGTTACTGTCATAAGGAGAAGCATTGCATTGGAGAAGTCTACCTTCAAGACAACATAGGGTAGAATAGGTTATGCGCTTGGGTGCTGCTAAGAGTAGACAACTAGGCTAAGATCTTTAGGAAGAAAATGCTACCATTTCAATATAATTTGGGTTGGAGCTACAACTAGATGTTGTGCTAGGCCACAGGCCTTAGCACACAGCTATAGGTTGAGTTAAGGGCTGTCAAGGGTGGACAACACTTTTAGAAGGCAGTGTAGCATGAGAGAAGGATCTCCAAGGTATACTATAGTCCTAAGAAGAGTTGTCTCCTGACTGTGTGGTGGAACTATTGCTACAGGATTTGCCATAACCTATAATGCAGCAAACCTCAGTGCTAATATGTTGCAACAAGGGCTACTAGATTGATGAACTTAAAGGATATGCTACAATACTCTTAATGACTGATTGAAGACTATCATGAGAATTCAGGGCTGCATCTTTGAACTGTCATCATTAGCAGAATGATAGACTTTCTACTGCTATCATAAATATCAGTTTTGTATATTTGTACTCTCTCTCACTGCTGAACTATTGAAGAATATAAGAAGAATTGAACAAGGGTTTCCCCACATTGGGGTTCGTCCCTGGATAGTGCCACATCTTGTTAATTTTAGGTATGTTCTATGCTAGAGAAATTTATTTAAATTGTCATAGTTAGCAATCACATCAGCATTAAAGTAAACTGCAGATAGAACATAAATATAATTCGCAGAAGACAAGCCAAGACAAGAGGACACAAGATGTGGTGCTAGCCAGGGACAAACCCCACAATGTGGGGAAACCCTTGATCAATCCTTCTTTTATGTTCTTCAAAGTTCAGCAAAGAAATTGAGAGAGATAGTACATTTACAATAGAAGTCAACACTTTGACTTTTGATATCTATAAAGATCAGTTGAAGACTTGTTGCTTCCACTGATTCTCTAAGGTGACTTCTTCACCTATCATAGTGCTGCATCCCGTCCATTTGTTGCACCTTACCATGTAGCACCATCATGCATCATCATGCTGCTCATGATCACTATGTTGCCCATACATCATGCTGTCCATGATCTCATACATCACGCTGCCCATGCATCATGTTGCCCATGATCTCATCTATCATGATGCTGCCCATGCTCATGCATCATTATGTTGCTCATGCTCATGATCTCATTCATCATGATGCTACCCATGTTCATGATATCATTCATCATCATGTTGCCCATGCTTATATCATCATGCATCATTATGCTGCCCATGCATCATGTTGTCCATGATCTCATACATCATGTTGCCCATGATCTCATCTATCATGATGCTGCCCATGCTCATGCATCATTATGCTGCTCATGCTCATGATCTCATTCATCATGATGCTGCCCATGTTCATGATCTCATTCATCATCATGCTGCCCATGCTTATATCATCATGCATCATTATACTGCCCATGCTCATATCATCATGCTAGTCATAATGTTGCCCATACATCATGCTGCTCATGATCTCATGCATCATTATGCCCATACATCATGTTGCCCTTGCTATTCCTCTATATATCAGGCTTAGCTGCTTGGTATGGCTTGCAGCCTAGCAAAGTAGCTAGGCTATAGTTCCAGAATCCTCCATGCAGTCCCATTATTTGCTGCATATAGGGTTTGTTGTGTGAATCAAGGTTGCATATTAGGTTTGAACAACATATGATCCTGTTGACTGCATATAAGAGGAGTCCATGACTATGTATGGATATGACCAGCGTATGAGTGTCCAGCGTATCACTGTCTATATGACCAACGTTCTTCATAACCATGTTGGACTGCAATTATCACGTTATGTCTTCATTACTTACTGCGGCTGACAACATATTTATATTGCATATATGACTGCGTTCCATCCATGCTGTGTTCCTTCCCTTACTGCGGCTGACAGCGTATATATATATTGCGTATATGACTGCATTCCATCCACACTGTGTTCCTTTCCTTACTGCGGCTGACTACGCATATATATATATATATATATATTGTGTATGTGACTACGTGGCCATGCTGTGCATGATGGCGTATATATATTGTTGCGTATATACTAGTATTTCCATCCACGCTATATTCCTTCCCTTATATCATATTATTGCGTATATGACTGCGTTCCATCCACGCTGTGTTCCTTTCCTTACTGTAGATGACTGCGTATATATATATATATATATATATATATATATATTGCGTATATGACTGCGTGGCCATGCTATGCATGACAACGTATATATATTGTTGTGTCTATACTAGTATTTCCATCCACGTTGTATTCCTTCCCTTATATCGTATGAATCTTTGTGCATATATTGCTAGGGCATCATCCACGTATAAGCTAGGGCATCATCCAATGTATCTTCTTGTGTGTCTCTCCTTCACCAAAAACCCAAGACGTGGTGAGGAGGAGATCACATGAAGAGTGTGTGTAAATGACTTCAAGTCCACACTTATTTATACTAAAAACGTAGATGATGAATAGACACGTCTATTGGGCTTCTGAGCCTACGTAAGATGTTGGCCGACTTAACAATTTGTCCATAACATAAATAAATTCATAACTTCATAAATACTTATCGGAATCAGATGATCTTTAGATCAATCCTATACCTCTCGATGAGAGGGATCCAATAAAAATATCAACTGCCATAAATAAGATGACCCACATGGAGTTTGGCCCTAGTTGCCAATTTAACACTCCCTCTCAACTAGGGAGAACTCCATCCGTTGATCCATATGTCTGACTGTACTATCGCTACCATCAGTGCCCTGCACTGCTCTGCTTAGCTCTATTGGCTCTGCTTTGCTGGCTCTGTTCTGCTCTGCTCAGCTCTACTAGCTCTTCTGGCTCTTTTGGCTTTGCTCTGCTTTGCTCAGCTCTGTTGGCTCTGCTCTGCTCTGCTAAGCTTTGTTGGCTCTGCTCAGCTCTGCTGGCTTTGCTGGCGCTGCTCTGCTCAACCTAGCTCTACTGAACTATGAAGAAGAAGAATTGATCGAGAATGTCTCATACCATTCTCCACTGACCCGAAGTCAGTTTCAGAGTGCGTACCATTGGTCCCAGACCAGTCTCAACCGACCCAAAGTCAGCGTCATAGTGGGTACTGCTCCTACCACTGGTCCCAGACCAGTATCATTAGTCTCAGAGTGTGTAGCACTGGTCCTAGACTAGTCTCAACTGACCTGAAGTCAGCGTCATAGTATGTACCACTATCACTGGTCGCAGACCAGTCCTACACTGACCAGAAGTCAGTCTCAGAGTATGTACCACTGCTCCCAGACCAGTCTCAACTAACCTGAAGTCAGCGTCATAGTAGGTACAACTCCTACAATTGGTCCTAGACCAGTATCATTAATCCCAGATCAATGAAGGTCATCCTAGCATAGGGAGTACTGTAGATACAACGATGCATCCATTGGTACTACTATGGTCCCTATCCTCATTTCCCTGCTCATTGATCAGATGAGAGGTACTTCCCATGAGTCCCACACTGCATGGGTAGGATGCCTCGATAGGAGAACTTAATCAATCCTGTCCTCACAGGAGAACTAATCATCCTGCTACATAATCTCCATGGAGAACACATCATCCAGGCTTCACAGGAGAGCTAATCATCCTACTACATAATCGCCATGGAGAACACATCATCCAGACCTCACAGGAGAACTAATCATCCTGCTACATAATCGTCATGGAGAACACATCATCCAGACCTCACAGGGGAACTAATCATCCTGCTACATAATCGTCATGGAGAACACATCATCCAGACCTCATAGGAGAACTAATCATCCTGCTACATAGTGGTATCCAAACAGCTCACTGAAGAGCTTTCATAACCAGACTGCTTCTCAGGTAGCCATGCTAGCGACAATATACTCTACCTCGGCAGTGCTCAAAGCCATCGACTTCTGCTTCTTGCTTATCCAAGATATCAAAGCAGATCCCAAGGAGAACTAGCACTGAGAAGTGCTCTAGTGATCCTCCACACTGCCTACCCACTCAACATTTGAAATATTCCAGGCAGTGTATCTCAAGCCATGAGAGATTGTGCCTTGAAGATATCTTAGAAGATTCTAGGCACCAACCCAGTGAAGCTCAACCAAATATGAGCTCACCATACTAACTGCAAAACATATGTTCGGATGGAGGTTCACCAAGAACATCAACGCGAATGAGTTTATGAAACTCAGAAGTATTTCCCAAATCTTGTCCGACATCACTACCATATAACTTCTGAAAGTTAAGATCCTCGAGGTAGTCACAAGCTTGCAGTTTATCTTTCCACATTCGGAATCCAACTCCCTCTGTCTTCTACAAATGAGAGGGTTTGCACCTGTCAGACATAGGTGCCGGTATGAGAGGTTTGTCATCCACAACCTTTGGATGGTTTGGATCGATTTCACTCCTAGTGAATCTCAGCTTCATCAGACAGCTGTTGATCCTCTCATACTGTGCCCGAGGTGTTTTGCTTCAAGCCATAGAGGGCTTTCTACCACCTGCATACATGAGATTCCCGATCATGAATCTCAAACTCCTCATGTTGTTCCAAACCTGTGGACCTGTGGCATGAGGGGAATGGTCCCCTTTTAAGATTTTCCTTTGGTACATCTCAAACATGTACCTTCATGCTCTTTTTGAATTTAGGCATCCCTGTCACCATTTGACTCACAGACCTCCAGTGCTGTGTCAATGGACATGGTCCCTAGTGGACTTCCTGCAACTTGATACAACCTTGAACTCAAAAACATTTGAGAAAAATCTATTTTCAAACACATACCTTTCCATTGATGAGTGCCACCCTGAACCTTTGACTTCCATTGCTGAAATGGACACTAGGTTCTTCTTGCGGTCAGGTACATAAAAGAGATTCTGTAAATGAATCAAGTTATCGTCATTCAATTGAGGGGTAACATTCCCTACACCCTTTCCGGGATAGGTGGTATCGGCTCCAAGTATAATCCCATGATTATTTATCCGATGAAGTGCCTAGGGTTCCTTGCTTTCTTTGAAGAGTCGACCATTTCTCCTTGATGAACTATATTACCTGTCATTCCCTTGACCCTGGAATGATTTGTTTATCTTCATCAAGGGAAGTGTCTTTGCCATTCAGACACTCCTTCTCATAATGGCTGAACTTATTGTAACCAAGGCATCTGTCTTTCCTTCCACCCTTAGATCTAAACTTCCCAATGAAGTGATCTTTACGTAGGCCATCAGAACCTTCTACTGCACCATTCTGATAACATTCTTTGCTTCGACTTCACCCTGGGTGAATTATGAGGAACCCATTGATCCTTTTGTCTTGTCCTAATTGTTTTTGGTGATTGCTCTTTCACTCTTGCTTGGGCATTGTCTACACCTCCGCTCTGATACCATGTTAATTTTAAGTATGTTCTATGCTAGAGAAATATATTTAAATTTTTACAGTTAGCAATCACATCAGCATTAAAGTAAACTGCAGAGAGAACATAAATATAATTTGCAGAAGACAAGCCAAGACAAGAGGACACGAGATGTGGTGCTAGCCAGGGACAAACCCCACAATGTGGGGAAACCCTTGATCAATTCTTCTTTTATGTTCTTCAAAGTTCAGCAGAGAAAGTGAGAGAGATAGTACATTTACAATAGAAGTCAACACTTTGACTTTTGATATCTACAGAGATCAGTTGAAGACATATTGCTTCAACTGATTCTCTAAGGTGACTTCTTCACCTATCATAGTGCTGCATCTCGTCCATTTGCTGCACCTTACCGTGTAGCACCATCATGCTGCATCATGCATCATCATGCTGCTCATGATCACTATGCTGCCCATACATCATGCTGTCCATGATCTCATACATCATGCTGCCCATGCATCATGTTTCCCATGATCTCATCTATCATAATGCTGCCCATACTCATGCATCATTATGCTGCTCATGCTCATGATCTCATTCATCATGATGCTACCCATGTTCATGATCTCATTCATCATCATGTTGCCCATGCTTATATCATCATGCATCATTATGTTGCCCATGCATCATGTTGTCCATGATCTCATACATCATGCTGCCTATGCATCATGTAGCCCATGATCTCATCTATCATGATACTGCCCATGCTCATGCATCATTATGCTGCTCATGCTCATGATTTCATTCATCATGATGCTGCCCATGTTCATGATCTCATTCATCATCATGCTGCCCATGCTTATATCATCATGCATCATTATATTGCCCATGCTCATACCATCATGCTGCTCATGATCTCATACATCATTATGCCCATACATCATGATGCCCTTGCTATCCTTCTTTATATCAGCCTTAGCTGCTTACTATGGCTTGCAGCCTAGCAAAGCAGCTAGGCTATAGTCCCAGAATCCTCCACGCAGTCCCATTATTTGCTGTGTGAATCAGGGCTGCATATTAGGTTTGAACAGCGTATGATCTTGTTAACTGCGTATAACAGGAGTCCATGATTGTGTATGGATATGACCAGCATATAAGTGTCCAGCGTATCACTGTCTATATGACCAGCGTTCTTCATAACCATGATGGACTGCAGTTATCACGTTATGTCTTCATTACTTACTGCGGCTGACAACATATATATATTGCATATATGACTGCGTTCCATCCATGCTGTGTTCCTTCCCTTACTGCAGCTGACAACGTATATGACTGCGTTCCATCCACGCTGTGTTCCTTTCCTTACTGTGGCTGATTGCGTATATATATCTATATATATATATATTGCGTATATGACTGCGTGGCCATGCTGTGCATGACAACATATATATATTGTTGCGTATATACTAGTATTTCCATCCACGTTGTATTCTTTCCCTTATATCGTATGAATGATTGTGCATATATTGCTAGGGCATCATCCACATATAAGCTAGGGCATCATCCAATGTATCTTCTTGTGTGTCTCTCCTTCACCAAAAACCCAAGACGTGGTGAGGAGGAGATCACATGAAGAGTGTGTGTAAATGACTTCAAGTCCACACTTATTTATACTAAAAACGTAGATGATGAATAGACACGTCTATTGGGCTTTTAAGCCTACGTAAGATGCTGGCCGACTTAACAATTTGTCCATAACATAAATAAATTCATAACTTCATAAATACTTATCAGAATTGGATGATCTTTAGATCAATCCTATACCTCTCGATGAGAGGGATCCAATAAAAATATCAGTTGCCATAAATAAGATGACACACATGGATTTGGCCCTAATTGCCAATTTAACACATCTTGTGTCCTCTTGTCTTGGCTTGTCTTCTAATGTTTATGTTTATGTTCTATCTGTATTTTACTATCATGCTGATGTGCATCTGGATATTGATATTGAGCTAATAAGAAAATTGAAGTAAATTGCTCTAAGCATAGAACATACCAAAATTTAACAATGCGAAATACCTTTCAAAGCCTCTTATCATCACATTGTATCTCCCTTGAGAGGTCCTGCCTCATCACCTAATACCATAAACCCTAGAACATCAATCAGAGGTGATCATATATAAAGGTGAAAGTCTATAAAGAGCAAGGGATTTTGACTGTGGTGATAGTGGGTCATAGTTCCATTGTTATCACTTGGTCTAGCTCTTTGTCCTATAGGGTTTCCCTCCCTAGGGCCTGCTAGATTGTGTTGTAATAGGAGGTTCAGTGGATCGGAAAAGCACCTCAAAGTGTTGCTTCAGTGTTGGATTAAGGGTTGTCTCTTGGTGCAATAGGAGGCAGAAGCCCGTGGTACTGAGTTTTGCAGACGAAAAATACATGGCAGCAAGCGTGGCCACATGCGAAACTATTTGGCTTCGAAAGTTACTAGTGGGATTGTTTGGTTAATTGTTAGATTCAACCAGTATCTGTTGTGATAATTAGAGTTGCATCATTCTGTCTGAGAATCTAGTCTTTCATGATAAATCAAAGCATATCGACATCCGATACCACTTCATCAAATATTGTGTACAGTGTGGATCAGTTCGGCTACAATATGTTCCCATAGATCAACAAATTGCGGATATTCTCACGAAGGCCTTGGATAAGGCAAAGTTTGTCTACTTCAGGGATAAGATGGGAGTAGTCGAGATCACCTTCCTCACTAAGAGGGAGTGTTAGTTTTTGGTGGCAGCGAAAATGTTTTCTAGTCTCTATTGTGTTTCTGAGGCTAAGGAACACATTTTCTCCAATACCCAGTGTTGACCTCTACCGGTCAACTACCCATGCAATACACCCCCTTTTTCTTTGCAAGAAAAGGACAGCACCTGATCAGCGTGTCCGTGCCATCCAGCAGTCATCAGCAGCTTGATCAATCTAATTGTAAACCCAGTCTGCATGTAATAATTGTAAATAATCTTAGCAGATATGAGTCGTGTATGTGAATTGCCTAGGTGGACCTAACTTTCTAGTGGTAATCTACGTCCCGGGAGGTTTTTTGTCTCACCGATCCATGGATCGGCAGAGTTTTCCTTCAAACCTGACCCCAAAGCCGGGATGGATTTTGTCATTGGAATTTTAGGAGAATCCTAGTGTGTTGATCTGCTAGATTATAGTTGTGTCGCAGAACTGGGTGTTTTGTGAGGGTCTGTATTAAGTGGGTTTGTCCCCTTGAGATGTAAATTGTAAAAAGTCATCATGAAATGTGTCTTGAGGGTTGAAAATGTTTTAAATCCCCTCGTGAGTCCTAAGTCCTAGGTCCTAGGTGATGTTTCCGAAGGCTTAGTTCGATGATCCATTTAAAAAACGAAATAAAATAATAAAATAAAAATAAAAATTAAGAAATTTAAAAATTTAAAAAATGAAATAAAATAAAAAATTTAAAAATTTAAAAATTTAAAAAAATTAAATAAATAAAAAATAATAAAAAATTAAAAAATTTTAAAATTTAATAATAATAAATCGACGGATGAGATCAAGAGATGTCTTGATCCTCATCAATGGTCGAGATCATTTCTACATGGATCATTCGAACTAGCCGTTGGGATCATTTCCTTTATATAGGGTCTTAGGTGGTCATTTCAGATCATTGGATCTGTGGAGTCAGTACTGAAAAAGCTCTCTTGTAAATCTGTTTCTGGTTAATAAAAGAAGACTTTGGGGTCCATATCTTGCTGGTGTTACTCTCTTAAAATGCTGTGAGATTGTTTCATTTTCTGCATATGTTATTTTCAGTCGTTAATAATAGCTTTTTGTAGAGTATTGTGAGCACAGGTATCTTGTTCACCTACTAGGGTTTGAGTGTTGTTAGGGTTTCTGAAGTAATGGCAGGTAGCTCCATTACTGTTTGAGATCTAGTAGCATTTTTGCCCTCTTTATTGACGGTTGTTTTGAGCTGTGCAGAAAACATTTTCTGAAGGAATTTTGTGGGTGTTTGGGGAAGTTCTCGGCTGAACCAGCCAACTCCCGCAAGCGTTTTTTGCTGAGCCCAGTTGGATTTGATCCTGGGTCTATCTTTCGGTTTATTTTTTCTAATTTGCATGAGAGATTTTCTGAAGTTTTTCACAGTGAAAATCTGAAATCTTTATTTCTTTCAAATATTTCTGTGCTCATTGCTGAATCTCGCTGTTAAGGGGCCAAATCTGTACATTAATCAACTGTTTTAGGGTTTCAAAATTTTCTGATCTAGGGTTTCAAATTTCAAGATTTTGCTTTGTACAGTTTTGATTAAGGTTTTTTTTGTATCTACAGGCATAAGGTAAGAAATCCGTCTAGACCAAAATCGCTCCAACGTGCTCAATCGCAGAACGAGGAGAGGTTTCAGTTCATCAGCTGTCGGATCGGTGTAATACTGGGCATCAAGCCATCTGCATAGCCTGCGGATCTGGACTTAAGCGTTAAATTTATCGTTGTGGGCATCAGCAAAAAATTGCCACTGTATTCATGCGAGGAAAAGGCTCCTTAAATCTCCGCCAGCAGAAGAAAATCCTGAAACGCATCGAAAGAGAATACGTCGCTATCTCAGCAAATCATGAAGGCAACATCGGATTGCTCAGATCTCGATTTCTAGTTTGATGAAGCCAGGCGGATTAGACAAACAGTGGCTTCCGTCAATATATGATCTTCATCCACACACGGTATCAAACTCTAATTCGCAGCGGCTCAGGATTTTTCTGCGATCAAGGCATCTGGGATATGGGCATCGTGTGCGTTTAACGCGATTGCAAAACACTGCACTCACTGTCGACTGAGACAAGGAATAATAAATGTAAAACGCTGCAGCTCCAAGATCATAACGAAGGCCGAGCGTCCCACGGGTTTTGGCCACCGGCTCAGGTAATTCACGCTCAGCGCATTATCGTAAGATTGTTTCCTCCGCCGATTCGTCCACGCACAAATAAAAAGGGAAAACGCATCAAACGCCAGTAAATCACGAGGGTATCAGTCAAGAGTTTCATCGAAAATTTCAGGTGATTCGATTTCCTTCTCTGGCGGCTGAGGTAATATCGTTTCACGCCATTTCATTCACGCATAGTCTCAGAGCCGCAGGTAAACATTGACTCCTTCTTCGCGCGGGTAATGTTCCATCGTATTTTCGAGCAGGGAATGTTCCATCACAGTTAGGGTAAGAATTTTTTATGTCTGCGTATTTGCCGTCGATTCTGGTTGCTTTAGTTTCGTTTTCGTTTGCCTTAAGCATTCTCTTAAATTGTAATGGGTTGCGTATTGTTTGTAATTCGATTTTAATATTAGTCTCGTAGTCTTGTTTTATTTTAGGATATGAATTTAATTTAAGCGTAGTTTCCTTTTTTTTAGATTTTAATATTTAGTTTTTAGATTTTAATTATTTTAGATTTTAATTTTTAGTTTTTTAAATTTTAATTATTTTAGATTTTAGTATTAGATGTTAGATTTTAATTAGACCTTTGATTTTTGTTTTAGTTTGGAAAAAGGAAAAGTATAAAAAATTTTTTATTTAGTTTTTAATCTTTGGTTTAATTTTTATTTTAAAATTTTTATAATTTTTAGATTTCAGTTCTTTTTTTTTTTTTTTTTTTTTATAGATTCTTTCCCTTTTTAGATTTTCATAATATAAAAAATAAAAAAGAGATTTTTGGTTTAGTTTAATTTTTTATTTATAGTTTAGTTTTAGATTATTTTTTTAGATTTTATAAAAAAAAAAAAAAAAAAAATTCGTGGAAAATTATTTTGCCAGATCCAGTTATTTTCGGGAATTATCATCTTTCATGCTGAGATCTAAATTTGCAAGTCGAGATGCGAAATTGATATCTGGTTAATGGTTTATGATTCGTGGTGGTTTAAAGCATTCATTTTTTTTTATTTTTGAATTGCTGGATATCGTTCACAATCTCTTAAGGCACTAGTCTGCTAAATTAATCAAATCTATCGAGTGCTTTTTATATCGTATCTCGTGTCTCTCAACCAACTGGTCGACAGTTGGTCTCATCATCTCACAGGGACTACCCCCCTTAGCCGCGAGAGACAGGCTTAAACGGAGGGATCGGGGATCAGAGTGACAGCCCCCGGTCTGAGCGTTGTCGTGCCAATCCGCACGACAACATTTTTTGGCGCCGTTGCTGGGGATACTTTTATTCTCGGCGTTTCAACGACAATCTTCCTTCTCATTGTTATCTTTGCATCTGGCCCGGCAACGCCAACATTTTTTTGCGCCGTTGCTGGGGATAGAGTTTTTCTGTCCTTGGTTTTTCATCATCTTTTCATCATTCATCGTTCATCTGTCTATCATTCGTTTGAGCCGGCAACGACAACATTTTTTGGCGCCGTTGCCGGGGAGTCTTTGTTCTCGGTGTTTCAACGACAATCATCCTTCTCTTTTTTATCTTTTCATCTGGCCCGGCAACGGCAACATTTTTTGGCGCCGTTGCCGGGGACAGAGTTTTCCTGTTTCTGGAGTTTCATCGACATTCATCTTCTCATCTCTCATCTCTCAGTTGAGCTGGCAGATTCAATATTTTTGGCATCTTTTCATTGCCTTATCAGTGTCTCTTCGGTGTGTTTCTTGTTTGGGTGGCGACTCCACTTTCTCATTTTTTCCCAGACAAGAAGCTTCCCTCATATCTGCTTGTGATTACTTTTTGGATCCTAGAATCAGATTCATTGTTCAAGTGGCGACTCCACTTCTTTCATCTCTTAATTTTCTTGAGCAGAAATCTCTTTCTATCATCCATTTGATCCCTTACTGTTCATCATGGATTATTCATGTAAACCATGTCATTTTACTGATAATCTCCATGATCTTCCGAAAGAGGCCATTTCTAAATTATTTAAGTTCTTGGGTGGTGATTCGGGCACTGTTAAACAACATTTAAACATGTTTACTTGTGTAATGATCTTATATTGTAGATTTCCTCAATATAATCATGAAGATTTCAAGATGCGTCTATTTGTCCATTCTTTAGAGGGTGATGCTTTGAATTGGTTTAATAATTTTCCTAATGATTTTTTCACTTCTTTACAAGACATTCTCAATGCTTTTAAAGATAGATATGATAGTCCAAACAGCTTGCCTTCTACCTCTAAAATTGTGCAACAAAATGAAAGTAATTTGGTAAGAGGTCTAGCTGAAAGATCCCAAGACGATTCATCATGTCAGAATGTGTCATCCACCGGAAATATTACAGATCAAGTTCATGATAGTGAAAAATCAGGGACAAATGACAATGAAAGGGAAGAGCAAAAGCAAATTTTACGAGATCTAATGATGCTGGTGAGAAATATGGAAATCAATCAAACTAATTATGTCAATGATGTGAAAACTTTATGCACCCACCTGGAAAAACGTAATAGGGAGATTGAGGTCACGCAAAATCAGCATGCTAAAGAAATTGAGGCCATGAAAACTAAATATGAAACAGAAATTGGAAACATGCATAGCAAGATGTCAGTCTTAGAGGAAAATATGGTGACCATGAAAGCTGATCATGATAGGGAAATTGACTCTATGCAAAACAAGCTATTAACCATGGATGAGGAAATGACCATCATGACGTTCAATCATAATAATCAGTTGGCTGACATGCAAGCGAATCATAAAGAAGAAATAAATTTCATGCAGCATTACTTGATGGACATAAAGGAAGAGAATGTTAAAGTAATAAAAGACATGCAGGAGCACCATGCCAGACAAATCAGTGCTATAAAGGTTGAACACTCTAGTCAGATGGATGCCATTAAAATACAAGTTCAAAGGTTTTAGCAATTGGCAGAGGATAAGAGAAACCAGCAAACATCAACAGATCAGGAGTCTTCTCATTTGCTACAACAAGCTCCATCTTATTATGAGGAGGTTATTGATTTGATTGAAAGATGGTTAATTGAAGGTGATCCGGATAGACTTAAGAATGATAAAGATCAGATGCGGGCTAAAAAAAGACATATCACGCATACTTCATCTGATAGTTTTGAAATAGAAAGTTCCAGGTCATCAGTAATTCAACCTGCCAGAAAGAAAAAACGTAAGAGAAAGAAAATAAGAAGAAGATTTGATGCATCAGACGGCCGTGAGCAGCTTGATTTTCGGATAGGAAAGAGTCCTACCATATGCAAAATTGGACATGGTACATCCGACAAGCAGCCGACAGATTTGCCTGAAAGCAGGCAAATGCTCAGTATGCACTATATTGAACACATCTGATGCCGTAGGGCATCCTTTGTATCGTATTTCTAACCCTACTCCTTGTTTTTTCCGCATTTTCGTTTCTGCTTTAGATAGTTAATAAATGAAGAGCTTTTATCTTTCCTGTGCTTAATGTATATGATGATTTTGGATGGACGCTACTTATTTTTGTGTTGTATGGATGCAGATTCTGGATTCTCACATTCCTGCAAGCAGCAACGTGTCCCCAAGTAGAGCCAGATGTTGACCTCTACCGGTCAACTACCCATGCAGTACACCCCCTTTTTCTTTGCAAGAAAAGGGCAGCACCTGATCAGCGTGTCCGTGCCATCCAGCAGTCATCAGCAGCTTGATCAATCTAATTGTAAACCCAGTCTGCATGTATTAATTGTAAATAATCTTAGCAGATATGAGTCGTGTATGTGAATTGCCTAGGTGGACCTAACTTTCTAGTGGTAATCTACGTCCCGGGAGGTTTTTTGTCTCACCGATCCATGGATCGGCAGAGTTTTCCTTCAAACCTGACCCCAAAGCCGGGATGGATTTTGTCATTGGAATTTTAGGAGAATCCTAGTGTGTTGATCTGCTAGATTATAGTTGTGTCGCAGAACTGGGTGTTTTGTGAGGGTCTGTATTAAGTGGGTTTGTCCCCTTGAGATGTAAATTGTAAAAAGTCATCATGAAATGTGTCATGAGGGTTGAAAATGTTTTAAATCCCCTCGTGAGTCCTAAGTCCTAGGTCCTAGGTGATGTTTCCGAAGGCTTAGTTCGATGATCCATTTAAAAAACGAAATAAAATAATAAAATAAAAATAAAAATTAAGAAATTTAAAAATTTAAAAAATGAAATAAAATAAAAAATAATAAAAAATTTAAAAATTTAAAAAAATTAAATAAATAAAAAATAATAAAAAATTAAAAAATTTTAAAATTTAATAATAATAAATCGACGGATGAGATCAAGAGATGTCTTGATCCTCATCAACGGTCGAGATCATTTCTACATGGATCATTCGAACTAGCCGTTGGGATCATTTCCTTTATATAGGGTCTTAGGTGGTCATTTCAGATCATTGGATCTGTGGAGTCAGTACTGAAAAAGCTCTCTTGTAAATCTGTTTCTGGTTAAGAAAAGAAGACTTTGGGGTCCATATCTTGCTGGTGTTACTCTCTTAAAATGCTGTGAGATTGTTTCATTTTCTGCATATGTTATTTCAGCCGTTAATAATAGCTTTTTGTAGAGTATTGTGAGCACAGGTATCTTGTTCACCTACTAGGGTTTGAGTGTTGTTAGGGTTTCTGAAGTAATGGCAGGTAGCTCCATTACTGTTTGAGATCTAGCAACATTTTTGCCCTCTTTATTGACGGTTGTTTTGAGCTGTGCAGAAAACATTTTCTGAAGGAATTTTGTGGGCGTTTGGGGAAGTTCTCGGCTGAACCAGCCAACTCCCGCAAGCGTTTTTTGCTGAGCCCAGTTGGATTTGATCCTGGGTCTATCATTCGGTTTATTTTTTCTAATTTGCATGAGAGATTTTCTGAAGTTCTTCACAGTGAAAATCTGAAATCTTTATTTCTTTAAAATATTTCTGTGCTCATTGCTGAATCTCGCTGTTAAGGGGCCAAATCTGTACATTAATCAGCTGTTTTAAGGTTTCAAAATTTTCTGATCTAGGGTTTCAAATTTCAGGATTTTGCTTTGTACAGTTTTGATTAAGGTTTTTTTTGTATCTACAGACATAAGGTAAGAAATCCGTCTAGACCAAAATCGCTCGAAAGTGCTCAATCGCAGAACGAGGAGAGGTTTCAGTTCATCAGCTGTCGGATCGGTGTAATACTGGGCATCAAGCCGTCTACATAGCCTGCGGATCTGGACTTAAGCATTAAATTTATCGTTGTGGGCATCAGCAAAAAATTGCCACTGTATTCATGCTAGGAAAAGGCTCCTTAAATCTCCGCCAGCAGAAGAAAATCCTGAAACGCATCGAAAGAGAATACGTCGCTATCTCAGCAAATCATGAAGGCAACATCGGATTGCTCAGATCTCGATTTCTAGTTTGATGAAGCCAGGCGGCTCAGACAAACAGTGGCTTCCGTCAATATATGATCTTCATTCACACACGGTATCAAATTCTAATTCACGGCGGCTCAGGATTTTTCTGCGATCAAGGCATCTGGCATCTGGGCATCGTGTGCGTTTAACGCGATTGCAAAACACTGCACTCATTGTCGACTGAGACAAGGAATAATAAATGTAAAACGCTGCAGCTCCAAGATCATAACGAAGGCCGAGCGTCCCACGGGTTTTGGCCACCGGCTCAGGTAATTCACGCTCAACGCATTATCGTAAGATTGTTTCCTCCGCCGATTCGTCCACGCACAAATAAAAAGGGAAAACGCATCAAACGCCAGTAAATCACGAGGGTATCAGTCAAGAGTTTCATCGAAAATTTCAGGTGATTCGATTTCCTTCTCTGGCGGCTGAGGTAATATCGTTTCACGCCATTTCATTCACGCATAGTCTTAGAGCCGCAGGTAAACATTGACTCCTTCTTCGCGCGGGTAATGTTCCATCGTATTTTCGAGCAGGTAATGTTCCATCGCAGTTAGGGTAAGAATTTTTTATGTCTGCGTATTTGCTGTCGATTCTGGTTGCTTTAGTTTCGTTTTCGTTTGCCTTAAGCATTCTCTTAAATTGTAATGGGTTGCGTATTGTTTGTAATTCGATTTTAATATTAGTCTCGTAGTCTTGTTTTATTTTAGGATATGAATTTAATTTAAGCGTAGTTTCCTTTTTTTTAGATTTTAATATTTAGTTTTTAGATTTTAATTTTTAGTTTTTTAAATTTTAATTATTTTAGATTTTAGTATTAGATGTTAGATTTTAATTAGACCTTTGATTTTTGTTTTAGTTTGGAAAAAGGAAAAGTATAAAAAAAAATTTATTTAGTTTTTCATCTTTGGTTTAATTTTTATTTTAAAATTTTTATAATTTTTAGATTTCAGTCTTTTTTTTTTTTGTAATAGATTCTTTCCCTTTTTAGATTTTTATAATATAAAAAATAAAAAAGATATTTTTGGTTTAGTTTAATTTTTTATTTATATTTTAGTTTTAGATTATTTTTTTAGATTTTATAAAAAAAAAAAAAAAATATTTCATGGAAAATTATTTTGCCAGATCCAGTTATTTTCGGGAATTATCATCTTTCATGCTGAGATCTAAATTTGCAAGTCGAGATGCGAAATTGATATCTGGTTAATGGTTTATGATTCGTGGTGGTTTAAAGCATTCATTTTTTTTTAATTTTCAATTGCTGGATATCGTTCACAATCTCTTAAGGCACTGGTCTGCTAAATTAATCAAATCTATCCAGTGCTTTTTATATCGTATCTCGTGTCTCCCAACCAACTGGTCGACAGTTGGTCTCATCATCTCACAGGGACTACCCCCCTTAGCCGCGGGAGACAGGCTTAAACGGAGGGATCGGGGATCAGAGTGACAGCCCCCGGTCTGAGCGTTGTCGTGCCAATCCGCGCGACAACACCCAGAAAATTATTCACAAGAATGTCTTAATTAGACTAAGTAGCTTAATTATTTTCCCAAGTCTAACTGAGGAAAATTGGTTATTTAAATCGGATTAATTGAAGTAAATCTATTTCGCTCTAAAGACTTCCAGAAAAGTCACTTGATGGAGGCAGGATGATGTTAGCCATCGATTGTGATTAGATCATGGTCGTTGATTGCCCAACGAGAGATTATAAGAGCAAGTCGATGGGGCTTTGGAGAACACACATAGATACTCAGTGAGTGCGATTGGTAGTGATAGCAAGGGCACAGAGGGAGACACCAGCAGCGGGGTTTCAACAGAGAGTTTGGGAAGAGAATTTCTGGAGAAATTCTCCACAGATTTTCCAGCCATTTCGAGGAGGAAAGGAGGTCGAATTATTTTGCAAGAGGGAGGCTGATTTAGCTAGTGCACATTTCCAATTTACACAATGCAAGTTACATAGGCTATGGTTCAATTTCCAGTGTAGAGTTAACTACTGGAGGAAGTGCAAGTGGCCTCAATGTGTTTCAATAGGCATTGTAATTGTCAGAACAAAGTTCCAGAGGCTAAAAGAATTTCCTAGAGCCAACAATGCGGATTTCCAGTCACTAGTGTGAGCAGCAGGAGGTGTAAATAAGCAGAGGGAGGCCAAATTAATTTGGCAAAAGGGAACTTGTATTTCTAGTTGATTTTTCCAGCGGAGAAAATTGTTTTCCAGAGCTTTGCTAGTGAGAGGCAAGCCGTTGTTGTAATTCTCAAATTACTGAAGATTTATTAATAATATAAACTCTCATTTGCAGAACTAGTATTCCCCAAATTGGGGTTTTTCCAGGGACAATTTGTCCAAAAACACCGTTGTCAATAAATTTTGTGTGTGTGCATTAATTCTCAGTTCCTGTATTTATTTGTGAAGATTGCAGTAGTGAATTAATCATTATTTGACGTATGAAAATTCTAAAGACATAATCTCTAGTAGATAGAAGATTAAATTTCCAGTTACTGCAATTAAGGAAATTTCAGAACACATTCATCAACCTGTTGAAGCATGGCATTGATGGGGCTCTCAAAGAGTTATCTCTATAGTTATTTCTAGCATTATGAAGGCTGATGGCGGCATGCTATTTGCAGCCCTTTTCCCCTTAATTATTCACAGAAAAGCCCTCTTTAAAGTGTTGTTCTTTGTCTCCATTTTGCCCAAGATATGGTAAGCACCAGTCTTGGGGTTTCCATGACCCTAATTGTTCTCAAACCATTCATATTTTCACCACTCTATAACTACTTGTTTCTATAAGGTTTACTCTTTAAACATTACCTGGAACCTCTGCTCCATGGCCGCAGTAATCCTACTTAGGGATAACCCCCTTGTATTGGAGTAGAGCCAACCTAAGGGGAGAGGAAGAGCTATTGAGGTGGAAGTGGGTGGCCTTGCTAAGTTACAGAAAGAAAGTACTTAGTGTTTGCAACTTTACACTTTGTAGGTGCTGGATTTTGTTATAGAAATATGTATGAAGAACGCTGCTGTTGGAAAAATGACAACTCAAGGAAGTCAGAATTCCTTTGAATCACCTGAATCACTTCAAATCTGTTTTTCCCCCTCACCTGCACAATATTAGAGTGTTTTCCTGTAGCTGAAAGTGAAAAGTAAAGAATGGAAAGTTGCTTTCTCTAACTTTGTTTTGGTCCTCTGCATGTCTGACACCTCGAGGATTACTAGGGAACTCGTCAGACACAAGCTTGACACATATCATGTTTAATTATGTGTCAAACTTGTGTCCAATGTGTGAGATATGGAGATGTAGTTGCTAGGGTACATGTCATGTTTCCTAGCTGCTGGATTACAGGATACATCGAATAGTGTTTGTTGTATTGGGATGGTATCCGATATGCAGGTGGGTATTTGCACAAATAAGATGCTTTTCCATTCACCTGCCATTATTACTAACTCATCAGAACCATGTGACTTATTCTTCCCGGGTACTTGATGTTTGCTTCAGGGATTGGCCTTGCATCAACAGCTTTAGTCTTGGTCTTGGAATGGGATTGTTACTCTGTATTAAATCTTTTTCCATTCCTTGTTGCACCTGGTTCTGGCTAAACTTCTAAAGTATGTATGCTAGAAAAAGACATGTATTCAGGGAATTGGATTCATCCTTCTATCAACAGGCTTGGAAACTGTTTATGTAGATCTGTTATTCATTCGATTTTCTGACAAAATTTGATGTTTTACATCGGAAATGAGATAACTTGTAACAATTGTGGTACCTTTGTTGCTAATGACAGCTAGGTGTAATCCTTGAGAGAAGGATACGAGAGTACATGTTACCTGTCTTTGCTTTTATTGTACTTTACTCCAAACTTCCACACAAGGTATGTCTAACCCAAGTCAAAAATGTTTTCCTTGGTTTTTAGTTCAAATTTAAGTTGTGAAATACCTTTTCATGTGAAATATTTGCATATGATATGATTGGTTTCCTTGTTTTTAAATGGTTCAGGAGCTCCGGTTTATAATTTTGGCAATGCCCTTGCTCAACCTCTCTGCAGCGATTGCAGCTACAAGAATGTATACTTCGCGTTTCTTTTGAAAATAAATCAATTTACGTGTCCCAAAGCCATCTTAATAATTCTATAGAGCAATGGAGTCTTGCATTTCCCTTTGCTTGGATATGCCTTCTGGAAGTTTTATTAGTTTTACAGATACTGTGTTCCAGTAATTACAAGCTTCAATATTTCTACTGAATATTGAAATTGAATTTGGGCTGCCTCTATTGCAAATATTAAACATAATGGACATTGGAGAATATTGAATTGCATTCTCATTTCTAGAGTTGAAAATTTCACCTTTTTCCTCATTCTGACATATTCACTGTGAGCAAATATGGTGTATGCTTCCAGTTTAGAAGTTTCTTCATGAGGAATATATTTAGGAATTAAGAACTGCATGAGCAGGATATAAACAGACTTAGATGAGTTCAAATGTTTTGTTTTGCAGTTACAACAATAGGAAGAAAGCAATCTGGAAGTGGGCATACATTGGCATGATATGCTCGCTCTTTGCAAGGTTGGAAACCTGATTAATCCTCTGATTATGATATATGTAAGCTTTAACTTGAAAAAAAAAATTTGCATTTTCAGGATTCTGACATATTGTTTGACTGGGCACTTCAGTTTAGGGTTCTCTGCAATAATGAGTGCTGCATCATATGCAAACTATCCGGCTGGCTATGCACTAGATGCTCTGCATCATAAAGGTAAGAGGTCATCGGCATGTTTGATGTGATAAGAAACCTGACAATATTAGAGATACAGATGTTAATCTTTGAACCAGTTCCTATGGAACACAATTTATTCACCAGATCACCTTTGTGTGCTTCATTGAAATTTCATTGATACTTTGTTTGCCTATCTTAAGAAATCTTCTTTCGTAACCCGATTATATGGCAAAATTTATACTCATGAGAGCACAGGTGCAAATCTTTTAATAGGGTTCATCAGGACATGGTAACTTGTTAGTTAAAATCTTAATGGTGTAACTTGTTAGTCAGTTACAAGTCTTGTCAGCCTATTCAACATGCTTATGAAATATGCCAATTCTGCTCATTTGTTCGAAACTCGGTCAAATCTTGTCAAATGCACAAAGACTCAACAAGTTTAACCAAAACCTGACGTTTGTTTAAGGTTTGATGTGTTTGACCAATTTTCATTGGTTCATTGTTGAATTTTGTGAGTTTTACACACACAAGTATGGACAGGAATACACATAAGAATGAGAAAGGGTGGATTCATACTTGTTTTGTTAGAGAATGCAATATCTCATTACATAGTAGTGGAAGAGCACATTAAGTAACTCATTCTTATATCACTTTGTTTAGTAATACTTTATTATATGCATAAGTTGTTATCAGTATATCTAAGTTCTAAACATGGCTATTATTTCTAACACTCTCCCATAATGGTCATTTTACATGCTTGTTCAAATACAAAAAGCTATAAGTATTAGAATAACAAGCTTTTTGTAGTCACAAGATAAGATCTTCAAAATAGTGATTAGAAGGGAACTATATCTGGCGTGCTTGATGAAGTAAAATTCTGTCACCATCCTTTTAACCATTGACTCACTAACTGGATGGCAGCCAATGCTGTTAATTTTTTAATAGATCTGATTTATTTTCCTAGAAATTTATTTTATAGCTAAAAAATGTTTCACCCAGTATATTGTTTTTCTGATAACTGCTGAAAATAAATACATTGTATTTTAACTTTAAATGAAAATTTGCAGTGGAAAATAAATGGTAATCAATCACATAACACAGCATAAAATGAATCCCAACAAATTCTCTTTGACTTTCTATTACTCAAGAAAATTAGGGCCTCCTTGTTGGAATCATGATTGCCATTATGCCAAAACCCGTAGCTGTTAGTAAACAAACACATCACCAGAATTAACAGATCCTCCAAAGGCAGTTAAGCACATGTTGCAAAACACACAGAGAGCACTAGATTATCCAATGCCCAACAATCTCCCCCACAGTGCAAGTTGGGGGTGTTTTGAACTCAAGACCTTTGGCTCTGATACCAATTGTTGGAATATTCACCAATACAGAGAAGAGGCGTGAATCAGTATTGGACACTTTTTAACAATTTTAATCATATCATGTAAACATTAAACAGTTAACAACACCATTCAACAATGCACAACGTCAAAGACAATACACAAGATATTTCTAGGTGGAAACCCTTATGAGAGAAAAACCACCGAACACTTTTAATATAAGTTCTAAGGATTAAATCAACAAGAAGCTCCAAGTTTCGAGATTCTCCAGCAACAACTAGAAGGAGGCTCCAACCTGTTGATTTTTGTAGCATTTGGGAGGTATTCTTGCATGCCAAGGAGCCTTCGAAATTAGCAAAAAGAAGATATTAAATATGAAAAATAATTAGTATTATTTCTAGCCTTCATGTAGGCCCCAAAAGTCAAGTCAGACCCACCTTTTGAATGGGTGTGACCCTTGGTCAAACCCATGTTTTTGACTAGTATAAATAAGACAATTTGACCTCCACACTTGGAAGAATTCGAATCACACACAAGAAAAACAACATCTTTGATCCACATGTGCGAAGTCAATAGAAAGGAGGAATGCGAAGTTTGACCAAATCTGATGTTGCCATTGACCAAAGTTGATCGAGCTCATTCTTGCACATTTTCACTAAGTTTACAGGCTAACTATTGGAGTGAATATTTTGGACATCCTTGACTAAATGTTGACCAAATTTATGGACTGAAATATGGATGTTGACCGAATTTGTTTGACTAGGGTTGACCGTAGGTCAGCTGGGACAGTTTGACCAAATTCACTGTATGTTTTTCCATGACATTGGAGTCTAGGTTAGGGTCTTAGAATCACAGACATTAACAATTCAAATAACACAACAAACTACTTTGCACAGCGGAATATAAACAATAGTAAATCAACACGTGCACAAAAACAAACAATTTTTTACAATTTTTAACAACCCAACTTTTTTATAGCAACAAGCTATAATACAACTGTCTAGGGCTCCCGTACCAGGGATAATGGCCCTGATACATCCACTGATACAAGAATACAAACTAGGGCTTCTTTTCAACAACTATGACAACCAAACTGCCCTGAACAAAATACACTGGTTGTCTAGCTGAGGTAGTGACAATCACAACTCCTTGATTGTACCTTGAACACAATTGTTGGTCCTTTTGCTCCCAATCTGCAGCTCTGCCTCTATCAATGGTCCTGCTCCTTTAGGTCACTAAACTCAGCTTATAAATATACCCCTTAGTTGATCATTCGTCCATCAATGTATCAACACATAGGGTTCTCTATTGAGTTTTCACAACTTTGTTTGTGAACAACTCTAGACTGCCCACTGTTGCTCCTCATCTCCTTTGGGACTTCTTCCCTCTAATGCCTTCCTACACTGCTCCAATGAAGACAAACTTTGGGTCGAAGGGCTGCCAACTATCATTGCAAGATGTTGTTTTCCAACAATGAATTTGGGTTGAATCACTTAGCTATCCTTGTTGAGAAATCTAGAGGGCTATGATTAGAGTGATTTCTCTTTACTTTATAACTGCTTGTGATGTATTTTTACTTTAAGTTACTTATTAGCTTCTTTACTTATATTATGTTTGTATATCATCAAACAACTACCAAAAAAAGAAGAACAAGAACACAAAATATAGGTTGCAAGTCAGGGCCAAAACCTCTCCACTTGAGAGGAAAGCCTGCAAATCTCCTTTTCCTTATAGATTCTTCAATTGGCAAATTCCAAAACCTTTAGACCAAGACCAATACCCTCCAAGACCAAGTCCAACCTTTTCGGATGATGTGCTTTCCTTGTCTAAGTCAAACCCAGTCAAATCTCTTCCGGTAGCACAATTTCGACCTCCATTTGCAGAATTTCAGCCTCCTTTGCAGACTTGAATTTTCAGCCCTCCTGCAGTTGTTGGTGCCACACGTGTGAGCTTCTTTTGGCCTCCCAGGGCTTCCTTAGACCTCGCTTGGCTTTCTCTGACTTCTGGAGCTTGAGGATGGCTTCTTGTGACCTTTGCTTGACCTTCTTGCCTTCTCTTCTTCAAGATCGAACTTGTAGAGGAAAACCCTAGATTTGTTGCAGAAACCCTAGCCTTCCTTAACACATGTGAGAGAGAGATAGCCAAAAACCAAGTCTTCTTTGTTCTCTTCCTTCTTCATTGCCTTCTTCTTCTTCTACCTTTACTTGAATGAGAGAGAGATGAATGTGCTACAAGGAGGTCGAGTTTCCTCCTTTATATAGGCTTCTCAAAGGTGGATGTGGCTCCTCAAATTAGGCCGACTTGCCAGCTGCCAGACTGACTTGATCTTGGAGGGTAGTTTGACACTTTTAAGGACAAAAATAATTTTTTTACAACTTACAATGTGGCCGAAGGGGTCCTCAACTTATGACAATGACTCTTTTGACTTCTCGACCTAGGACAAACCCTTGAAGCACTCAATGGGTGTTTGACCTATTAAATAAAAGACCTTGAGCATGAAATCCATGCTCCAAAAACAATAATAATAATTTTCTTTCATTTTACAATTTACAAGAATCAAAAGTACATTTCATATTTATGAAGACCGAAACTAGTTACACATTTTTCAACATTCCCTCTTAGCTAGGGAGGTATTCATAAATGGTATGTGGACATTCTCAATCTGAAGAGATCTCATAAGAATCAGATTGGTAACCCATATGTTTAGCATCATATCAACCAACATTGTCATATAGCAAGGCCTTGACTAACAACTCTATCTCTCCACAAGATCAGAGCAAAATGCTTGGCAAAACCAATGATTTATATACACCATCATCATTGTCTCTTAGGGTAGATATCCCACCTGGGTGTTCACAGAGTATGACCTTCTTTGGATTATTCTTATCTTGGATAGCTAGTCCTCAAAGAATATCGGTCCACGACTACTCTTATCTTGGATGACCTACCTCATCCTCAAAGAGTATCGGATGCCAGATGCTTACCCAATCCTCCATTTTGTCTTTCAAAGTGAAGACAAGAATGATGTGCCTATCTCCCCCTCTCAACTAGTGAGGATACATCAACCAAACCAAGCTTGTCTCTCAAATACACAAGCTTCTTATTAGGAAGAGATTTTGTCAATATGTCAACTACTTGTTCATCGGTGGAGATATATTGTAGTTGTAACACGCCATCTTGTACTAGCTTCCGAATATAGTGATACTTGTTGTTGATATGCTTTGTCTTTCCATGAAACACTGGGTCTTTAAACAATCGTATGCAACCGGTGTTATCACAATGTATCATTGTAGGGTCCATAGGTCCTTCAAATAGGTCGAATAGAAGCTTCCTTAACTAGACTGCTTCTTTGCTTACTTCACAGGCTGCAATATACTCAGCCTCAACACTACTATAAGCCGTTGAATCTTGCTTTCTACTCATCCATGAGATCATGGAGGGTCCCAAACTAAAACACCTTCGTGTAGTGATCCTTCCATCTTGCTCATTGCCTCCTGAGTCAGAATCTACACATCCAATCAAGTGACATCATTCCTCCTATCATATTTCAAGAACTAGTGATGGTTCCTTGCAGATATCTCAATATATGTTTTGTTGTTATCCAATGATCATGTTTTGACTCCACTTGGAATTAACTGAGAACATTTACTACAAAACATGTATGGTCGAGTATTCACCAAGTACATTAGTGAACCAATCAATTATCTATACTTGGAAGGATCCACAAGGCTCGATTTCGAACTCCTTAGTCTTTTCAAATTTTTGATCATCGGGGTTGTCATTGGTTTGCAATCCATCATGTCAAACCTCTTCAACATCTTGATCACATACTTTCCTTGCCCTAGATAATTCTCTTCGGGTCCTTGCCAGACTTACAGTCCCAAATAGTAGTGCATCAGCGCTAGATCCTTCATGTCAAATTTTGTTGCTAGTTGCTTCTTACATTCTTCAATTCAACCTTCTACACCTGTCAAGAGAAGATCATCCACATATAGAAGAATGATTATCGGTTCTCCCTTCACAACCTTAATATAAAGGTTAGGATCAATAGAACTCTTTGTGAAGCCTAATCTCTGAAAGTATGCATCCATCCTAGCATACCATGCCCTTGGTGCTTGCTTGAGGCCATATAGTGCCTTCTTTAATCTGCAAACATATACATTTCTTTCCTTGACTTAAAATCCCAAGGTTTGTTCTATATAGACTTCCTCATCAATTGTGCCATTTACGAATGTGGTCTTCACATCCATTTGGTGGATGTGATAAACACACATGGGCAGCAATAGAATATGAAAGATAAAACATGAGAGTACATCTTTTATTAACAACTGATATACATTTATAGTACATTGTTTGATCGTTGGGTTTCACATCCCAAGGTCTCTTGGACTTCTTTTTGTCTATTCAGCTTCCACACTAACCCATTGAGGATTAGGTGTCCAAAATTCCCCCCCTTAATCCGAAGGGTTATGTATGAGTCCAAGAAGAGAGATGTAATACAAAATGTGCAAAAATGCATGACAGCACTAGGTTGAATGTGCTCTCTAAAATGTTGGTATAAAGGGTGGTGGTTTAAGGATGACCACCAACACTGGAATGCTTAGTGCAATTCCCGGAACTCTTCCAAAACTAGCAAGATGTTGAAGTCTTCTGCTAGAGGAAGTGTTCCTATTGTTTTGAAGAGGGAAACCTTCAACCAATAAAGGGAGGTCTCACCCCGCATAAAAGGGAGAACTTCAACCTGAAAAGGGAAGTCTCAACCTGTGATGGTTTAAGGATGACCAACAACTCTGGAATGCTTAATGCAATTCCTGGAACTCTTCCAAAATTGGCAAGAAGATGAAATCTTCTACTAGAGGAAGTGTTCTCAATTTTGTTCTTGGAATTCTTCCGAAAATGGCAAGAAGCTGAAGTCTTCTGCTAGAGGAAGTGTCCCAGATTACCAATTGAAGGCATGTTCATGGGCATCTTTGTCTCTGGCTACAACTTTGAAACTGGTGTGGCAGGTTGTGGCTCAGGCTCGCTTGATGTGACTTTGAAGCTTGTAGATGACAATCGTTTCCCCCCCTGTCGGATACAAGGTGAGATGATGGAGAAAACTCAACTGGAAGATTATTCAATACTCTGGAACAAGTTCTGACATGTGATTGAAATATCTTCTTGGCTGTTGATGCCCATTGCCAAGAAGCAATCCATCCAAGATGAATCTTTGTTCTTGCAGGACGTTTATTTCTGAAGCATCTGTGTGAAGAATGGGTGGTTTTATGACAGTGCTTACATGGATGAAGGCAAGAAGGTCACAGTTTTGTGAAATCCACTTCCCTCCTTCGTAGCGATTCGCGGCCCACTTTTTATTATCTTCAGCTCGAGGGAATCAGCGTCCACAGCTCCTGGCTTGATCTTCCCCAAGGCACTTTCGATCTCAACGCAGATGGCAGTGGGGGAATTATCATCGATTCCGGAACGACCATAACCTTATATATACTCGTTACAGTGCCTAGCAAAATGAAGCTGCACGATGCGTATAGTACCTTGAAGAGCGCTGTTCAAGAAATTATTCAAACAGACTTCAATGGCAACGTTCAAGAATAGGCAGAACAGGAAGAAAGCGATTGACACCTCTTCTTCAGCCGTTGCTGCGTAGAGACGTTGAGTAGGGTAGCTGGTATTCGATGGGAATACCAAGCATTACCCATTATCACGCAGAGAGCAGATTATTACGACTGAGAAAATTTAGAATGGCAGAGAGATAACTAGATGAAACAGCTTGGTGTATGTAAGTAGCAGACCTGATAGACAGAGGTGGCAGTTAATGGCAGACAACGGTTATGGCAGAGAGCCCACAGAGCGCAGGAAGGAATATGGCACAGAATGAGGAATAAAATGCTCAATTTTGTCAAGCAGATAGGGCATTAATTAATGCTATCAAGAAGGTTGTTGGACTGGCAAAATTTGACCAATTTAGAGGCATATTTGACAGGTGTGGAAAGGAACTCAGTGAGATTCATGCTAAGAGGTCAGATCCATAGGTGTGTGGCAAGGAAAATGGACAGATACCCTGTGAAATCTGTTTAGTAATGAAATAGGTATGTATGCACACAGTCAAATGCTCTATAAGGTGGCAATTCTGATAAATTTTGATTAGGAGAAAGGCATAATTGACATGTATATAGAGACCACAAAACAAGTGGCTCAAATTGGAGCAGGACCAACAATCGCCCACTCTGATACCATGTTAAACACACATGGGCAGCAATAGAATATGAAAGATAAAACATGAGAGTACATCTTTTATTAACAATTGATATACATTTATAGTACATTGTTTGATCGTTGGGTTTCACATCCCAAGGTCTCTTGGACTTCTTTTTGTCTATTCGGCTTCCACACTAACCCATTGAGGATTAGGTGTCCAATAGTTCCATCCCATAATGTTGCCGAAGAGACTAATGAATGTATAGTTGCATACCTTGCGGTTGGAGCAAATGTCCCTTCATAGTCGATGCCTTCTTGTTGAGAGAAGCCCCTAGCCACAAATATTTCCTTATACTTATCAATACTTCCATCTGCTGCATGTTTGATCTTGTAGATCCATTTGGAAGTTACCACAGATTTGTCTTCAGGCCTAGGTACGATCTCCTGAACTCCATTCTTCATTATAGATTGATATTCTTCATTCATGGCATCGTTCCATTCTTGATGATTGACAATCTCTTCAAAATTGGATGGCTCTTCTTCTATTAGTTTTGTCATATTGGCTGCATACCTAGAATATCGTTTGGGCTTCTTGCTTTCCCTAAACGTGCCTTGAGCTACTCCATGACCTTTTGCATCAAGTAGTGTAGACTTCAAACAGTTGGGTCTCTTTCTAGTTTTGGGGATAAGCACAAGTTGTATAGGTTCACTGGGACCTTCATCTTCATGATTTGATTCTTCTTCTTCCCTAGTAACTTCTTCACATACTGGAAGTTCTTCATCATCGGAGTCCATAGGGATATCCTTTGATTTCTTGAATTCTATACTTTCGTCAAATATCACATCTCAACTGACTTCTATTCGATGTCCTTCCTTTATGTAGATCTTATAGGCCTTAGAAGAGTTATTGTAGCCAACGAATGTTCCCTTCATGCCTAATGGATCCAACTTCTTTCTTTTGTTCTTAGGTATATGAATATAGATAGGACAACCAAAATTCAAAGATGATCTATGGTTGGTTTCTTCCAAGTGAATACTTCTTCAGGATTCTGTTATCTAGTGACCTGTGGGGACTTTGATTTTGAATGTATACAACTATCTTCGTAGCTTCACCCCACAAAAACTTTGGTAAATCTTGATCATGTAACATTGTTTTTACACTTTCTTCAATTGGATCTATTATTTTGTTTTGCAATTCCATTTTGTTCAGAATTATATGGGACTATCGGCTCCCTCTTAATCCCAGACTCCTCCATTATCAGATCTTAATATCTTGATTCTTCTTTCTGTAAGTTTCTCTACTTCAGCTTTGAATTCTTGAAATTTGGTAAATACTTCATCCTTGGATTTCATTAAGTAAACCCAAGTTTTCCTTGAATGATCATCTATAAATGTGACATAATATAGGTGAGCTCCAAGAGATTTAGGAGTCATAGGACTACGGACATCAAAATGAATAAGATCCAAGATTTCTTTTTGACCGTGAAGGACTGCTTCCAAATGGTCTCTTGGTGTTCTTACCCAATGGACATCCCTTACATACTCCTTCAGGATCTTCTTTTGAGTTCGGGGATTCCATCTACTATTGAACTTAGAGTTGGAAGGATTTTGAAATGGAGATTACCAAATCTTCTATGCCAAAGTTCACATTGGTTGATTTCAATGTGAACCAAAGTTTGAGCAAGAGGAGATAGCAACCTGTAAAGTCTCCCTTCACGAATCCCAATTACTCTAGCATTTTCTATCCTGAGTTTTTACCCCATACTACAACTTTTCCATCAATGAGAGCCACTCTATCACCTTTATCTTCTAGACTTGAAATGGAAAGTAAGTTCTTATGCAAACCTAGAATGAATAGAATGTTGTTGAGATGAATATTGCCTCCATTCTCCAGCTCTATTGAGGTTGATCCAATTCCTCTCACAAGATAGCTCTTATTATCACCAAGCTCTACAGAGTAACAAGACTTTCCTTTTGACAATGTTTTGAGTTGCTAGTGATGACCAGTCATGTGCCTTGATGCACCATTGTCAATCACCCAAATGCTTTCATCTTGAAATGTACCAGTGAGTGCTGAGAAGAGTCCTTCGTCCTTTGTCTTGGTCAATTCCTTCCTAGGAGTAAATAGGAGATTTCGTTCTTCTTTGATGCCCTTCTTGAGATGACTTGCTATTGTTGACCACTTCTTTAGGAACTTCTTCAATGTTGTAGAGATCTTCATAATGCCCTTAGCCAACCTTAGCTCTAATTCCATATTGAGAAATCTAGAGGGCTATGATTAGAGTGATTTCTCTTTACTTGATAACTTCTTGTGATGTATTTTTACTTTAAGTTACTTATTAGCTTCTTTACTTATTATTATATGTATATACCATCAAACAACTACCAAAATAAGAATAAGAACACCTAATATAGGTTGCAAACCAGGGCCAAAACCTCTCCACTTGAGAGGAAAACCCGCAAATCTCTTCTCTTCCTTATAGATTCTTCAATTGATGAATTCCAAAACCTGTAGACCAAGTCCAACCTTTCTGGATGCTATGTTGCAGGAAACGTGGTATAGAGGTCCGTTTCCGTATGGAAACGGGTACGAAACGTGGAAACACTTTTGGTACAGCCGTGAAACGCGTTTTCGGCCGTACTGGCCACGTTTCCGTTTCGGGAAACGTGGCAGTACGGCCGGAAACGTGTTTCAGGGCCGTACGACCCACGTTTCCTCATTAACTTGTGTTTTTTTAATTTTTTTTTTTTTTTTAATTTACTTTTAGGGTATGTTAGTGACTTCTTGTTGCTTCTAGATGCGTGTCTAAAGTTATAAAAGTGAATTTTTCCCTAGTGTTGATATGCAGTTCATTAGGAAGTTTGAGGGATATGCAGTTTATGGTAATGTTAAATTCTTAAAGTAAAAGTGATATTCTCCTTTATTTTTCATTTTCATCATTTTACTTAAATTTTTAACATTACCATGAAATGACTCAGGATGTTTGAGAGTGGTTTCGACCTCATTGGATTTCATATGGAGAAAGTAGAATTTTAGATCTCACTCAAAATCCAGTAGACTTATTTGTTTTTCAGGATTTCAGGATTGGAGGGATTGCAATGTTTCCATTGGATTTTATCATGTACTAGGGTATGGAACTTGTATTTAATCAAGAGAACCAAGCCCTCTATGCATGGGAAACTCCCAATAATCAAGATCATGTAGGGTACTAGGGTATGAAACGTGTATTTAATCAAGAGCACTAAGGTCATTCGACTATGTAGGAGGAGACTCCCAATACAACAATGGTCCTTCTAAAAAATGGGATGTGGATGCAGAAAATCCTGACTTGGATCTCTCTCTTGCAGCCTTATAGTCTTTATTGTACTTGCAGCCTCATATATTAATATAAATAAAGGCTGATTTTGAGATTTGGATATATAATAAAGGTTGCTTTTGGATATTCCGATATTTTTATTTTCATTATGTGATCATTCATGAGTAAATGTGATGTAAATTAAATCTTAATGTTTAAGTGTAATAAATTATAATGTATCATTTATGCTTTATGATTGCACATATATATATTTAAATATTTTCGATATATATATATATATATATTTATATATATATATATATATATATATATGTATATATATATTCGCGTTTCCCCGTTTCCAAAATTTGGGGAGGTCGCGTTTTGTATCGCTTCCCGTCTCGGAAACTCGTACCCGTTTCCCCGTTTCGTGCAACTTAGTCTGGATGATGTGCTTTCCTTGTCTAAGTCAAACCTAGTCAAATCTCTTCCAGTAGTTCAATTTCGACCTCTAGCTGCAGAGTTTTGGCCTTCACTGCAGCCCTGAAATTTTCGGCCCTCCTACAGTTGTTGTTGCCACACGTGTGAGCTTCTTTTAGCCTCCCAAGGCTTCCTTAGAACTTCACTTGGCTTTCTATGACTTCTGGAGCTTGAGGATGGCTTCTTGTGACCTTTGCTTGACCTTCTTTCCTTCTCTTATTCAAGATCAAACTTTTAGAGGAAATCCCTAGATCTGTTGTAGAAACGATAGCCTTCCTTCGCACGTGAGAGAGAGATAGCCCAAAACCAAGTCTTCTTTGTCCTCTTCCTTCTTTGTTGCCTTCCTCCTTTATATAGGCTTCTCAAAGGTGGACGTGGCTCCTCAAATTAGGCCGACTCGCTAGCTGCCAGGCCGACTTGATCTTGGAGGGTATTTTGACACTTTTAAGGACAAAATTAATTTCCTTTACAAGTTACAATGTGCCCAAAGGGGTATTCAACTTACGACAATGACTCTTTTGACTTCTTGACCTAGGAAAAACCCTAGAAGCTCTCAATGGGTGCTTGACCTATAAAATAAAAGACCTTGAGCATGAAATTGATGCTCCAAAAACAAAAATATTAATTTTCTTTCATTTTACAATTTACAAGAATCAAAAGTACATTTCATATTTATGAAGACCGAACCTAGTTACACGTTTTTCCACAGTTCTTTGTCCTTCAAGGTGTCAGTACTAGAGCCTTCAACCTTCACCCTCCTTACAATTGTCAATGTCCTTCTTGGTAACTGATCTAGGGCTACTTTGAGCACCTATTCGCCCTCCAATGACCTTAAGATGCCCAACAAATCTGTCCTACACTAGGACCTTCTATCCACTAGCAACAAGACAACTTATACACATCAATAACATACCTCTAGACTTGTGAATATTGTTGTAGCTTCACAGTTTGGTTAAAGCATCCAACAGTCTTGTTTATCCCTTCCTTCTTGTTCCAATAGTCCTCCAAAAGTTGCGACCTTCCTCAACCTTTATTCTACTCCCATTCATTGCTCCTTTAGGGTTGTCTGCTCCTAGTTTTAGGCCTTTCAACCCCTCCACCAGTGGGTGACACCCATAAGAGAAATTTTTTTCCTAGGTTTGTCTTCAGCTGGCATCCAACAACCCCTTACAGCCACCAGATAGCTCGATGTGCCACCTTTATCCGCTACTTGAGCTAGCTATTATGTGCCCTCGCCAATATGTTATGATCGTATGTTTGAAGGTGGGCCTTCCAACCCTGAAGGTATGGCTTTCATTATGTAGTGGGGTACTTTTGCTTACTTATCATAAACACTAGGCATGGATTTGTGGGGGGATTTGGCAAAAAACATTGTCTTGTTCTGTACTCTTGTCCTCTTGTCCAACTTGGTGGTTAATCTTGTCTTCTAGTCCCATGGGATCTCTTTAACTAGCTACTAGCTTTAGGAATGACACTACATGGGAAAACTCGAGTTTGGTTGCGTGGTCCCACTTCCTAACACCACATACATCACTCCCCCAACTCATTATAACCCCTTTCACATATTTCCCATCTGGGTCCACATTTATCCATTAGGTCCACAAGGGGTTAGTCTCCCCCTCCCATTTTCCACACTTTGAGTTGGGCCTAGAATAATGCCCTGGAGGTTGATGCAACTAAAAAATAAGTAAAAAGCATAATTTGGCCACTCTCAACAGGAAATGTACCTAATGAGCACTATGTGTCAACAACCCATAGCAGTACACCCCCTTTTTCGCAAAAGGGATAGCGCCTGATCGATGTGTTCCTGCCACCCAGCTATCATCATCAGCATGAGGATCATCCTGTATTGTAAACCCAGTCTACATGTGTATAATGTAAATAATCTCAGCAGATCCGTGTCGTGTATGTAATCACCTAGGTAAACCTACCTTTCTAGTGACAATCTACATTCCGGGAGGCTTTTTTCTCAACGATCCATTCTCGGATGGCCGACAGAGTTTTCCTTCAGCCTTACCCCAAAGCCAGAATGGATTTTTTCACTAGGATCTTAAGGGAGTCCTAGTGTTCTAGATCGAGTCTATGTAAAAGTGATTTGGGAATAATCCTAACAATTTGGTTAGGTTATTTTATTTCAAATTGATTGATCTGCTAGATTATATTTGTGTCGCAGAACTTGGTAGTCTGTGAGGGTCCTTTTCAGATGGGTTTTCCCCCTTGTGATGTAAAAAATGTGAAAATCATGATGTAAAGTGTCCTGAGGGTTGGAAAAATAATTTATCCTCTCATAGGTTAATTAATTAAATTTTCTGGCCAAAATTAATTAAAATCCTAAGCCAGAAATTTGATTAATTCTAGGTTCCAAGTGAATTTAAACTTTTCAAGGGGAAATTCGTGGGTCCTTTAAAAAAAATTAAATTTGAAGAAGTCCAGGAACTAAGGTTAATTGATTATTTTGCTAAATTTTATGCCTTTGGTCCCTGGAGTTAAGTCAAAGTCAAAATTTTGAGGAAATTAATTCAAAATTTAATTTTTGAATTAATTAAAATGCATTTAATTGAAAAATTCGAAATTTCCTCAATATTTAAAATTTCGACGGATGAGATTAAAAGAAATTTTGATCCTTATCAACGGTCGAGATTGCTTTGACAAGGATCACTCGAACTAGCCGTTGGAAGATTTATCTTTAAATAGGAGGTCATTTGTCAGTCAATGTCATTCGATCTCCGGATCGTGTACTAAGCTCTCAAACTATCTTGTATACTTTTTTGAATTAATGCAAAAAAGTATACAAGATCTGGCTATGATTTGATGGTTGACCGAGTGTTTGCAGAAGATCTCTCAGGTTCTTATTGAGCGTTTGGGGATAGTCCTCGGTTGGACCGGCCAACTCTCAACACATATTTTCTGAAGAGCCTACTTCATAAAAGCCTCAGGATTTATCTAACGATAATTTTTTTCTATAGGGTGTTTTTGGGCTAGTACCTCTCTAAAATTTCAAAATCTTTTAAATATTTTGTGGAAATTTTGATAGATCTGGCTATTAAGAGCCTTAGATTATCAGATCTGTGAGCGGAGTTGGACTCATACTCCTTAGATCTGATAGATCTGTATATTATTTGTATAGATCTGTAAATTATTTGTATAGATCTGTTTTTTACTTGTGTAAATCTGAAATTCTGTAACATAATTTTGAATTTTAACACTTGGGTTTTTTGAGATTTTCTCTATTTTATACATATTGGGTATTGGGGTTTTCTCTTTTCACTTGCGCAGAAATAGATCTGAGAAATTAGCCAAGAAAATCTTCAGATCTGAGCTAGATCTAAACCTTGGAGGGGAAGATCTGGGCTCAAAGACTGTTTGCAGGAATAGATCTGAGAAATCAGCCAAGTAAATCTTCAGATTTGAGCTAGATCTAGACCCTGGAGGGCAAGATCTAGGCTCAAAGATTGTTTGTAGGAATAGATCTGAGAAATCAGCCAAGTAAATCTTTAGATCTGAGATTTTTCAAGCAGATCTGGGGGTTTTGAGACATATCTAGGCCCTGTAGGGCAATATCTTATCCCAAATATTTTTACAAGGCCAGCCATTAAAGATTTTGCAATAAATCTGAAGATCTAAAGCAAAATAATTTTTTTTCAGAACAAGGGTTTCAAGTTTTGGGGCTCCTAAGCCCAGATCTGCCTTCTCCTAGCCCAATGCTAGTTCTATTGGGCCTAGTGTTAGCTCTCATTGGCCTTAGATTCCCTTGCTCCATTTCTGATTTGAATATTTGATTTTCTGAAGCTAATCATTGATGGGTTTTTGCAGAAAATTTAGTAAAATTTGTGTTTCAGATATTGAAATTTTTTTGGCAACTTGGGCAAGTGATCTTCAAGGCCTAGGGCCTAAGGGTTTGATCTCTAAACCATCTTTTTCCTCACTGTTTGCTATAGTAGTCATATACCTTTCTAATAGTGGTGAAAAACACATCTAGGTGGTTTGAAATTAACTAAAAAATTGCTAAATAAATTAGTAAGTCATTTATATTTGATGTGTATCAAGAATTTGGCCTAGATCTACATTTTGGATCATTGTTATCTCTGAATAATTATGTTTCTGAAGTCTGAAATATAACAATGGAAAAATTCCATGTGGGTTAGCCTAAAATCAGTTCCTAAGTTGTCTAATATATTAAGGAATTAATTTCTTGAGTTGGGCATTCACCATTAGGCTTATTTCATGTTCTAATTGCTGGCTGTAATAAGTATATCAGATCTGATATAATTTTGGAAATCACATCATAACAAGCTGAAATTTTTTTATAATTCATGTGGTCAAGTTTGGAAAAATTTCGGTAAATTTTTGGCATAAAGATATCATTGATAGTTTACTGTTTTCATTGTCATATTGTTGTTATCATAAAGTTTTTCTTACTGTTGTCCTAAAAATTAATTTCTGAAAATTAAGTACTCTGTCATGGAATTGATGCATATCCTTTGTTTCATAAACTGAGTATTTTTTGAGCATCTGTTGATATTAATTGCGTAGAAGTTTTTGTTCTTTTTGAGCTATAACTATATCAGAAATATTTGAAATAAGCTTGTGTTCTAATTGTAATATCTTCAAGGGTTTAATTTTGAGTCTTCATTTAACAAAGCGAACATTTCACTTGGGTGTTGGAAGTTTCTGCGACATAAGCATCTTTTCATCCTTGAATCTAACTTCATCTCATCTTCTCATCATCTGGTGCATTTGCATATAAGTTAGTTTTGTATAAATAAAATTTACTTCCAAGCATAAGCTTGGTCAATAGAGAGATAGGTATCCATCCATCTTTGCTTGAGTAGCCTGCTTTTAATAGTACTTAAAACGGTGACCTTGCAGTCGTCAGAGCCACAGCTCTCTGTAGCGCCAGAGGCACTGGGTATGTTAGAGTTTCTGGAGAGGTATCGTTAATCACACCTTAGTGTGTTTCACCTTATCTTCTTTTTGCCAATTACTACGAAATCAGGCTCAATATAGAAAAGATTGAAGAGTTAAAACTTAAATAAACATTTAACTAAAATTAACCAAGATTCTTGCATCTCACATTAGTTTTAGGGTCTGCATTTCATATAAGATAGTCATTCATCTAAGCAGCAGTTGTTAATCGATTACTTGGTCTTCATTTCCCTAGCAAGATCGTTGACTCCATAAGGCACTAGTATCAATCATTTAAAATCTAATCAAATCCTATAAGTCTTGCTAAATCTTAATCAAGTACTTGATCGCTTCACTGTGTCTCCCGAACTGGTTGGTTCCCAACGAGTTCTTCATTCCATTTTTCCATAGGGTCCACCCCCCTTTGCCTGTTGTACGGAGACAACTTAAACAGAGAGATTGGGAATCAGGGTGACAGCACCCGACCTGAGCCGTTGTCACAATGCCTAGACATTCTATGCGACAACAGTACCATAAAATGCAAAAGATGGTCGGGACATAAAAATTTAGCACTTGGGCAAAAGACGAACATGATCTATACCCTTATCATTATGGCCATCACCCTGGTTCTGAGGGCCCCTTATGTGAGCCCCTGCATCATTAAGGAACCCATGAATTTTCCAACCCCTCGTGGGCAATGAATTGCCCAACCTTAAGGGGGTGTTCACTGCGATATCATTCACATCATGCTCTCATTCCCTAGAGCCCCAAGCAATTATAAAAAGAAAAGAAAGGGAAAAAGGCATATGAAGAAGGGTGGAAAAATAAAGGTCAGGGTAACTCATGTACCACGATGGCTCCCTCTTACATCTATACACTCATGTGTGGGCTTCCCCCATTATAGCTACCCTTGTACCATGGCATATGGATTGGAGCCTTCCCTATTGCCCCATTCTATTCCATCATTATTTCATATGACACCTGCCATCTAATGGATGTACCGTGGACTTGCCATTCCCTCAAAGGTTGAAACCATTTAATAGGGTCCTTGATTGACCTCCATCCTGAACCTAGGGACACTTGTATGTTCTAAAGCTCATTATGGGAGGGCATGCCACTATGAATTGCCCACTTGGTTCCATGATTTGTAAGCTCATTTGCTTAGTTGCATTGATGAATTGTTGTACTGGAAGGTGAGGAGACACATTGGATCTTATACAGAATTGGCAGGTAGGTCTTCATCTTGGGGTTTGGTCTCCCTATATGGGATCCAAGCCCTCCAGAGGGTCATGATGGCACTTGTAGGGTGAGCATTGAGAGCCATGGGACTCCACCATAGTAGAGAGCAGATAGCCACACCATGGAATCCCTCAGCACCACCTACTGCTTGCTCGTGTCTCAGTTATTCGACGATGATGATGCGCTTGGACCACATTGCCCAACTGGCTACACACTTGGCAGTTGATCTAGGGCCTAGATGGGGTTTTGTCTCACCTAGGGAGAAAAAAGAGGGCTTGCATCATTGTTCTAACCCTTATAGATGGAGGACAATCTTGTTTGATTCAGTTGGAGGCCCATGAGACCATTCTTTATGCCCCCGCATCCACTTGGGAGCACCACAGGTTATTTGCTTGAACATTAAGGGGCCACTCCCTTCATCGTTGTTATTGGAGCCCTTCCATTCATTATGATGGCAAATGAGGGACTTGATTTGGCCTTCCAATGACCCTATTAGCTATTGTTCTATCATTTCAGCGCTCTTGAGAGGTTTGTCATCTTTTGGAGCTATTTGTTGGGATTTGTTGATTTGGGGTAGCATCGGATGTGCTCTAGGCCTCAAATTTTGCAAGGAGCCTTGGGCACATGTATTCCAAAGAACCCAGAAAGCATGTTGAGAAATTCCACCGAGAGACAATTTTATTAAAATAATTAATATTTTTTAATGGGACCCTAAGTCTAAACTTAGGAATTAAAAATATTAATGGGTATTAATCTAATTGTGGGTGTAACTTCTTGAAGAAGACAAGGATCAAGCTAAAATGATCTTAGCCATTGATTAGCTTTTAATCTGGGTCGTTGAATGTCAACGAGAAGATTAATTAAGGGAGCTTGAGGGTCATTTGGAAAACACACCAAGAGATCAAGAGATCGAATTTCTAAAGTGAGAAGTTCTCAGGAGGAAATTATGATCGAGGATATTTCTTGCAGTTGAGGGGCAGGGATAACATCCGGAGAGAGATTTTTCTCAACTGAAGAATCATCAGCAGAGAGAGGCAGAGAGTGATCCAGCAGTGCTCACGCAGAGGTTGATGCAGGGCCACGCAGAGGGTGAGAGGGAGTCTGAAATTTTGCAGCAGGGTCAGTTTCAAAAGCCAGGAGTCGGGGTGTGAGACCGGGAGGATGAGAGCAGTGACTCTGGGCAGCAAATCAATCAGTTGGTTGGGTGACGCAGTGTCTAGAGGGGTTGACCCAAGGACTGCATGAGGACTGCACAGAGGTGGCGCAGGGCCTACTAGAGGCACTTCATCCAGTGTCCAAATCAGCTGGGATTTTTCTTAGTGATTGTGTGAGGTAATCTCACAAATCTTTCTGCCAGTATTTCTCTCTTTGTAACTGAATAACCCGAGAGGTATTCAGAATTTGCTACTACATAATAATAAAACCCTCAGATTTGTTGCACCAATTTTCCTGCATTGGGTTTTTCCAGGGACATTTTTCTAAAAACAACAGTGTCATTTGTGATGTATTTTCTTTCTTGCTCAGTGTTTTGTTTCCACATAATTTTTAATTAAGTGAAGGTTGCAATAGTATTTACTTCAAGATTTACCATAGAACACAGTAAATAACTTGTATGGATTAACAAGTAGGAGAAGTAACATCAATTTGTTGCAGTAGGAATTCCCGTGTTTAAGGAATTTCATGGGCTTGTCATCAAAGTAATGTTATTTTGCACATTATTTTATTATAGGGGCATCATTAGGCTAAATTAGGCCATTCGAATTCCTCAAAGGCTCATATAAATACAATAGAGCCTCATTGTAACATTAATCATCACTTGGATTTGGATTTGTCTCTCAAAAAGATTTTAGACCTACAATTTGGATGAGCTTTGGAGCTTTAAATGAATTTTGATGTATGGATTAATTTCAGACTACTTGGAGCCTCTATTTGCATGTTGGATGGATGGATATACTCTCTCTTTTCCTTGTAAGTGCTTTATGATGCTTATTTATGTCATAATAAATGTCTAATGCATGGAATCCTCTCTTGTTATAATTGGATATGTCCTAATTAATGTGAATTTGCTTATATCATTGAAAATTGTTAGGATTTTGCATGTGTTACTCATTTGACAAAGATTGAGTGAATGTTCCTAGGGGAATAATTTTATAATTAAGTCCTTGAAACTCCATCTTCACATCATATTGGAAGTATAAAATTCTTGAGGGTTTTCTTTTGACATCTTCTATTGAGATAGTGAGGTCACTCAAGGTCTCCTTGAAGCATCAAAGTTACGTTAATCAAGGTCATTTGACTCCATTTCTCCCAAAAAGTAAGGCATTGATCCATAATCCTTTGTTGATCACTCCCAAAACCTTTTTTGTCTTTTCTTTGATTTCTGCCCTAGCCCTAATAGACTCCTAGGGCCTATTGCAAAATGCATTGGGTTGGTTCAAATCAAGTGCTAGTTGGTCCATAGCTGCGTTGGGGTCTCCTCTAGGTCTCCACAAAATTTCAAGCTATTCCCACAGTTGGATTTGGAGAAACCCTAAGCCCTAGCTCCAACACCATTTTCATCCTAGGTTGCTTGGTTAGTGGATTTCAAAGGGTTATCCCTTGCCCAAATGCTCAAGGAAGTTCATCTTTAAGTGACCCTTCTTCTCATCCTTGTTTGACCTAGAGCCATTGTTGGGCTATCATCCTAAACGTAGGTCTTGCTTGGATTCCCTAGGTTTCTCTCTTGCGGTCCCAACTCATTACAAATCATCATTTCACGTTACCCTAAGAGAGGTCCTTTTCCTTTTCTAGGAAGCCTTGATCTAGGCATAGCCCTTCTGTTGAATACCCTTTCACCTAGGTCTAGGCCTCCTACCAATAAGCCTTTCTTGGAGAGTCGTCCTTTTGCTTCTAAAACAAGTAACCTATTATTTGAGCCTCTCTTTTGAATGGGATTTTGGAAATCACACCATATTTGATCATTGACTCCATCTTTCCTCCATACTGGGACTCCTCCCATCGGTGAAAGTCCGTAAAGAGCAGGGAACATCGACTGAGGTGACAGTGGGTCCTTGTCCCACTATTGCCACTTAGTCTAGTAGAAAGCCCTTCAAAACCCCTCTTACGACCCCTACTAGATTGAGCGGTAACACAACTTATAACAAAGAGAATGATGCCACCAAAAACATGCACAAACAACCCAGAAACGTGCTCCTCCTACTCAGCTCTACTCCTAATCTTTGCAGTCCTCGAGACAGTCAGATAAAGAACAAAACTAGTCCTCCTTTCCTTTGCCTGAGTTGCTCTAGATCGACGGCCAAGTTCAGATGTGTATCACATGAAATGTTGTTCCTTAGATGTGTCATTTAGCCTCAAGGCCACCATTTATTTATATGCTTCTTTTGGTCTCCAACGAACTATCCATGAGGACTTAATCTATCTCATCTGACTTGACTTTTTTTGTGCAAGCCCATCTAGCACATAAATAAATTTATATCTCACATTGTAGGCCTCCTCTCTTGGTGTTCTTTGTAGCCCCTAACTCCTTTTAGGGTCCTCTACAATCTTCAAGGTTACATCATCAAAACTCCTAGTGGGTTCACACCCACAAGCTTGGGTGCAAACCCCACTCCTTCGATTCTAAGCCACAAAGCAGTTTTGTGGTGCCCATTCCTCCAAAACCCCAAACCCTAGGACCCTAAGGCTTGGAGTACCTCCCAAGCTACAAATCTCAACACTATGAGGAAGCTGAAGGGCCAAAACTTGGTCTCCTTTGAATATTGTTGACCAGAAGCAGAACATACTAGAGGGGAGTTATGATGCTTGAATATGTTCCTATTGATGAGCACGTTCCTGATAATGTTAACAAAGTCATTGTCCCAGGTGAAGTTTCCGTATTTTAGAGAACAACTTGGAGTTGTTGAGAACCCCTCTTTGAGAGAGAGGGAGCATTGATTGTACAACATCATATGACCTTATGTTGTGATTGGGAGACCTATGGATTGGTCGGGAAGATTATCACTACCTTAGATCAATTGGCTGGGAGGCCAATGAGTCTAGTTGGGGAGCTTGGTTTTGAGGCATAGAGTGATCCCTTAGGTTTTTACCGGGAGACTAATTTGGTCAGGGACACTAATATTGTGATATCTCCCTTAGCTAGTGACCATGAGACATATGGATTGGTTTGGGAGATTGATCTCGAGTTTCCTCCCTTAGACTATGGGTTGGGAGACCTATGGATTGGTCAAGGATATGTATCGTGTGCATATGATTGGTTTGGCCTCATTGATTGATCCCACTGGTCAATAGGGAATTGACCTGTATGCCATGGGGTTGTGGCTTTTGGGATGTGTTGGATGTTGTGTATTTTTCCTTCTGATCAGATTGATGATCTCTTCCTTAGGTTGTGGGTCAGAAGTTCTATGGATTGGTTGGGGAGATTGATCTTGATATAGAGAGAGACTTGTGCTTATGATCTCTCCCTTAGGCTGTGGGCCAAGAGACTTGTGGATTGGTCAGGGAGACTGATCTTGAGAGAGAATGAAAAGTACCTCCCTAGCTAAGAGGGAGTGTTGAAAAATTGGGTAGCTATGGTTGGTATTTTCATTGGAAAATCATGGAGAAAAGTTCATATTTTGACATTTGACCAAGTGGTTGGTATTTTCATTGGAAAATCATGGAGAAGAGTTCATATTTTGACATTTGACCAAGTCGGCCTATTGATGCACAAGTCGACCCCACATGCGAAAAAGCCACCTCCTAACTCACATATAAATAAGACATCGTTGGAGCTTATTTGGCACACATCACATCCGTCATTCAATCTGAAAATCACAGAGATACATCCACATGTGCGAAGGAGTCAAAGGAGGTTTCTGTATCTGTGTTAACCAGCGTGTATTCTTCTATTTGACCAATGTTGACTTGGGCTAGATTGCTTATGCTGACTAAGACTTTGATTGATCTAAGAAGGCCGAGTTTGATTGACGTTTGTTTTCTCTAGTGGACTGTTTTTTTGTTTTGTTTCTAGACATTGACCACAGGTTGACCGCATGTGAACTCTGCCCCTTTGGTCGAGGATTGTAGGTGACTATTTGACTGAGGTTGACCAAATTTCAGCCGATTTGGCCCTATTGTTGCAAACTTGATTTTGACTGAAGTTGGCAATTTTTCTCTTTGTTGACTGGTTTGACTTGGTATTTGTTGAGGTCAGATTCAGAATCTTGTTGGAATATTTTGATGTGTTATTGATGGTCTGAATTCTCTCTCTCATAAGGAAAGATTGGTTGGGTTTTCCCCTTGTGGGATTTTCCTTGATTGTGAGCCTAATTTTTGGTGTCTCTTGTCTCTTGTTTACTGTGATCTTTGTTGCTCTATTGTAGAAAGTGAATGGTTGAAGTTTTTCATGTGTAACTACTTAATGCTTGTAATGCTATAAGGAGACTAATTGTATCATTGGAAGTAGTTACAAATTTTGAAAAATTATACTAGTCTTGATTGGGTTATATTTTTCAATAATTGTGATTTCTTTCAGCTGAAAGGAGTTTGGGTTTGTTTGGTTGTGTAATTTAAATTCCCAAAGGGTATTTGTGGCTTGATTCATTGTGCCATTAGCCAAAATCTATGACCAACACAGTGCATCGACTTGCTACTCCTCCAATTATCCACAATGTGTGGCATCTACGACCATCGAGCCAAGTCCTCGACCAATGCACCAATCTTTTCTACCCAGGCCGGTTGCCTCTCCTCAATTTAGCCCCAACGACAAGATACTTGTGGCACTTCCACATGTGATTCTCGGAAAATTTTCACTTTTGATATTAAAGACGGAAACCATACTCAGCCACAAAGCTAAACTGCAGAGTTTTCATGAGTTTTAATGTTCATTAAGTTTGCATCTTTGATCAAAATTTGAGATTGATAATCAACAACCACATTACTTATCGTAGATTGATGCGATCATCTGAAGCATTGATTTCATGGTTATTATCTGAAGCATGCATCTCATTCTAAAGTAAATTGACGGAATTTCACCTATTAAAATGGTGAATCCTTTTCTATCAAATATCGCAATATGATTATTTGCTCTTTTGAGATCTGAGTCATCAAGAATTTAATCTTGGGTTTCATCTTATAAGTCGCATTTCGAGATCATTTTGATGCTTACAAATTCATTTCCTAAACATAGTTGCAAGCAATGTTGCATGAAACAGGGACAAAATAGGGACGTTTTTTGGAAGCAGTGATGCGGAAGTGTCATTTCCCAAAAATCTAGGAAGCGAATCGTCTCAAAAGCATCTACTATATATATATTGCATTTATATTTAAAAATAACATCCCAAATACCAAATTAGTTGGAGAAGACATGAAAACATGCATATTTTTACATAAATCAAGATAGATATGGCATCCTTGATTCCATTGTACATCAATTATTAATTATTCGAGCACCAACCATCTAGATTCTAGTAATTACAAACATACATCGAATTTTTAAGCATATTATAAAACGTAAAACATTTAGAAGATAAAATAATCAAACATTCAAGTAACTTATATAGCAAGCGAGCAATTGTCAATATTAGTCATGTCCAAAATTCAAATAATAATGTTTACAAATAGGCCACTTGGCCACCAAGACTCAAGTACACACTGAACTAGAAAGAGTATGACAAAAAAGTTCAAATTCTCAACAACCCTACAAGTCTAATCTATGAAAAAAGTAGTAAATTGTGAATATATCTACTAATCTCTCCTCCATCCACCACAAACAGTACGTGGCGGTGGGCCTCCACGTGGTGGCAATGAAGAAGATGGTGGTTGTGGAAGTTGTGGCACTGAAATTGATGAAGAAGCCCCTGCTTTTGGTGTTGAAGCATGGACCCTGGGAACCAAGGTACCAGATGCGAGTGACATCTCAACACGATCATCGTCATCCTGGATAAAAGCATCCTCTAATTGCTCTAATCGCAACACTTCGTCCTCCAAATTAGGCTCTGTTGTCGCGCGGATTGACACGACTACGCTCAGACCGGGGGCTGTCACTCTAATCCCCGATCCCTCCGTTTAAGCCTGTCTCTCGCGGCTAAGGGGGGTAGTCCCTGTGAGATGATGAGGCCAACTGTCGACCAGTTGGCTGGGAGACACGAGATACGATATAAAAAGCACTCGATGGACTTGATTAATTTAACAGACCAGTGCCTTAAGAGATTGTTATTAAAAACGATTACTTGTTAGATCATATAGAAACATAAATCGTGAACAGCAATCATTTGTCATAGAAAGGTATCAGTTAAATCACATGACCAAAACGATATCCAGCAATTGAGAATTTTCAAAAAAAGATAAATGCCCTAAAACACCACGAGAATCATAAATCATTAACCAGACATCATATTCGCATCTCGACTTGAAAATTTTTAGATCTCAACATGAAAGATGAAAATTTCTGAAAATAACTGGATCTGACGAAGAAAATTTTCCACAAAATTTTTTTATACCTTTTCGAATTTTTTTTTTTTTTTTTTTTTTTTTAAGTAAAATTAAAACTAAATCTGAAAAATTTTAAAATCTAAAACTAAATCTAAAACCCTAAAAATCCCTTTTTTATGAATTTTTATTTATAAACTTTAAACAGAGCCTAAAAAAAATAAAAATAAAAAAATCTAAATTTAAATTTAATCTAAAACTCAACTATATTAAAACTAAACGTAAAGCCTATATATATATATATATATATATATATATATATATATATATCTAGATATATATATATATATATATATATATATATATATATATATATTTTATTTATAAATGAATCTTTTTATTTTTTATATTTTATAACAAAACCAAAAAAAAAAATTAAACTAAAACAAACTTAAAATCTAATTATAACTAAAATCTATTAAAAAATAAAAAATTGGAAAATCCCCTTTTTTTATGTTATATTTAAATAAATAAAAAAAAATCTAAAAAAAGGAAACTACCTAAAATCAATCTAACATTAGACTAGAACCTAAAAAAAAATATACATAAATCAAAATTACGATTTCTGCACGATCATAACCTAAAACGCTGAACGCTTACCACGAAAAAGAAATCGAGACCCTAAGTTGACGCTGAAAAAAAAAAACGCAGGCATTACCTGGACAAACTGCAATGATACTCAGTCGATGGCGACGGTAAACACTTGAATCGATTTTGAAAATTTACCTTGGCAATTTCTATCTACCTGATTCCACACGCACCATCGATCCGGCTTCGGTACCTTTGTTTACTTGGATGCTGTTTCATTTGCTTCTGGGACTGATAGCTCTACTGGCGTTCATAAAGAATCAAAACGATTCCCTGAGATGCATCGCGGATGACAGCGGATTCTCAAAACGATGCTGCATCCAACGTTTCATTAGCCTCAAATCCCGTCAACGTGATATAGAAACTGATCATGTTTCTGCTAATCGGCCAAAGGACATTTGATAGCGGATAAAGATTTCAAGCTTTTTTGCAGGTTTTGAATGCCGATGGAGGAAAATACGCGTGCGTTTTTTTTTTTTTTTTTTACTGATGAAACTGGAGCCTCCACAGAAATTGTTATGCTGATCGGAAAAGGGCAAAAGAGAACATCGTTTACAGCTCACGTGAACTCGATGGCGTCAAGGAATCTCGTTCAGGGATACTTATGTAGAAGCAAACTGATGATTTTCACCGTATGTCCACCACCGTTCAAAGCGTGAAGCTAAAAAAAAGCGTGGGTATATATTTTTTAAGTTGGCGTCCAGCGTAATGCCTCTGAAGCCTACGATATGCTCAGGTGACGGCAGAGATGCTCGAGAGGCCTGCGGGCCAATCCCGATTGCCCCTATGAAATACAATGTATACACATGAAATTTGGCTCTCCGATCCTCGCTGTTTTGTGCAGGCAGAATATTGTATTTGCAATGCAATGATCAGTATATACCCCAGGAGAACGTGCTTCTCTGCAAAACTTAATTTTTCCTCCAGATCTTGTCTCAGGTCTGTAACCTACAAGAAGAAAACAAAACCCAGAAGATATACACAAAATTTTAAAGTAAAACCCTTCAAAACTAACCTAGAATCACAAAAAAAATTGCAGTAAACAAAATCCAAAACCCTAGATCCAGCAAAAGAATTACAGTATCTACAGATCTACGGCTCTTTAGTAGCCAGATTCAGCAATAAGCACAGAAATATTATCGAAAACAACTTCAGATTTCACTGTGAAGAACTTCAGAAAATCTCTCATGCAAATTTAAAATAAATAAACCGAATGATAGACCCAGGATCAAATCCAACTGGGCTCAACAAAAAATGCTTGCGGGAGTTGGCTGGTTCAGCCGAGAACTTCCCCGAACGCCCACAAATTTCCTTCAGAAAATGTTTTCTGCACAGCTCAAAACAACCGTCAATAAAGAGGGCAAAAATGCTGCTGGATCTCAAACAGTAATGGAGATACCTGCCATTACTTCAGAAACCCTAACAGCACTCAAACCCCAGCAAGTGAACAAGATACTTGTGCTCACAATACTCTACAAAAAGCTATTATTAATGGCTGAAAATAACATATGCAGAAAATGAAATGATCTCACAGCATTCCAAGAGAGTAACACCAGCAAGATATGGACCCCAAAGTCTTCCTTTATTAACCAGAAACAGATTTACAAGAGAGCTTCTTCAGTACAAGACTCACAGATCCAATTGATCGAAAATGACTCCTAGCACCCTATTTAAAGGAAATGATCCAACGGCTAGTTCGAGTGATCCATGTAGAAATGATCTCGACCGTTGATGAGGATCAAGACATCTCTTGATCTCATCCGTCGATTTATTCACTTAAAATATTATTATTTTATTAGTTAGGGTTTTTGCTTTATTTTTTATTATTATTTTTTAATTTATTTCATTTTTTAATTTTTATTTATTTTATTATTTTTATTCATTTTTTAATTTCTTAATTCATTTTAAAATGGATCATCGAACTAAGCCTTCGGAAACATCACCTAGGACCTAGGACTTAGGACTCATGAGGGGATTTAAAACATTTTTCGACCCTCAGGACACATTACATCATGCCTTTTACAATTTACATCTCAAGGGGACAAGCCCACTTAATACAGACCCTCACAAATCACCCAGCTCTGCGACACAACGATAATCTAGGAGATCAACACACTAGGATTCTCCTAAAGTTCTAATGACAAAATCCATCCCGGCTTTGGGGTCAGGTTTGAAGGAAAACTCTGCCGATCCATGGATCGGTGAGACGAAAAACCTTCCGGGACGTAGATTACCACTAAAAAGTTAGGTCCACCTAGGGAATTTTACATACACGACTCGCATCTGCTAAGATTATTTACAATTAATACATGCAGATTGGGTTTACAATCAAAATGATCAAGTTGCTGATGACTGCTGGATGGCACGGACACGCTGATCAGGTGCTGCCCCCTTTCTGTTAAGAAAAGGGGGTGCATTGCATGGGTAGTTGACGGTAGAGGTCAACATCTGGCTCTACTTGGGGACATGTTGCTGCTTGCAGGAATGTGAGAATCCAGAATCTGCATCCAAGCAACACAAAAATAAGTAGCGTCCATCCAAAAATCATCATATACTTTAAGCACAGGAAAGAAAAAAGCTCTTCATTTATTAACTATCTAAAGCAGAAATGAGAATGCTGAAAAAACAAGGAGTAGGGTTAGAAATACGATACAAAGGATGCCCTGTGGCATCAGATGTGTTCAATATAATGCATACTGAGCATTTGCCTGCTTTCAGGCAAATCTGTCGGCTGCTTGTCGGATGTGCCATGTCCAATTTTGCATATGGTAGGAGTTTTTCCTATCCGAAAATCAAGCTGCTCACGTCCGTCTGATGCGTCAAATCTTCTTCTTATTTCAAAACTATCAGATGAAGTATGTAAGATATGCGTGCTATGTCTCTCTTCATCTTGCATCTGATCTTTATCATTTTTAAGTCTATCTGGATCTCCTTCAATCAACCATCTTTCAATCGAATCAATGACCTCCTCATAATAAGATGGAGCTTGTTGTAACAAATGAGAAGGCTCCTGATCTGTTGATGTTTGCTGGTTTCTCTTATCATCTGACCATTGTTGAAACTTTTGAACCTGTATTTTAATGGCATCCATCTGACTAGAGCATTCATCCCTTATAGCACTGATTTGTATGGCATGGTGTTCTTGCATATCTTTTATTACTTTAACATTTTCTTCCTTTATGTTCATCAAGCAATGCTGTATGGAATTTATTTCTTCTTTGTGATTCGCTTGCATGTCAACCAACTGATTATTATGATTGAATGTTATGATAGTCATTTCCTCATCCATAGTTAATAACTTATTTTGCATAGAGTCAATTTCCCTATCATGATCAGCTTTAATGGTCACCATATTTTCCTCTAAGACTGACATCTTGCTTTGCATGATTCTAATTTCTATTTCATGATTAGTCTTCATGGCCTCAATTTCTTTAGCATGGTGACTTTGCGTGACCTCAATCTCCCTATTACGTTTTTCCAGGTGGGTGCATAAAGTTTTCACATCATTGACATAATTAGTTTGATTGATTTCCATATTTCTTACCAGCATCATTAGATCTCGTAAAATTTGTTTTTGCTCTTCCCTTTCATTGTCATTTGTCCCTGATTTTTCACTATCATGAACTTGATCTGCAATATTTCCGGTGGATGACACATTCTGACATGATGAATCGTCTTGGGATCTTTCAGCTGGACCTCTTATCAAATTACTTTCATTCTGTTGCACAATTTTAGAGGCAGAAGGCAAGTTGTTTGGATAACCATATCTATTTTTAAAAGCATCGACAATGTCTTCTAAAGAAGTGAAAGATTCCTTTGGAAAATTGTTAAACCACTTCAAAGCATCATCTTCTAAAGAAAGGACAAATAGACGCATTTTGATATCTTCATGATTAAACTGAGGGGATCTACAGTATATGATCATGATGCGAGTAAACAAGACTAAATGCCTTCTAACAGCGATTGGATCACCACCCGAGAAAATAGGTAACTTAGGAATGGCATCTTCCGGAAAATCATGGAGACGTTCAGTAAAACGACATGGCTTAAATGAATAATCCATGATGAATGATAAGGGATTAAAAGGATGATAGAACTAGATATCTGCTCAAGAAAATCAAGAGATGAAAACAGTGGAGTCGCCACTTGAACAATAAATCTGATTCTAGGATCCCAAAAGTAACCACAAGCAGAAATGAGGAAAGCTTCTTGTCTGGGAAAAATGAGAAAGTGGAGTCGCCACCCAAACAAGAAACAAACCCAAGAGATGCTGCTGATATGGGATGAAAAGATGCCAAAAATATTGAATCTGCCAGCTCAACTGAGAGGTGAGAGATGAGAAGATGAATGATGAAAAGATGTTGAAAAACCAAGGATAGAAAAACTCTATCCCCGGCAACGGCGCCAAAAAATGTTGGCGTTGCCGGGCCAGATGAAAAAAATGAGAAGGAAGATTGTCGTTGAAACGCCGAGAAAACAATTTCCCCGGCAACGGCGCCAAAAAATGTTGGCGTTGCCAGGCCAGATGAAGAGATAAGAAATGAGAAAAATGATTTGTCGTTTGAAACACCGAGAAAAAGTATCCCCGGCAACGGCGCCAAAAAATGTTGTCGCGCGGATTGACACGACAACGCTAAGACCGGGGGCTGTCACTCTAATCCCCGATCCCTCCGTTTAAGCCTGTCTCCCGCGGCTAAGGGGGGTAGTCCCTGTGAGATGATGAGGCCAACTGTCGACCAGTTGGCTGGGAGACACGAGATACGATATAAAAAGCACTCGATGGACTTGATTAATTTAACAGACCAGTGCCTTAAGAGATTGTTATTAAAAACGATTACTTGTTAGATCATATAGAAACATAAATCGTGAACAACAATCATTTGTCATAGAAAGGTATCAGTTAAATCACATGACCAAAACGATATCCAGCAATTGAGAATTTTCAAAAAAAGATAAATGCCCTAAAACACCACGAGAATCATAAATCATTAACCAGACATCATATTCGCATCTCAACTTGAAAATTTTTAAATCTGAACATGAAAGATGAAAATTTCTGAAAATAACTGGATCTGACGAAGAAAATTTTCCACAAAATTTTTTTATACCTTTTCGAATTTTTTTTTTTTTCAAGTAAAATTAAAACTAGATCTGAAAAATTTTAAAATCTAATACTAAATCTAAAACCCTAAAAATTCCTTTTTTATGAATTTTTATTTATAAACTTTAAACAGAGCCTAAAAAAAATAAAAATAAAAAAATCTAAATTTAAATTTAATCTAAAACTCAACTATATTAAAACTAAACGTAAAGCCTATATATATATATATATATATTTTATTTATAAATGAATCTTTTTATTTTTTATATTTTATAACAAAACCAAAAAAAAAATTAAACTAAAACAAACTTAAAATCTAATTATAACTAAAATCTATTAAAAAATAAAAAATTGGAAAATCCCCTTTTTTTATGTTATATTTAAATAAATAAAAAAAAATCTAAAAAAAGGAAACTACCTAAAATCAATCTAACATTAGACTAGAACCTAAAAAAAAATATACATAAATCAAAATTATGATTCCTGCACGATCATAACCTAAAACGCTGAACGCTTACCACGAAAAAGAAATCGAGACCCTGAGTTGACGCTGAAAAAAAAAAACGCAGGCATTACCTGGACAAACTGCAATGATACTCAGTCGATGGCGGCGGTAAACACTTGAATCGATTCTGAAAATTTACCTTGGCAATTTCGATCTACCTGATTCCACACGCACCATCGATCCGGCTTCGGTACCTTTGTTTACTTGGATGCTGTTTCATTTGCTTCTGGGACTGATAGCTCTACTGGCGTTCATAAAGAATCAAAACGATTCCCTGAGATGCATCGCGGATGACAGCGGATTCTCAAAACGATGCTGCGTCCAACGTTTCATCAGCCTCAAATCCCGTCAACGTGATATAGAAACTGATCATGTTTCTGCTAATCGGCCAAAGGACATTTGATAGCGGATAAAGATTTCAAGCTTTTTTGCAGGTTTTGAATGCCGATGGAGGAAAATACGCGTGCATTCTTTTTTTTTTTTTTACTGATGAAACTGGAGCCTCCACAGAAATTGTTATGCTGATCGGAAAAGGGCAAAAGAGAACATCGTTTACAGCTCACGTGAACTCGATGGCGTCAAGGGATCTCGTTCAGGGATACTTATGTAGAAGCAAACTGATGATTTTCACCGTATGTCCACCACTGTTCAAAGCGTGAGGCTAAAAAAAAGCGTGGGTATATATTTTTAAAGTTGGCGTCCAGCGTAATGCCTCTGAAGCCTACGATATGCTCAGGTGACGGCAGAGATGCTCGAGAGGCCTGCGGGCCAATCCCGATTGCCCCTATGAAATACAGTGTATGCACATGAAATTTGGCTCTCCGATCCTCGCTGTTTTGTGCAGGCAGAATATTATATTTGCAATGCAATGATCGGTATATATCCCAGGAGAACGTGCTTCTCAGCAAAACTCAATTTTTCCTCCAGATCTTGTCTCGGGTCTGTATCCTACAAGAAGAAAACAAAACCCAGAAGATATACACAAAATTTTAAAGTAAAACCCTTCGAAACTAACCTAAAATCACAAAAAAAAAATTTGCAGTAAACAAAATCAAAACCCTAGATCCAGCAAAAGAATTACAGTATCTACAGATCTACGACTCTTTAGTAGCCAGATTTATCAATAATCACAGAAATATTATCGAAAACAACTTCAGATTTCACTGTGAAGAACTTCAGAAAATCTCTCATGCAAATTTAAAATAAATAAACCGAATGATAGACCCAGGATCAAATCCAACTGGGCTCAACAAAAAATGCTTGCGGGAGTTGGCTGGTTCAGCCGAGAACTTCCCCGAACGCCCACAAATTTCCTTCAGAAAATGTTTTCTGCACAGCTCAAAACAACTGTCAATAAAGAGGGCAAAAATGCTGCTGGATCTCAAACAGTAATGGAGATACTTGCCATTACTTCAGAAACCCTAACAGCACTCAAACCCCAGCAAGTGAACAAGATACCTGTGCTCACAATACTCTACAAAAAGCTATTATTAATGGCTGAAAATAACATATGCAGAAAATGAAATGATTTTACAGCATTCCAAGAGAGTAACACCAGCAAGATATGGACCCCAAAGTCTTCCTTTATTAACCAGAAACAGATTTACAAGAGAGCTTCTTCAGTACAAGACTCACAGATCCAATTGATCGAAAATGACTCCTAGCACCCTATTTAAAGGAAATGATCCAACGGCTAGTTCGAGTGATCCATGTAGAAATGATCTCGACCGTTGATGAGGATCAAGACATCTCTTGATCTCATCCGTCGATTTATTCACTTAAAATATTATTATTTTATTAGTTAGGGTTTTTGCTTTATTTTTTAATTTTTTATTATTATTTTTTAATTTATTTCATTTTTTAATTTTTATTTATTTTATTATTTTTATTCATTTTTTAATTTCTTAATTCATTTTAAAATGGATCATCGAACTAAGCCTTCGGAAACATCACCTAGGACCTAGGACTTAGGACTCATGAGGGGATTTAAAACATTTTTCGACCCTCAAGACACATTACATCATGCCTTTTACAATTTACATCTCAAGGGGACAAGCCCACTTAATACAGACCCTCACAAATCACCCAGCTCTGCGACACAACGATAATCTAGCAGATCAACACACTAGGATTCTCCTAAAGTTCTAATGACAAAATCCATCCCGGCTTTGGGGTCAGGTTTGAAGGAAAACTCTGCCGATCCATGGATCGGTGAGACGAAAAACCTTCCGGGACGTAGATTACCACTAGAAAGTTAGGTCCACCTAGGCAATTTTACATACACGACTCGCATCTGCTAAGATTATTTACAATTAATACATGCAGATTGGGTTTACAATCAAAATGATTAAGTTGCTGATGACTGTTGGATGGCACGAACACGCTGATCAGGTGCTGCCCCCTTTCTGTCAAGAAAAGGGGGTGCATTGCATGGGTAGTTGACCGGTAGAGGTCAACAGGCTCCTCTGGATTTTTGTCCCAAACCTTAAGGTGTTTATTATTCTTTGCATCATCACAGTAATGGGACAACAATCGCAAGTTGTAGTGAACATAAACCAAGCTCTCTACCCAATCTAAATTTAACTTGTTCCTTAACATTGTGGATGAAAGAATAAGAGCTCCAACGCAATGTTGCACGAAGCGGGTGCGAAGCGGAAGCGTTTTTTGGAAGAGGGGACACGGAAGCGTCATTTTCCAAAAATCTAGGAAGCGAAGCGTCTGCTATATATATATATTTTTATATTTTTTTGCATTTATACTCAAGAGTCAAAACAAACATCCCAAATAGCAAATTAATTGTAGAAGACATGAAAAAATGCATATTTTTGCATAAATCAAGATAGATATAACATCCATTGTACATTAATGATTAATTATTCGAGCATCAACCATTTAGATGCATCAACCATCTAGAATCTAGATTCTTCTCCTCTTGTCTAGCTTTTGCCTCTACCTCGATTGTCTAGGGATATTAGTCAACATTGCCCAATTTTGATCAAACTACCTAATTCAAGACTTAACATATGGTAGAAAAAGCTTAACATGCTTGATCGATGATTTTGACTTGATTGAAAGGTAATTTTTTGCTAAGGGCGTGTCGCGTGACAAAGGAGTTCAACAATTGACACCACCAACACTAGGGTACATATAGGGCTTGGTGCTCTTGATTAAATGCTAATCGCATACCTTCATACTTGATATAATCTAATGAAATGCCACAATCCCATTGATCCTGAATTCCTGAAAACTATTAAGTCTGCTGAACTTTGAATAGGATATGAAATTCTATTTTCTCCATATGAAGTCCAATGAGGCTGGAACCACTCTCAAACATCCTGAGTCATTTCATGGTAATGTTAAAAATTTAAGTAAAAGGATGAAAATGAAAAATAAAAGAGAATGTCGCTTTTACTTTAAGAATTTAACATTACCATGAGGGAGCATCTGCTATATTTATATTTTTTTTTGCCTTCATTCATCACCCTAACCCAATGTGGACCCAGCCCCAACAAGCAAACTCACCTAAAATAAAAAAAATTTGAAAAATAAAAACGATTTTCTAAACGCTTTTCCGGAAGCGTATGCTTCCGACGCCCGAAGTGTCGTACGAAGCGTGCTTCGGCGCTTCGGAAGCGGTGCTTCCATACCACACTTCCGAATTTCCAGGAAGCGGCAAAAAATTCGGAAGCGACGCTTCCAAATTTCAGAAGTGCGCTTTCGGCCAAGCTTCCTAGGCGCTTCCGTACGGGACGTGCTTCGGGGCTTGGAACCGTGGGGGGGCAGGGGGGCGCTTCGTGCAACATTGCTCCAACGCCTGTCTTCAGAAGAAGTGTTTACCACCAATGATAGCACCCGCAATGCCAGATTCTATAGAAGTGGAGTAGCACCTCCATGCACAGTCCACCACTCGAGAAGAAAAGGTCTTGAGATCTCTAATTGCATGCATGATCCCAAATGGCCCAGTGCTAAGAATATAGTTGCTCAATTGTTTCCGTACCATGGCAGACTCCTCATTAGGGACTAATTTATCCAATGCTCTCATATAAGCCTCTAGATCCTCTAGATCTAGGTGTGGTTTTCTCCTGCTCCCCCCCAGTTGCTGGTGTTGAAAGCCATGATGGATGATAGTATTTAGGTGTCTGAATATATGCTAAGGCATGCAATGGAATGTTTAGCATTTTTCCACTTCTTCATAAATATAGTTGTACAAGGTGATATCTCTAGGCTCAACAATGTCTTTAATCTGCCCCAGCATGTTATTTATTGTTGATTTGGGGTAGCATCGGATGTGCTCTAGCCACGAAATTTGGTGGAGAGGTTGAGGCACATGAGATGTCCAATACCCAAAAAAGGTTTGGGCAGATTCTAAACAAATCAGGAGATATTAAAATAATTAATATTTTTAATGGAGTCCTTAAGTCTAAACTTAGGGAAAATAAAATATTAATGTGTATTAATATGAATTTGTGTTAGAATGGTCCAAAAGACGTGGATCAAGCCAGATCTAATCTTAGTCGTTGATTAAGGACTTAATCTCGGCCGTTGAGGTGTCAACAGGAAAAGTATAAGAGGAGGCTTGAGGGTCACTTGGAGAACACACCAGATGATCAGTGATTCTGTTCTCTAGAGCGGGGTTTACTAAGAGAGATAGAATCAGTGATCAGGAGAGAAGCTGAGAGGCATTGAGTACAGAGAAACAGAGAAGGCGGAGATTGTGTCGGGAGAGCAGTGCAGTAGCCAAGGAGGGTGACGCAGAGCCAGCAAGGGCTCACGTAGGGCCACGCAGAGGCAGCCAAGCGCTGCGCAGAGCACCAGAGGGGCCAGCGCAGCTGACGCAGAGGCTCCCAGAGCTGACGCAGGGCCAGCGTGAGACAAAGAGGGGCTCACGTAGTCCAGATTGGGCAGACGTTGGGGTTGCCGAGCAGTTTTGTGCTGAGGAGATGCCGGAAGGATTTTCCGGGGTTTCAGCCAAGAGATTTCTCTCAAACTGTGAGGTATAATTGCTAAGGAAATTCTTTGTTGGGTAGGCCAACTATGGCACGTAGATTGTACTATGTTATTGATTAATAAGAAAACCCTCAGATAGCTGCACCGGTTTTCCCCCATTGGGTTTTTCCGGGGACATTTGTCCAAAAATAATGGTGTCATGTGGTGTGTTTGTTCTCGTTTCTTTTAGTTGCTGATCTGTAATATGTTGAGCATGCATTGGTGTTTATTTTCAGTATTTACTTTGTAAATAACTTGTTAAAGAAAAATTAACAAGTAAGTAGGAATAAATCAGGAAAAATGCATGAAGGGTTTCTAAATTAAGTAAACTTAGAAACTTCAACATGGTATCAGAACGTGATTGCAGATCACAAGAGGACTAAAAGACATCAGCCGAGCGGAGCAATAGCAGCAGAAAACAGTTGTCCCGAGGTGACAGAAGTTGTTTCTAGCAGCGCAGAAGCCAAGGAAGTGTGACACAAAGCCAGCCAGAGCCACGTAGAACAAGTCGAGAACTACGCAGAGCCTTAGAGAGGCCAACGTTGCTGACGCAGAGAGCCAGAGGGTTGACGCAAGGCATCCCAGGGCTGACGCAAACCCATCCAGGGTGACGCAGAGGCAGCGTGAGGCAGAGAGGGGTTGATGCAGTTCACAGAGAGGCAGTTGCTGGGGTCTAGAAGGCTGTAGAAATTTTGCAAAATGGAGCTGGTGAGGTACTGTAGTCAGAACAGTACCCGACAAAGAAAGGCGAGAGGAGTTGTTACCGAGGGTTTCTAGTCGAGGAACCCGGATCAGCAATGCAGTTGCACAAGACGATCAGAGTAGGGGGCATCTCGACAAGTGGCAGAAGGATTTCCAGGAGGGAAATCAGGACTCAGAGGGAGTCCAGAAGAGAACTTCCAGACGGGAAGTAGAGACTCAGAGGAGTCGAACAGAGAACTTCTAGGAGGGAAGTAGAGGAGTGTCATGGCACTACACGGGGTAAGAAACCAAAGAGACTCGATGAAGCATCGAACTTCGCAGAGTGGAAGGCTAGAATCTTATCAGTGCTTGACAGGAATCGTGTCAAGAACTTCGCCTGGAAGGTTATAGCTATCCCAGTCGACCCCAATGATAACAACAAGTACGAAGAGGCGATGGCAAGGGCCAAGTGCATTATCCTTGACGGGGTCAAGGATCATGTGGTACCACATATAGCCGAGAAGGAAACGACAGTTGAGATGTGGGAGGCTCTCAAGAGCTTGTACCAACATACTTCTGTGCAAAGAAGAATGTTGCTCGAGAACCAAATGAGGTCGTATCAAATGAAGAAGGGTCAATCAATTAACACCTTCCTCGGAAGACTGAATGAGATTAGAGACTAGTTCACTGCTATAGGAGCGACACTGGATCAGGAGCTTATGGTGAGAACAACCCTGAATGTTGTCTCAAAAGATTGGGAAGTGTTTGTCCAAAGTATCATGGGCAGAGGGACTCTCCCACCATGGGATGAGATGTGGGCAGCTCTTCGCCAAGAAGAGATTAGACGGCAGTCGAAGACAGGTAGCAGCAGCAAAGGGATCATGGTCAAGTAGGAGGAGGAGGATGTGGCCCTAGCATCTGAGGGAAAGCAGGAGAAGCGGAAGAAGAAAGATCTCTCCAAGATCAAGTGCTTCCACTGTGAGGAGATGGGTCATTATGTGACCCAGTGCCAAGGAAGAAGAATAAGGGAGAGTCTTCCGAGACTAAGGCAGCGCCAGCAAGGGCAAAGAAGGAAGTAGAGACAGACGATGACTATGCCATGAGTGCACACGCACCACTTGAGCGGAAGTGGGGAGACATCGAGCTGTAGTTAGGCAGACTACAGGCGATGAGGGGCAGGATCCTCGAGGTACCCAGCCTCTTGGATTAGACCTTGCTATGGGAGCCTCGACAAGGAGTAGCAAGACTGCCTGAGTCAGGTAGAGATGGATGCGGATGGCGCAGCAGAGAGAGCTACAGTGTAGGAGTCCCGAGACAACACAGATCTAGCAGGTTGCAGCAGTGCGAGAGGCACAGGAGTGTTGCACCAGTGCAGGACGACACAGAGAGGTTTGCAACGGTGCGAGATGCAAGGAGCTGTTGCAGCAGCACAAAGGTCAGAGAGGGAGCACTTGTCAGCGACAAAGGGAGCTTCAGCATCAGTGGGTGTCTCTAGCCCAACAGGGAGGTCAGATTGGGAGATCAGTTACTTACTTCTCAGTAATTGAGTTGCAGTGCAGCAGTGGGCAGCATGATGCAACATGATGAAAGGAGGTGCAGTGCAGATGCAGTGTTGGGAGAAAGGACCAGCAACAACACGGATGCAGAGGGAGTTGTCGTATAGATGCAGCAGTGGAAGTGGCAGAACCATGGGTAGCAGTATAGGATGCAGTAGTGCAGAGGATGTTAGGTAGGAAGGCTTAGCATCAGCACAGGTACCAATGTCGGATGATCAGAGTAATACTCAGTGAGGAGTATTGTTAGAGCACAATCCTCTCTAAGAGGGAGTGTTGATTTGGGGTAGCATCAGATGTGCTCTAGCCACGAAATTTGGTGGAGAGATTGGGGCACATGAGATCTCCAATACCCAGAAAGGGTTTGGGCAGATTCTAAACAAATCAGGAGATATTAAAATAATTAATATTTTTAATGGAGTCCCTAAGTCTAAACTTAGGGAAAATAAAATATTAATGTGTATTAATATGAATCTGTGTTGGAATGGTCCAAAAGACATGGAATCAAGCCAGATCTAATCTTAGCCGTTGATTAATCACTTAATCTCGGCCATTGAGATGTCAACAGGAAAAGTATAAGAGGAGGCTTGAGGGTCGCTTGGAGAACACACCAGATGATTAGTCATTCTATTCTCTAGTGCGGGGTTTGCTAAGAGAGATAGAATCAGTGATTGAGAGAGTAGCTGAGGGGTATTAAGTACAGAGAAACAGAGAAGGCAGAGATTGTGTCGGGAGAGTAGCGCAGTAGCCAAGGAGGGTGACGCAGAACTAGCAAGGGCTCATGCAGGGCCACGCAGAGGCAGCCAAGTGCTGCGCAGAGCACCTAAAGGGCCAGTGTAGCTGACGCAGAGGCTCCTAAAGCTGACGCAGGCCAAGAAAGGCTGACGTGGGGCCAACGTGAGACAAAGAGGGGCTGACGCAGTCCAAATTGGGCAGATGTTGGGGTTGTAGGAGTAGTTTTGTGCTGGGGAGCTGCCAAAAGGATTTTCCAAGGTTTTAGCCAGGAAATTTCTCTCAAACTGTGAGGTATAGCTGCTAAGGAAATTCTTTGTTGGGTAGGCTAGTTACGGCACCGAGATTGTACTCTGATATTGCTTAATAAGAAAACCCTCAGATAGCTGCATCAGTTTTCCCGCATTGTGTTTTCCGGGAACATTGGTCCAAAAATAATGGTGTTATGTGGTGTGTTTGTTCTTGTTTCTTTTAGTTGTTGATCTGTAATATGTTGAGCATGCACTGGTGTTTATTTTTAGTATTTACTTTGTAAATAACTAGTTAAAGAAAAATTAACAAGTAGGTAGGAATAAATCAGGAAAAGTGCATGAAGGGTTTCTAAATTAAGTAAACTTAGAAACTTCAATATTTATTTGCTCATACACCTCCCCAATTATTGGCCAATCTGAATCTGCAAACTTGATCATGTAATAAATTGGTTTGGTGAATTGCAAAACATATTTAATCTGTGACCAAAATAACATGTCAAGAATAGTGTCATTGGCTACATTAGCTCCATCTCTATCAGTGTTAATTTCCTCCTATGATTCATAGGTCACCTTATTAGTTAAAGCTTGTCTCACCTTCAGTATCCGCCTAAAGGTGAGGTAATAACTTGAAAATCTTGTTTTTGCAAGTTTAAGCAACTACAACTTGGAATAAGTGCCATAAAAGTAGTTTACCCTTCTTTGTCCTGTGATAAATTTAATGAGTTGCTTCCCTCTCTTGTAAAGCTCATTAATCCATCCACATTCTTTATGCTTCACAATATCATGCATCAAAAGGTTCAATGTGTGCACCAAGCACCCAAACCAAACGATGTGTGGATGAGTATGCTCAATAAATTTTCCTGTTGCCTTACAATTTGTTGCATTATCAGTGATCACTTGAACCACATTATTAGGACCAACATCTCTAATTGATTGCAATAGGAGATCTGCAATGTTTTGAGAAGTTGCACTAACGGAGGAGGAGTCATGACATGTAATAAATACTGCAACACTAGCAGAAACACCAAGAACATTTATCAAATGTTGGTTTCTAATATTTGTCCACCCATCTGATACAATGGATACCCCACAATCCATCCACTCATTTGTAAAAAGTGTCAAAGCTCATTGAACCTTTGCTTCTTCTCTTTCTAATAACATTGTTCTAGCTTTCTCATAATTGGGGCTTTTGTATCCTTTTGGGCCTTCATTGATGGCCTTAATCATATCATGCCAATAGGGAGATCGTAGCACATTGAATGGTACACCACAAGCACATAGAAATCAGACTATCTTTCCATCCACATCATCCATGCCAGCAACATTAAGGAAATCCCCTATTGTTCTACCTCCAAAGGTTGCAGAAGTACTGTTGTAACTTTTTTCGACACCTTCAAAAGTTACAAATTTTTTTAAATCTGTCAATTTGTTCCCTAGCACAACTCTTAGGTATAAAGGTGCATATACTACTTCTTGGGTTTTTTTAATATTGAGTTCAATTTTTAAGTAAATTTAATTTTATAAAAAAATTAAAAAAATTTATTTTTTATAAAAAAAATTATTTAAGTATTAATTTTGTGTAAAATTATTGGGTTCATAACCCATCTCTAATTCAAACTCATGTTATATATGCCTTTGAAGTCTACAAACTAATCAAAGTGACAAATCCAAGGATCGAAGCCAAGTCCACCTAGCATGCAAGATGCCAAAGACAAGGGAAGAGCCCACGAGGGGTGTTGTGTAAGTACTACACGTTGATTAAAGGTCAAAGGGTTGGCATATATGAACATAAATGCATCTCTCTATTTGACATATGTGGGATATATATCCCATACCTACAAACTAACGACAAATACAATTGATAAAGACCTGCAGTTTTCGATGGTGGAGATGAGCACCTGAAAATCAACAACTCCAGTTCAATTACAGACCCACAGGTGTGTTCAAAGTTTAACTTGGAGGGGGGTCCCGCAATAGTGGTTTTACAGAAACAACATTTGTCAACATGAAAGCTCTAAATGATTGCGGCACCCCCAACATTAAAACCAATTACCACCTAGACCGTCTCCCGCAATCCGCCTATGGATTTCAGGGACAACGCAAAGGCTTTACTGCCAGGTAATTTCTGGGAAGAACATCGATGAATTCTCCTATCACCATCCCCAGTTCAATGCAGAAGTGAAGAATCATATCATTTATATGAAATCCCGTTGAAATCAAGGCCCAAAGAATGATATAATTCAATGAAGGATTTCATTTCTAGAACAGTGTCAGAGTCTAATCTCAGAAGCAGGATGGGAAGTTGGTTGGTCGAATTGCAGAATTTAAGGTACAGGCAATACATGGGGTGGCTAATTATGATTGGCTTGGTAGGTTAACTATGATCGCTCTGGATCTAATAATTTCAAAACAATGAATTCACCATTATCAAAATCAAAATCTACCCCAGAACTGCCAAACAATGATACAAAATTGCCCACCAAGAATGGAGAGAGGAGTTACCCCCAGATTGTCATATGTTTAGTAGGTGGAGCGAGAAGGTTTAAGCTTACAGCTTCTCTACTGAAATATGTACTGAATAGGTATAACAATACAAATGTTTTCCTGTACGCTCTCTTTAACAGGATTCACACAAATTCCATTTTCTCAAGAATACAAACAGTCTCCTGCAATCGCTTCCTGTATACTTTCAATCACAAGGCATTATAACACATATGAATGCTCTGCTCGGGCAGTAGTTCTGCACATACCTCTAAATATCATCCTAGTATTCGTTTTTAAATTGGGAGTGCCAAGAATCACAATTGTTGCAGTTCTAACCAACCTCAACATGGTGTTTCTCTTGGTTGGATACCTTTACTTCTCCAGAGTATACAAGAGAACTTGGAATGATTGGTCTGTTCATTCTTTCAAAGAATGGTGGCCTCTCCTGAAATTTAACTACTGCAATTACGCCTACTATGGGTTTGTGCGAATTAGGAAACTGTCCTTCGACGACAGGCTGTGGGGTCCTAAGGAGTAGTGCTAGGCCCATAATTGGGGCCATAATTAATCTGACATCATTTTATTTTTTGGAAACTCCTATGGCTCTGGCCCTGGTCTTCTGGTTGAAGATTTGCTTCAGGATTTTATGGTATTTCTTAACCATACTTCCATCCCTCAAAAGAGATGGAATGATTTCTTTGCGACAATCATGAGAGCTCTATTTAAAGCTAGCCTAATTACAATTTGGACAGATGTATGTCATATTTTGGAACAAATATATGTCATCCTTGTATTACAGAAGCTAAGGAGTTTGAGTCATAATCAGACTTTGATTCGATTGTAAAAGATTTTGCAACCATCGACAATATAGCACTTGTAAATGTTGAAGGAATTGGAATGGCTAGTGTTCTTGGTATAGTGAGCACAAATTTTAGTTCAGTCAAAGATGTTAGTGTGAATGTTATTATGATATCACCGACAAGTAGTGAGCAATCTGGATGCTTTACAGTGATACGAAAGGAAGTTGGTGTTGCTGTAGAGGCTTTAAATAAGAGGTTTGAAGAAGCTCAACTGTATGTTTGAAATAAGCTCCTTTCCATCTTCAATTGTCGCCTTCTGTCATCTCTTGAATGTATATTGTTTTGGTTGTAGAAGTCTTCTACACGCATCTACATATTTGATTGATTACGTATTCAGTATGAATACTTAATTACCTAATTTCTCTTATTTTCCTCCACCAAACTCTTTAAGCTATGTTTTCTGCCAGAATTAGATGTTGGCACTTTGATTAAGTTTCAGCAAGAGGACTTTATTTCTGAGCAGAGATTAGATAATCATCAACAACCACCTATAACAAATCATAGATATGGCCATTGTGCTTCAATGGTTGTTGTCTAGTGACAGTGGACAACGTTAAAAAAAGGCCTCGTAACACTTGAGGGAGCCCCCTCTGGTTCAAAGGCCAACTTGAACCTAAAGACTGGTTGACTTGGTTTCTCAACGTAGTTTCACAACCAAGAAATGCCTTCGACAAGCAAGTACAACAAGTACCTTGAGGAGATGAGCTACCAAATCTAGAGGTTGCACTTGATTCAGACAGAGTTTTTTGTTTCTTGTTTTTTTGTTGTGCAACCTTCTCTATTTGGATGTATTTTCTTCTTTGTTCAGTTGAAACGTTTGTGCAAATTTGTATCCCCACGACACCCTTTTTCTTATCACTGTCAATCACCCCATCAAGATGCCTCCTCACACAGGGATATGAACCACTATATGGATTTCCTCCATGACAACCATGAGGGCACAAAAACTTGTAGCTTCCACCACCTTTTCTCCCTTCAAATTTGGTCACATAGTTCCACAAGGGTGTCAATGCAGCTTTCCCCTCTAGTGTTTCAGTGTTCTCTTCAAGTTCATCCCCTTCCTCTTCAAACTCTTGCTCCTCATCATATATTGGGTCACTCATATGGGGACCATTATCCTCTTGTTCTTCTTCCCTTCTATTCCTACTCCCCGTTGCAATCATGAAAACCAAAAGTGGAATGATACATAGAAGCCAAAAGAACACCATCTTGGAATATGAATATAGGTGGTGGACAACCTGCAATGAAATGAGCAAAAAGAAAGAATGGGAAAGAGTATAAGAGGGAGGAAAAAATGCAAAAACAATGACAAAAAAATGAGGGGGTTTGGGGTTTGCACTTACCTCTTTAGCTCTTATAGATGGAAGCCCTTCTTTTCTCCTCCAAGCTCCTCCTCCTTCACTACTCCGGGCTCCTCCTTCTTCACTCCTCCAAGCTCTCCTCAAGTGTTTCCTCTCTTCTCTTCTCTTCTCCAAGCTCTCCAAAAATACAAGAGTGACAAAATGAGAGGAGAAATAGACTTTTAATCCCTTCATTCTTTTGCCTAACCCAAGTTAAACCCACCCCCAACCACAATTAAAGAAAAATAAATAAATAAAAAATGAAATTATGGGCCCACACAGCAGAACTGTCTGGCAGCCCAAGGAAGTGGTCGCGATTTGCTCGGAGTCTGCCCCGATCCGCAGCGGATCCACTGGGTGATCTGACCTCGGAACTGCATCTCAGGCATACAGAAACACGAATCGGGCCAGACAATTCCCACAAACCAGGAATCGTTTTTTCTAGCCCAATCCGCATTTTTAAATTTCTAGGATGCGGTTTTGGGGCCGAATCACCCAAGGATTCGTATGGTTTGTGAATCTGGATTTCAATCTAGGGGGGTTTCGTGGAACACTGGTTGCAAGTGAATGAAATAAAACCTAGATAACGAATCTTGGTATAAGCTTGGTGCATGATTGATTTGATTTGTTGGCATGATAAATTATGGTGAGGAAGACTTTGGATTAACTAATCTTGGTGCATAAATTTATTGCATTTCACGTGAGAAATTTATGATTTTACTTTATTTCCTTTCATGGTGGTTCTTTACATGGAGAATCAATGCATGTTAATGGTGCAATAACTTTGGGTGTGTGACTTTTGAACAATTTTTACATTCTCTGGATGATAAATAAGCCTCATTTTTGGTCTTGAGTGAATGACATTTGCACCTGTGCATGACTGCTCAATATTGATATATGGAACTTTGGTGATTTGTGTTAGGATATTCCGACACATAGGATATAGTTAAGTTCAACTTGGTCTAGTATAGAGTTAGGTTAGAGTTAGGTAAAGTGTGTTTCTTTACCGTTGTACATTTTGTAACTTACAATCCGACGGTCACGATATGTAGTGATCCGACGGTTCACTCTCACCTCGGTATTACCGACACTTGATCCGTGGCTTGACACCCGATTGGTCCATGAGTTCTATTTAAAGCGCATGGAGGGTCATTGTTCGGGTAATCCGTGCATGAGAGAAGCTTATGTAAATTTTCATTCTTTGATTAATAAATTGCCTGTAGTACCCACGTTGGGACAGGCCGTGGACTGTTTCCCTCCTTGCACTCTGAGGGTTTTAACCACGTCAAAAATACTGGTGTATTGATTTGAGATCTGGTTGTGAGCGGTGTCCTTTTGGTATTCTTTCTGTGGAACTTACCCTGTAAATTCCTACATGGTATCAGAGCTATTTGAGGGCCGCGTCCGTTGGTGATCCAAATCTGAAGCCGGTAGAACTGCATGCGGCTGTCGTTTCCTAGATCTGTTGTTTCTGACTGCTTTCGGGCCGAGAGGACTGCTCTGTTGCGTTCGGAGCATCTGTTCCAGTGAGGAACCCCTTTCGTTTCACGCGAAAAGGTTTCCGGTAGCCCTAGCTGCGTCATTTTTCAGATCGGGAGGTATACAGTGTTTTTTTTTGCAGTTTACTGTTATTTTCTCTCTGCTTATTTCGGTCTCAGTTTATTTAGCCTTTTTTTTTAACCGGATCTATACCTTTCATTTCTGCGTATGCTCTTTGCCCTGCGACTCTGTGCGATCTGGGCAAATCAGAAACAGAAAGGAAGGATTTTTCTCATGCGTATGCTCTTTTCCCTGCACCTTAGTGTGATCTCGGAAAATCAGAAACATTGAGAAAAATATTTAGTTTTTCGGCTAAAGCTAACTTTAGAGATTTTTTTTAATTTCTAGTTTTTTGGCTAAAGCTAACTTCGAGCCGTAAGGTTCGTTTTTCTTTGCATATTCGTGTTGGGTTTTGTGTTTTGTGTTTTGTAGGGAAAAAGAGCTTTCTCAAGGCAAGCACGCAAACCAAGGCCCCCCCCCCTCTCTCTCTCTCTCTCTCTCTCAAATTTTTTGTATAGATCAATTGGTTCAAAGCTATTTTAAGAGAGTAGAGGTCTTGGGTTCAAGTCTCCATTTTGTGGGGGCGGATTTTTTCATTCCCGCACATTCGCGCACTTTGCCGGCAACGTCAACAATTTTTTTTCAAAAAGCCATAACTTCTTCATCCGGAAGCCTTTTTCAGAGCCGTTTTTTTTAAAACCGCCTATTTTTTCGAGATCTATCCATTGGAACACTTACTTTCAGCATCTTCAGCTTCAGTTTTTAAAAAAAAATGGAAAGTCCATGCCAAGTCATTCTTGACAGCACTAACTACTTCCAATGGGTAGCCTACATGGGAGATTTACTTAGAAGTAAAGGTCTCTTCAGAATAGCCACAGACCAAGAGAAGAAACCAAAAGATGAAGACAAGGCGGCAAAATGGGAAAATAGACAAGATCAAGCACGTGGTTTGATAGGGATGTCTATTTCTCCTGATCTTAGATTCCACATTGCAGAACTTGAGACTCCTCATGAAGCATTAGAAAAACTTGCTAAAGTTTTTGGGATTAAAAATGAAATTAGAGCCCATCAACTTGAAAATGAGCTGCTTACTTTGGATCCTAATAATTTTTCTTGCATTGAAGATTTCTTGTCCAAATTCAAGACCCTTAGATATCTCTTGGAAGGTGTTAAAGTTAAGAAAGAAGATGGTAACCTTATTTATTCCATCCTTACTAAGTTGGGACCAGCCTACTCTGTATTTGTTTCCACTTTCCATTCTACAAGGGAAGCTTTCATTTGTCAAGGACAAGACTACAAGGCCCCTTCCTTTGACTCCTTTTGTGATTCCTTAATAAGAGAACAAGAAAAACTCTTACACCTTGGTCTTCTTAATCTTGGAAACTCTTCCACGAAAGCGTTAGCCGCCCAGCAGCAACCAAATTCAAAGAATCCTAAGAAGTCATATCCTCAAAAGAATGGTCCTAAACCATCTCAGCCTCAAAATGAAAGATCATTTCAGCAAAATGATAAGACCAATAAAAACAAATGGAAGAAGACTGATAGACATTGTAACTTTTGTAATCGAGATGGCCACTTAGAATCTAAATGCTTTAAGAAGATGGAAGCCTTGGAAGCCGCAATGAAGAAACATAACATCCATGTGGAGCCTACTTCAACTTCAACTTCCGGAATGGCACTTTCTGCATGTCATTGTCAATCATCTCAGTCTGGTTATGCATTAAATGTATCTTCTTCTTCTTCTCATTCTCATGAGTGGCTCATTGATTCTGGAGCCTCTTGTCACATGGCCAAAAACCAAGCCATGTTTTCTTCTTTAAATGATTGTAACACCAAAAATATATATATTGGTGATGATAGATCTCTTAATGTTGTAGGGACTGGAACTGTTCATCTAGACAATGGTCAGTTTAATGATGTATTATGTGTTCCAACCTTATCCTGCAACCTTCTATCTGTCTATCAGATAACTCATTCAGGTGAAGGTAAAATTGTTGAATTTTCACCTCATGATGTTGTAATCAAGGATCTAAAAGATCCTAAACAGATTCTAGCTACTGGTCTTGCTGATGATTCCAAAAGGTTGTATAAGTTTCACAACTTTGGGTCATCAAATCTTCCCTCAGTATTTGTTGCTCATAATGATGAAGTGAGCAAACTTTGGCATGAGCGATTTGGTCACTTAAACTATCGCTCCCTTCAGCATCTATGTAAAGAAAATATGATGGTGTTTGTTCCGGATGTGTACTCGGAAAACATCATCGGGACAGTTTTGACAAACGTGCCTCTTGGCACGCCTCAGCCCCTTTACAGCTTGTGCACAGTGATTTATGTGGTCCTCTTCCTGTTGCTTCATTCTCTGGCTGCAAGTACTTCTTAACTTTCATTGATGATTTCTCCAGACGCACTTGGGTATACTTCTTAAAACTCAAGAGCGAAGTATTTAACACTTTTTTGGCCTTCAAAGCCTTTGTTGAAAAACAATCTGGACATCAAATTCTTAAGCTAAGAACTGATAATGGTGGAGAATATGTTAAAAACACATTCATCAACTTTTGCACCGAAAATGGAATTCAAATGCAACATACTGTTCCATACACTCCACAACAAAATGGTGTAGCTGAAAGGAAAAATCGCACCTTAAAGGAAATGGCTAATTGTATGCTGCAATCTAAAGGACTCAGTCTTAGTTTTTGGGCCGAAGCAATTAATTGTGCAAATTATATAATCAATCGCACTCCTACTAAGGTTCTAGAGAATATCACTCCAGAAGAAGCTTGGAGTTCCATTAAACCAGATGTAAGTCACTTTCGTGTGTTTGGAAGTGAAGCATGGGCCCATATTCCAGATGAAAAGCATAAAGCTTTAGAACCTAAGAGTGAGAAATGTACTTTTGTTGGATATTCTGAAGATGTAAAAGGTTATAGACTTATTCCATTTAAGTCCAAAAATGTTATCATTAGAAGAGATGTAAAATTTGATGAAAATAAATCGGCCTGCGAGCCTAGTCCGGCGGATGTGCCACCTCTTCCTATCTCTTCTACTTTTGAAAACATTTCTTCTTCAGATGATGAAAGCGAGGATGATAATCCTCCCCCACCTTCTCAGGATCCTCAACTTCCAAGATGGGTCCGTGCTACTCGGGATGCAGCAGGTGATCTTGCCGGTGATCCTACAGATCAGCGACGTACACGTTCTCAGTTTGAAAGAGCCTCTTCTTTACTGGCTCAAGCTCCAGTAAATCATGATCCTGACACTTTTGCAGAAGCTTCAGGCCATCCACATTGGGAAGCAGCTATGAATGAAGAATATCATTCATTGATGACAAATGATACATGGGATCTTGTTCCTCTACCAAAGGGACGCAAACTTGTTAGATGTAAATGGGTTTACAGAACCAAGTATGGACCAGATGGGAAAGTTGATAAACATAAAGCTCGTCTCGTTGCTAAGGGCTTTTCACAGGTTGAAGGCATTGACTACACTGAAACCTTCTCCCCTGTTGCCAAAATGAACTCTATCCGCCTTGTTCTTTCCCTTGCTGCCTCTTTAAAATGGGAAGTCCATCAGATGGATGTTAAATCTGCCTTCTTGCATGGGGACTTGCAGGAAGAAATCTATATGGAACAACCCATTGGCTTCATACAAACAGACTCCAGCCTTGTTTGTCGACTTAAGAAATCCCTTTATGGCCTCAAGCAAGCTCCTCGGGCTTGGTATGCCAAAATGGATAGCTTTCTTTTAGAATCTGGCTTTTCTAGGTGTCATTCTGACAATACTGTCTACACCAAGAAAGTGGGCAACTCTCTTATCATCCTTGTTCTTTATGTTGATGATCTTATTCTTACTGGTAGTGATCCCAACCTTATAAACCATGTGAAGTCCAGCCTTAAAAAGAAATTTGAAATGACAGACTTAGGACACTTACACTATTTTCTCGGTCTTCAAGTCTTGCAATCCCAAGAGGGTATTTTCCTTTCCCAGTCCAAGTATGCTTGTGATATTCTTCGTCATTTTCACATGGAAGACTGTAAGCCAGCCCCTTCTCCCTTTCAGTCTGGAGTCAAACTTTCAGTCTCTTGTACTTCTCCTGAAGTTGATGCTACCTTATACCGTCAACTTGTCGGAAAACTCTTGTATTTAACCCATACTCGTCCTGATCTTTCCTTTGCTGTTGGCCTTGTTGCTCGTTTTATGCAAAACCCCCGTGAAAGTCATTGGAAAGCAGCTAAAAGAATACTTCGTTATGTTCGAGGTACAGTACAGTTTGGGATTCATTACAGTGCCAAAGCAGCTCCTCTGTTAGTTGGTTTCACTGATTCTGATTGGGCTGGTGACCCTGATGATCGGAAGTCTACTGCCGGTTATGTCTTCACTCTTGGTTCAGGACCTATTACATGGGCTTGTAAGAAACAGGCTGCCATTTCTCTTTCGTCAGCAGAAGCAGAGTATCGTGGTGCCGTGGAAGCTAGTAAGGAAGCCTTGTGGCTTCGTCAGATCCTATCAGAGTTTGGCTTTGAGCAGCAGCATCCAACCACACTTTGGTGTGATAATCAAAGTGCCATTCAGCTATGCAAAGATCCAGTCCAGCATCAGCGCAGCAAACACATTGAACTACACATGCACTTCATCAGAAAGCTCATTCATGACCATGTTCTTGAAGTGCAATATTGTCCAACAGATGATCAGGTTGCAGACATCTTCACAAAGGCTCTCACAGAGGCGAAGTTCACTAAACTTCGATATATGCTTGGAGTTCAGGAAGTTGTCACTAAGGGGGGATAGGCTCTAGTGCCTCCTTCCTTCTCCTATTGTGTCATATTTGTAAATCCTTCAATCCTATCCCAAGTTGTTCTTAAGGGGGGATGTTAGGATATTCCGACACATAGGATATAGTTAAGTTCAACTTGGTCTAGTATAGAGTTAGGTTAGAGTTAGGTAAAGTGTGTTTCTTTACCGTTGTACATTTTGTAACTTACAATCCGACGGTCACGATATGTAGTGATCCGACGGTTCACTCTCACCTCGGTATTACCGACACTTGATCCGTGGCTTGACACCCGATTGGTCCATGAGTTCTATTTAAAGCGCATGGAGGGTCATTGTTCGGGTAATCCGTGCATGAGAGAAGCTTATGTAAATTTTCATTCTTTGATTAATAAATTGCCTGTAGTACCCACGTTGGGACAGGCCGTGGACTGTTTCCCTCCTTGCACTCTGAGGGTTTTAACCACGTCAAAAATACTGGTGTATTGATTTGAGATCTGGTTGTGAGCGGTGTCCTTTTGGTATTCTTTCTGTGGAACTTACCCTGTAAATTCCTACAATTTGAAATTTAATGCAACCTTTGAGTACTCCTAAATTCTTGTGAAGGCTCCTAAAATGGCATGGCCGCAATAACATGTTTATATCACATTCGAATGATTCAAACATTTAGTCTCCCTTGATTTTTTTCTATTCACCCATACCAACGACAAGTTTGAAATTGGGATTTAAAAATAGGGAAACCCCTCTTAGGTTAGAATCTCTAGCTTAGAAGTGGGGTAGGATTGCCAAGGTGACAGTAGGAATTTTTTCTAGTTTGTGCCCATACTTCTTCCCTTTGATAAGATCAGCCTTTGCTTTAGGGAGAACTTGTGAGATAACAGGGACTATGAGTTCCTTCTTGATCCCTGCCTCCCTACATAATTCTTGAAATTTATTGGAGGTATACTCACCCCCATAATCAGATCATAGTACATTAATCTTCTTCCGAGACTAGTTCCCCAGAAGAGCTTTGAACTCTTGAAACCGATCAAAGATCTCACCCTTGGTGTTTAGGAAGTAGATCCGAGTCTTCTTGGAATTCTCATTTATGAATGTCACAAATTATACCTTGCGATTGATTTCATTGTCATAGGACCACATATATTTGAACGCACCAAGTCTAATATCCCCTTGAACTTGGTCTAACTGTGAGGAAAGGTTGCCTTGACATGCTTGTCAAGCGCACACCCTTTGCACACTCCCTCTTGCTCCAACCTGAACTTCAAAAAACTTGTAACCATAGTTTTAAAACCAGTTTGTTCTAACTCAGATTTGGCCTGGTAAACCAAGCCAAACCACTGCCCAGGTCGGCTCAGTCAAAAAAAATGTCTAGCATCTAGTTCGATAACAAATCGGTCGGCTCGACCAAGCCAGCTTAAACCGGCAAGCCTGGGCGTCGAGAAAAAAGGGCGGCAAGGCAGAGTTGAAGTTGAGTTATTTTTTTGGTTTATTTTCCCTAATACCTCTACCCCTCTCCCGAGCCCATAAAAGTGACCCAACCCGCTCACATTTCCTCACATCTATCTCATTGCATTTGTGTGAGCATTTGTGAGGAGTTTGTGAAGAGTTAGAGTTGGTTTTTGGAGTAGCAGTGAGGAGGTTCTTGGGCAATCATTGGAGCAGCGTTTTGGAGTAACATTGAGGAGGCTAGAGGTATTTATTTTTCACTTCTCAAGTCTGCCCTTGTTTTTTTTTTTTGCATATCTAGAAATTGAAAAGAGTAATTTTTCTAGAATAAATGAACATTAAGAGTTTTTTTTTTCTTTTCAATTTCAGACTTTTTTCCTTTCATTTCCAATTCCAAATTACAGAAAATGACTCCTAGAATGAAAGATGTTGCTTGGGCTTATGTTGAGATGATTGACAATCAAATGTATAGCACAAATTTTGTCATAAAAGAATTAAGGGAGGTGGAGGTGGCATTCATAGGCTGAAACAACACTTGGCTGGTATTAGAGGCCAAATTGTCCTATGTGCAGCACCAACAGAACAAATTGGGGAAATTAGGAAGGAGTTGCTAGAAAATTTTGAGAAGTTTGAGGAAGAAAAAGCTAGGAAAAAAGAAATAAAGGATGAAATAGGGAGGAAAAGGAGTCTAAAACACATGATGGCCGCCAACCCCAATTTTGATTATGAGGGCTCTTCATCTATCCCTTGCATTGATGCATCCAACCCCTTTCGTGATGTTCCTCCCTCTTTGGAGTCTATTCAAGAAAAGGGTAAGGGTAAAATAAGAAAGAAGAGTGATATCAAAAGTTATTTCACACCCTCCTCTCCCTCCGATAGTGCACATGGTCCTCAAGCTAATAGAGGTCAAATCCAACCTACTTTAGATGACCATTGGAAGAAAGAATTGAGAGAAACTGTCTGTGATTACATAGCTAGATGGTGGTATGATGATGGTATCCCTTTCAATGTTGCCCGTTCACTATATTATGAACCTATGTCTGATGCCATATTTGTTGGTGGTAAGGACTTCAAAGGCTCTACTATGCAGAATTAAGGGGATCTCTTTTGCAAAAAGAGGTTATGTCCATTGAGGAATATTTGAAAGATTTCAAAAGCTCATGGGTGAAAACAGGATGTACCATCATGTCAAATGGATGAACTGATCAAAGGAACCATACCATTATAAATTTTGTTATCTTTTGCCCCCAAGGAACCATGTTTCTAAAATCAATTGATGCATTGGATAAGGTGAAAGATGCACACTTGTTTCAGCTTTTGAATCAGGTTGTTGAAGAGATGGGGGTGGCTAATGTTGTTCAGATCATCACAGATAATGCCTCTAGCTATGTTCTTGCTGGTAAAATGTTAGTGGAAAAACACGAAATCATCTTTTGGACCCCATATGCTGCATATTGCATAGACCTAATACTTGAGGATGTTGGTAAAATAGATTGGATCAAGAACACTATAGAGCATGCCAAAAGCATAACAAAGTATATCTACAATCACTCATGGATTTTGAAACTGATGAGGAAAATGTTAAAAAAATGGTATGTTCTATGCTTAGAGCAATTTACTTCAATTTCTTCTTATTAGCCCAATGTCAATTCTCAGTATAGCAATCACATTAACATATAAGTAAAATGCTAATAGAACATAAATAAAATCGATAGAAGACAAGCCAAGACAAGAGACAAAAGATGTGGCGGCTAGCCAAGGACAAACCCCAATGCGGGGAAACCCTTTGATCAATTCTTATATATTCTTCAATAATTCAGCAGAGAGAGAGAGAGAGAGAGAGAGAGAGATAGTACAATATCACAAATCTGTGATTTTATATCAACAACAATACAACACTGATCAAAAAGGTCAAAGTTGGTCAAATAGCTCACAATTTGACCTCAAGTCAACCTTGAAGAATTCGATCTTCAACAACGAGCATAGGTAGCCCAGAACAGCCCTCGGCCAACAGTCAAACAACGATCAACAAAAGTCACAGCCTACGATCAACCCTGTCCAGTCAACATTGGTCAATGTTTGGTCAACGCTGGTCAACATATCACCCAAAACAGAAATGTGCAGTGAAGATCTGGTCAATGCAGGGTCAATGCACTACACAGCAGCTCAGTCAACAATCAGCAGTCCTGCACCTCGGTCAACGCAGACCTAAAATAGAAATACGTCCTCTTCCTTGCACGTGTGAGAGATCAGCTGCTCCTATGCTTGCCCAATCAGATTAGGAGAGAGAAGATGATGAGATGAGTGATGGTGAAATGAGACATGTCATCTCCTTCCTTTATATGCAATGTTGAGGTTTAGCTAGGGGTGTGCCACACACTTTAACTTGTTGGCCAACCTTGACAAATAGTTAAGAAATACAAATAAATTCATATCTCCATGAATACATGTCAGAATCGAATGATCGTTAGATCAATCCAACACCTTTCGACGAGAGGAATCCAAGAAAAATATCAGCTGCCATAAATAAGATGACCCACATGGAGTTTGGCCCTAGTTGCCAATTTTAACAGAAAAACATAGGGTGCAAGGATCTTGTTAGGCCTGCCATCACTAGATTTGCAACTCATTTTTTGACATTGCAATCTATGCTTTTCTAACATAGAAACTTGCAGAGAATGTTTTCTAGTGATGAATGGAATGGATGTCAATGGGCTCACAAACAAGATGGCAAAGATGTAAGAAAGAAGGTTAATGAAGACATATTTTGAGATTGTGAAAGTTGTGGAGCCACTAGTTAAGGTGTTGTGGTTGGTGGATGGGGAAAGATTGGCTATGGATTTCATTTATGAGGCTATGGATCAGAAAAAGAGCAAATAAAGGCAACATACAAGGATATAGTGGCTAAGTATGGGTTCACTTGGGAAATCATTAATCAAAGATGGAACAATCATTTTGGGTCCAAGGTATCATTATAAAGCCCTAATGGGAGAAGATTTGACTAGGGAGGTGAGAGATGGATTGATTGAGTGCCTTGAGTGCATGGTCCCTAATGAGAGTGAGCAGCTGGAGATACACCAACAAATCATTTGTTTCAGTAGAGCCACAGGTACCTTTGGCAAGAGCCTAGCAAGGATTGCAAGGAAAGCAGATGAGGCAGGTAAACAATTTCAATTTTCAAATTCTTATTTTGTTAAATTGTTTATAATTTGAAAGTTGGATATAATTTGTTGAACTAACTCATTTCATAACTATGTTTTTTGCAGCACAATGGTGGGAGGCATTTGGTAGCCAGTGTCCTCAATTGCAGAAGTTTGCAATCTGTATTTTGAGTCAAACTTGCAGTGCTTCTAGGTGTGAGCGCAATTGGTCTATCTTTTAGAGGATTCACACGAAGAAAGAAACTGTTTAGAACAAAATGGTTAAATTATCTAGTCTTCGTGCAATACAACCTCTGACTAAGACACAACCAATTGCTAAAAAAAGACCTGATACAAATCCCATTGTGTTGGAATATATTGATCCATCCTTAGATTGGGTAGTGAAAACTCAATTGGCAGAGTTTGACTCTGATGAGGGTATTGGTGTTGATTTTGATTTGGAGATGGATCCATTACAAATTGTTCAGTTAAATGTAGATCCACTAGTACCAGCCCCAAGTCCTCCTACTGCAAGCACTTCCTCTACTCAGCCACGAGGCAGGCGCATAACTCGTCTATCTCAACATGCAGCTAGTGCTACTACTTCTACAACTGCAGTTGGAGATCTTGATGAAAAGGAGGAGCCATGAGTTTCCCCGTCTGACCCCGATTCATAGTCTAAGCCATATATGTTGCCTTGTCTAGTTGTAGTGACTAGTGATGTTTTGTTGTAGAGGCCATTTACAGCCTCCTTGGTTATGTGTTTTTGTTCTGATCTCTATATATTGCATGTATTGGACAATGCACTGGGTACCATTTTGATATAATAGATATATTCATGAGCATACTTTAATCATATGTTGTCTTCTCTCCATATTATAATGCTTTGAGTTTGGAAAGATGAATGAAAATCTTTAAAAATATGTTTTTTCATAAAAAAGAAAATATTTAGTGTATTTTTTACAAAGATTGAGTTATTGAAATCAACTAGGCTGAGTCGATACCGAGTCAGAGATGACCCTCGATCGGTTCCGAATCCAAGTTTGAGTTTTAAAACTATGCTTGTAACCATCCTTTGTATCCTAGGAAGAGCCTTGTAGTGTAGGACCGTAGGTGTTTCATCCTCCTATGCCAAAGCTCACTTTGGCTATTAGTTTCATGTGCAGTAGCCTTCACCGGGGTCCTCTCAACAGATATAGGTTGTTCTCCTACTCCTAATTACTCGCATGTTGCTAGGACCAGATTCTTTTGGCCCAACAACTACTCCTCCTAGCATGAAGCTAACCTTTATTCCTTTGTCCTCCATGGTTGAAAATGATAGGAGACTCATTTCAAACCACAATACAAACATCACTTGGTTCACCTCCATTATACTCCCCGAGTCCGTCTAAAATTCAATGTTCCCAATGCCCTCTATTGCATACTTAGTGTTGTCTCCAAGCTCCATATGTAGTTCTCTAGGCTCTTTGGCCATGTTGGTGAAAATATCTCGAAATCTGACGAGATTTTCCACTATCTACAAACCACACCCTTTTCATTACGGTGCCAGAAAGGCATGACACGAAGGAAAAGTTTGTGAAAATTCCTTAAACCAGAATCCCTACTGCAGCAACTGATGATATTTCTCCTACTTGTTAGATTTACATGAACAAGTTATTTGCAGTTTCCTACGGAAAACATGGAAATACATACACTGGAGCCTACACCATTTAAAATAATATGCCAAAACAAGAAACTGAACAGTAGAGAGATACAACACAAATGACACAGTTGTTTTTGGACAAATGTCCACAGAAAAACCCAATGTAGGAAATGCAGTGTAGCAGATCTGAGGGTTTTATTATTAAGAAGAAGTTATTTCTGAATACAAACTCTGGATTCCTTGCTGGCAGTCCAGTACAGGTAATATCACTCGGCAGAAGAAATTAGTGAGATTACCTCACTCTACACTGCAAGTTCCGGTTGATCTGGCAGCTAAACCAACGAGTTCCCGACTACTTCTGTGCCGCCCCTACGCAGTCACTGCGTGGGCCTGCGTCACAATCTCTAAGGCCCTATGTCACCTCTTTGCTGGATCGATTTGCTCTCAGGCACTGACTTCAGCCCTCCCAGCTCAGAATGTCAAACCCCCAACAAATCTCGAACTTCTGCGTGAAGGTTGTGTGTGTTAGTTTTTGGTAGCATTGGAAGTGTCCTAGCCTTGAAAATTGGTGGAGAGGATAAGGCGCATGAGTTCTAAAGGACCCATAAATCGTTTGGTGAAATTTCACCTGGATTATATTTTATTAAAATAATTAATATTTTTAATGGGGTTCCTAAGCCTAAACTTAGGAAAATTTAAATATTAATGGGTATTAATCGAAATATGGGTGAGAATGATCTACAAGGCGGATCAAGTCAAGCTTTAATCTTAGTCATTGATTAGAGACTTAATCTCAGCCATTGAAGTCTCAACAAGAAAAATATAAGGAGGCTTGGGGTTCAGTTAGAAACACACACAGAGATTCAGGAAATCGATTTTCTGAGGTGAGAAGTTCTTAGGAGGAAAATCGATTGGGGAGATCTTGCAGCAGAGGGGCAGTGAGATTCCAGGAGGACTTTCCGAAGAATACAAGGCAGAGAAAGGACAGAAGACGTCTAGAGGAGGGCTGACACTAGCCTATGCAGTGTTGACGCAAAGGCAGCGCAGCCAGTGAGGGGAAGTCGAATTTTTGCAGAGGGAATTCGCAGTTCAAGTGTAGGAATTTACAGGGTAAGTTCCTTAGATAGAACACCAAAGGACACCGCTCACAAATAGATCACAGATTAGTACACTAGTATTCTTGACGTGGTTAAAACCCTCAATAGGGAAAGTCCACGGCCTGAGCCAACTCGGCCACTTCAGGCAATTTATTAATGTAAAAAGAATAAAATTTACGTAAGCTTCTCTCATGAACGGTCACCTTACAAATGACCCTCCATGCTCTTTAAATAGACATCATGGACCAATCGGGTGTTAAGCCACGGATCAAGTGTCGGTAATACCGAGGAGAGAATGCACCAACGGATCACTTCATGTCTAGAACATATCGTGACCGTCGAATTGTAAGTTACAAAAATTAAATAGTAAAGAAACACACTTTACCTAACCATACACTAGACAAAGTTATACTTAACTATTTGCTATGTGTCAGAATATCCTAACATCCCCCCTTAAGAACAACTTGGGATAGGATCAATGTTACTTGGGAGCGGGAGCGAATGCGAAAACAGGTGCGGGAGCGACATTTTCAGAAGCTCCTGGTTTGGGAGCGAATCCCAGAGCAATTTTTTAAAATATATATATATATATATATATATATATATATATATATATATTATATTTTTAATTTTTGATACAGATATGTCAACAAAAACATGTAGAATGATGAATTAGATATAAAAAACATAAGAAAACATAGATTGATCATTGAACCATATCACATCAATCATTTAGAAGTTATAATCTTCATCAACCATGTCCACAAGTTAGTAACATACATATTACAACTGCAACATATTGAGTCTCGTGAATCATGATTCATCAAATTCAATCTTAAAGTTTCAACTTCAAGCTTTCAAAATTGAAAATTCAATATATAACATTTATCATCATTGATCACCAAAGTTGTACTTGTAAGCTAAGTTTAACCATTACAAGAAATAATATCTTAGATATTTCTAAGTTCTAACTTCTAATTGTTAACATGAAATGAAATGTTATAAAATGAAACATGAATAATGAAATGAAATGAAACAACTTTAGTCTTTCACGAAGCATCATATTCACAATTCACAATCATTACCAATGATTTATAATTGCCAACTTCAAACTTTAAATTTTCATTGTCACAGTCATATATTGTTTACAAAAAAGATCATTATGATATGAAAGAGTCAAGAGTCAAGAGTCAAGGACTCAAGACTCAACAGTTATGAAAACTAATAGAAACTAGAAAAGACAAGTAAACTGTAAATCTACATGTGGCCCTTGCCACGAGAGTCTCCAGGAGTATAAGCAGGTCATGGTGGTCTTTTAGGAATCTCCCGCACAGACCGACGACCAGAACTAGAAGGCACATGCCCTCCACGTGAGGGTGTAGATGGAGGTGGCGATAGCAAAGGAACAAGACTCGGAACTCGAGCACTGCTACTGGATGGTGGAGGTGGCATGGCTGCTGCAGCTGCTTCATCTTCATCCCTTATAAGTTCCTCTTCCAGTTCTTCAAGATGTATAGTGCCATCCTCCAAATTGTCTTCCTCTGGGTGGTTGTCCCAAATTTTATATGTGGGATCCTCATAAGCCCGATCACAGTAATGACTCAACAACCTCAAGTTGTAGTGCACATAAACCAAGCTTTCTGCCCGATTTTCATTGAGTCTGTTTCTTTTCACATTATGTATGAAGCTGTAGGTGCTCCAACACCTCTCTGCAGAAAAAGTATTTACAACCTGTGATAGAATTTTTTTTCCAATTTTGGCAAAAGTCCCTGGCCGCCATATGTTTCCCACCATGTGAGAGAACCAAATCTGTCTCTGTCTTCCATTGCATGGAAGTTACCAAACAAACTAGTGCCACTGAAGTATTTGTCTATTTCAAGGCGCACAGCTACACATTCCTCCCTGTCAGGTATCAACTTTTGTAATGCTTGCAAATATCCGCTAGTTACCTCTGCATCTAAATGGGGTTTGGTCCTAATCCCACCCCCTAGTGCAGGTTGGCCCAACCAAGATGTAGAGTAGTATTTTGGCGTAAGGATATACGCCAAGCAATGTAGTGGAAGATTAAGTTTATTCCACCGTACACACACACAATCGTGAATCAGTTTGTACAAGTCGGGATCTCTGTTATGAACAGTATCTTTTATTTGTCCCAACATGGTATCCATCTGCTCATACACCTTGCCAATCACTGGTTTATCTGTATCTACAAACCGAATCATGTGATAAATGGGCTTGGTGAAATCCAATACTTGCCTCACACTTGTCCAAAACTGACCATCAAGAGTGGCCTCCTCCACCAATTCAAAACCTTGCCTGTCAGCTGCATTTGTAGCTATTTCCTTTAATACCCGCCAATGTGGACTTGATACCATGCTAGCCAATGACTCTCTTACCTTCAAAAGGCGCCTGAAGGTGAGGTAATAGCTACCAAATCTGTTCTTCGCAATCTTCAACAACTCCAATCTTGAGTGACTGCGGAAAAGGCCATGGGTATTGCTATGATTTGTAATAAATTTTATCATTTGTTTGCCTTTGTTGTACAAATCACCAATCCATTTGTATTGTGCATTTTTGTTCTTGACAACATCATGCATCAAAAGGTTCAATGTGTGAACCAAACATCTAGACCAAAATATGTTGGGGTATTTATCCTCAATAATTGCTTCCGCTGTCTTAGAATTAGGGGCATTATCAGTGATGACTTGGATGACATTGTATGGCCCAATACAGTCAATTGTTTCAAGTAATGCTTCTGCAATGTTGATGGTGGTCTTGAACTTGTCTGAGTAATCATATGCAATTAGAAAGATGGCACCACTAACAGACACAACAAGAACACTTATCAATGGCTTGCCTTTTACATTTGTCCATCCATCAGATACAATGGACACCCCATGGTCAATCCAAGAACTTGTCATTCTATTCAAAGAATGTGATATTTTTGCTTTTTCATGATCAAGTCCAACGATTCTTGCCTTGTCATACCCAGGGCTTTTGTATCCTTTAGGGGTATCATTTATGGCAGAAACCATTTCGTGCCAATAAGGTGAGCGAAGAACATTGAATGGTATCCCACATGCATAGAAAAAACCTGTAAACCTTTGAATCCACATCATTCCTACACCCCTCATCAAGGAAATCTGATATGATTCTACGCCTTAAAGCTGGTGACCCTGTGCCTCCATATCCACTGCCTCGGGAGGATGCTGAAGGAGTTCTTTGTGCTTGTGATTGTGAGTTTGGTTCAAAGAAACCCCTTGATTTTTTAGATTTGTATTGGGCTTTCTCCTCTTCCCTTATGTATTTGGCTCTATCTGCTGCTGACACAATTGCACAAGTTTTGATTCTTATTTGTTTATCTCCATCCCATGGCCTTTTCCCGTAGAGGTGTTTTCTGGCACGGGTGTATGAACCTGTGTAATTATTGTTGCAATGGGGGCAATGAAATTTAGTGGTTCCACCCCCTTCCCTGCTTCAGGCATGTTAACATATTTCCACAATGGGGTTTGGTCTTGTTTAGTTTTTTGAGAGTCATGTTCACCCTCCTCCAGCTCCTCCTCATCGGGGTTTTCATCAAATCCACTTTCTCCAGCTTCGTCATCCCCCTCTTCAATTTGCCCCTCCGTTTCCTACTCTCCAGCACCATAATAACCAGAAAAGGGACCAAGAAGAGGAAAATGCCAAGAAATATAGCCAGGTCCATGATGTTTGATATTTGTAGGCTTTTGAATCTGCAAAATTTAATGGGAATGGGAATGGGAATATGAATGAGAAAATTAATTTAATTTATTTAGATTAATTAATTTAATTTATTAATTTTATTTAGATTCATGATTTTTTTACTAAATAAATTAAACTAAACTAAATTAAACTAACTAAACTATACTAAATTACTACCTAACTAAGGTTTAAAATACTAAATTACTAAGTTACTAACGTAACTAACCTCTTTGCAGGTTGCTCCTCGGCGCTTGCTCCTCACCTCTTTGCTCAATCTCCTTCGCTCTCCAGCTTCTCCTCAACTCATTCAAGTGACAATGAATTTTTTTTCCCCCAAGTCGTTTTAAAACTAATTTTTTTTTTAAATGAAATTTTTTTCGCGTCCGCGGATTTCTTTTCGCACGAATCGCTTCGGGCGTCGCGCGCATCACTCCCAGAGCGAAAATTAAATGCTCGGGAGCGATCGCTCTCGAGATGTAATTTTCGCTCCGGGAGCGACGAGAGCGACGCTCCTGAACTCGCTCCCGATTTTGGCAAGGAGTGTAATTTTTTTTTATCGGGAGCGCGCACCGACCCGCTCCCGAGCCACTCCCGCCCTGAGCGTGGATTAGGAGCGGGTTCAAAGTGGCGGGGAGCGCTCCCCCGCAACTCTGGATAGGATTGAAGGATGTACAAAGATGACACAATAGGAGAAGGAAGGAGGCATTAGAGCTTATCCCCCCTTAGTGACAACTTCCTGAACTCCAACCATAAATTGAAGTTTAGTAAACTTCGCCTCTGTGAGAGCCTTTGTAAAGATGTCTGCAACTTGATCATTGGTTGAACAATATTGCACTTCAAGAACATGGTCATGAATGAGCTTTCTGATGAAGTGCATGTGTAGTTCAATGTGTTTGTTGCGTTGATGTTGGACTGGATCTTTGCATAGTTGAATGGCACTTTGATTATCACACCAAAGTGTAGTCAAATGCTGCTGTTGAAAACCAAACTCTGACAGGATCTAACGAAGCCACATGGCTTCCTTACTAGCTTCTACGGCGCCACAATGATTTGCTTCTACTGAAGAATGAGAAATGGCACTTTGTTTCTTGCAAGCCCATGTAATAGGTCCAGAAACAAGAGTGAAGACATAACCTACAGTAGACTTCCGATCATCAGGGTCACCAACCCAATCAAAATCAAGGAAACCAACCAATAAAGGAGATGCTTCTACACTGTAATGAATCCCAAACTAAACTGTACCTCAAACATAACGAAGTATTCTTTCAGTTGCTTTCCAATGACTTTCATGTGGGTTTTGCATAAACCGAGCAATAAGGCCAACAACAAAGGAAAGGTCACGACGGGTTTTGGGTCAGATACAAAAGTTTTCCAACGAGTTGACGGTATAAGGTAGCATAAACTTCAGGGGAAGTACAAGTGACTGAGAGTTTGGTTCCAGACTGAAAGGGAGAAGGGGCTGGCTTACAATCTTCCATGTAAGAGTGGCGTAGAAGATCACAGGCATACTTGGACTGGTAAAGGGAAATACCTTCTTTGGATTGCAAGACTTGAAGTCCAAGAAAATAATGCAAGTGTCCTAAGTCTATCATTTCAAACTGCTTTTTAAGGCTAGATTTCAAATGGTTTATAAGGTTGGGATCACTACCAGTAGGGATAAGATCATCAACATAAAGAACAAGAATGATAAGAGACTTACCCACTTTCTTGGTGTAGACAGTATTGTCAGAATGACACCTAGAAAAGCCAGTATCTAAAAGAAAGCTATCCATTTTGGCATACCAAGCCCGAGGGGCTTGCTTGAGACCATAAAGGGATTTCTTAAGCCGACATACAAGGTTGGAGTCTGTTTGTATAAATCCAGGAGGTTTTTCCATATATATTTTTTCATGCATGTCCCCATGCAAGAAGGCGAATTTGACATCCATCTGATGGACTTCCCATTTGAAAGAGGCAGCAAGGCGGATGGAGTTCATTTTGGCAACAGGGGAGAAGGTTTCAGTATAGTCAACTGTCAATGCCTTCAACTTGTGACAAACCCTTAGCAACAAGACAAGCTTTATGTTTATCAATTTTTCCATCTGGTCCAAACTTGGTTCTGTAAACCCATTTGCATCTAACAAGTTTCCGTCCCTTTGGAAGAGGAACAATGTCCCATGTATCATTTTCCAATAGTGAATGATATTCTTCATTCATAGTTGCGTCCCAATCTGGATGGCTTGAAGTTTCTACAAAGGTGTCAGGATCATAATTCGCTGAAGCTTGAGCCAATAAAGAAGAGGCTCTATCAAACTAAGAACGTGTATGACGTTGATCTGTAGGATCACCTGCAAGAGCACCTACTACATCCTAAGTAACGCTGACCTATTTTTGAAGCTAAGGAGATAAAGATGTTGAAACTAAGTGTTCCAATGGAAAGATCTCGAAAAATTAGGTTGATTAAAAAAAACGGCTTCTGGATGAAGAAGTTATGGCTTCTTGAAGAAAAATTGTTGTAGATGCCGACGAACTACGTGAATGTTGGGAAGTGAATGATAATGTTATATTTAACCTCCCCCCCCCCTCCAAACTTAATCTAATTAGCTCACTTTTTAAAAAATATTACTTTATGTGATCCACTTTTATAAATAAGTGAAAGTCACTTTTACAATGGTACTTTATATACTATCGACTAAATTGTAACTTAAATAAAAGATAAAGTGACTTCGTAATTATAAGTGACTCACTTTTTATAATGGGTGAAAACACTTCGACATAAAGTAACTTTAAAACATAAGTTACATGTGTTTTTTGAAAAAGTAAATCTAACAAAAAGAAAGACTTGAACCCAAGACCTCTATTCTCGTAAAGTAACTTTGGACCAAGTGAGCTAGTTTAAAAGGTTAGTAATTTTTGGAAAGGAAGAAGGGCTTTTTTTTTCTCACTAAAGCTTTGGAGTGCGTGCGTACTTGAAAAACATTTTTTTCCTGACAAAACAAAAAAAACCACACAACCCAAAACGAACATGCAAAAGAAATTCAAGCCTTAACCGCTTAAAGTTAGAATTGGCCAGAAACTAAATATTTTCGTCGATGTTTCTGATTTTCTAAGATCAAACTAAGATGCTGCGGAAAAGAGCATACGCATGAGAAAAATCCTTTCTTTATGTTTTTGGTTTGTCGAGATCGCACGAGTTGTGGGGCAAAGAGCATACGCAGAAATGAAAGGTATAGATCCGATAATAAAAAAAATTATATAGGACTATAAATCGAAATTAACAGAGAGAGAAATAACTGTAACTGCAAATAAACACTGTATACCTCCAGATCTTAAAAATGACATAGCTAGGGCTACCAGAAACATTTTCACGTGAAACGAAAGGGGTTCCTCATTGGAACAAATGCTCCTAACACAATAAAGTAGTCATTTCGACCCGAAAGCAGTCAGAAATAGTAGATCTAGGAAACGAGAGTCGGATGCAGTTGTACCGCTTCGGATTTGGATCACCAACGGATATGGCCCTTGAATACCTTTGATACCATGTAGGAATTTACAAGTAATTTCCTTAGATAGAACACTAAAGGACACTGCTCACAAACAGATCACAGATCAGTACACCAACATTCTTGACGTGGTTAAAACCCTCAAACAGGGAAAGAGTCCACAGCCTGAGCCAACGCGGCCACTTCAGGTAATTTATTAATGTAAAAGAAATAAAGTTTACATAAGCTTCTCTCATGAATGGTCACCTTACAAATGACTCTCCATGCTCTTTAAATAGAGATCATGGACCAATCGGGTGTTAAGCCACGGATCAAATGTCGGTAATACCAAGGAGAGAATGAACCGTCGGATCACTTCATGTCTAGAACATATCGTGACCATCAGATTGTAAGTTACAAAAAATAGATAGTAAAGAAACACACTTTACCTAACCATACACTAGACCAAGTTATACTTAACTATTTGCTATGTGTTGGAATATCCTAACATCCCCCCTTAAGAACAACTTGGGATAGGATTGAAGGATGTACAAAGATGACGCAATAGGGGAAGGAAGGAGACATTAGAGCCTATCCTCCCTTAGTGACAACACCTGAACTCCAACCATAAATCAAAGTTTAGTAAACTTCGCCTCTGTGAGAGCCTTTGTAAAGATATCTGCAACTTGATCATCGGTTGAACAATATTTCACTTCAAGAACATGGTCATGAATGAGCTTTCTAATGAAGTGCATGTGTAGTTCGATGTGTTTGTTGCGCTGATGTTGGACTGGATCTTTGCATAGTTGAATGGCACTTTGATTATCACACCAAAGTGTAGTCGAATACTGCTGCTGAAAACCAAACTCTGACAGGATCTGACAAAGCCACAGGGCTTCCTTACTAGCTTCTACGGCGCCCCGATGCTTTGCTTCTGCTGAAGAAAGAGAAATGGCACTTTGTTTCTTGCAAGCCCATGTAATAGGTCCAAAACCAAGAGTAAAGACATAACCTGCAGTAGACTTCCGATCATCAGGGTCACCAGCCCAATCGAAATCAGTGAAACCAACCAATAGAGGAGATGCTTCTACACTGTAATGAATCCCAAACTGAACTGTACCTCTAACATAACAATGTATTATTTTAGTTGCTTTCCAATGACTTTCTTGTGGGTTTTGCATAAATCGAGCAATAAGGCCAACATCAAAGGAAAGGTCACGACCGGTATGTGTCAGATACAAAATTTTTCCAACGAGTTGATGGTATAAGGTAGCATCAACTTCAGGGGAAGTACAAGTGGCTGAAAGTTTGGCTCCAGACTGAAAGGGATAAGGGGTTGGCTTAATGTCTTCCATGTGAAAGTGACATAGAAGATCACAAGCATACTTGGACTGGGAAAGGGAAATACCTTCTTTGGATTGCAAGACTTGAAGTCCAAGAAAATAATGCAAGTGTCCTAAGTCTATCATTTCAAACTGCTTTTTAAGGCTAGATTTCACATTGTTTATAAGGTTGGGATCACTAGCAGTAAGGATAAGATCATCAACATAAAGAACAAGAATGATAAGAGACTTACCCACTTTCTTGGTGTAGACAGTATTTTCATAATGACACCTAGAAAAGCCAGTATCTAAAAGAAAGCTATCCATTTTGGCATACCAAGCCCGAGAGGCTTGCTTGAGACCATAAAGGGATTTCTTAAGCCGACATACAAGGCTGGAGTCTGATTGTATAAAGCCAGGAGGTTGTTCCATATAGATTTCTTCACGCATGTCCCCATGCAAAAAGGCGGATTTAACATACATCTGATGGACTTCCCGTTTGAAAGAGGCGGCAATGGAAAGAACAAGGCAGATAGAGTTCATTTTGGCAACAAGGGAGAAGGTTTCAATATAGTCAATGCCTTCAACTTGTGAAAAACCCTTAGCAACAAGACGAGCTTTATGTTTATTAATTTTTCCATCTGGTCCAAACTTGGTTCTGTAAACCCATTTGCATCTAACAAGTTTTCGACTCTTTGCAAGAGGAACAAGGTCCCATGTATCATTTGCCAATAGTGAACGATATTATTCATTCATAGTTGCGTCCCAATCTGGATGGCATGAAGCTTCTGTAAAGGTGTCAGGATCATAATTCGATGAAGCTTGAGCCAATAAGTAAGAGTCTTTATCAAACTAAGACGTGTACGACGTTGATCTGTAGGATCACCTGCAAGAGCACCTACTACATCCTGAATAACACAGACCCATTTTGGAATCTGGGGAGCTAAAGATGTTGAAACTAAGTGTTCCAATGGAAATATCTCGAAAAATTAGGCCGATTAAAAAAAATGGCTCCGAAAACAGCTTCTGGATGAAGAAGTTATGGTTTTTTGAAGAAAAGTTGTTGAAGATGCCGACGAACTATGTGAATGTTGGGAAGTGAATGATAATGTTATATTTAACCCCCCCACCCTTCCAAACTTAATCTGATTAGCTCACTTTTTAAAAAAGATTACTTTATGTGACCCACTTTTATAAATAAGTGAAAGTCACTTTTACAATGGTACTTTATGAACTACGCACTAAATTTTAACTTAAATAAAAGATAATGTGACTTCAGAATTATAAGTGACTCACTTTTTATAATGGGTGAGAACACTTCTACATAAAGTAACTTTAAAACATAAGTTACATGTGCTTTTTGAAAATGTAACTTAACAAAAAGAAAGACTTGAACCCAAAACCTCTATTCTCATAAACTTTGGAGCAAGTGAGCTAGTTTAAAAAGTTAGTATTTTTTGGAAAGGAGGAAGTGCTTTTTTTTTTGGCTCACTGAAGCTTTGGAGTGCATGCTTACTTGAAAAACATTTTTTGCCTGACAAAACAAAAAAAACCACAGAACCCAAAACGAGCATGCAAAAGAAATCCAAGCCTTAACGGCTTAAAATTAGAATTGGCCGGAAACTAAATATTTTCCTCAATGTTTTTGATTTTCTGAGATCAAACTAAGACGCAGCGAAAAAGAGCATACGCATGAGAAAAATCCTTTCTTTCTGTTTCTAGTTTGTTGAGATCGCACAGAGTCGTGGGGCGAAGAGCATACGCAGAAATAAAAGGTATAGATCCAACAATAAAAAAAATTATAGAGGACTATAAACTGAAATAAACAAAGAGATAGATAACTGTAACTGCAAATAAAGACTGTATACCTCTAGATCTTAAAAATGACGTAGCTAGTGCTACCAGAAACCTTTTCGTGTGAAATGAAAGGGGTTCCTCACTGGAATAGATGCTCCTAACACAATAGAGTAGTCCTCTCAGTGCAAGTAGTCAGAAACAATAGATCTAGGAAACGACAGCCGAATGCAGTTGTACCGGCTTCAGATTTGGATCACCAATGGTTGCGGCTCTCGAATAGCTCTGATACCATGTAGGCATTTAGAGGGTAAGCTCCTTAGATAAAACACCAAAGGACACCGCTCACAAACAGATCACAAATCAGTGCACCAGTATTCTTGACGTGGTTAAATCTCTCAAAGAGGGAAACAGTGCACGGCCTAAGCCAACGCGGCCACTTCAGGCAGTTTATTAATGTAAAATAAATAAAATTTGCATAAGCTTCTCTCATAAACTATCACCTTACAAATGACCCTCCATGCTCTCTAAATAGAGATCATGGACCAATCGGGTGTTAAGCCATGGATCAAGTGTCGGTAATACCGAGGAGAGAATGAACCATCAGAGCACTTCATGCCTAGAACATATCGTGACTGTCGGATTGTAAGTTACAAAAAGTACATAGTAAAGAAACACACTTTACCTAACTATACACTAGACCAAATTATACTTAACTATTTCCTATGTGTCGGAATATCCTAACGTCAAGTGCCGGAAGCCAAGGTGTGAGACTGGAGGCAAGGAAGTCGAATTCTCAGCCAGTAGGAGATCCAGAGCAGAAGGGCAGCGTAATACCCAGGAGGGGTGACACAAAAGCTACCTAGGGTGACGCAGTTTGACGCAGAGGTCATTAGAAGTTGACACAGAGCCTCCTAGAGCTGAGGATCAGTGACTGATTCTCCAGTGGCAGGGTGAGATTATTTCACCAGTATTTTGTCCAGTATTTTCTCTGTAAAGGATTGATAGTTGACCATCCTAGATTTGTATTTAGAATGTTCTCCTACATAATAATAAACCCTCAGAGCTACTGCACCGGTTTTTCTGCATCGGGTTTTTCTAGGAACTACTTTGTCCAAAAATAATTATGTCCTATGTATCTTGTTCTTTCCTCAATTTTCTATTTCATGAAATCAAATATTTAAAGTAGTGTAGGTTGCAAAAGTAATTTGCTTCGGTATTCAGAAGAATAACTTGATGAATGTAATTAAAATCAAGTAGGTGAAGTAGATTCAGATTTGCTGCAGTAGGGGTTCCTTAAGGATTAGGAATTTTCACACTGCGCTGCTCTGCGCGAGCCCTTCCTAGCTCTGCATCACCCTCTCTGGGCACTGCGCTGCCTTCCCTGCATGTTTCTCTACCTCTCTATTGGGTATTCTTGGGTCTGGAGAAGATCCTCCAGCCAAAACTCTCTCTACCCCTCTCTGTGTGATCACTACGAAATCACTGCACTGCTCTCTAGCTCAGCAATTCGATCTGATTGACAAGCTCTCTGTGTGTCTTCCAAATGGCCCTCAAGCCTCCTTAAATAATCTTCTCGTTGACATTCAACGGCCCAGATTAGAAGCCAATCAATGGCTAAGATCATTTCTGCTTGATCCTCGTCTTCTTCTAGAAGTTACACCCACAGTTAGATTAATACCCATTAATTATTTTAATTTCTCAAGTTTAGACTTAGGGACCCATTAAAAATAATTAATTATTTTAATAAAACAGTCTCCAAGTGGAATTTCTCAAAACGCTTTTTGGGTTGTTTGGAATCCATGTGCCCAAGCCTCCCTGCAAAATTTGAGACTTTGAGCACATCCGATGCTACCATAAATCAACAAAGTTCTTCACAAACTTCTCATCCAGCTCATCCATTTGTGCTATGGTTGTTGTAGATGTTTGTCCCTTGCCCTTCTTCTTATTTGGACATTGTTCGACAGAGTGATTGAACTTACGACATGTAAAGCATTTTACTTTTCTCTTGTTTGTCTCCTTTTTATTTTGTGAAGATCCTCCTCCACCTTGGTTCTGCTTGGCCTTCCCTTTACCCTTCATGTTCCTTATCCCCACCACCACTCCTACGGTGTCCACCAATGTTTGAACTCTCCCAAATTTCTTTCTAGGTGAAGTCATCCAACAAATGATTCCAATTAGAAAGATATTGTCTAGAAAAGATTCCATCCACAAGGGTGGTTCATTGCATAGTGCAACCCTTCAGAGCTACCTTCACTAGTTCTGAATCACTGATTTGTTCTCTTATAGCTGATAGCTCATCAAAAGCCTATTGGATCTTGGTGAAATATGAGGTCACAGTCTCTGATTTGTTTATACAAATGTTGTTCAACTTCTCTTTTAGCACCATATTCTTGTTCTTATTTGTACTCTGATACAGACTGGTTAAGTCTTCCCACATTTTATGTGCTATGTCCTTCCTTGTTATGTGAGGAATTATATGATTCCTCACACGATCCAAAATAATACCCATCGCTTTCACATACTTCAGATTGTGCTCGACTACTTGGTTTGGGTCAAAAGGAACCTTGATCTTTGTGTTTGCAAAATCCCACAAACCATTCGTTTTCAAAACAATAGTGATTTGTTCCTTCCATGAACTAAAATTAGCGGCCCCATCCAACCTGTCTTCATATCTCAAACTTATTGATGCCATTTCACAAATCGACCTTGGCCACAAAACCCTAGTTGCAAAATAAAAAATATTGCTACCGTAAAAGGGAATTAACTCACCGTTGTAAAATCCTTGTGATCTCAAATCTCTCCCTCAAAGTTTTTGAAGCTCTCATACCATGTTAAATGTCCAATACTAGTGTAGATTTATTTATACCTCAACAATTTTATTCCCATAAAGTTATTAAATAAAATTTTGAACTGTTGTGAATTTAAAATCATTGGTATTTAAGTTCTAAAATAAAATATTTGCAATGGAAAATTAAAATCGGAGAGATTAATCATATCATAATAGTTAGTATACATCCTGTTGTCGCGCGGATTGACACGACAACGCTCAGACCGGGGGCTGTCACTCTGATCCCCGATCCCTCCGTTTAAGCCTGTCTCCTGCGGCTAAGGGGGGTAGTCCCTGTGAGATGATGAGGCCAACTGTTGACCAGTTGGTTGGGAGACACGAGATACGATATAAAAAGCACTTGATGGATTTGATTAATTTAGCAGACTAGTGCCTTAAGAGATTGTGGTTAAAACGATTACTTGTTAAATGATATAGAAATATGGACCATGAACAGCAATCATCTATTATCAGCTAAATCACAATGCTCTTAGAATGACCAAAACGATATCCAGCAATTGAGAATTTAAAAAAAAAATGAATGCTTTAAACCACCACGAATCATAAACCATTAACCCGATATCAATTTCGCATCTCGACTTGAAAATTTAGATCTCAGCATGAAAGATATGACAATTCCCGAAAAATAACTGGATCTTGGTAAAAGAGAAAATTTTCCAATTTTTTTTTTTTTTTGTTTTTTATATTTAAAAGCAAAACTTAAAATCTAAATAAAACACAACTTAAACTAAACATAAATTAAAATCTACGTTAATTTAAATTAAGATCTAAAATTAAAACTTTAAAAAAAAGAATTACAAAATCTAATTAAAATGAACCTTTTTTATTTTTTATATTTAACAAAATGAAACCTAAGAATTAAAATCTAAAATAAAATAAAATACGTAACTATACAAAACCCTAAACTAAACTAAAAATAAATTAAAATCTAACTAAAACAAAAATCAAAAAAATCTAATTTAAATCTCATTAAGATCTAAATCTAAAATCTATTTTAAATATAAAAGAAAACTATACAAGATTTACATCTAAAAAACTTAACATAAAATCTATTTTAAAGATAAATCAAAACTATGAAAATTTTAAATCTAAACTTACTAAACTTAAAAAATTTATAAAACAAATCTAAACTAAAATCGAATTTCAAATAAAAACTATTGCTAACCTAAGGGAACCCTAAAGTAACCAAAACGCAACCATATATTAGAACAGTCCACTGCATAAACGCGATATGGCTCAGGAGATTGAAAATGTGAGACGCGGCGACCCAAAAAAATCGAAAGACGGCGGCAATGAAACAGTCAAAAATCCGATACAAATACGCAGGCACCCAAAAGAAATTTGTTTCGAATTTACCTGAGCGTAATGGCCTGAAACTCATTCGATTTCTCTGCAAGGAAACTTCGATTTTCCTAACTCAACTGAGCCGGTGGTGTGAACGTCCTTTGGCAGAGGAGCAGTAGATCCTGGTAACCCGCACGCAGACCCTCACGACGGTGATCAGGAGAACGATTTGTGGATGGGTCCGATGTCAAAAGCCTGAGCCCGGAGACGCAGTTTGAAATTATATGAAGGATGCCGAAAGGGATTGATTTAATCAGATCTTGATACTCCCTTTTGATCCTGCCGGCGGCTTGAAAACAAACGATCTGCTCTGCCAAACACTTACCTGCGTCCTCTGGCCTTGAATGAAATCACAGTGAATGTAACCCTATATATATTTTTTATCAAACAAAACCAGAACTCTAAATGAAAACTGCGCTTACGTTACAGCAAAATCGGAATGCAGCGATTACTGTTCACGTGAACTCAACGACAGCAGAGGATTTTCGATCAGTGAAAACCAGTGTTGATAATATCGGTATCGGAAAAATATCGGCGAGGGTCCAGAAAATATCTTATCGGCAATATCGGCGAAAATATCGGCAAAATATCAGCAAATATCGGCAAGCATAAAAAATGCATAATATATTCATTTTTTTCAGATTTTTAAACATATAAAGCAATAACAACATGAAATAAACACATTGGCACATAAATATGAAGAAAACACTGATATATATGATGTCAAATAGAAATGATATATCAAAGGTGATACCAAATCCTGCTGATCCCTGATAATTGTCCATTCAAGGACTCAAATGTAGAGAACCAATACAAAATAACATCACATATATAAAAGTATCTCATCATCATGAGTTACATGTAGCATAACAAATAAAACTAGCAGCTATCTATCTACTGCCCTCTCCCCCTTTTACAGGAAAACATGATGGGTTGTTTGCCAGGCCTGCCCCTAGTAGTAGAAGGCCCTGACCTTGCCTGTGCACCTAATGTCAAATAATGAGTGCTAGGTATGGAGCTATGCTCTCCTATATCTATAGCAGATGGTGTTGATGTTGATGCTCCCGCAATGTCCTCCTCCTCCTCCTCCTGCTCCTCCTCTAAGTGTTGCTGCTCCTCTGACTCTGAGTCCGCCTCTTGCTGCCCCTGCTCTAATGGATCATCTGCCACTGGCTCTAACCATGAAGGTGACTCCTCCAATATGGGCTCCTCTGACTCCACCCTCCACGGAGACAATACATCAATATTGTCTAAGGAAATGGCATCTTGATCCATTGGTGATTCTATTTGCCTCACTCGAATTTGGATGTTGTAATGCACATACACCAAATCGTTGAGGCGTGCGAACTCCAACCTGTAAGAGTGTCAAAAAAAGTAATGAGTCTTGACTCTTGACTCTTGACTCTTGACACTTGAAGGTCATAAATTAAAAATAAAAAATTACAATAAGTGTAATTGCTCAATTGAAGGCTTGAGTTCAAAGTTATACCTGTTGCACTTTTTGGCGTGTATTTTCTCAAATACACTCCAATTGCGCTCACACCCTGAAGAGCTACATGTTTGACTCAAGATTCGTATAGCCAATTTTTGCAAATTTAGTGCCTTTGCACCATAGTTTCGCCACCAAATATCTACAACAAAATAATGAAATAAAAAATTCAAAAACTTAAAAGTTAAAACATAATTAAATTTAAAATTCTAATTTCTAATGAGTGATGACTTGTCACTTACGTGGCATGAAGAGGGTCCTTTCCCTAATGGCATCATCAAAGCCAAATAGGCCAACACAATCCCGATAAGACTGTATCTCGTGATTGATTTTGCTACGAAGCTCAAGATCAGGTACTATCCTCTAAATACAAGAATGGAGCCCTTCCATCAACTCGCCATCAAAATCAAAGTTGCATTTGTATGAAAATGCGGGGTTCAGGAAGAGTGTTGTTGCATGAATGGGTCGATGAAGCATCCCAGTCCACCGACTATCGATCACATCCCATAACATCATCTGCCTATCAAGGCCAGCAAAACCCTCGTCTGCATAATAGGAACGAATGGCCTCCTTGGCCCTATCCATGCCCTCATACAAATAAGGCCTTACAGACTTCTCTCCATCCACCAATCTAAGAACCTTTACTATAGGTTCGCTAACTGCACATGCTTCTTCTACTCCACGCCAAAATGTCTCAGAGTACACCATTTTTGCAATGGCTTTCCCATCAGGTCTCCTGTTGTATCTACAATTACGCCAATCATCAGACACAAACATTTGCTTCAACTCGAACTAACATCGAAGCAAAGACTGAAGAGTAATAAAGGTTGTGGCAAAACGTGTGATGGCAGGACGCCACAACTCCTTGTTTCTAGTGAACCTCCTCATAAGGCTAAGAACAAAAGCATAGTTATAAATAAACTTGGGGATGCTCCTAGCCATATCAACTGCCTCCTTGATGAAGGAGAGTTTCCCCATATCCTCAAGCAACAAATCAAGACAATGCGCTGCACATGGAGTCCAGAACAATGTGGGATGCCTCTCCATAAGCATTCTGCCGACAGACACATAATTAGCTGCAATGTCTATTATGACTTCCACCACATTCTGCACACCAATCTCCCGAATGAACCCATCTAACAACTCACATATCGTTGCTGCATCTTTGATATGTTTTGATGCATCCAACGATTTAATAAACATGGTACCTTTAGGACATTGTACCAAGAAATTTAGAAGGGTCCTACCCTTCCTATCTGTCCAACCATCGGACATCACTGTGCATCCAGTGACTTCCCATGTCTTTTTCAACTCCGCCAATCTAAAGTTGATGTCCTGTTTTTCTGCTTGAAGAATTGGCCCCCGCAACTCCTCGTATGTGGCACTTTTGTACCCTGGGCCCACAACAGCAATAGCATCACACATTGGCTGCCAAAATGGATTGGTTTTTGTGATGCTGAGAGGTAAGTCGCTCCAAAAAATACACCTCCCCATGACTCTATCTGCTTCTTGCTTCTCCTTTTTTTTAACAAGCGATTTTATGCCAGGTTGTGCTCCAGCTCCTGTTCGTGGAACAAAAAATGATGACCTCGCACTCACACTAGCAGTAGCATGTGATGGTGTGCCAGTTGTGGAGCCCCTCCCACTAAGGCCACTAGGCCCACTACCCTCAACACCAAAATCAGGAGAAGATATCCCGAAAGATCTACCTGCACGTTCAGCTTTGTTTCTTTCCGCCTCTTCCTTCTTTTTGTCCTTTTCTTCAATTGCCTCAAGAGCTTTTTGTATAAGCTCCAGACTTGAAACTGTACAAACCCCAACATCATGTCCACTGAGTCTAGCAAGATGGTATTTCAGTCGTGTAATCCCACCTGTCATCTTGGTCCCACACAATCTGCATGTAAGATATGCACGATTTGTCCCACCATCAGGGCTCCCATACTCACAAAATGAGTCCAAGGCTTTTGGCATATATGTATTTTGTAGTGGGCTAACTCAAAAGGAAACCTAGAGCACCAAAAAAAATTTGGAATTAGTAACTTAATAAGTAATACAAAATTACAAATAAGTTAATATCCACATCATTTTACAAAACAGTTTTAACTTTTTTTGCTACATTATTTGCAAATTTGCAATGGGCATGAAAAATTTAAAAAAGAACAGAATTAAAAGTTAAGAGGACAGTGAGCTTGTATCATGCAATAATTGCCACTTTAACCAAAGATGCCAAGCAATGAAAGAGCCTAACAATGCAAAATTGCAAATGATATGCCAAGGAAATGAGGTGAATGCAAAATTGCAAATTATATGCCATGGAAATGAGGAAATGAGGTGACTGTTACTTAATTAATAATTAATTATTATACCACAGCTGTAGGTGCATTATTAGACCTCGGTATTCAACGGTTTCAACCTCCTAGCAGTGACCTCTTTTGCATTTGTATTACCTTGACAGTGATATGAACCTGATGATGACTTGTCACTTGACAATGATACAGGCCTGATATAGATGTGACACATCACAGTGAGCTTGACTCTCCTGACAACAATGATCCTCTAGGCTCTAAGTAACTCGATGATGATGTATGGCCATAACAGTGGCATGGAGAGTTTCTTAAGTTAATAGTTCCAATCTGATGTGAAATAGAAATGAATTTTCAATCTGTTTTAGTGAGATGAAGATCAGCCATTTACTTCAATTATTATTCAAAATGCACTTCAACAAGAAGGTAAAAAAACTGTCATGTGAAGGAATTGTCTAACTGTTCTATTTTTTGGACCTATTTTGGTCATGATTTTACTGATTTTGGTCATATATGGATCAAAAAATTAGAACAGGTAAACTAGTTCATTACTTAATTATCCACTATCCAGTATTTTCATTCCATTCTAATCTACTGTGACGCTGTTTCTTTTTCTCTAGGAATAGGATAGCCTTCCCTTCCATCACCAATTGAAGAATCTTAACAGTGGTAATAATTTGAAATTTTGACACTAACAGTGATCTATGATGGCAGCAATGAAAACATAGTGACAAACCTTGATGACTTGTCCAATCTTTTGAAGCAGATGTAGCAATTAATGTTTGGAACTTTGGAATATATGTTTGTTCTGAGCAGTGAGAATCACTATGTTTTGCAAAGAGTTTCAATGCATCTCTCTCCTACACAGTGCACACTATGGTGATAAATTTAAAACCCTTGCATTTTGAAATGGAAAACAAAAACCAAGCAAACTGATTGTAGGGAAGAATGAGATGTCTCACTGTTCTTGGCACTTGCAGCTTAGAGAAATCTTCGTTCTTGGTGGCAAATTGGCAATAATGGCTATGGATTCGTTCAAACCCTCCTTGGCAGCAACCACATTCCTTCTCCAGCGCTCAGAAAAACAAAATGACATCAAAAAAACCAAAAATCGAATTTTATAGGCCGCGCGGAAAGATTTCGCTGTCACCGGGCGATATTTTACGTCGTCGCGCGATATTTTACGAAATATCGGCAATATATCGGAAATCGCGCGATATTTTCAAAACCATAAAATATCGCGATATTTGGTCGGTCCAAATATCGTCGATATCTCGGCGATATTATCAACACTGGTGAAAACGCATAAATCTATGCCCTCACCTGAAGCCCGTGAAACGTTACCTTGTTTGCTCCAGCAATGTATGTATTTATTTTTGTCTGAAGGGATGCGATAACTTCTATGGAGGTGATACGTCGTAGCCGCAGGAGTCTAAAAAAAAAAAAACAGATAGATACGCTCTCCCCTTAATGCATTCAGCTGTTTCGACTGATGGCAGATGGGATTGCTTAAGAGAAAGTCTGCTTGTTTTATGTGACTGCAGATCAAAATGAGGACGCCTGAGGAGATGGACTCGCTGAGGGGGAAAGGATCGGCTTTATTTGCAAGCTGAAGGACGTGTACAGGTGCGATGGTGCAGGATACAAGGCACAGAGGTTTAGAAAATTAGTGTATGGCTGCTTTTGCTGATGAGAAAGAGAGAGGTGGCCTGAAACAGCTATGGGAGATGGCAGCAAAATAGAATAATAGTGTCTGAAATCCAGCAGCTTGATCACAAAATTCGCAATCTTTCTTGCTCCAGAAACCCTGAAGAATTTCTCAGAACCCTGTACCTGCAGTTAAAAAAAATAAAACCCTAACGAAACAAAGACTGAAAACCCTAATTAAACCTGATATAAAACAAAAATTTGAAACCCTAGATCAGAAAAAATTGAAACCCTAAGACAGCTGATTAATTTACAGATTTGGCCCCTTAACAGCCAGATTTCAGCAATAGGCACAGAAATATTTTAAAGAAATAAAGATTCTCAGATTTTCACTGTGAAGAACTTCAGAAAATCTCTCATGCAAATTTAAAAAAAATAAACCAAATGATAGACCCAGGATCAAATCCAACTGGGCTCAACACAAAATGCTTGCGGGAGTTGGCTGGTTCAGCCGAGAACTTCCCCGAACGCCCACAAAATTTCCTTCAATGATGTTTTCTGCACAGCTCAAAACAACTGTCAATAAAGAGGGCAAAAATGCTGCTAGATCTCAGGAAGTAATGGAGATACCTGCCATTACTTCAGAAACCCTAACAGCACCCAAACCCCAACAAGTGAACAAGATACCTGTGCTCACAATACTCTACAAAAAGCTATTATTAACGGCTGAAAATAACATATGCAGAAAATGAAACAATCTCATAGCATTTTAACAGAGTAATACCATCAAGATATGGACCCCAAAGTCTTCTTTTATTAACCAGAAACAGATTTACAAGAGAGCTTCTTCAGTATCAGACTCACAGATCGAATCATCTAAAATGACCACCTAAGACCCTATATAAAGGAAATGATCCCAACGGCTAGTTCGAATGATCCATGTAGAAATGATCTCGACCGTTGATGAGGATCAAGACATCTCTTGATCTCATCCGTCGATTTATTCGCTTAAAATATTATTATTTTATTAGTTAGGGTTTTTGCTTTATTTTTTAAATTTTTTATTATTTTTTTATTTATTTCATTTTTTAAATTTTTAAATTTTTTATTATTTATTATTTTATTTCATTTTTTAAATGGATCATCGAACTAAGCCTTCGGAAACATCACCTAGGACCTAGGACTTAGGACTCACGAGGGGATTTAAAACATTTTCAACCCTCAAGACACATTTCATGATGACTTTTTACAATTTACATCTCAAGGGGACAAACCCACTTAATACAGACCCTCACAAAACACCCAGTTCTGCGACACAACTATAATCTAGCAAATCAACACACTAGGATTCTCCTAAAGTTCTAATGACAAAATCCATCCCGGCTTTGGGGTCAGGTTTGAAGGAAAACTCTGCCGATCCATGGATCGGTGAGACGAAAAACCTTCCGGGACGTAGATTACCACTAGAAAGTTAGGTCCACCTAGGCAATACACATACACGACTCATGTCTGCTAAGATTATTTACAATTCATACATGCAGACTGGGTTTACAATCAAGATGATCAAGCTGCTGATGACTGCAGGATGGCACGGAAACGCTGATCAGGTGCTGCCCCTTTTTGCAAAGAAAAGGGGGTTGTACTGCATGGGTAGTTGACCAGTAGTGGTCAACACATCCATAACAATTTTCCTTTATTAAAATCCTTGAGAAAATATGGGCCTAGACCCACAGAGAAAAATGTACTGCTAGAACCTTTAACTCAGCCCAATGAATTCAACCCTCTAGTAAATTGGCTTCCTGAAGAATTCGGCCCTGGAGTAACTCGACCTCCACTAACAGCAAATCGGCCCTCTCCGTTCTGCTCGTATGACTTTTGCACACTCAAGAAAAATCGGCCCATTGGATAAATCGACCTCTCCACAACTTAGCCTCCTTTGTGCTTTAGCCACCTCTTAGAAATACTCCCGAAATTTCCCTACACTGTTTCTCCCTTCTCTTCAGAGTAGTTGAGCCTCTTGCTATTAGAGAAAATTGTTTCCTCCACTTGTATCATGTATGTCTTCACCTCTCCCTTGGTTTCATTGAGCCAAATCCATAACCTTCATCTTCTAAGTGATTGACAATCGAGATTAGATCTTTCCTTAGTTGAGATCATATCTAAGTCATTAAAAAATTAAATTATTTATCACTAGTACTTTGGCTTAATAGTCCACAATAATAATTGACTTCAATTATTGTACTTTCATAATTTAGACTTAGGAAAGAAGTCATAAATCACTTACTCCACCAAGCAAGCACCTAAAGAGGCAATCAACGATCTTCTACATGCTCAGGCACCAAGCTCGTGTAGAGGACCCTTTCTGTTGGATGGTGTTGTCATTGATGTCAACCCATTGAGTTGATTGGGTTTTGACTTTGACCAAAAACACCAGTCATTGATGTCAAATGGTTAATGAACACTTATTAGTAATTGTTAAATTACATCAAGATGGCAGCTATACTGTTGGATGGTTAAAAACCCAAGTCTTAGGGTTTGGGTTCCCTGGACTAATGATGTACCCCGACTTTGTCGAGGGTTTTTGGTAAGACAAATCATTGAGTTTAGGTCGGAGATCTATGTCTTTAAATTCTCATTGAAAAGATGTTTCTGTTGGTATGTGGTACGCCCCGAGAGGCCTCCTAGTTTGAGAGATATTCACAATTGAAGTTGGTGACCCCATTTTTTGGGCTAAAACCCAAAGGGGTGGTGACTTGGCATAATTTTATTGGTTGTAGGCACAAACCCCACAGGATAGTAACGTAGCATCAAACTATTAGTTGAATAATTTGGATGTCCTATTAATGAAACTCCTAGAACATTTGATGATGTGGCACCTTTACATTGGCCTAGATGGATTTTCTTCAAGGTTGTGCTTAGAATACACCTTAATCATTATTTGAAATTACAAAAGGCATTAGACTCCATCAAAACATCAAACTCCCATTTCCTTAGTCAAAAATCTTCTAAGAAATCTTAAATTTTAGTGAAAGAATTTACTTGGAGGACCCTACAAATATATTTTAAAATTATAAATCAAAATGTTAAGGGTCTTTAGGCCTAAAAGACAAACGATACTCAAAACTCAATCTTATCTTAGGGCTTAAGAAACCATTCAATAGCATTTAAATAACAGTCATTAAGAATTTACTCAAGCCTAAATCCTCTCCAACATATAGCCTATGAAGCCTCTCCAAACAATGTTAAAACAGACCCAATACCTAAATGGCTTGCTTAGGAATAAAGACAATTATTTAAAATAATAAAATAATATTAATAAAGATAAAAAGAAAAGTGTGACCCTAACGTCTATCTCCTAAGAGCCCCTAACTAGCTTCACCACACACTATAAAAAGAGACTGCTATCCTCCAAAACATAACATCTCAACGAATCCTTTTATGCTTGACCTCTGAAATTACTTGACCTTCCTGAGGTAGATTAGCGAAATTTTATGAGGAAGAGAAGTGTGATTCCTGTGGCAAGGGCAGCGAAGATCTCTAAGGAAAATAAAGTGCAGATCTCTAAGGACAACGAAGTTTTTTTTTTGGTAAGGATCTTGCCTTGTTATCTCTTGATCCTGTGTAGTTTAAGGTTAAAACTTTCCTTTGCTCCCCTTACAAAGTTGCAAGTTCTGTTCTTAATTTTATGGATCCGTTGGTCATGTTCTGGGCATAAACTTACTAGTCTAAAATCACTACAGTTGTGGAGCTCCTGTGAATCGTTACAGACCTTGATCACTTTATAAACATTCAAGATGGAGTCTTCAAGAAATCCATGACTTTTGTGGTGCAGTTCTGTTGTAACTGACTCTAGCATAAAATAATGTTAAGTCTACCCATATTCATATATGTGTGCGAGTCCTCCTTGTAAGCCGAAATCATTTAGGACCTACTCGGTGGGCATCTACAACACCTTTTTGCAAAAGTCAGATTTGAAGTCTCTTTGTTTAGACATTCATATCTATAGGAGCAATAATTTTGCAGTAGTATAGGTTTACTGTAACAATAGTTTAAGACTAAGGTTTTTGTCATTGTTGAAGCATAGTACACACATTGGTTATTGGGATGATGATGCAGTAAACTTTGACACACTGTATCAGTGATCTAATAATGTGTATGGACAGTGACATGTGTAAAGACACCGGTCCCCTTGTCAATATATGACGTTGATTCTTATCACAAGACAGTGGCAGTAAGCTCATATTAAATTGAACAATTTTAAGCATCATGCACTAAGCCAATGATTGATTCAACATCTTATTGAAAAACCTGTCAACCAAAACACAGACGTACTTTATGTGATCTTACAAAGCAGTAAATGATATGACAGTAACTTAACATGACAAGGACACATAGATAACTGTGGTATATATATGGGCTTGTAAGTGACACTTAGTAACACAAATAACATAGCACTTATTTTATGTGACCTTGCAGTAATAGACTTAACCATGACTTGACATCTGATATTACATTGACAATGATCTATGCATCAAATTTGTGAACAGCAGTGCACATACACAGTGAACCTATCTACCCTACAGTGATATGACCTCGACATTTGACTATACTTAACTGAGATATCATATTTGACTAAGAATGATACATTGACATATTGACTGTGACACTTGTTCATCAATAACCTTTATTCTATCTTGACTTCAGTGAACTGAACTTTGAAGTTAGTAAACAGTGGTCCACTTACCTTGTTAAGATATTAAACTTGTTGCGTGAAAAACCTAAGTAATCTAACTACTGTGACCTTGGTTCCCTTAATAACCTGTAGTTTGACATAATCCTCATAATTGACACTTGACATACATTAAGTATTGTTGAAGTTATCAGTTAATTGGACAAGGAAATTGTTCAAGCAGTGCAAGGGTTTAGTTTGGTCCTAGGGTCTAGAGTTTTATCCTAAGGTGTTATGTCCTAGGGTTTCATTGAAGAAAATGGTTGCATGTGCTTAGAGCAACACTTGGGTAAATTTGGACATAAAACAGATTGGAGACATCTAGGATTCAGTATAAGAAGCATATTATTTTGACATTGACTTGTAAACTTGTTAATTGACAAGACACTTGACAATGGTAAATAACTTGTCTGTAACAGCGTATTGACATGGGACAAGGGCAGCAATGTTTAGACATATGCTGGTAGTTCTCTGTGGACAAAGCTTGAGAGCATTGGTAGCAGGTCATAGGGATGACCTGAGGCACCTTTGTTTGTGCCATCATTTGATAGCAGTGCAAGATGGTTGAGGCATTGTGTGCAACTTGATACAGTGCAGCAGCATGATATATTGAGTCTTGATTTGTATTCATTCGTGAGAAGCCAACAGCTATGCAGTGATCTATGTGTGCAGTGACAGTGGTTGTACATTGATGACTATTCATTCATAAGCAGTGACATGTAGTGATAGTCAATAGTTGTGCAGTGACTTGTAGTGACATTGATATACAGTATGAAGTGACAGTGATGTGCAGTTGAACAGTGATAGCTTGATGTGTAGCATTGTGCAGTGATTAGTTCATGGGAACAATGATCGACAGCTACCAAGATTCAACATTTATTCTACATCTTTCTTACAACTATTCTACATTGATTCAAAGTACAAGGAATCCAATCTGAAAATTGTGAAACGTGGTCTTCTGGCTTGTCAAGGCAGGTGATTGGAGTCACCTTCAAGTTGTGCCCTGAGAACACTTCAGGGTGGCAGGGTGGTGCTAGGGCAAGTTGTGGCTTGCACAGGGTGTTGTGACGTCCATTTAGTTGTGGCTGATAAACTAACAGGGCAGCGAAGCATCCTTTCCAACCGCAGCTAGTAAAGGGAGTGTTGGGGCACTCATCAGGTTGTGGCCTGATCTACAGGGTGTTGGGGCGCCCTTCTAATTGCAGCAAGATATCAGGGTTTAGTAGTGTCCTATAGGTTGTGGCCTGTGAATCAGGGGGTTGACGCCTCCCTCAATTGTAGCTGAAATCTTGATGTACTCAATTTTGTTTTAATAGCGAAAAGATAATTACTAAAGAAGCGTTCGGTGGTTTTTGACCCGGAGGGGTTTTTCCACCTAAAAATTTGTGTCCTTTGTTTTATCTTTTTGCATTGTTGTATGGTGTTGTCTACTGTTGATTATTGTTTATGATCATCTGAAGAAGAACAATAATAATAACTGAAAATTAACTAATGCTCTGAGAAAAGATTAAAAAGTGTTAATTGCTAAGAAATACTAATTCACCCCCCTCTCAATATTTCCAACATTTTGAAGCTACCAAGAACTTCAACACTGGAAGAAATCAACAAAAGCAGTTGAAATACACACTTGTGTGGGGTGCTTCTAATGTAGTTACCCCTTGGGGGCCAAGAAGCTCATTTAAGACAAATGCATACAAATGACATAGATCAAAAAACAATGATTTAACAATTAAATGGCATTCCATCTAGAGTGACATCAGAAGCAACTCAATATTACATTGTTATCACACCCTTCAAACTTCATTAGTTGCAAGTCTAATTACAACTGTCAACTCCCTCACATTGTTTAGTGAGATCCTCACTATTTGTATATTTAATAAAGTAATGATATAATTATCAGTTACAAAATCAATCACAATATGTATCTTCTTACATAGATATGTTATCCTCTCATGACCTAATGTGATATCCCCATTAAATAAAACTCTGCTAAGCAATTATCAATTTTTGCATTTTTGACATTTTGATGTTGTGAACTTAGGAAAAGTGGGTTGAGTAGACCCCCACTTGATCTTTGGAGAAAGAGGAGGCTATGCACATTAGAGAAAAGAGAATAATTATTTTGTTGGTGGAATGGGCCACATAAAGGGAAATTCCACCCCCTTGAGGAATTTGCACTAGAGGAGAGAAGGAAGAGAGAAGGTGGTTCGAATTAGCGGAATTGGGGGCCCGCTAAGGGAGAAGGGACCAACATCTATAAATATCACGAGGAAGTATCATTTTGGGATCTTTTGTCTATCACTCTACAAAAATCGCACTCTCTTGCTATTGAGCACAAGAAGAGAAGTGCTACTTAGCACAGGAATTCCAAGTAGAAATTCCACCCCTATTTCGTTAGACATTGAGTGCCTCCCTAGTAAGGGAAATTGGAGTCTAATTCTGGGCTTCACTTGAGCATTTTGCAGAGATTTCATCCAGTTTTGCGTGTTCCCTTAGGCGCAAAAGACAGTTTCTAGTGGTTGATTGAAGCAGTTTCCTTTGATTGGAGATTCTGAGCATTTGCAAGTGTTTTTCCTTGGGTAGAAGGCAGAGATTGGCACCATTTCACAGGGTTGAAATATCTTACTGGGTCGAATTCTTCTATTTATGGGCTTGCGCAGGGGAATGTAGCTATAGAGATTGTTGGATTTTGGGCCTAGAGAAGTGAGCTATTTCCGGGAGGGATTTTGCAGTGATTTCATAGGCATTTTAGCGGAAGATTTGTGCCATCTTCAACAATGTCTCTCTTAAAGTGCACAGAGCTGGGCAGACTGGGAAATTCGCACTTTGTTATGAACATAAATTATGTAAAAATAGATAATAAATAATAATCATAATAATATAAATATAATAATAAATAATATGTAAATTAACTAATGGTTAGTTAGTTAATAATGAAAAGGCATGTCTTAGAGACATGCCTGTTCATGAAAGGGTACTTACTTGGCTATATATACATGACCCCCATTCTCATTTGTAATCATTCTACATCAATTCTTTTATTATTCATACATTTAATATATAATATTAGTATCCTCAATGGATATCTTCATATTCAAATTCTTATGGAGTATTTAACGAGAAGAACAAACTTTGTTCGCTTCATTATGTAACAACCACTAGTCGTATACGCAGTGGAAATATTAAAATACTTCGTAGACAAAGACATCCATCGTAGGATAATAATTATAATTGTCTGTAGATTTTTGTGGTGTGGTTTTTGTGATTCTGGGCTCGGATATTCCACAGTATGCATTTTTATGTTGTCTACGTTTCGAGTCTAGAACAAGACTCATCCTCAGTATAGTAATTGTAATTGTATATTGTATAAAAGAATTGATATAGGATGATTACAAATGAGAATGAGGGTCTTGTATATATAGCTAGGTATGTACCCTTTCATGAACAGGCATATCTCTAAGACATGCATTTTCAATATTAACTAACTAACCATTAGTTAATTTACTTATTATTTATTATCTATTTTTACATAATTTATGTTCATAACATTGCCTTCTCCTTCAAAAAGTTTTGTCCTCAAAGTTTATTGATGAAGCATCGGATCTTTTATGTCGTTCGGAATATCTTCTTGTTTCTGAGTTTTTATCTTTGTTGATACAAGACGATATGATGTTATGAGCGATAGACAGAATTGTCGTACTGAAAACGGATCAGACCATCCTAAATTAATCTCTTGGGGAATCTTCTGATCCTTGGAGATGTGTGGTTAGTAGTTATCGTATGACCAGATTGAGCTCACTTCAATATCCTTCGAAACATAAGTTTGTTTATGTTCTGCGTGATATAGATTTGTAAATTGATTAAGGTGTGTACTCTTGTGATTTGGATGTAGATAAGGATTTTTTCTTGTTTGAACTTCCTTAAACGTTTTTATGGAAGTTTCCTGATTTCCTTCAAGAATTGTTGTTGTTGACTTGACCACTGAATCCTCATTTGGGGTGTCCTCTGTTTGAACAACAACCTCTGAGTACGCTTTTACTTCAATAGGGTTTGGATTTGCCGGAACTATGAGATTAGTGGTATTGATGTTTGTTTCTTCAGTTTGGATTGCTACATCTGGAGATTTTGATGCTTCCTTTGCGACAAGTTCTTTGAACCTATTTGTTAATGATTTCCTTTTGTCCTTAAGTTTTTTAATTTGTTTGAGCAAATTTTGATTATGATTTTTGAGATGTAAGCATTCCTCATTCTCTGAGTCAACTTTATTTTGGCCTTCACGCTTCTCATCTTTTAAACACTTGATTTGTTATACTAATGTTTGGTTAAGGCTCTTTAAATGTAAATTTTCTTCTTCTTGTTCTAATAAATTCTCCTTGAGTTCCTTCTTTGATGCTTTAGCTTTCTTGACTTGATCAAGTAGTTTTTCTAGGTGATCTTTGAGGCGTGAAATTTCTTTGTCTTTGCTGCAGATGACTTCTTAAAGCTCTTTTTTCTTCTTTGATAGTTTTTTTGTTATCTTGAAACATCAAGTTTGATATATATTTAACGTCTTCTAATGAAGATTTTATTGATTTTGATTTACTTGTTATGTCTCGAAACGTGACCATCTTCCCTTTATAAGGAAACATCAAAACTTGTTTCTCTATGTTTAACTTGAATGTACCCAACTCCTTAAACCATGGTTGACCGAGTATGATGTCAGTCTTTTTATCCATCCTTACAACATCAAATTGAGATATGTGCTCATAATGACCTATTGTCACTTGTAGATCACTAATTTTATATTCTTTTTGGTCAAAAATATCTTTCTTTACACCAATGCTTAGCTCTGGAATTAATAGCTGTTAAAATTGGAAACTAGGGCCAAGCTCCATGTGGGTCATCTTATCTATGGCATCTGATATTTTTCTTGGATCCCTCTCATCGAGAGGTGTAGGATTGATCCATAGATCATCCGATTCCGACAAGTATTCATAGAGTTATGAATTTATTTTTGTTATAAGACAATTCGTCAAGGTCGGCCAGCAACCAAATAAACCCCACATGTGCTCAACATTTTAGTATAAAAGGAGATGACTTGAGAGTCATTTCACACACACTTCTCTCTTGATTTCTCTCCACTTGTCTTGGGTTTTAGTGTGAGAGAAATCTAGGAGGAAGAAGCCCTAGACGTTGGAGGAAAGGAGGCTGCCCTAGCCGCAACAAAGAAGACAGGCCAGTGAAGCTATGGAAGGGATCTATGTTGACCTAAAGGAGCTCATGGAAGAAGTTTAATGCAGCTATGGAGGAGGCCTTAACAAGCCCTAGCCGCAGTCCTAAAGCAGCCCTAACGTTGTCCTAAATTTGCCCTAACCGCAGGTCTGCCCAGCCCTAACCACAGGTTTGTTCAAGCCCTAGACGCAAGTCTATTGAGGTGTCTTGGGTGCAAGAAAGGGCAGTGTATGATGCTACAAGAAGAGGCCAAGGCAGCGAGGGAGTTAAGGTCTAGTTCAAGGCTAACCGAGTTGCTGTTAGAGGGTCAAGGAGTTGAGCTTGGAGGTCAAGTTGAAGAAGGGTGATCACAATTTTATTTGGGGAGCGAAAAGGTAAGGGAAGCGTATTTTGAGTGGGCTGTAGGTGACAGCGTGGGACTATGGTAGGCCGCAGTCCTAACCACCTCAAAACAGGGATAGCGTGGAGAGGTTGAGGGCTCAAACATGCCCAAAACAATAGCGTGCTAGGGGAAGTGTCTCATGAGGGTGTGTGGCAGTTTTCCAGAGGGTTGTTCAAGGACAGTGTGAGGAGTTTAGGGCTTCCCTAGTGCCCTAACTAGAACAGTCACGAACAACATTATATAAATTGATTGGAGCAGCGTTTGTATGGTGTGTTGGCAGTTAGATACATGGGACAACAAGGTCACTTGGTGGAGAAAGCAAATGGTACAGCAAGGCTATGTTACTTGGTGGAGAAAGCAATAGGACAACAAGCTATGACATGGTACAGCATGCCAAATGAGACAGCTAGGCAATGGTGCTTAGTACAGCATGGAAAGTGGGACAGCTAGGCAATGGTGCTTGTTGGAGCATGGTAAAGGGGATAGCTAGGCAATGGTGCTTGGTGCACCAAACATTGGGACAGCATGTGTGACAGCAAGGTACAACAATACTAAACAATGGGACAGCGTGTGTGGCCGCAGGTACAACAGTGCTAAACATTGGGACAAGCAGTGTGACAACATGGCGCAGCAATGGCACATGGGACAACAAGTACATGATGCAGTACAATGATGGGTACAATCATGATTAGTGAAGAAGGATGAGATGCAGCATGGTGATGATGGGTGCAGCATGATGATGAGGAGTAGCACAATGATAGGTGCAGCATGGTGATGGAGTCACCTGGGAGAATCAATTGAAGCAGCATGTCTTCAAATGAGTTCAGCTACCTCATGTATCATCTACTTAGAGATGATCTATGCTCTTATTTAGATAAGTCAAAGTGTTGACTTCTGTTGTAAATGTATTATCTCTATCTCTCTCTCTCTTTGTGCTGAACTATTGAAGAACATATAAGAAGAATTGATCAAGGGTTTCCCCACATTGGGGTTTGTCTCTGGCTAGCACCACATCTTGTGTCCTCTTCTCTTGGCTTGTCTTCTATGATTTATGTTTATGTTCTATCTGTAATTTACTATTATGCTGATGTGATTGCTAATTTGGAAAAGTTATTGAGCTAACTGTGAAAATTGAAATAAATTTCTCTAAGCATAGAACATACCTAAACTTAACATGATATCGGAGTTGAGGTGAAAACAAAGCCTAAGCAAGAGTGAAAGAGCAGTCACCGAAGACAATTGGGAAAGGACAAAAGGCTCAATGGGTTCCTCATTCCTCTTCAAATTCACCAAGGGTGAAGCCGAAGCAGAGAACATTATCAGAATGGCGCAGCAGAAGCTTCTGATGGCCTACCTAAAGATCACTTCAATGGGAAGTCCAGATCTAAGGGTGGAAGAAAAGGAAAATGCCTTGTTTGTAATAAGTTCAGCGATTATGCGAAGGAGTGTCCGAATGGTAGGAACCCCAGATATAAAGAATCAAATGTTGTCTTTGGTAAGATAAGGCAGCATTATCTTATATTGACCCTCTCCTCTAGACTCTTTGGGAATCTGGGTTATTGATTGTAGTGCTTCAAAGCACTTCATCGGATAGAATGGTGCTCTCTCCAATTTGGTAGAGATGGAAACAATCGTGGGATTATACTTGGAGTCAATACCACCTATCTCGGAAAGGGTGTAGGGAATGTTACCCCTCAATTGAATGAGAGTAACTCAATTCATTTACGAGAATCTCTTTATGTACCTGATCACAAGAAGAACCTGGTGTCCATTTCGGAAAAGGAAGTCAATGGTTTCAGGGTGGCATTCATCGATGGAAAGGTACGTGTTTGAAAATGATGAAGTTTCTAAGTTTACTTAGTTAGAAACCCTCCATGCACTCTATCTAATTTATTCCTACCTACTTGTTATTTTCCTTAACAAGTTATTTACAATGTAAACATTGAAAATAAACACTAGTGCATGCTCAACATATTACAGATCAACAACTAAAAAGAAACAGAAACAAACACACCATATGACACCACTTTGTTGGACTAATGTCCCCGGAAAAACCTAATGTCGGAAAACCGGTGCAACTATCTTAGGGTTTTCTTATTAAGCAATATCAAAGTACAATCTGGGTGCTGAAAATGGCCTACCCAACAAAGAATTTCCTTAGCAGTAATACCTCTCTGTTTCTGACAAATCTACTAGCTGAAACCTCAGATAATCCTTCCGGTAGCTACTCAGCGCCAATCTGCCCTAGAAACCCCAGCATCTACCCAATCTGGATTGCGTCAGCCTCTCCTAGCCCAGCACTGGCCCTGCATCAGCCTATCTTGGCCTGCGTTAGCCCCAGGAGGCTCTATTCAGCTCTCTGAGACTTTGCGTCAGCTGCGCTGGCCTCTCTGGTGCTCTACAGAGCACTTAGTTGCCTTTGCGTAGCCCTGCATGAGCACTGGCTACTCTTGCGTCACTCTTTGGCTACTCTGCTACTCTCCTGGCACTATCTCTGCCTCTCTGTCTCTCTGTACTCAATGCCGCTCAGCTGCTCTCCAATCACTAATTCTATCTCTCTTAGCAAACCCCTCTCTAGAGAATAGAATGACTGATCACTCTGGTGTATTCTCCAAGTGACCCTCAAGCCTCCACTTATACTTTTCCTGTTGGCATCTCAATGACCGAGATTAAGTCCCTACTCAATGGCTAAGATTAGATCTGGCTTGATCCATGTCTTTTGGACCATTCTAACACAAATTCACATTAATACACATTAATATTTTATTTTCCCTAAGTTTAGACTTAGGGACTCCATTAAAAATATTAATTATTTTAATATCTCCTGATCTATTTAGAATCTAGACAAACCCTTTCTGGGTATTGGTGATCTCATGTGCCCCAACCTCTCCACCAAATTTCGTGGCTAGAGCACATCCGATGCTACCCCAAATCAACACTCCCTCTTAGCAAGGACTGTGCTCTAGCAATACTCCTTACTGAGTATTACTCTGATCATCCGGCATCGGTACCTTGATGCTAGGCCTTCCTGCCCAACATCCTCTGCACTGCTGCATCCTATACTGCTAACCATGGTTCTACCACTGCCACTACTGCATCTGTACGATAGTGCCCTCTGCATCCTTGCTGTTGTTGGTCCTTTCTCCTAGCACTGCATCCGCACGCACCTCCTCTCATCATGTTGCATCATGCTGCGTGCTGCTGCACTACAACTCAATTACTGAGAAGTAAGTAACGGATCTCCCAACTGACCTCCTTGTTGGGCTAGAGACACCCACTGATGTTGAAGCTCCCTCTGCCGCTGACAAGTGCTCCCTCTCTGACTCTACGCTGCTGCAACAACTCTCTGCATCTCGCACTGTTGCACACCTCTCTATGCCTTCTTGCACTGGTGCAACACTTCTATGCCTCTTGCACTGCTGCAGCCTGCTAGCTCTGCACTGTCTTGGGACTGTTGCACTGTAGCTCTCTCTGCCGCTCCATCTACATCTGTCTCTACCCACTCAGCCAGTCCTGCTACTCCTCGACAGGGCTCCCGTAGCAAGGTCTAATCCAAGAGGCTGAGTACCTCGAGGATCCTGCCCCTCATTGCCTGTAGTCCACTTGACTACAGCTCGATGTCTCCCCACTTCCGCTCAAGTGGCGCGTGTGCACCCATGGCACAGTTAGGATTTGTCGAAACTTCCTTCTCTGCCCATGCTGGCGCTGCCTTAGTCTCGGAAGACTCTCCCTGACTCTTCTTCCTTGGACACTAGGTCGCATAATGACCCAGCTCCCCACAGTGGAAGCACTTGATCTTGGAGAGATCCTTCTTCTTCCGCTTTTCCTTCTTTCCCTCAAATGCTAGGGCCACGTCTTCCTCCTCCTACTTGACTTTCATCCCCTTGCTGCTGCTACCCGTCTTCAACTGCCATCTAATCTCTTCCTGGTGGAGAGCTGCCCACATCTCATCCTAAGGTGGAAGTGCCCCTCTGCCCAGTACACTCTGGACAAATACTTCCCAGTCTTTTGAGACAGCATTCAGGGTTGTCCTCACCATTAGCTCCTGATCCGGTGTCGCCCCTATAGCAGTCAACTGATCTCGGATCTCATTCAGTCCTCCGAGGAAGGTCTCAATTAATTGTCCCTTCATTTGATACAACCTCATCTGATTCTCAAGCAGCATTCTTCTCTGCAAAAAAGTATGTTGGTACAACTTTTTGAGAGCCTCCCACATCTGAAATGTTGTTTCCTTCTCGATTATGTGTGGCACTACATAATCCTTGACCCTGTCAAGGATAATGCTCTTGGCCCTTGCTATCGCCTCCTCGTACCTATCATTATCACTGGGGTCAACGGGGATAGCTATTACCTTCAAGGAAAAGTTCTTGACACGATTCCTGTCAAGTACGGATAAGATTCTGGCCTTCCAAACTACGAAGTTTGATGCTCCTTCCAGTCTATCCTGGTCCCTTACGTTGTGTAGTGCCATGATTCTCCTCTACTTCCCTCCTGGAAGTTATTTGTTCGACTCCTCTAAGTCTCTACTTCTCGTCTAGAAGTTCTCCTCTGGACTCCCTCTGAGTCCCGATTTCCCTCCTGGAAATCTTTCTGTCGCTTGTCAAGATGCCCCCTACTCTGATCGTCTTGTGCAACCACACCATTGATCCGGGTTCCTCAGCTAGAATCCCTCAGTAGCAACCCCTCTGGCCTTGCTCTGTCAGGTACCGTTCTGACTACAGTACCTCACCAGCTCCACTTTGCAATATTCCTGTAGCCTTCTAAACCCCAGCAACTGTCTATCTGTGGACTGCGTCAGCCCCTCTCTGCCTCATGGTGGCCCTGCATTAGCCCTGGGAGGCCCTGCGTCAACCCTCTGGCCCTCTGTGTCAGCGACGCTGGCCTCTCTTAGGCTCTGTGTAGCTCTCTGCTACCTCTACCTGACCCTGGCTGGCTCTGCGTCACACTCCTTGGCTTCTGTGCTACTAGAAACAGTTTTTGTCACTCAGGACAGTTGTTTTCTACTGCTATTTCTCCCCTCATCTCATGTCTTTTAGTCCTCCTGTGATCTGCAATCATCCTCTGATACCATGTTGAAGTTTCTAAGTTTACTTAGTTAGAAACCCTCCATGCACTTTATCTGATTTATTCCTACCTACTTGTTATTTTCCTTAACAGGTTATCTACAATGTAAACACTGAAAATAAACACTAGTGCATGCTCAACATATTATAGATCAGCAACTAAAAATAAATAGAAACAAACACACCATATGACACCATTATTTTTGGACTAATGTCCTCGGAAAAACACAATGTGGGAAAACTAGTGCAGCTATCTGAGGGTTTTCTCATTAAGCAATATCAGAGTACAATCTGGGTGTTGAAACTGGCCTACCCAACAGAGAATTTCCTTAGCAGTAATACCTCTCCGTTTCTGACAAATCTACTGGCTGAAACCCCAGATAATCCTTTCGGTAGCTACTCAGCACCAATCTGCCCCAGAAACCCCAGCGTCTACCCAATCTGGACTGCGTCAGCCTCTCCTAGCCTAACGATGGCCCTGTGTCAGCCCTAGGAGGCCCTGCGTCAACTAAGCTAGCCTCTCTAGTGCTCTGCGTAGCACTTAGCTGCCTCTGCATGGCCTTGCGTGAGCATTGGCTGCTCCTGCATCACTCTCTCTGGTTGCTTTGCTGCTCTCCTGGCACTATCTCTGCCTCTTTGTCTCTTTGTACTCAATGCCCCTTAGCTGCTCTCCAATCACTGATTCTATCTCTCTTAGCAAACCCCGCTCTAGAGAATAGAATGACTGACCACTCTGGTCTATTCTCCAGGTGACCCTCAAGCCTCCTCTTATACTTTTCCTGTTGACATCTCAACGGCCAAGATTAAGTCCCTAATCAACGGCTAAGGTTAGATCTGGCTTGATCCATGTCTTTTGGACCATTCTAACACATATTCATATTAATACACATTAATATTTTATTTTCCCTTAAGTTTAGACTTAGGGACTCCATTAAAAATATTAATTATTTTAATATCTCCTGATCTGTTTAGAATCTGCCCAAACCCTTTCTAGGTATTGGAGATCTCATGTGCTCCAACCTCTCCACCAAATTTTGTGGCTAGAGCACATCCAATGCTACCCTAAATCAACAGAAAATGGAATTTTTCAAAGATGCTTTTACTCATGGGTTTAGGGTTGACAGTTTGTATCAAGTTGCAGGATGGTCCATTGGGGACCATGTCAGTTGTCACATCTTATCTATAGCACCGGAGGTTTACTTATTATGGGGCCCTACCCGATGTGAGTCAAATGGTGACAGGGATGCCTAAATTCAAGAATAGCATGAAGGTACATGTCTGAGATGTACCGAAGGAAATTCTTACAAGGGGACCATTCCCCTCATGTAGCAGGTCCACAGGTTTGGAATAACCCGAGGGGTTTGAGATTCATGATCGGGAATCTCATATATGCAGGTGGAAGAAAGCCCTCTATGGCTTGAAGCAAAAAACCCTAGGCATAGTATGAGAGGATTGATAGTTGTCTGATGAAGCTGAGATTCACTAGGAGTGAAGTCGATCCAAACCATTGCTTGAAGGTTGTGGATTATAGACCTCTCATATTAGCACCTTCGAAGGACGACCTCTTTCTGCCAGGTGCAGACCCTCTCAGTTACAAAAGTAAGAGGGAGTTGGATTCCAGATTTAGAATGATGAATCCAAGCCTGTGACTACCTCGATGGATCTTAACTTTCAAAAGTTATGTGGTAGGGATGCCAGACCTATTTTGGGAAATGCCTTTGAGTTTCATAAAATCATTTGCATTGATGTTCTTGGTGAACTTCCGTCCGAATATATGTTTTGCAGTTAGCATGATGAGCTCATATATGGTTGAGCCTCATTGGATTGGTGCCAAGAATCTTCTGAGATATCTTTGAGGCACTATCTCTCATGGATTGAGATACACTACTGAAAATATGAAGCTGCATGATTATTCGAATGCTAACATGGCAGGCAGTGTGAAGGATCGTAAGAGCACTTCTAGGTGCTGACTCTCTTTGGGTTTTGCTCGATATCTTTGATGAACAGGAAGCAGAAGTCAGTTGCTATAAGCACCGCTGAGATCAAATACATAGCTATGAGTATGATCTCCTGTGAAGCTGCCTGGTTGTGGAAGCTCTTCAGTGAGCTGTTTGTACACATGATGGATACCATTGTGATCTTCTGTGTCAACCAGAGGGGGATTCGATTATTGAGGAATCTCGTATTCTATGATTGCTCCAACATATAGAGATCAGATACTACCTTATCTGGGATATGGTACGTCGATAAGCGAGGAGGCTTCATCGCATTGAGACTGATGTACAGGTCGTAGACATTCTGTCAAAGCCCCAGGGAAAGGTCAAATTTGTGACTTTCCCGAACGACTTGGAGTCGTTGAGAGACCCTCTTATGAGGGTCCTGCATGATGCATGCATTGAGCTCTGGGAGCTCCGGGGGGCTTGGGGTACTTCTTGGAGCAACAAGCAACCATAGGGCGACTCACCCTCCCCTAATGGTGCGCTGTGTACAGGGTGAATGGTTCAGCCTTCCCCTGTGATACCCCGTGGTGACTTATGGACAAGATGAGTGGTTCTCCTATCGAGGCATCCTACCCATGCAGTCTGGGACTCATGGGAAGTACCTCTTATCTGGCCAATGAGTAGGGAAATGGGGTTAGGGACCATAGGAGTACTATCGATGGACACATCATTGTATCTGCTGTACTCCCTATGCTAGGATGACCTCCATTGATCTGGGATCAGTATGAATGGTTTGAGACACTCTCTTTTGATATTCATCTGGGATCAATTGGAACTGACTTTGGGTTAGTAAGAGTGATATGACTCACTCTCTTGGAACTAATATGGGATCAATAAGAGTGGTATGACACACTCTCTTCATATGGAACTGACTTCGGGTCAGTAGAGAATGGTATGAAACATTCTCGATCAATTCTTCTTCTTCATGGTTCAATAGGGCAGAGCAGAGCAGTGCAGGGCACTGATGGCAGAGATAGTACAGTCTAGCAGATGGATCAGCGGATGGAGTTCTCCCTAGTTGAGAGGGAGTGTAAAAATTGGCAACTAGGGCCAAAATCCATGTGGGTCATCTTATCTGTGGCAGCTGATAATTTTCTTGGATCCCTCTCATCGAGAGTTGTAGGATTGATCTAAAGATCATCCAATTCCGATAAGTATTCATGGAGTTATGAATTATTTTTGTGTTATAAGACAATTCGTCAAGGTTGGCCAGCAACCAAATAAACCCATGTGCTCAACGTTTTAGTATAAAAAGAGATGACTTGAGAGTCATTTCACACACACTTCTCTCTTGATTTCTCTCCACTTGTCTTGGGTTTTAGTGTGAGAGAAATCTAGGAGGAAGAAGCCTTAGACGTTGGAGGAAAGGAGGCTGCCCTAGCGGCAGCAAAGAAGGCAGGCCAGGGAAGCTATAGAAGGGATCTACGTTGACCTAAGGGAGCTCATGGAAGAAGTTTAATGCAGCTATGGAGGAGGCCTTAACAAGCCCTAGCCGCGGTCCTAAAGTAGCCCTAACGTTGTCCTAAATCTGCCCTAACCGCAGGTCTGCCCAGCCCTAACTGCAAGTCTGTTTAAGCCCTAGACGCAGGTCTATTGAGGTGTCTTGGGTGCAAGAAAGGGCAGCATATGATGCTACAAGAAGAGGCCAAGGCAACGAGGGAGTTAAGGTCTAGTTCAAGGCTAACCGAGTTACTGTTAGAGGGCCGAGGAGCTAAGCTTGGAGGCCGAGTTGAAGAAGGGTGATCACAGGTCTGTTTGGGGCAGCAAAAAGGTAAGGGAAGCCTGTTTTGAGTGGGCTGTAGGTGACAGCATGGAACTGTGGTAGGCTGCAGTCCTAACCACCTCAAAACAGGGACAGCGTGGAGAGGTTGAGAGCTCAAACATGCCCAAAACAGCAACGTGCTAGGGGAAGTGTCTCATGAGGGTGTGCAACAGTTTTCCAGAGGGTTGTTCAAGGATTGTGTGAGGAGTTTAGGGCTGCCCTAGTGCCCGAACCGAAAAAGTCACGAACAGCAGTATATAAACTGTTTGGAGCAGCGTTTGTATGGTGTGTTGGCAGCTAGATACATGGGATAACAAGGTCACTTGGTGGAGAAAGAAAATGGTACAGCAAGGCTATGTTACTTGGTGGAGAAAGCAATAGGACAGCAAGCTATGACATGGTATAGCATGCCAAATGGGACAGCTAGGCAATGGTGCTTAGTACACCATGGAAAATGAGACAGCTAGGCAATGGTGCTTGTTGGAGCATGGTAAAGGGGACAGCTAGGCAATGGTGCTTGGTGCACCAAACATTGGGACAACATGTGTGACAGCAAGGTACAACAGTACTAAACATTGGGACAACATGTGTGGCAGCAGGTACAACAATGCTAAACATTGGGACAAGCAGTGTGACAGCATGGTGCAGCAATGGCACATGGGACAGCAAGTACATGATGCAATACAGTGATGGGTACAGTCATGATTAGTGAAGCAGGATGAGATGCAGCATGGTGATGATGGGTGCAGCATGATGATGAGGAGTAGCACAATGATAGGTATAGCATGGTGATGGAGTTACTTGGGAGAATTAGTTGAAGCAGCATATCTTCAACTGAGTTCAGCGACCTCATGTATCATCTACTTAGAGATGATCTATGCTCTTATTTAGATAAGTCAAAGTGTTGACTTCTGTTGTAAATGTACTATCTCTCTCTCTCTCTCTGTTGAACTATTGAAGAACATATAAGAAGAATTGATCAAGGGTTTCCCCACATTGGAGTTTGTCCCTGGCTAGCACCACATCTTGTGTCCTCTTGTCTTGGCTTGTCTTCTACGATTTATGTTTATGTTCTATCTACAATTACTATTATGCTGATGTGATTGCTAATCTGGAAAAGATATTGAGCTAACTGTGAAAATTGAAATAAATTGCTCTAAGCATAGAACATACCTAAGCTTAACAATCGCTGATTTGCCAAGTTGATATTGATATAATTTTTATCGTTGCTTGGGCTGATGGTGACATTAACTTCTCTTCCTTGGATACTTCCTTTTAATGTAATTATGCCGTGATCTGTAACTGAAAGACCATTATAGAAAAACCTTCTTTCATCATTTTAGAATTGAGCTCCATCATTTTTTTTTTCAATGATTGATCCCATTTGTTTTGTCGCAAGGAAATTAGGGTTAACCCATTTTTTTATAAACCTTTAAAACTTTTAATTTTATTTCTCTCTTTTTTTTAATGATAATTCTTTTGCTTCCTTTTACTTCAAAATATAATAAGTCCCTCTTAATTACCCTTTTAACATAGGGAATATTATCTTATAACTCTTCAATTAATAATGTATCCCTCTTATTCCCTTTTTATTTATTTTTAATAACTATCCTTTATAACTTTAATATATGGATCTTTCAAGTAACTTTTTATAATAATACTCGCTTTGTACTTATATATATTTTCATGAACTTTTCTTTAAAATACCCCTTTATAATATAATATTTCTCTCTGTATATCTTTTATTTATAATCTTTTTTTTCTTTTTGAAAAGTTACAACCCTAGTGAAATGTGGCTATTCACCTCTTTGGGGTATAATATAAAATATATGTCCACTAATGTGCTTTTGACTCTGTTAATTTTCTCCACGTAAAAACTTACCATTCACTTAAAGAGATTTGGTATTCCTTTTGTTTTTCTTTTACCTTGAAAATACCATGGGTTGCTAAAACCACGAGCTTGTAAACCACTTAATGATGAATCAAGATAATAGTATCTACTCTTATTTTTCTTACGTATAGTTTTATAGATATTTGGAAAGATTCCCTTTTAACTTTATCATGCACTTTTTATCAATAATGTAGAACCTTTTTATATATATATGAATGTTCTCCTTCAAAATTTACACAAGACTATATATATCCTTTTTTTTAATAATATATTTTTATATGATTTTTTTCTTCAATTTTTTTGTTTTTAAATCTTTATATGTACTTTTTTTTCCCTTTTTTTATTTGACTATCTTCTTTTTTTCTTTTTCTTTTTTGTTTAATGGCCAAAGGCCTCTAACGAATCAGCGACGGAGAAACTCCCAAAAGTGTAGAGAAACGCTTCAATCTCGACGGCAACAATGTTGACGAAACCTGGATGGCCAAGGGCCTGGATCAGAGAGCGTGGCTCTGTGCAGCGGTGGAGCAACCAGAGGATTGAACTGCTCTGATACCAATGTAACGAACAACTAGTCGTATATGCAGCGGAAATATTAAAATACTTCATAGACAAAGACATCTATCGTAGGATAGTAATTGTAATTGTATATTGTATAAAAGAATTGATGTGGGATGATTACAAATGAGAATGAGGGTCCTGTATATACTATATATAGCCAGGTAAGTACCCTTTCATGAACAGGCATGTCTCTAAGACACACCTTCTCATTATTAACTAACTAACCATTAGTTAATTTACTTATTATTTATTATTATATTTATATTATTATGATTATTATTTATTATCTATTTTTACATAATTTATGTTCATAACACACTTTTTGGGGCTCTATAGGTTAGCTGGAATTAGCTCAAAATTTTTCTGGGTCTTTGTGGGTTTGGTGTGAGGAGCTCCAGGTTAATTTTGCAGAATTTTTGGAGCAGTTTTGAGGGAAGAAACAACAGTTCTTCTTCAGCAGTAGCAACAAAATTTCTGGGCCGTGCGAATTACTTATTTGGGCCATTTTCCAGCACTTGGGTTTACATCATACAGCCTGGGTTTTGCATGCTTGCAGTGGCAAGCCCAGGTTCTATTGTTCTACTCTATTTGTACCCAATTTCCAGCATTATTAATAAAATGGCTCAGATTTCCTGTTCAGATTTAATGGTTTACCGATTGTGCTTGCATGTTTAAAAATTCATTTGCTGTAGCTTAGTGCATGTCTCTGTTATTTCCTGAATATTTCCATTAGGACTATTACACCTAACACTTCCTATTCCTCTTTCTACATAAATTTCTGCAATATGTTTGCTCCTCAAGTTGCACCTTATAGTAGTTTTAAAGTCCCACAACTCTTCCTTGCAATACAGTGTAGATTTCTGTTGTTTGCTTAGCCTGCAACCTGAACTTGTGGTGCTCCTGATGGCCCACATGCATCCTACAACCTAACATTGTGTTTTATAAAAGCCTGCTATCTGATCTTGCACAGTTCCAATCCATACCTCCCAGCATTCTCATATTGCAACCCACAACTTATTAGACTCGCCTGTTCTTTTATTCACAACCTATTATCCATATTAATTGCCCAAACATCCCAATACTGTAAAGTATATGGAAATCTTGTGAGGATATCCACTGACAACTAATGCCCTATCCAAAACTTAAAAGGTGTGGGCTGTGAAGGCCAACTCACAACCCTAATAGCCAAGCTATGACGTGTCGTAATGATGCTGGTTCAAGGATGCACTTCCCAAAATAATATTCATACTACTCTCAGTACTGAGTCCTGATCATTAATGCATAGTTATGACTACTTGACCTGTGTTGATGTACTTTGATCTAAAAGCAGCAATGCGTTGTGATTGAATTCCAATCTGTTGATTTCATTTAGGGGAAGATCATATGTGCAAACTTTTGCAGGAATCTAGACTACAGATTTTCTATCTTCTTGCAAATGGATAATTTCTGGATCAGTATGCTGATTATAAATCTCGAGGCACTAATTTAAACAACTGGGCTTGACTTCAGACGAATATTGGAGGTTGTGCATGTCCGAATCACACTTTTCGGACTATAAGAGTATTATTTCCACTTTTCACTCTTAATATGAGAAAACAGATCATGAGCCAGTGTTCTAAAGGCGTGTTCTATTGTTTCTTTTTCTATTCCCCTTCTATTGTTTCAATTTCTATGTAGATACCTCTCTGCCTGTACATATTATTCTATGTTTGTACATATTATTTTCTGACTAATATAAGAAATTTGTTCTGCAATACATACATACATATATAGACAGATAGATAAACATCTGGGACTTTCATTGCCATTGGAATCATAGCCAATTCAGAAAAATGGATTATTATAAAGTACAGAATTTCATTGCCCTTTGATTTTACTTCTTAGAAGTTTTTAGATGTTTTTATTGTAGGAAATTGGCCACTGTACCATGGGGAATGGTTTTACATCACCAGTAATTATCAAGCTTTGGTTGCCCTAACATTTTTTTTTTCTGGCAGATTTTAACAGAACTTCAAGCTGTGTGGTCCACATTGATTCATTTGCAGCAATGAATGGAATTTCTCGTTTTTGTGAAAATGATTTTCTTTGGAGGTATGCTTATTACTATTATGTGTGTACTTGTAGCTTGTAATCTGTCAAAGTCACCGCATTTTGCATACATTGTGATCTAAGATATAAATATATAGCAAGCAAGTAGCCTAGCTGGGAATATCTCATTTTCTCCCCATATTTGTTTAGTGGCATGGCTTTGTTGTTTTAAATTTTCCTACAGTGAGTACTTTGTTCTCTCTTTCATTCTAGCCTGTTATCATTGGTGTGAGTGCAGGTATTCTAAGGAAGAAGATCTTTCTGTTGAAGAAATCATTGCCAAAAATTTCACATATCTTATCAAGTGAGCTTATATTATTTTGCTATGTGTATCTCTACGCTGGCATCTTCTTATCTTCTCAATGTGTCATCACTATGTTTCCGTTATCCTTGGATTGAAGAAGTAAATATTGTACAAAAATAAGAATACACAAATGCGAGATGTGGAATATAATGTCTTATTAAAATAGAGTCTTCAGACATAATGTGTAGATCATCTTTATCCATACATTTCGTCATCACACTACCTAATTCATAACTAACAAAACTTCATTTTAATAACTTTATTCTATAGTTTGGTCTCGTAATATAATGTGACCTTTATTACATATTAAAATTACTTTATTAAACTTTGACTCTTAGTTTGCATTGTTAATACTTTGACACCCCCTTAACAGAGAAATACTATTTTTAACCATCTACCCCTGGATTTAACGACTCAAAAATGTGATATCCCCACTAAATAAAATTTTGCTAAGTATATCCCATTTTTGCATATTTAACATTTTGATGATTTAGTGACTTACAAAAGGTGGGTTGAGTAGACCCCATTTGATTTTTGGAGAAAAGAAGGCTATGCGCATTAGAGAAAAAGGGAAAATTAGTTTGCTAGTGAAATGTGGGGGCCACAAGGAAGGAGTTCGAACCACATGAAGAATTCGCACTAGAGGAGAGAGGAGAGAGAAAAAGGAGGTGCGAACTAGTGGAGATTGTGGCCCACCAAGGGAGAAGAGACTAACACTTATAAATATCACAAGGGGGCTCTCATTTTGTATCTTTTTCTTACCTATCTTATGAAATCGAACTCTCTTGGAGTTGTTGAGAACAAGAAGAGAAGTGTTGTTTAGCACAGAAGTTTCAGGCGGAACTTCACCCTCATTTCGGAGAATTTTGAGTGTCTCCCTAGTAAGGAAGTTGGGGAGTCTACTTTAGGGCTTCCACAAAGATTGTTACTAGTGACTTCACTCAATTTTTCACTCCACCTGGGCGCTGAAGCAGTTTAAATAGTTCCATTGGTGATCAACTACAGTGGGTCAAAGAACTAGACGATTTGCAGGAGTTTCCCTTCATATTAGCTCTAAATTTTGCAATGATTTGACATGGTCGAAGTGTAGGGAATTTTTGGAGCCATTTCTCTTGTTTTTGGCAATGTGCAGGGGTTTTTGGCCAGGCTTGCCCAAGGGAAAGGATTTTGCAGTGATTCCGGAGGCATTTCAATGAAGGATTTGGCATCATTGCAATGCGCAGAGCAGTCCAGTCTGGGCAATTCACACGTTTTGAGGCTCTCGGAGTCAACTGGAATTAGCCCAAGATATTTCTAGGCTTTTGTGGGTTTGGTATGAGGAGCTCTAGGCTATTTTTGTAGAATTTTCTAAGCAATTCTTCTTCAACAACAGTGACAGTCTTTTTTGGGTAGTGCGCAAATATTGTGGGAGACATTTCCAGCACCTAAGCCATTGTTTTCTCACCTGGGTTTTGCAAAGCTTGCAGAAGCAAGCCCAGGTTCTATCTCTCTTGTCATATTGTGTACTCAAATTCCATATATTATTAAAATGGCTCAGGTTTATTGACCAGTTCATTTTTCTTATTGATTGTGCATGCATGTTTAAATTTTTACTTCTTGTCGCTGGTTCATGTTCTTGATTTTTGCTATTATTTCTTAGCTGGAATATTACAGAGGTATCAAAGCATGTTCTTGGCCAACTGTGGGAAAAATAGCAGATGATGCCACCCAGGTACCAAGGAGTAGTGTTTCACAGAGGCGAAGGAAGAGAAAGAGGAAGAGGTCATGGTAGAAGAGAAGAGTTTGGTCCCTTTTCAGGTACATAGATTGAACACGCCAAGGAGCACATGGAGAACCAAGAAGGCAATGAGAAACCTAGATAGAATGATCATAATCAATTTCTAGAGGAGTTGGTAAGGTAGAACCAACAGTTGATGAGACAAAATCAACAATTTCTAGAGATGATGCAACAGATGATGGGAATGCAAATACAGAACCAGCAAGGTCATCTCAACAATGGAGAAGGGGGTTTTGGGATTAGAGAAGGGAGCCATGCACATGTACGCATAGTGCAACATAATGACACACATACATATGGTCGAACTAGACGCCTGACCGTGCCTCATTTTTTGGATGAACCGGAAATGGAGAGAGACGAACACTTTTGCGGATTTGATGAGGTCACTTGCAGATGGGATCAATGAGTATTATGTGTTGGACCCCAGGATCAGGAGGGTTTTATCCTTTGGATACTTTTGTCATCTGAAGGAGAAGCACATATTAAGAGTGGGAACATCATCCAGAGGGGGACAACAGAATCAAAACCAGGATACACAGAAGCTGGCAGGGAAGACTACACTTCCAAACTTTGACGGATCAGCGCAGAGTTCAGCTAAGGTGTGGATACATAAGCTATACATCTACCTCCATTTGAACCCCATGCTAGAGAGAAATGTTATTCAGTTCACCACTCTAAACTTGTATGGAGATGCACAAGAGTGGTGGTACCACGGATTGGTTATGTTGGGGCATGCCACCATCACATCCTACACTATGTTCACGAGGCGGCTTATTGAGAGATTTTATCGGAAGAACCCTAAGCTACACTTATGGGCATTAGCTAACCTGAGACAGACAAGCAACGTTGAGGCATATTTGGCAAAGTTTCAAAGAATAACAGTGATGGTCTATTTCTCGGAGTCGAGGTTGTTCATGCTTCATTGAGGGGTTAACAAAACCATTGTATGGTTGGGTGAGAGCTTACAGGCCCATATCTTTGCAGGATGCTATTAACAGAACCAGGGATATGCTTGATGCAATACCTAAGATGAGAGAACTAGTGCCTTCCAGGCGTACCTTTCCTCTGAAAGGTAAGGACATTAGACCTCCTCAAAAGGAGCAAGTCAGACGTGAGCAGCTAGATGATAAGACTAGGAGAGACCTCCGGAGGAGGAAGTTGTGCTTCACTTACCAAGGCATCGATGTACCAAGGGAAAGGCCCACTACATAGAGGTTTTCTTAAATAGCAAGCCGGAGGATAACGCCAATCTTGAGGCGGGTAGGAGAGAGGACAAGCTACAGGGGATAGGAGACCCACCTCTTCCTACAAGAGGTGTCATTGCCTCACTTTAAGGAGTTCTGAAGAACTTGACATTGCAAATCAAAGGCACAATGCAGGGACGACGTGTGTCGGTGCTAGTGGACAATGGGGCTACCCACAATTTTATTAATGCACAGATGGTGGAGCGGAGAGGGATACATAAAGAGGCCTTTGAGAGTTTTTCAATGTTGGTGCCTGTTGTCGCTCAAATTGTACAAGCACTGCACCAATGACTCAGGTCGATGGTTGTCAACCTGATTCCCGACCTCTCCATTCTAGTTGTCTCCCAATAGCATGCTATGGAAGGTAGTCCCTGTGGAAATGTGAAGGAAAAGGACAAGTTGGTAACCAACTTGTCCGGGAGATACAGTTGGGTGGCCTAGCTACTTAGTTAAATTTAGCAAGATTTTATGGATTAGATTATATTTGAGTATGAGACCAGTGTCTTATGGAGTCAAAAATCTTGGTTATTGTAAAATTAAGACCAAGTAACCGAATGTACAATTGTTGCTTAGATGCTTCACTAACCTATATGAAATGCAAATCCTAAGATCTAGGTGTGATGCAAAGATCTTGGTTAATTTTAAATTAAATGTCTAATCTAAGTATGACCTTCCCTTAACTGTTTTGAAGCTAGGCTCCCAAGTAGGTTGTGGGAAGGAGGCCAACAGGAAGCAAGCAAAGGCTTGATTAACGATACCTTCCTTTAGGCTCCTATCACCCGATACCTTTGGCTTTGCAGAGACTGTGGCTCTAACAATTGCAAGGTCACTGTGTTAACCACCAAAGAGTTGCTAAGCCCCTCAAGCTAGATGAGAAGGGTGATCCTAGAGGTCTATCAACCAAGCTTATGCTTGGAGGTAAATTATTAGTGCAACTAGGCCTAGAATGCTTATGCAAAGAATGAGAGTGAATTCCTTAGTTTAAGATTGCCTTAGTGTTTAATTACTTTTAAGTTATGATTAATATTCAATGACAAGAGTACTTATCAATGAAAAGACAATCTTATTACCAAGAATGAGCCAATTATTAAGTGCCAATATTAAATAGTGGATCAATCCACAAGATGCTTAGCAATTTAGAACACTTATCCAATTTAAACAAGAATTGCTTGACACAAAAATCTTCCATGATATGCCAATAACCAATGTTAAGAGATGCTCACTTAGAAAGATAAACAATGAATCTTAAGATGCCAATACTTGACAAAATTACCAAGATTATGAGCTTAGGCTAGAGAAATCATCAAATAATTTCTCAACAACGCTTCAACCAAAATGCCAAGTAGATCTTAATACCCAAAGAATTTAGATCATCAACAAGATTAGGAGATTTAGAACTTAGATGTTTGAGTGATTTTAGTGCAAAGTTTAATAATTCTTATAGCTAATCACAATACAAGCAAATGTTAGATTCCAAATAACCAATGATTGCAATAGCACTTTAGAATTATGAGCACTTACTAATCTTTAGGACAACAGTAAGCAATTCACTCTAGATCCAAGAAATATCAAGCATGTGAGAACCCAATATGATCAATGAAACATTAGATGACTTTTCCAATTGCAAACACATGCTAATTAACCCGCTTATGATAAATTATTCAGTGTATATCAGATATGGAAACTCTTATTACAGCAGCAAGCAAACTTTGCAAATAGTGAGCTATTAGTGCAATAACTTGTGCCAAAATATGCCCAAAACTTTCTAGATGCTGAAACAAGTTTACCAATGTGAAATTATGAGTTTCTAGACTTTCTTAAGATGTAGTATTCATAATTATATCAAATCTGATTCATTGATTATGCAAGATATTTCAGTCAAGAAACAACTAGATCTATGCTCAATAATTAATGCCCAATTCACCAAACAATTAGTAAAGTTTTACTATGAATTTTTTGGTGTATTTAGAGTCCCAGTGTTGATAATATCGGTATCGGGAAAATATCGGCGAGGGTCCAGAAAATATCTTATCGGCAATATCGGCGAAAATATCGGCAAATATCGACAAGCATAAAACATGCATAATATATTCATTTTTTTCAGATTTTTAAACATATAAAGCAATAACAACATGAAATAAACACATTGGCACATAAATATGAAGAAAACATTGATATATATGATGTCAAATAGAAATGATGCATCAAAGGCGATACCAAATCCTGCTGATCCCTGATAATTGTCCATTCAAGGACTCAAATGTGGAGAACCAATACAAAATAACATCACATATATAAAAGTATCTCATCATCATGAGTTATATGTAGCACAACAAATAAAACTAGCAGCTATCTATCTGAAATCACTGCCCTCTCCCCCTTTTACGGGAAAACATGATGGGCTGTTTGCCAGGCCTGCCCCTAGTAGTAGGAGGCCCTGACCCTGCCTCTACACCGAATGTCAAATAATGAGTGCTAGGTATGGGGCTATGCTCTCCTATATCTATAGCAGATGGTGTTGATGTTGATGCTCCCGCAGTGTCCTCCTCCTCCTCCTCTGAGTGCTGCTGCTCCTCTGACTCCGAGTCCTCCTCTTGCTGCCCCTGCTCTAATGGATCATCTGCCACTGGCTCTAACCATGAAGGTGACTCCTCCAAGAGGGGCTCCTCAGACTCCACCCTCCACGGAGACAATACATCAATATTGTCTAAGCTAAGTCACATGACACGAGACACGGAGGACACGTAAATACGAGTATTTGTTGGCATTATGGTTCAGGTGTTGTTCTTGATGGCAACCCATTCAGGTGGTAGATCACTGTTCTTCATGTCAGCAGCAAAGATTGATGATCAGCTCTTAATTTATTGAAAAATTTAAGAAGGACGCAGGTACACCTTTCAGAAAGTGCGTACCCACAGATAATCCATGCATAGACCGCGTCCAGGGACGCAGTCCAGCCGTTCAGAAGGTGCATCCACCCAGTGCACACTTTTTAAGGCAGAGAAAAGCACACGTGGGGGTTTCTTGTGATTTACTCCTGGTATCTAGCCGACGGTATTGTGTTTTTAAGGTGTCGGCTCGTGGTATTGTTCCTTGATTTGAGGAGGAGCTTGCCTATATAAAGCAAAGGAGATCATTTGGTTTGAGCATGTCTTTGTTGAATATCTTATGGGGTGAGATCTGGTCTAGATCTAATCAAGGCGAATCTATTAATGGACCGAGATCTCTTGGCGCATGTTCAGATCTGTGGATCTGATTGTCTGGGTTACTTCTGAAGTCTTGAAATCATTTATGCCCGGAGGGACGCAGGTGCAGTAAGGGTTCAGGTGCGTCCGGGACGCAGGAGCGAAGCGTTTCAGGTGCGCCGGGACGCAGGCGCAGAAGGGTTCAGGTGCGCCGGGACGCAGGCAGTTCAATAGACTCAGTGCGAGGGACGCAGGCTAGCAGTTGAGCAGGGTGCGTCCGGGACGCAGGCTAGCAGTTGAGCAGGGTGCGTCCAGGGACTCAGGCCAGCAGTTGAGCAGGGTGAGTCCGAGACTCAGGCTAGCAGTTGAGCAGGGTGAGTCCGGACTCAGGCTAGCAGTTGAGCAGGGTGCTTCCTTCTCTTAAAATCTTTGTTTATCACTGTTGTATTTTGGGTTTGGTCCTATTATTGTTGATCTGGTTACTACAGTTGATTGGGTAATTCTCTTACACTTGATGATCAATTAATGCTTATGGATCCAGTTTGAAAATTTATGAAAAGTGGTCCTTGTATGAAAAGAAGTAGGGGGTTGTAGCTCCCTTCCAGGAGAGACTGGAAAACGAGAGAGAGTTGTAGCTCTCTGCAGGTTGCAGCCTGCGTACTGGTAAAGGACTACACCAGTACAAAACCATTGTAAAAGGAGTTTCTAATTTGAAAGAAGATAGAGACATATTGCAGCAGGTGGTTTTCTCCCACATTGGGTTTCCACCTTACATCTTGTGTTCTTTGGTGTGACTATCTGTTTCTTTTGTTCATGTTCATTATTTTATGGTACTGACATGCAAAAATAATTCAAAGAACAAATAAAGAAGATTTATTAAACGAATTATATAATACTGATTCACCCCCCCTCTCAGTATTATTTCCAACAATTGGTATCAGAGCAGGTCCTTCAGAGAAGCTTGATCGCTTGAAGGTAGATCGTTCATCATGAGCAACTACGAGAGAGAAGCATCAATCAGGCCACCCGTTTTTGATGGGACAAACTTCAATTATTGGAAGGTAAGAGTTACTGCATATCTTCAATCTCTTGGTACAGAAGTTTGGGACATTGTAGAAACAGGCTACGCTTTTCCTTCAGTTACTCCTACAGATGCAGCAGAGAAGAAGAAGTATGAAACAAATGCGAAAGCAGTCAGTACTCTATTAGGAAGTATATCCCAAACAGAATCCATGAAGGTAATGCACTTCAAATCCGCAAAAGAGATATGGGACAAAATGGTCACAAGCTATGAAGGAGATGAACAGGTAAAGCGTGCTAAACTTCAAACTCTCAGGATTCAGTATGAGACTCTCAAGATGTATAATGATGAAAGTGTGGCTAATTATTTTCTTCGGGTAGATGAGATTGTTAATTGTATGAAAAATATGGGTGAAGAAATAAAAGAGGCTACAGTAATTGAAAAGGTTCTAAGATCATTGTCCCCCAAGTTTGAATCTAAAGTGTCTGCAATAGAAGAAAAGGAAAATCTCTGAATTCTCACTATGTCTCAGCTACATGGAATTCTAACTGCTTATGAAATGAGAAAGGGAGGTCCATCAGATAGAAGGGAAGCTGCTTTCAAGGCATCAAGCAAAGAAGATTATTATGAAGCAAGCCATGTTCCAGAAGAAGAGGAAGAAGAATCAAATTTTGTCAGAAATCTTCAAAGGGGTTCTGGAAGGTTCAGAGGTAAGCTACCTTTCAAATGCTTTGCTTGTGGAAGAGTAGGTCATTATGCTGCAAAATGTCCCTATAAGGATAAAGGAAAGGAACCTGCTAGATGGAACAAGAAACAAAGTGCAAATAAGAAAAGCTACTACACCCATGAAGATAGTGATGGTTTATCAAACAGTGATGAAGTTGAACAAGGTAATAAATATAAGTTGTTAATGGCATTTGAAGATGATGATTATGAGGATGCTGTAGATGTGAATAACCTCTATGATGAAATTACTAGACTCAAGAGATGTATAGAAGAAAAGAATGTGATCATTGATACTCTACAATTTCAAATTGATGAAAAGGAAAAACATCTTGAAAAACTAGAAGGTGAAATTGTTGGTCTCAGAAAAGAAATTGAGAAAACAAAAGCTATTAATCTTAAGTTTGTCAAAGGATCTGAAACTTTGGATGAGATTATCAATGTGCAGCGGTCTCCTCTAAACAAGACAGGTTTGGGTTATAATGGAGAAACCTCTCAAGCATCCACCTCAAAAAGTTATCTTGATGCGGCAAGAAGAAATGAGCAGAAGAACAATGAAGATAATCAGGTAAAGCAGGGACGAAATACAAACAGAAACTATCAGGGGCAATCCATCTTAAGGGTGAACAAAAGCTACAACCAGCCACAGGTAAAATCTTCTCAGTTTGGTTCAAGAATAGATGAAAATAGAAATTACAATCAGTTGGCAGGTAGATTCAATAACCGCAGAAGCTTCTTCAATGGACAATGCTTTTCTTGCCATAACTTTGGTCACAAAGCAGCTCAATGTGTTGCATATAAAACGATCATGACTAGGGAAGCTCAAAAACAAAGAAGTATGACGGGGATTACAAAAAGGACCTATAACAACTTTTCGGCTCTTGAAAATGAAGTTGAATGTTCCATTTGCAATAATTTTGGTCATGAAGACTCTGAATGCAGGAGCAGGTTTCAGGAGAGAAAGGAACAAGAGCGGAAAAAGGAACAAGCCTCAAGCACCAAAACATGGAGAATAAAGGAACCTCAAACAGAAAGATGTGGGATTGCATTTTATGCAGAGGGACAGGAAAATCTATGGTACATTGACAGTGGATGTTCGAAGCATATGACAGGTGATAAAGAAAAACTTGAGTCTTATTCTACTTTAGAAAAGGGAAAGAAAGTCTCTTTTGGAAATGATACTCCTGCAACTATAAAAGGAAAAGGTATTGCTCCTTTAAAAGAAAATGTCAAGTCTGGAAATGTTTTGTATGTTGATGGATTGAAGCATAATCTACTAAGTGTCAGCCAGATGTGTGATCAAAGAACCGAGGTTATATTCAGATCAAATGGATGTCTTGTTCGTGATCTTGATACAGGTAAAACAGTGCTCAAAGGCAAAAGAACTCCAAATAATCTGTACATATTTGAAGAAGGACAACAACAATGCTATCTAAGCAAGGATGAAGAGCACTGGTTATGGCATCGAAGGTTGGGACATCTAAGCTTCTCACAAATAAGGAAAGCATGCAAATATCAGGCAGTTCGCGATCTTCCAGATATCAAAATTCCTGACAACACCATATGCAAATCATGTCAGTTTGGAAAACAAACCAGAACTAACTTTCCAGAGAAAGAAGGATCAGCTAGCATGCCTCTTGAGCTAGTACATACAGATACATGCGGTCCTTTCAGAAAAAGGACACCTCGAGGAGAAGAATACTTGATATTATTCATTGACGATTTCTCCAGGTTTGTTTGGTTAGGACTTATGAAGCACAAAGATGAAGCATTCGAAAAATTCAAAGCCTTGGTTGAAAATGAATCAGGTCACAAAATTAAGTGCCTCAGATCCGACAGAGGTGGGGAATTTACTTCAAATGAATTTTTCGATTTCTGTGAAGAACATGGGATAAGAAGAGAATTCTCTACAGTAAGAACTCCCCAGCAAAATGGAGTTGTGGAAAGAATGAACAGAACAATCCAACAAATGGCTCGTGCTATGCTTGATGAATCAGGAACTCCCACAACTTTCTGGGGTGAAGCTGCACATGCTGCGGTTATTATTCTCAACAAAACAAATGTCCGGGTAAACAGCACTCAAACTCCTCATGAGCTCTGGAGTGGTAAAACTCCTTCGGTAAAGCACTTCAAAATCTTTGGGAGAAAATGCTATATCAAGAATACTGATGAGCAGCTTGGCAAACTTGAACCTAGAGCAGATGAAGGCATTCTTCTTGGTTACTCTCCACATAGCAAAGCATACAAGTGCTACAATAAAAGACTTGGCAGAATTGTTGACAGCATTGATGTGGTGGTTGATGAGAAGGGATACATTCCTAGGCAAGTACATCGAGAAGATATCGAAGAAGATGAAGGCTACCCTCAAAGACAGAATGATGAAGAAGAAGAACCTCAAGAAGAACCAGAGGAGCAAACAAGAATAGAAGAAAAGACTCCATCCAGATATGTTCAGAAAAACCATCCAGAATCTCAGATTATGGGACAGAAAGAAGCAGGTGTACAAACTAGAAGAACAGTTGCAGAAGCCTCAAGCTATTTGGCATTACTCTCCTCGACTGAACCACAAAATGTGAAGGAAGCATGCAAAGATGAATGTTGGGTGAAAGCAATGGATGAAGAACTTGAGCAGATCGAAAAGAACAACACTTGGGAGCTGGTTCCTAGACCAAAAGATAAGAATGTTATCGGGACAAAATGGGTCTTCAAAAACAAATTGAATGAAAATGGAGAAGTAATTAGAAACAAAGCCAGACTTGTTTGTAAAGGGTACGCACAGCAAGAAGGAATAGACTTTGAAGAAACTTTTGCTCCTGTTGCAAGACTTGAGGCCATCCGAATGTTCCTTGCTCTCTCAAGTTTTCAAAACTTCAAAGTATTTCAAATGGACGTGAAATCAGCCTTTCTGAATGGAGACTTGGAAGAAGAAGTGTACATTGAACAGCCAGATGGGTTTATTCTTGGAAATGATCCAAGCCTCGTATGCAGATTGAAAAAGGCCCTCTATGGTCTCAAACAAGCTCCAAGGGCTTGGTACTACCGCTTGGACAAATATCTTCATCAACAAGGGTTCTCAAAAGGTTCAGCAGATAGCAATCTTTATATAAAAGTTGAAAATGAAAAATTGCTAATTCTTGTTGTGTATGTAGATGACATTATTTTTGGCAGCAATGAAGAAGCTATGAGTCAAAGCTTTGCCTCGGTCATGCAGAAAGAATTTGAAATGTCCTTACTAGGAGAACTGACATATTTCCTTGGTTTGCAAATCCAACAAAAGGAAGAAGGAATCTTTTTATCTCAAACCAAGTATCTCAAACAGATTTTGAAGAAATATGGCATGGAAGATGCAAAACCAGTATGTACACCCATGGTCACAGGATGTAGCCTCAGTGCAAATGATGAATCTGCAGCAGTACATCAACCAACCTACAGATCTATGATTGGAAGTTTACTTTATTTGACAGGTACCCGACCAGATATCATGCATGCAGTTGGAATAGTTGGAAGATTTCAAGCAAATCCGAAAGAGACTCATCTTCAGGCAGTGAAGAGAATTTTCAAATATCTTCAAGGGACTCAAAATTATGGCTTATGGTATCCTAGAGATACAGATCTTACACTTCATGCTTATACAGATGCAGATTGAGCCGGAAGCGTGGATGACAGGAAAAGCACAAGTGGTGGTGCGTTCTTTATGGGTTCCAGACTGGTATCTTGGTTCAGCAAGAAACAGAGTTCAATTGCCTTGTCTACAGCTGAAGCGGAATATGTTGCTGCTGCATCTTGTTGCACCCAACTCCTTCGGATGATGCAGACATTACAGGATTTTCAAATCACTTGTACACCACCAATCCCTATCTTATGTGACAACACAAGTGCAATCAGCATCTCAAAGAATCCTGTTATGCATTCAAAAACCAAGCGCATACCAATCAAGTACCATTTTCTCCGGGAACAAGTACTTGAACAGAAGGTCAAATTGGAGTATGTTCCTTCTAAGGAACAAGTTGCTGATATTTTCACCAAACCATTGCCCAGGGACACTTTTGAATACCTCAGGCAAAAGCTGGGGGTTGTTGATGCATCATCTTATTGTTGAACCTCTTCTTATTGGTGATACAGGCTCAGGGGGAGCACATAATGCATTGTTGGCATTATGGAGGATGGTCAGAAGGAGATCTTGGAAATTGCTGCAATATGTCTCTATCTCTTTCATGGTAGATTATGGTTCGTCGCTGCAGATCTGGTTCATATTCAGGAGGAGCATGATCTTAGGGGGAGCATACCCTTTGCCCTTGATGTCAAAGGGGGAGAATGAAGCTGAAGATTATGAGGTTGCCATCAAGTCCAAAGGGGGAGATTGTTGGCATTATGGTTCAGGTGTTGTCCTTGATGGCAACCCATTCAGGTGGTAGATCACTGTTCTTCATGTCAGCAGCAAAGATTGATGATCAGCTCTTAATTTATTGAAAAATTTAAGGAGGACGCAGGTACACCTTTCAGAAAGTGCGTACCCGCAGGTAATCCATGCATAGACCGCGTCCAGGGACGCAGTCCAGCCGTTCAGAAGGTGCGTCCACCCAGTGCACACTTTTTAAGGCAGAGAAAAGCACACGTGGGGGTTTCTTGTGATTTACTCCTGGTATCTAGCCGACGGTATTGTGTTTTTAAGGTGTCGGCTCGTGGTATTGTTCCTTGATTTGAGGAGGAGCTTGCCTATATAAAGCAAAGGAGATCATTTGGTTTGAGCATGTCTTTGTTGAATATCTTATGGGGTGAGATCTGGTCTAGATCTAATCAAGGCGAATCTATTAATGGACCGAGATCTCTTGGCGCATGTTCAGATCTGTGGATCTGATTGTCTGGGTTACTTCTGAAGTCTTGAAATCATCTATGCCCGGAGGGACGCAGGTGCAGTAAGGGTTCAGGTGCGTCCGGGACGCAGGAGCGAAGCGTTTCAGGTGCGCCGGGACGCAGGCGCAGAAGGGTTCAGGTGCGCCGGGACGCAGGCAGTTCAATAGACTCAGTGCGAGGGACGCAGGCTAGCAGTTGAGCAGGGTGCGTCCGGGACGCAGGCTAGCAGTTGAGCAGGGTGCGTCCAGGGACTCAGGCCAGCAGTTGAGCAGGGTGAGTCCGGGACTCAGGCTAGCAGTTGAGCAGGGTGAGTCCGGACTCAGGCTAGCAGTTGAGCAGGGTGCTTCCTTCTCTTAAAATCTTTGTTTATCACTATTGTGTTCTGGGTTTGGTCCTATTATTGTTGATCTGGTTACTACAGTTGATTGGGTAATTCTCTTACACTTGATGATCAATTGATGCTTATGGATCCAGTTTGAAAATTTATGAAAAGTGGTCCTTGTATGAAAAGAAGTAGGGGGTTGTAGCTCCCTTCCAGGAGAGACTGGAAAACGAGAGAGAGTTGTAGCTCTCTGCAGGTTGCAGCCTGCGTACTGGTAAAGGACTGCACCAGTACAAAACCATTGTAAAAGGAGTTTCTAATTTGAAAGAAGATAGAGACATATTGCAGCACGTGGTTTTCTCCCACATTGGATTTCCACCTTACATCTTGTGTTCTTTGGTGTGACTATCTGTTTCTTTTGTTCATGTTCATTATTTTATGGTACTGACATGCAAAAATAATTCAAAGAACAAATAAAGAAGATTTATTAAACGAATTATATAATACTACTGATTCACCCCCCCTCTCAGTATTATTTCCAACAGTATTCAATACGAAACACAACGACTTGGAAACAAGACACGAGGGACACGTTTTATATATATATATATATACCAAAATATAGTTTTTTATCCATATTAAATTGCAGGTTGCAGCTTATCTAATCAAATTAAAATATAATTACTTCTCAAAGTTCATAGTTCACTTTAAAAAAATAAATAGAATCAAAATTTACTATTTAGAAATTAGAATGTGATATGCTTGGTCTTGATTCTTGAATATTCAATGTTCATTGTTCATGTACAACTTACAAGCACATAAGAAAATAACTAAAGTCTAATCCTATTGATTTCCTCTGCCCCTCTTGCGAGAAAATGCCACAGCTTTTCCTTTCCCTCTAGATGTAGATGCTGGTGCTGGTGGAGTTGGCAGTGGAGGTTGCTATGCTCTAGAAGCTGAAGAACTAGAAGTAGGAGCTATAGGAGGTAGACCACGTCCTCTACTGGTGGCAAGGGTAGCCCGGGCAGGTGGTGTCACCTGGAAACATTACAATCTCCCAATCCTGAAATCCTAAAAAACTGATAAGTCTGCTGCATTTTGAATGAAATCTAAAATTCTACTTTCTGCATATGAAATCCAATGAGGCCGGAACCACTCTCAAACATCCTGAGTCATTTCATTGTAATGTTAAAAATTTAAGTAAAAGGATGAAAATGAAGATTAAGGAGAATGTCACTTTTACTTTAATAATTTAACATTACCATGAATAGCATATCAATACTAGGGCCTAGAACGCTCAAACCCTCCTTGGCAGCAACCACATAGCTCTCCCCTTCCTTCTCCAGCAATCAGAAATGAAAATGATATGAAAGAAACCAAAATCGAATTTTTATAGACCATGCAGAAATTTTTTACAGTCACCGGGCGATATTTTCGATTGTCGCGCGATATTTTCCGAAATATCGGCGATATTTCGGAAATTGCGCGATATTTTCAAAAGCCGAAAATATCGCGATATTTTGTCGGCGGCTCGCCGACAAAATATCGCGATATTTCTGAATATCGCCGATATCTCGGCGATATTATCAACACTGATTTAGACCACTTAGATGTGATTTTAGGGCATTTAATTCACTGTTATGGAATGAATATGACAGCTGAAGCGAAACAGTGAGAGGACAAGAGTTTAGAAATCAAACCCTAGGCCCAAGACCTTGTAGATCACTTGCCCAAGTTGCCAAAAAAATTTCCAAAGTACTTGTCACCTGAAAACACCAACTTTGAGCCAATTTCACCTGCCAAACTCAGCAATATTCAGTCCAGAAAATTCAGAGATGTAAAAGAGGGCAAACTAGGGTCTAGAAGGGCTAACGCTAGGTACAATAGGGCTAGTGTTGGGCTAGAAAGAGTGAAGGGCTACAGAGGGACAAAGAGCCCTAAGAGGGTTGCAGCTAGGCCTTGGAGGCCTTAAGGGTCTACGACAAGCCCTCTAGGGTTGTCGTCTATGGTCGATGCCTTTTAGGCTTACGACCAAGCCAAAAATTGCCTTAAACTCCCATGGCCAAGGGAAAAGAGGGAGGCCAAGGCCCCTAGAGGCTTACAGCTAGCCTCTAGGGCCTTAAAAAAGATGATGCAAAGGTCAAGGACGCTGACGCTGAGCCTTAGAGGAGGACGTTGGGCTTGGAGAGGGGAGATTTGGGCCTAAAAGTCCCAAAACTTGAAACCCTTGCTCTTAAAAATTAATTTTTCTTCAGATCTTCAGATTTACTACAAAATCTTCAATGGCTGGCCCTGCAAAAAAATTTGGAGACTAGATCTTACCCTCAAGGGCCTAGATCTAGCTCTAATCCAGCTCTTTTCACTTGATCTCACCTACACAAATGAAATTACAAGAGCCCAAAACCCCAATATATACAAAATATCAAATAATAATTCAAAACCCCAGCTGCAAAACAAACAAATTATTTACAAAAATCTATTTTACAAATATATGTACAAAATATACATGCGAAAATAGCTTGAAGGAATTTTGAGGATTTAAATCTTTGTAAATCTTTGATAATGGCGATCTGTATTTCGAAAGATGAATGTAGAAACCACAACCTTAGCGAAGTTAGAACGCCATAAAAATAATTAGAGTTCAAACACAGTCAGCCTCTATCCAAAGTTTGTGAACTTGGAGTCCAAGGGCTGGGGAACCTACAAACAATATATATATTTCCGAAAAAAATAAATCATTAGAAACGCCCAGTGAATCAGATCACCTAAGCTAAGCCCATAGCTTACCAATAGAATGTTCCTATCACCTGCAATGAATTAAATATAAACAATTATAAAGCACAATATAGGAATGCCCGTACCCAACACACACCACAAATCATCAAATCATAAACACCATGAACTACACCCCAAAGTCTTTATTATGCTTATTCTAATGTTCCCAGTGGAACAGTAATTTAGATCAGCTTTTCAGAGTTACATAAGCCAAAACCAGATAGCTTGAGACACAAATGACTTCTAATTTATAGATAAATCCTCCAAGTGGAAAATAATGGCTAGTTGGCTTGATCCCCGTCAAAATAATCTCGATCGTTAATAAATCCTTGATCGACTTTTAATCTCTTCCATTGAAAATATTTATTTTTGAGGAATTTTCGAATTTCTCATTAAATCCATTTTTTATTAGCTCAAAAATAATTATTTTGAATTAATTTCCTCAAAATTTTGACTTTGACTTAACCACCAAGGCCTAAGGTCCAATTTTTCTTGAAATTTCCAATATTCCCTGAGTGGGGGACCTCCAAAATTTGACTTCTTTAAGACCCACGAATTTTTCCACTTGCATAATTTTTTTTCCTAGCATTTTAATTTTTGACTCAAATTAATGAATTTTTTGGCTTAAAATTAATTTTATTTTTGCCAGAAAAATTAATTAATTGACACATGAGGGGATTGATTATTTTTTCCACCCTCTAATACTTTAGCCATGGTGTCTGATTGCAAGGGACCATGCACCAGAATATTTTGTACATAAGATTTACATAATTCAACCCTCAAAGGGGGAATCCTAGTTCATTATAGACCCTCAAAAATTAACCCAATTCTACGACACAATATGATCTAGTAGACCAAATGATTTGTAATAAAATAATTTAGCCAAATAGCTTAAATTATTCCTGTTGTCACACAAATTGTCACGACAACGCTTAGACCGGGGGCTGTCACCCTGATCCCCAATCTCTCCATTTAAGCCTGTCTCCCACGGCTAAGGAGGGTAGACCCTATGGGATAATGAATGACCAACTGGGGACCAGTTCGGTTGGGAGACACGAGGGGAAACAAGCACTAAATTGATTTTATTAAGTTAATAAACCAGTGCTTTACGAAATAAATGATTAAACGATTATTTATCGAATGCTGCAGAAACATGAACTCATTAACAATCGTTTACCATCAAACAAATCAAACAAAGATTAACTTATACCAAATGTGAGATAATCAATAAATGCTCAATGGCTTAATGATACCCCAGCAATTAAAATTTCGAAAGATAAAGTGCTTTAAATGTAGAAATTTCTGTTTTCCCACCCCGGTTTTCAGTTTCACCTTATTTCTCCCATGTAGTTAAATGCCCATTCCCATAACCATACATTTAACAGACTGAAAAAAATAAATATGGCTGAAAACACAAATTCTAGAAATTTTTCAGAATGCTGGAAATTGCAGAAATAAAAATCAGCAATTAAAAACAGCCATTAAAACACATTAAAACACTGATATTTTTTGTCAACTTGACCCTGGAAAAACCCCCTACAACTCTTGGGGAAAACCAGTTTGAGAGCTCTTCTTTATTTCTGAAAATTGTCTTTTTACAGCGAGAATTATTCAGCAAAAAATCAGCAAGCAAATTTACAACTTATCTCCTTTCCCGTGCCTCACAGCAATCTGGAAATTACAGCAAACAGGACAGCAATAAATGCTGTACGACCTCAGTTTTGTGTGCAGAAAAATCAGCAAACTGCTCCTCGATGTTTGTGCAAAAATCTGCCTTTCACTATGTGCTGAATCAGCTGTACAAATCTGCTCAACTGCTGCCTTGGAATGTGTGCCAAGCTGCTGTCTCCTTCTCCTTCCTGCTCAGAAATCTCTCTTGCTCTCTTGCTCTCCTTCTCCCAATCTGCTCATGAAAGAATGAATGACCTTTTCCTCCTTTTCCTCCTTTAATATAACTCCAAGTGACTTTTGGGTGATCCAAATGACTTAGGGGTGATCTCTAAATCCAATGGCTGAAATAGATTTAGATCAATGGTTGAGATTAAATTCTCATTTAAATCTCACTTTCTATTTTTTAATTCACCCCACTTTAATAAAGACCTACTTAGTCATTTATTTCCAAAGTCACTTTTCCTTTCTAATTTTTCATTGACTTTATAAAAGTCATTTTAAAATTAGACCTAATAACTTTATCACTTAAAGTCACTTTTAAATTAGATTTAACTTTATAAAATTATAAAGTCACTTTAGGAGAAAAATTAAATTCTTTTGGACACTTTTCCCTAGGCCAAAGATCAAAGCCTAAGGGAACCACCTGTCCTCCGGTACCAAATTTCAACACTCCCTCTTACCGAGGAAGGTGTTCCTCACCACACCCATCTTGTCTCTGAAGTAGACATGCTTGCCCCGTGGTAAGGCTTTGGTAAGGATATCTGCAACCTGCTCATCAGTGGAAATATACTCAAGCTTCACAGCTCCCTTCTGAACATAGTCTCTGATGAAATGATATCTGATCCCGATATGCTTTGACCTGTCATGAAATACTGGATTCTCCGTGAGTTTAATGCAACTCTGATTATCACAGTAAATCACTGAAGGTCTCAACGGCTGACCAAATAAGCCAAACAACATCTTGCGAAGCCAGATGGCCTCACAACTAGCTAGACTGGCTGCCATATACTCTGCTTCCGCTGAACTCAGTGCTACTGACTGCTGCTTCCGGCTGAACCATGACACTACTGCTGAACCCAACCCAAAACAACACCCTGAAGTGCTCTTCCTATCAGAAGCACAACCTGCCCAATCAGAATCAGTGTATCCTGCCAATCTCACTCCATCTCCCTGCCTGTAGTCCAGACCATAATCCACTGTCCCCTGCAAGTACCGCAAAATGTGTTTTGCAGCCACCCAGTGAACCTTCCTAGGCTCACACATAAACTGACTCATCGTGTTGACTGCAAAACAGATATCTGGTCTAGTGTTGACCAAATACATCAAAGAACCAATCAGCTGCCTGTACAATGTGGGATCCGCCAACTCGGAATCCGAAGCATGAAGCTTCTTCCAGTTGGTGATCATCGGTGTCGACATGGGTCTACAATCCTCCATGTGGAATCTGCTAAGGATGTCCACAATATACTTCCCCTGCCCCAGGAAGAAATGCCCCTCCTCCTGCCACACCTCCAAACCCAAAAAGTAATGCATCAAGCCGATGTCCTTCATCTCAAACTCCGCCGCAAGATCTCTCTTGCAGTGCTCTATGAGTCTCTCTGCACCTGTAATGATCAAGTCATCCACATACAGCACCAGAATGAGAGGCTCCTCACCAATCACAATAAAGTAAAGGTTCGGATCTGCCTCACTCTTTGTGAAACCCATCCCCTGCAAGTATGCATCTATCCTGGAGTACCAAGCTCTGGGAGCTTGCTTCAGGCCATAAAGGGCCTTCTTCAATCTGCACACATGGGACTCCTTCCCATGCACCTCAAAGCCCTGTGGCTGCTCAATGTACACCTCCTCCTGTATGAAGCCATTGAGAAATGCGGTCTTCACATCCATCTGGTGGATCTTCCAACCCATCTCTGCTGCTATCGATATAATGGAGCGGATCAAAGTATATCGAGCCACGGGAGCGAAGGTCTCCTCATAATCAACTCCCTCTACCTGGGAGAACCCTCTAGCCACAAACCTTGCTTTGAATTTCTCAATGCTGCCATCTGCAGCATGCTTTACCTTGTAAAGCCATCTGGAAGTAACCACAGATTTGCCCTCAGGCCTCGGCACCACCTCCCAAACATCATTCTTCATGATAGAAGAATACTCCTCCTGCATGGCCTCTCTCCAGACCTGCTGGCTAGCTGCCTCCTCATAGCTAGAAGGCTCAGAGTTAAGGATGCTGGTAACCATCGCCATATAGCTACAGAACCTCTCAGGTGGTCTACTCTCTCTAACCGGCCTCTTCGGCTCAGCAACAGATGTGGCATCTCTCAAGGTGTCCTGAAGCCACTTTGGCTTCCTCTTCCCTGAGGATGCTTCTCCCATAGGAGAATGAAACTCCTCCTCCTCATCACCATCAGTAGCCTGAACTCCTGACTGTCTGTCTGCTGTCCTCCTGCCTGCACCTGAACCTGTAGAAGCTGAGGTACCGTGTGAACTGTCCATCAGTGGACTCCCTAGTGAACTGCTCTGTGAACTGCTCTGCATGCTGCCCGGAGCACCACCCCTCTGGCTCGGCGAGCCACTGCTCACTGATGGACCTGACATCCTCATAGATGTACCTCCGGATCCTTCTGATCCCTGCCCACTGGATCCCTGCGACTGACTCAACTGCTGTTGAGGGTCTGGCTGATCCAGATACTCCAACTCCCGTGACCTCCTAAAGGCCCTGTCCTCCTCGAACTTCACATCCCGTCTGACAACAACTCTCCTTTTTGCAGGAATGTAAATCCGAAAGGCCTTTGAGGTCTCACTGTAGCCCACAAAGATACCCTTCTCTACGGTGGGCTCTAGTTTGGTCCTCTTCTCCTTGGGTATATAGGAGTATGCAATGCATCCAAAGATATGAAGATGACCAAGATCAGGCTTCTTCCCAGAGAAAGCCTCCTCCGGAGTCATGTGCCCCAAGGCACGATGCGGACTCCTGTTCTGCAAGTAAACAATTGTGTTGCAGGCCTCTGCCCACAAGAACAATGGCAACCCCTGATCATGTATCATGGCTTTGGCAGCCCCTATGATGGATCTGTTCTTCCTCTCCGCAACCCCGTTCAGCTGAGGGTTGTAAGGAACAGTGAACTCCCTCCTAATGCCTGCCTCCGCACAATAATCAACAAACTCTCCAAGGGTGTACTCTCCTCCATTGTCCGACCTCAGGGACTTGATCTTTCGACCTGTCTGAGTCTCCACAAGAGCTCTGAACTCCTAAAACCGCTTGAAGACCTCACTCTTGGTCTTCAAAAAATAAATCCAGGTCCTCCTGGAGTGATCATCAATAAATAAAACATAGTACTCATATCCACTCAAAGAAACATGAGACATCCGACCGCTCACATCGGAATGAATCAAATCAAGTATCCCCGTCGCTCTGCTGTCACTGCTGGGAAAAGGGGATTTGGCAAACTTGCCCATCGCACAACCTCTGCAAGTATCAAAGTGATCAGTACTGAAATCTGGCACACCTGTAGTGATCTCCCGCAATGTCCTCAAGGCTCCATGATACATATGTCCCATCCTGCGGTGCCGAATCTCACACAGCTCAGAACTGCTAGCTCTGCTGTCGGTACTACTGCTCAATGCCAAAAGGGGTTGGAATGCAAACTTGTACACCTTTGCATGGCGTACACCTATCACTCTAGCTGAATCAGCTGGAGCGCCCCTGGGATACATCAACACCTGTCCTCCCCTGAACAGTACCTCATATCCTCTGTCCTCCAAAGCTGAGACGGATATGAGGTTCTTCCTCATCCCTGGCACATAAAGAACCTCTGACACCTTTAAGGGAGGTTTGGACTCCCTCTGAAATGTCACTGTCCCCACCCCGACTGCTCTAACAACTCTGTCATCACCGAGTACTACCTCAATATCAGTGCCACTCTCTGAAAGCTCTGAGAAGTACTCACAGACTCCTGTCATATGACGTGAAGCCCCACTGTCCACATACCAGATACCTGAAGATGCTCCGCTAATCCAGGGAAAAGCATGCTCCCTCTGAACCTGTGTGGCAGGTGATCCTGTACTAGAGGACTCACACGTAGTGAACGCAAACTCTCGGTCAAAACGACCAGCAAAGTCCTCAATCTCTACTGAAGCTGCCACGTCCTGGTTCTTCCCCTTCTTCTTCTTCTTCTCCGGACACACAACTGCATAGTGTCCCATCTTCTGACAATTCCAACACTTCACCTTGGAATAGTCCTTCTGTGTGTTCCCCTGTTTACCTTTACCTTTGCCTTTGCCCCCACCACTGCTTGTGGAAGCCTGCTTCTTCCCTTTGCCTTTCTTGCCTCCTGCCACCAGTGCTACATCCTCATCCTGCTCAACTGGCTTGGCTGCCCCAAGCTGTCCTTTCCTGATCTCTGTCTGAATGCAATCATCCCAAAACCTCTCCCATGTGGGAAGGGTCTCACGTGCACAAACCCCATCAGCAAAGTTCAACCATGAACGGGGGAGGTCATTCACTGTAATACGCACCAACTCAGTGGATGGAATGGCCTCTCCAATCGCTGCCAACTCATCTCTCACATTAGTAATCTTTGTGAGATATCCAGCTGCACTATCATTACCCATCTTAATGTTCTTCAGCTTCTCCTTCAGGACCATCTTCTGGTTCTCATTGGTACTCTGGTAGAGATTGGACAATGTTGTCCACATCTCATGGGCATTGCTCTTTCCTCTCACATGAGGAATGCAATGGTCTTTGATTCCGTCTAGAATCAGCCTCTTACCCTTATTGTTCTTCTTTTTATACTCAGCCAGTTGAGTAACATCAGTGGGCACAACAACAGGGTTCTGTGTGGTATGCACCATAATATCCCAGACTTCTGCCTCCTCAAAGATACTCTGCATTCTCTCCTTCCAAACGTTGTAATTTATATGCCCATCCAGCCTATCCTCCACCCTCAATCCCAATGACATCCTGCTGTCCTAAAACTGAAAAATAGCACTGCTGTAGTAAAGATAAAACTGCTGTTTATGAAAAAATCAGCTTGCTGGAATTTTCTGAGTGAAAAATCAGCAACTGTAATTTTTCCTTTTTGCTGTCCCAAACTGCCCTTCAGCACTCAAGCTCTGATACCATGTAGAAATTTCTGTTTTCCCACCCCGGTTTTTAGTTTCACCTTATTTCTCCCATGTAGTTAAATGCCCATTCCCATAACCATACATTTAACAGACTGAAAAAAATAAATATGGCTGAAAACACAAATTCTGGAAATTTTTCAGAATGCTGGAAATTGCAGAAATAAAAATCAGCAATTAAAAACAGCCATTAAAACACATTAAAACACTGATATTTTTGGTCAACTTGACCCTGGAAAAACCCCCTACAACTCTTGGGGAAAACCAGTTTGAGAGCTCTTCTTTATTTTTTAAAATTGTCTTTTTACAGCGAGAATTATTCAGCAAAAAATCAGCAAGCAAATTTACAACTTATCTCCTTTCCCGTGCCTCACAGCAATCTGGAAATTACAGCAAACAGGACAGCAATAAATGCTGTACGACCTCAGTTTTGTGTGCAGAAAAATCAGCAAACTGCTCCTCGATGTTTGTGCAAAAATCTGCCTTTCACTATGTGTTGAATCAGCTGTACAAATCTGCTCAACTGCTGCCTTGGAATGTGTGCCAAGCTGCTGTCTCCTTCTCCTTCCTGCTCAGAAATCTCTCTTACTCTCTTGCTCTCCTTCTCCCAATCTGCTCATGAAAGAATGAATGACCTTTTCCTCCTTTAATATAACTCCAAGTGACTTTTGGGTGATCCAAATGACTTAGGGGTGATCTCTAAATCCAATGGCTGAAATAGATTTAGATCAATGGTTGAGATTAAATGCTCATTTAAATCTCACTTTCTATTTTTTAATTCACCCCACTTTAATAAAGACCCACTTAGTCATTTATTTCCAAAGTCACTTTTCCTTTCTAATTTTTCATTGACTTTATAAAAGTCACTTTAAAATTAGACTTAATAACTTTATCACTTAAAGTCACTTTTAAATTAGATTTAACTTTATAAAATTATAAAGTCACTTTAGGAGAAAAATTAAATTCTTTTGGACACTTTTCCCTAGGCCAAAGATCAAAGCCTAAGGGAACCACCTGTCCTCCGGTACCAAATTTCAACATTAAACAATCACGTAAGATGCTAACCAAAGATTACATTCATGTAGTTAATCTTCAAATGAACATTTAAGCATGTTAAAAATGATAAACATTAATTCCCACATCAAAATTTTAGCCTCAGCAGAAAGGATAAAACATAACAAATTCTTGAGCCAAGACTCAAACTGGCAAAAAACTTTCCAAAAAAAAATATTTTTATATTTTTCAAATAAAACAAACTTAAAGACTAAATGAAACTTTAAATAAAAAATCTAAATAACATTAAAATCTAAACTAAATTGAATCAAAATCTAAAGTAAAAGAAAAGAAACTTTTCTTTTTTTTCAAATAAAACTCACATCTAAATAAAACAAAGAAAAGTCTAACTTTTTTTTTGTTATATTTTTTATTTGAAAGAAATCAGACTATAATTTAAACTAAATGAAATTTAATCAAAATAAAATAAAATAAAAAATCAAAACCTAAAATCTAAAACTCAAACTTTTATGTGAAAACAAAAATTTAAAATTTTTCCCTTTGAAACATAACTAAAAGGCAAACATATCTAAATAAGAAATAACAATCTAAACTAAAATCTAAAATCTAGAATATACATCAGAGCACCTAGGTTAAAATAAAAATTTAAATGAAAGTCAAATTCTTTTTATTTTAAATGTTTTTTTTTGGATTTACTTTAAAATTAAAACAAAGATAAACGTTAAACATTCTAAATATTAAAACTAAAGCCTAAAAGACAAATTGAATAGATATAAAAAACTAAACTATATCCAAACTAAAAAGAAAATGGAACCTACGCTAAAGTGAAAATGCTTTCATAAAATCTTAAGAAACATAGGCATCAACGCATATAACAAAACCACGCTAACCCTAGCCCAGAAATAAGCCACCGTACGCATAAAAAAATTACGATTAAACCTGTTATCAAAGAGATGAGTGCGTGTTAGTGCAGCTGAGCCGCAGGCCTGGACGTTTTGATGCCGGATTTGATTGCAGATTTCCGCGTGGAGGAGATACGCTACACAAAGGATGCTGCTACAGGTCGATTGATGGCAAAGCTTGGTTGAACAGCAAAAACAGCACGCAGGAGGAATATGGCAGCCGCTGTGGAATGGCAACTCGGGGCTGCGAGTTGAGCGTGGAAAAATGAATGCGTGACGATGACTAAAAGATTACGTGTTTTTTCCTTCTTTTTTCTTTTGATTGCAGGTTGTGTGAAGACAAAAAGGGTTGCGTGAAGAATGCTGTGAATTTGAACCTACAGGTTAGCGTGAGGGTGATGAACAATGGGTGCAACGTGAACGATTAGTGAGGGAATTGCAAGTACAGCGAGTCGATGCAAGGAAATGAGGAAACTGTTGCGTTTTTTGAGTGCCTGATAGCAGCAAGAGCAACGTTGGCAGCTGGATGATACGGAATAGGCACAATTGAGACAACGTGGAACTGGAAGGCAACGCTTTGAATTTTGTTTGCAGGTGATGATACACAGTACAGACGAGGGAGAGCAGGACAACACAATGGTGATGGTTGCGGCAATGCTGAGGATCTGCTTGTAGAATGGACGCAAAGAGCTTAGTAGTGTGAGAGATGGCGGATACAGCAGTTAAGAAAAATTCTGAATTTCTTGTGTTTCAATGAAATCCTCGTAAGGTTTCTTCCAGATCTGAAAATAACTGAAATTGAAACCCTTGGACAACAAAACAGCTTAGATAAACCCTCGGAAATCTTCAGAAAACCCTGCCACCTGTAAATGGAAAAGAAAAACACCTAGAATATGTGCAAAAAATAAAACCCTAAAAACCAGCTACAAAATTTACAACTTTGTGACTCTGCAATAGTCGGATTTGTCAGTAACTACAGTAATATTATCAGAATATCAGATTTACTATGAGCTACTGTCAGAAATCTCTCATGCATTCGTTAAAACAAACTTAAATGATAAACCCAGAATCGAAACTGGTTGGGCTCTGCAAGAGAATGCTTGCGGGAGTTGGCTGGTTCAGCCGAGAACTTCCCCAAACGCCCACTGATCTTCTCAATAAGGGTTTCCTGCACAGCTCACTTCAACCATCAATAAAGAGGGAAAAAACAATACTAGATTCCAGATACAATGGAGATACCTGCCATTATTTCAGAAATCTTATTACCATTCAAACCCTAGTAAGTGAACAAGATACCTGTGTTCAACAATACTCTACATCAAGCTATTACTAATGGCTGAAAAATAAAAATATGCAGAAAATAAAACAGCTCACAGCACTTCAAGAGAGTAACACCAGCAAGATTTCAACCCCAAAGTCTTTCTTTATTAGCACCAGAAAAAGTTTACAAGAGAGCTTTCTTCAGCACAAGACTCACAGATCGAATGATCTCAAATGACCCCTAGCACCCTATTTAAAGGAAAAATTCCCAACGGCTAGTTCGAGTGATCCATGTCAAAATGATCTCAACCGTCGATGAGGATCAAGATATCTTTTAATCTCATCCGTCGAAATTAAAAATTAAAATTTTGCATTTGTTTTCTAAAAATTTCGACTTATTTTATTATTTTATTTTACTTTATTATTTTATTATTTTTTCAATTTTTCAATTTTTATTATTATTATTATTATTATTTTTTTTTATTATTATTTTTAAAAGGATCCTCGAACTTAGCCTTTGGAAAAATTTCCCTAGGACTTAGGACTTTATGAGGGGATTAAAACATTTTCTAACCCTCAAGACACTTTACATCATGACTTTTACAATTTTACATCTTAAGGGGGAAAACCCATTTGACATAGACCCTCATAGACCACCCAGTTCTGCAACACAACCATAATCTAGCAGATCAACGCACTAGGATTCCCCTAAGATTCTAATGACAAAATTCATTCCGGCTTTGGGGTTAGGCTGAAGGAAAACTCTGCCGATCATGGATCGGTGAGACAAAAAACCTTCCGAAACGTAAATTATCACTAGAAAATTAGGTCCACCTAGGCAATTTACATGCATGACTCAGCTCTGCTAAGATTATTTACAATTTACATATGCAGACTAGGTTTACAACATAATATGATCAAGTCAATGATGACTGTCGAATGGCACGGACACGTCAATCAAGCACTACCCCTTTTGTGAAGAAAAATGGGGTGTACTGCTATGGGAAGCTAACACGTAGTGGTCAACAATTCCCAAATCACTTTTACATAAGACTCGACTAAAACATTAGGACTTACTTAAGACCTTAACGATAAATTCCACCCTAGCTTTGGGGTGAGGTTGGAGGGAAAAACTCTGTCAATCATCCGCGTTTAGAAACACAGTTGAATCAGTGAGACGAAAAACCTCCTAGGATGAAACTTGTCGCCAAAATAATAGGCTTACCTAGGTTGTTACATGTTATATAAAAAATTTAATTAATTAGTAGTTATTAGGCAAAGGGCATGATCAAAGATCATGCCCATTCACCAAGAGGCACCCAAGGCAATATAAAGCCATGGGCCTCCGACAAATTGTAATTATCTTCTATCTTTTAATAATAATAAATATGAATTTGTTGAATATTTAAGTTGTTTGTTCCATCTAGCATTAGAGAAAGTTGCTCCTCAGTTTAGCGTTGCACAGGTCACGGAGTTCTCCAGTCGTTGTCCCTACTAATCACTGCCTCCTTGTTTCACCGTGTTTCCCCTGTGCCAAACAATGTTCACTGTTTTTTTTCCTTCTTCCGTTGTTCCACGTACTGTTCTAACAGCCACGATACCCTATCCAGGTCCACCATCATCGTTGTCATTTCCACCGTCATCCGACAGGCTCCGCTCCCTGGCTTCCGACTCCCGTGCCACCGTGCTAGATCTGCCTTCCTTCCTCTGTTTGGACGTCCATCACCACGCTTACTGTCCACAGCCCCTGTTCGCAGCCGCAGGCCTATCCATAGCCACCGACCTTTTCGTCGCCCGCAACCCATTCGCCGACCCTCAATCATCTGCACTCATCTGTCGTGCCTTATTCCGTTCACCCACCCATTCACGCCCCTTCATAAATCGATTTGTGGCACCATTTTGGTTTTTGCTGGTGGGTTATATACAGGGACTTATATAATTGTTATATGTTGGTTTTTATAATAGTTTCTATATAAAAAACAATTAAACAATTAAATTAGTTTAATTTAATTATTTAAAAAAAAAAAGACAAAACAAAAATTATTATTTAAAAATATATATATATATATATATAGATAGATATTAGTTCACGTTAAGAAAGGAATTTTAAGTTGGTGGACAAACATACACCCCCACAAACGCGTTCAATGTCGTCGATGACAATGACCGATTTCAGCAAAAAATTGATTGATCTTGAGAATAGGATTACTAGCCACTCCGATGATTTCAACCAAAAATTAGTCGATCTCAAGAGTAAGGTTATCGGACATTCCGACGATATCAAGAAGCTTCAGTATATGACAAATCGGATAGAACTACAACTCGAGCAGAATCATATCAAATCCAAAATGAATCATAATCAGACAATGTCATTGCTAAGAATTTTGTGTGACAGGATGAAGGTTACACCCGAACAACTACTCCAAGATGATGGAGGTAATCAACAAGACAATTCATCAGATTCAACGAATTCAACAAATTCTCATGAAAAAACGGAGTCTCCAAAGAAATCATTCGCACACCATCAAGGAAATAGTAATGCAAATTTTTCATATAAGCAGCTCTAGAATACATTCACCAATAAATACCCCCTTTTCACTCCACCATTAGCGACATATCAACGAAGAGCCAAAATTGAGCTACCCAAATTCGATGGTAACAAAAAATGCAGTGTTGCGTGGCTGAATAAAGCAGAAGAATATTTCGAGATTTACGATATTGACAATGATGACGAAAAGATTAGACAAGCTTCCATGAAATTGGAAGGCAGAGCATATAATTGGTATATGTGGTGGAAGAAGACGACGCTCGCTATTAGTTGGAGAAAATTTAAGGATGCATTCTTTAAAAGATTCCAAGGTGTAAAGGAAAAAGAGTTCTTTCCAACACTCATCAGATTTTGAAAAAAAGGAAATGTGGATGAATACACTCAAGAATGGAAGACCTTAGCAACACGACTACTTGGGTTATCAGAATCTCGTCTAATTCAATCATACATCTCTGAACTTAAAACTCATCTATGAGTAGAACTTGAGCTTCATGACATTACGTCAATAGAAGTAGCAAGACAAAAAACAAAAGCTACTGAAAAGAAATTTGAACAAATACTGTGGTCAAAACCAGAAAAAGTATATTCGAGACAAAGAATGCCCCAGTCTGGGAATACGGATAATACAAGATATGTTCCACCACATCTTCATGAAGGCGAAAAATCTAACGTGGAAATGCAAAGGATAAGAGAAGGCAAATGCAAACGTCGTGGCGAGAAGTGGGACCCTAAACATAGGTGTGCTAAAGGAAAAGAATCAAAGAACCTATATAACTCTGAAGCAACTAATGATTCAAACAGTCATGAATCAAACATAGAAGGAATAGAAGATGCCCCAGAATTCTCTCCAGAATTATATGACGAAAGTATTCCGCAAGTGTCACTATCAGCTATGATAGGTATATCACAACCCCAGACTCTAAAATTGAAAGGACATGTAAAGAAGAACAACATAGTGGTTCTCAACGACTCTGGTAGCACCCATAGTTTTTTAGATGCAACCATGACAAAGAGACTCAACATTTTTTCATTCCCCTTGCCCAACATGAAGGTGATGGTAGCCGATGGTAAGAAGATTGAAAAGGTAGGGAAATGCCATAAGGTCAAATTGCAGATTCAAGACTTTAATTTAGAATCCTTGTTCTTCACTGTAGCATTAGGAGTAGATGTGGTCCTAGGTATCCAATGGTTACGAACCTTAGGCACATACTCCGCCAACCATCAAGAGCAGTTCATAAGCTTTAACTGGGAAGGGCATAGGTACAAGTTATACAGATTCCAAGCACCAAAAAATCAAATTGTGTCATCATCCCAGATGATAAAGATGATTCGAAAAGGAGCATTGGCTTATGTAGTACAATGTCATCAATTAGAAATGCTATCTGCAAACATGATCAATGAAGAGTCACCAGAAGTACAAGAGCTAATTCAAAAGCATGAAAATGTATTCCAAGACCTGCCCTTAAAATGCCTCCTAACAGGGAAATCGAGCATACAATAGAAATCGAAGCAAGATCAGACCCCATCAACATCAAGCCGTATCGATATCCACATCACCAAAAGACTGAAATTGAGAGATTAATCCAAGACCTTTTAAAATGTGGGATCATCTCGAAAAGTAAGATTTTGTATGTTGCTCCAGTGGTATTGGTAAGGAAGAAGGATGGCTCATTCAGGCTATGCATTGATTATAGAGGATTAAACAAAATAATGATTAAGAAAAAACTCCAAATTCCCTTTATCGACGAAATGTTGGATGAACTACATGGCGCAAAATACTTCTCAAAACTAGACTTAAGGTCAGGCTATTACCAAATCAGAATCAGGTTGGAAGACATACCAAAAATTGTGTTCCAAACACATGAAGGTCGCTACGAATTTAAAGTAATGCCCTTTGGGTTAACCAATGCACCAGCAACATTCCAAGCCACTATGAACGAGTTATTTCGTCCATATCTTAGAAAGTTTGTATTAGTATTCTTTGATGATATTTTAATTGACAGTAAAACTTGGAAGGAGTACCTACAACATCTGGATAAATTTCTTACACTACTGAAATTAGCATCAGTTCTATGCCAAGAAATCCAAATGCACCTTTGGGAAGGAAGAAGTAGAATATCTCGGACACATAATATCCCATGAAGGAGTGAAAGTGGACCCCAATAAAATCAAATCTATAAAGGAATGGGACAAACCAATTAATATATCAAAGCTAAGAGGGCTCTTAGGATTGACTAGATATTACCGAAAATTTATTAAAAACTATGCACACATAATTGCACCTCTAACAAACCTTTTAAAGAAGAATTCATTTCAATGGAATGAGGAAGCAAGAAGGTGTTTTGAAAAACCGAAGAAAGTTATGTCTAACACAATGTTGCACGAAGCGGAAGCGTTTTTTGGAAGCAGGGACACCGAAGCGTCATTTTCCAAAAATCTAGGAAGCGAAGCGTCCGCGGAAGCGTCTGCCATATATATATATATATATATATATATATATATATATATATATATATTTGCATTTATACTCTGTTGTCACACAGATTGTCACGACAACGCTCAGACCAGGGACTGTCACTCCGATCCCCGATCTCTCCGTTTAAGCCTATCTCCTGCGGCTAAGGGGGGTAGACCCTATGAGATGATGAAAACCAACTGTGAACCAGTCGGGTTGGGAGACACGAAAGGAAACCAGCACTAAATAGATTTTATTAATTTAATGGACCAGTGCCTTATGGGTTTGATGTTTAAACGATTACTTACTAGATGTTGTAGAAATATAAACCATGTACAGCAATCATTTATCATCAAATAACTTGAACGATGCAAGATATCCAGTAAATTCACAATGTCTTAACGATGATCTAGCAATTTTAAAACTTCGAAAGATAAAGCTTGATACACAACCACGTAAATTTGAACATTAACCAGATATCATATTCATGTAGCTAATTTTCAAAATGATCATTCATGCCAACTCACATAAGATGATAAACATTCATTCCACATAAAAAATTCAGCCTCAGCAGAAAAAAAAAATAAAACGTGATAAATCCCCGAGCTAAGATCAAATCTGACAAAATATTTCCAAAATATTTTTATGTTTTTTTTCCAGATACAGTAAAAATTTAAAGCTAAAAGAAACTTTAAACAAAAATCTAAATGATGCTAAATCAAAATCTAAGCTTTAAGAAAAAAAATATATATATATATATATATATATATATTATTATTATTATTATTATTATTATTATTATTTTTAATAAAATTTAACTAAAATAAAAATTAAATCTAAATCCTAAAATAAAACTTAAACTATAGAATTAAAACCCAGAACCCCTTTTTTATGATTTTAAATTTCAAAACTGGAGTCTAATCTAAAATCGAATTAAAACTTAAGTCTAAAGTAAAAATCTTTAAAAATAAAAATAAAAATGTGCCCCTTTTTTCTTTATATTATAATTAAAAGAAAAGAAACTAAACTAAACGATATCTAACCTAAACTAAGCTAAAGAAACTTTTTATAATATATATATATATATATATATATATATATATATATATTTATTTATTTATTTTTATTTATTTTTTTCCTTAAAAAGAAAAAAAAAAGACAAACTAAAACGTTATATTGAAATCTAATCAGAAACTTAAAAAAAACGTGAATCTAATAAACTGATCAATAAAAAAAAAAAAAAAAACTAAACTACGCTGATTTCTAACCACGCAGACTGAAATAAAATTACCCACGCGTGAACTGAAACTGGCCCGTATACAAAAAAGGAGACGTGTTCTTACGGCGTGCTGCAGGTTTCCTTCGACGGCGGGAAAGAAAAATGTGGATAGGACGCAGGATGCAGGCAGCTTACCCACGCGCTTCGTTTATTGCTTACCCCACGCAGATTTGTTTGAATGATTTCTGCGTTTGAGCTGATGCAAGCCCACGGAAGTTCTGGCGGCGGCAGCGAAGAGCAGCAACATGAAAGGCCTCACGCAGATTTGCAGGTTCCAGGAATGATGGACGGAGGATGCTTACTGTGAGTTTTTGCAAGTGTTAACCATGAAGCTAAACAGCAAAAGGAAACGGGGCGGTGGCAAAGATCAGCAATGACGCGTTTGGAGAGGAAGAGAAAGACTGGTAGCGTGAAAGATGACAGAAGGGATGGAACTACGATTTTGCAGCAAAGGGGCAGCACGAATGACAGCAGAGAAGGCAGCGTACAGGCAGACTGGATAGCCTAGGGATTAAGAAAAACGACTTTGAAATCCTCGGAACAAATGTTCAAACCCCAGAAACGGATTATTAATGAAAACCGATGTAAAAAAATTTCCAAATCTGAAAACCCTTGGACAGCGAGATAGCGACCCTGCAACTCAATTTTCCACAAGAATTTTATCTCAGACCTGCAAATGGAAAACAAAAATCCGGAAAGTATATGCAAAGATTTAAAATGAAACCCTACAAACCGGTCCAAAATTTCAAAATTATAGCTCTACAATAGCCAGATTTGTCAGTTATCATCAATAATATCTTAGAACTTCAGATTTACTGTGAAAATACTTAGGAAATTTCTCATGCAAATCAGAAAACAAACTAAATGATTAACCCAGGATCAAAACTAGCTGGGCTCTGCAAGAAAATGCTTGCGGGAGTTGGCTGGTTCAGCCGAGAACTTCCCCAAACGCCCGCTGATCTTCTTCAATAAGGGTTTCCTGCACAGCTCACTTCAACCATCAATAAAGAGAAGAAAAATAATACTAGATCTCAAAAAGCAATGGAGATACCTACCATTACTTCAGAAAACCTAATACCATTCAAACCCTAGCAAGTGAACAAGATACCTGTGCTCAACAATACTCTATAATAAGCTGTTACTAATGGCTGAAAATCAAAATATGCAGAAAATAAAATAGCTCACAGCACTTCCAGAGAGTAACACCAGCAAGATTTCAACCCCAAAGTCTTTCTTTATTAGCACTAGACAAGTTTACAAGAGAGCTTCTTCAGCACAAGACTCCAAGATCCAATGATCTCAAATGACCCCTAGCACCCTATTTAAAGGAAAAAATCCCAACAGCTAGTTCGAGTGATCCATGTCAAAATGATCTCGACCGTCGATGAGGATCAAGATATCTCTTAATCTCATCCGTCGAATTTTTAATGTATTAAAAAATTGAAATTCTGCATTTATTTACTCAAAATATTATTATTTTATTATTTTTAGGTTTTTTACTTTATTTTATTATTATTTATATTTTTTTATTTTTTTTATTTTTTTATTTTTATTTTTTATTTTTTCTTAATTTTTTAATTTTTTAATTTTTAATTTATTTTTAAATGGATCCTCGAACTTAGCTTTTGGGAAAAACACCTAGGACCTAGGACTTAGGACTTATGAGGGGATTAAAACATTTCTTAACCCTCAAGACACTTTACATCATGACTTTTACAACTTTACATCCCAAGGGGGGAAAACCCATTTGACATAGACCCTCATAAACCACCCAGTTCTGCGACACAACTATAATCTAGCAGATTAACACACTAGGATTCTCCTAAGATTCTAATGACAAAATCCATTCCGGCTTTGGGGTTAGGCTGAAGGAAAACTCTGTCGATCATGGATCGGTGAGACGAAAAATCTTCCGGAACGTAGATTATCACTTAGAAAATTAGGTCCACCTAGGCAATTTACATACATGACTCATATCTGCTAAGATTATTTATAATTTATACATGCAGACTGTGTTTACAACATAAATTGGTCAAGCTGTCGATGACTGTCGAATGGCACGGACATGTCGATCAAGCGCTACCCCTTTTGCAAAGAAAAGTGGACGTACTGTTATGGGTAGTTGACCCGTAGTGGTCAACATACTCAAAACAAACATCCCAAACACCAAATTAATTGTAGAAGACATGAAAACATGCATATTTTTGCATAAATCAAGATAGATATAATATCCATTGTACATTAATGATTAATTATTCGAGTATCAACCATTTAGATGTATCAACCATCTAGAATCTAGATTCTTCTCCTCTTGTCTAGCCTTTGCCTCTACCTCGATTGTCTAGGGATATTAGTCAACATTGCCCAATTTTGATCAAACTACCTAATTCAAGACTTAAAATATGGTAGAAAAAGCTTAACATGCTTGATCGATGATTTTGACTTGATTGAAAGGTAATTTTTTGCTAAGGGCGTGCCGTGTGACAAAGGAGTTCAACAATTAACACCACCAACACTATGGTACATATAGGGTTTGGTGCTTTTGATTAAATGCTAATCGCATACCTTCATACTTGATATAATCTAATGAAATGCCACAATCCCATTGATTCTGAGTTCCTGAAAACTGTTAAGTCTGCTGAATTTTGAATAGAATATGAAATTCTATTTTCTCCATATGAAGTCCAATGAGGCTGGAACCACTCTCAAACATCCTGAGTCATTTCATGGTAATGTTAAAAATTTAAGTAAAAGGATGAAAATGAAAAATAAAGGAGAATGTCACTTTTACTTTAAGAATTTAACATTACCATGAGGGAGCATCTGCTATATTTATATATTTTTTTTGCCTTCATTCGTCACCCTAACCCAAGGTGGACCCACCCCCAACAAGCAAACTCACTTAAAATTAAAAAAAAAAATTGGAAAAAAAAACGATTTTCTAAACGCTTTTTCGAAAGCTTTTCTGGAAGCGTACGCTTCCTCCTCCGAAGCGCCACGCTTCCGATGCCCGAAGCGCCGTACGAAGCGCGCTTCGGCGCTTCCGTACAACGCTTCCAAATTTCCAGGAAGCGTCTAAAAATGCCGAAGCGGCGCTTCCGAATTCAAGCTTCCTAGGCGCTTCCATACGGGACGCGCTTCAGGGCTTGGGGGGGGGGGGGGGGGCGCTTTGTGCAACTATGGTCTAACACCCTGGCATTGGCAACTCCAGATTTCTCTAAAGCATTTATCATCGAGTGTGATGCTTCCAGATTTGGTATAGATGCAGTGTTAATGCAAGAAGGGCATCCAATAGCTTTTGAAAGCAAGAAGCTCAATAAACGAGAACCTCTCAAGTCCACATGCAACAAGGAAATGCTCGCTATTATGCACGCACTGGCCAAGTGGAGACAATATCTTTTGCGAAGTAAGTTCTCCATTTGAACAGACCATAACAGTCTCCAGCGCCTCCTCCAACAAAAAACACTTTCCGAAGAACAACAAAAATGGATTGAAAAAATTGTCGCCTTTGACATGGAGATAGTACATAAAAAAGGAAAAGACAATGTAGTAGCAAATGCCCTGTCTAGGAAGGACAAAGAACGAGCATTACTTGCAGTCTCGGTTGTTGTTCCTGAATGGCTTAATGAGATTCGAAGTGAGTATGCCAAGGATCCAGAAATAGCTGCGATAATCAATAACCTTCCAAACAACTCAAAATTTGAATGGAAGAATGATATTCTATGTTACAAAGGAAGAATCTATCTGAATTCAAACTCCAAGTTTAAATCCAAGATACTCAAGGAGTCACATGATTCACTGTCAGCCAGACATGTAGGATTCTTTAAAACTTACTACAATGCACGGCAATCATTCTTTTGGAAAGGGATGAGTCGTAATATTCGGAAATATGTAGCAGAATGTGACAAATGTCAAAGAAATAAAAGTGAAAATATTACGACACCTGGATTACTTCACCCCTTAAACATTCTGAATCAGAAATGGGAAGAAATATCGAAGAACTTTATTGAGGGATTACCTGTATCTGAAGGCAAAGATAAGATTTTCATAGTAGTCAACAAACTCACCAAATATGCTCACTTTATTGCAATGAAGAAATCAAACTCAGCTAAACAAATCACCGAGATATTCTGCAAAAATATTTATAAATTACACAGTTTTCCGAAAGTCATTGTGAGTGATAGAGATGCCAAATTTAAGGGTAATTTTTGGAAAGAATTGTTCAACCATATAGGAACCTACCTAAATATGAGTTCCGCTTACCACCCTCAAACAGATGGACAAACATAGGTTGTCAATAAATGTTTGGAAGCCTACCTACGTTGTTACACTACAGAAAAACAAAATAAGTGGGCTCAGTGGTTGCATCTCGTTGAATGGTGGTATAATTCTACTTATCATACGTCAGCAAAAATGACTCCATTCCAAGCTTTGTATGGGAACGAACCTCCAAAATGGAAGGATCTAACTACCATCCAGACAAATCTACCAGCTATTAAAAACTAACTAGAAGAAACCCAAAATATCGTCCAAACCCTAAAAGAAAATTTAAATAATGCAAGAAATCGTATGAAGCAACAAGCTGACTGAAACAGAACCGAAAAAGAATTTGAAGTTGTAGAATGGGCATTTGTCAAGCTCCAGCCATACAAACAGTTGTCCTTGAAACAAAAAAGGAAAAAATAAATTAGCACCAAAGTTCTGTGGCCATACCAGATCAACAAAAGGATTAGCCAAGTTGCATATAGTTTAAGCCTTCTGGATAAAAGTTGAGTTCACAATGTCTTCCATGTATCCTGCCTTAAAAGGGCACTGGGTGACCATCAATCAGCACAAAAAACACTTCCATCCTTAGATGATGAAGGAAGGGTCATTTTAGAACCAGAAGGTATCATATCCACCTAGGAAAAAAAGCTTTGATCTCATGTAATCAAGGAATACTTGATCAAGTGGAAGGACTTACCAAAAGAAGAAGCTTCTTGGGAGACTGAAGCATTTCATCAACAACATCTGTCGTTACGTATGCTGTGAGGAAAAAGACTTTTTGAGAGGACGGCAATGTTATATAAAAAAATTAATTAATTAGTAGTTATTAGGCAAAGAGCATGATCAAAGATCATGCCCATTCACCAAGAGGCACCCAAAGCAGTATAAAGCTAGGGACCTCCTACAAATTGTAATCACCTTCTATCTTTTAATAATAATAAATACGAATTTGTCGAATATTTAAGTTGTTTGTGCCATTACATACATACAAGTTCTTACTAGCATGATTTACATCACAAACTTTGCAGAATGGGTCTACAATGACTCAAATTGATGGTTGATGATCTCAATCCTTGAAGAAAAATATGGTATCACTTCTTCCTTAGAACTTGGATAAAATGTGTGCAACATCTGGCTCCATATGGGGACATGTTGCTTCAATGAAGTAACGTGAGAATCCCAAAACCCTGCATCCAAGAAAATAGAAGTCCATCAAAAAGATGTCCATTCAAAATCTGAATCGTCATGCATTTATAGTAAATTCGTTGGAATAGAAAATTTTACTCTAACAAATTAAAACATAAAGAGCATATAACTTAAGTGCGTGGAATAAAACTAGCTAATGACAAATAAAAACGAGTAAGGTTAGAGATACTATACAAAGGATGCCCTATGGCATCAGATGTCATTGGTTTGGCATGATTTGGAACATATGCTTGTTGATCGGTAGATCAATAGGCTACTTATCAGATGTCCCTTGTTGAAACTTGATTTCTAGTAGCATCGGATGTTCTCTAAGCCTCAAAATTTGCAGGGAGGCTTAGACGCATGTATTCCACAATACCCAAAAATCGTTTTGGGAAATTCCACCTGGAGACAGTTTTATTAAAATAATTAATTATTTTTAATGGGTGCCTAAGTCTAAACTTAGGAAGTTAAAATAATTAAAGGGTATTAATCTAACTGTGGATGAAACTTATAGAAGAAGACAGAGATCGAGTCCAAATGATCTGAGTCATTGATTAGAATCTAAACTGGGTTGTTGGTTCTCAACTAGAGGATTATAAGAAGGACATCAATGGGCACTTGGAGAACACATCGAGTGGGATCAAGAGATCGATTTCTCAAGAGAGCGGCGCAGAGTAGCAGGAGAGATCATCGAGGAGATTCTTGCAATGAGGAGCAGGGATAGTTTTCCAGAGGAACTTTTTCTGATCCGGAGAATGCAAGGCAAAGAGGGCAGAGAGTAGTCCAGAGAGGCAGCGTAGAGCTTCGAAGGGAGTCTATATTTTTGTTGGGGAACAATCGGGATCTAGTATCAAAGCCAGGGTGTGAGACCGGGAGGCCAGAGGTCCAAAGTTTCCAGCTAGTAGGAGATCAAGAAGAGGTGCACCGCAGTCCCAGTAGCAATGATGCAATAACTACGTAGGTGTGACACAGTGTTGCGCAGAGACAGCGCAAAGGCTCATCTGCAGTGCAGATCAATGCCAGATTTTCCAGTGACAAGGTGAGATCATCTCACTATCTTTTATCCAGTTAGATCTCTATATAGGATTGCCAATTTGAGCATCTGAAGAATCGTAGCCAGAAACTATTGCATAATAATACAAACCCTCAGCTGTTGCACCAGTTCTCCCGCATTGGATTTTTCCAAGGACATTCGTCCAAAAGCAACGGTGTCACTTGTGTGTGTGTTATTTCTTCTTGTTCAGTTCTTGTCTTCGCGTATAATTTAATTAGTGAAGGTTGTAGTCGTATTTACTTCGATATTTACAGCGTAACACAGTAAATAAATTGCATCAGCCTCTACGTCAGTCCCACTTGCCTCTGCGTACTACCAAGGCTCTGCGTTCTCTCTGTCACTATCTTTGCCTCTCTGCTATGTATTCTTGTCCTTCTGTCGAACTGCCCCTCGCTGCAACAGATCACTAGCTCGATTCTCTTAGCAAACCCCGCTCCAAAAAATCAAACTGACTGATCAATTTGGTGTATCTCCAACTGACCCTCAAGCCTCCTCTTATACTTTTCTTATTGAGTCATCAACAGTTGAGATTAAATCCCTAATCAACGACTAAGATTAGATTTGGCTTGATCCTCGTCTCTTGGAACCTTCTAACCCAAAATTATATTAATACACATTAATATTTTAATTTTCCTAAGTTTATACTTAGGACCCCATTAAAAATATTAATTATTTTAATATCTTCTCATCCGGGTAGAATTTCTCCAAACGATTTCTAGGGTTTGGAGATCTCATGTGCTTTAGCCTCTCCACTAATTTTCATGGCTAGAGCACATCCGATGTGACCACAAATCAACACTCCCACTTAGTGAGGAATGTGCTCTACCAATGTTTCACTATAGAAACATCACACTGATCTTATGCATCGGTACCTGTGTTGATGCTTGGCCTGCTGCCTCACATTCCTTGCATTGTTGCTTCCTGTACTACTGCCCATGACACTACCACTGCCACTGCTACATCTGTACTGCAGCTCCCTCTCAATATGCTACCCATGCTGCCCCTAGCACTGCCACTACTAATTGTTGCACTGCAACTCAGTTACTGAGAAGTAACTGACTTCTCCCAAACACTGACATCCCAATCAGTCTGGAAGCCTCGTGATGTTGAAGTTGCCTCTGTTGCTATCATGTGCTCCCTCTGCTGCCACTGCGTTGCTGCATACATCTATGTGTCGCTCGCACTGCTGCAACCTCCACTGCGTTGCCTCAGATTTCTGCACTCAAGCACTCCCTTGCTGCTCAACTACACTTTGGTCCATCTAACCTTTGTCATCCTGCTATTGTCATTAAGGGCTCTCGTAGCCAGATGTGATCCAAGAGTTTGGGCACCTCAAGGATCTTGCCCTTAGTATGTAGTCCTCCTGACCACAATTTGTTGTCTCCCCACCTCTTCTCTAGAGGTACATGAGCACTCAGGGCACAGTCGTCATCAGTCTCGACCTCTTTCTCCGCCTTAGTTGAAGCTGCCTTTGAAGCGGAAGCCTCTCCATTGTTTTTCTTCCTAGGACACTGGGATGCATAATGTCCCAACTCGCCACAATGGAAGCACTTAACCTTAGAGATGTCCTTCTTCCTCTTTCCTTGATGTCCTGCATATGCTAGAGCCACATCCTCCTCCTCCTCTTTCTTGATTCGACCTACCTTGCGTCTACTCCCCGCCTTGATCATCCTCCTGTTCTCTTCTTGGTGAAGAGTTGCCCACATCTCCTCCCAACTTGGAAGAGTAGCCCTACCCAAAATACTTTGGACAAATGTCTCCCACTCCTCAGAGACTGCATTCAAGGCAGTCCTAACCATAAATTTTGGATCCGGTGTAGACCCCACTGGAGTAAGCTAGTCGCGAATCCCCTGCAACTTGAGAAGGAATGGATCTATCTACTCTCCCTTCTGCATCTGATATGACTGTAGCTGATTCTCCATTAGCATCTTCAGCTGCACGGAAGAGCCCTGGTATAAAGTGGTCAAGGTGTCCCACATCTCCTTTGCTTTGTTCTTTTTAGCAATATGTGGTATGACATGATCTTTGACCCCGTCTAGGGTCATGCACTTCGCCCTCGCCATTGCATCCTCATACTTCTCGTTCTCAGTTGGGTCAACTAGGATATCCACGTTTCACAAGGTAAAGTCCTTGATCCGATGTCGATCAAGACTGCTAGGATCCTGGCCTTCCAGATGACAAAGTTGGAAACGCCGTCCAACCTATCCTGATCCTTTAGTCTGTTCATTGCCATTTCAACTCCTCTTCTGGACTCCCTCTGAGTCTCGACTTCCCTTCTAGAAATCTCTCTCTAAGTCCTGATTTCCCTCCTGGAAATCCTCTAGCCTCTCCAATTCTCCTTGCAACTGCAACTCGGATCTGGATTTCGTGGCTAGAAATCCGTTAAGGTAGCGACTCCCTCTACCTTGGTTACATCTCCTTAGACATTGTTCTACGTCGATAGAAATAGTGTCCCACCAGCTCCTCAAATCACAATCTGCCCACAACTCCCCAAGCCTCAGCAACCGAAGAAACTGAGCCTTTCAGGCTCTGCGCAATCCCGACAACGGTTAAATCTACACCTCCTGGCCACAGCGTCGATCCTTCCTAGCTGAGAAAGATGACCAAGCACTGCGTAGGTCTAATCTGCCCCTTTCTGCCTTTGCGCTGACCCTCCTCTTGGCTCGAAATGATGACGCAGGCTCTGTGTCACTTCCTCTTTGGTTGCTTTTGCTTTGGAACAACATTGTCTCTTGGGACCGCTGCTACTACTGCAAATTCTTCAGATTACTGTTGGTGCCTTCAGTTCTCCTGTGATCTATAATGCTCTGATACCATGTTGAAATTTCTAAGTCTAGCACTTTAGAAATCCCTACTACATTATCTGGTTTATTATCTCCTACTTTTTTATTCCATTAACCAAGTTATTTATCAATATAAATACCAAAATAAACACAAATCCAACCTTAACACATATACAGATCAGCAACTGAAATAACTGAGACAAACACACAAGGGACACTGTTATTTTTAGACAATCGTCCTCGGAAAAACCCAATGTGGGAAAACCGGTGCAACAGATATGAGGGTTTTATTATTATGCAGTTTTTGAATACAACTAGGGTGCCAGAAATTGCTCACACTTCAGAGAATTTCCTTGGTAGAAGTACCTCTCCTCGGAGACAAATATTCTGGTTGATCATACATCGGATGATCGATCCCACAGCAACTACGAAAGCTCCTTAGTTGGACAATGAAAGTTGCTCCAATCTTCTCCACTGCTTTGCGTCACTCTGCAGGGACTGCGTCACCCTCTCAGCTCTAGTCTGCCCCACAAAACTTTCTAGCGCTGCCTCTTGGCCCTACGTCAGCTCTACTAGCCTCTGCACAGCTACTGCTACCTTTGTGTCAACCCTCTGGCCCTTTGCGTCATCCTTCCCAAGCTCTGTGTTGTCTCTCTGTCACTATCTTTACCTCTCTGCTATGTATTCTCGGCCTTCTGTCGAATTGCCCCTCGCTGCAACAGATCACTAGCTCGATTCTCTCAGCAAACCCCGCTCCAGAAAATCGAACTGACTGATCAATTTGGTGTATCTCCAACTGACCCTCAAGCCTCCTCTTATACTTTTCCTGTTGAGTCTTCAACAGTCGAGATTAAGTCCCTAATCAACAGCTAAGATTAGATTTGGCTTGATCCTCGTCTCTTGGAACCTTCTAATCAAAATTATATTAATACACATTAATATTTTAATTTTCCTAAGTTTATACTTAGGACCAGTGTTGCACACATCGCGATCGGGATTTAATCGGCGCCGGGAAAAAAGCGGAAAAAATCGTTAAAATCGGGAAAAAATCGGAAAAAAGCGGGAAAAAATCGTTTGGCACAAAAATATTCATTTTTTTAAAAAAATTGAAAAAAATTGAAAAAAAAATGAATATTTTTGTGCCAAACGATTTTTTCCCGCTTTTTTCCGATTTTTTCTCGATTTTAACGATTTTTTTCCCGATTTTAACGATTTTTTCCCGATTTTAACGATTTTTTCCCGCTTTTTTCCGATTTTTTCAAAAAATCGCGATTTTTTCGATAAAAATCGTTATAAAAAAAAGTGGCGATTTTTATGTATAAAAATCGCGATTTGAATCGGCTAAATGAAAAAATCGCGCTTTTACGATAAAATCGCGATTTTATCGCGATTTTAACAACACTGCTTAGGACCCCATTAAAAATATTAATTATTTTAATATCTTCTCATCCAGGTAGAATTTCTCCAAACGATTTCTAGGGTTTGGAGAGCTCATGTGCTTTAGCCTTTCCACCAATTTTCATGGCTAAAGCACATCCGATGCTACCACAAATCAACAATAACTTGCACGAATTAACAAGTAGGAGAAGTAATATCAGTTTGTTGTAGTAGGAGATTTGGGTCTCCAAATTTTCACATGGTATCAAAGTTGCAGGTGAAACAAGAGAGCAGTGTCAGAAGAACCCAGCGCTGAAGGAAGAAAGGAAGTTGAAGTGTTGCATAGACAACAAATCGAATCCCCAGAGGGAGTGCGCAGTTTAGGCCAGGAGGGCAAGATTTCTTGGTAAATCTCTCTCTGAGTGAGTCGACAAAGAGGTAGGATTTCCAGATCGAGATTTGCCAGCGGTAGAGGGAGCAGCGCAATAAAAGCTTCAGCAAAGAGTTCCTGGTGTGATGCAGTTTTTTGCAGGCAGTTGTTGGGCAGAAAGACATTAGAAGAAAGAAAAGACACTTGAGGGAATTTCTTCCTCAGAGAATTCCTAGCTAGGGAATTCGAATTCTCATTTGCTGAGCAGCAGCAAAGGGGCAGCATATCTACTACCTCCAGCAGGGAATGTGTAGACTAGCCCAGCCGCAGCGCAGAAGAGAGAGGAGGTGATTCGACTTTTTCAATTGGCAGAGATGGCAGCGAGTGGGTTGAGAGATCAGGATCGGTTGGATGGTGCATCCAACTATGTGATCTGGAAGGCGAAAATGTCATGCCTTTTGGATGAATGTTTTCTCGAGATCTACGTCGACATTGTGGTAGTTGAGCCCGCGGATCCAGATCCGCTCAAAAAGTACAAGGGAGAAATGGTGAAGGCCAAGTAGATGATCCTCGATGGAGTGAAGGATCATGTAGTATGTCACATCTCAGGGAAAGGCACTGCCAAGGAGATGTGGGATGCCTTATCCATGCTATATCAGGGATCTTCCGAGCTGCGAAAGATGTACTTGGAGCAGAAGATGAGATCCACGTAGATGCAGAAGGGGATATGCATTGATTCGTTCCTTGCAAAGCTTCAGGAAACCTGTGACGAGTTAGTAGCTGTGGGGTCAACACCTCATCCTACCGAGATGGTGACGCTGACTCTAAATTCAGTCTCAGAAGAGTGGCAAGTATTTGTCCAGAGCATCTTGGGCAGGGAGAAATTGCCAAACTAGGAAGGAATGTGGGCCTTTCTTCAGCAGGAAGAGATGAGGAGAGACTTAGTCAAGTGCAAACTTGATGGTAGCAGTAGCAGCAGTGGGACGAAGCCCAAGGAGGAGGATGAGAATGCAGCCCTCGCATCTAAAGGGCAGCGAGAGCAACGGAAGAAGAAGAAAGATATTTCAAAGATCAAGTGCTTCTGGTGTGGCGAACTTGGTCACTACGCTACACAGTGTCCTCTCAAGAAGAAGGACAAGGACGAGAAGCATGATCCGAAGGCTACATCCACACAGATCGAGGAGGAGGAGTTTGCCATGATCACCCAAAGATGGGGTGATATAGAATTGTAGTTTGAAAGAACTGCAGATGGGCAGGATCCTTGAGGAGTCCACCTCTTGGATCAATACCTTGCTACAGGAGCCCAGATCAAAAGTAGCAGGATGAACTAGTGTCAGTTGGTGCAGAGGAGTGTCGGAGTGATAGTTGCAGTGGCTAGGAGCGCCAGAGACTGAGCAGCGCAGAGCTAGAGTTGGCAGCAGTGCAGTTGGCATAGAGCAGAGGTCAGCAACAACGCAGAGGCTTCAGAGGGTCAGTGTAGAGACTAGCAGCAATCAGAACTCTAGCAATAGATGCATCATGTTGAACACCAGTTCAGTAATTTTGGATGCTTTTCTGTTGTTGATGCAGTAGCAGCAGTAGTTGGAGAAGGTTGCAGTGTTGGCAGTGGCAGTGCCAGCAGCAGCACGGATGCAGAATCTGAGAGGGAGTTGCAGTACAGATGCAATGTTGGTAGTGGAGTTTCAACAGCAATACAGATGCAGCATTTGCGCAGTAGTTGATGGGCAGTAATGTCAGACATCAACAACGCAGAGGTAGATGCTACAGAGAAGGGTGATGCTTCAGCAGGTTGCATTATTAGAGCACATTCCTCGCTAAGAGCGAGTGTTGATTTTTGGTAGCATTGGATGTGCTCTAAGCCTCAAAATTTGCAGGGAGGCTTAGACACATGTATTCCACAATACCCAGAAATCGTTTTGGGAAATTCTACTCAGAGACAGTTTTATTAAAATAATTAATTATTTTTAATGGGTGCCTAAGTATAAACTTAGGAAATTAAAATAATTAAAGGGTATTAATCTAATTGTGGCTGAAACTTCTAGAAGAAGACAGAGATCGAGTACAAATGATCTAAGCCATTGATTAGAATCTAATATGGGCCGTTGGTTCTCAACTGGAGGATTATAAGAAGGACATCAATGGGCACTTGGAAAACACATCGAGTGGGATCAAGAGATTGATTTCTCAAGAGAGCAGCATAGAGCAATAGGAGAGATCATTGAGGAGATTCTTGCAGTGAGGGGCAGGGATAGTTTTCTAGAGGAATTTTATCTGATCCAGAGAGTACAAGGCAGAGAGGGTAGAGAGTAGTCCGGAGAGGTAGCGCAGAGCTTCAAAGGGAGTCTCTATTTTTGTTGGCGAACAATCAGGATCTAGTGTCGGAGTCGAGGTGTGAGACTGGGAGGCTAGAGGGTCAAAGTTTCCAGCTAGCAAGAGATCAAGAGTAGGTGCAATGCAGTCCCAGCAGCAACGACACAATAACTACGTAGGTGTGACGCAGTGCTGCGCAGAGACAATGCAGAGGCTCATCTCCAGTGCAGATTAGTGCCAGATTTTCTAGTGATAGGGTGAGATCATCTCACTATCTTTTGTCCAGTTAGATCCCTGTATAGGATTGCCAGTTTGGGCATGTAAAGAATTGTATTCTGAAACAACTGCATAATAATACAAACCCTCAACTATTGCACCGGTTTTTCCGGGGACATTTGTCCAAAAACACATGGTGTCACTTGTGTGTGTTATTTCTTCTTGCTCAATTGTTGTTTCCACATAAAATTTAATTAGTGAAGGTTGCATTCATATTTACTTTTATATTTACAGTGTAACACAATAAATAAATTGCATGAATTAACAAGTAGGAGAAGTAATATTAGTTTGTTGCAGTAGGGGATTTGGGTCTCCAAACTTTCATAGAAACTTGATCCTCTTTGGTCGGTAAAACTGCTCATCATTGTGCTCCATACCTTTGTCAAACTGAAACCTGCTTCTCTTTCTGCTTGGAGGAGGGGATGGGCGGTGGAATGAAGAAAAGTGATATACTGGTTGGATGAATTATGTCTCATAGTGCAACGAATGATCTTGCGGTACGACCTCTTCACAATTTTCCAACCTCTTTGGAACTTCGACATAGTGTCTTTATTCAACTTCCCTGTATAATCTGACCATGCCTCCTGCTGCTGCAGGAATAGTGGCATAAGATAAATCCATCTGAATACATCCACCTAAGTCTGATGCAAACTTCATGGATAGTAGCATTCCCCATACATCTGATACATCAATAATTGCTATATCCATGGTGATGATTTTATATGGATAATTTTCCAATGACAAATGTAAATCTCTAACTGCACTAAGGACTTCAATCTTCTTTGAATCCATAGAAAAAATGTTATGATAAGGTCTCGAGATTCTAAGATTCAGTTGATCCATGACCTTTTTAGCATAACATTTGTTGAGGCACCGGAATCAAGCATGCAATTATGAAGCAATCAATCATTGATGTCCAAAGTCAAGAAGAAGGGTTGATGATCCTCGTTAGTCATGTAGCAATTTAAGTATTTTAATTTGATTTCTTCATCTTTTGATGGTATGTCAATCCTTTCCTGTTGATTCAGGCCTAAAGCTTTGAAAAATGAGGCTCTCTGAGATGGAAATTATAAGAACACTATGATTGGAACTGACATCTTGATACTATTAATCCATGTGGCCAAATCGATCTTTAAGCTTGACTTATATTTGTCAGAAGTTATATGTTTATTTTGACTAAGCTCTTTACCCTTTCTCTGATAAGTGTAACCTTTGCTTCTGTCAATTTCTAAAATTTGTTCCTATGATGGCTTTTCACCATATGCTTGTGTGATGGTGTCCTTCTCATTACTAAAGTTATTAATGGCAAAGGATGACGAAATCATAACCACGCATCACTTTCCTGAGAAGCACTTGACTTACATTATTTATTTGTTGGATTTTGCCTCCTTCTAAAAGCTTTCTAGCAAAAGCACATGTGCTTTCTTAATGGAAACGATCACAAGGTCTACAGAAAGGGATAGGCTCATCCACCATGTTGGCGGATTCCAAAGGAGTAGGAGGCCTTGATGATTTCTCTTCGACCATTGATTAGTGTTGCCTCCTCTATTATTATTGTTATTCCTTGGCTACATACTTTGCATTCGACTTCTTTCCATCTGAATTAGTTGATTTTGCATCTCACTTATCTGTTTGGCATGCTCAATTTTCATTTCTTTAATTGATCCATTTTCTTCTTAATTTGTTTCCCCTTAGGTTTGTTTGGACCTCTCTCAAAACCTAGGATTTATGATTTGCCTAATGCTTTCTTATCTTTCTCTAAATCTTCAGTTGTATTCTGGACAACAGCTAAAGTAGTTGGCTTGGCATGTCTAATCTCATATTGAGTGTCAACATTGAAAGCTTCAAGATATTGTTCTAATATTGCCTTGTCAGGACTCAGGAGGCTTATAATCTTGAGTCATGTCTTACAGGAGACCATTAAACCTTTGGTTAAATTCTTCAACAGTTTCATTCTCCCTCTTCTTAATAGTATTAAGCTCTTTGACCAAGTACTTTCCTTCTCTTTTATCCCCAAATTTATCCTTAAATGTATCAGTGAGGGCTCTCAGAGAATCAAAGGCATTATCTTCTTTGTCATGAAACTAGTGAAGTGCATTATCCTCTAATGACAAAACAAACAATCTCAAACTGACATCTTCATGGTTGTAAGCAACATCGTGAACATATCTCTGGATGAAGGTGTTTAACTCCTTTATGTGAGGTTCAACTTGGATAGCATTATTCCCTTGGGAGGTGGGCAACCTGTTCATAGTAGATTCATATGGCAGATTATGCAAATATCCTTGGATGTTGGTGAAGTTGCAAGGCCTGAAATAATTAGCCATGAAGTCTTGATTGGGAAGATTAAGGAAAAGAAAATGGAGATCAAGCAGATCTTCCTGTCCGAGAAATATTAAATGCTCTCTAGAATGTGATTTGTTCAACCAGGCTCTTAGAACCTTTTCAGGAACGGTAGCGGGGTTAACCAAGCTACTAGGATTCCTTCTATAGTAAGCTCCTGTGAATGGATGAATAAGTGGAGTCGCCACCCAAACAGGAAACAGACCTAAATGTCCAAGTGTTGAAGGTGCGAATAAACAAGATGAAAGGATTAGTGAGAGAAAAAATGATAAGGTGATGAGAAGATGAAGAATGATGAAAGAAGGTGCGTGAAAATGTTGTGGAGTGAGTCCCGGATTAAAATGAAAGAATGTTGTTGAAATACCAAGGATCACAAAGTGCTTCCCAAAAAGAGTGCCGAAAAATGTGTCAATTGATAGGCTAAATGAAGAGAAGAGAGATCAACAATGAGAATGATGAAAGGATGTCGTAAACCCCGACAACAAGAAACGTGTCCCCGGCAACAGCGCCAGAAAATGTTGTCGCTCAGATTGTACAGGCACTGCAACAACGACTCAAGTCAGGGGTTGTCACCTTGATTCCCAACCTCTCCGTTCTAGTTGTCTCCCAACAACAAGCTATGGGGATAGTCTATATGGAAATGTGAATATGGGGGAAGACATAGTTGAGTGCCCTAGCTACTTGGTTAAATTTAGCAAGATTTTAAGGATTAGATTATATTTGAGTATGAGACCAGTGCCTTATGGAGTCAAAACTCTTGCTTATTATAAAATTAAGGCTAAGTAACCAGATGGACAACTGTTGCTTGGATGCTTCACTAACTTATATGAAATGCAAATCCTAAGACCTAGGTGTGATGCAAAGATCTTGGTTAATTTTAAATTAAATGCCTAATCTAAGTATGACTTTCCCTTAACTGTTTTGAAGCTAGGCTCCCAAGTAGGTTGTGGGAAGGAGGCCAACAGGCTTCTATCACCCAATGCCTTCGGTGTTGTAGAGACTGTAGCTCTAACGACTACAAGGTCACCGTGTTAACCATAGAAGAGTTGTTAAACCCCTCAAGCTAGATGAGAAGGGTGGCCCTAGAGGTCTATCAACCAAGCTTATACTTGTAGCTAAATTATTAGTGCAATTAGGCCAAGAATGCTTATGCAAAGAATGAGAGTGAATTCCTTAGTTTAAGATTGCCTTAGTGTTTAAGTACTTTTAAGTTATGATTAATATTCAATGACAAGAGTACTTATCAATGAAAAGACAATCTTATTACCAAGAATGTACCGATTATTAAGTGCCAATATTAAACAATGGATTAATCCGCAAGATGCTTAGCAATTTAGAACACTTATCCAATTTAAACAAGAATTGCTTGGCACAAAAATCTTCCAAGATATGCCAATAACCAATGTTAAGAGATGCTCACTTAGAAAGATAACCAATGAAACTTAAGATCCCAATACTTAACAAAATTACCAAGATTATGAGCTTAGACTAGAGCAGTCATCAAATAATTTCTCAACAATGCTTCAACCAAAATGCCAAGTAGATCTTAATGCCCAAAGAATTTAGATCATCAACAAGATTAGGAGATTTAGAGTTTAGATGTTTGAGTGATTTTAGTTCAAAGTTTAATATTTCTTATAGCTAATCACAATACAAGCAAATGTTAGATTCCAAATAACCAATGATTGCAATAGAACTTTAGAAGTATGAGCACTTACTAATCTTTAGGACAGCAGTAAGCAATTCACTCTAGATCCAAGAAATAGCAAGCATGTGAGAACCTAATATGATCAATGAAACATTAGATGACTTTTCCTATTGAAAAAACAAGCTAACTAACCCACTTATGATGAATTATTCAGTGTATATCAGATCTGGAAACTCTTATTATAAGAGTAAGCGAAGTCTGCAAACAGTGAGCTATTAGCGCAATAACTTGTGCCAAAATATGCCCAAACCTTTCTAGATGCTTAAACAAGTTTACCAATGTAAAATTATGAGTTTCTAGACCTTCTTAAGATGTAGTATTCAGAATTATATCAGATTTGATCTATTGATTATGCAGAGATATTCAGTCAAGAAATAACTAGATCTATGCTCAATAATTAATGCCCAATTCACCAAACAATTAGCAAAATTTTACCATGAAATTTTTGGTGTGTTTAAACCACTTAGATGTGATTTTAGGGCATTTAATTTAATATTATGAAATGAATATGACAGCTGGAGCAAAACAGTGAGAGAACAAGGGTTTAGAAATCAAATCCTAGGCCCAAGGCCTTGCAGATCACTTGCCCAATTTGCCAAAAAAAATTCCAAAGTACTTGTCACCTGAAAACACCAACTTTGAGCCAATTTCACCTTGACCTGCAAAAATCACAAATATTCAGTCCAGAAAATTCAGGGATGAAAAAGAGGGCAAATTATTGAGAAATCAAGGGCATAAGCATTATGTGATTTCTCTTCTATTAGTGACTGCTTGTGAATGCTTTTTACTTGATTAGATTAGGATCTTCTACATGTTAGATTATTAGTGTTCTTCTTCATCAAACAGTAACCAATGCATGAACATAAATACACGGACACAAAATGTAGGCTATGAGCCAGGGCCAAAACCTGTCACTGAAACGGTTGTGTATCATTGGTAATCCGAACTTCTTCTTCAGTCACAGTCATCCGAAAACTTCAGAGGAGGATGTCGGAAATTCTGCATTTAGGAATAGACTGAGGTGCCTATTTATAGTTGTTGGTGCATATTAATAAGCCGACATGATACTTCGAATAGGTGTGTCTTCTTGAGTGAGCCGACATGAGCCATTATTTCATCTTGCGGGCTGACATAGGAAGAGCTTGTCGTTTGAGGGCTACTTGATATCTTTTTATACATGACATTGACTCTTTGACAAATCCTAAGGCTCTCAATGGGAGCCATCTAAAATAAACCTCTTGCTCATGAAACCCATGAAGCAAGGCATTACAATAATAATTTTATTCTCTTCATTTCACCATTTACAAAAATCATAATTACATGTCCTTATGAAGACCGAAACTAGTTACATTTTACAACACTCCCTCTTAACTAGGGAGGTAACCATAATGGTACTTGGTCATTCTCAATCTGAAGAATTTCTCATAAGAAGAATCGGATTGGCAACCCATTTGTTTAGCATCATATCAACCAGCATTGTTACATAGCAAGGCCTTGACTAACAACTCTATCACTCCACAAGATCTGAGCTCAATGCTGGAGAGACCAATGATTTATAGACACACTCATCATTGTCTCTCTCGTTAAATATCCCACCCGAGTTCTCAGGGTGTATTCCAATATGACTATACTTATCTTGGATTCCCAGTCCTCCAAGAATATTGGTCCTCCATGACTACCCTTATCTTGGATGCCCTATCTCATCCTCAAAGAGTATCAGATGCCAAATGATTACCTAAGAAACCGGATTCGTCCAAAACCCTTGACGAATCGCGAATCGGTCGAATCGGACACGATTCTCTGTGGACTCGTGTCAAGATTGCAGGGCACGTCGTGTCCTCTTGTGACACGTCGTGTCCAGTAACGTGCCCGAATTTCCAAATCGTGTCTCGAATTTTATGACGAGTCCTGGTTTGCGGATTCGTTTCGAGGGTTCGGAACTGCTGCTAGGTTAAAAGGGGGCGTGTCTCTCTCAGTTGATGGCTCATTCAGTCATTCTGCAAGGTAGTTGGCAAAGGATTGCTTTGTTGCAGCGAGGAGCGGACCGCCCAACGTCCACAGTCCACCCAACGTCCAGTTTAAACTTCAGGTAAGTAGTGCACGGTCCACCAGATTGAAATCTCAGATAACGCATTTCTTAAATCTTTGTATCAGGCTATCAGGCATTTTAACATAAATCATAAATGTGGTTCACGGTTCATCTTTGTATCTTTGTATCTAGGCACAGGCATCGTTAAAATGCCACAGGCTTGGATCGAGATAATCACCATTCGGATTTGAAAACAATAGATTCAAGCCACAAAATTTGTGCCCTAAGAGAGGCTAAGAATGACAAACCTGATAGTCTTCCGAACTCAAAACTTCGGCCTTCATAAAAATAGGATCATCATAGGTTACGAGCTTCTATCCGAGATACCATGAATCAGATTTTCATTTAACTGTTTATTCAAAATCACGTGGCTGTGCAGAACAGATTTTGTATGATGAGAAGATAGCATAAGTTTCTAATATAAAAAGAATAAAACCTCCGGTTACAACCTTCAATCGCCACCATGAAAGCCGTGAATGAGCATCAAGTTAGCACGTTTTGTCATGCTTCTATATAGATGAGTCGATGACAAATGTGGATACAGATTCGAATTTCCTTTTTGAACAAGGGCACATGCAGACTTGACACTGAATGCCACAGAATGCCACTTCTGTTACCTGTATTTACTATTAATATGAATTCTGGGTTAAATTGATTGTTGACATAGTCACAATTTCCGTGATATCAATCTCAGGCTTCAGCATTGTCTGTATATAGAGCTTATCTCACAGTATATCGATCTACCTCCTTGCTATATTAATAATTTAAAAATTAAAATGTATATTAATATCAGTGATATGAATATCACAAGTTACAACAGGTCTCGGTATATATACATGTTTGTGTGTAATTAATAAGTGATATTAATATATATATTAGTGCCGTGGTCATCTCTGAGTTTACTTGAGAAGCAAAATTGCAATTTTATTGAATGACAGATGTTTGTACAAGCCATAAGTTCACCTGCTTGAAAATTATAAAATCTATTAAAATAACTTATAAATATTAAACACACTGCTGTAGCCTGTAGGTGCTCTTTCCTCAGTTGCACATCATCTATGCAATAAATTGGTAATGGTAACAAATTACAATTCAAATTAGTGTTGAACTTGATTCTTGTTCATTTCTTTTGCATTTTTAAATTTTTACAGCAGTTTGTTCATTTTTTTTACAGGTTGAGGTAACATGGCTCAATCAAAGGCAGCAAGGAAGGGCAAGAATGTCATGGGTAGAGATGCCCTTCCTCCCCCAATATCATCAGAGTCTGCTGCAAGTAATGTTGAGGGAAGAGGACTTAAAGACAATGATAAATATCCATTGTGGAAATATGTCACAAGAGAGGATGGGCCAAACAACAAGGGAAAGGGAGGAGGCAATGTGCAATGGAAATGCAACTTTTGTAACATTTCTTTCAAAAGCACATATTATCGTGTGAAAGCACATTTGTTGGCTATACCTGGTTGTGGGATTGGATCTTGTAAAGTTATTACTTCACAAAAGAGAAAAGAATTGGAAAAGGAGGCCAATGTTGGTATGGAACATGTGGCACTGGCTTCAAAATCAAAAGCACCCAAGGGCAAGAATGAAGACCCCCTTCCTTTTTTGAGGAAAGCCACCACCAAATTTCCATTTGAGAGTTCTACTTCTACTGGGGGACAAGCATTAAAAAGAAGATCACTTGGTCCAATGGACAGGATTTTCCAAAAAGAGAGACGGGAAGAGCTTGATCTCACCATTGCCTTCTTCTTCTATCAAAACTTCATATCATTTAATGTTGCACGTTCACCTTTATTTGTTGAGATGTGCCGATCTCTAACTCAAGGGGCTCCAGCAGGGTATGTGCCTCCTGGGTCAGAGAAGCTGAGAACCACATTGTTGACGAAGGCAAAAAAAGAGGTGCAAAAAATGCTCGAGCTTATTATGGCATCATGGCCAACATCTGGGGTTAGCATTGTTTCTGATGGATGGACAGGTCCAGCACGACACCCAATCATCAACTTCATGGTGTCTTCCTTGAATGGTCCAGTTTTCCTGAAAGCAGTGGATACACTTGGCGAATACAAGGATGCACAATTTATGGGTGAGTTATTTATTAGAGTTGTTGAAGAGGTAGGTGTTGATTCTTGTGCGCAAATCATTACAGATAATGCACCTGTTTGCAAGGCGGTTGGCATGATTGTGGAAGCTAAATATCCACAAGTGTTTTGGACACCTTGCATTGTCCATTCATTGAACTTAGCACTGAAATCCATTGCTTCTGATGTGCTTTGGATTGGAAGCATTATTGAGGATGCAAGACATATCCGTAACTTTGTGCAAAATCATACAAATGCCCTCACTATCTACAAGGAGTACAGCAATCTATCATTGTTGAAGATTGCTGATACACGGTTTGCATCTTCATTCATGATGTTGAAGAGGTTGAGGGAGGTCAAGACTGCTCTTGGGTCCATGGTTATTTCTGAGTTTTGGTCTTTTTGGAGAAAGACAGATCAGGCAGCCTCTAAAAGAGTGAAGGACACGGTACTAGATGATGCTTGGTGGGAGAGGGTAGATCTAATTATTCGGATCATGGACCCTATCATCTCTTTGCTTCGAGTTGCAGATACAGACAAACCCATCCTAGGAGAGGTTTATGAGGGATGGGATTCCATGATTGAGTCTGTGAGGAGCATTATTCTACAGAGTGAGTGCCCCTAGTATGAGACATCACCAGAGGCCTTCTGCGATACCATACATGATATTCTTGTCCGCAGATGGGACAAGAATTGTACACCTTTACATTGTTTGGCTCACTCATTGAACCCCAAATACTACAGCCATAAGTGGCTGAATGGTGGACCTTCCCGCAGATTCCCTCCTCACATGGATGGTGAAATCTCACAGGGGAGGAAAGAGGCATTGAGGCGGATTTATCAGGATAGTGCATTGCTTGCTGAGGTGGAGGATGCCTTTGCAGAGTTTTCCACTGGCACTGGTCGATTTGGAGGTTATGATGTGATTAGAGACAGGGGGCTTAAGAAGCCCTACTCTTGGTGGGCAAATCATGGGGCAACAAGCCCTCCTCTTCAACAGTTAGCCATGAGGCTCCTCTCTCAGGTGACTTCATCCTCTTGTTGCGAGAGGAATTGGAGCACATATGGGAATTTGCATACTGTGAAGAAGAGCAGGCTTGAGCAGTCCAGGGCAGAGACAATGGTGTATGTGCATACCAACCTTCGTCTTATTTACAGGAAGAGGGAAGAGTGGTTGAGGGGAAAGAAAAAGATGTGGGATGTCTTTCCTGATGATATGGGTCTGGACACCACTGTTGAGTTGGCATTGGCCAACATGGATCTCGGTGATCCAGTGCTAGACCCTATTAGTTTTGATGACTTAGAGGGGTCAACCTCCATACCAGCAGATGCAGAGGCGACTATGGATACAGGGGAGGAGGAGGATGCAGAGGAGAGCAGTGGGGACCATGATGATGGGGACAGTGATGCTGATTTTGATGTTGATTGATGCCTTGAGGCTTGTATACCTATAATTGTTTTATATTTTCTATTTCTATTTGCCATTGGCATTGCACCAACACTACCTATGTAACAGATTTTGATTTGATGACTTAATGAGAAAACTACAGTTGTCAGTGTGTTTATCTTACTATCTTGTAGTTGTAGGTTGTCTTTCAGTTATGAATTATGAATCATGATTTAAATTTTTAATAGATTTATCATTTATGTGACCAGTACCACTGACATTTATTTGAATTTTGTATGTACTATGCATGCTAATAGCTAGAGATGAAGATCTATGTTTGAAATCAATAAATTTGTATCATTAATTAAAATTTGTGTAAGAAATATGCTAATATCTAATTTTTAATATAATATATATATATATATATATATATATTTTTAAATATATATTATATATATATATATATATATATATATATTTTTAAATATATTATATATATATATATATATATATATATATTTTTAATAAAATAATATATAACGTGTCCTGTTCCGGGGGTCAGCGTGTCCCGAATCCGACACCACGAATCCCGAAACCTACGTGTCCCGAATCCCCGTGTCAGGTGACTTAGATGATTACCCAATACTCTCATTCTTGTCTTCCCAAGTGAAGAGTAGAATGATGTGTCTATCTCTCCCTCTCAGTTAGGGAGGATATATCTATCCAATAAAGGAATTTACTCATTCCTATACCAGGAACGTACCTAAGCTACCTCTTGGCTTAGGAATTTCCAAGTTTCTTCCAAGTAAGAAACTTTCCAGGCTCCCTCACAAAATAGGGACCTACAACAGCTCCTTAGTTGGAGATGACGGGACAACCAGTGGCTTGAAGATCTCTTTCCTTCAATGTCATGAATTTCTTTGTCAAGGAGTCTTCATCTTTTGTGGCTTCTTCATAAGGCATAGACGATCCATCACTTTCATCCATGGGTTAGTCGTGTCATTATTCCTTTCATTAGAAAGTGATCCATTAGTCTTCATCTGGCCTTGCTTCATGTCTTGCTGCCTTCTTCATGCCATATTTTCCGAAAGGATCTTACATCCTTCTATATGGTCCTCTTGGAAGTCATCCACAGTTCTTCCCTTTGGCAATTCTGCACAAGCCCATCCAAATATTTGTTCAAAATAAGAAATGAACACTTAAATCAAAATTACCTTTGTGATGGTCTTTCATCATGACATCTTCCTGTAGGTATCGGCATCCTACATACATGTTGACACATCTCCCAAAGATATCCATTGTCAAAGTTCTCCATTTTTTTTCAGACTTCCATCAGAGTCTGCATCTCTTTCTGGGAGATTTCTTAGTCAAATCTTCTTGGTCTTTCGAATGTAGATTGCCTTTACCATGGTTGCATATATCACAATCTCTTCCTTCTTTTCTTTACACATTTCATTCCCAGGAGCTTCAGAGGTCCTCCATTGTAGTCAACCACCTCATACTTCATATAAAGACATATTATGTTGATTTCATCTAGTGTGAACCATGCCTTCCGACATCCTTTTGAAGGAGGAGATTCCTTTCCTTTGATCATGCTTCTCAAGATAGAGAAGTGATCCAAGTTATCTGCAACCATACAACATGACGTTATAAAATCAAATATAAGCATACATACCTCATTTACTTTAGGTCATCTAGGCTTCTTTCAGCAGCATCCTTGATTGACAAGATTTTCAACCCCTTGATCTGCTTCATCTCTTATGTCATCATACCACCATCCCATGAATTCCACAAGTTGGAGTTCCTAATGAAACACTTGCTTCCACTCTAGATCTGTGAGTCCTCTTATGATGATTCCATCAGAGAATCTTGAGGATCTTGCATATCCTTATTTAGCATATGTTTCCCTTTTGACTGATGTATTATGAGACTTGTTCTGGATGACTTCTTCCTTTGATCTTTCAATGAGGTCACCAAGAGCTATATCCTTCAAAGTTGACTACCATAGATTTTGTTCTAGTGGTCCTTCATGTTTCCCTATGGTGATGTCACGAGCTCTTGCTTCTAATGCTTATTTTCCTCTTCCTTAGACTTCCTTCTTTCAGCTTCCTCCACTTCTTCGGTGAAATGGACTTCTTCTCTATTCTTATTGTTATTGTCCTTCTTAAGCTAAGGACAATCTTTCCTGTAATGTTCATAGCATTGAATCTTAATTATGTTCTTCTTTCCTTTCGACAAAATGTTTGAATCCTTTCATTTGATCCTTCAACACTTTTTCCCTCAACTTGTCTTCTTCTATATTGCATAGAAACCACAAGTTGTTGAATGGGATAGCCTTCTTATCCTCATAAACATTGTTACCTTGTTCATCAGTTAGTGCATTTAGAACAATGAGGATTATCTCTCTCAGATCTCGCAATTGAGATATTATGAAGATAACCCTTTATCCTTTAGTGCATTTAGAACAATGAGGATTATCTCTCTCAAATCTCGCAATTGAGATATTATGAAGATAACCCTTTATCCTTTGATACCTTCAATTTGTGTAGATCAGATCTAAGTGATGCGACCTTCTTTATCACATCTTCATAGAATAGCTACCAGCCTATCATATATATCTATTTGATGTCTCCAATATTGCTATATAGGGAGGAGGGATCTTTGACTGATTACATAAGAACCTCTTGATCCCTTTGATCCCTTTCCATGTATTCAGAGGAGACCTTTCCATTGATATGTTCAATGACTTCAATTTCTTCGAGGACTACGTCTATCCTCATTTTCCATGCAAGGAATTTCGATGACCCAACAAGCTCATAGATCTCCTTGCGAACACGAAGTCATTTTACCAAACTGATTAAAGCATGAAAGATACTTACTTGACAAGTGAAGATGAAATCTTCAACTTGAGTGCTTTGATGATGGTTGAAGAAGATGTATTAGTGCTCATTTTGGATGATCTTCTACAAGGATAAGGAGGGGATCCTTGCTGCAATGATAGGGAGCTTTCCTTATAGCTTTGAAGATGATGATAATGCTTTCTCGCCTTCAAGATACTTCGACTTCTCTTGTAGTGTAAATAAGAAATGCTTCTAAGATTTTGACTCTCTTCAAGATGATGTGATCTTCAACTTTAAAGTACTTCGAGCTACCTTGCTTTGTAGATAACTTGACAAGGGTCTTTGTGTTCTTTTAATGATGACTATAGGATCCAAAACATTTGTTGTTGTAGACTGCTTCTTCGATCTAGGATTTGATTCTTCAATATATCTTGATCTTTTGCTTTTATAACCTTCAACTTGCTTTGATGCCTTTCTTGAAACTCAACCCTTGAGTGTCTCTTTGATTAGATGCCCTACCTTTGACTTCAACACCTTAGCTCCGATACCATGTTGAGAAATCTAGGGCATAAGCATTATGTGATTTCTCTTCTATTAGTGACTGCTTGTGAATGCTTTTTACTTGATTAGATTAGGATCTTCTACATGTTAGATTATTAGTGTTCTTCTTCATCAAACATTAACCAATGCATGAACATAAATATACAAGAGACACAGAATGTAGGCTATGAGCCAGGGCCAAAACCTCTCACTAAAATGGTTATGCATATCACTGATAATTTGAACTTCTTCTTCAGTGACAGTCATCCGAAAACTTCAGAGGAGGATGTCTGAAATTTTGTGTTTTAGGAATAGGCCGAGATTCATATCTATAGTTGTTGGTGCATATTAATAAGCCGACATGACACTTCGAATAGGTGTGTCTTCTTAAGTGAGATGACATGAACCATTATTTCATCTTGCAGGCTAACATAGGAAGAGGAGTGTATGCTTGTCGTTGGAGGGCTATTTGATATCTTTTTATGCATGACATTGACTCTGACAAATCCTAAGGCTCTCAATGGGAGCCATCTAAAATAAACCTCTTGCTCATGAAAACCATGAAGCAAGGCATTACAATAATAATTGTATTCTCTTAATTTCATCATTTACAAAGATCATAATTACATGTCATTAAGAAGACCAAAACTAGTTACATTTTACAACATAAACTAGGGTCTAGAAGGGCTGACGCTATGCCCAATAGGGCTAGCTTTGGGCTAGAAAAGGCCTAGAAGGCCTAGCGGCTAGGGATAAGGGCCAGAGGAGGGTTGAACAGGGTCAACGAAAAGGCCCAAAAGGAAGAGTGAAAGGTTGCAGAGGGAGGAAGAGCCCTAAGAGGGCTACGACCAGACCTTAACGGTCTATGACAAGCCCTCTAGGGCCGCTGTCTAGGCCTTAGGAAGGGGGTCGAGGCCTTTTAGGTCTACGGCCAAGCCAAAAATGACCTTAAACCCCCATGGCCAAGGGAAAGGAGGGAGGCCGAGGCCCCTAGGGGCTTACGACCAACCTCTAGGGCCTTAAAAAAGATGACACAGAGGCTGAGCAGGTTGACGTTGAGCCTTATAGGAGGACGTTGGGCTTGGAGAGGGGAGATTCAGGCCTAGCAGTCCCAAAACTTGAAACCCTTGCTCTTAAAAATTAATTTTGCTTTAGATCTTCAGATTTATTGCAAAATCTTCAATGGTTGACCCTACAAAAATATTTGAAGACTAGATCTTACTGTCAAGGGCCTAGATCTAGCTCTAATCCAGCTCTTTTCACTTGATCTCACCTGAACAAATGAAATTACTAGAGCCCAAAACGCCAATATACAAAATATCAAAAAATAATTCAAAACCCCAGCTGCAAAACAAACAAATTATTTACAAAAACCTATTTTACGAATATATTTACAAAATATACATGTCAAATTGCTTGAATAAATTTTGAGAATTTAAATTTTTGTAAATATTTGCTAATGGCGATATGTATTTCGAAAGATAAATGTAAAAACCACAATCGTAGCGAGTTAGAACACCATAAAAATAATTAGAGTCCAAACGCAGACAGCATTTGTCCAAAGTTTGTGAACTTGGAGTCCAAAGGCTGGGGAACCTACAACTACGAACACTATATATAATTCTGAAAAATATAAATTGCTAGAAACACCCAGTGAATCGTATCACCTAATAAGATAAGCCCACAGTTTACCAATAGAATGTTCCTATCACCTACAATGAATTAAAGATAAACAATTATAAAGCACAATATAGGAATGCTCGTACCCAATACATACCACAAATCATCAAATCAAAAACACCATGAACCCCAAACTCTTTATTATGAGTATTCCAACGTTTCCAGCGGGACAGTAATTTACATCAGCTTTTCAAAGTTACATAAGCCAAAACTAGATGGCTTGAAACATAAATGAATTCTAATTTATAGATAAATCCTCCGAGTGGAAAATAATAGCTAGTTGGCTTGATCCCTGTCAAAATAATCTCGGCCTTCAATAAATCCTTGATCAACTTTAAATCTTTGCCATTAAAAATATTTATTTTTAAGGAATTTTCGAATTTCTCATTAAACCCATTTTTTATTAGCTAAATAACTATTTTGAGCTAATTTCCTCGAAAAATTGACTTTGACTTAACCACCAAGGGTCCAATTTTTCTTTAAATTTCCAATATTCTCTTGATAGGGGTCCTCCAAAATTTGAATTCTTTAAGAACCATGAAATTTTCCGCTTGGAGAATTTATTTTTTTATTGAAATTAATTAATTTTTTGGCTTAGGATTAATTTTATTTTTGCCAGAAAAATTAATTAATTGACACACTAGGGGATTAATTATTTTTTCCACTCTCTAATACTTTAGCCATGGTTGTCTGATTGCGAGGGACCATGCACTAAAATATTTTCTACATAATATTTACATAATTCAACCCTCGAAGGGGGAATACCTGTGCGTTATAGACCCTCAAAAATAACCCAATTTTGTGACACAATATGATCTAGTAGACCAGGTGATTTGTAATAAAATAATTTAGTCAATTACCTTAAATTATTCCCAAATCACTTTTACATAAGACTCAACTAAAACACTACGACTTAACTAAGATCTTGACGATAAATTCCACTTTAGCTTTGGGGTGAGGCTGGAGGGAAAATCTTTGTCGATCATCCGTGTTTAGAAACACAGCTGAATTAGTGAGATGATAAACCTCCTAGGATGAAATTTGTCGCCAAAATAATAGGCTTACCTAGGTTGTTACATACATACACGGTCTTACTAGCATCATTTACGTTACAAACTTTGCATAATGGGTTTACAATGACTCAAATTGATACTGATGGTTGATGATCTCGATCCTTGAAGAAAAATATGGCACCACTTCTTCCTTAAAACTCGGACAAAATGTGTGCAACCTCTGGCTCCATATGGGGACACTTTGCTTCAATGAAGTAACGTGACAATCCTAGAATCCTGCATCCAAGAAAACAAAAGTCCATCAAATAGATATCCACTCAAAATCCGAATCATCATGCATTTATAGTAAATTCACTGGAATAGAAAATTTTACTCTAACAAACTAAAACATAAAGAGCATATAACTTAAATGCATGGAATAAAACTAGCTAATGACATAAATAAATATGAGTAACGATAGAGATACTATACAAAGGATGTCCCATGGCATCAAATGTCATCAATGTGGCACAATCTGGAACATCTACTCGCTATTCGATAGATAAATAGGATGCTTATCAGATGTTCCTTGTTAAAGCTTAACTCTCTTTGGTCGGTGTAACTGCTCATCACTGTGTTACATACCTCTGTCAAACTAAAACCTGCTTTTCTTTCTGCTCGGAGGAGGGGATGGGCAGTGGAATGAAGAAAAATGATATACTGGTTGGACGAATTATATCTCATAGTGCGGCAGATGATCTTGTAGTACGACCTCTTCACCATTTTCCAATCTCTTTAGAACTTTGACATGGTGTCTTCTTTCAACTTCCCTGTATAATCTGACCATGCCTCCTACTGCTACAGTAATAGTAGCATAAGATAAATCCATCTGAATACATCCACCTAAGTCTGTTGCAAACTTCATGGATAGGAGCATTCCCCATACATCTGGTACATCAATAATTGCTATATCTATGGTGATAATTTTATATGGATAATTTTCCAATAACACTTGTAAATCTTTAACCACACCAAGGACTTCAATCTTCTTTGAATCCATAGAACAAATGTTATGATAAGGTCTCGATATTCTAAGATTCAGCTAATCCATGACCTTTTTAGTCATAACATTTGTTGAGGTACCGGAATCAAGCATGCAACTATGAAGCACTTGGTTATTGATATCCAAATTCAAGAAGAAGGGTTGATGATCCTCGTTAGTCATTTAGCAATTTAAGTCTTTTAACTTGATTTCTTCATCTTTTGATGGTGTGTCAATCCTTTCCTGTTGAGCCAAGCCTAAAGCTTTGAAAAATGAGGCTCTCTGAGATGGAAATTTTAAGAGTTTTATGACTGGGATTGACACCTTGATACTATTAATCCATGTGGCCCAATCGATATTTAAGCTTGACTTATATTTGTCAGAAGTTATTCATTTATTTTGACTCCTCTCTTTACCCTTTCTCTGATAAGTGTAACCTTTGCTTTTGGCAATTTCTAAAATTTGTTCCTGTGATGGCTTTTCACCATATGCTTGTGTGACGAAGTCCTTCTCATCACCAAAGTTATTAATTGCAAAGGATGAAGAAATCATATCCGCACATTGACTTTCTTGAGAAGCATCTTGATTTACATTATTTATTTGTTGATTTTTTCCTTCTCCTAAGATATTTCTAGTGAAAGCGCATGCGCTTTCTTCATGGAAACTTTCACAAGGTCTGCAGAAAGGGATAGGTTCATCCACCATGTTGGCGGATTCCAAAGGAGTAGGAGGCCTTTGATCATTCAGAGGATTTCTCTTCAGCGATTGATTTGTGTTGCCTCTATTATTATTGTTATACCTTGGTTGCATAGTTTGCATTCGACGTCTTTCCATCTAAACTAGTTGATTTTGCATCTCACTTATCTGTATGACATGCTCAATTTTCATTTCTTTAATTACTTGAGTTAATTCTTTAATTAAGTAATGTTCCTCTTCCTTAACTTCTTTCCCCTTTGGTTTGACTGGACTACTCTCAAAACCTAGGATTTTTTATTTTCCTGATGCTTTCTTATCTTTCTCTAACTCTTCAGTTGTATTATGGGCACCAGCGAAAGTAGCAAGCTTGGCGCATCTAATCGCATATTAAGTGTCAACATTGAAAGCTTCAAGATATTGTTCTAATATTGTCTTGTCAAGAGGCTTATAATCTTGAGTCATGTCTTTTAGGAGACCATTAAACCTTTGATTAAATTCTTCAACAGTTTGATTCTTCCTCTTCTTAATAGTTTTAAGCTCTTTGACCAAGCACTTTCCTTCTCTTTTATCCCCAAATTTATCCTTAAATGTATCAGTGAGAGCTCACAGAGAGTCAAAGGCATTATTTGGTTTGTCATGAAGCCAATGAAGTGCATTATCCTCTAATGACAAAACACACAATCTCATCCTAACATCTTCATGGTTGTAAGCAACGACGTGAGCATATCTCTGGATGATGGTGTTGGACTTCTTTATGTGAGCTTCAACATTGATAGCATTATTCCCTTGGAAGGTTGGCAACTTGTTCATAGTAGATTCATCTAGCAGATTATGCAGATATCCTTGGATGTTGGTGAAGTAGCAAGGCCTGAAATAATCAGCCATGAACTCTTGATTGGGAAGATTAAGGAAAGGCAAATGGAGATCAAGGAGAGCTTCCTATCAGAGAAATATTAAACGCTCTCTAGAATGTGATATGTTCAACCAGACTCAAAGGCATTATATGGTTTGTCATGAAACTAGTGAAGAGCATTATCCTTTAATGACAAAACAAACAATCTCTTCCTGACATCTTCATGGTTGTAAGCAACGACGTGAGCATATCTCTGGATGAAGGTGTTGGACTTCTTTATGTGAGCTTCAACATGGATAGCATTATTCCCTTGGAAGGTTGGCAACCTGTTCATAGTAGATTCGTCTGGCAAATTATGCGGATATCCTTGGATGTTGGTGAAGTTGCAAGTCCTGAAATAATCAACCATGAAGTATTGATTGGGAAGATTAAGGAAAATAAAATGGAGATCAAGTAGAGCTTCCTGTCCGAGGAATATTAAATGCTCTCTAGAATGTGATTTGTTCAATCGGAATCTTAGAACTTGTTACCGCTCAAACTAGCAGGGGTCTTAGGAGTGGGGTCCTATAGGGCAACTACTAGGTCAAGGGAAACAATGGAGCGATAGCCCACTGTCACCTCAGCTAAGGCTCCCTGCTCTTTACGGACTTTCACCGATGGGAGGAGACCTGGTATAATGAGGATCACAAAGATGAATGGATCAATGATAGGGTGAAAGGTGATCCTAGAAGCCTATTCACAAGAGAGGCTCAAATGTATGGCTTACTTGCTTGGAAAGCAAGATGAAAGGCTCTCTAAGAAGGGCTTAGGGGAATTTCAAGGGCTAGGGTTTGAGTATATGACTTGTCAAGGAGATTCCTAGCCCCTAAAATCCTTGTGGAAACTTGGATTCCAAGTGGTCTTTGTGGATTGATCTTTAAAATGTTATGGGACCACACAGGGCCAAGTGGACCCAGAATTAGGTCAAGGGGATGGAATTGATCAACCAAGGGTGTGCTTGACCTAATTGAGGGGGAGAAAAGGATTAAAGGAGACTTTTTCTTTGAATTTGATGCAATAATCCCAATGAGGTCACCAGCCAAGGGAAACCTAGGGCAAGAAATGGTCTTCGAGCTAGGGCTTGCAATATCTCAAGATCCCACCGTCGAATTTGATTCAAATTTGGGCCTCTAGAGCAAACTCAGCGTAGTTGTGGACCAAAAGTCGAAGTATCTGGATGGCTAGATTGTGAGATAAGTGATGCCCTAGGTGACCTATGTAGGTTAGGCCTAGAAATAAAGGGAGAAGGTGAGAAAAATATGATTTAAGGTGATAACCTATGGAAGACCAATGCCTATTCCTTTGGGAGAAATGGAGTCAAGAAGATTCTAATAATTAGGATGGTTTCATTCAGTGAAGGAGGCCTCTAGAACAATTTCGTATGACAATTAGGGCATGAGGAATATTGCTTCAAGGTCTTTATACTTCAATGTGCAATATGTGATGACTTATCAAGATAAATTTCAATGAAATATCTCTAGGAACATTCACTTATTCAAACATGGCCCATAATATGATGCAACACTAATAAAAGACAAATTTATACCCTTTCACCAAAGAAAAGTAGCAAAATTTTGGCTTAGTATAGCAAAAATCCCAACATCATTTATGTGACATAGAAAAGAATGACAAAACAACATTAAAAGAGCACTTACATGTGAGAACAAGTATATTCAATCATTATCATATGCCAATATAGAAGCTCCAAGACAAAAATGAAGATATCCAAACATCAAAATTCATTCATCCATCCAATTTTGTCTTCCAAAAAGAATAGAAAAAAATCTCTTAAGAGAGAATGATCAATCCAAGTGATGATGAAAGAATGAATCAACTCGTCATCTATTTAAACAATGTTTAATGAATTCGATTTAGCTTATTTTGGCCTCATTTAGCCCCTAGAATAAAATAATGTGCAAAATAACAAGTACTTTTGGTGACAAGCCCACCAAATAGCTCAATAACACATGAATAAGCCTCTTAAGAGGGTCGAATGATCAATAACATGTGATGTTGGGCCTTAGAGGAGGCCTAATGAAGTCCATAGGTGCCATAATGTGAAATAGGACTCCCAAAAGTAGTGGACAAGGGGTTGGCCCCTTGTTCTCCAAGTAATAAACCTGTGCTGCGTCCAAATGGATGTGGGGGCACACAAGTGTCCTCATGGGTCTCCAAACAAATCGAAGATGTTTGTAGACAATCTGCAAGAGCTAGGATGATGGCATAGGTGACACCACATCATCATATAGATCCTAGATCATCTACCAAGTGTATGGTGTAACTGTGGATTTGGTTGGGCATGGTGAACCAGGTGCATCTTCCTTGTCCAATAGGTGAACCACGAGCAATCTCTGAATGACTCTGGGGATCCATGGAATGTTTTCTGTTGTTGTGGAGGCTCTCTACACACACCCTACATGTGCCAATGTAGCCCTCTGGAGGATTAGGACCCCATATAAGAAGACCAAACCTAAGATGGAAACCATCTGCAATCCTACATAAGATCCAATGTGTCCCCTTGCCCTCCAATACACTAAGTCATTAAAGAAATCAAGTAAAAGAGTTTACAAACCATGGAAAATAGGTGGGCACTTCATAATGGCATGCCCTTCCATAGTGGGCTTTGGCATGTGCAAATGTCTCCAAGCTCAAAGGGGGGTTAACCAAGCACCCTATTAGGTGGTTTCTGCTTCTAAAGGGGGTGGTATGTCCATGGTACATCCTTCAAATGGTGGTGGCATGTGATAAAGTGATGGAACGAAGTAGGGGATGAAGGGGAAAACCTGGGTCACATGCCATGGTACAAGGGTAGCTAATGAAAGGGAAGCCCATACTTGGGTAAATGATGTGTAGGAGGGAGAAATTGTGGTACATGAGTTACCCCGGCCTTGATTTTTCCACCCTTCTTCATATGCCTTTTGCCTTTTATGATTTTCTTTGGTTAACTGCTCGGGGCTCAAGGGAATGAGAGCGTGATGTGTAGAGTATAGCAATGGATACCCCCTTTAAGGTGGCGCAGCTCATTGCCCACCAAGGGTTGGGATAATCATGGGTTCTTGAATGATAGAGGAAGCTCATCTAGGGCCTATAGGAACCAGGGTGATGGCCATGGAAGCGGGTAGGGCTCATGTATTGGCTTTTGCCCACGTCCTGAATGTGTTTGTCCCGACCATCTTTTACATTTTGTGGTACAATTTCCTGTTGAATGTGGCCAATTATGCTTTTTCTTTTATTTTCTTTTGCATCAACCTCCGGGCATTGTTCCAGGTCCGACCCAAGGTGTGGGCAAAGCGGAGGGGGTGGCTGACCCTTTGTGGACCCAATGGAGGAATGTGGACCTAGGTGGGAGGAGTGATGAATGGGATTATAATGAGCAGAAGGGGGGTGATATATGTGGATCAGGGAGTGGGACCACGCAACCAAAATCGGGGTTTCCCATGTAGTACCATCCCTAAAGCCCAAAGGTCAGTAAAAGAGATCCCACAGGACTAGGGTCCAAGGTTAACATCCAAAAGAGGCCTAGGGGACAAGAGCACAAACCTAGTCCACTCTTTCCGCCAAATCCCCCCATTAATCCACGCCCAAGATTTTCTATGATAAGTGAACTAAAATACTCAATCACCAAATGACAAGGCATACTTGTAGGTTTGGGATGCCCACCTTCAAACACATAATCATGACAAATGGTTGAGAGACCACATCCCTGGCTTAGGTGGTGGAGAAATGGCACAATGAGCTAGTTGGTGGTTGGAAGGGGTTGTTGGTTGTCGGCTAAGGACCATCATGGAGAAATATTTTCTCATAGGGATTTCACCCACAAAATGGTGGGTAACAGAACCTTTTCAGGATCAGGAGCTGATTTAACCAAGCTACTAGAATTTCTTCTAGAGTAAGCTCTTGTGAATGGATGAATAAGTGGAGTCGCCACCCAAACAGGAAACCAACCTAAATGTCCAAGTGCTAAAGTTGCGGATAAACAAAATGAAAGGATTAGTGAAAGAAAAAAGGATAAGGTGATGAGAAGATGAAGAATGATGAAAGAAGGTGCCTGAAAATGTTGTGGAGTCGTCGGTTAAAATGAAAGAATGTCATTGAGATACCAAGTATCACAAAGTGCTCCCTGGAAACGGTGCCAGAAAATGTGCCGCTTGACGGGCTAAATGAAGAGATGAGAGATCAACAACGGGAATGATGAAAGGATGTTGTAAACTCCGACAACAAGAAATTTGTCCCCGCCAATGGTGCCAGAAAACATTGTCGCTCAGATTGTAAAGGCACTGCGACAACGACTCAGGTCGGGTGTTGTCACCCTGATTCTCGACCTCTTTGTTCTAGTTGTCTACCAAGAGCAGGCTATGGGGGGAGTCCCTATGGAAATGTGAAGGCGAAGGACAAGTTGGTAACCAACTTATCCGGGAGACACAATTGAGTGGCCTAGCTACTTGGTTAAATTTAGCAAGATTTTGATGATTAGGTTAAGATATTTGTGTATATCCCAAGAGTTGTATTTCATTACCATTGTACCAGAGGCAGTGATGTATGGTTCCACGCGAATATCTTAAGATGTTTTTGGCTGCGATCCAATGGTCATGCTTTGGCTCCATCTAAAACTGACTGAAGACATTCACTGTAAAACAAATGTCAAGTCTTGTGTTTACCAGATACATCAAGGACCCAATCAATTGTCTGTAACAAGTAGGATCTACCAGACTAGAATCTGAACTCCTCAACTTCTTTAGATTGGTAATCATAGGAGTCATCATCGGCTCATTGTCCATCATGCCAAATTTATGAAGAATTTTGATCACATATTTACCTTGACCAAGATATATTTCACCTGGCTTTTGCGAAACTTCTAGTCCCAAGTAATAATGCATAATTCCAAGATCCTTCATATCAAACTCGGCTGCTAACTACTTCTTGCATTCCTGAATTCGATGTTCTACACTTGTAACTGTTGAAAAGTGTAGCTTGGGAGGTATTCCCAAGCCCAGATCAGGGATTGTGAGAATTTCTTTAACAAAAGGGTTTGTGAGCAACAGATCCAAGTGAAGGGGTTTAGGCCAAGATGGGGTTTAAAATCCTAAAAGAAATATTAAAATGAAAATTAAATCCTAAGTCTAAGTGGAAAACTAGTCTAAGATCTAGAGGGTTCCTAGAAGGCTTAGAGAAAAGCTATTTAAGAAGACCTTAGGACAGGCTAAGGCAATCGAATGAGAGGAGCTCATTTGATGAGGAGTTTGGACAAGATGTAGTCCAAGAGGGGGTCGAGTTGTAGACCAAGCATGGCCTACTAGAGGTCCGAGTACCTTAGGCCCCAACATCTTTAGAGAGGACAATAGGACGAGCATGAAGGGTTTGTGGTAGGACAAGGTTCTACTGCAAAGTGAGGATAGTTACCTCATAAAGTTCGGCCTCAAGAAAGATAGGATCTGCACAAGAAGAGGAGTCTGAGTAGGGTTACATGGAGAGTCATGATCACCATAAGGAAATTGAAACAAGAGGGCCGCAGACCTCTAAAGTGCGAAATCAGCTAGAAGAGGAAGACAGGCCTTGGTCTGTTATCTTAAGTTCTGGTTAGACGAAATATAGGCCTGCTCATGGAGGATTTTGGGCTTAAAGTTTAAGCTTCACCTCAAAGATCTGGCCACACATGCTCAGTTCAAAAAGGAGTACTGAAACCCTGTTTGGGAGGGCCAAAAGGCTTAGCATATAGCTTGAGTGAGGTCATACTTCACTAGGACATTGTGCAAGGGATATAAGGCAGAGAAAGAGGTGACGACCTGCTCAAATGAGACTGATATAACCCTAGTATGGGAGGCCACAGTGACCTGTGTAAAAGGCAGAACATATCAATCAAGATAGAGTCCAGATCTAGATTCTAGTGATTCTTGGAGCCGTGAAGAGGGATCCAAGAAGGCAGGGTTGTATGCTTCAAGATGGTGTATTTTTGAAGTGAAAAGGAGTTGTTTTGAAGGGTTTTAGGACAGCGAATCCTGAAGCCCTAGTTGTGTTTTTTCTCCATTCATGAACAGTCACATAGATCTACTCATAGATCTGTCCTGGAGGTGCGTATAAGGAGACTAGATTAGAGTGCAGAATGGGTTGTCATGAGGTGAGAAGGAAGAGGGCAGATTCAGGGTCAGTAAGGTTTGTCCAGATCTCAATATAAGAGTAGCCCATAATGAAGAAGGTCGAGATCCCAGATAAGGAGGCAGATAGACTCTTCATTGAAGGAAGAAAGTTGAGAAGGATGGACAACAGAAATGAGAGCAGCCCTAGACAAGGGAAGATCTAGTGCCAAGCCTTAGATTGAAGGGCAGAAGTTTGGCAGTGCATTCAACGCATATCTAAAGAGTTTTGGAGGTCTGCATCAGGGGTTTGAAGCAGCAACATGAGAGCCCAAGATCTGGGCAGACCTGGAAGAATTTGACAGTGAGAAGAATCCCATGGTGAGGGCAATCCTAGGTGGTCTAGATCTGTGCAATTAAGGATCTGATAGAAGAACAGAGTACAGTGTGAAGAAGCCCTAGAAGAGGGCAGATCTGAAGAAGTATGATGGGGTTGTTAAATGGTTGGAGCAGCAGTATGAGGAAGACAAAGTCAGTCAAGGATTGATTGAAGATGTGCAGTGCAGGAACTCAAGCAGTGCGGGAAGGAATCCTAGTTTAGGAAAATGGTGGAGCAGCCAAAAGAACAAGACTTAGGAGGGCTGCAGTGCCTTGCTCCAAGCCCTAAGTACAACCTCTTCAAGGACGAAGAGGACTTTTAGAAGTGGCAGAAGAAGGTGAGCTCAGGACTGATTCATGAAGGATGAAGAAAGGAGGTCAAGGGAGCAGATCACATCAGCCCGTGTTCATTGTTGAAGAAGGGTGTTTGACAATGATAGGTGGCAAACCTCTGTGCCCTAAGTGTGTCTTCATCGGGCAACACAGGAAGGCACTGTTATTTTTCTACGATACTGGAGTCTAGGATAGATTCTTAAATCACTGATGCTACCAAATCCAAGTATCACAACAAACTATGTTGCACAGCGGAATATTATACAATAGTAAATCAACACATGCACAAACATAGACAACTTTTTACAATTGTATACAACAACCCAACTTCGTTATATTAACCAAACTGATAATACAATAGTGTTAAAATTGGCAACTAAGGCCAACTTCCACCTTAGGACAGCCCATATGATGGAGATGATTATTGCATTCGATTCCTCTTTTCGAGAGATACAATTTTGAAATAAAAATCATCTCATTCTGACAAGCGAAAATGGAATTTTGAATTTATTCTTTCTCGTGATCAAATTGTCAAGGTCGGCCTCAGTCAAATGTAGGCTCATGAAGCCCAATGGATGTGTCTCCTCACCCTCAACGAATTGTATAAATAGGAGTGACCCTTCTCTCATTTGGACACTCACTCATCTCATCATATCATCTTCTCTCTCCTCTCTTGATTGGTTCATACACTTGGAGGCTCTCTCTTCTTCGCATGTGTGGAAGGAAGGTAGATTTCAGGAGGCCGAAATTTTCTATGATTAGGGCAGCGTTGACCAGCATTGACTTGGGTACTTTGACCAAGCGTTGACTTTTTTTTGGGCCAGAACTTCAATCTTTTTAGGCCGCATTCTTTGGCACACAAATCGAGGCAATTGGGGACAGTTTGACCACGTTGACTGCAGCATTGACTTTCTGTTTGACTGCAGAAATTACAGCAAGGATTGTTTGGGTTGACCGAGCTGTTTTGGGTTGACTTTGACCCTCTCTAGAGGTCGTACTATTCTGCTATTGACCAAGCTGATTAGAGGTTGATTTGGGGCAGCTTTGACCATCGTTGACTTTTTGGTTAGGGCTGCATTGACTGCTGATTTGGCAGATCTGTTTTGGGCTTGTATTTATGATATTTGTACTCTCTTTCTCTTTGCTGAACTATTGAAGAATAATAAGAAGATTTGATCAAAGGGTTTCCCCACATTGGGGTTTGTCCCTGGCATCTGCCAAATCTTGTGTTCTCTTGTCTTGGCTTATCTTCTGCATATGATTTTATGTTCTATCTGCATTTACTATCAATGTTTATAAGTTAATGTGATTGCTACTGGATATAATTGGAAATTGCCATTGGATTGCTAAAGGAACATTGAAGTAAATTGTGCTAAAGCATAGAACATACCATTGTTATCTAAAATTAACAAATAGTCTAGGGCTACCATACCAAAGACAATGGCCCTCATACATGCACTGGTACTAGACAACAACAACTAGGGCTTGATATCGGTCACTTCAACAGCCAATCTACCCTGCATAAAGTACTTTGACCATCTAGTAGATGTAGAGCTCCTCACAACTGCCTTGGTTGTACCTTGTACACATCTACCCAGTCCTTTGACTCCCGATCTGTAGCAAGACAACTCTGCCTCTATCATTGAACCAGCTTTATTAGATCATTGAACACGGCTCCACCTGTTCCCTTGCTAACCATTCGTCCTTCAACACATCAACACATCGACACTCTTGTCGAGTTTTTTCACAACTCTGTTTGTGAACAACTCTCAACTGCTCACTGTTGCTCCTCAGCTATTTTGGGACTTTCTTCCCACTAGTGCCTTCTTGTGTTGCCCGATGAAGACACACTTAGGGCCTGAGGGCTTCCCACTATCACTGTGAAATGTCGCTTCTCCAACAATGAACTTAGAGCATGGAGAGCTGACCGATTTCTGCTGTAGATGTGCGACCCACATGGCAAGTCTCCGGCTATAAACTGCTCGTGGATGATCAAACCTATGAGCTTTTCTTTCTGCCACTTCTAACAATCCCTTAGTCTTTCAATAGACTTGTTTCTTAGGGCTTGAAGCAAACCTCTACAATCCTCAAGTTGTTCTTTAGGCTGCTCCAACTTTGCCACTTCTAGGCCAACTTGGTACACTTTCACGTTGCCCTCCAACAGTCCACAAGAATCTAACACAATGTCCTCTCATCTACTATCATCCAACCATCAATAAGATGACATCTACAACTCATTGTTGTTGCCTCCTTGTCCTTAATTTCTGTGCATCCGCTAAACGGTTAGTGTGAAAATTTCAACTATTGCAGCAACTAGAAATTATTCTTCTAATTGTAAATTAATTAACAGTTTATTTTCCCACACTAAAAAGGAATAATTCACAACTGCAATTTTCACCAAATTAAATTATGCAAAAGATAAACTGGAAACAAGAAAATATTGGCACACGCACGATAAATTTGACACAATTATTTTTGGACAAATGTCCCCTGAGAAACCCAACTTGGGAAAACCGGTGCAACAACTAAGGGTTTTTATTATTAAGCAGCAGTGAAAATTTTTTAGTACAACTGGATGTTGAAATTAGGCAATGCTACAGAGAAAAGTACTAGCAAAAATCTAGTAAGGAATTTTCCTCACCCCACAAGCAATCTGGGCTCTAACTGCCATCTCCAAGTGAGTCATCCAAACAACTTTTGTGCAGGCCTACGTTTCTCTAGCATGGTCTCTTCCACGCTTTGCCTGAAAGAACTGCTCCTCAAGTCGTCTTGTCTGTTGTTGACTAAGAACTTGTCTCTCTGACACTCTAGAAAATCTTTCCGGCCTCTGGAGCTGAAAACCAACTTCTCTCCATCAAAATCGAATTGTCTCTAGATACTTCTACGCAGCCCCTGAGTCAACCTCTCTATGGCTATTTCTGCCTCTTTGTAAGCTACTCTCCGAAACTGGAATCTCTTCCTCCAGACTCACTATCCCTGCCCCTCTCTTTCTATACTTCCCTTCTCTGTCTTGAACTCTTCTAGCAATTTCTACTTCTCTCTGGAAAATCGAACTCCCCAAGGAAATCAATCTCAAGTGTGTGTTCTCCATCTACCCATCGACTTCTTATAATCTTTTGTTGGGACTCCAACGGCCAAGATTAAAACTTAATCAAGGGCTAAGATTATTTCCTAGTCGATTTGTGTGAGTTTCTAGATGATTCACACCTTTCTCAATTAATACTGATTAATTAACCCCTTTTCCTAAGTTTAGACTTAGGAAATATTTAAAAATAGGCTAATTATCTAATTGAGACACTTTTAGGTTCAAGAAACGATTTATGGGTTGTGGAGAACTCCTGTGTTTTAGTCTCTCCACAAAGTTTTGAGACTAGAACATCATTGATGCTACAAAAACTAACTCCCTCTTAGCAAGGAAGGTGTTACAGTGTTGCACTACTGCTACAACACCGTGTCTCTATATCACCCTTTGTACGTTGTTGATGTCTAGCCACTGTGACTGACTACCACTACCCATCAACCACTACGCAACTCTGATGATGTGTCTATGCTACTGTTGATACTGCTATATTGTTGCCAAATCTGCATCTGCATTGCAACTCCCTTTCAACTATTGTTGTTCCTACTGCAACTAATGCAACTGAGAAGCATCCAAAATACTAAATCAACAATGTTCGTGATGCATCTATCTCCTAAGTATCTGACTGCTACTAGCTTCTGCACTATCCACTGAAGAATCTGTGTCGTTGGTAACTCTACGTTGAGCCACCTGCTCTGTTGTCAACACTGCATCTGTGCTCTTCAACACCTGACTGCAACTAGTCAGCAATTGTCACTCTGTAATTTGATTGTGAAACATAAAAACTGACAGCTTGTAGGCTTGAATATAAAAATACACAAGAGGTGTTTGTAATAATAATTTATTATATATATATAAAAATGTATAAGTGATGAATGTTACAATGAGGACCCGCATATATATACCTAAGCAGGTGTCCTTTCGTGACTTGGCATGTCTTTTAGACATACCTTTTCACTTAACTTGATGACTATTTAACATAATCAATATTTAATTCTTTAATATTTAGTATTTACATTTATTTTATTTATTTACTTGTTATGAATTATATTCATAACATAGCCCCTTCCTTCAGAAGCTTTGTCTTAAAGCTTATTGTCAGCATGTTTCCTTCAATTTGCATTTATCATCTTGGCATATGTAACTCGACACCATTGACGCCTCTGCCTGTATAATTCGCTTGGTAACACTGTCTTGAATCCAGGGTTATTGATTTTTTTATTTTTTATTTTTAATAACTCTAAAAAAAAATTTAAATAGCTCTAATAATTTATATTTATTTTTAATTATATAATTATAAACTAAATATATGTTATACAGTTATAATTTATATATACTATGTAATTATATAAACTTTATACGTATATATCTTTTTTAAAAACCTTATTATCAAACGGACGGGTGTATGACCAACAGTCACGTCGTATTAGTGGGGAGTTGACCAGATATGTGAAAAGGGGATCTCCGATTTACTGCTAGTCAACAGCGGCAACCACTGATCCACATCATGGAGCATGGTTCCTCCACGCCACGGAGCCAGGAAACCTTGCAAATGCCTGTTATCAACGATCAACGGTCAAAGCGAGTCGTCTTTTGAACTTGACGTCGCTGGAGCCACAGATCACGCTTGTTGACAGGGCTCTGACCTCAGACGCCGCTTAAGCCTATTCCACGGGAATGGTGAACAGTGAGAATGGGGAAAAGGGGTGAATGGAGAACCAGCGGGTAATGGTCACCGAATAGTGGGCCGATCTGCGGCTGTATGCGGACTGTCGATGTGTATGCGACAAAAGGTGACAGAGCACGATTACAAGGATTGTATTAGTGTGGGTGGACGGGACTGCCTCAGTATTCTCATTGCAGAGATTTTTGTTCCGATTTGGCCTTCCATCCCTATTCGCCATAATTTCCCTCTCGTCTGCGAGGGGATTGCAGACATTGATGGAGTGGTTGAATTTGCCTTCTTGAATTACAAAATCTCCAACAAGGGAGGGTCCTCGTGTTTTCTCCTTCCAATTCCATTTTCTTTTCTCTGGTGGAAGGGATGGCAGCGGAAACATTGTTGTGTTAGTTTGATCAATGGAGCAGCAGCGTGATAGGGTCGGCAGGTGGGAACAGCGTAGTGGAAGGGTGGATTCGATGGTTGATTGCGTGGTTTTTTTCTCCAGCTGTGTCTCTGCAGTGTTTCGATCGTAGAGAAAAGTAGTTGGGGTTATATTCACTGGATCCACAGCAATACTCACACTCACAATGAATTGATATTCCTTCTTCTCACACTCAACTTATTTCATCTTAAAATGGCTCTCACTGTAAACTATATTTTCTGTAAGAGAATTCCTAATTTTGCTTCTTCCCCTCTCCAGTAAATGTTTGTCCCGGGCTTCAGTAGTGCTTTCTTGATTGCACTTGTTTAGATTCCCCATGGATTGATCTCCCACCATTGGGTTATTCAGCGTGACAGTCGGATTACATGGGATACTCAGTTGAATCATTTCATCCAGTGAAGGCCCTTGGTGTGTTGCATAGCTCGAGCCAAGAAGGACTTGATTGACAAATGCAGTGTTATGTGGTTCTGAAACATAGATAACTAAGGGAGGCTCACTAGTGAGAAGCATTAGCCTCCAGCTGAAAATTCTTTGAAATATAGTAACCCATTTTGGCATAATGGCATATCTCAATCCACTTTGTTCAAGGAAAACACCCTTCTGTAACATTATATCAGCTCCCTTCAATGACATCATATCATTTTCCCTTATGAAACCAATCAACAAGACATGAAGAATGGAATAGATGTTGGAAGCTATGTTCCAGCCAAATTTGGGTAGAAGAGAGTTTACAGGTATTCTATTCTCTGTAGTTTTATCAAGCAAACTAATTTCATGATGCTTCTTGAATTTTACTAAACTGCTCAACGCATTCAGGACATGAACATAATGGCACATTGTGTGACGAACAACGTTCAAAGACCCACATGATTATATTGTGTGTCATGGCTCTGATACCACCGAAGCATAAAATTAATAGCTTGTAGGTTTGAATATAAAAATACACAAGAGTTATTTGTAATAATAATTTATTATATATATAAAAATGTATAAGTGATGAATGTTACAATGAGGACCCGCATATATATACCTAAGCAGGTGTCCTTTCGTGACTTGGCATGTCTTTTAGACATGCCTTTTGACTTAACTTGATGACTATTTAACATAATCAATATTTAATTATTTAATATTTACATTTATTTATTTATTTACGTTATGAATTATATTCATAACAGATTGCATTAACTAACATTGATCATCCTGCTACTGAATATTGTGGGCCCTTGTAACAAGGTAATGATCCATGAGGAGGACACCTCAATGGACCCTACCCAAACTCTACAATTCTAGGACTATAGCTCCATATCGCCCCACCTCACTCCTGGAGGTATAGCTACTATCATGGCGAAATCTTCCTCCATCCTGGAGCATAACTAGTCTATCTCTGCAGACGCTGCCGCCTGGTCTTCCTTCTCCTGCTTGTCCTTCTTCCTGAGAGGACATTCGGAACTGTAGTGACCAAACTCGCCACACCTGAAGCAGTTGATCTTACTAGGTCCTTTTTTTTCTTCTCTTTCAGTTCCTAACTAGAACCCTTAGATGTTAGGGCCACATTCTCCTCTTCCTTCTCACCCTTTGTCCCCTTGTTGCTGCTTCCGCTAATGGTGCTCTTTAATAGAGCTCGCCTCATCTCCTCCTGTTGTAGATCTAACCACATCCTATCCCATCTAGGCAATGTGTCTTGGCCCAGGATACTTTGGACAAAGACTTGTCACTCCTCTGAGACGCACTCATCAGGCATCTCTCTCTCTCTCCTCTCATTGGTTCATACAATTTGAAAATTGTAGGGTTCCTCACATGTGTGAAAGAGAAGAAGTGTCTTTATGCTAACCAAAGTTTGACTTTTTGTTTGTGTTGATCCGACTTGCTTTGATTGAGATGATTTTGACCTGCATTGACTAGTTTTGGACCTATCTTTGAAGGCCGAGTTGATTGGCACACAAACCGAGAGTTTTTGTGTTGTTTGACTTGAGTTGACCGTAGGCATAATTGCAGACTTTGACCGTAGGGTATCTCTCTCTGTTGACCAAGTTTGAATGAGTTTTCTTGCACTGTTTTGGGTTGATCTATGGTAAATTGGAGAAACTCCAAAACTCTGTATAGTGAAACGCTCCAATTACACGACAATAAGTTTGACGAAAGGTTGATGGCCAAAGGCTAAATCAATCTAACTATGTGCAACAGTTGAGCGGAAAGAGGATCGAACAACTCTGATACCAATGTAATCAACATAGTTTGTCTACACTCTGATACCAATATTACAAACAATGTTTGTACTTTGCGATAATCTTCAGAACACTTGATACACAAAGACATCCATTGCAAATATGAAATATATATATATATATATATATATATAATAGTGTATAAAAGAACTAATATGAAATGTTGATTTGATTACAACTGAGGGTCCCGTATATATAGATAGGCAGTTACCCTTTCACAAACAATCATGTCCATAGAGACATACTTCTTCAATACTAATTATTGTTGATTTGGGGTAGCTTCGAATGTGCTCTAGCCATGAAAACTGGTGGAGAGGCTAAAGCACATGAGATCTCCAAGACCTAGAAATCGTTTCGGAAAAATCCATCCGAATGAAGAGTTATTAAAATAATTAATATTTTTAATGAGTTCCTAAATCTAAACTTAGGAAAATAAAAATATTAATGGGTATTAATAAAGATAAGGATGAGAAGCTTCCAAAAGGTAAGGATCTAGTCTATTTTAATCTTAGCCGTTGATTAGGGACTTAATCTCGGCCATTGATTCATCAATAGGAAAAGTATAAGAGGGGAATTGAGGGTCAGCTGGAAATATACTGAGGGAGACCATCTAGGTCGATTTCTGGAGCGGGACTTGCTAAGAAATTCGAACTAGAAGATTGGATTGCAGCAAGAGGTCACGAGTACGGAGTAGAGAGGCAGGGACAGTGTCGAAGGAGCAGCGCGAAGATCAGAGGGGCAGACGCAGAGGCAGTAGTACTGCGCAATCACTGGAGGGCCTGCGTGTTATGAATCGGCTCACAAAAAGATAGAAAAGATAGATCAACGACTTCAAAATCAGCCTCTTCAAGAGGGAAACCTCCTTTACATTACACAAATGAACAATTCTCCCATGATACAAATGACAATACCTTCTTTCTATATATAGGAGTCTAAGGGGTCCCAATACAATCAGAGACTACATAACAATAATATTGTAGGGGCACAACAATAACAATAGTGGGCTTCTATGGGGCATAATAATAACAATAAGGGGGTTGCACTAATAACATTAAGGGGTTACACTAGTAGTATAGGGATCTAACACTGCATGAGTGACGCAGAGAGGCAGAGTGCTGACGTTGAGTCTAGGGGAGGTGCTAGAGAATTTATCTCTGTTGGGTGAGTCAGTTTGGCACCCAGTTGTACTCAAGAAAAGCTAATAAATAAAATCCTCCTCTGTTGCACCGGTTTTCCTGCATTGGGTTTTTCTGAGGACAATTGTCCAAAAATAACGGTGTTGATGTGTTTAATTCTTGTGCATGTATTTGTTTCTGTTCAATGGTGTGATATCTGCAATAGAGTTTATTTTAATATTACCAAAGGGATTTCGTAAATAACTTATTGAAGAATAAGTAGGTAAAATAAATCAGTTGCTGCAGCGATAGAATTTTCACAATTATTAGTTAATTAATCATTATTATTATTATTATATTATTCATAACAAAGAGCTTTAAATGGCAAGGCCATCTATTATAAATTGTCATATCATTTATCATATCTTATTTATTGTTTTACATTACTTATCTAATTTGAATTTGCTTGTTATCATTCAAAGGTGTGAACTGGCCATGGAAATGCTAAGTAGAATATGTAGGAATTTACAGGGTAAGTTCCTTAGATAGAACACCAAAGGACACCGCTCACAAACAGATCACAGATCAGTACACTAGTGTTCTTTATGTGGTTAAAACCCTCAAAGAGGGAAATAGTCCACGGCCTGAGCCAACGAGGCCACTTCAGGCAATTTATTAATGTAAAAGAAAGAAAATTTACATAAGCTTCTCTCATGAATGGTCACCTTACAAATGACCCTCCATGCTCTTTAAATAAAGATCATGGACCAATCGGGTGTTAAACCAGAGATCAATTGTCGATAATACCGAAGAGAGAACGAACCGTCGAATCACTTCATGTCTGGAACATATCGTGACCATCTAATTGTAAGTTACAAAAAGTACATAGTAAAGAAACGCACTTTACCTAACTATACACTAGACCAAGTTATACTTAACTATTTTCTATGTGTCGGAATATCCTAACATCCCCCTTTAAGAACAACTTTGGATAGGATTGAAAGATGTACAAATATGACACAATAGGAGAAGGAATGAGGCATTAGAGCCTATCCCCCCCTTAGTGACAACTTCCTAAACTCCAACCATAAATCGAAATTTAGTAAACTTCGCCTCTATGAGAGCCTTTGTAAAGATGTCTGCAACTTGATCATCGGTTGAACAATATTTCACTTCAAGAACATGGTCATGAATGAGATTTCTGATGAAGTGCATGTGTAGTTCAATGTGTTTTTTGCGTTGATGTTGGACTGGATCTTTGCATAGTTGAATGGCACTTTGATTATCACACCAAAGTGTAGTCGGATGTTGCTGCTGAAAACCAAACTCTGACAGGATCTGACGAAGCCACAAGGCTTCCTTACTAGCTTCTACGGCGCCATGATACTCTGCTTCTACTGAAGAAAGAGAAATGGCACTTTGTTTCTTGCAAGCCCATGTAATAGGTCCAGAACCAAGAGTGAAGACATAACCTGCAGTAGACTTCTGATCATCAGGGTCACCAACCCAATCAGAATCAGTGAAACCAACCAATAGAGGAGATGCTTTTGCACTGTAATGAATCCCAAACTGAATTGTACCTTGAACATAACGAAGTATTCTTTTAGCTGCTTTCCAATGACTTTCATGTGGGTTTTGCATAAACCGAGCAATAAGGCCAATAGCAAAGGAAAGATCAGGATGGGTATGGGTCAAATACAAAAGTTTTCCAACAAGCTGACGGTATAAGGTAGCATCAACTTCAGGGGAAGTACAAGTGACTGAAAAATTGGCTTCAGACTGAAAGGGAGAAGGGGCTGACTTACAGTTTTCCATGTGAAAGTGGCGTAGAAGATCACAAGCATACTTGGACTGGAAAAGGGAAATACCTTCTTTGGATTGCAAGACTTGAAGACCAAGAAAATAATGCAAGTGCCCTAAGTCTGTCATTTCAAATTGCCTTTTAAGGCTAGACTTCACATGGTTTATAAGGTTGGGATCACTACCAGTTAAGTCATCAACATAAAGAACAAGAATGATAAAAGACTTACCCACTTTCTTGGTGTAGATAGTATTGTCAAAATGACACCTAGAAAAGCTAGTATCTAAAAGAAAGCTATCCATTTTGGCATACCAAGCCTAAGGGACTTGCTTGAGACCATAAAGGGATTTCTTAAGCCGACATACAAGAATGGAGTTTGTTTGTATAAAGCCAAGAGATTGTTCCATATATATTTCTTCATGCAAGTCCCCATGCAAGAAGGCGGATTTAACATCCATCTGATGGACTTTCCATTTGAAAGAGGTAGCAAGGGAAAGAATAAGGGGGATAGAGTTCATTTTGGAAACAGGGGAGAAGGTTTCAATATGGTCAATGCCTTCAACTTGTGAAAAACCCTTAGCAACAAGGCAAGCTTTATGTTTATCAACTTTTCCATCTGGTCCAAACTTGGTTTTGTAAACCCATTTGCATCTAACAAGTTTTCATCCCTTTGGAAGAGGAACAAGGTCCCATGTATCATTTGCCAATAGTGAACAATATTCTTCATTCATAGTTGTGTCCCAATCTGGATGGCCTGAAGCTTCTACAAAGGTGTCAGGATCATAATTCGTTGAAGCTTAAGTCAGTAATGAAGAGGTTCTATCGAATTGAAAACGTGTACGATGATGATCTGTAGGATCACCTGTTGCATCCTGAGTAGCACAAACCCATTTTGGAAGTTGAGGAGCTGAAGGAGGATCCCAAGAAGGTGGGGGAGGATTGTCATCCTCGCTGTCATCATCTGAAGAAGAAATATTTTTAGAAGTAGAAGGGATAGAGAGAGGTGGCACATCTGCCGAACTAGGCTCATAGACCGATATATTTTCAACAAACTTTACATATCTTCTAATAATATTTTGGATTTAGGTTGAAGAATTCTATATCCTTTGACATCCTCAGAATATCCAACAAAAATACATTTTTCACTCTTAGGTTCTAAGGCTTTATGTTTTTCATCTGGAAGATGGGCCCATGCTTCACTTCCAAAAACACGAAAGTGACTTACATATGGTTTAATTGAGCTCCATGCTTCTTCTGAAGTGATATTCATTAAAACCTTAGTAGGAGTGCGATTTACTATATAATTTGCACAGTTAATTGCTTATGCCCAAAATTTAAGACTAAGTCCTTTAGATTGAAGCATACAATTAGCCATTTCTTTTAAGTTGCAATTCTTCCTTTCAGCGACACCATTTTGGTGTGGAGTATATGGAATAGTATGTTGCAATTGAATTCCATGCTCAGTGCAAAAGTTGATGAATTTGTCGTTAACATATTCTCCACCATTATTAGATTTTAGTTTAAGAATTTGATGTCCAGATTGTTTCTCAACAAAGGCCTTAAAGGCCAAGAACATGTTAAAGATTTCACTCTTGAGTTTTAAGAAGTATACCCAAGTGCGTCTCGAGAAATCATTAATGAAAGTTAAGAAATACTTGTAGCCAGAGTATGAAACAACTAGAAGTGGACCACATAGATCACTATGCACAAGTTGTAAAGGGGTTGAGTCACGTTTTTCAAAACTATTCCGATGATGTTTTTTGAGTATACATCTAGAACAAACACCATCTCTACAAGATACCATAGAAGACCTGTCACCATATTTTATTTACATAGATTTTGAAGGGTGCAATAGTTTAAGTGACCAAATCGCTCATCCCAAAGTTTTTTCACTTCATCATTATGAGCAACAAATACCGAGGGAAGAGTTGATGACCCAAAGTTGTTAAACTTATACAACCTTGTAGAATCATCAGCAATGCTAGTAGCTAAAATCTGTTTAGGATCTCTTAGGTCCTTAATTACAACATCATGAGGTGAAAATTCAACGATTTTACCTTCACCTGAATGAGTTATCTGATATATAGATAGAAGGTTACAGGATAAGGTAGGAACACATAATACATCATTAAATTGACCATTGTCTAGATGAATAGTTCCGGTCCCTACAACACTAAGAGATCTATCATCACCAACATATATATTTGTGGTGTTACAATCATTTAAAGAAGAAAACATGGATTCGTTTTTGGCCATGTGATAAGAAGCTCCGGAATCAATGAGCCACTCATGAGAATGGGAAGAAGAAGATACATTTAGTGCATAATCAGACCGAGATGCTTGGCAACCACATGTAGAAAGTGGTATTCATGAAGATGAAGTTGAAGTTGAAGAGTGCTCCAAATGGATGTTATGTTTCTTCATTGTTGCGTCCAAGACTTCCATATTCTTAAAGCATTTGGATTCTAAGTGGCCATCACGATTACAAAAGTTGCAATGTCTATCAGTTTTCTTTCCTTTGTTTTTATTTGTCTTATCATTTTGTTGAATCGATTTTTCATTTTGAGACTGAAATTGCTTAGGACCCTTGTTTGGTTTAGGACCGTTCTTTTTAGGATGTTACTTCTTAGGATTCTTTGAATTTGGTTGTTGTTGGGCTGCTAAAGCTTTCTTAGAAGAGTTTATGATATTAAGAAGACCAAGATGTAAGAGTTTTTCTTGTTCTCTTATTAAAGAATGTTAAAATTGGCAACTAGGGCCAAACTCCATGTGGGTCATCTTATTAATGGAAGCTGATATTTTTCCTAGATCCCTCTCATCAAGAGGTGTAGGATTGATCTAAAGATCATCCGATCTTGATAAGTATTCATGGAGATATGAATTTATTTGTGTTATGGGACAATTCGTCAAGGTCGGCCAACAACCAAATAAACCCCACTTGTGCTCAACGTTTTAGTATAAATAGAGGTGGCCTTCAAGTCATTTCAACACACTTTCTCTTCCTCTCTACTTGTCTTTGGGTTTTAGTAGGAGGAGAAATCCTAAGGGATAATGCTGCCCTAATCTAGAGGGTAGAAGCCAGAACCGCCGGGAATAACCGGAATTGCCGGAACTACCAAGAACTGCCGGAATTGCCAGGAATTGCCAGAACAGCCGGGAAAGCTGATGCAGAGGGCAGAAGTCGAAAGTGTCGGGAATAACCGGAAGTGTCGGGAACAACCGAAACTGCTGGAACAGCCGGGAAAGCTGACACAAAGGGAAGAAGCCGGAACTGCCAGCACTGCCAGAATTGCCGGGAAAAGCCTGAACAGCCAGAATTGTTGGGAAAAGCCGAAACTGCCAGAAATCGCTGGAATCGCCGGCACTTCCAGGAACAGCCGAAATTGTCGAAACTGCTGGAACAGCCAGAGCATCTATCTCCGAAGGAGAGCAGCATGCAAGGGACAACTAACTAACATTGGGACAGTTGTATGCTACTTAGCAGCAAATCCACCAAGCATGCAATGTTACAGCTAGCATGCAAAGGACAACAAGCAAGCAAAATGCAGCGAGCACATAGGTCAATATGGCAACATGATGCAGCAATGGCACATAATGCAGTACAGTGATGGGTACAGTCATGATTAATGAAGCATGATGAGATGCAGCATAGTGATGATGGGTGCAGCATGGTGCAGCACGGTGAGGTGTAGCATGATGACGAAATGCAACACAACGATAGGTGAAGGAGTCACCTTGGAGAATCAGTTGAAGCAGCATGTCTTCAATTGATCTCATGTATCATCTTTTTAGAGATGATCTATGCTCTTATCTAGATAAGTCAAAGTGTTGACTTCTGTTGTAAACATACTCTCTCTCTTTCTCTGCTGAACTATTGAAGAACATATAAGAAGAATTGATCAAGGATTTCCCCACATTAGGGTTTGTCCCCGGCTAGCGCCACATCTTGTGTCCTCTTGTCTTGGCTTGTCTTTTGTGATTTATGTTTATGTTCTATTTGCAGTTTACTTTAATGCTGATGTGATTGCTAATCTGGAAAAGATATTGAGCTAACTATGAAAATTGAAATAAATTGCTCTAAGCATAGAACATACCTAAAATTAACATGTTATCGGAGCTAAGGTGAAGACAATACCCAAGCAAGAGTGAAAGAGCAATCACCAAAGACAGTTGGGAAAGGACAAAAGGATCAGTGGATTCCTTATCCCTCCTCAAATTCACCGAGGGTGAAGTCGAAGCAGAGAATATTATCAGAATGGCGCAATGGAAGTTTCTGATGGCCTACCTAAAGATCACTTCAATGGGAAGTCCAGATATAAGGGTGGAACGAAAGACAGATGCCTTGGTTGTAATAAGTTCGGCCATTATGTGAAGGAGTGTCCGAATGGCAGAGACACATCTCTTGATGAAGATAACAATCATTCCAGGGACATCTTCAATGATCAAAGGAATGACAGGTAATGCAGGTCATCAAGGAAATGGCCGACTCTTCAAAGAAAGCAAGGAACCCCAAGTATGAAGAATCAAATGTTGTTTTTGATAAGATAAAGAAGCATTATCTTGTATTGGCCCTCGCCTTCAGATTCTTTGGGAATCTGGCTTATTTATTGTAGTGGTTCAAGGCACTTCATCGGATAGAAGGGTGCACTCTCTAATTTGGTAGAGATGGAAACAATCGTGGGATTATACTTGGAGTCGATGCCACCTATCTCAGAAAGGGTTTAGGGAATGTTACCCCTCAACTAAATGAGGGTAACTCGATTCATTTATAGAATCTCTTTTATGTACTTGATCGCAAGAAGACCCTGGTGTCCATTTCAGCAATAGAAGTCGAAGGTTACGAGGTGGCACTCATCGATGGAAAGGTACATGTTTGAAAATAGAATTTTCAATGATGTTTTCGAGTTCAGGATTGTATCAAGTTGCAGGAAGTCCACTAGGGACCATGTCCATTGAAACATAGCACTGGAGGTCTGTGAGTCAGATGGTGACAGGGATGCCTGAATTCAAAGAGCATGAAAGTACATGTTTGAGATGTACCGAAGGAAAATCTTACAAGGGGACCATTCCCCTCATGTAGCAGGCCCACAGGTTTGGAACAACCCGAGGGGTTTGAGATTGATGATCAGGAGTCTCACGTATGCAGGTGGAAGAAATCCCTCTATGGTTTGAAGCAAAATTCCCCGGACGTAGTATGAGAGGATTGATAGTTGTCAAATGAAACTGAGATTCACTAAGAGTGAAGCCGATCCAAACCATTGTTTGAAGGTTGTGGATGATAGACCTCTCATACCAGCACCTTATGAGGATGACCTAGTTCTGACAAGTGCAGATCCTCTCATTTGCAAAAGTAAGAGGGAGTTGGATTCCGGATGTGGAATGATAAACTGCAAGCCTGTGACTACCTCAAGGATCTTAACTTTTAGAAGTTATATGGTAGTGATGTCGGACCAGATTTGGGAAATGCCTCTGAGTTTCATGAACTCATTCGCGTTGATGTTCTTGGTGAACTTCCGTTCGGACATATGTTTTGCAGGTAGCATGGTGAACTCATATTTGGTTGAGCCTCAGTGGATTGGTGCCAAGAATCTTTTGAGATATCTTCAGGGCACAATCTCTCATGGATTGAGATACACTACATGATTAATGAGCAGGAAGCAGAAGTCGGTTGCTATAAGCACCGCCGAGACCGAATACATGGCTACGAGTATGATCTCGTGTGAAGCTGCATGGTTGCAGAAACTCTTAAGTGAGCTATTTGTACACATGATGAATACCACTGTGATTCTCTGTGACAACCAGAGGGGGGATTCGATTATTGAGGAATCTCGTATTCGATAATTGCTCCAGCAGATAGACATCAGATACTACCTTATCTGGGATATGGTAAGTCGATAAGCGAGGAGGCTCCGTCGCATTAAGACTGATGTACAGGTCGCAGACATTTTGTCAAAGCCCCGGGGAAATGTCAAATCTATGACTTTCCCAAATGACTTGGAGTTGTTGAGAGACCTTCTTATAAGGGTCCTACATGTTGCATGCATTGAGCTCTGGGAGCTCTGGGGGGCTTGGGGTACTTACTGGAGCAACATACGACCACAAGGCGACTCACCCTCCCCTAGTGGTGCGCTATGTACAAGATGACAGGTTCAACCTTCCCCTATGATACCCTATGGCGACTGTGGAACAAGATGATTAGTTTTCCTATGGGCCGGGATGATTAGTTCTCCCGTGGCAACTGTGGAACAGGATGATTAGTTCTCCTGTGGGCCGAGATGATTAGTTCTCCCATGGCAACTGTGAAATAGGATGATTAGTTCTCCTGTGGGCCGGGATGATTAGTTCTCCCGTGGCGACTGTGGGGCAGGATGATTCGTTCTCCTGTGGACAGGATGATTAGTTCTCATGTCGAGGCATCCTACCCATGCAGTTTGGGACTCATGGGAAGTACCTCTCATCTAATCAATGAGCAAGGAAATGGGGTTAGGGACCATAGTAGTACTATCGATGGATGCATTGATGTATCTACCGTACTCCATATGCTAGGATGACCTCCATTGATCTGGGATCAATGAAACTGATCTGGGATCAGTATGAGTGGTTTGAGACACTCTCTTGTGATATTGATCTTGGATCAATAAAACTGACTTCGGGCCAATAAGAGTGATGTGACACACTCTCTTCAGATGAAACTGACTTCGGGCCAATAAGAATGATGTTACACACTCTCTTCAGATGAAACTAACTTCAGGTCAATAGAGAATGGTATGAAACATTCTCAATCAATTCTTCTTCTTCATGGTTCAGCAGAGCTCAGTAGTGCAGGGCACTGATGGCAGAGATAGTACAGTCAGACATATGGATCAGCGGATGGAGTTCTCCCTAGTTGAGAGGGAGTGTTAACATTGGCAACTAGGGCCAAACTCCATGGGGGTCATCTTATTAATGGACGCTAATATTTTTCTTGGATCCCTCTCATCGAGAGATGTAGGATTGATCTAAAGATCATCCGATTCCAATAAGTATTCATGGAGATATGAATTTATTTGTGTTATGGGACAATTCGTCAAGGTCAGCCAGCAACCAAATAAACCCCACTTGTGCTCAACGTTTTAGTATAAATAGAGGTGGCCTTCAAGTCATTTCAACACACTTTCTCTTCTTGTCTACTTGTCTTTGGGTTTTAGTAGGAGGAGAAATCATAAGGGATAACGCTGCCCTAATCCAGAGGGCAGAAGCTAGAACTGCCGGCAATAGCCGTAATTGTTGGAACTGTCGGAACTGCGAAGAAAAGTCGGAACTATCAGAACTGCCGAAACTGTCGGGAAAAACAGCCGGAACTTCCGGAACAGACGGGAAAGCTGACGTAGAGGACAGAAGTCGAAATTGCCAGGAATAGCCGAAACTACCGGGAAAGCTAACGCAGAGGGCAGAAGCCAGAACTGCCAGAATTGTCGGAACTGTCGGGAACAACGGAAATTGCCAGAACAGCCAGAGCATCTGTCTCCGAAGGAGAACAGCATGCAAGGGACCACTAACTAACATTAGGACAGTTGTATGCTACTTAGCAGCAAATACACCAAGCATGCAATGTTACAACTAGCATGAACAACAAGCATGCAAAGGACAACAAGCATGCTAGGGACAAGAAGCAAGCAAGATGTAGCGAGCACATAGGTCAGTATGGCAACATGGTGCAGCAATGGCACATAATGCAGTACAGTGATGGGTACAGTCATGATTAATGAAGCATGATGAGACGCAGCATAGTGATGATGGGTGCAGCATGGTGCAGCACGGTGAGGTGCAGCATGATGACGAAATGCAGCACAACGATAGGTGAAGGAGTCACCTTGGAGAATCAGTTGAAGCAGCATGTCCTCAACTGATCTCATGTATCATCTTCTTAGAGATGATCTATGCTCTTATCTAGATAAGTCAAAGTGTTGACTTCTGTTGTAAATGTACTCTCTCTCTCTCTGCTGAACTATTGAAGAACATATAAGAAGAATTGATCAAGGGTTTCCCCACATTGGGGTTTGTCCCTTGCTAACGCCACATCTTGTGTCTTCTTATCTTGGCTTGTCTTCTGCGATTTATGTTTATGTTCTATCTGCAGTTTACTTTAATGTTGATGTGATTGCTAATCTGGAAAAGATATTGAGTTAACTATGAAAATTGAAATAAATTGCTCTAAGCATAGAACATACCTAAAATTAACAAAGAATCACAAAAGGCATCAAAAGAGGGGGACTTGTAGGCTTGTCCTTGAGAAATAAAGGCTTCTCTAGTAGAATGGAAGGTGGAAACAAACACATAGTAGGTTGGTCCTAACTTAGTAAGAATGGAATAGATAAGGCTACTATCTTCTTTCTTAACCTTAACACCTTCCAAGAGAAGTCTAAGGGTCTTGAACTTGGACAAAAATTCTTTAATGGAAGAAAAATTATTGGGGTCCAACGTAAGCAACTCATTTTCGAGTTGATGGGCTCTAATTTCATTTTTTATTCCAAAAACTTTATTGAGTTGTTTCATTGCTTCATCAAGGATATCAAGTTCTGCGATATGGAATCTAAGGTCTGGAGAAATAGACATCCCTATCAACCCACATGCTTGATCTTGCTTATTTTCCCATTTGGCTACCTTATCTTCATCTTTAGGTTTAGATTCTTGGCCTGGGGTTATTCTATAAAGACTTTTACTTCTAAGTAAATCCACAATGTAGGATAACCATTAGAAATAATTGGTGGTGTCAAGAATAACTAAGCATGGACTTTCTATTTTAAAAGAAACTGAAGATGAAAATGTTGAAACGAAATGTTCCAATGGAAAGATCTCGAAAAATTAGGCCGATTCAAAAGAAAACGGCTCTCTAGTAGAATGGAAGGTGGAAACAAACACAGAGTAGGTTGGTCCTAACTTAATAAGAATGGAATAGATAAGGCTACCATCTTTTTTCTTAACCTTAACACCTTCCAAGAGAAGTCTAAGGGTTTTGAACTTGGACAAAAAATGTTCAATAGAAGAAAAATTATTGGGGTCCAACGTAAGCAACTCATTTTCAAGTTGATGGGCTCTAATTTCATTTTTAATTCCAAAAACTTTATTGAGTTGTTTGATTGCTTCATCAGGGATATCAAGTTCTGCGATATGGAATCTAAGGTCTGCAGAAATAGACATCCTTATCAAACCACGTGCTTGATCTTGCTTATTTTCCCATTTGGCTACCTTATCTTCATCTTTAGGTTTAGATTCTTGGCCTGAGGCTATTATATAAAGACCTTTACTTCTAAGTAAATCTACAATGTAGGATAACCATTGGAAGTAGTTAGTGTTGTCAAGAATAACTAGGCATGGACTTTCCATTTTAAAAGAAACTAACGCTGAAGATGCTGAAACGAAGTGTTCCAATGGAAAGATCTCGAAAAATTAAGCCGATTAAAAAAAAACTGCTCTGAAAATGGTTTCCAGATAAAGAAGTTATGGTGTTTTAAAGAAAAGTTGTTGAAGATGCCGACAAACTACGTGAATGTTGGGAAGTGAATGATAATGTTATATTTAAAAAATATGCTCCACCCCCCATCCTCTCTAAACTTAATCTAATTAGCTCACTTTTTAAAAAAAGATTATTTTATGCGACCCACTCTTATAAATAAGTGAAAGTCACTTTTACAATGGTACTTTATGAACTACCCACTAAATTGTAACTTAAATAAAAGATAAAGTGACTTCGTAATTATAAATGACTCACTTTTTATAATGGGTGAGAACACTTTTACATAAAGTAACTTTTAAATATATGTTACATGTGCTTTTTGAAGAAGTAACTCAACAAAAAGAAAGACTTGAACCCAAGACCTCTATTCTCATAAAATAACTTTGGACCAAGTGAATTAGTTTAAAAGGCTAGTAATTTTTGGAAAGAAGGAAAAGGTTTTTTTTTTTTGCTCACTGAACTTTGGAGTGCGTGCTTACCTGAAAAACCTCTTTTTGCCTACAAAACAAAAAAAACCGCACAACCCAAAACGAACATGCAAAAGAAATCCAAGCTTTACGGTTTAAAGTTAAATTTGGCCGGAAACTAAATATTTTCCTCAATGTTTCTGATTTTCCGATATCACACTAAGGCTCAGCGGAAAAGAGCATACACATAAGAAAAATCATTTCTTTATGTTACTGGTTTGCCCAGATTGCACAGAGTCGCGGGGAAAAGAGCATATGTAGAAATGAGAGGTATAGATCCGGTAATAAAAAGAATTATAGAGGACTATAAATCGAAATAAACAGAGAGATAAATAATTGTAACTGCAAATAAAGACTATACCTCCAGATCTTTAAAATGGCGTAGCTAGGGCTACCAGAAACCTTTTCGTGTGAAACGAAAGGGGTTCCTCATTGGAACAAATGCTCATAACACAATAAAGCAGTCCTCTTGGCCCAAAAGCGGTCAGAAACAGTGGACCTCGGAAACCACTGTTGAATGTAGTTGTAATGGCTTTGGATTTGGATCATCAAAGGTTGCGGCCCTCAAATAGCTCTGATACCATGTAGGAATTTACAGGGTAAGTTCCTTAGATAAAACACCAAAAGGACACCATTCAAAAACAGATCACAGATCGGTACACCAATATTCTTGATGTGGTTAAAACCCTCAAAGAAGGAAACAATGCACGACCTGAGCCAACGCGGCCACTTCAGGCAATTTGTTAATGTAAAAGAAAGAAAATTTACATAAGCTTCTCTCATGAACAGCCACCTTACAAATGACCCTCCATGCTCTTTAAATAGAAATCATGGACCAATCGGGTGTTAAGCCACAGATCAAGTGTCAGTGATACCGAGGAGAGAATGCACTGTCGGATCACTTCATGTCTAGAATATATCGTAACCGTCGGATTGTAAGTTACAAAAAGTATATAGTAAAGAAACAGAGTTTACCTAACTATACACTAGACCAAATTATACTTAGCTATTTCCTATGTGTCGAAATATCCTAATAGAATACACTTGTATAGAAATATATCTATTTCATTGAGGATGGCACTAAAGTGGAAATGTTGGCTCAGCATGCCTATGTTGGGAGTAGCCAGGGGAATTGCTGCCCAATTAATAATGATTTCATTGATGGAGTCATATTTTTTTCCAAACCCAAGAGGTTAGCTCAATGAGTTGTCACCATTGTTTTTGAGCATTTCACTAATTATGTGACTAAATGTGCCTAATTCAAATGCCTACCTAGATTAGGTGCACTACTTTACACCGACTAGTTTACTAGGATGTTATCTTTGGGCGTTAGGGGCATCCTTGGATTTCCCATAAGGTTTTCCTTGAAAATTAAATCATATTGTTCTTCATTACAATATAGTAAGGTAATGATTTTCAAAAATAAAAATAAAAAGAATATGATGTTTTGATAGATTCTCCCAAGGAAAGTGTAATAATTTGTTGGATTTATTTTTTCATCAAACCTAAGGGTGTGGACAGGATATTATGATTATTGCTAGAGGATTTGTGGAATAATGTAGAAGTGCAATTTGATTAATCGGGAAACATTTTTATGTACACAGCTCTCCAAGTGGCCATCAAAATTTAGTTATACTATCAGAAATACTGATTTTATCTATACATACTAAATTAGATTTGGCTAAAAAAAATAGACCTTTATGGAAGATTTGTTGTTGAAGATGTATTAATGGATTTTTATCTGTGCACGAACTTTGTGAGTATTGGGTGATAAGATTTGACTCCAACTCATGGTTATATATTAGTTTTTCATATGGACACCACCTGGAAGTATATTAAGAAAAAAATTATATGGTTTTGCTATCCGCGCAGGCCAGTGATTAGATTTTCTTTTCGAGTCCTGTTGAATTTAACACCTGCCAGTATGCTAGTATTGTTCACGTGAGAGTTTGTTTTTTCAGCTACTTTTCATTATATCTCTGTCCCGTTTTTTAGCTTTTGGGACATTAATATAATTTATCTAAGATTCCTTTTTCCCTAGCATTGGGATTTATGTTGAATTTGTGCTTCTGGTGCAGTGAACGGTCAAGCATACCCGAGTTTAAATGCTTATTGGCTATCTCTGGATTTTCTAGGCTTGTTGTTCAGCTCTCCTTCCCACCTGTTCGCCTGGTATAGTTTTTTTACTTGGCCATTGTTTTTTATTATGATATTTGGTGAAGTTTAAAAACGTTTTGTTGCCACAGCAGTTTAGCTCCTAATGGTTGTGCTTCTTGTTCACAGTTAACTGAGCCCAAAGTTTTTGTCCATGGAAATATAAGAAGTGAAGGTATTGAAGATATAAGATGGCCTGGTTGTCCTTACTCATAGTAGGAGAACCACACAATTGTCAACTTGTCTGATAATATTACTAGAGTTGAAGTGTTTAATCCAACTTTTCAAGAACGATATTCTTCCAGCAGCGCAGTGAAAGATTGCAATTATTGAATCATATTTAAAGGCTACTATTTTGTAGTTGGAGTCTTTGTCACGATTAGCTTGGAATTTTTATTGTAATAACATTTAATTTATTGGGTTGATAGATATTCTATAGTCCAATATATGAGGGAGATGTTGTCACATTAATTTTATTTTTTAAATATGTGTTCAATTAAACTTTTTATTTGCCAAAATGTGAAAGTGAATAGAAAGGTCAATTTTTATTAGGTGTTAAATATTTCATGAAATTGGAATACTTACAAAAGTAGAAAGTTTTTTTACAAAAATTATGTAAATTGATATCATAGTTAAAATGTGTTTGTGGGAGGTAAATTTTATCAAAGTAAAAAATAATTAGTAATTAAGATATATAAATTGAGTAAATTGATATCATAGTGTAAAATGTTTATGTGTGAGTTAAATTTTCTTGAAGTAAAAAACAATAAGTATTTATAATTGTTGAATGTTGTTGTCATTGATGCCAACACCTATTAATGAATGTTCTTAATATTTCTCTGGATTACATTAGTTGAAAGCTCCAATGGAAGGATGATTAGAAACCCTAGTATCCCCACATTTGTTGAGGTTGTTTTTGATGAAGCTCGATGAATTTGATCTTAAGATCATCATCTTTGAATTATCTACATCATGCTGATTTCAATGCTATGTGGATCATCACGAGAGGCTTCACGGTTTGAGAGATATGCTCAGTCAAAGTCCGTGCACCCAACTAGTGGTTCAAAGCCCCAAAGTTGATGATGTGGCAAATTCTCTTTGGTCACAAGTGTGATGATGTGGCATCAAGTTATTGGTTGAATATTTTGGATGTCTTATTGTGTTTGAAGGCCCTAACAATTGATGATGTGGTAATCCACTAATATTATGACAATACATTCTTGTGGAGGGTTTCAATAGCTAGAAAGGGGTTTTTGAGTTTAAATTTGAAATTCAATCTGTGGTCCACAGTGGAGGAGCATTTTGGCTCCAATTGTATTTGAAATTCAAATCTCAGATAAGTCCTCCCTCCAAAAGTGGTTTTCTGCTACCTCTTTGGAGCCACTCCAAAAACTATATAAGGGTATCACATTACAGCTCTAAAGAAAGTATTCAACATGTATCTTTTGTTATATAGCTCTGAAGTTGATTTTGACCCTGTGGTGAAAGTGCAAGATCAAATGAGAGGCTTTTTTTGTTTGGGTTTTGGTTATGTTTTTTTCTTAAATAAGGGTTTCACTAGTTTCTTATGTTTCAGGCTAGTGACAGAATTGAAATACTAAGGATCAAGGTTTGTTGTTTTTCTATTACAGAAAGAAGGGTTTTCTGGCAGGTTTTGGCCCTCGTTAGGGCATCAAGTTTGAGGTTCGTTTGATAGTAGTTTCTTCTTTGCAGTAAATCTATTTTCAGTAAGCCTAACGAAGTTCCAAAATCCTTGAAAAAGGCTTCTCACAGTTGTCATTTAGTTGCTTGGATTTGGTTAAATAGCCAAGGAATCACAGAAGTCTTAAGGAAAACGTGTAACCTCTTAACATTCATATGCTTGCAGCCCTATTGATGTTATTAGGGTGGGATTGTAGTTGAAGCATTGAAGCTCCAAATCATGGTATGGATTAGCCCTTAATTAAGATAGATTTCTGAGTAGAGTCAACATGAATCTTCTGACTTTTGGTCACAGTGGGTTTGAAACCTTGTTTCTTTGTGCTGGAGGATTATGCACCATTTACAAATCCTAGTCCAAAATTAACAGAGTATTCATACTTATACAATTGTCTTTAGTCCTCGCACAGGAATTAAGCCGATTTTTAGATGATCATTGTAGCAAATTGAACCATAGAATTACTCGGTCCTCTACAGTGACTTGTACTTGATCTTGTTGTCGTGAAAAATCCAAGCATATATATACATATACTTATGTGCATGCGAAAGAAGAATTAAGCCAACTTTATTGAAGAAATTGTTGAGACATGGTAGTTCTAAGCAAGAAAATTCATATTTTATGTGACCCTATTGTATTGCAATACTCTAACAATTTGTAGCACCTTTAATTTGGGTTTGCAATTGGTTAATCTGAGCTATACTTGTGATTCCTGCGGACTTGGTTTCCCTACGGCCTATTGAAATTTGAACTAGATTCGGTCTTCATTAATGTATCTGAGATGTACTTGTCAAAATAATGAAGAAAATATTTTTACTATTATTTATATGACTTATTAAAGCATGGGTTTCAAGCTTGGGTCATCATGTTTTAGGTCAAAGTCCCCATTGAGGACTTCTAGGATATATTCTAAGTCATTAGAATCATTGTACATTTAAAGAGACCCTTCTTGGGCTTTCGGATCATGTAAGAAGAATTATATTTGAGTCAAAAATGAATTTAGTCTCTTCCACACCAAGTTGGCCTCAAGAAGATCAAGTCGGCCTCAAGACAAGTAATTCAACCTCACATAAGGGTTATAAATACAAGGAGTTTGAATTCATTTGGATCATCTCATTCTCTCTCACATATTTCAATGTTTGAAGCTGGAAGCTGGAAAAGTGTGAAATTGTCTAAGGGCTGGAAAAGAAGTTGGAAAGAAGCGCAAGTTTCTAGAGGAAGATAGAAGGGCTAAAGATCAAATTTTTGGGACAAGCCTTACTCAATTCTGAGGTGTAACAAGGGAGATCGAAGTTCTCCAATTCTGGTCGAAGATGTTACTAATACATCTGTTGGGTCGAAGTTGGTGTTGATGCTATTAGGTTGAAGTTGCTTTGGAAGGTTTTTCATCTGCAAGAAGGATTGAGGGTTGACTTGGTGTGGAGGGAATCTTTGTCTGGGTCTAGAGTCTTGGATTATCTTGAGAAACTATTGAAGGAAGAATTGTTGACTGGGTTTTCCCCTAGATAGGAGTTTTTCCCTGGTTGTCCACCTACATATGTCGTCCTTGTGTTATTGTTTTGGTAATTCCTTTATGAACTAAAACATAAAGAAGAGCATAGAGATAAAAGAATCAAAAGTAATTATCTATATAAGAAAATCTTTTTGCCTTTCTGGTTTTCTAACATGGTATCAGAGCTAAGGTGAAGGAGAAAAAATGTAGTCTTGAGTATCTACTAGAATGATCTAAAGAATTGATCTAGGGATAATATAAGGAGCCCTTATAAGAAAAGGGGTTCTCTATCTTCAAGGACAATGTCTAACACATTAAAGAGTGAGAACAAGTTGGAAGGAGCATCAAACTACAAGTCTTGGAAAAAGAGGATTGACCTCATTCTTGAAAAAAACAAGGTCTTGGATGTGGTCAAAGGGAAGGTGAAGGAACCTACTGAAGAATCCAGTGATGTAGACAAGGTGAAGTATAGGGAATTGGAAATATTGGCTATGACTCTAATGGTAGGAATCATTAAGGGCAATCTTGTCCCATACATTTCCAATATAGAACATACTTAAGAAATGTATGAAGCATTGACAAAATTATTCACTATAAAAAACATAGGTCAAGTAGCAAGCTTAACGAATGAGTTAAGGACTGTAAAGATGACTAAACATGATACTGTGGCTTCCTTATTTGTAAGGATGTCAAGGATTAGAGATGAACTTCAAGCCATAGATGAAATGGTGCCAGAGAAGGAGCTAGTAATCACTACATTGTTGGGATTACCACCTACTTGGAGCTCTTTTGCTTTAGGTCTCAACAGTTGGAAAGAAGCTCCCACCTTTGAAACTGTGGAATGCCTGCACCTAAGAAGAAATGAGAATTTCTTTATTATCCAACAATGAAGAAGTAAAGGTATCAAATTCTTACTCTGCTTCTCACAAGAAAAGTCACTCCAAGAAGTCAAAAGGGCCAAGAAAGAAGGTTGATATGTCCAAAATAGAATGCTACCAGTGCCACAAGATGGGTCACTGTAGAAGTGACTGCCCCGACAATTCGAAGAACAAGAAGAGAAGCAAGGATCAAGCCAATGTAGTTGAAGAAGGATCTCCAAAGAAAACAGTCTGAAGAATTGGATTTAAGAGACTTACACTACTAAAGTCTTTTGATCTAATTTTTTTTTATTTCATTTTTATTTCTATTTTTGTAGGCTTAACATTATGGTGTTAATCTAGGTTGTCATTGATGTCAATATAGCGGTGTTTGTGATGGCAAATTCTTTGATACATGATTGCCCATTGATGCCCATTGATCATAATGCTCATAGTGATGAAAGTTTGATATATGATGATATGATGAGATGGAGGACCCAAGTGGATTGAATATATATATATATATATATATATATATATATACAAAATAGAAGCAGTAGATCCGTGAAGCAACGGAGGAAGAAACCAAAGAGGAGAAGCCATTGTGAAGGCAAAGAGTAAGAAGAAAAGTTTTATCGAAAGCCATCAAAGAAGCAAGTCATCAAAGCAAGAGAAGCAGGTTATCGCATATGCCCAAGGGTAAGTGTTATCGAAAGAACAAAGAGCAACAACGATAACAGAGGAGTAAAGAAGAAAACATCGGAGGAGCCATATCAGAAGTATCACATGTAATATATGCCCAAGAAGAACCGATAGGAAGAAAATAGCAGAGGAGCATAAACAGAGTTATAAGAGGTCACAGGAAGATAAGCCACAGGAGCAACAGCTATCGGAAGAGCGAGGGTAAGAGTGTATGTCTGTTTTGATCGTGGCTGAAGGCCCACACTAAATCCTAGCTGTCGATCTCATTTTCAACGCTTACGTCACAGTTAATGGCGGGGGTTAAGCCTATTTTTAACCCGTGTGCTAGTTGAAATCCCACAGGCTGTAGATTTGATGACCTCGTATATCCAATGGATATCGGGTCACAAAATGATCGAACGTTAATCTCAAAAACGGACCCAAACTTTTATAGATCAAGGATTTATAATCCTTATTGGCTTCGTAAAGGTGGTTAAGTGTGACGCAAGTTCCTCGGCTGATACTGTTATGAACCATTGGATCTAGCGCGCCTTGATCAAACGGTGGAGTATCTGCGATTGGGTTTGTTGATTGGGTGGATCAACAACTATCGGATTAATGATGAGATCAACGGTGGAGAATTAATCCGATAAGACTTGGGACTAAGTGGACCTAAGAAATTTATGGGCACGGGTTTATTTTATTTAGGGTCTGGTCTTGTGCATTCAGGTGGGACCGACGTTTGTTGGCGGGTTTTGTGTTAAAGTGTTGCTTGGTGATTGGTCAGGACTTTGTTTAAAACCCACCAATGTAAACACTTCCGATTTGTATTTATCGCATATCGAGGAGTCTTAGGAATAACTATGATTCTTCATGAAGTTGCGATTGGATTAAAGGTGATGACGTGGCATGTGGGACCTCCATGTGGGTATAGCATCTCTTATATGGTTTTCTGTGAATAATCAAGTCTATGGATAAAAGAATCTCCGATATATATTTTTAATATACAAGTCGACCTCCCTCCAATAGACGTGTCCTTTGGTCATTGGTGAAACTCGTATAAAAATGAGTTAAAACGCTTCAATTCTGAGTAAGCCGAAGGCAGCTGAAGAGAAAGAGAAGCCAAAGGAACGGAAGAAAAAGGAAGTTGAAGAGACAGAGGAAGCCGAAGGAACAGCAGTTGAAAGAAGGAAGTCGAAAGGTTCAGCAGAAGAAAAAGGAAGCCAAAGGTCGAGCGAACGAAAGATCGAGAAGTCGAAAGGTTGAGAAGCCAAAGGTCTAGCAGACGATAAAGGTACAAAAAAAGTCGAAGATCAAGTGAGAAAGAAAGTAGTTGTAGGTCCAGTAGGACTGAAGGAAGCTGTAGGTCCAGCAGCACAGAAGGAAGCCGTAGGTCGAGTAGGACAAAAGGAAGTCGAAGGTCTAGAAGGACAAAAGGAAGCCGAAGGTCCAACAGTACAGGAGGAAGTCGAAGGATGAAGCAATTTTGTTGATTGGATTAATCTTTGAAAGGCTCGGACCTATGATGAATTAATCAATTACATAACACAACCTGAAGAACAATTATGTGAAGGGGAAAATAAAGTTTTATCTGACATCGTTTGAAGGGAGCAGTAGCTAGCACCAGCGTTGAAGCATTCGTGAGTCTGGTTCTGGGAAGTAAGAGATTGCAATAGCAAGAACAATGAGAATAAGTCACTCCTGAAGCGGTTACTCCTGAAGCAGTCACTCCTGAAGCATTTACCGTGACAGTGAGAACAGGGGCTTGAAACAGAGAGTTGTTTTGTGCAGAGCTTAATGCAGTTCATTGTAGACACATTGAAGTTGTGTAAAGACTATTGTAGATCATGATGGATATTTGAAATCATCATGAGGTAACTTTGCAGACTTTGTGAGCAATATGAAGAGTTGTGAAGACTCCTTCATATGAAGACAAGTTGTCATTGATGATGTAGCATGGAGACTACAGTGAAGAAAATGTTGGGAGCAGAGAATAACTACCAAACATATCTAGACAAAATATAGCAATGAGTTGGAGCCCAGAGGGTTGGAGCCCAGAGGGTTGGTGCCTTGATGGTTGGAGCCTCAAACAAACAAAGTTGGTGCCTTGACAAGATAGGGTTAGAGCCCTTGGAGTTGGTGGCTCAGAATTGCAAGGATTGATGTCCTTGGAGTTGGTGCTCCTAAACACAAGGTTGGCTCCTTGAGAAGATAGGGTTGGAGCCTCACAAATGACCAAGTTGGTGCCTGGAAACAGATTGGAGCCTTATATATATTGTACCTGATTTATTGTAAAGATTATATTAATAAAATCATTTATCCCTATTATTCACTTTGTGTTCTAAATATAAATGATTTAACTAGTAAAAATAACAATTGAAAAGAAATACTGACTCACCCCCCCTCTTAATATTTCCAACAATTGGTATCAGAGCCAATACCTTCACTCAAAGCCTAACAGGTTGAAGGTTGATCATTAGAACACAAATGGGGAAGCCAAGGAAGAAAGTCTCCAATCCTCCTAAAGATGTGTCTCCCTCTACCACTGAAATAGAAGTCAATCAATTTGTGAATGCTCCATAGTTCAATGGAAACTTTGATATATGGGAAGCAAGAATGAGGAATTTCTTAAAGACTCAAGGCAATGAAGTATGGGAATCAGTAATTATTGATAACATGATGAAATGAGAATCCAAGGAGTACAATGCAAAAGCAATGAAGGCAATATTGAATGGGCTACTAGATTCTATAAAGAACAATTTAGGAAAATGTTTGTCAACAAAGGATATATGGGACAAACTTCATGATCTTCACTCAAAAGGAGCATTGACAATGATCTATAGTCAAGAAAATGATGGAAAACAAGAAGAAAATCCAGAGCCAGTGAAGGAAGCTGAAGATAAGATTGATGACATCAAGGCTAAAGAAGACCTAGAAAATGAAGAGAATGAAAAGGAATTTGTGGAAGATCTCCTCACTAAAATTATGGCTTCCATGGAAGAGATTATCAATTTGAAAAAGGAAAACGAGGAACTTAATAAGAAAGCACTAGCTGGTGACCAAGACCAAACAAGGAAGAAAGTTGACCTTGTCAAGCTTCAAGTACAAGAAAGGGATGAAGAGCTTGCCAAGTTTAAGAAGGAGTTTCATCAAAGCAAAAGAAAGCATCATGAAGAAGTCATATTCAAGAAAAATCAATTGGATAAAGCAAAGAAACGGGAAGATGTCTTTTCAAGTCAACTTGAACAAAGGCACAAGAGCTTGAACAAACTTGAAGAAGAGATTGGCCAGTACAAGGTAGAGGTCTCCTCTCTCAAATCTCAACTACAAGAAGCAAGAAAATTAGCACAAGGAGTTGAGAAGACAATGGAAGCATTGGCAATCATAGAAGGACGGGTTGATGAAGCAGAAAAGGAGAGAAACACCATGATATGTCAAATAAAAGCAAAGGATGGAGAAATCTTCAAATTAAAATCTAACATCAACCTTCTCAAGGTCGAAACATGTAAAGCTACAAGAATCAAGGAAGAAATGGAGAGCAGTCTAGCAAAGGAAAATGAAGAAATCTTCAAAATGAAGTCAGATATCATCTCCCTTAAATTAGAAGCAAATGAAGCAATACGTATCAAGGAAGAAAGTGAGAAACAACTTGCTAAGAAGAATAATGATTGCGAAAGATTGGAAGAAGAGATTGTCTCCCTCAGGAAAAAGGTTGAAGGGATGGACAAAATCTTGAAGAGCTCTCAAGCCTAGGATGACATGCTCAACCATCAAAGATCTCCATTTGATAAATCAGGTCTTGGCTATGAAGGAGAATCCTTAAGAAATAATGATAATGCTTAAAAAAAAAAGGATGTGAGGAAGCCAGAAAGAAATGTTGATGCTCCCAGTTCTAGCAAAGGCAAGGATAAGAGTCAAGGCAACAATGAAGGAAATCCTATTCCAAGAAGAAATGCAGATGATGTCAAGGACGCAAGAAGAAATGGTTATAATCAAAGGATCTCAAGGCAAAAAGGCTTCAAAAGTACATTAAAGAAATCTCGATCTCCCAGGTACCAAAGTTTATTTCTTGGTTATTGTTATTCTTGTACAAACTTTGAACACATGGCAAAAGATTGTAGGGCATATCATAAAGATAAATATAATGGTCCCCGTTAATCTCCGAGAAGCAATTTTGCAAGAAGAATTCATGAATTCTTATTCAAGAACAAATAGAGTGCTTCAAGTGTCATAACATTGGTCATATGGCACGTAATTGTAACTTGATTTGGGCACCTTCTGAAGCTAGAACTATGCCAAAAAAGAAAGTTATACAAGTATAGAGAAGAAAGCAAATACAATCTGAAAAACTCCTAAGCTCTCCAGCCAACAACACATGTTGTTGACTTGATGAAGATATTCTTGATATTTCGAGAGTTTGATGATGGGATTCTGCCAAAAAGATACCATGTATACAGTTAGAGGGAGCTTGTGATTCTTGATCATTATTGCAGAAGCTATTCGTGAAAGGGTCCGTATGAAATCTTTGATGAACTATATTAACAATCATTCTTTGATAAAGATCATTTCTCAAGAGCACTACATTGAAGAAAATGATCTTGTAACCATTCTAGGCACTGTTGTTGAAGATGTTTTCCACTTGATCACTAAGCAGAAATTGGAGCAGCAGAGAAGGTCATCTAATGCTAATAAGGAAAATAACTATGTTGTTGTTATTACAGATGTTAAATGTCTCGACTCAGGGATTTGATGTGAGAACAGGTAAATTATGAACACAAATGGAGGCAACCTTCAAACAAACAAGATACATCTGGGAATGAAGCTTGAAGAAAGAGCAGTTGGTAGCATCTAACAAAACTAAAGCATTGTAGAAAGATGCCTATCAGTAAAAAGAATTTAAAAGACAGTCACAGATTGGATATGAAAATCTGCTAGTGGAGATAACTTGCAGAGACTTATACAAGAACACCAAGAAAAGATGGCTCATGAAAAGGACTACAGAAAGGAGAATGTTATGCAGTCGAATATAGCTCAGTAACTTAAGGAGAAGCACAGACATACAAAGGAACTTGGATATGAAGAAAATGCCAATTTCAATGGCACTTTCTCTTGATACGGACTGTGAAGACCCCTTAATTCTGACTATGGAGACAAGAAGAATTGAAGTGGAGCATATTTAAGCATTGTTGAAAGCATTATGAAGGAGTTCTGAGACATGAAGTGGAGATAATGTGCTAGTTGATAATGAGGCAGCAATCCTTCTATCTTGAGTAAAAAGAAGAGCACCACGACAGGGGAGTAACATACCCATGAAGATCTATTATTCATAAAGAACAGAAGCAGTTCGACAGGGGGAGTCCTTGTGCACTCCTTTGCCATTAATGTCAAAGGGGGGGAGAAGAAGAATATTGCCATCAATGAAAAAGGGGGAGATTGTTAATCTAGCTTGTCATTGATGTCAATATAGCAGTGTTTGTGATGGAAAATTCTTTGATACATGATTTCCCATTAATCATAATGCTCATAGTGATGAAAGTTTGATATATGATGATATGATGAGATGGAGGACCCAATTGGATTGAATATATATATATAGACAAAATAAAAGTAGTAGATCCATGAAGCAACAGGAGTAAGAAGCCAAAGAGGAGAAGCCATCGTGAAGCCAAAGAGTAAGATGAAGAGTTTATCGAAAGCCATCAAAGAAGCAAGTCATCAGAGCAAGAGAAGCAAGTTATCGCATATGCCCAAGGGTAAGTGTTATCGAAAGAACAAAGAGCAATAGCGATAACAGAGGAGTAAAGAAGAAAACATCGGAGGAGCCATATCAGAAGTATCGCATGTAATATATGCCCAAGAAGAACCGATAGGAAGAAAACAGCGGAGGAGCATAAACAAAGTTATAGGAGGTCACAGGAAGATAAGCCACAGGAAAAACAGTTATCAGAAGAGCGGGGGGTAGGAGTGTACGTCTGTTTTGATCGTGGCTAGAGGCCCACACTAAATCCTAGTCGTTGATCTCATTTTCAACGCTTACGTCACAATCAACGGCATGGGTTAAGCATATTTTTAACCCGTGTGCTAGTTGAAGACCCGCAGGCCGTAGATTTGATGACCTCATATATCTAATGGATATCGGGTCACAAAATGATCAGACGTTAATCTCAAAAACGGACCCGAACTTTTATAGATCAAGGATTTATAATCCTTATCGGCTCTGTAAAGGCGGTTAAGCGTCGCACAAGTTCCTCGGTCCATACCATTATGAACCATTGGATCCAGCGTGCCTTGATCAAACGGTGGAGGATCGACAATTGGGTTTGTTGATCGAGTGGATCAACAACCGTCGGATTAATGATGAGATCAACGGTGGAGAATTAATCCGATAAGACTTGGGACTGAGTGGACCCGAGAAGTTTATGGACACGGGTTTATTTTATTTGGGGTCTGGTCTTGTGCATTCAAGTGGGACCAGCGTTTGTTGGTGGGTTCTATGTTAAAGCGTTGCTTGGTGATTGGTTGGGTCTTTGTTTAAAACCCACCAATGTAAACACTTCCGATTTGTATTTATCGCATATCAAGGAGTCTTAGGAATAACTCTGATTCTTCATGAAGTTGCGATTGGATTAAAGGTGATGACGTGGCATGTGGGACCTCCATGTGGGTATAAAAGCTCTTATATGGTTTTCTGTGAATAATCAAGTCTATGGATAAAATACTCTCCGATATATATTTTTAATATACAAGTCGGCCTCCCTCTAATAGACGCGTCCTTTGGTCATTGGTGAAACTCGTATAAAAATGAGTTAAAACGCTTCAGTTCTGAGTAAGCCGAAGGAAGCTGAAGAGACAGAGGAAGCCGAAGGAACAGAAGAAAAAGGAAGTTGAAGAGACGGAGGAAGCCGAAGGAACAGTAGTTGAAAGAAGGAAGCCGAAAGGTTCAACAGGAGAAAATGGAAGCCAAAGGTCGAGTGAACGAAAGATTGAGAAGTCAAAAGGTCGAGAAGCCAAAGGTCTAGCAGACGATAAAGGTACAAAAGAATCCAAAGATCAAGTGAGAAAGAAAGTAGTTGTAGGTCTAGCAGGACAAAAGGAAGTTGTAGGTCCAGCAGGACATAAGGAAGTCGCAGGTTCAGCAGGACAGAAGGAAGTCGAAGGTCTAGCAGGACAGAAGGAAGCCGAAGGTCCAGTAGGACAGGAGGAAGCCGAAGGACGAAGCAATTTTGTTGATTGGGTTAATCTTTGAAAGGCTCGGACCTGTGATGAATTAATCAAGTACCTAATGCAACCTGAAGAACAATTTTGTGAAGGGGAAAAATAAAGTTTCATCTAACATCATCTGAAGGGAGCAGTAGCCAACACCAGCATTGAAGCGTTTGTGATTTTGGTTCTAGGAAGTAAGAGATCGCAATTGCAAGAACAGTGAGAAGAATTCACTCCTGAAGCATTTACCGTGACAGTGAGAACAAGGGCTTGAAACAGAGAGTTGTTTTGTGCAGAGCTCACTGCAGTTCACTGTCGACACATTGAAGTTGTGTAAAGACTATTGTAGATCATGATGGATATTTGAAATCATCATGAGGTAACTTTACAGACTCTGTGTGGGAAATATGAAGACTTGTGAAGACTCCTTCATATGAAGACAGGTTGGCATTGATGATGTAGCATGGAGACTACAGTGAAGCTGTAGATTGACAGAATTCAGTGAAGAAAATGTTGGGAGCAGAGAATAACTACAAACATATCTAGACAAATTATAGTAGAGGGTTGGTGCCCTGATGGTTGGATCCTCAAACAAACAAGGTTGGTGCCTTGACAAGATAGGGTTGGAGCCCTTGGGGTTGGTGCCTCAGAATTGGAAGGATTGGTGTCCTTGGAGTTGGTGCTCCTAAACACAAGGTTGGTGCCTTGAGAAGATAGGGTTGGAACCCTAGAGGTTGGAGCCTCACAAATGACCAAGTTGGTGCTTGGAAACAGATTGGAGCCTTATATATATTGTACCTGATTTATTGTAAAAATTATATTAATAAAAGCATTTATCCCTATTGTTCATTTTGTTTTCTAAATATAAATGATTTAACTAGTAAAAATAACAATTGAAAAGAAATACTGATTCACCCCCCCTCTCAATATTTCCAACATATGGAAAAACATTTTTATTTGTTCTTAAAGTTATAGGTATCCCTCAAGCTTGGAGGGAGCCCTCATCAACCTCCAAAGATAAGTATCCTATTACCATTTTCATTTTTAGTTTTCCTTACTTATCTAGTTTTGTTTAAATACTAATCACACTTCTCCTTTTATTTCCTTGCTAAGGAAAACTTGTTAAAGACTCGAGGAAGGTCTCACGGAGCAAAGTATTAAAAGTACAAGGCTTGTTAAGAGATAAGAGGTATGTTTTGAATTACAAGTTCTTGCTCTCTCCATATTCATTCTTGATAAACTATTACTAACATCTTTTTATCTAGCTCTCTTGAATCTTAAATATTCTTGATTAGGTGATTCATTAATAGATAAATCTACCCTCCTTATATCTCGGATTGCTCTTGTGAGACCCTAGAAAGGTTCATTGTGAAAAACCCTAACTTAAGGGTATGTCGATGATTATCTATGAAACCCTAATCTTCTTAGGGTTATTGTTGAAAGAAAATGGCTGATGTTTTGATAAAGTCTAAAGTAACTGACTAATGCTTCGATAATGTCTTGTTTGGGGTTTTGGTATGGTTATGGAAACTCTAACTTGTTGGGGTTGAATGGTAATGTCTGAAATCTCGAGCCTTTGAAGTATTGATAATTTAGGATTTACTATATTTTGTGTTGAAACCCTAGAACTTTAGGGTTTGGTAGAATGTATAAGCAAGACCCTTATAATGATTTTAAAATGATTTCCTTGGGATGTGTGTGTTCGCTCAAACCCTAGTCTAATCAAGTTTGTTATATGCCTAACTCTTACTGATATTGGTATAGTTGGGTTTTACTAACACATGTTATGAATTTCTTGTGCATGATGATGGAATCCTAGATGTATGAGTTGACCTAATTGTTTATGGTCATGAGTTGTAGGGTTTGGAACTAAGCCCTAGTCGAAGTTTGTTTCTCTAGGATGATAGTATTTGTGAATTCTAGGGTTTTGAGGTTAAACTTTAGTAGAAGTGAAAATCTATGATATATGATGACAATATGATACTTTGAGATTTGTGTAAGATTGTTGAAATATGAGTTTCAGTTGTGATTGATGTTTGATTGAGAAAATCTAGGGTTTGCAACAAACCCTAGTGGAAGCTAATCATGTTATTAGTTGAGTTGTGATTGGTTTTGATTGTCAAATCTCATGTATGAAACGCAGGGTTTGTATGAAATCCTAGTAGGATGTCTAACATATGAATTCTGAAGTTGTTAGATATATTGTAGATCTATGTTTGTTTGTATTGTTTCTAGGGTTTGCAATATGTTGTAGTAGCATATGTCATACCTTTGGAAGAACATTGAAACCCTAGATGTAATGAAAGTTGTTATGAAATGCTCGAAGCCTTGATGTAGTCTAGGGTTTATGACAAAATCCCTAGCAAGAATTTGAAGAGTATGTGTCTCTTGTTTGTAACTAAGTTTGGGCATATGATATATAAAGTTGAATGCTTTTGTGATTTTGATATGGTTAACTTCATGCTTCTATAGGTTTGGTTGTACTTGCTATCTAAGTTGTGCAAGTACTTGATCTTCAAGATAGTGAAGATGTTCGTAAAGAAAAGTTGATGTGATAAGCATAATGTGAATAATGCTAATAAATCCATGAAAGATTCTCTAGTGTCGTAAAGAAGAAATATAACTCCCTAAGTTAACAGGGAGCCTGGATGAACTCTCCTTAGGTTAATAGGGAACTTGATTGATATAGTCACCACCCTCAGAGGAGCGAGATGATATAGCCTTTGAGAATTTCATATATAATGCAGCCACCAAGTTTAGTTACCGCACTTAAAGGCGCTTTATTCAAGTGGATATGTTGCTACTTCAGCAATCGAAGGGAAGCTGGGACAGAATAGAGGTATGAAAAAAAAGGGTAGGTTGGGTCATTGGTGGTTGAGATGATTCTAGGTAAACTAAGTCTATTGGGTACGCATAATATATCATATAATATCCTACCTCCACCTTAAATGCTCCCACCTCCATAGCTACGTGGTAGGATAACATCATGAGGAGGAACATGTTGATGTGAATGTGCTGACGAGTAGGGGGTACTTATCCCTGCTTGAGACATAGGGTCATATGGATCCGAAGGCAGGTAAGAGTATGAAGGACTGGTCTACCATGACCTTAAAAGTCAACAAAGTTTCAATGGGGGGGGGGGGGACCTTCACACTACTAAAGCGGCTACACACTAAGCCTAGTCATCCATTCATCCTCATCCTCATTCATACTCCTCCCAAACTCCACCTCTAACCTCACCTCCATAATCTCAATCATTTGTCAAGACACTTCGACGAACTGTGGAGATTAGCACCACAACTATGTTGAAAAGTGTAACTAGGTTCAGTCTTCATAATGACATGTGTAATTGTGATTTTAATGTAATTGTTGTAAAGAAGAAAAATAAAATGATTGTATGCTTGCTTCACAGGTTTCATGAGCAAGAGATTTTATTTTTAGATGGCTCCCATTGTGAGCCTTTAGGATTTGTCATAAAAGTAAAAAGATTCAATGTCATGTATGGAGAGCCCTCCTTGGGCATGTTACAAATGTATACAAGTCTATAGGATTGCCAAATAGCCCTCCAAGAAAAGTACTTGTTACTCCTCTTCAAGTCATCCTCAAGTCAAAGAGAAGAATTCATGTTCGGTCACCTAAATGGCGACACACCTACTCGGTTTCATGGGTCGATTTATTTAGATGGGAAAACCACTATAAATAGGCGTGTAGGGTATTCGCATTTCCACAATGAGTAAGTTTGGATATATCTTTGAGACTTTTGGGTGGACAGTTGCAGTGATAAGTTCAAATGTAATCACATAAAGAACTCGGATAGGAGATAAAGGAACAATGAAGAAGTTTAAAGGCTAATCACAAGAACAATAGTTCAGGTTTCAGAGGGAAAGTCTCGATGCCACAGCAGAAGATCACAGATCGGAAAAGGGTATATAAACACAGTTCACTGCTATAATGACACCACAGTTCGATGTTATGTATAAACTACAGTGTAGTGCTTTGATTCAATTTAAGATCTCTCACAATTTTGATACTATCTCCTTCAGTCAAGATCTCAATGCAATCTTTGGTTTTGGTGTCACCACAATAAGATGATCTTGGTGACAATGATTAGATCTTTGTGGTGGCAATGTCTTATTGCTAAGAAGGTCAAAATGGAAAATGAGACGAGAAGAGGAAAGAGCAGAAGATAGTCAAGAGAACTTGTGTCTTGGTCTTGGAGTGGCAACTAGGTTAAGGATCTTGGTCTTGGTATTCATCAATTGGAATCTCTATAAGAAGAATTTATGCGAGTTTTCCTCTCAAAGAGTGAGATGTTTTGGCCTTGGCTCCTAGCCTACATTTTGTGTCTCCTGTCTATCTTGTTTATGCATTGGTAGTTGTTTGATGAAGAAGAACAATAATAATCTAAGTATGAATAAGATCATAATCTAAAGAAATGAAAAAAACTCACAAGCAGTTACTAATCAAAGAGAAATCACCTAACTATTGATGCCCTAGATTTCTCAACATGGTATCAAAGCTAAGGTGACAGTTAAGGAAGGGCATCTTATCAAATAAACACTCAAGGATTGAGTTTCAAGAAAGGGATCAAAGCAAGTTATCAAAGTGAAGTCGAGATATACATCAAAGTATCAAACCCTAGATAGAAGAAGAAGTCTACTCCAGCAAAAGTTTTGGGTCCTCTAAGCCATCATTAAAAGACCACAAAGACTCTCATCAGGTTGAAGAGATCTACAATGCAAGGTTGCCCAAAGTATAGACATCCAAGAGAAGAAACCCTAGAAGTATTTCTGGGATTTGCACTCATCCACCACCGAAGAGGTCGAAGTATCTTGAAGCCGAGAAGGCTAAAGGCATTGTCATCATCTTCAAAAGTCTATAAGGAAATTTCCCTCTCATTGAAGCAAGGACCCCTCCTTTATCCTTAAAGAATATCATCCGAGGAAGCATCAAAACATGCTCATTAATCACCATCAACAAAGGGAGCTAGATCAAAAGGCATTGTCATCATAAAAGGGGCAATCTCCTTTTATTGAAGAAGGGATTTCATTTGGAAGAATATCATCCAAAAAGGCACTAATACATATTTTTCAACCACCACCAAAGGGATCAAGTTGAAGATTTCATCTTCACTTGTCAAGTGAGTATCTTTTATTCTATAATCTAATCTAGTAAAATGACTTCATTTTGCAAGGAGATCTATAAGTTGGTTGGGTCATTGAACTTCGTTGCATGGAAAAGGAGGATAGACATAGTCCTCAAATAAAGTGAAGTCATTAATCATATCTATGGAAAAGTCTCCAAACCATCATAAGGTCAAGCATCATCTGAATACATGGAAAGGGATCAAAGGGCTCAAGGGATTCTTATGAAATCAGTCAAAGGTCCCCTCATTTCCCCATATAGCAGGATTGGAGACATCAAAAGAGATATATGATAAAGTTGGTAGAACCATTCTCTGAAGATGTGATAAGAAAGGTCATATCGCTTAGATCTGATCTACATAAGTTGAAGGGATCAAAGGATGAAGGGATATCTTCATAAGATCTCAACTACATGGTCTAGGAGAGATGATATCTGATAAGGAGATAATCCTCATTGTTGTAAATGCACTAACTACTTAACAAGGTAACAAATGTTTATGAGGATAAGAAGGCTATCCCATTCAACAACTTGTGGTTTCTATGCAAGATCGAAGAAGACAGGTTGAGGGAAAAAAGTATTCAAACATTTTTCGAAAGGAAAGAAGAACATAGCTAAGATTCAATGCTATGGGAATTTAAGGAAATATTATCCTAAGCTCAAGTAGGGAAATAACAAGGAAGATAGAGAAGAAGTCCATTTCATCAAAGAAGTGGAGGAAGCAGAAAGAAGGAAAAGAATTAGAAGCAAGATCTTGTGACATCACCATAGGGAAACATGAGGGATAGCTAGAACAAAATCTATGGCAGTCAAATATGAAGGATATAGCTCTTGGGAACCTCATTGGAAACTTAAGGAAAGGAAGAAGTCATCCAGGACAAGGTTCATCATACATCAAAAGGTAACATCTTTTGGATGGGAATATGCAAGATCGTCAATATTCTCTGGTGGAATCTTCATTGGAAGGCTCACCAATCTAGAGAGGAAGCAAGTGTTTCATCTAGAACTCCAACTTGTGGAATTCATGGGATGATAGTATGATGACATAAGAGATAAATCATATCAAGGGGTTAAATCTATTTTCAATCAAGGAAGTTGTTGAAAGAAGCCTAGATGACCTAAAGGTAAATGAGATATGTATGCTTGTATTCAATACTATAAAGTCATGGCATATGGTTGCAGGAACATGGATCACTGCTCTATCTTGAGAAGCATGATCAAAGTAAAAGGATCTTGTCCTTTGAAAGGATGCAAGAAGGCATAGATCACACTAGATCAAATCAACATAATATGTCCTCAAATGAAAAAGAGGTATTTGATAGTAATTAGAGGAACTCTGATTGGAAGTTCCTGGGAATGAAATATGTGAAGAAAGGAAGGAAGAGATCGTGGATTGTTCAACCATAAAAAAAAAAGGCAATTAACATTCGAGAACTAGAAGATTTGACTATGAAATCTCCCGAAAAGATATGAAGACTCTGATGGAGATCTAAAAAAGATGGAGACCCTTGAAAATGGATATCTTTGGGAGATATGTCAACATGTATGTAGGATGATGATGCAAATTGGAAGATGTCATGATGAAAGAACGTAACAAAGATAATTTTGACTTAATTGTTCATTTCTTATTTTTGAACAAATATCTGGATGGGTTTATGCAGGTCTGCCAAGGGAAGAACTGTGGATGTCTTCCAAGAGGACCATATAGAAGGATGTAAGATCCTTCCAGAAAATATGGCATGAAAAAGGTAGCATGACATGAAGCAAGGCCAGACGTAGTCTGATGGATTGCTTTCTGATGAAAGCAATGATGACATGACTAACTCGTGGACAAAAGTGATGGATGGTTTGTGCCTTATGAAGAAGTCCCAAAAGATGAAGACTCCTTGACAAAGAAATTCATGGCATCGAAGGAAGGAGCTCTTCAAGCAATTGGTTATCTTTTTATCTCCAACTGAGGAGTTGTTGTAGGTCCCTAATTAAGAGGGAGCCTGGAAGCAATTTTCTTACTAGGAAGAAAATTGGGAATTCCTAAGCCAAGGGGGAGCTTAGGTACATTCCTTCTGTAGGAATGAGTACATTCCTTTATAGGAATAGATATGTCCTCCCTAATTGAGAGGGAGAGATAGACACATCATTCTGGTCTTCACCTAGGAAGACAAAATGGAGGATTGGGTAATCATCTGGCATCTGATGCTCTTTGAGGATGAGATAAGGCATCCAATATAAGAGTAGTCGTAGAGGACTGATATTCTTTGAGGACTGGGTATCCAAGATAAGAATAGTCCTGGTAGAACACACCCTAAGAACTCGGGTGGGGTATGTTCTAGGAGCGACAATGATTAGGGTGTCTATAAATCATTAGTCTCGCCAGCATTAAGCTCAGATCTTGTGGAGAGAGAGTTGTTAGTCTAGGCCTTGATATGTGACAATGTTGGTTGATGTGATGTTGTACAGATGAGTTACCAATCTGATTCTTCTTATAAGAAATTCTTCAGATTGAGAATGACCAAGTACCATTATGAATACCTCCTTAGTTAAGAGGGAGTGTTGAAAAGTGTAACTAGGTTCGGTCTTCATAATGACATGTGTAATTGTGATTTTTATGTAATTGATATAAAGAAGAAAAATAAAATGATTGTATGCTTGCTTCATGGGTTTCATGAGCAAGAGATTTTATTTTTAGATGGCTCCCATTGTGAGCCTTTAGGATTTGTCATAAAATTCAAAAGAGTGAATGTCGTGTATGAAGAGCCCCTCTTAGGCATGTTACAAATGTACACAAGTCTATAGGATTGTCAAATAGCCCTCCAAGAAAAGCACTTGTTACTCCTCTTCAAGTCAGCCTCAAGACAAAGAGAAGAATCCATGTAGACTCACCTAAGTGGAGACACACCTGTTTGATTTCATAGGTCAACCTATTTATATGGGACAACCACTATAAATAGGCATGTAGGGTATTTGCATATCCATGGTGAGTAAGTTCGGATATATCTTTGAGATATTCAGGTGGACAGTTTCAGTGGTAAGTTGAGATGTAATCACAGAAAGAAATCGGATAGGAGATGAAGGAACAACAAAGAAGTTTAAAGACTAATCACAAGAACAATAGTTTGGATTTCAGAGGGAAAGTCTCGATGCCATAGCAGAATATAATGGATCGGACAACGGTTATAAACACAATTCAGTGCTATGTCTAAGCTACAGTTCAATGCTTTAATTCAGTTTAAGATCTCTCATAGTTTCGGTACTATCTCCTTCGGTCAAGATCTCGATGCAATATTTGGTTTTGGTGTCACCACAGTAAGATGATCTCGGTGACAATGATTAGATCTCAGTGGTGGTAATATCTCAGTGCTAAGAAGGTTGAAATGGAAGATGAGTCGAGAAGAGGAAAAGAACAGAAGATAGTCAAGAGAACTTGTGTCTTGGTCTTGGAGTGGAAACTAGGTCAAGGGTCTTGGTCTTGGTATTTGTCAATTGGAATCTCTATAAAAAGAATTTGTGTGGGTTTTCCTCTCAAAGAGTGAGAGGTTTTGGCCCTAGCTCATAGCTTACATTTTGTGTCTCTTTCCCATCTTGTTTATGCATTGGTATTTGTTTGATTAAGAATAACAATAATAATCTAAGTAAGAAAAAGATCCTAATCTAAAGAAATGAAAAACACTCACAAGCAGTTACTAATCAAAGAGAAATCACCTAACTATTGATGCCCTAAATTTCTCAACGTGTTATACCCGGATGCCTACGATCCCAAACCTAACTTGTAGAACAAGTCAGCCTCAAGTTTATAAATGTCTTGGTCCCAAGGAATATAATATAATATTATTATAATATAATATAATAGTCCCCCACCAATAAAATAAATCAATATAGTGTGATAGGTGGATTATCCTATCTAATTATTATATGTATGATTAGGGAATGAATAGAGTATGTATGGTGGTCGATCGTGGTTGATGGTGTTAGCAATTATGGAAAAACATTTTTATTTGTTCTTAAGGTTATAGGTATTCCTCAAGCTTGGAGGGAGCCCTCATCAACCTCCAAAGATAAATATCCTATTACCATTTTCATTTTTAGTTTTATTTTTCCTTACTTATTTGGCTTTGTTTAAAATACTAATCACATTCCTCCTCTTATTTCCTTGTCTAGAAAAACTTGTTAAAGACTCGAGGAAGAAGGTATCACAGAACAAAGCATTATGTTAAGAGATAGAGGTATGTTTTGAATTACAAGTTCTTGCTCTCTCCATATTCATTCTTGATAAACTATTATTAACATATTTTTATCTAGTTCTCTTTAATCTTAAAGATTCTTGATTGGGTGATTCATCACTAGATAAATCTACCCTCCTTATATCTCTTATTGCTCTTGTGAAAACCTAGAAAGGTTCATTGTAACTTATGGGTATGTCAATGATTATGTGTGAAACCCTAATCTTCTTAGGGTTATTGTTGAAAGAAAAAGTTTGATGTTTTGATAAAGTCTAAAGTAACTGACTGATGCTTTGATAATGTTTTGTTTGGGGTTTTGGTATGGTTATGGAAACCCTAACTTATTAGGGTTGAATGGTAACGTCTGAAATCTCGAGCCTTTGAAGTATTGGTAATTTAGGGTTTGTTATATTCTGTGTTGAAACCCTAGAACTTTAGTGTTAGGTAGAATGTATAAGCAAGACCCTTATAATGTTTTAAAAATGATTTCCTTGGGATGTGCGTGTCCAATCAAACCCTAGTCTAATCAAGTTTTTTATAAGCCTAACTCTTATTGATATTGGTGTAGTTGGGTTTGACTAACACATGTTATGATATGCTTGTGCATGATGATGGAATCCTAGATGTATTAGTTGATGGTCATGAGTCCTAGGGTTTGGAACTAAGCTCTAGTCGAAGTTTGTTTCTCTAGGATGATAGTATTTGTGAATTCTATGGTTTCGAAGTTAAACCTTAGTAGAAGTGAAAATCTCTGATATATGATGACAATATGATAATTTGAGATTTGTGTAAGATTGTTGAAATATGAGTTTTAGTTGTGATTGATGTTTGATTAAGAAAATCTAGGGTTTGCAACAAACCCTAGTGGAAGCTATTCATGTTATTGATTGAGTTGTGATTGGTTTTGATTGTCAAATCTCATGTACGAAACCTAGGGTTTGTATGAAATCTAGTAGGAAGTCTAACATATGAATTATGAAGTTGTTAGATATATTGTAGATTTATGTTTGTTTGTATTGTTTCTAGGGTTTGCAATATGTTGTAGTAGGGTGTGTCATACATTTTTAAGAAACATTGAAACCCTAGATGTAATGAAATTTGTTATGAATTGCTCTGTTACGTAGTATTTTGTCACACCTCTTGTTCACTTCCTGTTCTATATCCCGAAGTGCCAAAACATTGACAATTACACAGCATATCCATCATAATATACAAACCTAAACCTCCCTGAAGAATCAAAGGAAAATTTCCATGAATCCATTCTGAATAAGTTTAACTAAAAACCTATTTTTTAGGGCCAACGCATTTTGCTACACTATCTGCCCGTGCTGATGGCAGGTTGTACAGTTCTACCCTAGCGCTGCCAGCATGGGTTTTGATATGAAATCCTGCACTAAACGCTTCTAGCAGGTTTTCCCAAACTAGAGGAGAAGCTTTATGCACTAGAACCTTCGAGAATAGCGAGCTGGATTTTGGTTGTTATTGATATGGTCAAGCTCTCCCATTTGGACCTCTTGATCTTATCATCATGGGCTTTTCCCTTGAAATGTAGGCCCTCCTCCCTCTTTTGTGGATCCCTAACTCCCTCTCCCTTCCTATAAATCCACTCCCTTCCATCCCAAAATGGTTGGTCATTGATTGTTGCATCCCTATGTTGAGATTATGTTTAGATGTTACCCATTCTAGCTTGGAGAAGGAGTGTTTGAAGAGTCTTTGCTTAGACTTGGACATCCACCAAAAGGAGGTCTCCAACATCAAGGCATAGGTCATATGCTTCCCTTTTTGGCTTATTAATATATACATTTGATGTTCACTTTCCATAATTGTGTAAATGTTTATGTTTTTAGCTTAATACTCCTTGATCTATTAAGTAGTTTATGTTTGATGTATGCCATATATGCTCTTGTATCTTGCATAGCTCTTTGATCTTCTTTGCAGGTACTCGGACGTAAAGAACAAGTAAGGAGTGAGGCCTAAAACGAAAGAATCAAAGTCATCTCCAAAGGACTAAGTGATTAGCATCAGAGTAAGGTAGGCCACTCTCTCTCTCTGCATTTGTTAAACATAAGCTAGGAAAGTGTATGTTAGTTTGTTTAGTTTGTTGCTAGACCCACTCATTGGGCTAGAGGGATTGCCTCTGTCCGCAGAGGGGATTTACCTTCACAACAAAATGGTGACTCTGTTGGGGAAGCTATAACCTCTTCATCCTCTTTTCTCATCTGATCTTTTGATCAGTTTGACCGACCATCGAGTTCTCAGTTAGTTTGAGTCTGTGTAGGTCTACACAATCATTAATTGCTACCTTAGAGTGCTAAGTCTAGAAGTGTTTGTGGAAATCTTTTTATTTTTTTCCTTATTCCTCGCCCAGTGCGCTTTTTGCTTTGATAGTCTTTCTTCCAACGCGTTTTCTTTTGAAACAGTCGTGTTGACCCCCTGTTCAGTGCCATTTTGGCTGTAACAGCCACGTTGATCTCAGAGATTGGAAAAAAACTTAGGGTTTCTCTGTCAAACTCCAGTGTGTCTGAGCCCCTGAGGTCTTGTTTAATCCTGTATGATTGGATTTTTATTTATGTTTTGTCTAGTTACCTATTTTCATTAGCAAATTCTTGTCTTTTTTAGCTTTCAAGTGTTTGAATGAAATTGGATTGATTTTAGGGTTTACAGGTCATTTGATTGTCACTTACCACTTGTAAGGGTCACTGAGTTTGTGGTTTTATAATTGTTTGGGACTGATTTTCTAGTAAAATCATTCAAAACATTGGTTTGCATTAGTTTTGGTTTATTTTTTGCAAAGTTGCTCTTCAATTGTATTAGCTCATCTTGCATTTGAAAATCATCTTTGATATTCATCAAGCATAGATTTGGTTTGCAAACTAAAAAGAGTGCATTTGTTTATCTGTGCGAAAAAGAAAAGTGAAAGACATTTTCATTGAGTGCTTTTGCATTTGTTTTGGTGTTTCTTTGATTGGTGCATCGTTTGAATTAGAATCATTTTGAATCAAAATTTTCATTTTTGCTTTAATTGAAGCTTAATTGCATTAGGGCATCTGAAATCAAAGAGAACATCATTTAGATAAAGTGCATCTTAGTGAAGTAAAAGTCATTTTTTCTTTCGATAGATTGCATGTTGGATAGTGAAAGTGAAGTTTAAGTTTTGCTTTTTCATATTGCATTTGGAAAATAAAAGTTAGTGGAGGCATGTTCTTTGATGCATTCTCTTGTTTGATGCATTAATTGATTGAATTCTCTTCCCTTGCTAGTATAGCATTCATCAAAGTGAAAAGTTTCATTTTCTCATATAGTTTCATTTTAGGATTCAAGTGACATCGTTTGAGCCCAAAATTGAAACATAATTCAAGAACAACATTAAAATTTACTGAATTAACCTAAGGATCATTTGGAACTTAATAAAAACATTTAGAGGTCTAGGCTAGAGACGTGTTCCGGTGTCTATAAACCTAGCAGTTGTCGTTAACTGCCTGCATTGTATCCCGGGGGTGAAATCTCATTCCAGTACGGAAGTATATCGAAGGTTCTCCAGTACTCTTGGGTATATCGGAGGCACTCTAGTATGGCAAGTATATGGGAATGCTCTCACCGAACGGTTATGCATAAGATAGCGCTAACACGGACTTGTGCTCCTTGTACCGTCGCGTATATATTGGAAGACCCCACTAGGTAGCTATCCTTTAGCCACAGTGAACTGAGTCAGCCGCCTTGTAGACATGATACACCAAACATAGCATTCGAGTAGATCGGTCGTTGTACGTTAAGTCCTTGGTTTCGACTAAGGTGTATATAGCAGTTCAGGGATACTTGGTAAACCCTCTTGCCTAGTACACCCTTTTTATTTATTTATTGTTTTTAAGTTCTAAAATTTAACTACCCACGATAATAAGGCTTACCTATGTAGTGATCATTGGCCTCATATCGCCTGATTAATAGTAAATTTTAATTGTAAGCTCAAATCGACCACCCCCTTTTGTTTTTGAGAGAAGGTCATCGTGGTTGAACCATAAAGTTCGCCTTACATTTCCCCTTCATCATCTGACACTGAAGGGTCATCACAAGGAGTACATCCTGAGATTTCACAGTCACTTTAAGACCAAGGTCTTGAACTTGGAATTATCCCGAGTATTCAACCCTTTGCTTCTCATCCTCCACCTCAAGACTCATCATCTCAGGAATCTGACCTAGAAACTCCCAAGAGTCAACGAAGGTTTTTATTATTCCCTCTGAATCCTTTTTTGATCCATTGGTCATATTTCCTCAATGGCCATATAATCTATACAATAATCTTGGTTTGCCTTTGGAGCTTTCTCCATGATCGTCCTAGATTCCCCCTCACCAACTGTTTCCACCCATGACATCAAAAGGTGTGTTTCCAACATGTCCTTGAGGTCCTCCTCCAGAAGTATCAGCCACTCACACTCCTAGTGTTGCCAATGATTCTGAATATAACTTTCCACCTAAAGGCTTTCCATATGTGGGAAGTATACCACCTCCACCACCGCCTGAAAGTAGCGAACCTTTGTTTCTACCTGGTTACACCTCTTTGGCACAATTGGTTTCAGGTACTTCAAGTCCGTCATCACTTTAGCACAATCCTATTTGGTTGTCAAGCACCATGCCTACTTCTGGTCCATCTGTTTCAAACGTGGTCTCTCAAATTCCTGTACAAACTACAATTTCTTCAGTTCTTGTAAACCTGACAGTTATGGTTGGGACAGTTAATGTCCCTATAGGTTCCTCGGGTCCTCCCTTAAGTGGACAATTTGTGCCACCACCTATCCCACCGCATGGGGGACAATAGCCACCTCCTCTGTATGTACCTACTGTTTCAAGTGGAACTTATGTGAGTGGATCTCAGTCTCACACTACTAGAGTTAGTCAAAATGTTGGCAGTGTACCTTATCCTAATGGATGATCTATTCCATCTAGATCAGGCCAAATCCCATATCAACAACCTCTTTCAGCCTGGATACCCTACCAACAACCATACCCTTTGTATGGCTTACAACTGCTTCAAAATCCGCCCTTTACTCAACAGGAAGGACCCAAAATGCAACCTGGTTCAAATCCCTCATTCGAGACACCTTGTCAATTTCAAACTAGAACCTATTAGTACCAACCTGGAACTCAGCAAATTCCACAAGGAACTTTTCAATAACAACAGCCTTATGTACAACAAGGACCTTACGTGCAACAAGGGCTTTATAACCAACCCTTGCAGCAACGAAACCAACCCTTTTATCAATAAGACCAACCCTTATAGCAACAAGGTCAAACCATGCAGCAGCAAGGTTAGCAATTTTATCACTAGGTTCAAAAATTGCAACAGAAACCTTATACTCCATACTCTTCACAAGTTGTTTATCCACCCTATGGTTCTCAACGGCCTATGACAGGTCAATATCAACCTTACCCTAGTCAAAACCCACCTTTGTGGGGGGGGAATCCACCTTTGTATGGTCAGAATACCTCTTAGTGGGGGAAATATCAAGCTCCTTATGGTCAAAATCGGCCACTTTGGGGGTATAAATCATACCAACGAGGTTGGAATCCACAAGTTGAGCCTTATCAAAGGCCTCCCATGCCTTTCAATCCACAATTGATATTTCTAGCAACTTTGGAACTATTGGACGTGTCAAGACTCACAAATGACCCAATACTTGATTCGTCTTATTGGCCTCTACTTCCTAATAAGATTCCTGAAAATTGTCTGAAATTAGAAGAAAAGTCTAGAGAAGACCCCCAGGCCCACGTTATGAATTACCTTTTGTGGTGTTCATCCAATTCTTGGGTTGATAACTCCATTTGTCTACGTCTTTTCCAACGAACATTGACAGGTGCTTCCACAAAATGGTACATTGAGTTACCTGGAGGTGCCTATCAAGACTTCAACTCTTTGGAAATGGCCTTCCTTACTTTCGGTTACTAGTTCGATATGAAACTGGTACCCATCTGCTTACGTCTTTGAAACAAAATACTGCTACCCACATCTCTGATCATATCCATGAGTGGAGATGTCGGGTCACCTTATCAAGTTTGATATACCTGATGAGTTGTTAATTGAATGACTTACCAAATCATTCATTAATAAAATTGCCAAAGACATAGATATGGGTGGTCGTGTGACTGAATATCAAGCCATTTCCCGTGCCCAATATTTAGATTTGGTATATTCCCAATCTGGCACATTATATGATCTCTTTCCTGATGCTTTGAGACTGTCTACGGATCCTGCATCTTCCAAACCTCCAAATGTACCACATTTCAATGGTATTATTCGGTCAGTAACTCAAACTTCCAGTAAAGCTTCTTCAAAGCAGAAATCCATTTCAACTACTGCATCCAATCCTCCTTCGAATCCCTCTCCAAATCTTGGTAAAACCTCTGAGGTTAATGCCATTCAATCTACCGTGACAGACAAAACCTCAAAAGGTAAAAAGAAGGGTAAAGGAAAAGCCAAATTTGATACCCCAAAACAGGATCCTCTGAAATCATCTATTGATGATGCGTCTAAACATAAGCCCAAACATCCTTGCCTCATATGTGAGGAAGATCACCATACAAAGGATTTTCCCCATCATGCTGAATTTATTTGTTTATTAAAAGGCACCCAAGGGACATCGGTTGTACTAAAAGAAGTTTTTCCATCACAGCAAACCCAATTGGTAGAACAACTGCAATCTTCTACATCTTCGGGTTCTCAGGTTTTTATGAGAGGAACGACACCTATTTATGTTGCCACTCATTCAAAAGACTATCTGACTCCTCCCAAACAATTTGTGTAGAAAGAAGTTATTGATACACCTTCCACCTCTACTCCACCCAGTTTTGGTCCTCTCCATATTGAGAGACCTAGTAATGACTGTGTTATCCGACCACCTCCTAAGGGTGTCCTTCGAAAATCATCTTACAATTTGAATGTGCGAGTTTCTCGACATTATAATATTGTTGAAGATTTAGCTCAAGTGCCTTCGATGATGTCTTCCTTGGAAGTTCTCCATAGTTGTCCATTGCAATGGAAAGAATTACTATCCACTATAGGAGGAATTGACCCTACTGATTCAAGTTTGATTACCTTTGACCTAGAAAATCATGTTCCACGTCTTCCACATCAACTTGCCTTTTTAATCCAAGTCATTATCAAAGGGAAGACGATTCACCAGACTGTGGTTGATGAGGGTGCTTCCACCTGCATCATGTATGTCTCATGCTGGAAAGTTATTGGCTCTCCACCTCTCAACTAGTCTCCTAACACCTTAGAAGCCTTTGATGGCAGAGGATCTCATCCTTACAGTATTCTCACGAACTTTCCCATAACATTGGAAGGGAAAATCGTTAACTTAGAAGTAGAAGTTGTTGACGCCAATTTGAATTATAACCTTCTACTTGGTCGGAGTTGGACCCACGTTATGTTTTGCATGGTTTCTACTTTGTTCTGCATGCTATGTTTTCCTCGTGAGGGGAAAACAGTCACTGTTGATCACTTAGTTTTTTTCTCTTCTAACTCTTTGAATGTCAATGTGCCATATGTGGGAAATACTGGAATCCCTTATGAGAGTGTTGGGGCGGGTCTTTTTAAAGACTCTGCTCTTATGGGAACTTTTTCCCTCCCACCTCCAAACATCGCTTCCGTCAACATGATCTCCACTTCTCACGATCCTTGGATCGTTCCTCATCCCAATTAGGTTGATTCTTTTGGTGATGTCATGCCGCTCAGCCCAGTAGAACAAGCCTATCAAGTTGTTGTTTTGGCTTCAACGGTCACTTCTGAAAGTCATGTTACTCTTAGTATGCATCTAGACATGTATTCACAATCCCCTTGGCTTGGTTCTTGGGATTCTCTAGATCCCTTGAACAAGACATTTCCCACTGACGAGAGTATCATTGAGGTTATGTCTCTTGAAGAAACTCCCTAGAATGATGTCCATCATCGTTCCTCGTTTCTCCAGAGTCTCGGAGAGATTTCATCATGTTTACATACCTTTGTTTCTCGTACTCTGACCCATCCACTTCAAACACCTATTTTGGTACACGAAGTTTTGTCTGAGGGAAACATGGGGAACATTACTACTACGATGCCCAGAGATATTTTTGTTAAACCAGCGATTGTAGAAAATATCCATGTCGGGTTTTCTTGTTCTCCAGATGAGATCAATATTTACACAGCCCTCTTTAAGTAATTCTGCAATGTCTTTGCCTAGTCATATGAAGAAATGTCTAGCATAGATCCAACTATAGTTGTGCACGAAATACCCACTTATCCAAATGAAAAGCCTATTCGTTATCGCCTTCGCCCAGTGCACCCTAGAAAGGCAGTTGCTATAAAGGGAGAAGTTGAAAAACTTCTTAATGTTGGTTTAATTTACTCCATTCCATTGATAGATTGGGTTTTGAACATTTTCCCTGTGACTAAAAAACAGGGGACTATTCGCGTTTGTGTTGATTATCGTGACATTAATCGGGCGTGTCCGAAAGATAATTATCCAACTCCTTTTATAAACCAAATCATTGATGAATGTGCTGGGAGTGAGATTTTTTATTTTATGGACAATATTTTTGGCTACAATCAGATTAGCATTCTTCCCTTCGATCATCATAAAATTCCTTTTATCTGTCCATGGGGAACCTTTGCCTACAAAAAACTCCCTTTTGGTCTGAAAAATGTTGGCGCTACCTTCCAATAAGCGATGTCTTATGCTTTCCATGACATTAAACACATTGTTCAACCATATATTGATGACTTACCAGCCCATTCTGCTAAGCGTCATGATCATCCTAACCACCTTCGAGTGATTTTTCTTCATTGTAGACACTACAATATTTGTTTAAATCCGCATAAGTGTGTCTTTTGCATCGAATTTGGTCATCTCCTAGGGTTTGTTGTATCTAAAGAAGGCATCCAGATTGACCCCCTCAAATTTGAGGCCATTGTAAATTTACCCCCTCCATCATCTTTACACCAGTTGCAGAGCTTGCAAGGGAAAGCTAATTTCCTTCGTCGTTTTGTGCCCAATTATGTTGAACTTGCCAAGGGATTTACTCATTTGCTGAAAAAGGGGATCCCATTTATTTGGGATGAAATCGCTCAAAAATCTTTCGATGCATTAAATAACACCCTCATTAGTGCCCCTTTACTGCATCCCCCCAATTATCACCGTGATTAATTCTTGTACTTGGTCACATTCGATAGTATTATTTCCATGGTACTAGTGCAAGATGATGATGACAGAAATGAACACGTGATTTACTACTTAAGCCTAAATCTTATCGATATTGAAACTCAATATTCCCATGTCGAGAAACTGGCTTTAGCAGCTATTCATGTTGTTCAACGCTTTCGACACTATATACTCTTGCGGAAAACCACTATGATTTCTAACTACAACCCCATGACCTACATCCTAACCTGTCAGTTGCTAGGGGACAAGTATTCTAAGTGGATTGTTATCCTTCAGGAGTTTGATTTGGAATTTTTTAAGCCAAATCAAAGAAATCATTGGTTTTTGCCAAGTTAATTTGTGACCTACCCTCTACGACCACATCTACGGCTTTTGATGAGCTCATTCCTGACGGAACTCTCTTCTCATCAGCACTCTTGACCCATGGTACGGGGATATTATTGTTTATCTCCAAACCCAAACTTTTCGATCGGATTTGTCTAATTCTGAACATCGTCGCATTCGACATCAGTCCCAACCCTATTGAATCATTGGCGATACTTTGTTTCATGTTGGTGTCGATTCTATACTTCGTAGATGTTTGACAGTTGAAGAAGCTGAGAGAGTCCTAAATGACTGCCACTCTGGGGCTTGTGGTGGTCACATGTCAGGGTATATTACTGCTCATAAAATCCTTCGTTTCCGTTATTTATAGCCTTTGATATTTAAAGATTGGATTTTAGCAGTCCAAAAATGGCATGCCTGCTAGATTTACAACCGTAAGCAGTGCACCCCTACACTCAATTGTTACCATCGAATCCTTTATTAAATGGGGTATTGATTTCATGACATGTAACCCTCGCTCGACCGGGGGGCATGGTTATATCGTCGTCGTCATTGATTATTTCACTAAATGGGCCGAGGCGATGCCCACACATGATGTTGATGGTAAAACTTCCACTCAATTTCTTTTCAACCATGTCATAGCTCGATTTGGTGTCCCTCAAGCCATTGCTACTGATCATGGAACTCATTTATGAAATTACATGATGGCAGATCTCACTACTCGGTTGGGTTTGCGTCACAACAACTCAACTCCTTATTATCCATAGGCCAATGGCCAGGTTGAGGCAATTAACAAAGTCTTGGTTACCAGGCTTCAACGCACCATTGGGATGCATAAATCAAATTGGCACCTCATGTTATTTTCAGCTCTTTGGGCTTATTGAATCATAGCTAAGATTGCCATTGGATTCACAACCTTTCAGCTAGTGTATGGTCTAGAGGTAACTCTTCTGATTGAATGTGAAATTCATGTTGATCAGTGGTTGTCATGGATGTCAACCCAAGCAACACCAGGGGCTACCCCGATCTTGCATGGGCATTTTGACTTCAAAAATCATATTATTTTGTGTCAAAGATCTTCTCGATGGATTCTACTCGTCGAGATGTTTCCGTTGATATATGGTACGCCTCCCAGTTCTTCACGATTTGAGAGTTATTTGTGTTTGAAGTCGGAAACTCCCATTAGTGGGCTAAAACCCCAGGGGTTGAGACATCATCTTATTCACCAACGGCTTTCAATATATGACAGGGATTCTCACCGTAATCTCACCTCATTTAAGTTGAATAACTTGAAAATCCAAAGATAGTGAACCAATCATTGACTTCACACTCGAGTAAGACCATATGCACTAATCAAATCATTGATTTTATTTTTTTGTGGAATTAAAAATATTTTACACAAATATTAAATAAACAAAAAATGTAAGAGTGAACATACATCAAATTAACTTCAAAAAGGGCAGTGATTCTTCCTTTATTCATAAGGAAGAAATATAGGATAAACTCTTACAACATTCATGAATCCCTTCCAATGTTTATATGAGAAAACCACTTGATATAACTTAATGTGTGATGTTTATGAATGAAAATAAGAACTTTAATGAATAACCAAAAGAATTTAACCTCCAAGAGACTATTAAAATAATTTATCCTTCTCCAATGTATAACAATGAAGCCCCTCTTTAATCCATTGATATGCCTATAAATGAACAATCAAGATACCTCTCAATATATACGTTATAAACAAATAATCTTGAAGGAAGATCTCTGAAATTACTTGGCCCCTGTGCAGAAGCGTTGCATCAAATGAAAGGGTTAGATAAGTCAGGGTTCTGTTTTATTTTTAAGCTTTCTTTTGTTTAATTGGGTAGACCTCTTTTGCAGCATATGACTTATATTACATCAGGAAAAATTCTAGGTACATAAAGCACTGGTAGCATGAGATTTATGGTAGCATGAGGGTTTCCTAGGCCCTGTGGCAACATATTGTTTCTGAGGCCCCCCCAAGGCCTAGTTTGTGGCAAAACATGGAGTTAAAATGAGCCAGCGAAGAGTTATCTAGGGCCAAGTTTACAGAGACTGTTTTGGGTCCAAATTTAGTTGTGTCTTAGGCCAATATTATTGGGTAGGAGTCCAAGGTCAAGACAACAAAATAGGATTGTGCTTGAAGGTTGATTGGGTTGATTTGAGGTAGTCCAAGAGCTAGAGTTGTTTCCATGGCAACAGTAAGGTAATATTGCAATATCTTAGGCTTATTTCATTTAAGATTCAGATATGTATTTATACCTTGTGTTCAGTATTGGTTAGGGCTGGTTTCGTATTAGTGGATAAGGCATATCATCAAGGTAAGTAGTAAGTCTTGCAGCAGTTTTAGAGCACAACTTGTAGGATTTTAAGAGCCATTTTTAGGACTGTATAATATCTAGCTCATGTCAGGGATAGTGTCATCAAATGGGTTAAGTGTAGGTCTGTCTAGTGTCTAGCAAAAGTTCTAGGATCACCCAAGAAGAGTGAAGTCTGAGCATCATTAAGATTTCAGTGCCATCAAGAAAAGACACAGGTATGTATTGTTATATTTCTTTTGTTGCATTTCTATTTCTGCTAACATAAATTTTAGTATGTTTATTACTATTGTACTAATTCTCTTTGCAGGCAGAGATAAGTTTTGTTAAAGGGGTGTTGTGTTTATTTGTTATTCTTTGGGATTGTGTTCCATAGGGAAATTTGCATGCAGCCTACAGGTAGAAGAACACTCAAGGACAACATCAAGTGAGCATTCAAGAGCTGAAGTATCAAATCAAAGGAAGCATTGCAGCGGGACATCCTTTTAAGACATGACAGCCATCTGTATATTGTGAAGAAGTGTCAAGGCCAAGAGTCATCAATGTAAAGTTGTAAAAGAGTCATTTGTAAAAGTGTCATCATTGGAAGAGTCATTATTGTAAAAGAGTCAACATGCCTAGAGTCGAAAATGAATTATTGGAAGGTATGGGAGTCTCTGTTGGGATGATGTCATGGTTGGGTTGCAAGTCATAGTGTGATAGGGTGTTCGGTCAAAATCATTGTAAATCATATTGTATCGTGGATTGTTGTCCCTAGTATGGAAATCCACACTCTTGTCTCATTTCAGTCATTATAGGGTGGTAGGGAGGTGCTAGGAAGGTACCTAAAGTTGCCTATAGGTTGGAGCCTGTGAACACTTCAGGGTGGTAGGTTGGTCTAGGGTGTTGGGGCATCCATTCAGTTGATTACTGAAGAAACTAGTGCATTGGGGTGTCCTTCTAGTGGGAGCTAGAGAAGAATGTTTTTCTAGAATTCTAGGAAGTTGTTGCTTTCATTTCAGTTGGGGCTAAAGATTAAAGAATTTACTAGAAAAGTGTTTGGTGGTTTTTGACCTGGAGGGGGTTTTCTACCTAAAATTTTGTGCCTACTTTGTTCTTTTATTTACTGTTATTATTGCATAAACATTAATAATAACTAAAGATTAACTAATTCTTTGAAAAGATTTAAAAGTGTTAATTGCTAAGGAATAATGATTCACCCCCCCTCTTAGTATTTTCCAACAATTGGTATCTGAGCTTGGTTCCTTCAAATGCAGTCTAACAACTGGAAGGAGATCATGGAGTATATTAAGGATAGAGTTCCTTTGTTCAATGGAAATAACTTTGCACTTTAGAGTGGAAGAATGCAGGTTCATTTGTTGGCGCAAGGATACGAAGTATGGGAAATCGTTGACAAAGGCTTCACACCGACCCAAGATGAACAAGGTAAGAAAAAGGTGGCATATGATGCAAATGCCAAATATCTTATTATCAGTGGGCTTATCGAAGCTATTTATATTAAGATATTGAGTTGCAAAACTGCTAAATAGGTATGGGGCAAGTTTGAAAATATATATGCAGGTGACTCAAAGGTGAAAGAAGCAAAGCTTCAAATTTTCAGGGAAAATTTTGAGCAACTCAAAATGAGGGAAGATGAAGATATTTTCGCATACTTTCAACGTGTTGATGAAACAACAAATACATTGGAAGGTTTGGGATAACATGTTGAAATTAAAATTATTGTCTAAAAGATCCTCAAAACCTTGCCAGCAAGATTTAACCCTAAGGTATCTATCTTGGAAGATAGATTGAATCTGACCAATCTTAGCATATATGAATTGCATGGAATTCTTACGGCATATGAAATGAGGATTGAAGAAGAGGATGGCACATCTCACTTAGAAACAACATTTTCCGCATCCAAGAAGAATAGTAAGGACAAGCAGACTCTGAAAGCAAAAACTTGCAATTGTAAGGATGAGGAAAAGGAAGAAGATGAAGAAGAATTCTCAGATAAAGAGTTTGCCTACTTCACGCGGAAAATGAGAACAGGTACGGGAAAATTCAAAGGTAAACTTCCATTAATATGTTTGGGCATTTTGCAACCAAATGTCCTCACAAAAATGAGGTTGTTACGAAAGGAAAGAAAAGTCCTAGGAAGTTCAACAAGTAAGGCAAGAAGAAATGGTTTAAGAAAAGTTTCTTCTCCAAAGAATATAGCTCCTCATCCGAAGAAGACAGTGATAACGAAGAAGAATTCAACAGAAGAGTATTGTTTATGGCCAAGCACAATAAGCAAGAGGCACTTGACGAAGAAGGAGACGAAGAAGAAGAAATGATTGAGGTTGAATTTCAAAATGAAGTGATCAGGGTTATCAAAGAGCTCAAGGCCGAGAAGAAGCACGTCAACACTCTTGAAGACAAATTAAAGACAAAAATGGAACAAGTCCTAAATCTTAAAATCAAGGTTGAAGAATACAAACAAATTGAAGAATCGCTCTGGAAAGAATTAAAGGAAAGCAACAAGGAAATAGAAGCATTGGAAGTTGAAATCGTTTCTTTACAAAAGGAAGTAAAAAATGGAAAAACTTTTCAAAACTACGCCAACGTCTCAAATACTTTGGACGAACTCATCAGCAACCAGCGATCATGCAGCGATAAGACTGGTCTTGGTTACAAAGAAAAATTCGAAAAAAAGTCAAGTCCTTCTATGACAACTAAAGAATATGGATCTGGAAAATCTACCAAGCAGGTAGATCTCCCAGCTAGATCGAGAGATCAATACTTGCGGGAAGAACCATGGAAGACAATTCCTCGAAGAAGATTTCCTCCCAGGGATCAACCTATCTTTTATGGTCATCGTTATTCAAGTGGAAGGTTTGGACATAGAGCTATAGAATGTCACATGTATTTTTGAAATGAATATAATTCTAGGAGATCTCTTAGAAATGGATATTCCAGAACTCAACAGAATATCAACATATTTGATCATTTCAAAGATGATTTTGAATGTTACAAATGTAACAATTTTGGACACTTGACCAAAGATTGTAGACTTGGAAGTTCTTCAAAGGAATTATCGCAAAATCAGAATGAACAAGTATGGAAAAGGAAGACTGAAAGGTGTGCTCTTGCTCTCAAGGCTCAAAGCAACAGAAACGTATGGTATGTTGACAGTGGTTTCTCAACGCATATGACTAGAGATAGAAATAAGTTCATATCCTTGAAAGAAAAGAAGGATGGAACAATGTCTTTTGGAAATGACGGGTCTTCAAACGTCATAGGAGTAGGTACGGTCACTCTTGGAAGCAAGGATGCATTAGAAAAGGATATGTTGTTGGTTGAAAATATGAATCACAATATGCTCAGTGTTGGACAGATGTGCGATCAAGAACACACAATGTTATTCAACTCGAAGAAATGTGAAATCTAAAAAGGCAAGTTTGGTAAAATTGTGGCTATAGCAAGTAGAGCTCCAAACAACATATATATTTTGGATGAGACACATAAAGGGTGTTTCTTGGCAAAAGAAGACAAGAGCTGGTTATGGCACAAACAAATGGGACATATAAATTTCGACAATTTGGTCAAGATCAGCAAAAAGGAAGCAGTTAGAGAAATGCTTAAAATCTCAAAACCTAGCAATACAATATGTGAATCTTGTCGACACAGCAAACAAACAAAGTCGAGTTCAAGACAAAGGAACATTTTGCGTCACATCCATTGGAATTAATACATACTGGTCTATGTGGTCCTATGAGAACAAAAGGTTTAGACAGTGAATTATACTATATGTTAATGATATATGATTACACCAGAATGACAGTCGCCAATTTGCTGAAGAAAAAGTTTGAGGCATTCGAATGTTTCAAAATCTACAAGGAATTAGTTGAAAATGAAACCGATTTGAAGATCAAATGTCTAAGATTAGATAAAGGTGGAGAATTCACGTCCAAAGCATTTCAGCAATATTGTGATGAACATGGAATAAAAAGGAAATTCTCAACAGCCAAAACACCATAGCAAAATGGAGTAGCTGAAAGAAAAAACAAAACCGTACAGGAAATGGCTAGAACCATGTTAAAAGACTCAAACTTAGATGATAAATTATGGGTTCAAGAAATTGATATTGTCGTATTCATTATAAACAGAGGCCTACTCAGGAACAATTTTAACATGACTCCGTATGAACTATGGAAAGGAATACCAACTAACGTCAAATACTTCAAAATATTTGGAAGCAAATGCTACATCAAAAGAGAAGACCAAAAATTGGGCAAGTTTGATTCCCATGTTTATGAAGGTATTTTTGGTGGTTATTCACGCAAAAGAAAGGCTTATAGATGCTACAATCTGAGGCAAAAACAAATAGTTGAAAGTATAAATGTTACTTTTGACGAAGACTATGTTCTAAAGGATAACAATGAGATCGTCTCTTCAAGCAAATCTGAGGGGCTTGAGGTAGAATCTGTGAAGGATGAAGAAGAAGCTCCAGAACAAGACCAATCAAATAAGGAAACACCAATCAACCAAGAAGAAATAAGAAATGATCAGCAGGATGTACAAGAAGTTTCTCCAAAAGGTTCAAAAGAATGGTATCAAAAGAATCATTCATCAAATCAGATCATTGGCAACATAAATGAAGGAATTGGAACCAGAAGAAGTTGACAGCTTTGTTCATCACAACAAGCCCATCTTGCCCTTTTAGTGACTTTTGAGCCTAGCAATTTTGAGGAAGCTAGTCAAAATGAACACTGGGTAGCAGCTATGAATGAAGAACTGGATCAAATTGAGAAGAAAGACACTTGGGAATTGGTTCCACAACCAAAGGATAAAAATGTTATTGGAACTAAATGGGTCTTCAGAAACAAATTGAATGAGGATGGACAGGTTACCAGGAATAAAGCAAGATTAGTCTGCAAAGGATATGCACAAGTTGAGGGAATCGATTTTGAAGAAACATTTGCTCCCATTGCCAGAATGGAAGCTATCAGGATGTTTCTCACTTATGCATGCTCGAGAAAAATCAAGGTCTACCAAATGGATGTTAAGTTAGCCTTTCTAAATGGTGAATTGGAAGAAGAAGTTTACATTGAACAACCCGAAGGTTTTCTACTCACTAACAAAGAAAACTATGTTTGCATATTAAAGAAGGCACTATATGGTCTCAAGCAAGCTCCTAGGGCTTGGTATGATCGTCTTGATAGGTATCTACATCAACAAGGATTCAAGAAAGGAAGCGCTGACAGGAATCTCTATGTGAAAGTGGATCAAGATAACCTAACGATTATCAAGGTATATGTGGATGATATAATCTTTGGAAGTAATGATGACAGATTAAGTAAAGACTTTGCCACAAAAATGCAAAGTGAGTTTGAAATGTATATGCTTGGCGAGCTAACATACTTTTTGGGGCTTCAGATTTCTCAGTAGGATAAAGGAATATTCATATATCAAACCAAGTACATCAAGGAAATGCTAAAAAAATTCAAAATGGAAGATTGCAAGCCAGTCCTTACCCCCATGATAATAGGTTGCAAGATAAGCTCAGAATATTCATCAAAGGATGTGGACCAAAGGTTGTATAGATCCATGATTGGTAGTCTCCTATATGTGAAAATCCTCTCGGTCTGATGTGATGCAGGCAGTTGGACAAGTAGCAATATTCCAAGCAGCACCAAAAAAATCTCATATTATTGTCGTCAAAAGAATTATTCGATATCTTGAGGGCATAGTGAAATATGGTCTATGGTATCCCAAAGGAAATGATCTGGTTATCCAAGCTTATATAGATGCAGATTGAGCAGGAAGTGTTGATGATCATAAGAGTACTAGTGGAGCATCATTCTATCTTGGTGGATGTCTTATTTCATGGTTAAGTAAAAAGAAATCTTCAATCTCGTTATCCACGGCAGAAGCAGAATATATCGCAGCAGCAGCTTTTTGTACACAAGTTCTCTGGATGAAGCAAAATTTGAAAGATCTTCATGTCAATTTTGATGAGCCTATTCCCATCTTTTGTGATAACACCAGCGCCATCAGTATCTCCAAGAATCCTATGATCCATTCCAAAACGAAGCACATTCCAATTAAATATCATTTTGTTAGAGAGCAGGTCGTCGAAAGGAATATCAAGCTTGAATATGTTGGCACAAGGAAAAAATTGTTGACATCCTTACCAAACCATTACCTCGTGAAGCATTTGAGTATATTCACCAAAAGCTTGGGATTCTCCCAATTTCTCATTAGAATCTTTCTCTTATCTACTCAAGTAGAAAGGGGGAGTGGAGGTGTGTATAGGTTCGTAGAGTGGTTGTTTGTTAGGGGGAGTGGAGGTGTGTATAGGTCCATAGAATGGTTGTTTGTTAGGGGGAGTGGAGGTGTGTATAGGTCCGTAGGATGGTTGTTTGTTAGGGGGAGTTTCCCTTTACCATTGATGAAAAAGGGGGAGAGAAGGCAGTAGGAAGAGGTGTCATAATCACAGGGGGAGTACCTTTGTTTCCATCAATGCCAAAGAGGGGTATTTTTTATCAATGGTTGTAATTGATGTCAGCCCAAGCAGCACCAAGGGCTACCCCGATCTTGCATGGGCATTTTGACTTGACAACTCATATTATTTTGCGTCAAGGATCTTCTCGATGGATTCTACTCGTCGAGATGTTTCCGTTGATATATGGTACGCCTCCCAGTTCTTCACGGTTTGAGATTTTTTTGTGTTTGAAGTCGGAAGCCCCCATTAGTGAGCTAAAACCCCAAGGGTTGAGACATCACCTTATTCACCAATTGCTGTCAATACATGATAGGGATTCTCACGGTAATCTCACCTCATATAAGTTGAATAACTTGAAAATCCAAAGATAGTGAACCAATCATTGACTTCACACTCGAGTAAGACCATATGCACTAATCAAATCATTGATTTCATATTTTTTGTGGAATTAAAAATATTTAACACAAATATTAAATAAAGTCTTTTTTAAGAGTGAATGTACATCAAATTAACTTCAAAAAGGGCAGTGATTCTTCCTTTATTCATAAGGAAGCAATATAGGAGAAACTCTTACAATGTTCATGAATCCTTTCCAATGTTTATATGAGAAAACCATTTGATATAACTGAATGTGTGATGTTTATGAATTAAAATATGAACTTCAATGAATAACCAAAAGAATTTAACCTCCAAGAGACTATTAAAAGAATTTATCCTTCTCCAACGTATAACAATGAAGCCCCTCTTTAATCCATTTATATGCCTATAAATGAACAATCAAAATACCTCTTAATATATACGTGAGAAACAAATAATCTTGAAGGAAGATCTCTAAAATTACTTGGCCGTTGTGCAGAAGCGTTGCATCAAACAAAAGGGTTAGATAAGTTAGGGTTTTGTTGTATTTTTGAGCTTTCTTTTGTTTGATTGGGTAAACCTCTTTTGCAGCATATGACTTATATTACAGCGGTAAAAAAATTGGGCACATAAAGCACTAGTAGCATGAGATTTATGGCAGCGTGAGGGTTTCCTATGCCTTGTGGCAGAGTATTGTTTCTGAGGCCCCCCCAAGGCCTAGTTTGTGGCAAAATGTGGAGTTAAAATGAGCCAGCGAAGAGTTATCTACGGCTGAGTTTACATAGATTGTTTGGGGTCCAAAGTTAGTTGTGTCTTAGGCCAATATTATTGGGCAGGATTCCAAGATCAAGACAACAAAATAAGACTGTGTTTGAACTCTGATTGGGTTGATTTGAGCGAGGCCGAGTGTTGGAGTTATTTCCATGGTAGCACTAAGGTAACATTGCAATATCTTAGGCTTATTTCATTTAAGATTCAGATCTGTATTTATACCTTGTGTTCAAAACTGGTTAGGGCTTGTTTCATATTAGTGGATAAGGCATATCATCAAGGTAAGTAGTAAGGCTTGCAGCAGTTTTTAGGGCACAACTTGTAGGCTTTTAAGAGCCAGTTTTAGGACTGTATAATATCTAGCTCATGTCAGGGATAGTGTCATCAAAGGGGTCAAGTGTAGGTATGTCTAGTGTCTAGCAAAAGTTTTAGGATCACCCAAGAAGAGTGAAGTTTGAGCATCATTAAGATTTCAGTGCCATCAAGGAAAGAGATAGGTATGTATTGTTATATTTCTTTTGTTGCATTTCTATTTCTGCTAACATAAATTTTAGTATTTTTATTACTATTGTACTAATTCTCTTTGTAGGTAGAGGTAAGTTTTGTTAAAGGGGTGTTGTGTTTATTTGTTTTGCTTTGGGATTGGGTTCTGTTGGGCAATTTGCATGTAGCCTGCAGGTAGAAGAAGACTCAAGGACAACATCAAGAGAGCATTCAAGAGCTGAAATATCAAATCAAAGGAAGCATTGCAGTGGGACATCCTTTTAAGACATCAAAACCAATTGTATATTGTGAATAAGTTTCAAGGCCAAGAGTCATCATTGTAAAGTTGTAAAAGAGTCATTTGTAAAAGTGTCATCATTGGAAGAGTCATTATTGTAAAAGAGTCAATCTTCCTAGAGTTGAAAAGGCATTATTGGGAGGTATATGAGTCTTTGTTGGGATGGTGTCATGGTTGGGTTGCAGGTCATAGTGTGATTGGGTGTTCGGTCAAAATCACTATAAATCATATTGTATCATGGATCGTTGTCCCTGGTATGGGAATCCACACTCTTGTCTCATTTCAGTCATTATAAGGTGGCAAGGAGGTGCTAGGAAGGTGCATGAAGTCACCTACAGGTTGGAGCCTGTGAACACTTCAGGTGGTAGATTGGTCTAGGGTGTTGGGGCATCCATTCAGTTGATTACTGAAGAAACCAAGGTGTTGGGGCGTCCTTCCAATGGGAGCTGGAGAAGAATTTTTTTATAGAATTCTACGAAGTTGTTTCTTTCATTTCAGTTGGGGCTGAAGATTAAAGAATTTACTAGAAAAGTGTTCGGTGGTTTTTGACCCGGAGGGGGTTTTCCACCTAAAATTTGTGTGCCTATTGTGTTCTTTTATTTATTGTTATTACTACATAAACATTAATAATAATTTAAGATTAACTAATGCTCTGAAGATTTAAAAGTGATAATTGTTAAGGAATATTGATTCATCCCCCCTCTCAGTATTTTCCAACAATTCCTTCACTGAAACTAGTTGTCGAATTACTCCATGATACCTCACCTGAAGAGGAATGTTTACTTTACCTCGAAAGGCTCAATGAAACTCGTTGTATTGCAACGTTAGTAATTGAAGCCCATAAAAAATGAGTTAAGGCTCAATACGATAGAATTGTTTCTCCTCACGTTTTTATTGAGGGTGATTTGGTATTACTATATGATCAATCCAATGACAAATTGGGAGCTGGGAAATTCAAGCCAATGTGGCATGGGCCTTACATTGTTAAACGAGTTTCACAAAAAGGTGCCTATGAGTTAGTATATTATGAAGGAAATTCTTTGGTTGAGCCCCAAAACGGCCTTTACCTAAAGAAGTATTATCCGTGATTTTCCGTGTAAATACTTTTGTACATTAGTGTATTTTCATTAGTGTGAAGTGCGTTTTGGTGTGTTAGTTTGCTTTTGCAAACGTTTTCCTCTGCTTACCTCATGCTCTACTTGGTTTGCAGATGTCATCCAACTATTATGTTGGTTTTGTTGATGGTGTTTTTCTTAGTACATGGAATCTATCTTTCGTTGCATGGGCAATCTTTGACCCTAACGGTGTTTTAATGAACTTACAAGGTATATGTTTAGATCGTATGACCAATAACATTGCCAAATATAGTTTGGTCATCGAACTTGTGTCAGAAGCCATCGCTCTTGGCATTAGAGATTTAATCGTAAAACTTGATTCACATCTCATTGTACTACATCTTAATGGACAATATTCAGTTAGAAACCCTCAAATTTTGAGAATGTATTTGTGAGTTCGTCTCTTGAAACGAGACTTTGATTTCATTACTTATCATCACATTTTTGAGATGCATGAACACATTAATAGATGCATTGGCTAACTATGTGTTAGATAAACATTTGTGAAACTTGTAAACACACACACACACACACACACACACATATATATACATATATTGAGTGCTCACAAAAGAGTTTTCTACATCAAAATGACAAAATCTGTGTCCTGAGACACATGGATTTATAAGCCTACAACAGTGTGTCTCTAGTAGCGCAATGGCACTTCATCTATCGAGGTTTATTTTGGAATGCCCCTAGTTAAAGCTTCCATGTTACGCTCTACCTCGACAATTGCATTTGCTCCCTCCTCATCAGTAGCCTCCTCAATCTGGCACGCTAGTCGTCTGGCTGTCGGAGAAACCCCTGGAGGTCTCTCTGGTCCAACATCTGCAAATCATCATAAATTAAATCTCAGTAAACATAAGAAAAAAAAAATTCAAAAATTAAAAAATTACCTGAATCAGTCCACTGTGCGCCTGACGGAAGTGGCAGATCTGGATCTCCTCAGAAATTTGTGCATGTATATGCCCAATCATCAGCCATGATGCATTGTTGACGCAACCATCTGAAAAATGTCGGAGGGAATGACATTTGTTGGTCGCCTACATGACGAGGCATCATCTCACCCCATCTGAGTAATTGTGGATCTCTAAGTGTCGGTGCATCCACTTCTATCCACTGATAACAAAAAAATGGCACACGTTCCAAGAAGAACGTCACCAAAATGGATCCGAAATCGAATTGTTTCAGACTCCCTAACTTGCACTTGGTAAGTTGGCACTTCATGCAAACCAAAAAACCCTCACTCCAATTGAAAATCATGGGATTCAGACACTCGATTGCATACTGGAAATGAGATTTTGTTGCCTCATGCAACGCTTGAGCCCCAACTATTCGGGCCATAGTATGCAGGATTGTTCGTAGTGGGAGATTTTTGATGGTATTTATGTCGATCTTCCCACTTTGGGTCTTTTTGGTCCTTAGACAATGCCTTGCAATCAACATATCTGTGCTCTCTCCTCTAGTGTGTGAACCAGACAACTGAACCTGTTGTCCCTTTCTAGACAACCCAGTAATGAAATAAATGTCAGCAACATCTATTTCGAGCTCTTGGTCCCCAATCATGAATAGTTGGCGATCCACATCCCACCAACTAATCAGATGCTGCAATAACTTAGGCTGGGATCTAATCCCAGGAATCCTGAAGAACTTGAGCAACCCACATGCTCGTAGGGCATCAACACAATCTTGATTCTAAGCAGCCTATTGGTCTTCATCTTCATGTCCTCTTTCTTTCCATTCAACCACCATTTTGGATTGATTATCATGGGGAAAATCAATAAAACAACATTTCATGAGCTTCCATGGAGACAAAATCCAAGAAAACCCATTTAACATGGAGGATTTCACACAAAAAAATTTACCTCTGGGCCATCATGATTGTGTATGAATTTTCTCGCTTTGTCAGCACAAGGACCTAATTGACCACAGGGTGAGCAACATAAGTCAGATGGGTAAAACCCGCATTGATCACCCCCGACATAAAGATTTTACAAGTCCTCCTTGCAGCCTAATATATGGATGAAAATGCATGAAATGTGTTACAGTACAAAGTAAATATAAAGTTAATTCCTTAATTAAAATCATAAACAAACAATTAAGCTCATACCTATATTACCTATGATCGAAATCTTCCAGATAACAACAAGGTTTTGGGTATGACTCTCCACCCAACCGTAGGCTCAATTGTGCAAGGATCTGCTACAACTAGCCACCCCGGAGCCCTCAATCAACGTACTACTACCAGTGACTCCTAAGTCTTAGAACACTATTCTCCCAAGAGAATGAAGGATAGAAACTCGGAGAGATGGAATGCCTCCCATCCTCCTCACCCTCTAATAAATAGAACAAACATTGGATGGGAAACCACATGCACACACTCCATGTGTCTACATGCGACTTTGATTTTTAGCTTTCTTTACTTTTCTTTTGATTTTTTTTTAGTTTTCTTGTTTAATTTATTTTCTTTTCTTTAGCTTTCTTGTTTTATTTCTATTTATTCTTATTTATAGGATAACCATTATTTATTTTCTTGTATATATTTTAAATATCATTTTTTATCATTTTTTATTTTTTATTTTTTTTATTATTAAGTGATTTATTATTTATTATTTATATTATTATTTATTATTTTGTATTATTTATTATTTTATTATTTATTATTTATTATTTATTATTTATTATTTATTATTATATTATTATTTTTATTATTTATTATTTATTATTAAGGGAAAGGATATTACATACTCTCCCTCTTTAAGAAACTTTATCCTGAAGTTAAGTTGAATTATTTATTATTTATTATTTATTATTTATTATTTATTATTTAATTTAATTCATGTTGCCAACACCCTCTGTTGAACTAGTATAACCAGCAGGCATCGAAAGTCTCCAACACCCGAGAAATCTCAAGGAATCTCTGTCCCTTTTCCCACTTTCGGTACCAAGCATAACCCTGACCCGGTTTGTATCCTAGTCGAAGGCTCGCGCCTGACTCAGACCTCATTTGCCCCAAGGCAGGCATCCGGTCCGGTACTCAATGATCGCGGGCATCTCGCAAGGCTAGCCCACTCCCTCCGCAACTACTAAGGTGCACAGCCCCAGGCATCAAATTCCTTTACATCCCTTCCAGACTTTGGCATCCCAATCCAATAACAGACACCTAGCCTAGAACATCAGGCACTTGGCCTCCTGAAGATGGTCCCGTAGCTCTTCAAGAGCTATCCATCAAGAGCTATACATAAGACAAAGGAACCACTGGCATATGTAGTGTTGATTGAGTTTTGTCCCCGGCCCATATGGTAGTACTTATTCTCCATCATGCGTATGGGCTCGCACGAGATCATCAAATAAACCAGCCCTCACGACCCAATGTGTAGTCCTGTCGATCATTACATCTCAACATGCAACAATGCATTCGCTATACCATCATAGTATCCTAGAAAATAATCCACATGCCAAGTCTTGCATGTCATCATGAAAATATTCATCATTGTTAATCACAAAATAACAAACTGCGTGCTCATGCATATCATTTGTATGCAACTATTACATGCTTCACCATTTTAAATTATGATATGAACATATTGCATCAAAGATATATCATGATTTTATATAATAGATGAATCACGTGTCAATAAACCTCATATTGTAGCATCAAAAATCCTATGAAAATCATAAGGATACATTATCGCCATAAGTTCCATATGTGCATCATTATATCATATCAGTCAAGTACCTATCTGAACTGAGTAAGCATTTCCACACATTTTAATCAAGTAAATAAGAAAAGTCTTGAAAAATAACAGCTGCATCTTCCCAAGTAACTAACCCTGGGCTATATTGGTCCCATTGGACCTTGACTTGTTCAAACTCATGGTTCTTGAGTCGACGAACCCGGCAGGCCAGTATACAGAATGGTTAGACCTGAAGGACTCCTTCCTCGAAAACCTGCAATTTTTCAAATTTCAAAACATGTGATGGGTCGGGTACATATTTTCTAAGCATAGAAACATGAAACACATTATGCATTCTTCTTAGATGGAATGGCAGCTCGAGCTTGTAAGCGACTGGTCCAATCCTCTCTAGGATCGTGAATGGCCCAACAAATCTAGGTGATAGCTTTGTTCCCTTACCCATCCTAAAGGGACTTTTAAAGGGTTTGATTCTAATAAAAACTTGGCTTCCCTCCTCAAAGTTTCTATTAATTCTCTTTGCATCAGCATAACTTTTCTGGCGATCCCTAGCTTCTTTTAGTCTCTATTTAATCGTGGCCATTTGTTCTTCCATTTCCTGGAGTATTTCAGGTCCCAACATGACTCGATCCTCTAATCGATCCCAACTTAACGGAGTACGACATGGTCTTCCATACAAGATTTCGAGGGGAGCTGCCTATATTGAACTGTGGTAACTGTTGTTGTATGCAAACTCCACTAAGGGAAGGCATTTTTCCCATTGGTTTTGTTGATCCATGACATACATTCTTAGCATGTCCTCCAACATTTGGTTTACTCTTTCTGTTTGACCATCTATCTCTGGGTGATACGCTGTACTGAAATTTAGTTGTGTTCCCATAGATTGTAATAGACTTTTCCAAAATCTGGAAGTAAAACGTGCGTCTCTGTCAGATATTATCTTTCATGGTACTCCATGAAGGTGAATTATTTCTTTTAGGAAAATTTGAGCGATAGCTGATGCTTCAAAGGTGGTCTTGACTGGAATGAAGTGAGCACTCTTAGTTAATTTATCAACCACAACCATAATACAGTCATGTCTTTGGGATGTCATAGGTAAGTCTCCAACAAAATCCATCCAAACAACTTCCCACTTAGTTTCCGATATATCATGGGGTTGTAAAATCCCTGCGGGGTGACGATGTTCAGCTTTAACCTGTTGACATTCTAAACATCGGGCCACAAACTTTGTTATATCCTTTTTCATTCCTGTCTAGAAAAATAGTTGTTTTAAGTCTACATACATTTTCTGGACTTTTGATACCATATGTAACAGTACAAAGTAAATATAAAGTTAATTTCTTAATTAAAATCATAAACAAACAATTAAGCTCATACCTATATTACCTATGATCGAAGTTTGCCAGATGACAACAAGGTTTTGGGGACGACTCTCCACCCAACCGTAGGCTCAATTGTGCAAGGATCTGCTACAACTGGCCATCCCTGAGCCCTCAATCAACGTACTACTGCCAGTGACTCCTAAGTCTTAGAACATTATTCTCCCAAGAGAATGAAGGATAGAAACTCAGAGAGATGGAATGTCTCCCATCCTCCTCACCCTCTAATAAATAAAACAAACATTGGATGGGAAACCACATGCAGACACTCCATGTGTCTACATGCGACTTTGATTTTTATCTTTCTTTACTTTTCTTTCGATTTTTTTTTTGTTTTCTTGTTTAATTTCTTTTCTTTTCCTTAGCTTTCTTGTTTTATTTTCTTCTTTTTCCTATTTTTCTTGTTTTATTTCTATTTATTCTTATTTAGAGGATAACCATTATTTATTTTCTTGTATATATTTTAAATATCATTTATTTATTATTTATTTATTATTAAGTGATTTATTATTTATTATTTATATTATTATTTATTATTTTATATTATTTATTATTTTATTATTTATTATTTATTATTATATTATTATTATTATTTATTATTTATTATTAAGGGAAGGGATATTACAAAATGAGTACCAAAATGAAGGGAAGAGATACATCTCTTACCTACAACAAGCAGCTCAACGAATGGTGTCCGGGATTGATCATCCTCCTTGCCTGAAAATCGAGGTAAACTGAGGTAAATTGCTCTCAAAACTATAAATTGGTGAAATGGTAAAAATGATTTACTTTTTGCCCTTTTATAAGTTTAAAATAATATTTTTTACTGAATTAGGGCATATTTCACTCATTTTTTAATATTATTCCTAAAAATCAGTATTGTGTGTTTCCTTGTGCAGCGACAGGTCATACATTCTTGTTGACGGTGATTTATTTTCACAGATTCAATGAGTTTTATTTTATCACTTTTTTGGACTCGTAAAAAATAAACGAAAAAACGACCCCCTGGATTCATCTTTAAGCTCTTTTCTGACTCTCGAAAAATGAAAAGATTGTCAAGTACTTGTCGTTTCAAACTCGTTAAAGTAAATGAAATGATGTCTACTCAGTATAAGTTTAACCCTTTTCCGGAATGAGATAGACTATTGTACGAAAAAGGAATACCTTAGTCGAACATGGCTAAGAGGTTCTCTTGGATATTGTTTTCTGCCTTTTCAGATTCAAGAGACGTTTTACGAAAAGGGAACTTTGGATTTTTCTTTCCCTCTTCTTTTTCAAACTCTCTAAATATGAAAAAGATGTCGAGTTTCCCCTTCGTCGGATTCATCAAACATAAATGACGCAGAACTTGTTGCCATGACGAGACCGAGTTTCTCCTTCCTAGGGCTCGTAAAACTTACTAGGATGGATTCATCCAAAGGATGAACTTATATGGCAAGCATGCAGCTATCCCCTTCAAGCTTGCAATAAAAAAAAATATGGGGTACTCACCAAAAATGGTGGGGGAAAAAGTGAAAGCAATTATCTCTTGTATTTTGCAAAGGCAGCTTGTCGCTCTTGAACATGACACTCATATGTTGCTCGTGTCTGGTTTGGGGACATGCTCACTTAGTCACTTCCCTTCCTAGGTTTGGGAAATCCCTTTTGCCTCTCATCTAATTATACCTTTTCATCATCATGACCTTTGATCCTATGTTGAGTCAAATGTTGCCAAACTTCAGAGTCATGTCACCAATATGTTCAAGAGAAGTCCTATCTAGAGTTCTTTACCAATTATACATTGTCTAAATTTCTACCACAGTCCTGTATCACACTTATCTACTCTACTACATCCTTTTGTTTCATGTCGATGATGTTGGATTCATTATGGCCCTCCTTCATCAGATCACTTCCTGTTGACTTCAGCTCATCGTACAGGAAGATGATCTAGAAACCCCCTTTCGATACCTTAGAGCTTGCATGCCTTAATGACAATTTCTTCGCATTCGACGACAGGTTTACATCACTGACCTTTGATCGGATGATTCCACGGGTGTTTGACTTTAGCTTCATTATTCACATTCATGGATTATGCTTATTGTACCTTGAGAGACATTGTCATTTTTAGTGGTTTCTCTCATGCCTGTTAACGGTTTTCATCATTGGTCAGTAATCAAGTGGTTTTCTATCATGTGCAACTTCGACACATCTATTCACATGTTAGAATTTGTACATTGATCGGGTCGAGACAGAGCGCAAGACCCTAGATTATGTCTGATAAAATCCAGGTTGCGTGGAGTTATGAGCTATTCATGATTGTACACATGTTTGCTTTAGACAGATGGCTGCAACCATATCGTGGGTCCATATTCATGATCCTTTCTATTCGGATGGTTGTGACCATACCGTGGATCCATACACATGATCCCTTCCATTCAGATGGTTGCGTCCATACCGTGGATTCATGTATTAGTAGGTGCCTATTCATGTATCATTAGGCATGATCATCAGAGATGTCATATATGTATATGTATATGTATATGCTTGATTTGTAGGTCTCCTGACGGTGTTGTTCTAGTCCTTGCACTGACTTGTAAAGCATCTCAGCCATCACTCCTTGTTTTTCCTTCATGCTTTAAGGGGAATCCGTTACACAATATTTTGTCACACCTCTTGTTCAGTTCCTGTTCTATATACCGAAGTGCCAAAACATTGACAACTGTGCACCAACCCTAAAGGTTGACTAAAAACCTAACTTTTAGCACCAACCCGTTACACTGCCTACCCATGCTGATGGCAAGTTGCACAGTTCTACCCTAGCGCCGTCAGCGTTGTTTTTTATATGAAAACCCATGTCGAAACTTTGGGGTTTGAAAAGTCGACATATTGAACATAATACTATGGATAATCTTGATCATACTTCTCCAAAAAACTACCACAGAAGCTTAAAGTCTAACATAAGGTTTTCCCAAACTGAAGGAGAAGCTTTGTGCACTAGAACCTTCAAGAACAGCGAGCTGGATATTGGTTGTTGTTTATATGGTTAAGCTCTCCCATTTGGACCTCTTTATCTTATCATCATGGGATTTCCCCTTGAGATGTGGGCCTTCCTCCCTCTTTTGTGGATCCCTAACCCCTCTCCCTTTCTATAAATCCACTCCCTTCCATCTCCAAATGGTTGGTCATGGATTGTTGCATCCCTATGTTGAGATTATGCTTACATGCTACCCATTCTAGCTTGGAGAAGGAGTGCTTGAAGAGTCTTTTCTTGGACTTGGACATCCATCAAAAGGAGGTCTCCAACATCAAGGCATAATTTGTAAGAAATTGGAGAATGTCTTTTTGAAGGGATGTTGAGATAAGAAAAGTCGAATCGATTTATGGAACATTCGGGGAATTTTTAGGTCTAAAATGGGCCTCCTAAGGAAATTATAAAAAAATAGTGGAAATAATAAAATAATATTAGATTACATCATCAAAGTTTGAAGGGAAAAAATAAAAAACTATTTTTTCAACTCGTATATTCAACTTATCTTCCTATGGGTTTACACAAATTTTGAGTGGAAACACTCATTGGATGCATAACTTGATTCCTCATCCAAGGAGAACCCATGTTGCATACTTTTGATAGATCCTACTACATGAAAAATGAGAAATACATGAAAAAAAATCATTGCAATCAATTTTTTTCATGTATTTCTCATTTTTTGTGTAGTAGGGTTCATCGAAAGTATGCAACATGGGTACTCTTTGAATGAGAAATTAAATTTTGCATCCAACGAGTACTCCCACTTGAAATTTGAGTAAAAATTTAGGGAGATAAGTTGAATATACGAGTTGAAAAAATAGTTTTATTATTTTTTTTATTTTTTTATCTTTTTATTTTTTAACTCCAAAAATGGTTATGCCCCATGGTTGACATCATCATCTTGGATCCTATTGGTTCTTATAAAGTTTATTTTGGTTGTACATTTTTCTTAGGAGGCCCATTTTAGACCTCAAAATTCCCCTAATGTATGTTGTTGCATGAGTAGGAAAGAAAGTTGCATGGTTGAAGGAATCCTCTGTCAAGATTCATTAGAAAAGCTCTAAGTCCTACTATGAAAATTTGAGAAGCAACATCAATTTTTTTGTAAGACCACGGAGGTTTGTATCTATGTACATTTGAAAGTTTGTTACTGATTGGGGTTGTGTTTGTATAGATAAATCTCTTAGAAGTTTGATAGCATGTCTTTACATGTTTAGAGTTGACGGTCATTTTGATTGGAGAGATTTGTTGTTGATATGTTTGATCGGGGAGGATTTGTTATCGATTGAAAGGTTGACGCTTTGTGTGAGACATTGCCTAGAAGGACATATGGTCGGCACTTTTTGTTGATGTCTAGTTCTCGAAGTAGGGAGGGTGGCATTGGTCATGGAGCTTTGACCTCGAATACACACCTAATTCCCTGGGTTGATAGTTAGTAATTAAGCCTGATGGTACCTAGAGAGGCTAAAAGCTTTAGTCCATCTTAGTCCCACCTAGATAGATTTCCTTGGTCAGGGATCTAGTCCATGGCATTGCAGTGCCTAAATTGTTGAAATACCTTGCATATATTGCCCTAGTCAGGAATCTAGTTCATGGCATTGCGATGCCTAAAATTCTTCATGGTTCACGTGTTCTGATATCTTCCTTGTACTTGTACTGATGAATACCTCCCTAGTTAAGAGAAAGTGTTGAATAGATCTAATTGAAGATTACCTTGCTACTAGAGCAAAGGTCTCCTTGTAATCTATTTTGTCCACCTGAGAGAACCCTCTGGCTAGAAATTTGGCCTTATGTTTCTCCACACTCCCATTTGTTGCTTGCTTTACCTTGTAAATCCATCTAGAACTCACCACTGACTTGTTTGTTGGTCTTGGGACCACTTCCCAAACACTGTTTCTCATAATGGAGTCATACTCCTTGTTGTCTCTTTTTCTATCACCTATAGCACAAGTACTTCAGGAGACATAGAAAGCTTCCTAGAGACAGCCTTTGGATTAATTTTAGAACAATTCCTAGGACATCTTAGGTAGAGGAGTGCATGGAAGAATATCAGTGAGGGGTTTCGAAAGCACTCCAATTGTCACGTAGTTAAAAAGATAATAAATGGGGCTTGGTTCAATAGGCCTTCATTAAGGTAAACTCAAGCCAATACAGGATCTGAATGTTCAGGGGGTAAATCGGGACAACCTCAAAGAGGAATTACTGGTTCTGGTGGCCAACACACAACAACGGGCAACTTAATATTAGCGTTGCAGTAAAGTGAAGAGGAGGAAAGGGATGAGGGGATTCATTGCATAGGTTTGATTACAATACAGAATCCTAAGCAACAATTATTCTAGCATAAATATGGAAGAGGGAGGAGATGAAAGAGTGGAAAGAGAGGAGTGTGAATGAAGTTTTCATGCCATATACCTCATGGGTACCTTTATCACCAAATAGCATGAGTAAATTTGTGCTCATATAGGTTCGTGTAAACGGGTATTGTAGGTTATATACTAACATAAGTAAATCTGTCTTATAGATAGGTACTGGTCTCTATTTAGAATCCCAAATAAATCCATGAATCAGAGAGAAACTGACAACTTCATCACACTATTTTAGACAAAGAAAAACATATATGAAATGAGATTTACAGAGGGGAAAACATATTGCACATTACCATGATTGGAATCACCAAATAGTTTCATTAATCTTCGAAATGAGTCCCATTCACCAGTCTATTTACATTTAGAAATCTATAACTCAAGTCCCTCATGAACAAGCTTCATAGAACCAAAGTGGAACCACAAAATTGGGACCACTGCGGGTGTAGAATTCTAGAACCTTTATTAAGTGTTTCTTCCTCCCTTTTATAAGGAGAGGGAGATCTTGAAAATTAATTACAAAAATATCTCAGCCTAAGCATACAGTTGTGTTATGAAACCAACTATGTTATATAGGAGTTTAAGGGGTCATAATATAATCAGAGCTGACATAACAATAATAATATAAGGGCACAATAATAAAAATAGTGGGCTTCTATGGGGCACAATAATAACAATATGGGGACTACATGGTCACAACAATATAATAAGGGGGTTGTACTAATAACAATAAGGGGTTACACTAATAGTATAGGGACCTAACATGCCCCTCTCCTTCAAAAAGTATTGTCCTCAACGCTTGAGTAGTTCTTGATGCTTCTGTATAAAATTATTGTCCTCCTATGTGGAATCTTCAGTGGGTAAGTTCTTCCACTTGATGAGATACTCTTAAATTGGTTGATTTCGTAGCTGTCGGGTTCTTGTTTCTATGACTACTTCAGGTTCCAATATGATTTTTCCTTCCTCGTCAAGTTCTGGCAATATTGTTTGAATTGGGATCTTCTGTTTGAAGTGTCACGTGTCATTGTTTCAACCTTAGGTTCTGAAAATGATACCCAACAAACTACAATCTATCTGATTTCTGTCACTTTTTACGAAATTTAAATCAGATACTCAGAGAGAGAGTTATGTCGATTTTTCCAAGGTCACCTGTTTGGGATGTAATTCAGGGGCTTGCAGAAAACCTAAATGTCTTGGACCATATATATGAAAATATAGCGAAGCAAAATCTGAAATTCAGGACCAAGCTTCACCAAGATTTTGACTCAAATGGGTTTTAATTTCTAAGTCTGAACCTTCGTAGAAAAGAATTTATGGCGAAAATTCCACGATGACCTGTTTGAGATGAAATTCTAGATCTTGCAAAAACCCTAACTTCCTCAGATCATATCTCCAAAAATATAGCTAGACAAGATCTGAAATTCGGACCCAAAATTTATACTGATTTCTTCTCAAATGGGTTTTTTTAGCTTCTAAAACTTCATAGCGAAACAGTTATAGCGAAAATTCCATGACGACCTGTTTGGAGCAGCAAAACCCTAGAATCCAAAGCTCTTATACCAAATGTTATGAAACCAGCTCACAAAAAGATAAAAAATATAGATCAACGCCTTATAAATCAGCCTCTTTGAGGGGGAAACCTCCTTTATATTACACAAATGAACAATTCTTGGATGATACAAATGACAAGGCCTCCTTTCTATATATAGGAGTCTAAGGGGTCATAATATAATCAGAGCCGACATAATAATAATAATGTAGGGGCACAATAATAACAATAGTGGGCTTCTATGGGGCACAATAATAACAATATGGGGACTACATGGGCACAAAAATATAATAAGGGGGTTGTACTAATAACAATAAGGGGTTACACTAGTAGTATAGGGACCTAACAAGTTGTCTGTTAGACTAGCTGTCTCGACGTGCAAGGCTCTATTGCCCCAAAATGATTTCATTCGGATTTGATTATGTTCTTGAAAATATAGAAATTACAAAAAAATAGAAACAAAGGAAATTGAATGATTATGGAGGAAAAAATCATTATGCGATTCCTATGAAGGCCCCCGATCAGGCCACGTCTCTGCCACAATGTGTCCCTCTAGCTGCTCAACTGGTTCCTGTCACTTTCGCCTTAACTGTCTGGTTTCACCACTCTCTGGAGTTGGTAGCAATCGACTATGTTTTCTTGTCACAAAGTAGAAGCAAAGTTTGTCCTGGAAATCCTTTGTTGTGTATCTAAGTGGAGCTCCATGTTGAGCCATTAAGTCTTCCTAAGTCCCATACCTCCATTTACTCTCTAAAGGCATGCAGCAAAGTAGTGAAATTAATTTTTGCGGCCCACGTAGTCCTTGGTTTCTTGTTGCAGGGGCTTCTACAAGATTAGCCCATATCGATTTGCAAATGCTCCATGCCTCTATTCAATGTCTTAGCTACCGACCCATCCGCCTTTAAATCTCTATACCACGCTATCGGAACATTACTACATCAGGACTTCTATTCAAGAGGACGTTACAAACAACGAGCTCTGATGCTCCTTAGCCCCCTTTGGTTTAGCCCCTTTTAGTATTTTTTCATCATAAGACCAACGGTTGTGACCTGGGGCTCAAGCTCGACGCCCTAGGGCCTTTAGACTCCTGTCAGGGGCCATTTTCCTTTTATAAAGTGATTTGTTCCCCTTTCCTTAAGTTCCTCTAGCGACCGCGCGCTTAGCCAAATATCGGAGCTCCTCTCAGAGGTTTTCAGTCGGGGTTCTTGTATTGGAGCTACAACATGTTTGCGATCTCTAATTGCTATAGCCCTTTTTGTTCTCGGCCTTTGGTTTTTTTTGCCTTTGTGATCGCGGACCAACCCCCCACATTGGAGCGCCTTTATCACACTTTCCCATGTGTGCACTGTGTTACAAAGTGCCAATAAGCATCAACCTTCAATTTGTGATTGTCGATGTGATGTCATCACTGCCACGTGACACTTCCTTAGTGGTGACACGTGTCACCCGGGTATGCCCTCTTTGGACCCTTGAAAATGTCATATTTTCATGCCACGTGTCCTTCGTACTGCCATGTCATGATGACATCAGATGCCATGTGGATTTATCGGGACCAATAGTATTTTGCCACATCGCCCTCTAGAGGAGAGAGAAAAGGCCCATTCACCCTTGGTTTTTTGCTAATTTTCTTTGTAAATTACTTTCGGCCTTTCCCAATGATTTGTAATATTGGCATATTCTCCCCACAATTTCTTAAGAGTGTTTAGTTGAATATCATTGATTGCTGATTTGCGACATATTTGTGTTGTTGCGATCGTTGATCGCCGATTTACCTCACTGATATGCCTGATCGCTAATCAGCAAAGTGCTTCTACTATTTGCACTATACTTTGAAACCCTAACGATGATGACTTTAAGGAGATTTATGCAAAACTAACCCATGGTTCATAGGTGGACAACTATCACTTTCAAGGGAAACTGTTGTATCACCTTGGCAAATTGTGTATTCCCACAGGGGAACGAGTACATGTAATTCAAGAGGCCCACACCTCTCTTGTGTCTGGTCACTTTGGTGTCGAAAAGACTTTATGCCATGTACAAATATTTTGTTTTTGGCCTCATATGAAGAACATTGTGACTCGCTATGTAAAGGGTTGTGTGATGTGTTATGTTTCAAAGCCCTCTAATAGAAAACTCAAGCTCTACACACCACTCCCTATTCTGAGTCATCCATGGGAAAGTGTGTCGATGGACTTTGTAGGAGGTTTGCCTTTGTCCAGAAAGAGTCACGACTATTTGTATGTTGTCGTTGACCGTTTTAGTAAGATGTGTATTTAATGCCTTGTAAAAAGAAGATCACTGCAAAGCAGATTGCTTATCTTTTCTTTCAACATGTTTGGGTCCATTTTGGGTTGCCCACATCGATTGTGTCAGATCAGGACTCTCACTTTCTCAGAGAGTTTTGGACCAGCTTGTGGAAGATGATGGACACCAAGTTGAAAAGAAGCACGGCATTTCATCCACAGACTGACAAACAGACAAAGGTTGTTAACTGCACCGTGGTACACTTGTTACGAGGCTATTGTGGGAAACATCCTAAATTGTAGCATCTCCCATATGCAACCAAGCAATGCACTCGTCTACACAGCGTTCACCATTTGAGACATGTTTTGGTTACCTGCCAAAGGACCCTTTTGATATGGTCTTTGGAAGGGAAGATGACTCCAATGGACGTAATGATAGGGACAAAGCTCAGCAGTTCATTCAGCAAATTTAGTTGATTCACCAAGCAGTACAAGAGCAGTTGGAGAAAAGTCAAGCCCGTTACAAGGCTCGGCATGACAAACACCAAGTCGAACATCAATTTCAAGTGGGTGACAAAGTGTGGTTCCATATCAGCAAGGACAGGATGAAGGGAGAAGGGAAAAAGTTACGACCAATTCAGTATGGTCCATTCACCATTTTGGAGGAGATTGGAAACAATGCCTTTCGTCTCAATTTGCCAATATGTATGAAGATGTACTCCGTGGTGAATGTGGAGAACTTAAAGTTGTATGAACCACCAGTGACTATGGACACCGAGGAGGTGGGCACAGTTCCTACAGTTGATGATTTTGCACCAAAGTATCTTGATGCGTTACCTTAAGACATCATCCTTGACAAAAGAACCAGGACTTCACGGTGAGGAGATGTGGAATACCTTCAAGTTGGTTTCAAGAGGATGCACCCCAACAAGGAAAAATGGCTGGAGAAGGAAAGAGTGAGTGAACAATCCCCTCACTTGCCAATTGACTGATAAAGCTTTTGGTGGTCCAAAAGCTCCTCAATGGGGAGGATTGATCCAGGTGGATCTTCAGACACAGTGGCATGGGAAAAGTTCAAAATTCAAAATGGCAGAAAGGCAACTATCTTGACATCAGATCAAAGTGCTCGTCGCACTAATCCCAACAATGTGAATAATCTGAGTCCGAACGAAGGAGATAGAAGCAGTCAAACTTCTGGGTTGACTTGCGGAAACAGAGGAAAATGAAAGCCCAAGGATGCTCCTGGAAACAGTCCCATTGCATAGATCTTTTCATTTTGAATCTATTGCAACTTGAATGGGCTAAAATGGACTTCGAATGATGAAGTTATCACCAAAAGAGTATGCCTTTGTTCCTTTGAAAAATGAGGCATTTCTTCAAAAAATAGGCTTAAAACCTTAAAAGGGAAAATCGCAATCGAAGGAGGAAAAAGGGCGGACTTAAGGCAAGGGCAGAGGAACCCCAAATCAGCGATCTCTGACTAATCACAATCGGGGGCAAGTAATCGGCGATATCGGAACTTTAGAACTGGCGATATGCGATGGAGCAATCAGATCAACGGATCGGGTCAGCACAGCCCATGGTATAAGGGCAAGACCCCTAGGCCGTAGTGAATGCGATATGCCAATGTGATAGGGCTGATAGCAATACGCCGATATCGGCGATCAGTGATCGGCATACCGGCGATCGGAAGTTCCCCGCAACATGGGCCATTAATAGCGCGATATGCTGACAATGATAAAGGGTCGGACCCGATGGGTTTATGGACCCGATTTGATAAAATTTGAAGTCTAGGGTTTCCGGTTTTTTAGTGTTTCCGCGTGTATTTGTGTATAAACGAAAAAGGGCTATTTTAAAGGGTTTGTTGCATAGAAAGGTCAGACGGTTGGCCCGCCGATCGATTCGATAGAACGGCTTCTATTATAAACGAACAGACACCCAATTTTTAAGTGACATTGTGTTATAAAACCCGATGAGCATGGAAAAGTGCGCGGAGAGGATTTTTGGCATGTAGTTCAAGGCAAAGCTTGCAGGAGAGGCGAAAGTCATTTTGTCCAGATTTTGACAAATTTTATATGGTTTCTGCCCTTCTCGACGCCACGAATGCAGTGGTGCTATCTGTTTCTCCATCTGAGTTCTGCATTTCTTAGTCATTTTCCATAATGGAGGTATAAGACTCCTTTTATGTAATTGATGATTGTATTCTCCTTTTTCATGCCATTTAATGAATGAAAGCATCTCCATTGATCGAGCAGGGCCTGGAGACGTAGTCCAAGTTGGATGAACTCTGTTATCAAGTCTTGTTGTCTTCTTATCATGCTTTATGTGTTTCTTCTTATTCTCTCATGTGCACATTAGATTTCTATGGTTAAGCTGCAATTTTTCCATGTGATTCTTTAATACATGTATAAGCAAATGATTCCTGGATCAATCCTCGTCTAAAGAATACATGAAAAAAATCATTTGTACATCTTCAAGAAAAATACCATGTTGTTCCATGCATTCATGAAAATTTTTGAGGTGTTGGTCAGGCCTTCTATCTATGTCTACACTGAATCTAGGCAAATAGGTATTCCATTCATGAACTGAAGGGACATGATTGGGATAACCAACAATAGAAGAAAAAATCAATGGGGAAAATTCATTGGCCAGGAATTCATGAATGGCCATTTTGAGAACCTTCCTAGGTGAGTGATTTCAAGTTCAAAGGTAGGGAAATTTTTCGGTTGCTTTAGCATCAGATTGAGTATGAGGTTGCTTGAAAGCTAAGATTATCAAATAGAGATATGGACAATGGAATCACCAGGATGTTTACCATAAAATTGAAATAGTGGAGTCGCAAAGGTGAGAGATCTTCAACTCACACTTCCCTTTCTCACCTAACAGAGGGAATGTAAAAATTTGTTGTACCCAAGGAAAAATATTCTAATCAGTTCCCCGACAACAACGCCAGAAAGATGTTGTCACTTTTTCTAGCACCTGTAGCACAAGTGCTTCAGGAGACATAGAAAGCTTCTTGGATACAGCCTCTGGGCTGATTGTAGACCAATGCCTAGGACACCTTAAATAGAGGAGTGCATGGAAGAATATCAGAGAGGGGTTTCGACAGCACTCTAATCGTCATGTAGTTAAAAATATAATAAAGTGGGCTTGGTTCAATAGGCCTTCATTAAGGTAAACTCAAGCCAATACATGGATCTGAATGTTCATGGGGTAAATCGGGCCAACCTCAAAGAGAAATGGTTGGTTCTTGTGGTTGGCACACAACAACAGGCAGCTTAATATTGACGTTGTAGTAAAGTGAAGAGGAAGAAAGGTAGGAGGGATTCAGTGCGTAGGGATGATTGCAATACATAATCCTAAGCAACGATTGTACCGGAAAAATATGGAAGAGGGAGAAAATGAAAGAGAGGAAAGAGTGGAGCGTGAATTAAGGTTTCATGCCATATACCTCATGGGTACCTTTATCACCAAACAACATGAATAAATATTTTCTCATACAGGTACTGCAAGTTAATCGAATAACACAAGTAAATATTTGTTGTACACGGGTATTGTAGGTTATAGACTAACATAAGTAAATTTGTCTTATAGATAGGTATTGGTCTCTATTTAGAATCCTAGATAAATCCATGAATCAAAGAGAAACCGACAGCTTCATCACACTATTTCAGAGAAAGAAAAACATATATGAAATGAGATTTACAAAGGGGAAAACATATTGTGCATTACCATGATTGGAATCACCAAAGAGTTTCATTAATATTCGAAATGAGTCCCATTCACCAGTCCATTTACATTCAAGAATCTATAGCTCATGTCCCTCATGAACAAGTGTTAAAATTGGAAACTAGGGCCAAACTCCATGTGGGTCATCGTATTCATGGCTAATAATATTTTTATTAGATTCCTCTTGTCGAGATGTGTAGGATTGATCTAAAGATCATCCGATTCTGATAAGTATTTATGGAGATATGAATTTATTTGATTATGGAATAATTATCAAGCCGACCAGCAACTCATGTAGGCTCAGAAGCCCAATAGTCGCATCTATTCAATCATCAACATTTATGTATAAATACAGGAGGTATTTTCATCATTTGGACACACTCTCTCATCACATCTCTCTCTCTCTCTCTCTCCTGTGTAGAAAAGAGGCTCTTCTCCTACTACGTAGAAAGAGACTCTTCTCTCACATGTGTGGAAGGAAGGACGCAGATTTAGGGCTGCAACTACAGATCAGAAGTTTGATAAGCATTGACCATCTTTCTCCCTCTCTGAACTTAGCTATAGGTGGATCTGACTCTCCTCAGAAGGCCGCATTTTTTGGTGAAGGAATCAAGCCGATCCGACGGTCGATTTGCAAGATATTGACTTCCCTAGTTTAGGGTTGATGCCGGTGATGCCAGTGATGCTAATGATGATGATGTCAATGATGCCGATGATGCTGATGTTGATGATGCCGGTGATGTCGGTGATGCCGATGATACTGATGCCGGTGATGCCAGTGATGATGATGCCGGTGATGCCGATGATGCCGCTGATGCTGATGATGCTAATGCTGGTGATGTCGATGATGTCGGTGATGCCGATGATACTAATGCCGGTGATGCTGATGCCACTGATCTAGGGTTTGTTGCTATTGATGTAAATCAGATTTATGTACTATTTCTCTCTATTGAATTATTAAAGATAAAGGAAGATTTCATCAAAGGGTTTCCCCACATTGGGGTTTTTCCCTGGCTAGCCGCCACATCTTATGTCTCTTGTCTTGGCTTTTTTTCTGTCGATCGTTTAATGTTATATCTTCACTTTACTTTATGTACATTTGATTTCTAATCTGTGGATCCTAAAATAAAGATAAATAAACTGCTCTAAGCATAGAACATACCATAACCTAACAATAAGCTTCATAAACCAAAGTGGAACCACAAAATTGAGACCATTGCGGGTGCATAATTTCAGAACCTTTATTGAGTGTTTCTTCCTCCCTTTTATAAGGAGAGGGAGATCTTGGAAATTAATTACAAAAATATCTCAGCCTGAGTATCCAGCTATCTACTAGACTAGCTGTCTCGGCGTGCAAGGCTCTGTCGCCCCAAAATGATTTCATTCGGATTTGATTCTGTTCTTGGAAATATAGAAATTATAGAACAATAGAAATCACAGAAAAATAGAAACAAAGGAAACTGAATGATGATGGAGGAAAATATCGTTATGTTGTTCCTGTGAAGTCCCCTGATCAGGCCACATCTCTGCCACAATATGTCCCTCTAGCTGATCAGCTGGTTCCTGTTGCTTTTGCCTTAACTGTCTGGCTTCACCACTCTCTGGAGTTGGTAGCGATCGACTGTGTTTGTTGTCATAGAGCAGAAGCAGAGTTTGTCCTGATAGTCCTTCGTTGTGTATCTAAGTGGAGCTCCATGCTGATCCATTAAGTCTTCCTGAGTCCTCTCCAAAGATGTGTGGCAAAGCAGTCGAATTCGTTTATGTGGCCCATGTAGTCCTTGTTTTCTTATTACAGGGGCTTCTACAGGATTATCCCATATCAATTTTCAACTGCTCCATGCCTATATTCAATGTCTCAGCTATCGACCCATATGCCTTTAAATATCTGTACCACGCTATCGGAACATTACTGCACCAGGACTTTTATTCAAGAGGACGTTACAAATAGCGAGTTTTGATGCTCCTTGGCCCCCTTTGGTTTAGCCACTTTTAGTATTTCTTCATCATAAGACCTAGGATTGTGACCTAGGGCTCAGCGTCAAGGCGCTAGGGCCTTTAGACTCCTTCTGGGGGTCATTTTCCTTTTATAAAGTGCTTTTTCCCCTTTCTTTTAAGTTCCTCTAGTGACCGCCTGCTTAGCCAAATATCGGAGCTCCTCTACATTGGAAGTTTCCAGTTAGGGTTCTTATATTAGAGCAGCAACATGTTTGCGATTTCCAATTGTGATAGCCCTTTAGTGCTCAACCTCCAGCTCGGACTTTGGTTTTTTATGCCTTTGTGACTCAGACTAGCTTCCCACATTGGAGCCCCTTTATCGCACTTTCCCATGTGTGCATTGCGTTACAAAGTGTGGATAAGCCTCAACCTTCAATTTGCGATTGTCGATGTGACGTCATCACTGCCAAGTGATACTTCCTAAGTGGTGACACATGTCCCCTGGATATGCCCTCTTTGCACCCATGAAAATTCCATATCTGCATGTCAGGTGTCCTCCATACTGCCACGTCATGTTGACGTCAAATGCCACGTGAATTTATCGGGACAATATTCCACCATGTGGCTCTCTAGAGGAGAGAGAAAAGGCCCATCCGTCCTTGGTTTTTCACTAATTTCCTTTGTAAATCTCTTTCGGCCTTTCCCGGTGATTTTTAATATCGGCATATTCTCCCCATGATTTCTTAAGAGTGGTCGGTTGAATATCATCGATTGCTTATTTGCGACATATTTGTGTTGTTGTGATCATCGATTGCCACTTCACCCCACTGATATGCATGATCGCTAATTGCTAATCAAAGAAATTCTTATATTATTTGCATTGTACTTTGAAACCCCCAATCGCTGATTTGCGATATCGATGATCGCCGATCGTTGATTTCACCCCAAACCTCTTATTGCATCATCGTTGCCTTGGACCACTGATCTCCAATATCGGCGATCATTGATCAGTGGTATACTCTATCCTGCCATGCTGCCTGATCCTCTGGTTTGTGATTTGCGAGATGCTCCCAGACCTTCGATATTCTCTTCTCCTTCATTTAAAAGGAAACAAAACTCCTAAACTTCAACAAGCCATATCTTCTGTTCCAGAAATCCATTTTTGGGCCTCCACATATCGTTGGAAAGCTTATTTCGAGCACTATCCAATGGAGAGGTTCTAATTTAGCTTTGAGAGCTTCTTTAGCTTGGAATATGGCTTCATACTTCACTTCTATTTTGCACTTTGGGCAAATGAAAACCCATTTTGCAGTGAGTGACAACACTCCTCAACCATGGCATCAACCCGTACTAGTTGTTGCACTGCTTCCTCGAATGAGGATGTCTCAACCTCTACACTCTCGCTCATTAGAGTCATGTAGCCAATGCACCAATCTGGTGACCTCCTTTTCATGTGTTGTGATGTAGGTGCTCCCACATTCTCTCTAACATCATGCATCAATCTGTCAGTCTATATGGTGCGCTTCCTTCCATCTCTGGAAGTATCTACATGAGTGGGTGCTTCCACTCTCTTTTACTCTGCATGTGGTTACTCCACATCATCCTGAGGTTCCTCCTTTGGAGCTAAAATCTCCTCATATGCATGTAACTAAATCTCCCTCTCAAAGGACGATCTCATGGTATTCTCTTCACCAAACTTCACATCTCTACGAACCACTGTCATCCTATTGGATGGCAAATACACCCGATAGTTGTGAGGTGTATCAGTGTAACCCACAAATATGCCCAACTCAGTTGTTGGCTCTAGCTTTTTTCGTGCATCCTTGGTAACATGACAGTAGACTATTGAACCAAATATCCTGAATTGTGCCACATCTGGTTTTTTACCTGAAAAATATTCTTCTGGTGTACTCATCCCAAGAATTCGATGAGGTCTTCTATTCTGCAAATAAACAGTTGTGTTGAACACTTCAGCCCACAAGCACAAAGGTAGACCTTGATCATGTAGCATCACCTGTGTTGCTCCCACAATAATTTTCTTCTTCCTTTCATCCACCTCATTTTGTTGTTAGTTATGAGGTGTTACTAACTCTCGTTGAATGCCTTCTGATGCATAAAAGTTCTTTAATTCATTCGACACATATTCTCCACCGTTATCGCTTATGAGAGATTTAAATTTCCTACCATTATCTTGTTTATTTTTGAAGATTGGGAGGCACTCCAAGTCCTGGTGATCAAGGGTTGGAAGTCAAAGCGCCACAAAGGGACTTGTGGGTTTGAGATCCAAGCTTGGGGGTTTTGCACCCATCGTGATTTGGACCAAAACTGAGATGAAAACACGACATGTGATAGATGAGGATGATAGTGCTCAGTGATACAATTCCAACGCATCAAGATTTGTCTTTATCTGAGTTGTCGTTAGAGAGAAATGAATTTTTGAAGTTGACTATGTAATTTTTGGTTGCCAAGTTAGGTTGACTTGGTGTAAAAAGTTCCAAAAGATGGGTCTCTTCATGTGAATTTGATGGAGCCTTAAGGGATATAAATAAAGGATGTTTTGATGTCATTTGAGTATCCATTGTGTGGGAAATTCACCTCAAGGAAGCTCTGAAATTCGGGTACCCTAGCCACAGCAAGGAGAAGACATAGGACAGCATGAGGACTAGTCTGCAATAGGAGGCTGAGGATAGTGTGAGAGGACTGTTTTGGAGGCCGAAGTACTGGGCTAGTTTGTGGATTGTCTGAGGGGTTGAGTAAGGGCTAAAGGGAGATCCTCAAGGGTCGGATTGTTGTGCTAGTGGACTGTGCAGGAGAGGCTTGGAATAGAAAAATGTATCTACCCTAGACAGTGTGGAGAGACCTGCATTCTAGGCCAAGTTGTTGTAGGTAAGTGTGGATTAGGTGGAGAATTGTTTTATGGTTAAAACAAGTCCGAACTGATGTTGTTTCAAGAACGAATTGATGAGCAGTCAAGGCCGAGGTAAGGAGGAGCATGACAGTGTTGGTTTAGGGGATGTGTGAGGTGCTTCTTAGGTGGAACAACCTTGGGAGAGGAAACTTTGCTTGTTGTGGGTAGGCCGCAGGCCCTACCTTCCTATTTAAGGTCAGCGTAGGGTATATGAAGGGTTGTTCATGCCTAGAACAACAACAAATAAAGGGAAGACCTCTCCAAAGGTGGGTCACATTCCATAAGAGGAGTTATTGTGATTGATTAAGGGTTGTTACGGTAGACTACGATGCCCTAACCAGTTATAGTATGAACAACAGCGAAAGCAGACCTAGAGAAATGGTTGGAGGTGTGTTGGGTTTGCGATTTGTGGACTAGTATTTGGATCATGTGCTTGTCATCTTTGTGAGGTGTTAAGATGACAAGGTGCCCTAGACTTGTTGTCATAAAGGACCTTGTATAACAGAACGAGGGCACACTTCGCAATCCATGATTGGACCATTGGTTGGATCCAATGATGGGCAGCATGAAGAAACCTTAGGAGTTGTTTATAGGCCCACATGGACTGTTGAGAAGCTTACCAAGCAGCCAAGGTGACAGCAAGCACATCAAATTGGAAGGTAAGAGGACATCAGCAAGGAGTGTTGCAGATGTTCACTTGAGGATTGATGAATTGATGGTGTCCTAGGCAAGGACACATTGAGATGCCTAGATTTGCGCAATATCTCCTCTATTGCACGGCAAAGGCCGAAATGGTGAAGTCTGTGGGCAGATGTGTGTAAGGGTCTCCTAGGTGTGGAGATGCCCTAACTAGGTGCAGATGCTACACAGTGGAATTGGTATCTCGTGGACTGTTGGAGGGCAGTGTGAGAGAAGACCAAGTGTGGATGTGATTGGGCATTTATGTTCTACTGGAGGACAACAAGATAGTGTCCAAGTTAGAGCCCGTGAGAAACACCTTGATGGACAAAGGTAGTTGCGAGAGAGGCAATTGTTGAGCTCAATGGTATGATCAACTAGGAGCAGTTTGTGGTGCCCGAGACTTGTGTGTGGAGAAGGACTTCTACAACAAACGATGGGTAGTCCTCCTAGCTCGTGTTCATTGTGGGAGATGGACATCTTGCAGTGATAGGTGGCAGTCCTTTATGCCCTATGTTGGTCTTCATCGGTGCAGCACACGAAGACATGGCGGATCGAAGTCCCTGAGTAGTTGAGGAGCAACAGTGGGCAGTTGAGAGTTGTTCAAAAGTGGAGCTGTGAAAAACTCAACAGGAGTCTCGATGTGTTTTTGCCTTGATGGACAAAGACACAACTAGAGAGCAGATTGGACAACCGAGATTCAGTGATGGACTTGTAGCATTGATAGAGCTAGAAGTTGCAAATTGGGAGTTGAAGGACCAGGCAGGTACAGGGTACGACCAAGAGGAGTCGTTAGATGCTACATCCAGATGGTCAAAGTATCTTGTCTTGTACCAGTGGATGTATGAGGGCCATTATCCTTGGTACGGGAGCCCTAACTGTTGTATTATATGTTGTTAATATAACGAAGTTAGGCTAAAAATTTAAAAATTTGTCTATGTTTTGTGCATGTGTGATTTACTGCTTTACATTTCCGTTGTGCTAAGTATTTTATGTTGATATTATTGGTTTTGTAGTGTCAATGATTTTCAAACTCTAACCTAGACCCAAGGTCATGGAAATTCAACATATCTTTCTCAACAAGTGCTTTAAATTCAAAAAATTTAGCGAATGTATGATCTTTCTTCTGCTTGAAGAAAATCCAACACTTACGAGAAAAATCATCAACAAATATTACATAATACCTCTGCTTGGTCGTGGATGTCGTTGAGAATGGTCCACACACATCTGAGTGAACTCGATCAAGGATCACTTGAGCTCGATTGTCTTTATCATGAAAGGAATATTTGGTGTACTTCCCCAATGTACACCCTTTTCATGTGTCTCTCTACTCTAGTGTACCCTGGGGAAGTCCAGTAGAAATTTGTTGCGTGATATTCAAAGCTCTGTGGTGCAAGTGACCCAATATTTTATGCCATAACTCACTGATGTCTCAGCTCTGCACCTTCTTTGCTTTAGTGCTCAAAGAAGAACAGTCTTCTACATCCAATTTGTAGAGGTTCTTCACCCTAAACCCGAACCACTTCACTTGTCCTGAGGCTATGATGAAGGAAATCCTTTCCCTTGGTGAATATCACATCATAACCATGACCCTCCAACATGAAAACTAAAACCAAATTCTTCTTCAAACTCAAAACATACATGACATCTTTTAATGTGAGAGAAGAACTAGACTCCCTCTAAAAGGTAACAGTAACAATGTCAGTTGCACTATACCTCCCATCATCTCCCATATCGATGTGCATCTGGAGGTCCTTCTCCTCCATGTCACTGAAGAACTATTTGTTGTTGGTCATATGGAATGAGGATCCACTATCCAGGTACCACACACTACCCATCACTGATGTCACCATCCTGAGAGCTTTGTAATCCTGAGAGCTTAGGTCTTTTGGGTTCAATGTCTCCGTGGTTTAGTGTGGTTTGTCTACTGGGAGCTAGGGATTTTGTTGGGGATTTGAATGTGTCTTGGCACATGGAATTGGGTCAATCTCTTCTCTTGAAAGAGGGTAGTTGGAATTTTATGCAAAGGGTGGTTTGGGTGTTTTTAATTGTGAAGTTGGCCAATTGTAGTGGGTTGGGTTTAGTTAGATATATACAAGCTCTAGGATGCAAAAGTATCTTAGTTCTAGGGTGGAGTCGTATGGGCTCAATGGTAAAGGGGGTTGAGTCTCTAACCTAGGAAGTGTTTTCCAATTCCATGCCTGGTGGGTCTTTGTCTAGAGTCAAGTCTTTTGCCTCGTGTTCTATGAAGAAATTAGTTAATGGTATCTTGGTTTTTTCTAAGGAAGGGTCGAGTCGATCTTTGTGTCCTTTTACAGGAAGATGAAATTCCTTCAAAGAAATTAAAGAACCCTCCTGTGACTCTATGATGCCACCTTGGCAGAGGGGGAGGAGGAGAATGGGAGGAGGTATCAGATCCCAGCTCGGTTAGCGTGGTGCAAATATTTTTTTCCCATGAATCAATGGCAACTTATTTTAATGCCATTCCACGAGAAACTCATCAAGACATTCGTGAGCTTGAGATTAAAGAAAGTAAAGAGAGACAATCTATCTCATATTCAAAGTTATTAGAAGATATATCAGGATGGGTGCCAGACCCTCGGCACACTAGGGGAAGTTGTAAGAAGTATTTGAATTCTTGATTGGAAAATGAACAGGTTTATGGGGTTGAATCTAAGATACAATAAGGTGGAAAAGTATAATATTTTCACCTCTATAGAGGATGTGAAGGGAATATTCAGGAACCTAGGGTTTTGCTTGGAAAAAATTGAGGCTCGTTTGATGCATGTGGAGAGCCACATAGCATGTGACTTAAATGGGGGAGAGCAGATGGACCCCCTAGTTCTAGTACTCAGATTTCGACCAACACTTCCTCCTCAGAAAATTAATAGTGTGTACCGGAGGTGGTGGGTGAATCATAGGTCTCTCCTAATGTTTCTAATTTTGAAAGGCCCTTTGGTGGTATCCTTATCTACGGATGACAGTGACTTAGTTGTTTTATGGTCGTGTGCTCCTATGGATTGATTTTGGTTTCAATTTTCAGCCTTTAAAGTTCTATTTGTGTCTGGGGCTTTAAATGTATGGTACGATGCATTTGTTGTGAATTTTTTGGAAGAAGGGTTGATGTTTGCTCTAGCATTGGTGGTTGCTCCTCTTGTTATTCATTAGTGTTTTCTCCCTATTGCATGATGGTTCTCCTGTCATGGCATGTGAGTTGACTCTCTTTGTGTTCTTATGTGATGGTGATGGCGAGCCTAAGGTTTAGGTGCTCGTTTATATATTCAGCTATTTTTTCAAACTCCTTTTGTATATAATGGCTCCCTTGCCTGTTAAGACAATGGTGTATATGCCTTTTAGTCTAGTCAGTATATGTAGCCTCCATAAGGAATTAGAGGTAAAGCTATGTTTTCCTCCCTCTGGACATATGTTGTCTATGATGTAACTCTCTTTTTTGAATTAATATGAAGTATTTTAATTTATAAAAAAATCAATAAGGTCACACTTTGATGGGGTGTTGGAAAGTGTGCTAAAGAGGGAGGAGATCAAACTTCCCACCTTGCAATCACCCTAACCATTAAAGAGGGGGATTTCATGGCCAGCTAGTCCCATGCAATCACACATGCCAATGAGTAATAAAAACGCAAAGCATTAATCCATAAACTATTGAGATCACCTCATCTTCTTGGAGTTGTTGGGGACAAGTTGCAATTATTTGGTGCCATCATTGTGTTATCAAGTTGCTTGTGGGGTTTTTCCTTTACATCACCCACACTTGTAGTTCAAAAGTTGAGGAAGGCCCAGGCTCTTTTGGTCTATCCTTTCATCTCTCATTGTATATCGTTGGTTGGTCTCTTCGCAATTTTCAAGCATCTACAGGGTTACATGTAGTTAATTCATGTGATCGTCGATGGGAGGATTAGTACTAGGATTCTTTTGGGGTCTTTGTGAAATTTTATCCCCCAAGTTTGTTGGTATCACTTCTGATTTTAGTTTCTTATAGATGGTTTTGTAACTGTAGTACTGTGGTTCTTGATTTTTTGGTCCATGAATTTTTGGTGAAGTCACAACATGAGATCTTGTGGGGAGGTGGCTTGGCTCTCCTCATTACCAACGAGGACCACTTACTATTCGGTCTTACTTATATCAATCCTTTGCAACTCTCTTGGCCTCTGGAATCCTTACCAACCCTACCCCTAAAGTTCTCTAATTTGTCTACTTTACATTGGTCTTACCTTTGTCTCCAATTCCCTGACCCCCTACTATCTCCTTGGAATTTTATAGTGTGGTTCATATTTTTCCTTATCATCATGCTTCTGCAATGAATGTTTCCAATACATGGCTCAGGTGGTCGAGGCCCCTCTAGCAAGCCTCACGCCTATTTGCAAACCCAAACTATTACTTACCTCTACCATACAGCTACCCCCCCCCCCCCCCCCCCACCTGAAAATTCAGGACAAAATTTGGTTGCTCGAAGCTTGAGTAGTTCATGATAAGAATGCTCAGTCTAACTCTGAGATTTAGGCCAATGTAATTGATTGGATTCTGAACCCTGAAGACACTAGGGGCTACAGGAATCATTGCCTACACTCTATCACTTTGTATTGTTATATGAAAACTATTTTGGGCAGAATCATCCAGGAAAAGCAAGAAGATTACAATGAGACAATTTTCCATCTCAATGATATTCAATGGATTCAAAAGCATTTTTGATCCCATAGATTTAGCTTGGATGCTCGGTTGATGCATATAGAGATGCATCTTCAATGCAGGAGACAAGCAACACCAGGACTGAGCACTCAAGATCCCACTTCTGCAACTTCTTCCGAGGAAGTATGATGACCAAAGTTCATCATATTTTATGTTTATGTTTTTTGAATTGTAATTTACATATTTTTGTGCTATACAATTAAAAAAAAAAACTTCTATACTCAGTTGTTTTTTGTAACCTATATGCTGGAATGGCCAACCATTTGTCATATTCTATACATAGCTATATGGTAGCTTTGAATTGGGTAATTTTGTTAAAAATAAGAACTTTGCAACATTTTTACTATCACTAAGCCTAGACAATAAGAATGTTATTTTGTATGATTGAATTGTGAAGTAATGAAATCCAACAAATCAACAAACAAAAACAAAACAAAAAATAATTAATAAATTCAATTTTCTTTTAAAAAAATTTGCTATAGTGATTATTCTTTTGTAGTTGTGGTACCTTTTAAAACGATTATTTCCAAATTATAGTGTATTGATATAAATATTAAAAAGTTAACATTTAATAAAATCCTCTCATGATATTATAAGGAATTAATGAAAGTTTTAGTATTCTTTCATAATATTAATATTAATGTCATTTTCTAACGCTTACAACTAGTATTAAATGTAACTTCATGTAGCCATTACTATCTAGAAGGTGTGATATATATTACTCTGTTGTACAGTGAGCCTCTTCTATTTTTATTTATATGAAAGAGTTTCTTATATTTTCTACACACTAGATTTGGTAGACCGTTGAAATTTGTAGGAGTTCTTCTTGGGATATTCTTTTAAATATTTCATGTTAAATATCCACATGCACTTCATTATGTTCCTTTTCTATGATGGTGTTCTCTATTTTGAGTATTTATATATTAAATCACAAGTTGTATGCATCTTCACTAAACCTTTGGCATCACCTGGTTTTCTTTAATTGTCATCGATATTTGAGGTGAAGGAAGTTATCCTTGTGTGGTTGTATTGAGTCTTCCTTCACTTTTTCATTTCTATTTTTTTTCGCTCCTTTGGGGTGGATTTTTTACCTATGGAATTTTCTCCTTTTTCTTGGATTATGAGAATTTTTACATGGGTATCATAGTTGGCCTAGTTGTTCAGGTCTATTTCTATGTTAATTCGTTTACTCTCCACATTTCACTTAAGGGTGGAGGGGTGTTAATGTTATTTTCCAATGCATCTTTTTCCAATATAAACATATGTAAGAACCATTATATATTAAGATGTTATAACTATCCCTTTATTATATATTTGTCTATTTCTTTGTTATTTATGAGAAACTCTCCTATATATTTGTTATACAAATCTAATAAATTATTAAACTCCTTGATTTCCCTCGTCCCACAATCACTAAATTACCATCCATGAAATGTGAAGAAGTACTCAAAAGTTTCTCATACTTTTATTCCAAAAAAAAAAACAAAACAAAACAAAACCATAAAAAATAAATTATTGTCATGCTTTTTTATAAAATGTTTTTAATTTTTAGAATATCTTTTAAATTAGTTTAAATTATTTTATATGTTTTTTTGTTTTGGGAAAAGAAACAAAACAATTTTAAAATTGTTAATTCAACCTTTGTTTTGTTGAATTTAACAAATCCTCCACCTCTCAACATTTTTATAAGAATTTTTAATTTCTTATATTCTATAAGACTCTTTGTACCTAATGCTTTGAAATTTCTATATGTCTTATAATGTACCATTTATTTTACCAAATGTTTTGAAATGATAAAAGTATTGCTTTAATCTTTATTTTACTAAATGTTTTAAAATGAGAAAAATATTGCTTTAATCAAAAACAATTATAGTAATGAGGAGAAGAGAAATCTTGATTATGAATATTTTGCATGTATATATTTATTAGACTTTAAATTTATTTATAGTTTAAATTATTTTTTATAAAATATTTTATTGAAGCTTTGAAATGATTAAATTATCTTTATATTCATAAATCACGGTATTTTGCATTTATTCATTATGATATTTTTCATTTACTAAACTTTGTGCTATATAACTAGAGACAATCTTCTACACCTAGTTGTTTGTTATAACTTATATGTTGGAATGCCCAACTATTTGTCATGTTCTATAGATTGCTATGTGGTAGCTTTGAATTGAGTAATTTTGTTAGAAATAAGAACTTTGCAACATTTTTATTATTACTAGAGATAGCTATGTGGTAACTTTGAACTCGATATTTTGTTAGAAAGAAAAACTTTGCAACATTTTTACCATCACTAGGCTGGTTTGAGTTGTGATGGGCTTAGATAGCAAGAATGTTATTTTGTATTATTAAATTATGAAGTAATGAAAGCTAACATATTAACAAAGAAAAAACAAAACAACACAAAAAATGTTATAGTGATTATTCTTTTGTAGTTGTATTTTTTTTAAATAATTATTTACAAATTATAGTGTATTAATATAAATATAAAAAATTAACTTTTAATAAAATCCTCTCATGATAGCCCAATTGGTCGAGTTCTCATTGCTAAAGCACCTTGCTAATGGGAGGTCACTGGGTCAACTCTCCTCACGCCCTTTGGGTTAACCTCTTCTAATAACTCAACGAGATATGATCCCTTCAGGTATATCTATCTCAATATGGTGGTGATCCCGAGGAGGGACGTGTGGCTATTGACCGTTTAATTCTTTGGTTCCAAGTTAAGTTTGGTGGCAGGGTTTTTGGTGTGTGTCTTTATTGCGGTTTAATGTTTGTTGCCCGCCCTCTATACTGATCTCGGGCTCGCGACTAAGGGTTATCACTTTCGCCAAGGGGTTTGGGAGGTCATTTCTCCTATGCGATGGTTTTGCTCTGTGGGTGCTCTGTGTTCTCACCTGGTATTCGCGATGGATGGTAAGTATTGTGCCATGTTTGCTCCGTATGGCGGTTTAATGTGCTTTGTTGGTTCTCTGTGGTTTATTGGTGCTATGTCTCTGCTCGTTCTCCGTGGTCTGTCGTTGCTATGCCTCTGCTCATTCTCTGTAGTGACTCATTGCTCTAGTGTTTGGAGGGTTTCAGGTCCTCTTCCTCTCGCAAGTCTGTTTGTCTCTGTTATTTTCTTCGAGCTCATTTCTATTCGTTTTGTGGTGATTCGTTTGTTGATGTGGGGTCTGGTTATGGTTCGGCTCTACAAATCTCAGGTCCCTGCTTGGCTGCTGCATAGGACGACTCAGCGCCCTCAATTTCAGGTAAGCTCCTCCTTTCGATTTCAATTTCACTCCCTATTTTTAAAGGTCCTAATGCTCTGGCTCCTTGGTGAGCAGGCAGAACGTGTTCATGGCTCATTCACTGGTGGAAACCCTCTGTTGTGGGTCTCGGCTCTTGCCCTTCGTCTCAAAACGGTTCTTCTCCAGGTAAGGTCCTCGTTCTCCTTCCAGTTAGTTATTCACTGTTATCTTTTTTATTTTTGTGGCTCAATACTGACTGCTGCCCTACTCTGTGGTGGTGTGCAGGCCCTTCCAGGGAAGTGTTGCTCCACAGCTTCATCCTGGGGACTATTCGCAGGCTTAGGGAAACCTGGGTAGGGTCTTTCCGTAGCTATAGTGGTTTCTTGCTTGCTTTGTTGTGTGTCTAGTTTTGCAGCAGTTGTTCTGTCGCTTGCTCTTGTTGTGACTCGGCTATACCCTTGATGTTTTGGGTCCTTTGTATCTGTATGTGATCTTTGAGGTGTTCATGCCCTCGCTAGAAGATTTAGGCATAGCCTGTGGACTGTAATGTGTTTTGGTTTCATGGGTTTGGAACCCTTCACGATTTTGTACAGTGAATTTTTATTGAACGAAAACAAATGAAAATGCCATGTACAGGAAATGTTTTTTTTTTTTTTTTGGTTTAAATGCAGAATGTAATAGTACCTGGGGTTTGTTTTGTTGAGAAACGAAATCTACGTGCTCGTGTACCTTTGTTTGATTCTCGGTCTTGAAACGTTGCTTGTTACCATATGCTTGTCAATGCTTGTTCGAATATTTGAAAAGAAATGATTTCACTGTCTTGCTTTCATTTTGATGCTTGAGACATCTATGCACAGAGAACGTAATGAAATTTAATCTACTTTATTAAATGACAGATTTTGAATTGTTAGTTATCATAGAAGTTCAAATAATTCTGGGTTACAGCTTCTAGGTTCTCTCCCCTCTCTCGATGGCATCCCTTCCATCATCTCTAATTTTTGTTTTTCAATATATTATCAGCAGTTCCTTTACAGTTTGAGGAACTATTCCTCAGTTACTAAACAGTTTCTTCAAACAAGTTCCTAACTAATCCTATTTTGTCTAATTTAAAAACTAACAATGGTTGATTTAACCATAATTTAAAATGACATAAAATGAAACTAAATGAAACATAAAACTGAAGTGTTTTCCTCTCTATCTGTCAAAATAAAACGAAAATAAAATTTAAAAAAAAAAAACATCTCCCAGATGTTGCCTCTTCACTCGGATGCTCCTGCATCAGGCTCCCGGGGTAAATTAAACTCATGTCTCCTACCCATGAGCTCTTCAATAGAGTACCCGGCGCTTTGAATCTGGCCAGCATCTAACCAAGAACTATCTTCAATAGGATGACCCTTCCACTTGACTAGGTACTGCAAATATTCCTTCCTTCGAGTCCGTCAGGCCACTTGGTTATCTAGGATATGTTCGATTTCTAGAGGCTTTGTTGGGGGCATTTGTTTAATCCACTAATCATTCTCTTTCTGGGTGTCCCATGTTCATCTTTTCGAACTGTCTTCTTCATCTACCGCAGTGTAGGGGTACAGTTCTGCCACATTGAAAATGAGTGAAATTCCAATACCTAGGGGTAACTGCAATTCTTAAGCATTCGCAAAAAACTTCTAAATAATCCTGCAAGGCCCAATTTTTTTCCATTAAATCTTGTTGTAATCACCTTTAGGAAACCTTTCCTTGCATAGGTGTGCTAATACCAGGTCTCCTATGTTGAATTATACCTCCCGCCTTTTCAAATCTACCTTCTGCTTGTATCTTTGTCTATTGTCTTGTAATTTTAATTTCACCTGTTCATGAAGATCATTGATTGCCTTTGCGAAATCTTCCCCATCAACACTCCTGTGCTCCAAGTGTCCCAAATCCTGTAACTCATGTACTCCACATGGGTGCATGTCGTATAGGATCTGGAAAGGACTATTGCCCGTGCTTCGGTTGCGCGAATCGTTATAAGTAAATTTCGCTTGTGCAAGCACACGATCCCACTGTCGAGAATTTTCTCCAATCAAACTCCTCAACAAGTTTCCCAGACTTCGATTCACCACTTCGGTTTGACCATCGGTCTGCGGGTGATAAGTTGAGCTGAAGTTTAGTTTGGTGTCTAATTTTTTCCATAGGGTTGGCCAAAAATGTCCTGTAAACTTAACATCTCGATCCGAAACAATAGACTTTGGCAAGCCATGTAATCTAACTATCTCAGTAAAGAACAAATGTGTTACATGTGTGGCGTCACTGGTTTTCCTGCATGGAATGAAATGTGCCATTTTGGTGAAACGATCCACCACCACCATGATGGAATCAAATCCCCATTGTATCTTCAGCAGACCTAAGACAAAGTCCAAACTGACAGAGGCCCATGGTCTGTTCGGAATAGATAAGGGTGTATACAACCCTGTGTTCTGGCCGTGTCCCTTTGCAAGCTGACACACTTTGCGTCTAGTCACAAACCTATGTACATCTCTACGCATCTTTGGCCAATTGTAAAAGTGACTCAACTATTCCAAGGTCTTGTCTATGCCAAAATGTCCAGCTAAACCTCCATTATGCTTTTCCTGGATTAAGTTCTCTCTCATAGAACATTCCAGAATACACAACTGTCCTCCTTTGAACAGCAACCATTCCTGCATATTATAACCCATCCATGAACTGTTATCTCTCAACAACGGATTTTGGCAAGCTTCATAAGCTTCCTTAAAATCTGCATCTCCCTCATACAAGTCCTTAAGATGTTCAAATCCTAATACTTGTATCGTACTTTCCTGTAGGATCAAATTCCTCCTACTTAACGCATCTGCCACTTTCTTGGCTTGACCGTTGATGTGTTTCAACGCAAACGTAAAACTCTGCAAGTACTCCACCCACTTCGCATGTTTATGGTTCAACTTATGCTGCTACATAATATACTGCAATGTAGAATTATCTAAAAACAAGACAAATTCATTGGCCAACAGGTAATGTCTCCAATGCTTTAGCGCTTGAACCACTACGTAAAATTCCTTGTCATAAGACATGTACTTCTGCCTACTTTCATTTAGTTTCTCACTGAAATAGGCTAGTGGCTTGTCCTCTTGACTAAGCACTGCACCAATGGCTATCCCACTGGCATCACAACGAACTTGAAAAATTTTGTTAAAGTCTGGTAACCTCAAAATCGGTTTTTCAGTAATTTTCCTTTTGAGTAGCTGAAAACTCTTCTCTACCATTTCTATTCAATGGAAAGGTTGATTTGTCTTCTTAATGGTGTCCAACATGGGTGCACAAATCCCACTGAAATTTTTAATAAATTTCCGATAAAAACTCGCCAATCCATGGAAACTCTGTACCTCAAACAAACTTTTGGGGGATGGCCAGCTAACTATGGCTGCAACCTTTTCTGGATCCATTTTTAGTTCATTCTCGGAAATCACAAATCCAAAATAAATTAATTCTTTCTTGAAAAGAGAACCTTTCTTCAAATTTATCAGTAATTTATTCTGTTGTAATTTTTCCAATACATACCTCACATGTCGAAAATGTTCTTCCTTCGTCTTGTTGAATATAAGTATATCATACAGATATACAATCACAGATTTTCCAATAAATTCATTAGGCATATTGTTCATCAACCGCATGAATGTGCTAGGGGTGTTACTCAATCCAAATGGCATAACCAGCCATTCGTACAAGCCTTCATTAGTCTTGAAAGTTGTCTTCTACTTGTCACCTTCTTGAATTCGGATTTGCTGGTAGCCGCTTTTCAGGTCTATCTTTGAAAAGTACGCTGCTCCACTCAAACAATCCATCATATCATCCATCCGAGGTAAAGGGAACCTATACCTAATAGTAATCTTGTTAATGGCCCGGGAATCCATCCACGTTTTCCACTCACTTGCTTTCTTGGGAGCTAAAACAGTCGAAACTGCACAAGGGCTTAAACTCTCCTGAATCAGTCCTTTATCCAACAACTCCTGCACCTGCTTCCAGATTTCTTCATTATCCTTCGGACTCATCGGTAGGCAACCTTGTTTGGAAAACTGGCTCCTAGAATAAAATCAATATGGTGACTAATGCTCCGCTTCGGTGGTAATTTGTCTAGTAGATCGTCTACCACAATATCACTAAACTCTTGCAACATGTCCTGTATTTCTTTAGGTAAGTCAGTGACTTCAGTATGGATCAATATTGGTTTCGACCTTTGCACAACAGCATACTTCAGCTCATCATACTCCATCTATTGCAAAAACTCTTTTCCGCCTAACAGTAGTGCTTTTGTCCCACTGGTTTCTGCAGCATCCTCTTCCTTCATGGGCACTAGGGTATGCTTTATCCCATCTTTAACAAACTTGTAACAATTTGTTGCCCTATCATGGACGACCTTCGTATCATACTGCCATGGTCTGCCCAACAGAATATGCACACATCCATAGGCATGATATCTCAAGTCACCTTGTCTTTGTACTTGCCAATATGAAACTCTACTTCACACTGCTCATCGACCAACAGTTAGTGGCCTTTCTACAACCATGACACCATGTATGGAGTTGGGTGCTTCAACTTCTTCAAACCCAATTTTCCCACCATTTCAGTAGCTACCATATTATTAGTACTTCCACTGTCTATAATTAATTTGCAGCATTTCCCATGCGACTTGCATACAGTACAAAACAATGTTTTCCTCTGTGTTTGATCAGCTACTTCTTTAGCTAGTTTTAATAATACCTTGTTCAACACCAAGGCTTCCCCAGTCTCTGGCATATTTTCCACCTCCTATGGTGGTGCCTCTGCTTCATTGGGTTGAGCGACATATGCTTCCCTCTGCCCAGTTTTTTCATTTTCAGGACATTTAAAGGACCTGTGTCCCCACTTGTGACACTTGTAACACTGATAGGAATTTCCTCTGCCTCTTCCATTACCTCTTCCTCGCTGGTATGACCTTCCTCCTTTGGTGTTACCTTCCCTTTCACTCTGTCCCGAAGTCTTTGAACTACTGCCCTCTTCATTGTTGTTGGCAATCCTACCTCTGACAAAGGTCTATCCCCGACCTCTACTAGAACCACGTCCTCTTCTGGCATTTTGTTTCCTAGCAATCTTTTCCTCTGCCTTCAAAGCACTCTGATAAGCTTCCTCTATGGTCTTAGGGGAAAGAATACTAATTTCGTCTAGGATATCCATCCGTAGACCATTCACAAACCTCGCTATTTTCTCAGGAGTATCTTCAACATAACTAGCTCTCAGGTTAACTTTATAAAATTATTCAGTATATTCCTTCACAATCATCATTCTCTGCTTTAGGTTCTGTACTTGTCTATAAAGGTAAATTTGATAATCTTTAGGCGGAAACTTGTTCTTCATTCTAGCAACCATCCTGTCCCATTTTTTAATCAATGGTTTGTTTAATCTCCTCCTTTCTTCTTGTACATTGTCCCACCATAGAGCTGCATGTCCCTTCAATTTGGTGACAGCAAACCTGATCCTCTTGTCTTCGTTGATTTCTTCATACTCAAAATATTTATCTAGCTCACTTATCCAATCTAACAATGCCTTTGTGGACAACCTGCCATCATAATTAGAGAGCTCTGGTCTTGGCTTGCTGCTAGCCAACAAAATTGACCTCAATAGTTTAATTTTATGTCCTTCGTCATCTGACCCATCCGTTGTGGGTATGTTTTCCTCCTCACTGTAATCCCCACCTTCCGGATCTCTACGCCTTCCTGCTTCCACTGCTGCCAAATGTGTAGTTAAATTCCTAATTTCTTCTCATAGACCTTCATCTGCTATACTTTTGATGCCTCTTCCTCGACCCCTTCTTCCTACCTCCATTTTTAAGAAGAGAAAAGGACAACCTTCTCTAATACCAAAAAATTGGTGGCAATCCCGAGGAGGGACGGGTGGCTATTGACCGTTTAATTCTTCGGTTCCAAGTTAAGTTTGGTGGCATTGTTTTTGGTGTGTGTCTTTATTGCAGTTTAATGTTTGCTGCCTGTTCTTTGTACTAACCTCAGGCTTGCAACTAAGGGTTATCACTTTCACCGAGGGGTTTTGGAGGTCATTTCTCCTGTGCGATGGTTTTGCTCTGCGGGTGCTCTGTGTTCTCGCCTGGTATTCGCGATGGATGGTAAGTATTGTGCCATGTTTGCTCCGTATGGTGGTTTAATGTGCTTTGTTAGTTCTCTATGGTTTATTGGTGCTATGCCTCTGCTCGTTCTCTATGGTTTATTGGTTCTATGCATCTGCTCGTTATCTGTAGTGACTCATTGCTCTGGTGTTTGGAGGGTTTCAGGTCCTCTTCCTCTTGCAAGTCTGTTTGTCTCTGTTATTTTCTTCGAGCTCGTTTCTGTTCGTTTTGTGGTGATTCGTTTGTTGATGTGGGGTCTGGTTATGGTTCGGCTCTGCAAATCTCAGGTCCCTGCTTGGCTGCTGCACAGGACGACTCGGCGCCCTCAATTTCAGGTAAGCTCCTCCTTCTGGTTTCAATTTCACTCCCTGTTTTTAAAGGTCCTAATGCTCTGGCTCCTTGGTGAGCAGGCAGAACGTGTTCATGGCTCATTCACTGGTGGAAACCCTCTATTGTGGGTCTTGACTCTCGTCCTTCATCTCAAAACGGTTCTTCTCCAGGTAAGGTCCTCATTCTCCTTCTAGTTAGCTATTCATTGTTATCTTTTTTATTTTTGTGGCTCAATACTGACTGCTACCCTGCTCTATGGTGGTGTGCAGGCCCTTCCAGGGAAGCGCTACTCCATAGCTTCATCCTGGGGACTGTTCGCAGGCTTAGGGAAACCCGGGTAGGGTCTTTCCGTAGCTATAACGGTTTCTTGCTTGCTTTGTTGTGTGTCTAGTTTTGCAGCAGTTGTTTTGTCGCTTGCTCTTGTTGTGACTCGACTATACCCTTGATGTTTTGGGTCCTTTGTATCTGTATGTGATCTTTGAGGTGTTCATGCCCTTGCTAGGAGATTTAGGGATAGCCTGTGACTGTAATGTGTTTTGGTTTCATGGGTTTGGAACCCTTCACAATTTTGTACAGTGAATTTTTATTGAACGAAAAAAAATGAAAATTCCATGTACAGGAAATGTTTTTTTTGTTTAAATGTAGAATGTAATAGTACCTAGGGTTTGTTTTGTTGAGAAACGAAATCTATGTGCTGGTGTACCTCTGTTTGATTCTCGGTCTTGAAATGCTGCTTGTTACTATATGCTTGTCGATGCTTGTTCGAATCTTTGAAAAGAAATGGTTTCACTGTCTTGCTTTCATTTTGATGCCTGAGACATCTATGCACAGAGAACGTAATGAAATTTAATCTACTTTATTAAATGACAGATTTTGAATTGTTAGCTATCATAGAAGTTCAAATAATTCTGGGTTATAGCTTCTAGGCTCTCTCTCCTCTCTGGATGGCAGCCCTTCCATCATCTCTGATTTTTCCTTTTCAATACATTATCAGCAGTTCCTTTACAGTTTGAGGAACTGTTCCTCAATTACTAAATAGTTTCTTCAAACAAGTTCCTAATTAATCCTATTGTGTCTAATTTAAAAACTAATAATGGATGATTCAACCTTAATTTAAATTGACACAAAATGAAACTAAATGAAACATAAAATTGAAGTGTTTTTTTCCTCTCTATCTATCCCAAAAAAAAAAAAACAACAACAACATCATCTCCCAGCTATTGCCTCTTCACTCGGATGCTCCTGCATCACAATATTTCATTGGGAAAAAAATGAAATCCTCTCATGGTATTATAAGGAATTAATCAATGTTTTAGTAATCATTCATAATATTAATATTAATGTCATTTTCTAATGGTTACAACTAGTATTAAATGTAAATTCACACAGTCATTACTATCTAGAAAGTGTGATATATATTGATTTAGTGTACATTGGGTCTCTTCTATTTTTATTTATATGGAAGACTTTCTTATATTTTCTACACACTAGATTTGATATATCATTAGGAGTTCTTCTTGGGATATTCTTTTAAATATTTTCATGGTGAAGAACCACATGCACTTCATTATGTTCCTCATGTAGGATGGTGTTCTCAACTTTGGGTATTTGTCTATTAAATCACAAGTTGTGGACATCTTCACTAAACCTTTGGTTTCACCTCCTTCTCTTCAATTACAAGTTGTAGACATCTTCACTAAGACTTTGGCTTCACCTCCTTTTCTTCAATTGCCATCGATACTTAAGGTGGAGTATTTTTTTTCTTTCTTTTGAGGTGGAATTTTTTCCTATGGGATTTTCTCCTTTTTCTTGGCTTATGATAACTTTTTACTCTCTACATTTCACTTAAGGGTGGATGGGTGTTAATGTTATTTTCCAATGTAAACATATGTAAGCACCACTATCTATTAAGATGTTATAGGTGTAGAAATTCCCACTGTAGATCAATAGATTATGCAATATACTAAAGCAAAATACAAGATCTAATTCTACAACAAACTTTGCGGAAGCTTAAACGAATATGAGCAAGATAAAATGGAACACGTATATCTAAGAATGAGAATCAATCACACATGAACACAGAAGAATACTCTGGGGAAAGCCTCAGCCTAAAACCCCAATCTCTGTATTATCATACAAGTGGAAATATGTTCAGTATTACAAAAAGAATCAGCTCACAAGCTATCCTTCTCTCTCTGCAATCCAACTGCTGCTCATAGATAGTCAAAGGCTTCTCACAAACCTTCTCCTCTGCCCTCCGAGCCTCCTATTTCCTTGCGCAGTTTCTCTTAGGTCCTCTGGTTGCCACCTGTGTGATTCTCACCTCACACACAACACTGACCTCTATAACTGCGCAAACCTGAAGGAGATGAATTCCTTCTGCATGGATGAGTTTCCTTTATAGGAAAATTCCTCCAACTGATAGTACATTGTCCCTTCCTTTAATTTCAACTAGGTCTTTCTCTGAACTGATACGCATGAGTTATTTATGATAGAATATTCAGTTATCTAGAGAACACTAGTTGCATGCATGCATGCATTAACTGACTGAACTCACAATTAGTTCCTCCAACTGTTTGGAACTAATTTAGCTGGACTTAACTTAGTTAACTGAGCTAACTAATTACGACTCAAATACAACTCATCCTTATCTCTTTAACTGAGGGATAAATTCCTCAATCAATGGGATAATTGTTGCATGTCTTCACAAAGACTTCATGTTTGATTTTCTCCAACTAATTTAACTTGAGATGAATTAATTAATTATTTTTCAAACAGCTACTGATACCAAATTCGAATTTTAATTCAGGGACTAATTAAAATTAGAATATATCCTGAAATGCTATTTATAGCGATGCTATTTTTAGCATTTCTATTTTATCATTCCTTGTTGCTACTTTCCACACTGGTACCTGAAATGCTATCTATAGCAATGCTATTTATAGCATTTCTATTTTTAGCATTTCTTGTTGCTTTTTTCAACACTCCCTCTCAACAAGAAAGGCATTCAACTCGAACCCGATCCTGAACCTTTGGAATGTTCTGCATGCAACACTTCTCTCAAGTGTTGTTGCTCCAGCAACTCTAGAAACAAAAAAATCTCCCAACTGACCTCCCTGTTGGGCTAGAAACACCCTCTGATACTGAAGCTCCCTCTCCCGCTGACAAGTGCTCCCTCTCAGATCTTTGCGCTACTGCAACACTCCATGCATCTCACACCGTTGCACACCTCTCTATGCCATCTTGCACTGGTGCAACACTCATGTGCCTCTTGCATTGTTGTAGCCTGCTAGCTCTGCACTGTCTTGGGATTCTTGCATTGTAGATCTCTCTGCCACTCCATCTACATCTGTCTCTATCCACTCAGCCAATCTTGCTACTCCTCATCGAGGCTCCCATAGCAAGGTCTAATCAAAGAGCTTGTGTACCTCAATGACCCTGACCCTATTCCAGCCTTCTTGGGACTGTCACTCCACATCGCCCCAACTCCTACCTGGAGGTATGGATGCATGTGATCCCTTTTCCCACTTGGCTCGAAATTCCCCCCTATTGGAGGTCTCTGTATGCGTGGATGCCTCCACTCGGTCTCCTCTCTGCTTCTCTAGTTGTGGCTGCTCCACAACCTCCTGAAGATGCTTCACCAATTGTGGCTCCTCCACAATTTTCTGAGACTTCTTCTGGCACTGCATGTTGAGAGGTAATGTACTCTCCCTTTCAACCACCAAGTCTTCAACAGTTGCCTTGCTCCTCAAGGCTTTACATGCATCTTGAACCTCAAGAGCATACAAGTTCTTGACTCATGAACCGATCTACTTCACCTGTCTCGTGGTGATGTGTCAAAGGAAAACCTTTCCCTTACTAAAGACTACATCATAGCCTTTGTCTTCTAGCATTGCGATCAACAGCAAATTTTTCTTCAGTCCTGGTATATACTTGACATCGGTCAAGGTAATGTGAGCTCCATCCTCCCTCTGAAAAACAACCGTGCCTACACCTGAGACGCTATACTTTTCATCATTACCAATCGCTATGAGTATCTGGAGATCTTTCTCCTCCAAGGTACTGAACAAACTCTTGTCGCCAGTCATGTGGAAAGAAGCTCCACTGTCAAGAAACCAACCACATCCCACCATGGATGAAACCATGCATGTGAAGAGGGTGAAATACAACTCGAACTGTGAGGCCAATGCCTCACCTTCAGATCCTTCCTTGGATCCCATCTTGGATTTCTTCAATGGAAAATTCGTAGCATAATGGCCCACTTCATGACAATGAAAGCATCGCACTTTCGATTTGTCAAACTTCTTCCCACCATGGGAAGAACTGGATTTGGGATGGGGCACCTTCCCTTTCCCTTTCCTCGCCTTACTCTCTAAGGCTAGATTTTCCTCATCATCTTGCTTTGATGAGGGTCCATCTCTAGTGCTTCTTCTTATCTCCTCCTGCATCAGATCTGACCAAAGTCGTTCCCAATCTGGCAGTTTTTCTCTTCCATTAACCGAGTCTTGGTAGCTATGCCAACTCTTAGGAAGATCGAGGAGTGCAAGACTCACCATGTCATCATCGGCTGTCGTGATCCCTACACTTCCAAGCTCATCCCTGCAAGTGGTGAGCTTGTTCAGATATGTAGAGATCGTGTCGCCCTTTTCACACTTGATTTTTTGAAGCTTGTCTTTCAGCACCAGCTTCCTCTAATCGTTGTTGTTCTGATATAGATCTTTCAATGTTTTCCACATCGAAAACAGTGTCTCCTTCCCATGGAGACTCGAGACTATGTGGTCTCGAACTCCCTCTAGAAGGATTCTCCTTGCTTTAGCCAGAAATTTCTTCCATTCCGCCAATTCAGTAGCATCAGTCGGCTTGGGGACTTCTTGATCAATGAAGTCTTTTAGAATGTTATCCTCTAATACTGCTTCCATGCGATCCTTCCAAGCTATATAATTCAAGCTGCCATCAAGGGCATACTCGAGTCTTTAACCGTTGAACGCCATTGGTGAAATTGAGATGTGATAAGAACTCTATTCCTATATTCAGTAACTTCAAACTTCGAACCTCTCCCTTTTTGTATATTGTTCTTCGCTTTGATCCCTTTTGCTCCAATACCATGTAGAAATTCCCATTGTAGATCAACAGATTTTGCAATATACTAAAGCAAAATACAAGATCTACTTCTACAACAAACTTTGCAGAAGCTTAATCGAATATGAGCAAGATCAAATAGAACACATATAACTAAGAATGAGAAATCAATCACATATGAACACAGAAGAATACTCTGGGGAAAGCCTCAGCCTAAAACCCTAATTTATGTATTATCATACAAGTGGAAATATGTTTAGTATTACAAAAAGAATCAGCTCACAAGCTATCCTACTCTCTCTGCAATACAACTACTGCTCATAGACAGTCAAAGGCTTCTCACAAACCTTCTCCTCTGCCCTCTAAGCCTCCTATTTCCTTGCACAGTTTCTCCTAGGTCCTCTCGCTGCCACCTATGTCATTCTCACCTCACACACAACACTGACCTCTGAAATAACTGCACAAACCTGAAGGAGATGAATTCCTTCTGCATGGATGAGCTTCCTTTTAGGAAAATTCCTCTAACTGATAGTACATGTTCCTTCCTTTAATCTCAACTAGGTCTTTCTCTGCACTGACATGCATGAGTTATTTATGAGAGAATATTCAGTTATCTGGAGAACACTAGTTTCATGCATGCATGCATTAACTGACTGAACTCACAATTAGTTCCTCCAATTGTTTGGAAATAATTTAACTGGACATAACTCAGTTAACTGAGCTAACTAATTACAACTCATCCTTATCTCTTTAACTGAGAGATAAATTCCTCAATCAATGGGATAAATGTTGCATGTCTTCACAAAGACTTCATGTATGATTTTCTCCAACTAATTTAACTCAAGATGAATTAATTAATTATTTTTCAAACAGCTGCTAAGACCAAATTTGAATTTTAATTCTCAATGTTAATTCAGGGACTAATTAAAATTGGAATATATCCTGAAATGCTATTTTTAACATTTCTACCTGAAATGCTATCTATAGCAATGCTATTTGTAGCATTTCTTGTTGTTATTTTCAACAATAGGTATCCATTTATTATATATTGGCCTCTATTTTTGTTATTTATAAGAAAATCTCTTATACATTTTCGGCACAATTCTAATAGATTATTAATCTCTTTGATTGCCTTGAGGCTCCCCATAATTTTTTACCCAATTTATCATACATGAAAGGTGTGAAGTACTCATTCCCATGTGTGTGTGTTTGTTTTTTTATTTTTCAAATAATTTTATTTTAATTATTTTACATACTTTTAATTTTAAAACAAAAAACAAAGGAATGATTTTTAAAATGTTAGTTAAAATTTTGTTGAGCGTAGAGGTAGGCTCATTCTACAGCCGAGTATGATGTGTAACTCCATCATCAAGATTGAATTGAAATTTTGATCATGTCCACAAAAATTAAAATTATGAAAAAACTAAAATTAAAATAAATAAATAAATAAAACATTTAAATAATGTCGACTCATAAAAAAAATTTACACGTGAAGAAATTGGATCCCTCTCAGCTCATCTTAAATCCATATTTAAGATGGATCTATAATAGTATCTATTGAATTTGACAAATCCTCAACTATAAACATTTTTATAATATTTTTTAATATGTTATATTCTATTTTTTAATATCTTATATTCTATAAAGTTTTGTGTACTGAAGCTTTGAAATTTTTATATTTTTTATAATTTACATTTTATTTTACCAAATAATTTGAAATGATAAAATTATTGCTTCAATCCAAAATTACAATAAAGAGAAAAAAACCCTTGGTTAAGAATATTTTGCATACATTCATTTATAATTTAAAGTATTTTTTATAAAATATTTTACTTGAACATTAAAAATGATAAAATTATCTTTGCATTCATAAATCACATTATTTTACATTTAAAAGTATCTTTGCATTCCTAAATCACATTATTTTGCATTTACTAATCATAGTATTTTGTATTTACTAGACTTTAAATTCATTTCCAAATTAATTACTTTAAGTATTTCCAAATTCACAAATTATTCAAAATAATTTATTTATATTACTATCACATGTTTGAAAAAAATTGGAATTAATATTAAGTTTATGAAAGAAATTGAAATTAATATTAATTTAATTATATAAATCTGATTTATGTTGAATATAGTTTTTATAAAAATTTATGAGAAATGAAAGAGTAAAATGCAAAAGATAAAAAATGGTATTATAGACAATTTAGATAATATCAAGTCTGACAAGATATAGTTTTCATAATAGCATTCGCTGTTATATTAAATTTTTCATTCAACATATAAACGGTTAGATTAAACTAAGAATTAGCCATAACCTATATTTAACTTAAATATATAATAAAACAAAACATATAAACGGTTAGATTAAACATTTGTTTAGTTTATCAGGTGAATTAGCCATAACCTATATTTAACTTTAATATATAATAATAATTAAAAAACGCATTCACTTTTTTAACCTTCAATATATTAGAAAGCAAAAACTTATGCTATACAAATTTGTACATGTAAATGAAAACCGTATCATCCTCAATACAATCGATATCTAGCAATTGTACTTCTATTCAATGTTACAATATTACAATATTTGAAGTTGCAGCTTCTCTGTATGTGGAGCTGATTTTTTAATTTGCGGTTTCTCTATATATCAACCCTTGGATATTTCCATCCTCTCTATGAAATGATGCAGGCACTGCATTAGCAAGGATAGTCTTTCCCATATCACCAAGCCCGTGCATAATAACCGATACTGCTTCCGTTTCTCTTTCCAACTAATTTGTTTCAATGATTTTTTTAGTCCAACCGTTATCTATCGACCTTTTCTAGGTCTAATTAAGAAGCATCAACTGCTGCCTGTATCTTGTTAATAGATCGGACTCCGTCGGAACGAGCCTGGGAGAGGAGCCGCCTTCTGCACAATTGGAAGCATGATGAGAGATGGAAGGTTGATCAGAAATGAAGCCTTCTGCAGAATTGGAAGCATGATGAGAGATGGAAGGTTGATCAGAAATGGAGGCTTCTGCAGAATTGGAAGCATGATGAGAGGTGGAAGGTTGATCAGAAATGGAGCCTTCTGCAGAATTGGAAGCATGATGCGAGATGGAAGGATCATCAGAAGTGGAGCCGCCTTCTGGAGAATTGGAATGATGATGAGAGGTGGAAGGATTGTCAAAAGTGGAGTTGGAGGCGTGAGAAGGAGAAGAATCGAGAAGGCAGGAGAAGAAGTTGCAAAAGATTCTGTTTCCCAACTCTCTGCAACTGATTATATTTCCCATTGTTTTCTCTACTCTCCTCGCTTCGATTATCTTCGCTTTCAAAAATAAAGGATATTCGCTTCGCTTGTGTTGGCTGTGAAAAATAAAGAATTCGCTTCCCTTGTCTTGGCTTTGAGAAATGATGAATTCGTTTCGCTTTGCTTTGCTTTTGCCTTGAGAAATGAAAGTATGGCTTTCTATTTATACCCTACGCTGAATTAATCGCTGCAATGTTTCAGTAACACGCTAAGGACAACTCAATTCCATAGAGAAAAGTTCTCACGTTTCTACATAAGCGTTTTTACAGCCAGTTTTACGTCATTGGCTAAGTGATTAACACGAAATCTCGCCCTCTGTTTTCATTGATTATTTCCTTAACTTGTCATGGTGGCTCGTTATGAATATTTATATCAAGGATCCACGGATCACAGGCAAAGTTGACAATCTCACCATGTGCTACTCATTAATTGTCGCCGTGAATTGTGAGGATTACATATACTATCATCAAAGTCTTCGGCGTGAGGGGTGAAATTTATAGTCTCAAAGTTGTTGAATGTCCGCGTAAAGGGTGAGAATTATGTACAATATTGTCCAAAAGTCGTTGAATAGGTAATCTCACCATCACTTGTACGAAGTTAAATTGGACTTCTATGTTGAAGTTGTAATTTCCCCTGCGCGTCATCAAAACCACCGGTATCTTCCCCGCACCACCATTCTCAAAATGCTGTATTTGTCAGAGGGCGTCCGAACACCCCGACCAAATGACACGCGTCGTTTGTCCGATTAAATCAACGGACCAGGATCATTTTCAACCTGCCTGAACTTTTGTCTAACCGCCCACTCGAAGGAATTAATGTGATTTATATTGTTTCGTAGATTGTAGGTGGGCTGCTTCAGTTTTAATATTTTTTTCTTTTTCACGGAAGTATGGCGAATTTAAAGATGGGTATGGGTAAGTCAACGCATCATTAAGTTTGTTTTGTTTTGGTATATGTTTTGTTTTTTTGTTTTTTTTTTTTTCATTCATTCGTACATGTAATGTATGTTTAAAGAAAGGAGGGAAAGGAGGGCACAGCAGTGCGAAACCAGAGCGAGGGTTGCAAAACCAGAGTGGAGATTAGTTTTCAATGAAGACATTTTGAAATACGCAGCAGCTTGATAAAAATTTTGTGTGCTGACTTTCTGTATTGTAACACGGGATAAAAAGAGGGCTTGCGGCAGCAAAGAACACAATATACAGGAAAAGCAAGGCACATCAGTACGAATAAAAATAAAAATTTTATGGAGCATAAAATTTTGTGGAGCATATGCATTGAAATGCATAGAAATGAAATGTATGGTGTGGCGTACTAGCACAAATTTAAACTTTGGTTAAATGCAATGTGAAAAACCAGCAAAGCATGTGAAAAAAAAAAATTGGGTGAATGTAAAGAAATTTTACACAGTGGTGTAAAATTTTCTACTGTGTAAAATTTTCTGGAGGGAAAGAGTATGTAATCTTTGATGAAATTGTTTTTTATAACAGTAAACCTATGTAAGAAATTTTTATTTTACAGCAGTGAATGTAAAAGTTTTTCACATAGCAGTGAATGAGGATTTTACACAGCAGTGTAAAATTATTTGTAAAAGAGGCAGAGTAATTTTGTTTTGGTGAAAGTTCTTGGTGAATCCCTCTGAGAGAGAAGAAGAAATTTGTATCAGGGGTTTATTTGTAAAAGAGGCAGAGTAATTTTGTTTTGGTGAAAGTTCTTGGTGAATCCCTCTGAGAGAGAAGAAAAAATTTGTATCAGGAGTTTATGAATTAATACAAGTTTATTTTGGTTGGGAAACTCTACTTTGCTCGGAAATGTTATTTGCTTCCCTGTGTTAAAGATCCTGTGGAGAAAACAGAGCATTGTCTCTGTGTTCAGTTAATTTGTGTTTGAAATTACCAGAAATTTCCAACATTCTATTTAATTAAATTACGAATTGGTTAAGGAATTCATTTTATTAAATCACGAAATGGTTAAGGATTTTTTTGTTTTTGGGATATGTACTTGATATGAATTTTCATATTGATTGTTAAATATTAGATGTGTACATATTTTATTTTTTTAGATTTAAATTTGTAATCTCTGGAGAAAAAACATATAATCTTAATTATTAAGCTTATTTAAATTGTCATTTAATCTATTTAAATTAAATTTTGGAGTTTAAAATTTTACTTTGAGATATGGTATTATTTAATTGAGAAAAAGTCTTAAAAGTGAATTAAAGGATGTTGAAGATGGGAGAGAGAAAGAAAATGAGAAGAGTGTAGGGTGTGTAGAAAAGAAAGGTAAGGGAAGATATATAGAGTGAAAAAAAGAGAAAAAGATAGTGGTATAAAAAAATAAAAGTTATGCATCAACAAACTAAATGTTGAAAAAGGTAAGTGAGTAAACGACTTCTATGCAAGATGTTTGTTAACAAGGTGAATGATCAATATAAGGTTATCAATGGATTCATTGATAAAGGGTTTGTTGACAGAGAAGATGTAAGCAAAAAGGTTGTCAATTTAGTAGTCATTGATGATGAAAGTTGAAAACTTAAAGATATTGACAATCGCATGATTTGATATAAGAACAAAACACTTTTGTTTTGGGCTAATGCAGTGAATTGTGAAAATTATATTTAGAGTCACATACTTCATAGGGTAGTTTTGAATATGACTCTAGAAGAAGCTTGGACCCATGTGAAGTTGATTTTTTATTCTTTCAAGATATTTGATAGTCAATCATTGACCCTCATTCCATATGAAAAGTACAAAGTTATGGATAAGAAGATGTAATTGTTGATATTTGTTGGTTACCATGAGGATGTGAAGGGGGAAAAAGCTATTTGACCTTATTTCTAAAGATCTCTTGTTTCAAATGGATTTCCATTTTGATGAGTGCTTTGATCTAATAGTCTCTCCTAATTGTCCCACTTATTTTTATATAGAAGATTGTATTGATCCCATGAATTTCTTTTTTTGGGGGTAAAACAAGAAGATGATGAAAATTTTGATATTGCAAATCACACCACTAGTATTGAAAAACAACAAGTCAAAAATCTATTTGAAATTGTGAATTAGTCAAAACAAAATTTTCATTTAGCACCATATCAACCAATTGATTTTTGTTAGTTAGCCACTGACCCTCACCATATTCATTCACAAATAACTAGCATCTCTATTTTGAGTCACACCAGTTTATTGATCCAAAACCATTTTATGATTTTATTGTTATACTAGAATGGGATGTTATTATGACAAAGAGTATCCTTCCTTATTGAAGAATCACACTTGGGATGTTCTTCCTCTTCCGAATAAAAGTTGGTTTATTGTAAATAGGTTTACAAAACCAAATATGCAATAGATGGATCTATTAACAAGCAAAAGATGTCTCCTGTAACTAAGGGATTTTAACAATTTGGGGAAATTGGTTGTTTTGAGACATTTTCCCTTCTTGCTAAGTGGATTCCATAAAATTGGTGCCTTGTAGAGAGAGAAGTTATAATCACTATCTACGTAGGTGGTTGAGGATGGTTGGAAGGAGTTGATGAAGAGCTAGAACACTACGTCAACACTAACCTCTTTTAGCATCATAGACGTTCCATCAAGGTCGCTTGAGAGGTGCATTCTATGGTCTACATCACTTTCTTGCATCAATTCATTTGTCACATTTGTGTTCCTATATGTCACTAGCTATGACGTGCTAATTGAGATAAGCTATGTCATTTTGTGTCATAGGGTGTTGTATTTGGCATCATACTACATCACTATTATGCTAAAGAGGTAATAATGTGTGTGTATTAGTGTTAATTGGGTGACTCTTGCTGCATACTTGCATCACACACACTATGTATATGTAGATAAATATTATTGCTAGAATTGACTCACAAAATGTCTTAACATGTTCAATAAACTCTTTCATTGAGTAAAATGTGTTTGTAGGAACTCGAGACAATTTGAATTCACTCCAAACTATAGCTAACTCTCCCATTTAAAATCACAAAATGAAACCGCTATTAGACCCATGACCATTACCTAGGAGGATTCTACTACCCAAAAAAATACCAAACAAAACTAAGTCTCTTAAACCCAAAACAATGTAATGTTGCTTGTAATGAACATTTTTTTTCAAAGTAGGTTATGCTTAGGTCATGGTTAGCCTAATGTTGGATGGAAAAATAGTTTACCCAATTGAAAAATGTTATCACCAATATTGTGTGAGACTTAGTGGAGCCTAGACACCACTTGGGATAGTGTAAGCCCCACAATTGGCTCCCACCCTCAACCCTTTCCCATGAAATTTGAACCAAAGGCCTAATAAAGATTAAATCACACACAAACCAATTAGCCTACACCTCATATATATGTGTGTAAAGTGCCACATCCTAGTAAAAAAAACATGACTTAATCAAAAAACGTGACTTACGAACCATTATGACTAGTCAAGTCTATGTATACAGTCACATAACATTGTACCAACATACAATTTATCGATATTATTTATTATTTTATATATTTCTATGTGTTATATAAATCAAAATTATTTATTTTTTATATTGAATATTAATCAATAAATAAATTATATTATTATTAATTTTAACCACTTTTTTACCCATCCTTTAACCACGCCAAAAAGATAAACCACAATTTCTTTCAATGTTTAGATCTTATACGTTGTATAAACCCCATTTTACCAATCTTAGTCATTAATCACAATTGTTCTTTGACCAATTCAAAGTTAGAATTTAATGAATCGATGTAAACTTGAAGGAAAACCAAAAATAAAAGGAAAGAGTAGAGTGTAAACAATTACCCAAGGTTGTTTACAATTTCACTAAATTAATATGGCTTTGACCTTTTCTAAACAACTTTTGGCATAATCATTATATATTAGAATTTCGTTGATCTTGGTCATTAAGCAAAATTGGCCTTTGCCTAAGTCAAAATTAAAATTTCAGTCGGGTCTTACTTTTACAAATTGTGTCGTAGGGTTCCCGCAACTGTGCTGGCCATAATGTCCTAGTCACACGGTAAGGACAACTCAACTCCATGAGAAAAGCTCTCACGTTTATATCCAAGTATTTTTTATGTCATTGGCAAAGTGATTAACACGTGTTTTCGTTAATTATTTTCCGACTGTTATCATTGCAATTTGAAAACGTTACATGCCTATCAAATTTGAGATTTTGAAAGAGGATTTTTTCGATTTATGTAAAATATTATTATTTTTTATTTTAAATAATAAAATTAAATTTCAATAGTTATTTATGTATATGTATTAATGCACTTATATTAATAAATATAGTTGATATATGTCTTGTATATCAATTACATTAATAAATATGATTAATATACACTAATAAACATACATCAACCACATTAACTAATAAAACATCTATAATAAAAATTTAATATTAATATTGATATTAATTAATATACAATTATAATAATTATATTATAATGATTATTATTATTATATACAATTATATTATATTATGTAATATTTTTATTATTATTTTATTTTTTCCTAAGGAAAGATCGTATTTTTTTATTAATTGAAAAATTACATATAGTAGATTCCAATGGCATATGCATAACTGTTCGGCCTAGGCCAGTCAAAGTAGCTGTCAAAAATATATAAGTTATGGCCAAAGCCATTACCAAAAAAGTTGTACATTTTCACCTCAAAGGGTGTTCATCTTGTCTAGTATGCAGAATAAAGACATAAATATATACATATAATGATACTGTGTATCAACTGTAAACTAACCCAAAAAATTAGGGCATGTCCGCCCTAGGATATGCTCCATCTATGTAGGGCTGGTGATAATACTAATATTGTTCTGCACCATATTGTTCCTGAATCATCCACAGGCCTATGGGGTGTGTTATGGCCTCCTTGGATAATTTGTCAGCAGCCTCGTTACGTTTCCTGTAAATGTATTGACAGGTGATAGAGTTAAATTGTGCCTTGAATTCCATGATTTCATCCAAAATGTTTCTAAGAGTATGAACCAATTAATGATCATTTTGGAGTCTCTGAAGATCTGTAGATTAATGCATGAGTGTGTTAGCGCAAAATGCAAGAGTTGCCTTAGCGTGATCAATTTTGCATAGTTATCGGTTCCCTCTCCCAATCCTAGATGTATTTTGTAATGGTGTTTTTCAAATAGGAATAGTATGATACCCCCCCCCCCCCCAACATCCTTGTGCTTAGGCTACTCCGTTAAAGTATGCCCACGGTATGGAGCGATCAATCGTCTCAGAGGTGTATGAGCGAATTGTAGTAGAGTGGGCTTCATCCGGGATTTCATGGTAGGTTGCGATAATCTTCGTTGTTGTGAGTGGCCATTGTGCCTATGCTCCTTTGAAGATTACACCATTCCTTGTCCGCCAGATAGACCAATGGATAAGGAGAGGAAGACACAGTGATTTTGTATCTTGATTCGCAGCAGTCCAGTTGTTCCATGCTTCAAGAATCGAAGGACCGTGCCAGCTTCCATGATTGGAAAGGAGATGTAATACTTGTTGCCACAGTTGTCCACACATTAGGAAGTGGAGAAATAAGTGATCATGTGTCTCCTCTGCCTGTTTATAGAGAACGCACCAATGTTGTTCATAGTGAGATCTGCGCATAAGGTTTTCTCGATTGGTGTCTTGTTGTTGAGCACATTCCACATAAAGAGCCTAGTTCGAGGAGGCGCTTTGAGTTTCCAAATCTTAGTTGCGAGAGAGGAATTTGTTGAGCTCAAGGGTATGATCAACTAGGAGCAATTTGTGGTGCCCGAGACTTGTGTGTGGAGAAGGACTTCTACAGTAGACATTCGGCAGCCCTCCTCGCCCGTGTTCATTGTGGGAGATGGACATCTTGCAGTGATAGGTGGTAGTCCTTTGTGCCCTATGTTGGTATTCATCGATGCAGCACATGAATACCATAGTGGGTCAAAGTCCCTGAGTAGTTGAGGAGTAGCAGTGGGCAGTTGAGAGTTGTTCACAAGTGGAGTTGTGAACAACTCAACAGGAGTCTCGATGTGTTTTGGCCTTGATGGATGAAGACACAACTAGAGAGCAAATTGGACAGCCGAGATTCAGTGACCAGATGGACTTGGAGCATTGATAGAGGTAGAAGTTGCAGATTGGGAGTTGAAGGACTAGGCAGGTATAGGGTACGACCAAGAGGAGTTGTTAGATGCTACATCAAGATGGTCAGAGTATCTTGTCTTGTACTAGTGGATGTATGAGGGCCATTATCCCTGGTACAAGAGCCCTGACTATTGTATTATATGTTGTCAATATAACGAAGTTAGGCAGAAAAATTAAAAAGTTGTCTATGTTTTGTGCACGTGTGATTTATTGCTTTATATTTTCGTTGTGCTAAGTATTTTATGGTTGAGATTATTGGTTTTGTATTGTCAATGATTTTAAGACTCTAACCTAGACCCAAGGTCGTGGAAATTCAACATATCTTTCTTGACAAGTGATTTAAATTCACAAAATTTAGCGAATGTATGATCTTTCTTTTGCATGAAGAAAATCCAACACTTACGAGAAAAATCATCAACAAATATTACATAATACCTCTTCTTGGTCATGGATGTTGTTGAGAATGGTCCACACACATCTGAGTGAACTCGATCAAGGATCACTTGTGCTCGATTGTCTTTATCATGAAATGAATATTTGGTGTACTTCCCCAATGTACACCCTTTTCATGTGTACCCTTGGGAAGTCCAGTAGAAATTTTTTGTGTGATATTCAAAGCTCTGTGGTGCAAGTGACCCAATATTCTATGCCATAAATCACTGATGTCTCGGCTCTGCACCTTCTTTGCTTTAGTGCTCAAAGAAGAACAATCTTCTACATCCAATTTGTAGAGGTTCTTCACCCTAAACCCAAACCACTTCACCTGTCCTGAGGCTATGTGATGAAGGAAATCCTTTCCCTTGTTGAATATCACATCGTATCCATGATCCTCCAACATGGAAACTAAAACCAAATTCTTCTTCAAACTCAAAACATACATGACATATTTTAATGTGAGAGAAGAACTAGACTCCCTTTGAAAGGTAATAGTAACGATGTTGGTCGCACTATACCTCCCATCATCTCCCATATCAATGTGCATCTGGAGGTCCTACTCCTCCATGTCACTGAAGAACTCTTTTTTGTCGATCATATGGAATGAGGCTCCACTATCCAGGTACCACACACTACCCATCACTGATGTCACCATGCAAGCGATGAGGATGAAATCCAGTTCGAATTGTGAAGCAAGAGCTTCACCTACCGCTCCTCCTGAGGGCCTCTTACCAACCTTCTTGTGTGGACACTTTCTGGCATAATGTCCCAGCTCGTGACAGTGAAATAATTTAATCTTCGACATGTCCTTCTTCTTGCCACCCTAACTCGAATCTGATTTGTAATCGGATGACTTTCCCTTCCCTTTCTTCACCTTTCCATCTAAGGCATAGTTCTCCTCATCATCATGCTTGGATGGGGATCCATCTTTGGTGTTTCGTCGGATCTCTTCTTGTACTAAGTCAGACCACAATCGCTCCCACTCTGGTAGCTTCTCCCTCCCATTAACTGAGTCCTGGTATTTGTGCCAGCTCTTATGAAGTCCTAGAAGTGTTAGGCTCCCCAGATCGTCTTTAGAAACTATAACATCGACACTTCCAAACTCATCCCGACATTGGGTGAACTTGGTCAAGTACTTCGGTATTGTATCACCCTTCTCCATCTTGATCTTTCTGAGCTTTTCCTTCAATGCTAGCTTCATGTGGTCACCATTATTTTGAAACAAGTCTGGCAAGGCCTTCCACATTGCAAATATAGTTTCCTTACCATGAAGGTTCGAGACAATATGATCTCAAACTCCTTATAGGATAATCTTTCTCACCTTTTTCACATACTTTCTCCACTTTGCAATATCTTGAGCATCAGTTGGCTTAGTAATGTCTTTGTCTATGAATTCCTTAAGCCTGTTGTCTTCCATCACTGCCTCCATCATGTCCTTCCAAGCAATATAATTCGAACTACCCTCAAGGGCATATTTGAGTCTCAATACATAGAACAACATCCTAATAGCTCTGAAGTATGATACTACAAATTTGATTTCTTCTGCAAAAGACAAACTCATATTCTCCTCTTCTATAGTGATTTAAGCTCTGATACCATGTAGAAATTCCTTGTAGATTCAAACCACAGATGTAATATGCTAAAACAATTGACTTGAATCTACACTAATCATCAGTGGAAACAATAATTTATCAATGAAATCACGAAGCATAAAAAAGAAAGAATTCAATCATACATAACACAATAATTTTCTGGGGACAGACATAGCTAAAAACCCTTGTTATCTGTATATTGCATTAATCAGAAAATATGAGAAGATTGCAATGCTTTTCTCAAACCTGAGCAACCTATGCACAATCTCAATCTATCTCACTATTTCACAAACAAGCTCTAGCCAATACTTAGCCAAATTTGTTGTCTGCCAAGCTCTTATTTCCTTGTGTTGTTCCCTTGGGAATTATCCCATATTTAATTGGGAAATTTCTCATCCATAACTACAGAATCCATAATAGGCCTTCCTCTGATTGCATGCACCACTTATATAATTCAGATGATTATACAACTAATAGTACATTGTCCTTGAACTCCAATCTCAATTGGGTCTTTCTCTGATCTGACATGTATGAGTTAATTATGAGTGAATCTTCATTTTACTAATTGAGCAAGTTGGTTACACCCCACTGTTGTAGGTTACACCCCACTACTGGATCTCCCACTAATTCCTCCATTAGTTGGAACTAGTTAACTGAAATTAACTTAGTTAATCTTAATTAAATAATTACAACTGAAAAGAACTCAACCTACACCCCTAAAATTTAGGAACCACTCTACATGACTATAAATAGACTCCCAACTCGAATTAATTGAGCCAGCTAAGTCAAATTAACTTAGTTAACTATTACAAGTTGTTATGAGAATTAGAATTAGAATTTAATTCCTAATCTAATTTAAGCACAAAATTAAATTAGGATTTTCTTGGTGTTATTTTCAACACGACAGTTATCACCTAGAGGTTTTCGCTAGCATTTGAAGTTGGTAATCCTTGTGTGCTCTTGTTATCCACATCTTGGTTATATTTAAATTTAGTGCTTTGTAATCCGGAGAGCTTAGGTCTTTTGGGTTCAATGTCTCAGTCGTTTAGTGTGGTTTATGTACTGGGAGCTAGGGATTTTGTTGGGGCTTTGAATGTGTCTTAGCATATGGAATTGGTTCAATCTCTTCTCTTGAAAGAGGGTAGTTGGAATTTTATGCAAAGGGTGGTTTGGGTGTTTTTAATTGTGAAGTTGGAAAATTGTAGTGGGTTGGGTTTAGTTAGATATCTACAAGCTCTAGGATGCAAAAGTCTCTTGGTTCTAAGGTGCAGTCGTATGGGCTCTGTTAGCGCTTGAAATTTCACCTCAGGCTGAGAAAGGCAAACTCCAAGGCAACATCAAACCACTTAGCCTCGTAGCTAGCCCTACGGGGCAGGAGAGGGCTCTCTTCGGTCTATCTCAGCAAAGATCTTCAACGGGCAGAGATAACCAATAAAGAACATTTATTTTGGGCTAGTAAACTGATAAAAGGTTTGATTTGAGATTTTTGAGATTTTGGTGGAAAATCGGGGAAAGGCAGTTTTGGGTGCGGGGTTTGGACACAGTTTTTGCAGGGGGTTCTTTGGGGCAAGGTAGGAGACTGTATTGATGCCTTTGAAAGAGTCAGATGGGCAAGAATGACTGGTGAGGAGCTAAGGAGAGCAAGTAAACACCTTGAGTTCTCCTTAAACAGATGAAAACATTGATATTAAGCAAACTTAAAAGCAGAGCATGGCAATCATGAATTCTACTTTAACACTTCATTTGCCTAATTTGCAGAAGGAAAAGTAAGAAGATGATTCACATAACAAACTTACAAGTACAAAGAGAAACACACCATCAATACATGTAACCACAGGAATCCCAAAAAGGACTGCAAAACCCTGGTCTTTCTTCCTTTGCCAAAATTGCAGAGATACAATGAGTAATACAATAGAAGCTTTCTCCCTCAAGAGTCCAACCATGAAAATGACCAAGAAAGTACATAATATAGGCAATATAACATCTTTCCTTGCCTCTAGGGGTCGAGCTCACTATCCTAGGAGTTGTTTCAACCAATTCTAAACTGAGCACTGAAAACTAGGCAGTCAAAACAACTTGCCTCTAGAAGCTAGGAAACCAATTCATTCATTAAATTTTTGCCTATCTCATGAATGAATCTTCTAGAAGAGATAAATAAGTGTCAAAATATCATAAAATTACATCTTACAACAAGGAAGATCAAAATCTACTCCAAAAAGTCAAATCCAGTCAAAACTGCGTTTTGCTGAGCTGTAGGTGAATTTCTGTGAAAACTGCCCAACACGTCGTGCCCTGATCCTGAACGCGTCGCGCGCCTTTGGAGCTGCTTTTGAGGAAATTCCAGGTGTCCAAAGGAGGCAAAAGTGGTCTTGTTGGAAAGGTCTGGATGTCTACTTTCCAACCCAAGTGGAATTTCTGAAATTGATGGCCATTTGCCCCTCCAAAATTGCAATCTCCCAAGACTGCTTCTTGTGTGTCAAAAAAGTGGCAGAAAGTCATTTTTTGCATGTTTTTTGACCTTCTGGAGGCTCAAAACTTGGTGAAATTTCTTGGCAATTGCTGAGAAAGTGTATTTTTGCATGACAAATCCAAAAATGCTGAGTTTTCCTGAAATGGAGTTGCCCATCTTAAGGTTCGCGCGCGACGTGTTGGGGGCAAAAACCTGTGTTTGGCACAAAAAATTCACAATTGACAAAATTTTCTCCAAATTTCTTGAAATTTGGGCTGGGAGTCCCCAATCAAGTACCATGCTCAGTCAAAGAGGCTTTGGCCAAAATTTGGAGTGGATCGGGCCTTTTCTGTCGTTTCAGTGCCTTGGCCAACCTCCTTGGATCTGGCGATTGTATTTTTAACATTTCTTTAAAACTATGGCACTTGTACAAAAAGTGAAGGAGGTGTTTCTTCCTTGGCCTGTTGTGTACAAAAACCTCTCTCAATTTTCCCAAATTCATCTTTCATTACTCTGAAACATCTTTTGAGTGAAACTGCTCCCGATGTGTGAAACAAGGAATTTGGTGGAAATGAAGCGAAATGAAGGGGATAGGGGGCTTCTAAATTCTTGGGGAAATTTTTGGGAGTGGGGAGGGATGTTAGGAAGCAGGGGAAAGTGGAATCTCAGAGATTGAGTGAGGGGAAGGGCTCTAAAAGGGCAAAACACAGGCCAAACCTAGAAAATTGCCAGGTTGTAGCTAGAAACTAGGGTTTGTGCAAAAATGAGGAATTTGGGGGATCTCAGTGATGGAAAGTGTTTGATAAGGTACATGAAGGATAGGGGAAGGTGTATGAACATCTGGATACAAGTTTTGCTAATGATTTGACCATTCAAGAGAAATTAGCTTTCAAAACCCTAGGAGAGGGAAATGACCTTGCCTAGGTGCAACTGAAGCATGAACAAGGTGTAAAATGACTCATTAGACACTGACATGATAATGACAACCCTATGAATGATGATAAACTCAGCTGAATGATGACATGGACCGACATTTGAACAACTTTAGAAGGAGTGAAAGCAAGCCCTAGACCTAATGCCTAGTGACCAAATTTTACTTGAAAACTCTTTGAAATGACAAAATTTGACCTTGACACTCTGAGACCACTTTGTAAGAGCATATTTGATCACTGGAGGAAGGCTGGAAAGACTGACACTAACAGGCTCAATGGTAAAGGGGGTTGAGTCTCTAGCCGAGGAAGTGTTGTCCAATTCCCTCCCTGGTGGGTCTTCGTCTAGAGTCAAATCTTTTGCCTCGTGTTCTATGAAGAAATTAGTTAATGGTATCGTGGTTTTTGCTAAGGAAGGTTCGAGTCGATCTTTGTGTCCTTTTACGGGAAGAGGCAATTCCTTCAAGGAAATTAAAGAACCCTCCTGTGACACTATGATTCCACCTAGGTAGAGGGGGACGAGGTAGCAGATCCTAGAACGGTTAGCATGGTGCAAATATTTTTTCCCATGAATCACTGGCAACTTATTTTAATGCCATTGCATGAGAAACTCGACAAGAGATTCGTGAGATTGAGATTAAAGAAAGTAAAGAGAGACAATCTATCTCATATTCAAAATTATTAGAAGATATATCAGGATGGGTGCCAGACCCTGGGCACACTAGGGGAAGTTGTGAGAAGTACTTGAATTCAATAGCACTCGATTGGAAAATGAACATGCTTATGGGGTTGAATCTGAGATACAAGCAGGTGGAAAAGTATAATATTTTCACCTCTATAGAGGATGTGAAGGGAATGTTCAGGAACCTAAGGTTTTGCTTGGAAAAAATTGAGGCTCGTTTGATGCATGTGGAGAGCCACATAGCATGTGACTCAAATGGGGGAGAGCAGATGGACCCCCTAGTTCTAGTACTCAGATTTCGACCAACATTTCCTCCTTAGAAAATTAATAGTGTGTATCGGAGGTGGTGGGTGAATCATAGGTCTCTCCTAATGTTTCTAATTTTGAAAGGTCCTTTGGTGGTATCCTTATCTACGGATGACAGTGACTTAGTTGTTTTACGGTCGTGTGCTCCTATGGATTGATTTTGGATTCAATTTTCAGCCTTTAAATTTCTATTTTTGTCCGGGGCTTTAAATGTATGGTACGATGTGTTTGTTGTGAAGTTTTTGGAAGAAGGGTTGATGTTTGCTCTGGCATTGGTGGTTGCTCCTCTTGTTGTTCATTAGTGTTTTCTCCCTGCTGCATGATGGTTCTCCTGTCATGGCATGTGAGTTGACTCTCTTTGTGTTCTTATGTGATGGCAATGGCGAGCCAAAGGTTCAAGCGCTCGTTTATATATTCAATTGATGTTTCAAACTCCTTTTGTATATAATGGCTCCCTTTCCTGTTAGGACAATGGTGTATATGCCTTTTAGTCTAGTCAGTATATGCAGCCTCCATAAGGAATTAGAGGTCGGGCTATGTTTTCCTCCCTCTGGACGTATGTTGTCTATGATGTAACTCTCTTTTTTGAATTAATATGAAGTATTTTAATTTATAAAAAAAATCAATAAGTTCACACTTTGATGGGGTGTTGGAAAGTGTGCTAAAGAGGGAGGAGATCGAACTTGCCACCCTGCAATCACCCTAACCATTAAAGAGGGGGATGTCATGGCCAGCCACTCCCATGCAATCACACATGCCAATGAGTAATAAAAATGCAAAGCATTAATCCATAAACTATTTAGATCACCTCATCTTCTTGGAGTTGTTGGGGACAAGTTGCAATTATTTGGTGCCATCATTGTGTTATCAAGTTGCTTGTGGGGTTTTTCCTTTACATCAACCACGGTTGTAGTTCAAAAGTTGAGGAAGGCCCAGGCTCTTTTGTTCTATCCTTCCGTCTCTCACTGTATATCGTTGGTTGGTCTCTTTGCAATTTTCAAGCATCTGCAAGGTTACATGTAGTTATTTCATGTGATTGTTGATGGGAGGATCGGTACTAGGATTCTTCTGGGGTCTTTGTGATATTTTATCCCCCAAGTTTGTTGGTATCACTTCTGATTTTAGTTTCTTATAGATGGTTTTTTAACTGTAGTATTGTGGTTCTTGCTTTTTTGGTCCATGAATTTTTGGTGAAGTCACAACATGATATCTTGTGGGGAGGCGGCTTGGCTCTTCTCATTACCAACGAGGACCACTTACTATTTGTTCTTACTTATATCACTCCTTTGCAGCTCTCTTGGTCTCTAGAATCCTTACCAACCCTACCCCTAAAGTTCTCTACTTTGTCTTCTTTACATTAGTCTTACCTTTGTCTCCAATTCCCCGATCGCCTACTATCTCCTTGGAATTTTATAGCGTGGTTCATATTTTTCCTTATCATCACGCTTCTGCAATGAATGTGGCCAATACATGGCTCAGGTGGTCGAGGCCCCTCTATCAAGCCTCGCACCTAGTTCCAAACCCAAACTATTACTTACCTCTACCATACAGCTACCCCCCCACCCGAAAATTCAAGACAAAATTTGGTTGCTCGAAGCTCGAGTAGTTCATGATAGGAATGCTCACTCTAACTCTGAGATTTAGGCCAATGTAATTGATTGGATTCTGAACCCTGAAGACACTAGGGGCTGCCGGAATCAGTGCCTACACTCTATCACTTTATATTGTTATATGAAAAGTATTTTGGGCAGAGTCATCCAAGAAAAGGAAGAAGATTACAATGAGAAAATTTTCCATCTCAATGATATTCAGTGGATTCAAAAGCATTTTTGATCCTATCTATTTAGCTTGGATGCTCGGTTGATGCATATAGAGATGCATCTTCAATGTAGGAGACAAACAACACCAGGACTGAGCACTCAATATCCCACTTCTACAACTTCTTCCGAGGAAGGATGATGACCAAAGTTCATCATATTTTATGTTTATGTTTTTTGAATTGTAATTTACATATTTTTGTGTTATACAATTATTAAAAAAAAAAAGCATATAGAGATGCATCTTCAATGTAGGAGACAAACAACACCACGACTGAGCACTCAATATCCCACTTCTGCAACTTCTTCCCAAAAAAAAAAAAAAAAATCTATACCTAGTTGTTTTTTGTAACCTATATGCTGGAATGGCCAACCATTTGTCGTGTTCTAGACATAGCTATATGGTAGCTTTGAATTGGGTACTTTTGTTAAAAAGAAGATCTTTGCAACATTTTTACTATCACTAGGCCTAGACAATAAGAATGTTATTTTGTATGATTGAATTGTGAAGTAATGAAAGCCAACAAATCAACAAACAAAAACAAAACAAAAAATAATTAATAAATTCAATTTTCTTTTTAAAAAAATTGCTATAGTGATTATTCTTTTGTAGTAGTGGTATCTTTTAAAACGATTATTTACAAATTATAGTGTATTGATATAAATATTAAAAAGTTAACATTTAATAAAATCCTCTCATGATATTATAAGGAATTAATGAATGTTTTAGTATTTTTTCATAATATTAATATTAATGTAATTTTCTAACGCATACAACTAGCATTAAATGTAACTTCACGTAGCCACTACTATCTAGAAGGTGTGATATAGTACTTTGTTGTACAGTGAGCCTCTTCTATTTTTATTTATATGAAAGAGTTTCATATATTTTCTACACACTAGATTTGATAGATCGTTAACATTTGTAGGAGTTCTTCTTGGGATATTCTTTTAAATATTTTCATGTTAAATATCCACATGCACTTCATTATGTTCATTATGTTCCTTTTCGACGATGGTGTTCTCTACTTGGAGTCTTTATCTATTAAATCACAAGTTGTATACATCTTCACTAAACCTTTGGCATCACCTAGTTTTCTTTAATTGTCATCGATATTTGAGGTGAAGGAAGTTATCCTTGCGTGGTTGTATTGAGTCTTCCTTCACTTTTTCATTTTTATTTTTTTTTGTTCTTTTGGGGTGGATTTTTTACCTATGGTATTTTCTCCTTTTTCTTGGATTATGAGAATTTTTACATGGGTATCATAGTTGGCCTCGCTGTTGAGGTCTATTTCTATGTTAATTCGTTTACTCTCCACATTTCACTTAAGGGTGGAGGGGTGTTAATGTTATTTTCCAATGCATCTGTTTCCAATGTAAACATATGTAAGAACCACTATATAGTAAGATGTTATAGCTATCTCTTTATTATATATTGGTCTATTTCTTTGTTTTCATGAGAAACTCTCCTATATATTTGCTATACAACTCTAATAAATTATTAAACTCTTTGATTTTCCTCATCCCACAATCACTCGATTACCATCCATGAAATGTGAAGAAGTGCTCAAAAATTTCTCGTACTGTCATTCCAAATAAAGAAAAACAATAAAACAAAATTATTAACATTCTTTTTTATAAAATGTTTTTAATTTTTAAAATATTTTTTAAATTATTTTATATGTTTTTTTTTAATGGTGAGAAGATAACAAAACAATTTTAAAATTGGTAATTCAACCTTTGTATCATTGAATTTGACAAATCCTCCACCTCTCAACATTTTAATAAGAATTTTTAATTTCTTATATTCTATAACACTCTTTGTACGTAATGCTTTGAAATTCCTATATGTCTTATAATGTACAGTTTATTTTACCAAATGTTTTGAAATGATAAAAGTATTGCTTTAATCTTTATTTTACTAAATGTTTTAAAATGAGAAAAATATTGCTTTAATAAAAAAAATTATAGTAATGAGGAGAAGAGAAATTTTGGTTATGAATATTTTGCATGTATATATTTATTAGACTTTAAATTTATTTATAGTTTAAATTAATTTTTATAAAATATTTTAGTGAAGGTTTGAAATGATTAAATTATTTTTATATTCATAAATCATAGTATTTTGTATTTATTAATTATGTTATTTTGCATTTACTAGACTTTGTGCTATATAGCTAGAGAAAATCTTCTACACCTAGTTGTTTTTGTAACCTATATGTTGGAATGCCCAACCATTTGTCATGTTATAGAGATCGATATGTGGTAGTTTTGAATTGGGTAATTTTGTTAGAAAGAAGAACTTTGCAACATTTTTATTATTACTAGAGATAGCTATGTGGTAGCTTTGAATTGGATATTTTTGCTAGGAAGAAATATTTTGCAACATTTTTACCATCACTAGTCTCGTTTGCGTTGTCATGGGCTTAGATAGCAAGAATATTATTCTGTATTATTAAATTATGAAGTAATGAAAGCTGACAGATAAACAAAGAAAAAAAACAAAACAACACAAAAATCTTATAGTGATTATTCTCTTATAGTTGTATTTTTTTTAAATAATTATTTACAAATTATAGTGTATGAATATAAATATAAAAAATTAACTTTTAATAAAATCCTCTCATGATAGCCCAATTGGTCGAGTTCTCATTGCTAAAGCACCATGCTAATGGGAGGTCATGGGGTCAATTCTCCTTGCACCCTTGGGGTTAGCCTATGCTAATAAGTCGACGAGATATGATCCCTTCACATAGATCTATCTCAATATTTCCTTGAGAAAAAAATGAAATCCTCTCATGGTATTATAAGGAATTAATCAATGTTTTATTAATCTTTCATAATATTAATATTAATGTCATTTTCTAATGGTTACAACTAGTATTAAATGTAAATTCACATAGTCATTACTATCTAGAAAGTGTGATATATATTGATTTATTGTACATTGGGTCTCTTCTATTTTTATTTATAGGGAAGACTTTCTTATATTTTCTACACACTAGATTTGATATATCATTAGGAGTTCTTCTTGGGATATTCTTTTAAATATTTTCATGGTGAAGAACCACATTCACTTCATTATGTTCCTCGTGTAGGATGGTGTTTTCAACTTGGGGTATTTGTCTATTAAATCACAAGTTGTGGACATCTTCACTAGACCTTTGGTTTCACCTCCTTCTCTTCAATCACAAGTTGTAGACATCCTCACTAAGACTTTGGCTTCACCTCCTTTTCTTCAATTGCCATCGATACTTAAGGTGAAGTAATTTTTTTCTTTCTTTTGAGGTGGATTTTTTTCCTATGGAATTTTCTCCTTTTTCTTGGCTTATGAGAATTTTTTACTCTCTACATTTCACTTAAGGGTGGATGGGTGTTAATGTTATTTTCCAATGTAAACTTATGTAAGCACCACTATCTATTAAGATCTTATAGGTATCCATTTGTTATATATTGGCCTCTATTTTTGTTATTTATAAGAAAATCTCTTATACATTTTTGACACAATTCTAATAGATTATTAATCTCTTTGATTCCCTTGAGGCCTCCCATAATCTTTTACCCAATTTTTCATACATGAAAGGTGTGAAGTACTCATTCCCATTAAATGTGTGTGTGTGTGTTTTAATTTTTCAAATAATTTTATTTTAATTATTTTACATACTTTTAATTTTAAAACAAAAAACAAACGGAACGATTTTAAAAATGTTAGTTAAACTTTTGTTGAGCCTAAAGGTAGGCTCATTCTACAACCGAGTATGATGTGTAACATTGTCCATCCGTCATCAAGATTGAATTGAAATTTTTCTCATGTCCACCAAAATAAAAATTATGAAAAATCTAAAAAAAAAAAAAAAAAAAACTATACAAAACATTTAAATAATATCGACTCATAAAAAAATTTACACGTGAAGAAATTGGATCCCTCTCAGCTCATCTTAAATCTGTATTTAAGATGGATCTATACTAGTATCTATTGAATTTGACAAATCCTCGATTATAAACATTTTTATATTATTTTTTAATTTTTTTTTTAATATCTTATATTCTATAAAGTTTTGTGTTATATTTCTTATAATTTACAATTTATTTTACCAAATGATTTGAAATGATAAAATTTAAATGCAATATATTAGATATTATTTTTGTGATTCAACTGGGTTAGTAAGTCATTCACGTATAACCATTTTCATGAGAGGTAGTCGTAAGTGACTAATTTCTCATGATTTGAATAGCTCACTTTGCACTCATTGCATCGAGTGATGCTCACAGGGGTGAAGAAGTGGGATTGAAACTGGTGAAATAAATCACATAGCATCAATCATCACCTCCAGGGCTTGTACCGGTAACCAGGACTTCCTGGGAGGTCACGCATCCCAGATCGCCTCTGTTTCAAGCGCACTTAACTGTGGATTTTTCCCCACAATCAAGCCCACTTAGCTTGCTACCCCATTTGCAAAACCTTAGCAAGTATTGTGCCTCATGAACCATTCAAGTAGAGATCCCTTCACTCTTTTTGAATTTAAGTACAAGGGGTTTACGCAGTGCATTATATTAGATATCATTTTTGGGATTCAACTGCATTAAGTAAGTCATTCACGTATGACCATTTCCATGAGAGGTAGTCGTGAGCGACTAATTTCTCATGATTTGAATAGTTCACTTAGCACTCATTGTATCGGGTGATGCTCACAGGGGTGAAGAAGTGGGATTGAAACTGGCGAAAATAGATCACATAAAATTATTGCTTCAATCCAGAATTACAATAAAGAAAAAAAAAACCTTGGTTAGGAATATTTTGCATACATTCATTTATAATTTAAAGTATTTTTTATAAAATATTTTACTTGAACATTAGAAATAATGAAATTATCTTGACATTCATAAATCACATTATTTTGCATTTAAAAAAGTATCTTTGCATTCCTAAATCACATTATTTTGCATTTACTAATCATGGTATTTTGTATTTATTAGAGTTTAAATTCATCTCTTGAGATTTCCAAATTAATTGCTTTAAGTATTTCCAAATTCACAAATTATTCAAAATAATTTATTTATATTACTATTGTATATTTGAAAAAAAATGAAATTAATATTAAATTTATGAAAGAAATTGGAATTAATATTAATTTAATTACTTAAATCTGATTTATGTGGAATATAGTTTTTATAAAAATTTATGAGAAATGAAAGAGTAAAATGCAAAAGATAAAAATGGTATTATAGACAACTTAGACTATATCAAGTTTGACAAGATGTAGTTTTCATAATAGCATTCGTTTTCATAATAGCATTCGTTGTTATATTACATTTTTTCATTCAACATATAAACGGTTAGATTAAACTAAGAATTAGCCATAACCTATATTTAACTTAAATATATAATAAAACAAAAAAAATGTGAATTAGCCATAACTTATATTTAACTTAAATATATAATAAAACAAAAAATGCATTCACTTTTTTAACTTTCATTTTTATAATTTACAATTTATTTTACCAAATGATTTGAAATGATAAAATTATTGCTTCAATCCAGAATTACAATAAAGAGGAAAAAAAAACCCTTGGTTAATGATGCGGGAGCATGTGACTCAGAGGGGAAGAATCTTCCAAATTATTCCAAAAATCCAAAAAAATTTACAGGCAAGGGAGTGGGGTCCTTTAGCCTGCAATATCTATGCTTTCTTAGTTAAAAATAGAATAAATTCTAGTAATAAATCATGCTATTTGTAACAGAGCTTTCAAGCTTTAAATCACCTGTAAAGCATGCTTTTCTTGTATTGGATAAGGACGAGAGGGCCTATCCTTAGTTATAAATAAAATGGCAGCAAAGCTCTCATCAGACAGAGGAGAGGGGCGAGTGCCTTAGATTTAGTTGGAAATTTTGTTCTCTTGGTGTCTCTTATTTAATGATTCTGTAAATTGCTTGCATGACTTATTTCGTTGAATCGGTGAATGGACTTCCTCGAGCTGCCAATACTTTATATTAATTACAGAAATCGATTTCCCTTTCCTTTTAGGTTATTACAGGCTTGAATTCCGGTTGCGTATATGCCTCTGGCTATACCAAGAGTTCTTGTGGCTTTATTAACTGACTGTAATGGATTTACAAATTTAAAGCGGTCTTGATTTTACAATTGCGCATATGGTTTGATATCATAAGTGTTCTTGCGATCTCCATTTGATGGCTTTAGCGGATTAAAAATCTATGACCATAAGCCCTCAACATCGTGGTTATAATCTATACCGGCGTGGTGCTCTGTTCATAAAACATGTGGCGAAAAGGAGTATAGCGTAATAAACAGGACGAGTTCCAAATTGGAACCGAAACACTATAAATTGGTGTCTATATAATTCGCGGAGTCCGTCATCGCAGGGACAGCAAAGTTATCAATTGTATCAACTACCGAAACCGGAACTGGCGAAGTCTTAAACATTGATTATAGGTGGATCGGGTCCGGAGGTAGAAGACCATTGTTGAGCGATCGCTCATTCGGTTATACATCGGCCAACCTCAAATTAAGTGCTGAAATATATAAGGCGATGTAGATTTGGTTATACATCAGCCAAACCCAATTGAAGTGCGATATATCTATAAAGCGTTGTATGCATGTATACCGACCGAGAGTGGTAAAGAGAACAGGGGATATATATATGGCAGTGAGTCTTGCCTATGGTAAGACCGGTGCGACATATGCATACGAGCCTTGTCTATAGTAAACGTGCCGTGGATATATATAACGAAGGTATATATATGTTGCGTGCGCTATTATGACGGGGAGGTGTGTGTAAATAGAAGCCCTCAAAAGAAGGATATCACTTTTAAGCGTCACCGAGAGCCACGGTTGATTAGTAAAGCAGGATATTGGGACTTTGGAAATGAACCATCATTTTAATGACTGATGCGCTCAGTCCAAAAGAAAAAGAAATTAACCAAGGCATAGAAGAACTTGCTGACAGATTGGGGAAATTGACTCTAACGCCTGCACCCACGCCATCATTAGTGGTATCAGAGCCCACAACTGACATTGAATTGAATCTCAGGAGCAGAAGAAGGATGGCTTTCAAAGTTGGAAGAGGACGAGGACGTGGTGGAAGAGGACGACCTGCTGCAAATGCTGAACTATTGGAAACAGTGGAAGAGCTGCGAGCTAGAGTGGATGCTTTAACTTCAAAGAGAAATATAGATGATGGAGATGTCAGTGAGCCTGAAATTGAAGATGCTAAAGAAGAGGAAGCTGTACAGGTTACTCCTGAGATGAGATTCTTTCAGTCAGTGTTAAAATCCTCAGCCAGGCCATGGAACCAATTAGTACCAGTGTATCAAGGAGGATTGAATCCAGAAGAATTGATCGACTGGATTAACAGCATGGAGAAATTCTTTGATTACGAGGAAACAGAGGATGAGAAGAAAGTAAAGTTTGTTGTCACCAAGTTAAAAGGCCATGCAACACTCTGGTGGGATGGTGTGCAGACGGAAAGGAAGAGACTTGGTAAGCATCCAATCAAGAACTGGAGCCGAATGGTAGCAAAGTTAAGAGGTAAGTTCTTGCCAAGTAATTATCAGCAAACATTGTTTAGACAAATGCAAAATCTTAGACAGAGAGCTTTAACAGTAAAAGAATATACAGAAGAGTTTTATAAAGTAAGCATAAGAGATGGAGAAGCCCAAGACACAGATGAGAAGGTAGCTAGATATATGAATGGCCTCAGAATGGACATTCAGGATGAGATAAGCCTGTTGTCTCCTAAAACAGTAGAGGAAGCTTATCAGATAGCGCTGAAAGCGGAGGAAAAGCTCATAAGGAAGCAGTCTGCCAAAGGGAGAGGGACTTTCAGAGGAAAAGGAAGTCAAGGTGGTAGAGGTAGATCTACAGCACCTAGAGATGGAGCTAGCAGTAGCTCAACCCAGCATGCACCCAGAGAAGGTGATGCAAGAGGCAGAGGGAGTTTTTCCAGAGGAAGAGGAGGCAGAGGAAGAGGCAGAGAAATAAGATGTTACAGGTGTAACAAACTGGGACACAGAGCTTTTGAGTGCCCAGAGAATGCAGACACAAAGCAGAGGAATGCAATTGTTGCTCCAGCTGAAGAAGAAGCACCAGCGGCAGCAATAGTAGAAGAAGAAAACACACTAGAAAGAGGAGAATCTCTGGTGGTAAATAAAGTTTTACTTAAGCCAGTGAAAGAGGTGGCTGCTGAACCGCCACAAAGGAAAACTTTGTTCAGGACAGTGTGCAAAGTCCAAGGGAAATGTTGCCAGATGATCATTGATAGTGGCAGCACTGATAATTTGGTCTCTACAGAGGTAGTGGAGAAATTGAAACTGAAAACAATGAAGCATCTAACACCTTATAAGGTGTCATGGTTACAAAAGGGACATCAACTGTTGGTAAGTGAACAGTGTGAAGTGGAATTTCAAGTGGGCAAGTACAAGGATAAAATTGTTTGTGATGTGATGCCTATGGACGTGTGTCACATATTGCTCGGGAGGCCTTGGCAATATGACAGAGGAGCCATACATGACGGGAAGCGGAACACCTACAAGTTTGGAAAAGATGGTGTTAATCATACATTGTTGCCTTTGCAAGAAGAAGATGTACCGGGATAGAAGACTGCTCCAAAAACTCTGTTGCTTGGGGGGAAGGAATACTTGAAGTAGATTGAAGAAAATGAGGTAAATTTTGTTGTGATTTGCAAGCACAAGGTAATATTGACTTCTACTAAAATTTCTGAATTACCCATTGAAATTCAAGAAATGCTGGAGAATTATTGTGACATTATTGTTGATGATTTGCCTAATGAATTACCGCCAATCCGAAAAATCAGTCATCATATAGACTTGATTCCTGGAGCAAGTCTACCTAACAAAGCAGCGTATAGAATGACTCCTGCAGAGAATGAAGAAGTTAAGAAACAGGTGCAAGAATTGCTTGACAAGGGGTTGATTAAGGAAAGCCTGAGTCCTTGTGCAGTGCCAATAGTGCTGAGCCCGAAGAAAGATGGAGGCTGGAGAATGTGTACAGATTCAAGAGCCATTAATAAGATTACAATCAGGTACAGATTTCCATTACCCAGAATTGAAGATTTACTGGATTGTTTATCTGGCGCAAAATATTTTTCAAAGTTAGATCTTAAGAGTGGTTATCATCAGATAAGGATAAGAGAAGGGGATGAATGGAAAACCGCTTTTAAGACCAATGAGGGATTATATGAATGGAGAGTGATGCCTTTTGGGCTGTCCAATGCACCAAGTACATTCATGAGGCTTATGAATGAAATCCTTAAAGAATTTATTGGTAAATTTGTAATAGTATATCTGGATGATATATTAGTCTATAGCAGATCTAAGGAAGAACACTTGAGGCATTTAAATTATGTTCTACAGAAGCTACAGCAAGAAAAATTATTGTTGAATCTGAAGAAGTGTTTATTTATGAAAGAAGAGCTGGTATACTTGGGATTTGTTATCTCAGCTGAAGGATTGAAAATGGATCTAGAAAAAATCAAAGCAATTGTGGAGTGGCCTTCACCCAAGAGTATTTTTGAGGTAAGGAGTTTTCATGGTCTTGCTAGTCTTTACAGAAAATTCATTAAGAATTTTAGTAAGATTAATGCACCTATTATTGAGACCATAAAGAAAGATAAACAGCCATTCAAGTGGACTACTGAAGCAGAGAGAAATTTTCAGCTGTTGAAGAGGAAAATAACTGAAAAGCCTGTTTTGGTTCTTCCTGATTTTAACAAAACTTTTCAAGTTAAGTGTGATGCCAGCACAGAAGCAATTGGAGGAGTTTTGAGTCAAGAAGATAGACCAATAGCTTACTTCAGTGAAAAGCTAAATAAGGCAAAAAGAAAGTATTCTTCTTATGATAAAGAGTTTTATGCAGTTGTACAGGCACTAAAGAAGTGGAGGCATTATTTAATGTCGAAGGAATTTATTCTTTACTCAGATAATCATGCATTGCAGTTTATAATGCAGCAGCCAAAACTCAGCCAGAGACATGCTAAATGGGTAGAATATCTTCAAGGCTTTCATTTTGTGTTGAAACATATAACTGGACAGTCAAACAAAGTTGTAGATGCCTTAAGTAGGAGGAGTATATTGCTGCAAGAAAGTCAAATCCAAGTGTTGGGTTTTGATTTTCTTAAGGAATTATATGAGACCGATTCAGATTTTAAGGAGGCATATGAGGCTTGTAAGAATCCTGTTTTGGCGGACAGGAGCAAGTGGCTGGATTATTTTATACAAGATGGACTGTTATTCAAGAAAAATCAGTTGTGCATACCCAACTGTTCAATGAGAGAAAATTTAATCAAAGAGAAGCATAGTGGAGGACTTGCAGGACATTTTGGTAGAGAAAAGACCTTTGAACAGCTCAACAGATTTTACTTCTGGCCGAAAATGAAATCTGAAGTAGAAAAGTATGTAAGGAATTGTAAAGTATGTCAGTATGCAAAAGGAAGGAGCCAGAACACAGGGTTGTATATTCCATTTCCAATTCCAAATAGGCCTTGGGATATGGTAAGTATGGATTTTGTGCTAGGATTGCCAAAGACTCAAAGAGGCTATGATTCAATTTTTGTGGTAGTGGACAGATTTTCAAAAATGGCACACTTTATTCCATGTTATAAAACTAGTGATGCTTCTCATATTGCTAACTTGTTTTTTAAAGAAATTGTAAGATTACATGGATTGCCCAAAAGTATTGTTTCAGACAGGGATTCAAAGTTCGTTGGACATTTCTGGAGAACACTATGGAAGAAGCTGGGAACTAAATTAAATTTCAGTTCTGCCTATCATCCACAGACTGATGGACAGACTGAGGTTGTGAATAGAAGTTTAGGCAATCTTTTGAGGAGCTTTACTGCAGAGCATCCAAAGCAATGGGATCAAGTGTTACCACAAGTTGAATATGCATATAATGATTCACTGAACAGAAGCACATTACAGAGCCCATTCCATATTGTTTATGGAATTCACCCAAGGGGAATATCTGAATTAAGGAACTTGGGAAAGGAAGAAATGAGAAGTGCAGAAGGTGAAGACTTTGCTTCAAGAATGCAGGCAATACATGAGCAGGTGAAACAACAGCTACAGGACAGCAACATCAAATATAAAACAAGAGCAGACATGAGGAGAAGAGAAATGAATTTTGAAGTTGGAGACTTGGTTTTAGCACACCTCAGAAAAGAGAGATTTCCAAAGGGAGAGTATAATAAATTAAAATCCAAGAAAATTGGACCATGCAAAGTACTGAGGAAATTCTCTGCAATTGCTTATGAGATTGAATTACCACCTGGTGTGGGAATATCACCAATTTTTAATGTTGCAAACCTGTACAAGTATAAGAATGAAGCTGCAGATGATATAGCACAGGATCAAGAGACTCCAGAGATTGACTGGGTAAAACAGTTACCCACAGCCAAGAATTTACAGCCAGAAAGAATTCTGGACAGGAAAGTGTATAAGAAGACAAGGGCACGAGAGTATTTCCAGTATCTGGTGAAGTGGAAGGAACAGCCGATTACTGAAGCTACTTGGGTTACAGAAGACATTCTACAGAAATTGGGCAAATCTGTAGATGAGCTCATGGACAGGAGCCCATGAAGAATTTTGTCCTCAGGAGTCTGATGCGGGAGCATGTGACTCAGAGGGGAAGAATCTTCCAAATTATTCCAAAAATCCAAAAAAAATTACAGGCAAGGGAGTGGGGTCCTTTAGCCTGCAATTTCTATGCTTTCTTAGTTAAAAATAGAATAAATTCTAGCAATAAATCATGCTATTTGTAACAGAGCTTTCAAGCTTTAAATCACCTGTAAAGCATGCTTTTCTTGTATTGGATAAGGATGAGAGGGCCTATCCTTAGTTATAAATAAAATGGCAGCAAAGCTCTCATCAGACAGAGGAGAGGGGCGAGTGCCTTAGCTTTAGTTGGAAATTTTGTTCTCTTGGTGTCTCTTATTTAATGATTCTGTAAATTGCTTGCATGACTTATTTTGTTGAATCGGCGACTGGACTTCCTCAAGCTGCCAATACTTTATATTAATTACAGAAATCGATTTCCCTTTCCTTTTATGTTATTACAGGCTTGAATTCCGGTTGCGTATATGCCTCTGTCTATACCAAGAGTTCTTGTGGCTTTATTAACTGACTGTAATGGATTTACAAATTTAAAGCGGTCTTGATTTTACAATTGCGCATATGGTTTGATATCATAAGTGTTCTTGCGATCTCCATTTGATGGCTTTAGCGGATTAAAAATCTATGACCATAAGCCCTCAACATCGTGGTTATAATCTATACTGGCGTGGTGCTCTGTTCATAAAACCTGTGGCGAAAAGGAGTATAGCGTAATAAACAGGACGAGTTCCAAATTGGAACCGAAACACTATAAATTGGTGTCTATATAATTCGCGGAGTCCGTCATCACAGGGACAGCAAAGTTATCAATTGTATCAATTGCCGAAACCGGAACTGGCGAAGTCTTAAACATTGATTATAGGTGGATCGGGTCCGGAGGTAGAAGACCATTGTTGAGCGATCGCCGGTTCGGTTATACATCGGCCAACCTCAAATTAAGTGCGGAAATATATAAGGCGATGTAGATTTGGTTATACATCGGCCAAACCCAATTGAAGTGCGATATATCTATAAAGCGTTGTATGCATGTATACCGACCGAGAGTGGTAAAGAGAACAGGGGATATATATATGGCCGTGAGTCTTGCCTATGGTAAGACCGGTGCGACATATGCATACGAGCCTTGTCTATAGTAAACGTGTCGTGGATATATATAACGAAGGTATATATATGTTGTGTGCGCTATTATAACGGGGAGGTGTATGTAAATAGAAGCCCTCAAAAGAAGGATATCGCTTTTAAGCGTCACCGAGAGCCACGGTTGATTAGTAAAGCAGGATATTGGGACTTTGGAAATGAACCATCATTTTAATGACTGATGCGCTCAGTCCAGAAGAAAAGGAAATTAACCAAGGCATAGAAGAACTTGCTGACAGATTGGGGAAATTGACTCTAACGCCTGCACCCACGCCATCAGTTAAGAATATTTTGCATACATTCATTTATAATTTAAAGTATTTTTTATAAAATATTTTACTTGAACATTAGAAATGATAAAATTATCTTTGCATTCATAAATCACATTATTTTATATTTAAAAGTATCTTTACATTCCTAAATCACACATTATTTTGCATTTACTAATCATAGTATTTTGTATTTACTAAACTTTAAATTCATCTCTTGAGATTTCCAAATTAATTGCTTTAAGTATTTCCAAATTCACAAATTATTCAAAATAATTTATTTATATTACTATCGCATGCTTGAAAAAAATTAATATTAATTTAATTATATAAATCTGATTTATATTGAATATAGTTTTTATAAAAAAAATATGAGAAATGAAAGAGTAAAATGCAAAAGATAAAAATGGTACTATAGACCATTTAGACTATATCAAGTCTGACAAGATGTAGTTTTCATAATAGCATTCGCTGTTATATTACATTTTTCCATTCAACATATAAACGGTTAGATTAAGCTAAGAATTAGCCATAACTTATATTTAACTTAAATATATAATATTCCGGAACCTGAAGAATCTAGGCAACCTCCCCCCAGAAAAGAGGAACGTATCAGAGATGGGATCCCATGGGCCTACTTTGACGGGGCAGCTCAGAACAACAATACTGGCGCTGGGATCATCATCCATTTAAGTTCTTCTCACTCTCTAAAAGCCTCTGTGGGACTAGGACCCGGAACAAACAACTTCGCCGAACTGTCCGCTCTAAAACTTCTGTTATGTTGGCTCATAAGCAGAAATATCTTCACTGTTCAGATCTTTGGGGATTCATTGAATGTAATAAACTGGGTCAATGGAAAATATAGATGCCAAAATTATATGCTGAGGCCGCTCCTGGAAGAAATTCAAAATTTAAAACACCATTTTAATGTTTTCTCTATTGAACATATTTACAGGGACAGGAATGAAGATGCAGACAGGCTTTCTAAAGAAGGTCTGCAGCAAGCTGTGGACGCGTGGAGAATAATTGAACAGATGCATGATCAGATCCGTGTGTCGGATCTCCCTCCATACACATAAACTTTTAAAATATCAGTTGGTTTCAGTTTCTTTTTGACAGTCTATCTATTTCCGGATTCGGAGCTTATGTAAATATTGCTGTTTATTTTTCTGTTGTGGACTACTTCTTAGGATCAAACAATTGAAATACATGGTGGTATCCCGTGGGTTGTTTTCCTCTGTATAGGAGACCCACGGATTTTTGATTTGGACAGGTAAACTTTTTGTCAAAGTTGTCTATGATAGGCAACGATCCAGCGCGCGAGAAAATGGTTTCTTTTGTTTTCATATGTCTGTTTGGTGATACACAGAGGAGTCTGTTTCTCTCTCTTTTGGGACTGATGTAGGTCTCAATATCACTGATGTTTCTGGAATGTTAACTCATATGCTTGTAACTTTTTTATTTCTTATAAAAAAGTTCGCTTTTTTCCTCGGAAAAAACTTAAATATATAATAAAACAAAACATATAAACGCTTAGATTAAACATTTATTTAATTTATCATGTGAATTAGCCATAAACTATTTTTAACTTTAATATATAATACAACAAAAAAAACGCATTCACTTTTTTAACCTTCAATATATTAGACAGCAAAAACTTATGCTATACAAATTTATACATGTAAATGAAAACCGTATCATCCTCAAGACAATCGATATCTAGCAATTGTACTTCTATTCAATGTTACAATATTACAATATTTGAAGTTGCAGCTTCTCTGTATGTATGTGGAGCTGATTTTTTAATTTGCAGCTTCTCTATATATCAACCTTTGGATATTTCCATCCTCTCTATGAAATGATGCAGGCACTGCATTAGCAAGGATAGTCTTTCCCATATCACCAAGCCCGTGCATAATAACCGATACTGCTTCCGTTTCTCTTTCCAACTAATTTGTTTCAATGGTTTTTTTAGTCCAACCGTTATCTATCGACCTTTTCTAGGTCTAATTAAGAAGCATCAACTGCTGCCTGTATCTTGTTAATAGATCGGACTCCGTCGGAACGAGCCTGGGAGAGGAGCCGCCTTCTGCACAATTGGAAGCATGATGAGAGATGGAAGGTCGATCAGAAATGGAGGCTTCTGCAGAATTTGAAGCATGATGAGAGATGGAAGGTTGATCAGAAATGGAGGCTTCTGCAGAATTGGAAGCATGATGAGAGATGGAAGGATCATCAGAAGTGGAACCGCCTTCTGCAGAATTGGAATGATGATGAGAGGTGGAAGGATTGTCAAAAGTGGAGTTGGAGGCGTGAGAAGGAGAAGAATCGAGAAGGCAGGAGAAGAAGTTGCAAAAGATTCTGTTTCCCAACTCTCTGCAACTGATTATATTTCCCATTGTTTTCTCTACTCTCCTCGCTTCGATTATCTTCGCTTTCAAAAATAAAGGATATTCGCTACGCTTGTGTTGGCTGTGAAAAATAAAGAATTCGCTTCCCTTGTCTGGGCTGGCTTTGAGAAATGATGAATTCGTTTCGCTTCGCTTTGCTTTGCTTTTGCCTTGAGAAATGAAGGTATGGCTTTCTATTTATACTCTACGCCGAATTAATCGCTGCAATGTTTCAGTAACACGCTAAGGACAACTCAATTCGATAGAGAAAAGTTCTCACGTTTCTACATAAGTGTTTTTACAGCCAGTTTTACGTCATTGGCTAAGTGATTAACACGAAATCTCGCCCTCTGTTTTCATTGATTATTTCCTTAACTTGTCATGGTGGCTCGTTATGACTATTTATATCAAGGATTCACGGATCACAGGCAAAGTTGACAATCTCACCATGTGCTACTCATTAATTGTCGCCGTGAATCGTGAGGATTACATATACTATCATCAAAGTCGTCCGCGCGAGGGGTGAAATTTATTTTCTCAAAGTTGTTGAATGTTGAATGTCTGCGTAAAGGGTGAGAATTATATACAATATTAGATATTATTTTTGGGATTCAACTGCGTTAAGTAAGTCATTCAAACGTTAGGGTGAGAATTATATACAATATTAGATATTATTTTTGGGATTCAACTGCGTTAAGTAAGTCATTCAAACGTATGACCATTTCCATGAGAGGTACTCATTGCATCGGGTGATGCTCACAGGGGTGAAGAAGTGGGATTGAAACTAGTGAAATGTGGAGAACGAATCACATAGCATCAATCATCACTTCCGGGGCTTGCACCCGGTAACCAAGACTTCCCAGGAGGTCACCCATCCCAGAACTCCTCTGGCTCAAGCTCGCTTAACTGTGGAGTTTTTCCCCACAATCAAGCCCACTTAGCTTGCTACCCCATTTGCAAAACCTTAGCAAGTATTGTGCCTCATGAACCATTCAAGTAGAGATCCCTTGTCCAAAAATCGTTGAATAGGTAATCTCACCATCACCTGTACGAAGTTAAATTGGACTTCTATTTAATTAAATTACAAATTGGTTAAGGAATTCATTTTATTAAATCACGAAATGGTTAAGGATTATTTTTTTGTTTGTGGGATATGTACTTAATATGAATTTTCATATTGATTGTTAAATATTAGATGTGTACAGATTTTATTTTTTTTATTTAAATTTGTAATCTCTTGAGAAAAAAACATATAATCTTAATTATTAAGCTTATTTAAATTGTCATTTAATCTATTTAAATTAAATTTTGGAGTTTAAAATTTTACTTTGAGATATGGTATTATTCAATTGAGAGAAAGTTTTAAAAGTGAATTAAAGGATGTTGAAGATTGGAGAGAGAAAGAAAGAGAAGAGTGTAGGATGTATAGAAAAGAAAGGTAAGGGAAGATATATAGAGTGAAAAAAAGGAGAAAAAGATAGTGGTATAAAAAAATAAAAGTTATGCATCAACAAACTAAATGTTGAAAAAGGTAAGTGAGTAAACGACTTCTATGCAAGATGTTTGTTAACAAGGTGAATGATCAATATAAGGTTATCAATGGATTCATTGATAAAGGGTTTGTTGACGGAGAAGATGTAAGCAAAAAGGTTGTCAATTTAGTAGTCATTGACAACGAGAGTTGAAAACTTAAAGATATTGGCAATCGCATGATTCGATATAAGAACAAAACACTTTTGTTTTCGGCTAATGCAGTGAATTGTGAAAATTACATTTAGAATCACATGCTTCATAGGGTAGTGTTGAATATGACTCTAGAAGAAGCTTGGACCCATGTGAAGTTGAATGTTTATTCTTTCAAGATATTTGATAGTCAATCATTGCCGCTCATTCCATATGAAAAGTACAAATTTATGGATAAGAAGATGTAATTGTTGATATTTGTTGGTTACCAAGAGGATGTGAACGGGGAAAAAAGCTATTTGACCTTATTTCTAAAGATCTCTCGTTTCAAATCGATTTCCATTTTGATGAGTGCTTTGATCTACTAGTCTCTCCTAATTGTCCCACTTATTGTTATATAGAATATTGTATTGATCCCATCGAATTTCTTTTTTTGGGGGGTAAAACAAGAAGATGGTGAAAATTTTGATATTGCAAATCACACCACTAGTATTGAAAAACAACAAGTCGAAAATCTATTTGAAATTTTGAATTAGCGAAAACAAATTTTCATTTAGCACCATTTAATGAATGATGGAATTTTGAGGGGCATCCATTAACAAAATATGTTAGAAAAGTATGGTTATCAACCAATCGATTTTTGTTATTTAGCCACTGACCCTCACCATATTCATTCACAAATAACTAGCATCTCTATTTTGAGTCACACCAGTTTATTGATCCAAAACCATTTTATGATTTTATTGTTATACTAGAATGGGATGTTATTATGACAAAGAGTATCCTTCCTTATTGAAGAATCACACTTGGGATGTTCTTCCTCTTCCGAATAAAAGTTGGTTTGTTGTAAATAAGTTTACAAAACCAAATATGCAATAGATGGATCTATTAACAAGCAAAAGATATCTCTTGTAGCTAAGGGATTTTGAAAATTTGGGGAAATTGGTTGTTTTGAGACATTTTCCCTTCTTGCTAAGTGGATTCCATAAAATTGGTGCCTTGTAGAGAGAGAAGTTATAATCACTATCTACGTAGGTGGTTGAGGATGGTTGGAAGGAGTTGATGAAGAGCTAGAACACTACTTCAACACTAACCTCTTTTAGCATCATAGACATTCCATCAAGGTCGCTTGAGAGGTGCATTCTATGGTCTACATCATTTTCTTGCATCAATTCATTTGTCACATTTGTGTTCCTATATGTCACTAACTATGACGTGCTAATTGAGATAAGCTATGTCATTTTGTGTCATAGGGTGTTTTATTTGGCATCATACTACATAACTATTATGCTAAAGAGGTAATAATGTGTGTGTATCAGTGTTAATTGGATGACTCTTGATGCATACTTGCATCACACACAATATTTATATGTACATAAATATTATTGCTAGAATTGACTCACAAAATCTCTTAACATGTTCAATAAACTCCTTCATTGAGTAAAATGTGTTTGTAGGAACTCGAGACAGTTTGAATTCACTCCAAACTATAGCTAACTCTCCCATTTAAAATCACAAAATGAAACCGCTATTAGACCCATGACCATTACCTAGGAGGATTCTACTACCCAAAAAAATACCAAACAAAACTAAGTCTCTTAAAGCCAAAACAATGTAATGTTGCTTGTAATGAACATTTTTTTTCAAAGTAGGTTATGCTTAGGTCATGGTTAGCCTAATGTTGGATGGAAAAATAGTTTGCCCAATTGAAAAATGCTATCACCAATATTGTGCTAGACTTAGTGGAGCCTAGACACCACTTGGGATAGTGTAAGCCCCACAATTGGCTCCCACCCTCAACCCTTTCCCATGAAATTTGAACCAAAGGCCTAATAAAAATTAAATCACACACAAACCAATTAGCCTACACCTCATATGTATGTGTGTAAAGTGCCACATCCTAGTAAAAAAACATGACTTAATCAAAAGACGTGACTTACGAACCATTATGACTAGTCAAGTCTATGTATACCATCACATAACATTATACCAACATATAATTTATCGATATTATTTATTATTTTATTTATTTCTAAGTGTTATATAAATCGAAATTATTTTTTTTTATCTTGAATATTAATCAATAAATAAATTATATTATTATTAATTTTAACCACTTTTTTACCCATCCTTTAACCATGCCAAAAAAATAAACCACAATTTCTTTCAATGTTTTGTTGGAGTTAATGCTTGCATTCCATATTTAAGAAGTTGGTTTGTGATGGTTGAGAAATTATCTCAACCTCTCTATCTAATTTGGGAATAAGTTGGATCTCAGAAACTCTATTTAATAGAGTAATCTGAATGTAAATCTGTGTGTGAGTGTCTTTGCACATACACCATTTGTGCATAATATATGATTGAGTTTCTGTAATTGTGTTGTTTTAGCTATTTTTATCATGGTATCAGAGCTAGATCTGAACCTGTGTTGTGAGGAGGTGCATCTGGATGTTAACCGGGCTGTTGCAACCTGAGTATTCTGGACGGAGCAACCTGCGTATGCAGCCGTAAACCATCCCCATCTCCATTGCGGCCGTGAGCTTCCATAGAGGAACAGCGATAGTGACAGAAGCGATGTCGTTGCCAACCAGTGCGGAGTCAAGACGAGGTCTGTGATTTAATTTGAAGCGATGTCGTTGCCAACCAGTGCAGAGTCAAGACGAGCGTCCAGACCTCCACAGAACCGTCTTATATTGTTCGTAGTTGCGCCATAGACGAACAATTGTGTGGCACGAGTAGCAGGCTCGACAACGCCTGAGCAGCGATCTCCTGAGCGGTGTTGTTTTTGGCCTCCAACATCTTGCCAGAAAAGGGATGCAGCCGGACTCGCCGACTTCTTTTCTCAGATCAGTTGATGCGTTGAACCTAAATCGATGCTAATTAGATTTTATCCTGGACAAAGAAACAGACTTTATGCTTCTAAGATGCGGACTAATTGGGGCGCAGAGAAAGCCCGGTCGTAGCTGATTTTATTGTAAGTTATATCAGAGATGGCCACTGCAGATGTTTCATTGCTACATGTCCTTTTATCACAGTGATATTGGTCGATATTTATGGGTTTTGGGAAGAATCTGCGTTGCAGAGAGATATGATCAAACGAGCCAGTCCAGATGTGAGAGACAGAGAGCCGTGTCTGATATTCACGCAGAGAGACAGCGATAAATGCGTTGTGACAGTCACTGTTACCATGACTATACCGGTTTTTGGAAAATACATTTGTGATTATATTAGTTTAATTTCCATTATTATAAAATGTTTGTAAAATAAGTGAGGGTTAATTGTTAAAATCAGACAAAAAGGTTATTTTGTAACACTGATTTTAGATACATTCTGTATCTAGACGGCTTTTCTAGATAACTGGCAAGTACAACGGTGGCACCCATGTATCTCGGTGGATGGGAGCTCGTCCATAGAATGACTAGGGGTTCAGTGATTGCAATCAATTGTGTTTGAAGAAATCAAGTAGCAGTAAGGCTCAATATGGATGGTTGTCCAGATAGTATGGCAGTTGCGGATCTAGGGAAGGATCCCTCATTAGTGGTAGACATGGAAGTGGTTTCCTAATGAGGTTATGCGACAGATTGGGATGCTGTCCAGTAATTGACTTCGGGAGGTCCTTGATTCGGGAGTTGAGGAAGGGAACTTGGGAATTCAACTTGCCAACTACACCTTTCTGAGGGTTATGAGGCAACTTGATGGAGCATCTACTGATAAGCTTGATTATTTTGTTATTTTCATGTAATGTAATCATTAAGGGGGGATGTTGGAGTTAATGCTTACATTCCATATCTAAGAAGTTGGTTTGTGATGGTTGAGAAATTCTCTCAACCTCTCTATCTAATTTGGGAATAAGTTGGATCTCAGAAACTCTATTTAATAGAGTAATCTGAATGTAAATCTTTGTGTGAGTGTCTTTGCACATACACCATTTATGCATAATATATGATTGAGTTTCTGTAATTGTGTTGTTTTAACTATTTTTATCTTATTTAGATCTTATACCTTGTATAAACCCCATTTTACCCATCTTAATCATTAATCACAATTGTTCTTTGACCAATTCAAAGTTAGAATTTATTTCTTTAATCTTATTCATTAATCACAATTGTTCTTTGACCAATTCAAAGTTAGAATTTAATGAATCGATCTAAGTTTGAAGGAAAACCAAAAATAAAAGGAAAAAGTAGAGTGTAAACAATTACCCAAGTTTATTTACAATTTCACTAAATTAATATATCTTTGACCTTTTCTAAACAACTTTTGGCATAATCATTATATATTAGAATTTCGTTGATCTTGTTGGTCATTAAGCATAATGGGCCTTTGCCTAAGTCAAAATTAAAATTTCAATCGGGTCTTACTTTTAGAAATTGTGTCGTAGGGTTACCGCAACTGTGCTCGCCGTAATGTCCTAGTGACACGGTAAGGACAACTCAACTCCATGAGAAAAGCTCTCACGTTTATATCCAAGTATTTTTTATGTCATTGGCAAAGTGACTAACAAGTGTTTTCGTTAATTATTTTCCAACCGTTATCATTGCAATGTGAAAACGTTCCATGCCTATCAAATTTGAGACTTTGAAAGAGGATTTTTTTCGATTTATGTAAAATATTATTAATTTTTATTTTAAATAATAAAATTAAATTTGAATAGTTATTTATGTATATGTATTAATGTACTTATATTAATAAATATAGTTGATATATGTCATGTATATCAATTACATTAATAAATATGATTAATATACACTAATAAACATACATCAACCATATTAATTAATAAAACATTTATAATAAAAATTTAATATTAATATTTATATTAATTAATATACAGTTATAATACCCCGGATGCGAGTGAAAGGATGGGTGGCAATGAGGAGCCACATGCCAGCGATGTGCTGCCTCGAGCATAAGCTTGGCATTCAATTCGTTTCTCGCCGCCGAGGAATAGTGCACAGGTGAAAGCGGAGGTTATTCAATGCAGTGTCTGGTTAATTGGTGTGACTGCAAATCGTAGTTATGGAGAACAGGTCTCGAGGGAATGTTGAAGTTTTTAAAAAGGGTGATGGATTGGAGCAGGTTCACGCTCAGTGCTTGGGTCACGAAGTTCAGGTTCCTGCATGCAGTATTGTCATCCAGGCTACAGCTCTTGCTGTTAAAGCCTACTTCCAAGTCGTTGAGGGCTGTCTCAAGCCCGGAAAATCTATTGGTTGCTGTCTCTGGTCTGTTGGGTGTCGTCCTAGGTCTGTTGGACGCCGCTTCAATTATGCTGGGTGTCGTTTCGAGCTGGGAAGGTCCTCTGTCTCAGCATTGCTCCAAGCCCCCGGTGCTCCTGCAAAGATGGTCAGACCCCGACAAAGATTGCTCAGTCGTCGAGGTTCTGCTCGGGGAGGGTCTTCTCGTCCTCCAGTCACAGAGCCCCCTCTCCATTGTTGCCGTTGTCACTGCCATAGAAGTGCTGAGGCCAATCCCCTCCAGGCAAGCCAATTCATGGACGCGAGCAGCCCAAATTTTGATCCGGATCCTTTACCTGCCTTCGGCTCCGCCATCTCCACCTTCGGCAGCGCGATGGATAAACCCCGCATTAATGCACACGTTTCAGTTTTATTCCTCGAGGAAACTCAGGACGGTGAAGGCGGTCCGCGCAGTATGGGGAAGCTCCCAGGTGGAAGCTCGGAAGACGACGAGAAGAGACCAGCGGGGGCGCCCGAGCAAGCTCCTAATCGCCCTCAGGCTCAGAAGGCGTCGACTTCCAAGGAGAACATTGTCGAAGATTGGGACTCCTTCCCCACTGCAGAAGAACGAGAGAAGTATGGATGGTGCAGGGTGGTTGAGGAGAAGCCGGAGGAATAGCCTTCCACTGGTTAAATCTCTCTTCCTCCATAACTGCTCAGGTCCTGTTTTGGTTTGATGTCTATGTCTATGTCTTTTTGGTTTATGTCTATGTCTATGTCTGCTCTTGCTATGTTTGTATGGCCTGTAAGGGAATTCGCTGAAAGTCTTTTGATGCCCCTGCATGGATGTACTTTTTTGCTCCGGTGCCCCTGCGCGGGAAGATTTTGTTTGGTCTGGATGCACTGTCGAGTTACAACACCCCTGTGTGGGTAGTTCTGTCTAGTCGCGCTGCCCCTGCGAGGGCTGGTTTTGTACTGAGAAATCCTGGTCCAAAGAGCCACAGTTGGCCTTGGGCAAACTGACTCTGTGAATGTAATGTTTTCCTGTATATAATAGAATAGAATAGATTTACCGAGAAAAAATATACAGTTATAATAATTATATTACAATGATTATTATTATATTATATTATGTAATATTTTTATTATTATTTTATTTTTTTCTCAAGGAAAAATCCTAATCTTTCATTAATTGAAAAATTACATATAGTAGATGCCAATGGCATATGCATAACTGTTTGGCCTAGGCCAATCAAAGTAGCTGTCAAAAATATATAAGTTATGGCCAAAGCCATTCCACCTCAAAGGGTGTTCATCTTGTCTAGTATGCAAAATAAAGACATAAATATATACATATAATGATACTATGTATCAACTGTAAACTAACCCAAAAAATTAGGGCATGTCCGCCCTAGGATATGCTCCATCTATGTAGGGCCGGTGATAATACTGATATTGTTCTGCACCATATTGTTCCTGAATCATCCACAGGCCTCTGGGGTGTGTCGTGGCCTCCTTAGATAATTTGTCAACAGCCTCGTTACGTTTCCTGTAAATGTGTTGACAGGTGATAGAGTTAAATTGTGCCTTGAATTCCATGATTTCATCCAAAATGTTTCTAAGAGTATGACCATGACAGTTATTGATGTTATTGAACCAATTAATGATGATTTTGGAGTCTCTGAAGATCTGTAGATTAATGCATGAGTGTGTTAGCGCAAAATGCAAGAGTTGCCTGAGCGTGATCAATTCTGCATAGTTATCGGTTCCCTCTCCCAATCCTAGATGTATTTTGTAATGGTGTTTTTCAAATAGGAATAGTATGATACCCCCCCCCCCCCCAACATCCCTGTGCTTGGGCTACTCCATTAAAGTATGCCCACGGTATGGAGCGATCAATCGTCTCAGAGGTGTGTGAGCGAATTGTAGTAGAGTGGGGTTCATCCGGGATTTCATGGTAGGTTGCGATAATCTTTGTTGTTGTGAGTGGCCATTGTGCCTATGCTCCTTTGAAGATTACACCATTCCTTGTCAGCCAGATAGACCAATGGATAAGGAGAGGAAGACATAGAGATTTTGTATCTTCATTCGCAGCAGTCCAGTTGTTCCATGCTTCAAGAATCGAAGGACCGTGCCAGCTTCCATGATTGGAAAGGAGATGTAATACTTGTTGCCACAGTTGTCCACACATTAGGAAGTGGAGAAATAAGTGATCATTTGTCTCCTCCGCCTGTGTATAGAGAACGCACCAATGCGGCCCATGGTGAGATCTGTGCATGAGGTTTGCTCTGGTGTCTTGTTGTTGAGCACATTCCACATAAAGAGCCTAGTTCGAGGAGGCGCTTTGAATTTCCAAATCTTAGTTGCGAGAGAGGAATTTGTTGAGCTCAAGGGTATGATCAACTAGGAGCAATTTGGGGTGCCCGAGACTTGTGTGTGGAGAAGGACTTCTACAGCAGACATTCGGCAACCCTCCTCGCTCGTGTTCATTGTGGGAGATGGACATCTTGCAGTGATAGGTGGTAGTCCTTTGCGCCCTATGTTGGTATTCATCGATGCAGCACACGAATACCATAGTGGGTCACAGTCCCTGAGTAGTTGAGGAGTAGCAGTGGGCATTTGAGAGTTGTTCACAAGTGGAGCTGTGAACAACTCAACAGGAGTCTCGATGTGTTTTGGCCTTGATGGATGAAGACACAACTAGAGAGCAGATTGGACAGCCGAGATTCAGTGACCAGATGGACTTGGAGCATTGATAGAGGTAGAAGTCGCAGATCGGGAGTTGAAGGACTAGGCAGGTATAGGGTACGACCAAGAGGAGTTGTTAGATGCTACATCCAGATGGTCAGAGTATCTTGTCTTGTACTAGTGGATGTATGAGGGCCATTATCCCTGGTACAGGAGCCCTGACTATTGTATTATATGTTGTCAATATAACGAAGTTAGGCAGAAAAATTAAAAAGTTGTCTATGTTTTGTGCATGTGTGATTTATTGCTTTATATTTCCGTTGTGCTAAGTATTTTATGGTTGAGATTATTGGTTTTGTATTGTCAATGATTTTAAGACTCTAACCTAGACCCAAGGTCGTGGAAATTCAACATATCTTTCTCAACAAGTGCTTTAAATTCACAAAATTTAGCGAATGTATGATCTTTCTTTTGCATGAAGAAAATCCAACACTTACGAGAAAAATCATCAACAAATATTACATAATACCTCTTCTTGGTCGTGGATGCTGTTGAGAATGGTCCACACACATCTGAGTGAACTCGATCAAGGATCACTTGCGCTCGATTGTCTTTATCATGAAATGAATATTTGGTGTAATTCCCCAATGTACACCCTTTTCATGTGTCTCTCTACTCTAGTGTACCCTTGGGAAGTCCAGTAGAAATTTGTTTGCGTGATATTCAAAGCTCTGTGGTGCAAGTGACCCAATATTTTATGCCATAACTCACTGATGTCTCAGCTCTGCACCTTCTTTACTTTAGTGCTCAAAGAAGAACAGTCTTCTACATCCAATTTGTAGAGGTTCTTCACCCTAAACCCAAACCACTTCACCTATCCTAAGGCTATGTGATGAAGGAAATCCTTTCCCTTGTTGAATATCACATCGTATCCATGATCCTCCAACATGGAAACTAAAACCAAATTCTTCCTCAAACTCAAAACATACAAGACATATTTTAATGTGATAGAAGAACTAGACTCCCTCTGAAAGGTAACAGTAACGATGTTGGTCGCACTATACCTCCCATCATCTCCCATATCAATGTGCATCTGGAGGTCCTTCTCCTCCATGTCACTGAAGAACTCTTTGTTGTCGATCATATGGAATGAGGCTCCACTATCCAGGTACCACACACTACCCATCACCGATGTCACCATGCAAGCGATGAGGATGAAATCCAGTTCGAATTGTGAAGCAAGAGCTTCACCTACCGCTCCTCCTAAGGGCCTCTTACCAACCTTCTTGTGTGGACACTTTGTGGCATAGTGTCCCAGCTCGTGACAGTGAAATAATTTAATCTTCGACATGTCCTTCTTCTTGCCGCCCTAACTGGAATCTGATTTGTAATGGGATGACTTTCCCTTCCCTTTCTTCACCTTTCCATGTAAGGCATAGTTCTCCTCATCTCATGCTTGGATGGGGATCCATCTTTGGTGTTTCGTCGGATCTCTTCTTTTACTAAGTCCAACCACAATCGCTCCCACTCTGGTAGCTTCTCCCTCCCATTAACTGAGTCCTGGTATTTGTGCCAGCTCTTGGGAAGTCCTAGAAGTGTTAGGCTCCCTAGATCGTCTTTAGCAACTATAACATCGACACTTCCAAACTCATCTCGACATTGGGTGAACTTGGTCAAGTGCTTCGGTATTGTATCACCCTTCTCCATCTTGATCTTTCTGAGCTTTTCCTTCAATGCTAGCTTCATGTGGTCACCATTGTTTTGAAACAAGTCTGGCAAGGCCTTCCACATTGCAAATATAGTTTCCTTACCATGAAGGTTCAAGACAATATGATCTCAAACTCCTTATAGGATAATCTTTCTCACCTTTTTCACATACTTTCTCCACTTTGCAATATCTTGAGCATCAGTTGGCTTCGTAATGTCTCTGTCTATGAATTCCTTAAGCCTGTTGTCTTCCATCACTGCCTCCATCATGTCCTTCCAAGCAATATAATTCGAACTACCCTCAAGGGCATATTTGAGTCTCAATACATAGAACAACATCCTAATAGCTCTGAAGTATGATACTACAAATTTGATTTCTTTTGCAAAAGACAAACTCATATTCTCCTCTTCTATAGTGATTTAAGCTCTGATACCATGTAGAAATTCCTTGTAGATTCAAACCACAGATGTAATATGCTAAAACAATTGACTTGAATCTACACTACTCATCAGTGGAAACAATAATTTATCGATGAAATCAAGAAGCATAAAAAAGAAAGAATTCAATCATACATAACACAATAATTTTATAGGGAAAGCCATAGCTAAAAACCCTTGTTATTTGTATATTGCATTAATCAGAAAATATGAGAAGCTTGCAATGCTTTGCTCAAACCTGAGCAACATATGCACAATCTCAATCTATCTCACTATTTCACAAACAAGCTCTAGCCAATACTTAGCCAAATTTGTTGTCTGCCAAGCTCTTATTTCCTTGTGTTGTTCCCATGGGAATTATCCCATATTTAATTGGGAAATTTCTCATCCATAACTACAGAATCCATAATAGGCCTTCCTCTGATTGCATGCACCACTTATATAATTCAGATGATTATACAACTAATAGTACATTGTCCTTGAACTCAAATCTCAATTGGGTATTTCTCTAATCTAACATGTATGAGTTAATTATGAGTGAATCTTCATTTTATTAATTGAGCAAGTTGGTTACACCCCACTGTTGCAGGTTACACCCCACTACTGGATCTCCCACTAATTCCTCCATAAGTTGGAACTAGTTAACTGAATTTAACTTCATTAATCTTAATTAAATAATTACAACTGAAAAGAACTCAACCTACGCCCCTAAAATTTAGGAACCACTCTACATGACTATAGATAGACTCCCAACTCGAATTAATTGAGCCAGCTAAGTCAAATTAACTTAGTTAACTATTACAAGTTGTTATGAGAATTAGAATTAGAATTTAATTCCTAATCTAATTTAAGCAAAAAATTAAATTAGGATTTTCTTGGTGTTATTTTCAACACGACAATTATCACCTAGAGGTTTTCGCTAGCATTTGAAGTTGGTAAGCCTTGTGTGCTCTTGTTATCCACATCTTGGTTATATTTAAATTTAGTGCTTTGTAATCCTGAGAGCTTAGGTCTTTTGGGTTCAATGTCTCAGTCGTTTAGTGTGGTTTGTGTACTGGGAGCTAGGGATTTTGTTGGGGCTTTGAATGTGTCTTAGCATATGGAATTGGTTCAATCTCTTCTCTTGAAAGAGGGTAGTTGGAATTTTATGCAAAGGGTGGTTTGGGTGTTTTTAATTGTGAAGTTGGAAAATTGTAGTGGGTTGGGTTTAGTTAGATATCTACAAGCTCTACGATGCAAAAGTCTCTTGGTTCTAGGGTGGAGTCGTATGGGCTCAATGGTAAAGGGGGTTGAGTCTCTAGCCGAGGAAGTGTTGTCCAATTCCCTCCCTGGTGGGTCTTCGTCTAGAGTCAAATCTTTTGCCTCGTGTTCTATGAAGAAATTAGTTAATGGTATCTTGGTTTTTCCTAAGGAAGGGTCGAGTCAATCTTTGTGTCCTTTTATGGGAAGAGGCAATTCCTTCAAGGAAATTAAAGAACCCTCCTGTGACTCTATGATTCCACCTAGGTAGAGGGGGAGGAGGTAGCAGATCCCAAAACGGTTAGCATGGTGTAAATATTTTTTTCCATGAATCAATGGCAACTTATTTTAATGCCATTGCATGAGAAACTCGTCAAGAGATCGTGAGATTGAGATTAAAGAAAGTAAAGAGAGACAATCTATCTCATATTCAAAATTATTAGAGGATATATCAGGATGGGTGCCAGACCCTGGGCACACTAGGGGAAGTTGTAAGAAGTATTTGAATTCAGTAGCACTCGATTGGAAAATGAACATGCTTATGGAGTTGAATCTGAGATACAAGCAGGTGGAAAAGTATAATATTTTCACCTCTATAGAGGATGTGAAGGGAATGTTCAGGAACCTAAGGTTTTTCTTGGAAAAAATTGAGGCTCGTTTGATGCATGTGGAGAGCCACATAGCATGTGACTCAAATGGGGGAGAGCAGATGGACCCCCCTAGTTCTAGTACTCAGATTTCGACCAACATTTCCTCCTTAGAAAATTAATAGTGTGTATCGAAAGTGGTGGGTGAATCATAGGTCTCTCCTAATGTTTCTAATTTTGAAAGGTCCTTTGGTGGTATCCTTATCTACGGATGACAGTGACTTAGTTGTTTAACGGTCGTGTGCTCCTATGGATTGATTTTGGATTCAATTTTCAGCCTTTAAATATCTATTTTTGTCTTAGGCTTTAAATGTATGGTACGATGCGTTTGTTGTGAAGTTTTTGGAAGAAGGGCTGATATTTTCTCTGGCATTGGTGGTTGCTCCTCTTGTTGTTCATTAGCGTTTTCTCCCTGCTGCATGATGGTTCTCCTGTCATGGCATGGGAGTTGACTCTCTTTGTGTTCTTATGTGATGGCAATGGTGAGCCAAAAGTTCAAGTGCTCGTTTATATATTCAATTATTGTTTCAAACTCCTTTTGTATATAATGGCTCCCTTTCCTGTTAGGACAATGGTGTATATGCCTTTTAGTCTAGTCAGTATATGCAGCCTCCATAAGGAATTAGAGGTCGGGCTATGTTTTCCTCCCTCTGGACGTATGATGTCTATGATGTAACTCTCTTTTTTGAATTAATATGAAGTATTTTAATTTATAAAAAAAATCAATAAGTTCACACTTTGATGGGGTGTTGGAAAATGTGCTAAAGAGGGAGGAGATCGAATTTGCCACCATGCAATCACCCTAACCATTAAAGAGGGGGATGTCATGGCCAGCCACTCCCATGCAATCACACATGCCAATGAGTAATAAAAATGCAAAGCATTAATCCATAAACTATTGAGATCACCTCATCTTCTTGGAGTTGTTGGGGACAAGTTGCAATTATTTGGTGCCATCATTGTGTTATCAAGTTGCTTGTGGGGTTTTTCCTTTACATCAACCACGGTTGTAGTTCAAAAGTTGAGGAAGGCCCAGGCTCTTTTGGTCTATCCTTTCGTCTCTCACTGTATATCGTTGGTTGGTCTCTTTGAAATTTTCAAGCATATGCAAGGTTACATGTAGTTATTTCATGTGATTGTTGATGGGAGGATCGGTACTAGGATTCTTCTGGGGTCTTTGTGAAATTTTATCCCCCAAGTTTGTTGGTATCACTTCTGATTTTAGTTTCTTATAGATGGTTTTGTAACTGTAGTATTGTGGTTCTTGCTTTTTTGGTCCATGAATTTTTGGTGAAGTCACAACATGATGTCTTGTGGGGAGGCGGCTTGGCTCTTCTCATTACCAACGAGGACCACTTACTATTCAGTCTTACTTATATCACTCCTTTGCAGCTCTCTTGGTCTCTAGAATCCTGACCAACCCTACCCCTAAAGTTCTCTACTTTGTCTTCTTTACATTAGTCTTACCTTTGTCTCCAATTCCCCGACCGCCTACTATCTCCTCGGAATTTTATAGCGTGGTACATATTTTTCCTTATCATCATGCTTCTGCAATGAATGTGGCCAATACATGGCTCAGGTGGTCGAGGCCCCTCTAGCAAGCCTCGCACCTAGTTCCAAACCCAAACTGTTACTTACCTCTACCATACAGCTACCCCCCCACCCGGAAATTCAAGACAAAATTTGGTTGCTCGAAGCTCGAGTAGTTCATGATAGGAATGCTCACTCTAACTCTGAGATTTAGGCCAATGTAATTGATTAGATTCTGAACCCTGAAGACACTAGGGGCTGCAGGAATCAGTGCCTACACTCTATCACTTTGTATTGTTATATGAAAAGTATTTTGGGCAGAGTCATCCAAGAAAAGCAAGAAGATTACAATGAGAAAATTTTCCATCTCAATGATATTCAGTGGATTCAAAAAAAATTTTGATCCTATCTATTTAGCTTGGATGCTCGGTTGATGCATATAGAGATGCATCTTCAATGTAGGAGACAAACAACACCAGGACTGAGCACTCATTATCCCACTTCTGCAACTTCTTCCGAGGAAGGATGATGACCAAAGGTCATCATATTTTATGTTTATGTTTTTTGAATTGTAATTTACATATTTTTGTGCCATGCAATTATTAAAAAAAAAAAAAGCATATAGAGATGCATCTTCAATGTAGGAGACAAACAACACCAGGACTGAGCACTCAATATCCCACTTCTGCACCTTCTTCCGAGGAAGGATGATGACCAAAGTTCATCATATTTTATGTTTATGTTTTTTGAATTGTAATTGACATATTTTTGTGCTATACAATTATTAAAAAAAATAAAAAAATCTATACCTAGTTGTTTTTTGTAACCTATATGCTGGAATGGCCAACCATTTGTCATGTTCTAGACATAGCTATATGGTAGCTTTGAATTGGGTAATTTTGTTAAAAAGAAGAACTTTGCAACATTTTTACTATCACTAGGCCTAGACAATAAGAATGTTATTTTGTATGATTGAATTGTGAAGTAATGAAAGCCAACAAATCAACAAACAAAAACAAAACAAAAAATAATTAATAAATTCAATTTTCTTTTAAAAAAATTTGCTATAGTGATTATTCTTTTGTAGTTGTGGTATCTTTTAAAACGATTATTTACAAATTATAGTGTATTGATATAAATATTAAAAAGTTAACATTTACTAAAATCCTCTCATGATATTATAAGGAATTAATGAATGTTTTAGTATTTTTTCATAATATTAATATTAATGTAATTTTCTAACGCTTACAACTAGTATTAAATGTAACTTCACGTAGCCACTACTATCTAGAAGGTGTGATATATATTACTTTGTTGTACAGTGAGCCTCTTCTATTTTTATTTATATGAAAGAGTTTCTTATATTTTCTACACACTAGATTTGATAGATCGTTAACATTTGTAGGAGTTCTTCTTGGGATATTCTTTTAAATATTTTCATGTTAAATATCCACATGCACTTCATTATGTTCATTATGTTCCTTTTCGACGATGGTGTTCTCTACTTGGAGTCTTTATCTATTAAATCACAAGTTGTATGCATCTTCACTAAACCTTTGGCATCACCTAGTTTTCTTTAATTGTCATCGATATTTGAGGTGAAGGAAGTTACCCTTGGGTGGTTGTATTGAGTCTTCCTTCACTTTTTCATTTCTATTTTTTTTCGTTCTTTTGGGGTGGATTTTTTACCTATGGGATTTTCTCCTTTTCCTTGGATTATGAGAATTTTTACATGGGTATCATAGTTGGCCTTGTTGTTCACGTCTATTTCTAAGTTAATTCGTTTACTCTCCACATTTCACTTAAGGGTGGAGGGGTGTTAATGTTATTTTCCAATGCATCTGTTTCCAATGTAAACATATGTAAGAACCACTATATATTAAGATGTTATAGCTATCTCTTTACTATATATTGGTCCGTTTCTTTGTTTTTATGAGAAACTCTCCTATATATTTGCTATACAACTCTAATAAATTATTAAACTCTTTGATTTTCATCGTCCCACAATCACTTGATTACCATCCATGAAATGTGAAGAAGTGCTCAAAAATTTCTCGTACTATCATTCCAAATAAAGAAAAACAATAAAAAAAATTATTAACATTCTTTTTTATAAAATGTTTTTAATTTTTAAAATAGTTTTTAAATTATTTTATATGTTTTTTTTTAAGAAAAGAACAAAACAATTTTAAAATTGTTAATTCAATTCAACCTTTGTATCGTTGAATTTGACAAATCCTCCACCTCTCAACATTTTAATAAGAATTTTTAATTTCTTATATTCTATAAGACTCTTTGTACCTAATGCTTTGAAATTTCTATGTCTTATAATGTACCGTTTATTTTACCAAATGTTTTGAAATGATAAAAGTATTGCTTTAATCTTTATTTTACTAAATGTTTTAAAATGAGAAAAGTATTGCTTTAATCAAAAAAAAATATAGTAATGAGGAGAAGAGAAATTTTGGTTATGAATATTTTGCATGTATATATTTATTAGACTTTAAATTTATTTATAGTTTAAATTTATTTTTATAAAATATTTTAGTGAAGGTTTGAAATGATTAAATTATCTTTATATTCATAAATCATAGTATTTTGTATTTATTAATTATGATATTTTGCATTTACTAGACTTTGTGCTATATAGCTAGAGACGATCTTCTACACCTAGTTGTTTTTTGTAACCTATATGTTATGCCCAACCATTTGTCATGTTCTAGAGATCGATATGCGGTAGTTTTGAATTGGGTAATTTTGTTAAAAAAAGAACTTTGCAACACTTTTATTATTACTAGAGATAGCTATGTGGTAGCTTTGAATTGGATATTTTTGCTAGAAAGAAAAACTTTGCAACATTTTTACCATCACTAGTCTGGTTTGCGTTGTGATGGGCTTAGATAGCAAGAATATTATTCTGTATTATTAAATTATGAAGTAATGAAATCTGACAGATAAACAAAGAAAAAAGCAAAACAACACAAAAATGTTATAGTGATTATTCTTTTATAGTTGTATTTTTTTTAAATAATTATTTACAAATTATAGTGTATTAATATAAATATAAAAAATTAACTTTTAATAAAATCCTCTCATGATAGCCCAATTGGTCGAGTTCTCATTGCTAAAGCACCATGCTAATGGGAGGTCACGGGGTCAATTCTCCTCGCACCCTTGGGCTTAGCCTCTGCTAATAAGTCGACGAGATATGATCCCTTCACGTAGATCTATCTCAATATTTCCTTGAGAAAAAAATGAAATCCTCTCATGGTATTATAAGGAATTAATCAATGTTTTAGTAATCTTTCATAATATTAATATTAATGCCGTTTTCTAATGGTTACAACTAGTATTAAATGTAAATTCACATAGTCATTACTATCTAGAAAGTGTGATATATATTGATTTATTGTACATTGGGTCTCTTCTATTTTTATTTATATGGAAGAATTTCTTATATTTTCTACACACTAGATTTGATATATCATTAGGAGTTCTTCTTGGGATATTCTTTAAATATTTTCATGGTGAAGAACCACATTCACTTCATTATGTTCCTCGTGTAGGATGGTGTTCTCAACTTGGGGTATTTGTCTATTAAATCACAAGTTGTGGACATCTTCACTAGACCTTTGGTTTCACCTCCTTCTCTTCAATCACAAGTTGTAGGCATCTTCACTAAGACTTTGGCTTCACCTCCTTTTCTTCAATTGCCATCGATACTTAAGGTGAAGTATTTTTTTTCTTTCTTTTGAGGTGGATTTTTTTCCTATAGAATTTTCTCCTTTTTCTTGGCTTATGAGAATTTTTTACTCTCTACATTTCACTTAAGGGTGGATGGGTGTTAATGTTATTTTCCAATGTAAACATATGTAAGCACCACTATCTATTAAGATCTTATAGGTATCCATTTATTATATATTGGCCTTTAGTTTTTTTATTTATAAGAAAATCTCTTATACATTTTTGACACAATTCTAATAGATTATTAATCTCTTTGATTCCCTTGAGGCTCCCCATAATCTTTTACCCAATTTTTCATACATGAAAGGTGTGAAGTACTCATTCCCATTAAATGTGTGTATGTGTGTGTGTTTGTTTTTTAATTTTCAAATAATTTTATTTTAATTATTTTACATACTTTAATTTTAAAACAAAAAACAAATGGAACAATTTTAAAAATGTTATTTAAACTTTTGTTGAGCCTAGAGGTAGGCTCATTCTATAGCCCAGTATGATGTGTCACATTGTCCATCCTTCATCAAGATTGAATTGAAATTTTGCTCATGTCCACCAAAATAAAAATTATGAAAAATCTAAAATTTAAAAAAAAATAACTATACAAAACATTTAAATAATGTCGACTCATAAAAAAATTTACACGTGAAGAAATTGGATCCCTCTCGGCTCATCTTAAATCCGTATTTAAGATGGATCTATACTAGTATCTATTGAATTTGACAAATCCTCGACTATAAACATTTTTATATTATTTTTTAATATCTTATATTCTATAAATTTTGTGTTATATTTCTTATAATTTACAATTTATTTTACCAAATGATTTGAAATGATAAAATTTAAATGCATTATATTAGATATTATTTTTGCGATTCAACTGGGTTAAGTAAGTCATTCACGTATAACCATTTCCATGAGAGGTAGTCGTAACTGACTAATTTCTCATGATTTGAATAGCTCACTTTGCACTCATTGCATCGAGTGATGCTCACAGAGGTGAAGAACTCACTATTCATATGGTGAGGGCACACTATAAATGTGGTAACCAGAGGAGGAGGATGGACCAAGGGAGAGAACAATAAGATAGCTTGCTACCCCATTTGCAAAACCTTAGCAAGTATTGTGCCTCGTGAACCATTCAAGTAGAGATCCCTTCACTCTTTTTGAATTTAAGTACAAGGGGTTTACGCAGTGCATTATATTAGATATCATTTTTGGGATTCAACTGTGTTAAGTAAGTCATTCACGTATGACCATTTCCATGAGAGGGGTGAAGAAGTGGGATTGAAACTGGTGAAAATAGATCACATAAAATTATTGCTTCAATCCAGAATTACAATAAAGAGAAAAAAAAACCTTGGTTAGGAATATTTTGCATACATTCATTTATAATTTAAAGTATTTTTTATAAAATATTTTACTTGAACATTAGAAATAATGAAATTATCTTTACATTCATAAATCACATTATTTTGCATTTAAAAAAGTATCTCTGCATTCCTAAATCACATTATTTTGCATTTACTAATCATAGTATTTTGTATTTATTAGAGTTTAAATTCATCTCTTGAGATTTCCAAATTAATTGCTTTAAGTATTTCCAAATTCACAAATTATTCAAAATAACTTATTTATATTACTATTGTATATTTGAAAAAAAATGAAATTAATATTAAATTTATGAAAGAAATTGGAATTAATATTAATTTAATTACTTAAATCTGATTTATGTGGAATATAGTTTTATAAAAAAATATGAGAAATGAAAGAGTAAAATGCAAAAGATAAAAATGGTATTATAGACAATTTAGACTATATCAAGTCTGACTAGATGTAGTTTTCATAATAGCATTCGTTGTTATATTACATTTTTTCATTCAACATATAAACGGTTAGATTAAACTAAGAATTAGCTATAACCTATATTTAACTTAAATACATAATAAAACAAAAAAATGCATTCACTTTTTTAACCTTCATTTTTATAATTTACAATTTATTTTGCCAAATGATTTGAAATGATAAAATTATTGCTTCAATCCAGAATTACAATAAAGAGAAAAAAAATCCTTGGTTAAGAATATTTTGCATACATTTATTTATAATTTAAAGTATTTTTTATAAAATATTTTACTCGAACATTACAAATGATAAAATTATCTTTGCATTCATAAATCACATTATTTTGTATTTAAAAGTATCTTTGCATTCCTAAATCACACATTATTTTGCATTTACTAATCATAGTATTTGGTATTTACTAAACTTTAAATTCATCTCTCGAGGTTTCCAAATTAATTGCTTTAAGTATTTCAAAATTCACAAATTATTCAAAATAATTTATTTATATTACTATCGCATGTTTGGAAAAAAATTAAAATTAATATTAATTTAATTATATAAATCTGATTTATATGGAATATAGTTTTTATAAAAAAAATATGAGAAATGAAAGAGTAAAATGCAAAAGATAAAAATGGTATTATAGACCATTTAGACTATATCAAGTCTGACAAGATGTAGTTTTCATATTAGCATTCGCTGTTATATTACATTTTTTTCATTCAACATATTTAAAATTAAACTAAGAATTAGCCATAACCTATATTTAACTAAAATATATAATAAAACAAAACATATAAACGGCTAGATTAAACATTTGTTTAGTTTATCATGTGAGTTAGCCATAACCTATATTTAACTTTAATATATAATAAAACAAAACATATAAACAGCTAGATTAAACATTTATTTAGTTTATCATGTGAGTTAGCCATAACCTATATTTAACTTTAATATATAATAAAACAAAAAAAACGCATTCACTTTTTTAACCTTCAATATATTAGACAGCAAAAACTTATGCTATACAAATTTGTGCATGTAAATGAAAACCGTATCATCCTCAATACAATCGATATCTAGCAATTGTACTTCTATTCAATGTTACAATATTACAATATTTGAAGTTGCAGCTTCTCTGTATGTGGAGCTGATTTTTTAATTTGCAGCTTCTCTGTATGTGCAGCTGATTTTTTAATTTGCAGCTTCTCTATATATCAACCTCTGGATATTTCCATCCTCTCTATCAAATGATGCAGGCACTGCATTAGCAAGGATAGTCTTTCCCATATCACCAAGCCCGTGCATAAAAACCGATACTGCTTCCGTTTCTCTTCCCAACTAATTTGTTTCAATGGTTTTTTTTAGTCCAACCGTTATCTATCGACCTTTTCTAGGTCTAATTAAGAAGCATCAACTGCTGCCTGTATCTTGTTAATAGATCGGACTCCGTCGGAACGAGCCTGGGAGAGGAGCCGCCTTCTGCACAATTGGAAGCATGATGAGAGATGGAAGGTTGATCAGAAATGGAGGCTTCTGCAGAATTGGAAGCATGATGAGAGGTGGAAGGTTGATCAGAAATGGAGGCTTCAGCAGAATTGGAAGCATGATGAGAGATGGAAGGATCATCAGAAGTGGAGCCGCCTTCTGCAGAATTGGAATGATGATGAGAGGTGGAAGGATTGTCAAAAGTGGAGTTGGAGGCGTGAGAAGGAGAAGAATCGAGAAGGCAGGAAAGAAGCTATTTGACCTTATTTCTAAAGATCTCTGGTTTCAAATGGATTTCCAATCCATTTGATGAATGCTTTGATCTAATAGTCTCTCCTAATTGTCCCACTTATTGTTATATAGAAGATTGTATTGATCTCATAAATTTCTTTTTTTTGGGTGGTAAAACAAGAAGATGATGAAAATTTTGATATTGCAAATCACACCACTAGTATTGAAAAACAACAAGTCAAAAACCTATTTGAAATTGTAAATTAGCCAAAACAAAATTTTCATTTAGCGATGGAATTTGAGGGGCCTTCGTTAACAAAATATGTTAGAAAAGTATGGATATCAACCAATTGATTTTTGTTAGTTAGCCATTGACCCTCACCATATTCATTCACAAATAACTAGCATCTCTATTTTGAGTCACTGATCCAAAGCCATTTTATGATTTTATTGTTATACTAGAATGGGATGTTATTATGGCAAAGAGTATCCTTCCTTATTGAAGAATCACACTTGGGATGTTCTTCCTCTTCCGAATAAAATTTGGTTTGTTGTAAATAGGTTTACAAAACCAAATATGCAATAGATGGATCTATTAACAAGCAAAAGATATCTCTTGTAGCCAAGGGATTTTGAGAATTTGGGGAAATTGGTTGTTTTGAGACATTTTGCCTTCTTGCTAAGTGGATTCCATAAAATTGGTGCCTTGTAGAGAGAGAAGTTATAATCACTATCTATGTAGGTGGTTGAGGATGGTTGGAAGGAGTTGATGAAGAGCTAGAACACTACTTCAACACTAACCTCTTTTAGCATCATAGACATTCCATCAAGGTCGCTTGAGAGGCACATTCTATGGTCTACATCACTTTCTTGCATCAATTCATTTGCCACATTTGTGTTCCTATATGTCACTAACTATGATGTGCTAATTGAGATATGTTATGTCATTTTTTGTCATAGGGTGTTGTATTTGGAATCATACTACATCACTATTATGCTAAAGAGGTAATAATGTGTGTGTACTAGTGTTAATTGGGTGACTCTTGGTGCATACTTGCATCACACACACTATGTATATGTACATAAATATTATTGCTAGAATTGACTCACAAAATCTCTTAACATGTTTAATAGACTCCTTCATTGAGTAAAATGTGTTTGTAGGAACTCAAGACAATTTGAATTCACTCCAAACTATAGCTAACTCTCCCATTTAAAATCACAAAATGAAACCACTATTAGACCCATGACCATTACCTAGGAGGATTCTACTACCCAAAAAAATACCAAACAAAACTAAGTCTCTTAAACCCAAAACAATGTAATGTTGCTTGTAATGAACATTTTTTTTCAAAGTAGGTTATGCTTAGGTCATGGTTAGCCTAATGTTGGATGGAAAAATAGTTTACCCAATTGAAAAATGTTATCACCAATATTTTGCAAGACTTAGTGGAGCCTAGACACCACTTGGGATAGTGTAAGCCCCACAATTGCCTCCCACCCTCAACCCTTTCCCATGAAATTTGAACCAAAGGCCTAATAAAAATTAAATCACACACAAACCAATTAACCTACACCTCATATGTATGTGTGTAAAGTGCCACATCCTAGTAAAAAAACATGACTTAATCAAAAGACGTGACTTACGAACCATTATGACTAGTCAAGTCTATGTATACCATCACATAACATTATACCAACATATAGTTTATCGATATTATTTATTATTTTATATATTTCTACGTATTATATAAATCGAAATTATTTATTTTTTATCTTAAATATTAATCAATAAATAAATTATATTATTATTAATTTTAACCACTTTTTTACCCATCCTTTAACCATGCCAAAAAAATAAACCACAATTTCTTTCAATATTTAAATCTTATACCTTGTATAAACCCCATTTTACCCATCTTAATCATTAATCACAATTGTTCTTTGACCAATTCAAAGTTAGAATTTTTTTCTTTAATCTTATTCATTAATCACAATTGTTCTTTGACCAATTCAAAGTTAGAATTTAATGAATCGATGTAAGTTTGAAGGAAAACCAAAAATAAAAGGAAAGAGTAGAGTGTAAACCATTACCCAAGTTTATTTACGATGTCACTAAATTAACATATCTTTGACCTTTTCTAAACAACTTTTGGCATAATCATTATATATTAGAATTTCGTTGATCTTGGTCATTAAGCATAATAGGCCTTTGCCTAAGTCAAAATTAAAATTTCAATCGGGTCTTACTTTTACAAACTGTGTCGTAGGGTTACCGCAACTGTGCTCGCCGTAATGTCCTAGTGACACGGTAAGGACAACTCAACTCCATGAGAAAAGCTCTCACGTTTATATCCAAGTATTTTTTTATGTAAGTGGCAAAGTGATTAACAAGTGTTTTCGTTAATTATTTTCCAACTGTTATCATTGCAATGTGAAAACGTTCCATGCCTATCAAATTTGAGATTTTGAAAGAGGATTTTTTCGATTTCTGTAAAATATTATTATTTTTTATTTTAAATAATAAAATTAAATTTCAATAATTATTTATGTATATGTATTAATGCACTTATATTAATAAATATAGTTGATATATGTTAGGTATATCAATTACATTAATAAATATGATTAATATACACTAATAAACATACATCAACCATATTAATTAATAAAATATTTATAATAAAAATTTAATATTAATATTGATATTAATTATTATACAATTATAATAATTATATTATAATGATTACTATTATATATTATATTATGTAATATTTTTATTATTATTTATTTTTTTCTCAAGGAAAAATCTTAAGGTTTCATTAATTGAAAAATTACATATAATAGATGCTAATGGCATATGCATAATTGTTTGGCCTAGGCCAGTCAAAGTAGCTGTCAAAAATATATAAGTTATGGCCAAAGCCATTCCCAAAAAAGTTGTACATATTCACCTCAAAGGGTGTTCATCTTGTCTAGTATGCAAAATAAAGACATAAATATATACATATAATGATACTGTGTATCAACTGTAAACTAACCCAAAAAATTAGGGCATGTCCGCCCTAGGATATTCTCCATCTATATAGGGCCGGTGATAATACTGATATTGTTCTGCACCATATTGTTCCTGAATCATCCACAGGCCTCTGGGGTGTGTTATGGCCTCCTTGGATAATTTGTCAGTAGCCTCGTTACGTTTCCTGTAAATGTGTTGATAGGTGATAGAGTTAAATTGTGCCTTGAATTCCATGATTTCATCAAAAATGTTTTTAAGAGTATGACCATGATAATTATTGATGTTATTGAACCAATTAATGATGATTTTGGAGTCTCTGAAGATCTGTAGATTAATGCATGAGGGTGTTAGCGCAAAATGCAAGAGTTGCCTGAGCGTGATCAATTCTGCATAGGTTATCGATTACCTCTCCCAATCCTAGATGTATTTTGTAATGGTTTTTTCAAATAGGAATAGTATGATACCCCCCCCCCCAACATCCCTGTGCTTGGGCTACTCCATTAAAGTATGCCCATGGTATGGAGCGATCAATCGTCTCAGAGGTGTCTGAGCGAATTGTAATAGAATGGGGTTCATCCGGGATTTCATGGTAGGTTGCGATGATCTTTTTTGTTGTGAGTGGCCATTGTGCCTATGCTCCTTTGAAGATTACACCATTCCTTGTCAGCCAGATAGACCAATGGATAAGGAGAGGAAAACATAGAGATTTTGTATCTTGATTCGCAGCAGTCCAGTTGTTCCATGCTTCAAGAATCGAAGGACCGTGCCAGCTTCCATGATTGGAAAGGAGATGTAATACTTGTTGCCACAGTTGTCCACACATTAGGAAGTGGAGAAATAAGTGATCATGTGTCTCCTCCGCCTGTTTATAGAGAACGCACCAATGTTGTTCATAGTGAGATCTGCGCATAAGGTTTTCTCAATTGGTGTCTTTTTGTTGAGCACATTCCACATAAAGAGCCTAGTTCGAGGAGGCGCTTTGAGTTTCCAAATCGTAGTTGCGAGAGAAGAATTTGTTGAGCTCAAGGGTATGATCAACTAGGAGCAATTTGTGGTGCCCGAGACTTGTGTGTGGAGAAGGACTTCTACATCAGACATTCGGCAGCCCTCCTCGCCCGTGTTCATTGTGGGAGATGGACATCTTGCAGTGATAGGTGGTAGTCCTTTGTGCCCTATGTTGGTATTCATCGATGCAGCACACGAATACCATATTGGGTCAAAGTCCCTGAGTAATTGAGGAGTAGCAGTGGGCAGTTGAGAGTTGTTCACAAGTGGAGCTGTGAACAACTCAACAGGAGTCTTGATGTGTTTTGGCCTTGATGGATGAAGACACAACTAGAGAGCAGATTGCAGCCGAGATTCAATGACCAGATGGACTTGGAGCATTAATAGAGGTAGAAGTTGCAGATCAAGAGTTGAAGGACTAGGCAGGTATAGGGTACGACCAAGAGGAGTTGTTAGATGCTACATCCAGATGGTCAGAGTATCTTGTCTTGTACTAGTGGATGTATGAGGGCCATTATCCCTGATACAGGAGCCCTGACTATTGTATTATATGTTGTAAATATAACAAAGTTAGGCAGAAAAATTAAAAAGTTGTCTATGTTTTGTGCATGTGTGATTTATTGCTTTATATTTCCGTTGTGCTAAGTATTTTATGGTTGAGATTATTGGTTTTGTATTGTAAATGATTTTAAGACTCTAACCTAGAGCCAAGGTCGTGGAAATTCAACATATCTTTCTCGACAAGTGCTTTAAATTCACAAAATTTAGCAAATGTATGATCTTTCTTTTGCATGAAGAAAATCCAACACTTACGAGAAAAATCATCAACAAATATTACATAATACCTCTTCTTGGTCGTGGATGCCGTTGAGAATGGTCCACACACATCTGAGTGAACTCGATCAAGGATCACTTGCGCTCGAATTTCTTTATCATGAAATGAATATTTGGTGTACTTCCCCAATGTACACCCTTTTCATGTGTCTTTCTACTCTAGTGTACCCTTGGGAAGTCCAGTAGAAATTTGTTGCGTGATATTCAAAGCTCTGTGGTGCAAGTGACCCAATATTTTATGCCATAACTCACTGATGTCTCGGCTCTGCACCTTCTTTGCTTTAGTGCTCAAAGAAGAACAGTCTTCTACATCCAATTTGTAGAGGTTCTTCACCCTAAACCCAAACCACTTCACCTGTCCTGAGGCTATGTGATGAAGGAAATCCTTTCCCTTGTTGAATATCACATCGTATCCATGATCCTCCAACATGGAAACTGAAACCAAATTCTTCCTCAAACTCAAAACATACATGACATATTTTAATGTGAGAGAAGAACTAGACTCCCTCTGAAAGGTAACAGTAACGATGTTGGTCGCACTATACATCCCATCATCTCCCATATCAATGTGCATCTGGAGGTCCTTCTCCTCCATGTCGCTGAAGAACTCTTTGTTGTCGATCATATGGAATGAGGCTCCACTATCCAGGTACCACAACCTACCCATCACCGATGTCACCATGCAAGCGATGAGGATGAAATTCAGTTCGAATTGTGAAGCAAGAGCTTCACCTACCGCTCCTCCTGAGGGCCTCTTACCAACCTTCTTATGTGGACACTCTGTGGCATAGTGTCCCAGCTCGTGACAGTGAAATAATTTAATCTTCGACATGTCCTTCTTCTTGCCGCCCTAACTGGAATCTAATTTGTAATGGGATGACTTTCCCTTCCCTTTCTTCACCTTTCCATCTAAGGCATAGTTCTCCTCATCATCATGCTTGGATGGGGATCCATCTTTGGTGTTTCGTTGAATCTCTTCTTGTACTAAGTCGGACCACAATCGTTCCCACTCTGGTAGCTTCTCCCTCCCATTAACTGAGTCCTGGTAGTTGTGCCAGCTCTTGGGAAGTCCTAGAAGTGTTAGGCTCACCAGATCATCTTTAGCAACTATAAAACTGACACTTCCAAACTCATCCCGACGTTGGGTGAACTTGGTCAAGTGCTTCGGTATTGTATCACCCTTCTCCATCTTGATCGTTCTGAGATTTTCCTTCAATGCTAGCTTCATGTGGTCACTATTGTTTTGAAACGGGTCTGTCAAGGCCTTCCACATTGCAAATATAGTTTCCTTACCATGAAGGTTCGAGATAATATGATCTCAAACTCCTTATAGGATAATCTTTCTCACCTTTTTCACATACTTTCTCCACTTTGCAATATCTTGAGCATCAGTTGGCTTAGTAATGTCTTCGTCTATGAATTCCTTAAGCCTGTTGTCTTCCATAACTGCCTCCATCATGTCCTTCCAAGCAATATAATTCGAACTACCCTCAAGGGCATATTTGAGTCTCAATACATAGAACAACATCCTAATAGCTCTGAAGTATGATACTACAAATTTGATTTAACCTGCAAAAGACAAACTCATATTCTCCTCTTCTATAGTGATTTAAGCTCTGATACCATGTAGAAATTCCTTGTAGATTCAAACCACAGATGTAATATGCTAAAACAATTGACTTGAATCTACACTACTCATCAGTGGAAACAATAATTTATCGATGAAATCATGAAGCATAAAAAAGAAAGAATTCAATCATACATAACACAATAATTTTCTAGGGAAAGCCACAGCTAAAAACCCTTGTTATCTGTATATTGCATTAATCAGAAAATATGAGAAGATTGCAATCCTTTGCTCAAACCTGAGCAACCTATGCACAATCTCAATCTATCTCACTATTTCACAAACAAGCTCTAGCCAATACTTAGCCAAATTTGTTGTCTGCCAAGCTCTTATTTCCTTGTTTTGTTCCCTTGGGAATTATCCCATATTTAATTGGGAAATTTCTCATCCATAACTACATAATCCATAATAGGTGTTCCTCTGATTGCATGCACCACTTATATAATTCAGATGATTATACAACTAATAGTACATTGTCCTTGAACTCCAATCTCAATTGGGTCTTTCTCTGATATGACATGTATGAATTAATTATGAGTGAATCTTCATTTTACTAATTGAGCAAGTTGGTTACACCCCACTGTTGCAGGTTACACCCCACTACTGGATCTCCGACTAATTCCTCCATCAGTTGGAACTAGTTAACTGAATTTAACTTCGTTAATCTTAATTAAATAATTACAACTGAAAAGAACTCAACCTACACCCCTAAAATTTAGGAACCATTCTACATGACTATAGATAGACTCCCAACTCGAATTAATTGAGCCAGCTAAGTCAAATTAACTTAGTTAACTATTACAAGTTGTTATGAGAATTAGAATTTAATTCCTAATCTAATTTAAGCACAAAATTAAATTAGGATTTTCTTGGTGTTATTTTCAACACGACAGTTATCACCCAGAGGTTTTCGCTAGCATTTGAAGTTGGTAAGCCTTGTGTGCTCTTGTTATCCGCATCTTGGTTATATTTAAATTTAGTGCTTCGTAATCCTGGGAACTTAGGTCTTTTGGGTTCAATGTCTCAGTCGTTTAGTGTGGTTTGTGTACTGGGAGCTAGGGATTTTGTTGGGGCTTTGAATGTGTCTTAGCATATGGAATTGGTTCAATCTCTTCTCTTGAAAGAGGGTAGTTGGAATTTTATGCAAAGGGTGGTTTGGGTGTTTTTAATTGTGAAGTTGGAAAATTCTAGTGGGTTGGGTTTAGTTAGATATCTACAAGCTCTAGGATGCAAAAGTCTCTTGGTTCTAGGATGGAGTCGTACGGGCTCAATGGTAAAGGGGGTTGAGTCTCTAGCCGAGGAAGTGTTGTCCAATTCCCTGCCTGGTGGGTCTTCGTCTAGAGTCAAATCTTTTGCCTCGTGTTCTATGAATAAATTAGTTAATGGTATCTTGGTTTTTGCTAAGGAAGGGTCGAGTCGATCTTTGTGTCCTTTTACGGGAAGAGGAAATTCCTTCAAGGAAATTAAAGAACCCTCCTGTGACTCTATGATTCCACCTAGGTAGAGGGGGAGGAGGAGAATGGGAGGAGGTAGCAGATCCCAGAACGGTTAGCATGGTGCAAATATTTTTTCCCATGAATCAGTGGCAACTTATTTTAATGCCATTGCATGAGAAACTCGTCAAGAGATTCGTGAGATTGAGATTAAAGAAAGTAAAGAGAGACAATCTATCTCATATTCAAAATTATTAGAATATATATCAGGATGGGTGCCAGACCCTGGGCACACTAGGGGAAGTTGTAAGAAGTATTTGAATTCAATAGCACTCGATTGGAAAATGAACATGCTTATGGGGTTGAATCTGAGATACAAGCAGGTGGAAAAGTAAAAAAAAAATCACCTCTATAGAGGATGTGAAGGGAATGTTCAGGAACCTAAGGTTTTTCTTGGAAAAAATTGAGGCTCGTTTGATGCATGTGGAGAGCCACATAGCATGTGACTCAAATGGGGGAGAGCATATGGACCCCCTAGTTCTAGTACTTAGATTTCGACCAACATTTCCTCCTCAGAAAATTAATAGTGTGTATCGGAGGTGGTGGGTGAATCATAGGTCTCTCCTAATGTTTCTAATTTTGAAAGGTCCTTTGGTGGTATCCTTATCTATGGATGACAGTGACTTAGTTGTTTTATAGTCGTGTGCTCCTATGGATTGGTTTTGGATTCAATTTTCAGCCTTTAAATTTCTATTTTTGTCCGAGGCTTTAAATGTATGGTACGATGCGTTTGTTGTGAAGTTTTTGGAAGAAGGGTTGATATTTTCTCTGGCATTGGTGGTTGCTCCTCTTGTTGTTCATTAGTGTTTTCTCCCTTCTGCATGATGGTTCTCCTGTCATGGCATGTGAGTTGACTCTCTTTGTGTTCTTATGTGATGGCAATGGCGAGCCAAAGGTTCAAGCGCTCATTTATATATTCAATTATTGTTTCAAACTCCTTTTGTATATAATGGCTCCCTTTCCTGTTAGGACAATGGTGTATATGCCTTTTATTCTAGTCAATATATGCAGCCTCCATAAGGAATTAGAGGTCGGGCTATGTTTTCCTCCCTTTGGACGTATGTTGTCTATGATGAAACTCTCTTTTTTGAATCAATATGAAGTATTTTAATTTATAAAAACAATCAATAAGTTCACACTTTGATGGGGTGTTGGAAAGTGTGCTAAAGAGGGAGGAGATCGAACTTGCCACCCTGAAATCACCCTAACCATTAAAGAGAGGGATGTCATGGCCAGCCACTCCCATGCAATCACACATGCCAATGAGTAATAAAAATGCAAAGCATTAATCCATAAACTATTGAGATCACCTCAACTTCTTGGAGTTGTTGGGGACAAGTTGCAATTATTTGGTGCCATCATTGTGTTATCAAGTTGCTTGTGGGGTTTTTCCTTTACATCAACCACAGTTGTAGTTCAAAAGTTGAGGAAGGCCCAGGCTCTTTTGGTCTATCCTTCCGTCTCTCACTGTATATCGTTGGTTGTCTCTTTGCAATTTTCAAGCATCTGCAAGGTTACATGTAGTTATTTCATGTGATTGTTGATGGGAGGATCGGTACTAGGATTCTTCTGGGGTCTTTGTGAAATTTTATCCCCCAAGTTTGTTGGTATCACTTCTGATTTTAGTTTCTCATAGATGGTTTTGTAACTGTAGTATTGTGGTTCTTGCTTTTTTGGTCCATGAATTTTTGGTGAAGTCACAACATGATATCTTGTGGGGAGGCGACTTGGCATTCTCATTACCAACGAGGACCACTTACTATTCAGTCTTACTTATATCACTCCTTTGCAGCTCTCTTGGTCTCTAGAATCCTTACCAACCCTACCCCTAAAGTTCTCTACTTTGTCTTCTTTACATTAGTCTTACCTTTGTCTCCAATTCCCCGACCGCCTACTATCTCCTCAGAATTTTATAGTGTGGTTCATATTTTTCCTTATCATCATGCTTCTGCAATGAATGTGGCCAATACATGGCTCAGGTGGTCGAGGCCCCTCTAGCAAGCCTCTCACCTAGTTCCAAACCTAAACTATTACTTACCTCTACCATATAGCTACCCCCCCACCCGAAAATTCAAGACAAAATTTGGTTGCTCGAAGCTCGAGTAGTTCATGATAGGAATTCTCACTCTAACTCTGAGATTTAGGCCAATGTAATTGATTGGATTCCGAACCCTAAAGACACTATGGGTTGCAGGAATCAGTGCCTACACTCTATCACTTTGTATTGTTATATGAAAAGTATTTTGGGCAGAGTCATCCAAGAAAAGCAAGAAGATTACAATGAGAAAATTTTCCATCTCAATGATATTCAGTGGATTCAAAAGCATTTTTGATCCTATCTATTTAGCTTGGATGCTCGGTTGATGCATATAGAGATGCATCTTCAATGTAGGAGACAAACAACACCAGGACTGAGCACTCAATATCCCACTTCTGCAACTTCTTCCGAGGAAGGATGATGACCAAAGTTCATCATATTTTATGTTTATGTTTTTTGAATTGTAATTTACATATTTTTGTGCCATACAATTATTAAAAAAAAAAAAAAAAAAAGATCATATAGAGATGCATCTTCAATGTAGGAGACAAACAACACCAGGACTGAGCACTCAATATCCCACTTCTGCAACTTCTTCCGAGGAAGGATGATGACCAAAGTTCATCATATTTTATGTTTATGTTTTTTGAATTGTAATTTACATATTTTTGTGCTATACAATTATTAAAAAAAAAAAAAAAAAAACTATACCTAGTTGTTTTTTGTAACCTATATGCTGGAATGGCCAACCATTTGTCATGTTCTAGACATAGCTATATGGTAGCTTTGAATTGGGTAATTTTGTTAAAAAGAAGAACTTTGCAACATTTTTACTATCACTAGGCCTAGACAATAAGAATGTTATTTTGTATGATTGAATTGTGAAGTAACGAAAGCCAACAAATCAACAAACAAAAAATAATTAATAAATTCAATTTTCTTTTAAAAAAATTTGCTATAGTGATTATTCTTTTGTAGTTGTGGTATCTTTTAAAATGATTATTTACAGATTATAGTGTATTGATATAAATATTAAAAAGTTAACATTTAATAAAATCCTCTCATGATATTATAAGGATTTAATGAATGTTTTAGTATTTTTTCATAACATTAATATTAATGTAATTTTCTAATGCTTACAACTAGTATTAAATGTAACTTCACGTAGCCACTACTATCTAGAAGGTGTGATATATATTACTTTGTTGTACACTGAGCCTCTTCTATTTTTATTTATATGAAAGAGTTTCTTATATTTTCTACGAACTAGATTTGATAGATCGTTAACATTTGTAGGAGTTCTTCTTGGGATATTCTTTTAAATATTTTTATGTTAAATATCCAGATGCACTTCATTATGTTCCTTTTCGACGATGGTGTTCTCTACTTGGAGTCTTTATCTATTAAATCACAAGTTGTATACATCTTCACTAAACCTTTGGCATCACCTAGTTTTCTTTAATTGTCATCGATATTTGAGGTGAAGGAAGTTATCCTTGGGTGGTTGTATTGAGTCTTCCTTCACTTTTTCATTTCTATTTTTTTTCGTTCTTTTGGGGTGGATTTTTTACCTATGGGATTTTCTCCTTTTTCTTGGATTATGAGAATTTTTACATGGGTATCATAGTTGGCCTTGCTGTTCAGGTCTATTTCTATGTTAATTCGTTTACTCTCCACATTTCACTTAAGGGTGGAGGGGTGTTAATGTTATTTTCCAATGCATCTGTTTCCAATGTAAACATATGTAAGAACCACTATATATTAAGATGTTATAGCTATCTCTTTATTATATATTGGTCCATTTCTTTGTTTTTATGAGAAACTCTCCTATATATTTGCTATACAACTCTAATAAATTATTAAACTATTTGATTTTCCCCCTCCCACAATCACTCGATTATCATCCATGAAATGTGAAAAAGTGCTCAAAAATTTCTCGTACTGTCCTTCCAAATAAAGAAAAACAATAAAAAAATTTATTAACATTCTTTTTATAAAATGTTTTTAAGTTTTAAATTATTTTATATGTTTTTTTTTTTTTTTTTGAGAAAATAACAAAACAATTTTAAAATTGTTAATTCAACCTGTGTATCGTTGAATTTGACAAATCCTCCACCTCTCAACATTTTAATAAGAATTTTTAATTTCTTATATTCTATAAGACTCTTTGTACCTAATGCTTTGAAATTTCTATATGTCTTATAATGTACCGTTTATTTTACCAAATGTTTTGAAATGATAAAAGTATTGCTTTAATCTTTATTTTACTAAATGTTTTAAAATGAGAAAAGTATTGCTTTAATCAAAAAAAACTATAGTAATTAGGAGAAGAGAAATTTTGGTTATGAATATTTTGCATGTATATATTTATTAGACTTTAAATTTATTTATAGTTTAAATTAATTTTTATAAAATATTTTAGTGAAGGTTTGAAATGATTAAATTATCTTTATATTCATAAATCATAGTATTTTGTATTTATTAATTATGATATTTTGTATTTACTAGACTTTGTGCTATATAGCTAGAGACAATCTTCTACACCTAGTTGTTTTTTGTAACCTATATGTTGGAATGCCCAACTATTTGTCATGTTCTAGAGATCGATATGTGGTAGTTTTGAATTGGGTAATTTTGTTAGAAAGAAGAACTTTGCAAAACTTTTATTATTACTAGAGATAGCTATGTGGTAGCTTTGAATTGGATATTTTTGTTAGAAAGAAAAACTTTGCAACATTTTTACCATCACTAATCTAGTTTGCATTGTGATGGGCTTAGAATTTTTTTATTAAATTATGAAGTAATGAAAGCTGACATATTAACAAAGAAAAAAAACAAAACAACACAAAAATGTTATAGTGATTATTCTTTTGTAGTTGTATTTTTTTTAAATAATTATTTACAAATTATAATGTATTAATATAAATATAAAAAATTAACTTTTAATCAAATCCTCTCATGATAGCCCAATTGGTCGAGTTCTCATTGCTAAAGCATCATGCTAATGGGAGGTCACGAGGTCAATTCTCTTCGCACCCTTGGGGTTAGCCTCTGCTAATAAGTCGACGAGATATGATCCCTTCACGTAGATCTATCTCAATATTTCCTTGAGAAAAAAATGAAATCCTCTCATGGTATTATAAGGAATTAATCAATGTTTTAGTAATCTTTCATAATATTAATATTAATGTCGTTTTCTAATGGTTACAACTAGTATTAAATGTAAATTCACATAGTCATTACTATCTAGAAAGTGTGATATATATTGATTTATTGTACATTGGGTCTCTTCTATTTTTATTTATATGGAAGACTTTCTTATATTTTCTACACACTAGATTTGATATATTCTTCTTGGGATATTCTTTAAATATTTTCATGGTGAAGAACCACATTCACTTCATTATGTTCCTCGTGTAGGATGGTGTTCTCAACTTGGGGTATTTGTCTATTAAATCACAAGTTGTGGACATCTTCACTAGACCTTTGGTTTCACCTCCTTCTCTTCAATCACAAGTTGTAGACATCTTCACTAAGACTTTGGCTTCACCTCCTTTTCTTCAATTGCCATCGATACTTAAGGTGAAGTATTTTTTTTCTTTCTTTTGAGGTGGATTTTTTTCCTATGGAATTTTCTCCTTTTTCTTGGCTTATGAGAATTTTTTACTCTCTACATTTCACTTAAGGGTGGATGGGTGTTAATGTTATTTTCCAATGTAAACATATGTAAGCACCACTATCTATTAAGATCTTATAGGTATCCATTTATTATATATTGGCCTCTATTTTTGTTATTTATAAGAAAATCTCTTATACATTTTTGACACAATTCTAATAGATTATTAATCTCTTTGATTCCCTTGAGGCTCCCCATAATCTTTTACCCAATTTTTCATACATGAAAGGTGTGAAGTACTCATTCCCATTAAATGTGTGTGTGTTTGTTTTTTAATTTTTCAAATAACTTTATTTTAATTATTTTACATACTTTTAATTTTAAAACAAAAAACAAACGGAATGATTTTAAAAATGTTAGTTAAACTTTTTTTGAGCCTAGAGGTAGGCTCATTCTACAGCCCAGTATGATGTATAACATTGTCCATCCGTCATCAAGATTGAATTGAAATTTTGCTCATGTCCACCAAAATAAAAATTATGAAAATTCTAAAATTAAAAAAAAAAATAATAATAACTATACAAAACATTTAAATAATGTCGACTCATAAAAAAAATTACACGTGAAGAAATTGGATCCCTCTCGGCTCATCTTAAATTGGATCTATACTAGTATCTATTGAATTTGACAAATCCTCAACTATAAACATTTTTATATTATTTTTTAATATCTTATATTCTATAAAGTTTTGTGTTATATTTCTTATAATTTACAATTTATTTTACCAAATGATTTGAAATGAAAAAATTTAAATGCATTATATTAGATATTATTTTTGTGATTCAACTGGGTTAAGTAAGTCATTCACGTATAACCATTTCCATGAGAGGTAGTCATAAGTGACTAATTTCTCATGATTTGAATAGCTCACTTTTCACTCATTGCATCGAGTGATGCTCACAAGGGTGAAGAAGTGGGATTGAAACTGGTGAAAATAAATCACATAGTGTCAATCATCACCTCCAGGGCTTGCACCGGTAACCAGGACTTCCTGGGAGGTCACCCATCCCAGATCGCCTCTGGCTCAAGCGCACTTAACTGTGGATTTTTCCCCACAATCAAGCCCACTTAGCTTGCTACCCCATTTGCAAAACCTTAGCAAGTATTGTGCCTCATGAACCATTCAAGTAGAGATCCCTTCACTCTTTTTGAATTTAAGTACAAGGAGTTTACGCAGTGCATTATATTAGATATCTTTTTGGGATTCAACTGTGTTAAGTAAGTCATTCACGTATGACCATTTCCATGAGAGGTAGTCTTAAGCGACTAATTTCTCATGATTTGAATAGTTCATTTAGCACTCATTGTATTGGGTGATGCTCACAGGGGTAAAGAAGTGGGATTGAAACGGTGAAAATAGATCACATAAAACTATTGCTTCAATCCAGAATTACAATAAAGAGAAAAAAAAAACCTTGGTTAGGAATATTTTGCATACATTCATTTATAATTTAAAGTATTTTTTATAAAATATTTTACTTGAACATTAGAAATAATGAAATTACCTTTACATTCATAAATCACATTATTTTGCATTTAAAAAAGTATCTTTGCATTCCTAAATCACATTATTTTGCATTTACTAATCATATTATTTTTGTATTTATTAGAGTTTAAATTCATCTCTTGAGATTTCCAAATTAATTGCTTTAAGTATTTCCAAATTCACAAATTATTCAAAATAATTTATTTATATTACTATTGTATATTTGAAAAAAAATGAAATTAATATTAAATTTATGAAAGAAAATGGAATTAATATTAATTTAATTACTTAAATCTGATTTATGTGGAATATAGTTTTATAAAAATTTATGAGAAAATCTGTATTATCCGTCCACTCATCTTAAATCCGTATTTAAGATGGATCTATACTAGTATCTATTGAATTTGACAAATCCTCAACTATAAACATTTTTATTGTATTTTTTAATATGTTATATTCTATTTTTTATTATCTTATATTCTATAAAGTTTTGTGTACTGAAGCTTTGAAATTGTTATATTTTTTATAATTTACATTTTATTTTACCAAATAATTTGAAATGATAAAATTATTGCTTCAATCCAAAATTACAATAAAGAGAAAAAGACCCTTGGTTAAGAATATTTTGCATACATTCATTTATAATTTAAAGTATTTTTTATAAAATATTTTACTTGAACATTAGAAATGATAAAATTATCTTTGCATTCATAAATCACATTATTTTACATTTAAAAGTATCTTTGCATTCTTAAATCACATTATTTTGCATTTACTAATCATAGTATTTTGTATTTACTAGACTTTAAATTCATCTCTTGAGATTTCCAAATTAATTACTTTAAGTATTTTCAAATTCACAAATTATTCAAAATAATTTATTTATATTACTATCACATGTTTGAAAAAAATGGAATTAATATTTAATTATATAAATCTGATTTATGTTGAATATAATTTTTTTTATTAGAAATGAAAGAGTAAAATGCAAAAGATAAAAAATGGTATTATAGACAATTTAGACTATATCAAGTCTGACAAGATGTAGTTTTCATAATAGCATTCGCTGTTATATTAAATTTTTCATTCAACATATAAACGGTTAGATTAAACTAAGAATTAGCCATAACCTATATTTAACTTAAATATATAATAAAACAAAACATATAAACGGTTAGATTAAACATTTGTTTAGTTTATCATGTGAATTAGCCGTAACCTATATTTAACTTTAATATATAATAAAACAAAAAAACGCATTCACATTTTTAACCTTCAATATATTAGACAGCAAAAACTTATGCTATACAAATTTGTACATGTAAATGAAAACCGTATCATCCTCAATACAATCGATATCTAGCAATTGTACTTCTATTCAATGTTACAATATTACAATATTTGAAGTTGCAGCTTCTCTGTATGTATGTGGAGCTGATTTTTTAATTTGCAGCTTCTCTATATATCAACCTTTGGATATTTCCGTCCTCTCTATGAAATGATGCAGGCACTGCATTAGCAAGGATAGTCTTTCCCATATCACCAAGCCCGTGCATAATAACCGATACTGCTTCCGTTTCTCTTTCCAACTAATTTGTTTCAATGGTTTTTTTAGTCCAACCGTTATCTATCGACCTTTTCTAGGTCTAATTAAGAAGCATCAACTGCTGCCTGTATCTTGTTAATAGATCGGATTCCGTCGGAACGAGCCTGGGAGAGGAGCCGCCTTCTGCACAATTGGAAGCACGATGCGAGGTGGAAGGTTGATCAGAAATGAAGCCTTCTGCAGAATTGGAAGCATGATGAGAGATGGAAGGTTGATCAGAAATGGAGGCTTCTGCAGAATTGGACGCATGATGAGAGGTGGAAGGTTGATCAGAAATGGAGCCTTCTGCAGAATTGGAATGATGATGAGAGATGGAAGGATCATCAGAAGTGGAGCCGCCTTCTGCAGAATTGGAATGATGATGAGAGGTGGAAGGATTGTCAAAAGTGGAGTTGGAGGCGTGAGAAGGTGAAGAATCGAGAAGGCAGGAGAAGAAGTTGCAAAAGATTCTGTTTCCCAACTCTCTGTAACTGATTATATTTCCCATTGTTTTCTCTACTCTCCTCGCTTCGATTATCTTCGCTTTCAAAAATGAAGGATATTCGCTACGCTTGTGTTGGCTGTGAAAAATAAAGAATTCGCTTCCCTTGTCTTGGCTGGCTTTGAGAAATGATGAATTCGTTTCGCTTCGCTTTGCTTTGCTTTTGCCTTGAGAAATGAAAGTATGGCTTTCTATTTATACCCTCCGCTAAATTAATCGCTGCAATGTTTCAGTAACACGCTAAGGACAACTCAATTCCATAGAGAAAAGCTCTCGCGTTTCTACATAAGCGTTTTTACAGCCATTTTTACGTCATTGGCTAAGTGATTAACACGAAATCTCGCCCTCTGTTTTCATTGATTATTTCCTTAACTTGTCATGGTGGCTCGTTATGAATATTTATATCAAGGATTCACGGATCACAGGCAAAGTTGACAATCTCACCATGTGCTACTCATTAATTGTCGCCGTGAATTGTGAGGATTACATATACTATCATCAAAGTCTTCGGCGTGAGGGGTGAAATTTATAGTCTCAAAGTTGTTGAATGTTGAATGTTCGCGTAAAGGGTGAGAATTATATACAATATTGTCCAAAAGTCGTTGAATAGGTAATCTCACCATTACTTGTACGAAGTTAAATTGGACTTCTAGTTAATTAAATTACGAATTGGTTAACGAATTCATTTTATTAAATCACGAAATGGTTAAGGATTTTTTTGCTTTTGGGATATGTACGTGATATGAATTTTCATATTGATTGTTAAATATCAGATGTGTACATATTTTATTTTTTTAGATTTAAATTTGTAATCTCTGGAGAAAAAACATATAATCCTAATTATTAAGCTTATTTAAATTGTCATTTAATCTATTTAAATTAAATTTTGGAGTTTAAAATTTTACTTTGAGATAGGGTATTATTCAATTGAGAGAAAGTCTTAAAAGTGAATTAAAGGATGTTGAAGATGGGGGAGAGAAAGAAAATGAGAAGAGTGTAGGGTGTGTAGTAAAGAAAGGTAAGGGAAGATATATAGAGTGAAAAAAAGAGAAAAAGATAGTGGTATAAAAAAATAAAAGTTATGCATCAACAAACTAATAGTCTGTCCTAATTGTCCCACTTATTTTTATATAGAAGATTGTATTGATCCCATGAATTTCTTTTTTTTGGCGGGTAAAACAAGAAGATGATGAAAATTTTGATATTGCAAATCACACCACTAGTATTGAAAAACAAGTCAAAAATCTATTTGAAATTGTGAATTAGTCAAAACAAAATTTTCATTTAGCACCATATCAACCAATTGATTTTTGTTAGTTAGCCACTGACCCTCACCATATTCATTCACAAATAACTAGCATCTCTATTTTGAGTCACACCAGTTTATTGATCCAAAACCATTTTATGATTTTATTGTTATACTAGAATGGGATGTTATTATGACAAAGAGTATCCTTCCTTATTGAAGAATCACACTTGGGATGTTCTTCCTCTTCCGAATAAAAGTTGGTTTGTTGTAAATAAGTTTACAAAACCAAATATGCAATAGATGGATCTATTAACAAGCAAAAGATATCTCTTGTAGCTAAGGGATTTTGACAATTTGGGGAAATTGGTTGTTTTGAGACATTTTCCCTTCTTGCTAAGTGGATTCCATAAAATTGCTGCCTTGTAGAGAGATAAGTTATAATCACTATCTACGTAGGTGGTTGAGGATGGTTGGAAGGAGTTGATGAAGAGCTAGAACACTACTTCAACACTAACCTCTTTTAGCATCATAGACATTCCATCAAGGTCGCTTGAGAGGTGCATTCTATGGTCTACATCACTTTCTTGCATCAATTCATTTGTCACATTTGTGTTCCTATATGTCACTAACTATGATGTGCTAATTGAGATAATCTATGTCATTTTGTGTCATAGGGTGTTGTATTTGGCATCATACTACATAACTATTATGCTAAAGAGATAATAATGTGTGTGTATTAGTGTTAATTGGGTGACTCTTGATGCATACTTGCATCACACACACTATGTATATGTACATAAATATTATTGCTAGAATTGACTCACAAAATCTCTTAACATGTTCAATAAACTCCTTCATTGAGTAAAATGTGTTTGTAGGAACTCGAGACAATTTGAATTCACTCCAAACTATAGCTAACTCTCCCATTTAAAATCACAAAATGAAACCGCTATTAGACCCATGACCATTACCTAGGAGGATTCTACTACCCAAAAAAATACCAAACAAAACTAAGTCTCTTAAACCCAAAACAATGTAATGTTGCTTGTAATGAACATTTTTTTTCAAAGTAGGTTATGCTTAGGTCATGGTTAGCCTAATGTTGGATGGAAAAATAGTTTGCCCAATTGAAAAATGTTATCACCAATATTGTGCTAGACTTAGTGGAGCCTAGACACCACTTGGGATAGTGTAAGCCCCACAATTGGCTCCCACCCTCAACCCTTTCCCATGAAATTTGAACCAAAGGCCTAATAAAAATTAAATCACACACAAACCAATTAGCCTACACCTCATATGTATGTGTGTAAAGTGCCACATCCTAGTAAAAAAACATGACTTAATCAAAAGACGTGACTTACGAACCATTATGACTAGTCAAGTCTATGTATACCATCACATAACATTATACCAACATATAATTTATCGATATTATTTATTATTTTATATATCTCTACGTGTTATATAAATTGAAATTATTTTTTTTTATCTTGAATATTAATCAATAAATAAATTATATTATTATTAATTTTAACCACTTTTTTACCCATCCTTTAACCATGCCAAAAAAATAAACCACAATTTCTTTCAATGTTTTGTTGGAGTTAATGCTTACATTCCATATTTAAGAAGTTGGTTTGTGATGGTTGAGAAATTCTCTCAACCTCTCTATCTAATTTGGGAATAAGTTGGATCTCAGAAACTCTATTTAATAGAGTAATTTGAATGTAAATCTGTGTGTGAGTGTCTTTGCACATACACCATTTGTGCATAATATATGATTGAGTTTCTGTAATTGTGTTGTTTTAGCTATTTTTATCTTGGTATCAGAGCTAGATCTAAACATGTGTTGTGAGGAGGTGCATCTGGATGTTAACCGGGTTGTTGCAACCTGAGTATTCTGGACGGAGCAACCTGTGTATGCAGCCGTAAACCAGGGAAAATTTTAAGAACCCCCCCCCTAAATTTATAAATATAATAAATGGGCGAATCTCCATGGTATATGGTATATAGGAAAAATGGAAGGCGATTTTATCAATAATATAATATGTATATATAATTTTTTGGCGAATCTCTCACCAGGCATGGCGAATATTTTACTCAATTATAAAATCTTGTAAGATCTTGGCGAGTCTTTCACTAAATAATAAAACTTTGTAAAGTCCTAGTGAATCTTAGCATAGGCTAGCCGCTACATGTTGGTTTAATTCCCCCATTTAAATAGGCTACATTCCAGGTGAATACCATGGGTCAATACCATGTGCCATTTTGGTGAATACCATGGGTCAATACCATGTGCCATTTTTATTTTTATTAATTCTAATATTAGGGTTAATAATGGTTTTTTGCATGGTATTAATAACAATCTAGTCCATGGTATTTTGGCCATAGGTTTCACCTAAATATAACCCATTTTTTGAGTGTTCGTAAATATAAGGTGACTTATGGAGTAAATATAGAAAAATATTTTATTTGTTTACCATACCTCTCGTTTATTTATATTTTTATTAATTTAACATACCTCTTTTACAAATATGGTATTTCGCCCATAGGATTCACTTAAATAAAACCTCTTTCTTGAGCCTTCATAAATAGAACGAGGGTTATGGACTAAATATAAAAAGAGGTTTTATTTATTTACGATACGTCTAGTTTATTTATATTTTTATTTATTTACCATACCTTTTGAGTAAGTATAAAAAGACGTTTTATTTATTTACCATACCTCCACTTTACTTATATTTTTATTTGTTTACACCCTTACATGTATATAAGGTGACTTATGGAGTAAATATAAAAAATGTTTTATTTATTTACCATACCTCTCATTTATTTATATTTTTATTAATTTACCATACCTCTTTTATAAATATGATATTTGGCCCATAGGACTCACTTAAATAAAACCTATTCTTGAAAATGGGCGAATGGAAGGTTGTAAGTCCTAATTTCAAGGGCTAAATTTACCTTTTTTACCCTCTCCCTTAAAATAAGGTGGGCTATTTGAGGTGATTTGTAAAAATGCACTACGATACAAAATATTCGCCCACTAAAAATTTAGAACCCCTTAATTTCGCCAAAGGGCGAACATTCGCCCCTAAAATTATCCTTGCCGTAAACCATCCCCATCTCCATTGCGGCCGTGAGCTTCCATAGAGGAACAGCGATAGTGACAGAAGCGATGTCGTTGCCAACCAGTGCGGAGTCAAGACGAGGTCTATGATTTAATTTGAAGCGATGTCGTTGCCAACCAGTGTGGAGTCAAGACGAGCGTCCAGACCTCTACAGAACCGTCTTATATTGTTCGTAGCTGCGCCATAGACGAACAATTGTGTGGCACGAGTAGCAGGCTCGACAACGCCTGAGGAGTGATCTCCTAAGCGGTGCTGTTTTTGGCCTCCAACATCTTGACCAGAAAAGGGATGCAGCCGGACTCGCCGACTTCTTTTCTCAGATCAGTTGATGCGTTGAACCTAAATCGATGCTAATTAGATTTTATCCTGGACAAAGAAACGGACTTTATGCTTCTAAGATGCGGACTAATTGGGGCGCAGAGAAAACCCAGTCGTAGCTGATTTTATTGTAAGTTATATCAGAGATGGCCACTGCAGATGTTTCATTACTACATGTCCTTTTATCACAGTGATATTGGTCGATATTTATGGGTTTTGGGAAGAATCTGCGTTGCAGAGAGATATGATCAAACGAGCCAGTCCAGATGTGAGAGACAGAGAGTCATGTCTGATATTCACGCAGAGAGACAGCGATAAATGCGCTGTGACAGTCACTGTTACCATGACTATACCGGTTTTTGGAAAATGCATTTGTGATTATATTAGTTTAATTTCCATTATTATAAAATGTTTGTAAAATAAGTGAGGGTTAATTGTTAAAATCAGACAAAAAGGTTATTTTGTAACACTGATTTTAGATACATTCTATATCTAGACGGCTTTTCTAGATAACTGGCAAGTACAACGGTGGCACCCATGTATCTCGGTGGATGGGAGCTCGTCCATAGAATGACTAGGTGTTCAGTGATTGTAATCAATTGTGTTTGAAGAAATCAAGTAGCAGTAAGGCTAAACATGGATGGTTGTCCAGATAGTATGGCAGTTGCGGATGTAGGGAAGGATCCCTCATTAGTGGTAGACATGGAAGTGGTTTCCTAATGAGGTTATGCGACAAATTGGGATGTTGTCCAGTAATTGACTTCGAGAGGTCCTTGATTCGGGAGTTGAGGAAGGGAACTCGGGAATTCAACTTGCCAACTACACCTTTCCGAGGGTTATCAGGCAACTTGATGGAGCATCTACTGATAAGCTTGATTATTTTGTTATTTTCATGTAATGTAATCATTAAGGGGGGATGTTGGAGTTAATGCTTACATTCCATATTTAAGAAGTTGGTTTGTGATGGTTGAGAAATTCTCTCAACCTCTCTATTTAATTTGGCAATAAGTTGGATCTCAGAAACTCTATTTAATAGAGTAATCTGAATGTAAATCTTTGTGTGAGTGTCTTTGCACATACACCATTTGTGCATAATATATGATTGAGTTTCTATAATTGTGTTGTTTTAGCTATTTTTATCTTGTTTAGATCTTATACCTTGTATAAACCCCATTTTACCCATCTTAATCATTAATCACAATTGTTCTTTCACCAATTCAAAGTTAGAATTTATTTCTTTAATCTTATTCATTAATCACAATTGTTCTTTGACCCATTCATAGTTAGAATTTAATGAATCGATCTAAGTTGGAAGGAAAACCAACAATACCCATTCATAGTTAGAATTTAATGAATCGATCTAAGTTTGAAGGAAAACCAAAAATAAAAGGAAAGAGTAGAGTGTAAACAATTACCCAAGTTTATTTACAATTTCACTAAATTAATATATCTTTGACCTTTTCTAAATTAATATATCGTTGATCTTGCTCATTAAGCATAATGGGCCTTTGCCTAAGTCAAAATTAAAATTTCAATCGGGTCTTACTTTTCCAAATTGTGTCGTAGGGTTACCGCAACTGTGCTCGCCGTAATGTCCTAGTGACACGGTAAGGACAACTCAACTCCATGAGAAAAGCTCTCACGTTTATATCCAAGTATTTTTTATGTCATTGGCAAAGTGATTAACAAGTGTTTTCGTTAATTATTTTCCAACTGTTATCATTGCAATGTGAAAACGTTCCATGCCTATCAAATTTGAGATTTTGAAAGTGGATTTTTTCGATTTATGTAAAATATTATTATTTTTTATTTTAAATAATAAAATTAAATTTGAATAGTTATTTAATTATATGTATTAATGTATTTATATTAATAAATATAATTGATATATGTCATGTATATCAATTACATTAATAAATATGATTAATATACACTAATAAACATACATAAACCATATTAATTAATAAAATATTTATAATAAAAAATTAATATTGATATTGATATTAATTAATATACAGTGATAATAATTATATTATAATGATTATTATTATATTATATTATGTAATATTTTTATTATTATTTTATTTTTTTCCCAAGGAAAAATCGTAATCTTTCATTAATTGAAAAATTACATATAGTAGATGCCAATGGCATATGCATAACTGTTTGGCCTAGGCCAGTCAAAGTAGCTGTCAAAAATATATAAGTTATGGCCAAAGCCATTCCCAAAAAAGTTGTACATATTCACCTCAAAGGGTGTTCATCTTGTCTAGTATGCAGAATAAAAACATAAATATATACATATAATGATATTGTGTATCAACTGTAAACTAACCCAAAAAATTAGGGCATGTCCGCCCTAGGATATGCTCTATCTATGTAGGGTCGGTGATAATACTGATATTGTTCTACACCATATTGTTCCTGAATCATCCACAGGCCTCTAGGGTGTGTCGTGGCCTCCTTGGATAATTTGTCAACAGCCTCGTTACGTTTCCTGTAAATGTGTTGACAGGTGATAGAGTTAAATTGTGCCTTGAATTCCATGATTTCATCAAAAATGTTTCTAAGAGTATGACCATGACAGTTATTGATGTTATTGAACCAATTAATGACGATTTTGGAGTCTCTGAAGATCTGTAGATTAATGCATGAGGGTGTTAGCGCAAAATGCAAGAGTTGCCTGAGCGTGATCAATTCTGCATAGTTATCGGTTCCCTCTCCCAATCCTAGATGTATTTTGTAATGGTGTTTTTCAAATAGGAATAGTATGATACCCCCCCCCCCCCCCAACATCAATGTGCTTGGGCTACTCCATTAAAGTATGCCCACGGTATGGAGCGATCAATCGTCTCAGAGGTGTGTGAGTGAATTGTAGTAGAGTGGGGTTCATCCGAGATTTCATGGTAGGTTGTGATAATATTTGTTGTTGTGAGTGGCCATTGTGCCTATGCTCCTTTGAAGATTACACCATTGCTTGTCAGCCAGATAGACCAATGGATAAGGAGAGGAAGACATAGAGATTTTGTATCTTGATTCGCAGCAGTCCAGTTGTTCCATGCTTCAAGAATCGAAGGACCGTGCCAGCTGCCATGATTGGAAAGGAGATGTAATACTTGTTGCCACAGTTGTGCACACATTAGGAAGTGGAGAAATAAGTGATCATGTGTCTCCTCCACCTGTTTATAGAGAACGCACCAATGTTGTTCATAGTGAGATCTGCGCATAAGGTTTTCTCAATTGGTGTCTTGTTGTTGAGCACATTCCACATAAAAAGCCTAGTTCGAGGAGGCGCTTTGAATTTCCAAATCTTAGTTGCGAAAGAGGAATTTGTTGAGCTCAAGGGTATGATCAACTAGGAGCAATTTGTGGTGCCCGAGACTTGTGTGTGGAGAAGGACTTCTACAGCAGACATTCGGCAGCCCTCCTCGCCCGTGTTCATTGTGGGAGACGGACATCTTGCAATGATAGGTGGTAGTCCTTTGTGCCCTATGTTGGTATTCATCGATGCAGCACACGAATACCATAGTGGGTCACAGTCCCTAAGTAGTTGAGGAGTAGCAGTGGGCAGTTGAGAGTTATTCACAAGTGGAGCTCTGAACAACTCAACAGGAGTCTCGATGTGTTTTGGCCTTGATGGATGAAGACACAACTAGAGAGTAGATTGGACAGCCGAGATTCAGTGACCAGATGGACTTGGAGCATTGATAGAGGTAGAAGTTGCAAATCGGGAGTTGAAGGACTAGGCAGGTATAGGGTATGACCAAGAGGAGTTGTTAGATGCTACATCCAGATGGTCAGAGTGTCTTGTCTTGTACTAGCGGATGTATGAGGGCCATTATCCCTGGTACAGGAGCCCTGACTATTGTATTATATGTTGTCAATATAACAAAGTTAGGCAGAAAAATTAAAAAGTTGTCTATGTTTTGTGCATGTGTGATTTATTGCTTTATATTTCCGTTGTGCTAAGTATTTTATGGTTGAGATTATTGGTTTTGTATTGTCAATGATTTTAAGACTCTAACCTAGACCCAAGGTCGTGGAAATTCAACATATCTTTCTCGACAAGTGCTTTAAATTCACAAAATTTAGCGAATGTATGATCTTTCTTTTGCATGAAGAAAATCCAACACTTACGAGAAAAATCATCAACAAATATTACATAATACCTCTTCTTGGTCATGGATGATGTTGAGAATGGTCCACACACATCTGAGTGAACTCGATCAAGGATCACTTGCGCTCGATTGTCTTTATCATGAAATGAATATTTGGTGTAATTCCCCAATGTACACCCTTTTCATGTGTCTCTCTACTCTAGTGTACCCTTGGGAAGTCCAGTAGAAATTTGTTGCGTGATATTCAAAGCTCTGTGGTGCAAGTGACCTAATATTTTATCCCATAACTCACTGATGTCTCGGCTCTGCACCTTCTTTGCTTTAGTGCTCAAAGAAGAACAGTCTTCTACATCCAATTTGTAGAGGTTCTTCACCCTAAACCCAAACCACTTCACCTATCCTGAGGCTATGTGATGAAGGAAATCCTTTCCCTTGTTGAATATCACATTGTATCCATGATCCTCCAACATGGAAACTGAAACCAAATTCTTCCTCAAACTCAAAACATACAAGACATATTTTAATGTGAGAGAAGAACTAGACTCCCTCTGAAAGGTAACAGTAACGATGTTGGTCGCACTATACCTCCCATCATCTCCCATATCAATGTGCATCTGGAGGTCCTTCTCCTCCATGTCACTGAAGAACTCTTTGATGTCGATCATATGGAATGAGGCTCCACTATCCAGGTACCACACACTACCCATCACCGATGTCACCATGCAAGCGATGAGGATGAAATCCAGTTCGAATTGTGAAGCAAGAGCTTCACCTACCGCTCCTCCTGAGGGCCTCTTACCAACCTTCTTGTGTGGACACTTTGTGGCATAGTGTCCCAGCTCCGGATAGTGAATTAATTTAATCTTCGACATGTCCTTCTTCTTGTCGCCCTAACTGGAATCTGATTTGTAATGGGATGACTTTCCCTTCCCTTTCTTCACCTTTCCATGTAAGGCATACTTCTCCTCATCATCATGCTTGGATGGGGATCCATCTTTGGTGTTTCGTCGGATCTCTTCTTTTACTAAGTCGGACCACAATCGCTCCCACTCTGGTAGCTTCTCCCTCCCATTAACTAAGTCCTGGTATTTGTGCCAGCTCTTGGGAAGTCCTAAAAGTGTTAGGCTCCCTAGATCGTCTTTAGCAACTATAACATCGACACTTCCAAACTCATCCCGACATTGGGTGAACTTGGTCAAGTGCTTCGGTATTGTATCACCCTTCTCCATCTTGATCTTTCTGAGCTTTTCCTTCAATGCTAGCTTCATGTGGTCACCATTGTTTTGAAACAAGTCTGGCAAGACCTTCCACATTGCAAATATAGTTTCCTTACCATGAAGGTTCGAGACAATATGATCTCAAACTCCTTATATGATAATCTTTCTCACCTTTTTCACATACTTTCTCCACTTTGCAATATCTTGAGCATCAGTTGGCTTAGTAATGTCTTTGTCTATGAATTCCTTAAGCCTGTTGTCTTCCATCACTGCCTCCATCATGTCCTTCCAAGCAATATAATTCGAACTACCCTCAAGGGCATATTTGAGTCTCAATACATAGAACAACATCCTAATAGCTCTGAAGTATGATACTACAAATTTGATTTCTTTTGCAAAAGACAAACTCATATTCTCCTCTTCTATAGTGATTTAAGCTCTGATACCATGTAGAAATTCCTTGTAGATTCAAACCACAGATGTAATATGCTAAAACAATTGACTTGAATCTACACTACTCATCAGTGGAAACAATAATTTATCGATGAAATCACGAAGCATAAAAAAGAAAGAATTCAATCATACATAACACAATAATTTTCTAGGGAAAGCCACAGCTAAAAACCCTTGTTATCTGTATATTGCATTAATCAAAAAATATGAGAAGCTTGCAATGCTTTGCTCAAACCTGAGCAACCTATGCACAATCTCAATCTATCTCACTATTTCACAAACAAGCTCTAGCCAATACTTAGCCAAATTTGTTGTCTGCCAAGCTCTTATTTCCTTGTGTTGTTCCCTTGGGAATTATCCCATATTTAATTGGAAAATTTCTCATCCATAACTACAGAATCCATAATAGGCCTTCCTCTGATTGCATGCACCACTTATATAATTCAGATGATTATACAACTAATAGTACATTGTCCTTGAACTCCAATCCCAATTGGGTATTTCTCTGATCTGACATGTATGAGTTAATTATGAGTGAATCTTCATTTTACTAATTGAGCAAGTTGGTTACACCCCACTGTTGCAGGTTACACCCCACTACTGGATCTCCCACTAATTCCTCCATCAGTTGGAACTAGTTAACTGAATTTAACTTCGTTAGTCTTAATTAAATAATTACAACTGAAAAGAACTCAACCTACGCCCCTAAAATTTAGGAACCAATCTACATGACTATAGATAGACTCCCAACTCGAATTAATTGAGCCAGCTAAGTCAAATTAACTTAGTTAACTATTACAAGTTGTTATGAGAATTAGAATTAGAATTTAATTCCTAATCCAATTTAAGAAAAAAATTAAATTAGGATTTTCTTGGTGTTATTTTCAACACGACAATTATCACCTAGAGGTTTTCGCTAGCATTTGAAGTTGGTAAGCCTTGTGTGCTCTTGTTATCCGCATCTTGGTTATATTTAAATTTAGTGCTTTGTAATCCTGAGAGCTTAGGTCTTTTGGGTTCAATGTCTCAGTCGTTTAGTGTGGTTTGTGTACTGGGAGCTAGGGATTTTGTTGGGGCTTTGAATGTGTCTTATCATATGGAATTGGTTCAATCTCTTCTCTTGAAAGAGGGTAGTTGGAATTTTATGCAAAGGGTGTTTTGGGTGTTTTTAATTGTGAAGTTGGAAAATTGTAGTGGGTTGGGTTTAGTTAGAAATCTACAAGCTCTAGGATGCAAAAGTATCTTGGTTCTAGGGTGGAGTCATATGGGCTCAATGGTAAAGGGGGTTGAGTCTCTAGCCGAGGAAGTGTTTTCCAATTCTCTGCCTGGTGGGTCTTCGTCTAGAGTCAAATATTTTGCCTCGTGTTCTATGAAGAAATTAGTTAATGGTATCTTGGTTTTTCCTAAGGAAGGGTCGAGTCGATCTTTGTGTCCTTTTACGGGAAGAGGCAATTCCTTCAAGGAAATTAAAGAACCCTCCTGTGACTCTATGATTCCACCTAGGTAGAGGGTGAGGAGGAGAATGGGAGGAGGTAGCAGATCCCAAAACGGTTAGCATGGTGTAAATATTTTTTCCCATGAATCAATGGCAACTTATTTTAATGCCATTGCATGAGAAACTCGTCAAGAGATCGTGAGATTGAGATTAAAGAAAGTAAAGAGAGACAATCTATCTCATATTCAAAATTATTAGAAGATATATCAAAATGGGTGCCAGACCCTGGGCACACTAGGGGAAGTTGTAAGAAGTATTTGAATTCAGTAGCACTCGATTGGAAAATGAACATGCTTATGGAGTTGAATCTGAGATACAAGCAGGTGGAAAAGTATAATATTTTCACCTCTATAGAGGATGTGAAGGGAATGTTCAGGAACCTAAGGTTTTTCTTGGAAAAAATTGAGGCTCATTTGATTCATGTGGAGAGCCACATAGCATGTGACTCAAATGGGGGAGAGCAGATGGACCCCCTAGTTCTAGTACTCATATTTCGACCAACATTTCCTCCTTAGAAAATTAATAGTGTGTATCGGAGGTGGTGGGTGAATCATAGGTCTCTCCTAATGTTTCTAATTTTGAAAGGTCCTTTGGTGGTATCCTTATCTACGGATGACAGTGACTTAGTTGTTTTACGGTCGTGTGCTCCTATGGATTGATTTTGGATTCAATTTTCAGCCTTTAAATTTCTATTTTTGTCTGAGGCTTTAAATGTATGGTATGATGCGTTTGTTGTGAAGTTTTTGGGAGAAGGGTTGATATTTTCTCTAGCATTGGTGGTTGCTCCTCTTGTTGTTCATTAGTGTTTTCTCCCTGCTGCATGATGGTTCTCCTGTCATGGCATGGGAGTTGACTCTCTTTGTGTTCTTATGTGATGGCAATGGCGAGCCAAAGGTTCAAGTGCTCGTTTATATATTCAATTATTGTTTCAAACTCCTTTTGTATATAATGGCTCCCTTTCTTGTTAGGAAAATGGTGTATATGCCTTTTAGTCTAGTCAGTATATGCAGCCTCCATAAGGAAGTAGAGGTCGGCTATGTTTTCCTCCCTGACATATGTTGTCTATGATGTAACTCTCTTTTTTGAATTAATATGAAGTATTTTAATTTATAAAAAAAATCAATAAGTTCACACTTTGATGGGGTGTTGGAAAGTGTGCTAAAGAGGGAGGAGATCGAACTTGCCACCATGCAATCACCCTAACCATTAAAGAGGGGCATGTCATGGCCAGCCACTCCCATGCAATCACACATGCCAATGAGTAACAAAAATGCAAAGCATTAATCCATAAACTATTGAGATCACCTCATCTTCTTGGAGTTGTTGGGGACAAGTTGCAATTATTTGGTGCCATCATTGTGTTATCAAGTTGCTTGTGGGGTTTTTCCTTTACATCAACCACGGTCGTAGTTCAAAAGTTGAGGAAGGCCCAGGCTCTTTTGGTCTATCCTTCCGTCTCTCACTGTATATCGTTGGTTGGTCTCTTTGCAATTTTCAAGCATCTGCAAGGTTACATGTAGTTATTTCATGTGATTGTTGATGGGAGGATCGGTACTAGGATTCTTCTGGGGTCTTTATGAAATTTTATCCCCCAAGTTTGTTGGTATCACTTCTGAATTTAGTTTCTTATAGATGGTTTTGTAACTGTAGTATTGTGGTTCTTGCTTTTTTGGTCCATGAATTTTTGGTGAAGTCACAACATGATATCTTGTGGGGAGGTGGCTTGGCTCTTCTCATTACCAACGAGGACCACTTACTATTCAGTCTTACTTATATCACTCCTTTGCAGCTCTCTTGGTCTCTAGAATCCTTACCAACCCTACCCCTAAAGTTCTCTACTTTGTCTTCTTTACATTAGTCTTACCTTTGTCTCCAATTACCCGACCGCCTACTATCTCCTCGGAATTTTATAGCGTGGTTCATATTTTTCCTTATCTTCATGCTTCTGCAATGAATGTGGCCAATACATGGCTCAGGTGGTCGAGGCCCCTCTAGCAAGCCTCGCACCTAGTTCCAAACCCAAACTATTACTTACCTCTACCATACAGCTACCCCCCCACCCGAAAATTCAAGACAAAATTTGGTTGCTCGAAGCTCGAGTAGTTCATGATAGGAATGCTCACTCTAACTCTGAGATTTAGGCCAATGTAATTGATTGGATTCTGAACCCTGAAGACACTAGGGGCTGCAGGAATCAGTGCCTACACTCTATCACTTTGTATTGTTATATGAAAAGTATTTTGGGCAGAGTCATCCAAGAAAAGCAAGAAGATTACAATGAGAAAATTTTCCATCTCAATGATATTCAGTGGATTCAAAAGAATTTTTGATCCTATCTATTTAGCTTGGATGCTCGGTTGATGCATATAGAGATGCATCTTCAATGTAGGAGACAAACAACACCAGGACTGAGCACTCAATATCCCACTTCTGCAACTTCTTCCGAGGAAGGATGATGACCAAAGTTCATCATATTTTATGTTTATGTTTTTTGAATTGTAATTTACATATTTTTGTGCCATGCAATTATTAAAAAAAAAAATCATATAGAGATGCATCTTCAATGTAGGAGACAAACAACACCAGGACTGAGCACTCAATATCCCACTTCTGCAACTTCTTCCGAGGAAGGATGATGACCAAATTTCATCATATTTTATGTTTATGTTTTTTGAATTGTAATTTACATATTTTTGTGCTATACAATTATTAAAAAAAATAAAAAAATCTATACCTAGTTGTTTTTTGCAACCTATATGCTGGAATGGCCAACCATTTGTCATGTTCTAGACATAGCTATATGGTAGCTTTGAATTGGGTAATTTTGTTAAAAAGAAGATCTTTGCAACATTTTTACTATCATTAGGCCTAGACAATAAGAATGTTATTTTGTATGATTGAATTGTGAAGTAATGAAAGCCAACAAATCAACAAACAAAAACAAAACAAAAAATAATTAATAAATTCAATTTTCTTTTAAAAAAATTTGCTATAGTGATTATTCTTTTGTAGTTGTGGTATCTTTTAAAATGATTATTTACAAATTATAGTTTATTGATATAAATATTAAAAAGTTAACATTTAATAAAATCCTCTCATGATATTATAAGGAATTAATGAATGTTTTAGTATTTTTTCATAATATTAATTTTAATGTAATTTTCTAACGCTTACAACTAGTATTAAATGTAACTTCACGTAGCCACTACTATCTAGAAGGTATGATATATATTACTTTGTTGTAAAGTGAGCCTCTTCTATTTTTATTTATATGGAAGAGTTTCTTATATTTTCTACACACTAGATTTGATAGATCGTTAACATTTGTAGGAGTTCTTCTTGGGATATTCTTTTAAATATTTTCATGTTAAATATCCACATGCACTTCATTATGTTCCTTTTCGACGATGGTGTTCTCTACTTGGAGTCTTTATCTATTAAATCACAAGTTGTATACATCTTCACTAAACCTTTGGCATCACCTAGTTTTCTTTAATTGTCATCGATATTTGAGGTGAAGGAAGTTACCCTTGGGTGGTTGTATTGAGTCTTCCTTCACTTTTTCATTTCTATTTTTTTTCGTTCTTTTGGGGTGGATTTTTTACCTATGGGATTTTCTCCTTTTTCTTGGATTATGAGAATTTTTACATGGGTATCATAGTTGGCCTTGCTATTCACGTCTATTTCTATGTTAATTCGTTTACTCTCCACATTTCACTTAAGGGTGGAGGGGTGTTAATGTTATTTTCCAATGCATCTGTTTCCAATGTAAACATATGTAAGAACCACTATATATTAAGATGTTATAGCTATCTCTTTATTATATATTGGTCCATTTCTTTGTTTTTATGAGAAACTCTCCTATATATTTGCTATACAACTCTAATAAATTATTAAACTCTTTGATTTTCCTCGTAACACAATCACTCGATTACCATCCATGAAATGTGAAGAAGTGCTCAAAAATTTCTCGTAGTATCATTCCAAATAAAGAAAAACAATAAAAAAAATTATTAACATTCTTTTTTATAAAATGTTTTTAATTTTTAAATTATTTTATATGTTTTTTTTTTTAAGAAAAGAACAAAACAATTTTAAAATTGTTAATTCAACCTTTGTATCGTTGAATTTGACAAATCCTCCACCTCTCAACATTTTAATAAGAATTGTTAATTTCTTATATTCTATAAGACTCATTGTACCTAATGCTTTGAAATTTCTATATGTCTTATAATGTACCGTTTATTTTACCAAATGTTTTGAAATGATAAAAGTATTGCTTTAATCTTTATTTTACAAAATGTTTTAAAATGAGAAAAGTATTGCTTTAATCAAAAAAAATTATAGTAATGAGGAGAAGAGAAATTTTGGTTATGAATATTTTGCATGTATATATTTATTAGACTTTAAATTTATTTATAGTTTAAATTAATTTTTATAAAATATTTTAGTGAAAGTTTGAAATGATTAAATTATTTTTATATTCATAAATCATAGTATTTTGTATTTATTAATTATGATATTTTGCATTTACTAGACTTTGTACTATATAGCTAGAGACAATGTTCTACACCTAGTTGTTTTTTGTAACCTATATGTTGGAATGCCCAACCATTTGTCATGTTTTAGAGATCGATATGTGGTAGTTTTGAATTGGGTAATTTTGTTAAAAAAGAACTTTGCAACACTTTTATTATTACTAGAGATAGTTATGTGGTAGCTTTGAATTGGATATTTTTGCTAGAAAGAAAAATTTTGCAACATTTTTACCATCACTAGTCTGGTTTGCGTTGTGATGGGCTTAGATAGCAAGAATATTATTATGTATTATTAAATTATGAAGTAATGAAATCTGACAGATAAACATAGAAAAAAACAAAACAACACAAAAATGTTATAGTGATTATTCTTTTATAGTTGTATTTTTTTTAAATAATTATTTACAAATTATAGTGTATTAATATAAATATAAAAAATTAACTTTTAATAAAATCCTCTCATGATAGCCCAATTGGTCGAGTTCTCATTGCTAAAGCACCATGCTAATGGGAGGTCACGGGGTCAATTCTCCTCGCACCCTTGGGCTTAGCCTCTGCTAATAAGTCGACGAGATATGATCCCTTCACGTAGATCTATCTCAATATTTCCTTGAGAAAAAAATGAAATCCTCTCATGGTATTATAAGGAATTAATCAATGTTTTAGTAATCTTTCATAATATGAATATTAATGCCGTTTTCTAATGGTTACAACTAGTATTAAATGTAAATTCACATAGTCATTACTATCTAGAAAGTGTGATATATATTGATTTATTGTACATTGGGTCTCTTCTATTTTTATTTATATGGAAGACTTTCTTATATTTTCTACACACTAGATTTGATATATCATTAGGAGTTCTTCTTGGGATATTCTTTAAATATTTTCATGGTGAAGAACCACATTCACTTCATTATGTTCCTCGTGTAGGATGGTGTTCTCAACTTGGGGTATTTGTCTATTAAATCACAAGTTGTGGATAGCTTCACTAGACCTTTGGTTTCACCTCCTTCTCTTCAATCACAAGTTGTAGACATCTTCACTAAGACTTTGGCTTCACCTCCTTTTCTTCAATTGTCATCGATACTTAAGGTGAAGTATTTTTTTTCTTTCTTTTGAGGTGGATTTTTTTCCTATGGAATTTTCTCCTTTTTCTTGGCTTATGATAATTTTTTACTCTCTACATTTCACTTAAGGGTGGGTGGGTGCTAATGTTATTTTCCAATGTAAACATATGTAAGCACCACTATCTATTAAGATCTTATAGGTATCCATTTATTATATATTGGCCTCTATTTTTGTTATTTATAAGAAAATCTCTTATACATTTTTGACACAATTCTAATAGATTATTAATCTCTTTGATTCCCTTGAGGCTCCCCATAATCTTTTACCCAATTTTTCATACATGAAAGGTGTGAAGTACTCATTCCCATTAAATGTGTGTGTGTGTTTGTTTTTTAATTTTTCAAATAATTTTATTTTAATTATTTTACATACTTTTAATTTTAAAACAAAAAACAAACGGAACGATTTTAAAAATGTTAGTTAAACTTTTGTTGAGCCTAGAGGTAGGCTCATTCTACAGCCCAGTATGATGTGTAACATTGTCCATCCATCATCAAGATTGAATTGAAATTTTGCTCATGTCCACCAAAATAAAAATTATGAAAAATCTAAAATTTAAAAAAAAATAACTATACAAAACATTTAAATAATGTCGACTCATAAAAAAATTTACACGTGAAGAAATTGGATCCCTCTCGGCTCATCTTAAATCCGTATTTAAGATGGATCTATACTAGTATCTATTGAATTTGACAAATCCTCGACTATAAACATTTTTATATTATTTTTTAATATCTTATATTCTATAAAGTTTTGTGTTATATTTCTTATAATTTACAATTTATTTTACCAAATGATTTGAAATGATAAAATTTAAATGCATTATATTAGATATTATTTTTGCGATTCAACTGGGTTAAGTAAGTCATTCACGTATAACCATTTCCATGAGAGGTAGTCGTAAGTGACTAATTTCTCATGATTTGAATAGCTCACTTTGCACTCATTGCATCGAGTGATGCTCCCAGGGGTGAAGAAGTGGGATTGAAACTAGTGAAAATAAATCACATAGCGTCAATCATCACCTCCAGGGCTTGCACCGGTAACCAGGACTTCCTGGGAGGTCACCCATCCCAGATCGCCTCTGGCTCAAGCGCACTTAACTGTGGATTTTTCCCCACAATCAAGCCTTGCTACCCCATTTGCAAAACCTTAGCAAGTATTGTGCCTCATGAACCATTCAAGTAGAGATCCCTTCACTCGTTTTGAATTTAAGTACAAGGGATTTACGCAGTGCATTATATTAGATATCATTTTTGGGATTCAACTATGTTAAGTAAGTCATTCACGTATGACCATTTCCATGAGAGGTAGTCTTAAGCGACTAATTTCTCATGATTTGAATAGTTCACTTAGCACTCATTGTACCGGGTGATGCTCATAGGGGTGAAGAAGTGGGATTGAAACTGGTGAAAATAGATCACATAAAATTATTGCTTCAATCTAGAATTACAATAAAGAGAAAAAAAAACCTTGGTTAGGAATATTTTGCATACATTCATTTATAATTTAAAGTATTTTTTATAAAATATTTTACTTGAACATTAGAAATAATGAAATTATCTTTACATTCATAAATCACATTATTTTGCATTTAAAAAAGTATCTTTGCATTCCTAAATCACATTATTTTGCATTTAGTAATCATAGTATTTTGTATTTATTAGAGTTTAAATTCATCTCTTGAGATTTCCAAATTAATTTCTTTAAGTATTTCCAAATTCACAAATTATTCAAAATAACTTATTTATATTACTATTGTATATTTGAAAAAAAATGAAATTAATATTAAATTTATGAAAGAAATTGAAATTAATATTAATTTAATTACTTAAATCTGATTTATGTGGAATATAGTTTTATAAAAAATATGAGAAATGAAAGAGTAAAATGCAAAAGATAAAAATGGTATTATAGGCAATTTACATTATATCAAGTGTGACAAGATGTAGTTTTCATAATAGCATTCGTTGTTATATTACATTTTTTCATTCAACATATAAACGGTTAGATTAAACTAAGAATTAGCCATAACCTATATTTAACTTAAATATATAATAAAACAAAAAAATGTGAATTAGCCATAACCTATATTTAACTTAAATATATAATAAAACAAAAAAATGCATTCACTTTTTTAACCTTCATTTTTATAATTTACAATTTATTTTGACAAATGATTTGAAACGATAAAATTATTGCTTCAATCCAGAATTACAATAAAGAGAAAAAAAAAACCTTGGTTAAGAATATTTTGCATACATTCATTTATAATTTAAAGTATTTTTTATAAAATATTTTACTCGAACATTACAAATGATAAAATTATCTTTGCATTCATAAATCACATTATTTTATATTTAAAAGTATCTTTGCATTCCTAAATCACACATTATTTTGCATTTACTAATCATAATATTTTGTATTTACTAAACTTTAAATTCATCTCTTGAGGTTTCCAAATTAATTGCTTTAAGTATTTCCAAATTCACAAATTATTCAAAATAATTTATTTATATTACTATCGCATGTTTGAAAAAAATTGAAATTAATATTAATTTAATTATATAAATCTGATTTATATTGAATATAGTTTTTATAAAAAAAATTATGAAAAATGAAAGAGCAAAATGCAAAAGATAAAAATGGTATTATAGACGATTTAGACTATATCAAGTCTGACAAGATGTAGTTTTCATATTAGCATTCGCTGTTATATTACATTTTTTTCATTCAACATATTTAAAATTAAACTAAGAATTAGCCATAACCTATATTTAACTTAAATATATAATAAAACAAAACATATAAACGGCTAGATTAAACATTTGTTTAGTTTATCATGTGAGTTAGCCATAACCTCTATTTAACTTTAATATATAATAAAACAAAAAAAACACATTCACTTTTTTAACCTTCAATATATTAGACAGCAAAAACTTATGCTATACAAATTTGTACATGTAAATGAAAACCGTATCATCCTCAATACAATCGATATCTAGCAATTGCACTTCTATTCAATGTTACAATATTACAATATTTGAAGTTGCAGCTTCTCTGTATGTATGTGGAGCTGATTTTTTAATTTGCAGCTTCTCTATATATCAACCTTTGGATATTTCCATCCTCTCTATGAAATGATGCAGGCACTGCATTAGCAAGGATAGTCTTTCCCATATCACCAAGCCCGTGCATAATAACCGATACTGCTTCCGTTTCTCTTTCCAACTAATTTGTTTCAATGGTTTTTTTAGTCCAACCGTTATCTATCGACCTTTTCTAGGTCTAATTAAGAAGCATCAACTGCTGCCTGTATCTTGTTAATAGATCGGACTCCGTCGGAACGAGCCTGGGAGAGGAGCCGCCTTCTGCACAATTGGAAGCACGATGCGAGGTGGAAGGTTGATCAGAAATGAAGCCTTCTGCAGAATTGGAAGCATGATGAGAGATGGAAGGTTGATCAGAAATGGAGGCTTCTGCAGAATTGGAAGCATGATGAGAGGTGGAAGGTTGATCAGAAATGGAGCCTTCTGCAGAATTGGAATGATGATGAGAGATGGAAGGATCATCAGAAGTGGAGCCGCCTTCTACAGAATTGGAATGATGATGAGAGGTGGAAGGATTGTCAAAAGTGGAGTTGGAGGCGTGAGAAGGAGAAGAATCGAGAAGGCAGGAGAAGAAGTTGCAAAAGATTCTGTTTCCCAACTCTCTGCAACTGATTATATTTCCCATTGTTTTCTCTACTCTCCTCGCTTCGATTATCTTCGCTTTCAAAAATAAAGGATATTCGCTTCGCTTGTGTTGGCTGTGAAAAATAAAGAATTCGCTTCCCTTGTCTTGGCTGGCTTTGAGAAATGATGAATTCGTTTCGCTTCGCTTTGCTTTGCTTTGCTTTTCCCTTGAGAAATGAAAGTATGGCTTTCTATTTATACCCTACGCTGAATTAATCGCTGCAATGTTTCAGTAACACGCTAAGGACAACTCAATTCCATAGAGAAAAGCTCTCACGTTTCTACATAAGCGTTTTTACAGCCATTTTTACGTCATTGGCTTAACACGAAATCTCGCCCTCTGTTTTTATTGATTATTTCCTGAATTTGTCACGGTGGTTCGTTATGAATATTTATATCAAGGATTCACGAATCACAGGCAAAGTTGACAATCTCACCACGTGCTACTCGTTAATTGTCGCCGTGAATTGTGAGGATTATATATAATATCATCAAAGTCGTCGGCGTGAGGGGTGAGAATTATATTGTTAAAGTTGTTGAATGTGGAATGTCCGCGTAAAGGGTGAGAATTATATACAATATTGTCCAAAAGTCGTTGAATAGGTAATCTCACCATCACTTGTACGGTGTACCAAGTTAAATTGGACTTCTATTTAATTTTACGAAATGGTTAAGGAATTCATTATAGTACACACTATTATTTTTAGATTTAAATTTGTGATTTTTCAAGAAAAAGGATATAATCTCAACCATTAAGTCTATTCAAATGGTCATTTATATAATCCATTTGAATCAAATTTTAGAGTTTAAAATTTCATATCCAATTTAGTTTAAAAAAGAAAAAGAAAATGAGAAGAGTGTATAGAAAAGAAAAGAAAGGTAAGGGAAGATATATATTGAAAAATATAGTGGTATAGATATAAGTATAGACAAAGAAAAGATAAAAAAGTTATGTATCAACAAATTAAATGTTGAAAAAGAAAAGTGAGTAAATGACTTCTATGCAAGATGTTTGTTAACAAGGTGAATGATCAATATAAGGTTATCAATGGATTGATAAAGGGTTTGTTGACAGAGAATATGTAAGCAAAAAGGTTGTCAACTTAGTAGTCATTGATAACGAGAGTTGAAAACTAAAAAATATTGACAATCGCATGATTTGATATAAGAACAAAACACTTTTGTTTTGGGCTAATGCACTGAATTGTGAAAATTACATTTAGAGTCACATACTTCATAGGGTAGTTTTAAATATGACTCTAGAAGAAGCTTCGACCCATGTGAAGTTGAATGTTTATTCTTTCAAGATATTTGATAGTCAATCATTGCCCCTCATTCCATATGAAAAGTACAAAGTTATGGATAAGAAGATGTAATTGTTGATATTTGTTGGTTACCATGAGGATGTGAAGGGGGAAAAATGCTATTTGACCTTATTTCTAAAGATCTCTTGTTTCAAATGGATTTCCATTTTGATGAGTGTTTTGATCTAATAGTCTCTCCTAATTGTCCCACTTATTGTTATATAGAAGATTGTATTGATCCCATGAATTTCTTTTTTTTGGGGGGTAAAACAAGAAGATGATGAAATTTTTGATATTGCAAATCACACCACTAGTATTGAAAAACAACAAGTCGAAAATCTATTTGAAATTGTGAATTAGCCAAAACAAAATTTTCATTTAGCACCATTTAATGAATGATGGAATTTGAGGGGCCTTCGTTAACAAAATATGTTAGAAAAGTATGGATATCAACCAATTGATTTTTGTTAGTTAGCCACTGACCCTCACCATATTCATTCACAAATAACTAGCATCTCTATTTTGAGTCACTAATCCAAAGCCATTTTATGATTTTATTGTTATACTAGAATGGGATGTTATTATGACAAAGAGTATCCTTCCTTATTGAAGAATCACACTTGGGATGTTCTTCCTCTTCCGAATAAAAGTTGGTTTGTTGTAAATAGGTTTACAAAACCAAATATGCAATAGATGGATCTATTAACAAGCAAAAGATATCTCTTGTAGCCAAGGGATTTTGAGAATTTGGGGAAATTGGTTATTTTGAGACATTTTCCCTTCTTGCTAAGTGGATTCCATAAAATTGGTGCCTTGTAGAGAGAGAAGTTATAATCACTATCTACGTAGGTGGTTGAGGATGGTTAGAAGGAGTTGACGAAGAGCTAGAACACTACTTCAACACTAACCTCTTTTAGCATCATAGACGTTCCATCAAGGTCGCTTGAGAGGCACATTCTATGGTCTACATCACTTTCTTGCGTCAATTCATTTGTCACATTTGTGTTCCTATATGTCACTAACTATGATGTGCTAATTGAGATATGCTATGTCATTTTTTTGTCATAGGGTGTTGTATTTGGCATCATACTACATCACTATTATGCTAAAGAGGTAATAATGTGTGTGTATTAGTGTTAATTGGGTGACTCTTGGTGCACACTTGCATCACACACACTATGTATATGTACATAAATATTATTGCTAGAATTGACTCACAAAATCTCTTAACATGTTTAATAGACTCCTTCATTGAGTAAAATGTGTTTGTAGGAACTCAAGACAATTTGAATTCACTCCAAACTATAGCTAACTCTCCCATTTAAAATCACAAAATGAAACCGCTGTTAGACCCATGACCATTACCTAGGAGGATTCTACTACCCAAAAAAATACCAAACAAAACTAAGTCTCTTAAACCCAAAACAATGTAATGTTGCTTGTAATGAACATTTTTTTTCAAAGTAGGTTATGCTTAGGTCATGGTTAGCCTAATGTTGGATGGAAAAATAGTTTACCCAATTGAAAAATGTTATCACCAATATTGTGCGAGACTTAGTGGAGCCTAGACACCACTTGGGATAGTGTAAGCCCCACAATTGGCTCCCACCCTCAACCCTTTCCCATGAAATTTGAACTAAAGGCCTAATAAAGATTAAATCACACACAAACCAATTAGCCTACACCTCATATGTATGTGTGTAAAGTGCCACATCCTAGTAAAACAAACATGACTTAATCAAAAGACATGACTTACGAACCATTATGACTAGTCAAGTCTATGTATACCGTCACATAACATTGTACCAACATACAATTTATCGATATTATTTATTATTTTATATATTTCTACGTGTTATATAAATCAAAATTATTTATTTTTTTATATTGAATATTAATCGATAAATAAATTATATTATTATTAATTTTAACCACTTTTTTACCCATCCTTTAACCACGCCAAAAAGATAAACCACAATTTCTTTCAATGTTTAAATCTTATACGTTGTATAAACCCCATTTTACCAATCTTAGTCATTAATCACCATTGTTCTTTGACCAATTCAAAGTTAGAATTTAATGAATCGATGTAAACTTGAAGGAAAACCAAAAATAAAAGGAAAGAGTAGAGTGTAAACAATTACCCAAGGTTGTTTACAATTTCACTAAATTAATATGGCTTTGACCTTTTCTAAACAACTTTTGGCATAATCATTATATATTAGAATTTCGTTGATCTTGGTCATTAAGCATAATTGGCCTTTGCCTAAGTCAAAATTAAAATTTCAATCGGGTCTTACTTTTACAAATTGTGTCGTAGGGTTACCGCAACTGTGCTCGCCATAATGTCCTAGTGACACGGTAAGGACAACTCATAATGTCGTAGTGACACGGTAAGAACAACTCAACTCCATGAGAAAAGCTCTCACGTTTATATCCAAGTATTTTTTATGTCATTGGCAAAGTGATTAACACGTGTTTTCGTTAATTATTTTCCAACTGTTATCATTGCAATTTGAAAACGTTACATGCCTATCCAATTTGAGATTTTGAAAGAGGATTTTTTCGATTTACGTAAAATATTATTATTTTTTATTTTAAATAATAAAATTAAATTTCAATAGTTATTTAGGTATATGTATTAATGTACTTATATTAATAAATATAGTTGATATATGTTTTGTATATCAATTACATTAATAAATATGATTAATATACACTAATAAACATATATCAACCACATTAATTAATAAAACATTTATAATAAAAATTTAATATTAATATTGATATTAATTAATATACAATTATAATGATTATTATTATATATTACATTATGTAATATTTTTATTATTATTTTATTTTTTCGCAAGGAAAAATCGTAATCTTCCATTAATTTGAAAAATTACATATAGTAGATGCCAGTGGCATATGCATAACTGTTTGGCCTAGGCCAGTCAAAGTAGTTGTCAAAAATATAAGTTATGGCCGAAGCCATTCCCAAAAATAAGTTGTACATATTCACCTCAGAGGGTGTTCATCGTGTCTAGTATGCAGAAATAAAAACATAAATATATACATATAATGATACTGTGTATCAACTGTAAAATAACCCAAAAAATTAGGGCTTGTCCGCCCTAGGATATGCTCTATCTATGTAGGGTCGGTGATAATACTGATATTGTTCTGCACCAAGTTGTTCCTGTATCATCCACAAGCCTCTGGGGTGTGTCGTGGCCTCCTTGGATAATTTGTCAGCAACCTTGTTACGTTTCCTGTAAATGTGTTGACAGGTGATAGAGTTAAATTTTGCATTGAATTCCATGATTTCATCCAAAATGTTCCTAAGAGTATGAGCATGAGAGTTATTGATGTTATTGAACCAAGTAATGATGATTTTGGAGTCTCTGAATATCTGTGGATTAATGCATGTGTGTTAGTGCAAAATCCAAGAGATGCTTGAGCGTGATCAATTATGCATAGTTATCGGTTCCCTCTCCCAATCCCAGATGTATTTTGTAATGGTGTTGTTCAGATAGGAATAGTATGATACCCCCCCCCCCCCACATCCCTGTGCTTGGGCTGCTCCATCAAAGTATGCCCACGGTATGGAGCGATCAATTGTCTCAGAGGTGTGTGAGCGAATTGTAGTAGAGTGGGGTTCATCCGGGATTTTATGGTAGGCTGCGATAATCTTTGTTGTTGTGAGTGGCCATCGTGCCTATGCTCCTTTGAAGATTATACCATTCCTTATTAGCCAGATAGACCAACGGATAAGGAGAGGAAGACATAGAGATTTTGTATCTTGATTCGCAGTAGTCCAGTTGTTCCATGCTTAAAGAATCAAAAGACTGTGCCAACTTCCATGATTGGAAAGGAGATTTAATACTTGTTGCCACAGTTGTGCACACATTGGGCAATGGAGAAATAAGTGATCATGTGTCTCCTCCGCCTATTTACAGAGAACGCACCAATGTTGTCCATAGTAAGATCTGCGCATAAGGTTTGACAGGTTGGTGTCTTGTTGTTGAGCACATTCCACATAAAGAGCCTAGTTCGAGGAGGCGCTTTAAGCTTCCAAACCTTTCGCCACCAATCCAAAAGAACAAGTGGTTTGTGTTCATTGAGAAGGTTTGGATAGCCAACTTTTGGGGAGTACTTACCATGATCGGTCGGGGTCCAGATGAGCTCATCGGGGCCCTCCTTAATGCGCACATCTGCTTCGTTCAGGGCATTTATGTACCCATCCCAGATCTGCTGCCAGTGTTCAGGGATACCCAGATTTTGAGCAGAAGACCATGCATGTTCGAAGATGGAGTTGTTCTCCATGTCTACTATCTGGGCGATCACCTTGATGCTCCTTTGGAAAGTGGACAGCCTTGCCAAAGGCCTCGCTCAGCATGGAAAAAATGAGATGCAAAGCCATTAATGAGGACACTAAAATATGTCGATGATCCAAGTGAATCTTCAGATACAATGGCATGGAAAAACTCAAAATTCAAAGTGGCAGAAAAGCAACTATCCTAACATCAGATCGAAGTGCTCGTCACCCTGATTCCAACAGTGTGAACGACACTCCAATCCAAGTCCGGATGATGAAGTTATGCTAGAAATAAGTTCACCTTGTTCCTTTGGAAAATGAGGGTTTTTCCCTTAAAAAAATGGACTTTTTAGCTTTAAAAGGGAATCGAATCGAAAATCGTGCAAAGGGCGGAGTTTAAGACCCCGATCAGCGATTGTCGATATATCGTGTCCGAGAAGTCAAAGGTGAAGAAGCAAGGGCAGCAGAACCCCCAATTAGCAATCTCCGACTAATCACAATCGAGGGCAAGAAATCGGCGATATCGGAGACATAAAGCGGTTGGCATCGACGGATCGGATCGGTGAAACCCAAGGCACAATACCTGGACCTTTGGGCCATTACGATTGCAATTTCCGATCAGCAACATGCAATCTCAATCGTCTGATCGAGAAGCAGATCGATGGCCAGGATTAATTCGGCTATCGGTGATTGGTGAATCGGCAATCGGCGATCGGCGATTCCCAAATATACAGGGCCATGGACCTCAGTGATAGCGATTTGCGATCGGGATCGGACCCGATGGATTTATAGGGCCAATTTGATCTATTTGAAGTCTGGTTTTAAAGGTTTTGGTCGGATTTTCAGTGTTTTTCGGGTTTTTTGTATTATCGCTTTTAAATGATAAAAAGGCTATTTTAGGGGGTTAGTTGTGCCCGCCGACCCTTCTACCTAACAGCTTCTATTCTGAACAAACAGACCCCCGATTTGCAAGCGGCTTTGTGCTATAAAGCCCAATGAATGAAGAAAGGACGAGGGGGAGGATTTTCAACACGCAGTTCGAGGCAGGAGAGTTTTCAGGAGGGTCGATAGTGTATTTTGTCTGATTTTGGACAAATCTTATATGTTTTCAATCCCTTTCATCGCCACGGACACATTGGTGTTGTCCATTTCTCCATCTGAGGTCTCCATTTCACAGCCATTGTCCAAAATGGAGGTATAAGCTTCTTTTAATGTACTGATGATTGTATTCTCCTCTTTTCATGCCATTTAATATATGAAGGCCTCCCCATTGATAGAGCAAGGCCCAGAGACGTATTCTGAGTTGAACGAAATCTGTTATCAAGTCTTGTTGTCTTCTTGTCATGCTTTTATGCGTTTCTTCTTCTTTTCTTGTGTGCACATTAAAATTCTATGTTAGGCTGCAATTTTTACATGTGATTCTTTTCATACATCTATAAGCGAAAGTATCTTGGATCAAGTGGTATCAGAGCAAGGCTTTTTAGATGTGAATTGCATGTTTGTATGCTAACAACAAAGAGGCTCCAAAGAGGCGAAGGGGAACTAGAACCTTTTGATCCCGAAGCAGGGCGTGCACATCGAAGGAGAAACATGGAAGACGAGGCTCATCTTGAAGAGGAGCGTAATTTCAAAAAGACCTTCTATTCAATGGCAGATAATATCAGTCAGTTGGTTTTAATGCTAGAGAAAGAAAAAGAGAGAAACCCAGAAGGACAAGGTTCATCACATGGGAATGGTGGAGAAGAACCCCCTCCTTCTCCTTCTGGGAGTGAAGGTTCTCCTTCCTCTCACCACCATAATCATAGAAATTTAAAGGATGCATCTAAGAAACCTTTCTTTAAATCAGATGTGAAATTTGATCTTCCCATGTTTAATGGTGAAAGTAATGCAGAAAAGCTTAATAATTGGATTAGGCAGATTGAGGTCTACTGCAGGATTCAGCAAATCGTGGAGGATGACGCAGAGATTCAGCTAGCCTCTCTATGTCTGAGCAGCACTGCTCTCGTTTGGTGGGAGAGCAAATTGCAGAGCAGTAAGAATGTGGGTAAACTCTTTTCCTCATGGCCTGATTTTATTTCTGCATTAAAGGAACAGTTTTATCCCTGAGGATACAAGCAAAAAGCTTTAATGAATTGGCAGTATTTAAGACAAGGCAAAGGTCAGGATGTTAGGAGCTTTACAAAGGAGTTTAGAAAGAAAGCACTTAATCTGGGTATTGCACTTGATACACCGGAAGTTGTAACTAAGTATATTGGCTCATTGCATAGCTATATTAGGCATTCATTGTTGTTATTTGAACCAACCACTATTGACTCAGCCAGCGTGAAGGCAATTCATATTGAGAACAGGGGCAAAAATGAAAGGGATGATCAGTCCAAAAAGCCACCGTTCAAACCTCCCAATGGCAAATCCAAAGCAAAATGGAAAGGAAAGGAGAAGAAGACAGCAGCAGCCAAAGAGGGAGAATGGCCATATTGCAATCATTGCAAAAAGGAAGGCCATGATGACGATCACTGTTGGAAACAGCACCCAGAAAAGCATCTAAAGAAGTATGGAGGAAAAGGGAAGCAGAAGACAGTGGCAACGGCGCAACAAGACCTTGGATCGGATTTTGGAGATGAAGCGTTGATCACAGCAGCAGGAACAAAAGGTACTCTTACTGTAGGTTTTAACCCTGTACAGAAATTACCTACATACGAATTCTAAAACACATAAAATAAACAATGCGAGAGCATAACACATAAAACACATATACACAGAGATTTTCCCCTAGATCCCAAAACCGGGACTACCAGCTTGATTTTTCATTATATTCCTTTCAATGTTACAATACATATATATACATGCCAAAGCATCCAATACCATGGACCGAAAACCATAGGTAGGTTTGCCCAACCTAATATAGGGTCCAAAAAAAAAATTCCTGAGGCGTTGCCCCGGACCCCGTAGAGGGGGGCTACCCGCCCCCCTCAAACCCCCCGGACAAGGGGGGCTGCCACCCCCCCTGTGACCCCCCCGCTGCGCAATCGGCGCAACGAAGGGGGGGCTCCGCCCCCCCTATAACCCCCCAGTTCTCTACGTAGGTTAGTTGTGGAAAGAATATAACACAATCCAAAATTCTCCCACTTGTTGTTTTCTTTCCACAAGGGGCCACAGGAGAGCTTAGTCATTTTTCCAGCCCTAAAATGCCCATTGTTTCTCTACACCAAGAGAACTTCTCAGAGCTCACATATTTTTTCAATGCATCTGCAGTATTCTTCAAAATGTCCACCTTTACCAGCGACACCTTCTTCTCTTCTATCATATCCCTCACAAAGTGATACTGAACATCAATGTGCTTTGTCTTTGAATGATAAGAAGTGTAACGACCTAGAGTTCTTAGGCGCGCGGGCGGATGTGAGTGCGCGCGGGTAGAGCTAAGCGAGCGAGCGTTTGGCGAAGTGCGACTGCGGTTGGAGTAAAGTGCGAGCTCTTTTGGAGTGTGCGTTGTATTATGCGCACATATGGAAGGCGAGCGATGTATATACACATGATGGCATGTGTTAGCATATGCGGAGGCCGACTTACGGTTGATGAGGGGGCCGACTTGAAATGAAGGCGTGGAAAGGTCGGTTGGGCAAGCCACAACCTCTCCCTACAATGCATATAAGTGGGAAGAGCATGGAGCTCATTTTTCACCATCCATCGCTCAAACATCTTCGCTCTATGAGGTAAAGGCGCAGTTCTAAGGAGGAGCTGCAGGTTTAGTAATGCACCCATTCTTGGGCAGGGCTGCATGGTGATAGCGCAGTTGTGGCTGAAGGTGCGGGCAAGAATGCCCGGTGGTTGGGTGAGGGCGTGCACAGGTGTGTGGCACCTGAAGGGCGGTTGAGGCGTGCATGGGTGTGTGGCGCCCGGTTTGTGCGATGACTTGGCGTGGGTGTCTTGGCGACTCAGGTGAGTGCTCGTCCGGCGTGCAAGTGTGCACGGTGACTTGGTGAAGTGTTGAGATTGTGAACGGAGGTGTGTCTCAGGTAGAGGCACCCGTGTGTGGCGACTTGGAGGTGCGCCAGAGTTGGGCAAACAACACGATCGTGCGACAAGGTGAACGAAGCGTTGGTGAGTCGTGCGGCGACCATGCGGAGGCGTCGACAAGCTAGGCAACCAAGTTTTGCCTTGGATTGTAAATTTGGCTAAGTATGAAACTTGGGGTTTCCAAGTATACTTGTAAAAGCTTTGTAACTGTTGTATAATATATTATTTGGGCAAACTAATTGTTCAGGGAGTTGCCTCTCCCTTTATACTGTGCAATTGTGTTCTTCATTTATAATTGTTGATGTTAATGAATGTGTATGGGTGTTCATTGGTATAAAGGATAACATAATAATACTTGGTTGTGAAACACAAACGAAGTAGGAGTAAGTGGTTAGGCGTAGTCCACGAACGTAAGTATTGGTGAAAAGAAAGTGTTCGGTGGTGCCGCACCTCGCTAAGAGCGGTTGAAAGACTACAGCCGCTTGGGGGCGTGACAGGTGGTATTAGCGCACGGTTGCTCATGATGAAGTGCAGATATTGAAGTTGATTCAGGGTTGAAGAAGCTTGATAGTTGAAGACAGTGAAGCAGGTACTTGCAGGTGAAGGAAGCTACTTCACATACAAGTGGAACAAGAGCTGGTTCAGGTTGCAAGCATCTTGGTGAAGTTGTTGGATGGTCGAAACTAGATCGCAAAGAAGAAGGAAGCTGTTAGAAATGGCAACTGAATCTCAGGTTGGGTCTAGTCACGGTGTGCAGGATGCTACTATGGCACTTATGGAAAAAGTGTTGGAAAGGATGGAGGACTTGGAAGATTTCTGGACTAAGAAGATGGACTTGTTCGATAAGGAGCAAGAGGCCAATTCGAAGATGAAGGAAGAGCTCGATGAACTCTGGACTCAACACGAGTACACTGATCTTATGTTTACACAACTTGAAGTAAGGGTCAAGGAGGTTGAAGAGGCAAGAGAACAAGCTCTTGCAGAGATCGTGGGCTTGCGAAAATCTCTTGACGAAGCCAGAGATGATATCGCGGTGTTGAAGAAGGCTGTGAGGCATAACTCAGGTGGAGGAGTGCCTCATGTGAAAGTCAAGGAACCGGAATCTTACGATGGTACAAGGAGTGCAAAGACTCTTGGAAACTTTCTATGGGACATGGAGCAGTACTTGGAACGATTGGGTCTATCTGATGATGAGACGAAGGTCAAGGTAGCTGCTCAGTTCTTGACAAAGGATGCTAAGATGTGGTGGTGAAGATGGATGGATTAGATTGCCAATGGCAGTGCTGGTGACATTACTTCGTGGGATGAGATGAAGAAAGCTTTGCAGACCCATTTCAGTCCTTAAGATGAAACGTGGGAAGCAAGGATGAAAATTAAGTTCATAAAGCAGACCAGGAACCTTCAGACATATCAGTGGGAGTTTGCAAGTGCGGTTCTGGAACTTCCTGACATGGCGGAGAGGGACAAGGTGTTCAATTTCATTATTGGGTTGAAGCCTTGGGCACGCAATGAAGTGAAGAGGCAAAGGATTAGAACACTTGAGGAAGCTTTTGCTGCTGTGGACAGGTTGGTGGAGCATTATGATGAGACTTCTGATGATAGGAAGAAGAATTTTGATAAGCTGAAAAATAAGAAGAAGGATTATGCTTCAAAATCGGATGATAATTCGAAGACGAAGAAAGCCTTGAAGTGTTGGATATGTGTTGGACCACATACGGTGAAGAATTGTCCTTCTAGACCGAAAGTGGCTGTGATTGCATAATCCAATGCGAAGAATGAAGAAGCTTCTGTGGGGATGATGCAGATACTTGGTGTTGTTGCTGCTACAGAGGTGGTCTCTCGGAGGGACCCTGAGAAGAACAGGTTGGAGTATGTTCGGATGAAGGTTGGAGGTGTTGATATACTCACTATGGTGGATAGTGGGGCTTCTCACAACTTCATGGGTGAAGATACTGCGAGAAGAATTGGGCTGAAAATTGTATTAGTGAAGGCACAGATGAAGACAGTCAATTATCCTTCTAATAATGTTCTTGGTGTAGCTGAAAAGGTGGACACAACACTTGGTGAGTGGACAGGGAAGGTCGACTTCACTATAGTGCGGATTGATGACTATGAAGCTGTGCTGGGGATGGAATTCATGAAACAGTTTGATGCTATGATTGTTCCACATTTGAGGAAGTTGTACATTTACGATGGAAGGGAAGATGTACCCATTGGTGTACCAACCATTGGAGTGACAAGGCCTAATTGTAAGTTGGCAGTGATGCAAATGGAGGATGAAAAGTGGATGGAAGATATGAGTAAGTGGTTGTCTACGGTTGAGACAAAGCTTACCGAGCAGTCATTGGTCATACGGGCACTTTCAGATAGTATCTTGGATTTGTCAAGAAGGCTAGAAGTCGTTGAGGATGATGATGATGATGATGAGGCATATGTGAGGCCGAATTTCCGGGAGGAGGATCGGGTCACTTATCTACAGAGGATGGAGATAGAAGATCTTGACAGATGGATTGAGATGATTAGTGAGGGTGAGCCTTCAGGCTCTACTCCCTCCACATCTTCTTAGATGACAAAGAAGATGGGGCTCATTGTTAGCTGCTCATGGCAGTGAGTCCTTAAAACAGGTTGAGCAGGTATGACAGATGATGCAAGGATGGCTTGGCATCAAGCATCATGACATGTTGCAGATGGGATGGAGTTTCCATGGACCTGAACATGGTGGTGAGATTCTTGGTGAGTCCGGGATGTGGCAGAATCCGAGATAGACTAGTGAAGGCATAAGGATGTTCACTCTCATGGCTTGAGCGTGACAGTTGGATTAGCTACCCAACTAGTTCAAACATGGGGTCCGGAAGTGCACGGAGAGATGCTGGCATCAGGCAGACAAGGAGGATAGTTCACAGGATGAGGACGACACATGGTGGAGATGGAGTTCTACATATGTTGCAGAGATGTTTCTAGTATGTGGAGGAGTTGACATCATGGACCAAGGATGAGACAGACATTAATGTTGATCTTGGTGGATGGCTACCAAGATGGTATGTTGTCAAGGACGACAACGATTTCAGGTGGAGGATGATGTAACGACCTGCAGTTCTTAGGTGCACGGGTGGATGTGCATGCGCGCGGGTAGAGCTAAACGGGTGAGCGTTTGGCGAAGTGCGACTGCGGTTGGAGTAAAGTGTGAGCTGTTTTGGAGTGTGCATTGTATTATGTGCACATATGGAAGGTGAGCGATGAATATACACATGATGGCATGTGTTAGCATATGCGGAGGCCGACCTACGATTGATGAGGGGGCCGACTTGAAATGAAGGCGTGGAGAGGTCGGCTGGGCAAGCCACAACCTCTCCCTACAACGCATATAAGTGGGAAGAGCGTGGAGCTCATTTGTCATCATCCATTGCTCAAACATCTTCACTCTATGACGTAAAGGCGTAGGTATAGTCGCAGTTCTAAGGAGGAGGCGCAGGTTTAGTAATGCGCCCATTCTTGGGCAGGGCTGCACGGTGATAGCGCAGTTGTGGGTGAAGGTGCAGGCAGGAGCACCCGGTGGTTGGGTGAGGGCGTGCACGGGTGTGTGGCACCCGACGGATGGTTGAGGCGTGCACGGGTGTGTGGCGCCCGGTTTGTGCGATGACTTGGCACGGGTGTCTTGGCGACTCGGGTGAGCGCTCGCCCGGCGTGCAAGTGTGCACGGTGACTTGGTGAAGTGTTGAGATTGTGAATGGAGGTGTGTCTCGGGTAGAGGCGCTCGTGTGTGGCGACTTGGAGGCACGCCTGAGTTGGGCAAACAACACGATCGTGTGACAAGGTGAACGAAGCATTGGTGAGTCGTGTGGCGACCGTGCGGAGGCGTCAACAAGCTGGGCAACCGAGTTTTGCCTTGGATTGTAAATTTGGCTAAGTATGAAACTTGGGGTTTCCAAGTATACTTGTAAAAGCTTTGTAATTTTTGTATAATATATTATTCAGGCAGACTCAGTGTTCAGGGAGTTGCCCCTCCCTTTATACTGTGCAATTGTGTTCTTCATTTATAATTGTTGATGTTAATGAATGTTTATGGGTGTTCATTGGTATAAAGGATAACATAATAATACTTGGTTGCGAAACACAAACTAAGTAGGAGTAAGTGGTTAGGCGTAGTCCACGAGCATAAGTATTGGTGAAAATAAAGTGTTTGGTGGTGCCGCACCTCGCTAAGAGCGGTTGAAAGACTACTGCCAGCTTGGGGGCGTGACAAGAAGGGTTCTTTGCAAAGAAAATTTCACTTTGGCTGTCATAGTCTATCCTTATAGCTCCCTGTACTAACCGAATACTTGAACACAATCTCTGCAGCCAAACTACTTCCTTGCTTGTATGAGTGACTGCCATGTATTCTGCCTCTGTAGTTGATAGTGCCACTACAGATTGTTTCTTACTCATCCAACTAATTGCACCTCCAAATAGGTTGAACACATACCCACTTGTAGATCTTCTCTGATCCAAATCTCCAGCCCAGTCTGCATCAACAAAGCCACGAATATCTAACACTTTTTCCAATCCTGGTCTTCCTTGGTAGCACAAACCATAATTACTAATGCCACGCAAATACCTGAAAACCTGCTTCACTGTTGTCCAATGCTCCTTCCCTGGTTTTCACATAAACCTACTCAATACTCCCACTGCATGTGCAATTTCTAGTCTAGTACAGACCATTGCATACATTAGGCTACCGACTGCACTTGCATATGGAACACGAGACATATCCTCTTCCTCCTCTTGTGTCTTAGGACACTATTCAGCAGATAGCTTTACACCTACAGGAATAGGAACCTTCACCAGTTTACTATCCTGCATATTAAACCTCTGCAGTATTGTCTCGACATACTTCCTCTGGTTTAACCAGAGCTTCCTCTTTACCCGAGCTCTTTTAATTTCCATGCCCAAAATATAGTTTGTAGCACCAAGATATTTCATGTCGAATTTGGAGGACAATTAGGTCTTCAAATCCTGGATAATTTCTTCGTCATTTCTAACCAACAACATATCATCCACATACAAGACCAGATAAATAACACGGTCACCAATTAATTTAAAATACACACAATGATCTGCTTTGCTTCTGGTGAAGCCAAGTCCCCGTATAAATGTATCAAATTTCTAATACCACATCCTTGGTGACTGTTTTAACCCATACAGAGACTTCTTTAACTTGCATACCAGTTCTTTCTTACCCTTCACCGCAAAGCCTTCAGGTTGCTTCATGTAGATCTCCTCTTCTAGAGCCCCATGAAGAAATGTTGTCTTCGCATCCATCTATTTACCTCAAAATCAAAAGTAGCAGCAACAGATAAAAGTAACCTAATAGAAGTTACCTTGACAACAAGAGAAAAAATATCACCAAAATAAATTCCTGGCACCTGGGAATAACCTTTTGCTACCAACCGAGCTTTGGATTTCTCCACCTTTCCTTTTGCATTTGTCTTCTTATTGAACACCCATTTACTGCCAATGGGTTTCCTTCCAGCCGGCAACTCCACCAGATCCCAAGCCTCATTTTTGTGCAAAGATGCCATTTCATCAACCATGGCCTCTTTCCAGAGTTTTCCATCCTCTGAATCTACTGCTTCCTTCATAGTTCTGGGATCATCATCAGTAATAGATAAAGCAAAATTTGAACAGAAAGCAGATGGACTATTCCTTTCTGGCTGCCTTCTTTCTTGAATTGATCTTCTTACACCCGGATTTTTTGGCTCTTCATCTTCTGATTCCTCCTTTGCTGTAGAGTCTGATTCTTCCTCCTTTAGCTCAAACTTTATCTTCTCAGGTTCCTTTGGTTGGACTTCATGTTTAATAACATCTTTCACCTCTCTAAACATCACATCTTGGCTGTACACAACCTTCCTTGTTGTTGGGTTCCAAAGCTTATAACCCTTTAAACCATCCTTATACCCACTAAAGATGCACTTTTCAGATTTACTATCCAACTTGGTTCGTTTCTCCTTTGGAACATGTACATATGCATCACATCCAAATACCCTCAGATGTGAAAGAGAGGTTTTCTTACTAGTCCACACCTCTTGTGGAGTTTTATCCTCCAACGTTGATGAAGGTGATCTGTTGACCAGGTAACATGTTGTCTCCACTGCCTATGCCTAGAATTCCTGTCCTAACCCAGCACCACTGAGCATGCTTCTTTCCCTTTCCATCAACGTCTTGTTCATTCTTTCTGCAACTCCATTTTGCTGAGGTGTATATGGAGTAGTCTCCTGTCGTGCTATACCACACTTCTTACAGAATTCTTCAAATTCCTTACTGCAAAATTCTCCACCATTATATGTCTTCAGCACTTTTATCTTCTTCTCTGTCTGGTTTTCCACCAGAGCCTTAAATTCTTTAAACTTGTCAAAGACTTCAAATTTCTTCTTAAGGAAATATATCCATGTATTCCTTGAGAAGTCATCTATAAATGATACATAGTACACAGACTTACCCAGTGATGGAACCTTCACAGGTCCAAACACATCACTGTGCACAAGCTCTAATCTGTTTCGCCCTCTTACCACCAGAGGGGGAACTTACCCGACTCTGCTTCCCATATACACAATTTTCACAGAAATCAAAATCCAGAGAGCTATTACTCATACCTTCTACAATACCTTTACCATGAAGTATTCGAAGGCCCTTCTCTCCAATATGTCCAAACCTTTGATGCCACAGCATGGTCTTCTCTCCAGAGACCACTAAATTTTCTGCTCCACTTTCAGGAACCACAGAACTGTTGCACCCATCAACAACAGTGCTACCTTGCAACTTGTACAGAGTTCCAATCTGAACTCCCCACATCAATACGAGTGCTCCCTGAACTATCTTGCATGTATCCTTCTCGAACATTGTTTTTACACCTGCATCATCCAGCTTGCTTACAGAAATCAGATTTATGGCCAATGCAAGAATATGTAGAACACCCGGAAGTGTTCTAACCCTTCCACCTCGTAACTTCAACTTTACTTTTCCGCGACCAACGATTCTAGCCTTCCTATCATCCCCTAAGAAGACATCACCAACATCGTATTTCTCATACTCGCAGAACCACTCTCTATGGGGAGTGAAGTGAAATGATGCACTTGATTCAATCAACCATGCCTCATGACCTAGCATTGTCACATAACATTGTACCAACATATTATCTATCTATATTATTTGTTATTTTATATATTTATGTGTTATATAAATTGAAATTATTCATCATTTTTATATTAGATATTCCTCAATAAATAAATTATATTATTATTCTTTTTAATGGTATTCTTATCCATCCTTTAACCACACAAACAAAATAAATAAATCCACAATTTCCTTCCTTAGCTAAATCTTATACCTAGTTTAAACCACCTTTTAATATGTTAAAAAAAATTAATCTTAATCATTAATCACAACATAATATTATATGGTAAAATTTCTTCAATCTTAATCATTAAGCACAACACATTATATGTTAAAATTTATTTAATCACAATGGTTCTTTGACTAACTCAAAGTTAGAATTTAATGAATCCTGCATGTGTAAGTTTGAAGGAAAACCAAAAGTAAAACGAAAGAATAGTGTGTAAACAATTACCCAAGTTCGTTTACAATTTCACTAAATTAATAGGTCTTTGACCTTTTCTAAACCAACTTTTGGCATAATCATTATATATTAGAATTTCGTTGATCTTGGACGTTAAACATAATTGGCCTTTGGTCAAGTCAAAATTAAAATTTCAATCGGGTCTTTCTTTTACAAATGTCGTGTCGTAGGGTTACCGCAACTTTGTTCGCCATTATGTCCTAGTGACACGTTGAGGACAACTCAACTCCATGAGAAAAGTTGTCACGTTTATATCAAAATGTTTTTTATGTCATTGGAATGGTGATTAACAAGTGTTTTCGTTAATTGATTTCCAACTTATTGTCATTGCAATTTGAAAACGTTACATAACTATCAACTTTGAGATTTTTGAAGAGGATTTTTTCGATTTATGTAAAATATTATTATTTTGAATTTTAAATAATAAGAAAAAATAATTATTGATGTTGTTTTTTATTATAGAATTGTTTATATATACGGCCTGGAGTATGCCGTAAAACTGCTTCTGCTTGGCTAAGAGCTCGTCTTCCTCGGACGTAAGGAAACAGGTTAACGGCCCAAGACCCAGAGGCATCTGGCAGGAGTGATGAGCCTGCTCCCTTACGGACCACCAGCGGGTTATTTCAGGTGGCGTGGTTTTCCTATCTAACTATGATGAGTCAAACCGACATTCGCGGATAGCAGCCAGAGATGGTTGTCCTCACTGTTGGTTTTGACACCTGAGTTGATAGGTTTTTCCACCTAGGTGAAAAAAAGAATTGTTTATATATTGGGAGTATGTTTTAAAATTGCTTCTGTTTGGTTAAGAACCCATTTTCTTCGGACGTAAGGAAATAGGTTAACGGCCTAAGACCCAGAGGCATTTGGCAAGAGTGAAACCCTGCCCTCTTACAGACCACCAGCGGGTTATTCCAAGCGGCGTGGTTTTCCTTTATTAACGGTGATGAGTCAGCGTGCATTCGCGGTTAGCAGCGAGAGATATATTGGGAGCGTCGTGAGTAAGGCTTTAACTAAAATTATCTTTCCTGCCATGTTCAGCCACATCATTCCCCACTTTTGGATTTTCTCTTTCATTTTTTCAATTTGTTTATTCCATAGCTTTGTTTTCAAATTCTCTTTTGAGATGGGCAGTCTGAGATAAAAGAAATAGGTCCATCTTTCTTGAATTGGGATCTCAAGAATCTGTGAGATTCTTTGCATGGTTCTGGGAGAGGTATTCCAGCCATAAATTCTACACTTAGTGTTGTTTAAGAGACCACCGGGGACCTACAAAAAGTTTTCCAAGACTTTTTTAAATCTTTGAACAATTATGCTTGAGGCACCTCCCAACAAGAGAGTGTCATCAGCAAACAAAGAGTGGTTAATGCTTTTGATTCCTTTTAAGATTTGCAGTCCTGTTATGGTTCTTTTTCTCCTAGTTTTTTCCAGTGCTCTACTTAGAGTATCTGCCATTATGATATAAAGGAAAGGAGATAGAGGGCATCCCTATCTCAATCCTCTTGAGCTTTGAAAGAAGTCACTTGGTCTTCTGTTTATTAGTGGCACTATCCATGGGTCTGTAATGCATGCCTGGATGACCTCTATAATTTCTTTGGAGAATCTGAATTTCTTTAGAACAACCATGAGGTATGGTAGGCTGACTCTATCAAAAGCATTAGCCATGTCCAGTTTTATAATAATTCCTTTTTCTTTTCTCTAAATGCTTGAGTGAATGGCTTCCTGGACGACAATAACATTATCAATGATCTACCTGCTTGGGACAAAGCCTCCTTGGTTTTCCGATATTATTTCCACAAGAACTTTCTTTATTCTATTTGCTATGATCTTTGTTACTATCTTGTAGGAAGAATTGCATAGAGAGATTGGTCGAAATCTACTGAAAGTGGAGGGATTGGATTCCTTTGGTATTAATGCCAGATATGAAGATTTTGTGTTGCCTCCCATTTTTTTTTTTTTTGAAGACGTTCCTTACTATTCTTAAGAAATCTTTTTTTATAGTTTGCCAGTGCTTCCTATAAAAGGCTATTGTGAATCCATCTGGGCCTAGTGCCTTATCTGGGTGGAGGCTCCATATTGTTGCCTTTACTTCTTCTTCTTAAATTTCTTTCATTATTTCTGCATTCTGTCCATCTCTTATCTTTTTTGGGGTGTGTTGTAAGAAATTATCATGGTCTGTTGTTTCTTCATTTGTTGTCAAGAGGTTTTTAAAGTGATTATGTGCTGCTTTTTTTATTTCCTCCGCTCCCTTAATTTCTTGTCCATCCACTTGGATTTTGTCAATTTGGTTTCTTGCTCTTCTTATTTGCATGGAGTTGTGGAAAAATGTTGTGTTTTTGTCCCCTACATTCAACCAAAGACTTCTTGACTTTAATCTCATCTCTTCTTCTTCTTTTCTATTTTCTCTGTATATTTCCCAAAAAAGTTCCTTTTCTTGTAAATAGTCTTGTTTATCCTCCTCTTTATTTTCCTTTGCCTCTTGTAAGTTGTCCATTTTTTTAATCAGCTCGACTCTTCTTTTTTGTTTTGCTTTTCATTTTCCCTTGCCCAAGTTTTCACTTCTTTTCTCAAATTTTTTAATTTGGTTTCCCACACAAAGTGAGGCGAACCTGTGACCTTTTGTGCCCACACTTCTGAAATTAGTTTTCTGAATTCTTCACTGTTGTCCCATATTGGGCAGTATTTAAAAGGTAGAGGCCCTTGGTTATCCATTTTGCCCAAAATGATTGCCACCGGCTTGTGATCAGATGTCGTGGTGTGGATAATTTTTGATCTTGATGAATTAAAACTTGAGATGATGTTTTCTTGAACCAATATACAGTCCAGTCTCTCTTTTATATTGCTTTTTCCCACCCTTTTGTTATTCCACGTGTACTTCCCATTGCTTGGTGGGATATCAAATAACTTGTTATGTTCCATAATTGTTTCAAGAGCCTCCCTAGATGGATTTGCATGGTAGGATCCTCCAAATTTCTCCTCAATATTTAGTACCAAGTTGAGGTCCCCTCCCAAGATCACTTTTCTATTTTGTGTTTCATTTAGAATTTCTTGCACTGTGCTCCAGCATTGTTCTTTTTCCCTATAGTGGTTTGGGGCATATATGTTGATAAAGTTGTATTGCTCCTTGGTGTTTATTTCCTTTAAATCTGTTCGGATCCAATGTTGCTCCCTTTTTTGCTGAATCATTTCCCATTTTACTTTCTTCCATAGTGTACAAATTCCTCCTGAGGCCCCTATGGCTTGTATTGTTGTTCCTTCATAGTTTTTTAATTTTTTAATCATATTTTATGATTCTTGGCTACTTGTTTTGGTCTCCTAGAGCATGAATATATTTGGGGTTTCTTTTGCTAAAATATCTCTTGTTGCATTCATTTTGAAGGGTGCTCCTAGTCCACGACAATTCCAGGAGACCACGACTATTACTTGTTTGTTTGGTGAGATGAGGGACCTTTCCCTCTATGCTGGTTTTGCTTTTTCTCATTTTTCCCAAAGCTTTTCCTAAAGAAGGATTCCATGGGTTGATGTGTGCCTAGTGCCATCTCCTTAGCTACCGCTTCATCTCTCAACTCCCTGTTGGATTTTCTTCCTGCTTTTTTTGGTGTTCAAATGTTTGGAGGGACTCCTTGGATTGGTTTCTAGTTAATATTCGATCCATTGATGGGGGAGGAGGAGTGCGGAGGTTTATAGGGATTGAAGGCATGATAGGGGAGCTAGGTGGATGAGGGGAGGAGCGGGGAGAGGGGGGAGCTGAGGGCTCTTCCAAGGGACCAAAGGTGTAAGGACCGGTAGTCCTTGCACGCGCTACGGGTGAAGTGCGATGACAAATAACGAAGGAACGAGCTCGAACCATCAACGCGGAGGTGTTATGCGACGTGTAGGAGGGGAGAGCGATGGGTATATGTATGTGTGGGAGCGTGGATGAACCACCCACGGGCCGACCAACAAGTGAAGCGTGGAGCTCATTTGACAACCATTCGCTCATCGCTCAAGCATGTAAGGGAAGGCGCAGAACTAGAAGGTGGACGCACAAGAGGTGAAGGCGCAGATTTGGAAGATGCGCCCATTCTTGGGCAAGGCCGCACGGAGTTAAGTGTCGCTCTTGGTTTTGGGTGAAGGGCGTGGGCAGGGTCGCCCGCCAGTTGGAGTGAGGTGTGCACGGGTGTGTGGCACCCAATTTGTGCGACGACTTAGCACAGGTTCTTGGGTGACTCAGGTGAGCGCCCACCCGTCGTGCAAGTGTGCACGGTGACGTGGTGAAGTGTTGAGATTGTGAACAAAGGTGTGTCTTGGGCAGAGGTGCCCGTGTGTGGCGACTTGGAGGCGTGCCCAAGTTGGGCAAACAACACGATCGTGCGACAAGGTGAACGAAGGGTTGGTGAGTCGTGCGGCGACCATGCGGAGGCGCCGACAAGCTGGGAAACCGAGTTTGCCAAAGTTGAAAATTGGCTAAGTGTAAATTTGGGGTTTCCCAAGATTTAACTTGTACTTTGTAAAAGTGAAGATTGTATAATATATTGATTCGGGTAGACTCGTATTGCAGGGAGTTGCCCCTCACTTTATACTGTTGTGCATTTCTCTTGTATAATGTTGTTTATGTGAATGTTATGGGCTTTCACTTGTATAAAGCAACACATTAATAATACTTGGTAACGAAAATAAGAATAAGTATGGAATGTTAGGCGTAGTCTACAATCGTAAGTATTGGTGAAAAGAAACGATTGGTAGTGCCGCACCTCGCTATAAGCGGTTGAAAGACTACCGCAGGTGTAGGGGCGTGACAGGTGGTATCAGAGCTCATGGTTAGAGCTGGTGAACTGAATCAAGGAGTTGATTCTACGAAGACCGAAGACTTGGCAGGGAGCTCAAGTTTTGCAGGTGACAGGTGGAATATCAGGGTGATTCAGGTGAATGGTGAAACAGGTTTAGCAGAGGTGAAGCTTAGTGCTTGGACCAAGCTGAACGACAAGACATGGCAAGTTTGGAAGAATGCGAAGGGAAGCTCTTGCTTACCTTATACAGGTTGAAGCGGATAAAAGAAGAGAACCCCCGGATTCGAAAGGAACTTGAAGTCTTGGAAAAGAATGTTGAAGACGAACTTCTTCAACTTGGTTGGGCAATGGAGCAAGATGAAGTTGCCGATTGTGCTAACAAGGAAGAGGAATTCATGATGATTGAAGATGTTGCAGACATGACGACGAGGGAGGATGAACTTGAGTTTGATCAAGTTGGACGAAGATCATGCAGTTTGCAAACATGGATGGATGAAGATACTCACATGGAAGAGCCTCATGATGATGATGATGATGTAAGTATTGTTGATACTTGTGTTTCACTTAAGCATTTGGTAGATGAACCGTATGCAGGGAAGGGAAAAATAGTTTGCCGATGCTAGGGAGGATCTTACCATGGATGACTATGATGAGACCTTGTATGGAGAAGCAAGGATTGTTGATTGTTGCAGGACTTTTTAGGGTTGTTTATGACCTTATGGTAGAAGGTACAAAGGCCCATGACAAGGGAGGAACATGATGATCGTTGCGGATGAATGGGTCATGCTTTAGCCACATGGAGGATTGGTTAAACTGCCTGGCATGACTCATGGATAGAATAAGGAGGGCACATGCTTAGGTATGATGATACTTGGGTGGACTTCTCATGGTCGAGACCAAGAGAGCAAGTCTTGGTGGAACCTTTAGTGGGGGAGCTATGTTGGAAGGGACTCATGATGATGATATGGTTGGGTGACCGAGTTCACTAATCCGGAGATTGCAGACTTGGATGAGGATGAACGATTGTTGTGATGGGTCTACTTGGTTGGACTACATGGGCAACTTAGTCATGGACATCAGGTTGGAGACAGGGAGCATGGCAGTCTTATGTAGGGACATTATGCAGGAGCACTTGTAGAGGTGTCACTTATGGGCATCCAATGAGGAGTGCCAAGGCAGGGATGTTGTGCAGGTGGATTTGCCGATGTGACATGGAGATGTTTTACTTATGAGCCGATGGAGAGGTTGTGCACTTATGTACAACAAGGCCATGGACTTGGATGAAGTTGTGAGCAGGCTATGGAGCATTCCTACTATATGGAGAGTTGAGGCATCTTGCAGAGACCTTTGGTCCGAGACTTGTATGCTTGCTGAGATGTTGGTTGGGGATGGCTTATGGAGCTCATGATGACATGAGATTGTTGTGACTTTTGGGGAATTCATATATGGTGGACTTGGAGGATCTGATGCATTGAGGAGCTGAGGTCAGAGACTTTGATGCAGAATGGGATGCATACTTTCAACATGTATGGGAATGGCTTGGAAGAGTGACTGGATGGGGAGGATCGATATGAGACACTTTAGAGTGATGGAGTTACGACGATGATGATGCCTTGGTGGCAACACTTGGGCATGGGTTGAGTCGAGACTTGACCACCTTGACATATGGGAGCTGATTGATCTATGATAAAGGGCAGCACATGGAGAGATGAGACAGATGTATACTTGTTTCTATGGCAGACTTGAGGGATGGCACATTGCAGATATGATGGAGGTTGCTTCATGGACCTGGATGTGGCACACCGAGATTCGGAGTTTGATGAGATGATCTCTTCATATTGAGGAGATACACATATGGATGATGATGTTGGGGTAGATGTGGCTGATTTCATGCAGCACATTAATACCAGACATCATGGACAGCATGTTTCAGATGAGATGAGGACTACTTCATGGACCTGAGCATGGCTTACACTTGTATGGAGATGGATTCTTGATCGAGTTAATGATGTGACAGGGTGTTCTGAGAAACAACTGATGATGGCATGACGATGTTCACTCTCATGGTTTGAGCATGACAGTTGGATTGATCACCCTACTAGTTTGAACATGGGGACGCATAGTGTGCATAGATGTGTTAGCATTGTGTTGGAGTATCATGGTAGCAGTTCACATGAGGATGACACATGATGAGGTCGAAATGAGATGTTGCAGGAAGGATGTAGCTTGAGATGGAAGGATCAGCCTTCCACGATGGGAAGCAGCATGTGGAGATTGCGACGAGATGGTTGATGATCATGGATTGAGATGATTTCCGATGTATGACATACCGATGGGGTGTATACCTTGGTATGGTGATCTTGGTGACAGATGGTTACCGAGACAAGACATGATGGAGACAATGGTTCTACATATGTTGCAGAAATGTTTGCAATATGTGGAGGAGTTGACGTCATGGATGAGACATATATTGATGATCTTGGTGGATGGCTACCAGGATGATATGTTGTCGAGGACGACAATGACTTCAGGTGGAGGAGGATGTAAGGACCTGCAGTCCTTGCACGCGCTCCGGGTGAAGTGCGATGACAAATAACGAAGGAAGGAGCTCGGACCATCAACGCGGAGGTGTTATGCGATGCGTAGGAGGGGAGAGCGATGGGTATATGTATGCGTGGGAGCGTGGAAGAACCACCCACGGGCCGACCAACAAGTGAAGCGTGGAGCTCATTTGACAACCATTCGCTCATCACTCAAGCATGTAAGGGAAGGCGCAGAACTAGAAGGTGGACGCACAAGAGGTGAAGGCACAGATTTGGAAGATGTGCCCGTTCTTGGGCAAGGCCGCACGGAGTTAACTGTCGCTCTTGGTTTTGGGTGAAGGGCGTGGGCAGGGTCGCCCACCTGTTGGAGTGAGGCGTGCACGGGTGTGTGGCGCCTGATTTGTGCGACAACTTGGCACGGGTTCTTGGGTGACTCAGGTGAGCGCCCACCCATCGTGCAAGTGTGGACGGTGACTTGGTGAAGTGTTGAGATTGTGAACAAAGGTGTGTCTCGGGCAGAGGCGCCCGTGTGTGGCGACTTGGAGGCGCACCCAAGTTGGGAAAACAACACGATCGTGCGACGAGGTGAACGAAGGGTTGGTGAGTCGTGCGGCGACCGTGCGGAGGCACCGACGAGCTGGGCAACCGAGTTTGCCGAAGTTGAAAATTGGCTAAGTGTAAATTTGGGGTTTCCCAAGATTTAACTTGTACTTTGTAAAAGTGAATATTGTATAATATATTGATTCGGGCAAACTCATATTGCAGGGAGTTGCCACTCCCTTTATACTGTTTTGCATTTCTCTTGTATAATGTTGTTTATGTGAATGTTATGGGCTTTCACTTGTATAAAGGAACACATTAATAATACTTGGTAACGAAAATAAGACTAAGTATGGAATGTTAGGCGTAGTCTACAATCGTAAGTATTGGTGAAAAGAAAACGATTTGTAGTGCCGCACCTCACTATAAGCGGTTGAAAGACTACCGCAGGTGTAGGGGCGTGACAAAAGGGGTTGGGGTTTATGAGGGATGAGGGGATTTTAGCATTGGGTGAGGATGGGGAAGGTTCAGTGGATGCTTGTGGTTGTGATGAGGAAGAAATAGCCTGTTTTTTGGATGATTTCTTCCACTTGAATTACTCCCATTTGTTTTCCGGTTCTTCTGCATTTTCATTTTCTTTATTTTTTGGACATTTATTTGCAAAATGTCTTTATTCATGACATACCTTACACTTGAATGGGATTTTTTCATATTCCAGCTATTGTATATGCATCCATTGGTCGAGTTTGATCTTTATTGCTTCTGGGAGGCCTTTCCCTAAATCCACTTCTATGCAGATCCTCACACACGTATGTATGTTCTCCTTTGGTTCACATCTATCAATGTATTTCCCCACAACATTCCCAATTGCTTTCACTGATTCATCTCCCCAACAATGAAGAGGAAGATGTGGTAGTCTAACCCATACTAGCATAGCACTTGGTACATCCATTTCAGGGTCAAAATCAAGGGTCCATCGATTCAAATATAGTCCTCTCATGTCCATGAAGTATGGGTTGTTCCTAAAGATTAAATCACGATCTTCTTTGGTTTCAAAATGGAAGGTATAATACCCTCTTCCACAAAACCTTATGGAGATTTTCCCATTAATTGATGATGTCCAGTTTCTTTCTACCCATTTTTGAACAGATTTGGGTGATGGCCATAAACCTGTGAACTAGCCAACCAAACCACATTCTGCAAGGGAGAGTGTTGCTTATCTAGGGAGAGTCGGTGGGAGGGATATCTCAGGAATGTCGTCCAATTTATTTACAAACTTGGTTAATGATGACCTGTTTTTTGGAGGTCCGATAGCGGAGATGTGTTGGGTTTTGTTATATTCTTTCCACGACTAGCCCACGTAGTTAATCGGGGGGTTAGAGGAGGGGCGAAGCCCCCCCTTCGTTGCGCCGATTAGTAGAGGGGGAGGTCACAGGGGATTTTGAGGGGTGCAAGTAACCCCACTCTATGGGGTCCAGGGCAGCGCCCCAGAAAATTTTGGTTTTGGAACCTATGTTAGGTTGGGCAGACCCACCTATGGTTTTGTGCATGATTTTCGCACATGGTTTTGGACGTGATGGTTTTCGGTCCATGGTATTGGATGCTTCAGCATGTATAAATATGTATTATAACATTGAAAGGAACATAATGAAAAATCAAGCTGCTAGTCTCGGTTTTGGGATCCAAGGGAAAATCTCTGTGTATATGTGTTTTATGTGTTATGCTCTCGCATTGTTTATTTTATGTGTTTTAGAATTCGTATGCAGGTAATTTGTGTACGGGGTTAAAACCTACATTTGGTATCAGAGTTGTTTTGGTTTCAAGGGGACACCTTTATTGCTGAGGGATTTTGCTCAGGCCTGTGGTAGACCCTATTTAGTGGGAGATCTGCGAGATCGATTTTGGTGGTGAAAGAAGCTGGCGAGCAGTGGAGAGATAGAGATCGAGAAATTTAATGGTCAGATTTTTTAGTTGTGGAAACTCAAGATGGAGGATCTGTTGGTGGATAAAGATCAGTGGATCGCGGTAGATCCGGGTACTAAACCAACGAGAGTGTCTGATGAAGAATGGAAGAAGTTGGATTGGAAGGCAAAGAGCATGATATAATTGTGTGTCTCAAATTCAATATTTCTGAATGTATTAGGGGAAGCTACGGCGAAGGCTTTGTGGGACAAGTTAGGGACTTTGTACCAATCTAAGTCTCTGGTGAATAAACTGTTCCTGCGGAAAAAGCTGTATAACCTGAGGATGAAAGATGGAGACTCGGTGACAGAGCATCTAAACGCATTTAATACTGTGGTAAGTCAGTTAGCATCTGTTGATATTAAAATTTCAGATGAAGATAAGTGCATCAGTTTATTGTGTTCTCTACGAGATTTGTGGGATAGTCTAGTTATTGCAATAGGTAGCAATGTAACTGCCTTGTAGTTTCATGAAATAGTCTCATCCTTGCTGACAGAGGAGATGAGACGGAAAAATATGGAGAGCCAGAATGGTGATGCCTTATCTGTACGAGGACGGTCCTAGAACAGAAACAAAAATAAGTCATCGAGTGGGAGATCTAAATCTCCAGGAAAACATGTAAAGTTGGTGTGCTGGAAATGCGAAAAGGAAGGGCACTACAAAAGGGACTGTAAATCTAAAGCTCCTGATAAAGGAAAGGGATCTGATGATGCTCCTTCTACAGAGGCGAAAACCACCTCAAATGAAGGTGGGGATGTGTACTTGGCTTTTTCAAGTACACATGTAGATCATGAGGCATGGTTGATTGACTCAGGTGCATCCTTTCACTTCACTCCCCATAGAGAGTGGTTCTGCGAGTATGAGAAATACGATGGTGGTGATGTCTTCTTAGGGGATGATAGGAAGGCTAGAATCATTGGTCGCGGAAAAGTAATGCTGAAGTTGCAAGGTGGAAGGGTTAGAACACTTCCGGGTGTTCTGCATATTCCTGCATTGGCCATAAATCTAATTTCTGTAAGTAAGTTGGATGATGCAGGTGTAAAAACAATGTTTGAGAAGGATACTTGCAAGATGGTTCGGGGAGCACTGGTATTGATGCGGGGAGTTCGGATTGGAACTCTGTACAAGTTGCGAGGTTGTAAGGTTGTTGATGGGTGCAATAGTTCTCTGGTTCCTGAAAGTGGAGTAGAAAATCTAGTGGTCTCTAGAGAGAAGACCATGTTGTGGCATCAAAGGCTTGGACATATTGGAGAGAAGGGCCTTTGAATACTTCATGGTAAAGGTATGGTAGAAGGTATGAGTAATATCTCTCTCGATTTTGATTTCTGTGAAAATTGTGTATATGGGAAGCAGAATCGGGTGAGTTTCCCCTCTGGCGGTAAGAGGGCGAAACATATATTAGAGCTTGTGCATAATGATGTATTTGGACCTGTGAAGGTTCCATCACTGGGTAATTCTTTGTACTATGTATCATTTATAGATGATTTCTCAAGGAATACATGGATATATTTCCTTAAGAAGAAATCTGAAGTCTTTGACAAGTTTACAGAATTCAAGGCTCTGGTGGAAAATCAAACAGAGAAGAAGATAAAGGTGCTGAGGACAGATAACAGTGGAGAGTTTTGCAGTAATGAATTTGAAGAATTCTGTAAGAAGTGTGGTATAGCACAGTAGAAGACTACTCCATATACACCTCAGCAAAATGGATTTGCAGAAAGAATGAACAAGACGTTGATGGAAAGGGCAAGAACCATGCTCAGTCATGCCAGGTTAGGACAAGAATTCTGGGCAGAGTCAGTGGATTGAGCATGTTACCTGGTGAACAGATCACCTTCATCAACGTTGGAGGATAAAACTCCACAAGAGGTATGGACTGGTAAGAAACCCTCTCTTTCACATTTGATGGTATTTGGATGTGAAGCATATGTACATGTTCCAAAGGAGAAACGGACCAAGTTGGATAGTAAATCTGAAAAGTGCATCTTTATTGGGTATAATGATGGTTTAAAGGGTTATAAGCTTTGGAACCTAGTAACAAGGAAGGTTGTGTACAGCCAAGATGTGGTGTTCAGAGAGGTAAAAGATGTTATTAAACATGAAGTCCAACCAAAGGAACCTGAGAAGATAGAGTTTGAGCTAAAGGAGGAAGAATCAGACTCTAAAGCAGAGGAGGAATTAGAAGATGAAGAGCCACAAACTCCGGGTGTGAGAAGATCAGTTCAAGAAAGAAGGTAGCCAGAAAGGTATAGTCCATTTGCTTTCTGTTCAAATTTTGGTTTATGTATTACTGATGATGATCCCAGAACTGTGAAGGATGCAGTAGATTCAGAGGATGGAAAACTCTAGAAAGAGGCCATGGTTGATGAAATGGCATCTTTGCACAAAAATGAGGCTTAGGATCTGGTGGAGTTGCCGGCTGGAAGGAAACCCATTGGCAGCAAACGGGTGTTCAGGAAGAAGACAAATGCAGAAGGAAAGGTGGAGAAATACAAAGCTCAGTTGGTAGCAAAAGGTTATTCCCAGGTGCCGGGAATTGATTTTGGTGATATTTTTTCTCCTGTTGCCAAGGTAACTTCTATTAGATTACTTTTATCTGTTGCAACTGCTTTTGATTTTGAGGTAGAATAGATGGGTGTCAAGACAGCATTTCTTCACGGGGATTTGGAAGAGGAAATCTACATGAAGCAACCTGAAGGCTTTATGGTGAAGGTTAAGAAAGAACTGGTATGCAAGTTAAAGAAGTCTCTGTATGGGTTAAAACAATCACTAAGGATGTGGTATCAGAAATTTGATACATTTATACGGGGACTTGGCTTCACCAGAAGCAAAGCAGATCACTGTGTGTATTTTAAATTAACTGGTGACCATGTTATTTATTTGGTCTTGTATGTGGATGATATGTTACTGGTTGGAAATGACAAAGAAATTATCCAGGATTTGAAGACCCAATTGTCCTCCAAATTCGACATGAAAGATCTTGGTGCTGCAAACTATATTTTGGGCATGGAAATTAAAAGAGATTGGGCAAAGAGAAAGCTCTGGTTAAACCAGAGGAAGTATGTCGAGGCAATATTGCAGAGATTTACTATGCAGGATAGTAAACCGGTGAAGGTTCCTATTCCTGTAGGTGTAAAGTTATCTGCTGAACAGTGTCCCAAGACACAAGAAGAGGAAGAGGACATGTCACGTGTTCCATATGCAAGTGCATTCAGTAGCCTGATGTATGCAATGGTATATACTAGACTAGACATTGCACATGCAGTGGGAGTATTGAGCAAGTTTATGCCAAAACCAGGAAAGGAGCATTGGACAGAAATGAAGCGGGTTTTCAGGTATTTGCGTGGCACTAGTGATTATGGTTTGTGCTACCAAGGAAGACCGGGATTGGACAGAGTGTTGGATATACGTGGCTTTGTTGATGCAGACTGGGCTGGAGATCTGGATCAGAGAAGATCTACAAGTGGGTATGTGCTTAACCTATTTGGAGGTGCAGTCAGTTGGATGAGTAAGAAACAATCTGTAGTGGCACTATCCACTATAGAGGCAGAATACATGGCAGCCACTCATGCAAGCAAGGAAGTAGTTTGGTTGCAGAGATTGTGTTCAAGTATGGGGTTAGTACAAGGAGCTATAAGGATAGACTGTGATAGCCAAAGTGCAATTTTCTTGGCAAAGAACCCTACATATCCTTCAAAGACAAAGCACATTGATGTTCAGTATCACTTTGTGAGGGATATGATAGAAGACAAAAAGGTGTTGCTGGTAAAGGTGGACACTTTGAAGAATACTGCAGATGCATTGACAAAATATGTGAGCTCTTAGAAGTTCTCTTGGTGTAGACAAACAATGGGCGTTGCAGGGCTGGATAAATGACTAAGCTCTCTTGTGGCCCGTTGTAGAAAGAAAACAACAAGTGGGAGAATGTTGGGTTGTGTTATATTCTTTCCATGACTAGCCCACGTAGTTAACCGGGGGGTTAGAGGGGGGGTGGAGCCCCTCCTTCGTTGCGCCGATTGCGTAGCAGGGGGGGTCACAGGGGGTTTTGAGAGGTTCAGGGAAAATTTTGGTTTTGGAACCTATGTTAGGTTGGGCAGACCCACCTATGGTTTTGTGCATGATTTTCGCACATAGTTTTCGACGCGATGGTTTTCGGTCCATGGTATTGGATGCTTCGGCATGTATAAATATGTATTATAACATTGAAAGGAACATAATGAAAAATCAAGCTGGTAGTCCCGGTTTTGGGATCCAGGGGAAAATCTTTGTGTATATGTGTTTTATGTGTTATGCTCTCGCATTGTTTATTTTCTATGTTTTAGAATTCGTATGTAGGTAATTTCTGTATGGGGTTAAAACCTACAAGATGAGGGATGAAAACACATTTTTTGTATCTTCATGCTCATGTTGGTGGTCAGATGATGGATCTCCATCTTTTGGAGAGTCCCCTTACTCCATTGATGCGGCAGGGGGCTGCTAGTAGGCAGTTATGAGCAGCGTCAGCCCAGGCTATGTCACGCGTTCAACAGCAGCGGAGGAGAGCGATTTCATTCTAAGTTGGGTAGTTAACTTGAAATAATATTAAAACCTAATATTAAACACAATATTAAACCCATAATATTAAAGCCAATATTAAACTAAATATTAAAAACCCCAATATTATAAACTCAATATTAAACCCTAATATTAAAGCCCAATTTTGTAATGTTGCAATGCAATGTTAAGTAAAGTGCAATGCAATTTAACATTGGAACAATGATTGTCAAATTGATTGTCACATTGAGACAGTGTTTGTCACAATGTGACGTTGGATAAATTTTTGTACCATTTTAACATCATAATATTAAACCCTAATATTATAAGCCCCAACATTATAAAAACTAATATTATAAACCATAAGATTATTATATTAAATCCTAGGATTATAAACCCTAATATTAATATTAAACTCTAGGAATAATATTATAAACCCTAGGATTAATATTAAATACCCTAAGATTATGGGAATTACCTCGTATCTTATTCTCGTTATCAAATTTGGCCTTTCCCCTATTGAAAACAGGGCTATGTTTAAATATCTAATGTATAAGAATAAGCTTTCCAACATGGAACCCAAGAGGCTTCCTAAAATTGCTTCTAACTTTATTCAAAACTCCCACCTTCACCTTAAGCATGGGTGGCATAAGGATGCCCAGCCTTGGCTCAACCACTGGGGGATAAATGAGGAGATCATCCTGGGAAGCAAGGATAGTGTCAAAGATACTATCACCTCCAAATTTAAGGATAAGTTATGGGATGATAAAGAGCTGGAGGGTAAAAGGAAGTTAAGATATTATAAGGAGGTGATCAACCCCACCCTTGAGAACCAGAATTATCTTTATATTTTGACTAGCTCAAAGAAAAAGATTTAAAACTAACTTGCATGAAATGCGGAGTCAAACCGGGCGGTGGTCTACTCCCAAGACTCCCTGGGATGATATAATTTGTCAGTTTTGCGATACTAAGAAAGTGGAGGATGAAAAGCACTTTCTTTTAGATTATCTGACCCTTACTCACATTTTCTCTCGTTTCTCTAACATCTGCCACACTTCCAAGTTTCTTGACTTACTAATTCAACCCAACTATAGTGATTTTGGTGCCCTTATTTCCCTTCTTTTTTAGCAAAGAAATGAGATTCTAAATAATTATAATTAGATTCTCCTTCTTAAGGTATGATAGACCACATTCATCTTAGTGGATGTTAATCATCATCATCATTATAAACCCTAAGATTAATATTGAAAATCCTAGTATCAAACTCTAATATTATAAACCCAATATTAAACCCCGATTTTGTAATGTCGCATTGTGATGGTGAATAAATTGCAATGTAATGTAACATTGTGACAATGATTGTCAGATTGATTGTTGCATTGAGACAATGTATGTCACAATGCAACATTGGATAGATTTATGTACCATTCCAACATCACAATATTAAACCAAATATTATAAAGCCTAAGATTAATATTATAAACCCTAAGATTATAAATCTTAAGTTTAATATATTAAACCCTAGGATTATAAACTCTAATTTTAATATTAAACCCTAATATTAATATTATAAACCATAGGATTAATATTATAAACCCTATGATTAATATTATAAAGCCTAAGATTAATATTCTAAACACTAGGATTAATATGAAACCCTAGGATTATAAACCCAAGGATTAATATATTTTTTTCTAAGGAAAATATGGGCAGATCAACCCAAATGGATTACATCATGTCGGTCATACTAACAAATCCTAACCCCAAGGTCGTCGAGGATAATTGACCCATGACCTCTCATTGGTGAGGTGCTTTAGCAATAGGAACTCGATCGATTGAGCTAACCCTTAGGGCTAAAATTTATTGACTTGACCTAAGGGGATTTGAACATTGAATCTCATGATTTACATCATATTTCATAACACAATGATCACCAACTGAGTTATCCCTATAGGCTCCAAGGATTAATATTATAAACCATAAGATTAATTTATAAACCATGAGATTATTATATTAAGCCCTAAATTTAATATATTAAACCCTAGGATTATATGTGTTAAGATTAATATTATAAACCCTATATTAAACCTTAATAAAATAAATCCCAATTTTGTGATGTCGTAATGTGACATTGAATAAATTGCAATGTAATGTCACATTGTGATAATGATTGTCAGATTGATTATCGCATTGAGACAATGTGTGTCACAATGTGACGTTGGATGGACTTCTCTACCATTCCAATGTCACAATATTAAATCTTAATTTTAAACCAAATATTATAAAATCTAAGATTAGGATTATAAACCCTAGGATTAATATTATAAACTCAATAGTAAACCCAATTTTATAATGTTGCAATGCAATATTGAATAAATTGCAATCTAATGTAGGATTGCAACAATGATTGTCAAATGATTGTCACACTGAGACAATGTCACGATGCAACGTTGGAAAGATTTATGTACCATTCCAATGTCACAATATTAAATCGTAATATTAAACCAAATATTATAAACCCTAACATTATAAAACCCAATATTATAAACCCTAAGATTAATATTATAAATCCTGAGATTATAAACTCTAAAATTAATATATTGCTATTATAAAACCCTAAAATTATAATACTCAATATTATAAAGCAAATGATTAATATTATAAACCCTAAGATTAATATTATAAACCTTAAGATTAATATATTAAACCTTAGGATTATAAACCCTAATATTTAAATATTAAATCCTAGGGTTATAAACCCTAAGTGTAATATATTAAACTCTAGGATTATAAACACTAAGATTATGAACCCTGAGTCAATTCCCACTAGCACAACCAATTGAGGATGGGCCTCGTTAGCAAGGAGACCTAGGATCAAACCTCACGGAGGTTGTTGTACCCGTGCTAGGGGGAGGAGACATACCAAAATGCAGTCAACTTAGGGTTGGTGTGGCCCAAGCCAGGTGTGATCCCCGGGACACTTTTACGGCTTAAATGCCCCTGAGTCACGGTTTCTCAAGAAACAGGTCAAGCCTAGAGGAATACGGACAACTTGACAAACAAACAAAAAATATTATAAACCCTAAGTTTAATATATTAAACCCTACGATTATAAACTTTAATATTAATATTATAAACCCTAAGTTTAATATATTAAATCTTAAGAGCTCACAAATTTAATAATGTTTGATCGAAGATGGTGGGGAGGGGGAGTTTAAGGGAGTGGAGGGTTGGGGGGCTGAACCTTATCCACTCCAAACCTTTGGTTCGTGCCTCCCTTCTTCAGTGCGGTCAGGGTTTCTTCTCCTACTGCAATGTTAGTTTCATTTTTGTGTGGGTTCTCTTGTTGTGTTCGTGGTTTGGTGACCTAGTTTACTTGCTCGTGGTTTGCTTGGGCCTTTTTCATTCGGTTTCTTTTCCTACCTGGAATTTGGTTCTATTGTTACTCGGATTATTGTCTAGTTGCACTATCTTAACTTGTCTCATTCATTATTGGTGCCTCCTTCACTCGACGTCTATGTTTCCTTGCAAGGGCTTTTGTCATGGCCATTCTGCAAGGTTTGGTTATATCTATATATATCTATATATATATATATATATATATATATAGATATATATATATATAGATAGATAGATAGATAGATAGATAGATAGATAATGATGAATAATGATTAATTAACTAATAATCAGTATTGAAGAGGCATGTCTCTAATGGCATGACCATTTGTGAAGGGGTACATGCCTAGGTATATAAGCACACCCTCACCCTCATTTGTAATCATCTCATATCAACTATTTTATACAATATTCAATATATATATTTCTTATCCTAAATGGATGTCTTTGTGTACCATGTTTTCTGAAGATTATTGCAAAGTGTCAAGCCAGGAGAAACTCCATGAATGTGATTTTTGTGTTTGCATTAAGATAGAATATGACTATATACAAGGAGAGGGAGACTATTGGGTTTCATCTCCCAATGTCTCTTCATCTTCCAGCTTCTTTTAATTTGTTATTTATAATATTTACATAGAATTCCTAATCCCATTGATTAGATGTTAACATTCTCCCCTTAATCTGAAGGAAATTGGTTCGAAATCTGTAGACAAATTCAATTCTCAATCATAAGAAACATTCATATAAACAGGTGAATCAAGATCATCTACATCGCCTCCATTTTGTCTAACAGAGCTTCTTATTCTTGTTTTTCCAACCTCATCAAGACGAACACTTTCAAGTGCCTCTGTCATCCATTTTGGAGGACCTTTCTAAGATGGCCCAAGCAGCTCAGTTGACTGAGATGGGGTTGAATAAAGATTTAGTCTCCTAATTATGTCAATCACATCACTCAAAGTGTCATATTGATCAGTGGTTGGAGTTTCATGTGAGGGAGAGAGTGCTTCAGAAGAAGATTCCACATATTGATCTAGTATATAGATCCCCCCTTCAAGATGTGGAATCTCATTATCAAACTCTTGAAAAGACTTTGCATTTCCGAATGTATCCAATTGATCAAGATGTTGCTCAACAAGATTTTCAATCTTGGAAGTTTCAAGAAACATCACATCTCTAGATATTATGAACTTTTTATTAAAATCATCATAGAGACAGTATGTTTTGGAGGTATTTGAGTACCCCAAGAAGATACATTTGTGACTCCTTGCACCAAGTTTGTTTCTTTTTTCCTTAGGTATCAAGGCATAACAAGTGGAACAAAAAACCTCGAGATGTATCACCAAAGGAATGTGGCCATACCACATTTCATAGGGAGTCTTTTTTATATAGCATTAGATGAACACCTATTCTTTATAGACACAGCACATGGAACTGCATCAGCCCAAAACATCAGTTTAACATTCTTGAGAAACATCATGGAACGTACCATATTTAATATTGTTATGTTCATTCTTTCAGCTACTATGCTCTATTGGGGATTATAAGGCACAGTTGTTTGATGTTTGATCCCGTGTTGGCAAAGATATTTTTCAAATTCATTTGATGTATATTATTTTCCATTATCAGTACGAATAGATCCAATATGAGATTGTGCATCATTTTCAATCCATGAATGAAAGTTATTGGATGTTTCAAAAACTTCAAATTTGTTCTTCAATAAATAAACCCAAGACATTCTGGTGTAGTCATCCATAAATGTCATAATATATTTATTACCATTTGCAGAAGGAACGGGCATTGGGCCACAAAAATCAGAATGAATGAGTTCAAGTTTTCTATGTGCTCTGGAATGAGAATCATGAAAAAATTGTTTGTTGTGCTTTCTTAAGATACAAGCATCACATTGCTTAAGTTTCCTATGAATTGTAGGCAAACCAGTAACACCATTTTTCTTCAACAAATGGAGGTTGTCATAGTTCAAGTGTCCAAATCTAGCATGTCATAAAAGACTTGATGGAAATGTACCTTCATCATAATGAGAACTGTATGAAAAGTTATGTGCATGAGCAAAGGTTCCTTGCAACTTCAGAAGTCTTTCTTCTTCTATCCCGTCATGACAAGTGAGTGATCTGATGCTTTTCTAACCTCAAAAACTTGAATGCACCAAATAAAAAGCATTCAGCGCATACATCGGCCTCAATTTTATACAAGATCTTCAAATAATTTCAACACAAAGCCAATATACCATCGTTCTAACATATTCAACACTTCCTTCGTAAAGTCACCATACCTCAAATTTTGTTGGGACCTCCATATACAATGTATGAAACAACACATAACAACATTCGAACTATGGTTCCACGCTCACCACACATATTTCTAGCCACTATAATCGCCAGAGTTAGACAACACCAGCATATTCAATGCATACACATGAAAAATATATATACACCTCTAGCAATGCACCGAACAACATGCAATAACATCGCCTCTTTTATTTAGTACTCAATGCAAATATTTAGTGTGCAAAGAATAAACCACGGAGTTCACTGATCAACACCACAGACATGACATCCTTTCTCATCACACCATACATATCACTGCAATCAAACACAACCCTTCTCAAAACAAACCAGAACAAGTCACGAGTTTCGTGACAATATACACAATTCAATGCATCAACACAACACATTATTCAATGCATCAAGCGCACAAGGACAAAGGATGGAAGGAATCAACAAATATGACAGACTGCAAAAAAAATGGCAGAAGGCAGTTACAAGGGCAAAAAGGGATGCCAAAAATTGAGGAGCTAGCTTTGATACCATGTCGGGCCAAGAGTAACTCCACGAATGTGATTGTTGCATTTGCATTAATATAGAATATGACTATATACAAGGAGAGGGATACTATTGGGTTTCATATCCTAATGTCTCTCCATCTTCTAGCTTCTTTTATTTTGCTATTTACAATATTTACATAGAATTCCTAATTCGAAAGATTAGGTGTCAACACAAAGTATGAAATTTGTTCATAACATTGGTATCATAGCATTCCTCTGAGTATACAAACTTTGTTTGTTACATTGGTATCAGAGTATATCGTTGAAGTATACAAACTTTGTTCATTACATTGGTATCAGAGTTGTTCGATCTTTTGGTCGCTCAACCGTTGCACATAGTCAGTCTGATCTGGCCTTTGGCCATTGATATTCATTAACCTTGTTGTTGTTGAATCATTTCACTACATATTTGGAAGTTGTCCATTATGTTGGTTTCACCAATTAGGCTCTTGGCCAATGTTGGGTCTAAAATGTGGATGCAAATTAGAGTTTCATTTACTATCAATCTAGGTAAGTAAACTTCGAGGATCATCCAATATATATGGACTTAGAGACAAACTAAATTAAGCTAGGTGAAGAAATGCCAAAGCTCCCTTACAGGAAGTTTTTCATTGGGATCTCCAACACCTATTTAGTCATTTAATAAAATGAAATCTAAAAATTAAAATACATTATGACAAGTGTGAGAAATAATGAAGCTCCCTTACAGGAGACTATTCATTAATATTTCTAACCATCTTAATCAATGAACTAAGAAATGAAGGCATTTAAACATAATTCAAATTGATTACAGGAAATATTAAAGCTTTCTTACAAGAGACTATTCATTTATATTTCCAGCTTCAAGATCTTTAAACTAATGAAATTAAAAACATAAACAAAAGCTTTACTATACCAAAACAATTATGCAAGTGAGGCAATGGGGGCCCTCCATAGCTCCACAAGCACTCCTAGAAAGAAGTCAAATGTAGAAGAAAATCCAATCCACTTTATTTATCATCAATTGCAAATTGCAATTACAAGCTCCAAGTTCTACATTCCAAGAGGTTCTAAACTCTCTATTATAATGATTTTAAAATCTAAAATTACAAATGCAAGACTAAGTTTCTAAATTCTAAAAATTAAGATTACAAATGAAGGAGATAACACTCATATTTATACAAAAGTTATGATAACAAACTCATAAATGTGGATCCACTATTCCCTCTTCAAATCCACATATCTCTCAACCAATGGTGACACATAACCATATCCTCCATGATCTTTTCTATGAGGTCCATGATCTCCTCAAATTCGAATTTGAACATAGAGTGCCACATAAGCGTGCCTTAGAATCTTCCTTTATACCTACACATGTCAACAAACTCATTCTAATTGTTAGGTATAAGTATATGGGTATTATTTTCTAAAGTTTAACCACAAATTCTCTTAAAAATACTAAGAATTAATAATGTTTTGGAAAACACAATGATAACCCATTTAATGATGAAAGTGAAGCTAATGTGATGACATGGTGGTGGAATAGAGGTGAGAAAATGTGTGAATGTAGAGAAAGTGGATGTATTTTGAGGATAAGTCTTAGGCACAACATACCCCCAAACTGAAGGTTTTGCATGTCCTCATGCAATCTATTACATTAATTTTGATACTTAAGCTTTGGCTTAAACTTTGCATGATAATATTTACTTAACTTTTGCAAAGTGTTTTTGATGAATTGCAACTTGGTTGGTTCTTGTGTTTCAACCATATTTTGTTTGTTGCATTCAATTTCAATGTATAATCTTTGCATATTGATAATGTGATTTTATTGCAAAGGATTTTTGTTGGAATGCATCATGGTTGGTTCTTATGTAACAACCACGATTGTGTTGGCATCCAATTAACTTTTAAATACTTTTTACAAAGCCATTTTTATGCTCATGACAATGTAATAGTAAATATATTTTGAAAGTATGTGGGTTTTAGAATGTGATATATGAATATGGAAAGATATGAAGATGACAAAGTATGAATGTAAATGTATCTTGTTAGGATATTCTGACACATAGGAAATAGTTAAGTATAACTTGGTCTAGTGTAGAGTTAGGTAAAGTGTGTTTCTTTACTATGTACTTTTGTAACTTACAATCCGACGGTCACGATATGTAGTGATCCGATGGTTCATTCTCTCCTCGGTATTACCGACACTTGATTCGTGGCTTAACACCTGATTGGTTTAACCGTTCATGAGAGAAGATTATGTAAATTTTCATTCTTTTATTAATAAATTGCCTGAAGTGGTCGCGTTGGCTCAGGCCGTGGACTGTTTCCCTCTTTGAGGATTTTAACCACGTCAACAATACTGGTGTATTGATCTGTGATCTTTTAGTAAGTGGTGTCCTTTGGTGTTCTGTCTGAGGAACTTACCCTGTAAATTCCTACATGGTATCAGAGCCAAGTTGAGGACGGCATCCGTTGGTGATCCAAATCTAAAGCCGTTAGAATTGTATCTGACTGCCATTTCCTATATCTATTGTTTTTTACTGCTTTCGGGCTGAGAGGACTGCTCTATTGTGTTAGGATCATCTGTTCCCATGAGGAACCCCTTTCGTTTCAGGCGAAAAGGTTTTCGGTAGACGTAACTACGTCGTTTTTAAGATCTGGAGGTATATAGTGTTTATTTGTAGTTTTTAGTTATTTTCTCTCTGTTTATTTCGGTTTATTTAGCTCTTTCTTTTTTTTATTACCAGATATATACCTTTCATTTCTGCGTATGCTCTTTGCCCTGTGACTCTGTGCGATCTAGGCAAATCAGAAACAAAAAGGAAGGATTTTCTCATGCGTATGCTCTTTTCCGTCGCGCCTTAGTGTGATCTCGGAAAATTAGAAACATTGAGGAAAATATTTAGTTTCCGGTTAAATCTAACTTCAAGCCGTAAGGTTTATTTTTTTTGTATGTCCATGTTGGGTTTTGTGTTTTTGTTCTGCAGGCAAAAAAGAGCTTTCTCAAGTAAGCACACACCCAAAAGCTTCAATGACTAAAAAAAAAAAACCCTTCCTCTTTTCCAAAAATTACTAACCTTTTAATCTAGCTCACTTGGTCCAAAGCTACTTTATGAGAATAGAGGTCTTGAGTTCAAGTCTTTCTTTTAGTTGAGCTAATCAAATTAAGTTTGGAAAGGGGGTAGATTTTTTTTTAAATATAACATTATCATTCATTTCCGCACATTCCCGCACTTCATCGGCATCTTCAACAACTTTTCTTCAAAAAGCCATAACTTCTTCATCTGAAAGCCATTTTCAGAGCCATTTTTTTTTAATCAACCTATTTTTTCAAGATCTCTCCATTAGAGCACTTATTTTCAGCAAATACAGCTTTAGTTTCTATTAAAATGGAAAGTCCACGCCAAGTTATTCTTGATAGCACTAACTACTTCCAATGGTGGTCCTACATTGTTGATTTACTTAGAAGTAAAGGTCTTTACAGAATAGCCTCAGGCCAACAAACCAAACCGAAAGATGAAGATAGGCAGCCAAATGGGAAAATAGGCAGATCAAGCACGTGGGTTGATAGGGATGTCTATTTCTCTAGACCTTAGATTCCATATCGCAGAACTTGATACTCCTAATGAAGCAATGAAACAGATCACTAAATTTTTTAGAATTAAAAATGAACTTAAAGCCCATCAACTCGAAAATGAGTTGCTTACTTTGGACCCCAATAATTTTTCAATACTTTCTGTCCAAGTTCAAGACCCTTAGACTTCTCTTGGAAGGTGTTAAGGTTAGAAAAGAAGATGGTAACCTTATCTATTCCATTCTTACTAAGTTGGGACCAGCCTACTCTGTGTTTGTTTCCACCTTCCATTCTACAAAAGAAGCCTTCATTTCTCAAGGACAAGACTACAAGTCCCCTTCCTTTGATGCCTTTTGTGATTCTTTAATAAGAGAACAAGAAAAACTCATACACCTTGGTCTTCTTAATCTTGGAAACTCTTCTAAGAAAGCCTTAGCCGCCCAGCAGCAGCCAAATTCAAAGAATCCTAAGAAGTCGTATCCTAAAAAGAATGGTCCTAAACCAAACAAGGGTCCTAAGCAATTTCAGCCTCAAAATGAAAAATCATTTCAACAAAATGATAAGGTAAATAAAAACAATGGGAAGAAGACTGATAGACATTGCCACTTTTGTAATTGAGATGGCCACTTAGAATCCAATTGCTTTAAGAAGATGGAAGCCTTGGAAGCAACAATGAAGAAGCATAACATCCATTTGGAGCACTCTTAAACTTCAACTTCATCTTCAGGAATAGCACTTTCTACATGTGGTTGTCAAACATCTCGGTCTGGATATGCACTAAATGTATCTTCTTCTTCTAATTCTCATGAGTGGCTCATTGATTATGGAGCTTCTTATCACATGGCCAAAAACAAAGCCATGTTTTCTTCTTTAAATGATTGTAGCACCAAAAATATATATGTTGGTGATGATAGATCTCTTAGTGTTGTAGGGACTAGAACTATTCATATAGACAATGGTCAATTTAATGATGTATTATGTGTTCCAACCTTATCCTGCAACCTTCTATCTATATATCAGATAACTCATTCAGGTGAAGGTAAAATTGTTGAATTTTCACCTCACGATGTTGTAATTAAGGACCTAAGAGATCCTAGATAGATTTTAGCTACTGGCATTGCTGATGATTCTACAAGGTTGTATAAGTTTAACAACTTTGGGTCATCAAATCTTCTCTCGGTATTTGTTGCTCATAATGATGAAGTGAGCAAACTTTGGCATGAGCGATTTGGTCACTTAAACTATCGCTCCCTTCAGAATCTATGTAAAGAAAATATGGTGACAGGTCTTCCAATGGTATCTTGCAGAGATGGTGTTTGTTCCAGATGTGTACTCGGAAAACATCATTGGGATAGTTTTGAAAAACATGCCTCTTGGCATGCCTCAGCCCCTTTACAACTTGTGCATAGTGATTTATGTGGTCCACTTCCAGTTGTTTCATTCTCTGGCTACAAGTATTTCTTAACTTTCATTAATGATTTCTCCATACGCACTTGGGTATACTTCTTAAAACTCAAGAGTGAAGTATTTAACATGTTCTTGGCCTTTAAGGCCTTTGTTGAAAACAATCTGGACATCAAATTCTTAAGCTAAGATCTGATAATGGCGGAGAATATTTTAACAACAAATTAATCAAATTTTGCACTAAGAATGGAATTCAAATGCAACATACTTTCCATATAGTCCACAACAAAATGGTGTAGCTGAAAGGAAGAATCGGACCTTAAAGGAAATGGCTAATTGTATGCTTCAATCTAAAGGACTTAGTCTTAATTTTTGGGCAAAAGCAATTAACTATGCAAATTACATAATAAATCGCACTCCTACTAAGGTTTTAAAGAATATCACTCCAGAAGAAGCATGGAGATCAATTAAAGCAGATGTAAGTCACTTTTGTGTTTTTGGAAGTGAAGCATGGGCCCATATTCCAGATGAGAAACATAAATCTTTAGAAGCTAAGAGTGAAAAATGTATTTTTGTTGGATAGTCTGAAGATGTCAAAGGATATAGACTTTTTCCACTTAAGTCCAAAAATGTTATCATTAGAAGAGATGTAAAGTTTGCTGAAAATATATCGGCCTACGAGCCTAGTTTTGCGAATGTGCCACCTCTCTCTATCTCTTCTACTTTTGAAAATATTTCTTCTTCAGATGATGAAAGTGAGGATGAAAATCCTCCCCCACCTTCTCAGGATCCTCCTTCAGCTCCTCAGCTTCCAAAATGGGTTTGTGCTACTCGGGATGCAGCAAGCGCTCTTGTCGGTGATCCTACAGATCAGTGACATAACCATTCTCAGTTCAATAGAGCCTCTTCTTTACTGGCTCAAGCTTCAGCGAATTATGATCCTGACACCTTTGCAGAAGCTTCAAGCCATCTAGATTGGGACACAGCTATGAATGAAGAATATCGTTCGTTATTGGCAAATGATACATGGGATCTTGTTCCTCTACCAAAGGGACGAAAACTTGTTAGAGGCAAATGGGTTTGCAGAACCAAGTATGGACCAGATTGAAAAGTTGATAAACATAAAGCTCGTCTTGTTGCTAAGGGTTTTTCACAAGTTGAAGGCATTTACTATACTAAAACCTTCTCCCCTGTTGCCAAAATGAACTCTATCTGCCTTGTTCTTTCCCTTGCTACCTCTTTCAAATGGGAAGTCCATCAGATGGATGTTAAATATGCCTTCTTGCATGGGGACTTGCATGAAGAAATCTATATGGAACAACCTACTGGCTTTATACAAACAAACTCCAGCCTTGTATGTCAGCTTAAGAAATCCCTTTATGGTCTCAAGCAAGCTCCTCGAGCTTGGTATGCCAAAATGGATAGCTTTCTTTTAGAAACTGGATTTTCTAGGTGTCATTCTGACAATACTATCTACACCAAGAAAGTGGGCAAGTCTCTTATCATTCTTGTTCTTTATGTTGATGATCTTATCCTTACTGGTAGTGATCCCAACCTTATAAACCATGTGAAGTCCAACCTTAGAAAGAAGTTTGAAATGACAGACTTAGGACATTTGCATTATTTTCTTGGACTTCAAGTCTTGCAATCCAAGGAAGGTATTTCCCTTTCCCAGTCCAAGAATCCATGTGATCTTCTACGCCATTTGCACATGGAAGACTATAAGCCAGGCCCTTCTCCCTTTCAGTGTGGAGCCAAACTGATAGTCACTTGTACTTCCCCTAAAGCTGTTGCTACCTTATACTGTCAACTTGTAGGAAAACTTTTGTATCTGACCCATACTCATCCTGACCTTTCCTTTGTTGTTGGCCTTATTGCTCGGTTTATGCAAAACCCACATGAAAGTCATTGGAAAGCAGCTAAAATAATACTTCGTTATGTTCGAGGTACAGTTCAGTTTGGGATTCATTACAGTGCAGAAGCATCTCCTCTATTGGTTGGTTTCACTGATTCTGATTGGGCTGGTGACCCTGATGATCGGAAGTCTACTGCAGGTTATGTGTTCACTCTTGGTTCAGGACCTATTACATGGGCTTGCAAGAAACAAAGTGCCATTTCTCTTTCTTCAGCAGAAGCAGAGTATCATGGTAGAAGCTAGTAAGGAATCCATCTGGCTTCGTCAGATCTTGTCAGAGTTTGGCTTTCAGCAGCAGCGTCCGACTTCACTTTGGTGTGATAATCAAAGTGTCATTCAACTATGTAAAGATCCAGTCCAACATCAGCGTAGCAAACACATTGAACTTCACATGCACTTCATTAGAAAGCTCATTCACAACCATGTTCTTGAAGTGCAATATTGTTTAACAGATGATCAAGTTGCAGACATCTTTACAAAGGCTCTCACAGAGGTGAAGTTTACTAAACTTCGATTTATGGTTGGAGTTCAGGAAGTTGTCACTAAGTGGGGAATAGGCTCTAATGCCTCCTTCCTTCTCTTATTGTGTCATATGTGTACATCCTTCAATCTTATCCCAAGTTGTTCTTAAGGAGTGATGTTAGGATATTCTGACACATAGGAAATAGTTAAGTATAACTTGGTCTAGTGTAGAGTTAGGTAAAGTGTGTTTCTTTACTATGTACTTTTGTAACATACAATCCGACGGTCACAATATGTAGTGATCCGATGGTTCATTCTCTCCTCGGTATTACCGACACTTGATCCGTGGCTTAACACCCGATTGGTCCATGATATCTATTTAAAGAGCATGGAGGGTCATTTGTAGGGTAACCATTCATGAGAGAAGCTTATGTAAATTTTCATTCTTTTATTAATAAATTGCCTGAAGTGGCCATGTTGGCTTAGGCCGTGGACTGTTTCCCTCTTTGAGGGTTTTAACCACGTCAACAATATTGGTGTATTGATCTGTGATCTGTTTGTGAGTGGTGTCCTTTGGTGTTTCGTTTGAGGAACTTACCCTGTAAATTCCTACATATCCCCCCCCCCCCCCCAAATTGATGGTTTTGGCAATTTTGTTAAATGAGGAAAGGAAGTTTTTTTTTTCCAAAATTTATCATTCTAGTTTTTCAAGGAATTGAATGGTTAAAAGTTAGAAAATATCATACCTCAACTTACCCTTTCAAAAATGGATGAGAGTTGTGCATTCGTGGCTACAAAATTCTGATCTTAGTCTTCTTCACTTGGCTGTGAAAATAGTGGATGAAGTCGAAAAAGTGAATCTTTTATTGTTGTTGCATCTATTGCTAAATCTGTTGCTGGATCTTTTGTTGAATGTTCTGAATCTGCCGTTGAATGCGGCTGAGAATGTATAAGGCTTGGAAGGTATACAAAATTCAGAATTTACACTTTCCCTCCCCAACCGTATTTATTGACTTGCCCTCAAGTCATTTACATCAAAAACTGAAAAGTAATGAAAGTAAATCTACTTCCTCTGCTATAGCATGCTTGGTCTTCAAGTCTTTAACGCTCATTGGCACAATTCTTGTGATGTGAATAAATGTTTCGGTGTCGAACATAACAATAAATTGTTAACTTAGTGGTCATTGATGGATGCCACTAGTCAACACGAGATCTCCCATATTTGATGTGGATGAGACTCAAGTTGCCCCGAACACATCTTTCTAAGTATGAATGAGTTTTTTGTTGTCGAATACTTAGAAGATCTGATGAATAAGGGACATTGGTGTATCCCCTTTGTTTATCAGCATGATAGCTTGCCCTTAGGGCATGCAAGATTCAAGGTGCTTTTAGAAAAATATTTAGACTCGAGGACTATGGACTCAATGGTGTAGGCAAACAAGGTGTTATTTGTAAGGGTAGGAAAAAGGAAACTGACAATGAATATGTAAAGTGGAACAAAAAGCTTCGTTGCTTTTATTGGTGGGTTAAGATTGATGAAAATGTAATGAAGTGTATGTGGATAATGAGAAATGGATAATGACTCTTGCTGGGAAAAAGTGAATTTTGGCATGCAAAATCTCAAATATAGCAAATTTGCTCATTAATTCTGGAATTTCTGCTAAAATAGCTGAGTTTGACCAACGTTGACCAGCCACCTGTAGACTTCGAATTCAAAAGTGGATAGGTATTTCACCATCCTTGGACATTTAGGAACAAACCCCAGATCTTCGAATTTGCTAATCTGTCATGCAACATGTCAAACCATTAAGCTATTACAGGAAGTTGCAAGAACTTGTAATTTTCTGGAAATTTTGTTTTATGATCATGGACTTGTTGTTTAGAATTTCTCATGAAATTAGTCTTTTGAAGACCAATCACCAGCACAATTTAGTCTCCTTAATGATCAGTTGATCACCCAAAACCTGCAAAAAAAACTTGGCATAAAGAACATAAGTGTGTTCAAGAAGAAATGGCCATTCCCTTCCTGATTCTTACGCAAAAATTGTATGCCAAAATGAAACAGATTAAGGAAAATCAAAAGCGTAATTTTTGTCCAATTCATGATGTTGATAACAATCCATTTTTAATAAATACCCATGAAAAATAAATTACTTCCTGTTTGTGTCAGATGGCTCATGGAATGTGCATGGCAAAAAGTTGGGTATTAGAGATTTGTTTCTCACTCTGGCATTGGCTCTAACTCACAGTGGTGGCATGCAACAATGGTGAGTCAAAAATCGCAAATAGATTCTCTTTTAATATTATCTTTATCGAAACTTCTCACAAAAACAACCCTTCCAAAAATACTTTTGCAAAACCCTTTTTAATTAAAAAAAACTTTTTACAATAATGTCTTTTTCTTTTTACAAACTCCTTTTGCAAAATTTCAATTAAAAAAAAAATACTCTCTATAAAATTCCCAAATATAAATGGACCTTTAGACTCTTCTTTTTATTTTTAACAAACTTCGTCCCTTTAAAAACATTTCTAAAAAAAACATTAAAAAATAAAAACTAAACCTTTGATCTTTTTTTTTAACGTTAATATTCCTTTGGAGAATAAACCGTTCACCTTTGTTTCGATACAATATATAACAAAGTCTTTTTTTTTTAAATTACATAAGGTCTTTTCAAATAATACCAAAGGCACTCAATAGTTATCTGATCGGTGTTCAAGACATGCGTATTTTTTTAAAATATCATTGGATTCCATTTTAATAAAAATTGCATGAGGGATTTTGATAAGCATTTCTCAAAAGTATCGGAAATACCTTTCCTTGCCGTTGACTTTGGAAATCGAACATCAACTGGAGGCGGCGGTTTTTCTTTCTATGTTTTTTTTTAATCGCAAATGTTTACACTACATCGCTCTTCCCGACACAGATGGTTGGCGATGTATTGTAGTTTTGTTAATATTTTAAGTTCTCCATGATCAACACATTTTCTCCTTTGTGCCAAATTCGTTGGATGCTTCAAAAATTTTAAAAATTGACACCAGGGTTGTCACTTCACGAATTTAAAAAGAAAAATTCCTATAACGCAATCGCTCACTCGCTCAACCTTCTTCCCAACAACGACTTCTTCAAACAACAAAGACTTCTTCAATAGATGCTTGTTCATGAAAATTCCAATAACTACAGGGAGTTGAGCGTTAATAATAAGGGACCCTATGGCCTTAAGAACATAATCGTAAAACTTCCCTTGGATGACTGTTGCCGATCTGAATTGATTCGAAACCTTATTTGGTGAGCAGCCCGAATCGGATCTCGTAAAGCAAGGTTGTCCAATGCCCATCCATGTTCTGACACTTACGCAATGTTCTACTCAGGCTTGCACTGTCCGTGGAACTTGAAAATGCTCCTAAAGTGGCTACAAGAAACACTTACATTCAACGCATAACAGAGCTTATAAAGAGTCGTAAAAAAAACAAGATGTGGACATAGCTTGCATTATTCATCACACACAGCAATTTCAAAGATAAAGCAATGCCACCCAAGATCGTCTTCACTGTACTTATGCTATTGTTGATGAGATTGTTTTCAGGGATGCAACAAAACAAATCTTGTATGTCGATAAGTATACAGGCTTTTAACAAGCATACATCAGAATTTCAGTGAAACTTTTGAAAAGGCATTTAGCATTGATAAGGTTTGCAGAATATGAGGCTTAAACTGGAAGCCATGCAAAGGTCGCATCTAGATGTATCGAAAGTGCAGGTTGATCTTGATACTATTTGGAAGGCAACACAAGGTGCTTTGTTCCAGTAAGTACTTTTTTCAGTTCCCGAATTCCTGGTTAAAACTAACAGTAGATGCCAAGATCGATATTTTTTCTAATTAGTAGCTTCACAAAATCTGCATGCAATCATCAAACCCTCAAATCGTGCCAAAAAATTTGTATGCAATTGTAGAGCTTTGAAATTACACCTCTCCTACACATTTTCCCAGACTTTTCTCCCTTACCAGCACTCCATAAGTTGTCAGAGATCATTGCATATTGATTTTAAAAGAGCATTTAAGTGGTTTTCTGACTATGTTTTTGTGTTTGTTGTTTGAACTAGATTTTGCTCATTAGCTGCGGAATCCAGTCACTTTCCGCAGCTGATTCAACTTTCCGTAGCTATTTTGTTAAACTCTATGTTGCAGTTGTCACCAGGCAAAACAAGCCACATGGGCAAGTTAGAAATGACCTGGACATGGATCAGGTCCTATTGGTTCAGCCAAATTCATCAAGGGAAGTTGTGGTCAATGGTGGTCAAACCGTGGTCCAACGTAAGAGTTCTATAGCAGCCAGACTCTGTTTTCCAACACGTGAAGGATTCTAAAGGATGCGTGACCATTCCTAACTCTCTAGGGTCTGTTTCCACCTGTAGACTAACACATGACGAGAATCTAACAGCCACAGTTGATAGATTTAATATTCTCGGCAACCAGTACGCTAAATCCATGGACGTTGTCTTTTACGTGTCCCCTGTTCACGCAGTTCTACAAGAAAACAGTTATGTAAACTTTGTTATAAATAACGTGTTTCTATAACGCATAGTCTTAGTCTTTTTGAATGTAATTTTGCTGTTAAAAACCCATTGTGTCGTGACACTAGTTTTATTGCTATAATTGTGTTTTGAAATATATGAGAAGACTATGTTTCTACATGATTGCGTGAATATAATCTTGGATTGATACCCTGTTGACCGAGGCTATGCAAAGTGCCCCTGTACGCTGAGGTTTTGTTTCCTTTGTTGCTGTCAAGTTTTATGGATTGTTTTCTTATTTCCATTGCATATATTCCACCTGCATATATTTCAATTGTCATGATATTAACATTCCACTTTGTTTCATGATTTTACAGCTTTGTATAACACTGATCAGTGCATGTATGTTTCAGGATAGAGTAGGCAGCCCGGGCATTTGCATATAATTTTCACAATGACTAATGACATGGGATTAATTCTCTGTTGACTGTGCTTTTCTTAGTATTTTAATTCCAATTATGTTTTGTTGATTTCAGTTTTGTTTACTTGCTTTGTTAGTTGGATTAGATATTAAATTGCTCATATCATTGACGGTTACCTCCGAAAGCCATAGTTAGACTAACTGGCGAGGGATCGAATTATGAATGTGTGATTTGATTTTAGTTTTACTTTTCTGCAATTAGATATTAAATTGCTCATATCATTGACGGTTACCTCCGAAAGCCATAGCTAGACTAACTGGCGAGGGATCGAATTATGAATGTGTGATTTGATTTTAGTTTTACTTTTCTGCAATTAGATATCAGATTGCTCATGTCATTGATGGTTCTCTCCGAAAGCCATAGCTAGACTAACTAGCGAGGAATCAGATTATGAATGTTGTGATTTGAATTTAGTTTTACTTTTCTGCAATTAGATATCAGATTGCTCATGTTATTGACGATTATATTTGAAAGTCATAGCTAGACTAACTGGCGAGAGGTCGAACTATGAATGATGTAATTTGATTTTAGTTTTACTTTCCTTGCAATTTTTTATTTCTTTGAGTGCAGTAACTTAAATCATTTTTTTGTATTTAGATAGCAGCAGAGATGATAGTTCATGATCAATAGTTCATTACTTACTTGTTTTAGATAGCAGCACATCTTTCATTCTTGTTCAAGTATTACTGTCATCACTAGTATATTCTAAGATCTTCTGGAGTGTTAAGTGCTGGAAACCATTATAGAGGACATAATTTCCTAAAATCTATATCCATACTTGCCTTCTAGAGACTTAGGAATAGGATTTTCATTCATAATAGGAGATAAACGAAGATAAAAACCCCCAAAACAAAATAAAAATCGAAAACGACAAAAAGTAAGGAAAGGTTATCTTGCACATATAGTGCGCCACACTTCATCAGTTTACGAATCCCGAATTGATAATTAATGTAGCAATTTAGGACCCAATAAATTGACCAAACATTTTGGCGCCGTTACCAGGGAAGTGTAACTAGGTAGCCAATCTCTTTAACAAAAAAAGAGAAGGGAAAATTTGATAACTTCTTGAAGTATGCTCTCCTCTTGCACCTAGTGTGATCTGGAGGATCATAAAAGAGAGTTGTTAGTTTAATAATTTCTTGATTATGCTCTCTTCTTGCACCTAGTGTGATCTGGAAGATCAGAAAAAGAATTATTAGCCCGACTTGAAAAATAAAATAAAATAAAAAAGTGACATGCATAGAGCAAGAGATTCTAGGGGAAGATTTATAGCTAGGGCCAAAAGTTCGATTTTCACAACTCCATCTACTTTAAGGCATAAACAAGATACATTTCCATCATCTCTAACTCACGCTCCCAGCCTTAGGATTCTTGGAATTCAAGGGGCAACAGCTGAATTAGGAAACTCTCCCACACTATCCATCAAATCTGACCTAGGAGAAGAACCTTTCTTCACTTCTACAAGGGAACACATTGTAATCAAAGAAGTAGAATCACCTGAAGAAGAGGAGGGAGAAATTCTTCCCCATTCGCCATTAATAGAAGAACCAGAGGACTCTGAGAACTCTGAGGAAACTCTCATGACAGAGGAAGTGGTGAATGGATTTGGAGGAGGGGGTAGATGTAGAGGTAGAGGAGGAGGAAACAATGGAGGAGGTAGAGGTAAAAATGGGGGAAATAGGGATGGAGATAACTCATTTGGATTCCCTATAGCCGATGAGGAGACCCATACAACAATGAAAAACATTTCACCATCTGTCCTCCCAAACTTCTATGGGTTGCGAAGTGAGGATCCTGAAACATTTCTATTTGAGTTTGAAGTCTTGTGCCGAACCTATGACTATATGGAAGACTCTCAAAAACTCAAACTGTTTCCTTCAACATTGAAAGGAACTGCTTTGAAATGGTTCATGGGATTAGTCACTCAATCTATTAGGACTTGGAATGATATGAAACAAACATTTTTGGATAGATATTTGGATTATTGTATGCCCACCAATCATAAGGATGAGGTATTCAAGATGATGCAAAAAGAAAATGAAAACTTGGAGGATTTACTTGAAAGATTTCAATACAACTTAAAGAGAGCAAAAATGAGTAATTTAGATGAGGAAACCTTGAAAGCCCTTCTATTGAAAGCCATTAGAGATGAATGGATAGATATTTTAAACATGATGGGGAAGGGAGATATTTCTCAACTTCCACTCCATGACATAGCAGAACTATGTGTTCATCTCTTAAGGGGAAAATCTAAAACTGGAAAAGGGCCTAGAGATCCTTCTCTTATTAGAACAAACAAATCTGCAACTGGATCAGTAAGTAGGGTAGAGATTGGCAATATGCTTGATGAGTTCAAAACTGATATTCTAGGGAGCCTTAGTGAACAGCTAGACACCCTTAAAATACAAAACAAGCAGAAAGTAGAAGCCGAAGCCTTAGCCATCTTTTGTCCAAAATGTAGAAAGAAACATGATTTAAGGGAATGTCCATTGGATGCAAAAGTTGTAGAGACATGTATGATTTGCTCAGAGAGCCATGAGGCCAAGGATTGCCCTTCAATTCCTGGGCTCAAAGCTGTCTTTCATGAAGATCCAAATTTAGTAGAATCCCTTTGTTTTGTTTCAAGAAGACCATGGCAGGGGCCACAAAATTAAGGATTTAACAATCCTATGAATTTTCATCTCCCACCAAATTGGAATTCTTGGCAACAACCTTGGCCCAAATCTCAAAACCCATACCAATCATGGGCACAAGGGATGCAAAATCCTTATGGGAGATTTGCTCAATTTTATCAATATCCTCCATCTTTTCAAAATCAACAAAATCCACAAATTCCAAATCAAAACCCACAGCTTCCATTACCATTTCCGCAACAACAACCTTCTCAACAAAATCCAAATTCTCAACTCTTGCTTCCATTTCAACAAAATACAAATCAACTACCAGCCCAGCCATTGCCAAATCCCAATAATAAAAATCCTCAGAATGCTTACATGGTAGAAGGACAACAATTTCCTACCTATATGATTGTTCCTCTCAATGATGTACAACTTAGGTCTGGTAGAGTTTTAGAAAAACCTTCTATAGATGTTCAAGAGCAAGATACCTCTGAGGAGGATTCACTTAAAGCCAATAAAGGTTCTGAGGAAGCATCTCTTCAAAACCCAAACATTCAAAAAGAAAAAGAAAAAGAGTCAACCCCCACAACTCCCATAGTTAAGCAACCTGCATCTTAATCCACACCTCCTTTCCCTGAAAGAACAAATTGACAAAGGGGTGGAAAAACAAATCTTGTTGCCTGACTATGATTTCCTAGATGAATTAAAGAATGTCTGTATCAAGATTCCCTTGCTACAAGACATTAGAGAGATTCCTGTTCTAGCAAAAACAATAAAGGAGTTGAGTCTCAAAAGACCAGGAAGGAAACCAAGAGATACAAGAAGAATCCACCTGGTAGGAAAAATTGCAGATATCATGATGGGAAAAATTACCATGCAGAAATATGTAGATCCAGGTAGTCCAATTGTCAAAACACATATAAATGGGATAGAAATTCCAAATACCTTGATAGACTTAGGGGCTGCTATCAACATTATGAGTAGACAGACTATGGAACAGCTTAAACTTCCTAATCTTCTTTTTACACCTACCTCACTGCAACTTGCAGATAGATCAATAATCAAACCAGATGGTGTTTAGAAGATATTTCAGTCTCCTTAGATTCTTGGGAATATCCAGTAGATTTCATGATTCTGACTCCCAAGAGTAATTTAGGAGGACATCCACTCATCTTAGGAAGACCTTGGCTAGCCACAGTTGATGCTTTCATTAGTTGTAGATCTGGGGATATGTACATTTCTGATGGTAACTCGGCAAAGAAATTCAATTTGTATCCTCCAGAAAAAGAAATTACAGAAGTAGGAGACAATGAATGGGTCGATGATAAGGACACTATACAACCTGTCTTTACCATTTCTAAAATCAATGAAGATAATCAAATTCTGAACCCATTGGAAAATTTTGAAACATCTTAAGAATATGACCACACACAATTTCAGTTAGATTCTGACATTGAGTATTTATCATCAAGATAGATGTCTCTTTACTCTATGGAAGAGTTTGGTAGTTCTACCATTGAGATTTTTCCAGGTAAAGCATTGAATATCAACAAAAATTTGGAAAAATCACAACAGGGAGAGCTAACCAAAATCTTGCAAAAACATTCTACTGCATTTGGATGGGAGTATACTGATATGAAAAGTATTGACCCTAAGACTTGCATCCATCATATCTATATTGAGGAAAATAGTAGACTAATCAGACAACCTCAGAGAAGGATGAATCCAAATCCTAGGGAGATAGTGAAAGAAGAGCTCCAAAAACTACTCAATGTAAACTTCATTTATCCAATTTCAGATAGCCGATGGGTTTCTCCTTTGGTTATAGTACCCAAAAAGAATAGTAAATGGAGGGTATGCATTGATTACCGGGAATTAAACAAAGCAACCTTGAAGGATCACTTTCCTTTACCCTTTATCGATCAAGTATTAGATACATTAGCAGGCAAAAAGTACTTTTCATTTTTGGATGGTTTTAGTGGTTATAATCAAATTCAGGTAGCACCTGAGGATCAGGATAAGACCACATTTACCTGTCCATGGGGAACTTTTGCTTATCGAGTGCTTCCTTTTGGATTATGTAATGCACCTGCAACATTCCAAAGAGCAGTACTAGGAATCTTTTCTGATCTAATCCATGATTGTGTAGAGGTTTATATGGATGATTTTACAGTTTATGGTAATTCGTTTGAAGAGGCATTAGAAAATTTGGAAAAAGTCCTTATAAGATGTAAAGAGACAAACCTTTCATTAAGCCATGAAAAATTCTTTATGATGTTTACTGAAGGTATTGTTTTAGGACATCATATTTCAGGGGATGGGATTAAAGTTGATAGATCAAAAGTTGAAGTCATCTCCAAGTTGCCTATTCCAAATTGTCAAAAAGATGTTAGAAGTTTTCTAGGATTTACTGGATACTATAGAAGATTTATAGAAAACTTCACTAAAATAGCATCTCCACTCTTCAAACTACTTACAAAAGACTGTGAATTCAAATGGGATCCTGATTGTCAATCAGCATTTGAAACTTTGAAAACAAGAATATCTGAAGCGCCTATCTTGAGAGGACCGAATTGGAAACTCCCTTTCCATATTTCTACAGATGCTTCAGATACAGCTTTAGGAGTTGTGTTGGGTCAAAAAGATTTAGTTCCTTATGCCATTTACTATACCAGTAAAAATTTGACTCCCACTGAGTTGAACTATACTGTAACTGAAAAAGAGTTCTTAGTTGTTGTTCATGCAATCAATAAGTTTAGACACTATATAACAGGCTATGAAACTTTTATTCATACTGATCATTCTGCGATTAGATATCTAATGACCAAACCTGTTACTAATGGCAGAGTTACAAGATGGCTCCTACTTTTACAGGAATTCAATATTACTGTGTTGGATAGACCAGGGAAACAAAATACAGTAGTTGATTTCTTGTCTAGAATTCAGAATACTAAAGAAGATTCTCATGTAGAGGATAAGTTTCCTGATGAATATTTATTTGCAGTAACTACTAAGACTCCTTGGTATGCAGATATAGCTAACTATTTGGTTACAGGGAAACTACCTCCACATTTATTTCCTAGTGAAAGAAGAAAGATTATTCAGGAGATTTCAAAATATTCATGGATTTCTAACGAATTGTTTAAAACAGGGTCAGATCTTGTGATCAGAAGATGTGTTAGGGAAGATGAAATGCCTAATATTCTCAAAGCATGTCATGATGAACCATGTGGCGGACACTTTGCTGACAAAAGGACAGCCTATAAGATCCTCTCTTTAGGATATTATTGGCCATCCCTCTTCAAAGATGCAAAACAATATGTCAAAAGGTGTGACAGCTGCCAAAGAGTAGGGAAACCTACCCTATGAAATGAAATGCCATTGCAACCACAGGTACTCATCGAACCCTTTGAAAAATGGGCTTTAGATTTCATTGGACCTATTAATCCACCATCTAAATAAAGAAAGTATATATTGGTATGTACTGATTATGTCACTAAATGGATAGAAGCCAAAGCATTATTTTCCGCTACTAAAAATTTAGTTGTTATTTTTCTTTATGAGGATATTTTACTCGCTTTGGTGTTCCAAGAGAAATTGTGACAGATCAGGGAAGTCAATTTACATCCAACCTGGTGGAGAATCTGATGGAAGAATATAAAATCAAGCACATAAAATCTACTCCTTACCATCCACAAGCAAATGGTCAAGTGGAGTCTACAAAAAAAGTTATTGAAGCCATCATCACCAAAATTGTTCATCTACACAGAAGAGATTAGGCAGAAAGGTTTCCTGAAGCCTTATAGGCCTACAGAACTACATGTAGAAATACAATAGGACATTCTCCCTATGAACTTGTTTATGGGAAAGAAGTCCTGCTCCCCATTGAGTTCCAAGTCAAAACTTTCAAGATGTCAGTTCAGTTGGGAATGGATCTATCAGAAGCCCAAAAGCATAGAATGGAGCAGTTGAATGAGCTAGATGAGATCAGACAAGAGGCAATCCTAAGAACTGATCTAGTTCAATATCAAAGAGCTAAGTGGCATGACAAATACATCAAGGAGAAAAATTTTCAAGAAGGAGATTGGGCATTGCTATTTGATTCCAAGTTTAAAGATTTTAAAGGGAAATTTCAAACTCATTGGCTTGGGCCATATGAGATTGACAAAATCTTTAGCAATGAAGCAGTAAGAATCAAAACCATTGATGAACATCAAACTTCTCTTATTGTGAATGGCCACAGATTAAAGATCTATCATAAGCCACTCTCAAAAGAGGAATTTGTCAAAATCTTTCAAGATAGTTCTGCAATAAGGCTGGTGAAGAAGAATCCTTCTTCTCCACCAGCCTAGCCTTTGCTCTTTTTTGTTTCTAAAAAAAAAAAAAGGTATAAGCCTGAAAACCAATCACGGATTTGCAGTCTTATACAGAAAATACAGGGCGAAAATTAGGAACTCCTGACACCCTATATTTTCCAAAAAAAAACTCTCTCTCACAGTTTTGTGACACTCCACTTCATTTCATTCCACTCCACTTCATTTCATTCCACTCCATTTCATCCATTTCATTTCATTCCGCCAATAAAAGTTTTTTTCATGACCATTTTCATTCATTCAGTTATCATTTATCCATCTCCATTCAGTCATATGATTGTTGTGTCAGTTTCCGCAACTGAACCCAGTTTCCGCAGCCATCACTCTGTTTTTCAAAACTGATAGTCAGATGTTAGTTAAATGATCATGAAAATCAAATGCAGGTATGACCAAGGACCTATTTTGAAGATATGAGGCACCTAAAAGCATCAACAAGGAGTAGTTGATCAAAGGTTAATGGACGAAAAGTGGCAAAAATTCCAAGGTATGGGTAAGATTTATTTCAAATAGCATTTAAAAGCACATTTTACGTAGTTTTGAAACCACGGCACCATTATATGCAATGATTGGTGTAGATAGCTCCATAACCGTTCCACGACCTTTATATGATTCCTCCACAAGCCTTGCATTTACTTTCAAACGACCTCATGATCAAGCCTCCGGTTTTAACTTGTGTTTGGCTGTACTTTGACACTCCACCTATAATTATGGGACGTGGTTGATTTGATCACGGCTTTTCTCCACCGCACAAATTCTGTAGCCATTTCTTGAGCATGTTTATGTCTACTTCAGTTTAAAACTCTGCCAGGCTCATTTTACTCCCCTACTATCCTATTCAAGTCGTGTTTGCATTCCTACCCTGTTCACATAAGCCTCTGCTCTGCTGCATAAACTCACTCCCGCTACCTGTTCTCTATTTTCCGTTTACAGTCACTGGTTTTTTTCCATAAATCCTGTCCATCTCCCGCTAACCCAGCCGTCTCACCTCCGTTCATCCAATACCCACGCAGATGTGTTTAAGACAGGAGGAAAGAATGGGTCCTATTTTGATAGCAGAACCGGAAGGGCCCAAATTTATGGAAGGGTATCCGCAAGTGAGAAGCATGCTAAGGAAGGCCCGGTGGTTACAATTTATTCAGAAATTCAGAGGCTACAACAAGGAAGTTACGAAGACTTTTGCGAGGTCCTTTGACGGCGTAGAAGCGGAGATTGGAGACCTTAAATTCACAGTCACAGAGGCATCCATAGCAGTTGCAACCAAACTCCCACAAGAGGGAGAACGGTGGTTCAAAAATAAGAGCTTTGATGAGAGAGCATGGAGGGTTATCCTACGAAATCTAGGTATGGATGTAACCATCTTTAATAGAGGAATCCATGTCTCTGCTTTACAAGAAAAATGGGCTAGTTTATTATTAATAATCCAAAAATTCATTACCTGTGAGGGACGATTCGAGTCAATGTACATGTATCACACTCGATTTCTGATGAATTTTCTAGAGAACCAAACTCTTAATTTGCCCTATTTCTTGCTAAATAGCCTGAAGAAAATGTCCACCACAGTCCAAAAGAATCTGGGGGATGTAAAACCCCACTTGTATCACCACGGCCTTGTAAAAATCTTGATAGAAAAACAATTAAAAGAAAAGAAGGACACATGGGAGCAGTTTTTGGTCAGAAATTTCTTTAAAGATCCACAAGAAACCCCTGAAAGCAGCACATCAAAGAGAAGCAGAAGAAAGAAAACAAGTGATAGAATTCAGGATACCCCTACTAACACAGTCAAAGAAACTAGTAGGGAAGAAAAACTGCCTGAAGATAGGAAGGAAAGAACTGAGGGTAAGAAGCCAAGAAAATCAAAAGGAAAAAGAAGTATTGAGGCTTTCCATCAAACCCCAGAACCTTTCTCAGAAGAGGACCACCAAATATTGTCTGAAAGACTAGTTTACCTTCAAGAACAGTCAGCTGCAGCTAAGAAGAAAGGAAAAGAAAAATAGAGTTCTAGCCCACAAAATTTGAGGAGAAGTTCCAGACTTAAAGGGAAGTTGAGAAAAATACAAACTAAAGGGCCCCACTTTATTGATTTAGTAGGGGAAACACCGGAACAACCTTCAGCAATTTCTCCTAGCCGTGGTCCCCACCATACTCCTATTTCTCAGCCAGATTTTGACATGAGTCCTTCTCGGCCAGACTTTGAAATCAGTCCTTCTCAACAGGATTTTGGGGTCAACCCAAGAAATACTACACCTGAGATAGACCCGAACCAGCAAGAAATGTATGACTATATAGAATCCTTGGAGAAAACGGCCACAGATCCAGGCACTTCATCTGCCCAACCTAATACAGCCCAAGAAGCTCAAATCCAATCACTGAAATAGGAAGTTTTTGAGCTGGAGGTCTTACATAGACATATCAAAAGAGAAAACGAAACATTGAAGGAACAGGGCAGATTAGATAAGATTATTCACGAGAACACCATGTTGCATCTTGGGCTATGGCAAAAGAAAAATAGAAAGTTAAAGAAAAAGAACAGAAGGTTGAACAGGGCTCTCATCAACCTCAAGTCCAGGTGTCTAATGAGGAAGCTGAGGATGGTAGTGGTCCCAAGAAAGAAGAAGAGAAGGTTGGATGTATTGGCATAGCTCTTAGAACACATGAACTGAAGGAGAGTGATCAAAGTTTTGGTTGCATGGGTACATGCAACACCTTCACAATGGGGGTATGTGGAGCTTTGAAATTACACCTCTCCTACACATTTTCCCAGACTTTTCTCCCTTACCAGCACTCCATAAGCTGTCAGAGATCATTGCCTATTGATTTTAAAAGAGCATTTAAGTGGTTTTCTGACTATGTTTTTGTGTTTGTTGTTTGAACTAGATTTTTCTCATTAGCTGCGGAATCCAGTCACTTTTCGCAGCTGATTCAACTTTCCGCAGTTGTTTTTGTTAAACTCTATGTTGCAGGTGTCACCAGGAAAAACAAGCCACATGGGCAAGTTAGAAATGACCTGGACATGGATCAGGTCCTATTGGTTCAGCCAAATTCATCAAGGGAAGTTGTGGTCAATGGTGGTCAAACGGTGGTCCAACGTAAGAGTCCTACGGCAGCCAGACTCTGTTTTCCAACACGTGAAGGATTCTAAAGGATGTGTGACCGTTCCTAACTCTCTAGGGTCTGTTGCCACCTGTAGACTGACCCATGACGAGAATCTAACAGCCACAATTGATAGATTTAATATTCTCGGCAACCAGTATGCTAAATCCATGGATGTTGTCTTTTACGTGTCCCCTGTTCACGCAGTTCTACAAGAAAACAGTTATGTAAACTTTGTTATAAATAACGCGTTTCTATAATGCATAGTCTTAGTCTTTTTGAATGTAATTTTGTTGTTAAAAACCCACTGTGTCGTGACACTAGTTTTATTGTTGTAACTGTGTTTTGAAATATATGAGAAGACTCTGTTTCTACATGATTGCGTGAATATAATCTTGGATTGATAGCCTGTTGACCGAGGCTATGCAGAGGGCCCCTGTACACTGAGGTTTCGTTTCCTTTGTTGCTGTAAAGTTTTATGCATCGTTTTCTTATTTCCATTGCATATATTCCACCTGTGTATATTTCAATTGTCATGATATTAACATTCCACTTCTGTTCATGATTTTACAGCTTTGTATAACATTGATCAGTGCATGTATGTTTCAGGATAGAGTAGGCAGCCCGAGCATCTGCATATAATTTTCACAATGACTAATGACATGGGATTAATTCTCTGCTGACTTTGCTTTTCTTAGTATTTTAATTCCAGTTCTGTTTTGTTGATTTCAGTTTTGTTTACTTGCTTTGTTAGTTGGCTTAGATATTAAATTGCTCATATCATTGACGGTTACCTCTGAAAGCCATAGCTAGACTAACTGGCGAGGGATCGAATTATGAATGTGTGATTTGATTTTAGTTTTACTTTTCTGCAATTAGATATTAAATTGCTCATATCATTGACGGTTACCTCTGAAAGCCATAGCTAGACTAACTGGCAAGGGATCAAATTATGAATGTGTGATTTGATTTTAGTTTTACTTTTCTGCAATTAGATATTAGATTGCTCATGTCATTGATGATTATCTCCAAAAGCCATAGCTAGACTAACTGGAAAGGAATCAGATTATGAATGTTGTGATTTGATTTTAGTTTTACTTTTCTGCAATTAGATAACAGATTGCTCATGTTATTGACGATTATCTCTGAAAGCCATAGCTAGACTAACTGGCGAGAGTTTGAATTATGAATGATGTAATTTGATTTTAGTTTTACTTTCCTTGCAATTTTTGATTTCTTTGAGTGCAGTAACTTAAATCATTTTTCTGTATTTAGACAGCAGCAGAGATGATAGTTCATGATCAATAGTTCATTACTTACTTGTTTTAGATAGCAGCACATCTTTCATTCTTGTTCAAGTATTACTGTCATCACTAGTATATTCTAAGATCTTCTGGAGTGTTAAGTGCTGGAAACCATTATAGAGGACATAATTGCCTAAAATCTATATCCATACTTGCCTTCTAGAGACTTAGGAATAGGATTTTCGCTCATAATAAGAGATAAACGAAGATAAAAACCCCCAAAACAAAATAAAAATCGAAAACGACAAAAAGTAAGGAAAGGTTATCTTGCACATATAGTGCGCCACACTTCATCAGTTTATGACTCTCGGATTGATAATTAATGTAGCAATTTAGGACACACTAAATTGACCAAACAGCAATCATGAAATCGCTAAAAATGGATCAACCGAAAGCAGATCAAATCAAGACTTGAGGAATGAAACGAGATTGCGTAGTGAAAGTGCATATTTAGCAGACAGGCGAGTTGAGATAGTGAAATGAGGAAGAGCCAGATAAGCTAATCACAAGGATAGAGCCGCAATGACTCGAGTAAGAGACCAAAGGAAGGAGCTTGTTCCACGGAACCTAATTTAGCTCGCCCAATTTGGCAGAAACCCTTTACTTAATTCAACAAACAGGAAACACCAAGAAGAGTTTAATTTAGAATCTTTTCTCCATGTCAATGACATCTCAACACCCTTTAGCAATGGTCCTTCATTTCTGAGTGCTCTTATGCAATCACCTTCAAAGTGACAATGCCTCTTCTCGCATAGCTGGTTAGCAATCACTCTGTTGCAAGAAAGCGTAAGTCGAGGCACCATATGCTCTTATGCACTTCCCAATATAAGGAGAAAATAGAAAATAATAAAAAAATAAGTAAACAAAATATATTTTTGAAAAAAAAAAGAGAATTATTACAAAATAAATAAATTATATATATATCTATATATATATATATATATATATATATATAAATGGAATACATATATGTATTAAAAAAATAAAAAATAAAAAAAAATAAAAAAAGATATATATATATTATTAAAAAAATCAAAATATATATAGAAAAAAAATATATCTACATATATTTATGAAAAAAAAACATATATATTATTATTATCATCCAATTTTAAGGTCACGACCAGGCTAGACACTGCATTGGTGTATGAGACACCCTTGTTTGTGGGACAAGGGATCCACTTCCGTGAAGAGATTTGACTTCTTAGTCTACGAAGGCATACATACTCTACTACTCTCTAGTTTTAAACTTGTGACCTCTTAGAAGGAAACATATGCTCTTAACCATTAAGCCCACTCAAGTTGTATAAAAAATGAGGAATAAATAAATTTATAAAAAAGAATTAAAAAATAAAATAAAAGGAAAAGAAAATATATATTAAAAAAAAATATTATGATCGCCACCACAATTGTTGTTGCCATTCATTCTGTCGGATGGCCACCCACAACCCATGGCAATTACCTCCTACCCTACCCCCCTCAGCTCTTGCAGCCTCGACAGGTCATTGTAGTCTTATGTCGTGATGTTTCCATCCTGACAAAGCATCGAAGTGCTACCAATAGATGTAGACTGACATAATGTTGTAGTCGCTTCCTTCTCTTCTTGAACCACCAATCCAACCACCATCGCAATCCAAGTTTGTCCCGTCAACAAAGTGATTGCCTCTCCAACCACCACAGTCGAATAGTCCTACACAGCCACATCCAGCAGTGCTACTAGTAGACTAAATGTCACCATGACCATTAAACCCCTGTGCCTTGTTAACCACAGACACTTTGTCCTTGGTCCGTCACTAATTTATAGCTCGTCCATTTCCAGCTAACCATTCATCCCCGTTGTAAATCCATCAACCGTCACATCACTTTCCCTGTTGTTTCACCACCTATCCGGCCAACCACCTCCCAGTTGTCGACTACAACCACATTCACCACCACTATATTTTGACTTCCCTGCATTGCTCCTATCGTCTTTACAATCGGTTTTATCTGTCGTTCACTTCATCACTAATCAGCAGGCCTGGAATTTGACGTCCCACAGGACGTATTTCATATTTTAAGACGTATTTGGCAGTTTCTGTTAATTTTTTACCCGTCAAATTTGACGTGCTTCATAAATCAAAAACCGTCATTTTAACATTTAATTTAGGATTTGTCCCGTCAAAATTTATAGTACCCATCTTTAAGTTAAAAACACCAAAGTCAGACTAAGCCCAAGGTCATAACGCAAATGCATACAATACCTCTGGCTCATATGGCAATGGAGCCTGACACACTTTCATAGATTTGAATCATATAAAAAATTATCTGGCTATAGTCTTTTCGTAGATTTGAACTTTATGAAAGAAGATCTCGCCCTAAGCAACTAAGAACAACTACATTGTAATCTAGGTGTTACATTCAAGGAACCGACCAACCAGTCCATGTCAAGAATGTGAATTCAGCCATCAAACTATAAGCTAGTACGTGATTGAAAAATACTAAAAATATACATGCTTTTTTTGGTGTGTATAACACTGAGAAGGGGTGGTGGGCTTGGTTTTGTTCCTTAGGCTTCCCTCAATCGTTCCACACTCTCCCTCTTGTTTGATTCTGCCATCTTCCAACATCGATAAAGAAGTGCAATCGAGAAATAAAAGCAGCCGAGGAACAACTGGTGACGTGAAGGGTAGTTGCAGTGTTTAATTCGAAAACATCTTTGTCGAGGCTTATCAGAAGTCACACCAAATCAAAAATAATGATAGGGCTCCCTGCTGCGAAAAAGTTGGGCTCAAGAAGGGCCCTAGACCCCCGAAGAAAATCAGAAGCTCGTTACTTACATACTGTAGCACAGCCATGGAAGCTGGAGGGCTCTGCGGCAAAAAGTTGGGTGCTAAGATAAGAAAGAGCTGGAGATTACATTGGGCTAACTATCTAAGACCAAATATCAAGGGGAAAAATTTAGCCTGCAGGAAGAGAAGACTATTATTCAACTTCATGCTCTACTGGGAAATAGGTGGTCTGCCATTGCTACTCACCTTCCCAAGCAAATAGACAGCAAAATAACAATGAAAAGGGGTAAGCAAAAGGTGGAACTTAAACTCATTCAAAACAGTAGTCACTCTCATGCTATTTCTTGAAGAGCAAGGATAGTTATTGATTTGAGGCTCTTGTGATCTATATTATGTGTGGTGTTGTCTTCCAGAGTCATTGCATACAATTTTTTGGAATCGATGTTTCGAACCATTCTCGTGGTTCATGAACCACGAAAGATGGTTTGAAACGTCGATTCAAAAAATTTGTATGCGATAACTCCAGAAAACAACACCACAACCAAAAATAAGTCACTAAAAATAAATATTGGAGCTTTCTACTGAACTTGCCCTCATCATTTACTTCAAAATCGACAAGATTTACCTGTTTTCAAGTCCCAAGTAAGTTGCCTTCTTCAACCAGTTTCAATCTCATTCAGTTGTTGTTTTTTTTATTTCTTTCTTAGTATTTGTTTTATGTGAAATAAATGTTGTGAAATTATACAGGCTTGTCAAAATGAATTTCTCTGAGGTCTGTTCTTTTACAGGAATAATATATCATGTCACATTAAAAAAATGTCTTAAATATTAGAAAAATAGCTTGTGATTTATTCCATAATGAAGTGCTCAATTACCATTTTGAAAAGCCCATGCTTATTTTGACTATTTTTGTTTTTTTGAGTGGCCTGGCTTATTTTGACTAAAAATAGCTTGTGATTTATTGCATAATGAAGTGCTCAATTACCATTTTGAAAAGCCCAGGCTTATTTTGACTATTTTTGTTTTTTGAGTGCCCTGGCTTATTTTGACTAATTTTGTATTTTGAGTTTTTTACTAAATGTTCTGAAATCAACTTCATTTTTACCGTAGTGAATTTCTCTTTAAAAAAAATAATTATATAGTTATTAAGCTAAACTTCTCTTACAATAAAAATAATTATTGAAGATGTTACAAACTCATATTTATTTAACATACCTATTTAGATTGTCAACCACTTCTAATATAATTGTATTTGGAGGATTCAACTCGTACTAAGTACATGAATAGAATAAGTGATGGTATTGTCTAGGGCAATGTTTAATAGGAAGGATTTCTTTGTGTAATTGGTTGGGTTGTATATTCCGTCTATGATGTGGACAATAATGTGAATCTAATTTTTTAAGATGAGGAAATCATAGGCTCATATTTAAGATATTATGAAAATGATTAGTTAACAATGTTCAAATGCAGATGATGAGTTGATTACCTCGTAGATAGATTGCAGAGTTTGCTTAGTCTTGACATTTTTCACGTCATGGTTTTAGGAATAATGTGTTCCAAATATTTGTAATGGATATCAAATTAGTTGAAAGGATATACAAATATTTTAAAAAATATTTAGCTATCATTATTGGATTTATTATTCAAGTAGTTCAAGTAGTTCACAGTTGGTTGAAAGTGCACTTATAGGGATTAAAGTTATCTTGGTATAAATAAAGAATTCAGTAAATAAAATATGTAGTGAGTAAATAAAGATGTGTGTGCCCATCTGTAAATAAAATATTTGGTGAAAATAAGTTATTAAGAAATAGTTAAACATGTAATTATATGTTTAATAAATTTGACATATGTAGTAGATTATTGGATTTAAATAAATTATAAAAAGGGATAGTAGTTAAATTCTTGATATTTAAAAAAAATAACTCTATCTCATTTACTTGCAGTTGAGAATCCTCATCATCTTAACTATATGGCTTTCTTTAGTTTCTTTCACATGTCAAAATTTATGTACATAATCAAAATTATTAACTCCCAAAGGCTAAAAAGCTTTATAAAATCTTTAAAATATGGTTGTATACTAGGTGGAAACACATATGCTAACTTAGGAAGAAACAAGGCACTCTAAGAGGGAGATTAAAGGAAGTGGAGACATGGTGAAACACATATGCTGAGAAGAAACAAGGCACTCTCATAGGGAGATTAAAGGAAGTTGAGATGAAGGAATAGTTGTAAGAGAATTTCTAGATAAGGGGAAGTCGACACTCACAAATTTAAGTAGAACGTAAAATGAAAGGCATGAAAAATGCCAAAACGTCATCAAATTTTCATTTGACGGGCAGAGAGGATTTGAAATTCCAAGCCTGCTAATCAGTCGGGAAAATATGTTGCCATTGTTCCTACTTATTTGCACAACCCTTCATAAAAAAATATTTAAAAAAAATTATCATTTAATTAATTCAACAATAAATTTATTTGTGTCATGTTAGATATGAAATAATAATGTATTATATAGATCTTGAGTGAAAAGGTTGGCATAAACCATAAAAGCTGCTAAAGTTTTAAGATTTTTTGAATATATATATATATATATATAAAAGAGTGAAAAGAAAAAATAAAAAGAGTTAAAGTAAAAAGGTGATATATTATAAAACTTGAAAAAGGGATTATCAAGTATCAACATTGAGGAAGATACTTATAATAAGGTACCTTTATAAGTTCATTCCGAAAAGAAAAAAATGGAAACCAACAATGGATGATTTTCATAAACTATATCTAACTGCTTTCTAGTGCTGTTTAAAATTAAGGGGACTTTTGCAGGAAAAATGTTATTATTTCTATCTCACGAGCAGAAGATAGAAATTATATAAACCCTAAAATCGCAAACCAATTAGTGATTCGTGAGTCAAATATAATCGAAAAATCAGACAATTTAAAAAAAAAACTATATGTCATCCCCGATCGGAGTGCGTACGAGAATCTTGACGCAATCAAATGTTTTAATGGGAAGGGCCTTGAAAGAACAACCCACCACCCTCCACATGCATGGCAATGTTGGCATGGTCCCGTCAGGCAAATAAAAGAGCGATATGTATGTGGGTGGCAACAGGGAGTGTATTGAATTCCATTGTGAGGTGTTGGGTGATTGCATGAGGTTAGAAACTTGGAGGTTGCAAGGAGTTCGCAGCTGCGGAGAGCAGACGGACCAGGGGCGAGCTCAACCAGGCACTGCGTGGGTGAATTGGTATGTTGTCTGCTCCATCTCCCTTTTCACAATGTTGAAAGTATACTGGATTTACATTCTGGGCTAGTTGGGCATAATTTAGTGGGGTTTTGAGAGTCTAGGTCCTACACTATCTCAGTTTGCGTCGAGTCAGGGGTCTATATATGGAATTGGTCAGTAGGTGCCACCATTTCTATGCAATTTTGCATATGGTTGTCCCACCAGGGGATTTTCTTAGCCTGGAATTCAGGGGGGTTTGTAGGGAGGGTAGGTATTGAAAATTGGCAACAAGAAATTGCTAAAAATAGAAGTGCTAAAAATAGCACTACTAAAAATAGTAGTTTGGGCATCAATACTGGATTGGGCAACATGGAATGAAAAATGGAAGTGATAAAAATAGAAGTTCTATTTTTAGCAATTCAAGTTGGATTCCTATTTTTAGACAGTTCCTAGTCTAAAATAGGAAGTAAAATTCGAATTTGGTCTTACCAGCAGTTTGAATATTAATTAATTAATTCTCCATGAGTTAATTAGTTAAGGAAAATCAAACTTGAAGTGTTTGTGAGAACATGCAAAAATTTCTCCACTGATTGGGGAATGTGTCCTTGATTTGCTCCACTAATTGAGGAATTAAGGATGAGTTCTATATTGAGAGGATCAGTTGACTTAGTTTAACTTAGTCAAGTTCAGTTAGATTAATTTAACAAGTTGTTAAATTAATGAGATACAGTTTGTTGATGCTTGCATGCATGTGACAACTGCTATTTTCAGATAACTGAGTATTCTCTCATGGATAACTAATGCATGTCAGTTCAAACAGAGACCCAGTTGAGATCAGAGAAGGGACAGTGTATTATCAGTTGGATGAATATTTTTCCTATAAAGGAAGCTCATCCATGATGAGGATTTATCTCCTTCAGGTTTGTTCAGTTATTTCAGAGGTCAGTGTTGTGTGTGAGGTGAGAATCACACAAGTTGCAGCTGGAGGACCCAGGAAAAACTGTGCATAGATATAGGAGGCTTGGAGGATAGAGGAGAAGGTTTGTGAGAAGCCTTTGATTGTTTGTGAGCAGCAGAGGGATTGTACTGAGAGATGGATAGCTTTCGAGCTAAGGCTTTGTGTAATCCGGACATATTTCCACTTGTATGATAATACAGAGATGGGGTTTTAGGCAGGTGCTTTCCCCGGGTAAATTCTTCTGTGTTATGTGTGATTGATTCCTTCTTATCAGTTATATGTGTTCTTATTGATGTTGTTCATGGTTGATTAAGCTTCCGCTAAATTGTTTGTAGAAGTAGATCAAGTGTTTTGCTTTAGTACTTTGCATTACCAGGTGATATACAGGTGGGAAATTTCTACATGGTATCAGAGCTAGCTGATTTGTAGAAAAAGTTTTACATGGTATCAGAGCTAGCTGATTTGTAGAAAAACTCTACAAAATTCTACATGGTATCAGAGCTAGCTGATTTGTAGAAAAAGTTCTACATGGTATCAAATCTCACTGATTTGTAGGAAATTTTCTACAAAATTCTACAATAGGCAGGGTTGGGGAATTGCATGGATGCGACCCACTGGACTTCTGGCAGAATGACCTTGGGAAATGGTTTATGTTAGGGGGATGGGCGAATCTCCGTAACCATAAAGAGTAGCTTGGTCTTTAAAAATGTGGCCTCAACTCTGCAACTGAGCGGGTCTAACCCGGCAAAGAATTGGGTAATTATAGTAAAGCCTATGTATGACTGGTGCTGGAAGTTTGCAAGAAATTGGGCCGAGGGAGAGCAGGGTAACCAGGTGCATGGGGATATTTTTGTGGTTGTAACCTCTTATCAGCATGGGGAGGTTATTCCCTCGAGTCGCACTCAAGAGAGGTGGAATATATGGAGCGAGGTGCCTGGAAACCACAATTTTGAGTCTGAATTGGCATGTGTTGCTTCTAGAAATTACATTAAAATATGTTTTGAACCTCGGATGGTTGGTAAGAAATTCTTTCAGGTTTTATGTATGCTTGTTTCTCTTTGTACAAGTAAGCAGGTTGGAAATAGTTCTGGGTATTCTAAAGGTCGGGGGCTCACTCCTCCGGAGAGCATCCACCACCACAAAACACCTTGCAGGAAGTGGGATAAGATGGTTCATGTGGCAGCTAACTCTTACAGCCCAACCCCGCATGGCTGAGGCCGAGGCCAAAAAAATAAGGGCAAGCAAGAGGAAGGGGAACCCAGCAACCTTGGGGGAAAGTTGAGAGGTCATAAACCGACTGTTAATATCATCAACGAAGCAGCGGAAGCCTATCATGAAGGCATAGATGAAGAAATCTAAAAGCTGATAGAGAAGTGGGAGGAAGACCTGAACCGTCAGGCAGGTTCTATGGAGATCGAAGTTGACGATTAGCGGGTCTTAGTGCCTGACCCAAGGCACACCCAAGGCCGAGTGACCCAATTCAAACACACTCTTTTCCTCTACTGGTCAATGAAGGGAATCCTAGGCAAGGCCCTAGAAGAAATTGCTTTGAATATGGTTGTTGCAGCACAGGCACCTCCAACGAATCTAAAATCATTTCCCATGCATATTTCCAGCAGATGAACTCCCGAGGTCGAATGCAAAAGACCTGGCTCTAGTTGAATCTGCCTTAGCAGAAGAAGCAGATCAATGAAACGATGTCTCTATATTTTTGTAGATTTTGATGTGGATAGCATTTACTTTTACTTGTAATTACAGTTATGTTAGTACAAAAGTAAATAGAGGGATAAATATGGACATACAATCATATGTAGTTTGGATAGAAAGACTCAAAATGTATCATTTTTGGATGGCATACCATGTTGTTAGGTGGCCAACAGACTTAGTTTCCCATAGGAAAAGTTGAGGCCACCTAACAAATTTCAGAACTGGTTGTAACTTGTTGTTAAAATCAATAGAAAAATGAGGTCCTACCAAGCTTAACAAAAAAAAAACAATATGTCATAACCCATTCACAATTAAACATTGGGGATTATACATTTACATCACAATTCTCTATTCAAACCCTATGGAAAAATCAAGGTGACATTATTTTGGGCTTACCCTGGATGGAAACTCTAGGATCCTTCATCCTAAATACGAAGAAGAATTTTTTGATATTTTCATACGAAAAGAAAAAATAACACTGCAAGATGTTACATTAAAGCAAAATTCAGTAACACCAGAAGAGATATAAGATATTTCAAAATTAATTTTTCAAGAAGGTAAAAAAGTATTACAAAATATGTAAAGAGAAGTTGACAAAATCACCGCTAACAAAAATGAAGAAGTTTATCGGCTTAAAAACCACAGTGAAAAATTACTAACGCAAACTAAGAAGCTTAAGAAGGACAATAATTCGTTGGGAAACAAGGTACAACACCTTGTTCAGAAGGAAGCGTTGAAATATCAAAATGTAGAAATTCAAGTTAAAGAGAAAGGAATGAAAACCGAGTGAATATCACAACTCAAGGCGAAGATAAGCCAGTTGAAGGAAAAACATACTCAAATGTTGCAGTTCAAACAATGAAAAATCCAAATGAAGCTTTTGTAGCCAACTCAACAACATCAATAATTAAAGCAAATCAGGAGGTTATCACATGCATGATAAGGGAAAATCAAACCATAAGAACTCTTTATCGACATCTGAATCACAAGAGAAGACAACTCAATCAATCTGCATATATGTCTCACTCAGATCAAAAACAACAAACTTATGTTCCAAAGACTACTAATGTAAGTGCAAATTAGTCTTCCTATAAAAATTCACACGAAGTATCCAATAACCGCAAGATTCCACAAAAGATTGATTTAGGATGGTCAGATTCGTTTTCCATGCGACAATTTTATTTATCATTCAGATGATCCTATCATCTCATATCTACGAAGATGACAACTCCAAAAATTCATAAAAGACGCAAATAGATTACAAGACAAGAAACAGATGACATACCTTGTCAGTGATAAGCATTGAGGACAAAGCTTTTCGAAGAGGAAGGAAATGTTATGAATAAAATATATATAAAAATAATACAAATGATCTAAATAATAATAATAATGATTAATTAACTAGTAATTAGTATTGAAGACACATGTCTCTATGGACAAGACCATTTGTAAAGGGGTACCTGCCTAGGTATATAAGCATGCCCCCACCCTCATTTGTAATAATTTCATATCAACTATTATATATATATCTTATCCTAAATGGATGTCTTCATGTACCAAGTGTTCTGAAGATTATTACAGAGTACCAACTTTGTTCGTAACATTGTGTTGTGTTGTACAACAACCCCCCATTTCTATAAAAAAATTATACAAAATCTTAATATGAAATGGGTCCCTTTAAAATAAACTTAGTTAGATATGTGAGGTAATAAATAAAATGGTATTAACCTCATTACAAGAAAAATCCTTATTAAAAGCTCTGATGTAAACGAGTCATTTTATAAAGCCTTTTGATAAAAAACAAAGTGTTCCTTTTAAAATATCGTAAATAATTCCATATTTGTGATAAAGCGATCGGAGATCGCATATTGCAATAACAAAGGGAACACATATAAAAGCAAGACCTCACCTAATCCTCCGATCTGAAAAGGAAATCGCAATCGGCAATCAGAGAAGTCAAATGCCAAAGGTACACACACAAGGGCTCATCATATCTTCTGATCCGATATCACAATCGGTAATCGGAGATATTCATTGATAAAGGGATATACGTAAAGGCCTCGTCAAACCTCCCAATGTGATAAAGTAGATCTCAATCGCAAGCGGCAATCGGCGGAGTCATATGACAAAAGGATAAAAGCTTAAGCCAAATCCTGACTGCGATCAATTAATTGGATGCGCATTTCAAAAGGTAAATATACGTTGAAAAAACGGATTGCATGCATAATACCCCCTTCCATTATATTATAATATTACCTTTCGGCAATAGGAGATATTCATTGCAAGTGCTAAAGCCCTTCCTTCCCCTTGACACTCCCGATTGCGATTTGCGATTTATCGTTGATCGCCGATCGATGAAATCTAAAGTACGCTTGAAATAATCATTCGGTATATGATTGACGAGATGGGTATTTATGATATTAATTTACCACAATTGGCGGTTCGAACGATGATTAAATTTTACAGTTAAGGGTAGATCCTTTAAAAGATTTTATCTGTGGTAATCCTTAACTGTATTTCATTTATCATATGTCAATCAACGTAATTCTATTCATTTTCATATTGGCTTGCAGCAGCAGTATCTCTGTGTTACGGTTTGCAACTGTTTGTGCAGAGTCTCTCCGAAGCTAGAAATCTAGAGAAAATGGGGAAGAAATCAAAGAAGTCCACAGCAACTCCTGCAGCCAAAGAACCAGAACAGAGCAAGAAGGGATTAATCTCAGATACGACATGTCTTGGTCTGGGAAATACCAGCTGGGAAAGCATTTATAATCTGATAGAAGCAGAGGAGCCTGAGGAATTATCAGAGGAAGCCACTACCGATTCAACCAACAAGTCAGAGGGAACTCTCAAGGAATTGGTTTGTTCTTATCTTCACAGAATAGCAGCGCGAGCCAAAATCCTACCATATACTGATGTGGTAAGATGGGTGGTAGAGAAAATTCCAACGTCAAATAGAACATTTTCCACGGTAGATGGAAGGATATTCGACTCATTCAAGCCTGAAGATCTCAGGCAAATGTACCATCTACCAGAGCCTGAGAAGCAATACAACAAGGCGTTCCTATAAGCATTTGCAAAGGAAAACGACTCGGAGTCAGCCCCGATCAAGCAATGGAGGCATTTTCCGGAGAAACACAAACACGAGTCATCGAGTAAGTACTCTGTTGACTCATTAGCTTCCCCTTATTGCTATGCTGGAGCTATGATGTGTAGATTGTGGGGACAACATGATTCTGCCAAATTCACTATAGATATGGTCCCGCTAATGGAAGCAGCAATTAATGGTTATGTTATGGATTGGGCAAATATTTTGTCTGATAGACTAGCCACTAAGATTTTAGAGTACAGAAGGAATGCATATAAAACTTCCCGGACCATTCCCCCTTTCTACTACAGTGCATATATTATGGATACTATTTGTTTTAATTCTGAATACCTGGTACTCAGATGGAAATGGACTGCCCAAGATCCGAACCCAATTCATATTTATCATAAGCAATTGTGGAAAGCGCACTACAAAAATCACCTGTACAGAATTTGCAATGGTTTTGTTTTACCTGTATATTATTCTATTTTCAATAAGCCTGCCCCCAGGATATCCCAGGAAGCAAAAATTGACCTGACAGTAGTAGGCAACTGGTTCAGGGAGGAAAAATTTACCTATGTAAGGCTTTTTGGCAGCCTCACTAAACCCCATGTCCTCCCCTTATATGTGCCTGATAAATTGTTAGCACGGGAATTGGCATATCAAATAATTGTTGAAGGGACATCAAGAACCCTTAGGGACTCCAAGAAACAGATGTGGCCTATATTTCCCTTACGATGTGGCATTTTTACCCTACATGACTACAAGCATGCAGAAAAAGAGGCGAAGAAGATTCAGATGTTGAATCTTGCCACCATTCCTAACAGACAATATGACCCAAATAAGGTGGCCCATAATGTAACCGCTCAAGCTAAACTGGCCAAATTTGATCATGAAGCGGATGACTTTGATGATTTATTTTCTTCGGCCAATACATTTTTTCAAGTTAAAGGATTGGCTAGAATCAAGTATCAAGAAGAAGGGTTAGAAACGTTCAATAGGCTCAGAGACCAAAGGTTGCAAACTCTGCCTTTAGACCTATTAGCTACAACCCCTAAAATTCAGCCACCAAGTCAAACTGAACAGAAAGCTGCCGACAAGACTCCTGCAGTGGAAAAGGTTCCTGAAAAAGAAAAATTGCCAGAGAAGCAGGAACAAGGAAAGAGTAGTGAACTCATGGATTCGAGTATTTATGTTGATCCCAAACTGCTCAAAGAATGGCAGCAATTCGATTCTATTATCAGTAATACTGAAAGCCTACAAGGATTTAGCACACCTAAGGTGACAACTGGTCAGAAGACAGCAACTAATACAGTTCCGACTGAAGGAACTAGCAACCCACCCATGACTCAAAAGGATGTAGAAATAATTCCCAATAATCCATCCAATGAAATTATTCTACATGTAGAAGAAATACCACCCTTGGATGTCTTCTACAGCCCTAAGCATAGGGCTATAGTCAAGAGACAAAGGAAAAAGAGAAAACTTGATCAATCTTCTCTTTTGCCTTCACAAATGGAGATAAAAAATGTGGTATGGAGAGAAGAAGTCAACCCTTCTGAAGATCTCACTAAACTCTCTCAGTATGCTGGAGCATACACAGCAGCTACTATGGACAAAGCATCGAAGGTAAGCAATTTGCTTAAAGAAAATGATCAAGTAATTATTTTTCTAGAGACACAGGTACAAGAGAAGCAGCAGAGGATAGAGCAATTGGAACAGCAGTTAGCAGCCCAGAGGCAGTCAAATGATCAATTAAACGAGCAATTGCTCAAAGAAAAACAAAGGATTGATCAAAATGCAATTCAGAAGCAACAAGAACTATCACAAGCATTGAGCAAGCTGCGATTATTAAATGAACAGTTGAGCAAATCAAAAGAAGAACAAATCGCTCAACTATCACTGCAAATAGAAAGATATAAAGGATATCCCCAAGTGGGAGAATTCAAATCGGAAGCTCTCCAAATTACCAAAGCATTATCTAATCAGTTGAGCTTATTTTATCATGACATCTCTCTCGTTCTTCCCCTATGTGAAATTTCATCATCTATTATTGATAAGTCAGTTGATGCAAGACAGAAATTGGAGCAAGTAGATGAAAGACTAACAGAGTTTCTCTATTGGCAAGAAACCAAGGAAGGACAAGCTGCAAATCTACCCCGAATTCTCGAATCGCATAAGGAAATCCTTGAATGGAAATCTCAACTGATGAAGGCAAAAAGGGCAACATCAAGATGCAAATTGGCAACTAGTAATCTAGTTGAATTGATTAATGATACTCTTTATTTGTCAAATTTAATTTCATAATGTTCTCCAGGGAAACTTCCATCAATGAAAGCATTGGAACAGACATCGAAACAGAAGTTGGAGCAGAGAGAAAGATCAATAGCAGGAATTCAAACTTTAACATGGGAAACCTTTTGGTTCTTCCTTGTTAAACCACATAGTCAGAGGACAGCGATGAAATGCCTTACCAATGCAATCAGTTACATGATTCCCGAAATTATTGATGCCACATATACTACCCAGTTACAGTCGCGCATGATTCATCCTCCAGAAATGCAACCGACGCTCACCATTTGCCAGCTCAAGCCACAAGATAGTCAGCCGAAACAGTGAACCATTATGACCGACTGCAAGCATGCCTATTTCTAGAAGATTTTCATATATTTATGATTTGGCTATACCAGCACACAACATTTTTATTTCATAGTTTGTTAATTTAGATAGTATTTATAGACTCTTTCATGTTTTAGAAAGGGTCCTCAAATCTTGTATTAAGACTTGGATCAGAAGTTGCAATACTGTGTTTCCGATATATATTTTTTTATAAAAACTGGACCTGAATTCTGAATTTTGATGAAGAATACTTTTATGTGACATGCACTATTGCTTCTTGTAAAAGAATTTCTAAGTTGAAAGGTGGGATTTGAATGCAATTCATATCGGAGGAGATTCAAACACATATGGTACTATTATCTATGTTTTTGCTTCATGCTTTTATGTGAATCAGCATTTATTCATTTTTGCTATTATTGATGTATGTATATGCTTTCACAACAATTCTTTGACTTATCACTATTGAATGTTTAAGAGTTGTTATTTTTATACATATGTATGTCAATGATATATAAAGAATAGTGTAATAATGTTTTAATTATTACTTTGTTCAACTACTTGAACAAAGTAATTATCATATAAATAAATATTTTTGTTTATAAGTAGAGTCATCTATATGCCTACTTATCAATAAGAACCATAAAAAATTGCACTAAGAGAAAGACTTCCCGGGATAGATTAGTTATTTATGTTATTGCATTTTAGAATAAATTATCAATCATTACCATCAGATATTAGAAAATCAACCGCTTATCCATCCCATTTATAAATCACTGGGAAAATTGTCCCATTATATCCAGTCGGAGCCACCACACCAAATGGAAAAGGAGTTGCTTTTAAGGTCCGGACCAGGTGGTTTTCCCCGATGTTGATGTAGCGAATTTCAAGACATCAACACATTGTTATCAGAGCATTCATGTGAGTATACGAACTTTGTTCGTTACATTGGTATAAGAATATACCGATGAAGTATATGCACTTTGTTTGTTACATTTGGCTACCATGTTTCTATTATCCCTATTGCTTGGTTTTTTCAGGCTTATTGTTATGGGCTTCCTAGATGGTCTATGCCCAGTGTCTTGGCTTTAGTCTGTGGGCCGATGTGTCTTGTCTTGTATACGTGGGGAAATTTTTGTCCTCTATTATTGGGGTTAATGACCCTGCCTCTATTTTTGTAGAGTTCTTTGTCTGTGGCTCCTTTTAGGGTTTTTCACAGTTTTGTTTGCCATGATTTCTTGTATTGCTTAGTTTTGTGGCCTAGGTTTTGTTTCCCGTAAAGTTTTCTTTTTTGTTTGAATGTTATGCATTTTTTCATGGCTCTTCAATCGAAGAATGCTCTCTGTAATGCTCTTGCGTATATGCAAAATGTAATTTTATTCTTCTCTAATGAATAAAATTATACGTCATTTTTATATAGAAAAAATATTAAGTTCTAAAATTAATATTATAAACCCTAAGACTAATATTATAAACCTTGGGATCAATATTAAACCCTGGGATTTATATTATAAACTCTAGGACTAGGATTATAAACCCTAGGATTAATATTATAGACCTTAAGATTAAAAAACCTATGATTAAAATGAAGCTTTAAGATTAACACTTTAACCCTCATATTAAAACCCATATATATATATATATATATATATATATATATATTTTTCTTAATATTAAAGCAATATTTCCAACCATCATGGGGGAACTCTCCTTCCAACTTCATGGGGAAGTGGGCTCCTACAAGATTGGCCATTTTACGTAGGCGGCGGTTTTTCCTCTCCCGGGTCCTTCTGTTGGCATTATGTTTCTGGTATGGCTATATGTTACAAATGTTGTACTTGATGGCAACTCCCGTGGCAAGGCCCTCAATTTGTTGAAAATAAAGAAGTACGCAGGAAATCAGTTTAGAAGGTGCGTACCCGCAGGTACACCATGCAGGGACCGCGTCCAGATACGCAGGCCAACCGTTCAGGAGGTGCGTCCCCCCAGTGCACACATTTCAAGGCAGAGAAAAGCACACGTGGGGTTTCTTATGTTTTACTCTTGGTATTTAGTCGACGGTTTTGGGTTATTACGGTGTCGGCTCGTGGTATTGTTCCATGATTTTAGGAGGAGCTTGCCTATATAAAGCAAAGGAGATCACTTGGCTAAGCATCTTTTGCAATTGAATATCTTTAGATCTGAAATATTGGGTTATGGTCTTAAAAGCTTGATCTATATGAAAGGGAAGTTGAAGGCGAATCTGTGAAGGGTGATCTCTCGAGCGCATGATCAGATCTGAGCAACTGTGCCATTCTGGTAGACTGCCTATTCGGCCCTAATCAGAAGGACTCAGGTGTTTAACAGAAGAGCTGCGTGGGTACGCAGTGCAGAAACAGGAGATCTGCGTGGGCACGCAGAGCAGAAGAAGGAGACCTGCGTCGGTACGCAGAGCAGAAGAAGGAGAACTGCGTGGGTACGCAGAGCGACTAAGGTTCAGGTGCGTCCGTGCAGTAAAAGTACGCGGCGCGATAGTATTTTCAGGTGCGTCCGTGCAGTAACAGTACGCGGCGCGATAATATCTCTGGGTGCGTCCCTGCAGTAATAGTACGCAGCGCGGTTCAAGGAACAGTGCGTGGGCACGCAGTTCGGCAGAAGGATCCCTGCGGGTATACGCAGGAAAGCAGAAGGTGAACTGCGTAGCGACGCAGGCCACAGAAGGGAAAACTGCGTATCTGTCTTAAAATGTTCTGTTGACTGAATTTTTCTGTTGATAAGGTGTTCTGGGTTAGTTCTGTTATTGCTGATCTGATAATTGTAGTGGTCTGTAACTTATATGTACTTGATGATCATTTGATGCTTTATGAAAAGAAGTAGGGGGTTGTAGCTCCCTTCCAGGAGAGACTGGAAAATGAGAGAGAGAGAGAGTTGTAGCTCTCTGCAGGTTGCAGCCTGCGTACTGGTAAAGGACTGCACCAGTACAAAACCATTGTAAGAGAAGTTTCTAATTTGAAAGAAGATAGAGACATATTGCAGCAGGTGGTTTTCACCCACATTGGGTTTCCACCTTACATCTTGTGTTCTTTGGTGTGACTATCTGTTTTCTTTGTTCATGCTCATTATTTTATGGTACTGACATGCAAAAATAATTCAAAGAACAAATAAGGAAGATTTGTTAAAAGAATTAGATAATACTGATTCACCCCCCCCTCTCAGTATTATTGTCAACAATTGGTATCAGAGCAGGTCCTTCAGAGAAGCTTGATCGCTTGAAGGTAGATCGTTCATCATGAGCAACTACGAGAGAGAAGCATCAATCAGGCCACCGGTTTTTGATGGGACAAACTTCAATTATTGGAAGGTAAGAGTTACTGCCTATCTTCAATCTCTTGGTACAGAAGTTTGGGACATCGTAGAGACAGGCTATGCTTTCCCTTCAGCTACTCCTACAGATGCAGCCGAGAAAAAGAAGTATGAAACAAATGCGAAAGCAGTCAGTACTCTATTAGGATGTATATCTCAATCAGAATTCATGAAGGTAATGCACTATAAATCCGCAAAAGAAATATGGGACAAAATTGTCACGAGCTATGAAGGAGACGAACAGGTAAAGCGTGTTAAACTTCAAACTCTCAGAATTCAGTATGAGACTCTCAAAATGTATAATGATGAAAGTGTGGCTAACTATTTTCTTCGGGTAGATGAGGTTGTTAATTGTATGAAAAATTTGGGTGAAGAAATAAAAGAGGCTATTGTGGTTGAAAAGGTCCTAAGATCATTGTCCCCCAAGTTTGAATCTAAAGTATCTGCAATAGAAGAAAAGGAAAATATACGAATTCCTACTATGTCTCAGCTACATGGGATTCTAACTGCTTATGAAATGAGAAAGGGAGGTCCATCAAACAGAAGAGAAGCTGCTTTCAAGGCATCAGGCAAAGGAGATTATTATGAAGCAAGCCACGTCCCAGAAGAAGAGGAAGAAGAATCAAATTTCGTCAGAAATCTTCAAAGGGGTTCTGGAAGGTTCAGAGGTAAGTTACCATTTAAATGCTTTGCTTGTGGAAGAGTAGGTCATTATGCTGCAAAATGTCCTTATAAGGATAAAGGAAAGGAACCTGCTAGATGGAACAAGAAACGGAACGCAAATAAGAAAAGCTACTACACTCATGAAGATAGTGATGGTCTATCAAACAGTGATGAAGATGAACAAGGTAATGAATATAAGTTGTTAATGGCATTTGAAGATGATGATTATATGGATGCTATAGATGTGGATAACCTTTATGATGAAATTACTAGACTCAAGAGATGTATAGAAGAAAAGAACATGATCATTGATACTCTACAATTTCAAATTGATGAAAAGGAAAAACATCTTGAAAAATTAGAAGGTGAAATTGTTGGTCTTAGAAAAGAGATTGAGAAAACAAAAGCTATTAATCTCAAGTTTGTCAAAGGATCTGAAACTTTGGATGAGATTATCAATGTGCAGCGGTCTCCACTAAACAAGACAGGTCTGGGCTATAATGGAGAAACTTCTCAAGCATCCACCTCAAAAAGTTATCTTGATGCAGCAAGAAGAAATGAGCAAAAGAACAATGAAGATCATCAGGTAAAGCAGGGACGAATTACAAACAGAAACTATCAGGGGCAATCCATCTTAAGGGTGAACAAAAGCTACAACCAGCCACAGGTAAAATCTTCTCAATTTGGTTCAAGAATAGATGAAAATAGAAATTACAATCAGTTGGCTGGTAGATTCGATAACCGCAGAAGTTTCTTCAATGGACAATGCTTTTCTTGCCATAACTTTGGTCACAAAGCAGCTCAATGTGTTGCATATAAAACGATCATGACTAGGGAAGCTCAAAAACAAAGAAGTATGACAGGGATTACAAAAAGGACCTATAACAACTTTTCGGTTCTTGAAAATGAAGTTGAATGTTCTATTTGCAATAACTTTGGTCATGAAAACTCTGAATGCAGAAGCAGGTTTCAGCAGAAAAAGGAACAAGCCTCAAGCACCAAAACATGGAGAATAAAGGAACCTCAAACAGAAAGATGTGGGATAGCTTTTTATGCAGAGGGACAGGAAAATCTATGGTACATTGACAGTGGATGTTCGAAGCATATGACAGGTGATAAAGAAAAACTTGAGTCTTATTCTGCTCTAGAAAAGGGAAAGAAAGTCTCTTTTGGAAATGATACTCCTGCAACTATAAAAGGAAAGGGCATTGCTCAGTTAAAAGAAAAGGTCAAGGCTGGAAATGTTTTGTATGTTGATGGATTGAAGCATAATCTTCTAAGTGTCAGCCAGATGTGTGATCAAAGAACCGAGGTTATATTCAGATCAAATGGATGTCTTGTTCGTGATCTTGATACAGGTAAAACAGTGATCAAAGGTAAAAGAACTCCAAATAATCTGTACATATTTGAAGAAGGACAACAACAATGCTATCTGAGCAAGGATGATGAGCACTGGTTATGGCATCGGAGGTTGGGGCATCTAAGCTTTTCACAAATAAGGAAAGCATGCAAATATCAGGCAGTTCGTGATCTTCCAGATATCAAAATTCCTGACAACACCATATGCAAATCATGTCAATTTGGAAAACAAACCAGAACTAACTTTCCAGAGAAGGAAGGATCAGCTAGCATGGCTCTTGAGCTAGTTCATACAGATACATGCGGTCCATTCAGGAAAAGAACACCTAGAGGAGAAGAATACTTGATATTATTCATTGACGATTTCTCCAGGTTTGTCTGGCTAGGACTTATGAAGCACAAAGATGAAGCATTCGAAAAATTCAAATCCTTCAAAGCCTTGGTTGAAAATGAATCAGGTCACAAAATTAAGTGCCTCAGATCCGACAGAGGTGGGGAGTTTACCTCAAACGAATTCTTCGATTTCTGTGAAGAACATGGGATAAGAAGAGAATTCTCTACAGCTAGAACTCCTCAGCAAAATGGAGTTGTGGAAAGAATGAACAGAACAGTCCAACAAATGGCTCGTGCTATGCTTGATGAATCAGGAACTCCCGCAACTTTCTGGGGTGAAGCTGCACATGCTGCGGTTGTTATTCTCAACAAAACAAATGTCCGGGTGAACAGCACTCAAACTCCTCATGAGCTCTGGAGTGGTAAGACTCCTTCGGTAAAGCACTTCAAAATCTTTGGGAGCAAATGTTATATCAAGAATACTGATGAGCAGCTTGGCAAACTTGAACCTAGAGCAGATGAAGGCATTCTTCTTGGTTACTCTCCACATAGCAAAGCATACAAATGCTACAATAAAAGACTTGGCAGAATTGTTGACAGCATTGATGTAGTGGTTGATGAGAAGGGATACATTCCTAGGCAAGTACATCATGAAGACATCGAAGAAGATGAAGGCTACCCTCAAAGACAGAATGATGAAGAAGAAGAACCTCAAGAAGAACCTCAAGAAGAACCAGAGGAGCAGACAAGAATAGAAGAAAAGACTCCATCCAGATATGTTCAGAAGAATCATCCAGAATCTCAGATTATGGGGCAGAAAGAAGCAGGTGTACAAACAAGAAGAACAGTTGCAGAAGCTTCAAGCTATTTGGAATTACTCTCCTCTACTGAACCACAAAGTGTGAAAGAGGCATGCAAAGATGAATGTTGGATGAAGGCAATGGATGAAGAACTTGATCAGATCGAAAAGAACAACACTTGGGAGCTGGTTCCCAGACCAAAGGATAAGAATGTTATCGGAACAAAATGGGTCTTCAAAAATAAATTGAATGAAAATGGGGAAGTAATTAGAAACAAAGCCAGACTTGTTTGTAAAGGGTATGCGCAGCAAGAAGGAATAGACTTTGAAGAAACCTTTGCTCCTGTTGCAAGACTTGAGGCCATCCGAATGTTCCTTGCTCTCTCAAGTTTTCAAAACTTCAAAGTATTTCAAATGGACGTGAAATCAGCCTTTCTGAATGGAGATTTGGAAGAAGAAGTGTACATTGAACAGCCAGATGGGTTCATTCTTGGAAATGATCCAAATCTTGTATGCAGATTGAAAAAGGCTCTCTATGGTCTCAAACAAGCTCCAAGGGCTTGGTACTACCGTTTGGTCAAATATCTTCATCAACAAGGTTTTTCAAAAGGATCGGCAGATAGCAATCTTTATATAAAAGTTGAAAATGACAAATTGCTAATACTTGTTGTGTATGTAGATGACATCATTTTTGGGAGCAATGAAGAAGCTATGAGTCAAAAATTTGCCTTGGTCATGCAGAAAGAATTTGAAATGTCCTTGCTAGGAGAACTGACATATTTCCTTGGTTTGCAAATCCAACAAAAAGAAGGAGGAATCTTTTTATCTCAAACCAAGTATCTCAAATAGATTTTGAAGAAATATGGTATGGAAGATGCAAAACCAGTATGTACACCCATGGTCACAGGATGTAGCCTCAGTGCAAATGATGAATCTGCAGCAGTACATCAACCAACCTACAGATCTATGATTGGAAGTTTACTTTATTTGACAGGTACCCGACCGGACATCATGCATGCAGTTGGAATAGTTGGAAGATTTCAGGCAAATCCGAAGGAGACTCATCTTCAGGCAGTGAAGAGAATTTTCAAATATCTTCAAGGGACTCAAAATTATGGTTTATGGTATCCTAGAGATACAGATCTTACACTTCATGCTTATACAGATGCAGATTGGGCCGGAAGCGTGGATGACAGGAAAAGCACAAGTGGTGGTGCGTTCTTTATGGGTTCTATACTGGTATCTTGGTTCAGCAAGAAACAAAGTTCAATTGCCTTGTCTACAGCTGAAGCGGAATATGTTGCTGCTGCATCTTGTTGCACCCAACTCCTTTGGATGATGCAGACTTTGCAGGATTTTCAAATCACTTGTAAACCACCAATCCCCATCTTATGTGATAACACAAGTGCAATCAGCATCTCAAAGAATCCTGTTATGCATTCAAAAACCAAGCACATACCAATCAAGTACCATTTTCTCCGGGAACAAGTACTTGAACAGAAGGTCAAGTTGGAGTATGTTCCTTCTAAGGAACAAGTTGCTGATATTCTCACCAAACCATTGCCCAGGGACACTTTTGAATACCTCATGCAAAAGCTGGGGGTTGTTGATGCATCATCTTATTGTTGAACCTTTTCTGATTGATGCTACAGGTTCAGGGGGAGCATATAATGCATTGTTGGCATTATGGAGAATGGTCAGAAGGAGATCTTGGAAATAGCTGCAATATGTCTCTATCTCTTTCATGGTGGATTATGGTTCTTTGTTGCAGATCTGGTTCATTTTCAGGGGGAGCATGATCTTAGGGGGAGCATACCCCTTTGCCCTTGATGTCAAAGGGGGAGAATGAAGCTAAGGTTTGTGAGGTTGCCATCAAGTCCAAAGGGGGAGATTGTTGGCATTATGTTTCTGGTATGGCTATATGTTACAAATGTTGTACTTGATGGCAACTCCCGTGGCAAGGCCCTCAATTTGTTGAAAATAAAGAAGTACGCAGGAAATCAGTTCAGAAGGTGCGTACCCGCAGGTACACCATGCAGGGACCGCGTCCAGATATGCAGGCCAGCCGTTCAGGAGGTGCGTCCCCCCAGTGCACACATTTCAAGGCAGAGAAAAGCACACGTGGGGTTTCTTATGTTTTACTCTTGGTATTTAGTCGACGGTTTTGGGTTATTACGGTGTCGGCTCGTGGTATTGTTCCATGATTTTAGGAGGAGCTTGCCTATATAAAGCAAAGGAGATCACTTGGCTAAGCATCTTTTGCAATTGAATATCTTTAGATCTGAAATATTGGGTTATGGTCTTAAAAGCTTGATCTATATGAAAGGGAAGTTGAAGGCGAATCTGTGAAGGGTGATCTCTCGAGCGCATGATCAGATCTGAGCAACTGTGCCATTCTGGTAGACTGCCTATTCGGCCCTAATCAGAAGGACGCAGGTGTTTAACAGAAGAGCTGCGTGGGTACGCAGTGCAGAAACAAGAGATCTGCGTGGGCACGCAGAGCAGAAGAAGGAGACCTGCGTCGGTACGCAGAGCAGAAGAAGGAGAACTGCGTGGGTACGCAGAGCGACTAAGGTTCAGGTGCGTCCGTGCAGTAAAAGTACGCGGCGCGATAGTATTTTCAGGTGCGTCCGTGCAGTAACAGTACGCGGCGCGATAATATCTCTGGGTGCGTCCCTGCAGTAATAGTACGCAGCGCGGTTCAAGGAACAGTGCGTGGGCACGCAGTTCGGCAGAAGGATCCCTGCGAGTATACGCAGGAAAGCAGAAGGTAAACTGCGTAGCGACGCAGGCCACAGAAGGGAAAACTGCGTATCTGTCTTAAAATGCTCTGTTGACTGAATTTTTCTGTTGATAAGGTGTTCTGGGTTAGTTCTGTTATTGCTGATCTGATAACTGTAGTGGTCTGTAACTTATATGTACTTGATGATCATTTGATGCTTTATGAAAAGAAGTAGGGGGTTGTAGCTCCCTTCCAGGAGAGACTGGAAAACGAGAGAGAGAGAGAGTTGTAGCTCTCTGCAGGTTGCAGCCTGCGTACTGGTAAAGGACTGCACCAGTACAAAACCATTGTAAGAGAAGTTTCTAATTTGAAAGAAGATAGAGACATATTGCAGCAGGTGGTTTTCACCCACATTGGGTTTCCACCTTACATCTTGTGTTCTTTGGTGTGACTATCTGTTTTCTTTGTTCATGCTCATTATTTTATGGTACTGACATGCAAAAATAATTCAAAGAACAAATAAGGAAGATTTGTTAAAAGAATTAGATAATACTGATTCACCCCCCCTCTCAGTATTATTGTCAACTTCTCCTTCCTCACCAAATAGCCAGAATATATAAACAGTCGCATCATCAGGTTGCATTTTTGTGTAAGGATTCCCATTAACAGTTTCATCATATGTATCATCGCGCGTGGCCTCGTGCTGCAGTGTTTTCGATGCTTTGGGATCTCCCCTGCTTGGTGCTTTATATCTATATGAATGAATGCGGCTTACGGGTCTGGCCGTTCTGTTAGTACGTTATTCTATGGCGTGTAATATTGCTAATTTTGTACTTAACATGTATAGGGAGGGGGCCTTTAGAGTGCGACGACCTCTAATCGGTCTTTTCTAACTCATATATTGACCCATAAGCTGAATCTCAGCAATAAATTTCAATTTACTTATTGGGTGGGGGGGCGTTGGTCGAGCCCTGCCGGGGGCATCCTCTCCTTATCAGTCGAACCCCTGTCGGTCCTTGCCATCCATCTTGTCTTTTGCACCCACGTAATTATATGTGTAATTAACTATATATCTATTGGGGTGAAGGGAGGGGGAGCAAGGGAGAGTTGAGGGAGTGGGGGCGAGGTGGTTGCCCTAACCGCCTTTGCCCTTGGTTCGTACCTTTCCTTTACTTCTTGACCGGGTCTTTGGGACTTCCCGACTTGTTGCCGACATTGTTGCCTGTTTTGGGGGCGATTATTGCACATAGGTTGTTCGCTTATGTCCCTGCGTGGGGTAGGAGTCGGGGTTTATCGCTGGTGGGTGCCGTTCGTGGTCCGACTGGAGCAGCATGTCGCCATGGACGCCTTCTACATCTGGTGCAGCGTTTTTGTGGTTGTTGCAGTTTCCGTTGGGGTTTATGCCCTGTTTCTAGGTCTGGCTTTTGGTTGGCGGTCACTGCGTTTTCTACCTGTATCACTACAAATTGGAGGGTTGAGGGAGCAGGGGCGAGGTGGCTAACCTTGCCGACTTTGCCTCTAGTTCGTGCCTTCTCTTTTTCCTTTGACCAAGTCTCTGGGGCTTATTGTCGACGTTGTTTCTTGGGTGCTTGTTTTGGTGGCGAGTTTTTGTTGCCATGGGTGCCTATCTGGTGCAGCGTATTTTGGTTTTGCAATATGGTTGTAGCAGTTTCCATTGGGGTTTCTGCCCCGTTCCTTTTGTTGCCCTGTTTTTGGGCTTTTTCTTCCTGGTTACCTGGGCGGCCTGTGCCCGGGATATATCTCTGGATTTTGGTAGTTTTTGCCATAGTTGCATGTATGCACCTGTGTCACAGGTTGTATGTTGGCTTTCGTTTCCTTGATGGGGTTTTGGTTTTTGTTCTTTCAAGTTTTCTGCTAGGGTTTTTTAACCTGTTTTGTAAATGTTTTGATTTTGTTTGGTCAAAACAACACAGAAATTGACATATGACCACTATTACTACATATGCTATCAACATCTATAGCATGTAATTTTCATATATTATCAATGAAAATTATGATTTTCTAAGGAAAAAAAACTATATCTCTATTGTACTTTTCTTTACTTTTACGATATACAATTTTATTGTTTTCTTGTTTTCTATTAAACTTTATTCTATTCAATCTATATGGTTTATTAAGCATTAAAATTGTTTTCACATTCCTTTAAAAACATCTAATTACAAAAAAATACAACCAAACTTGAATCTTATAAGCATACTATGTTTTCAAGTGGATGATCAACGATTGCAATTTTTTTCCTTACTCAAAAAAACGAGTCGAAGTTCAAAGTTTAATGGTTTGAATGTTTATAGCTCGTCTTATTTCCTGCCGCGGCAGGATATAAAGCATTGCAAATGTGCTGACCGTTAATTTGTTTTAATTTGACCAAAAATTAAAATTGGATGTGTAATGTTAACTTTGTACTTAAAAATAATTTATTTTATTAAATTATTTGAAGTTTATTTTTTTTAACGGTGATTGGTTGGTAATTCGTTGTGTGAGGGCTCCTCTTATTCAGTTATGATAATATTGTCCTTTGCCGGCATACAGTTGACTTGCCTGTGCGACTTGCCTGTGCTGGACTTTCACACAGTCGATTGTCAGGTTTTCATCGTCGCGATTTCCAATATCCAACAAAATCAATGGTCATTGCTATTCATGTACGGCTTCTCGCCTGTGTTTTCTCACTTTCATGGGTTGATGCTGTGAAAAATGACGTGCATTTGTTCTTTTGCGTTTCTGCAGCAAGATGTGCTTAATTACATTGCAATCTCACATGATCTTTCGGTCTGAGTTCATTGTGAGTTCATTGTGAGTTCATTGTGTTTTAAGCTGTAGATTAACTAGCCGAAGGAATTGCTCAGAAAGTTATGGAAATTCCGGTCATATTTAGAGAAAATCAGGCAAGGATTTTTGTAAATCCAAGTTATAGTAGTCAAATTTCAAAATTTTAGGTGTCCTAGACGTTTTTGATGGTGCTAAATCCATTTCCACCATCAAAAACACGATTCAAAGACTGCCTCTACAAGATTTTTTGAAATTTTTTTGGTCGGATTCCAGCCACTTTTGGCCCTCCAAGCAATTCCTCCGCCTAGGTAGACGACTCCATGTATTAATTGTTATATGATGTCTTAGTGGGCTGTGTTTTAATGATACCCCATTATGAATCCTAAAATTGTCTATATTTATATATACGCCAATTTAGCTATTTGATGTTTGTCTTTTTAATTATTTTATTGTTTAAAAAAGAAACACTAAAAACTTTTCACACCCTGTAAAATATTCAAATTATACCCCATTACAATTCAAAATTATAATTTCAACCATTTTTGGGAAGTATTTGAAACAAAATTCGTTAAATCAAATGGTCAAATGGCTAGAGTACGCTTGTTTTCAAATTTGGAGGACACAGTAGCCGACCTGACTATAAGATTTCATCACAAGTTGAATCGGGAAATTTAACAAGTTTTTCAAATTTCGAGGACGCAGTTTCTAGTCGCACAATAATAATTATGTCAAACTATGATGATGATGATGATGGTTAATGTCCACTAAGACCAAACTTTGGTCTATCTGACCTAAAGAAACGAATTATTTACTTTGATTTAAGATTTTATCGCTATGCTCAAAAAGCTTGGAGAGAAGCCTTCTGAGCTCACTGTAATTTTGACAACGTAAAAGGCTAGGAAGGTCAGTATTGTAACAAAGATTTTGAAACTGAGATCTAATGTGGTTGTACGCGCGGCACTCTAAGAGAAAGTAATTTTCATCCTAGATGTTCGTATTCTCACTGTAATATGCATTGCATTGCATTAATATTAATTATATATTTGGAAAAAAACTTTAAATATTTATTAATTATATATTTTGAATTAATATAATATATTATCCCTAAATAATGTAGTAGATAAGTTAGATATCAAACCAATTAAAGATGAAATGAAAAAATTAATAGAATTAGACCACGAACGTAACAAAAGGGCCTTAAACCTTATAATATTCAGTTTAAAAGAGGAAGTAGATGAGGATACTTTAGCCTTAGCCCAGACAGAACTACATAATAGATTACAAATTGAAACATTGTGTCTCACAGAAGCAACAAGGTTGGGGAAATTAACCGAGAATAAAGGAAGACTAATCCGCATAAAGGTGAGCTCCACTGATCATAAGCACGACATACTTAGTAAAACCTCAAGTCTAAAAGGAACGGGAATATTCATAAATGAATATCTCATTCCAGAAGACCAAGAAGAATTAAGAAAGGAGGTTCAAAAGGTAAAAGAAGCCAGAAAGGAAGGAAAATGGGCAATAATCAGAAATAGAAAAGCCTTTATTCGAGATAGAAACCAAAAATATAGTAATCAATAGCAATTAAACATGCTCCAGATCCTTTCTTGGAATTGTCGGGGCTTCCCATGGAACAAAGGCCCCAAGCTAAGTTGGATTTCAAATGATGTTGATATTATTTTGCTTGTTGAAACTTGGGAGCACGAAGAATCTAAGGTCCCTAACATAGATGGCTTTACGCTATGGTCTACCTGGAACAAGCGATCCTCCCGTAGAGGCATTGGGGGAATAGCTTGTTACATTAAGAAGAACATCTCCCCCCATGTTAGGATTTATAAAAACGACCCTCACAACCAATATAGTTGGATAGAGATCAAAGACATTAATAATAAAAAGTCCTACATAACAATATGTTATTTTCCCCCCATTAATTCTAACTTCTATAAGAAGAAGAATCTAGATAAAACTAACCCTTACAATGGTTTAGAGAATGATATTTCTAGCCTAAGGAATGATGGTAATATCCTTTTAATAGGTGACTTTAATGCTCGAACTTCAAACAACCAAGCTATTATTCTAAGAAATCATTCCAACCCTAACCCTCTTTGGTTAGACAAAGACCCTACTCTGGCTAGCAGGTACAAAAGGAACTCTGAAGATCTCGGGGAAAATTTGTTTGGGTCGGAGCTAGTCAAGCTCTGTAGTGCTCAGGATCTCATAATTTGCAACGGTCTAAAGAAGTGGCCCAATTCTAGCAAGATGACCTGCATCCATGGACTTGGTAGCAGCGTGCTAGACTACGTTATTTCCGATCTCCCATTATACAACGAAATAATAAATTTTGACATCTTAAACGACCATGAACCTGACTCTGATCATAGGCCTTTACTTATAACTCTCAATTTTGTCATGCATAGAGTTCCCATAGAAAATAATACTTATAGCCAAAAGAACTTAATATTTGATAGAAATAAAAATGATCTCTTTCTAAATGAATTAAAAACTAATTTGCTTCATTTATCTAATATAGACAACATAGAAGACCTCTATCATAATTTTACTACAACCCTCTCATATTCTATTAACAAGTTCTCAATTGAAGTTTCAAATAATAAAAGAAATAGCAAAACCAATCCATGGTATGACAAAGATTGTAAAAGTGCAAGGAGAGCAATTAAGGAAGCTGTTGATGAATCTCTTAAAATGGACAAGATAAAAATATACAAAGCCCTAACTAAAAGGAAAAAGAGGTAGTACATTCGTCAAAGACAGGAGAATCTCTTACACCTCTCTAAGGTAGCTCCTAATAAATTTTGGAGGCGGATTCTAACTAGGAAGACTAAGGATAATAATAAAATTGCTCTTCATGATTGGAATTCCTATCTTAAAAAGCTTTATGAATCTCCAAATGTCATGGATAATCTGGAAACCCTTCTCACAACGAAAGAAGTTTTCTCTTTAGAAGACATTAAGTTTGGGGTTAATCACCTCGCTAATGGGAAAGCTAAGGACATTGAAGGTTACCAAGCGAAAATCTTAAAAATTGGAGGTCTGTCCTCATCCCCCACATCCACAAGCTTTTCAATCAAGCAGTCAAGCAAGGGTTCCCTAAACCTTGGACTGAGAGCCTCATTATCCCTATTTTTAAAAGTGGGGATACAAATAACCCCTCTAATTATCGAACAATTATGATCAGCCCTCTCTTAGCCAAGTTATATGGTAGTATTTTGGAAAAAAAGTTAATCATATGGCTTGAAAGTGAAGGTAAGCGGGCTAAAGGCCAAGCAGGTTTCAGAAGGCATCACTCAACAACAGACCACCTTGTTACGCTTAGGATCATTGCGGAGGAATGTCGTAATGATAAATCCAATTTATTTTGTTGCTTTGTGGACTTCAGAAAGGCTTTCGATACGGTTCCTAGATACAACCTTTGGAATAGATTAGAAGAGCTAAAGGTTCCTCTCGAGTTGAGAGCTGCCGCTATAAGGTTATACGAGAATGTAATTGCCAAGCTAAAGAGCAATGAAGGGTGGTCGAAAGATATTAAGTGTAACATCGGAGTTAAACAAGGTTGCCCCCTCTCCCCTACCCTATTTGGCATTTACATCGATAAGCTCGAAGGCTATTTAAAGGAAGCAGGATGTGATGGCACGATCTTAGCTGGGATAGTCGTCATCCTTCTTCTTTATGCTGACGATATTGTTCTTTTGGCAAGGTGCCCATCTGATCTTAATAAGCAACTCAGGCTTCTTAAGGATTTCTGCTCTACCATGGGTATGACTGTTAACACTGACAAAACAAAAGTTATGATTATCAAATCCAAGAAGGACACTTATGCTAATTTTATGTATGACAATAATAACTTGGAGGAAGTGTATTCTTACAAGTACCTAGGAATTGATATTCATCACAAGCTCAACTGGAACCATAGCATTGAGAAAAGGATTAATGGGGGGTGGAAAGCTTACTTTGGTCTTGAAAATAATTGTAAAATAGCAAACCTTGTAATGTGGGATAAAAAGAAGTTCCTCTTTGAAACTTTAGTCACTCCTGTTATCTTATATGGCTGTGAGGTTTGGGGTTGCAGCATCTCCAGAGAATCATGGAGAAAGATTGAGCAAATCCAGAAGCGTTTTATAACTTATAACCTGAAAATTAAAAGTAATACACCCTATCCTATTCTCCTTATAGAAGCAGGTCTTTCCCCTATTGAGAGCCTTGCTATGCTTAGGTTTCTGTTGTACAAGCACAAAATCAGTAACATAGACAATCATAGACTTCCTAAGCTAGCTTTAAATGCTAGCCAAAACCACCTAAGACTCAATCGAGGGTGGCATAAAGACACAAGGGCCTGGTTAAACTATTGGGAGATCAACGAAAATGATGCACTGCAAAACATAAATAACATTAAAGATATTGTTACTTCTAAGTTCAAAGAAAAAATGTGGTGTGAGAAAGACTTAGCGGCTAAAAGAAAATTAAGTTATTATAAGAAGGTCATCAACCCCACCCTAGAAGATCAAAAGTATCTCTCTATTTTAACTAGCTCAAAGAAGAAAATTAATATAGCAAAGATTAGAACGAATTCTCATGAGCTCCATAGTGAAACAGGTCGTTGGGCAGTTCCTAAAACGCCATGGACGGAAAGGATCTGCCATATATGTGAGAATAGGAACATCGAGAATGAAAACCACTTCCTCTTAGAGTGCCCCGCATATAACCACATTAGATCTCAGTTTCACAATCTTTGTTACAATACTGACCTTCCTAACCTTTTACAATGTCAAAATTATAGTGAGCTCGGGAGGCTTCTCTCCAAGCTTTTTGAGCATAGGAAAAAAATCTTAAATCAAAATAGATAATTTGTTTCTTTAGGTCCGATAGACCATTATTTGGTCTCAACGGACATTAACCATCATCATCATCATCATCATATTATTTTCTAAAATAATTTATAATTTATCCATAAAAATAAAATTTATATGATGATGATGATGATGGTGGTTAACGTCCACTGAGACCAAATTGGTCTATCGGACCTACAATTTTCTTAATTTTTACTTGTCTGGCTCCTCGTCTTTCTTGGCGAGATTGGTGTTGTAGCTTTCTTTTTTTTCTCTACGGTCTTCCAACTTCCTTTATCTTGCATTTCCTTCATCTCTTCTGGTTCTTGGAACATTGGTGTCTTAGCTTCGCGATCTATTGTGTTCGTTCTTTTGAAGATAGTCGGAGAAGAAGTTTGGTCTGGGAGATCTGCTTTGCTGTTAAATGAAGATTTATTTTCTGAGTTATTCGAATCCTCATAACTGTTGATTTGCTAGGGCGGGATTTCTCCTTGCTTGTCTTGAGAGTTGTTTATTTCTTCCCTTCTTTCTTGTGACTCAGAGTTTTCTCTAGAATATTCTTCTTTGATGACAGTGTAGTGTTCTTTTTGTGATCCTTCCCACCATGTAGATCTGTGGTGGTTTTTTCTAGCAAAATTTTTCTCAGAGGCTTTTGGGCAATTTTTGGCTAGATGCCCTGTCTCAAAGCAGGATCGACATCTGAAGAGGACACTTTCATAATCAAGTTTCTGGTTCCACACATAGTCTTTACTTGTTAGGTTTATTTCAGCTGGGAATCCGGCGCTGAAGTCCATTTCCACACAGATGCGTGCATAGGTGGTTCTAGCATATTCCTCTATTTCTGGGCACCTGCAGTAAAATTTCCCAATTGCATTTCCGATGGCTTTTAGTGAGGAGAGATTCCAGAGATGCAAGGGTAGGCTTGGCAATCTCACCCAAACTGGTGCTGAGGTTATCACTGCTGTAGAGGGATCGAATGATGGGTCCCATGGCTTCATGAATAGGCCTGATTTTTCCCAAAACCAAGGGCCGGAATCTAGAATACATTGTCTGCTTTCAGGATTTTCAAAATCTACTATAAAGAAACCCCTAGCACAAGGGTAGATATTAATTTCATCAGAAATGACAGGCTTCCATACCTCTGAAATCCAATTGTGGAGTGCTATCAACCGCGGCCAAAAACCATTGAACCGGCAAATTAGGGCACTTTCGGAAAACTTCAAAGCTTCATCGAGTGAGGCCTGGACTACTTGGATAGTGGGAGCTGGGGCTTCACTGACGATATGGGCAGGAGATTGCCCTCCAGAGGGGGGTGAGCCACCAGTGATTTTTGCGAAGCTCGGAGCCATATTTTACTTGACCGTAGAACCCAGCCTTAGAGAAGATAAGGTTAGATCTAGATCTGGCCGCAGAAAATTAGATTGAGCAGCCTAGATCTAGATCTAACCGTAAAAAATTAGATCGAAATGCATAAGACCTGGAGAAAGACGCGGAGATCTGATTTAATAAGACGCGGAGATCTGCTTTAATAAGAGCCGCAGCCGAACTGTTGGTATTAGTAATGCCTGGAGCCGCAGCCGGAGACCTGGAGCCGCAGAAGAGGCGCGGAGACCTGGAGACGAGTTACCTGGAGCCGCAGCCTGAGACCTGGAGCCGCAGAAGAGACGCGGAGACAATGTATGCATGTAGATCTGATTTAATAAGATCTGATTTAATAAGACGCGGAGATCTGATTTAATAAGAGCCGCAGCCGAATTGTTGGTATTAGTAATGCCTGGAGCCGCAGCCGAACTGTTGGTATTAGTATCTATAAATATATATATATATATATATATATATATATATATATATATATATTTCTTAACTTAAAATAAAATGATGAAAAAAAATTAATGTAATTTGAAATTTACCTTCATCGAGAACTTTTGATTCTGTGTACACGAATTCGAAAGTTTCAACCAGAAAACTTTTGATTCTGTGTACACAAATTCGAAAGTGTCGAGAAGAAAAGAAATTATTGACAATTAAACGCTTGTCACCATCACTCCCGGTGGTTTTGTTATCCGAGGAAGAAGATTATAGAATGGGTTACTTACAGGAAAGCTTTTGATAGGGAAAGATAACGAATTGGAGATGTGGAGGGTGACTTCAAAATGGTCCTCTTTATTCCCTTCACATGGGAAGAAATTCCAGTCAAATTTTGTTACACGGCTAAGTTATACTATGAGAGAGAAGACGTATGCAAATTGTCCTATCAATTGATTCAACGAAAGTAATATGCACGTGTTAGATTAAATTAACGGTTATGTTTAGTATGAACCTTATATGTGTTTTTATTTTATTGGGAGATATTTTTGGTTCGAGTTTTGCATGTAGGTGGAAATTTTTCTTTTTTTTTTCAGAGAGAAATCATCATATGGCCGCGCAGATTTTTACAATCTATATGGCCAAAGCCAGCAGAATTTTTACGGCATAGCCATTACAAATATCGTTCAGATCAATGTCATTCTAGTTAAGTTAAGTTAGATTAAGTTTATGTTGTTGACTTGGTCTAAATATTAATATGCCCATGTCATTCTGGTTAGGTTAAGTTAGATTAAGTTTATGTTTTTGACTTGGTCTAAATATTATATGCTTTTCATTTTATTTCGTGATATTTTCTGATCAATATTTTGCAAGCAGGTGGGCTTACGTGATTTGAATATTTAAAAAAGAGTGCAATCGAACTTTTTTAGGTTTTCACTATAAATGCAATTCCATAGAGGCCTATTATATGCCTCCGTAAATTGCCAACCAGAGGTTATTAGTTCAATTTCCATAACGTCATATTATCTGTGGTTGGAATTTGTATCCAGCAATGTAGATTGTTTAATTTATTTAATTTAACAAAATAGAAATAGTGTAGATTGTTTAATTTATTTAATTTAATAAAATAGAAATACTTAACTGCTTCAGATAATAAATAAACTAAGGGCACATCATGCAATTAAAAAATAAAGTTGATCGACCTCAGTAATACAAATATAGAGTTTCCAAACAAGTCTTCTCAGTAACACTCTAAGTTCTTCGTTAAAAAAAGCTTCCATTGTCTGTAATGAATTATTAGATTCTCATTTAACCAAATTAAATAATAATAAGTGGTGTTACATGATTTTATTGACACCCGCATCTTCTATTTCTATTAATGGCAAGGTCAGTGAGTAATGCATATCCAAAAAAAAATTATCAAAAATCCTTTTGTTATAGTAGCTAATATAGTTGGTTGAATTGAACCAATTAGATTTAAATAAATATATTTATATATAATAAAATTTAATTACTAATGCACCCGGATGCGGGTGTCACTGTAGCCCATTTAAGGCGGAGTTACTCCCCGCCGGCAGCTGTCCCTGCACCTGGCTCACGGGCGCGGATCCCACAAACCCACCGCATTTGAAATGAATACTTCAGGGTACAGAATTATGGTCAGGCATTTGGTATTGAATGCGCGCTCAGCTCGAGAGGCCGCGCAAGGTGATTTATCCATGGCTTGGCTTCTGGTTCATGCAATCGCCCTCCTCGGCTCCTTCTATATCTGTCTGCTATTCTTCCCGCACCCCTGCTTCGTTCTGGCTGCTTGGAAGCTCATCTGGTTTTTGGTTTTGGCCTGGTCCGCCTGCGCTCGGCCCTTTCCCATCTGGTCCTGCCTAATTCCCTTCCCTGGTCTCTCAGTTAATTCGGAAATGGTCCGACGTCGTGGAGTTTCTCGCCGTGGAGGCACCACTGGCAATCGAGGTCGCGCTTCTCAATCTGCTCCCCAGAACATAGTCCCTCTGGCCTCTGCCTCCCCGTCCTCTCCGCCTTCTGGTCATGGCAGGCCCCTCCCGCACAATTCCTTCCAAACAACCCGCTTCAAATTCCATAGTAGGCTCAATAAGCCCGTTTTGTCAGCCAGTATAACATTAATCCTTGCTGAGGAGGAGGATAAGCCTAGCAGCTCGGCCCATACCACTACATCTCAGTCTCAGGATGATAGCGTTCTTCAGGGAGAGGTGGTTGGTGTCGTGTTCAATGGTGACAATATGCAGGAAGAGGGTAATGCTCCTGAAGCTCCTCAGCCTCCAGTGGACTCTACACAGCGCAATGTGCATGTAGGTGAGTCGGAGCATCCTCTCAGTGGCATTCTGAATTTGGAAACTCCTCCAGGTGGCGGCGACATGGGAGATGCAGACAACGCAGTCATCACGTGGATGGGCTCTCCTAGCCAGGTGGAAAGGGATGCTCTTGACTCTCAGAAACATGTTTGATGAATTTGGTACAATGCCCACTGATGGCAATCTCTCTTTTGGTCTTTTTCATTTCTCTGTTATGCTTCTCTGGATAATGCCAACTCTGTTTTGCTTCAGCTCTTGGTTTAGTATCGATGCGCGCCATTATAGTCCTATGAATTGTATCAGGTCATGGCTCAGCAAGCCATTGTTTTGGTCTAATTTTGCATATGGCTATCAGGGCAGAATGTTTATCAGTAAAGCCATAGTCGTCGATAGTACTGTAGTGTTAAACACAGCTCTGGTTTACACTTTTGTCTGTAAGGGATTTAAAAAATATGCTTCAAGGTTTCTCAATCCCGGGATGGTTGTCAAAGGGGTTTATGTGTATCAGGATATCTGGTTGAGGGCAGGCTTCAGCCCCCTCTGAGGTCTTGACCTCTTTGTACATATATTTTCTCTTTTTTTAATAGAAGTAGCCTTTACGCAAAAAAAAATTAAAAATAATAATAATTACTAATGTTAAACTATAAAAGAGTAATAATTTTTTTTGGTCAAGCACAACTAATAGTCAACTAAAAAAATTGAATGCTAGACATGTATAATAAGTCTTTTCAATTATTACGACCAATATAGCCCTTGTTCAAATGTGATGGTTAGTTCCTAACTTTCAAAGTTCAATAATTAAACTAAATGACAAGAAACGGTAATTATGCGATCTTTTTATACATATTGTCATAAATATAATGTAATAAATTTTCAGCTGACGAAATAATAATTTGGTCAAATCATTTAAATAAATTTTAATTTAAAAAATAAAATATTACAAAAAAAATTGCAATTTTTTTATTAATATTTATCTTTAATACTAATGGTCTTGAATTTAAAGATGTTATTGGGCAATACCTTGTAATTCATGATATATATTATATAACCCAGCAACTTCTTCATACTTTGCACTCTCCAGCGTGTACTTTGTAATTTGTGCAGGTTAAAATCGTTCGATTTCATGTAAGATTTGATTCTCATGCTTGACATCATTACTGTACGAGTTTCATAGTTCCGGAGAATTTATACTATGTTAAGTCACACCCATATCATGCTAAACATGCCGTGTATTTAATGAAATAAAATTTCATATCTCGGTGACTTTCGACATTGGTAATTAAATACAACATACTAAATTTTAGGAAGTATATTTTCAAATTATTACAGTAATAAAATTATGGTTCATACAGTGTTTTTATTTTAATATTTTAAGTAAACACAAAATATTAAAAATGGTTTTTTTATTACTAAATTAGATATAATTATGATGGGTTGTAACTATATTTTTTCACTTTATTTTTTTTTAATATATTTTTTTAGTATCATATTTTATTATTCAAAAACTATAAATCAGTAAAAGTAAAATTTATTGGGTTTTAAATTTTAATATTAATTTGAATTCATTATTTTTACTTTAATTTAATTATATTTAAACTAAGCAAGGCACTAGCTACTATGTAGCACTTGTTTTATTTTGAATTAATATTTTTTTTGCCAAAAAATTGTGGAAAATTGTTGGATAAAAAGTTGATTTTTTTTCTTTAAAAAAAATTAAAAATTGAAATTGAATCATGATTTCACAACTTAAGGAGATTGTTAACTGAAAGTTTAAATTTATTACCCAAATTTCTAGATTCTCTCATTAAAGTTAGCTTCCTTAGTTAAAAGTTTAATGTTAAAATTCGATTATTCATCTGTATTCCTCCATGAGAATCTTATAGAAGATATTATTTACTGAGATTTTAGATTCATGGCCTATTATGTTTTTTTTGTCAATTTTAGATTCAGACTTAACATACCATCCACATTTTTGTTGATCATCTTTTAAAGAATTGGTTGTGTTAACTTTATAAATTGTTGAAACCATGTTACGGGTGATACAATTTTTGTATTGTTTTTGCAGAGCATGTAATGAAGCGGATTAAGATGGATCTGGCACTCTCCTGCTACTATTATTTGCAAGGATTATTCATATAGACGTAAAGTTATCTGGCATTTTTATATCAAACTTTGGCTCATCATGTGTTTTCTGTATTCAAGCTTTTGTGATCCATAATAAATTAAAACTTTGCTTAATTCATCATGTGTTGTTAAACTTGAAAACTTTGAATAATTAATTTAGCTTCAAAGCAAATTGGAAAATAATCCTTTAACATTAATTGTTAATGTATATATTTTTACTTTCAACATTAATTTGGAAGGTATCTTATTATCCCTACCACGCAGCCTATAACGAATGTGTTATACATTCAACATTGAATTAATTTGACATTGACCAAAAACCAAACAAATCATTTATAAAGTTCACATTGCAAAACACATATAATTTATTTTTTAAATTTGTTTAATTTTATTTATTTAGATGTTGATTGGTTCAGAGACCTCAAGTCTTATTCCTAAATCATTGCATTCGTGCAATCAAAGTACGGCAATTACTATTAGCACTGTGCCATGTCAGTTTGTATTGAAAGGTTGAAACTTTACGACTATTATTATATTCATAATTAATGTTTAATTACAAGGACTTGGTTCACAGGGTGAGTAATATTTCCAACTTATTCGTTATTTATTTAATACACCTCCCTCCCAAATGAGGCATACATCCAACCATGCCCTTATAAAGTGGATGTATGCCTTTATAAACCCGTTTCAAAATACGAGGAAGGACAGAGCAATTAATGCGGCATTTACTCGCTGGGAAATATTACTGGCCCTATGTTAACTTGTTCGTTGTGAGTTAAAAACCAACGACCTTTTGTGTTAACTAATTCGTTGTGAGTTAAAAACTAGCGTAGCCATCAAGGTGTGGCTCTCAAATGTGAATACCCAGCCATCAAAATTTAGACTTTGTCATTTTATGTTTGTGCTTTTTTTTGGCTTTAATTATTTCTTTTATTTCAAATTTAAGTATTTTAAATTCTAATTCAAAGTTTAAGTATTTTAAATTTTAATTTAATTATTTAAAAATAACAATTTTGTTGATGATGATGGTGGTGGTTAACGTCCACTAAAACTAAATTTTGGTTTATTGGACCTAAAGAAACGAATTATTTAGTTTGATTTAAGATTTTATTCTTATGCTCGAAAAGCTTGGAGAGAAGCGTCCCGAGCTCGCTATAATTTTGACATCGTAAAAGGCTAAGAAGGTCAGTATTGCAACAAAGATTTTGAAACTGAGATCTAATGTGGTTGTACGCGGGGCACTCTAAGAGGAAGTGATTTTCATCCTCGATGTTTGTATTCTCATAAAGATGGCAGGACCTCCATAATTTGTATCATAATTTATTTCTTATTTGTTAATTTGAATAATGATTTTATAATTTTATTGGTAAATATAATTTAGAAATATAAAAATGAAGAATTGGACCTCTCAATATAATTAAGATATTCCAAATTACTTTTAAATCATATCAATCTCGTAATATTTACTCTCGCATAACATAACTAATTAAATATCACATAATAAATTATAAAATCAATAATTATTTATATTTAGAATTAATAATTAAACCAACCTAGATTCATCTTAACTCTAAAAATATTGCTCGCCCAGTTCATACAGGCGAAAATTGTACATTGTACATCACAGGGATTTGGCAGAATCAATACGTAATTTTGCCACTCTTTGGACGACTACTTTTAAAACGTTCGACCAATCGTTCTACAGCAATTTTCTTAGGGATTTAAGGCAAACATTGTACGTTGTACTCCAGAGGGATTTGGACAAATCAATATGTAATTCCGCCACTTTTTGGACGTTATATGGCAATTTTCCTTGACATTTTATCATATTTTCAACTGTTGATACTTAGAGTTCCATAAAATCAAATTTCCAAGTATCACCGCATTGCGGTAATTACTCTCCACTTTTTTTTTCGTGAACCTCATGCCAAAGTGGAACACTCCTTCTATAGCATAATTTGAGGGTTTTTTAATAACTTGAAAAGTGGAATCAAGGTTTTTATGAAGACTTTATAGTTATGACATCCTTTCAGAGAAATTTGACCAGTCTAGCATTTGCAACTTTTCATTGTATTCAGGGCTTTACACACGCTATTCACACATTCACGATTCAAATTTATTCTTGCGATTTGAGCACCATAGCCAGACCTAAAAACCATTTATCGAAAACATTTAATGAAATAACATGAGTTCCACATTAATATAATAGGACACTTGCGCCTCTCGCGAGATGGTGAACTGTGGTAACATAAATATAAATTTTGGTGGCCGACCAAAATAAACAATTCCATAACCATCTTTTACTCATTTTTTACGTTAGTTTTAGGTTAATTATAATAGTGAAATAATGTATTTAGTTGATTTTATTTAATGTAGATTACATAAATCAAATTTATAATTAACAAAAATATGCTTCATAATATACAAAATTTATAGCATAAGATGATGCTTCACATTCAGTGGATTATGAAAATATTAATAAAAATATAATTTATTTTAGACTTTTTAAACCTTATTTATCTTAAGGTTTCTCACTCTAATTTCAGAAAAACTTGATTGTACACTTGAAATATCTCAAAGTCCGGATTTTGTTTCCAAGGTCTACATACTATAAGTCCGATGTCATTAGCAATATTGTATGGTATTGTTTTTTATTCTAATTTAACTATATTTAAACTAAGGTAGAGTATCTACAATGTAGCCCTTGTCCAAATGTGGGAGTTAATTTATACATATCAATGTTCAATAATTAAACTAAGCGGTAGGGAACGCTAGCTATGCGGCTTTGTTTTTATCGGTTGAACGATGCGACAACAATTATGAGTCATAGCCGAGTAAAGCGGCCTTGTTTTTATCGGTTGAACGATGCGACAACAATTATGAGTCATAGCCGAGTAAAGACATACAATGCATCATGCATAAATTTCAAGCACTTATCTCCTCATTAATCCACTCAACCAATCAAATTAAGAACTATCTCAACTAAATTTATATAAAGGTTGTATATCTCAATTAAATTTATATAAAGGTAGTCATAGTCATGAAATAATCTTTGATCTTAAACTATATTTTACAGGTGGTAGACAAAACTTGGGAACATTGGGATATTTTTCACTAAACTCTTAGCCTCCTCGCCCGAAGGCCCCTCCAATATTCATCACTATTGTGTAGTACTAATCTTCTCCTCTCTTGCATTTCCCATGCTTATGTTGAACAAACAAACATATGAATATCAGACAAATTAAAACAACGTCATCAAACAACATATGTAAAAAACAAACAAATCCTTATCTGGCGAACGACATGCGAATTCTTTCTGCATACAGTTAGAACTCATTCCTCGGCCCTAACGATGAAGGGTGGTCGTGGTAGTGGTGGAGAATGCAGTGGAATGGAACAGAGCAATGAAACGCACGGAAAAATAGAATTCAAACACACAGATGGTGATGGATCAGATCAAACATAAGATTAATCAATGAAAGGAAGATTATCAAACAAGAGGAGGAATTTGGACCATCACCATGACTATTCATTCATCAACACTCAATCGTGATGCCAAATGAAGTGGACTGACACCAAATGAAATTCCAATGCCACATTTCAACAATGTAAACTATGAAACGGGACTGTAAACTCAAAACGAGAACTCTAGCCCAAAAAACCCCCCAAAAAACATGAAAAACGGCCTGAAAATGAAAAATGTTGATTTTGTAATAACGTTTTTTTTTTCTTTTTTGGGGGGGTAAATTTTCAACATTTTTTTAAAATGGCAGTAAAAGCCAATAAAAACCATTTTTTTTGTGCAAAAAACACCCTGAAAACAAAAAGTGTTGATGTTGTAATAACGTCTTTTTTTCCGAGGTAAATTTTCAACATTTTTTAGCAATGACGTTAAGGATAAAGTATCATGACTCTGAAAAACTTTAAAATTCCGATGATTTTCAGGCATGACATTAAAAATAAAACATCATGTCTCTGAAAAACGTTAAAATTCCAACAATTTTCAGCCATAATGTTAAAGAAAAAATATCATGACTCAAAAAACCCTTAAAATTTTGATAATTTTTCAACTATAGCATTAAAACCAAAGATTGTGACTACAGAAAACCTTAATTTTTCAACATATTTACACCATGGTTTTATGGAAATTTTCTATGACTATTTTTTTTAAATGAATATCTAAAAGAAAGAGTCATTATACCAAGAGTAATTTTTTTTCAAATGTTAAAAGTATAACAACTTTAAAATCTTACCCTAAGACAACTTGACATATTGCAACAAAAATTCAAAAATCAACCATCAAATTGACACGCAGTGTAGGCGAACTGACCGATTGTAATGAAAGCTTAAAGACCAACCATGAAATTGACACATTGTGGGGTCAGACTCGATCCATTATAATGAAAACTCTAAAATCAACTATCAAATTGACACATAATAGGATCAGGTTGCTAATTGAGGATCGACACAAACCCTGAAAGGAAAAATAAAATAAAACAAAATAATAAATAAATATATAAATAAATAAAAATGAAAAATACAAAAGAGAATAAACATTGAAAAAATTAAAAACACAAACAAACAAATAATAATAACGAGTAAATAAAAGCATATATTTCATTTTTGGAATGTGATGCATTCAAAGTCATTAGACAGTTATGAGAATATGTTAGCATCAGTTTCTTGGCATTGTCTTTTTAGCGAGGGCGTTGTTGGAAGGTTGGGCCAGCTCATCATCAATTTGAATCGGAAAAGGATTGAATTGCAAAAAAAGCAAAAAACAGGGAACTAATGGTCTCATAGACTATTTTTAGTCTCATAGACCTTAAAATATCATTTCATTATATTAAAAAAAATAAAAATAAAAGGACTAAAAAAAAGAAAACGAAAATTAAAACATTGAGAAAAATAAAAACTAAAGCAAAACAAAAAAAACACAAAAATAATTAAAAATAATAACATGCAAATAAAAATATATATTAAAATATAAAAAAATAAGAAACCTCACAAAAAAACATATACATATACATATAAAAAATGACAAAAAAACATAAAATGTAAAAACAAAACAAAATTAACTTATAAATGATAAAAAAATTAAAATATATATTAAAAAATTATAAAAATAAAAATGGAGTTGTCTTTAATGCAACTTTTTGGGCTTTCTAGTGTCGGAATCTGGCGGAAATATTTGAGGTGAAATCTTGAATTGTTTTATTAAAATTGGTTTTTTGATCGTATATATGGATTTAGCACCCTGAAAAACCCCTAGGGAACTTCGATTGTGAAGGGGTTACCCATCAAGCTTATTATTTCAATAAATTCTTATTGATTTTAGAGAAATTAGACGAGAAAAACCCACTGGAAAAGCTTCCAAAAGGTCTCACTAAAGACAGCCCACTAAAAAATACAAGAAAATATATCAAAAAAAAAATTTTAAACAAAAAATATTTAAAAAAAAATAACAAAAAAATAACAACCCCTGGGGGTGGCAAGGTCGATTTCGAGAATCGTTCCTACCACCCCAGGGCCCATTGGGTCGCGGGGGTGGGTGCGAAGTGTCCTCGGCCCTGCCACCCTAGGGTTGTTGGGCCGCAGGGGTGGCAATTTTTTTATTATCAAATTATATAATTCTTCAATGTTTTTTTTTTAATATATATATGCTTTTTAAATTTTTGTATGTTTTTTTAAGTTAATTTATCTAATATCATCTTCTTCTTTTTTAATCTTGGTTTTTAGGTTTACTCTTTTTTTATTTGTCTTAAATTATGTTTTTTTAATATTTTCTTGTATTTTTATTGATTTTTTTTTAATATATTTCTTTAAATTTTATCAATTGTAAATTAATTTTTATTTTTTTTACATTTCTATGTTAGAATTTAATTTATTTATTTTTTTGCCATATTTTTAATTTTGTTATTTTTTAATATATATTTTTATTTACTTACTGTTATTTTTTAAAATTTTATGTGTTTTCAGTTTTGTTTTTTAAGATTTTATTTTTTTCAACGTTTTAACGTTTTTAATATTTTTATCTAAAAGTTAAATAAGGTGAAAAATAATTAAATAATCCAAAAATATAAATAAATAAATAAAATAAATTTCAATTTATTCCAGTCTTAATTACCCCCCTCAACACGATTCTCTAGCTACCTCGACAAACGTGAAATTTATGTTAAATTTGCCTTACCCCCTCAACACGATTCTCTAGCTACCTCGACAAACGTGAAATTTACGTTAAATTTGGGAAATTCCTACTTCCACCTCTATAGGAAAGTTAATGCACCCTGACATGCAAGGGGAATAGTGGGTGCCTTGCATTTATATTTCTGCCAAAGTTGACTTTGGCATGTTAGCAGCAAGGCATCCACTATTCCCCTTACATGTCAGGGTGCATTAACTTTCCTATAGAAGTGGAAATAAGAGTTTCCTTAAATTTACCTTAATAGGCCGTGGACATCCACAACTAAGAAATCCAAAGGAGTTCGAAAAACATCGAATGTCTTGAGACTCCGAAACTTTTACCAAAACCAATTAAGTGTATTTCAGTTGAGCGTAGCAAAAACTTCGGAAAAGTGCACGCATGCTTGGAGCTTACTTAAGGTGCTAAGCGTTTTTTTGCTTATATCTAAACTATTTAATCTAAACTATTTAATTTATGAAAGACGATAGTATATATGTAAGTATGGAAGTTTTTTCCAATGTAATAAGTAATATATTCTTTTTGAAATTAACTATGAAGAGCAAGTCATTAATCTATAACTTATTAATTATGAATAGCAAGTTATTAATCTATAACTTTTATAGATGAGTATTAACTATGAATGGCATGTTATTAATTTATAACTTATATTTTTGAGTATTAGTTACAAGTAATTAACTATTTTGAATTTTGAATTTTTAGTTATGCTAGTATTATGAATTAGGTTTTTTTTATTTTTTTATTTAAGTGTCAAGGGATTTCCACAATGTAATATACGAGATATCATTTTTGGGATTAACTAGGTAGAGTAAGTCATTAATCTATGACCAATATATATGAGTATTATTTGCATATGACTAGTTTTCCATGATGTTTGAAGGGTCTACTTAGCTTTCATTACATTGGGTGATGGTTACAAGGGTGAAGAAGTGGGATTGAAACCAGCAAAATCAATAACATAGCATCAACTATCATCTTTAGGGCTTGCACTCAGTGATTATGACTTATAGGATAGTCACCCATCCCAATACTTCGTTGGCTCAAATGCTCTTAATTGTGGAGGTTTCCCACAATCAAACCCACTTAGCTTGCTACCTCGTTTGCAAAACCTTATCAAGTATAGTGCTTTGGGAATTATTTAATTAGAGCTCCCTTTACTCTTTTTATTTAAGTATTGAGAAGCTTTTATAGAACAACATATAAGATATCATTTTTGGGATTAACAGTGTTGAATAAGCCATTAATCTATGATCCATATCCATGAGTATTAGTTGTAGCTGACCAATTTCTCATGATTTTTTAATAGTCCATTCATCACTTATTACATTGGGTGATGTTCACAAGGGTGAAGAAGTGGGATTGAAACTAATGAAATGAATCACATAACATCAAGTATCACTTTCGAGGCTTGCACTTGGTAACTGAGACTTCCTACGGGATCACCCATCCCAAGACTCCTCTAACTCAAGAGCTATTAACTGTGGAGGTTTTCCCACAATCAAGCGCAATTAGCTTGCTACCCCATTTGCAAAACTGTAGCAAGTATTATGCCTTATGAACTATTCAATTAGAGCTCCCTTCACTCTTTTTATTGAAGTATCAAGGGGCTTCTACATTGCAACATATGAGATATCATTTTAAGATTAACTGTATAGAGCAAGTCATTAATATATGAGCCATATCCATGAGTATTATTTGCAACTAGCCAATTTCTCATGATTTTTTAAGGGTCCATTTAACATTGCATCGAGTTACATGGGTCACTAGTGCAAGCCTTAGAGGTGATGATTGATGATATGAGATTCATTTTTTTGGTTTCAATATCCCTTCTTCACCCTTGTAAACATCACCAAATACAATGTGTGCTTGGTGGGTTTGTGTTATATTCTTTACACGACTAGCTCCCCAAGTTAAGAGGGGCGCGGTAACCCCCCTCTACGGGGTCCAGGGCAGCGCCCCGAGAATTTTTTTCGACCCTATATTAGGTGGCCGGACCTACCTATGGTTTTGTGCATGGTTTTCGCACATGGTTTTGGGCGCGATGGTTTTCGGTCCATCGTATTTTGTAGATCTGGTCAAGGGAACTACAGTTATGTTCTAATCCAGGGTTAATGGATTGGGGTTTATGGATGCTTCGACATGTATATATATGTATTGTAACATTAAAAGGAACATAATGAAAAATCAATCTTGTAGTTTCGGTTTTGGGATCCAAGGGAAAATCTTTGTGTATATTTGTTTTATGTGTTATGCTCTCGCCATTATTTATTTTCTATTTTTTAGAATTTGTATGAAGGTAATTTATGTACGGGGTTAAAACCTACAGTGCTAATTGGACTGTTCAAAATCATCATAAGATTAATTACTTACTCTACATGATTAATCTCAAAAATGATATCTCATAAGTTACACTTGCAACAACCCCACATTAAATTTCCATGTAAATGAATAATGTATGGACATTATAAAAGCAAAAATCAAACCAAGGTCATGGGACACGTATTCCGAAATGAATGAAGGGGAAAACATTATATTGCGATCCACTTGTGGTTAATTATTTATTAGCTATGGAAATTGGCATTGGCAAGAGGCAAAAGATAATAAATGGCAAATTAATTATTACAGGCCAGCAAGGACATGAGACAAAAATGCAAAAGAAGAAAATGAAAGAAATTCCACTTCAACAAGTGGGGAAGAGGAAGAGACAAGAAAAGGATAAAAATAGTAAAAGAATATGCATGCAAGGAAAAAATGAAGGAAAAGGAAAATAAAATAAAATAAATTGGAGAGAGAACATTCTAGCATTCTCTTTGGGAAAAGAGAGGAAAAAAAGAGAGAAACTACAACACTTGGGACACAAGGAACACAAGCAAGAGACAAGAAAGGAAAGCAAGTAGCACAAGAGGAATTTGAATGGCAGCCAAGAAGAAGGTTTGAACAACAACTAGCAAGGGCAAAAAAGAGTAGTCACTAGAAGGATTTTTGCAGGTAACAATGTGCATGTTTGATTATCTTGTTGGGATTTGAATGCATGGTTCATGCATTGGTTTGTTGGTCATTTTTGCTGTCATTGGCATGGAGATTTTCCTGGATTGACAGTCATGTACAACCTTTCTTATGTCATTTCTTGGATAGCCATGATGTAGTGGGTTCCCTGAAACTTGTTTGGTTAAGCTTTGGATTCCAATAGATTTTGGATCCTAGGTGAGGTGGTCTCAGGAAAATCCCAAGGGTTGAGGGTGGATATGGTTTTCTCCAAGTGATCCCTTGACAAGTGGGTGGATATAGGAAAAATCCTATGGTTATGGTGAAGAAATTCTGAGACATCCAAGTTTGTATTGGTTTTGGTGATTTTTGTGTTGGAAATAATACGAAGAAGGGGGTGGAGGTTGAATCAGTATTATCAAATCAATATAACTTTTTCATTTCCATATTCAGATTCATATGCGCTACTTCAATTAAGGCAAACCACGTGTATACGCAACTACTGCAATTCGTCTCTATCTTCTTTTAATAAGAAACTTATTTTTACAATATTTTTGTATTGGTGCAATCTTATACCAATACGCAAGCTTCTACTTGCGGAAGGCTACAACCTTCTCTCATTCTCTAGCATCTCTTGGAAGGGAGCTACAACCCCCATAGCTCTTGTACTAGCTGATGTACTAATACGTAGGTGCTGACCTACAGAAGGCTACAACCTTCTCTCGTTCTCCAGCTTCTCTTGGAAGGGAGCTACAACCCCCTTAGCTCTTGTACTACCTAATGTACTAGTACGTAGGTGCTGACCTACAGAAGGCTTCAACCTTCTCTTTCTTCCTCCAGGTACCACATTTCATAAATTTTCATACGGGATACTCATGGAACACAACATCATAATCTAAAGGCCACGTTTCATCCAATTCTCATACTAGACCCATCAACAACATTGAAGCACAAAATCAATCACCACTGCAATACAACCATCAACTATATCTACATCAATCAATCACTGAAACTTAATCATTACTTTCTGAATCAACCAAACTCAATCAATCATTGACAACCTATGAACCTCTGACACAACTGAATCAACCATTCATTTATACTTTAATCAACTTCAACAAATCAACTGGAACAAAGAGATCATTGTAGCCAGTACACAAATTTGTACCCAGAACACTGCATCATCGTTCAGAACCAGCTGTAACTTCAAAACCTTGCATCAAAGTGTATACGCAACTTGGAAGAGCTGAACCAGCATGTATATGCAACTTCATCAAAGCGAAACAGCGTATAGATCTGCAAATACTTACTTATAACTTCGCTACACTTCCTGACTTCAGACATACCTAGATCATCACATATAAAGGATAATACATGTGTTAGCAACCAGATCTAGCCCATCAGATGACATAATGATAAGTCATTATGATCTTGATCCATTATTAGATCTCATCCATCATCACTGAAGCAAATCTCAATCAATCAATCTGAACATTGTTACCAGAATGCAGTCACCATAACATAAAGCAACACCCAGAACTCTGCATCAACAACCAGAACCAATTGTAATTTCAAACATCATAGTTCACAAGGTGTTAGCCCCCTATTGCAATAGGTTTCATATTGCATGATTGACTGTTTTACATGCCAAATATGTCATCTTGTCATGCTGCAAGGTTCCATATTTCCAAGAAATTCCATTTTGAAAGAATCATACATTTTTGAAGAGTTTTATAGATAAGGGAAAGCCAAACAGCTTAATCTTTGCTTCCCTAGGTTTAAATTGCTTGTTTTAGAAGATAGAGAATGAATATCTGTCCAAACAGCTTAAGCTTGGCAGATGAGTAGCTAGGTAGAGAAATGAAGGAGCCCAACTGCTTAATCTGAGCCCTTGGAGGAAATAAGGGTTGATTTTAGATAGGAGGGCAGTTAAAAGAAAAGAAGACAATCAGGGTCTGCAAGTCTAAGTGCACCCATACAAAAAGAAGAAAAAATGCTAGGTAAGTAGGTTGGGTAAGTAGTTAGGTGATTGCAGAATCAAACTATGTGATCCATTTCATGTTTTCAAGTGTTATATCTATTCAGATCACAATTATGAGGCAGTTTTTCATTTGGAGGAGCTCAAGCGAGGCATGTCTAACTCCCCTTCTTCTTATTCCCCAAATCATTCACTAACGTCCCCAAAGAGGTCAAGATCTGCTTGATATCTCTTAAGTTTCATCATTTGTCGTGTCATTGGCCTAAGTAAAGGTTTGCTTTGCTTAGGAGTACTCTTATTCACTCTATAAGTCATTTTTTCCTTTTAAGTAGCCTAAGATCTCTAAACTTAGCGCTTTCTTGTCATTTTCATATTAACTTCTAACATTATTATGTAAATCCCTATCTATTTCCCCTTCCCCTTACTAAAAAGCACTAAATAGCTCCCTAACCTATGTTCCCATCCCCTGGCACTATAGCCCTATAACATCAGTTTGGGGAAATGCTAAGTTCATTTGGGGCTTGGCATTAGCCCTTCCGCGTCTTAACCTGGAGTTAGCTTAACCTCTGGTTAAACTAATAACCATTCCCTTCCCCTCTCTTACCCATAAACCTTAATGTTTTACCCTGCGCGCTCACATTTTCGGGTTTTGTTTAATTATTTGATTAAACTCTACCCCCGGCGCACAAACCAAATAAAACCCACATTACCCACAAACCCAAAGTTTTAACCCCCCCCGCCACATAAATAAATCAAATATATGGCGGGCCCCTATACACTATCCTGCCGCCAGCTCCGCCCTCCGTCGGCCCTCCGATCCGCCCTCCCAGATCTGACGGTTCTCGGCGATTTCGGAGCCACCTCGACGTCCGACAGTTAGCGTCCGATGGCACGGCGGTTTTGCCGTCGTACAAAGGACGCGTGTCCGCCTTTTATTGCATCGGAAGGGCTCTGACACATACCGCCCTCGTACAGAAGGCGGTCCGATAAAACCACAAACCACCTTCTGTCTCTCCTCCCCTGACGACAGTGCTACGTCACCTCCACGTCAACCCGCCACTGCTACATGTCACTGCCACCGCCTCTGCCTCCATCCCTATCCTGCCACCGTGTCCTGTGCCACGTCGTCAAACCAGTCAACTGCCACATCACCCTGCTGTACTGGGACCCACCGCTGACGTCATCACAGAAAAGGTGCAAAGGGCGAAAATCGCGTCAAAGGATGCCCGAAATGAGAAACAAAGGCAGTTTTCGATGCGCGATTAGCGCTTAGCGCTAATCGCTAATCGCGCATCGCTAAGAAAAATTGCTCAAAATGGAGAGCTTCCTTGCTCGGCTACCTGCAAAACCCAAAAATTCGCGGGAGGCAACGGTGGAAACAGAGAACTAAAGAAAGGACAGCACAGTTATCACGTTGCATTCCTCCGCCATTATTTGACAGAATTTCTTCATCTATGTTCATATTCAATCGGTCAGCGCCGATAGCATTCTAGAGGCCACGAAAAGCATTTGCAGCAGTTATTTTTTGCCTTGAAAGGGTAGAAAAGGGGCGATTTGACAGTTTCAAGCATATCAAGGGAGAGAAAGTGGCCCGATTCAAGTGTTAAAGAGTATCAGAGGAAAGATAAAGCCCAGATTCAATTAAATAATATCAGTGAAGTGGCAAAGAGTATCAGATCGGCAATATCAAAGCAGGTGAACATTAAAGGCCTCCATCCAAGTCAAAGAAGCAGTAAAGGCCATTCAAAGCTTATCAGATCGAGATTAGTGCACATTAAAGCCACCTAAAAGCAGCAGAACCGCCTAAGAGGTACAGATAAAAGACAAGGCACAGTTATTGCAGAAACACTGCACCGAGCCACCAAGGACACCATATTAACTCATTTTGATGCAGCTGCCTCCAGCGCAGCTCAAATAAATATCTTCTTGCATTAACTTCAGGACAAGATTAGGTTAAAGAACTCATTTCCCTCAGATCTGTTTAAGATCTGTTGTAATAGATATTTTTGGATATTTTCTCTATATAAACCACCCTAATTCATTGTTTAAAGGGTTGGTTGGTTGATAATCCTCATTCTAGACTTGCGCTGTATATTTTGAGAGCTCTATAATCAAAGACTGTTGGAATGCTTTGGATGAAGAACTGTCTGTTGTGTTATTTAATGGCCAAAGAGTGACTGTGGAATTCCTGTGCTACTACCAATAAGTGTTTTCCTACCTTTGTTTACAGTTTAAATGTTTATGCACCGTTGTGTTACCATCTAAATAGCAAGAAAGAATAATAGCTTAGGTTTTGCTTGACTGCACCCTATGCTCTGTTCTTGTTATTTCTATATGTTTTCTTCAGAAATGGTTATGAATATGCATACTTAAATGATCGTGTTTACCCTGTTTCTTTCACATATGACTGTTATTTAGGAATTCTTGACTGCTCCTAGACAAACTTTCATTCACCTTCCCTCTCTGTTAGGTAATGAAAGATTCTTAGTTGCCTTTCATCTCTGACCTTCATTCCATCTTTATTCCAGCTTGATATTGTTCTGTGTGTAGCTATCCTGCTATGTATTCCTCTTATGACCAAGAAAACGCAACAGCAAGCCCTAATCCATGACTCCATGCCCAATGGTTTGAACTTATCACTCTATGCATCCCAACTCTGCTTGAAAACATCATCCTTCCCACCAAGATCAAAACAAAACCCATGTACACCATAACTAGCCTAAAATCAACCCAAAACAAAGTTAAATATTAACGAGAGAGCCCTCTCTGACTGCAGGTAGGCTAGGACCTGAAGCCCAAAGATTGGTTTGTGGTTACCTCGGCCATATCCCTTAAGGAACCAAGGGACAACCTGAGTGATAACACAAGGTATACACTACTTCAATGTGTCGAACCTGCGTGTATACGCACTTTCACCGAAGGGAACCCGCGTACAGATCTGAAAATAATTACTTATACCTTCACTGTAGTTTTCAACTTTAGATATACCCAGAACATAAGCTATAAAGGATAAGACATGCGTCAGTATTCGGATCTGAACTATTCACAATCATACCATATAATGATAATGCATTTTAGTCTTCATGATCCCGGACCATCAACCTTCATCTACCGCATAAGTGCTTCCTTGATTCAGGTCAAGCAAAGCATCACAAACCCATAACCAGCAAGCTAGATCTCACACTTCATTAGATATTCATCACTTGCACACTTGCATCCTGGCCTAATGATCTTCTTCTCCTTATATAGGTTTAGGCCTCTCTCAATACCATGGTCCAAAACCATGTAGGAACAATACCTTGGACCCAATACCTGGGGTCAATACCTCGGACCAAATACCAAAATACCATGGACCAAATACCACGGACCCAAAACTTAGTTTTTCGACATGTACGCACCTTTCCTTGCGTGAAAGTGCGTGTGTACGATATACGCGCCTTTGTATATAGTGAACCTACGTGTATACACTACTTGGTATATAGTGAACCTGCGTATATATGCGACTTGGTATATAGTGAACCTGCGTATGTACGCAACTTGGTATATAGTGAACTTGCGTATATACTTCTCTTCCTTCATTCTTTGTAGTCTGATCATCAATTCTTTGCTACTGACCTGCTGCACTATGATCTGTCATCTGTGTGAGTTGCCATCAAGGACAACACTTGTATCATATCTGTATCATAATGCCAACAATCTCCCCCTTTGGACTTGATGGCAACAACCACCCCAAGTCACTCTCCCCCTTTGACATCAAGGGCAAAGTGCGAACCAAGATATTCTCTCCCTTTGATGTTCATTATGCTATCCATACTCTCCCTCAGTACATGCTGAGATGTACCAAGCCATTCATGCTCCCCCTGAGCACATGTTGAGTTCTCTTATCGAACTCCCCCTTTGTACATGCCAAGATGTACCAATCCGTCCATGCTCCCCCTGAGCACATGCTGAGTCTGCAAGAATATTTTTTCAATGGGATCACATGACTCTACAACTCAACTAAGTGAGTATGACCTTCCTATCACCAATGACTCATACATACATCAATCTCCCAACCAAGTGGGGATATACCAAATGTTTATACATGACTGAAAATAGAAATCATTACATCATCCATCCCATGCATAGTGGGGTAACAAATTACATCATATGACCAAAAGGGATTCATCACACGACTACAGTAGACAGAGACAAACTATTACATCATGGGTCTTGATATGACCTTTACATTGAATGATATACATGACATTTATAACAGAGACCAAATATCTAAACAAGACCATGATAGTCATCAGCAACTATCATACACAATGTATGGTTTGCTCCATAGGCATCTGTCAACAACATCCAGACCAGCAACCTGTATATATCCATTAGTGCAGATATCATCAACCTGTAACAAGGTATGTCTGTATATAGATATCAACTCATTCTTTCGAACATTATCATAGCCTTCCATGAATGAATTCTGCATATGTCATACAAAATCATTCACATTATATCATATGTGAAAAACACCATAGCCATCTCATCATCATCAAGATATGATCTTTTATACCATCCATGTATCATCACTCGGGAACATCCCCCATCTGATAAGCATCAATCAACATATGTGAGTATCAACCTATCATTATATAGGTAAGAACTCATCATCATCATGTCTTCAAATAGTTATGTCTTCATGTGATCTGCAATAACTCCATTATCTTGGTCAACCAACAATGCAACTTCATGAATCTAGCATACTGTATATATCACTATGTATCTAGCAAACCTTGAGCTCAAGACTTCTTGATATCATCAACAACAACAATCCTCAATCACGTGAGAACTAAGAACTATAGGAATCCTGCATCATAACTATATTATATGATCTTTATGTATATGACGACAGCAGCATATGAGTGACTCATCATCAAGTAATTAAGTTGTGTATTCAAGCTTTGTACTTCTCCTTATCCTTATGAATATTACCATGTAAGCAATATATATGCATCATCAGAGAATCAACCACAAATCTTATATGAACACCTACAATGTAACCCCAAGAATCATATGAGATTTTGTCATGGACACCTCATAACCATATCATAGCAAAATGTATTATTTAGCCATATAAGCATCATCACCAAGGACTTCTAATCATAATGCCAACAATGCATTATTCAAAGCATAAACTCCCCCTGAACTTGTGCCATCTGTTTACTGTCAGTTCTGATCATGCATATATCAGCAAGAAGTATCAAGGCATTATCATCATCAAGTTAAGATCAAAAACACTTCTAAACATCTTATGAGTATAAAGACATTTCCACACATCATCAATAGATTGTAACCATTATTAAACAGAGCAAATAATGGACTGAATCATATCAGACCCTTTTTCCTGGGCATGTCCCACTGCTTTTCCTCAAACTACCATATACGTGACTGTGCATTGTCTAACTCACGTGTATACGTGACTTCTCTTCATGAAACTTGTGTATGGGGTTTAGAACACTAAAGTTTTACACTTTCAACTCCCTCTGGGTCTGTTATGTCTGTATATTGTGTTGTGCCACATCTTTTTTACTGTACTTCCTTCTTCTTCCATATCTTAAAGTGTGATGATGTTTTCTCCTTTTGGTATGGTGCCAGTACTTTGTTCCTGCATTCCTTTGCTATATGTCCAAGCTTGTTACATGCATAACATCTTACATGTTTCATATTTCTTATGTAGCAATCAACAGCTTTGTGACCAAACATATTGCAAGAAAAACAATATCCCTTAAAGTACCTGGAATGTGATGATCTTTCTGTGTGATGGCCTTGAACCATTCTACTTCTGCATATGGCTGCAACATGTCCAAAATTATGACATACATAACATTCAACATTATTCATCGGAGGAAATAATCTACTATCACTTCCATAGTTAGGAGTAAAAGATTTTCTTTGAAGAATCTCTTTCCTTGGTTGTTGATGGGATTGACCTTTCATCTCCGTGTTGAGCATTTCAGATTTTGCATTAGAGTTCCTTGTCTTACTTTGTGAACTAGATTCACCTTCAATAGATTCATGAAAACCAAGACCAGTTTTGATAGCAGGAGACTTTTGACTACTAAGAATATCATCCAAGATCTTAGTACTATCTTGAAATTGTAGGAGCCTATCCTTTTCTTCTAATCTATCTTTTAGAATATTTACCTCAACCTGATGTTGCTCTTCCTTTTCAAGATACTGTTTCTTCATGATTCCTTCATCTTTTCTTCCTTCTCCCAACTAATGACTTATTTCAAGAACTTTGTTTTCTTGTTTTTCAATAGCTTGGAAAAGTTCTTTATTCTGCTTATTTGATTCTTCAAGATCTTCTTTTAGCGAGAGGATCTTAGCTTCAAGACTTTCATAGTAACTAAATCTTTCTCTGAGTTTCTTGATTGTTGTGATCCTTTCATTTACTTCATTTCTTAATGATGTCACTTCATCTTGTAGCTTTTGACATTGATCTTCCTTTTCCTTGAATAGATTCCTTACGTTGTTTCCTTCCTCCAGTTGAGATTTTAGTTTGGTAGCTTCCTCTTTGGAGGCACATTCCCTTTTGTCCAATAGACCTTGTTAATCTTTAATTTTGTCCGTGAGTCTTTTAAATTCTGTCTCTATTTGGTATCTTTCATCCTCACCCATAAGAGCAAGTTCAATTGTTTCACTATCACCTTCATCATCTTCAAATGGATGGAGAAATGTATCACCAGAGGATAACAAACTCATACCTGATAGTTCTTTTGCTTGTGTATCTTCATTCTGAGGTGATTCTGAATCTGAAGTGTTTCTTCCACATATTCCCCAATCAATTCTCCCACTGTCATAGTTCCTTTGAGATGTCTTCTTCTTCTGAGGCGCTTTCTTCTTAACTTCCTTCCCATTGTTCTACGGATCTCCTTCAAGCGATCAAGCTTCTACCAAAGGACCTGCTCTGATACCAATTTGTTGGAAATAATACTGAGAGGGGGGGGGGTGAATCAGTATTATCAAATCAATGTAACTTTTTCATTTCCATATTCAGATTCATATACGCTACTTCAGTTAAGGCAAACCGCGTGTATACGCAACTGCTGCAATTCGTCTCTATCTTCTTTTAATAAGAAACTTCTTTTTACAATGTTTCTGTACTCGTGCAGTCTTATACCAGTATGTGGGCTTCTACCTACGGAAGGCTACAACCTTCTCTCATTCTCCAGCTTCTCCTGGAAGGGAGCTACAACCCCCTTAGCTCTTGTACTAGCTGATGTACTAGTACGTAGGTGCTAACCTACAGAAGGCTACAACCTTCTCTCGTTCTCTAGATTCTCCTGGAAGGGAGCTACAACCCCCTTAGCTCTTGTACTAGCCGATGTACTAGTACGTAGGTGCTGACCCACAGAAGGCTTCAACCTTCTCTTTCTTCCTCCAGGTACCACGTTTCATAAATTTTCAAATTGGATACTCATGGAACACAACATCATAATCTGAAGGCCACGTTTCATCCCATTTTCATACTGGACCTATCAACAACATTGAAGCATAAAATCAACCACCATTGCAATACAACCATCAACTATATATGCATCAACCAATCATTGAAACTTAATCATTACTTTCTGAATCAACCAAACTCAATCAATCATTGACAACCTCTGAACCTCTGACACAACTGAATCAACCATTCATTCATACTTTAATCAACTTCAACAAATCAACTGGAACAAAGAGATCATTGTAGCGAGTACACACATTTGTACCCAAAACACTGCATAATAATTCAGAACCAGTTGTAACTTCAAAACCATGCATCAGAGTGTATATGCAACTTGGAAGAGTCGAACCAGCGTGTATACGCAACTTCATCAAAGCGAACCAATGTATAGATATGCAAATACTTACTTATAACTTCGCTGCACTTCCTGACTTCAGACATACCCAGATCATCACATATAAAGGATAATACATGTGTTAGCAACCAGATCTAGCCCATCAGATGACATAATGATAAGTCATTATGATCCTGATCCATTATTAGATCTCATCCATCATCACTGAAGCAAATCTCAATCAATCAATCTGAACATTGTTACCAAAATGCAGTCACCATAACATAAAGCAACACCCAGAACTCTGCATCAACAACCAGAACCAATTGTAATTTCAAACATCATAGTTCACAAGGTATACGCTACTTCGATGTGTCGAACCTGCGTGTATACACGCTTTCACCGAAGGGAACCCACGTACAGATCTGAAAATAATTACTTATACCTTCACTGCAGTTTTCAACTTTAGATATACCCAGAACATAAGATATAAAGGATAAGACATGCGTCAGTATTCAAATTTGAACTATTCATGATCATACCATATAATGATAATGCATTTTAGTCTTCATGATCCCGGTCCATCAACCTTCATCTACCGCATAGGTGCTTCCTTGATTCAGGTCAAGCAAAGCATCACAAACCCATAACCAGCAAGCTAGATCTCACACTTCATCAGATATTCATCACTTGCACACTTGCACCCTGGCCTAATGATCTTCTTCTCCTTATATAGGTTTAGGCCTCTCTCAATACCATAGTCCAAAACCATGTAGGACCAATACCTTGGACCCAACACCTGGGGTCAATACCTCGGACCAAATACCAAAATACCATGGACCAAATACCACGGACCCAAAATTTAGTTTCTAACATGTACGCGCCTTTCCTTGCGTGAAAGTGCGTGTGTACGGTATACGCACCTTTGTATATAGTGAACCTACGTGTATACACTACTTGGTATATAGCGAACCTGCGTATATACGCGACTTGGTATATATTGAACCTGCGGATGTACGCGACCTGGTATATAGTGAACCTGCGTATATACTTCTCTTCCTTCATTCTTTGTAGTTTGATCATCAATTCTTTGCTACTGACCTGCTGCATTATGATCTGTCATCTGTGTGAGTTGCCATCAAGGACAACACTTGTATCATATCTGAATCATAATGCCAACATTTTGGACCTTGACTTAGGTGAAATCATTGTGGCTTGAGGGTGGAGGTGGTTTTCATTTGGATTCCTTGTATGGTTATGTTTTGTTCTATCCTATGTAATCCCAAATTTAGGCTTGGAATATGGCACGGAGGTGATTGGGCTAGAAGAAAGGATTGATACATCCCAATCTATGGTCAGGTGGAACATGGAAGTGCCTGACTTGGTTGGTACTATGCATATGTAAATATGTGTATTATTTAATGAAGATCAATAAGCACGAGTTTTGGTTTAATGGGTTGATTATGTGACTGGTTTGTCATGACTCCATTACTGGTTAAGTGTATGTTACATGCATAGTGCATTTCTTGTTATATGAAGTGCTTTCGTTATTGATTTGTTTCATGGTTTGAAAAACCCTTGGATAATTTGTATGGATGCATGAGCTAATTTGTGTTTTATTGTAGCTAGTATGAGAGGGAAATAAGCCTTCTTGATGAACATCTGATGAAACTAATAAAAACAGTGAACAAACTATGAATTCATGACCTACGTGTATCATAGCCACAAAGTGTTTGTATAAAATGAATGATATGTGTTGGGAAAGCATGAGCCACAACAAAGCCTAAGAACAGAGCACAAATACTTATACACATTGAAATAATGATTCCATTACAGGTTGGAGATATGAAACGATTGGAAAGAGATTGTTGATGTTTATAAAAAAACAACGTTTCAGACTACTATGTGACTCCATCCGCAGGGTGAATACAAACCTGGGTGAGATTTCAATGATGTATACGAGTATGTATTAATAGTTATGATATGTGAAATGTGTTTTTCATGTCAGCTTGTCATAACAATTATTTGTTTTTTTTTTCAATATGGGTTTCCAAGTATCACTAATCATTAGGTCATCATCCCTATTCATAGTGTTGCTTCTCTTTTCTATTTCTAATGCCTCCTATATTTTTCTTTTAAGATAGTTATCTTCTCGTTGGATCAATTTAGGGTTTTCTATGCAAATATGGTGAGACAAGGAGCATGAGATGAAGGGTGTTAAGGAATCTATGAAACAGTGATAACATTGTGGTAAATGCAATAGTGGTGATGGACAAAGTCGATTAGATGTAAAAATGGAAGAGCACCTCTAATCGAGCAGTTTCTACAGACTCATCGAAAAATACTGGAGCAGTAGAATCCTCCATGAAGTAACAAAAAATATCAAATACTCATCTCTTGACGAAGGCACAAAGAGGAAAATCATCCCTAATAGCTCGATCATCCCTAGAATTTATGGATCTCCAGAAATCCATAAAGAAGGGATTCCTTTGAGACCATTAATGAACACGATAGGATCTCCAACATACCTTCTTGCCAAATACTTGGCAAAAAAGATTTGATCCCTATTAGGAAACACCTCCTCTTATGTTAAGGACTCAACCTCTTTCACTCAATGAATAAAGAACTTAGAAATCAATGATGAAGACATTCTCATAAGTTTTGATATTGTGTCTCTCTACACCAAGATACTAGTTGACGAAGCCATTGAAGTGATGAAATCTATAGCAGGAGATGGTGGACCTTATAATACTATGCCTAAAATCAACATATTTCAGCTACGAAGGGAGAATCTATGAACAAACCCATGGAGTGGCAATGGGCTCACCATTATCTCTGGTTATAGCCAACATCTACATAGAGCAATTTGAAGCAAGAGCACTTATCTCTTTCCCTCTGACTCCAGACGAATGGAAATGATATGTCGAACATATTTGTGAAGTGGAGACATGGGAGAGATAGATTGGAAGAATTCCTCACACACATCAATAGCTTTTTAGAACACATCAAGTTCATTATTGAAATTGAGAAAAACAACCAATTATGATTCTTAGATGTCCTCCTCACAAAGAAGAAGGGCAAGTTAGGGTAACGGGTATATAGAAATAAAACTCATACAGATCAATACCTTCATGCGGACTCGCATCAACATCCTAAGAAAAAAAATTGGTGTCATTAAAACCATTTCAACCAGAGCAACCAAGATATCAGACTCAGAACACATAAACCAATAATTGATCCATCTTCATAATGTCTTTGAAAGAAATGGATACCAAGGAAGCAATATAAATAAAGCTATCCTACTTGCTCGAACAAGGAAGACTAGAGAAAATCTGACTCACATCCCTGATCTGGAGCTTGGGGAGAGGCCCCCAAGTTCTAAAAAATTGAAATGGATCTTGGGGGGGGGAGGCCACCAAGATAAAAAAAAATGAAATGTCAGAAGAAAATAGGAGAACACACATAAATAAAACCACCAAGAATTTTTTTTTATTAAAATAAAGAATAAATGTAAAAACTACATTGTCATGGACAGTATGTCCTTTTACAAAAATTTACTTGTTATTATAGTTTTCTTTTAGTTATAATACCACAGGTAAAGTCCATGGTTGGGTAGATACCATGGGTGATTGAATACCATGGGTGGATCTCACTTACAATACCATGGGTGGATGCCACTTACAATACCATGGTTAAATGAATACCATGGGTGGATGATCTGTTTTTGTATGATTAGTTTTGATGTGCTAATAACAATTACAGATTTATAAACATGTGCTTGCTTCTTGCTTTTTTTGTTGAGGTTTCCTTAGTTGTTGGTGCTTACAAACATGTAAATTTCCTTAAGTTAAACAAGACATTCATGAGCAAAATAGCTTCAAAAATGAATAATGAACAACAAACATGTACAGTGCAGCAAACCATCAAAGAGACACATTAACACAGTGTTTTGATGAAGGAGTTCACCCCTCCTAGGCTACATCTCCTTGGTCCAACTTCCATGGCTTGGGCCTCTATATTAGCTCAATGTGGAAAAAATGTTGTTTACAAAGCTCTATGGCTCCTGATACCTACACCAATGTGTTTAGAAGGTCCAAATTAGCTAAAAACATTTCTTTCTGATCTCAATTTGGTCGAAAATTGAGTAAGTTATGCCTCATTCAATTTTTCCTAAGAAACCCCGCTAAATCTGGAGAAACGCCAGTTAAGTCCGCCAAGTTTGGTAGCGGTTCCGGATTTGGTGGCTCCACCATAAATTACGCCAACTTAATCAATGGTTTAATTAAATGCTAATCATGATTATGGTTAATCGTGCTTAGTGTTGGCGCTGGCCCTTGGTCATGTGTTTGAAGATCGTATGGGGTGGGGGTTGGCCTGCAGGGCTGGCTCCCACCACTCCGTCATTGGGATTAAGCTACAACATAAAGCAATATGTGGTGGCCTCCTTTTAAATGCACCGTCAATGGTCTATTGGCAACGCATTGGAATAGGAGGGGGGGGGGGTCACGTTTCAAAACCCACCTCTGCCCGTTTGTCTGCCATACATATCTGGCCATATTAAATATTACGTTGACTTTAATAAACGGTGCCACCATGATTTATTTGTTTAACTTACGTATTTGAGATTTCGTTGGTTTCGGATATGATTTTATATATATATATATAGAGAGAGAGAGAGAGAGAGAGAGATATCAAATTCCACCTTAAAGGCTAATTAAGCAATTTCACCTTCCGTGAGACAAACTAGATAATCTGGAGGTGACACTTGTCACAGCCCCATTAGGCGAAAACTGAAGAAGATTCCCCTTGTTGACTGTGTTATCACTCAGGTTGTCCTTAAGCTCCAGAAAAGGATACGGCCGAGGTAACCACAGACCAACTTTGGACTGCAGGTTCTAGCCCACCTGCAATCAGAGAGGGCTCTCTCTTTCAGATTTTAGCTTTGTTGAAAAGGATCTTAGGCTAGTTATTGAGTTCAGGGGTTTTTGTTCCGATTTTGGTGGGATAATTGATGTTCTCAGGTAGAGAGGCAGAGCATAGTTTGAAAGTTTCAAACCATTGGGCGTGGAGTCGAAAAGGAGGACTGTTGGTGCGTTTTCTTGGTCCCAAGAGAGAAAATGGAGCAAGGTAGCTGCAAATGAAACAATGTTTCAGGTTTAAAGGATGGGATGAATGCTAAGTAATGAGGGGCAGTTAAGAATCCCTCAGTCAGCTTAACAGGGGTAGATAACAGAGCTCTACCTAGGGGCAGTAAAGAATCCCTAGATAATCGGCACACACAGGTGAATCGGGGTAAATATGAGCGAGAAGGAATTCATATTCATTACCAATTCATTCAGAGGAAAACATAAAGAAACAACAGAAATTGAGCATAGAGTGTATTTAAACAAATTCTAAGCTAATCTTTCTTTCTGCTATTTAGATAATGGTAAACAGTAAACAGAGGTAAGAAGCACTTATTGAATCAGGTTGCAGCACAAGAATTCCATCTTCAGTCTCCAGAAAAACATTCATAACACATCAAACAGTCTCTTCTCAGAACTTTCGGCAATCTTTGATTACAGAACCAATTTCAGGTATACAGTGCGAGTCTCTAGTGAAAAATACCAATTTTCCAACCCTTGAAACAATGCTGAGGGCGGTATATATAGGGAAAACTCTCTACAATTTGTTTATTACATATTGACCTAAACAGGTCCTAAAGAATAATTAGTCTGACCTAATCCTATCTGAAATAAATGCATGAAAATATCTTTGGCTGCACTGAGGGCTGCCGTATCAAAATGAAGTGAATGTGCTTGTCCTCGGTGGCTTGGTGTAGTTGCCTCTGCAATAACTGTGCATGGGTCTCTGCTCCATTGTAGTTTGGTGGCCTTAAATGCTTCAACTGTGATTTGAGAGCTGGGATGGGCTTTCACCGCCTGATTTGACTTTGTTGGCGGCCATTCAATGTTAACCTGCTTTGGGAACTGAAGGTTTCCATTAAACAATTTAACTGGTACACTTTGCTGCTTCTCTTTCCTCTGATACTCTCTGACAAATGAATTGGGTTGCTTTTCTCCTTTGCTGTGGGTCTAATCACAAGTTAATGGTCGTTGTTCGGCCTCTGTTTCCTCTAGAACTGTCTTCTGCTCCTTTCTGCATGCTTCGCGAAGAAAAACGGGTCATTCGGCGCCTTTCGGGCTTGCTGGGGGCTGCGCGATAAAAAGATTCCCCATTTTGGCCTAATTTATCCAGCGCATCAAAAACTGCCTCAGAAACTGATTCTGGGGCTCCAGAGTGCGATTTTCGCCCTTCGCGCCAAAATTGTTGATGACGTCAGCATGACGGACCTCGTACGGCGGATGACGTGGCAAGATGACGTCAGCATGATGATGTCAGCATGTACGGAGGTGACGTGGCAGTACGGCAGGTCTGATGATGTGGCAGGACACGTGGCAGGGTGACTCGGCGGTATGGTGGCAGGAGGCCACGCAGGCGGACGACGCGGCAGGTGACGTGTGGCTTACGTCACAAGGGGGGGCGGTAAATGGTTTCGGGCGCACCACCTTTAGGCATGGGTGGTTTTGTCAGAGGGGGCTCCGCCACGCCCGGGAAGGTGACGCGTGGCGGGAGTACGGCGGCAATACCACCCATCTCCCGGACGCTAACCTTCGGGCGGCTTGGGAGATGGGAACACCCGCCCACCGTTGATCTGCGGGGCGGGTGATCGGACGGTTGGCGGGAGGGACGAGGCGGCGGGGAGTTAACGTACAAGGCGCGCGGAATATCTGGATTTTAATACGGCGCGGCAGGGGGGTAAAAACTATGGTTTATGTGGGTTTTTGGGGTTAAAATGAGTGCGGGTTAATGTATTTACACTCGGGACTTAGGGATAGGGGCGCAATATGGGTTTTTTGAGGGTTTGTGAGCGGGGGTTTAAGGATTTGTGCACAAAACTTTAGGTTAGGGGTTGGAAAGAGGGTTTTGAGGGTTAGGATTAGGAAACAACAGTTATTAGCCTGACCAGGTGTCAGACTAATTCCTTTAAGACTCGGATGGGCTAAAAACAGCCCCAGATAGACTGCTTTTTCCCTGACTTAGAAGAAATATGGCTATAATGCCAGGGAGGGGATATTTACATAGGGGAGTATTATATACATAGTTTTAGTAGGGGAAGGGGAAAACTGATAGGGAGTTATGTACTAGAGTTAGTAGTTAATATGGAGATGATAAGAAAGCGCTAAGGTAAGGGTCCTTAGGCTAATTTTGGGGAAAAGAACTTGTAAATGAGAAATAAAGAATGCTTGAGCGAAGCAGATCTTCACCAAGACAAATGACATGGAGAATGATGAAACTAAGAGGAATCCAGTAGATCTTGACCTCTTTGGGGAAGTTAGTAAATGACTTGGGAAATGAGAAGAAGGGGAAATTAGTTATGGCTAGCTCGAGCTCCTCTAGATGAAAAATTGTCTGATAACTGTGATCTGAAAAGATATAAGACTTTAAAACACAAGATTGATCATGAATCATCATTCTGCAACCTCACAGCTACCTACCCAGCCTACCTTCCTAACATTTTTTCTTCTTTTTGTGTGGGTGCACTTAGACTTGCAGACCCTGATTTACAATTTTTCTTTTGAATGCTTTGCTATCTAAATCTATACTTATTTCTGCCAAGGGCCCAGATTAAGCAGTTGGGTCCCTGTGATTCTCTACCTATCTACAAATCTGCCAAGATTAAACTGTTTGGACAGATACATTCTCTATATTCTAAACAGGAAATTGAAACCTAGGGATACCAAGATTAGATTGTTTGAATCTCCCTTTAAAAAATCTCCAAAACTGGAACAACTCATCAAAATTGGAATACAGCAGTGCAATTTGGACTAGCACAGTTCATGGCATTTTGTGGAAATATGGAACACTGCAGCCTGCAAAGTATGACATATTTGGCATGTAAAAATGTCAATCATGAAAGATGAAACCCTGTTGCAACAGGAGGCTAACAGTGGCTCCACTTGGGGATGGCTTTTTCTTGTGAAAAGCCAAGAACAGCAGGTCAGACTGCCTTGATTTTTTCTATTTGTTGTTGTAGACTGGAAAACACTTCTTTGTTCTGGCTGCTAAAAATGTGAAACTTTGAAATCTGAAACATTCTCTCCTCAACTGAGTTACTGTGAACTGTATAGCATCGCCTGCTTTCTTCTGCGTGCTTGATAACTATGTACAATGCTGCTGGAACATGCCTTTGACTGCAAATATTTCTTTTCTACCATGAATTGCTTGTAATGTGACAGTTTTCCTCTTGCTGTTTTGTTTGAAATTGGTGTTGAAAAGTGTGCAACAAGAAATGCTTGTTGAGAGTGCAATAAGATGATGGAGCTTAGTGAAAAGAGTCGCCTTCACTAAGTGGGCCCGTAGGCTATTTTTGGTGCAAGTCTATTTTTAGACTATGTCTATTTTTAGACATATGGATCATGTCTATGGATGATTGATCAAGTTGGGAAAAATAGATGGACTTCTATTTTTGATGAAAGTGTGAGTGATCACAGTGTGAGTGATTACAGTGTGAGTGATCACAGTGTGAGTGATCAAAGTCAAAAATAGAAAAGTCAAATATTATTATCTCACAATAATATTTGGACTATAAACTTAATCTTATTCTCTTGGAGCACTTCAGTTTGAGCTACGGAAGTGGCACATGCAGCTGTCAGAAGGAAATTCGTTTTTCTTATGAGTCAGTTGAGTTGTTGCATGCATGACTTCAGTTAGAACTCAAGTGAGTTGAGTTTAGTGGACTGGAGGTACAGTTGATGGAGTTGTGTTCAGTTTAGCTTTGTTAAACTGGTTGTATTTAGTCTAACTGATCAATAGACTAAAGATGAGTTGGGTGAATTAGTTATTAATTAATTCACAAGTTATTAACTCATAATGCAACTATAGAATACATCAGTTAACTCAGTTGCATGTCAGTGCATGTTCAGTTCAGCAGGGACAGGTGTTAGAGGATCAGATTGCTATCAGTTGTGACTATAGCTGTGCATGATGATTTGCACAATCAAAGGATTGAGTATGCCAATGAGTTTGCTCACGTATCTTCATGATATTATAGCTGTTGCTCACGTCCAACATAGTGTGGGTGACTATTTTGCAGTGTAAAATCGAGTTTGGGAAGCTATTCTCATCAGTTCTTGAGCAGGTATTGAGCAGTGGAGGCAGGCAAGCAGCGGGGGAGATTTGGAGATCAAATCTGAGCTGTATTGTGTGTAACAGGTGGAGATACTTGTGAGAAGTATTATGCTTTGTATTGTTACATGATTCAATCAATATAATATACAAATAGTGTGGGGTTTTTTAGCGAGATGCTTTCCCCGGGATACATACTGTGTTTATGAGTTTGATTGATGCTTCTATGTGTGCCTGTGGATGTTTCTGCTTCTGTAAATTGATGATCAACGTAGAGGAGATTATGTATTATACATGTTCCGCTTAAATTGTATGATCGAGATAATCTCTGTTGAATATGTGTCATATTATTCAAAATTTCTACATGGTATCGGAGCTAGATGATTTGTAGAAAAAGTTTCTACATGGTATCGGAGCGAGCTGATTTGTAGAAGAAGTTCTACATGATATCAGTGTTGTATTGATCATCAGATCTATTATTCCGGAAGTGTTTACATTTTATTTCTTCAGGCAGAGTCTGTAATTGGGCCAGGTAGCCTGTGGATTCATCTTTCTTTTGGAAGGTGAGATATCCGGTGAATGCCGATACAGTCAATCTCTATACAAGAAATAATTTGTTCTCACGAATTCTAGATCGGAAGCAGTTGAGTTTTGTGCTGGTGGAATTCGAATTTAATTCCAAAGCAAGAGATAAAACTCAGAAACATTCAGTTCGAGAATGGAGATAGTATGCCCCAGTATCTCACGAGGTTCACTCAGTGTCGGGATGAGCTGGGAAGTGTGGGGGTTACTGTTGATGATGAGGATGGTGAGTCTAGGACTCCTTGACCTTCCTAAGAGTTGGCATAGCTACCAGGACTCGGTGAATGGAAGGGAGAAACTGCCAAATTGGGAACGACTATGGTCGGATTTGATGCAGGAGGAGATTAGACGGCGCACCAGAGACAGTTCTTCATCCATGCAGGATGAGGAGAACTGTGCCTTAGCGAGTAAGGTGAAGAAGGGGAAGGAGAAGGTTTCTCTTTTCGAATCTTGTTCTTCCAGTGATGGGAAGAAAGTTGACAAGTCGAAGGTGCGATGCTTTCGTTGTCATGAGATTGGTTCATGGGTCAGGAACCTGTATGCTCTTGAGTTTCAAGATGCATGCGAAGCCTTTAGCATCGAGGCAACTGATGGAGACTTGGTGGTTGAGAGGGAGCGTATATTACCTCTCAACATGCAGAGCCAGAAGAAGTCTCAGACGATTGTGGAGGAGCCACGATTGGTGCAGCAGCTTCAGGAGGTTGTGGAGGAGCCACAACAGGGGAAGCTGAGAGGAGATCGAGTAGAGACATCTACTCATCCAGAGACCTCCAGTAGGGGGAAACTTCGAGCCAGGTGGGCTGAGGGATCGCATGCAGCCATACCTCCAGGTAGGAGGTGGGGTGATGTGGATTGATTGTCCCAAGGAGGAGGGGCAGGATCCTTGAGGTACCCAACCTCTTGGATGAGACCTTGCTACGGGAGCCCCAGATGTGTAGTAGCAGGAACTGACTGATTGGGTAGAGACAGATGCGGATGGAGCGGCAGAGAGAGCGACAGTGCAGGGAATCCCAGGACAGCGCATAGCTAGCAGGCTGTAGCAATGCGAGAGGCACAAGTGTTTTACACAGTGCTAGGTGGCACAGAGAGGTGTGCAATGGTGCGAGATGCATGGAGATGTTGCAGTAGCGCAGATGTCAGAGAGGGAGCACTTGTCAGCAGCAGGTAGAGCTTCAGCATCAGAGGATGTTTCTATCCCAACAGGGAGGTCAGTTGGGAGGTGCAGTGCGGATGCAATGCTGGGAGATAGAACCAGCAGCAGCACGGATGCAGTCAGAGATCAAAGTGACAGAGGCTAGAGCAGTCAGATACTGAAGAGCACAGAGATGCAGAGTTTCAGTCGACAGAGGCAATAGCAGTCAGAGACTTTGATGACAGAGCAAGTGGACCAGCCAGATGTGTTGCATGGAGAACATTCCAGAGTTACAGGATCGGGTTTGAGAGGAAGCCTTTCTTGTTGAGAGTGAGTGTTGAAAAGTGTGCAACAAGAAATGCTTGTTGAGAGTGCAACAAGATGATGGAGCTTAGTGAAAAGAGTCGCCTTCACTAAGTGGGCCCGCAGGCTATTTTTGGCGCAAGTCTATTTTTAGACTATGTCTATTTTTAGACATATGGATCATGTCTATGGATGATTGATCAAGTTGGGAAAAATAGATGGACTTCTATTTTTTATGAAAGTGTGAGTGATCACAGTGTGAGTGATTACAGTGTGAGTGATCACAGTGTGAGTGATCAAAGTCAAAAATAGAAAAGTCAAATATTATTATCTCACAATAATATTTTGACTATAAACTTAATCTTATTCTCTTGGAGCACTTCAGTTTGAGCTACGGAAGTGGCACATGCAGCTGTCAGAAGGAAATTCGTTTTTCTTATGAGTCAGTTGAGTTGTTGCATGCATGACTTCAGTTAGAACTCAAGTGAGTTGAGTTTAGTGGACTGGAGGTACAGTTGATGGAGTTGTGTTCAGTTTAGCTTTGTTAAACTGGTTGTATTTAGTCTAACTGATCAATAGACTAAAGATGAGTTGGGTGAATTAGTTATTAATTAATTCACAAGTTATTAACTCATAATGAAACTATAGAATACATCAGTTAACTCAGTTGCATGTCAGTGCATGTTCAGTTCAGCAGGGACAGGTGTTAGAGGATCAGATTGCTATCAGTTGTGACTATAGCTGTGCATGATGATTTGCACAATCAAAGGATTGAGTATGCCAATGAGTTTGCTCACGTATCTTCATGATATTATAGCTGTTGCTCACGTCCAACATAGTGTGGGTGACTATTTTGCAGTGTAAAATCGAGTTTGGGAAGCTATTCTCATCAGTTCTTGAGCAGGTATTGAGCAGTGGAGGCAGGCAAGCAGCGGGGGAGATTTGGAGATCAAATCTGAGCTGTATTGTGTGTAACAGGTGGAGATACTTGTGAGAAGTATTATGCTTTGTATTGTTACATGATTCAATCAATATAATATACAAATAGTGTGGGGTTTTTTAGCGAGATGCTTTCCCCGGGATACATACTGTGTTTATGAGTTTGATTGATGCTTCTATGTGTGCCTGTGGATGTTTCTGCTTCTGTAAATTGATGATCAACGTAGAGGAGATTATGTATTATACATGTTCCGCTTAAATTGTATGATCGAGATAAATTGTCATATTATTCAAAATTTCTACAATTGGTGTAGAGACAGAGCCTTTAAAACTGGAATATTCGCATTGGCTGTGTCTTCATAAAATTTACAAATGCTCCTTAAATAATCGGCTTGCTTATACAAAATAAAAACAGAATTCTAATAAGTACAAATATTACTGTACAAAGATATATACAAGGCTGCATTGTGTCCCTTAAAAGGGGTCATGGTAATGTTTCAGCATATGGCCATTAACAGGGCCTTCTTCAACAGTGTTGTCCTCTATAGACCTGAGAAAGTATGTGTTATTTCCCTGAACAACAGAGACAACAAATGGCCCTTTCCATAAAAAATCAAACTTAGCATGTTTTCCCTTGTCTTCTCTTCTTGAATCCCACCTTAGAACCTTGTCACCAATACTGAAATCCTCAGCTTTAGCTCTCTTATCAAACATCTTTTTAAGATTTTCTTGCAAAATTTGAGCTCTGTCGTAAACTTGTTCTCTGGTTTGCTGAAGATGAATTGTCTGATTGATTCTTCTTTGAATGTCATTTGGTTCAGCCTGAATCTCCTGTAACAGCTTGATAGTAGGAATGCCCAAGGATGAAGGAAATCTGGCCTCCATGCCGTATACCAGCTCATAAGGGCTCATCCCAATTGATCTTTTGCTTGAAAGTCTGTCTGCCCATAGGGCATTTATCAGTTTTTTGTGCCAGTTCTTCTTGTTTTCTTCTAGCATCTTCTTTATGATGTTGATGAGACTTTTGTTTGAAGATTCTGCCAGGCCATTACCTTGAGGGTAATAGGTTGTAGAGTGGCCCAGGGTGATATGAAACTTATGGCAGAAACTGATCATCTTTTTGGACTTAAAGGCAGCGGCATTATCAGTGATGATTTTCTCAGGGCAGCCAAATCTAGAAAGGATATTGCACTCAAGGAATTGGATAATGATAGTGTCATTGGCTTGTCTACAGGGAATGGCTTCAACCCACTTAGTGAAATAGTCGGTGGCTGTTAGGATCCATTTGTGTTGGCCTGAGGAAGAGGGATGGATTTCTCCAATGAAGTCAAGACCCCATTGTTGAAAAGGTTTTTCGGTTGAGATAGGTTTAAGGGGCAGGGGTAACAGCTTTCTCTTGCCCTCAAAAATTTGGCATTTGTGACATGACATGGCAAACTTTTTTACATCTGCAAAAAGAGTGGGCCAATAGAAACCAGCCCTTAAAATTTTATCAGCAGTGGACTTCCAATATAGATGTCCTCCACAGTCACCTGCATGGAATTCTTTCATGACATTGTTAGTTTCATTCATGGTTAAACAATTAAGCAATATACCTTCATGATTTCTCCAAAATAATGCACCATCTATAACACAAAACTTTAGAGCCTTCATTTTCAAGAATCTTTTCTTGGTCCTGGACAATCCTGGGGGAGCACACAGGTTTAACAATACAAAGCATATATCAGCGTACCAGGGGCATTGCAGAAATATTTCACTGATCTGTGGAGTCGCCAGCTCCTGTTCATTGTCCAGCTGGTTAATGTCTAAGGCTTGAAAGTTTGTTTCGGACATCAGTTTAGCTAAACCTTGTCCCTTTATCAGCTTGGTTGGTTTTATTTCTATGTCATACTCAAGGATGCTTGCAATCCACTTGCCTCTTTTGCCTTCTAATCCTTCTTGTGTCAATATGTCTTTTACAGCAGCGTGTGGAACATAGGCAATCACGTGTGAATACAGTATGTACACTCTAAAATCCTTGATGGCCTTAACAAGTGCGTAGGCCTGCTTTTCCATTATTGGATACTTCAAAGGGGCGTCTCTTAAGGCTCGGCTGAAAAAGGCGATTGGCTTTTCAGCTCCCTGTTCATTCTTTTGCAAAAGGACAGCGGCTATTGTGTGATCAGATGCAAACGAAAATATGATAAAATCTCTGTCAAACTGTGGGCTAGTGAGGACAGGGGTTTGGGTTAATGCAGTTTTGATACTTTCAAATGCTTGCTTGGTTTCCAGGGACCATCTTACCTTGGCATCCTTCTTTAACATGTTGCTTAACAGTCGTATTAGTTCAGCTAGATTTGGAATAAATCTTCTTAGGAAGTTGATTTTCCCAAGGAATGCTTGTAGCTCTTTAATGTTTCTTGGAAATGGAATTTGGAGGATGGCTTGGATTCTTTCAGGATCAATTCTAATCCCATCTTTTGATATAATGTGGCCAAGTAACTTGCCTTCTTCTAGGCCAAATAGGGACTTCTTGGGATTCAAGGAAATGCCATATTTCCTACATGTCATGAAAATTTGACTAAGATGCTTGAGGTGTTCTTCATCAGATTTGGAAAATGGGGTTAAGTCATCCAGGTAGACAACTAGGAAATCATGTATTTCCTTGGCAAAAGCAATATCCATTGCTCTTTGAAATGTGGCACCAGCGTTTTTAAGTCTGAATGGCATCTTCACATACTTAAATGTTCCCCACGGTGTGGTAAAGGCAGTTTTGTCTTGGTCGTCCGGGTGAACAAGTATTTGGTTGAAACCTGAAAAGCCATCTAGCAAAGAGATTCTAGATGATCCCACTACTCTTTGTAGGATGTGATCCATTTTGGGCAAAGGATAGTGGTCTTTTAAGGAGACTTGGTTTAAATTTCTAAGATCTACACAAAGTCTGATTTCACCTGTCTTTTTTCTTGTAGGAACAAGATTGGACACCCACTCGAAAAATCTGATGGGTGCTATTATGCCTGCTTCAAACATCCTCTTTACTTCCTTCTCAATCGGGGGAAGAAGCATAGGGTTAATTCTTCTAAGTTTCTGCTTGAAGGGTTTCTGGTTTGGTTTTAAGGGAATTGTGTGTTGGATCACCGAGGTGTCATAGGATTTCAAATCCTCATAACTCCAAGCGAATACATCTTGGAACTCTTTGAATAAATCAATGTACTTGGGCTTTTGATCAAGAGGCAAATTTTTGGACAGTTTGATCATTTTTGGATTTTCTGTTGTCCCAATGTTGTGTTCTTCTATATCAGTGTTTATTGGCTGCAATTTTGGCTTTCTGGGCACATCATTGGCGTCAAACATGTCTTCTAGTGGGGTCAGGCCAGCAGGCAGAAAATTATCTTTTAGCTCAATGATTTCTGCCTCTGTTTTGTCTATTTCTTCCAAGTGCATCTGTTTCAGCTGTTCAATGTTTTCTTTGTCAAAAACCGTCGGGTTTAGGATTTGTTTGGCTGTTGCAGCAGTTACAGCCTGCTGATTTTCAGTTGCTTGCTGTTCTGAATCTGTCATAGCATCCATATCTATGTTAATATTTGAAAATTCATGCTCAAGGGTAAGGAAATTATTAATTTGGGCATCATTTTCGAACACTTGCCAATCTTTAATGTTATTTGGGACAGCGGGCCTATGTTTTATTTCCGCTGTGAAGTGGTGGTTTGGGTCAAAGGGAAGCTTACATGTACTTGCAAAAGTGGCTAGGCTGTGAGCGTGAATGTTGTGATTTCTTGAGATCTTGTCAAGCTTGAATTCAGTGAATGCATTGAGTATATTAGTGGCAGCAGTCCTATAGGCTCTCATTCTATTGTCATTTGTAACAAAATTACCTTTCATCTGTTGTATGATTAAATCAGAGTCACCTAGGATAGACACTTTTTTAGCTCCTAGAGCTTTGAGGAGTTTAAGGCCTAACAGCAGAGCCTCATACTCTGCCATGTTGTTGGTGCATTTGAAATTCAGTCTGTAGGCATGGCCTTGTGCATGGTTGTTATATGTGTTGTGAATCCAAACACCTGCCCCTGCCCCTAACTTGTTGACAGAGCCGTCAAACTCTAAGTACCATGTGGTTTCTTGCTTATGGTTAGTGCTAAGAGTTTCAGCCATTCTTGCAGCGGGCAGATTTGAGGTTTCTGTTTGAGGAGGTTCTTCTTGTATGCTGGTTGCATTATCTGTTGTGACAGTCTCATGGGTGCATGTAATCGATTCTTCATTAATGTGCGTTTGTTGTTCTAGAGCCAAAGGCTCATCCTCAGTTGGAGAATTTGTGTCATCATTAAACAAAATAAAGGAATCCATGTCAGAATGTATTGAGTAAATGGGAAAATTTTCAGGCTTGCTCTCACTACTCACCACATATTTCATCAGCGTTTCTCTGTACAGTCTCTTTGGTTGCCCAAAGACAGAAATGGTGGCATAGGAGAGGTCGAGTTGAAGGGATCCTTGCAGCTTTGCTCCCCATGATCTTGATAGGAGCATACCATACTTTGGTGGGATGTCAGCCACCACCACATCCATGAGGATGGTCTTGTTGGGATATTGGACTAAGGAGACACACAAGTCTTTGATGAGGCCTAAACATTTCACTTGACTTGAGTCAAATGAGTATAAATCTTTGTAAGGTCTTGTGATATCGAGGTTCAGTTTATCCATGACTGCCTTGGGCATAAGGTTGTGTGAGGCTCCTGAGTCAAACATAGCGTTGTGCAAAACTTTATCATGTATATGCAAACTGACATAAAAGGGTGGAATAGGTCCATGTGTTGATTTTCCATTGACTTCTGGACCGAATAGCAGTTCAGGAGAATCATCCAAAACATTTACATCGTCTTTGTTTTCTGGAATCTGAAGCGACCTTTGAATTTGTTGCCTATATACATCGTGTTTGGCAAGTTCTGAAAGAGGAACAGGTATTTTCAATTTACCTATTTCTACCTCTAAATTAAATGGTTTTTCCAATGGAGTCTTGGTGTTGATGAGGGCAGTTTTTTCTTTTTCATTTGAATTATCAGCGATTCGCTCTTGTTTATCAGTGTTGTGGGGATTGACTACTTGCGGTTTTACAATTTCAGGAGGGCTTTTTGGAACGTTGTTCAAATTTTCTTTTGAGGAAGGAGGTGATAGAGGCTGCTCAACAGAAGGCTGTGTGTCTGTTATGTCTTCTACAGTCACTTGTTGCGGGTTTGGGACAGTTGTATCAGCTGGTTCTGTCATGACAGCTTTGTTTTTAATCTTGTTGGGTTGTTTGCCTTCCTTTGTTTTACCAGGCTCGGAGATGTCAATGGTCCTAGTTCTCAGCTTATATTGTTTGTGTACTTCATACACAGTAGTATCATATCCTTGTTTAAAGTCAAAAGACTCACCAGACTTAGTCTGAAACTGATTGTAATCAAGTTCATTTTGGTCTTCTTGGCTCAGGAAAGTTTGGTGCTCACCCTTTAGATCCATCAAATTCATGTGAGTGTCTTCTGTGGGTTGACTAGAAGTGGATCCTTCAACATAGTTATCTTGAAAAGGAGGTCTTATGTCATGGTCTTGGTTAGACCTACCAGCATTTGTGTTCTGTGTTTTCCTAAAATTTGGATTCCTTATGGTATTGGACTGTTGTCCTTCCCATGATGCTTTTCTCTCAACGTTTTCTACTCTTTCTCCCAATCTTTGCAGGCCATTGATAATAGCATCAAGCTTCTGGTCAAAGGCTGAGGGTTCTTCCTTAAAGGTGGTTCTTCTCTCCATCCTAGCTCTGTTCCTTTTGGCAATTAAGTTGGCCTCAACGCTGACAGCGACATTTTGCATGTCTGCAAGGGTCTGAGGAGCTCTTTCTTTTAACTGGTATGCCATATCCGGGTCAAAACCATCCGGAAATTTGTACAAGGCAAGGTCAGGGGGAGGCCTCAGATTCTGTGGTATTGCATTGTAAACATTATTGAATCTTGCACAGTACTCCAAAACAGTTTCTTGAGGACCTCTTTTAATTGTATCGTATTCAGCTAGTATGTGCAAAGGGTCTTTCTTTTTCTCCCATCTGTTGGTAAAATATTGGTACAGCTCATCTGGGGTAGTTATGGAATTTGCAGCAAGTGATCTGAACCAAGTTCTTACATCACCTGTTAGACTTTGAACAAAAATTCTCATTCTCACGCTATCATCATCTATTTCATAGTTTTCAAAATAGTCTTGCATCTTTTTGGTATGCTGAATGGTTGTGAAAGGACCAGTGGAATCAAAATACGTGATTTTCGATTAGTAATCTTGAGGTAAAGCCCCAACATTAAAGGTAATTGCAGGGGTGCATATCTATTAGCCATATTGGCAGGGATAAGTGGAACAACGGGGACAAATGGAACAACTGGGACGACAGGGATAACTGGGGTAACAGGAACAACAGTAGTGGTAGTTGTAGTATTTGCAGTGAATGGAGGTGTGGAAGGAGTGCTATGCGATGTGGATGATGAACCAGGGGAAGCAGGAGTTGATCGGAATAAAACTTTGACAGGAGTTGGGACACAGCTTGGGTAAGCTGTTTCAGGAGTTTTATCAGCGAAATCTTCTTGTCTTTCTTGCTTCCTAAGGATCTTCGGGATTAGGTTCGGATTTTCAAAAACAGCTGGGGGATTAGGGTCTGGATTTGACCTAGTATATCGTGGATTTTTCTTGGGAGCCAGCTTCCGAATTTGTTTTTGGTATTTTTCTGGGAATGTTTTTAGAAATAGCAAAGAACTAATCAAAATTTGGGACAGCTATTTGTAACTTAAAACTAGCATGAAGATTGACTGAAGCAACATTTATTTACTCCTCTTAATGCAAAGCAAAGAACAGTTTCAAAGGCTTCCTGGCTGACATTCAGGCTTCATCTGTAGTTTTAAGAGATAAACAGCAATTGGAAAAATTGATTTATGGTCTCAGCGGAGCTTTCTTACCTTCTTCGTGAAACTATCTGAGGAAAGTCCCCAGTGGAGTCGCCATTATGTTATCACTCAGGTTGTCCTTAAGCTCCGGAAAAGGATACGGCCGAGGTAACCACAGACCAACTTTGGACTGCAGGTTCTAGCCCACCTGTAATAAGAGAGGGCTCTCTCTTTCAGATTTTAGCTTTGTTGAAAAGGATCTTAGGCTAGTTATTGAGTTCAGGGGTTTTTGTTCCGATTTTGGTGGGATAATTGATGTTCTCAGGTAGAGAGGCAGAGCATAGTCTGAAAGTTTCAAACCATTGGGCGTGGAGTCGAAAAGGAGGACTGCTGGTGCGTTTTCTTGGTCCCAAGAGAGAAAATGGAGCAAGGTAGCTGCAAATGAAACAATGTTTCAGGTTTAAAGGATGGGATGAATGCTAAGTAATGAGGGGCAGTTAAGAATCCCTCAGTCAGCTTAACAGGGGTAGATAACAGAGCTCTACCTAGGGGCAGTAAAGAATCCCTAGATAATCGGCACACACAGGTGAATCGGGGTAAATATGAGCCAGAAGGAATTCATATTCATTACCAATTCATTCAGAGGAAAACATAAAGAAACAACAGAAATTGAGCATAGAGTGTATTTAAACAAATTCTAAGCTAATCTTTCTTTCTGCTATTTAGATAATGGTAAACAGTAAACAGAGGTAAGAAGCACTTATTGAATCAGGTTGCAGCACAAGAATTCCATCTTCAGTCTCCAGAAAAACATTCATAACACATCAAACAGTCTCTTCTCAGAACTTTCGGCAATCTTTGATTATAGCACCAATTTCAGGTATACAGTGCGAGTCTCTAGTGAAAAATACCAATTTTCCAACCCTTGAAACAATACTGAGGGCGGTATATATAGGGAAAACTCTCTACAATTTGTTTCTTACATCTTGACCTAAACAGGTCCTAAAGAATAATTAGTCTGACCTAATCCTATCTGAAATAAATGCATGAAAATATCTTTGGCTGCGCTGAGGGCTGCCGTATCAAAATGAAGTGAATGTGCTTGTCCTTGGTGCCTTGGTGTAGTTACCTCTGCAATAACTGTGCATTCGTCTCTGCTCCATTGTAGTTTGGTGGCCTTAAATGCTTCAACTGTGATTTGAGAGCTGGGATGGGCTTTCACCACCTGATTTGACTTTGTTGGCGGCCATTCAATGTTAACCTGCTTTGGGAACTGAAGGTTTCCATTAAACAATTTAACTGGTACACTTTGCTGCTTCTCTTTCCTCTGATACTCTCTAACAAATGAATTAGGTTGCTTTTCTCCTTTGCTGTGGGTCTAATCACAAGTTAATGGTCGTTGTTCGGCCTCTGTTTCCTCTAGAACTGTCTTCTGCTCCTTTCTGCATGCTTCACGAAGAAAAATGGGTCATTCGGCGCCTTTCGGGCTTGCTGGGGGCTGCGTGATAAAAAGATTCCCCATTTTGGCCTAATTTATCCAGCGCATCAAAAACTGCCTCAGAAACTGATTTCGGGGCTCCAGAGTGCGATTTTCGCCCTTCGCGCCAAAATTGCTGATGACGTCAGCATGACGGACCTCGTACGGCAGATGACGTGGCAAGATGACGTCAGCATGTACGGAGGTGACGTGGTAGTACGACATGTCTGATGATGTGGCAGGACACGTGGCAGGGTGACTCGGCGGTACGGTGACAGGAAGCCATGCAGGCGGACGACGCAGTAGGTGACGTGTGGCTTACGACACAAGAGGGGGGGCGGTAAATGGTTTCGGGCGCACCGCCTTTAGGCATGGGTGGTTTTGTTAGAGGGGGCTCCGCCATGCCCGGGAAGGTGACACATGGCGGGAGTACGGCGGCAATATCACCCATCTCCTGGACACTAACCTTCGGGCGGCTTGGGAGATGGGAACACCCGCCCACCATTGATTTGCGGGGCGGGTGATCGAACGGTTGGTGGGAGGGACGAGGCGGCGGGGAGTTAACGTACAGGGCGCGCGGAATATCCGGATTTTAATACGGCGCGGCGGGGGGGTAAAAACTATGGTTTATGTGGGTTTTTGGGGTTAAAATGAGTGCGGGTTAATGTATTTACACTCGGGACTTAGGGATAGGGGCGCAATATGGGTTTTTTGAGGGTTTGTGAGCGGGGGTGTAGTGTCCTATCTAAGGTGCTAGATTAGGCTATATTTATTATCGACCGGGATAAGTAAACTTCGAGGCATGCGTCTACAATCTATAGACATAAAGGATTCCTAACTAAGTGTTCATGATGGTAGGTTACAGAACTTCTTTACGGAAGGTTGAGGTATGCTCCCTATCACCTGGACACTCGGGTCACTCAATTCATCTACCTATTTTAAAAAACACTGTGTATTACTTAAACCAAGATTTCAATCCCCTTACGAGGATGCTGTGCATAAAACCCCTGTTCAGTGAACACTCAGCATTCAAAGTTTATCATTCATGAAAGATTGAAACATACTAAAATCATAAGCACACTTAAAATTCAAATACATGAGAAACGGGGTTCATGAAGATGCTTTTAAAAATAACGAAAGATCAGATCCCTTACAGGATACAGTTCAATGATCTCAGCGATGAATCCTTCAAGCCACCATCATAAACATTACTCGTACGAATTTCTAATTAAATCAACGAAAGCATAAACCAAACTCTAATCACTGTGCATACTATTGAATATTCAAAAGTTGCAAATGAAATGAAATGACAGTATACCCGTTCCACGCAGGGCCCGTCCGCGTTTCAAAGGTATACTGGACTGCGCTCAAGCAACTATAGAATCAACGCAATAACGAAATCGAGACTACAACCGAGTTTTGGTATTAAGTTCAAAAGCTCTGTGTTTCAAAATGATACACTGATAACAACTAACCAACAACACGTAACTGTGTTTACATATGTCTTTTTTAAAAACTAACACCGTTTACATTTTGGAACGAATGTACATTTGTTATGCGGCTGTTGCCGCTTTTGCTATGGCATAGTTTTTAAGTTGTTTCCATTCTGAACCGATTTCAAAAAGGAACAAAACTAAATCGGTTTAGAACCCTATGCTGTTGCTGCTTTTGTCGCCAACATGCTGTGCTTTGACCATCATTGACCGCGCATTCAGGAGTGTTGGTTCTACTGTAGGATAGGTGTTCGTCCATGCTTGTACATTCTATTTTTCATCCCTACCATTTGCTTTAGCTTAGCTGTCATGCCATATGTCAAACAATAAACCAATTACAGGATGTTGTAACTTCCTGTAGTCTTTTTATCAAAAATCCATAATTCTTTAACATAAAACTCATAAATCAATTCTAATGCATTTAACAACTATAATACTGTTAACTAATCAATTTCAAGGGGTCTAAGAGATGTATGAAGGGAAAAGGTAGGCAAACAATGTGTTTCAAGAGGAAAAAGGAGGTCAAGGAATGGTACCAACATCTCTCCCCGACTTAATGAATTAGCATGACCTCATGCTAACCCCGATGTGCTTCCTCTAAACTCTGTCTCTGCATGTACCTCTGCTGCCTTCAACAATGTATCCACATTCTTCTTCACCTGGGCATCTTTCTGACCATGGAGCTCATGCTTTAAACTTTTGTACTTTTCCTTGAGGACCTTCTTTTGGTTGTACCATTTAGTGGCCCACTTACAAATATCTGTTTGTTCAGCTTCAAGTTCCTTGATTTGTTCCCTTAACTTTTCATTTTTCTGTTGAGTCTCTTTACTCTGTGCTCTGAGCATTTTATTTTCTTTCTTGATAACTTTTTCCAGCATATTGGCCTCCATTAGTTCTTCCTTTAACTTCTCAATTTGCTTCTCCAATTTCTTATGTTTCTTAATGGCAGGTTGTGAATCTTTTTCTTGCCTGTTATTGCTTTCAACCTCCATCTCAGCTCCTGGTCCAGGTTGTGAGTGGGCACTACTTTCAATATCCATCGGTATAGGTGCATTTGATTTAGGTTGGTCTTCTTGTAGTTGGGCCTTTGATGCTCTCCTGGTTCTTCTTGTATAGGTGGTAAAAAATTTATCTTGCTCTGCTTCCTGAGCATCTTGTTTTCTCATTTTCCTTGTCCTCACATTGCTAATAGGTGGAGGTACCTTGCTTGCTTTGTGTATAGGAATCTCTTCATCGATATCATTCATAAATCCTGAGTTCTCCTGTGGTTCTTCCTTGTCCTCTTCGTCTTTAATTTGGTTAGCAGCCAAGAATTCCTTCCACGTTTTCCCTCTTCTTTGTAACTCATACTCAGTAAGAATTTTAACTAGCCCAAAGTGATATAAGCTCTTGTCTTCGTTACCTTTCTGCTTTTGGATGGTCTTCGACATTTTGGTTAGGCTTTGCAAGAGGAAGTATGGCAGACTGATAACACACTGCCCTTTCAAATGTAACAGTAACTTGATATGGTACAAGTAAACAATACTGTAGCGGCCTTCACAAGTCACAAACTTTTGGATGATATAGACCATCTCGTCCCAGGGATGCACTAGCCAACTCCTTGGGACGCCTTTCTTCCAATTAACGGATGAAACCCTGGATCTGGACATAAATTGAGTCCATGATTTCTCTTTAAATTGCTTTGTCTTGAAGTACTTCTCCCCTTTTGGGCTGATCCCTAGGGATTGAGCTATGGTGTCTTCTAAAACTCTGAATGAAAAATTACCTATCAGAGCTTTCTCTCCGTTGAATGTAAAAGCGAATTGTTTGGTGACCTCTTCATTACTTCCATGAAATTTCTCTAAAAAGGGCAGCCACTGTATTTCTTTAAGAATTGAAATGCAATCTTCGTGATACTGGGAACTGTCGAATATGCTTGGTTCGACCCTATTGGTCATTTTAGCAGAGAGTTGTGCTCTAACTCTTCTTTGTTTATGTTTTGCAAATTCAACAAAGAAGTTTTGATTTGTTACCTTTTTGTCTTCCGCCCCAACACTGCTGACCTGGTGGCGTCCTCGGCTCTTTAACACTATCTCCTTTAGTAACCCAAGCGATGCTCGATTGACTGTTTTGTAATTATGGTGGAGGTAGAACCCAATTGACTACATTTTCCTTTCGTGGCGCTTGCTACTTTCAGTACTTACTGTTGAAGTCACAGGAGTCGAATGCTAACATAGAATAACTGAGAATGATAATGAAATAACCGGCTTACTCAATTCATAACATATTCATCTTTTGGAACAGAGGAATGGCTGTACTGGTCGTATGGATGCCATCATAGAAGCGCTAGGAGCATATATGAAGTACTGGGATATGATTTCAGGTAGTCTTTTGCATCATTTGGCTTCGTCGGGTGGTTAAATCATAATTCGGTCGTTTCAAACATAATGAACAAGCCCGCATAACATTTGGTTTTCAAACAATTCACCACGTGTCCTGCTTCTGTTGGTACCCGGCCAAATAGAAATGTTGGGATGGCTGTAGGGTCTGATTGGTTGGTAACAGAGATTGAAAAGGTGATATGAGAGGGGATTAACAAAATCATATAAGTATGAGATGGGTTGGAGTATTGGAAGATGATAGGGATTAACAATAGGATAAGGAGTGATAGGTATGGGGGTGTCTCTGAAATTGATCGTAGTAGTCACAGTTATTAAATTTAACATTAAAAATTAATCTAAGAATTTAAATGTTAAGAATGAGGAATACATTACACTTTTGTTGGTTGTTCAAGCGTTGCATTGGCATGCTAGGTAGGACTAGTCTCTTTTGACTATTCTTTGCTGTTCATAACAGGTCCCCTGAGATAGATTCGAATGCAACAGGTCCCTCTGAGATCTGGAAAATGTTCATGCAGCTTCTTTGAAATCCGAAAAAAGAACTATATGTATACAGGTTCCTTGATCTTTGGTATTTGATGAAGTCTTGGTGACCAGCAACCTGTGGATCCTTGTTGAAACTTGATGAAGCTTTGTTGAAGTAATCTTGAAGTAACAGTCTCTTAACAGGTCCCTTTTATGTGTCTTGAACAGGTCCCATTACTGCTGGTGTTGGTAACATGGTCTTCTGGACAGAACAGGTCCCCGTGCATAATGTTTTTAACCAGGTCCCTCTGAGATAAAACAATGACAAAACAACTTCTTTATTGAAATCTGGAGTGCTGAAACAAACTTCTTTGGAAATTTACAGTGAAGAGATGAGATAAGAAATCTTTAAGAATTTACAATGAGGAGATAAGAAAATAAAATGCTGATGCTCTCTCCCCCACTAAAGTTTTGACTTGCCCTCAAGTCATTATTCAGTTGATGAGTCAAACAGGAAACGAAAGAAAAGGAATTCTTACCCGCCAACGAATTGGTTTTCAAGTAAGAATTCGGGGTTAGAGTGTGCCAGAGTCTGGTTTTCACATCTAACCCATTTTTATTATTTTTTTTGTTGTGTTTTTTATTTAGATTTTGTTTTTTTTGTTTTGTTTGTTTTTTTTTTTTTTAAATTTCTTTTGAATTTCTAAATTGAAATGAAATGAACTAAGGCAGAGATACTGCAGCTGGAGGCTGCAGTATCTCAACCTCTCTTTGTTGAGATACTGTTTGGAGAAAATTTTGCTTGCTGATGGGCTTAGTGTAGAGTTTCAGGCGATGACCATTGACAATAAAGAAATGACCTTCTCCATCAATAGTTTTGAGCTTGACTGAACCATTGTCGTAAGGCTGAATAATTTGGTATGGGCCCATCCAATGTGTGGTAAACTTGGCTTTATGATCTCTGAATTTAGAGTCAAAAAGTAAAGCCCAGTCTCCTTCCTTGAACTGCTTCTTCTTGATATGTGCATCATGCCACTGATTCCATTGTTTTTGCATGAGGATTGTGGTTTCCTCTGCTTGCTGCCTCATTTCATCCAGCTGGTTCAACTGCTGAATTCTTTCTTGTTGTGCTTGGTCCAGGTCAATTTGCAAATCTGCAGCCAGTTTAAAAGTATGTATTTGAAACTCAATAGGAAGCATTACCTCTTTGCCATACACCAACTGATATGGTGTAAATCCTGTAGTATTCTTCCACGTAATTCTGTAAGCCCAGAGTGCATCTTTGAGCTTCTCTTCCCAATTCTTTCTGTTCATTGCCACAGTTTTAGTGATGATCCCTTCCAAAGTTTTGTTTGTGGATTCCCCCTGCCCATTGGCCTGTGGATGGTAAGGTGTACTTCTTCTGTGCTTGATTTGGTATTTGTCTGTGATGTCCTTCACTAACTTTGAAGTAAATTGAGTACCTTGATCAGTCACTATTTCCCTTGGTACTCCATACCTTACAAAAATCTCTTCAAAAAGGAAGTTTACCACTGTTTGTTTGGTGGCTCTAACTAGTGCTTTTGCTTCAGCCCACTTTGTTACGTAATCAGTACATACTAAGATGTACTTCTTACCATTGGAGGTTGGGTTAATGGGTCCTATAAAGTCTAGAGCCCATTTTTCAAATGGCTCTAGGTGAACTTGGGGCTGAAGTGGCATCTCATCTGTAGCTGTTGGCCTGCCCATTCTTTGGCAGCTGTCACAACTCTTCACATACTTCTTGGAATCCTTAAAAATGGATGGCCAGTAGTATCCAAGACTAAGAATTTTGAATGTTGTTCGCTTAGCTGCAAAATGCCCACCACACGGTTCATCATGGCAAGATTTTAAAATATCAATTATCTCATCATTTCTTACACATCGTCTAATAATCATATCATAACCAGTGTAAAATAAATCGCCATTAATCCATGAGTATCGAGCACTTTGTTTGACTAGTCTCTTCTTTTCCTTTGGAGTAAAGTATGGAGGTGTCCTTCCTGTAGACAAATAATTGGCCAAGTCAGCATACCAAGGATTCACTATGGAAATTGCAAATAAATTTTCATCTGGGAAAGAATCTTCAACCGGAACAACCTCACCTGGATTTTGCAGTCTAGAAAGAAAATCTGCCACCTGATTCTCTTTACCTGGTCTATCTAACACTGTGATGTTAAATTCCTGTAACAATAATAACCATCTGGTAACTCTGCCACTAGTTATTGGTTTATTCATTAAATGTCTAATGACAGAATGGTCAGTATGTACAAAGACTTCATAACCAGTTATATAATGTCGGAATTTATTCACAGCATATATGATGGCAAGTGTTTCCTTTTCTGTGACTGTGTAGTTTGATTTTGCAGGTGTTAGATTTTTGCTAATGAAATAAATGGCATAATTACAAGATTCCTCTTTTTGGCCTAATGAGGCACCTACTGCAGTGTCAGATGCATTTGTAAAGATATGAAATGGTAGGCTCCAGTTAGGCCCCCTTAAGACTGGTGCAGTTGATAACTTCTTTTTGAGTGCTTCAAATGCTTGCTGGCAGTTCTCATTCTAGTTGAAAAGTACATCTTTTTTTAGAAGCTTAAACAAAGGTAAAGCTATTTTACTAAAATGTTCAATAAACCTTCTGTAATAGCTTGCATACCCAAGGAAACTTCTTACCTCTCTTTGATTCTTTGGAATTGGCAAATCAACAATGATCTGGATTTTTGCTGGATCAACTTTAATGCCTTGAAAAGAAATATAGTGGCCTAATACTATCCCTTCGTTTAACATCATAAAACACTTTTCATTGCTTAGGGATAGATTAGCTTCAATACATCTTTTCAAAACTCTTTCAAGGTTCTCTAATGCATGTTCAAATGAATTGTCGTACACTGAAAAATCATCCATGTAAACTTCAACACAATCATGAACTAAATCAGCGAAAATAGCTAATACAGCTCTCTGAAATGTAGCTGGAGCATTGCAAAGTCCAAATGGCAAAACATTATAAGCATAAGTGCCCCAAGGACAGGTGAATGTGGTTTTGTCCTGGTCTTCTGAGGCTATCCTGATCTAGTTGTAGCCACTGAAACCATCAAGAAAAGAGAATGATGATTTCCCAGCTAATGTGTCTAACACTTGGTCAATAAATGGCAGTGGGAAGTAATCTTTGAGCGTTGCTTTGTTCAATTGTCTGTAATCAACACAAATGCGCAACTTACCATTTTTCTTGGGCACTATTACCAATGGGGATACCCACTGACTGTCAGAAATAGGATATATAAAATTAACTCTCAAAAGTTTTTACAATTCTTCTCTGACAATATCCTGGAGCATGGGGTTCATTCTTCTCTGCGGTTGCCTCACTGGTTTGATAGTACTATCTGTATAAATATGGTGAGTGCATGTGTCAGGGTGAATCCCATGCATATCGGTGTAGTCGCAAGCAAATGCTTTCTGGGATTTTCTCAATAGTCGAATCAATTTCTCTTGCTGAGATGAGTCTAGGTGATTGCCTATGTTCAGAGTTTTCCCTGGACTAATCTCTATGATCTGACTCTGTGTGTTTGTGAAGGATTGAACTGGAAAAATATCGTGAAATGTGGTTTGCAAAGATTGAATGGTGCATGTTTCCTGAAAATTTTTGGCTAAAAGCACATCTGCAGCATGATATTTATCGTTTCTCAAATTTTCGGAAATATCAGGTTGAGAAAGGAACAATCCTACCAAATCATTATTATTTTGTTCTTGGAAATCATAGATTTGGTCGATGCTAAAAACATATTGTACTTCTTCTTTATCATTGTATTTATCATCAAGCCATAAATTGTGTGTTACTGCTGGTGATTGTGCCGATGGATAAAGAGTGAGTTGTTTTCTTTCGGTTCCTCTTGAAATGATCATGTTGCCCGATCGACATCCTATGAATGCATCAGTAGTCACTAACCATGGTCTACCGAGGATGATAGGGTGCCCTCCTAAATTGGATTTAGGTTGAAGAACTAAAAAGTCCACTGGATACTCCCAAGAGTCTAGTGAAACAATTATGTCCTCCAAAATCCCTTCAGGAATCACTTTAGACCTATCAGCTAGTTCTAGAACAATCGTTGTGTGTTGCAAATTTATGAGCTGGAGTGTTCTCATGGTTTCAAGAGTCATGACATTTATTGCGGCCCCAAGATCTATTAAAGTGTTTGGAATAGGTATGTTGTTAATGATTGTAGTAACTTTGGGGATACCAGGATCAACATACTTTTCCATTGAGATGGTATTTGTCATAAGGCCAGCTAAATGTCCTATAACATGAATGGTTTTTGGATCAATCCTTTTCCTAGTGGGCTTCTTAAGGCACATTTCTTTGATTGCTTTAGTATATATGGGAATGTCTTTTATGGCTTACAGTAGCGGAATTTTTATATAGACATTCTTGAGCTCATCTAAAACATCAAACTGTGGTATAGACATTGGAAGTTTCATTGAGACCAATCGGTCTGGAAAAGGTGGATGCAATGGTTGCATTTGCTTATCTTTGGTATCATCGTTTAGTTTTCTTTGATTTGTCATTTCGTTTTCATTTTCTGTGTTTTCTTCTTGTTTATCAGTTGTTGGAGAATCTTTGTGGAGTACCTTACCAGACCTCAAGTTGATATTTTGCAAGGGTAGCGTGGGATATGAGGTTCCCTCTTCTACATTGTAGGCTGGCCTCTCTGCTCTGTTATTTGGATTTGGGACAGTTTGAGCATGAATTTGAGTAGGTCTGGGAGTGTTGGAGAGGTAAATCCCCTCTGCGGACAGAGGCGATCCCACTAGCCCAAAATGGGTCTAGCAACAATCAATTAACGCTACCATGCAAGTTCCTAGTTGCAAATTGAAAGTGGATTATGAGAACCAATCTGGAGTCCAAGGCTAGTGTCGTAGACGAGTTGATACTCTCGTTCCCTTGCTCCGGCAGGTCACGATCCTCACGGTATCCACGAATGGATACCTGCACATGCAAAGAACGAAGCGAATACAAGCATAAAATCCACTAAATACAACTATATATCGGTTAGAAAAGACATAGATCAAACATTATCATAATGAACAATGAGATCGGAACCATAACGATAGTCGTTTATTAATGAATAATCAACAGAGAAAAGTACAACCAAAGTTCTGACGTTGAATCTCTCCTCTGGCTGGGCGAGCAGCTACATATGTCTTGCAATAGACCTTTCTCTCTCTTTGATTATGAATACACAGCTCAGACTTCTGGCAGCATAACCTCCCTATGCTCCAAGACTCTTACTATCACTCAAGACAAGCGTTATCACTACTCCAAAAACTAGCTTGTCAAATGCATGAGGACAGACTTTTATAGATGGAGAAGGGGAGGAAGATACAATGCATCAAGACACCCATTATGGAGTGGCATTATCTCCAAAAAGCCGCTATGGATAGATGTAAGGGATAGATGATGAATCTCGACATCTAGAAGATTAGCTTTATCCTCAAAAGACTTCATGACTTGAAGGGAAAAAACATCCGGGCGCGCGTTTGCTAAAAATATTTTCCAAACTCTGTTGGCGCGGGTGTTACTCTAAGACAGAGCGCCAATGGGCGCGCCTTCTTTTGAGGATCTCCCTCATTGGCGCGGGTAGTACACTGTGGAACCGCGCTAATGGAAAAAGGGCACTTTTCAGGGATATTTTGCAGGAGGTGTCTTCAGGGCACATGAAGTCCATACTTAGGGGAACATAATGCAAATGTTTTTAAGTTATGTCACTGCTCACAGGTCCCGGAATGAGTCCTCCAAAGTACAGGAAAGGGGTAACAGGGACGGTGACCAATGGTGACAAATTACTGTGTAACAGATACCCCCTAAAGCATGAGGCCCGAGAGAGAGAGAGAGGGGTGAAATACTTTACAAGAACACATGTAGCTGCCGCTGAGAATCTGCATCGAGAGATACAACTGATAGCTCAAGTACATGATATATGTGGTATGGTCGCAGCCATCCATAAGAGAGTACATAATAATCTAGATCCATAGTATGGGCGCAGCCATCTGGTTAGGATCAATGAATAGACTCAGGTATGGTCGCAGCCATCCAGTGAATGAGTTATGTAACAAGAATCACGCCAGGATTACAACAGACAAAATCCAGGGTCTTGCGCTCCATCTCGACCCGAACAAAAGTACAAGTTCAAGCATGTGAATATATGAGCTGAAGTCGAACATGCATGAACATCGTCTGATTACCAGTCAATAATGAAAACTGTTAACAGACGCAAGAGGTACCACCAATAATGACAATGGCCCTCAAGGTACTATAGGTACAATCTACGGCGTGCAAATTAGTGATCTGGCGTCGAACACCCATAGAATCATTCGATCAGAGGCCAATGATGAAAACCTCACGTCGAACACGAAGAACCTGCCATTGAGGCATGTAGGCTCCAAGGCACCGGAAGGGATTCTCTAGATCAGCTTCCTGGATAATGAGCTAAAGTCGACAGGAAGTGACCTTGATCAAAGGTGGGCCATAATGTTTCCCACATCATCGACACGAGACAGAGAGATAATGTTGTGAATCAGGATTATGTGAGCTATCAGAGGGGGGTTGTTTTTCTGCAGAGGTCAACTTCTCTTGAACATATCGGCGGCACGATAGTGGAATTGGCAGTATTTGACATCAATGGATCAGAGGTCATGGTGACGAGGCAATGAGCAGATGAGAGGTCAAACAGGATTACCCAAATCCACGGAGGCAAGTGAAAAATGAGATGAGATATCCCCACCCAGACACGAAAGCAGACAAGTGCCATGTTCAAGAGCGACATACTGCCGACACGACAATAATTATGGTTCCATTTTTTTTCCCCCCGCCATTTCTAGCGAATACCCCAATTATTTTTAACAAGCTTGATGGGGATAGCATATGCTTGTGGTGCGTCATTTCGACAGAATCCGATGTCATCAGGTTTTAACGAGTCTGACAAAGGAAGAACTCGGCGTCTTTTCATGTTTAGAGAGTTTGAAAAGACAGCAGAAAAGGAAACTCCAAGGGTGTCCTTTTTCGTAAAGTTGTGTCTCTCGAGCCCGAAAAAGTATAAAACAATGCTCGAAAGAACCGCCCGACCATTACGATCGAGGAGTACTTTTCATAAATAGTGATTTCGACCTGAAAAAGTAAAAAAGCGATCAAAACCACGTCGTTTTGTAACCATTAACGAGTCTGAAACGACAAAAACCCGATAATCTTTTTATGTTTTAACGGTCAACAAAAAGAACTTAAAACGACCACCTCTTATTAACGTTTAACGAGTCAAGAGGAGTAACTCGGCAATCTTTTCGTCTTTAAATGGTCAGAAAAGAGCTGAAAGTAGACCTCCATTTTTATTCTCTTTAACGAGTCAAAAAGGGAAAAGTACTCGGCAATCTTTTCATATTTTACGAGTCAGAAAAGAGCGTAAAGGCGACTCGTCCTGAAGGAACGAGTGGTATAAAGGGTAGCAACTGGTTCCGGCAATGGTGGAACTGCTCAAAACATATAATAGTTAAGAGGCTGGCTAATAAAACCACTCATCGCTGCGGTTCCTCAGGAAAGGATAAACAATCAAGTGAGAGCATATGATCGGCCAAAGAGATGGTGGCGATGGAAAGAAACAACCAAGGCTCATCTAGCAGAATTTAGCAGATAGGCAGCAGTCACGAGATGTAAATCAGATATGGGTTCATTTTTACACAAGCTTGAACCATGAAGAACTCTGCTTGGATTCGGTTTCATGTTTACACAAGCTTGAAACGAAAAACTATGCTTGTTATAAGTTCGCATGCCCCCAGCATGATAACGCAAATCGAGGTACATGCCCCCCAAGCTTCATTGCATTCAACGAGGTGGATGGAATGAAGGTTCACTCTCGAGATCTAGGAAAGACTCGACTTGTATTTTACGAGATCTTAATCAAAGACTCGATTTGGAAAGGAGGAGTTGTTTCATTTTTTAAGGAGCTTGACATAGGACAATGAACTATGCTCCGACCAAACCTAGTTTCATTTTTTAAGGAGCTTGACACAGGAAAGGAACTATGCTCCACCAGACCTAGTTTCATTTTTTAAGGAGCTTGATATAGGAAAATGAACTATGCTCTGCCACCTAATTTCATGATCTATATCCTTTCTGACTGATATATAGTTGTATTTAGTGGATTTTATGCTTGTATTCGCTTCGTTCTTTGCATGTGCAGGTATCCATTCGCGGAGATCGTTACACAGTAATTTGTCACCATTAGTCACCATCCCTGTTACCCCTTTCCCGTACTTTGGAGGACTCATTCCGGGACCTGTGAGCAGTGACATAACTTAAAAACACTTGCATTATGTTCCCCTAAGTATGGACTTCATGTGCCCTGAAGACACCTCCTGCAAAATATCCCTGAAAAGTGCCCTTTTTCCATTAGCGCGGTTCCACAGTGTACTACCCGCGCCAATGAGGGAGATCCTCAAAAGAAGGCGCACCCATTGGCGCTCTGTCTTAGAGTAACACCCGCGCCAACCGAGTTTGGAAAAGATTTTTAGCAAACGCGCGCCCGGATGTTTTTTCCCTTCAAGTCATGAAGTCTTTTGAGGATAAAGCTAATCTTCTAGATGTCGAGATTCATCATCTATCCCTTACATCTATCCACAGCGGCTTTTTGGAGATAATGCCAATCCATAATGGGTGTCTTGATGCATTGTATCTTCCTCCCCTTCTCCATCTATAAAAGTTTTTCCTCATGCATTTGACAAGCTAGTTTTTGGAGTAGTGATAACGCTTGTCTTGAGTGATAGTAAGAGTCTTGGAGCATAGGGAGGTTATGCTGCCAGAAGTCTGAGCTGTGTATTCATAATCAAAGAGAGAGAAAGGTCTATTGCAAGACATATGTAGCTGCTCGCCCAGCCAGAGGAGAGATTCAACGTCAGAACTTTGGTTGTACTTTTCTCTGTTGATTATTCATTAATAAACGACTATCGTTATGGTTCCGATCTTATTGTTCATTATGATAATGTTTGATCTATGTCTTTTCTGACTGATATATAGTTGTATTTAGTGGATTTTATGCTTGTATTCGCTTCGTTCTTTGCATGTGCAGGTATCCATTCATGGAGATCGTGAGGATCGTGACCTGCCGGAGCAAGGGAACGAGAGTATCAACTCGTCTACGACACTAGCGTTGGACTCCAGGTTGGTTCTCATAATCCACTTTCAATTTGCAACTAGGAACTTGCATGGTAGCGTTAATTGATTGTTGCTAGACCCATTTTGGGCTAGTGGGATCGCCTCTGTCCGCAGAGGGGATTTACCTCTCCAACAATTTGGCGACTCCACTGGGGAGCTATTTGTTGTTTGATTCATAAACCTTGGATGGAGCCTGAAGTACGGCCAGGCAGCCTTCGAAACGCTATTGCTTTGCATTAGCGAAGTAGATCAACGCCACTTCAGTCAATCTCCGGTTTGGTTTATGAACCGAACAGCTTGGAGTTTGTCTTGCATTTTGGTTTTCTCTTGCTTGCTTGCGTAAATGAGCTTTCTGGGTTAGTTTTAAAGTTGTTTCTTGCTGTTTGATCTGTCTGAATACTGTCGACCAGACCCTGAACTGCTTGATTTATTTTTTAAGCTAGCAAATTTGATTAGCGCGACTTTTTCCCTGACAGTCGTGCCAATTGGCGCCATTTTCCAGTGTACAGCTCGCGCCAATGCTCAATTAGCGCAGTTTTCTTCCTGACAGTCGCGCCAACCCTGTGAACTTGTTCATTTTGCTTGTTTACAGCCTCCCAAGCTTGGGTTTCCTGTTTTGTTCAATCATCTGAATGTATCAGAGTCTTTTTTGATTGGTTTTGAGTCTTTTTCTGGCAAATTATTAATTTGATTTCCTTTGATCATTACTTGGAGGTTTGTCTCGATCTTTTCACAATTTTGCATCTTTTTGCTTTTGTTTTTGCAAAAAAAATTCCCCCTCATTCGCCGAGGGGGGCTAAATTGTGTATGAGTGTTAATCGCCTTTGAGTGTTTTTAGTTTATGATCTTTGGAACTCTCACCCGTTTTTCTTGGTTTGCACTTGATTGGTTCTTAGATTACATTAGAATCATCGTGTGTTTGAGAATTCTCATTTTCAGGATATGAATGAAAAGTGTGCATAGATTACATTTGCATACTTTGGGTGTTTGCCAGTTTCTGTTTCGGTCTTCTCTTGATCCAGTCAACTTTTTGGATACTCTTTTGCATCTGTTTGGTGGTTGTTGAAGCTTGTTTTTGGGTTATTCGAGCAATTTAGTTCTTTTTGCTTGATTTCCATATGGCTTCGTTTTGAGCCTAGATCACATGGCTCATTGAGATTTTGGAATTTTTCTTGGTTTGAAGGATTGCCTTTCTTTTCAAAGACTTGATTGTGTCCATTGAGTGAAATTTGCTTTTTGCTCTCTGTTATCGTATCTCTCAAAATTTACTTAGTGCATTTTGCCAATAAAAGAAAAACGAACAATCTCTTTTGCGTTATATTAGTTAATGGAAATTAAAGTTTTTCCTTGTTGTTAGTGATTGATGACTTTAAAGAAAAGTTTCTTTTATTGCCATTAGTTGCATTAGAGTTATCATTGTTTGTTTTATGATCATTTTGTTCGATTGAAAGATCTAAACTCTCTCGTAGTTAGCATTCATCGAATGAAATGATATATTTTGGCATATAGTTTGCATCTAGGAAATTTTGAGATATTACATACGGTAAGGCCTGAAAATCGAAACCTAATCAAAGATCAACCATAAAATGAACTGAATGAATCTAACAACGCATTGGAACTTAACGCACATATTTAGAGGTCTAGGCTAGAGACGTGTTCCGGCGTCGTTAAACCTAGTCACTGTTGTTTCACATTATGGTTGGGTGATTCCTCCTTTTGTGACTCGATAGTGGTCTAGTACGGATTTGTGCTCCCACGTACCGTCGAGTATATGTGGAGACCCCACTAGGTTATCATCCTTTATCCACAGGAAGCCGTGTCTACCGCCTTACAAGCCGTAATGCACTGAACACAGCATTCGGGAAGATTGACTGTCGTACGGGAAGTCCTTGGTTTTCATCTGATTGCCAAGGTGTATAAGCAGTTTTACGGATTGTTTGGTAAACCCTTTGCCTAGAGTCTCCAGAGTAGTCACTTTTGATCCTTTTCGGACTCCTTAAAAGAAAAGGTGCCAGTGAGCGTCTTGTCACTTCGTGCTCATTAAACATTCGAAGGAGACTAGAGTCACCTTTTTGTCCTTTTCTCGACTCTTAAAACATGAAAAGGTCAAGTTCAGTTCCTTTGTCTTAAAATTTATTTGGCCACGATAAACATTACCTGGTTAGATCTTGTGTGCGTTAGCTTGAGAAGGCTTCTTTTCGTTTGCCATGGCAACTTTTCCGGGGTTCACCAACCCAAGTTCCCCTCCTGACGGGAATCCTGGTCATTTCCCTCCTCTCGGGAATGTTGGTGCTCCTTATATGGCAACGTTATCCCTTCCGGGGTTAACTGTTGGGTTGCCTGTTTGGTTGTTCTCAACCTCTTTGGTCCCTACCGTATCAACTACTGGTCAATCAGTCCCTCCACCTGAACAACATCATGTTGATTCTAAGGTGGACCTCTCCCCTTCTATGCCTCTTCTACGTCCTCATCTTCTACTTACTGTGTAACGATCTCCGCGAATGGATACCTGCACATGCAAAGAACGAAGCGAATACAAGCATAAAATCCACTAAATACAACTATATATCAGTCAGAAAGGATATAAATCAAACATTATCATAATGAACAATAAGATCGGAACCATAATGATAGTTATTCATTAATGAATAATCAACAGAGAAAGATACAACCAAAGTTCTGACGTTGAATCTCTCCTCTGGCTGGGCGAGCGGCTATATATGTCTTGCAATAGACCTTTCTCTCTCAGACTTCCGGCAGCATAACCTCCCTATGCTCCAAGACTCTTACTATCACTCAAGACAAGCGTTATCACTACTCCAAAAACTAGCTTGTCAAATGCATGAGGACAGACTTTTATAGATGGAGAAGGGGAGGAAGATACAATGCATCAAGACAACCATTATGGATTGGCATTATCTCCAAAAAGCCGCTGTGGATAGATGTAAGGGATAGATGATGAATCTTGACATCTAGAAGATTAGCTTTATCCTCAAAAGACTTCATGACTTGAAGGGAAAAAACATCCGGGCGCACGTTTGCTAAAAATATTTTCCAAACTCGGTTGGCGCGGGTGTTACTCTAAGACAGAGCGCCAATGGGCACGCCTTCTTTTGAGGATCTCCCTCATTGGCGCGGGTAGTACACTGTGGAACCGCGCTAATGGAAAAAGGGCACTTTTCAGGGATATTTTGTAGGAGGTGTCTTCAGGGCACATGAAGTCCATACTTAGGGGAACATAATGCAAGTGTTTTTAAGTTATGTCACTGCTCACAGGTCCCGGAATGAGTCCTCCAAAGTACGGGAATGGGGTAACAGGGACGGTGACCAATGGTGACAAATTACTGTGTAATAGGGAGGTTGTGAGTTAGATGGAAATTGCAGTTGTGGTGGATTTATTGATGGAGGAGCAGGCAGTGCTTGTTGAGTAGGTTGAGGTTGGTAAACAACTTGCTGCTGAGGATACTGCTGATATGGTTGAGGATGTGATGAGTATGGCTGATGATATTGTTGATATGGCTGCGAATATGGTTGGTATGATTGAGGATATGTATGATATGATTGAGAGTATTGTTGAGATGGTCTCCATTGTTGCTGTGGGTGATTTTGGTGCTGCCATGGCATGGGTACATTCCATGAATTCTGAGCATACATTTGATCATTTACAGGAAATTGCAAATTTTGATTTGGAAACATACCTTGAGGTGCTGGTCTTGGCTGCCATGGTCTCTTTGTGCCCATGTAATACACATTTTCCATCTCTGCATTAGCTGCCATATTACAGTTCTGCAAAACCTTAACTTTAGGACAATTAAATATATCATGATTTTCAGTACAGAAGGCACAAACTTGGATGTTTTCTAATGGGCAGTCTTTTAAGGCATGTTTCTTCCGGCATTTTGGGCAGAAGATAGCCATTATCTGATCTTCATCTTCTTGTTTCTTCTTAGCTTTTAGAGTGTCAATTTGGTTCCCTAAGGTGCTTAACAGATCTGTTTTAAATTCTTCTAACAGATTCCCTATTTCAGCCCTTGTGACACTTGCTGAAGCAGATTTTGTGACTTTGGATGACAAGGTTCTTTTTCCAATTTTAGCTTTGCTCCTTGAATACTTTTCGCATAATTCAGCGATTTCTTCAAAAGGTAAGGTAGAAATGTCACCTTTGCCCATCAAATTAAGATCATCCATGTATTCCTCTCAGATGCCTTTCAAGAATATTGTGCGAATCAAATCAAGAGGCATAGTTCGGTGTTTGGATTTTTGTAAGTTGTAGACAAACCGTTCTAAGTATTCCTCTAAGGTTTCATCCTCTTGTTGGCTCATTCTAAAGATATCATCTTTGGAATCTTGGGATCTATAATAAGGTTGATATTTCTTTAAAAATATTCTTCTCATGCCATCCCAATCAATTATCGCATGCTCACCAAGCCTCATGAACCATCTTAAGGCTAGTGCCTTTAATGTCGCTGGGAAGAGTCTAAGCCTATGGGCATCATCTGTGTAACCATATGTTCGACATACAATGTCAAACTCGAACAAGAATGAGTCTGGGTCTTCTGAAGCCATACCATAAAAGTTTGGTAGCACGGATGGAGGTATGTTTTTCATTTTGATCTCATCATCTTCTTGTGGTTCTTGAATAGGAAACTTAAAGGTTGACTCTTCTTCATCTCTTCGTCCTTGATTTGGTACTGATCCATCTCCTTCCTCAGCCATTTTAATAGGTTCCTCTGTGTCAGTGTCACTTGTTTTAAAGAGAAGATTAAAGAAAGATTGTTCGGTCACTGTGCTACTTTCTCCTTGTGTAGAGGATCTAGGAAAGTGTTTCTTCTGCGATTTATGTGCTAATAAAGTTTGCCTTTCGATGAGAGTAAGTCTTTGCCCTGACTTTTGTTTATCCTCTAATGCTTGTATGGTGACTTCCTCAGCTGGTGTTGTATTTCCTAAAGAGTCTGCTCCTGATGATAGGTTAGTTTTTGGATGGGGGGTTTTTATGAATCTACCTTGATTATCTCTAGATCTAGGCATAAGTGAACATGATTTCTAAATCTATGTTTTTGCTCGTTTTTGTTTATTGAATTTTTTTCTTTTTAAATCCTTTAACTACGCCTCCTCGGCAACGACGCCAAAATGTAGTGTCCTATCTAGGGTTCTAGATTAGGCTATATTTATTATCGACTAGGATAAGTAAACTTCAAGGCATGCGTCTACAATCTATAGACATAAAGGATTCCTAACTAAGTGTTCATGATGGTAGGTTACAGAACTTCTTTACGGAAGGTTGAGGTATGCTCCCTATCACCTGGACACTCAGGTCACTCAATTCATCTACCTATTTAAAAAACACTGTGTATTACTTAAACCAAGATTTCAATCCCCTTACGAGGATGTTGTGCATAAAACCCCTGTTCAGTGAACACTCAGCATTCAATGTTTATCATTCATGAAATATTGAAACATACTAAAATCATAAGCACACTTAAAATTCAAATACATGAGAAACAGGGTTCATGAAGATGCTTTTAAAAATAATGAAAGATCAGATCCCTTACAGGATACAGTTCAATGATCTCAGCGATGAATCCTTCAAGCCACCATCATAAACATTACTCATACGAATTTCTAATTAAATCAACGAAAGCATAAACCAAACTCTAATCACTGTGCATAATATTGAATATTCAAAAGTTGCAAATGAAATGAAATGACAATATACCCGTTCCACGTAGGGCCCGTCCGCGTTTCAAAGGTATACTGGACTGCGCTCAAGCAACTATAGAATCAACGCAATTTCGAAATCGTGACTGCAACCGAGTTTTGGTATTAAGTTCAAAAGCTCTGTTTTTCAAAACGATACACTGATAACAACTAACCAACAACACGTAACTGTGTTTACATATGTCTTTTTTAAAAACTAACACCGTTTACATTTTAGAACGAATGTACATTCGTTATGCGGCTGTTGCCGCTTTTGCTATGGCATAGTTTTTAAGTTGTTTCCATTCTGAACCGATTTCAAAAAGGAACAAAACTAAATTGGTTTAGAACCCTATGTTGTTGCTGCTTTTGTCGCCAACATGTTGTGCTTTGACCATCATTGACCGCGCATTCAGGAGTGTTGGTTCTGTTGTAGGATAGGTGTTCGTCCATGCTTGTACATTCTATTTTTCATCCCTACCCTTTTCTTTAGCTTAGTTGTCATGCCATATGTCAAACAATAAACCAATTACAGGATGTTGTAACTTCCTATAGTCTTTTTATCAAAAATCCCTAATTCTTTAACATAAAACTCATAAATCAATTCTAATGCATTTAACAACTATAATATTGTTAACTAATCAATTTCAAGGGGTCTAAGAGATGTATGAAGGGAAAAGGTAGGCAAACAATGTGTTTCAAGAGGAAAAAGGAGGTCAAGGAATGGTACCAACAGGGGGTTTAAGGATTTGTGCACTAAACTTTAGGTTAGGGGTTGGAAAGAGGGTTTTGAGGGTTAGGATTAGGAAACAATAGTTATTAGCCTGACCAGGTGTCAGACTAATTCCTTTAAGACTCGGATGGGCTAAAAACAGCCCCAGATAGACTGCTTTTTCCCTGACTTAGAATAAATATGGCTATAATGCCAGGGAGGGGATATTTACATAGGGGAGTATTATATACATAGTTTTAGTAGGGGAAGGGGAAAACTGATAGGGAGTTATGTACTAGAGTTAGTAGTTAATATGGAGATGATAAGAAAGCGCTAAGGTAAGGGTCCTTAGGCTAATTTTGGGGAAAAGAACTTGTAAATGAGAAATAAAGAATGCTTGAGCGAAGCAGATCTTCACCAAGACAAATGACATGGAGAATGATGAAACTAAGAGGAATCAAGAAGATCTTGACCTCTTTGAGGAAGTTAGTAAATGACTTGGGAAATGAGAAGAAGGGGAAATTAGTTATGGCTAGCTCGAGCTCCTCCAGATGAAAAACTGCCTGATAACTGTGATCTAAAAAGATATAAGACTTTAAAACACAAGATTGATCATGAATCATCATTCTGCAACCTCACAGCTACCTACCCGGCCGACCTTCCTAACATTTTTTCTTCTTTTTGGGTGGGTGCACTTAGACTTGCAGACCCTGATTTACAATTTTTCTTTTGAATGCTTACCTATCTAAATCTATACTTATTTTTGCCAAGGGCCCAGATTAAGGAGTTGGGTCCCTGTATATATAATAATTATATATATAATGATATTTAAATAAATAAATAAAAATCAAATTCCACGTTAAAGGCTCACAACTCCATTAGGTGAAAACTAAAGAAGATTCTCCTTGCTGACTCGACTGCCATGTCATCATTCTATCTCATTCTGCAATTTTTTTAGCTGTTTAGGAAAACGAACAACAGGCCTTTTATCCTTCATCCGGACTCTGTTTTCGACGAAACAAATTGCATTGCGATCGTCTTGATGAGACGGATGCAACCATATAGTTTTCGAGCCAATCTGAAAACTTTGAATTTTGAGCTAAATACTGAGCACCTGATTAGGGGATACCATGGGTAAATTCCATGGGTGGATAAATACCTTGGATGGATGAATACCATGGGTGCATGCCACTTACAATACCATGGGTACATTCCATGAGTGGATAAATACCATGGGTCGATGACTACCATGGGTGGATGCCAATTTCCATTCGGATCATTCCTCCCTCCTTAAGAAGCAATGATCCCCATTGCGTGAAGTTCCCTCCTCGGAATATTTTGTTGAATATGAAGGGCCACAGAAGAGAAGGGTTTTGTGTGGTTAGCCCATAACTGTGATGAAGGAAGATTCGAGGATAGAGATACCCTGTAATGTTTGTGACCAACTGTGATACTTACAATGTGCGGCCTAGCAAATGGGCTTCGATGAAGTGTGGGTTTGTGGATGACCCATAACCATGATAAAGGAAGATTTGATGATAGAGATAACCTGTAATGTTTGTGACCAACTGTGATAATAACAGTGTGCGGCCTAGAAAATGGACTTCAATGACAAGGATTTTGTGCGGTTGACCCATAACCGTGATGTTGAATGTTGATGAAGTAGCAAGTGCCTACATAGCGTGGGGTGGGAGGGCATGTATCCAAAGAATCCAAGACGGATGATGCTATGCTGAAATTGATGAATGTGAAGCATGTGCCTACTAAAGCGTGGTGGAAGGGAACATCTCCAAAGCGAACCCACTCCAAATGTTGTTCCAAATATAAAAATTAATTTAAAATGGGCATAACTCAGTCAATATAACTCAAAATATTTATTATAACTTATTTTTGGAAACATAACGATGATTCTACATCTTCCTATGTGATTGAAATCTCTATCTGGACACTCTAGAAACTCGGATTCGCGTTGCAGCTGTCCCACCGTCACAAAATTTCTAAAAAAAAATAAATGATTTTAAATCAACGATATCTCCCTCATTCAAACTCAGATTCAACCAATTTTTTTGTTTTGAAATTGGGTGATTTTTCAAGAGGAGTGCAAATTTGTAATCATTTTTCTAAAATTCTGCACAAAAACTACAAAAAATTATAGGAGAGCCATCGTCCACGAGTTGCCATCAGGAAAAAATTCTACAACACAAATGATTTTAAATCAGCGATATCTCCCTCATCCAGACTCCGATTCAGCCAATTTGTTTTTTGAATTTGGGTGTTGTTTCGCAAGGAATCCAGATCTGTTATTTGTTTTTGTAAAATTTTCACCAAAAGTTTCAGATCTGATTTGCAAAATCGTTGCCCAAAAAAATCCTAGGAAAAAAAAACCCTTCCCGCTTTGCCCAAGAAAGTGCTTTATGTAGGTTGTAGCACATGCATGAAGTTCGTTGAAGATTGCTATAAAATTTGAAATTGAAATATGTGTCAAACCCTCATTCCCATGGAGCCATAACCTGAATATGATACCACTGATCCAGATCTTGGGGGAAGGCCCCTAAGATCTAAAAAATTGAAATGCGAGAAGAAAATAGGAGAATGCACATTAAACAAAACCACCAAGAAACTTTTTATTAATTGTAAAAGCTACATTGTGGTGGACAATATGTCCTTTTACAAAAATCTACTTGTTACTTATAGTCTTTTTTTACTTATAATACCACAGGTAAATTCCATGGGTGGGCAGATACAATGGGTGATTGAATACCATGGGTGGATTTCACTTACAATACCATAGGTAAATTCCATGGGTGGATAAATACCTTAGATGGATGAATACCACGGGTGGATGCCACTTACAATACCAAGGGTATATTCCATGAGTGGATAAATACCATGGGTCGATGAATACCATGTGTGGATGTCAATTTCCATTAGGATCAATCCCCAAGGTCATCTTACCTTATACAAAGGCACTACTGACTGAATAACTAGAATAAACAAAAAACAAAAAGCAAAAAACAAAAAAAAAAACAAAAAACAAAAAAACAAAAACAGAAAACAAAAAAAACATTATAGTGGCATTCACACCTCCAAAATCCATAAGGAAGTCAATAGATTTAGTGAAAGACTCAGTGAATCCAAAACTTCAAAAAGGAGTATACATGATACCATGTTCTTGAAGCAAAGAATACATAGGCGAAACAGGAAGGTCCATGCTCACTAGATTAAAAGAACATGCGACAAATATAGCCAGGGAGATAACATCAAATTCAACTCTTGCAGAACACGTGTGCTCTTTGTCTCACCATATTTGCATAGAAAACACTAAATTGATCCAAAGAGAAGATAACTATCTTAAAAGAAAAATAAAGGAGGCTTAGATAAATAAAAGAGAAGCAACACTATGAATAGGGATGACAGCCTAAAGATTAGCGACACTTGGAAACCCATATTGAAGAAATCAAATAATGGTTATGACAAGTCAACATGAAAAACGTATTTCACATATCATAAATATTAATACGTACTCGTATACATCATTGACATCTCAAACCAGGTTTGTATTCACCCTGAGGATGGACTCACATAGTAGTCCAAAATGTTGGTTTTTATAAACATCTTTTTTTTTGGTCAAGTAAGTATGGAGCCTTTTATTAACCGTACAATTACATTGCATATGTTACATGTCTTTGCAAGTGCAAAGACCCAAGCAAGAACTAGCCTGTTGTGGGAATGCCATCAATAGGAAAAACAAAGCCAGGATCAAACTAATTCACACGGATTTCCAAAAACTTGAAAACAGGAAGGAGTGTTAAACTCCCTAGGACTCTCTGTCATCCACTGACAACTTTAGAGCTTCCGCAAAACTAACAAACCCCTCCAAAATTCGCGAAGTTCCACTAAACTTCCACTAATCCAGACCCGACGGTAACACAAACCACAGTTTAAAAAATTTGAAATCCACCCCTCTAAAGAAACGACAACATTTCTTCACCGTTGATCTATCCAAGATCCAACGGTCACAACATTTCCCAACTACAAAACATGCTCATTGACTGTCAACCACTGATCTCGCTCCACCAGATCTAACGACTCACACATATTTCGGCCGGTTAACTTGCGCACTTCAAATCCGCCCAAAAAGCGGTTTCCCTCTCTCACCTTGCTAATACGTGTCACTGAGTGAGTGGAATCAGAGCCAACTGGGAAATACCATTTACGACTTTTCCTCCACCTGAAATCCACTTGTGGGTTTCCCAACCCGTTTCCGCTACTCCGGACCCAACGGTAACTCAAACCAAAATTTATAAAAGTTTGAGATCCGCCCTTCAAAAGTATTGTCGACACTTCTACACCATTGATCTATTCAAGATCCAACGATCACAACCCTTCCCAACTCCGAAACAAGCTCCTCGACTGTCAACCGTCGATCTCACTCCATCAGATCTAACGGCTCACACCTATTTCAGACGGTTAACTTGCACACTCTAAATCCGCCCGAAAAGCGGTTTCCCTCTCTCATCTCGCTGTTACGTGTCACTGTGTGTATGGAATCAGAGCCAACGGGGAATTACCGCTTACGGTCTTTCTTCCACCCGAAATCCATTTGTGGATTTCTCCAGCCCACTTCTCGTTAACTTTTGGGTAACTCCCTTGCCCAAACACCATAGATCTGATTCAATCGAGATCTGTCAGTCCAAAATTGATCTGCTCGCCACTGCGTCCTCGGTCTTCCTCCGCTGTTCTTGACCATCTGCTCAAATCCGTTAGAATACTGATGCCAATACAATCTGCGGATTGCTGCCAATCAACAAGCAAATAGTTTAAGTAACCATATACTCTCGCCTGTCTCCTGAGCCTCATCGTTCCAGCCTGTCGATCCAACAATCCCTATCTTTGGTGGCCTCACAGAGGCAATCCTCTAACAGTTTGCCTGGGGGTATCAGCTCCCAAACGAGTCGAGTGTCCCTTTCCTTACTAATCACTCCTTCATTCACCAGACAATCAGCTAACATATTAGCTTTTCTTTTTACATGGACAAAGAGTATAATTTTTAAGGTTTGCAGGTGGGTATAAATACGAAGGAAGACCTGTGAAAGTATCCAGTGTTTCGACACTTTATTCGGTGCCATACCATTGCATATTTTCTTGGCCACTCTAATAATCAATTTTGAATCTGCTTCAATGATGACATTGTGTGAGTTTGAGTTCACCAAGATTCCAGGCATTGTTCTAAGGCCATGAGTTTCGCCATGTTATTAGTGGCCTTCCCCAAGTGGCCATGAAAGATCTCCTTTATTCGTCCCTGTTCATCTCTTATAACACCCCCAAAACCAGCTAACCCTGGGTTGCCCTTAGACGCTCCATCTATATTGACTTTTAGGAAACCATGTGGAGGAGGCTTCCAAATATTTATATCTGCATTTATTTGGCTCACACCCTTAATTATGCCCTGCGAGCCTATAGACTGGAGACCCAAATGCAGTAGTATACACGCATCTTGGGGCAGAGGAGTGTCCGTGGGAAGTTTCCACAACAAGCTTTTGACTGTGTCTTTGAGCTACCTTAAGATTTGATCAATTATGTGATGGGGCTTGCTTGATTTGTTCTTGAAGATCCTACTATTATGTTCTTTCCAAACATCCCAGATAACAAAGCTTGGAACCAGAGTCCAGGCTTTATTGATGATTTCATTCCCTGAGAGGTTTTTCCTCCAATTCTTCAGAGTGTTGGAGATGCTGAGTCTATCCCTATTAGTGTGCCTAAAGGTTGAAGCCACCCATTCCCACACGGTACAGGTGAAAGGGCATAGATTGAGAAGGTGATCCGTCGTCTCCTCTTGTAAGCCACATAAATAACATTTGGATGGGCCAGTGAAGCCTTTTTTCAGGAGATTCTCCCAAGTTAAAATTTTTCTTTGATGAACTAGCTAAATGAATAACTTTATTTTCATCCAGTGGGGGCTCTGCCAAAGATTCTTCCATACCTGATCAGGGTTTTGGTAGTTAAACCCTCTCACTACCTGTTTAGCTTCTTTGAGGTTGAAGTTTGCTTCAATGTTCCTTCCCCATCTTAGTTCTTCAGGCAAGGAGGAAACTAAAATCCTCCTATGTTCTAGCTCCTGAGCAAGAGAGTCTGCTTGGGCCTTCACAGGGCTCTCTTCACTGTGGCCTAGATCCTTCGAAATTCTCAATTTTCCATTGTTCCTTTCCTGGTCCCAGAAGTCATTTACCATGCGTAGACCTTTGTTGTAGGTATCATGCTTGAGAGTTGCTAATTCATCCTTATACATGTTGGGTTCCTGTTGCCAATTATCCTCCCAAAACCGAGCCAGGTTCCCATCTCGGATCTCCCAGAAACTATGTTGTTGAACAATACCTTTATTTTCCCAGGCAAGGTTCCAAATGTGGGAGCCCTTAATATGCCCTGACATTCAAATGTGATCCTTCTCCTGCCAATTCTTGGCATATTTTTGTTTCCAAAGCTTGGCCCAGGGGGTTGCCGATTCCTTGATCCACCTCCACCAGAGTTTAGCTCCCGAAACTCTGCTGAGGGTCTCAGGGTCATGAAGCCCCAAACTGCCATGGCTCTTGGGTTTGCAGATCTTGTCCCAGGCCACTAGAGCCCATTTTTTTTTCTCTTCTCCTCTGCCCCATTAAAAATCCATTTGTATGCTTCTGATTTGTTGTTGAACACCTTTAGGAGTAGGAAGAGCTGAGAACATGAAAATGGGAATTCCCTACAAGACAGCCTGTGTGAGCACAAGGTGCCCCGCAAAATTTAAAGACCTACATGTGAAATCTGAACATTCTCTCTTTGTTCAACAACTTGAAGCCTCTTTTTGCAAAACGGACACCAGCTTACACCGTCGACTTGAACCCTGTGATTGACATAATACCTGTACTTGTATTTGTCGTTTTCAAGTTGATCTTGCACTGTTTGTTGCACCATTTTCATTCATTCATAGAAACTCATGGTTTTTTCCATGTCGTCGTCAAAAGCAACACCCTTCTTACCAAGATGACATAAAAAATGTAATGCAAATGGATGACAAATTTCACTATTTGGTTTACATGACTCAAGCCTGTTTGTACATCTTGAAAGTATGAAATTTTCTAAATATAACTTTCATGTAAAACATAATGACGCTTGAATACAACAGTTACATAACCAATAGGCCTAAAAGGCATAACAATGAACTTGTTGCTTATACCTCTTTTGTACCTTTGAACAAAATGGAAATTTTGACAAGTATCCATCCAATGAAAGTGCATGGATCGTTGCAACTTAATCTTTACACCATGAAATCTTCTGAATGAAATAAGATGGTGAAGTTGCTTGCATAAACCTGAAACTCAAATGAACCTTTCAAGTTTGAAAGAACATAAAAAAGAATTGAACTGATCTTTTGGTTTGAAGCAACACATGCCTCTTGCTGTTTGCCTCCCCACTGGAAGACTTTGCACACACATGACAATGCATGCCAAGGAGCTTCGAAAGAAGAAATGTCAACAACAACTCTCCTCCAACATTGGGCTACTCCCAACAAACCTCTTATCAAAATGATGATCTTGGGCGTTGACCAATCAACAATGGCATCCAACTTGGAGAGGCTTGCCTTCAACTTACCTCCTCCAATATCATGGCTCGAATGCATCAAAGAAGTGAAACCCAACTTGTACTTTGATATGTTCAAAGCATCAAACAATTTTCCTTCATAGATGACATGTGCATAAGAAAACTTTCTAAACATGGTTATGTCACCCAAGTGGACAATTTCTTCAAGGAAGGACTCTTTTTTGCCATAATTCAAATACATGTATATAGCAGAAGCACTACAAAGAACATACAACATTACAAGTGTTGTGTATATTCTTGCACTGACCTCTTTTTACAACTTTGCTTTGGTGAAAACTACTCATTTTGCCCTCTTTCTTGAAATACTTACCATTCCTCTTTGGCACCATAACCATTGGTGCACAACATGGTGTAAGGGATGATTGAATGAGCCCATTGTTCAACAAACTTTTGCATTGCATTGGTGTCTCTACACTTTGAAATTTTGTTAACCCTGGTATGCTAACATCACAAAGAGAAACCTCTTGCTGCAAAGATATTTCATGTGAAGTTTCTTTCTCCTTGAAGGACGATTATTTAACAACCCGAAATACTTCATGACTCTGATGAACTGAACCAACCAAATTAGAATTGAAACCTGTATTACATGCAACAACATTTTCATAAACAATATCATCATTTGGCTTGAACATGAGAAGTATTAAACTTTTACTTGAATTCACTAGTCTTTTTGCCTCCCCTGCATTAACCAAAGAAATGTTCATCTTTTTGCGATGAGCTCTCACTATGTACTCCACACCATCCTTGAACAAGTGATACTTGTTTTCATGGCGGTAAAATATTGTTTTCCAGTCATACAAATATGGACTACCCAACACCACACCTGAAATATCAAGCAATACCACATCTAACTCTACTTCGTCAACAAAATTTGTAGTCATTTCAAACTTAAACAAACATTTTCTTGTAACCTGCAAACTAGTGTCTCTTATTATCCATCCCAAAGGGTATGGTTTATGGTGAGGTACAATTTCAAGATTCAATCTGTTGACTAAGTCTTCAGAGATTAGATTCACTTGTGACCCACTATCCAAGAGTGTGCCAATCTTGGTGTGTTTAGATATTACCCTAACATGAAATAACTCAATTCATCTCTTTTCATATGGATTAGTAGTAGCGTTACAGTTTTGTGAACTAGTGCTTGCAATATCTTGTTTTCCTTTGATTCCCATCGCAGTGATATTATTTTTATCACCTGATTCAGAACCTAAATCTTCTTGAGTCATAGCAGTGGTTTTCTGTTTCCATTTATTGTTGAACTTATTTGGACTCATTTCTAAATGCAATTTCTAGCAGTGGGCTTCATCATGCCCCTCTTTGGAACAATGTTTTCATGTGATTTTATCCACTTCTTTCTTCACACTTGTATTCTTCTTTCCCTTCCATTTTCCTCCTTTCTCTTTCTCCTTTCCTTAGGTGGCTTTTTATTACTATCCTCTTCATAAGTGTTATTTCCTCTAGATTCAAGATGCGTGGCTTGCATGCATTCTTCATCTAAATTAGTTGGATTTAATATAAGAATAGTATGTTTCAGATAGGTGTAAACCCACAATATATTTTAGCAGTGTATTATGGGAATTCAAATTCACTCCTAATAACAAAGCTCTTTTCCTAAACTCATGTGTATAGTCTTCGACTGTTTGAGCTTTAAGCTGCCTAAAATTTTGCCAACTCATAATGGCTTTTTACATATAGGCTAAAAGATAAAAAAGTCTTTTAATTGCAGAAACAACTTCAACCCAAGTGATAGATATCTTACAATGGATTCTCATTTCCTCTTGAGTCTTCACTTCCCACCGAACTAGTGCAGCTCCTTCTAGCCTCAGTGAAGCCAACTGGATCTTTATGTCGTCTTCTTGAAGGTTATGAATTCTGTAGTATACCTCCAATTGTCGAATCCAATTGTCCAACTTTTCTGCATTCACCTCTCCATTGTACATGGGAAGGTTGAATTTTATGTCCAATTTCAGTAATGGAGTTTTTCCTTTTGGGGTTTTGAATGAGTATGGGCAATTTCAATGGTGGTAGTGCAAGATGATGTTGTGTGAGATGATGGAGACGATGAGGAAGATGACGAGGATGGTGGAGATGGAGGTGGCTTTCCACCATTCCCTTTAGAATCCTTCTTCTCATCTTTTTTGTCCTTTGAGCTTCCTTCTCCATGTGGAGGTTTAGAACTCTCTCCAACCATTCTGGTGTTCCTCTCTTCATAGAGGACTTTAACCATCTCAGTCAAAGTATAGAAAGCTTTCTTGAATTCTTCCTCTTCTAAAGAGGGACCTTCAGGCTCTCTTTCTCCAGACATAATGGCTATGGATTCAGGCTCATAAATTTGTATTGATTGTGCCTCTTCAATCTCAACTGAAGGCAAAACTTGAGGAGCTTCAAGTGCAGCCGGAATTGGAACTTTGGGTGTTGGAGATTGTGGCCTTGGCTCTCCTTCTTCTGGGCATTACCTCAGGAGTTGCAACCAATAGCTTCCCTTCTCCTTTATGCAACTTTAACCTTGTAAGCATCACAATTTTGCAACCATTAAAACCCTAATTGCACAAACTCAAGCAAGCAAGCAATTCAACCTTGTGCTCTGATACCAACTTGATCTATTTTTGTATGATTAGTTTTGTTGTGCTAATAACAATTACAGATTTATAAACATGTGCTTGCTTCTTGCTTTTTGTGCTGAGGTTTCCTTAGTTGTTGGTGCTTACAAATAGGTAAATTTCCTTAAGTTAAACAAAACTTTCATGAGAAAAATAGCTTCAAAAATGAATAATGAATAGAAAACATGTATAGTGCAGCAAACCATCAAAGAGACACATTAACACAGTGTTTTGATGAAGGAGTTCACCCCTCCTGGGCTACATCTCCTTGGTCCAGCTTCCATGGCTTGGGCCTCTATATTAGCTCAATGTGGAAAAAATGTTGTTTACAAAGATCTATGGCTCCCGATACCTACACCAATGTGTTCAAAAGGTCCAAATTAGCTAAAAACACTTCTTTCTGATCTCAATTTGGTTGAAAATTGAGTAAGTTATGCCTCATTCAATTTTTCCTAGGAAACCCTGCTAAATCTGGAGAAACTCCAGTTAAGTCCGCCAAGTTTGTTGGTGGTTCCAGATTTGGTGGCTCCGCCATAAATTCCGCCAACTTAATAAATGGTTTAATTAAATTCTAATCATGATTATGGCTAATCATGCTTAGTGCTAGCGTTGGCACTGACCCTTGGTCACGTGTTTGAAGGTCGCATGGGTGGGGGTTGGCCCGCAGGGCTGGCTCCTACCACCTCGTCGTCAGCATCAAGTTACAACATAAAGCAATATGCGGTGGCCTCCTTTCAAATGTATCATCGGTAGCCTGTTGGCAACACATTGGAATAAGAGGGGGAGGTCATAGGTTCAAAACCCACCTTCGTCCGTCTGTCATACAAATTTTTCCAAATTAAATATTACGTTGACTTTAATAAACTTATTTGTTTAACTTACATATTTGAGATTTTGTTGGTTTCGGATTTGATTTAATATATATATATATATATATTATTATAATATATAATTTAAAAAATCATATAATATAACATAATAAATATATATAATGATATTTAAATAAATAAATAAAAATCAAATTCCACGTTAAAGGCTCACAACTCCATTAGGTGAAAACTAAAGAAGATTCTCCTTGCTGACTCCACTGCCATGTCATCATTCTGTCTCATTCTACAATTTTTTTAGCTGTTTAGGAAAACGAACAGTAGGCCTTTTATCCTTCATCCGGACTCTGTTTTCAACGAAACAAATTGCATTGCGGTCGTCTTGATGAGACGGATGCAACCATATAGTTTTCGAGCCAATCTAAAAACTTTGAATTTTGAGCTAAATACTGAGCACCTGATTAGGGGATACCATGGGTAAATTCCATGGGTGGATAAATACCTTGGATGGATGAATACCATGGGTGCATGCCACTTACAATACCATGGGTACATTCCATGAGTGGATAAATACCATGGGTCGATGACTACCATGGGTGGATGCCAATTTCCATTCGGATCATTCCTCCCTTCTTAAGAAGCAATGATCCCCATTGCGTGAAGTTCCCTCCTCGGAATATTTTGTTGAATATGAAGGGCCACAGAAGAGAAGGGTTTTGTGTGGTTAGCCCATAACTGTGATGAAGGAAGATTCGAGGATAGAGATACCCTGTAATGTTTGTGACCAACTGTGATACTTACAATGTGCGGCCTAGCAAATGGGCTTCGATGAAGTGTGGGTTTGTGGATGACCCATAACCATGATAAAGGAAGATTTGATGATAGAGATACCCTGTAATGTTTGTGACCAACTGTGATAATAACAGTGTGCGGCCTAGAAAATGGACTTCAATGACAAGGATTTTGTGCGGTTGACCCATAACCGTGATGTTGAATGTTGATGAAGTAGCAAGTGCCTACATAGCGTGGGGTGGGAGGGCATGTATCCAAAGAATCCAAGACGGATGATGCTATGCTGAAACTGATGAATGTGAAGCATGTGCCTACTAAAGCGTGGTGGAAGGGAACATCTCCAAAGCGAACCCACTCCAAATGTTGTTCCAAATATAAAAATTAATTTAAAATGGGCATAACTCAGTCAATATAACTCAAAATATTTATTATAACTTATTTTTGGAAACATAACGATGATTCTACATCTTCCCATGTGATTGAAATCTCTATCTGGACACTCTAGAAACTCGGATTCGCGTTGCAGCTGTCCCACCGTCACAAAATTTCTAAAAAAAAATAAATGATTTTAAATCAACGATATCTCCCTCATTCAAACTCAGATTCAACCAATTTTTTTGTTTTGAAATTGGGTGATTTTTCAAGAGGAGTGCAAATTTGTAATCATTTTTCTAAAATTCTGCACAAAAACTACAAAAAATTATAGGAGAGCCATCGTCCACGAGTTGCCATCAGGAAAAAATTCTACAACACAAATGATTTTAAATCAGCGATATCTCCCTCATCCAGACTCTGATTCAGCCAATTTGTTTTTTGAATTTGGGTGTTGTTTCGCAAGGAATCCAGATCTGTTATTTGTTTTTGTAAAATTTTCACCAAAAGTTTCAGATCTGATTTGCAAAATCGTTGCCCAAAAAAATCCTAGGAAAAAAAAACCCTTCCCGCTTTGCCCAAGAAAGTTCTTTATGTAGGTTGTAGCACATGCATGAAGTTCGTTGAAGATTGCTATAAAATTTGAAATTGAAATATGTGTCAAACCCTCATTCCCATGGAGCCATAACCTGAATATGATACCACTGATCCAGATCTTGGGGGAAGGGCCCTAAGATCTAAAAAATTGAAATGCGAGAAGAAAATAGGAGAATGCACATTAAACAAAACCACCAAGAAACTTTTTATTAATTGTAAAAGCTACATTGTGGTGGACAATATGTCCTTTTACAAAAATCTACTTGTTACTTATAGTCTTTTTTTACTTATAATACCACAGGTAAATTCCATGGGTGGGCAGATACAATGGGTGATTGAATACCATGGGTGGATTTCACTTACAATACCATAGGTAAATTCCATGGGTGGATAAATACCTTAGATGGATGAATACCACGGGTGGATGCCACTTACAATACCAAGGGTATATTCCATGAGTGGATAAATACCATGGGTCGATGAATACCATGTGTGGATGTCAATTTCCATTAGGATCAATCCCCAAGGTCATCTTACCTTATACAAAGGCACTACTGACTGAATAACTAGAATAAACAAAAAACAAAAAGCAAAAAACAAAAAAAAAAACAAAAAACAAAAAAACAAAAACAAAACAAAAACAGAAAACAAAAAAAACATTATAGTGGCATTCACACCTCCAAAATCCATAAGGAAGTCAATAGATTTAGTGAAAGACTCAGTGAATCCAAAACTTCAAAAAGGAGTATACATGATACCATGTTCTTGAAGCAAAGAATACATAGGCGAAACAGGAAGGTCCATGCTCACTAGATTAAAAGAACATGCGACAAATATAGCCAGGGAGATAACATCAAATTCAACTCTTGCAGAACACGTGTGCTCTTCGTCTCACCATATTTGCATAGAAAACACTAAATTGATCCAAAGAGAAGATAACTATCTTAAAAGAAAAATAAAGGAGGCATTAGATAAATAAAAGAGAAGCAACACTATGAATGGGGATGACGACCTAAATATTAGCGACAATTGGAAACCCATATTGAAGAAATCAAATAATGGTTATGACAAGTCAACATGAAAAACGTATTTCACATATCATAACTATTAATACGTACTCGTATACATCATTGACATCTCAAACCAGGTTTGTATTCATCCTGAGGATAGACTCACATAGTAGTCCAAAACGTTGGTTTTTATAAACATCTTTTTTTTTTGGTTAAGTAAGTATGGAGCCTTCTATTAACCATACAAGTACATTACATATGTTACATGTCTTTGCAAGTGCAAAGACCCAAACAAGAACCAGCCTGTTGTGGGAATGCCATCAAAAGGAAAAACAAAGCCAGGATCAAACTAATTCACACGGATTTCCAAAAACTTGAAAACAGGAAGGAGTGTTAAACTCCCTAGGACTCTCTGTCATCCACTGACAACTTTAGAGCTTCCGCAAAACTAACAAACCCCTCCAAAAGTCGCAAAGTTCCACTAAACTTCCACTAATCCAGACCCGACGGTAACACAAACCACAGTTTAAAAAATTTGAAATCCACCCCTCTAAAGAAACGACAACATTTCTTCACCGTTGATCTATCCAAGATCCAACGGTCACAACACTTCCCAACTACAAAACATGCTCATTGACTGTCAACCATCGATCTCGCTCCACCAGATCTAACGACTCACACATATTTCGGCCGGTTAACTTGCGCACTTCAAATTCGCCCGAAAAGCGGTTTCCCTCTCTCACCTTGCTGATACGTGTCACTGAGTGAGTGGAATCAGAGCCAACTGGGAAATACCATTTACGACTTTTCCTCCACCTGAAATCCACTTGTGGGTTTCCCAACCCGTTTCTACTACTCCGGACCCGACGGTAACTCAAACCAAAATTTATAAAAGTTTGAGATCCGCCCTTCAAAAGAATCGTCGACACTTCTACACCATTGATCTATTCAAGATCCAACGATCACAACCCTTCCCGACTTCGAAACAAGCTCCTCGACTGTCAACCGTCGATCTCGCTCCACCAGATCTAACGGCTCACACCTATTTCAGCCGGTTAACTTGCACACTCCAAATCCGCCCGAAAAGCGGTTTCCCTCTCTCATCTCGCTGTTACGTGTCACTGTGTGTATGGAATCAGAGCCAACGGGGAATTACCGCTTACGGCCTTTCTTCCACCCGAAATCCATTTGTGGGTTTCTCCAGCCCACTTCTCGTTAACTTTTGGGTAACTCCCTTGCCCAAACACCATAGATCTGATTCAACTGAGATCTGTCAGTCCAAAATTGATCTGCTCGCCACTGCGTCCTCGGTCTTCCTCCGCTGTTCTTGACCATCTGCTCAAATCCGTTGGAATACTGATGCCAATACAATCTGCGGACTGCTGCCAATCAACAAGCAAATAGTTTAAGCAACCATATACTCCCGCCTGTCTCCTGAGCCTCATCGTTCCAGCCTGTCGATCCAACAATCCCTATCTTTGGTGGCCTCACAGAGGCAATCCTCTAACAGTTTGCCTGGGGGTATCAGCTCCCAAACGAGTCGAGTGTCCCTTTCCTTACTAATCACTCCTTCATTCACCAGAGAATTAGCTAACATATTAGCTTTTCTTTTTACATGGACAAAGAGTATAATTTTTAAGGTTTGCAGGTGGGTATAAATACGAAGGAAGACCTGTGAAAGTATCCAGTGTTTCGACACTTTATTCGGTGCCATACCATTGCATATTTTCTTGGCCACTCTAATAATCAATTTTGAATCTGCTTCAATGATGACATTGTGTGAGTTTGAGTTCACCAAGATTCCAGGCATTGTTCTAAGGCCATGAGTTTCGCCATGTTATTAGTGGCCTTCCCCAAGTGGCCATGAAAGATCTCCTTTATTCGTCCCTGTTCATCTCTTATAACACCCCCAAAACCAGCTAACCCTGGGTTGCCCTTAGACGCTCCATCTATATTGACTTTTAGGAAACCATGTGGAGGAGGCTTCCAAATATTTATATCTGCATTTATTTGGCTCACACCCTTAATTATGCCCTGCGGGCCTATAGACTGGAGACCCAAATGCAGTAGTATACACGCATCTTGGGGCAGAGGAGGGTCCGTGGGAAGTTTCCACAACAAGCTTTTGACTGTGTCTTTGAGCTACCTTAAGATTTGATCAATTATGTGATGGGGCTTGCTTGATTTGTTCTTGAAGATCCTACTATTATGTTCTTTCCAAACATCCCAGATAACAAAGCCTGGAACCAGAGTCCAGGCTTTATTGATGATTTCATTCCCTGAGAGGTTTTTCCTCCAATTCTTCAGAGTGTTGGAGATGCTGAGTCTATCCCTATCAGTGTGCCTAAAGGTTGAAGCCACCCATTCCCACACGGTACAGGTGAAAGGGCATAGATTGAGAAGGTGATCCGTCGTCTCCTCTTGTAAGCCACATAAATAACATTTGGATGGGCCAGTGAAGCCTTTTTTCAGGAGATTCTCCCAAGTTAAAATTTTCCTTTGATGAACTAGCTAAATGAATAACTTTATTTTCATCCAGTGGGGGCTCTGCCAAAGATTCTTCCATACCTGATCAGGGTTTTGGTAGTTAAACCCTCTCACTACCTGTTTAGCTTCTTTGAGGTTGAAGTTTGCTTCAATGTTCCTTCCCCATCTTAGTTCTTCAGGCAAGGAGGAAACTAAAATCCTCCTATGTTCTAGCTCCTGAGCAAGAGAGTCTGCTTGGGCCTTCACAGGGCTCTCTTCACTGTGGCCTAGATCCTTCGAAATTCTCAATTTTCCATTGTTCCTTTCCTGGTCCCAGAAGTCATTTACCATGCGTAGACCTTTGTTGTCGGTATCATGCTTGAGAGTTTCTAATTCATCCTTATACATGTTGGGTTCCTGTTGCTAATTATCCTCCCAAAACCGAGCCAGGTTCCCATCTCGGATCTCCCAGAAACTATGTTGTTGAACAATACCTTCATTTTCCCAGGCAAGGTTCCAAATGTGGGAGCCCTTAATATGCCCTGACATTCAAATGTGATCCTTCTCCTGCCAATTCTTGGCATATTTTTGTTTCCAAAGCTTGGCCCAAGGGGTTGCCGATTCCTTGATCCACCTCCACCAGAGTTTAGCTCCCGAAACTCTGCTGAGGGTCTCAGGGTCATGAAGCCCCAAACTGCCATGGCTCTTGGGTTTGCAGATCTTGTCCCAGGCCACTAGAGCCCATTTTTTTTTCTCTTCTCCTCTGCCCCATTAAAAATCCATTTGTATGCTTCTGATTTGTTGCTGAACACCTTTAGGAGTAGGAAGAGCTGAGAACATGAAAATGGGAATTCCCTACAAGACAGCCTGTGTGAGCACAAGGTGCCCCGCAAAATTTAAAGACCTACATGTCCATTTTCCGATGTTGTCCTAAAGTTTATTTATTATAGGCTCCCATACTCCCTTGCTTAAAGGCTTATCTGTGAGAGCTATGCCCAGATATTTGGAAGGTAACCAGTCCCTTTGAAACCCAAGAACCCTGGTGATGTTTCTCTAAATAGTAATGTCAGTGTTAAAGAAAAAAACTTTTGATTTGTTGAGACTTACCTTTGTGCCAGCTGCCATAGCAAAGTCATTTAAGATTTGTTTGATCGCTTTGGCTTCCCTGACTGTGGGTATGCCCTGCAACATTGTGTCATCCACTAATTGTTGATGTGTAATTGCCTCTCCATCCAAGGTTGGTTTGATACCCTAGATTCTTCCTTCAGCATTTGCCATTTTAATCGCTCTGCCTAGCCCTTCCATCATTAGAACAAAGAGGAATGGTGAGAGCAGATCCCCTTGTCTGAGACTTCTGGAGGGTATGAAAGTTCTTGAAGGAGCTCCATTGAGCAAGATGGAAAAATTGGTCGTGTTAACTAGTTCCATAACCCATTTTATCCAGTTTTGGTCGAAGCCATATGCTCTTAGAACTGCCCTTATATAAGACCAACTTAGCTTGTCGTAGGCTTTCGCTAGGTCCAGCTGCATGATCATACCAGCTTGTTTGTTGATTTTGAGAGAGTGTACCACCTCGTGAGCTTGGATGATGTTATTGAGGATTTGTCTTCCTTCCACATAGCCCGTTTGCTCCTCTGAGATGAGAACTGGTAAGAGGGGCTTGAGTCTATTGGCGATCACCCTAGAAATAATTTTGCACACCACATTACATAAAGGTATGGGTATGAATCCATCCGGAGTCATGGCTTTTTCCTATTTTGGGATTAAAGCTATGAAGGAAGCGTTAAGAGCCTTTAGAACCCTTTTGGATCTTCTTGAGTCTTCCACCACCTCAAGGATATCCTGTTTGACTGTTTTCCAGCAAATTTTGAAGAAGTCTACATTGAACCCATCCGGGCTTGGAGCTTTTCCATTTTGCATTTCATTAATCACTTCACTAACCTCCTATTCCGAAACTGGCCTGTTAAGATTGTGGTTGTCCTCTTTGGTCACCAGCTGAGGGATGTACTGAGTGAAATTGTTGATGAACCTAGATCTATCCACCAGAGGCTCCTCTGATATACTGAGGAAGTGTTGAACAAGGACAGATTCCATATCTTTGTGAGAGACAAGTTCTATCCCTTGAGAATCTTTGAGCTTTGTGATTATGTTGTCTGCCCTGTGATCCATGGTGTATTTATGAAAGAACTTCATGTTTCTTTCTCCCTCTCTAATCCACTGCACCCTCAACTTCTGTCTCTAGAAAATTTCCTCTTGCCTGCACCGATCTTCCCATTCTTCCTGCAGAGAGTCAGCTAGCTTTTTCCGCTCCTCGGTAAAGCCATCTGTGACGTTGATCTGATTGATCTCCTGGAGTTTCTGTTACACAATAATTTGTCACTGCCTTCGTCCCAGTCTTCCTACTGTGTCATGAGTCCAAAATCATTCATTCTCATGCTCTCTGATGTTGCCAAATGACCCACTTTGCCAAAGTTTCTGCCTCATCGCGTCTGTTGGCCAAATAAACGCGCTGATGAGTGCTCCAAAATAGTCCAAAAGCGCTGCCATCGCGGAAGTACACGTGATTCCCGCGATGGTCAAATTTCATGTGCCAGCGCAACTATTGATTGTAGTTTCCTGCGATGACATGACTATTTCCATTATGTAATAGCGATGTCAGCGCGGCAGACCAGTTATGTTCCTGCAATGATCCAGTTTGGGCGAGTTTGTTCCAACAGTCGGCCTTCCAGATGACTCCAGACCTGGTTGTTGGCCTTGTTTATGTCACCCTCCTTTCTCTGGCGTGGTTGTTCCGTCATCTGTGCTACCTTCCTTGGAGATAAGCTCATCCTCCCACCATTCATGGAGACTCCTTCTCCTATTTAAACTCTCACCATTGCTATGAGCTTCTAGTTTTGGAATTCTTAGTCTTTGGAGTGTTGTTGTTAGTACTTGTGAGCTTGTTTGGTGTGAGTGTGACAAGTGTGGGTTTGTTGAGAGCTTGAGGAAGGTTGTGAAGTGCTTTTGACCTTGTGTAAAACTTGTGAGTGAGAGAGACTTGTGTATTGGGAGATCCACTTTCAAGAGTGAATGCTTGAGGAACATGCTGGCTGGACCCTCCTGAGAAGGCTTGTGACGTCAAGACTTTGGTTGTAAGCTTACTCTATTTCATAATTAATGCAATCAATGATGTTTTCCTATGTCTTATATGTGATGTACTAGATAGCTCATGACTTCTTGACTTTATGAGTAAATAGATCATTTGTTGTATCTGGTTATGTGCTTTGTTGTATTTCCTTTGCTTTGTTTCAGGTTGATTACTCATTAGGAGAAGGAAGCAGAAGCTGGAGCAGCGCAACGGAACTCCATCGACCACCGGTTGAGGTAGGCCTCCAACTTGAACTATTTAAGGAAAATTGTTGTTGATTTGTCCTTGTTTGTGACTAGACCCACTCTAGGGCTAGAGGGGTTGCCTCTGTCCGCAAAGGGAACACTTTCCTGCATCACAAATTGGCGACTCTGCTGGGGAGTTGGCCTTTGTTCTTTTCTTGTTTACTCTTGCCTTGAGTTTTTGTTTTGGTCTCCCTTGAGATTTTGGGGATTAGTTACCTGTTTTCTGAGTTTCCTGGCCTGATCTGGGAAATGTCTTTTTTTTGCTTAAAGATTGATTGTTTTTTATTTGGGAGTTTTTGGCTCGCCTGTTGCTGTTTTGAACATCATCGCATTTTTTAATTTAACAGTCGCGCTGTCATCGTGTCACCCTTTTTGTAATATCCTGTCCATCGCGTTATTACACCTAACAGTGGCGACGGTTCTGTAAATTGGATCATCGCGGAAAAGGCGTGTACTTCCGCGCTAACGTCGCTTTCTTGCTGCTTGTTGTTCTTTATCAACTCTTTATTGCCAGTGTATTGCCTGCGCTGATTGCTGTAGAATTGAAATTTTTCAATTCTGCCTCCTGAATCCATCAGTCTTGCTAGTCCCTTGTTGTTCTCACTCGGTTGATGACTTGTTTTTCACTGTTTAGAAGCTAAGGCACTTTCTTGTGAGTGTTATTAAATGAATCTTGTTTTTCTTGCTTTGTGACATAGTTTCATTGTTTCAAGTCTTTTGGATCAATTTCACTTGGTTGCCTGTTTGCAATGATTCGTTTGGTGCTTGTTGTTGGTTTGATTGAACCTTCCCCTTTGCTTACTTTGGGTCGATTGTTTAGTGATTGTTATTGGACCAATCTTGGCATTGTTTCGATTTCTCTTCACTACCTCGACATAGATTACAATTGTTTGGATCAACCGTTTTTCCACATTTGTTTGTTGCTTATTGGTTTCTTTAGATTAGAGGCATCAAATCAAAAAGATTGAATTTCATTTGGCATGCGAAAGTGAAAGTGAATTTGCATTTCAAGTTGCATATTGAAAAGCGAATGATTGGATCTCTCATTAGCAGTATCCATGCACTCTAAGAATTGATGTCTGCTTGCATTGAGTGACTGTTTGTTGCCTTGGTTTTCTTGGTTTGGGAATGATCTCTCTACCCTCCAGGAGGTTTTCATCAAAGAAAAGGATATTTCATTCATTTTAGCTGCATCCTAGGTTTTGTTATATACATAAGGTAAGGCCTGAAAACTGAAACATAATCCAAGATCAACCTTTAAATGAACTGAATAAATCTAACAACGCATTGGAACATAACGCACACATTTAGAGGTCTAGGCTAGAGACGTGCTCCGGCGTTGTTAAACCTAGTCACTTTTGTTCCCACTCAAGGTTGGGAGATTCCTCCTTTTGTGACTCAATAGTGGTCTAGTACGGAATTGTGCTCCCATGTACCGTCGAGTATATGGGGAGACCCCACCAGGTTATCATCCTTTATCCATAAGAAGCCGTGTCTGCCGCCTTACAAGCCATAACGCACCGAACACAACATTCGGGAAGATTGACTGCCGTACGAAAATTCCTTGGTTTTCATATGACTGCCAAGGTGTATATGCAGTTTTACGGATTTGTCTAGTAAACCTTTTTGCCTAGTTCTCCAGAGTAGTCACTTTCGTTCCTTTTCGGACTCCCTAAAAGAAAAGGTCCATCTGAGCACTTGTCACTTCAGGCTCATTAAATATTTGAAGGCGACTAGAGTCATCTTTTGTCCTTTTCTCAACTCTTTAAAGATGAAAAGGTCAAGTTTTGTTCCCGTGTCTTAAAATTTATTCGGCCACGATTCACATTTACCCGGTTAGATCTTGTTTGCGTTAGCTTGAGTACGGTCCCTTCTCGTTAGTTTACCTAGGATCTTTTGAGGTTGTCATCCTACCGGAATCACTGATCCCATCTCCCGTTCCAAGTGACCAAGGGTCTCCTTCTTCTTTTGCTCCTGAGGTACCGGTTGTGAGTGATACTCTCCCTGTTATTCCGAGTATCCAACCGATTAACTCTCGCGCTCCAGAGGACGAGACTTACGAAATTCACTGGAACCTCATTTGGGAGCCTTCTGAAGAAGATATCCCTCCTACTCCTCCTGGTATTTCGGTCCCAATGTCTTCTTCAGATATGGAGGATACATCCCCTGTCACAAGTGAAGAATCCGTTGTGACGAGCAGTGAAATTCCCACCTCAACGGAAACTCCACCTTTTCGTATCACCCCTCTTGGTGTTACGCTGCCTTTATGCTATAAGGCATTAAGGGATGTTATGTCTTCTAGGACTCCCTCTACGAGTTCTATGTGGTCACACACCATCACTCCGACCTCAGAGTCCTTTATTCCTCAAATTCACAATGTGCTTGTCACTTCCGTCCCAACTTTTCCAACTGTTTGTGTGGCTTCTTCAACACCCGTTGTCGGTGCCGTTATTGCATCCTCAGTTGTGACCGCTGCTGCTGGACCTTCTTCAGGTACAGCTTATAGTGGCCCATCCGGCATCCGTGCCCGGAGTTATTGACCCTACACTTGGTGCCCCACCTTCTTCTGGTTCTATCCCGGCAAGGGGGGCATACGATGAATATTTGCATGCTCTTCAGAATGCGGACCCTCAAAATCTGTTTCATTAATATGATTCTAGAGGAGCTCATATCTATTACCACGGACCTCTGCCACCTCATACTGCGATTGAAGTCACGGTCCCATTATCCGTTGCTTGGACCCCCACTCGTTATGGCGGTGGCAAAGTATCACCTGCACATCTTCAAGGACCACCTAATCGAGGCCAATCGTCTTACATGCAAACCTCTCAAGGGTAGTAGTATTACGGACAGTCTTATCCAGGGCAACTTGGAGGCCCACAAGGACAACCCTTTCAGGGACAACCTTCGGCCACTGGTGGTCCGTCTTTTACCTATTTTGCGCAACCTTCTGTAGTCCGAGACAACCCTACATGCAACAAGGTCAACCTGGTGTCCAACAAGGTTATCCTTATGGGCAAGTCGATCAACCTTATGTTCAGCAAGGCCAACCTACCATCCAGTATGGTCAAACATCTGGACAGGTCGGTCAGCCTCAAATTCAATAAGGTCAACCAACTGTCCAGTCCGCTCAGCCATCCGGTCCATCAGGACAACCCTCAGTTGTGCAAGGACAACCCAACACCCAGCAAGCTCCGCCTTCTAGGCAGATGGTCCAATCTCAATCTCAACTAGGTCAACCTTCTGGCCAGATGGCTCAGCCTCAGTTCTCTCAAGGACATCCTTCTGGGCCTCCTCAACCGGGCACTCAAATTATTGTCGCTTCTAAAGCTCAACCCGATTTTCAGCCCCAGGCTGGGCCCCAAACCCAATCCAGTTTTCAAATGCAGGTTGGATCTCAAACCCAACCAGCCTATCAAATGCAGCCTGCCTCTCAAGCTCAGTTTGGAGCCCAGCCGCCTTATGGTTTCCAGCAATCCCAAGGGCAAACTCAATTTGCCTCGTATCAAAATTATCAACAACTGTAGGTGAGTCCTTATCAGAATTACCAGCAACCTTATGTTGCTCCTGCAGGCCAAGTTGGTAATCAATGGAATGCTGGGGGGCAAATCCAGGGACAGCCATCCTATAACCCCTATGGACAAAATCCCTACGGACAAAACCCTCCGGGGCCAAATCCGTCTGGACAAAATCAATGGGGGCAACCGCCAGCTGGCTGGAACTCTAGTACCCCTTCCTATCCGCAGCCCCAGATGTCCTTTAACCCTCAATTACCCTTTTTAGCAACGTTGGAGTTACCGGATGTGTCCAAACTAACCAATGATCCTATTCTTCATAATCTGTATTGGCCACCGGTTCCAACTAAGATTCCCGGTGATTGTCCCAAATTTGATGGTAAAGCTGGAGAAGATCCCCAAGCTCACGTCATGACTTATCATCTATGGTGTTCATCGAATTCGTGGCTTGATGATTCGATCCGGCTCCACCTTTTCCAAAGGACTCTCACTGGCTTTGCTGCTAAATGGTATATTGAGTTATCTCGCGGATCTTTTCAGGATTTTAACTCGTTGGCTATGGAATTTTTAACTCATTTTCAGTTGCCGATTCGATATGAAATGGGCACACACCTCCTGACATCCTTAAAACAGACAACGGATATGCATATCTCTAATCATATCCATAAATGGAGACGACGTCATCGTTTGATTAAGTTTTGGATTCCCGATCAGCTTCTTACCATCTGGTTCACGACTTCATTCGTCGGTCCGATAGCACGGGACATTGCAATGGAGGCATGTGTAACTGAAGAGTAAGCTATTGCGCGTGCTCAGTACCTTGACTTGGTTTACTCCAAGTCTGGTACGTTATATGATTATTTGCCTGATGCCCTGAGACCAGGAACTTCCAAAGCCCGCCAACACCATCTGTTGACGGTATCATTGGTTCCACTAATCTGCCCTGAAAGAAAAATTCCGCGAACCCTGGGAAGCAAAAGTCGAATGCTCCGAATGAAAATACTTCTCAGGCTATATCCAATTCTGGTAATACTTCTGAGGTTAACGCCGTCCAGTCCACCACGGCGGACAAAGCCTCGAAAGGAAAGAAAAAGGGAAAAGGAAAGAATAAAGAAAATCAACCTAAGCAGGATTCCCCTAAACCTCCACCCGAGGAAGGCGCCAAACACAAGCCCAAGTACCCTTGTCTTATCTGTGACGAGGATCACTATACCAAAGACTGCCCAAGGCGGTCTGAAGTTAGTCGTTTGTTGAAAGGTGTTCCCGGGACTCCAGTTATGCTCAAAGAACCTTTTCCCTCGCAGCAAACGCAAATGGTGGCTGATCCATCTCAACCCTCTTCTTCCTTTGGTTCTCAAGTATTTACGGCTGGGACGATTCCGTCCACATCAGTACTCGGGCAAAAGAGTATCTGTCGCCTGCGGGGAAAGAGCCTGAGGTCCCCTCTAGTGCTCCTCCGTCCAGCTCTGGTCCGCTCCATATCAAGAGACCTAGCACTGAGACACCTGTCTGACCCCCTCCGAAAGGTGTACTCCAAAAATCTTCTTACAACCCTAATGCTCGTGCTACCTAGCACTACAACATCGTTGAGGACTTAGCCCAGGCTCCGTCAGCTATGTCTGCCTTAGAAGTACTCCAGAGCTGCCCCTCTCAGAGGAAGTCCTTGCTATCGGCCATCGGTGGCATAGACCCGGCTGACTCGGATCTGATTACTTTTGACCTTGAAAGCCATATACCGAGACTGCCTCACCAAATTGCCTTCCTCATACAGGTCATTATCAATTCCAAAACGATTCATCGTACAGTCATTGATGAAGGCGCTTCAACTTGCATCATGTCTGTTGCCTGTTGGAAGGCTATTGGTTCTCCGACTCTGAGCCAGTCTCCTATGACCTTGGAAGCCTTTGATGGGAGAGAATCTCGCCCTTATGGTATACTCCAACGTTTGCCCATTTCTTTGGAAGGGAAGACGGTCGAAGTGGAAGTTGAAGTTGTTGATGCTAATCTTACCTACAACCTCCTTCTAGGACGTAGTTGGACATACACCATGCGAGCCGTGGCTTCATCTCTATTTTGTGTCATTCGTTTCCCTCATCAGGGGAAGATCGTCACCATAGACCAGCTGTCCTTCTTCGCCTCCTCTTCCAAAGGCAACGTACCTTTTGTGGAGCATACCTCCAAGTCATATGAGAGTGTGGGAGCTGGACTTTTTAAAGACCCTCCTCTGATAGGTGTTTTTTCACTCCCGCCTCCTAACGTCGCTCCTATCAATATGATCTGTGGGTTCTTCCCCCCACTGATCAGGTAGAATCTTGGGGCGATGAGATGCCGTTGAGTCCTGTCGAGCTCAACTACGTCGAAATTGTTTCTACATCGGCTCCCCCTTCTGAACCTGCTCTTTCGAGCAGGGCTCCCGACTCGTACACTCATTCCCCTTGGCTTGGAGATGACGCTTCCTCGGATCCTTTAAAGGAAATATTTCCTTCTGATGAATCCATTATCGAGACCATGTCTCTCGAGGAACCTCCTTGGTCTGATCATCACCATCATTCCTCATTTCTCCCTGCCCACTGGGAAATGCTTACCTGTCTTGAGCGGTTTGCTCCTTTCTCCCATCTCAACCCCTTCAGACACCCATTCAAGTTTATCAAGTGTATTCTGAAGGAAATATGGGAAACATCATGCAGACCCATCCCATCGACATCTCTGCGAAACCAGGGATTATCGATCATATTCATGTCGGAGTCACTTGCACTCCGGAGGACATTCAGATTTATACTGATCTTTTTCGCGAATTTCGTGATGTCTTTGCTTGGTCCTATGAAGAAATGCTTGGCATTGATCCTAGCATAGTGGTGCATGAGATACCTACGTATCTGGGTGCTAAACCTGTTCGCCAACGTCTACGCCCCGTGCACCCCCGAAAGGCTGCAGCCATTAAAGCGAAAGTTGAAAAGCTTCTTAAAGCTGGATTTATTTACCCCATCCCACTCACAGATTGGGTGTCCAATATCGTCCCTGTTAATAAAAAACAGGGTACCATTCGAGTCTGTGTTCATTACCGCGATATTAACCGGGCTTGTCCCAAAGATAACTTCCCCACACCCTTCATTGATCAGCTCATTGATGAGTGTGCTGGGAGTGAAATGTATTCATTCATGGACAGTTTTTCTGGGTATAACTAGATCAATATTGCGCCCGCCGATCAGCACAAGACTGCCTTTATCTGTCCGTGGGGCACTTTCGCCTACAAAAATCTCCCTTTCGGTTTGAAGAACGCCGGTGCTACCTTCCAACGTGCAATGTCCTATGCTTTTCATGACATTCGACACATTGTACAACCGTACCTGGATGATCTACCAGCTCATTCAGCAAAACGTCAGGACCATCCTGCTCATCTTCGCGAAATCTTTCTTCGCTGTCCACACCACCGCGTCAGGCTTAATTCTCATAAGTGTGTCTTCTGCGTTGAGTCAGGCAGACTGCTCAGGTTTATCGTCTCCCAAGAGGGCATCCGTTTGGATCCCCTTAAAGTCGAGGCTATTCTGAATCTTCCTCCCCCTGCTTCTTTGCAGCAATTGCAAAGCTTGCAGGGCAAAGTGAATTTTTTAAGACGATTCATTCTGAACTATGCCGAAGTGGCTAAACGTTTCACGCGGTTACTGAAGCGAGATACCCCTTTTCATTGGGATGTTGTCGCTTAAGAGTCCTTCGAGCATCTCAAGCGTCTCCTTATTTCTTCTCCATTGTTGCGTCCTCCGAATTATCATCGTGACTATACTCTGTATTTGGCCGCTGCTGATACCACTATTGGCATGGTTCTCATTCAAGATGACGATGATGACACTGAGCATGTCATATATTATCTCAGCCGCAATCTTTTAGATACGGAAACTCGATACGCTTACGTCGAGAAGTTGGCATTGGCCACCGTTTGTGTCGTCCAACGTTTCCGCCATTATATCTTGTTGCATACTACGACCGTGGTTTCTGATTGCAACCCGATGACGTACATTCTGTCACGTCAGTTGCTGGGGGGCAAGTACTCGAAGTGGATCGTCATCCTCCAAGAGTTCGACTTGGAATTCACCACCGCCAAGTCTAAGAAATCCCTTGTCTTTGCTAAGTTACTTTTCTCTTTGCCATCTCCTACCGCACCCTCTCAGTCAGAGGACCATATCCCGGACGAAACTCTGTTCCTAATTAGCACCCTCGATCCCTGGTACGGGGATATTATTGTATATCTACAGACGTCCTCTTTTCATCCCGATGTGTCTAAGGATGCTCAGCGACGGATTCGTCATTAGTCTCAGCCCTATCATATCATTGGGGACACCCTGTACCATCTCGGCGCCAATTCTGTTCTCCGCCGATGTCTAACATTCGAGGAAGCTGAGCGAGTTTTGAATGATTGCCATTCTGGCGCATGTGGTGGTCACATGTCCGGATATGCTACTGCTCAAAAGATCCTCCGCGCCAGTTATTTCTGGCCTTCCATCTTTAAGGATTGCATTATTGTCGTCCGCTCCTGTCACAAGTGCCAGATATACCAGCAGAAGATGCATGCGCCTCCCGCTCCATTGCACCCTGTTGTTACCGTCAGCCCTTTTGCAAAATGGGGCATTGATTATACAACCTGTAACCCTCACTCGGCTGGGGGGCATGGGTATATTATCGTTGTCGTCGATTACTTCACAAAATGGGCCAAGGCGATGCCCACATTAACTGAAGACGGTCACACAGCGGCGCAATTTTTATTTAACCATGTTATTTCACAGTTCGGAGTCCCTCAAGCCATCGTCACTGATCACGAGAAGCATTTCCGTAATCACATGATGACCGAGCTAACAACCCAGCTAGGCTTACGGCACGATAGTTCAACTCCATACTATCCTCAAGCCAATGGCCAAGTTGAGGCCATCAACAAGGTTTTGGTTATGATGCTTCAACGTAACGTTGGCATGCATAAGTCTAACTGGCACTTGATGTTGTTCTCCACCTTGTGGGCATACCGAACCTCTGTGAAGGATGCCACCAGTTTCACTCCATTTCAATTAGTTTACGGACTGGTGGCTACCCTTCCAATCGAGTGCGAGATCCCTTCTTTGAAGTTGGTTGTCGAATAACTTCCCAACACTACTCCGATAGAAGAACGCCTTCTTTACCCAGAATGGCTGGACGAGACCCGTCGGCTAGCCTCTCTAGCTATCGAAGCACAGAAGAAGAGAGTGAAAACTCACTTCGATCATACTATCCATCCTCATTCTTTTGTTGAGGGAGATTTATTCTTGCTCTACAATCAAGCGAATGATAAGCTGGGGGTAGGCAAACTCGAGCCCATGTGGATGGGGCCTTATATTGTAAAGAGAGTTTTGCAGAAAGGGGCCTACGAGCTAATTGATTATGAAGGGAATCCTCTCGATAAGCCCCGAAATGGGCTGTACTTGAAAAAGTACTATGTGTGAATTCCATGCACTTTGGTTTGTACATACGTGTGTTCTTAGCAGGTGTGTTGTGTGTGTGTTTTCATGTTTTTGGCTTGGTGTGAAGGCGTGATTGCCGCTTATTGTGTCTTTTGCTTCTTGTGCAGATGTCTGGTGCACCTTACGTTGGTTTCGCTGATGGTGCCTGCCGCAGTACCCGCAACTTGTCCTCTGCGGCGTGGGTGATCTACAATCCTCATGGTGAGTTGATAGATCTTCAAGGTGTGTGTTTAGGTTGTACCACAAACAATGTCGTTGAATATAGTGTTGTGATTGAGTTACTGGCCGAGGTGATTAATCTCGGTATTCGTACATTGGTTGTGAACCTGGACTCTCAACTTGTCGTCCACCAGCTCAATGGGCGATATTCCGTCAAAGACCATCGCATTTTAAGGTTGTATTTACGTGTTAAATTGTTAGAGAGGAATTTTGATTTCATTACATATCAACATATTCCACGATGATTAAACACGTTAACTGATGCATTGGCTAATCATGTATTAGACAGACATTTGCGTAACATATAATCAAAACACCATACAAGAAAGCATGTAAAGCACAATAATAGACCATATATATATATATATATATATATATATCGTGTGGCGCACCGAGGCGCTCAAAAATAAGTGTACATGTTCAAATAGAGTTTGTGTTCTCCGTACATCTAAGACACATGTCTCTCAAAAATCACTAGCAGGAAATAAAAACCTAGGTGTCTACTGCGGTGGGTTGTGCTCCCTATAGTGCACCGCCGCTCGTGCCACCCGCCTCAACAGGTGATGCATCCTGGGTTCCACTCCTACTGTGTGGATCTGGGATGCTCTGGGGACCTCCTCGATCCCCATGTAATCTGGAATCCCTGCTAGCAGGCCCTCAAGGTTCTGGATCACTGTCTCCATCGTATCATCTTCCGGAGGAGCCAGGGCTAGTGCTGCAATGCCCTGCGCATCCCTCCGCGCCTCTGGAGCCAGTCCAAGGGGTCTCACTGGTCCTACATCTGCATACCATAGCGTTCGTCATTAGGACATGTACATGAAAAAATCAAAAACATCATAAAAATAAAATAAAAAAATGAGATCAAGTGTCTTACCACCGTCATCCCACTGCTCTCCAGCAGGCAGCTGCATGTCAGGATCTCTGCGGAAGTCCATGCTGGCATACGGCCAATCCTCCACGAAGATCGTCTGTCGCTCCAGCCACTCTCGGAAAAATTTCCCCCACGCCACTAGTCGCCCGCCACCTCCTCATGGCATGACGTGAACCCATCGTGTGGCCCTCGTCTCACGTGGCCTGGGTAAGTCCAAATCCATGTCTTGCAGCTGCAGTGCTGGCACTCGCTCCAGCATGAGCAAGACTAAAATGGATCCATAACCAAACTACTTCGTCTCTCCGCGACGGTAGTTGGTGAGTTGCCTCTTTGTGTTTGCCGTCACCGTCTCTACCCAGTTAAACATGGTGGGATTGAGACACTCGAGAGTTAGTCGAAGCTGAGTCTTCGAAGCCTCATGTTGGGCTAAGGAACCCGCTGCCTGTGTCACCGTGAAAAGCATAGCACGAAGGATTACGTCGTCCACTGTTGGAATTGCCACCTTCCCGCTCCTTGTCTTGCGTGCCCTTGGGCACACTTGAGCCATCAACATATCTAGGGAATCACCCCCGAGTCGCTGCCCCTCTAGAATGGGCCTCTCACCTCAACGAGACAACCCGGTCAAAAAATAGATGTCTGTAGAATCGAACTCGATATCCCGGCCTCGGATGATAAATTTCCCATTTGTGGGATTCCAGGCCCTGATCAGTAGCTCCAGCAAGTCAGGTTGTGACCGCAAGAGTGGAGTTAGGAAGAATTTGAGCAATCTGCATGCCCGTAATGCGTTTCGGCACCCTGCATCGGCAAAAGCTTCTATATCATTGTTATCATGCATGCGTTCTTGCCAGACGAATGCCATTATACCCTACAAGACGAGGAAAATTGAATTAGTACTTCGTTTGAAATTTTTAACGCGTAATTTGCATTAAATCATGAGTTTGCGTCGTCATCGCGTCTGTTTTAAAAACAGACGCGATGACGTGAGGTCTGTAGTTCATTTTTTCTGCGGTCATCGCGGAAGTACATCACTTTTCCGCGATGATCAGAGCGCCTAGTGTAAAAAATTATCGGCCATCGCGGACCCGATAGGGTAAACCCGCGATGACCGAGCGGCGGAACGCGGTTTGAAAATCCGCCTAAACTAACACTTGGAATGATCAAAACGCATGAAAAAAGCATCAAAATGAAGCGCAAGGCAACGTGTGTCTACCTGGAACCAGTTTCGGGACGAATGATGCATGGACGGGGCCGAATTTCGCTCGCCAACTTCAGTACTCCAAGTTGCTCCACGGTGAATTGAACAGTGCTATGGTAAAAATGAATGGGTTAATTCCTTTTTATAGTGATTTTTGCAAATTTAAAAGTTACATTTTATAAATGTGGGTTTTTTCTCATAGTTTTACCATATGCAGAGTCAAAATATGTTTTTTAACTATGTTTTTATGAATATTGTTCATTTTATCTCGAGCGGGTTTACGTGTGATGTGTTTTTGTGCAGAGCTTTAGGTGGTGGAATTATGACAGTTTAATATACACTTGATCCCGGAAAGTCGTCTTTAAGCTCTTTTCCGACTTGAAGAATGAAAAGATGGCCGAGTTTCCCTCTTGACTCGTTAAAAGAAACGAGAGGCGGTCGCCTTTAAGCTCTTTTTTCGACCGTTTAAACACAAAACGATCGTCGGGCTTTTGTCATTTCAGGCTCGTTATTGGTTGCGAAACGACGTGCTTCCGATCGCTTTTCTACTTTTTCGGGTTGAAGTCACTACCCACGAAAAGTATTCCTCGATCGTAATGGTCGGGCGGTTCTTTCGAGTATTGTTTTATACTTTTTCGGGCTTGAGAAACACAACTCTACGAAAAAGGACCCCCCTGGAGTTTTCTTTTCCGTGTCTTTTTCAAACTCTCTAAACATGAAAAAGACTCTGAGTTTTGCCTATGTCAGACTCGTTAAACCCTGACGACATTGGACTCGTCACCATGATGAGACTCGAGCTTCTTCTTCCTAGGGCTCATTAAAATATTACTAGGTTGGACTCAACAACAGGTTTATCATTGATTGTCTATGGCAGCTAGTCACTCTTGAACATCGACACTTTTGCTTCTTGTCGGGTTGGGACATCCATACATCGTCATTTGGCCTTCTGCGGGTTGGGTTATCATTCTAGCCTCATTCCATTCAATTCATGCCATCTCCTTTGAGCCTCTGATCCATTGATGCCTGAATGCTGCCACACCCCCCTCCGGAGTCGTGTCGCCGACATGTTCAAGAGTATAATCCTTCTACAGTTTACACCCTCGCCTTTTCCTCTGATACTCTGTTTCACCATCTGCCTCTTGTTCCTTATCTCGTGTCGTTGATGGGGGAAACATTATGGCCCTCCTGCGACGGGTCATCTCCTGTCGACATCAGCTCATTATCCAGGAGATTGACCTAGAGATCCCCTTTGGTACCTTAGAGCTTGCATGCCTCAATGGCAAATTCTTCGCACCTAACAGTTGACTTTCATCATTTGTCGTCGATTGGGTGATTCCACGGGTGTTCGACTTCAGTTCCTTTTTCACGCTTCGTGGATTGTGCTCGACAGTACCTTGAGAGCCATTGGCATTATTGGTGGTTTCTCTCACATTTGTTAACGGTTTTCATCATTGACTGGTAATCAAGCGATTTTCTATCATGCTCGACCTCAGCACATCTATTCACATGTTAGGATTTGTACTATGATCGGATGGGTTCAAGACCTCGAACTTAGACTACACATGTTTGGGCTGCGTGGATTGGTTTTATGATTACATGACTCATTGAGGGATGGCTGCGACCATACCTGAGTCTTCATGGATGGCTGCAACCATACCTTTATCATCATCATGGTCTCATTAGATAGATGGCTGCATCCATACCACAGACCTATTTCATATGTCTTTTGGATGGCTGAACCCATGACTAGACTACATGTAATTCATCATCAGAGATATCAATTGTACTTGTGTGCAGGTTCTTTTGAATGGTGTTCCAGCTCAGTCCATTTCATAAAGAATTTCACCCCTCCCTCTCTCTCAGGCTTCATACTTTAGGGGGCATCTGTTACACAGTAATTTGTCACTGCCTTCGTCCCAGTCTTCCTACTGTGTCATGAGTCCAAAACCATTCTTGCTCATGCTCTCTGATGTTTCCAAATGACCCACTTTGCCAAAGCTTCTGCCTCATCGCGTCTGTTGGCCAAATAAACGCGCTGATGAGCTCTCCAAAACAGTCCAAAAGCGTTGCCATTGCGGAAGTACATGTGATTCCCGCGATGGTCGAATTTCATGTGCCAGCACAACTATTGATTGTAGTTTCCCACGATGACATGACTATCTCTGTTATGTAATAGCGATGTCAGCACGGCAAACCATTTATGTTCCCACGATGATCCCGTTTGGGCGAGTTTGTTCCAATAGTCGGCCTTCCAGATGACTCCAGACCTGGTTGTTGGCCTTGTTTATGTCGCCCTCCTTTCTCTGGCGTGGTTGTTCCGTCATTTGTGCTACCTTCCTTGGAGATAAGCTCATCCTCCCACCATTCATGGAGACTCCTTCTCCTATTTAAACTCTCACCATTGCTATGAGCTGCTAGTTTTGGAATTCTTAGTCTTTGGAGTGTTGCTGTTAGTACTTGTGAGCTTGTTAGATAGCTGGTGTGAGTGTGACAAGTGTGGGTTTGTTGAGAGCTTGAGGAAGGTTGTGAAGTGCTTTTGACCTTGTGTAAAACTTGTGAGTGAGAGAGACTTGTGTATTGGGAGATCCACTTTCAAGAGTGAATGCTTGAGGAACATGCTGGCTGGACCCTCCTGAGAAGGCTTGTGACGTCAAGACTTTGGTTGTAAGCTTACTCTATTTCATAATTAATGCAATCAATGATGTTTTCCTATGTCTTGTATGTGATGTACTAGATAGCTCATGACTTCTTGACTTTATGAGTAAATAGATCATTTGTTGTATCTGGTTATGTGCTTTGTTGTATTTCCTTTGCTTTGTTTAGGGTTGATTACTCATTAGGAGAAGGAAGTGGAAGCTGGAGCAGTGCAATGGAACTCCATCGACCACTAGTTGAGGTAGGCCTCCAACTTGAACTATTTAAGGAAAATTGTTGTTGATTTGTCCTTGTTTGTGACTAGACCCACTCTAGGGCTAGAGGGGTTGCCTCTGTCCGCCGAGGGAACACTTTCCTGCATCACTGTTTCTGCTCAACTTCTCTTTTGGCTTTGAATATATTGCCAAATTCCTTTTTGTTCCAATCTTTAAGCCTGGATTTGATATGTTTAAGTTTTTGTTGGAGCAGGAACATTCTAGTGCCTTGAATGTTTAGATACTCTCTCCACCATTTGTCAATATTGCTGGTGAATTCAGGGTGAGAGAGCCAGGCATTTTGAAATATGAAGGGTCTGCGTCTTGGTGTACACATAAAAGTGGCTTCCAGTTGTACAGGCCAATGGTCCGAACCTCCAAAGTGAAGAATAGAAGCTGACATGGCAGGGCCTGAAAGAAAGAGGTCCTCTGAAATGATAAATCTATCGAGTTTAGAGGCCACTTGTGAAGCCCCTCTCCTCTTGTTATTCCAGGTGAAGGTCCCATTAATTGTTTCAGTGTCCACTAACCACATGTTCCTTATCGAGTTCTGAAAGGCAATGGAGTCTCTACCTAGCTGTCTTATACCGCCTTTTTTCTTTGCAAAGAGAACTTATCATATTGAAATCTCCTGCAACAATCTAGGGCATACTAGGGTGTCTTGCTCTTAGTTCCTCAAGCGAGGTGAGTAGCCTGATTTTATCTTCTAGCTTTTGAGGTCCATAGACATTTTTGATCATGTATATATTCTAATCACCTAAGGGTTGACATACCAAAGAAAGATAGTTCCTGGACACTTCAACATCCAGGATTCCAAATTTCTGGGGATCCTAGAGCGTAAGAATCCCCCCCGCCGAGTTATTTTTTTTAACCTCTAAATACTCATACTTGATTAGCCATTTATTATGAATATCTCTAATCTTATCCATCGAACATTTTGTCTCCTGAATAAAAATCATATCTAGTTTCTCTTCTTTTATTCTATTACTGAGATTTCTTTGTTTCCTTCTATTTCCTATGCGTCTAATATTCCAGGTTGTGAGCTTCATTAAGAAAGGTTGGTAAAGGAATAGCTTGTGAGATCTTTCATCTTACCTGAGTTGATCAAGTGTTTCCCACATTCATTCAGCAACTCCTTCTGTCTTTTTCTTCCTCTTTTCCTGCCTGGGTTCTTTGGAGATTATGCCTGTATCTCCTCCATCATTTTGACCCCTCTATGCTTCTGGCTATCCTGATTTCTTTTGACTCCAGAGCCCTTTGGTTGTGATCTGCATATGAAGAGTTGCTGAACCCTATCATATTCCTCTTTTGGCAGGGAGTCCACTCCTTTGGTCATCCCTTGTTCCAGAAATTTCTATAGATCTATATTTTCCCTTTCTAGAATCTCCTGAAGTTCACGGTCCTCCATTCCCGCCTCACTTGGAGTCATCTCATTGTCCCTACTTATCTCCATATTGCTTGGCATATCCTCCTTTTGCTGGTTGATTTCTATGATATCTTCCATGCTAACATCCCTTTCCTTCTCAGTGATAATGTTCTCCGTTTCCTGGCTAGTTTCTTTATTTCCATCTTCTTCTTCTAGGATCTTAAAGCTATTGCGGCTCGGTTGTCTTTCCTCATTGTTCTTTTTTTTGTGGCCGCTTCCCGCCTTTCCCTTTCCCCCAACCTTAGTGAAACCCTCAGGATTTTTATCCGCCATTTTTTTCACATTTCTCTCCATATTGTTTGTTGGGCAGTCTCTGTAAAGATGCCAAACACCAGCTGATATGGGGAATATCCCGTGGTATTTCTCCATGTCGTGCAGTATGCCCACAGGGCTGCTGGCAATCGGGTAGCCCAATCACGTCTATGTGATGCAATTGTCTTTGTGAGTATTGCCTCGATTACTTTATTGGTGCTTTCTACCTGGCCATTTGCTTGCGGGTGGTATGGAGTTGTGATTCTGTGCATGATATGATATTCTTTAATGTTGCAGCAATTTTATGGCCTATAAATTGTGGCCCTCCATCCATGATTATTTTTCTAGGTAAGCCATATTGCACGAATAGTTGGAAAATAAACTGGATTATCGAGTCCTCTGTTGCCCTTGGTAATGCTTCTGCCTCCACCCATTTAGTCACATATTCTGTTGTGACTAATATGTATGTCTTTTGATTAGATGATGGGTTTATTGGACCAATGAAGTCTAACGCCCACCGTTCAAAAGGTTCAATGACCAATTGTGGATGCAGGGGCATCTCATTAGACTACCTAGGACGTCCCATTCTTTGGACACTATTGCATGCCTGGACGAACTTCTTAGCGTCTTTAAAAATGGTGGGCCAATAATAGCCCATCTGCAAGACTTTGTGACCAGTCCCGTGGTCTGCAAAATGACCACTGCAAGGCCCATCGTGGCAAGCTTTCATGATATCGAAGACTTCATCTTCCCTGACACATCTTACTCGTAAGCACATAATACAACATGAATTATAATTGATGCCTAAAGCTCCTCTTCCTAATGTCAGAATGAATCAATTTAGTCCAAGTTTGGAAGTTAATAGTTACAGGGATGCAGGTCATTATTGGGGAAGTTAGTGTTAAATTTCTCTTGTATTGTGTCACCATTTCATGTTTTAAACAGTTCAGAAGTCTCTTTTTAAGTGGAGAGGAAGCCTATTTGTTTTCATATCAAAGTTTTTTATAAAGCAGTGTCAAAGTGTCTAAGGGAAACTTATGCATCAGGGGAAAGTGCTAGTCAATGGAAACATAATTTAATAAATGAAGAAATAGTGATTCAAACAAATCAACAACTAATTCAATACTTTCAAAATCAAACTAAGTTGCAACAATTTCCATATTATAATTTGATGGGTTTATTGCAGCAAGTTCACTTAGTAATCAGGAAGTAGGAAAGTATATCAAGTCAAGTAACTGGTTTGGTGTCAAAAATGTCTTTGATTGTCTCTGTCATTCCTCAATATAGATTGTTAATACATGCCAAAAGTATTGAACAATATCTTGTAGAGATTGTTTTCAAAGATGTGTATGAATCACTAATTCATGGTACTTCGTGGAAAGAAGTCAATTGCCATGTCCATAACAGGTTGTTTAACCATTGTCGCAAGTTGTTCATACTGCAGATGTATGGAACAGGTCACCGATTCAAAATGTTCCATGGTCAGCATCATCAGGGTCATCACTTGCAGGTGATTGATCGAATGTATTGGTACATTATCAGGACAAAGTGGAAAGTGAGGGAGCTCTATCCTCATTGACTATTTGTTTAAGTCAAACATTTGTGGTCCAAAAGATTTCAAGTGGAGAGGATTGATCTAGGAGGATCTCGTCAGATCAGTTATACAGGTTCAGTGTTGTTGTCAACAATTCAGTCTGGTGTCGTTCAGTTTTGACAGTGTTGTTTATGGTTCAAGTTGTTCAGGTGATGTTAATGGTTTTCATGGTGATATGGTTTTGTACTTGGCTGTCGACATGTGGTTGTCGTCAGTTCCACTAGGATTTGTTCGTCGACATGTGAGTGTCATTCACCTCGCAGGATTTGGTTGTCGACATGTTGGTAGACGTTCGTCCGCAAGGATATGGTTTGTCGTCATGTGGGTTGAATGTCACTTTGTTACAAATGATGTAAAAAGGGTTGTCTTTAGAAAAAAAAAATGAGGTTAAGACCTAAAACCCTAAATATACACCTAAATCCGTACATTAAATACCTACACCTAAGTTCTAGACCATTACCCTAAGTCCTAAACCTATGTTACATTACAAATCTATGTATTAAAACAATTCCAAAAAAATACATAAAACCTATGTGTTATAAACCCTCAGGCTATTTGTATTACATTGAAATCACATTAAAAAAACATTTACAAAATACATATAACAGTCATCAAAACCGCGGGCCTAAACCGCGCGGGGATCGTTGTCCATGTTAACGAGCGGAGATGTCAAGGCCTTAACCGCAATCCCTAACTGTGAGAGTTAACCATAACGGAACCACGATGATAAGGCATGTGAGCAGTATTCATGGCAGTTTAAACTCACAGTCGGGGTTAGCGCGGGGATTAACTGCAACGGAGACTGTGGTCATGTGAACGAAGGATAATCGTCGGGGTTATATGTTACAATTAACCGTAATATGTTAACCACTAGAGCACCATTACTGAAACTGTCGGGAGGAAGCCACGTTTACATGTGCTATCTCCCCTTCGCCCAGTTAGCAAAACCACCAATGGTTTTCTGTTTAATATATGGTCTATTTTGGTTTTTGTTGTGTTTTCGCATTAACACTAATTTAACCACCTTGTAAACCTTATCCCTAGGTGTTCAAACATGGTTAGGCTGAGGCTCATAAACCCAAAATTCAGCCAATTCATGCCATGTTTAGTCCAAAGAAGTTCGAATGTACTTGCAGGGCTATAAGAGGTAGTTTTTGCTCATTGTAGAGGAAGATAGTGGTTTTGGGTTTTGTATGTAGGTTCTAGAGGGATATAGGTTGTTTTGTTTTCAGTGTAACAGGAGCATTCAGAGTCAGAATTGGGAACTATGATAGGCGTTAGAAAAATGGTTCAGAGAGCTTTCTTATGACAGTGACTAGAAGTGTCTGTGTGCACATTCAGTTTGGTCAAATCTCTGTGTAATCGACCTCTTCGGTTTCAATCCTAATAAAGCGGTCGCCCATCTTGAAAGTGGCGCTGAAGATGTAGTCCATCAGGGACGAACTCTGTAATCAATCTTGTTGTCTGGTATCACTGTATATTTGTTGTTTTCACTACTATTTTGCATCTTATTTATGTTTTCTCATATGTCGTAAAGTCTTCTTCTCAAGCAGTTCTCACGTTTTCAGCACTTTCAGTTAACATTCTATTCATTAATGGCATAATTAATTCTACTTCAGTTTTAACATTTGATCATTTCATATCACTTTCTCCAAGGGTAACCTCTACAATTCCAACAAACTAAACTTAGGTAGACCTGGGTAGGATTTGATTGCTACGCAGTTTGGCACATAAGATTCAAATTTGATTCTTCACCCCTTTTCATCCATGCCGATCTTGTTGCTTTCGTCCCTATTATCGAATTCTCTGTTTTTTCTTTACTGCCATCTTGCTGCCCTGTTTTGCCGGGAGGCCCAAACGCTGCAATAACTGCTTTACCATTGTATAACCATGCCCTTTTCCATTTATTTCTTACTGCTCTAATTTTCTCCACTTCTTCCCTTCTCTCCTCTTGTTGTTTGCTGCTTAAATGTTCATGTAAGAAGAAGTGTGAGCCTTTCAAGAGTTTCTTTTTGCCCAAAAAATAGTGTTTATCTTGCACCCTTACCATGGTGACTTTTATGGGTCGAGACCTCTCTTCAAATATCTTCCCCACCCTCCTTAATATATGTTTTGACTATATTAATTTTAACACTCATATTTATGAGATATCATTTTTTGGGATTCAACTGCGTTAAGTAAGTCATTCATCTACGACCATTTTCATGAGAGGTAGTCGTAACTGACTAATTTCTCATGATTTTTGAATAGTCTACTTAGCACTAATTGCATCGGGTGATGCTCACAAAGGTGAAAAAATGAGATTGAAACTAGTGAAATGAATCACACAGTGCAATCATCACTTCCAGGGCTTGCACCTGGTAACTTCCCGGGAGGTCACCCATCCCAGATCGCCTCTGGCTCAAGTGCACTTAACTGTGGAGTTTTCCCCACAATCTTATAAAATGCACTGCGAAAACCCCTCAATACTTAAATTCAAAAGAGTGAAGGGAACTATACTTGAATGGTTCATGAGGCACAATACTCGCAAAGGTTTTGCAAATGGGGTAACAAGCTAAGTGGGCTTGATTGCAGGGAAAACTCCACAGTTAAGCGCGATTGGTCCAGAGGCGATTTGGGATGGGTGACCTCCCGGGAAGTTTCTGGGTGCAAGCCCCTAGAAGTGATGGTTAACGCTATGTGATTCATTTCTCTAGCTTCAATCCCATTTCTTCACCCTCGTGAGCATCACCCGATGCAATGAGTGTTAAGTGGACTATTCAAAAATCATGAGAAATTAGTCAGTTACGACTACCTCTCATGGAAATGGTCATGGTCATAGATGAATGACTTACTTAATGCAGTTGAATCCCAAAAAATGATATCTAATATAATGCACTACGAAAACCCCTCAATACTTAAATTCAAAAGAGTGAAGAGAACTCTACTTGAATGGTTCACGAGGAACAATACTTGCTAAGGTTTTGCAAATGGGGTAGCAAACTAAGTGGGCTTGATTGTGGGGAAAACTCCACAGTCAAGCACGCTTGAGCCAGAGGCGATCTGGGATGGGTGACCTCCAAGGAAGTTACCGGGTGTAAGCCTTGGAAGTGATGATTGACGCTGTGTGATTCATTTCACTATTTTCAATCCCATTTCTTCACCCCTGTGAGCATCACTCGATGTAATGAGTGCTAAGTGGACTATTCAAAAATCATGAATGGAAATGGTCATAGATGAATGACTTACTTAACGCAGTTGAATCCCAAAAAATGATATCCGATGTAATGAGTGCTAAGTGGACTATTCAAAAATCATGAATGGAAATGGTCATAGATGAATGACTTCCTTAACGCATATGAATCCCAAAAAATGATATCTAATATAATGTATTGCAAAGCCCCCTCAACACTTAAACTCGTATAAGTGGACTATTCAAAATCATGAATATAAATGGTCATTGATAAAATCCCAAAAAATAATATCTAATATAATGTACTTCGAAATCCCAAAATACTTAAACTCATATATATATTTTAATGTACTTCGAAATCCTGTTAATGCCTTTATTGGGATTTTTCTTTGCACTCATTTTGTGGAGTCTCATCAGGTATACGGAAGAAAGAAAGATATAATTCCTTCAAACAGGTACTCAATGTGTTGGTGGGCAATATGCCCTATTTTTGCAACCCTGTTTTATGGCTGAGAAAAATGTGATATTTTGATTCTTATAACACTTATCCGTTGAGTAGAGTACTTATTGGAACCAAATACCATTATACGCATATGCCATTGTAGTTCAACAAGTCATACAAATTCCGTTCATGCAAATTCCCTGGGATCAACTTTACGACGACATGGCGTAATGCATTCTCTCTAGAGTTACTAGATACATTTGAAATTAGCCCCTGTAGGAACCTCCCACATTTCTACGTGGAACCTGTTGTACCAGCAACGGAACTATTGCCTTCATTTCTCTTCAAAAAACAGTCCACAAATGGCAATGGAACAAAAAACAGAGTTTCCTACAGCCGTTCCCATTTCTGAAGCTTTTCTTCTACTATATATATAGAGAATTTGCATACTACATAGCACTGTGTGCAAAGGGTGGAATAACATTTTGCAAGAGGGGATAGAGGATTAAGTGCAAACGGTAGAGTGAGCACGATTGCAAAGGAAAAATGAGCAATGTTTTCAAGAGCAGCATGGTGAGCAGTGTGGTGAGCAGTATGAGCAGAGCAGTGTGAGCAGTGTGGGCAACAGTGAGATCAGTGAACAATGAACAGTGAACAGTGAGCAGTGTGAGAGCAGAGGTACCGAGCAGCAAGAAAGCAACAACAAATGCATTCAAACATGACAAAGGAACCAGAAATTTCAGAACATGTGGAGACAAATGATTTAGGACAAGTGAAAATTGCCTCATCCACCAAAGCTGGGAAGTGGGTTTGGGTCAATGCTAAACAATATCGAGGCATTTTAAAACGAAGAATAGCTCGTCTAAAATGGGAGCAAACAAGGAAGAAACGGTCTAAAAAAAAAGTAATCGAGCCCTTCGCAAAAAACACTCAAACAAGTCTCCTCCACAAGCACGTGGCAACAAGAAGTCCAAAAGAAAAGTCGTCGATGATTTTGCCTTATAGAGTCCCACATCCACACCTCTCACTTGGTCATCTGATCTTTATGTGAAAGAATTGTTAAATGCAAAACAAAGGTTGGAGGTTTTAGAAGCTAAAGGGCAAGAAAGAGATCATAAAATTCATATAATAACGACTGAGAACAAGGCGTTAGTAGAAAGCAATAAAATTTTAAAAGAACAAGTGGCATTGCTATAGGAAGCTCTCCTGATAGGGAAGACAGAATGGCAACGCATGAAGGTGGATGTGCAAAACATAAAGAAATTTGTAGTGGAAAGTACAGAGGTGGTGAATGTGAAATCATCCCAGGATAAAGGGAAAATGATTGCCCAAATAAACAACCATGAAGAGAATGTAAGAGAAGAAACGAAAGGAGATTCCACCAAAGTTTCCAAAAATTGGGCTCAAGTTATTAGCAATTCTGCTAATAAGGAAGGAGAAACAAATATTCAGGTTGACAACATGTAAGATAGTGAAGGCAAGGAAAGACAAAATAGGGCAGCAAACATAATTATTAAAGGGGTGAAAGACTATGGGAAAAATGAATGTACTCTTGACCTTGCAAGAGACTTCTTGAAAGACAAGTTGCTATGGCAAGGACAAATATGCCAAGCATGGAGGGTGGGTAAATTTAACGGGGAGGGAGCCAGTCCCATAAAAGTCATTATGCCTAGCTTGCGTGATAAATATATTATTCTAAGCAAGAAACATCTCTTGAGGGGTTCTCGTTTTTTCCTAGAAGAAGATTTAACTGTAAAACAATAGGAGGAAAGAAGGGAGGAAATTTTAAAGGTTAGGGCAGCAAGAGATGAAGGAAAGAGAGCAAGGATTTCTAAAGGTAAAGCTGTGATAGCGCAATTTGGACCTCCTTCCAAAACAGAACAACAAGATGGTAATAAAGAAGAGGCAACAAACTCTTCAACAGGAAATTAGAAAGCAAGGTCGGTATGGGAAAACAGGGACAAAGACTCAAATGTGAGTCTTGCATGTCAAAATAAATAGCAATCAAGTCATACCCAGGTTTCCTTAAGATTAGTTTGTTGGAACTACAAAGGTTACCCATGGAGACGAGGACCTGGGTTCGAGCCTATTACGGAAAATAGAGACATAATTTGCCTCATAGAAACACATGAGCATGAAGGGTGCAAGACACTTTTGTTTGAAGGATACTGTAAGATGACAATGTGGAACAAGGCAGCAGGGAATGGCAAAGGGCACGAGGGTATCATGGTTTTAGTAAGGGAGAAAGAAGGTTGTCTCATTCAGTTAGAAAAAGAAGACTCAAATAAGCAATTCATTTGGTTTAAAATATCAGAAAATGGAAACCACATCAGAATTGCAGCATGCTATTTTGCACCACAGGTTTCAAAAATCTACAAAAGTAGAGGGCTTGACCACAAAGATCCATTTGCAACTTTAAAAGCGGATATTGCAACATATTCGCAGCTAGGTGAAGTCCTTATAGTGGGTGATTTCAATGCTAGGACTGCAAGTGAGCAAGCTAGCATTCTTTGTTGTAAAGATGATTGTGACCCTATTTGGCTTACAGAAGAAAGTAATCATCAGTGGGAAAGAATTTCAGAGGACAAGGGCTGCAATATCTTTGGTGAACAATTGCTTACTCTATGTGGGGCCTTTGATTTAGTCATTTGTAATGGCTTGACTAGATGGGCAAAGTCCAGTAATTTCACTTGCAATACTTACAATGGAGCAAGTGTGGTAGATTATGTAATTTGCTCGCATGGTTTGTGTGAGAATATGGACAAATTTTTGGTGGGAGATTAGCTGTGGGATTTGAAATCAGATCACAAGCCAATTTATTTATGTTTCTTTTGGATTGGAAAGAAACAATTAGAGTCAAAAATTCAGCATGTCCAACAAAATCTCCCACAGGGAAGAATTCTTTTGACCCCATAAAATTGTAACACCTTCAAAATGACGCTAGAGAGGCCCTTTGAGAAGGAGAAAATTACAATTCACAGTCTTCATAGTCATGAATTAATGCATTTAATACAATGCGCACTTGCAAAGTGCAAAAGAACAAAAATTAAGAAGTTTGAAACAAATTGCTTTCTGGTTAATGCTTGGTTTGACGAGGAATGCAAAAAGGCAAGGAGAATGTGGAAAGAGTCAAACAATGATAACATAAAGTTCAAATCTTACAAGCAGTTATTAAGCAAAAAAAAGGCTGATTTCATGGTTTCAAGGAGGGAAGAACTAATCTTCCTTGGGAAAATAATCCCAAATTATTTTGGAAGGAGCTCCAACCGAAAAAGATACAAATTGGAAATAATATTACAACTTCTAAATGGTTTGACTATGCAAGACAACTCTATGAGCAGGTTCCCAAGGTTAACCCTCCCCCCTTGGTCAACACTGATATTGAACTCTTCACAGTATAAGAGGTAGAGATGGGTATCAAGAAGTTGGGTGTTGGAAAAGCAAAAGACTTAGCTGAACTCCAAGCAGAATATCTAAAGTGGGCCTCAAAGATTCTTGCACCTCACATTACAAAAATCTTCAACATCATCATACAACAAGGGCTCCCCACAGATTGGACAACTAGTCTGGCAATATCTCTTTTCAAGAGCGGTGACGTCAATAATCCCTCCAATTATAGGACCATCATGATAAACCCTTTGTTTGCAAAGCTATTTGGAAGCATGTTAGAAAACAAAATTAGCAAATGGGCAGAAGAAAGAGATAAGCGTGCTAAAGGGCAAGCGGGTTTTAGACCTAAACATTCCACAGATGATCATTGCATAACTTTAAGGCACATCATTGAAAAATATTGGGAGAAAAAGGAAGAAGTCTTTTGTTGCTTTGTTGATTTCAGAAAAGCGTTTGACTCGGTTCCTAGGGATAAACTTTGGCAGAGAATGGAGGAACTTGGGGTTCCTAAACATTTGAGAGCAACTGTGCATAGGCTGTATGAAGAGGTGAAAGTCAAAATTAGAACTTCAGCAGGCATTTCTGAAAGTTTTAGAAGCGATATCGGGGTCAAGCAAGGTTGCTCACTGTGTCCTACCCTTTTTGGTTTATATATGGACAAGCTTGAGGAGTGGTTAAATTCGCAAGGGGGTGATGGTATCTATTTGTGCAAGTTTGTTATAAGGCTTCTTTTGTATGCAGATGACCTTATTCTGATTGCTAAATCGGTTCTTGGTTTGCAAGAGCACTTACTACCCGTTGAGCATTTTTGTAGAAGTGTGGGGATGTAAGTCAATATCAGCGAAATGAAAGTAGTGGTCTTCTCTGAGGAAAGAAAACATAACCAGCATAAGTTCTACTTTGAAGGCAACATTCTGGAAGAAGTTGCGGATTACAAATACCTCAGAATTGACTTCAACAAAAATCTAAGCTGGAATGGTTGTAGAAAGGAAAGAACTTTGGGGGGTTGGAAAGCATTTTATGCTTTTCAAAATAGGTGTAAAGAGGCAGAGTTATGGCATTGGAAGACCACTCAAACTCTTTTTGGGCTTCTAGTGATTCCGGTGATTCTCTATAGTTGTGAACTGTGGGCTAGCAGTACCTCCGACATGTAGTGGAGACAAATTGAGAAAATTCAGAAGCGTATGATTACAAACAAATTTAAGATTAAAAGTACAGTTTCTTATGATATCTTGTTAAGTGAAACAATGATTGCTCCTATTGAAGCAATTGCTATGGTGTGAGTCATAAGGTATTTAAAAAAAATTGAGCAAATGGAAGAGGGTAGATGGCCTAAGGTTGTCTTTAATGGTAGATTGTGCAAGAGCAAAAAAATTTGGATGCAACAAAATAACAAATGGTTTAGTAAATCGGGTATTGGCTTGAATGCGTGTCCCATAAACAACAAAGAGATAAAAGCTTTTGTTATGGAAAAGTTCCACAAACGTACTTGGGATAAGGAGCTAGGAAGAAAGAAAAATTATTATATTGAAGTGTTTAATCCCACTCATAATTATCAACCAAAAGCATACATAGAGGCCAATATCTCTTGGAGAGCCAAAATTCTTATTGCTCAGTTAAGGACTAATTTTCATCAACTTCGTTGTGAAACAGGGCGCTGGAAAAGACCAAAGGAAGTGTGGGAGGAAAGAGTATGCATTTTTTGTTCTTTTGGAAAAATGGAAACAGAAAAACATTTCATTTTAGAATGCGAGGCCTTCAAAGACAACATGGAAAGTTATGCAGGGATGTTGGCAGCTAGCTCTTGGGATAATCTATTTAGCGAGGGGTTTGTCGAGAAGCTTATAGCATTTATTGTGAAGCTTCACAGAGAAAAAGCTGAATACATCAAGCAGAAAAAAAAGCAACCTGTCCCATAAACTATCTTTAACCTCATAGACATTAAAAGAATTTATTTATTTTTCTTTCTTTTTATATACACCATCTTCATAGAATAGGATGATATTTACTTGCCCAAAAATTTCTATATACATCATCTTCATAGAAAATGATGATATTTACCTGCCGAAAAAATATATACACCATCTCCGTATAAACTAAAATTCCGCCTATTTTTAATTAATCCTGAGCAAGCAGTGTTATTTTGTGACCGAAGGCCGGGGTGATCGAAAAAAGTTGAGAGATCCAAGCGAAAATGGGAACCTCAACAGCTAAGGATGCACAAGTTCTCGTTGCATCCCTTCGATCTGCATATTCTGCAACTCCTACCAAGCTGAAGGTAACGTCCAAATCTCGAACCTTACTGTTATTTGGCGGAGAAGATTCTTATCTCGTACTCATTGTTGATCTAAAACTGTAATGGGCTTGCAGATCATCGATCTGTATGTGGTCTACGCAGTTCTCACGGCAGTTGTCCAGGTGTGTCCCCCGGTTTTATTGTGTCATAGGATTTTTTTTCCTTTCGTATTTATATTGAATATGCATAGGTACTGTTCAGCCCCCAAGGTAGTCTATATCTTTGCAGCAAAAATATATTTCAGCGATTTTATGGATGTATTAACATTTCTGTAAAAGCCCCAAATATGGGGTTTTGTGTTTTCCAAGTTACCCAGCTGTTTAGACACTTTCCTAAGTTCCAGCTATTCTTTCAGTGAAATCAGTTATTCGATGTACCAGTGGACATTTTCTAGCATAACTCATTCTCGATTGTCTTCTAACCAGCCAATGGGTTTTCAAAGCCAAATCCTACTTTTATTTTTTTCCTAGGAAAATAACTGTAAGCAAATTACATGTACGATGCGTTTAAGCATTTCATGATTCCTCAAAAAAAAAAAATATTATATCTAACAAGACACAAGGGTTTCCCGGCATAACCCACATTACGGCCCAAAATATTACATCAATAAAACATCCACAGTGGGATCCCACAGTAGTCTCCTATCGTCTCTCAAGAGTTTCACATATAATACATCATCTGCTTTAAAGACCCGAAAAAACATCAACTCATTTACTGTCCGATATCATAATAAAAAAAGAAAGATCACAAGTACTCGACAACAAGATAAAGACTATCTACACAGCCATCCGGAAATCAGATCAGAAAACAGGGTTGTGATAAAATTCAGAGGACTGATCCTCTTTAATCTCCGGGGCATGCCACAATCCTGAATCCATCTACAATGCTGTTTCAGAGAGTGCATCAGCTTCTCCATTCCTTTCCCTGTAAAGTTTTTGAGAGGTGATATAGTGAAAAGCAGAATTGTAAAGCCAAATTTCATCATAAATAGGCCTCAATAAATAGTTATCCAGATTACTAGTACCCAGCATCCAATTAATCACCACCTCAGGGTCTCCAAATATCTGAATTTTTGTGACACCTTTTTCAGCAGAATGAGTTAGAAGTAACTTCAGAGCCATCAATTCAGCAAAACCTGACCCAGCCTTAAACTTTAAGACATGAGATTCACTCAAGCGAATAATCCTTCCCTGCCCCACAAGCAGGAGGGTCCCCTTGACAAGCGCAATCAAAATATACCCAAGATCCACTTCTGTCTATTCGCTCATCTGAAATCTGCCTCAAAGGCTTTTCTTTGGATGATTGTTTGAAACTGTCAGGGATTGATTTTCTTTGGGCAGCACATTGAAGGGGAGGAATATATCTGTTTTCGAATATGCTTGCATTACGTGCAAGCCAAATACCCCAAGCTACAACCAGAGGAAGAGCTTTGGAACTTTTCAATGAAGGATTTGAAGTTTGAACACCATGTTTTTAGTTTTCATCAGTGGAAACCCCAACCCAAACATTCTCTAGCCCTGTGAGAACTTCCAATTCCTTCCAAACCTTTATAGAATAAGCGTAAAACACTAATAGATGCTTATAGTCTCCTCATTTTCTTTACAAAGAGAGAATCTGCTAGGTTCATGTCTATTTCCTCGTTGTAAAACATCCTAGATAAGGGCTTTGTTTTTTGAGGGCAAGCCACATAAAACTGCGAGATGTTAAAGGGATTTGGATTTCCATATGGCTTTCTAACACCATTGAACCTCTACCACCCTATCATCTTCGCAAGGCCATATATCCCACCTTTGGAGTATGCATTCCTCTTACACGAATTTTAGACCAAATCAGTTTATCTTCAATATTGTTGATCCTCACATGGCTTGACTGTTGAATAATGTAACTAGTGTCGGTCTTCATAATTGTATTTGAGTCGTGATGTAATTTATTTGTCAAAAGAAAGAAAAAGAAATTTTATTATTTAAAGAAATTGACTTATTAAAGCATGGGTTTCATGCTTGGGTCAATTATTTATAGGTCAAAGCCTCCATTGTAGGCTTCGAGGGTTTATGTCAAGTGTCCTTGTCCATGTCATAATGTAAAGAACCCTTCTTGGGGTTTATTTGTCAAAGAAGAAATTTATTTTGTTGTAAAATAGGTCAATTATGCTTCCTCCACCAAGTCGGCCTAAACTGGGTAGCAAAATCACTATATAAAGGCAGCAACTCTACCTCATTTGTCACTCACAACAAGTTCGATTTGCAGTTTTTGGGCTAAGAAAAAGTGTGAATTTCAAGGGAGAAGAAGGAAGAATCTAGCAAAGAAAAAGGAGAATATTATTTTGCAGTAAAAACCAAAATTTCTCTCTCGCATCCCACACGTGCGAAGTTTTGGAGTACTACTAGAGGGCCGAAATTTTGAAGTAGTTGGAAGGTCGAAATTCTGCTGCTGGGGGTCGAAATTCTGTAGCTGGGAAGTCGAATTTATGGATTGTTGTTGGGCTGAAGCTGTTGGATAAGAAGAGACTACTAAATCATCTTGGAAGGCTGACTTGGTGGAGGAGGAAGGTTTGTTGGTCTAGGGTCTTGGTCCATCTCATTTTGAATTACTGAAGGAAGAGTTCTTGACTGGGTTTTCCCCTATATAGGGGTTTTAGCCCTGGCTGAGTGCCTACATTTGGTGTCCTTGATCTTTGTGTTTTGGTTTTGGTAATTGCTTGATGAACTAAGTTAAAGAAATAACATTAAGAAGTTAATAAGAACACTAAGATTTCACAAGTAATTATCAACATAAGGAAATCTTTATGCCTTTCCGATTTTCTAACATGGAATCAGAGCTAAGGTGAGGAAGGAAGAAAAAGGCAGGTTAAATATCTATTGAGGAAAAAGAGATCAAGGAAAATTCAAGGGGATCAAATATAGTGAAAAGCCTACTATCTACAGGAACTATGTCAAACTCAATGAAGGGAGAGAGCAAATTAGAAGGGGCCTCCAACTACAGGGCTTGGAAAAAGAGAATAGACCTCATTCTCGAAAAGAATGAAGTTTTGGATCTTGTTCAAGGAAAAATCGAGAAACCTATAGATGAATCAAGTGAAGCAAAAAAAACAAATTTTAGAGAAATCAAAATCTTGGCTATGAACCTTATAGTGGATGGAGTTAAGGATAACCTAACTTCATACATATCCAACATAAATTCCGCCCAAGAAATGTACGAGGCTCTCTCCAAGTTATTCACAATCAAGAGCATTGGTCAAGTAGCAAGCCTCAAGAATAAATTAAGAACTGTTAAGATGACAAATGATGATATTGTCTCATCATATTTTATAAGGATATCTAGAATCAGAGATGAACTCCAAGCAATAGATGAAGTTGTCCTAGATTAGGAGCTCATAATTAATGCCCTTTTAGGACTACCAAAACCTTGGAGTGCCTTTGCATTAGGACTTAACAGTTTGAAGGATACTCCAACATTTGAACAAATGTGGAATGCATGTAGTCAAGAAGAAGCCATAATATCCTTAGTAAACAATAAGGAGGATGAAGAAGAAAACACCTTGAATGCCTATTCTTCCCATCACAAGAAGAAGGGAACCTTCAAGAAATTCAAAGGACCAAAGAAAAAATGGACCTATCCAAGATTGAATGTTACCACTGTCACAAGATGGGTCACGACAAAAGCCATTGTCCAGAGAATCCAAGAAATAAGAAGAGAGAAAGGGAACATGGGAATGTCTCTGATGAAGATACACTTAAGAAGAACAAGACCAAAGAATTAGAAGTCAAAGATTTATACTACTAAGTCCTCTCTCTCACATAGCCCTCTTAGTCTTTTATTTATTTTTGAATTGTTTTCCTTTATGTTTTGATTTCTAGAGTTTATAGATCTAACATGTCTTGTTAGAACATTTTTGAATTATTTTGATGAGTTATAGGTATCCCTCGAGATTGGATTAAGAGGGAGCCTTCACCATTTTACCAAAAGATAAGTATCTTATTCCTTATCTCCTCTTTTATATTTGGTTTCTCTCTTATATCAAAATATGTTTGTATTGTAAACTAATAATCTTTTCTTTATATTTTTCCCTGGTTAGGAAAGCTTATTGAATGCTCAAAGGCTATGAAGAAGACTTCAAAGGATAGACTTGAAGCATGGAAGAAGTTCTAGTGCAAAAGAAGCCCCTCAAGCATTGATGTCCTACAAGGTTTGTTGAGGAACAACTCAAGGTATGCCTTAGAATATAAGCTTTGTTATAAAGTTCTCTTCATGTAAAAGGTATGTTCATTCTCTTTTAAAATTCACTTTACATTACTAACATCGCTATGTCTAGGGTTTTGAATCACAATGATTCTTGTTAGGGTGGTTAATCATCAGATTGGATCTACCCTCATTATATTATCATTCTTGTGGAACCTTAAAAGGTTATTCAATATTGATTATGAAACTCTTAGTCTACTTAGGGTTGTTGATGAAATCTATAATTTCTATTCTTCTGATGTTTAGGTTTTGGTATTGTTATAATAGAACCCTAGTTCTTTAAGGTTTGGTAAATTAGGGTTTATGAGCAAAGCCCTTATAATGTCTATAGTAAGTTCCTAGGAATGAAACCTTAGGTGTATATTCATCTGTCTTATCAAAACCCTACTTTGGTCAAAATTGATGCATATCTAACTTTGACATGCTTCTCTCAGGTTTCTTCTCTCGACCTCGGATGTTAGGATTAGGAACTGGATAGGAGATCCCTGCCTCTTCTTCTCCTTCTCTGCTTCATCACAGTGCTTTGTTTCGAGGCCGAGAGCTTCTAGCTTCTACATTTACATTTACTTAGATTATAGATGTATTTTCTGCTTTTTAAAAGAAATGTTAAAGGGGACCGTTTGGTCCACCGGCTTGGCATGATGTAATCATTGTAACCGACAGTCCCGTTGACCTCTTATGGTCATTTGTTGGACATTAATAAAATTATCTTATCTTATCTTATCTTATATTGGGTTCACTTAGTAGATGTTGTTATGAGATGCTAGTATGAAATCCTAGATATATTTGAGTATGCTAACTTAATTGTTAATACTCTTTGATTTGTAAAATCTAGGGTTTGTAACAAAACCCTCATAGAGATTGATATTCTAGGAGATAATGATATTGTTTTCAATTATGAATTTGCTTTGATGATAAAATCTAGGGTTTGCAACAAACCCTAGTAAAGTTTGTCATACAATTTTGAGAGTAATATTGAAGCCCTAGATGTATAATGCTATGATTGAATTGTTATTTAATTAAGTTGTCGATATCTAAAGCCTTGTGTCTCGATGATAAAGTCTAGGGGTTTGTGACAAAAATCCTAGATAGAAATTGAAGTTTAGTATGTCTCTTATTAATTATAAACCTAACTAAGCTTAGGTATTTGGTGTCTAAAGTTTGAATGTTTGAATGCTTCCATTATAGTAATATGATTTAGTTAACTTCATGCTTTCGTATATTTGTACTTTGTTGTACTTGCTATTAAAGTTTTGCAGGTATATGATCTTCAAGATATTGAAGATGTTTATGAGCATGATGAAAGGAAGCTATAAGAATGATGATGATCAAGATGACCTTGATAAACTCATGAAAGGTTGAAGCTTCTCTGATGTTATAAAATAAGAAATTGTTGAGAGGGAGCATGGTTAGAAGAAAAGAGCACATCTCCCCAATTGAGAGGGAGGGCATATTATGATGGATACCTTGTAGAAGAAATCAGAGAATGAATAGATCTGCAATATTTTTGAAAGGAGAAGAAAGCTTTCAACAAATTGCATATGTATAACTTGATGATAAAAGCAACATTCGAATGAATGAGGACCCCGAATGTTTGTGTTTACTTGTATGTATATTTGAAAGTTTATTGCTAATTAGGGTTTGTGTTTGTACAGGTAAATCTGTCCATAAAAGGGTTGAACACTCTGGAAGCATGTTTGGACAAATGGATATATCTAGTTTGATAGGGAGAGTTAAAGCATCTAATGGTGGATTCTTGGGAGGGCATCTAGCCGACCTATATGTTGATGTCTAGATCTTGAAGAGGGAGGGTGGCGTTGGTCATGGAGCTCTGACTTTGGATACACACCTAGATCTCTGGGTTGATGGTTAGCAAGTAAGCCTAATGGTACCTAGACTGGCTAAAAGCTTGAGTCCATCTTAATGCCACTCGGATAGATTACCCTGGTTAGGTATCTAGTCCAGATCACTGAGTGTGCTAGAACTCTTCGTAGTTCATTTTGGAGATCTCCATGTACCTCTATATATTTGTAAGTATGAATACCTCGTGTTGAAGAATGTATCTAGTGTCAGTCTTCATAATTGTATTTGAGTCATGATGTAATTTATTTGTCAAAAGAAAGAAAAATAAATTTTATTATTTAAAGAAATTGACTTATTAAAGCATGGGTTTCATGCTTGGGTCAACTATTTATAGGTCAAAGCCTCCATTGTAGGTTTCTAGAATCTAGGGTTTATGTCAAGTGTTCTTGCCCATGTCATAATGTAAAGAAGAACCCTTCTTGGGATTTATTTGTCGAAGAATAAATTTATTTTGTTGTAAAATAGGTCAACTAGGCCTCCTCCACCAAGTCGGCCTCAAACTAGACAAGTCGGCTTAAACTAGGTAGCAGAATCACTATATAAAGGCAGCAACTCGACCTCATTTGTCACTCACTTACAACAAGTTCGATCTGAAGTTTTTGGGCTAAGAAAAGTGTGAATTTCAAGGGAGAAGAAGGAAAAATCTAGCAAAGAAGAAGGAGAATATTATCTTGCAGTAAAAGCCAAAATTTCTCTCTTTCATCCGACATGTGCAAAGTTCTGGAATACTGTTGGAGGGTCGAAATTCTACAGTAGCTGGGAGGTCGAAATTCTGCTGCTGGGGGTCGAAATTATGTAGTTGGGAAGTTGAATTTCTAGATTGTTGTTGGGCTGAAGTTGCTGGATAAGAAGGGACTATTAAATCATCTTGGAAGGCTAACTTGGTGGAGGAGGAAGGTCTGTTGGTCTAGGGTCTTGGTCCATCTCATTTTGAATTACTGAAAAAGAGTTCTTAACTGGGTTTTCCCCTATCCAGGGGTTTTAGCCCTGATTGAGTGCCTACATTTGTTGTCCTTGATCTTTGTGTTTTGGTTTTGGTAATTGCTTGATGAACCAAGTTAAAGAAAGAACATAAAGAAGTTAATAAGAACACTAAGATTTCACGAGTAATTATCAACATAAGGAAATCTTTTTGCCTTTCCGATTTTCTAACATTGACCCAAGTTAAGCAATGTAATTCTCCCAAACCTCCTCATCTCTACTCCTTAGACCCAAAAATCCAATTATCTTCTATTTTTTCTTCTAAATTGTAGGGAGTTTAGGGGAGGTTGCTCAAATTAAGAAAAAAATATAATTTTCATGAAGAACACTAACTAGGGTTTCAAATACCTTGAATCCTTCCTCATTGCCAACCCAAGTATCTACACCAACATGAACTCTATCCCTTTTCCCAACCTTCAAAAATGTCACTTTCCTATTAGAGGGAAGACTAACACTATAACCTTCCAAATAATATACACATTATGATAATTTTGTGAAGGCTTTCCTATCCATTCTTCAATGGTATCAGGCTCTGTATGTTTCTGAGTAACTACTTGGTACCAAAGAAATTTACAAGATATTAGCCTCCAAACATATTTGGCAACTAATGCTTTCCCAAACAAATGGATATTCTCAAGGCCCCACCCACCCAACTCTTTTGGCATGACAACTACCTGCCATTTAACCAAGGGAATTCCTTCTTTCACTCTTTGCCTCGATGACAAGAATCTGAAACCTATACTTCCTACCCTTTCAAGCACCCTCTTAAGAGTAATGCTAAAGACATGTAATAGATTGGAATGGCTTCTAGCATTGATTTGGTGAAGGTAGGCTTATCACCTCTAGACAACACCTATCACACCACACATATAACCTCCTTCCTACCTTTGCTATAAGCCAACCCCAATCATTTACCCCATAGTCATTAGGTTTGAGGTAAAAACCTAAGGACTTCAAACAATCCTTAAACTCTATTTGTTGAAAAGGAAATAACTGAATAGAATATGTAACATCATCCTCATTTTCATCAAAGAATAAATTGATGATCTTTTCAAATTCGCTTTCATCCCTATTATGATACAATACAAAGCTAAAATATCTTTTAGCTTCAGAACATCTCTTCTAGACACATCATAGAATAAAAGAATATCATTAACAAAGAGAATGTGAGTCAAATATAAGGATCCTAACTTTTTATCCTTTAGGGTTCTTGTCCTTTGGCCTCTATAAGTGTCTTGCTCAAGCTTGCTTCTACAATAAGGAATAACAGAGGAGATAAAGGTCACCCTTGACCCTTCTTCTAGGAGCCTCACATTATCCTCCTTTTCAAAAAAATCGGGAAAATGAGTTTTCATTTTACCACCTCAAGTATAAAATGAAATGAAATGATATTTTAACATCCACGAGACTAAAAATAGTCTATGGGACCATCGGTTCCTTGCTTTTCGCCTTTTGCAATTCAAACCTTTTCTTATTCAAATTGATGATGAGCTGGCCCAACCTTCCAACAATCCCCTCATGAAAAAGACAATGCCAAGAAACCGATGCTAACATATTCCCATAACTTTCTCTGATGTCTTTGAACGCATCATAGTCCAAAATGAAATGTTTTTCCGATGCCACTGCTCTAGACGTGCAAAATGTACACACTTGTTCTTCCCAAGCTTCTTTAGGCCTTTTCCACCATCCTGTTTGACACCAAAGTTGATGTGAGTTGGTTCTTAATTGAGCAATAAGAACCTTTGCCCTCCACGGAATGCTAACTCCAATGAACTCTTTTTGTTGTAGATCACACGTAGGGTTGAATTCCTCAATGTAGTACTTCTTCTTTCTACCCAACTCTTTTCCCCATACCCGTTTATAAAACTTCTCCATAACAAAATTCTTTAGCTCCTTGCTATTTGTGGGACAAGCATTGAGGTAGATATTCCATTTTTGCATGCATGTGTAGTTTTGTTTCATCCATGTTTTCTTTATTTCATTCATGGCTTCATTGAAGATAACATTAAGCCATATACTTGCTTGCATTTACTCAATTATTTTTAGATATCTTATGAGACGCACCTTAGCAATTGCTTCGATGGGAGTTGGTCATCTTTTACTTAACATTATCTCATAAGGTATCAAACTTTTTTATTTTGAACTTGCTCATGATCAACGTTTTTGGATTTTCTCAATTTGTTTCCATTTTGAGACAGGGGTGCTACTAGCCTACAATTCACACCCATAAAGCATCACTGGACAAACTAGGAGTCCAAAAAGCACTTTAATCGTTTTCCAATCCCATAACTCTGCCTCTCTACATCTGTTTTGAAGAGCATATAATGCTTTCCACCATCCTAAAATTCTCTTCTTTTTGTAGTCCTCCCAATTAAGTTTGTTGTTGAAATCAATCTCGAGGTACTTGTACTCATTTACTTCTTCAAAAATGTTGCCTTCAAAGAAGATCGTATGCTAGCTCTGCTTCCTTTTATTAGAGAAAATCATTATTTTGGTCTTGTTAGTATTGACTTGCGTCCCCATTACTCTACAAAAATGCTCAAGGGCATATAGGTGCATTTGCAATCCATGGGCCGATTTAGAAATCAATACAAAATCATCAACATATAAAAGAAGCTTTATCACAAACTCCCCCAACCAAACACCATCTCCACCTTGCAGATTTAGCCACTCTTCTAGTTTATCAATATATAAACCAAAAAGAGTAAGGGATAGAGGGAAATCTTGCTTGACTCCAATGTCACTTCTAAAGATTTCTGAAATACCTGTTGAGGTTCTAATTTTGACTTTCACCTCTTCATAAAATCTATGGACAACGACTCTATAATGCAAAGGAATCTCAAGTTCTTCCATTCAACACCACAACTTATCTCTAGGGACTATGTCAAATGCCTTTTTGAAGTCAACATAGCAGCATAATACTTCTTCTTTGTCGTGCCAAACTTTTTCAACAATGTGTCTCAACGTGATACCATGATCCACTGTAGAATGCTTCGGCCTAAAACCCGCTTGTCCTTTTGCCCTCTTTTCTTTTACTTCTACCCGCTTACTGATTCTATTTTCTACCATGCTGCTGAAAAGCTTTACAAACAAAGGATTGATCATAATGGTTCTATAGTTGGAAGGATTATTAATGTCTCCACATTTAAAAAGGGGTATTGCTAGGCTAGTTGTCTAGTCCCTTAAAATCCTTGTCGAATGATGTTGTTGAATATTTCCATGATATGCGGTGCAAGAGTGTTCATTCCCCATTTTAGATACTCGGCTTGAAGTTCAACCAAGTCGTTTGCCTTTCCTGTTTTCAGCTTTTTAATTCCAATCTCCACCTCCTGTAACATGAAGAGCTTTGTAGTTGTGTTGATCCTGGGGGGAGGCTCCACCTCTGATTCTTTCTCATAGAGTTGTATTGCATATTCAAACCATTGACTGGCTGTAATATTATTTTCGATTTGCTTCTTCCTTGGTTGAAGTTCCTGCCAGAAAAGCTTTGGGTTATTTTTGCTTAGATATATTGTTAAAATTGGTAGCTAGGGCCAAACTCCACATTAGTCATCTTGTTTATGACAACTAATATTTTTCTTGGATTCCTCTCTTCGAGAGGTGTAGGATTGATCTAAAGATAATCCGATTCCGACATGTACAAATGAAGTTATGAATTTATTTTGATTATGGACAAATTGTTAAGGTCGGCCAACAAACTCATGTAGGCTCAGAAGCCCAACAGTCACGTTTATTCATCCTCAACATTTGTTATAAATACATGATGCCTTAGGCTCATTTGGACACACTCATCTTCACACTTCTCTCTCTCTCTCTCCTCATTGATTGGGTACAGATTTCTGGGCCCCTCTCTCCACACGTCCGAAATTTCAGGAGAACGAAATTTCAGGAAGCCGAAATTTCAGGAGACCGAAATTTGTCCCTGGCTGGTGCCACATCTTGTGTCCTCTTGTCTTGGCTTGTCTTCTACTGTTTATGTTTATGTTCTATCTACATTTTACTATCATGTTGATGTGATTGCTAATCTGAATATTGATATTGGGCTAAAAAAGAAATTGAAGTAAAATTGCTCTAAAGCATAGAACATACCATTGTTGCCTAAAATTCGCATGGAATCAGAGCTGAGGTGAAGACAAAGCCCAAGCAAGAGTGAAAGAGTAATCACCAAAGACAGTTGGACAAGGACAAAAGGCTCAATGGGTTCCTCATCCTATTTCTTGGTTGAAGACAAGCTCCATGATAAATCCGACTATCATGGACGGAAGATGTCTCTTGATTTGACCTTGGAAGAAAAAGAAGTGATGGACTATGTGCAGGGTAAAATCCCTGAACCTCCTTCAAATGCACCGGCTGCTGTGAAGACCAAGTACAATAGGGCTGAAGTCAAAGCAAAGAAGATTATCAGGGATTCCATTAACAAGCATCTGGTGGCCTACATCTCCGAATTGAAGACCTCCAAGGAGATCTACGACAGGTTGGTCGGCATGTTCAAGGTTAGCAATGCTAATCAAATTCTATTTCTCAAGAATAAGTTGAAGGATATTAAGAAGGGAAAGGACGAGGATATTCAATCCTATTTGTTGAGGATTACTGAGATCAAGAATGATATACTCTTGATTGGAGAAGTCATTCCTGACAGGAACAGTGTTGCACGAAGCGCTCCCCCCCCCCCGGCTCCGAAGCTCCGAAGCGCGCCCTGTACGGAAGCGCCGTACGAAGCGCGCTTCGGAAATTCGGAAGCGCGATTCGCAAATTTTTTTGCGCTTCCTGGAATTTCCGAAGCGCCGGCTCCGAAGCGCGCTTCGTACGGCGCTTCGGAGCAGGAAGCGTGCGCTTCACGCACGCTTCCGTACGCTTTAGCGGAAAGGGGCGCGCCCAAGGGAGAAAAACAAAATTTTTTAATTTTTTTTTTTAAAGTTATGTTCACTCAACCTTAAGGGGGTGGGTTAGGGTGAGGTTAGGGTGAGGTTAAGGTGAGGAATGAAAAGAATAAAGCCCCCATTCATTCCTCATTTTCTCACTTTGAGTTTATGAGAGTTGGAGAAGAGAAGAGAGGAGAGGAGAAGAGAAGAGAGGAAAGGAGAGGAGAAGAGAGGAGAGCTTGGAGGAGTGAAGAAGGAGGAGCTAGGAGAAGGAGGAGGAGCTTGGAGCAAGAGCTTGGAGGACTTCATCTACAAGAGCTAAAGAGGTAAGTTCAAACCCCAAACTCCCTTGTTTTTTTGAAATTTTTTTTGTATTTTTCTCCTCCCTCTCCTACTCTTTCCCATTGTTTCTACTTGCTCCTTTATTTACAGGTTGCCGTTGTCCACCACCTATATCCATATTCCAAGATGGTGTTCTTTTGGCTTCTATGTATCATTCCACTCTTGGTTTTAATGATGGCAAGGGTGAGGAATAGAAGGGAAGAAACAGAAGAGGACATTGGTGATGGTCCTAATAGTAGTGACCCAATGTATGATGAGGAGGAAGGGTTTGAAGAGGAAGGGGATGAACTTGAAGGGGACACTGAAACACAAGATGGGAAAGCTACATCAACACCCTTGTGGAACTATGTGACCAAACTTGATGGGGGAAAGGGTGGTGGATCTTACAAATTTGTGTGCCCTCATGGTTGTCATGGAGGAAAACCATATTGTGGTTCATATACCCGTCTGAGGAGGCATCTTTGTGGGGTGCTGGACAGTGATGAAAAAAAGGGTTCTGTGGGGGTACAAATTTGCCCAAACATTTCAACTAAAGAAAGAAGAAAATACATCCAAATAGAGATGGCTGCACAACAAAAAAACAAGAAACAAGAAACTCATTCTGAATCAAGTGCAACCTCTAAATTTGGTAGTTGCTCATCTCCTCATGGTACTTCTGCAAGCTTTGGAGGTAGAAGAACAATAGGGGATTTCCTTAATGTTGCTGGGAGGATGATGTGGATGGAAAGATAGTCCGTTTTCTTTGTGCTTGCGGTGTACCATTCAATGTGCTTCGCTCTCCCTATTGGCATGAAATGGTAAAGGCCATCAATGAAGCCCCAAAAGGATACAAGGCCCCCAACTATGAGAAAGCTAGAACAGTGTTATTAGAAAGAGAAAAAGCTAAGGTTCAAAGAGCTTTGACACGTTTTACAAATGAGTGGGTAGATTCTGGGGTATCCATTGTATCAGATGGGTGGACAAATATTAGAAACCAACATTTGATAAATGTTCTTGGTGTTTCTTCTAGTGGTGCAGTGTTTATTGCATGTCATGACTCCTCCTCCATCACTGCATCTGCACAAAACATTGCAGATCTCCTATTGAAATCAATCAAAGATGTTGGTCCGAATAATGTGGTTCAAGTGATCACAGATAATGCAGCAAATTGTAAGGCAGCAGGAAAAATTATTGAGCGTACTCATCCACACATCTTTTGGTCTGGGTGCCTGGTTCACACATTGAACCTTTTGATGCATGATATTGTGAAACACAAAGAATGTGGGTGGATTGCTGAGGTTTACAGGAAAGGGAAGCAACTCATTAAATTCATCACAGGGCATACAAGGGTAAACTACTTCTATGGCACTTACTCCAAGTTGCAATTGCTTAAAATTGCAAAGACAAGATTTGCTAGTTATTACCTCACCTTTAGGCGGCTAGTGAAGGTGAGACAAGCTTTAACTAATCTGGTGTGTGCTGAAACATGGGATGAAATTAACACTGACACAGATGGTGCTAATGCAGTCAAGGACACTGTTCTTGACAGTTACTTTTGGTCACAGGTTAAATATGTTTTGCAATTCACCAAACCAATTTATTACATGATCAAGTTTGCAGATTCAGATCGACCAGTAATTGGGGAGGTGTATGAGCAAATGGATAGCATGTTGGGGCAGATTAAAGACATTGTTGAGCCTAGAGATACCACCTTGTACAATTATATTCGTGTAGAGGTGCAAAACCGATGGGAAATGCTAAATATTCCATTGCATGCATTAGCATATGTTTTGACACCTAAATACTATCATCCATCATGGCTTTCAACACCAGCACCTGGGGGGGGAAGCAGGAGAAAACCACACCAAGATCAAGAGGTTCACCAAAAATATATGGCTGCATTGAGTAAATTAATCCCTGATGAGGAGGACGCTGCATTGGTACGGAGACAGGTGAGCAACTATACGCTCAACACTGGTCCATTTGGGAACATGCATGCAATTAAAGATCGAGAGACTTTTTCTGCTCTTGAGTGGTGGAACATGCATGGAGGGGGTACTCCACTTCTACAGAGTTTGGCATTGCGGGTGCTATCACAGGTGGTAAACACTTCTTTTGCAGAGAGGTGTTGGAGCTCTTATTCTTTCATCCACAGTGTTAAAAGGAACAGGTTGAGTTTAGACCGGGCAGAGAGCTTGGTTTATGTTCATTACAACTTGCGATTGTTGTCCCATTACTGTGAAGATGCAAAGTCTAATAAAGACTTGTTGATTTGGGACAAGAATCCAGAGGAGCCCAATTTGGAGGATGGAGTGTTGCGACTAGAGCAATTAGAGGATGCTCTTATCCAGGTATGTCCATTGTGGTATGAATTTTCCAATTTTCCCTTATAAAACATTTCTCTAATTCATGTTTTTAATTTTTTTGTTAACTAGTGTTTTTTTTTTTTGCATGAATTTTTTGAGCGATTCTAGGATGATGATGACCGTGTTGATATGCCACCACCCCCACCCCCATCTGGTCCCTTGGTTCCTAGGTTCCATGGTTCAACACCAACAGCAGGGGGTTCTTCTTCATCAGTTTCAGTGCCACGACTTCCACAGGCACCATCTTCTTCATTGCCACCACGTTCTATTCGTGGTGGAAGGAGGAGAGATTAGTAGATATATTCACAATCTACTACTTTTTGTCATAGATTACTCATTAGACTTGTAGACTTGTGAATTTGAATTTTGAACCTTTTTGGCTTGGCGGTGACCAAGTGACATATTTTGTAAACATTATTATTTGAATTTTGGACATGACAAATGTTGACAGTTGCTCACTTTCTAGATAAATCATAATATGTTCTATGTTTTATGTTTTATAATATGCTTAAATGTTTTATGTTTTATAATATGCTTAAAAATTTGATGTATGTTTGTAATAGCTAGAATATAGATGATTGTTGTACATACTAGTAACTACAATGGAATCATGGATGCCATATCTATCTTGATTTATGCAAAAATATGCATGTTTTCATGTCTTCTACAATTAATTTGGTATTTGGGATGTTTGTTTTGAGTATAAATGCAAAAAAAATATAAAAATATATATATATATATAGCAGACGCTTCGCTTCCTAGATTTTTGGAAAATGACGCTTCCGCGCTTCCGCTTCCAAAAAACGCTTCCGCTTCGCTCCCGCTTTGTGCAACATTGGACAGGAAACTTACTCTCACCACCCTTGGAGGACTCCCACTTGAGTGGTATGTATTTAGAACCACCGTCCTCAACAATGATCGAATTCCAAGGTTTGAAGAATTGATGTCGAGATGCATTCAAGAAGAAACGTGGAGCAAGGAATGCTTTCTAATAGAAGCAACCCCATTGTATTCTCCGCTCATGCCAAAAGGAGAAATAATGCAGGGTCTAAAGGTCATTTCCATGGAAAGCTTGGATGTAAGGGAGGAAGGAAGGGCAGGTGCTTTGTTTGCAATAAGTTTGGCCACTATGCAAGGGAGTGTCCAAATAGAAGGCACATCGCATGATGATGATCACAATCATTCCATGGGCAACTTCAACAACAACGATCAAAGGAATGGCAGGTCCAATGGCAAAGGAAAAAGGAATGCGGAACATCAAGGAAATGGTCAACCCTCCAAGAAATCAAGGAACGCCAGGTATAAAGAATCAAATGTTGTTAACAATAAGCAAAAATAGTACTATCTTATATCGGCCCTCTTCACTGCCTCTCCTTCGGACACTTCGGGAAATTGACTGATTGATAGTGGTGCCTCAAGGCACTTCATCGGATACAAGGAAGCCCTCTCTAATTTGATAGAAAAGGAGACAAACTTGGAGATCATCCTTGGAGACGATGCCAACTATCCCGTGAAGGAAGTAGGGAATGTTACCCTTCAATTGAATCAAGGTAACACTATTCATTTGCAAGAAGTACTATATGTACCTGATCTCAAGAAGAACCTGGTGTCCATTTCAGCCATGGAGGACAAAGGATTCAAGACAACATTCATCAATGGAAAGGTACGTGTTTGGAAAAGAAATTTTAAAGATGCTTTTACTCTTGGGTTTAGGGTTGACACTTTGTATCAAGTTGGAGGAAGTCCATTGGGAGCCATGTCTTGCGACACATCTCTATAATTTGAACTATGGCACCAGAGGTTTGCCCAGCTTCATTATAAGGCCCCACCCGATGTGAGATAGATGGTGACAGGTATGCCCAAGTTCAAAGTAGAGCATGAAGGTGTATGTCTGTGATCTGCCGAAGGAAAACTTACAAGGTGACCATTCCCCTCAAGTAATAGCAAGACCACAGATATATTGCAATTGATCCACTCCGACATATCTGGAATGATGCCCGTAAACTCTTTGGGAGGATACTTATATTATCTCACCTTTACGGATGATTATTCTCGCAAGACCTGGATCTACTTCTTGAAGAAGAATGAAGAAATGTTCACCTGGTTTCGACACTTCAAAGCCTTGATCGAAAACCAATCCGAGAAGAAAATCAAGATATTGAGGACTGATAATGGGACTGAGTGCGAATCCAATGAATTCCAACATTACTGCAGAGAAGCTGGCATTAAGAGGGAGACTACAACGCCATACCCTCCTAAGCAGAATGGTGTTGCTGAAAGGAAGAATCGCTCTATTGTAGAAGCAGTTCGTGCCATGCTTCATGATCAAGGCCTTCCGAAGTTCCTATGGGCTGAAGTTGCAAATACCGCCGTGTATGTTCAAAACCAATGCCCTCATCAAGCATTGGGCTCTAAGGCTCCCGAAGAAATGTTCATTGGTAAGAAACCTGATGTCTCTCATTTTAGAATTTTTGGAAGTCTTGTATATTTTCATGCGCCGAAAGAGAAAAGAGGCAAATTGGGTGCATTTGGGAAGAAAGGAATCTTTGTGGGCTATAGTGAAAATTCTAATGGATATAAAATTTATGTAGCTAGTCAAAAGGAAGTTGAGATAAGTCATGATGTCACCTTCGACGAAGATATGGCCCTTAGGAAAATCAACAACCTTTCTATCCTAAGGAAGGACAAAGAAGCTGACATCGAAAATCAGGGTGCAAAAGAAGGCGAAACGATGCCTGATGTTGATGAACCTATGGAGCCTATTGATCCTCCTCCTCATGAGCCCTCCTCCTCCAAAAGGAGACCCTCATGGCTTAGGGAGACTCTCGAAGATGCCGAGAGACACATTGCGCCAAGGGGGACTTTCTGTGAAAGCAAGAAGCCAAACATGTATCAAGGATATTTGACTGCCATGAGCACTATCATTCAAAATGAGCCTTCATCATTCGAAGAAGCCGTGAAGCATCAAGTATGGAAGGATACTATGAATGAAGAATATGAGTCAGTTATGAAGAATGATGTCTGGGATGTGGTCCCTAGACCCTAGGACAAATCGGTTGTCACCTCTAAGTGGCTCTACAAAATCAAGCATGGATCTGATGGAAGTGCAAACCCTCTCATTCAGAAATGTAAGAGGGAGTTGGCTTTTGGATTTGAGATGAAGGACCGAGGACCGATGCACTATTTCCTATGGTGGAGGTCTGGCAAAAGCCAGGTGAAATTTTCCTCTCTGAAAGAAAAGATGTTGTGAAGATATTGAAAAGATTTCGGATGGTGGACTACAAGCCTATGACTACTTCGATGGAACTTAACTTTAAGAAGTTATGTGGTTGTGCTGCTGGACTTGAATTGGGAAATGCTTTTGAGTATCGTCAACTCATTGGAGCATTGATGTTCTTCGTGAACTCCCGTCCGGACATATGTTTTGTAGTTAACACATTGAGCCAATATATGGTTGAGCCTCATCATATACATTGGATTGCCGCCAATAATCTTCTAAGATATCTTCGGGGCACAATCATTCATGGACTCAGATACATTACCGGAAAGGTGAGGCTGCATGGTTATTCTGATGCTGATTGGGTTGACAGTGTGGTGGATCGCAAGAGCACTTATGGATGTTGCTTTTCTTTGGGTTCTGCTTTGATATCCTGGATGAGCAGGAAGCAGAAATCGGTTGCCTTGAGCACCGCCGAGGCCGAATACATAACTGCTAGTGTGGCCTCTTGTGACGCTGTCTGGTTGAGGAAGCTCTTTAGTGAGCTGTTTGGACATGTGCTGGATACCACCATGATCCTCTGCGACAACCATAGTGGGATCCGATGATCAGAGAATCCCGTGTTTCATGATCGCTCCAAGCATATGGATATCAGGTACCACTTTATTCGGGATATGGTACAACGAGGAGCAATAAGGCTCCATCGCATTAGGACTGATGAGCAGGTTTGATCACTGGCTTGATCGCGTCATAGGAGGATTTGTGACAGAGTTCGTGGTTGATACGTTAGTCAGTTACAACGAAGCAGAGCAACGCTTTTTCAAGGGACTGCAAGGTAAGTATTTAGATCTTTGAATACCTGGATTAAGATGCTCTTGTGTGAAAAGCGGGTTATGCCATTGCCTTGATGTTTGGATCTAAGCGAAGTGGACAAAACTTTAGAAACCAAGAAAAAGCAGGGCCTGAATATGTTCTTGGCCTTCCGAGAATGACTTGGAGTCATGGAGAGACTCTCTTATGAGGGTCCTGTATGAGATGGACATTGAGATCTGAGAGATTCGGGGGGCTTGGGGTACTTCTTGGAGCAGTGAGCAACCATAGGGTGAGTGGTTCAGTCTGCCCCCAGTGGTTTGTTGTGTATAGGGTGAGTGGTTCAGCCTTCCCCTGCGATACCCCTTGGCGACATGTAGGCAGGATGAGTGGTTCATCCTTCTCCTACTGAGACATCCTACCCATGCAGTCTAGGACCCATGGGAAGTACCTCTCATATGGCCAATGAGTAGGGAAATGAGGATAGTGACCATAGTACTACTGATGATGCATCGTGTACTACTGTGCTCCCTATGCTAGGATGACCGATATTGATCTGGGATCAATGGGCACTGACTTTGGGTTAGTAAGAGTGGTATGAGACACTCTCTTTTTATTGGAACTGACTTCGGGTCAGTAAGAGTGGTATGAGACACTCTCTTTTTATTTGGGATTGACTTCAGGTCAGTAGAGAACGGTATGATACATTCTCGATCACTTCTTCTTCTTCATAGTTCAACAGAGCAGTGCATTGATGGCATAGATAGTACAGATTGGAAGATGGATTAGCAGGTGGAGTTCTCCCTAGTTGAAAGGGAGTGTTAAAATTGGCAACTAGGGCCAAACTCCACATGGGTCATCATATTTATGACAACTGATATTTTTCTAGGATTCCTCTCTCCGAGAGGTGTAGGATTGATCTAGAGATCATCCGATTCCGACATGTACAAATGAAGTTATGAATTTATTTTGATTATGGACAAATTGTCAAGGTCGGCCAGCAAATTCATGTAGGCTCAAAAGCCCAACAATGACGTCTATTCATCCTCAACGTTTGCTATAAATACATGATGCCTTAGCCTCATTTGGACACACTCATCTTCACACTTATCTCTCTCTCTCTCTCCTCATTGATTGGGTACGAGTTTCTGGGCCTCTCTCTCTCCACAGGTCCGAAATTTCGGGAGGCCGAAATTTCAGGAGACAGAATTTCTGGATAGTTTGACCAAGCGTTGACCAGCATGCATTGACCTCCTTTGACTGCGTTTTTGTGAGGGCTATCTCTGTTTGGGCAGGCCACATTTCTGGGCACATAAATTGAGGCTAAACATTGACTGTTGACCAACGTTGACTACAGCTAGGGCTGTTTGACCAGACTTTGATTGGGCTGAATTTGACTGTTTTGAGGGTTGTTTTATCTTGTTGTTTGGAGGTCGAAGTTTACTGAAGTTGACCGATTTGCTGAGGGTCAAATCTGCCTTGTTGATCAGCGTTGAATTTTCTGGTTAAGGCTCTTTTGCTGCTATTATAAATTATCAGATTTGTAAATTGTACTATCTCTCTTTGTTGAACCATTGAAGACTAAAAGAAGATTTGGTCAAGGGTTTCCCCACATTAGGGTTTGTCCCTGGCTAGTGCGACATCTTGTGTCCTCTTGTCTTGGCTTGTCTTCTACCGTTTATGTTTATGTTCTATCTGCATTTTACTATCATGTTGATGTGATTACTAATCTGAATATTGATACTGGGCTAATAAAGAAATTGAAGTAAAATTGCTCTAAAGCATAGAACATACCATTGTTGCCTAAAATTCACATATATTAACTCTTCTTGCCTTGTTTGCATGAACTCATCTCTTTTTCTTGTTAGTATTTGCTTATATAATTTTACATTCATCTTCTCCTTGCCTTCCTTTTTCAAGGTTCTCCTTGCCATTTTGCACTCCTCATCAAACCAAGCGTTTACATGAAAACAATTTGATTTCGATTTCCTATTTTTTGCTCTTTTGCACTTCTCAAGTGCACTTTTAATTATATCTGTTAATTCATGACTGTTGAAGCTTTTGAAACCAATTTTCTCCTTTTGAATTAATCTCTCTAACATTGCCTTGAAGATAATACAATTTTCTTGTGCTAGAAGAATTTTGGCCCTTGATAGTGATTGCCAAGAGCATTGGGTTTTCCTCCTATGTTGCCTTTCTTCTCACCATGATAACTTTATATAAATACGATTATGGTCTGATTTTAAGTCCCAAATATGCTCTCTAATCTTAACTTCGTCTATCTTTTCTATCAAGCTTTGTGAACAAATCACATAGTCAATGACACTTGCCCCATTGTATGTGTTGCAAGTGAAGTTCCTAGACCTTTTCCATCTATCTAGACCATTGCAAATAATTAAGTTGAAAGCACCACACAGTGTAAGCAACTCCTCTCCAAAATGATTGCTAACTTTGTCATCTTCTGAACACCTCACCCATTGGGGATTCTCCTCTTCAGTGAGCCAAATAGGATTGTGATCCTCTTTGCAACAAAGAATACTAGCTTGTTGATTTGTTGTTCTAGCATTGAAATCTCCCACTAAAAGAACTTCTCCTTGTTGAGAGTACGCGACAATATCTTGCTTTAAAGCTGCATACGGATCCTTGTTGTCTAGCCCCTTATTTTTGTAATTTTTTGAGACTTACGGGACAAAATAGCATGTTGCAATTCTTATGTGATTCTCATTCTCTGTTATTTTGAAGCATAAATATTGTTTATTTGCATCTTCTTTCATTAACTGAATGTGACGACCTTCTTTTTCTTTCACTAAAACTAGTATTCCCCCATACCCTTGCCATTTTATGCTACCTTGTTCCAAACTGCTAACTTCAAATAATCGTCAAACACAGGGGTTTTGCAATTATCATATTCATGAGTTTCCGTGAGACAAATTATGTCTCTACCTTCCGCAATAGGCCCTAACCCAGGTCCCCTCCTCCAAGGGTAACCTCTACAATTCCAACAAACTAAACTTAGGTAGACCTGGGTAGGATTTGACTGCTACGTAGTTTAGCACATAAGACTCAAATTTGGCACATACTAGCCTAGCTTTCTTCGTTATAGACACCCTCAAAGTGTTAGCCTAGCATATCCTTGAGGCTTGTAACTATCAAACAATTGTTTGTTGGATTCTTCCAAATAGTATTCACATTTTTCTTATAATTTGCATATTGATGAAAAAAACTCTATTCTCATCCCTTTTTGGGAGCCAAATAACCCTACTCACAAGTCTCCATTTATTCTCCCTATCACCCGATAACTTCCTTCTCCTCTGCTCCAAAACTTTTTGTTGGAATTCCAATTGAATCTACAATTTCTAATCATGATAATTACTTGTGACAATATATTTATATTTTCCATTATGCATTTTACTTGATTCATTAGGTCATCAAGCAATTATACAAAAACAATGCACAAAAGACAAAGAACACCATAAATTAGGCTAGAGGCCAGGGAAAAATCCATAAGGGGAAAACCCAATAATTCTTTTCTTATAGAATCTTAGTCAACAAGAGAAATCCGAGTCATAGACAAATTGATTAGTAGACTGATTACCCAAGTGCCAAGTCAACCCTCCAAACTTTGCCACAATTCTGTCAATAAGTCTGATCACAAGATGCCATATTCCTGTCCTTAGATGCCACGTCCCATAGAGAGACTGCCTCAGAAATTCGTATGACCACAGAGATGTTATGCTTTAGATAACTTGCATTAGCCTAAGATAGTTTGCATTACTTAGATGAGATCTGAGCTGGTCGCAAATGGTGCAGGATAGGTGCCAATATATAGTTGTTTCCTTATGCGAAGGGACAAGTCCCTTGGCCAGGCCGACTTGTCTTCAGGAGGGTCGACTTGGTCAACTTGGAGACACTAAAATATACTTTTAAAATTCAATTTTCTTTCTTTTAAATGTCCAAATGGGACATGATAAAATAAATTCTTTTTGACTTCTTTAAAGACATAATTATGAAGACCGAACCTAGTTACAACTTCAACACTCCCTCTTAACTAGGGAGGTATTCATAATGACTATCAAGATGTTCTCAAGTTGAAGACTTCTATAAGAAAGGATTATCAAGATTAGGATAAGCATCATCATCAATATCATTACCAACATCAACCACACTACCATAACCCAGTCAGTACCCCTGACGTATGGCAAAACAAGCTCACTCTAGAAAGAGATCAAAGCATGATACTGGGAGGCTACAACCTCTAGGAACATTCTCTCTAATCAGGTCAAAGTGGCACAAGGATAGCCTCCCTAATCAGGTCATTATACAATGACATGGAGAGAATGATTGTCCTTTGTCGGACCATTTTCCTATATAAGTCAAAGTGACACAGGACTACAACCCTAATCAAGTCACTATACAATGACATAGGAAAATGTCTGTCTACAAGACCATTCTTCCTAATCAGGGCACTATACAATGACACGAGAAGAATTTCAGTCCTGTTAAAATTGGCAACTAGGGCCAAACTCCATGTGGGTCATATTATTTATGGCCGCTGATATTTTTATTGGATCCCTCTCATTGAGAGGTGTAGGATTGATCTAAAGATCATAAGATTTCGATAAGTATTTATGAAGTTATGAATTTATTTATGTTATGGACAAATTGTTAAGTCAGCCAGCAACTTATGTAGGCTCAGAAGCCCAACAGTCATGTCTATTCAACCTCTACGTTTTAGTATAAATAGAAGAGGACTTCAAGTCATTTCTACACACACTTGGATCTCTTCCTCTCTCTACTTGTCTTTAGGTTTTAGTAGGAGGAGAGATCCTAAGGAAAAGTCAGAAAAGCCGGAACTATTGGAAAAGCCGAAATAGTCAGAAACGCCGGAAAAGATGGAACTGCCGGAAAAGCCGGAATTGTCGAAATAGCTGGAAAAGCCGGAAAAGTCAGAACTGTCGGAAAAGTTGGAACTGCTAGAAGAAGCTGGAATAGCCGGAAAAGCCGGAAACGCCGGAAAAGCCGGAAACGCCAGAAAGTCGGAAATACTGAAAATGCTGGAACTACCGGGAACTGCCGAAATAGTTGGAGCATCTGTCTCCGAAGGAAGGCAACATGATGTATGAGATCACGGGCAACATAATAAGCAGCATGATGATATGAGCATGGGCAGCATAATGATGCATGATGATATGAGCATGGGTAGCATAATGATGAATGGGATCATGAGCATGGGCAGCTTGATGATGAATAAGACCATGGAAGATGCAACATGAAGATGAGAGCAGCTTAGTCATCAAGGTTCAACACATGTGACAGTACAACAAGGTGTCACACGGTAATGTGCAGCAAATAGACGAGTTGCAGCACTATGATAGGTGAACGAGTCACCTTAGAGAATCAATTGAAGCAATATGTCTTCAATTGATCTTATGACGATATCAAAAGTCAAAGTGATTGACTTCTATTGTAAATGTACTGTCTCGCTCACTTTCTTTGCTGAACTTTGAAGAACATAAAAGAAGAATTGATCAAGGGTTTCCCTACATTGTGGGGTTTGTCCGTGGCTAGCGCCACATCTTGTGTCCTCTTGTCTTGGGTTGTCTTCTGCGATTTATATTTATGTTCTATTTGCAGTTTACTTTATGCTGATGTGATTGCTAATGTGGAAAAGAAATTGAAATAAATTGCTCTAGCATAGAACATACCTAAAATTAACATGGTATCAGAGCTGAGGTGAAGACAATGCCCAAGCAAGAGTGAAAGAGCAATCACCAAAGACAATAGGGACAAGACAAAAGGATCAATGAGTTCCACGTCTCTCTTCTAATTTCGTTAAGGGTGAAGTGGAAGCAGAGAATATTATCAGAATGGCACTGCAGAAGATCATTTCATTGGGAAGTTCAGATCTAAGGGTGGAAGGAAAGGCAGATGCCTTGGTTGCAATAAGTTCGGCCATCATGCAAAGGAGTGTCCGAATAGCAAAGACACATCTCTTGATGTAGATAACAATCATTCCAGGGACATCTTCAATGATCAGAGGAATGATAAGTAATGTAGGTCATCAAGGAAATGGTCGACTCTTCAAAGAAAGCAAGGAACCCCAAAATCTCTTTTATGTACCTGATCGCAAGAAGAACCTGGTGTCCATCTCGGAAATGGAAGTTTAAGGTTTCAGGGTGGCACTCATTGATGGAAAGGTACGTGTTTGAAAATAGATTTTTCAAAGATGTTTTAGAGTTCAGGGTTGTATCAAGTCCACTGGGGACCATGTCCATTGACTCAGCACTGGAGGTCTGTGAGTCAGATGGTGACCGAGATGCCTAAATTCAAAAAGAGCATGAAGGTACATGTCTGAGATGTATCGAAGGAAAATCTTACAAGGGGACCATTCCCCTCATGTAGCAGGTCCACATTTTTCGAACAACTCGTGAAGTTTGAGATTCATGAACGGGAATCTCATGTATACAGGTGGAAGAAAGCCCTCTATGGCTTGAAGCAAAACACCCCGGGCGTAGTATGAGAGGATTGATCGCTGTTTGATGAAGTTGAGATTCACTAGGAGTGAAACCGATCCAAACCATTACCCGAAGGTTGTGGATGATAGACCTCTCATACTGGCACCTCATTAGGACGACCTGTTTCTGACAGGTGCATACCCTCTCATTTGCAGAAGTAAGAGGGAGTTGGATTCCGAACGTGGAATGATAAATTGCAAGCCTGTGACTACCTCGAGGATATTAACTTTTAGAATTTATATGGTAGTAATGTTGGACCAGATTTGGGAAATGCCTTTGAGTTTCATAAACTCAATCACGTTGATGTTCTTGGTGAACTTCCGTTCAGACATATGTTTTGAAATTAGCATGGTGAGCTCATATTTGGTTGAGCCTCATTGGATTGGTGCCAAGAATCCTCTGAGATATCTTAGGGGCACAATCTCTCATGGATTGAGATACACTGTCGGAAATATGAAAACTGCATGATTATTCGAATGCTGACTAGGCAGGTAGTGTGGAGGATCACTAGAGCACTTCTCAATGCTGGTTCTCTTTGGATTCTGCTTCGATATCATGGATGAGCAAGAAGCAGAAATCGGTTGTTATAAGTACCGCCGAGACCGGATACATAACTACGAGTATGACCTCATATGAAGTTGCCTGGTTGTGGAAACTCTTCAGTGAGTACACATGATGAATACCACTGTGATTCTCTGTGACAACCAGAGGTGGGATTCGATTATTGAGGAATCCCGTATTCAATGATTGCTCCAACAGATAGACATCAGATACTGCCTTATCTGGGATATGGTAAGTCGATGAGCAAGGAGGCTCCATTGCACTGAGATGATGTACAGGTCGCTACACTTTGTCAAAGCCCCGGGGAAAGATCAAATTTGTGATTTTCTCGAATGACTTGGAGTCGTCGAGAGACCCTTGTAAAAGGGTCCTGCATGTTGCATACATTGAGCTCTATGAGCTCTGGGGGCTTGCGTTCTTACTGGAGCAACATACGACCACAGGGTGACTCACCCTCCCCTGGTGGTGCGCACTGGGACAGGATGATTCGCTCTCCTATGGACGGGATGATTCGCTTTCCTGGGGACAAGATGATTCACTCTCTTGTGGGATAGGATGATTCGCTCTCCTGTGGGCAGGATGATTCGCTCTCCTGTGACAAGATGATTCGCTTTCTTGTGGGACAAGATGATTCGCTCTCTTGTGGGATAGGATGATTCGCTCTCCTGTGTAGCAGGATGATTAATTCTCCTGTGAGGTCTGGATGACGTGTTCTCCATGACGATTGTGTAGCAGGATGATTAGTTCTCCTGTGAGGCCTGGATGATGTGTTCTCCATGGCGATTGTGTAGCAGGATGATTAGTTCTCTTGTGAGGACATGATTGATTAAGTTCTCCTGTCGAGGCATCCTACCCATGTAGTCTAGGACTCATGGGAAGTACCTCTCATCTGATCAATGAGCAGGGAAATGAGGATAGGGACCATAGTAGTACTGATGGACGCATCACTGTATCTACCGTACTCCCTATGCTAGGATGACCTTCATTGATCTAGGATCAATGATACTGGTCTGGGACCAGTTGTAGGAGTTGTACCTACTATGACGCTGACTTCGGGTCGGTTGAGATTGGTCTGGGACCAGTGGTACATACTATGAGACTGACTTCGGGTCAGTGGAAGACTGGTTTGGGACCAGTGGTAGGAGTTGTACCCACTATGACACTGACTTCGGGTCGGTTGAGGACTGGTCTGGGACCAGTGGTACATACTCTGAGACTGACTTCGAGTCAATAGAGTACTGGTTTGGGACCAGTGGTAGGAGTTGTACCTACTATGACACTGACTTCGGGTCGGTTGAGGACTGGTCTGGGACCAGTGGTACACACTCTGAGACTGACTTCGGGTCAGTGGAGAATGGTATGACACATTCTCGATCAATTCTTCTTCTTCATGGTTCAACAGAGCTAAGTTGAGCAGAGCAGAGCCAGCAGAGCTGAGCAGAGCCAGCAGAGCTAAGCTGAGCAGAGCAGAGCCAGCAGAGCTGAGCAGAGCCAGCAGAGCTAAGCTGAGCAGAGCAAAGCCAGCAGAGCCAGCAGAGCTGAGCAGAGCTAGCAGAGCTGAGTAGAGCAGTGTAGGGCACTGATGGCAAAGATAGTACAGTTGGACATATGGATTAGCGGATGGAGTTCTTCCTAGTTGAGAGTGAGTGTTAAAATTGGTAACTAGGGCCAAACTCCTTGTGGGTCATATTATTTATGGCAGCTGATATTTTTAGTGGATCCCTCTCATTGAGAGGTGTAGGATTGATCTAAAGATCATCCGATTCCGATAAGTATTTATGAAGTTATGAATTTATTTATGTTATGGACAAATTGTTAAGTCGGCTAGCAGCTTATGTAGGCTCAAAAGCCCAACAATCATGTCTATTCAACCTCTACGTTTTAGTATAAATAGAAGAGGACTTAAAGTCATTTCTACACACACTTGGATCTCTTCCCCTCTCTACTTGTCTTTGGGTTTTAGTAGGAGGAGAGATACTAAGGAAAAGCCAGAAAAGCCGGCACTATCGGAAAAGCCGGAATAGCTGGAAAAGGCGGAAATGCTGGAACTGCCTGAAAAGTTGGAAAAGCCGAAAAAGTCGGAAAAGCCGGAAAAGCCGTAACTGCCAGAAAAGCCGGAAACGTCGGAAAAGCTGGAAATACCGGAAAAGTCGGAACTGCCGGAAAAGCCGGAACTACTGGGAACTGCTGAAACAGCCAGAGCATCTTTCTTCGAAGGAAGGTAGCGTGATGTATGAGATCATGGGCAGCATAATAAGCAGCATGATGATATGAGCATGAGCAACATAATGATGCATGATGATATGAGCATGGGCAGCATAATGATGAATGAGATCATGAGCATGGGTAGCATGATGATGAATAAGACCATGGAAGATGCAACATGATGAGTAGCGTGAAGATGAGAGCAGCTCAGTCGTCAAGGTTCAACACATGTGACAGTACAACAAGGTGTCACACGGTAATGTGCAGCAAATAGATGAGATGCAGCACTATGATAGGTGAACGAGTCACCTTAGAGAATCAGTTAAAGCAATATGTCTTCAACTAATCTCATGACGATATCAAAAGTCAAAGTGATTGACTTCTATTGTAAATGTACTATCTCTCTCACTTTCTCTGCTGAACTTTGAAGAACATAAAAGAAGAATTGATCAAGGGTTTCCCCACATTGTGGGGTTTGTCCCTGGCTAGCCACATCTTGTGTCTTCTTGTCTTGGCTTGTCTTCTGCGATTTATATTTATGTTCTATTTGCAGTTTACTTTATGCTGATGTGATTGCTAATGTGGAAAAGAAATTGAAATAAATTGCTCTAGCATAGAACATACCTAAAATTAACAAGTCCCCTAGACCATTCTTCATCCAAGATCTATGTACTTGACACAGGGATAACCTCCCTAATCAGGTCAAAGTACATGACACTGGAAGAATGTTAGTCGATGATGCTATCCAATATTTCAAACCATTTTCCAACCAAGGTCATAGTGACATAGGGAGAACGTCCATCTCATAAGTTCTCCCTCTCAATGAGAGAGGTAATCTCCACAAGCCCAAGCTAAGTCTATAGCTATACTTCTCAAAACATTCATGACCAACTATACCATGCTGGTAACACATGTTGAGCAACACATCTTAACTCAACCATAGACTATTCTGTTCCCTTCACTAGATCACAATGGATACCCAAACTGAAAGCTTCTTTTCATACTGACAATTCATCATCCAGGGATTTGAGGTTAGCTTTCTCTGGGGTCACAATAGGGATTTTTGATTGCTCCCTCTGAAGACAATACTTCTTTCACAACAACTCCCTTTGTCAAAGACAACATATATAGGATCATCTTTGATCCATTTACTCAAGCCCAAAGTGTAACATCTTCTCCAATCATGAGGCTTCTTCAAAAATCTGAGGCAACTGAGGCAAACATCTTGACATGGTCCTTCTTCCTCTTACTGGGTGAGCTTTCTCAAATATTGCTACCATGTTGCCATCTGCTACATGCTAGATCTTATCTTGTCTTTGGCACAATCAAGGCATACTTTAAACAACCCGCTCCTTTGAACTTGTTTCTACACATCGGGAAAGTCTTCATGCTTTTCTTCATTCTTCTAGTTCTTCTATCTCCTTTATCTGCTGCCAAGGCCTAGGTGGACCTTGTCATCAACTTGCAATCCTCAGTAAGAGACCATGGAAGAACAAATACAATTAAGCAAATTATATAGACAACAGACAAAGGTAAAGACAATAGCAACAATAGTAATCAAAGAGAGGAGACATAGAGTACTTATCTTTTGAGAAAGAATCAACTCCCTCTTAATCTTGGACCTTATGTAACTTTGTTAGCTCCATCCAGTTTGTAAAACAACTTCATCATCATGCTTAGGCTAGGGTTGCTTCTTCTTTCAGCGGAAATAATCAATACTAGGGTACAAACCCTAGACCTTTCTTGTTCAAACTCTTGCTAGGGTTTCAACACACTGATTGTAACTTGACACATCAAGTCTTTTACTTTATCTGGATTCTGCAGACTTACAACTTTCCACTCATTACTCAGACATAACAATTTTTGGATAGAATAACAATCATGTCGACTTTTTTAATGAAAGCCATCCTTCTTTTACAAAGTTCAACAACCAGGTCAATCCTCCAATTTTGTTCAAGATTTCTTAACAAAGTCTTCAATTTATCAACAACATTAGTCATGCAAACTTGGATTGCTATCATCATAATTCGAACTTGATTGCCTGTATCCACGAAGATAGTATCTCAACAATCCACAAATTTAGAGAAAGAGTGCCATAAATTTTAGGTATAGAGAGTAGGTTGCATCTCAGTAATGGTACATGATCTCAGACTTAGATGTAATTATATAAATTAGATGTGGCTTCACCCATGGATGAAATTCATATATAGCCAAATACATAATGTATTTCATACTTCTCATATCCATAGTGTAATTTGCATCAGTGTACAAAAGTTTATGTGTTAGAGTTGCTTGCTAGATAAGCCTTCTTGTTGTAGAGATAAGTGACTCGGATTAAATGAGTGAGGAAGCTCTCAAACTTTGATTCTTAGAGATAAGAAACTTGAACTTAGATGAATATACCATAGCTTCGGACCATGCCACAAATTTAGCTTATATGAATCACAAAGATGTAATTTGGAATGTTAAAGACTTGATCACAGAGGCTTGGATATTTTTCTAGAGGGACATTTGGACTTACTATAAAGTAACTTGGATTATGCCCTAAAGATGGATTAATTTCAACTTTGATTGGTTGATTATTGTTACAAAATTCATACCTGCTTTGAGACTCATTTTTTGCACTTAGAGCAGACTTCAGACTTTGGATAGCAGTTTGCAAACCACAGACCCCTGTACAAGTTTGGATCTCTGTCACACACACGACTGCTTGGGAGCAGGAGCTAAAGCGGGGAGCGACATTTTCAAAAGCTCTCGGGTTGCGAGCGATTTTGGGAGCAAATTTTATATAATATATATTTTTATATATTTGGATGCATCTATGTCAATAAAAGCATGTAGAATGATGAATTAGCGACAAAAACATAAAAACATGGATTAAACCATATAACATCATTCATCTAGTAGTTAATAAGTTATACTTCATCAACCATAGGTCCACAAGTTGCAACATCTCGTTTTTCATCAATCTTAAAGTTTCAAAATTCATTATATAACATTTGTCATCACTAAAGTTGTACTTGTAACCATTACTAGTAACCAAACTATAACAAAGAATATCAAAGTTTCAAACATGAAATGAAACGTTTCATGAAGCATCATATTCATAATTCATTACCAATGAGTTATAAATGCCAACTTCAAACTTCAAACTTAAATTGTCATATATTGTTTACAAAAAATACCATAATAAATATGAAAGAATCAACAATTATAAAAAGTACTACAAAGTACAAACTAGAAAAGACATGTAAATCTATACTCTAAATTTTCTTCTTTCCATGAGAAACTTCTAGTTTCTTCGAGGATCCATGAGCAATGGGAGTCTCCTCTTGCATAGTGGGATGACCACATCTAGAACTAGAACTAGAAGGCACATGACCTCCACGCAATGCTGCAAATGGAGGTGGCGGCAAAGGCAACGTTGGTGCAACTTGAGCATTGCTAGTGGATGATGGGGGTGGTATGGCTGTTGCTACTTCATCATCATCTTTCAAAAGCTCTACTTCCAATTCTTCTAAATGTATAGCTCCATCCTCCAAATTATCCTCCTTTGGGTTGTTGTCCCAAGTCATATATGATCTATTAGCATGAGCCCATTCACAATAATGTGTCAACAACCTCAAGTTGTAGTGCATAAAAACCAAGATTTTTACTCGGTTTTCATTAAGGCAGATTCTTCTCACGTTATGGATGAAGCTATAGGTGCTCCAATACCTCTTTGCAGAAGAAATATTAATGACCTGTGCAAGCACTTTTATTGCCAATTTTGCCAAAGGTCCCCCAAACCCATACATGTTCCACCATTCAATAGGATTCATTTTGTCCTTATGTTCGATTGCATGCAAAGAACCAAACACTTCAGTTTGACTGAAGTATTTGCCTAATTCTCCACACAATCTAGCACACTCTTCCCTGTTAGGGACCAACTTATCTAATGCTCCCATATACCCAACTTGTACCTTTGGATCTGTATGGGGTTTGATCCTAACCCCACCCCTAGGTGTAGGTTTGCCCAACCAAGATGGAGAGTAGTATTTTGGCATAAGGATATATGCCAAGGCATGTAGTGAAACATTAAGTTTATCCCACCATGCACACACATATTTGTGAATATGATCATACAAAATGAGATCTTTCGGCTGAACAATATCTTTTATTTGCCCCAACATATTATTCATTTGCTCATACACCTCCCCAATCACTAGTGCATTTGTATCCGCAAAACGAATCATGATATAAATGGGCTTGGTGTATTGCAAAACATCCCTCACACTTGACCAAAACTGACCGTCAAGAGTGGTGTCCTCCACCTTTTCAAAATCATCCCTGTTAGTTGCGGTTGCAGCCCTGTCCTTTAATACCTGCCAATGTGGACTTGATACCATGCTAGCCAATGACTCTCTTACCTTCAAAAGGCGCCTGAAGGTGAGATAATAACTAGCAAATCTAGTCTTCCCAAGCTTCAATAACTCCAACCTTGAGTGATTGTGGAAAAGGCCATGGGTATTGCTATGATTGGTAATAAATTTTATAATTTTCTTGCCCCTCTTGTACAATTCACCAATCCATCTGTATTGAGGCTTGTCCAACTTAATAATGTCATGCATCAAAAGGTTCATTGTGTGAACCAGACACCCAAACCAAAATATGTTGGGGTATTTATCCTCAATGATTGCTCCCATTGCCTTACAATTAGAAGCATTATCAGTGATGACTTGGATGACATTGTATGGCCCAATACTTTCAATTGTTTGAATTAATGGTTGTGCAATGTTGATGGCGGTCTTGAACTTTTCTGAGTAATCATGTGATGAAAGGAAGATTGCACTAGTAGTAGACACACCAAGAACATTTATCAATGGCTTGCCTTTTACATTTGTCCAGCCATCATATACAATGGATACCCCATATTTATTCCAAGCATTTGTGAATTTACCTAAAGCATTTGTTATTTTCGCTTTTTCATGATCAAGTCCCACGGTTCTAGCTTTGTCATACCTAGGGCGCTTGTATCCTTTAGGGGCATCATTGATAGCGGAAACCATTTCACGCCAATAAGGTGACCAAATGGTATCCCACATGCAAAGAGAAACCAAAATTTCTTTGCATCCACATATCCTTACACCTTTGAACAAGGAATTTTGATAATGTTCTACGCCTTAAAGAGATGTACGTGCCTGTGGCTCTGTATCTACTACCATGGGTGGATGTTGATGCAGTTCTTGCTCTTTATGGGCTAGAGGTGTGATGTTCAACTTCACCCTTTGATCTTTTTGATTTGTATTGGGCTTCCTCCTCTTTTGTTATGTATTTGGCTCTTTGTTGTGTTGACACACTTTTTTTTCCAAAGAAAAAAATCGAACTTTTTATTAATAAAAATAAAAAGTTACAAGTATATGCGTTAAGCATTCAATTGACTGTATGAAAAATGGATCATACAGCCCGCAGGATACAAACCTGCCTACAAGCATAAAAAAGAAAGAGGCTCTCCAGTTATCCGAAGAGCAGTCCACAGAAACCAGCTGACCTAAGTCTTCCTGCCCTTCTTTTTCTCCACTTTTCGCCAACCATCAGTGTTGTGCGTGGAGGCAATAATGGCGAGCTGGTTTTCCACTGTGTTCATTTGTTGTTCCTTATCTGAATCTGATCCTTCAGGACTATGACTTCGTTTATTACCACTTATTTCCAGCTGGAGATCTTCTTCCTTTTCTTCATTAATCTCTTTTTCCTTATTTTCCTGATCTTTATCCTTTGCTGTATTTTGCTCTTCCTTCTTTGCTGTATCTCCCTTCTTTAAAGTAGCATCTATGTTCTGCCATCCTTTCGGCTTCCTTTGTTGTGGCTTGCTCTTGTTTTGGCTTGGACATGCATTGTACAAATGACCTGTTTGTTGACATCCTCGGCATCTGAAAGCTGTATTCTCATAGTCCAAAGGTTGTTTCCACTGTGTATTATTGAAGTTCAGGATTATGCTTTCAGGTAGTCCTCGGCTGAGATCTACCTCGACACATATTCTGGCAAAGGTAAAAATTCCTTTTATATGTCTCTCTCCGTCTATCTTTAGCATTCTCCCCAGGGTATTTCCAATAGCTGTTAAAGCCTTTGAGTGCCAGAAATGTAAAGGAAGGTTATGCAACCTAACCCATACTGGCATCCTTGATACCACCATGGTGTTGGCATCAAACTCAGGAAACCATGGAGTAATAAAAAGTCCAGCACTGTCCCAGAACCATGGCCCTTGATTGAGAACTGTTTCCTTTTCTTCTTCTGTGTGAAAACATACTATGAAGAACCCCTTAGGGTATAGGTAGATTTGGCAATTTTTTGTCCAAACCGTGTGGATCCATTGGTACAATGCATCAGTTCTAGGCCAGAAACCATTGAATCTACAAATAACTGCATTTTTTTGTAAATCTAAGAATATGATATTTACCTCTGGTATATCGATGGAGATAGAGGGGCTCTCCGGCATTTGATCTACAATATACTGCCCTGGGGGTTCAGTGACAGCTGTAGAATCTTTCCCCTTACCCTTCACTGCTTCCTTAAAAGACCCTCTTCTTTGCGAGCTAGTTCCAGCGCTTTCAGCTCCCCCTCGTAACCTCATATTGAGAATGATTGTAGAGCCTGCCTTGATGTTGTATTCTTGCATGGTTCTGCATTCCTGCAACCATCTGCCCTCATATAAAAGGTGTTGTTCCTTAGCCGGGTAGCCAGACTGTTCGGCAATTTTGTTCTGCAAGTCTGAAACCCTGTCACTGTCAAAAGACCAAATCACTATTGTGTTCCCTTTTGGCGTCTTTACAAAGATTTGCCCACCGGGTCTGTCAATCTGGGATGGCTCTATTCTTGTCAGATCTGAGCCTTCCAAAACCTTATCCGATCTGCTGAAAAAATTTGTTTCCTGAGTGTAGCTTTGGATCTCACTTGCCTTACGCAGATCCTTTGTTCTTGAAAAGGGATCCGTGGGAATGTTCCCTGATCCCCACTTTAGTACTGCTCGTATCCCAAACCTATCTTGCAGCCCCTTTTGAAACACCGTCAGGTTGATGGCGCTGTTTAGGAACCGGAGATCCATCTGCGGGCCAGCGGCAACGATTGCTGTGGTATGCCAGTCCTGTTCATTTCAGTATCCCGATCCCTTCCAATAAGGGTCCCCAGATCCGACCAGTATAGGGGTCGATCCGGCAAACGAAAGTCTGAAAGGGTGAAAATTAAACTGGGTCTATGCATCAAGTCTCGGATCAGAGGGAAAAAGGCCCAACCAGTCCTCGAAAACGCTCGCCTGAAACCCTGCATGTCATGATCTGCGTTTAAGAAGTGGTCTGGAGACTGACATGCATAAAACTTGAGGATTTCCCCCTGTCCATGACTGCGTTTGCTTAGTCCCCGGCTTCCCGTTTGGAGCGTGCCTGCCCTCTCGTTGAGCTCGGCCATAGATTTCCTCGCGCAAACCCTCGCCATTCAGATTGATTCCCAAATGTTGTCATTGTGTTGACACACTTACACAAGTTTTGATTCCTATTTGCTTAGTTCCATACCATGCCATTTTCCCATAGATATGCTTTTTGGCACAATTAGATTAACCTGTGTAAGTGATTTTGCAATGGGGCATGTAAATTTAGTGGTTCCACCCCCTTTCCCTCTTGCAAACCTAGTAACATATTATCACAAGGGGGTTTGGTCTACATTGGTTTTCTTTTCATCTTCATCCCCGCTCACATTATCCTCCTCCTCTTCCTCTTGTATAATGTTCCAAATTGAAATTACAACTAATAACAGACACAGGAACTAGGCTATAGCAAATAAAATCATAAACATGCATGCATCATCAAAAACGCCAAGAAGGTGGGCAAATAAGCTGAGCCATTTTATTAAATTTTGAGCTATAAGGAGTACATATAGCAAGGAACAAGTGCACATATGTTGTTGAAGAATCTATGGCAATTAGACATCGTAGGATTCTTCTATACTTAATAACAATTTGTGAAGCACTTTTTCAATTTAACTTGTTAGCTTGATCTTCTTCTCTTATTACTATTGTATGTGTGTTTACTTCATCAAATTGCTACCAAAACACAAGAAACAAGAACACAAGATATTGGCTCTCTGCCAGGGCAAAACCTCTCTCTCTTAAAGAGGAAAACCGTTTTGTAAATTTCTCTTATTGATGCTTCTTATTGATCAATGGCAAACCCTAGACCCTTGACAAGAATATCCTCCAAGCACAAGTCAAGCCCTTCCTTCTTCTGACACTTTGTTTCCTAGCACATCGGCCTCCTTCTTTTGGCACTTCGTTCCCCGACAACTGATGATAGTCCTTGTTATGTTAGCTCTTAGGAGAGATACTTTATCTTTGATCCTTCACTAATGATGATACCTTCCTTCTCTTGACCAACCGAGCTCCTTCTTGATGTGAGGTTGCAAACTTAATGTGACCTTATTGCAGCCCTAGTTTTTCGCACGTGTGAGGTTTTCTTGTGTATTTGACTCTTTTCTCCTTCGCTTGAGAGAGTCTCTTCTTCGCTTGAGTAGGAGACCTTATAGGCCTAAGTTTCTAGCCCAAACAATGAGAGATGAGTAATTGTGATGTTGCTGCCGTAGTGACTGCAAACAACCCTCCTTTCCTCGCACGTGTGACTGCAATTCCCCCTAAAAACAACCCTTTAAAGTTCGATTATGTCTCCTCCTTTAAAGTTCGATTATGTCTCCTCCTTCTTCGCTGCACTAGAGGCTCCTTATACTTGTCTTTCTTCACCTTTTACTCAACTTCTCTTGCTCACTGATTTCAAAGGTATCATTGCTTATCGTTAAGGAGTGGACAACCTCTATGTATAGAGGTTTGTCCCTTCTTTAGGCCGACTAAGAGACTATAGGCCGACTTGACTTTTCTTCTTCGAAATTGCTTCTTTTGATGATGTTGTTGCATGGAGGACTTGTGACTTTGCTTGGAGGTATTCTTTTGACTCTTATACAAATATATACATGGTGTAACATGCCCTTAAGGGTCTTCAACTTTTTCTTTTGACTCTTTGACTTACCTATAGCACTTTGACATATGCTAGACCTATTTCAATGAGCAAGAAACTCATTGATAAATATAACAAAAATAATTTTTCTTTTCTTGTATAGATACAAATATCAAAATTACATTTATGAAGACCGAACCTAGTTACACTTTCTTCAACATGGGCTTGCATAAGCAGCTGGAGCAAATCCAAGAGGAGGAAATGACCCCAAGAGTTAGGAAACTTCGACCCAATATCCTTCTGCGCAGACCTAGAAATTGGCAACTGCTGTTGCATTAGAAATGCTGAGAATGTTCCTTTATGATGCTTGGAATTGCCTGAAAATGCAGCTGTAGCTTCTCCCAAAAATACTCATCCAAACCCAGAAAGGAATCTACCCCAAATCAACCACCCGGAAAACCCACAAAATGGTGCAATTACTCGCCGAATAATAAAACGTACTGCTAGAAAAAAAGAGAATTTCTGACCTGAATACTGCTTGGAAAATTCTGCGAATTTAACCCCGGACTCCTCTCAACAAAACCACAAAAACCTAGAAAGGGTTTTGGCTAATTCCGACCTTCCAAAATTGCCCTATTTTGGCACTATGCCTTCCTGAACAAAGACTGCGTCCCCCAGTGATGAAATCTGTGGAAATCCTCATTATTTCTCCTTAATCTGTAATAGGAATGATAAAGGAAGTTTTCCCAGATGTAGGGGAGAAGTCTCACATCAAATCTTGAGACAAGATAGCTGAAACTAACTCCACAGAAATGCTGTACAGTGACCCCTTGCACAGACCCTAGGAGTATAAATTCGTTCCCCTTAATAACAGCCACCTCCAACTCCAAAATTTTCCACAAAGGCTGAGCTCCCCCTCAAGCGACTCCACTAATTTTATCTCAGCAAAATACCCTCGGAAGCTAGCTGAAATGAGTGGTATGATTTCTCTATTGCATCCTCCCTGGAGTATGACTTGGCTGAAACAATCTGTTGAGATGTGCCACAATACTCCACAACCCTCTCACCAAAGTAACAATGGCTTGCCTCCCTAGGGTGGCACTCAAAGTCCACCGAAAGAAGGATGAGTTCTCCCCTTGGAGAACTCTGTGCTAAGCAACACTAGTGACCCAGTTAAACAAATTGAGCAACAAAGGAAAAGATGAGTGAACAAAAGACCCCAATAGCTTCTATGCTCTTTCTATTTATAATTTTTCCTTGCCTCCTCATGTGGGTCCCTACATCCAATATTTCGAATTCCTTCCCTTAGCACTTCGATTTTATCTCCAAATGGTGCGTATTCCTTCTAGGTGTGGCCCTCACATTCCACTAGCAATTTAATTTTCTATCCCTCCTAAGTCCCATATGCCAATAATGTCTCCAATGCTCAACTGTTAATTTTAGGTATGTTCTATGCTTAGAGCAATTTATTTCAATTTTCACAGTTAGCTCAATATCTTTTTCAGATTAACAATCACATCAGCATTAAAGTAAATTGCAGATAGAACATAAACATAAATCGTAGAAGACAAGCCAAGACAAGAGGACACAAGATGTGGCGCTAGCCAGGGACAAACCCCAATGTGGGGAAACCCTTGATCAATTCTTCTTATATGTTCCTCAATAGTTCAGCAGAGAGAGAGAGAGAGAGATAGTACATTTACCGCATAAGTCAACACTTTGACCTATCTAGATAATAGCATAGATCATTTCTAAGAATATGATACATGAGATCAATTGAAAACATGCTGCTTCAACTGATTCTCCAAGGTGACTCCTTCACCTATCATCGTGCTGCATCTCATCACCATGTTGCACCTCACCGTGTTGCACCATGCAAAACCCATCATCACAATGCTAGACCTCATGACTGCTCACCTAATGCTGCAGTGCTGTCCCATGTGCCATTGTTGAACCATGTTGTCATACAACATGTCTCATGTGCTTGCAGTACTATGCTTGCTGCTGCTATCCATGCTGTTCATGATAGCCATGCTGTCCATGCTAGCTGTTGTACCATGTGCCTTCTGCCATGTCACAACTGCTGTCCCACTTAGCCTTGCCATACCTAGCAGCTGTCCCATATGTCTAAGCATACCTTGCTGCTGTCCATGTGTCTTAGCAGCATTATGCTTGCTGTTCCATGCATCTTAACATACTATGCTTGCTGTCCCATACATCTTAGCAGCACTATGCTTGCTGCCCCATGCATCTTAACATACCTTGCTGCTGTCCCATACATGTTAGCAGCACTATGCTTGCTGTCCCATGCATCTGCTGTCCATGCTTGCTGCTATCCAATGAGTTTGCAGCACCATGTACCTTTGCTGCCATGTCACAACTGCTGTCTTGCCTTAGCATTCTTTTGCTGTCCCACTTATTATACAACTGTCCCTTGCAACTCCATGCTTGCCATGCTTACCATCTGTTGTTTCACCATGCTGCACTACTGTACTGCATCACAGGTTAGGGCATCACCCTACAGCGCTTATTCTCCATACAATTCAGCAAGACAACCTTCTAAAGACTGCGATTCTCCAAGGGAATAACCCTCCACACCTATGCTATTCCTTTTGGCTTGTTTAACTGCAGTTAGGGCCACGCTGTCCTTACAGCTCCTTCACGCTTTCTAGGGCAGCCTCTTCGCTGTTCCTTTGACCCTTTATACGGCGGCTAAGACTTGGTTGTCCACACAGCCCTTCATGCTGTCCCTTTTGACCTTTCATGCTGCGGCTAAGACTCTCTTGTTTGACTGCGGTTGGGGCTGAATTAGACCAGTGTTTAGGGCTGGATTAGACCATCATTTAGGGTTGGATTAGACCATCATTTAGGGCTGCCTTTAGGTCTGCGTTAGGGCAGCCTTTAGTCTGCGTCTAGGGCTGCCTTCCATCTGCGTCCAGTGCACCTTCCATTTGCGTCTAGGGCAGCCTCTTTTCCTCCAACGTCTAGGGCTTCCACTCCTATATTTCTCTTCCACTAAAACCTAAGACAAGTGGAGAGAAATCAAGATAGAAGTGTGTGTGTAAAATGACTCTCAAGTCATCTCCTTTTATACTAAAACGTTGAGCACATGTGGGGTTTATTTGGTTGCTGGCCGACCTTGACGAATTGTCTTATAACACAAATAAATTCATAACTCCATGAATACTTATAAGTTATCGGAATCGGATAATCTTTAGATCAATCTACACCTCTCGATGAGAGGGATCCAAGAAAAATATCAACTGCCATAAATAAGATGACCCACATGGAGTTTGGCCCTAGTTGCCAATTTTAACATCAATTTAGAAAATTGTGCTATGCTTAGCACCTCCCCAATAAACTCCATTAACTCCCTCAGATGAAAAATCAAAATTGGAGAGATTACATATTGGTACTCCACTTCTCCAGGGTTTCCTAATCCACCACTACCTACTTCTTCATCATCTTCATCACTTCTTCTTCTTTTGCTCCCCACCACCATCATAATAAAAAAGGGAACCAACAAGAGAAGGCTTAAGCCATATACCCATCATGTTTGGTGAAGTTTGAGTTTCTTGCCTGCAATAAAATGGAGGAATGGGAATTGGGAAAGAGTAGGAGAAGAGAACATCTTTCATTCAACATATAAAAAACACAAATGCTACATGGAAAAAAAAGAATGGGATTAAACCCTATTCTCCCTTGCAAGCTCCTCAAGATCAAATCCTCTCAATCTCTCTCAATCTCATGAAAATGATACACTGTGGGAGGGGAGGAGGCCTTTTATTCTTTTGGCCCCTCCCTTTCCCTCCAAAAAAACTGCACAACTCTTTTTCTGTGTATTTTTTATTATTATTTTGTTTCTGATTTCTTTTTGCGGGAGATAAGGAGCGTTTGCTCCCCGACCTTAAAAGTCGCTCCTGGAGTGAAGGGAGTGATCGCTCCCGTTATAACAGGGAGCACAATTTTTTTAGGGAGCGTGCTCCTAGGGTCGCTCCCGATGCGTTCCCAATCAGAGCGTGCTTTAGGAGCGGATTCAAGGGGGGGTGGGACGCTCCCCCTCAACCCTGCGCAAAACCAATGTGGCTCCTCGTCCTTTTCCTCTTGGGTAAGCCAAGGAAAGGACGACCAATTTGCTGTTAGTTTGCATGGTTTGAGTTGGGGACATTATAGTTCTCCCCACCCAAGGAATGATTGTCCTCAAGCATTTGTAGATTAGGATGCTTAAGAATCTCCTCCCCTTCCTGTGTTGCATCCTCCAAGGGCATGTTTTTCCATTTGATGAGATATTCGAAGATTACTTTATTCCTTAATTATTTCTGCCTTACCTATAGAATGGTCTTTGGAATAAGTATCAATTTACCTTCTTCATCCATGGGAGGTAATTCCGTTGAATGAGTCACATCTTGCCCAGGAGCCTTTTTGAGGCATGATACATGTAATACATTGTGAATCTTGCTTGTAGAAGGTAACTCACTCATATGCTACTTCACGAATTCTCCTAATCACCTTGAATGGCTCGTAAAATGTGGATTTAAGCTTTTCTTGTGTACTTGTATTTTTATTATTTTGTTTCTTATTTCTTTTTGTAGGAGATAAGGAGCAATCGCTTCCTGACCTTAAAAGTTGCTCCTGGAGTGAAGGGAGTGATCACTCCCTCTATCGCTCTCGTTATAACAGTGAGGGCAAATTTTTTAGGGAGCGCGCTCCTGATGCGTTCCTGATCAGAGCGTGCTTTGGGAGGCGATTCAAGGGGGGGTGGGATGCTCCCCCACAACCCTGTGCAAAACCAATGTGGCTCCCCGTCCTTTTCCTCTTGGGTAAGCCCAGGAAAGGACAACCAATTTGCTGTTAGTTTTCATGGTTTGAGTTGGGGACATTATAGTCCTCCCCACCCAAGGAATGATTGTCCTCAAGCATTTGTAGATTAGGATGCTTAAGAATCTCCTCCCCTTCCCGTGTTGCATCCTCCAAGGGCAAGTTTTTCCATTTGATGAGATATTCGAAGATTACTTTATTCCTTAATCATTTCTACCTTACCTGTAGAATGGTCTCTGGAATAAGTATCAATTTACCTTCTTCATCCATGGGAGGTAATTCCGTTGAATGAGTCCCATGTTGCCCAAGAGCCTTTTTGAGGCATGATACATGTAATACATTGTGAATCTTGCTTGTAGAAGGCAACTCCAACCATATGCTACTTCACGAATTCTCCTAATCACCTTGAAAGGCTCGTAAAACCGGGGTTTAAGCTTTTCCACCCCACTGATTTTCAATGAAGATTGTCTATAAGGTTGAAGACTAAAAAATACCCTGTCTCCCACCTCAAAAGACCTCTCGATTTGATGGCAATCAGAACATTTCTTTTGTTGTTCTTGTGCAATTGGAATATTCTTCTTGAGTGTATTGAGGATATCTTGGTTCTCTTTAGCCCACTCAAGAACTTTTGGAGCTCTAGAATCAGAAAAGACCAAATCCACAAATGTAGAAGCTTCATAACCATACAAGGTTTTGAAATGAGTCATGTCGATGCTCATGTGATATGTAGTGTTGTAACAAAATTCTACCAAATGTAACCATCTTACCCATGCTTTTTGTTGTCACGACACATAGTTCCTCAAGTAGCCCTCGAGCCATTTATTAACAATTTCAGTTTGACCATCTGTTTGAGGATGATAACTAGTGCTATGATCAAGTTCTGTTCTTGCCAACTTCATCAATTCTTGCCAAAAAAGTGCTAATGAATATGCCTATCACTTACAATCCTCTTAGGCAAACCATGAAGTCTGAATACATGTTCAAAAAATAGACCAACAACTTGTGGAGTTTTAGATTCAAAAGGCATTGGCATGAAATGAGCATGTTTTTGTAAGTCTGTCAATTATCCCTGCATGGGAGGGTAATTGCTGTTAAAGTTCAACAATTTGAAAGAACGCGCTAAAGGTTTCTAAGAGAATGGCTAATCTATCATTTTTAAAGCATTGTAGAGACGTGTCTGTGATTCTAGCTGTTTTGCGTCTCTACAATATATAATAACTGGGTTGGATCAAGACATTGATCTAAGTCTTGATGATGAACCACACTTAGTGGTTCGAAACACGTCGGCCAAAAACACTGGAATGTGATTTACCGAAAGAATTCTCTTGAAAAAAAATTACAGTCCTTACCATTTACCTTAGGTAGCTCCGTGATAAAATTCATCGATATTTTCCCCACTTTTGGTTGGGAATAGGAAGTGGTTGTAGTGGCCTTGCAGGGAAGGAAACTATTGCCTTGTTTGTTTGGCAATCTATGCATACCCTCACATGATTGAGAACATCATCCTTCATATCCTTCCATGAGAACCTTTCACCAACAAACCTGTGTGTCTTCAAATAACCAGGGTGACCAACAATCTGATTATTATGAACAACAATTATAATTTTGTGCTTAAACTTACTTTTGGGCACTATGTAGATTCTATTCTTGTAATAGATGATCCCATTCATCACTTTATATCTTCCATCATCAATTTTACCATCTAAAATATCGCAAGCATGCTGATATTTTGCATATTTTGCTAGTATATGATCCTTCCAAGAGGCTAAAATTTCTAAAAGTGACCAAAACGAAGGATTTCTAGATAATGTATCAGCAACAACATTATTCTTCCCCTTGATGAATTCAATGTTAAAGTCATACCCTTGTAGCTTACTTACCCAATGTTGTTGTGTCCCATTTAATCCTTTTTGCTCCATAAATACTTGAGGCTGTTATGATTAGCCCTCACATTAAACTTGTTGCCCACAAGATATTGATGAAACTTTTCAAGTGCGTGCATGATGACCAACATTTCCTTATCATATGTGTAGATTGGGCAGGAAGTTCACTGTATTATTACCATACTCTTGGAGGTTCGACTTTATTATTTTCTAGTCAAAAATTCAAATTTAGAAATTCAAAATTACTGCTCTTTTGAAGTTGGCATGAAGAACATGTCTTACATATATTTGAGTGGCTAAAATATTTAATCATGAAGACCGACCATAGCTACAAAAATTCAACACTCCCTCTTAGCTAAGGAGGTATTTATAATGACTATCTAGATGTTCTCTTCTTGCCAAATTTCTCTAAGAAAAGGTTATAACAATTCATCATCAGCATCAACATCATTCAATTACCATAGTCCTGGTCAACATCTTTGACCTATGGTAAAAATATACAACATCAACTAGGCACCATAATTTTGTTCAACATTTCTGACCTATGGTATGCCATTAACATCAACTAGTCACCATGACAGTGTTAGATTTTGGGTCACTCGGAAGGTATTTTTGAGAAAGGACAACCTATCAATAAGTTGTTTGATCCGGATTTAAACAGGAACGCAACAAATTACAGAGATAACCATATACACAAAGATGCAACGGAAATAATACTTCATTTCATTAATGGAAAATACTGAAATATGCTTACAACCAGAAATGGAAATAAACCAGCTAGGGCGATGGTAGCTTATCTCTAAGAAGAGATGTGGTGGCTACATGCCTCTGAACTGTGTTACAATGAGGCTCGAAGGCCTATTTATTGTTGATAAACAATGGAAAACCCTTAATATTCCAAAACCTAACCCTAGGAGATGAAACGCCAAACTGTGGGCCCCATTTGGGTAAATTGGTACATCAACTTCCCGGGGTCGTAACTTTGGCATACGATCTCCGTTTGATGCGTACAATAGCTCGTTAGAAAGATCTATCCGAGCACTACCACTTTGGGAAAGGCAACATCGGTCCATGGACCCATGTTGCCCCCAGATTTCCCAAAAAACGTTGTTTAGGGCCTCAAAACGGCTCCAGAAGTTCAGGACCCGAAAAACTGCTAAAAATAGTAAGTTGTGCTACAATCAAGGAAACTGAAAATGCTGAGAGAAACAATGGTGGGGGTCTAGGTGGACTTGGCAGGTGGCCACCAATATCCACCTGGATCATTCCTCCCCCCTTAGGAAGCAATGGTCCCCATTGCGTTGAGTTCCTCCATGAGATGAGGAAATTTTTGCTGAACTTGTTCCCTGGTGAGCGACTTGCCCTGCTGAAGGAGTTGGCCTGCTTTGACAACTCGATACAGTTGGATATTCTGTTGGCGAGTGTTCTTGATCTGTGTGTCCATGATCCGATCAGTTGCAGCTTGTTCCATGCAATCTGGATTTAATTCTGTGGGTTTGAGCTGTTCTGCAATGTCGGATGTGTCTAGCAATGGTGGAAAGTATGGCCGAAGGCGGTCCACATTGAACACTGGGTGCAGGCCAAAGAATGGGGGAATGCTGAGCTCAAATGCATTGTCTCCCATAGCCTTAGTAATGGTGTAAGGACCATATCGGAGTGGTCTCAGTTTCCGATAGGCTCCAGTAAGGCGTTCCTTTTGCAAATGCAACCAGACTTTGTCGCCCACCTGAAACTTGTGTGGCACCCGATGTTGATCATGTCGCTGCTTGTACTTGGCATTTGATTTCTCCAGAATGTCATGGACCTGCTAGCGAATATGTTGGATGCGCTCAATGAAGCTGGTGGCCTTATTTGTTTCGGACTGGACATGAGCTGAATTTATGTGAGTAGTTGCAAGTGGCATGGCCACATCAATGGGGCATAGTGGCTGGAACCCCAAACCCACCTGAAAAGGGCTATGGCCAGTGGAGCTGTGAAGAGTTCGGTTGTAGCTGTGCTGAACATAGGGGAGGCTCTCGTCCCATGTGCGTGGATGCTTTGAGTTATACATGCGCAGAATGTGCACAATCATCCTGTTGACAACCTCTGTCTGGCCATTAGTTTGAGGATGGAAGGCTGTGGACTTCGTGAGTTTGGTGTCCAGCATTGACCAGAGACTGGACCAAAATGTCTGAGAAACCGACTGTCCCGATCTGAGATGATAGACTGTGGGATCCCAAAGTGCACCCACACTCGTTCAAAGAAGAGTTTAGCAGTGGCTTCTGCTATGATATTCTTCTTGCAGGCCACCATAATGGCCATCTTCGAGAACCTGTCGACGACCACAAAAACACAGTCATTTCCATGCTTAGTGGAAGGAAGGCCTGACATGTAATCCATGGAGATTGATTCCCAAGGTCGACTAGGGGTAGGCAACGGGGTATAGAGGCCGTGCTTCTTAATGGTCAGTTTGGCAATGGCACAGGCAGTACATGATCTGATGTACTTCCCAACATCCTGTCGAAGATTCGGCCAGTAGAAATAATTTTGCAGTACTGCCACTGTTTTCTCGACCCTGAAATGCCCAACAACCCGACTATAGTGTGCTTCCCAAATCATCTTGGCACGCTCGCTTGAAGGAACACAAAGGTGACCCAGGTGGCATAACAGGGCATCCTGGAGGTGAAAATTTGGAACATGCCGACCCTCCAAGAGTGTCTGGTATGTGTGGCCGAATTCTGGGTCGCTTTTGTAGAGAAGTGGCCAATCAGAAGTCTCGTGCCCACAAGAGTTGAGCACAGTGGTTAACGCCATGATCGGTGGTCGACTGAGGCAATCTGCAACATTATTGGTGCTGCCCTTCTTATACTTGATATTCAAGTGGAACTGTTGTAGGTATGTAGACGACTTCTGATGGCGATCATTCTGCAATTTCCCTTGGGTCTGTATGAACTGCAGGGGTCGGTGGTCTGTGTGGATGACCGTTTCCTTCCCCAAAATGTAATGCTTCCATTGTCGGCAGGCCTGTACAATGGAATACATCTCTTTATCATAAGTGGGGTACTTCCAGACTGTGTCTGAAAGTGTTTCACTGTGATATGCCACTGGATGTCCATGTTGAGTAAGGACTGCCCCAATAGCATAGTCAAACGCATCTGTCTCGACCTGAAATGGTTGTTGTAAATCTGGTAACGCGAGCACTGGTGCCGTGCAGAGGCGATCCTTCAACTCCATGAATGCCTTCTGTTGAGATTCAGACCAAAAGAAATTTGCTTTCGCCCCTCCCTTGGTGACTTGACTCAAGGGCCAAGTAATATGAGAAAACCCCAACACGAACCTGTGGTAGAAGTTGGAAAGACCTAGAAAGCTGCGGAGCTCTGTTAGAGTGGTTGGAGATGGCTAATCCCGAATGACTTGGATCTTGGCTGGATCGACATGCACCCCTGTTCATCAATGATGTATCCCAGATACTGAACCTGGGTCATGCCAAAAGTGCATTTCTCCAAATTGGCACATAGCTTGTGTTGCCGCAGTGTTTGGAGAACCTGTCGGATGTAGTGGAGGTGCTCTTCCCAACTCTGGCTGAAGATCAGAATGTCATCCAAGTATGCTACTACAAAGGAGTTGGTGAATCGCCGCAAGATGTCATCCATTAGCCTCATGAAGGTTGCAGGAGCATTCGTCAATCCGAAAGGCATAACCAACCATTCGAAAAGGCCCTCCTTGGATTTGAAGGCAGTCTTCCACACATCAGAGGGTTCGATTGGTACCTGGTGATATCCTGACTTCAGATCGATCTTGCTGAAATATTTCGCCCCCTTTAGTTGGTCAGAGGTCTAGGAGGTCATCAATCCACGGGATCGGGTACCTATTACGGACAGTGATCTTGTTCAGCGCCCGATAGTCAATTCAGAGTCTCCACGTCCAATCCTTCTTCTATACCAACACGATCGGGCTCCCACAAGGCGATGAACTCGGACGGATGTGACCTTTCTGCAGGAGCTCCTAAATCTGTCTCTTGATTTCATTGTTCTCCAGAACGGAGCGCCGATAAATTGGTCCATTGGGTAGCGGCGCACCTGGGGTCAGATCGATGGAGTGCTTGACCTGAAAGTGCAGAGGAACCCCTGCAGGGGAGGTGAAGATGTCCTCGTACTCCTCCACAACCTTGTCCATCTGTAGTTGTCGTGCAGAGGGACCCCATCTGGAGGCCGCGGCCACCGTCTTCTTCTTTCCTTGAGGGTGTATCATCAGGAAAACAAATTTCCTGGTTTTGGAAATGATCTTACTGCATTGTTTTGCAGTAATCAAAGAGATGGCGGTAGGTGGTGCTACCTCTGGTATCCTGTACAACTTATTTCCCAATGTAATAATAACAGCACGGGGCCTTGATTCATACACAGCATGTCGCTTCCACAAGTATGGCTGTCCTAATAATACATCACAAACTTCAAGGGGAGCAATGTCACACAATACCTCATCCGTAAAGGGCTTGATGTTGTATGGAAGGCGACACTGCTGGCTCACGCGAAGATCTCGTCCTTGGTGAAGCCACCCAATGGTGTATGGTTGTGGATGTGTTGTGGTCGGTAAGCCCAACCGCTTCACGACCTCTGCCGAGATGAGGTTCTTTTGACTCCCGCTATCAACTGTATCGGGGAGCCCTTTACCCACATCTGGGAGTGGAAGAGACGCTCCTCCTCCTGGATCTTCGGGTTCATTTTTCTGGATCTTGGCGGTAGCAACAGTGGCGTTGGGATCCGCATCAATGATCTGCTTCCCTTTGTCATTCCCCTTATCGGGTTCTGACTCAGAGTCGGAACATGCATCTGATTCTGAAACCTTTAGCTCAGCCACCAGTGACTGCTTGGCCCGACACTCACTTGTGTTGTGAGTGGAGCTCTTATGGAACTCACACCATTTTCCAGTGTCCTTTTTCGGCTTTGCGGCGCTGTTCTTTGATTGCAGCTTCGGCAGGTTGTCTTGGGCTGTCCCGCCTTGGCTTTGTCCTTTGTTCTGTGGTTTAGGGGCACCTTTCCCCTGCTTTGGATTCGCAGATCCAAAGTCTCGCTTCTTTTGTTTAAACTTCTGCTCGACTTTGACGGCATATCGGTATGCTGCGCCGAGCGAGATGTTCAGGAATTGTATTTCTTCCTGGATGTACTTGTGCAGGCAACCACGGTATTTGAGTATCAAATGTTGCTCCGAATCCTTGATACCCAACTTTGTGCGAAGGGTATGGAAAAGATTGGTGAACTCCGGCACGTCTTGGTCCCTTCCCTGCCGCAGCGTGGTCCACTTTATGTATTCATCCTCATAGCTTCCGACAGGGTAGTACTGCTCCTTGATGGCATTCCGGAATGAATTCCAGGTGGGTGTGGCTGAAAATAGTGAGCCGGTACTTTCATCCTTCTGCTCGCAGTAGGTTTCCCACCAGTCCTTGACGTGGGGGGCTGCTTTGAGAAGAGCGAAAACAATCTTTTCCCGACTCGAAAATTCATGAACAGAAAAATAACCCTCTAGCAGATTTAACCATTTATCTACGGCATCTGCGTCTATCTGACCCTCGAATATGGGGATTTCAAAATTAACTTGTACCTTAAAGGGCGTGGCGTTTCCCGAGTAGCTGCTGGAAGCCGATGCGTCGCTTCTAGGTAGCCGCTGAAGGATCTGGGCAAAGATGTCCATCATCGCGTTCCGTTGTCGCTCGAGGGCTTCTTCGAGCAAGATTTTGATGGGATCTTCTGCCCCCTTGTCTTTCTTCTCATCTGCCATGGGAGGCCGTCGGGATTTGCGAGGCTGGTCTTGCAAAGGTTCGACCAGTTCAAGCCCTAACTCCTTATATCCCGACCTTGTTGGGGACATGCAAAGAAAAACAGAGAAAAAGCAGACGCCTCTGATACCACTGATCCGGATTTAAACAGGAATGCAACAAATTACAGAGATAACCATATACACAAAGATGCAGCGGAAATAATACTTCATTTCATTAATGGAAAATATTGAAATATGCTTACAACCAGAAATGGAAATAAACCAGCTAGGGCGATGGTAGCTTATCTCTGAGAAGAGATGTGGTGGCTACATGCCTCTGAACTGTGTTACAATGAGGCTCGAAGGCCTATTTATTGTTGAGAAACAATGGAAAACCCTTAACATTCCAAAACCTAACCCTAGGAGATGAAACGCCAAACTGTGGGCCCCGTTTGGGTAAATTGGTACATCAACTTCCCGGGGTCGTAACTTTGGCATACGATCTCCGTTTGATGCGTACAATAGCTCGTTAGAAAGATCTATCCGAGCACTACCACTTTGGTAAGGGCAACATCGGTCCATGGACCCATGTTGCCCCCAGATTTCCCAAAAAACGTCGTTTAGGGCCTCAAAACGGCTCCAGAAGTTCAGGACCCGAAAAACTGCTAAAAATAGTAAGTTGTGCTACAATTAAGGAAACTGAAAATGCTGAGAGAAACAATGGTGGGGGTCCAGGTGGACTTGGCAGGTGGCCACCAATATCCACCTGGATCATTGTTTGTTGGGCGATTTACCCAAAAGTGGGGTTTTCTACTCAAGCAATGGGTTTAGGACCAAAAGAGAAATAATTAAGTATTCTAAGGGTCAAAGAGGCTAAAACCCTAGATATAGAAGGTTTCCTAAGTGACCCTAGGAAAAGTATAAAAAAGAGGAAACATTAATGAGAAGGACTTCATTATGTGTGAAGGCTAGAAAGATGTAGCCCTGGAGGAGCCATTTCTAGACGCTGAGTTGGCTGTAGAAGGATTCAAGATCTATCCATGGAAGAGATCCAGGGTTTTTGCTGATAGAGGATGGTCGAGTAGGGCTGAATAGGAGGCCGAGGCTTGAAGGATGTAGGCCGAGGGCCTCAAAATACTTGGCCGCGTGTAAAAGAGACCTGAGGAAAGTCCATGGGCAGAGTGAAAACAATATTGCAGTCATCCATTTGTGAACAAGAGCTCGCTGTAGACCCTCAAGAAGGCCAAGCCAGAATAGATACATTGTAAATCTGAGTAGATCGAGCAAAGAAGGATGATGTGTTATATCTGCCATGTGTTCCGTGTTGATTTCGAGTAGCATCGGATGTGCTCTAGCCACGAAAATTGGTGGAGAGGCTAAGGCACATGAGATCTCAAATACCCAGAAAGGGTTTGGGCAGAGTCCAAACAGTTTGGGAGATATTAAAAAATTAATATTTTTAATGGAGTCCCTAAGTCTAAAGTTAGGGAAAATAAAATATTAATGTGAATTAATATAAAATTGTGTTAGAATGGTCCAAAAGTCATGGATCAAGCCAGATCTAATCTTAGACGTTGATTAGGGACTTAATCTTGGCCGTTGATGTGTCAACGAGATAAGTATAAGAGGAGGCTTGAGGGTCACTTGGAGAAAAAACTAAGGGAGACCAGTCAGTTCAATTTTTGGAGCGGGGTTAGCTGAGAAATTGAACCAGTGGTCCGGTGAGCAGTGAGGAGGCAACAAGTACAAAGTAGAGAGGCGGGATCAACCACTGAAGATCAGTGCTGAGGCAGGAGAGGCAGACGTAGAGGTAGCAGAAGACTGCGTAGTCACTAGCTGGGCTTGCATGGGTGACGCAGAGAGGCCCAGGGCTGACGCAGTCAAGCAGGGGCTGACGCAGAGGGTTGGAGAGCCACGCAGAGGTCAGCTGGGCTGACGCTGGGATTGGGAGAAGTGCTGGAGAATTATTTCTCTCTGTGGGTAAGCCAGTTTGGCACCCTGTTGTACTGAAGAATTGCTGAATAATAAAAACCTCCCTTGCTGCACTAGTTTTCCCGCATTGGGTTTTTCCGGGGACTGTTGTCCAAAATAACTGTGTCAATGTGTTGATTCTTGTGCATATGTTTGTTTCTGTATTACGGTGTGATATCTGCAGCAGTATTTATTTTAATGTTTATTGAAGTAATTTCATGAATAACTTATTGTGGAATAAGTAGGAAAAGTAAATCAGTTGCTGCAGTGATAGAATTTTCACATGGTATTAGAGCGAGTAATCAGAGACAGGAAGGGAAAATCAGTTATGGGTCAAGACCACGATGTAGAGGCATCCACGTCAGGGGACTCACATAGATTTTCAGAAGATTTCATAAGAGAAAGATATGTCGATTTCTCTATGTTAGCTTCTAGGCTGGAAGAAGAAGTGGCGTGTATGACTAGTGCTGCATCATTAGAGGTATGGTATATAGACAGTGGAGCCTCGTGGCATATGACGGGAATCAGGGAGTGTTTCTCAGAATATCGAGAAGAGAAGATGAACTTTCAGATCACCATGGGGAACAAGGAAAAATGTACTCCAGTAGGGAAGGGTACCATAGTCTTTCAAACAAAAGTATGACTAGTGCTGCATCATTAGAAGTATGGTATATAGACAGTGGAGCCTCGTGGCATATGACGGGAATCAGGGAGTGTTTCTCAGAATATCGAGAAGAGAAGATGAACTTTCAGATCACCATGGGGAACAAGGAAAAATGTACTCCAGTAGGGAAGGGTACCATAGTCTTTCAAACAAAATCGGGAGAACGGTTTCGTGCTACAAATGTGCTGCATGTACCAGGATTGGGGATGAACATACTTTCCGTATCACAACTACAAGTCAAGGGCTATGACGTCTACTTCATCAAGGAAAAGGTATACGTCAAACACCTGAGCTGGAAAAAGAAAGTGCAGATCAGGATCAAAAGTAATCGGTTGTATAGATTACAACTAGAATCACCAATGGCACTAATAGGCAGTCATGGAGACAAGGACTTGAACGAACTATGGCACAGAAGAATGGGTCACTTACACCATGGAGCTCTGAGAAATCTCAGGAGCACTGTAACAGGAGTTCCGGATCTAAGTACGGAACGAGATGATGTATGCAGGGGATGTGCTCTAGGAAAGTATGCGAAGGCAGCATTTCCTAGGAGAAAACACAGGGCCAAGAGTTTACTAGGGTTGATACACTCAGATATCTGCGGATCTATGTCCGTCAAAGCTCTCAGTGGTGCCGAGTATTTCCTTACCTTCATTGGTGATCACTAAAGGAAAACTTGGATTTATTTCTCAGGAGCACTGTAACAGGGGTTCTGGATCTAAGTACGGAACGAGATGATGTATGCAGGGGATGTGCTCTAGGAAAGTATGCCAAGGCAGCATTTCCTAGGAGCAAACACATGGCCAAGAGTGTACTAGGATTGATACACTCAGATATCTGTGGACCTATGTCCATCAAAGCTCTCAGTGGTGCTGAGTATTTCCTTACCTTCATTGGTGACCACTAAAGGAAAACTTGGATTTATTTTCTGAAAACCAAGGATGAGGTTTTCTATCGAATCAAGGAGTTCAAGGCTCTGGTGGAGAATCTCGCTGGGAAGAAAATAAAAGTTTTGTGCTCAGATAATGGTGGAGAATATGTTGATAAAGACTTCACTGATTTTTGTGCTAAGGAGGGCATCAAAAGACAGTGGACAACTCCCTACAATCCGGAGCAGAATGGGGTAGTAGAAAGAAAGAACAGGACTATTGTAGAAGCAACTGGGGCCATGATGTATGATCAGGGTATGCCAAAATTCCTGTGGGCGGAAGCAAGCAACACAACAGTCTATGTTCAAAACAGGACTCCTCATCGGGCATTGGGCAAGATTACTCCAGAGAAAGTCTTCACAGGGAAGACACCTGAAGTCAGGATTTTTGGGAGTTTAGCATATTGCCGCATACCCGAAGAAAAGAGGAAGAAGCTGGATCAGACTGCGGAAAAGGGATATCTGATGGGTTATAGCGAGAACACTAAGGCATACATAATCTATCTTCCAGGGAGCAGGAAGCTAGTAGTACAACGAGATGTAAAGTTCATGGAGGATAGGGCTTTCAGAAGATCTCGCGAGATGCCTTCCGAGGAGCAGTCGAAAGAGGAGCTGTTGGTTAAGCCTCTTCAACCAATTGAAGTAAAGAATTCTTCCTCAGGACAGGAAGATTCTCAGGATGAGGAGGAGGAGTGAACAGAAGCACCTGCTAGCAGAGGAAGAACTAGCAGGGAAATTCGTTAGATTCTGCGAGATGTAGAGGACTTCATCGGTGCGCCAAGAAACAATAAGAGGAAGCAAAAACAGCCAGATAGATATCAGGGATTAGTAGCTCAGGATGGAGAGCTTGCCAGTTTCAAGGAGACAACTCAACATCAGGTTTGGCTTGATGCGATGGTGGAGGAATACAACTCCATAATGGTAAATGATATGTGGGAGGTGGTGCCAAGACCTCAAGACAGATCAATGGTAGGTTCAAGATGGATCTATAAGATCAAATGCGCTGCAGACGACAGTGTTGAGAAATACAAGGCCAGGTTTGTGGCTAAGGGGTATGCTCAAAAGGAAGGGATTGACTATGAGGAGACCTTCACCCCGGTAGCCAGGTATACATCTATTAGAACCGTGATATCTCTTGCATCCCAGATGGGATTGGAGATCCATCAGATGGATGTCTAAATGACATTTCTGAACGGGGTAATAGAAGAGGAGGTATACATTGAACAACTAGAGGGCTTTGAAACTTGTGAGAAGAAGTCTCATGTATGCAGATTGAAGAAAGCCTTGTATGGGCTGAAACAGGCACCGAGATCATGGTATGGTCGAATAGATGGCTACTTGCAGAAGATGGGGTTTGTCAAGAGTGACGCGGATCCGAATCTCTACTATCTGGTTGTAGAGAACGAGTCACTAATCTTAGTATTGTATGTGGATGATCTCTTCCTGACAGGATCATCCAGACTCGTTGGGGACTACAAGAAGAATCTAGCCACAAAATTTGATATGGAGGATTTGGGACGAATGCACTACTTCCTAGGGTTGGAAATTTGGCAGCAGAAGGGAGAAATCTTCCTTGGGCAAGGGAGGTATGCTACAGAAATCTTGAAAAGATTCGGTATGGAGAACTGTAGACCTATGCGTACGCCAATGATCACCAACTGGAAGAAGATTGATGCATCAGAAGACAAGGATGTCGATCCCACCCTATACAGGCAGCTCATAGGGTCCCTGATGTATTTGGTCAATACCAGGCCAGACATTTGCTACACTGTCAACTCCCTCAGTCAGTTCATGGTGGAACTGAAGAGGGCGCACTGGGCAGTAACCAAACATGTTCTCGAGTATTTACAGGGAACAGTTGATTATGGACTCTTGTACACCAAGAGCAAGGATATCAGATTGAGTGGATTTACTGATGCAGATTGGGCAGGAAGTTCAGTGGATCGAAAAAGTATGTTTGGGTACTGTTTCAACATTGGATCGGGAATGACCTTTTGGTGCAGTAGGAAACAGAAGTCCGTGGCTCTGAGCTCATTTGAGGCAGAATATATGGCGGCAAGCACAACTTCGTGTGAGGCCATATGGCTTAGAAAATTGCTTATTAACCTATTAAGAAGGAATATGGAGGCGACCAGGATCATGTGCGATAATCAGAGTTATATCAAGCTCTTTGAGAATCCAGTGTTTCATGGTAGGTCGAAGCATATTGATATCTGGTGTCACTTTGTCAGGGACTCTGTCCAACGAGGAGTTGTACAGTTGAGCTACACTCCTACAGGAGAACAGGTGGCGGACATCCTCACCAAGGCCCTTGGAAGGACTAAGTTTGACTACTTCAGGGAAAAGATGGGGATGGTAAAGAACCCATTTCAGTAGCAGAAATGGGAGTAATAATAGCAAGGATGCAGAGGGAGTTGCAGTGCGGATGCAATGTTGGGAGAAAGGACCAGCAACAACATGGATGCAGAGGGAGTTGCAGTACGGATGCAACAGTGGCAGTGGCAGTGGCAGAGCCATGGGTAGCAGTACAGGATGCAACAGTGCAAAGGATGTTGGGCAGCAGGCCTAGCATCAGCACAGGGATCGATGCCGGATGATCAGAGTGATGCTCAGTGAGGAGTATTACTAGAACAGAGTCCTCGCTAAGAGGGAGTGTTGATTTGAGGTAGCATCGGATGTGCTCTAGCCATGAAAATTGGTGGAGAGGCTAAGGCACATGAGATCTCCAATACCCAGAAAGGGTTTGGGTAGATTTTAAACAGTTTGGGAGATATTAAAATAATTGATATTTTCAATGGAGTCCCTAAGTCTAAACTTAGGGAAAATAAAATATTAATGTGAATTAATATAAAACTGTGTTAGAATGGTACAAAAGTCATGGATCAAGCCAGATCTAATCTTAGCCGTTGATTAGGGACTTAATCTAGGCCGTTGATGTGTCAACGTGAAAGGTATAAGAGGAGGTTTGAGGGTCACTTGGAGAAAAAACTGAGGGAGACCAGTCAGTTCAATTTCTGGAGCGGGGTTAGTTGAGAAATTGAACCAGTGGTCTGGTGAGCAGTCAGGAGGAAGCAAGTACGGAGCAGAGAGGCAGGATCAGCCACTGAAGATCAGCGTTGACGTAGGAGAGGCAGGATCAGCCATTAAAGATCAGCGTTGAGGTAGGAGAGGCAGCAGAAGACTGCGTAGTCACTAGCTGGGCCTGCGTGTGTGACGCAAAGAGGCCCAAGGCTGACGTAGTCAAGCAAGGGCTGACGCAGAGGGTTGGAGAGCCATGCACAGGTTAGCCGCGTTGACTCTGGGATTGGGAGAAGTGCTGGAGAATTATTTCTCTCTGTGGGTAAGCTAGTTTGGCACCCTGTTGTACTGAAGAATTGCTGAATAATAAAAACCTCCCTTGCTGCACCGGTTTTTCCGCATTGGGTTTTTCCGGGGACTGTTGTCCAAAATAACTGTGTCAATGTGTTGATTCTTGTGCATATGTTTGTTTCTGTATTACAGTGTAAAATCTGCAGCAATATTTATTTTAATGTTTATTGAAGTAATTTTATGAATAACTTATTGTGGAATAAGTAGGAAAAGTAAATCAGCTGCTGTAGTGATAGAATTTTCACATTTCGAGCAAGACCGAGTTAGAAAGGGGCTCATGTGACTCTGTTCTGCCTAGAAAGGGAGGGTCAGAGCCTTGTGGAGGTGGCTGAGACCTCTGTTTGTGCTACAGTAGGCCATAAGGGCCTTAGTCTTGTTTAGGAGAGGGTTGTAAGGGCTTCAGGTTGGCACAACAAGGGCGTAAGGCCTCAAAACCAGGCAAATCCGGTTGTGGAGGGCCGAGACGCTTGATTTGTCTTGAAGAGTATTGAATTAATAGTGTGACAAAGATGTATGAGGCTTGTGCTTAGTGTTGGTTGGTTGATAAGCACAGATCCGAGGTCTACGAGGGCTATGGTGTTAGTTTTTGGTAGCATCAGATGTGCTCTAGCCATGAAAATCAGTGGAGAGGCTAAGACACATGAGTTCTAAAGAACCCAGAAACCGTTTGGTGAAATTCCACACGGATTGTATTTTATTAAAATAATTAATATTTTTAAATGGGTTCCTAAGTCTAAACTTAGGAAAATTAAAGTATTAATGGGTATTAATTAAAATATGGGTGAGAATGTTCTAGAAAGCAGATCAAGTCAAGATTTAATCTTAGCCATTGATTAGAGACTTAATCTCGGCCGTTGAAGTCTCAACGAGAAAAGTATAAGAAGGAGGCTTGGGGTTCATTTGAAATCACACAGAGAGTTGATCAGTCAGTTCGATATTCCTAGGGTAGGGTTTGCTAAGGAATTCGAACAAGTGATCAAGCAGTGAGGATCAGAGGCAGTACTGGAAGGAAGTGATTTCCAGTTCTAGTGAATATACTTCAGAGAAGATAGTGAAGGATAATAGAGCCAGTGCAGTGCCAAGGAGGGACAATGCAGTAACTGGAGGAGGTTGATGCAGAAGTGCTGGGGGATAGCAGAGATTAGTGTTAGGAATCACTGTGAGTGATTGGCAGGAGAAACCTCGATTTCTCGCTAGGAGAAATCATGATTTCTCAGTAGCAGAAGCAACAACAACCAAGGTTGACGCAGTCAGAGGGAGTCTCCATGCAGAAGCCACGCAGTGGCTGCGTAGGCTCACGCAGAGACTGTGCAGTGGGTCATCCAGGAGCTGGGGACAGTATAAAATCTCCAGATTCAGTGTGAGAGAATTCTCAGTTATCTTCTCTGAGTGGATTGCCATTTTCTTTGGGGCATCCAGATTGTATTCAGAAATTTACTGCCAATAATAGAAACCCTCAGATCTGTTGCACCGGTTTTCCCGCATTGGGTTTTTCCGTGGACGATTGTCCAAAAACAAGCGTGTTAATGTGATTGTTCATATGTTGATGTTTCTCTTGCGTTTTAATCTTCAGTTCTTAATTTGTGAAGTCTGCAACTGCATTTATTTTGATATTTACTAAAGCATTGGGCAATAACTTATTATTGTACAAGTAGGAGAAATAAATCAATTACTATAGTGAAATTTTCACATATGGAAGTGATTCAAGCCCTGGATTTGAGGCAAGAAGGACAATGAGGTTCTGAGCATAGATCTCGAAGTTTGTTTACAAACACAATTGTGAACAACATGTCTTGAAGGCTAATGTACAGTGATCTTAATAGATCAAAATCCTTGTTGCTGAGGTTTAGAGGCTGATGTATAGTGTAGATCAAGGAGGAAAACCAGTGTTAGCAGCTGCTGGACAGAGAAGTGTTCTCTGTAGTCAAAGGAGGCAAAAGGACCTGCTAGGTGTGAAGGACAACAAGAGTAGAAAGGGTTGATCTGGATGGGCTACTTCGACAAGTAAGCTATGTGTTTGTTCTTGTCTATTTTTCATTGGCCAAATTGCAGATTTGATGTTGTAGATTGCAAGTCCTAGTGTTGTATACTGTGTATACTAGTTGTATTGGTGATCGAGGGCCATGATCCCTGGTACGAGAGCCCCATGATTCTTTTATTGATTGGCTAGTAAAATAATCGAGCTTTGGGCTCAAATCACTGTGTACTTAATTGATTTCACTGCTGAAGATTTCCACTGTGCAAAGTGCTAGAAGGTTGAAGGTTCTTAGTGTATTTGTGTGCGTGATTAGCCTCAAACTAGATTGAGGGTTTAAGGAAAATTCAAGAGTTGGCACCTCTAACCCATGGTATATTGACTAGTCCTGGTTCACCATCATCTTGGTCAATCTCTTTGACTTGTGGTGAAACCTTAGGGACACGCTCAATTCATTTGAGTACTTTGGTCCCAAATCCAAAGGCCTCACTCTAGGACATGATGCTAAATGAGCTCATTCAACCTATTTGGAGCGCAATCTGAGCATGATGCTGAAAGGCACATATTGAACTCTATGGTTGAGTAATTATGGGCCTCTAGGACCATTCTTCCTAATGCTGGTCAATATACTTGACTTAGGAAGAATGTCTGTTGTCTTCCAGACCATTCTCCCTAATCCCGGTCAATCATACCTGACCTAGGGAGAATGTCTGTCCCTAATGCTATCACATCAACACTCCCTCTCACTGAGGGATGTATTTTCAACAAGTCCAAACTACAAACTTCGCTCTGGACAGGGGGTTTATGAGGATGCCAACTATCTGCTCATCCCAAAAATCATAATGGAGCCCAAATTGAAGCGAGATCCTGAGGAACTCTTTCTGTCTTCTGCACTCTCTGCCCAATCTGAATTTGTGAACCCCTGTAGCTATACTTCACTGTTTGAGACATATCATAACTAACTGTTTCATGACCAACTGTACCTTGCTAGTACTTCAACACATGTTGAGCCACATGCCTTCGCTCAACCATAAGTAGACAAACTTCTTTTACTGAATTCATCACCACAACTGCTTTCCGATTACTCTGACTTGGTGCTCCCTCTGACACTGAAACAGATCCTGCTGTGGCAATCCTAGTTGCTACCATTGCTGCTTTCTAGACACTGAAGCATATTTGTTGTCTAGCATTGTCTGTTGAAATTTCCAAGTGTTACTCGTTAGAAATTTTATCTGTATTCTCTGGTTTATTTTGCCTACTTGTTTAATTCCTAACAAGTTATTTAACCATATAAACACTGAAATAAACACAATACAGTCACAACCATCTACAGATCAATAGTTGAAAGAAATAGACAAACACACAAGGGACATCGTTATTTTTGGACAATCGTCCTCGGAAAAACCCAACTTGGGAAAGCTGGTGCAACAGTTTAGAGGGTTTTATTATTAAGCAACTCTTTTCTAAGTACACTGGGTGCCAAACTGACTCACCCGACAGAGATAAAAAAATCCGACAGCAATACCTCTCTTTGGAAGCAGATATTCAGAAAGTCTGCTCCACGAAATCCCTCTCCAGCACATTGGAAGCTCAACGTCAACCCTCCTGGCCTCTACCTCAGCCTGAAACCCTTTGCGTTAGCCTTTTGAGGCTTTGCGCAACCTCTCTGGCTCTCTGCGTCACTCCTGTAGCCTCTGCGTGGATGACGCAGGTCCTTCTGGCCTCTGCGCAGTCTCTGTTGCCTCTGCGTGGCTCCCTCTGGCTCTGCGTTTGCCTCTCTGCCTCTGCACTGGTCTTCTAGCACTGTCTCTGCCTCTCTGCCTCGTACTCACTACCCCTTGCTGCAAACTGATCACTGATTCGATTTCACTTAGCAAACCTTGCTCTAGAAAAATGAATGACTGATCACTTTGGTGTGTTCTCCAACTGACCCTCAAACCTCCTCTTATACTTTACCTGTTGGTCCTTCAACGGCCGAGATTACATCTCTAATCAACGGCTAAGTTTAGATTTGGCTTGATCCATGTCATTTAGAACCTTCTAACCTAGTTTTATATTAATACCCATTAATATTTAATTCTTCCTAAGTTTAGACTTAGGAACTCCATTAAAAATATTAATTATTTTAATATCTTTTTAACTGGGTAGAATCTGCCCAAACCATTTCTAGGTCTTGGATATCTCATGTGCTTTAGCCTCTCCACCAATTTTCATGGCTAGAGCACATAAGATGCTACCACAAATCAACACTCCCTCTTAGCGAATATTGTGCTCTAGTGATACTCCACCACTGAGCATCACCCTGATTATACGACACCGGTCCCTGTGCTGATGGTAGGTCTTCCCGCCCAACATCCTCTGCACTGCTACATCCTATACTACTGCCCATGGCTCTTCCACTGCCACAGCTACATCTGTACGACAACTTCTTTGCATTCGTGTTGCTGCTGGTCCTTTCTCCCAACACTGCATTTGCACTGCAACCCCCTCTTATCATGCTTCTTCGTGCTACTACTCACTGCTACTGCACTGCAACTCAGTTACTGAGAATTAAGTAACTGATCCACCCAACTACTGACATCCTTGTCAGGCTAGAAACACTCTCGATGCTGAAGCTCCCTCTGTTGCTATCTCGTGCTCCCTCTGCAATCTTTGTGCTGTCGCAACACCTTTGTGCCTCTCGCACCATTGCAAACCCCTCTGTGCCATCCTGCATTGCTGCAATGTCCATCGTGCCTCTCGCATTGCTGCAAAACCCACTGCTCTGCCAGGGACCACTGCACTGTAGCACTCTTTGCCACTTCATCTGCATCCATTTCTACTAACATCCGCCATCCTGCTACTCTCACTTCGGGGCTCTCGTAGCCAGGTATAATCCAAGAGTTTGGGTACCTCAAGGATCCTGCCCCTCATCGCTTGTAGTCCTCCTGACTACAACTCGATGTCACCCCACCTCTTCTCTAGAGGTACATGAGCACTCATGGCACAATCGTCATCCTCCTCTACCTCCTTTTTCGCCTTCGCTAGTGCTGCCTTGGAGTCAGATGCCTCTCCCTTATTCTTCTTCCTTGGACACTGGTTCGCATAATGCCCCAGTTCCCCACAGTTGAAGCACTTTATCTTGGAGAGGTCCTTTTTCTTCCTCTTCCCATGCTCTCCCGCAGATGCCAGAGCTGCATCCTCTTCCTCTTCTTTCTTGACTCGAGCCCCTTTGCTGCTGCTTCCTGTCTTGGTCTGCCGTCTGATTTCTTCTTAGCGAAGAGCTTCCCACAATTCTTCCCATCTTGGAAGATTCGCTCTGCCCAAAATACTCTGGATGAATGTCTCCCACTCCTCGGAGACTGTGTTTAGGGCGGTCCTCACCATCAACTCCTGATTTGGCATGGCCCCTATGGAAGTCAGTTGGTCTCGAATCTCTTGCAACTTGCTGAGGAAGTGATCCATCTACTCCCCCCTCTGCATCTGGTACGACCGCAACTGATTCTCCAGTGGCATCGTCCTCTGCACGAAAGTGCCTTGATACAATGTCTTCAAGGTATCCCACATTTCCTTTGCTGTCTCCTTCTCGGCAATATGTTGGACCACATGATCCTTGACCCCATCAAGGATTATGCATTTCGCCTTAGCCATTGTATCCTCATACCTTTCATTGTCAGCTAGGTCGACTGGGATAGCCATGGTTCTCAAGGCGAAGGCTTTGATGCGATGTCTATCTAGAACGGACAGTGTCCTAACCTTCCAGATCACAAAGTTGGAAGCCCCATCCAGCCTATCCTGATCCCTCAGTCCGTTCATGGCCATCTCTCTGCTCTTCTTTCCAACTCCTCCGAGTCTCTACTTCCCTTTGGAAGTTCTCTCCTAGACTCCCTCTGAGTCTCTACTTCTCGTCTGGAAGTTCTCTGCTAGACTCCCTTTGAGTCTTGATTTCCCTCCTAGAAATCCTCCCTCCAACCGTCGAGTCGCACCTCTCCTGATCTCCTATGCACTTGCAACACTGATCTGGATTTCTCGGCTAGAAATCCTCCTAGGTAGCAATTCCCTCCTACCCTGGTTTTGCCCTGTTAGGTACTGTTCTGTCTCGGCAGCAACAACACCCCACCAGCTTCACTCCCCGCAATTCGCCCACAACTTCCTATGCCCCAACAACTGAAGGACTGAGCCTCTAGGCTCTGCGCAGTCTCGACACTGGCTGAAATGCTCCACTAGCCAACTGTGCCAACCCTCTTAGTCTCTGCGTGGCCCTGCGTGAGCCTCTTCTACCCTCCTCAGCTTCTGCACTGGCCTCTCTCTGGCTCAAACTAATGACGCAGTCCCTCTGCGTCAACCCTTCTTTGCTGCCTTCTGCTAGGAACAACTTCTGTCACCCGGGACAACTGTTTCTACTGCAAATGCTATGATTCAGCTGGTGCCTTCAACTTTCCTGTGATCTGCAACCCTCTGATACCATGTTGAAATTTCTAAGTGTTGAATTTTCGAAGTCTATCTGTTAGAAAATTAATCTGTATTCTGCTAGTTTATTTCTTCTACTTGTTTAAGTCGAACAAGTTATTTAATACATTTAAATATTGAAATAAACACTATATAGTCACAACATCTACATTATATAGTCACAACATCTACATATCATCAACTGAAAGAAAACAAGCACACAAGTGACACCGTTATTTTTGGACAAATGTCCTCGGAAAAACCCAATGCGGGAAAACTGGTGGAGCGATTCAGAGGGTTATATTATTATGCAGTCTATCTGAGTACATCTGGGTGCCTAACCGGCTTACCCGTTATAAATTTTATCTATATTCTCAGGCTTATTTCACCTACTTGTTTAATTCCTAACAAGTTATTTAACCATATAAACACTAAAATAAACACAATACCAACCATCTACAGATCAACAACTGAAAGAAATAGACAAACACACAAGGGACACCGTTATTTTTGGACATTCGTCCTCGGAAAAGCCCAACTTGGGAAAACTGGTGTAGCAGTTCTAAGGGTTTTATTATTAAGCAACACTTTTCTGAGTACACTGGGTGCCAAACTGGTTCACCTGACAGAGATAAAAAAATCCGGCAGCAATACCTCTCTTCAGAAGCAGATATTCGAAAAGTCTGCTCCAAGAAATCCCTCTCCAGCGCAATCTGAAGCTTAGCGTCATCCCTCCTGGCCTCTGCGTCAACCTTCTGAGGCTCTGCGCAACCTCTCTGGCTCTTTGCGTCACTCCTGCAGCCTCTGCTTGGATGATGCAGGTCCTTCTGGCCTCTGCGCAGTCTTTGCTGCCTTTGTGTGGCTCCCTTTGGCTCTGCATTTGCCTCTCTGCCTCTGCGCTGGTCTTCCGGCACTGCCTTTGCCTCTCTGCCTCATACTCACTGCCCTTTGCTGCAAATTGATCACTGATTCGATTTGACTTAGCAAACTCCGCTCTAGAAAATCGAATGACTGATCACTCTGGTGTGTTCTCGAATTGACCCTCAAGCCTCCTCTTATACTTTTCCTGTTGGTCCTTCAACGGACGAGATTACATCTCTAATCAACGGCTAAGATTAGATTTGGCTTGATCCATGTCATTTAGAACCTTCTAACCCAGTTTTATATTAATACCCATTAATATTTTATTTTTCCTAAGTTTAGACTTAGAACTCAATTAAAAATATTAATTATTTTAATATCTCCTTAACCGGGTAGAATCTGCCCAAACCATTGCTGGGTCTTGGAGATCTCATGTGCTTTAGCCTCTCCACCAATTTTCATGGGCTAGAGCACATCCGATGCTACCACAAATCAACATGGTCCACTCATATAAAGCACACTGCTCTTAGAGACAATCTAGCAGTCCATCATTTGGAGGATCCCAGTGTTAACCTTTCCTTGACCAAGGAGATAAAGCGTCAAATCTAGATCCTTCATCTCGAACTCAAAGTTCAATTCCTTCTGACATTGAAGCACAGCTTGACTGGTCCTTCTATCATGGAAGCAACTGCGGCTCCCTCTGTCACGTGAGTCCTGCGTTCTTCAGAAACAAGTCATATAATAACAAGATCAACCTTGATCCATCAATTGAAGTATACAAGGTTTGAGAAACTTGGACAAGGCCTTCTTCTATTTGCAAGCAAGGGACTCCTTCATGTACCTCAAAAACTTTTGAGGTAAATCTATGTACACTTTGTCTCTAATTACTTCATTGAGGAAAACAGTCTTTACATCCAACTGATGTAACCTTCAACATAAATCATAGAGATAATAATTCTAATAGAAGTGTACCTGACAATTTGGAGCAAATGTCTCCTCTCCCTCTTACTAGGAGAATCCTTTGCTTTGTACTTCTCTCAAGTTGCTATTTATCCCATCATTTTTTGGAAGTTACAGTTGACTTCTTTTCAGCACAATTTTCTTCATTAAGGCATACTTCAAACTTGCTGATCTGCCTGCTCCCTGTGAATTTGGATCCCATCTGTACAATATCACAAATTACCGATTCTGGGAGAGTCCTCTTGTCACAAGCTTTGCTTTGTTCTTCCATTACTTCCGTCTGCTGCCAGGGCCTTGGTAGCCCTTACTTGATTTAGGAAAAAGTATCATTGTGATCATGCAATTTCAAATCAGCCCCTAATCTCTTCATAACCCTTTTCATTATCTTAGAAACTTCGGAATCCTTCTGAGATGGCTATCACATGTATAATTTTCGGTCCTCCTGAGATTATTTCTGAGGCCTTTTGGACTTCCTCAAATAACCCCGCCTTTCTTGTTACATCGTTTTGGACTTCTTTTGGCCTTCTTTCGGATTCTACTAGGCCTGTGGCCTAGTCCTGAGGCTGCTCGGCCCTCCTGAGGATTCTCGGACACCTGCAACCAGTTCTGAGATTTTTTGGCCTGTAAAGGACTGAGGCCATTCGGTCCTTTGACATAGGTTTTGGCCTTTCAACAAAAATTTAGATTTTTGATCTCAAATCAGCCTTCTTCTAGGGCACAAACAAGGGGACAGTTCTTGGCCTCTTTTGGGATATACTCCTTCCTTCTTACACACAGATTTGTACTATGGCTTCTAGGGCTAGTGACAGAACAGGCCCTAGAGAATAACTTGAAATAGAAATGGCTTCTTTAAGGTGCTCTCTCACCATGCTCAATACGATGTTGATTTTTCAATGATCTTCTAAACTGATAATTAATTCTTATGGTTTCTTAGGTTAATTTTCTTGCATTCACATTCATCATAAAGCAATTACACAGAAGATATTAACAGTAGAAAGAAAATGCCAGTAGGATCATAAAGAGACAGCCAAGCAAGAAACACAAGAATTTTACCCTGGGAAAATCCACTTGGGGGAAACACCCAACAACCTTTTCCATAGAGAAATCATGCAATTCAATGAGAGATACAATCTGATTCTTTTAGTCAACAGTCAAACTGACCAATAGCAAAGTCCACATCAAACCTGGTCAAACTTCTGTCCAGAGATAGGTCTGCTCATAATTTCGGTCTGCTCCATAGTTCAGCCTCCTGCCCAGAATTCGGCCTCCTGCCCAGAATTTGGCCTCCTACCTAGAATTCGGCCTCCTTCCCAGAGTGGATCTGCCTCAGACAACGTCTTAGAGATTCTTCAATCTGCCCCAGAATATTTCTTCTTTTAGGGGAACTTGGCCTCTCTTCTTCTCCTTCGCATGCATAAATAGCAGATCTTGCTTGATCCGAGATCGAGTGCCAAGAGGAGGACGAAATGACCTTTATATAGTGATATGATGAGCCGAATAGGATTGACTATAAGGGCAGGCTGACCTATACTCTTGGAGGGCTGACTTTACTATTTAATACCGACCATACTCTTGGAGTGCTGGAAGTTGAATTTGTTAACTTTGGTTCCCTTTTTACCAAACTCATTACTTCCTTTTAAAAACTGAAATATCATTATGTTATCACAAAATCACGCACTGAAGGCTGCCAATCAGAAAGATTCTGTGTAACTATTTCAAACCAGGCTTTTGACTAAGGCTTAGCCTCCTTAGTCTGAGAGGGCTCTCTCAAAGGTTATGAATGTTGACTAATGACAAGATGGCTAACTCTTATAAGACACATGAAAAGTATGCTGGCTGGACAAACATTAAATTGATTCCCATTGGGCTTATGGAGTCACTCATATCTCAGTAAACAATAACACTATCTTTCATAGAAATCAGGGCACTTAACATCTAAATGTTCAAGCATAACTTACATGAAACCACAGTTTGCAAAGGCATACAGGAAGTCAGAGCATGATCCATGAGTTCTGAGTGATTATGCATTTACCAAACTGTAAAAGAACATTAAAGAAAATATACCATCACACATTTGAACAAGAAGATCCATTGTGAATCCTGAGAAGAAAAACAGTCCTCTGTATTACTAAAACTCTGTTTACACACAAGCCAAAACCGTCTTCAAAATATCCAACCCTGATTACATAGATCTTCCAGCTATATATAGAAACATAATTCTAACTACTTGGAGCTTCCTCCTCTAGCATGAGGGGAGCTCGATGACTGCCACTAATGACACCTATTTGCTTTTAACAAACTCATAAATTCAATAAGGAACTAACTGTAGTGTTTAAGAGTCCTAAACCAACCATAACTCTAACTCTATCTTCTTCATAAATTGATTCCTCCTTGCAGCTTTGACACCTGGCTTTCTCTTCGTTCAGCTGAGATGGCATGAGATGGCATAAGATGGGCAATTAATGTCCCATGCTGGCTTTGAATACCGAAGGCTTTGATCTGTTCTGTATTGGCTGAAAATATCCCTAAATTTTCGGTTCTGGTCCCCCATCACCGAGTATGCAGCAGTGGATACTTTAATTCTTTAATAACCCAAGAGAATAGGGTAACACCATGCTCCTGATATGCTGGAGGCTTCCTTGGTAGACAGGTGTGCCAACCAAAACTTTTCGTATGCAGCTCTTCTCCAAACCCTAATCACCGAGAATAAAGTGGCTTTATAACCAAAAATCTTAAACTTAGGTTAAAAGATTTCACCTTTTGTTAAAGGTACACCTGGCAAATGTTGAATGGCTGTAGCAGCTTCCTTTGATCCCTTTCATGTCACTGAGGTGTTCCCTTTGCAAATTTCTGATTCTCCCATCAAACTGTTTGCCTGCGTTTTAAAAACAACACCTACAGCAGTTTCGTAGCACGCTACGAAACTGCTGTATTATTTTAAACAGCTTGCTTTTTTGCAGTGATTATTTGAGGAAAGGATCTCAGAGGTTCTTGGAGTATGCGGAAAGTCACAATTTCAGTAAAAACTCGGCCTGGAGTAAGCTCTATATGCATTAGTACACATGAGCCAAATGACATAACAGAAACTGCAAGCGGTGATAACCACAGCCAAATAATATAACAGAAACTGCAAGCGGTGATAACCACAGCACAAAAATGGTTATAGCAGCATAATACATGAGCTCCCTTATCCAAATGCGTTCTTTACCACGAGCAGCATCAACCTGAAACCATTCTTTAACCACTTTAAATTCCCTTAACTTGAAGTTTCAAAAAGATTCTGGCTGAAAAATATGTCTTGGGACAGAGCTCATAATTTCTCATAGAAACCGTATTTGGAAAAACTGAAGGAGGTTTTTGTGAACCAATCCGTGCTTAACAAAAACCTCTTTTAGTTTTTTGAAAAACTACTCCAGCTGCCCAGAATCGATCCTTGAAGAAGATGTGTAAAACAGGAAATTAAAAACTGCATCTACAGCAGTTTCGTAGTGCAACTTTTAGTCACTCATTTCTCCCAGCTCATAATCAATTTGAAGAAACTGAAAGAGGTTTTTCTAGTTCAGTATGTTAGGAATAAAAATCTCTTTCAATTTTTGAAAATATTCTTTCAGCTGCGCTAAATACCCCCTGGAAGTTGACTGCTCAAAACAGAGAAATATGCCTGTAACAAACATCACCTACAGCAGTTTCGTAGCGCGCTACGAAACTGCTGTGTTATTTAAAACAGCATGCTTTTACCTCTTCTCCAGCATCTATTTGAAACAAGTAGACTGATTCACTGGTACTGAGAGGACTTTCTTCCCTTCTCTCTAATCGGTTTCCCACTTGGCCTCAACTTCCCCAAACTTATTCTCACGGTCTTCCCAACTACATACACACTGTAAGGTATGCAAAAGATTGCATGCAGCTTCTGGAAAATCAGGGCGCAGCGCCAAGGCTTGTTTGCAATTCTTAATAGCAGCTTCCACATGACCACTGTCTTTGTAAGCGGAGGCAAGGTTTGCATGGCCTTCAGCCATGGTAGGTCTAACTGTAACAGCGCGTATATAATCCTGAATTAGCTTTGCTAACACGACCAATCTCTTTGGGAGTGTTTCCTCTGTTTACAAGACCATCAGCTGCCATTAGATTTATCCGAAGAACTTCATTATAGCAAGCAATAGCTTCTTCATAATGCCCCTGCTATTTGTAGACTATTACTAAATTACTGTATGGGGCAGACAAGCCTGTTGTTACAGCTAGGGTTGCCTTATAAAATTGGCAGCTGCACTGATCATATTCCATTCCATGTAAATGTTTCCAAGTTTGGTGAGAGCTTTGAGCGGGGCTAATGATACTTGCTTCATCAAAATCACTAAAAAATTCTCTCTCCAACTCTTGCAGCCATTTCCCCAATTTCGTAGCGCAGCCAGTGCAAAATATGAATTATGCGCTACGAAACTACCTAAACATGTTGCGCTGCGAAATTACAAAAAGGCTTTATGCGCATCAAACTAATGTGAGCGGTTTTGAAATTTTGGCATTGGAATTTTCAGTGATAACAGGCTGATGAGATGAAAAGTTTGACTTTCAGGAATTCTTCAAATATTATGAAAACTGTACTGATCATAGCCATCCTTCCAACACAGATTAAACTTGTAAACTTGTAAAGGGTCTTACATAAATATTGATCTTCATCCAGTTTTTCTTGCTAGCCTTTTCTAAGGCCTAAGACAACTCTCACAAACCTGAGAATTTTCGGCTTCTATTGGGGCCTTATTGGCCTTCCTGAGGTTAGCGTTGAGGCCTTTCGGCCTTCTGCAACTAAGGTCTCTCGGCCTCCTTAGAACTGAGGCTTCTTCCTGCAATTCTGTGGTCCAGACTCCAGACTGAGGCCTTGTGGCCCTGAACCTAGGGCTTCGGCCCTTTTCCACAAACAAACAAAACTTTAGCTAACGTTCAGCAGATCTTGGCCTCTTTGGGATGTAACTCGTCCTCCATTTAACCAGAACAGGGTTCGGATGAGATACTTCTATCAATCACAAACAGAGTTTGGACCAGGGATTTTTTTTCTGTGGCTGTTCTTACATCTAAGCTCTGAACCATGTTGACTTTTCATAGGTCTTCTAAACAGAGTAGGCTTTTTGCCTATTGAGGAGATGAATTTTGGATTCAACTTCGAGCCCTCACTACAAAAATCCAGATATTTAATACCTTCATCAAACGGCCCCGCTTTAAAAGGGCAGGATTGGGTCTAACTAAGCCTAGAGGGGGTCATCCAGAGATGAGTAATAGACAACTGATTTGTATCTATTGATTTCGATTCCGTTACCCATACAGTAGAAATTGAGAATATCCAAACTTTCCTTCCCAATCGCTCCCATAGAAAAAGAGTAAAATATCATCTACAATTAAGAGATGGGTAATAGAAATGTGCCTGCTAACCTAAACCCCTTGTAGAACTCTCTGGGATTTGGCATCCAACAGCCATCTACTTAATCCTTCAGCCACCAGCAGGAACAGGTAAGGGGATAAAGGACACCCCTGCCTTAACCCACGCAAAGGATTCAGTAGTTTGTTTGGTAACCTAGACTATTAAATATTACATCATGTTTCAGTGGTTTACTCTGCAAGTCTTTCCTCGGGTTATATTTATGATTTATATGAATACTAATTGCTGCAGTGTATATATTGCAGGTTGTCTACATGGCAATAGTTGGATCATTTCCTTTCAATGCTTTTCTTTCAGGAGTTCTATCTTGCACGGGGTCAGCTGTGCTTGCAGGTGCATGGCCTTTCCAATTTTACTATTAACAGCAACAAACTGATTTGGAGATCAATTATCTTGTTTTATCAAGCTTTCACCTTTCATTCTTATTTGATATGGAAATGTTTTAAATAGATCATTGTTTGTTCATACTTTTCCTCATCTGTGTATAGTTTGTTTGCGGATGCAAGTCAACAAAGAAAACAAGGAATTCAAGGTATGCCTTGTAAAATTCTATCAATTCTGTCTATAATAGAGGAACATGACAAATGTTATTTAGATGCTCCTGTTCTGGCTTTACATTTGAATGTATACATTCTTTAGATTTTATGTAGGTGTTATGTTATCTTACTAGTAGTTGACAAGTATCTCTGATTTGTATAACAGGATCTCCCTCCAGAAAGAGCATTTGCAGATTTTGTTTTGTGCAATCTTGTACTTCACTTGGTGATAATGAACTTCCTAGGTTAGTGGACAAGGACTTGCAGAATTGGAATGAGAGGGTACCCATCACAAAGCAACAAAATAAGAATTGGCTACTTGCCTTTCCTTGAAATATTTCGTTGCTAAGGATTTAGTGGTAGTCAAATACACAAATGCCTGAAATTGGCTTCTTGGTTAATGTAGCTCCCTTAATTTTCTCGTGCTTTTGATTCTTGGCGTAGAAGACATTGTACTATTACATATTGCAAACATAAATATAAGCTATTGCATTATTATACCTTCATATTGATCATTTCATAATGTGGTTCAAGTCTTTGAACTCTGTTATATGGTTTGACTCTTGAGAAGTCAGTGCTATCAATAAGTATCAAGCAGAAATGATAGAGAATTTTCTTGTCTTTTACTTTCCTGGTATCTATAAATATAGAAAGGATCAGTTATTGTTATCTAGAATCTAACTGCGAAGTCCAGGGCTTCAAGATCTTTTACCTACTTCTAGTTTAACAGGTTCTGGTAGGAAGATATGAGTAACACTCCCTGACATTTACATGGGAAATGTGCACTGTTAGAATCAAATGCTTTTGGCTAAACTGTCGTGTTTGAGGGGTATTTCCATTGTCAAAATATAAATCATCACAATGTTACATCTTATTAGTCAAACTTGACACAGAAAACAAGCCAAACTGACTTGCTGCGAACAGTTTTTTCTTGTGAATACATGTGGGTCAAACTCTGACCTGCGAGTTCTTGCTGAGGTTTATTGAGTTGAGTTTTTCATGAATGAAATGACAGTTTGAACATTTCCTTGTATTTTCTTGCTACCCAAGGGCATTATGGTATAAAAGAAAACTGCTATCTGTGGTATATTTTGGTATATAATAAAATGACAATGAGCAGATCATGCGTTAATGATAATGCATTACCGTAAATAGAGAATGAATAATAAATGGAGATTACTTTAAACATAATATGTTAACAATAGATGAACACTAGATTATTCCAGAGCTTAAAGTACTATGGATTAAACATAACTACAGAAACTCTTGCTATAAATTCCACCCTTGATTTTTGGTTGACATGGTCTTTCTTGTTTGCAGAAGTTTATATTGCTCACTCATAAATTTTCTATATTGTTCGTGCACATGCTCTAGCAATCAGCAAGGAGATTATGTCAACATAAACATCTCTAGAAGGCATCAGTGATTAAATTGCCTGTTTGGGTTCACAACTAATTTGCACAGGGTTGGGTTATCTGGATTTTTTTAGTGCCTGTTTGTTATCGATTTAGTGCTCAATATATTTTGCTTGAAATCATTCCTCTACAGGTGTTTGCGAATTGTTATTTCTTCAGTATGATAAATTCTCTTTAAATAACTACTGCTTTCTCAAAATATGCTTCCTTTAACTATTAATGTATTCAGATATGTACATACATAGCATTTTTTTACCAAAATGGCCACAAAACATAACCGAAGTTGGCTTAGAAGCTACTAAAATTGTCCTAGGTTGTCATTCTTGATGACAATGCCACTTGGAAGTACAAAATATGAAGTGTCCACAACAGTTTGCCTTCAAGGCATGCGAAGACATGCACACTGATGATTTTTAATGTACCTTGGACAAGTGGTTTTCCATGGGTTATTCCCTACCTAGGGAAAAGTGTCCAAAATAATTTTTTTCCCAAGTGCAATTTTATAAAGTGAAAGTGACTTTATAAGTGGTAAAGTCAATGTTAAATTATAAAGTGAAAAGTGACTTTATAAGTGGTGAAATCAATGTTAAATTAGAAAGTGAAAAGTAACTTTAGACATAAAGTACAATGTGGGTATTTTATTTAATGGATGAGTTGAAAAATAAAAAGTGAGAATTAAATGCACACTTATTCTCATCCCTTGATCTAAATGAATCTGAGCCATTGGATTTTAGGGTTGCCCAAAAGTCATATAGGGAAACAAAAGGGGGAAAAGAAAAGAGAGGCTGCATTCATTCTTTATGAGCAGATTGGAGAAATGAGGTTGACAGCTGGAGAAAAGTTCTGAAGGAGAAATTTGTTGCAGCAAGTTTTCTGGGCAAAGATGGGCATGGGAATCAAAACATAGAAGACAATAGAAGGTACAGTACGAACAACATTGAACACTATGAATTGCATGCCGTTCGAAATAAGTTTTTTGATTTTTTTTGGAAAAAAATCTGTACAGTTCGTACATCGATATGAAAATATGCATAGTCTGTACAATACATATTTTTAGCGTGAAGTGAGCACGAAAATCGAGGCAAAGTGGGCACAGTTTTCAAGGAGTTTTGGGCTAAAGAGATAAGTTGTATTTCGCTGTTTTGTTTTGTATGCGAATGTATTTTTCCTAAACTTGAAAGATAAATAAATTTGAAGAGTTCTCTAACATGTTTTCCCTGGAGAAGATTGAAGGGGTTTTGCCTGGGTCTAAGTTGACTAAAAATCTGTGTATTTTTATGTGTGTTGCTGGTTCAGTTATGTCCATATTTATTTTTAGCATGTGTTGATAGTCCCATGTGTTTTAATCTGAAAATTTCATTTTCAGAATTCTATATGTTGAATGTATGTTTATGGGAAAGGACATTTAACTGAATGAGAGTGATAAGGTGAAATTAACACTGGCTTGGGATTGCAAGAAATTTTTTTTTAGTCATCAAATTTCAACATGGTATCAGAGCTACAGGCTGAAAATTGCAGTTTGAACACCATACAGTAGTTTGGGACAACAGACAGTGGTTTGGACAACAACTTTTGGGACAACAAGGTGAAATTTCACACACACTGAACTTTTGGGACAACAAGGAATGCTGGAAATTTCATTTCTCCATTTTCTTGGTTTTGTAAAATTTGGACAACAGTCATAGCCTGTTCTTAAGGATAGAAGACAGACTGGATGGGATATCCAACTATGTTGTTTGGAAGGACAAAATCCAGACAATGTTTGAGGAGGCAACAGTTTGGGACATAGTGCGACAAGTGGTTGTACTTCCTACTGTTGCAAATAAACTTGTTGAATTCACAAAAAAAATGCAAAGGCAAAAAGGATTTTGATGGATAGTCTGAAGGATCATGTGGTTCCTCAGGTGGGAGGAAACACATATGTATATCAGATGTGAACAACTCTAACCACTCTCTATCAAAGTACAAATGAGAGTAGAAAGATGGTACTCAAAGAACATTTGAAGAATATCAGGTTGACAAAGACTGAAAGTGTAGTTCATTATCTTGGCAGGGTCAAACAAGTACGTGATGATTTGACTGCTATTGGTGAGGCAATTGCACCCACAGAGTTAGTCATGATAGCTGTAGTGGGACTTCCTAAGTCTTGAGAGGTCTTTGGAGATGCTGTTACCTCTAGGGAGAATCTTCCCAATTATAACAGATTCTGAGATGATTGTGCAACATGAGATATGGAAGATTGACATTGGTGGGGTGAAGATAGAAGATGAGGAGGATGTAGCATTGACAGCGAGCGGGAAGAACAAAGGGAAGGCCAAGAAAGGGGCCTCATCAGATGGGGCTAAGGGAAAGGAGAAGAAGAAGAAGAAAGATACGGATATGTCCAAAGTCAAATGTTGGGCATGCCAGAGGCCTCATCAGATGGGGCTAAGGGAAAGGAGAAGAAGAAGAAGAAAGATACGGATATGTTCAAAGTCAAATGTTGGGCATGTCAGAGGATGGGACACTATGCTGCTACGTGTCCTAAGAGGAAGAACAAGGGGAAGAAGGGTACTGCAACTTCAACAGAGGTGGAGTAGTTTGCTTCACAATTTGACTAGGAATTTGCATTTATTACTTCTACATCTAGTAGGAGTACATTATCCGATGTGTGGTACATAGACAACGGGGCTTCCCGCCATATGACAGGTGCACGGGAGTTCTTTTTAGGGCTTGTAGAGAGGGCACTTGATATTGAGATTGTACTAGGAGATAATCCCACTGTGAGAGCTGTTGTTGTGGGGACTGTGACCTTTGAGAGGGAGTCTTTGACTCCTTTGAAGGTCATGGATGTTTTATATGTTCTTGGGATGAAGAATAACTTGATTTCAATGTCTGCTATGGAGAAGGGGTTTGACGTCACTTTCTTAGGAGGGCAGGTATTGATGCATTTCAGGGGAGCTTCCATTACTTTGGCCAAAGTGATTGGAGTCCACTCTGGGAAACTATACAGGTCCAATTTTCAGTCGGCCGGAGCATTGGTGAGTAGCACATCTGGTAGCAGTGACACTAGTACCACCAGCAGTAGAGACTTGTGCGAGTTATGGCACCGGAGGATGGCGCATATGCATCATGGAACTTTGAGTGTACTAAGGGAGATCACTACTAGGGTTCCTGATTTCAGTGTCGAGCATTATGAGGTCTGCAGAGAGTGTGCTTTGGGCAAGTACACCAAGTTACCATTACCAGTGAGCGACAACAGATCTACAGGTATACTAGACTTGATTCATACTGATGTTAGTGGTCGTATGCCTCATGTGACTTTGGGTGGTTATGAGTATTATGTTATATTCATTGATGACTACTCTAGGAGAACTTGGATAAATTTCCTGAAGACCAAGGGTGAGGTCTTCAGTGGCTTTAAAGATTTCAAAGCTCTTATGGAAAAGCAGATAGGTAGGAAGATTTAGGTCTTGAGGTCAAACAATGGTGGTGAGTACACCGATGGTGGGTTTTCTGACTTTTGTGCACAGAGGGCATTACAACCCCCAACAGAATGGGGTGTCTGAAAGGAAGAACAAAGCTATTGTTTGGGCTACTAGAGTGATGATTCATGATCAGGGGTTGCCTTTGTTTTTGTGCCCTGAGGCCTGCAATACTGTTGTTTATCTTCAGAACAGGAGTCCTCACAGAGTATTGGAGAATATGACTCTGGAGGAGGCTTTCACTAGAGAGAAGCCTCATGTGGGACATCTTCGTATCCTTGGATGTCTCACATATTCTTGTATCCCTAAGGAGCAGAGGACGAAGTTGGAACCCATTGTTGAGAAGGGTATCTTTATGGGTTACAACGAGACTTCGAAGGCTTATCAGATCTTCATTCCTTCTAAATGAAGAGTGGTGATTAGGAGGGATGTGAAGTTTGAGGAGGAGAGGGCTTATCAGAGATCACGAGAGTATGATGAGAGAGAGTCACAAACTTCTCCTTAGCAGGGAGGTTAGGTACAAGGAGCAGGACCTCAGGGTTCTGGATCGAATGGTACAGGAGGTACTTCAGTGTCAGTGACATCTGTGGCACCAGTGGCGAGTTCACCGAGCACTTCTTTAGGGAGTCCATTGGTACAAAGTTCACATGGCACTTCAATTGACACATGCACAGTTGCCAATACAGGTTCTTCGAGGACAAGTGCTGGTATAGGCACAGCAGGGTCAGTTGGCAGACCTTCAGGTTCACCAAACTGGGGGGCAGAGGATGAGGTTCCCTATGGGGAAGCTTCTTCAGGGAAGAGGATGCCCAAGTGGCTTCAAGACACCTTGAAGGAAGCAGAGTCCGTTGGTTCTCCGAAGAGGATGAACATGGAGAGTGTGCCACCTGAGTATTTTTGCAGTTGTGTAGCCAAGGCTACCAGCATTGTTGACTCTGAGCCTGCTAGCTATGAGGAGGTTGTCAGCTAGGAGGTATGGAGAGAGGCTATGGTGGAGTATGCCTCTATCATTAAGAACAATGTCTGGGAAGTGGTGCCTAGGCTTGAGGGCAAGTCAGTTGTGACTTCCAGGTGGCTCTACTAGATCAAGCATGCTGCGGATGGCAACATTGAGAAGTTCAAGGCGAGGTTTGTGGCTAGAGGGTTCTCATAGATAAAGGTAGTTGACTATGATGAGACCATCGCTCCCGTAGCTCGGTACACTTCTATCCAGTGCCTTATTTCTATTGATGCAGAAATGTGTTGGCAGATCCATCAGATGGATGTGAAGACCGCATTTCTGAACGGAGTTATAGAGGAGGTGTATGTTGAGCAGCCACAGGGCTTTGAGGTACTTGGGCGGGAGATCCATGTATCTCGGTTGAGGCGAGCACTCTACAGACTTAAGCAAGCTCCGAGAGCTTGGTATTCAAGGATTGATACTTACGTGCAGCAGATGGGTTTCACGAAGAGTGATGCAGATCTGAACCTATACTACATTGTTGTAGGGGATGATCCGTTCATTCTTGTGTTGTATGTTGATGACTTGTTCATTACTGGGGCAGAGACACTGAAGTGTTTGCAAGGAGAATCTTGCTATGGAGTTCGAGATGAAAGACATTGGGTTGATGCATTACTTTTTGGGGCTTGAGGTGTGGAAGGAGGAGGGGCATATCTTTCTGGGGCAAGGGCAGTATGTTGTGGATGTGTTGAGTAGATTTCACATGGCAGACTGTAGACCCATGTCTACACCTATGATTACCAACTGGAAGAATCTTCATGCTTTAGATTCTAGTTCAGTGGATCCCACATTGTATAGGCATCTTATTGGGTCCTCGATGTATCTCGTCAACGCTAGGCCAGATATATGCTTTGCAGTGAACACACTTAGCCAGTTCATGGTTGAGCCCAGGAGGGTGCACTGGGTAGCTGCAAAACACATTCTTCACTACGTGCAGGGATTGTTGATTATGGTCTGGACTATAGGTGGGGAGATGGAGTGAGGTTGGCAGGTTCCACTGATTCAGATTGGGGAGGCTGTGCTTCTGACAGGAAAAGCACTTCAGGGTGTTGCTTCGGATTGGGTTTGGCAGTTGTGTCGTGGTTCAATCAAAGCAAAATTCAGTTGCTTTGAGCTCTTCTGAGGTTGAGTATATGGCTGCTAGCCAGGCTAGTTGTAAGGCCATTTGGCTTCGCAAGTTGTTGTATGGCCTATTTGATCAGGAGTTGGGACCGACGATTATTCATTGTGATAATCAGAGTTGCATTAAACTCACGGAGAATTCAGTGTTTCATGATAGGTCAAAACACATTGACATCATATATCATTTCATCAGGGACTATGTTTAGAAGGGGGCAGTGAAGCCAGAGTATATATCAACAGATGAGTAGGTGGCCAATGTTCTCACGAAGTCCTTACCAAGAGGCAAACATGTCCATTTCAGGGACAAAATGGGTGTGGTGAGAAACACTTTCCTTGGTAAGGAGTGTTGATTTTTAATGTACCTTGGACAAATGATTTCCCATGGGTTAGTCTCTACCTAGGGAAACGTTTCAAAATAATTCTTTTCCTAAGTGTGACTTTATAAAGTGAAAATGAATTTATAAGTGGTAAAGTCAATGCTAAATTATGAAGTGAAATGTGACTTTAGACATAAAGTACAATGTTTATTTAATGGGTGAGTTAAAAAATAGAAAGTGAGAATTAAATGCACATTTATTCTCATCCTTTGATCTAAATGAATCTGAGTCATTAGATCTTAGGGTTGCCCAAAAGTCATTTAGGGAAATAGAAGGCGGAAAAGAAAAGAGAGGATGCATTCATTCTTCATGAGCAGATTGGAGAAAGGAGGCTGAGAGATGGAGAAAAGCTATGAAGGAGAAATTTGTTGTAGCAAGTTGAAGGAGTGATTTATGGGCAAAGATGGGCATGGAGATCAAGGCACAGAAGGCAATAGAAGGTACAATACAGATAACATTTAATGTTGTGAGCTGCATGCTGTTCGAGAGAAGTTTTTGATTTTTTTTGAAAAAAATCTGTACAGTCCAGTCCGTACAGTCGTATCCATACAATACATATTTTCAACTTCAAGTGGGCACAGAAATCAAGGCAAAGTGGGCACGGTTTTCAAGGAGTTTTGGGTTGAAGAGATAAGTTGTATTTTGCTGTTTTGTTTTGTCTGCAAATGTATTTTTCCTGAACTTGAAACATAAATAAATTTGAAGAGCTCTCTAATAGGTTTTCCCCGGAGAATATTGAAGGGGTTTTTCCTGGGTCTAAGTTGACCAAAAATCTGTGTGTATTTTTATGTGTGTTGCTGGTATGGTTATGTCCATATTTATTTTCAGTGTGCGTTGATAGTCCCATGTGTTTTAATCTGAAAATTTCATTTCCAGAATTCTATATGTTGAATGTATGTTTATGGGAAAAGGCATTTAACTGAATGGGAGTGATAAGGTGAAATTAAAACCGGGTTGGGATTGCACGAAACTTTGTTTTAGTCATCAAATTTCAACACATAGCAATACATATTATAGGATCATGATGCAAGTGGATCAGACTTATATTGGGTGGAGGTTCCTTGTCATTCTTAGAGGGATCCCCATCCCTTGTTTGTTAGTTCCACGTTCAGTATGACAACCCGTTGGCAATCATTCTCATGTTGTTTTATCTTTTTCTGAAATAACCAGTTGGAGATTTGGAAACTTGTTATTGAATGGCTATGTAGAAGGGCTATGCAACCAATTGCAGTGGTTCTCTTTCCTGTACCGCACAACCCAACCAATTCCGTGCTTTGGCCTCCCCCAAATTTGCCAAGGCTATTGAGACTTGGTAGAGGGGGTTGGGGAGGCAGTATGGTGCATGGTGCCTCTTCGTAGCAGTCTAGTAGTTGGTGTAGGTGCACCACAACCAACACTTTCTTTTGCATATGTATTGTAATCAACGATAAGAGGTTAATGCATATCACAACACATGAGAAAAGTCTATTACCAATGGTTTGATTAAGTGAATTATATGTCCTTTTCCAAATCAGAAAAGTAACTTAATTTCTAATGAGTTTACATGAATTCTGACGAGTTTCCATGCAGAATGAAAAACAATGGCCCAGGGCAAGTTATTCCATACTAAGGAAGATTTCCATGAAAGGGGTTTAGGAAGAAGTTGAATCTTGAATTGTGAAATCCACTGCCAAGAAAACTTGTCAATAAGAAGAACCAAAAAATGTGCTTAAAGCTTTTAGACTGACCATAGAAAGGGCAGAAGGGTTGAAGAATTTTTGGGTGAACAAGGCTATGTTGTGTGGCTAGACTCCTAGAATAAGGGACCAAGAGAAAGAGGCTAGGTCCACAAAGGGTTTTAATACACTTTTGAGCAAAAAAAACCATGGAGATTGTTTTGATTTGAGCCTCCATATTTTATCAAGTTGAGCATATGAGATTGGCTTATTATGGAGCCACCAATGAACAAAAGGGAATCAAGAATAAGCTCCTTGACATTTTCTACTAGCAGCATGTCCATATTAGAGTCTGAAATTTATTTGAATGCTAGATAAGATGGCTAGCCCCAGTATAGGAGTTGAAAATGCCATGCATACTTCGATTGCGATAACCATAGTGATTCGACCAAGAGGATTTTGTTAATGCCTAAGAATAGGCAACCAACAAATTGAGTGCTTATTAAATGATAGGCCAAATCGAAATCTAAGGCTCTTCCAAATCAGTCATGGTTTGATATATTTCCAAGCTTTCCAATATTGGGCTGCAAAATTTCCTTTAATTTTAACCATGGTTAGAGAAGAGTTAAAGTCAGAAGGTTCATCCATGACCACGATATTTTACTACTGGGAACCCCCATTTTGATATGATTGCACAAGGGAATTTTCCAAGACTCTATTCCTTCTATGGCAAGAATTATCCACCCGGCACAAAGAATTTGGGCTTGTGGATGGGTTTTGTCATCCCCCAAATTGACACCCCTTAATGCAAAGCCTTACTAGGTCCTAAGCTCAAGTGCAATTTCTAAGAGTTGTCAGTGACCTTAACAACTACTTCCCTCACTTTGGGTTGAGTGATCTAACACAAGGGGGACTTCCATAATTGCAACTAGGTTTCCAACAACAAGAAATTTAAGATGGCCTAGATTATTACTTATTTGAATAAGCTATCTATGGTTTCTGGTTGTAAATAAAGTTAATTCTCGATGGCTAAGCTCTGACCTTATTATTTTGGTATTTTTATTAAGGTGGAATTAGGGTTTATGAGGTATTTAATGTGTATTAATCCCATTAAAATTCTAGATCTGAAATGTATGTAATATCCCTAGAGAAATTTTTCCCTTTGGTTTACGAACACGATAAATTGTACCGATTTCACAATGTTTCTTTCAATTCTAGACAGAGATGATATAGAATACACAACAATATAATCAAGCAGTGGATTTCACAATGCGCCAATAACTCACATTAGGTTTCAATTTTGCAACTGCTCCTTGTGCTATTACACTAGCAGACCTAGTTGTATAACATCCATAACAGTGGCAGTCCCTCTACTGTAAACACTAGCAATTTATATATGATTACTACAAAAATTAAGTACTCCTAGGAAAAAATTTGACTCATTAACCAACTTACAAAACTGTTTTCTATCCTTGCTATCTCAGGGGACAGCTTGACATTAATCGTTACAAACTCTACTAGTGACACCCTAACAGTCCTTATTATCTTGCTGTTGCCTTCAACTGCATGTCTAGCTACTCCAAACCCTTGTTTGGATGCTTTGGCTGGTGCTAGTTTGGACCTTTGTTACTCCAATGAACCTCATTGTTCAAGGGCTTATGCTACATCCTGAATCTTCTTTGATGCCTTCAGATTTTTTAGGTATCCAAACAAGCCTCAAGAGGAAGGTTGTGACTCCCTTTCGTGCCCTAGAATGTGTCTGCTGTTAGAGGTGAACTCCTGAGATTCCTGCTGCCACAAAGGGGTGTCTCCAAATGTACCTTCGAAACCTTGCGCTGTCTCAGATTAATGCTTGGAAAGTTCCATTGTCTTAGATGGTAGACTTGGCAGGGTATTCACTGCTTCCTAGGATTGGTCCTATTATCACTTAGAGAAAACCTTGGTTGTGGGAAAAACTCTAAGGTAACCTCAAACCGCTTTGAGGTTGAAAGCTGGCCCTTCAACCTGGAGAGGGATCTCTCCCTAAAACTCAACTACCCAAGGTCACAGTGGTAGAAGGTTTGCAATAAGTCCTATGGCCAGATTTATTTAAGAAAAACTGAGGTTGGTTGGATTGTAGGAAAATTTCACCATTGGGCATGGAGTCTGACCCAATCAGCTTTATATAATCACAAGTTCAGTGAGCAAACATCACAAAAGAGAGATAGTAACAATTCCTTTGACAATTTTTAGGAAAGTTGGAGGATAGTGAAGGAAATCAATGTGATATATATGTGAAAAACAAGTATTTAAATATCTGAAACATAAAGAAAATGGAGCACAACAATATGAATTCCAATTTCAAACCACTTAGCATTCATACATTGAAGAAAATATTAAACCAAGAGACAAATAAGGAATTATGACATAGGAATTTCTACAAAATTGCTCACATAGACTGCTTTATTATAATCTGATCACACAATACATAAAAAAACTATCTTTCAAAAGTTCCAACCCTTTTTCCTTCTTCAGAAATTGTTTATATAGAGAGTACAATAGATAAAACAATTTTCTAGCTTATCCTTAATTACAGTAATCTAAAAATAATAGTGTATATTTTTTAAGTACATGCATGTAAAATATCTTTAAAACATATTTGTTTCTAATAAAAAATGACTTGCTGTAAATCATGCTAAAAACTGGGACTAAAATGTGCATCGTTGTTATGCCTCATTTCTTGGGATTCACACCTTTTCATTCCTTCAAACATGGAATTTTGTTGCGTAGCTTATGCTTTCCTCGGGTATCTTTTCTGCAATCGCTGATAATCCTGTTATCATATTTTAGCAGCCAAAAACTGATAATTATGCTGACAGGCCGACTGTTAGAGTTTTTGTCCGAAATGTCTGCCCAAATGCGCTGACAATGAAACTGTCCTCCTCTGCGCTTTCCTATGATCAAACACTGACAAGCGTTTCGTCGACTGAAGACCAAAATTCCCTTTTGATAGTAAGGGGTAAAAAAAATCAAAAGACCAAAAACAATTTTAGCTAAGGGTACTAGCTGCTTCCAATAGAACATCAACATTAGCCATCCTGCGTCTTTTACTTTCTCTAGTCTCCATGGGAATTCCCTTCTTGGCAGCCTTTGTTTTCTTTGACTTTTTCGAACCTGTAGCTCTCTCCTTGTTTATAATTAGGTCCTTTAGTGGGATATCATCCACATTTATGACTTCTTTAGCAAGCTTTGGGTTTTGTTTTAACTTGATATTCAATCTGAGCTTGTTCTAGGGCCTAGTGTGAGGATTCCCCCCCCGCTTTAAACATCTCAAACAGGGTAGGCTCTTTCTCAGCTGAGGCTCTTTCATTTTGGGGCTCAATCATATTTCCTTTGGTTTTCTCTGGCAACTGGCTTCCTGTAGGTAGGCTTTCAATAGGAGGAGAGGTTTGCTATGCCTTTCTGAGCCTATCAATTCTTCTAGTGTAAACTTTAGGAAATTAAGGAACAAGAGGATAGGTCTTCTCTACCCTTTTTCAACTTCTTGTTTGTACAACATAAGTTCTTTGAGAGGAGGTTCTTGTTTCAGGGTGTTTGACTTGTTTGGCTTCCTTCTTAGTGCCCTTTCTCCTACCTATTTTATGTAATATCCCTCCCCTTCATAATAAATAATAAATAATAAAAATAATAAAAATAATAAATAATAAATAATTAATAATAGAAATAATAAATAATAATAAATAAATCACTTAATAATAAATAAATAATAAATCATAAATGTTAAATAATAAATCATATTAAAAATATATACAAAGAAAATAAATAAAAATAATAAAAATAAAAATAGTAATAACCATACTAAAAACTCTAAATAAAAATAAATAGAAATAAAACAAGAAAACTATCAAAAAGAAGGAAATAAAACAAGAAAGCTAAAAATCAAAAGAAAGTTGCATGTAGACACATGGAGTGTATGCATGTGGTTCCCCTTCCAATGTTGTTCTATTTAATAGATGGTGAGGAAGATGAGATGCATTCCTGCATTCCATCATTCTGAGATTCTATCTTGCATTCTCTTGGGAGAATGGTGTTCTAAGACTTAGGAGTCACTGGCAGTAGTACGTTGATTGAGGGCTCGGGGGTGGCCAGTTGTGGCAGAATTCTTGCACAATTGAGCCTACGGTTGGGTGGAGAGTCGTCCCCAAAATCTTGTTGCGGTAAGCCTACTTCTTCGACAGGTAAGAACTATTCTTAGTTGAATTTAATGTTAATTAGAAAAGTTAATTAGATATTTATTTTTGGACTGTTACATATGGTATCAGAGCAGGGTTCAACCCTTAGGGCCTATGGGCATCTTAAATTATTATTTTTTCTTTATTTTGTTTTGTTGGGATTTTTTTAACTCGACTTTTTCTGAAAGTTACAGGATCGTTACTTACGAGAAGCTTCCTGTCTTCAAACCCTCGCTTTCTAATGACTTAAGTGCCAGAGATTCTAGTTTTAAGGGCCTATTGGATTTGGTTTTCCCGAGTTCTTTTTGTTCTGTGAATTTTTAAGAAGTATTGTGCATTTTATGATTTCTAACCTGCGATGTTCCAAATCTCCGTTCACTTTTTCTCATAACTTAGCATTCAATAAAACTTAGTTTTCAGCTTAAGTGAAAGACATAGCGTACTACTTACAATATGTTATAGTTTGTTAGTTTTTATTTTTATTTTTAGAATTGAAACACTTCAAGGCATTCTGACTAAGGGAGTGATTTGAGTTATTGGAATCTTTGCTTTTTGTATTCTGCTTTGTATCCAATCGGATTTTGATGTGGCGAAGTTCCAAGCCTAAATATAACTCCGTGCTTATTAGGAATTCGTGTTCTTACTATATCTTTACAGATCTGCATTGGCCGCTTACGAGCTTCAATTATTAGAGTTTTATCTGTTTACAATTTCACTGGTTGTGTTCACAATGAGTTGGTCCATTTGGCATCAAATCTGACACATTACAGTGTTCTTTCTATTCATCTGTTAACTAAACTTTCCAAGGGAGAATTATCGACCAACGTGATATAAATTTGTCGCCCTTTCTGGGAATTTCGTGGAAAAAGGAGACTGTTGACATGCCATTTCTTTTTTATTTTCCATCATATTGGTCAGAAATACGTTCTTACTTTTATTGGAGTTAAAGACTGGTAATTTGGGACTGCACTGGATATAAGTTTCCCAATATGTGATTACTAAAGTATTTGCGTCCCTGGAAAAACTAATAGATTCTGCTAGTATTGTGTGCTACGGAGATATTTGGCATGCCTTCTATGTGCCTTATTACCATTAGTCTTGTGAAAATATGAAAGTGGATAATATTGTTTTTCCCCGGGAAAATCGCTTCTAGAAACTCCTCTGGCATCTTCGTTGCACATGGAATGCCAAAAATTAAACACTTGTGAATTGACCTGATATGTATGTTCCATACACGTAGTAATTCTGGTTGCAAAAGCTATGGACTCTTGGATTTACCTATTGTGAACTTGCTCTCCTTGATACTTATGCAATAAGGTATTTTATCTGCAAAAATCTATTCTAGAGCCTCTGCCGTTTCAGGGCGTTGTTGGTCCTAAACGTCTAACGAGTGAAGTGAACTGTATTCCTGGAAATAAATTGAATCACTTGGTATTTAAAATGATTATTGTACACTAATAACAACTCTAAAAACAACTCTCTTCTGTCGTAAAACAAAATAGGGGCAGAGGGACAATTATATATATATTGCTAGATGTTTCTGCTTTTGTCTTCCTCTGTTATAAGATGCCGGTAATTTGAGGCCTCCATGGTTTTATATATCCTCTGTTAATTTCATCTTTGGCCACTGAGACTAAAATATACCCAAAACTATCAAAAAGTGATACTCTTGTCCTTACGAGTCCGTAGGTTTCATAATTGAACGCAGTACACAAACGCATCGCAGCGAAATGGATGTCAAGCGTTGTGTTTGGGCTGTTTTATTTGCCTTTCATAGCGGGGTTGCATACGGATATGAATTGCAGTCCAAGCCGGATCCTAGTGATGCTCGTGCCACCGCGCGATGGCTGGTATCCCAAAATTTATGGGGAGTATTAAAGTCCTAATCCCCAATTCCCTTCTTTCATAATTACTAAACTCTACTGGAGTTCATGACGAAATATTCATCTGACCTGGTATTACGTATTTCATGAATTTGATTGTAATTCAATCCATTAAAATTGCTTTAGCTTATCTTCAAACATAGTTTACGATTCTGGAAAAATAAAATTCTAAAATAATTTACAACATTTATTAGCAAGCTGTTTGAAATACCTGAGTGTTGAGTGTACTGCGAAATATCAGCTTCATCTTTGTTTCCCTGAGTTAAACAATGAAGCGCAAGGGAGGGAGTCTGGCCTGATCGAGTTCGAACCCATGACGTATTAAACTCTGAACCCAAGTGCCCTGGCCTCGATCGGCTTATCGAGCATCTTACACAGAACGATGACGGGCACTGTGAACCGCCTCTGGCTTCAAGAAGCGCCGTGGAGGCGATGCCCATGATCGAAATTGTTCAGAAGCATCTAGGCAATGATTTGCACTGTGCGGTTTGTAAGGACCCCTTTGAGATCGGCTTACGAGCTAGGGAAATGCCCTGCAAGTAGTATATCATGAATATCTCTTGCTTTAAATCTAATAGACATCATTCTGAAATTACAAATTTGGAAAACTTCAAAGTGTTTTTTTTTTTTTTTTTAGCAGCGAAATCAATTTTTTTTTTTCACAATAAATCTCACAGTAGAGGTAAAGTAGCACCATGCACTACACATGTTAGTGCAAATTGTATCAAGGATTAATAAGGAGTGTTTTTTTTTACAGTCGGCTATTTCATGCTTTGAGACCACAAACGTAGCATGGCTGATAAACTTATACCTGTGAATTTTTTTCGTGGAGTAAATATCGTTGCAGATTATAGTAAAGGATGACTTCCCTAACACCGTATTAAAATTGAACCTTTTGTGCAAAAAAGGGTCTCATTACCTATCAAAAAAAGATTGGTAGTTTTGTAGGTATTCTTCTATTTATTTTCAAGGATACAATAGTTGCATCACGGGGCTGTATAAAGGTAAAATTCTACCTGCATATTTCAATTATTTCCGAAGTGTGAATTGACTTTGCATTTAGCATGCATGTATGTCTGAATCTGATCGACTTTCGCTTTGTTTTAGCATGCATTGCGTGTCCAAGTCTGACATTTGTAAATCATGCTTTTTCATCCGACTGTTTTTGTTTTTACTTTATAATTCTAGAATCTCATTCTATTTTGTTGAATCTTACCAGCTAGGGAATTTCTTACCATGACTTTTTCCAGGGTCTATTGGGGCATGGCATTTTAATTTGTAAGTTGTAATTTGTAAGTTGCGGCTCTCTGCAGACCTGAGTTGATCACAAAGATTAATTTACAGAGCAATCTTAACGAATGTTTCAAATCACAATGTGAGGTTAATCAGTTGATCTTATAGTATGGGCAGATTTCTCGACATTATTGTCGAAAGGAACAATGGAATTTGCAGGAACACGCGTAGCCGTGGCCACAAGTTTACAATCCTCTGTCTTATGCAGGCAATTCTATGGCTAAAGGTATTGTAATTTAAGGGATTCAAAATGGTTTTGCCTTCGCGGGTGCGCTTGCAGGCAGACCATATAATTAATAAAATGATTATTTTTTTTTGTTGGGGAGGAATAACCTTCCCAGTCATCCGATCCAGTTCTGGGTCGGGTGACAGTGTCTCTTCTTATTGTGGTGTGGAATATTTCTTTGATGGTTTGATTTCTTAAATTTCCTTAGAGTAATTATTTAATAGCCATAAAAAATCTCAAGATACATTTAATAAATTTGTTTAATGATTTATTTTGTTAAAAGCAGTCCATTTAGTTATTCTAACATAAGTTATGATTGCTTAAACAGACACTTAAATATTTCACTCTACAGCAAAAAAAATTTCAATTTATCTTTATCCTTAAAAATCATGAATCTTGGTGTGACATATAATAATTCTTTCGAAATTCAAGTACTTTTTTAACACAATAATGCCACAAATATTCTTAAGCTTTGGAATTTTGATTTTATGTTGAGACAATTCTCTAAGTTTTAATACTACAAAATTAGTGATTATTGATAAAATCTGTTCCAATTTACAATGGATAAACTCTGATATCTTATTACCTTTACATGATCATTGTTCACTAGCATCTGTTCATTATTTTATTGTTCATTCTGATCTAAAAACACAGAGATAACATTCCTTGAATGTTGATCATCCTATTCACTAATTATTTGGGTTGGATTGTTGTTCTCATTATCCTTTAGCAATAGCAGTTGCTTGGCATTTCTCTGGTCTATTATTGCAAGAACACGACTCTCTCAATATGATCTTCTCATAAATTTAATTTTGCATTGCAATTACCATTCAGATTACATGTATTTGCTCATTTACTACTATATTCTCAATGGCAAATCGTACAGACTTGGATTTCGGTTTAGATGTTAAGTATAATGTTTCATCAGGTTTCGTGATTTAAGTTTAATTGCATATAGTGGATAAAGACGTCTAAAGAGAAATGGAAAGGAGAAACTTGCTAATGATAGTTCATGTGATAATGGCCAACTTGGATCAGATGTTTAAGGAGGTAAAGAAGAAGTATCACAACAGGGGTAAGAAATCAATAAGAAGAAACAACCTATTTTAGAACATAATGGAAGAGTTTGGTATAATCATGACTTGGTACTCTAAAGGTATCACTATAAGGTCTATCTAAGGATGATGCACATAAAGAAGAAAATATTGACAATCAACTAATGAACTTGAAAAATCAGGGTAATAATGAAGGAACCTGTAAGGTATGATAAATAGAATGATTGGAAAAGATAAGTTGTGTGCATAACAACATCTATAACAATGGGAGAGCCACATTGTAAATATTTCATAGGTGACTAACTATATGAATGAATTATGGATAACAAGATGTATGATCAGGAGATTTTATGTATTACCCAAGTTGGAAATAGTAACAACATTTCCAAGGATATCAATGCTATAGGAGAGAAGGAGAAGAAACCACAATTCAAGTCAATTTATGAAGTGAAGAAACTTCCATTTTTAGCTAGTAGACATGGAATAGTAGGGATGTTCTATCAAGAAGAAAGTTATTTTAAAGGTATTGATGAGTAGAGCTAGAAACATGATTAGTAATGGTCATAATGATGATCTACATATTTTAAAAAAATGTGAAGGTGAAGTTGCATGATGACCAAATGATAATAAACGAGGAAGATATAGGAAGGAATGTTGCTAGAAATTTTATATGGATACCTTGAGAAGGATTGTGTACATAGTGACAAAAGAAGTAAAAGTCAATTAATAGAGATTGTACTTGACTCATTATTTCACGAGTAAGACTTCCCATAACGTTAAAAGAGGTGGTTTCCACATAACACCTCACATATAAGTTTCCCATGGATAAAGATGGTAGTAGTGTTTCCAACTGTTTCAAAATCTAAAATAATGATACTATTTAATAAGAAAGAGTCTTTTGCCCAACTTGAGGAAACTGAATTTATGATAAAGAAATCAAGTGGTATTGAGATACGAACTTTACGAACTCGATGAGATAAGAAAATATTTTTGGTGGATGAAGTGCTAATTGTTAAATAAGTCAACATGGATCAACAAATCCTCATGATATAAAGATTAAATCATGATGAAATAGTGTTTATATGCAATTGCATATAGCGATATTGGAATCAATAAGCCAAAGGGTAAATGGATGTAAAATCAAGGGATTTTAATTTAAATAATGATGGTATCACTAGTAATATCTAAAACAATGAATTTCACCAAAATTTCCTTGGGGAAGGAAGAATATATTACGAGAGATTAAGACTCAAGATGATGAGGCTCATGTGAAATTTAACGATATACTTAGATGATTATACCGTTCGTGTAAATGATCAACTACCTAGTAGAAAGAAGTCGAAATGATTATTGAAAAATAATTGACAACTTGATGAAAACATATTGACGATGTTTCATGGTAGGAAGATAATGATTTACATATGGTTCTTATAGTGATAATGTATCCATATGATAATAGCGATATGCATAGGTATTATGTATATCGACACATTCATTTACTCAGTGATGATAGGTATTTAATGTTCAATACTCATGATGGATATGATATGCATAATGTGGCATAGGAATTATGATGCTATAATATGAGGATTATTGACATGTGGTTCATTTATGAGAAGTCATGATATGTCTTTAATATAATTATGTTGATGGTATAACTGAAGCATGCGATAGTTACGCACAAATCTATGACATGCATGAGCATGCAGTTTCTTATTATTCCTAATGTTGTGATTAACAAAGATGAACGTTCTCATGATGACATGAAATAGTTGGCATGTGGATTATTTCCTATGATACTATGATGGTATGGTTAATGCATTGGATGCATGTTGAGATGTGATGATTCACAAGACTCCACAAATGGGCCGAGAGGGCCGGTTTATTTGATGATCTCGTGCGAGCCCATACGCACGAGGGAGAATAAGTAACACCATATGGGCTGGGGACAAAACTCAATCAACACTACATATGCCAGTGGTTCCTTTGTCTTGTGTATAGCTCTTGATGGATAACTCTTGAAGAGCTATGGGACCATCTTGAGGAGGCCAAGTGCCTGATGTTCTAGGCTAGGTGCCTATTATTGGATTGGGATGCCGAAATCTGGAAGGGATGTCAAGGACTTTGACGCCTGGGGCTGTGCACCTTAAGTAGTTGTGCAGGGAGTGGGCCAGCCTTGCGAGATGCCCGGGGTCATTGAGTACCGGACCGGATGCCTGCCTTGGGGCAGATGAGGTCTGAGTTAGGCGCGAGCCTTGGGGCCAGCCTTGGACTAGGATACAGATCGGGTCAGGCTTAGCCTGGTGCCAAAAGTGGGAAAAAGGACAGAGATTCCTTGAGATTTCCCGGGGTGTTGGGGACTTTCGATGCCTGCTGGTTATACTAGTTCAGCAGAGGGTGTTGGCAACATGAAGTAAATTAAATAATAAATAATACAAATAATACATAATAAATAATTCAACTTAACTTCGGGACGAAGTTCCTTAAAGTGGGAGAGTATGTAATATCCCTCCCCTTAATAATTAATAATAAATAATAAATAATAAAAATAATAAAAATAATAAATAATAAATAATTAATAATAGAAATAATAAATAATAATAAATAAATCACTTAATAATAAATAAATAATAAATAATAAATGTTAAATAATAAATCATATTAAAAATATATACAAAGAAAATAAATAAAAATAATAAAAATAAAAATAGTAATAACCATACTAAAAACTCTAAATAAGAATAAATAGAAATAAAACAAGAAAATTATCAAAAAGAAGGAAATAAAACAAGAAAGCTAAAAATCAAAAGAAAAGTAAAGAAATAAAACAAGAAAGCTAAAAATCAAAAGAAAGTTGCATGTAGACACATGGAGTGTGTGCATGTGGTTCCCCTTCCAATGTTGTTCTATTTAATAGATGGTGAGGAATATGAGAGGCATTCCATCATTCCGAGATTCTATCTTGCATTCTCTTGGGAGAATGGTGTTCTAAGACTTAGGAGTCATTGGCAGTAGTACGTTGATTGAGGGTTCGGGGGTGGCCAGTTGTGGCAGAATTTTTGCACAATTGAGCCTACGGTTGGGTGGAGAGTCGTCCCCAAAACCTTGTTGCGGTAAGCCTACTTCTTCGACAGGTAAGAACTATTCTTAGTTGAATTTAATGTTAATTAGAAAAGTTAATTAGATATTTATTTTTGGACTGTTACATTTTAGACTTAATAGGTTGGGGTTGAAAACCTCCCCAGAATATAAAATGATTCCATTTTCTCCCAACCTTCCTTAGTTGATTTTCAATTAATAATTTTGTCAAAGCTTTGTGAATATGGGTCTTTCCTGGCTCGAACCCGAGTGACCATATGTTTCAAACTTTCTTACAAAAAATAAGAGGCATTAATTCTTATCTAACATGCCAAATGAGCAAGAGAATGGAAATGGTAGAGGTTGACACGGTTGTAGCACCCCTCGTAGGGGAAATAGTACTAAACATTATGGAGTAAAACATGCCATTCATCTTTTAACCACTCCCTCTGCACTCCTTCTCTCCAGTTCCTTTCTTTGAATTTCTCCTTTAAAAAGAAAGTCACATTAATTCCAGATAAGATGTGGCTTCTAAAAGTTTTTTCTCCATCTGTGAGCAAAGCTATAACCTCAGAGATTAATTCCTCTATCACCTTGAAATAAATTCCTCCAACCTCTACTTGCTGTCTACCAAAGCCCTGGGCAAATGCTTGGGCCACTTCATCGTGAAAATCAGTGCATCGCTTGAAGAATTCTTTCCATCCGACCTGTTGAAACTATTGTTGGATCTCCAGGTAGATCTCAAGAAGATCAGGCCCTTTTGGCTCATTCCTATTCAACTTTCACTTTTCCCCATTTCTCTTTCGCAGTCTAACGAACACGCAGAAACAGAGGATTGGGATTCGATCCTTGATCTCCGGTGAGTACCTCAAAAGAATGAGTGTTTTTAGCAATAGAAGTGTCAGGCCAAGAGGTAACTCCTCAAATGAAATTGTGTTTATTCATTTAGATTGTTCATAGTTATATACATGAGGGAGTGACTCTTGAGTTTCATCTCCCGATGAATCTTCCTTTTCCATTATTTATTATTTACATTATTTACAATTGTTCATCCAATCCTCATGATTAGGTGTCAACGTTCCCCCCCTTAATCTGAAGGATGTTTGTGAGTCCAAGCATTATTCTGAATCATTCAAGCCTTTCTCTTCCAAGAGCTTTGGTGAAGATGTCTGCAATCTGCTCATTAGTGGAACAATGGTGTAGATGGATTGTCTTGGCCTCAACATAATGTCGAATCAGATGGTATTTTTCATTGACGTGCTTCGTTCGATCATGGAACGTTGGGTTCTTCACCAAATTTATTGCAGAGGTGTTGTCAATCATGAGTGGAATCGAATGTACTTGTTTTACCTGCAAATCTTCCAAAATTTTCCTGAGCCACACAATTTCTTTTGTTGTCTCAGCTGGTGCCACATATTCTGCCTCTATTGTGGAATCTGTTGGAACTAATTGTTTGCGTGATCTCTAGGAGACGACTCCTGATCCAAGACTCATAGCATAAACAGAAGTAGATACCCCAGTTTATTTGTCTCCATCGAAGTCTGAATCAGAGTATCCAATCAAGCTGAAGTCACCCACTTGTGTATACTTGAGTCCAAAGTCTTGAGTTCTCTTCAAGTACTTTAGAAGACCAATGTCCCTCACAAGGATTTTGCATAAACCTGGAGAGGATTCCAACAAAAAACGAAATTTCTGGTCTGGTAGTAGTCAGGTAGTTGAGACTTCCTACAAGCTGTCTATACTTTGTTGCATCCTCAAATTATTTTCCTTGAATGGATGTGAGCATTAAGTTTTGTTCCATTGGAGTGGTTAGAGGATTGCTCTCAGCCATGCCAAATCTGTTCAATAGATCTCCAACATACTTCTTTTGAGAAAGGAATATAGACTTCAGATGTTGAGTTACTTCAATACCAAGATAGTAATGAACATAGCCCAAATCAGTCATTTCAAAACATTTCCTCAATTCCTTCTTTATGGATGCAATGTAGCTCTCATTGTTCCCTGTCATCAAAAGATCATCTACATATACCACAAGATATACAACTATTTTGCCAACTTTCTTGACAAACAAAGTTGCATCATCAAGATCATAATGTTTGAAATTGTGTTTCACAAGATGCTCAGTTAACTCTTCATACCAGGCTCGCGGTGCTTGCTTTAATCCATACAAGGATTTCACAAGTTTGCATACTTTATATTCCTGTCCTTTCACAACAAATCCTTTAGGCTGAGACATAAAAACATTTTATTTTAGATTTCCATTTAAGAAATCAGTTTTACATCCTTGTATGGAATTTCCAGCCGTTTGGAGCTGTTAGGGAAAAAAGTGTTTGGATGGTAGCCCATTTTGTTGTGGGGGCAAAAGTCTCCTCATAATCGACCCCTTCCTTCCATACAAAACCTTTTGCCACAAGCCTGGCTTTGTTCTTGTCAAGTGAGCCATTGACTTTATACTTTTTCTTGTAGACCCACTTGCAGCCAATTGGTTTGGTTTCCAATGGAGGATCAACCAACTTCCAAGTGTCATTCTTTATCAAGGCATCATACTCCTTTTGCATCGCTTCTTTCCATTCATCATGAGAAGCGGCTTCTTTGAAGGAAGTTGGTTCAAAATATGTAGACAAATTCAATTCACAATCATAAGAAACATCCATATCAACAGGTGAATCAGAATCTTCTAGATCACCTCCATTTTGCTTGGTTGAATTTCTTGTTCCTGTCTTTCCAACCTCATCAGGATGAATGCTTTCAAGTGTCTTTGTCAGCCACTTTGGGGGACCTTTCTGAGATGGTCTAGGTTGCCTAGTTGATTGAGTTGGGACTGAATCAAGATTGAGTCTCCCAATTCTATCAATCACATCACTCAAAGTATCATTAATGGTTGGAGTTTCATGCGGGGAGAGAGTGTTTCAGAAGAAGATTCCATAGGTTGATCCAGTATAGGAATCGCCCCTTCAAGATGTGGAATAGGATTATGAAATTCTTGAAATGATTTTCATTTGCGAATCTATCCAAGCGATCAAGTTTTTGCTCAACAACATTGTCGGCTTTGGAAGATTCAAGAAAGATTACATCTCTAGATACAACAAAATTTTTATTAACTTTATCTTAGAGATGGTATGCTTTGGAGGTATTTGAACACCCCAAGAAGATACACTTACGACTCCTTGCACCAAATATGTTTCTATGTACCTTTGGTATCAAGGTATAATAGGTGGAACCAAAGACCCCGAGATGCTTTACCGAAGGAATATGACCATACCACATTTCATAAGGAGTCTTGTTTCTAATAGCATTATATGGACATATATTCTTTACATATACAACACATAGAACTGCATCAACCCAAAACATCATTTTTACATTCTTGAAAAACATCATGGAGCGCACCATATTTAAGATTGTCCTATTCATTCTTTCAGCTACTCTGTTCTATTGGGGATTATAAGACATAGTTGTTTGATGTTTGATCCCACGTTGGCGAAGATAGTTTTCAAATTCATTTGAAGTGTATTCTTTTCCATTATCAGTGCAAATAGAGCGAATATGAGATTGTGCATTATTTTCAATCCATGTATGAAAGTTCTTGAATGTTTGAAAAGAATCATATTTGTTCTTCAATAAATAAACCCAACACATTATGGTGTAATAATCAATAAATGTCATCATATATTTATTTACATTCGTAAAAGGAACAGGCATTGGACCACATAAATCTGAATAAATGAGTTCAAGTTTTCTATGTCCTCTGGAATGTGAATCATGAAAATACTGTTTGCTATGCTTTCCTAGAATGCAAGCATCACATTGCTTAAGTTTCCTAGGAATTGTAGGCAAACCGGTAACACCATTTTTCTTCAACAAGCAAAGGCTGTCATAGTTCAAGTGTCCAAATCTAGCATGCCATAATAAACTTGATGGCAATGTACCTTCATCATAATGAGAATTGTATGAGAAATTTTGTGCACAAGAAGTGTTGGAAATACTGAGAGGGGGGCAAATCAGTATTTCTTTTCAATTGTTACTTTTACCAGTTAGATCACTTATATTTAGAGCACAAAATGAACAATAAGAATAAATGATTTTATTAATTTCTTCAATAAATCAAGTACAATATATGTAGGGATCCAACCCTAGGTGAAGACATCGATATTCAATCTCCTAGGCTCCAACCTTGTCAATTTTGAGGCACCAACCTGAAGGGCTCCAACCCTAGATCTGGTTCAGGCTTCGACTTGGTTTCTTGAGGACTCCGATCCTCTAGGGCTCCAACCCTATCTTATCCAAGGCACCAACCTTGAGTTTAGGAGCACCAACTCCAAGGACACCAATCCTATATTTTCCAAGCACCAACTTGGACTTTCCAAGGCACCAACCTTGTCAATTTTGAGGCACCAACCCTATAGCTTCACTTTGTCAAGGTATGTTTGGTTATTCTTCACGGCTCCCAATGTTTTCTTCAACAAGGCCTATCAATCTTCAACTACGCCTTCATTTAGTATCCACGTCACATCATCAATGACAACCTTCTTCTTCACGTGAAGGTGTCACCACTACTCTTCATGTTACCCAAACAAAACTTCTTCAAGGTCACCTCATAATGGCTTCAATGCATCATGGTCTTCAATGATCTCCACAAATCTTCAATATGTTGCTTCACAAAGTTCTCCAACTCTTCCTTATTTTGTTCTCAAGAGAAGACTTCGACAAGCTCTATTTGTCCAATCCCAATAAATCAACACGTCAACCACGACAACTATGACAACTTCGTCCACGACAGCTTCAACCACGACAACCATGACAGCTTCAACCACGGCAACTACGGCAGCTTCGACCACTACAACTAGGACAAATTCAGCCACCACAACTACGACAGCTTCGACCATGAAAACTACGACAGTTTTGACCATGACAACTATGATAGCTTTGACCACGGAAAATACGACAGCTTCGACCAAGATTTTATGCCTAAATAGAATTATCCTTTTTTTCGTCCTAAACAATAGTCTCTTTGTTCTCCTCGAGCTTCTGTCTTCTCTTGTACTTCGTATCTCTGAATTCTTGCCTGAATTGCTAATCAAAATGAAGTTTTTAGAAATATATTTATAGAGATTTCATTTATAACTGAAGGGATACGTCTATTTGAAGTGAGGTCGACTTGTATGACTAAGTGTAGGTCGGCTCACTGCTAGGAATAATTTCCTTAACTTAAAAATTCAATATCTCACAAACTATTGGGAGTTTTGGGGCAAATAAAGGCTCGTTAGAAAGAGGAAAAAATCCTCTTTAAGATGGTCTAGGATCCATTTTCAAAGGATGCCTCCAAGGTGTCCAAAATAATTTTTCTTTGTGATTGTCCTTAAATTTTATGCATAAAAAGTTTGGGACAACATGAGGAATTTTTAGGATAGCGTGGCTTCTTCATTATTTGGCTTCTTCCTTGTTATCAATGTCATCATAGGATCATAGTCATTATGTAGGAGTGTAACATCCATGTTGCATGACGTATAAACAATGTCATGATATACTAGTGCAGTCATAGTGCAACATTATTAGGATAACTCCAAAATAATCTTCCAACCATCAAATGATCTCCAACCATGTTATCAGGACCTCATCAAGTGACATCATCAATTGTGGTCATTCATCAAGAATATGACATCATTAAATGTAGTCCTCCATATGTCATCAATTGGCACTTCTTAAGACTTCTTCATTAGTGACTTGACATATTAATTGATGACATTCTTATGAAACAAGAGTTATGACATCATCATTTGGAACCAGGCTTCTCAACAATATTTTGCATCCCGGATAGTGCCATATTGACATCAATGACAACCTAGATTAACAATCTTCCCCTTTTTCGTTGATGGCAATATTCTTGCCCTTTCAACATTCTCTCCCCCTTTGACATTCATGGCAAATGGGGTGCCCAAGTTCTCCCCTGTCAAGTTGCTTCTTTTCTTTACGAATAGTAGTTCTTCATAGGTATGTTACTCCCCCTTTCATGGTGCTCTTCTTTTTGGCAATGTGGTTCATGATAGATGTGCTTAAATTCCTTCATGTGATGAACCAACTCCCCCTCATGAAAGATTACTTGCTAATGATCAAGTGGAAGAGATCTTCAATAATAATCCATCAGATGAATAAAGATTATATTCTTCAAGGAGTGTTCCTGAGAGATGGTCTATGAAAGAATGATTGTCCATATAGCTCATCAAGGATTTCATAAGACTTATTCACGAATGGCTTCTGTAAGAATGCCTAATCATCATAAGCTCCCCCAACTGTATGCATGGTCTTCCTTTTGGAAGAGTTTCCCCATCAAATGCTTAGATTGTCAAAGATTAGGTCAACAACATGTGTTGTTGGCCAGAGAGTTCAAGAGATTTTCGGATTATATTTGCTTCCTTCTCCATACTTGTGTAAATTTATTTTCTGGCATAGTTCTATCTTGAGTAGGTGCCCAAGTCAAGTTACAATTACGTGCCATATGTCCAATGTTATGACACTTGAAGCACTCTATGTTTTTCATGAATAAGAATTCATGACTTCTTGCAAAATTGCTTCTCGGATATTGACGGGGAACATTATAATTATCTTTGTGATATTCCCTGCAATCTTTTTCCATGTGCCCAAAGTTTGTACAAGAATAGCAATAACCAAGAAATATAATTTGGTACCTGGGAGAAGAAGGTTTCCTTGATGTACTTCTAAAGTATTTTTGCCTTGGGATCCTTTGATGATAACCATTTCTTCTTGCATCCTTGACACCATCTGCATTTCTTCTTGGAGAAAGGTTTCTTCCATAGTTGTCTTGACTCTCCTCCTTCCCTTTGTTAGAAATTGGAGCATCAACATTTCTTCTAGGCTTCCTCACATCCTTTTTGTTTGAAGCATTAGGGTTTGCATCATTATTTCTTGAGGATTGACCTGCATAGCCAAGACCCGATTTATCAAGGGGAGACCTTTGATGATTTAAGATGTCATCTAGGGTTTGAGAGCTTTTCAAGTTCATATTTAGCAAATCAACTTCCTTTTTAAGAAAGACAATTTCTTCTTTCAACTTTTCACAATCTTCATATTTCATAACTAGTTTCTTCTTCATTTCTTCCATCATCTTGGTTGCTTCACACAATTGGGCCTTAAGAGAAGTGATTTCTGATTTTAACTTGGTGATGTCATCATCCTTTTCTTCTAGTTGGCATATCATGGTGTTTCTCTCCTTTTCTGCTTCATCAACTTGTCCTTCTATGAATGTCAAATCTTCCATAACCTTCTCAGTTCCTTGTGCTTGTTTCCTTTCTTCTTCTAGTTGAGATCTAAGGGAGGAGACCTCTTCCTTGTATTGACCAATCTCTGCTTCAAGTTTGTTCAAGCTTTTGTGCCTTTGTTCAAGGTGGCTTGACAAGGTATCTTCCCATTTCTTTGCCTTATCCAATTGATTTGTCATGGATATGAATTCTTCATGATGCTTTCTCTTGTTTTGATGAAATTTTTCCTTACTCTTGGCGAGCTCCTCATCTCTTTCTTGTACTTGAAGCTTGACAAGGTCAACTTCCTTCCTTGTCTTGTCCTGGTCACCAACTTGCACTTTCTTCTTAAGTTCCTCATTTTCCTTTTTCAAATTGTTAATCTCTTCCATGGTAGCCATAAGTTTAGTGAGGAGATCTTCTTCAAAATCTTTTTCATTCTCTTCATCTTCTAGGTCTTCTTTAGCCTTGATGTTATCACTCTTATCTTCACCTTCCTTGATGGGCTCTGGATTTCCTTCTTGTTTTCCATCATTTTCTTGACTAGAGATCATTGTCAATGCTCCTTTTGAGTGAAGATCATGAATTTTATCCCATATTCCTTTTGCTGACGAACATTTTTCAAAATTGGCCTTCATAGAATCAGGTAGCCCATTCAAGATTGCTTTCATTTCTCTTTTATTATGTTCCTTGGATTCTCCATCCATCATGCTATCAACAATCACCGATTTCCATACTTTAATGCCTTGAGTCTTTAAGAAATTCCTCATTCTTGCCTCCCATATATCAAAGTTTCCATTGAATAATGGAGCCTCATAAATTGATTGACTTCAATTTTGGTGGTTGAGGGAGGCACATCTTTAGGAGGATTGGAGACTTTCTTCCTTGGCTTCGCAATTTGTGTTCTAATGATAGACCTTCAAGCTGTTAGGCTTTGAGTGAAGGTACTGGCTCTGATACCAATTGTTGGAAATACTGAGAGGGGGTTGAATCAATATTTCTTTTCAATTGTTACTTGTACCAGTTAGATCACTTATATATAAAACACAAAATGAACAATAAGAATAAATGATTTTATTAATTTCTTCAATAAATCAAGTACAATATATGTAGGGCTCGAACCCTAGGTGAAGACACTGATATTCAATCTCCCAGGGTCCAACCTTGTCAATTTTGAGGCACCAACCTCACAAGCTCCAACCCTATATCTGGTTCAGGCTCTGACCTGGTTTCTTGAGGACTCCGATCCTCTAGGGCTCCAACCCTATCTTATCCAAGGCACCAACCTTGAGTTTAGGAGCACCAACTCCAAGGACACCAATCCTATATTTTCCAAGCACCAACTTGGACTTTCCAAGGCACCAACCTTGTCAATTTTGAGGCACCAACCCCAAGGGCTCCAACCCTATAGCTTCACTTTGTCAAGGTATGTTTGATTATTCTTCACGGCTCCCAATGTTTTCTTCAACAAGCCCTATCAATCTTCAACTACGCCTTCACTTAGTCTCCATGTCACATCATCAATGACAACCTTGTTCTTCACATGAAGGTGTCACCACTGCTCTTCATGTTACCCAAACAAAACTTCTTCAAGGTCACCTCATAATGGCTTCAATGCATCATGGTATTCAATGATCTCCACAAATCTTCAATATGTTGCTTCAAAAAGTTCTCCAACTCTTTCCTATTCTGTTCTCAAGAGAAGACTTCAACAAGCTCTATTTGTCCAATCCCAATAAATCAACACTTCGACCACGACAACTGTGACAACTTCGTCGTCCACGGAAACTTCAACCACAGCAACTACGGTAGCTTCAACCATGGCAACTACGGCAGCTTCAACCACGAAAACTATGACAACTTCGACCACAACAACTACAACAACTTCAACCAAGGCAACTACGACATCTTCGACCATGGCAACTATGGCAGCTTCGACCACGACAACTACGACAGTTTTGACCATGGCAACTACGGTAGCTTCGACCACGGAAAATATGACAGCTTCAACCAAGATTTTATGCCCAAACAAAATTATCCTTTTTTTCGTCCTAAACAATAGTCTCCTTGTTCTCCTCGACCTATGTCTTCTCTTGTATTTCGTATCTCTGAGTTCTTGCCTGAATTGCTGATCAAAATGAAGTGTTTAGAAATCTATTTATAGAGATTTCATTTATAACTGAAGGGACACGTCTATTTGAAGTGAGGTCGACTTGTATGACTGAGTGTAGGTCGGCTCACTCCTAGGAATAATTTCCTTAACTTAAAAATTCAATATCTCACAAACCATTGGAAGTTTCGGGGAAAATAAAGGCTCGCTAGAAAGAGGAAAAAATCCTCTTTAAGATGGTCTAGGATTCATTTTCAAAGGATGCCTCCAAAGTGTCCAAAATAATTTTTCTTTGTGATTGTCCTTAAATTTTATGCATAAAAATTTTGGGACAACATGATGAATGTTTGGGACAACGTGGCTTCTTCATTCTTTGGCTTCTTCATTGTTATCAATGTCATCATAGGATCATAGTCATTATGTAGGAGTGCAACATCCATGTAGCATGACGCATGAACAATGTCATGATATACTAGTGCAGTCATAGTGCAACATCATTAGGATAACTCCAAAATAATCTTCCAACCATCAAATGATCTCCAACCATGTTATCAAGACCTCATCAAGTGCCATCATCAATTGTGGTCATTCATCAAGAATATGAAATCATCAAATGTAGTCCTCCATATGCCATCGAGGGCTTCTAAATACTTGGCACTTGGAACTTCTTAAGACTTCTTCATTAGTGACTTGACATATTAATTGATGACATTCTTATGAAACAAGAGTTATGACATCATCATTTGGAACCAGGCATCTCAACAATATTTTGCATCTTGGCTAGTGCCATATTGACATCAATGACAACCTAGATTAACAAGAAGAGGTACCTTGCAGCTTGAGAAGCCTTTCTTCTTCTATCCCTGCCATGACAAGTGAGTGATATGATGATTTTCTCACCTCAACCTTACCATCAAACATATGAATGGAGTTTCCTTGCTGGCGGATGTGGACTAAGGACAACAAGTTTCTCCTCAATTGTGGGAGATATAAAACATCATGTAGAAGAAAGTCTGGAAGACCAAGCAATTTGAGCTTGATTGTGGCACACTCTGATGGCTTGAGTTTTGATTTGTCTGCAAAGTATACTGCTCCATCAACATTGTCAGTAAATTCTTCAAAAAATTCTCTTCTAAAATTCATATGGCAAGTTTCTCCTGAATCAATCAACCAATCATTTTTCCAAGAAGCAAGTGAAGCATTAAACACGTCTTCATTTACTCCAATATTACAATGTGCCACAACATAGTGAGCAGATTCAGGTGCTTTACCTGTATTTTTGTCATTAGTTTTACGTTTGGGTTGATTTCTTTCCTTCTCAATTCCGTCCTAAGGAAAATTGCATGTGGATGCATCATGTGATCCATATCTATTGCAACGTATGCAATGCAAATCTGACTTTTCTCCTTGAGAGTGTCTGCCCCCTACCTCTGAAATTTCTTCTTCCTCTTCCTCTTTGACCACCTCTTCCTCTGGGAGGATCTTGAGCAATATTCTTCTCTCTATGTGCAAGACACGCAGCCTCTTCAGAAGACTGAGGAGTTTTCTTCTTCCCAAAAGCTTTCTCTCTCTCAGCAAATTTATTCACAAGGGAGTCAAAGGTAATTTCTTTGAGGTTTCCATTTGCTTGCAATGAGTCAAGATAATTTGAGTAAGTGGGATAAAGTGCCTTGACAAAAGCTATCAGAGGAATGTCCTGTTCAACATTAGTGACTTTGATATCATGCATAATAGATTTTACTTTTGATGCAAGAGCAAGAGCATCATGTTTTTGCAATTGAAAGCTGAACAATTTAATCATGAGGTGAACAACTTCAAGCGCAGAGTGTGAGTCATAGAGCTGCTTCAGTTTTTGCAAGGCTTCAAAATCATTTGAAAATGGCGAAATATGGGGACTTAACTCTTCATTTACTGATGCTGCAATCAAGGCATAAGCCTTGCTGTTCTTATTTTCCCAAATGGCGAATTCCTTGTCTGAGTTAGGTTTTTTTGGTTCTTTGTCTCCTTCTCCAACACACACTCCTTTCCACAACTCATTAAAAATGAGAGTGTGTTTGATTTTCCGTGACCATTCTGGATAGTTCTCCTTCCCGGTGAGAACCACTCCCACAATAGATATCAATGAATGCATTGTAAAATATATGTACTATAAAAAAATATACTTCTGCTGCCAATATGTTGTGAGAAATAACACTTCCAGTGGTAGGTTTGTAAAAAGAATTACAATTCTAATATAAATATAGTAGAGGTATTATATAAGGGGAGGGTATTATATGGGGAGGATATTATATGAGGGAGACGGTGGGAGCCACATAGTAATATATAAATCGTAGTAAAAAACAACTCATTTGAAAATAGCCATCACACGGAATTCACTTTACAAGCCTTGAATGAATTGTTACGCTGCACCATACCATAGTTACGCTGCGTAGGATTGAGTGCAGTCAGCCACCGCTCTTGGGGTCGAACATAGTCAACCACTGCACCACGGCTCCTCTGCTTCCTCCAACAATGAAATCGCTTGAAACACAGATATGAAACAACCCGATAGATCTCAGCTTGCCTTACATTCCAGGTCCTCTTGGGCTCGTGCAACAACTCGACTTCATCTTTGGATTAAGATCCATTGGGGGAGTGGCACAACTTGTTGTTGGGCACCCCTTTGACACTATTAAGGTGAAGCTCCAGAGTCATCCAATGCCTCCTCCCAGTCAACTGCCTTGCTTTGCAGGTGCAATGGATGCTGTGAAGCAGACCATTGCCTCAGAGGGTCCACGAGGGCTGTACAAAGGAATGTAAGGCAGTTGGGCTTTCAACGAACAATTTTTTGAATGAAGCATCACAGGAAAGCCGTGGCAGAAATGGTGTGTCCACAAGACCTAAATTCTCAACGTAGGTTTCAAGGGAGTCTAGGATGGTTCGCACATTCCAACTTCAACGCAGAGAGAACCCAACTCAATGTCGATTTCTAAGGAATCAGTGGGTGAACAAGATAAATCGCAGATATAATTCAATGCACTGTCCAATTACATAGAAAATTGGGCGGACTGTGCAACGGAGGGAAAAATACCATGTTAGGCCAAGTCAAATGGGCTGATTACGTAGGGACAATGGAATGGTATGCACAATGGGAGGAGGTGCACTAGAGTGACAGAGGAATATCAAGCTAAGAATGTTCAACGCTTCAAACACTACTGGGAGAGTGCACTAACCATAATAAAAAATACACAACATCTAATTAATTCAACGCAGAGAAGTATATGGACAAAGGATAGAAGATAGAATAATGGAAGATATGACAGACTGGGAGCTACAAAGCAAAGAGGGAAGCCAAAAATGGCGCTAGCTCCGATACCATGTCAGGCCAGGAGGTAACTCCTCAAATGAAATTATGTTTATTTATTTAGATTGTTCATAATTATATACATGAGGGAGTGACTTGAGTTTCATCTCCCGATGAGTCTTCCTTTTCCATTATTTATTATTTACATTATTTACAACTGTTCACCCAATCCTCATGATTAGGTGTCAACAAGAAGATAATAAAAATCACAACTGAAACGAGTGATTTTCTATATGGGGCAATTTATTGAAAAACATGTTTAGTCGTGTACTATTATACTGACTGACAATAGATATCAATAATTTAACCCTTCGATCATTAAAACTAAACCCACATACCTCTTTGGCGGCAGAAATGATCCTTTCAACACGTGATTTCTCCTTTTCGGATCTAACAGAACGTGTTCGGGCAATAATTACCTTTTTGTTGACGTGGAACATGTCAACAGATTTCAAAACAAAGATTTGAATTTCATTGCTTTGGCGCTGATACCCTGATTACCTGCAAAATCTCTTTTGTCTGCAGTTTCAAACACTCGATAACGCTGACACTCCCGTTGTCAATGTATTTTTAAATTTTTTTTCAAAATTACAATAGTGCTGATAGTCCCATCATCAACGTTTTCCCTGTTTATTACAAAATTTTCGCTGATACTACAATTGTCAGCATTTAAAAAATTTCAAACTTAATGAAATGTGATAGCAGGTCCACAGCCCTAGAGGAGGCCTTACTAACTCTTTCCACCATAATTACTCTTTAAGACCTTGTGCTGACACAGACAAACCCTAAAAGGGTCTTCGTTGCTCCCAAATTTGCCTTAGCTACCCTAGATATTAGCCACATAAATCACAGAGTATTTTCAAGCCAATAACCAACAAAATTCTCCTTTGCTTGCCAAAAACTAGATGAGAAGTTCCTTAGAAAAACCCCAAATAGATGACAAAAAGAGAGGAGATTAGCTAGGGTGGAATTTTTCACCATCGAAACCAACTAAGGGAAAAGGGGTCTTAAAACCCTTAGACTCTCTGCTCATAAAATAGAAACATCCAATCAACCATGTGTGAAATTTGCATGATTGCAACAACCAAAAATTAATCTTCTAACTTATGCAATTTATTTGTCTTGAAAAATGATTACGACAAATAACAATTAATTCATTACTATAATCTTGGAAATTTCACATGGTACCAAAGCGGATCTGTGGGAATAAGGAAGATCTGCGTAGGTACATGAAGAGAAACACACTAGGGTTTTAACCTAGTTTGAGTTCTTCAGTTTATTTCTCCAGTTCATTCGAGTTCGTTGAATTTCTAGATTTTCCCAAAGATGGCTGCAACAAGATTGAGAGATCAAGACATATCGGATGGAGCCTCTAACTTTGGATTTTGGAAGGTCAAAATGTACTTCTTATTGGACAAATTTGGCCTGAATGAATTTGCTACAACAAATGTTGTTGTACCTGTGGATTCCATCATGATACATGAGTCCAGGAGGGATAATGGCAAAGCGAAGAGGATGATTCTTGATGGAGTCAGGGATCATATTGTTCCACATCTCACTAAGAAAGGAAATGTGGGATGCCATCATGAAAGTGTACTTGAATCCTTCAAAAAACATGAAAGTGATGCTCAAAGAACGACTAAGAACCATCAAGATGCATAAGGGCGAGGATGTAACTTCCTATCTCTCCAGAATTTTGCCTATCAGAGATAAATTAGTTGCAGTTGGAGATAAGCCGAGTGATGATGAGCTAGTGTGTATAACACTCAATGGGTTTACCAAGGAATGACATATGTTCGTTCAAGTGATTTCTGGAGGAGACAAGCTTTCAAATTGGGATCGCCTATGTGTAGGTTTTAACCCCGTAGAAAAATAACCTACATACGAATTCTAAAAACAGAAAATAAACAATGGTGAGAGCATAACACATAAAACAAATATACACAGAGATTTTCCTTTGGATCCCAAAACTGGGACTACCAGATTGATTTTTCATTATATTCCTTTCAATGTTGCAAATTTTCAATATAGATATATACATGCCAAAGCATCCATAAACCCCAATCCATTAACCATGGATTAGAACATAACCGTAGTTCCTTTGACCAGATCTACAAAATACCATGGACCAAAAATCGTCACGCCCAAAACCATGTGCGAAATCCATGCACAAAACCATAGGTAGGTACGCCCACCTAATATAGGGCTAGTCGTGGAAAGAATATAACACAACCTAAAATTCTACCACTTCTTGTTTTATTTCCACATGGGCCCATAAGAGAGATTAATCATTGATCTAGCCCTGCAACGCCCATTGTTTCTCTACACCAAGAGAACTTTTCTGTGCTCACAGACTTTGTCAATGCATCTGGAGTACTCTTCAAAGTGTCCACCTTTAACAACAACACCTTTTTGTCTTCTACCATATCCCTCACAAAGTGATACTGAACATCAATGTGCTTTGTCTTTGAATGATAAGCAGGGTTCTTTGCCAAGAAAATTGCACTTTGGATGTCACAGTCTATCCTTATAGCTCACTGTAATAACCCCATACTTGAACACAATCTCTATAACCAGACTGCTTCCTTGCTTGCATGAGTGGCTGCCATGTATTCTGCCTATGTAGTTGACAATGCCACTACAGATTGTCTCTTACTCATCCAACTGACTGCACCTCCAAATAGGTTAAACACATACCCACTTGTAGATCTTCTTTGATCCAGATCTCCAACCCAGTTTGCATCAACAAAGCCACGGATGTCTAAAACTCTATCCAATCCTGGTCTTCCTTGGTAGCACAAACCATAATCACTAGTGCCATGTAAATGCATGAAAACCCACTTCACTGTTGTCCAATGCTCCTTCCCTAGTTTTGACATAAACCTGCTCAATAATTCCACTGCATGTGCAATGTCTGGTCTAGTATAGACCATCACATACATCAGGCTATCGAATGCACTTGCATATGGAACATGGGACATGTCCTCTTCCTCTTATTGTGTTTTGGGACACTATTCAACAAATAAATTTACACCTACAGGAATATGAACCTTCATTGGTTTACTATCCTGCATATTAAACCTTTGCAATATTGCCTCAACATACTTCGTATGGTTTAACCAGAGCTTCCACTTTGCCCGATCTCGTCTAATTTCCATGCCAAAAATATAGTTTACAACACCAAGATATTTCATGTCGAATATGGAGGACAATTGGGTCTTCAAATCCTGGATAATCACTTTGTCATTTCCAACTAGCAACATATCATCCACATACAAGACCAGATAAATAACAGAGTCACCAATTAATTTAAAATATACGCAGTGATCTTCTTTGATTTTGGTAAAGCAAAGTCCCGGTATAAATATATCAAATTTCTGATACCGCATCCTTGGTGATTGTTTTAACCCATACAGAGAATTTTTTAACTTGCATACCAATTCTTTCCTACCCTTCACCCCAAAGCCTTTAGCTTGCTTCATGAAGATCTCTTCTTTTAGATCCCCATGAAGAAATGTTGTCTTCACATCCATCTGTTCTACCTCAAAATCAAAAGCAGCAACAACATATAAAAGTAATCTAATAGAACCTACCTTGGCAATAGGAGAAAAAATATCACCAAAATCAATTCTTGGCACCTGGGAATAACCTTTTTCTACCAACCGAGCTTTTATTTCTCCACCTCTGCGTTCATCTTCTTCTTGAACGCCCATTTGCTGCCTATGGGTTTCCTTCCAGCCGACAACCCCACCAGATCCCAAGCCTCACTTTTGTGCAAAGATTCCATTTCATCAACCATGGCCTCTTTTCAGAGTTTTCCATCCTCTGAATCTACTGCTTCCCTCGCAATTCTGGGATCATCATTAGTAATAGATAAATCAAAATTTGAATAGAAAGTAGATGAACTATACCTTTTTGACTTCCTTCTTTCTCGAACTGATCTTCTCACAACCAAAGTTTGTGGCTCTTCATCTTATGATTCCTCTTCTGCTATAGAGTCTGACTCTTCCTCCTTTAGCTCAAACTCTATCTTCTCAAGTTACTTTGGTAGGACTTCATGCTTAATAACATATTTTACCTCTCTAAACACCACATATCGTCTATACACAACCTTCCTTATTATTGGGTTTCAAATCTTATAACCTTTTAAACCATATTTATACCCAATAAACATGCACTTTTCAGATTTACTATCCAACTTTGTTCTTTTCTATTTTGGAACATCTACATATGCATCACATCCAAATACCCTCAGATGTGAAAGAGAAGTTTTCTTACCAGTCCATACCTCTTGTGGTGTCTTATCGTCCAACGCTGATGAAGGTGATATGTTGACCAGGTAACATGCAGTCTCCATCGCCTCTGCCCAGAATTCCTGTCCTAACCCGACACCACTGAGCATGCTTCTTGCCCTTTCCATAAACGTCTTGTTCATTCTTTCTACAACTCCATTTTTCTCAAGTGTGTATGGAGTAGTCTTCTATCGTGCTATACCACACTTCTTACAGAACTCAAATTCCTTTTTGCAAAACTCTCCACCATTATCTGTCCTCAACACCTTTATCTTCTTCTCTGTCTAGTTTTCCACCAGAGCCTTAAATTCTTTAAACCTGTCAAAGACTTCATATTTATTCTTGAGGAAATATATCCATGTATTCCTTGAGAAGTCATCTATAAATGATACATAGTACACAAACTTACCTAGTGATGGAACTGACACATGTCCAAACACATCACTATGCACACGCTCTAATATTTGTTTCACCCTCTTACCACCAGAGGGGAAACTCACCCGATTCCACTTCCAATATACACAATTTTCACATAAATCAAAATCCATAGAGCTATTAGACATAACTTCTACAAAACCTTTACCATGAAATATTCGAAGGTCATTCTCTCCAATATGTCCAAACCTTTGATGCCATAGCGTGGCCTTTTCTCTAGATACCACTAGATTTTCTGCTCCACTTTCAGGAAATTGTTGCACCTATTAATAACAGTGCTGATTTGCGTCTTGTACAGAGTTCCAATACGAACTACCCGCATCAATACTAGTGCTCCCCGAACCATCTTGCAGGTATCTTTCTCGAACACTGTTTTTACACCTGCATCATCCATCTTGCTTACAGAAATAAGATTTTTGGCTAATGCAGGAATATGCGGAACACCCAGAAGTGTTCAAATCCTTCCAACTTGCAAATTCAACTTGACTTTTTCACGGCCAATGATTCTAGCATTCCTGTCATCCCCTAAGAAGACATCACCACCATCATATTTCTCATACTCAGAGAACCACTCTCTATGGGGAGTGAAGTGAAAGGATGCACCTGAGTCAATCAACCATGCCTCATGATCTACATGTGTACTTGCAGAAGAAGCCAAGTACACATCCCCACCTTCATCTGAGGTGGTTTTCACCTCTGCAGAAGGAGCATCATTAGATCCCTTTCCTTTCTCAGGAGCTTTAGGTTTATAGTAATTTTTGTAGTGCCCTTCCTTTCTGCATTTCCAGCACACCTTTACAGGTTTTCCTCTAGATTTAGATCTCCCACTCGAGGATGTTTTTTTTTTTTTTTTTTTTCTGGTTCTAGGACCGTCCTTGTACAGACAAGGCATCACCATTCAGGCTCTCCATATTTTTCCGTCTCATCTCCTACGTCAACAAGGATGAGACTATTTCATCAAACTGCAAGGTAGTTGCATTGCTTCCTATTGCAATAACCCGACTATCACATGAATCTGGTAGAGAACACAACAAAATAATGCACTTATCTTCATCTGAAATTTTAATATCAATAGATAATAACTTGCTTACCATAGTATTAAATGTGTTCAGATGCTTGGTCACTAAGTGTCCATCTTTCATCCTCAGGTTATACAACTTTTTTCCGTAGGAACAATTTATTCACCAGAGACTTAGATTGGTACAAAGTCCCTAACTTGTCCCACAAAGCCTTTACCATAGCTTCCCCTGATACATTCAACAATACTGAATCTGAGACACACAATCATATTGTGCTTTTTTCCTTTTGAACCAACTTCTTCCTGTCTTCATCAAACATTGCCGTTGGTTTAGTACCCAGATCTACTGTGATCCACTGATCTTTATCCACCAACAGATCCTCAACCTTGAGTTTGCACAACTTAAAACTCTGACCTTTAAATTTCTCGATCTCTATCTTTCCACTGCTCGCCATATCCTTTCACCACAAGAATCGATCCTGCAGATCTCCCACTGAACAGGGTCTACCACAGGCCCGAGTAAAACCCCTCAACAACAAAGGCGTCCCATTGAAGCCAAAACAACTTTGATACCAAATGTAGGTTTTAACCCCGTATAAAAATCACCTGCAAACAAATTCTAAAAATAGAAAATAAGCAATGGCAAGAGCATAACACATAAAACAAATATACACAAAGATTTTCCCCTAGATCTAAAAACCGAGACTACCAGATTGATTTTTCATTATATTCCTTTCAATGTTACAATACATATATATACATGCTGAAGCATCCATAAACCCCAATCCATTAACCCTGGATTAGAACATAACCATAGTTCTCTTGATTGGATCTACAAAATACCATGGATCGAAAACCATCGCGCCCAAAACCATGTGCGAAATCCATGCACAAAACCATAGGTAGGTCCGCCCACCTAATATAGCCATGGAAAGAATATAACACAACCCAACACTATGGATTGATTTAACTCACTGGAGTGATTATCATTGATGTCAACCCAAGTAGTGCTAGAAGATGCCCCTCCTTTTATCGACCAAAATGACATGGAAAATCACGGTTTTTCTCATTTGTATCATATTTATTGGATTCTCTACGTTGAACCGACTCTGGTGGTATAACAATGTAAACTTTGAAAAGGTAACTGATACTGTTACCTGTTTCATAGAGAGAGAAAAAAAGTGACCTGATTTTCAAAAGGGGTGATGCAGAACAAACATGTTTTTTTTAGAGCATACTTTTTGGCACTTTAATTTTTTTATGTACATTACGTTTTAGAATCGTTTTAGAATGGTAGTGATTTTCATGCTGATTTAAAAAAGCGAGTATTCTGCATCACCCCCTTTTTTTAAAAGACCTGTGTTTTGGCTTTAAATTTTCTAAGTATAAAATATAAATAATTATTTTGTAAATTTGATCATTTTTGAAGTGGCCTTTTTCTTCACATTTTCTTGTTTTTAATTTTAATTTTAACTTTTTTTTTAGTGAGGTTTTTAGTGTTTTGCATTTTTAAATTAGGAGGTCGATATTTAGAATTTTCGATATTCTACATATTTATACATCCTTAATTAATTTTTGAATCCATATGAAATAATTGTTTCTAAAAAACAATATTTTTTAACAATGAACATAAAAATAACCATTTTTAACATAAATATAACTAAAAAACTACATGTTTTGATAATTTTTTGTTAGAATTGACATGTCAAAATCACAATTTTTATACGATAATTTTAACAAAAAACGGTTAAATAATAGCTTTTTTTTATGAATTTCATGTCAAAAAATATTAATAATCATTTTTTTTTTTTCAAAAAATAATGATTAACTTAAAAATCAATGCGAAAATCACATATTACAAATATTGAACGTATAACAACCCTAATTGAGTGTTTATTCTTCTCATAAAATGTCAAAGTCAAAACATTGCAAAGCTTGATTTACAAGCATAACTTAAATTTAATCAACAATATCACGTAATTCAAACTCTTCGTCCTCTAGAGTTTCATCATTGTCTTCTTCCACAATATTTTATGTTTCCTTTTGCTCACTTTCTTCTTCTAATGTGTCTTTGATGTCTGCGAATCTCCCAATGTATGTCTTTCCAAACATTCCATGTAATGGTGGTTGGGGTTCCTTTTCCTTTTTTGCCACACGTGATTCACTAAAGTCCCCTTTATTCAACCCAATTTCTTGCACTGCATCTGGAAGAAATTGAAGAACATTAATTCTTTGCTGAATGAAATTGCACTGTACTGGATCTTTTTCAATTGCAATGCAATTTCTTCCTTTTTGAAGGCAACATGCTAGCGTTGTACCTAATTATCAAGCACAAAATAAATAATGAACTAAATTAGTACAATGACATATTAATTAAAAAATAACATATTGAAATTCAATTCCATATAATAAAACTTACCTGAGCCAGAAAATAAATCCAGAACCCAATCTCCTTCATCTGACAAATGTCTATAAGATAGTTAATCAATAATTGTGGTTTTTGATAAATGTTAACTATCTCTCCTTTTGCTTTTGATTCTGAGAATCAACCAGCCACCAGTCGGGCGGGCGGCTGGTGGCTGGGTGATTCCCACCAGCCGAGCGAGCGGCTGGTGGCTGGTTCATTCCCAGAATCACCTAGCCACCAGCAGGGTGGGCGGCTGGTGGCTGGTGGCTGGGTGATTCCCACCAGCCGAGCGAGCGGCTGGTGGCTGGTTCATTCCTAGAATCACGTAGCCACCAGCAGGGTGGGCAGCTGGTGGCTGGGTGATTCCGGGAATCAACTAGCCACCAGCCGGCCACTGGTTGATTCCGGGAATCAACCAACCACCAGCCAGCCGGGAATCAACCACCCACCAGCCGTCTGCCTCGCTGGTGGCTGGTTGATTCCGGGAATCAATGAGCCACCAGCTGCCCGCCTAGCTGGTGGCTCGGTGATTCCGGGAATCAACCAGCCACCAGTCGGGCGGCCAGCTAATGGTTGGTTGATTCCAGGAATCAACTAGCCACCAGCCGCCTGGCTGGTGGCTGGGTAATTCCGGCGGCTGGTGGCTGGGTAATTCCGGGAATCAACCAGCCAACAACCTAGCGGCCGGCTAGTGGCTGGTTGATTCCAGGAATCAACGAGCCACCAGCCGCCCGCCCGGCTGGTAGCTGGGTGATTCCGGGAATCAACCAGCCACCAGCCGGGCGGCCAGCAGGTGGCCGGTTTATTCGGGAAACAACCAGCCACCAGCCGGGCTGCCAGCTGGGGGCTGGTTGATTCCCGGAATCAACCAGCCACCACCACCAGCAGACCACTCAACTGCTAGTTGGTTGAATCCCAGAATCAACCAGCCACCAGCCGGCCGCACCAGCCACTACCCGCTTGACTGGTTAGTGGTTGGGTGATTCCGGGAAACAACCAGCCACTAGCCGGGAGGCCGGCTAGTGGCTGGTTGATTCCGGGAATCAACGAGCCACCAGTTGGGTGGCTAGCTAGTGGCTGCTGCCCAATCAGGAATCACCCAGCCACCAGCCGGGCGGGCGAATCACCCAGCCACCAGCTGGCCGCCTGACTGGTGGCTGGTTGATTGCGGGAATCAACCAGCCACCAGCCGGGAATCAACCAGCCACCAGCTGGCTGCCCGGCTGGTGGCTGGTTGATTCTCGCAATCAACCAGCCACCAGCCGGGCGGGTGGCTGGTTGATGGTTTATTCCGGTAATCAACCAGCCACCAGCCGGCCGCCCGACTGGTGGCTAGTTGATTCTAGGAATCAACCAGCCACTAGTCGGGCGGCCAGCTGGTTGATTCCCGGAATCAACCAGCCACCAGCTGGCCGCCCGGCTAGTGGCAGGTTGATTATGGGAATCAACCAGCCACTAGCCGGGTGGGCAGCTGGTGGCTGGTTGATTACGGGAATCAACAAGCCACTACCCGCCTGCCTGACTTGTGGCTGGTTGATTCCGGGAATCAAACAGCCACCAACTGGCCACCCGGCTGGTGGCTGGGTGATACCGGGAATCAACCAGCCACTAGCCGCGCGCTTGGCTGGTGGCTGATTGATTCCGAGAATCAACCAGCCACCAACCGCCCACCTGGCTGGTGGCTGGTTGATTCCTGGAATCAACCTGCCACTAGCCGGGCGGCCAGCTGGTGGCAGTCGAATCAACCAACCACCAACCGGGCGACTGATTGGTGGCTGGTTGATTCCGGGAATCAACCAGCCATCAACCGGGTGGCCGGTTGGTGGTTGGTTGATTACCAGCCATAAACCGGGTGGCCGGTTGGTGGCTGGTTGATTCCGGGAATCAACGGAATCAACCAGCAACCAGCCACCCACCCGACCGGTGGCTGGTTGATTCCCAGAATCATCCAGCCACCAGCGGGCGGAGGAATCACCCAGCCACCAACCAGGCGGCCGGTTAGTGGTTGGTTGATTCCGGGAATCAACTAGCAACCAGCTACCCGCCCGGCTAGTGGCTCCGCCCGGTTGGTGGCCGGTTGATTCCTAGAATAAACCAGGCACCAGCCGGGAGGACAACTGGTGGCTGGGTGATTCCCCCGCCCGGCTGGTGGCTGGATGATTATGGGAATCAATGAGCCATCGGGCGGGGGGGTGGCTGGTGGCTAGCTGATTCCCGGAATCAATCAACCAACCAACCAGCCACCCGATTGATGACTGGTTGATTCTCGAAATCAACCAGCCACCAACCGGTCACCCGGTTGGTGGCTGGTTGATTCCGGGATTCAACCAACCTGGTGGGCTCCAGTATTGTAGCAATAATGCTACAACTCCTGGGGCTTTCTATCTCTAATTTTATCAACCCGGTAGTTCGTACAAACTTGAAAGCGATGGTGCTGTATGCACAAGTACTAGCTCTTGTCGCAGTTGTCACTTGGTCAGCTGGCACAAGTCCGCTAGGGCTCAAGCCAACTTCTATATGCTCACAGAAGAAGCTTTATGAATGATGGACGAAAGCTAACTCAAAGGAGACTAGTCTAATTGCAGAAAGAAACTGAAAGCCAATAAAGCATGAAAACCCTAGTAAACCCTAATTTGACTAGCTAGACCCTTACAATGCAAAACTGTGAATGAAACTACTACCACTAATGCCATTACTTGCAGTGAACTGAAATACATGCATCTAAGCTACTTGCATCTGAAAAGACATGTTTTTGTATTTTTTCATTAAGTGGTTGGATTTATTGTGATGATGCTTTTGATTAGGGTTTGGTTGTGCAGGAGCGGTTGGAATGGAAGGAAAGCATGGGCAAGGTCAGGATGGCTAGGGGAGGTCCCAGAAGGTCTCTAGCATCAGTCCACAGAAGTCTACCACGTTCGGATGCTCAGCAACCGAGTTTGCAGGCTTCTATAGGAAGTCTGCAGGGGATCCTACAGGAAACTCAGGGATTTCTACAGGAAGTCTGTGCAATTCTACAGGATGTTTGGCCATGGAAGGTTTTGGGAGATGGTGAAGTGTTGGAGTGGTGTGGGAGGATATGTGAGATGGAGATGGAGCTGGTGATGGCTCAGGAGCAGAGAAGTCAAATGGAGGAAAAGTGCATACAGTGGGTTGATGGTTGGAAGGATGGGATCAACGAAAGTTTAAGTAGATGGAGCTAAGTGATTAATGGATGAGTTGGAGGGTAAATGAGCTGGACAGAGGCTGAGTAGGTGGACTGAGGAGAGATCAAGAAGAAGAAGAAGGAAGTGGAATGATAAGGAGCAGCGTAAATGAAACAAATGACTTATGCACCAAAAATGAGAAATTCATTAACCTATGATAACTGTGCCATGAAACCTATGAACAACAATGGAAAACCAAGAAATGAAACTCGTGCATGGAAGTGAAATGTAGAAGTATGGTTCAATGTCAAAAGTGCATGGATGGATCTTCAACGAAAATGTCTATGTTGCAGCTTGCATGGAAGTGAGAAGAACTGCGTTTCTTTTTGGTGGTTGGTTATGGACTGCACCCCAATCCCTAACAGAGATGGCAGTGAGCCTTAACAACCTTTTGTTGGAGCTCCAATGAATTATATCTATCCTCTTCTAACCTAAGCAACTGGAAACAAATTCACCATAAACTAATCCTATCTAAGCTCATGAAAAAGACTAAATTAACAAACTGTAAATTCGAATTGCATGTTAAAGTAAAAACTCAAAGTGCTGGAACGAAATGCAAATAACATTACAACACTGAGGAGATCTATTGCTCTCAGGTTGGGCCCTAACCTGAGAGCTATAGCTCCCTTAGAAACTCAGAATGAGATCAAAATCTGCCTGCCTTTATTCATAAACGAAAGTCTGATGACATGCCAAAATTGGCTTACAAAAGGAACAAAAACCCGAGCTGTAGCTCGTACTTCCAAATTACAAGAGCAATACAAAAGTTCAAAAAGCTTCTATCCAAGGCTACGACCTCAGTATTTATGCAAAATGATCATCCAACAGGTGTCCTTGATTTGTGGAGCTCGGCTGTCCAACTGAAGGTTAAACTGCTGATCCTGTAGAACAGTTATGACTGTTGTTCCTGTAGAACAGTTATAACTGCTGTTCCTGTAGAACAGTTGGCTGCCTCTAAGCTCGGTGGGGAGATGGATTGGAGCTCGGAGCTATGGTGGGAATTACGAGGAAGGTCCCAAAGACCGTGGACATCCTCTCCTAAAAACCAGCAGTGCCACCTCATTGTCTCCTTGTCTCCTTTTTCGTGGTCTTTGCTCCCTTTTAATGTCAAAACCTGAAATCATCATGTATTAGTCACGTGGATAGAATGCCTACCCTTCTTCCTACAAACAACACGAATAAACCAAGAAATGAATGCATAAGCAATAAAAAATGAATGGTTTGAGCAGAGCAAGTAGGCCAAATGAGCCCAAATTGTACCAAAAATTGGGGCTCATCATCACCCCCCAGCTAAACTATTTACTCATCCTTGAGCAACTTTGCCCTGGCTCCTCGTCTTTGGTCGAGAACTAGAGCCCGGAGCATGCTTTTCCTTTCCTGTTTTTGGTGGCCTTGCCTTTTCTACCGAGGGTGGTGCTTCTTCCTTTCCCGTTTTTGGCAGCCCTGCCTTCGCTGCCCCTGGTGGTGATGAAGGTGATGCTTCTTCCCCCTTTCCTATTTCCTTGAGCCGGGCTTCGGAAGGCGATTGGCCTATTTTTCGTGTCCAGGAAGTTATTTTTGGGCTCCCCTTCTCGGGGGTGGCTGATGTTTTAGAGGGGGTTCTTGCACTGGGTGAAGTAGGGACATCCCCTAAGATGGTTTGGCTGCCGGGTGGAGGCTGTGGCTTGCCCGTGGTTATCCTCTTGCTTCTCCTGGCCTCAGATGGTAGAGGGGTCTCCCTCTCTCTCTTCTCCTTCGGCTTTGGAGGTGTACTGAGGGCGGCCAGCGTCGCTGCTGCCTCCTTTTCTAGAATACCAGCCTTCTCTTTCTTGCGTTTTTCTCTCTCAGAGCTCCTTGTAGAGGGCCCCTCCTTTTCAGATTTCGGGCTTCCTGTAGAAGGTTCTTTCTTTCCCGCTTTTGGGCTTCCTGTAGAAGACCCGACTTTAGCCATTCCCGGGCTTCCTGTAGAAGGTTGTTTCTCAATGACTTTCGGGCTTCTTGTAGAAGCCCCTTTTTCCAATTTCGGGCTTCCTGTAGAAGCCCTTGTCTCTGTCTTCGGGCTTCCTGTAGAAGCCTGTTTTTGCAATTTCGGGCTTCCTGTAGAAGCCTTTGTCTCCGTTTTTGGGCTTCCTATAGAAGCCTGTTTCTCAATGATTTTCGGGCTTCCTGTAGAAGCCTTGGTCTTTACTTTTGGGCTTCCTGTAGAAGCCTGCTTCTCAATGATCTTCGGGCTTCCTGTAGAAGCCTTTGTTTTTGTTTTTGGGCTTCCTGTAGAAGCCTGTTTTTGCTTTCCTGTAGACACAGGTGTCTCCACCTCTGCTTGCTTGCCTGCCTGAGCTTTGCTTTTTGCTTTGGTTGCAGGTGCTGTTGAGGTACTTGGGCTGACGTGGACCACCTCAGCTTTGTCCATTCTGCTCTTCATCCTCTTTTCTTTTGCTGACAAGATTGGTGTGCCAACTTTTTCTTTGTCCTCCTTTTCCTCATGCTTCTTCCTTTGTTCTTTCTTCTGTACTATGGTCGGGGTCTTCTGGCCTTCTTCTCTCTGTCCCTCGGCCACTGCTTCTTGTTCCTCACTGCTGGAGGAACCCGTTTCTTCGATCAACATCTTAATGTCCCCATCTTTTGTTAAATTCCAGAAAGATTCCCATGAGAGGGGGACCTTATATGAGTGCAATGCATCATCCACAAGAAGCTTGATCAACCCATGGTGGGCTATCTGATCTGGTATGCCCTCTTTCAGCTTTGTGGCACACTCCATTAGAGACTACAGTAGGTAATAAGGGATGCTCAATTTTTGTTCTACAGGAAGGTCAATTCGGTGCCTCAATTCAGTGAGCAGCCGAAAGTGATATGCATACACGATGCTGAAACGGCCTTCACAAGTGATATATTTCATGATTTGCAAACTGACTTCATTCCATGGTGGCAACAGGCTCGTTCTTCGCACCCCATTTTTGTCCTCCGAGAATTCTTCCTCAGGTGGAAAGAATTCTTTCTTTGCCTGCTGACTCAGCTTTCGTTCTTCCTTATCCCACGGCAAACCCATAGGAAGTTCTGTGATCCGACTGATATGTTCCGGGGTGAGCTTGAGGCTTAGACCTCTGAAGTTCACTGTGGCCAGTGTCTGGGATTTAGGCTTCAGAGCCTGCAAGAATTCTTCGGCCACTTCATCATCGTAGCCCTGCAGCTTATCACAAAAAGACATCCATTGTGCTCTGGTGAAGAGCTCTACCACTGCCGGGTTTTCCCTTAATTTGGTTGAATCAGTGGGTTCCCGTCTTATAAACCCACCCGGCATGATGAACACGGTTGTTTTAATTAAAGGTGGCAAATGCAAAAGAGATTTGGTCTATTAAGGCAGAGCATGCATATAATCCACAAAATTCAACACAGTCTACCTAAACTGACATCCTGTAGAACGACAGCATAGGCACAACAAACAACAATTCCACCAACCAGACTGTGGACGATGGTCTTGCCACTCTTACTAACCAGTTGCATGAAGAGTTCAGGGTTACCTCTTTAGTTGGCCACCTTTTTTCGTGAGGCACCCGCTTCCCTGTAGAAGACTGCGTTCCTGTAGACTGCGTTCCTGTAGAACTGCGTTCCTGTAGAACTGCGTTCCTGTAGAAGCAGTGCGCAATTCTCGGGGAGGACTGTAGTTGGCCCGTGTTCAAGGTGTGCTTCACCGGCGTTCTGGTAGCCAACAGCTCGGCGTATCAAAGTGCAGAGGAGATCAGAATAGCCACCCGAGTTTGAAGTGTTGGATGATAAATGCATGCGCATGATCTAGCCGATTAGATTTTGAATCGGCGCAATCCGTGGCGCGGGGGATGAGCTGTCCTCGCCGGACCGTTGGGCGACGTCATCCATCATTCGCCTGCGTATTCACTTACTGCCGCATCCATTCCCACAGATTTGCCGCCGCCTTTTCCTGTTAAACTCATGCTTCTGACGAGAGTGTTCTCACGTGCGTGCCGTTCATTCTCTTTGTCGTGGCTGCCACCCAAACATCCAATTACACTTTAACTAGCCGACGTGGCCAGTCGACTGGCCATACGGCCGCTCAACCATTCAATTTTACGCTATGCAAACAATTTCAAAGTGAAATTCATGCGATTTGATGGAAGGAAGGGTTGAGACACTTACCTGCGTGGCTGCACACGATTTTTCCAGTTCTTGGACGATGGTGAGTGGATCTACCTGCTGCATGTGACTTACACAGACCCGGAGGCTCGTGGTTACAGGCTGCCAACGATGGAGTGGATGTTTTGCTTGCATGCGCCCGCGTTTCATTTCAGATGGCGGTGCTGTGAACGGTATCCACTCGAGCAGGTTGAACTGTTACAGGATTCCCGCGAGGTGTCTTGTAACAGTCCTTTCTCCTTGGGTGCATGCTGCACGACGGAGGTTCTGGCCTTTCAATCACGTTCCCGGAGCTCTTAATGCCTGCGGTATGAGATCCCAGCATTTGTTTAACTTTGAAAATGGCTTTTCCCGCGAGAACTCATCGATCTTCTTTGTTGGTGCAGGGAACTTGGTCGCATGTCGACAAGGATGGTGGAGCAAGGTGACAGCAATGTGCAAGGGTGCCAAGAGAGGCTTGCATGCATCCAAACCAATCCATAGTCGCTAAATCTTCTTTTAAGATGAATTCTGGGCCGTCCAAAACTTCTACAGGAAGTTTCCTGTAGAACACAGAGCTTCCTGTAGAAAGTTCGGCCTTCCTGTAGAAAGTCTGTACTTTCCTGTAGAAAATCTGTGCCTTCCTGTAGAAAGACTGCATCTTCCTGTAGAAAAACAGCATCTTCCTGTAGAAGATTCAAACCATGATAAAATTGCACATACCTTGAAAAAACATGGGTACCCTTGGAGGAGGTGCTGGTGAGGTTCCTTGACAGCATGATAAGGACCCTTGGCTTTGAGTTGAAGGGCTTCCTCTTCTCCATAGAACATATGCAACCTGCATGCAATTTTACCATATTTTGCTTATTGTTTTTTCTCTTTTTTTTTTTTTTTTTTGAAAGATAACAGGGGCGCCTCAAAGAGGTTTTCACCCGTGCCATCTGCCCTGAGCGCCTCAGAGAGGTTTTCACTCAAGGATCTTTTTCAAACCTTTTCTCTTTTTTTTTTTGAAAGACAATAGGGGTGCCTCAATGAGGTTTTCACCCCTACCACCTGCCTTGGGCGCCTTAGAGAGGTTTTCACCCAAGGATCTTTATTTTTTTTATTTTTTTATTTTTATTTTTATTTTTTAGTTTTTTATTTTTTATTTTTTTTATTTTTTTTTTTAATTTTTTTTTCATATCCCTCAGGGTATGCCAAAAGCAGAGGCAGAACCCTTCTCTATGACCAATACAGATTTCTCCATAGTTTTGATGAACTCTTGTCTTGAGAGAGGTCTCCTGTAGATCTTCAATCGATGCCCATTGACAAGCATGGAAATGGCTTCCTTATCAATGGTTCGAATGAGGACAGATCCATTGTCATGGCATTTCTCCACTGCATATAGTCCTAGCCATCTGGTTCTCAACTTCCCCTTGAAATCTTTGTATCTGGAGTCATACAACAAAGCCCAATCTCCCGGCTGAAATTACTTGTCATGGAGATGTTGGTCATGCCACACCTTTCTCTGAAGTTGAACCACTTCTGAGTGAAGGAGGGCCTGCATTTGGTGCTCATCCAGTCCATTCAGCTGCAGTAGCCTTTCTTGTTGTGCATGGCTGAGATCTAGAACCAGCTGAGCTGCCATCCTCAATGTGTTGTACTCAAACTCAATGGACAACAAAGCTTTCTTCCCATAGACTAGCTCATACGGTTTGAAGCCGGTGGTGGTCTTCCAAGTGGTTTTGTAAGCCCATGTGGCTTCAACCAGGCGATCTGCCCAGTCTTTTCTGCTGCTGCTCACCACCTTAGTCAAGATCCCTTCTAATGCTCTATTGGTGACTTCCACCTGCCCATTTGCTTGAGGGTGATAAGGGGCGGAAGTCCTATGCTTGATCTTGTGATGAGCTAGGAGATCTTCAACCAGGTTGGAGGTGAACTGGCTCCCTTGATCGGTGACCAGCTCTCTTGGATAGCCAAACTTATAGAAGATGTTTTCTCTTAGGAACTCGGCCACCTTCTCTTTTGTTGCTGCTTTGATTGCTTTGGTCTCGGCCCAGTTTGTCAAATAGTCAGTACACACAATGATGTAAGTCCTTTGCCTCGAAGAGGGGTTGATTGGGCCCAAAACGTCCATGCCCCACTTCTCAAATGGCTCAAGAGTCACTTGAGGTTGGAGAGGCATCTCATCCCTTTGGGTCGGTTTTCCCATTCTTTGGCATTGGTCACACTGACTGACATATCTTCTGACATCTTGATGAAGTGTGGGCCAATAGTAGCCTGCCTGCAGGATTTTGAAGGCAGTTCTCTTTGCTGCAAAATGTCCTCCACAAGGCCCATCATGACAAGTGAGGAGGATATCAAAGACTTCCTCCTCCCTTACACAACGCCTTAAGATCTGATCGGGGCCAAGCTTGAACAGATTACCCCCGATCCAAGTAAATGAGGCACTTTTTCTGATGATTCTGCTCTTCTCTCTGGAAGATAGGTGTGGAGGGAACTGTGCTGAAACAAGATAGTTTGCTATATCAGCAAACCATGGAGAGAGTACTGAAATAGCAAACAGATGTTCATCGAGCATCTGGTCATCCACTGTTCCATCCTCATCTGCAGACAAATCCAATCTAGATTAAAAGTCAGCAACAACATTTTCTCTACCTGGTTTGTCAACAATGGTCAAATCAAACTGCTGCAATAAAAGTAACCATCTAATAATACGAGCATTCACATCTGGTTTATTAATTAAATATCTAATAGCAACATGGTTAGTATGTACAAAGGTCTGGTAACCAGTAATATAATGTCGGAACTTGTTCAGTGCATGGACCACAGCCAAGAATTCTTTCTCGGTTACAGTGTAATTCAGCTCAGCTTTGGACAAGTTTTTGCTAACAAAGTAAATGGCATATGGAAGTTTTTGCTCAACTTGTCCTAAAGCTGCACTTATGGCTTTGTTCGAGGCATCAGTGTGGATGTGGAAAGGTAGGGCCCAGTTTGGACCTCTCAGGATTGGGGCTGACACCAACTTGTCCTTTAATTCATTTAAAGTCCTCTGACAATCGTCAGTCCAATTAAACTCCACATCTTTTGCCAACAGGCCAAACAATGGCGAGGCTAGCTTGCTGAAATCTTTAATGAATCTCCGGTAGTATCCTGCTAATCCCAAGAAACTCCGGACATCCCTTACCTTTTGAGGAGGTGGAACCCTCTTGATGAGAGCAATTTATTTAGGATCCACCTGCAACCCTTGGCAAGAAATGGTATGGCCTAGCACGGTCCCTTCAGTCATTAGGAATTCACATTTTTCGGGACTAAGGGACAAGTTCATCTCGGTGCATTTGGTTAGGACTTTTCCCAGGTTGGTCAATGCTTCCTGGAAGTTGGCCCCATAAGGAGTAAAGTCATCCATATAGATTTCTACTGCATCATGGACCAGCTCCGAGAAGATGCTCAAGACAGCTCTCTGAAAGGTAGCAGGAGCATTGCATAGCCCAAAGGGAAGGACTCGATAGGCAAAGGTACCCCAAGGACAAGTGAAGGTGGTCTTATCTTGGTCTTCGGGGATGATTTGGATTTGGTTGTACCCGCTAAACCCATCTAGGAAAGAGAAGAACTTCTTTCCTGCCAGTCCATCCAACACTTGATCTATGAAAGGTAGAGGGAAATGGTCCTTCTTGGTAGCTTTGTTCAGTTCTCGGTAGTCCACACAGATTCTCCATTTCCCATTTTTCTTGGGAACCAACACTAGAGGGGACACCCATTCACTATCTGAGATGGGGTAGATGAATCCGGCATCCAACAATTTTTGCAATTCTTCCTTGACAATGTCCTTAAGGGATGGATTCATTCTCCTCTGAGGTTGCCTAACCGATTTACAATCCTCTTTGATGTATATATGATGGGTACAGACCGAAGGATGGACTCCTTTCATTTCCTTATAGCTCCAAGCAAAAGCATCTAGGTGGTTGGCCAACAGACTACACAGCTCCTTTTCATGGGAAGGAGATAAGGAGGAGCTGATCTTCAATGCTTTCTCAGGGCCGAACTCCACATTCTTGACTCTGGGAGTAACAGGGTTGGTTGTACAAAGATCCACTAAGGTGCTAGCTTGGGCATCCTCCACCAATTCCTCTAAGGGTAGTGCACTGGAAGGTGGATTCTGGATCAAGGTCTCGATCAAGTCATCCTCGGTTGGGGGGTCTCTTCTAGTGGTATCTAAGGTGCACAGAGGTGCTGAGTACACCTCGTCTTCCTCTCCTTCTTCCAACCAGAGTGGTAAGTCATGCTCCAAGGAGGGTTAGGCAGGAGGGTATAGGACTAGTTGCTTGGACATGGGACCATTTTTGATGGTCATGTTTCCTGCACGACAACTTATGTAAGCATCTGCAATAGCTAACCAAGGCCTTCCCAAAATGAGAGGATATCCAGTAAGCTTGGCCTTTGGTTGCAGAACCAGGAAGTCTGCAGGGTATTCCCAAGAGTCAATAGAGACCAAGACATCCTCCACAATCCCTTCGGGAGTCAAGGTGGAGCAATCTGCTAATTGCAGTACTGTCGAGGTCTTCCTCAAGGAACCCTGAAGATTAAGCTTAAGCATGGTATCCCTGGTCATCACATTAATGGCAGCCCCTAGATCAATCAAGGTGTGAGGTATAATGGTGCCATTGATGTGAACATCTACTACAGGACTTCCAGGATCTAGGTACTTTGGGCAGATGACTTGTCCTAACATAAGGTTAGACAGTTGTCCTATGACATTGATAGTTGAGGCATCTTTCTTCCGTCTGCCTGGGTGTTTGAAACACTTCTCCTTAACCAGCTTGTTGTATATCGGCACATCCTTGATGGCTTGGAGAAGTGGTATTTTTACACACAACTGCTTGAGCTCAACCAGAAGCTCATCCTCCTCTGGGTTGGGTTGTGTGGTGGCTGTTAGTCTCTCAGGAAAGGGTGGAATAACCTTTGGTTCACTTTCCTGTTTATCTTCCTCATCCTCTGGGGGAGGAGGTTGGCGATCTGGTAGAGTCTTTCCAGATCGAAGATTGATCTCCTGGATCTCCACAGCATAGGTAGGGCATGAGGTTTCCCCAGTGTATACCTGCTGGGCCTGTCTATTGTTGGGGTTTGGGTTCGGTTGAGCAGGCATTTGAGGTTGCCTTGGAGGAGCAGGAGGTAATGGCTGAGGTTGAACTGGTGGTGGAGGAAAGATGGCAGGAGGAGTGTTGTATTGGGGCCTCCACCCCGACTGAGGTGCATTCCATTGAGGCTGTGGCTGGGCATGTGAGTGATATGAATGAGGAGTAGGTTGAGTGGGGTACTGAGGTGGATAAGACCATGGAGGAGGCATGGACCATGAAGGATGAGCAGGGGGACCCCAGGAAGGCATAGGAGTCGATTGGTTGGGGCTGTAATAAGCTTGAGATGCCCCTTGCATCCCCTGCTGATAAGGTCTAGATCCCTGAGGCCTCCTTTGGTTGAGGTAATAGAGAGGCTCTATGGGAGCTTCTGTCCCTTGGTACATGGCTTTAAACTCAGGTAAGGTTGGACACTGATTTGTGGGATGGTCCTCCTCACAAATGAAACACACTTCAACCGAATGCAATGGACATTCGTTCTTAGGGTGTCTCCTTGTGCACCTAGGGCAGAAGACAGCCAAGGCTCTCTCAGCCTCTTCTTTCTTTTGCTGAATCCTGAATGTGTCAAGCTGCATGGCAATGGTTTGTCTCACCTCACTCATAAGATCTTCTAATTGATTTGCAAACTCATGTTTGGAGAAAGGGACACTAGTTGAGAGGTGGTTTCCTCTACCTCGTTTCCGAGCTTCCCAGGAGTGGTTTCTAAACACAGTCTTGATGTCCTCATAAGGCAGTTGGTAAATGTCCCCCCCAGCTAACATGTGAAGGGTATCTAAGAGGTCTTCAGGGACTCCTCGGAGCAGGACCAACTTGAGGGATTCAGGGTCAAGTGTGCACCTGGCCCGCTTAGAGCTTAGTTGGAACCTCTCCTCATAATCCTCTAAGGACTCATCATTTCCCATGGACATCCGAAAGATTTCCCCCTTTGTTTCCTTGGACCTACAGTAATCCCGGTACTTGGTATTGAAAGCTTGCTGCATCTGAGCCCAAGTGGTGATACTATTCCCAGGTAAGCCCATGAACCAGCGTAGTGCTGCATCCTTAAGAGTGGAAGGGAAAAGTTTCAACTTTTGCTCATCTTCAGTATAGTCATAGGTTCTACAAAGGACAACAAACTCAAACAGGAAGGTATCCGGATCTTCAGTGGTCAGCCCATGGAAGTGAGGTAAGGCGGAGGGGCTAATGTTCTTCATTTTCATCTCTCCATTGGTCTCTCGGATGGGGAAGGCACCTTCTATTCTCTCATCTTCTCTTCTATTGTCAGCCATAGCTTCAGACGGAGTGGTCTCTAACTCTTCTTCTACTATAGGGTCTTTGGATATCTCAGGATGTTCACCTATAGGTTCTTCTGGGTCACTGTCGCCAAAGAAGAGAGAAGGGTGACTCAGTGATGTGGTGGGGGTGTTTGGTAGGAATTTGCCTGATCTATCTCGGTTCCTACGAGGCATGAAATGGAAAAGACTTTCTTTTTCTTTTGATTGCTTTGCTTTTCTTTTGGTACCTGCAAAACTGAGACAGATTGATCTACAACTAACTATGAAAGATGCGGAATTAAACTGAAAGCAGGAAAGAACCAATCTACTTTGCTCAAATGAAATTGCAAGAATTGAAATGCTAGTCTACGCTTGCAGAAAGGAAATGTTAATCTATGAAAGCAGGAAATGCTATGCTACTTTTGCAGAATGGACATGAAGTAAACTACTTAGCAGAAGGCAAGAGTAAGGAAGTAGAAGAAAAACAACAATTACTAATACTCTGACGCTTCCCCGGCAACGGCGCCAAAAAGATGGTGGGCTCCAGTATTGTAGCAATAATGCTACAACTCCTGGGGCTTCCTATCTCTAATTTTATCAACCCGGTAGTTCGTACAAACTTGGAAGCGACGGTGCTGTATGCACAAGTACTAGCTCTTGTCGCAGCTGTCACTTGGTCAGCTGGCACAAGTCCGCTAGGGCTCAAGCCAACTTCTATATGCTCATAGAAGAAGCTTTATGAATGATGGACGAAAGCTAACTCAAAGGAGACTAGTCTAATTGCAGAAAGAAACTGAAAGCCAATAAAGCATGAAAACCCTAGTAAACCCTAATTTGACTAGCTAGACCCTTACAACGCAAAACTGTGAATGAAACTACTACCACTAATGCCATTACTTGTAGTGAACTGAAATACATGCATCTAAGCTACTTGCATCTGAAAAGACATGTTTTTGTATTTTTTCATTAAGTGGTTGGATTTATTGTGATGATGCTTTTGATTAGGGTTTGGTTGTACAGGAGCGGTTGGAATGGAAGGAAAGCATGGGCAAGGTCAGGATGGCTAGGGGAGGTCCCATAGGGTCTCTAGCATCAGTCCACAGAAGTCTACCACGTTCGGATGTTCAGCAACCGAGTTTGCAGGCTTCTATAGGAAGTCTGCAGGGGATCCTACAGGAAACTCAGGGATTTCTACAGGAAGTCTGTACAATTCTACAGGATGTTTGGCCGTGGAAGGTTTTGGGAGATGGTGAAGTGTTGGAGTGGTGTGGGAGGATAGGTGAGATGGAGATGGAGCTGGTGATGGCTCAGGAGCAGAGAAGTCAAATGGAGGAAAAGTGCATACAGTGGGTTGATGGTTGGAAGGATGGGATCAACGAAAGTTTAAGTAGATGGAGCTAAGTGATTAATGGATGAGTTGGAGGGTAAATGAGCTGGACAGAGGCTGAGTAGGTGGATTGAGGAGAGATCAAGAAGAAGAAGAAGGAAGTGGAATGATAAGGAGCAGCGTAAATGAAACAAATGACTTATGCACCAAAAACGAGAAATTCATTAACCTATGATAACTGTGCCATGAAACCTATGAACAGCAATGGAAAACCAAGAAATGAAACTCGTGCATGGAAGTGAAATGTAGAAGTATGGTTCAATGTCAAAAGTGCATGGATGGATCTTCAACGAAAATGTCTATGTTGCAGCTTGCATGGAAGTGAGAAGAACTGCGTTTCTTTTTGGTGGTTGGTTATGGACTGCACCCCAATCCCTAACAGAGATGGCAGTGAGCCTTAACAACCTTTTGCTGGAGCTCCAATGAATTATATCTATCCTCTTCTAACCTAAGCAACTGGAAACAAATTCACCATAAACTAATCCTATCTAAGCTCATGAAAAAGACTAAATTAACAAACTGTAAATTCGAATTGCATGTTAAAGTAAAAACTCAAAGTGCTGGAACGAAATGCAAATAACATTACAACACTGAGGAGATCTATTGCTCTCAGGTTGGGCCCTAACCTGAGAGCTATAACTCCCTTAGAAACTCAGAATGAGATCAAAATCTGCCTGCCTTTATTCATAAACGAAAGTCTGATGACATGCCAAAATTGGCTTACAAAAGGAACAAAAACCCGAGCTGTAGCTCGTACTTCCAAATTACAAGAGCAATACAAAAGTTCAAAAAGATTCTATCCAAGGCTACGACCTCAGTATTTATGCAAAATGATCATCCAACAGGTGTCCTTGATTTGTGGAGCTCGGCTGTCCAACTGAAGGTTAAACTGCTGATCCTGTAGAACAGTTATGACTGCTGTTCCTGTAGAACAGCTATAACTGCTGTTCCTGTAGAACAGTTGGCTGCCTCTAAGCTCGGTGGGGAGATGGATTGGAGCTCGGAGCTATGGTGGGAATTACGAGGAAGGTCCCCAAGACCGTGGACATCCTCTCCTAAAAACCAGCAGTGCCACCTCATTGTCTCCTTGTCTCCTTTTTCGTGGTCTTTGCTCCCTTTTAATGTCAAAACCTGAAATCATCATGTATTAGTCACGTGGATAGAATGCCTACCCTTCTTCCTACAAACAAAATGAATAAACCAAGAAATGAATGCATAAGCAATAAAAAATGAATGGTTTGAGCAGAGCAAGTAGGCAAAATGAGCCCAAATTGTACCAAAAATTGGGGCTCATCACAACCACCAGCTGGCCGCCCGGCCGCTGGTGGCTGATTGATTTCGGGAATCAACCAGCCACCAGCTTGGCGGCCAGCTGGTGGCTAGTTGATTCCGGGAATCAACCAGCCACCAGCGGCCCACCCCACTGGTGGCTGGTTGATTCCCGGAATCAATCATCCACCAACCAGACCGGTTGGTGGCTGGTAGATTCCCGGAATCAACTAGCCACCAACCGGCCGCCCGACTGGATGATTCCGTGAATCAACCAGCCACCAGCCGCCCGCCTGGCTGGTGGCTGGGTGATTTCGGGAATCAACCAGCCACCAGCCGGCGGGCCGTTGGTGGCTGGTTGATTTCCAGAATCAACCAGCCACTAGCCGGAAGGCCCGGCTGGTGGCTCTGCCTGGCTGGTGGCTGGTTAATTCCCGGAATCAACCTGCCACTAGCCGGGCGGCCAGCTGGTGGCTGGGGGGGCCGTTGGTAGCTGGTTGATTCCCAGAATCAACCAGCCACCAGCCGGGAGGCTCGGATGGTGGCTCCACCCGGGAGGCCCGGCTGGTGGCTGGTTGATTCTCGGAATCAACCAGCCACCAACTGGTCGCCCGGTTGGTGGCTGGTTGATTGGGTGGTGGCCGGTTGGTGGCTGGTTGATTCCGGGAATCAACCAGCCACCAGCTGGATAGAGCCACCAGCCGGGCGGGCGGATGGTGGTTGGGTGATTCCGGGAATCAACGAGCCACCAGCTGGCCGCCCGGCTGGTGGCTGGTTGATTCTGGGAATCACCCAGCCAGCAGCAGCTCGCCCGGCTCGTGGCTTGTTCATTCCGGGAATCACCCAGCCACCAGCCGGGCGAGCGGATGGTGGCAGGTTGATTCCGAGAATCAACCAGCCACCAGCCGGGCAGAGCCACCAGCTGGCCGCCCGGCTAGTGGCTGGTTGATTCGGGGAATCGACCAGCCACCAGCCGCCCACCCAACCGGTGGCTGGTTGATTCCCGGAATCATGCAGCCACCAGCCGGGTAGGGGAATCACCCAGCCACCAACAGGGCGGCTGGTTGGTGGCTGGTTGATTCCGTGAATCAACCAGCCACCAGCCACCTGCCCGACTGTTGGCTCCACCGGGTTGGTGGCTGGTTGATTCCCCAAATCAACCAGGCACCAGCCGAGCGGCTAGCTAGTGGCTGGTTGATTCCCAGAATCAACCAGCCACCAGCCGCCTGCCCAGCTGGTGGCTCTGCTCGGCTGGTGGCTGGTTGATTCCGGGAATCAACCAACCACCAGCTGGCCGCCCGGCTAGTGGCAGGTTCATTCTGGGAATCAACCAGCCACCAGCCGGGCGGAGCCACTAGCCGGGCGGAGCCACTAGCCGGGCGGGGGGCTGGTCGCTGGTTGATTCCCGGAATCAACCAGCCACTAGCTGGCCGCCGGGAATCAACCAGCCACCAGCCGCCCGCCCGGCTGGTGGCTGGGTGATTCCGGTGATTGAATCACCCAGCCACCAGCCGGGTGGGCAGCTGGTGGCTGGTTGATTCCGGGAATCAACCAGCCAACAGTCACCCGCCCGACTGGTGGCTGGTTGATTCCCGACTAGTGGCTGGTTGATTCCGGGAATCAACCAGCCACCAACCGCCCGCCCGGCTGGTGGCTGGTTGATTCCGGGAATCAACCAACCACCAGCGGGGCGGAGCCACCATCTGGACGGGCGGCTGGTTGCTGGCTGATTCCAGGAATCAACTAGCCACCAGCCGGGCGGAGCCACCATCTGGGCGGGCGATTGGTGGCTAGTTGATTCCGGGAATCAACCAGCCACCAGCTGGCCGCCCGACTAGTGGTAGGTTGATTTTGGGAATCAAACAGCCACCAGTCGCCTGCCCGACTGGTGGCTGGTTGATTACGGGAATCAACTAGCCACCAAATGGCCACCCAACTGGTGGCTGGGTGATTCCGGGAATTAACCAGCCACTAGCCGCCCGCCCGGCTGGTGGCTGATTGATTCCGGGAATCAACTAGCCACCAGCCGCCTGCGCGGCCAATCAACAAGCCACCAACTAGGCGACGGTTGGTGGCTCGTTGATTCTCGGAATCAACCAGACATTAAACGGGTGGCCGGTTGATTCCGGGAATCAACCAGCAACCAGCTGCCCACCCGGCCGGTGGCTGGTTGATTCCCAGAATCATCCAGCCACCAGCCGGGTGGAGGAATCACCCAGTCACCAACCTGGGTGATTCTGGGAATCAACCAGCAACTAGCCACCCGCCCGGTTAGTGGCTCCGCCTGGTTGGTGGCTGGTTGATTCCCAGAATCAACCAGGCACCAACCAGGCGACCAGCTGGTGGCTGGTTGATTCCGGGAATCAACCAGCCACCATCCGGCCGCCCGGTTGGTGGTTGGGTGATTCCCCCGCCCGGCTGGTGGCTGGATGATTCTGGGAATCAACCAGCCACCGGCCGGGCGGGCGGCTGGAGGTTCGTTGATTCCTGGAATCAACCAGCCACCAACAGGCCACCCGATTGATGGCTGGTTGATTCCATCAACCAGCAATCAACCAGCCACCAACCGGGTGACCGGTTGGTGGCTGGTTGATTCCGGGAATCAACCAACCACCAGCTGGCCGCTCGGCTAGTGGCAGGTTGATTCTGGGAATCAACCAGCCACTAGCCGGGCGGGCGGCTGATTGATTCCGGGAATCAATCAGCCACCAGCTGGCCGCCAAGCTGGTGGCTGGTTCATTCGGGGAATCAACCAGACACCAGCGGCCCGCCCGACTGGTGGCTGGTTGATTCCCAGAATCAATCAGCCACCAACTGGACCAGTTGGTGGCTGGTTGATTCCCGGAATCAACCAGCCACCAACCGGGTGCCCGGCAGGTGGCTGGATGATTCCAGGAGGCCCGGCTGGTGGCTGGGTGATTTCACCCCAGCCACCAGCCGGGAGGCCCGGCGGGTGGCTCCGCCCGGCTGGTGGCTGGTTGATTCCCGGAATCATCCAGCCACCAACCAACCAGCCACCAACCAGTCACCTGGTTGGTGGCGGGTTAATTGGGTAGTGGCTGGTTGATTCCGGGAATCAACCAGCCACCAGCCGGGCAGAGCCACCAACCGAGCGGGCGGCTGGTGGCTGGTTGATTTCGGGAATCAACGAGCCACCAGCCGCCTGCCCAGCTGGTGGCTGGTTCATTTCGGGAATCACCCAGCCACCAGCCGGGCGGGTGGATGGTGGCTGGTTGATTCCCGAAATCAACCAGCTGGGGAATCAACCAGCCACCAACCGGGCAGAGCCACCAGCTAGCTGCCCGGCTGGTGGCTGGTTGATTCCGGGAATCAACTAGCCACTAGCCGCCCGCCCGGCCGGTGGCTGGTTGATTTCCGGAATCATCCAGCCGCCCTCCCGGCCGGTGGCTGGTTGATTCCCGGAATCATCCAGCCACCAGCCGGGCGGGGGACTCACGCAGCCACCTACTGGGCGGTCGGTTGGTGGTTGGCTAATTCCAGGAATCAACCAACCACCCGCCCGGCTAGTGGCTGGTTGATTCCCGGAATCAACCAGGCACCAGCCGGGCGGCCAGCGGTTGGCTGGTTGATTCTCGGAATCAACCAGCCACCAACCGGCCGCCCTGTTAGTGGCTGGGTGATTCCCCTCTGCTGGTGGCTGGATGATTCCGAGAATAAACCAGCCACCGGCCTGGCAGGCGGCTGGTGGCTGGTTGATTCCCGGAATCAACCAGCCTGGCGGCCAGCTGGTGGCTGGTTTATTCCCAGAATCAACCAGCTACCAGCTGCCCGCCCGGCTGGTGGCTCTGCCCGGTTGGTGGCTGGTTGATTCCCGAAATCAATCAGCCATCAACCGGTCACCCGGTTGGTGGCTGGTTGATTCCGGGAATCAACCAACCACCTGCTGGCTGCCCTGCTAGTGGCAGGTTCATTCCGGGAATCAACCAGCCACCATCCGGGTGGAGAAACTAGCCGGGACGACGGCTGGTGGCTGGTTGATTCCCAGAATCAACCAACCACCAGCTGGCCACGCAACTAGTGGCTGGTTGATTCTCAGAATCAACCAGCCACCAACCGCCCGCCCGGCTGGTGGCTGGGTGTTTCCGGGAAACACCTTGCCACCAGCCGGGTGGGTAGCTGGTGGCTGGTTGATTCCGGGAATCAACCAACCACCAGTCGCCCGCCCGACTGGTGGCTGGTTGATTCCCGGAATCAACCAGCCACCAGCCGCCCGCCCGGATGGTGGCTCTGCCGGGCTGGTGGCTGGATGATTCCGGGAATCAACCAGCCACTAGCCGCCCGCCCAGCTCGTGGCTAGGTGATTTCGGGAAGCAACCAGCCACCAGCCGGGCGGGCGGCTGTTGGCTGGTGGATTCCGGGAATCATCCAGCCACCAGCCGGCTGCCCGGCTGGTGGCTGGTTGATTCTTGGATTCAACCAGCCACCAGCCGGGCGGGCGGCTGGTGGCTTGTTGATTCCCGGAATCAACCAGCCACCAGCTGGAGGCCACTCGGGAGGCCAGCTAGTGGCTGGTTGATTCCCGGAATCAACCTGCCAGTAGCCGGGCGGCCAGCTGGTGGCTGGTTGATTCTCGGAATCAACCATCCATCAACCGGGCGACCGATTGGTTGTTGGTTGAGTCCGGGAATCAACCAGTGATCAACCGGGTGGCCGGTTGGTGGTTGGTTAATTCCGGGAATCAACCAGCCACCAGCCGGGCAGAGCCACCAGCCGGGTGGGCGACTGGTGGCTGGTTGATTCCGGGAATCAACGAGCCACCAGCGGGCCGCCCGGCTAGCGGCTGGTTGATTCTCCGGAATCAACCAGCCACCAGCCCGCCCGGTGGCTGGTTGATTCCCAGAATAACCCAGCCACCAGCCGGGCGGCCGGATGGTGGGTGGTTTATTAGCCCCCAACCGCCCTCCCCGACTGGTGGCTGGGTGATTCCGGGAATCACACAGCCACTATGCGAGCGGCCGGATGGTGGCTGGTTTATTAGCCACCAGCCGCCTCCCCGACTGGTGGCTGGGTGATTCCCGGAATCAACCAGCCACCAGCCGGGCGGCCAGCGGGTGACTGGTTGATTCCCGGAATCAATCAGCCACCAACCGACCGCCCGGTTGGTGGCTGGGTGATTCCCCCGCCCGGCTGGTGGGCCGGGCGGGTGGCTGGTGGCTGGTTGATTCCCGGAATCGACCAGGCACCAGCCGGGCGGCCAGCTGGTGGCTGGTTGATTCCCGGAATCAACTAGCCACCAGCCACCCACCCGGCTGGTGGTTGGTTGATTCCCAGAATCAACCAGCCACCAACCGGCCACCCGGTTGATGGTTGGTTGATTCCCGGAATCAACCAGCCACCAACCGGTCACCCGGTTGGTGGCTGGTTGATTCCGGGAATCAACCAACCACCAGCCGCCCGCCGAGCTGGTGGCTGGGTGATGTTGCGCGGTTGGTGGCTCGCTGTTTCCCGGAATCAACCAACCGCTAGCCGGGCGGGCGGCTGGTGGCTGTTTGATTCCGGGAATCAGCCAGCCACCAGCCGGGCGCCCGGCTAGTGGCTGGTTGATTCTGAGAATCAACCAGCCACCAACCGGCCGCTTGACTGGTGGCTGGTTGATTCCGAGAATCAACCAGCCACCAGCTAGCCGCCCAGCTTGTGGCTGGTTGATTCTCGGAATCAACCATCTACCAGCCACCCGCTTGGATGGTGGCTCTGCCCTGCTGGTGGCTGGTGGCTGGTTGATTCCGGTAATCAACCAGCCACCAGCTGGCCACCTGACTAGTGGTTGGATGATTCCGGGAATCAACCAACCACTAGCCGCCCGCCCGGCTAGTGGCTGGGTGATGCCAGGAATCAACCAGCCACGAGCCGGGCGGTCGGCTGGTGGCTGGTGGATTCCAAGAATCATCCAGCCACTAGCCGGCCGCCTGGCTGGTGGCTGGTTGATTCTTGGAATCACCATCACCCAGCCACTAGCCGGGCGGGTGGCTGGTGGCTAGTTGATTCCTGGAATCAACCTGCAAGTAGCCGGGCGGCCAGCTGGTGGCTGGTTGATTCCCGGAATCAACCAGCCACCAACCCGGCGACCGGTGGGTGGTTGGTTGATTCCGGGAATCAACCAGCGATCAACCAGGTGGCCGGTTGGTGGTTGGTTAATTCCTGGAATCAACCAGCCATCAGCCGGGTGGGCGACTGGTGGCTGGTTGATTCCGGGAATGAACGAGCCACCAGTGGGTCGCCCGGCTGGTGGTTGGTTGATTCCCGGAATCAACCAGCCACCAGCCGAGCGCCCACCGGGTGGCTCGTTCATTCCCGGAATCAACCAGCCACCAACCGATAGCCCGGTTGGTGGCTGGGTGATTCCCCCGCCCGGTTGGTGGCTGGATGATTCCGGGAATCAACCAGCCACCAGCCGGGCGGGTGGCTGGTGGCTGGTTGATTCCCGGAATCAACTAGCCACCAGCCGCCCACCCGGCTGGTGGCTCTGCCCGGCTGGTGGCTGGTTGATTCCCAGAATCAACCAGCCACCAACCGGCCACCCGGTTGATGGTTGGTTGATTCCCGGAATCAACCAACCACCAACCGGGTGGCCGGTTGGTGGCTGGTTGATTTGGTGGCTGGTTGATTCCGGGAATCAACCAACCACCAGCTAGCCGCCCGGCTAGTGGCAGGTTGATTCCGGGAATCAACCAGCCACCAGCCGGGCGGCCGGCTGGTGGCTGGTTGATTCCCGGAATCAACCAGCCACCAACCGGCCGCCCGGCTGGTGGCTGGGTGATTCCCCGCGGCTGGTTGCTGGCTGTTTCCCGGAATCAACCAACCAGTAGCAGGGCGGGCGGCTGATGGCTGTTTGATTCCGGGAATCAACCAGCTACTAGCAGCCCGCCCGGCTAGTGGCTGGTTAATTCCCGGAATCAACCAGCCACCTGTCGGGATTCCTGGAATCAACCAGCCACCAGCCGGCCGCCCGACTGGTGGTTGGTTGATTCTCGAAATCAACCAGCGACCAGATGGCCGCCCAGCTTGTGGCTGGTTGATTCCGGGAATCAACCAGCCACTAGCCGCCCGGCTGGTGGCTGGTTGATTCTTGGAATCACCCAGCCACCAGCCGGGCGGAGCCACCAACCTTGCGGGCGGCTGGTCACTAGTTGATTCCCGGAATCACCCAGCCACCAGCCGGGCAGGCAGCTGGTTGATTACGGGCGGCTGGTGGCTGGGTGATTCCGGGAATCAACCAGCCACCAGCCGCACAACTGCCCGCCCGTTAGGTGGTTGGGTGACTCCCTGAATGAACCAGCCACTAGTCGCCTGCCCGGCTAGTGGATGAGTGATTCCGGGAATCAACCAGCCACCAACGGCCCACCTAGCTGGTGGCTGGGTGATTCCGACTGGGTGATTCCTAGAATCACCCAGCCACGAGCCAGGCGGGCTGCCGGGGTGGGGCGGCCCGGAATCTCCCAGCCACCATCCGAGCGGGCGAACGGGCCACCGTGGTTGTGCCACCCTAGGCTGTGCCACCCCGGCGGCCCGCTCGCCCGCCCGTCTTGTGGCTGGGTGATTTTGGAAGTCACCCAGCCACCAGCCGGGTAGAGGGAATCACCCAGCCACCAGCCAGGCGGGCGGGCGGGTCGCCAAGGTGGCGCGGCCTGGGCTGGTGCCACCTCGGTGGCCCGTCCGCCCGCCCAGCTGCTGGCTGGGCGATTCCGGGAATCGCCCTGCCACCAGCCGGGCGGGTTGCTGGTGGTTGGGTCATTCCAGCTGCTTGGGATTTCCCGGAATCACCCAGCCACGAGTCGGGCGGGCGCGGGTGGCTGGTGCCTGGGCGATTCCCGAAATTACCCAGCCACCAACCAGCCAGGCAGGCGGGGTGGCGGGAATCAGCCAGCCACCAGCCGGTCGGGCGGGCGGGCCGCTGGGGTGGCCCGGCCTGGGCTGGCGCCACCCCGGTGGCCTGCCCGCCTGCCCGGCTATTGGCTGGGCGATTCCGGGAATCACCTAACCACCAGCTGAGCGGGCGGGCAGGCCGCCGGGGTGGCACAGCTTGGGCTGGTGCCACGCCGACGGCCCGCCTGCCCACCCGGCTGGTTGCTTGGCGATTCCGGGAATTGCCCGGCCACCAGCCGCTCGCCCGGCTGGTGGATGGGTGATTCTGGGAATCACCCAGCCACTGGGCAGGCGGGCCGCCCGGGTGGCGCAGCCTGGGCTGGCGCCACACCGGCTACCCGCCAGCCTGCCCGGCTGTTGGCTGGGGGATTTCGGGAATCACCCAGTCACGAGCCGTGCCACCCCGATGACTTGCCTGCTTGCCCAGCTAGTGGTTGGTCGATTCCCGGAATTGCCCAGCCACCAACCGGGTGGGCAGGCTGGCCGCCGGGGTGGCGCGGCTGGACTGGCCCCACCCTAGCGGCCCGCCCGTCCACCCGGCTGGTGGCTGGGCAATTCCTGGAATCATTTTTCTTTTGTATCTAACATGTTATGGTTGAAAACATGTTGAATTTATACTTAGGAAAGAAAATGATATCCTACCAAAAACATTAATGTGTTTTTTTCCTCATAAACAACTTTGTTTGGCACAAAAATTTGGTTTTACTAGAATTTTTAAAAAAATTTGATAATTGACCCTAAAAAAAAAAGTCATTGTTCCAGTATCATCACTTTTGTTTTTAAGCTATATTTTGCAGGAAAATTTCGCAGTAAATTTTGTAGTCATTGCCATTTTTAAAACATGTTCAAAATTGACCCCTAAAAAATAAAATCATCGTTCCAGTATACACATTTTTCGTTTTTAGCACTGTTTTTGATGTTTTTTCAGGGTTTTTTGGTCAGAGTTCCCGTTTTGAGTTTATAGTTCCCGTTTCAAAGTTTACATTGTTGGTATGTGGAACACCATGAGATCCTTCATATTTTTGGAATTATGTTTGTTTGAAAATGAATCCCCCAACATGTGGGCATACACTCCAAAGGATGATGATGTGGCATTAGACCTCCTTTGTCAAGTAACACATTTCTTCTCCATCAATCAAAGTAATGGAAAATGGTTATTTTTTTGAGGGTACTCTAATCTATTTCAACATTAAAATCAAGAAAAGGGTTTTTTGGTTCTCAAAGGTAATTTAATTCCAAATTTAAAATCTCCCTCCAAAATAGGAATTCAACTACCTCATAGGAGCCCCTAAAAAATCTATAAAAAGGAATTAGACCTCCATCCTAATGTATGCATTGCATGAATATCTTTTGAAGCTCTAATATCATTACTTTTGCCCTTTGGAGGATTGATCAGATCAGTCGAGAGACATTGAGGTGTTTGGCTCTTGTTTTGGATATTTGGTTGGGATTTGTTGGTTTGTTTGTAGGAAGAAGGGTTTCGACCCTCATTAGGGCATCAATTACAAGACTATTGATCAAGAAGTAGTGAGAATCTATGGTTCAATTAACATATGATTTGGCCATTTGTTTGTTACAGGCCTGGAAAAAGTACCGAAGAATAGATATCCGAGCATAGGTCAGCCTAATCACCAAGTCTTCTATGGCATATCATTTGGGAATCAATGCATCATCAACTTGAAATATCTTTCTGAAGTATTACTACCCTCTATTAGGGCAAGGGAAAGTGAACATTTCATCTTTCGAATTTGCGGATTGAGGTCAGTGACCTAATCACATCAATCTCCGCGGACTTGCGTTTTGTGGTATGGAGCAACCCTGTTAGGACAATATCCCAGAACAAGAAGGTTTCAATCCTTTATCTCTATAAAACCCAAATAAGATCGGTTCATGTGAGATTCCAAAACAATGGTGTTTTGACCTATATCAAGTCTTAACTCTTACATATCGGTTGATAATTGAGTGCGGATCTTAGTTCATTACTCTCTTGGCATACTATTCCAAGGTTCCAGGGCTCATTGATGTCACAAAATGGTTTGCGCCTAATTTTCTGAAGTGTATTTTTACATCTACTGAATCGAACTTAGTAAATTAAATTCATTTGTTCAACTAACATAATTTGTTGTGGTGATACGTGGTCCTAGAAAGGAGCCAGAAGGAAAACCTGTGGCATTTGTACACAACATTTTATAGCGAAACTAATTCATCTATAAGTGTGAGAAGTTTCGTCACTGTCATCCTTGTTGCAGTGCCTTATCATTCTGAAGAAGTCAATAAGAAGTAAGGGGCTCTTTCAGATATGGTTTTAAGTGTTACACAACCTCTTCATTAAATATTCAGAGCTCGTTGTACTAAAGATACCATTTCATACATATGTTTGAAGCTCTAATTATGCTGACTTAGATATGATCATTATTAGCTTGATTTGAAGCAGCCTATAGAATGGTTTGCATGCATGCCCTATTTTTGAAGAGCTTAGGATGCCTTGATTCAAGACAATGATTTTGCTTGATATAATATTGTAGATTGTCATCCAAGTTTCTTTGGTTTCTCAAAGGGTTTTTGTAGTGGCAAATTGTATTGAATAAATTGTGGAAAGATGTTAAGACAATAACAAGATCCTCATTTGTAGATCTTCTCTTTGAGATGTGTTAGCCTTAGGTTCATGATTACAATTTTTATCATTTGCAACTATAAGATCAGGTGCAGTCATGAGGATCTCATATTGAACAATACAACAAAAGTATAGTGGCATTAGAAAATGTATTGCTTCAGAAATATCTCCGAATAAAGGTACACTGTTAAACTTTCCACTGTTACTATTACTTTGCAGCTCTTTGGCAGAAAGAGTCAATTGGACATTAGTTTGGATCTCGTAGTAAGGGTTTCATTAGAGTCTCATTTGCAGCAAGGGTTTTGTTCTTTGTGTAAGGGTGTCATTGACAATAAGGGTTTTATTGAACATCTTGTAAGTGGGTTATTATACCTGGTATGAAAGCCCACAAATGTCCGCATAAGTATACTCATTCTAAGTGGGTCATTGTCCCTGGCACGAGATCCCACAATAGTTTCCAAATTCATTATCATTTTTAGGGTGGTTGGGTGGTGCTAGGCAGGTGGTTGAAGTTACCTTCAGGTTGGAGCCTGGAAACACTTCAAGGTGGTAGGGTGGTGCTAGGGCAAGTTGGACTTGCAAGGGTGTTGGAGCATCATTTCAGCAACAACTAATAAAACCAGGCCTGTGGAGCATCCTTCTAGTTGGTGCTGGAAAATTGAACGTTTTACTAGAGTACTAGGGAGTTGGGGCTTCCCTTTTTTAGTTGGAGCCGAAGTGTTAATGTACTCATAAATTATTAGAAAATCATTTGGTAGTTTTTCTCTCGGAAGGGTTTCCACCTAAAATTCTGCTGTTTACTTAATATATGTTTGTTTATGATTTGAATTAATTCTTTGAAAATGTTAATAAGTTACTAATTTTTAAGAAATACTGATTCACCCCCCTCTTAGTATTTCCAACAAATGACACTAGTAGCAGTGGGAAGGCACAAAAGGTGGAGCAAGAAAATGTCGCTCTAGCAGGAAAAGCTATAGCGAAGAAGGGTCCAAGTAAGGGATAAGGCTTGAAAAGAGAGAATAAGAAGAAGGACCTACCAAAGGTCAAATGTTTTGGTTTTTGTCAACATGGTCACTATGTCAGCCATTGTCCTAACGGGAAGAAGGACAATAAGGGGAAGAAAAAAACAATTTTTACAGACATTGAGGATTTGTATTCCAAGCTAGAAGATGAATTTTCTCTCATAGCTTTCCTCTCCGGATCCATGTCCACAGGTGTCTGGTACATAGAAAATGGAGCGTTAACACATATGACGGGATTTAGAGACTTCTTCTCCAGTTACAAGGAGGAGGAGATGGACTTCCAGATTTAGATGGGAATTAGACGAAGTGTACTCTAGTTGGGAGAGGTACCATCAACATTCAGAGGGAGTTTGGAAAGAACACTAATGTTACAAATCTATTGCGTGTGATAGGTTTGGGTATGAACCAAATTTCAGTATCTGCACTACTTCGTGGGGCAGAAGGTGTACATTAAACACTAGAGTTGGAAGAAGGTCAAGCAAATTGGAGTTCAAAGAAACACGTTATACAGGTTGCAGTTTGGTTTTCGAAAGGCATTGGTTAGCAATAGTAGTAGCAATGGCAGAGACTTGGGAGAGTTTTGTCATAGGAGGATAGGATATCTACACCCTTGAGGACTTAGGTGTCTCAGGGAGACTGTAACTGGGGTTCCATATTTGAGCACGAAACATGATGACATGTGCAGGGGGTGCATACTTGGGAAGTTCACTAAAGAAATGTTCCCAAGAAGTGACAATAGAGCCGATGGTGTGTTGCAATTGGTACACTCAGACATTTGCGGCCCAATGTCCATCAGATCTCTAAGAGGGTACGGGTATTTCGTGACCTTCATACATGACTACTCCAGAAAGACTTGGATCTCCTTTTTGAAGATGAAGGATGAAGTCTTTAATCACTTCCAAGAGTTTAAGGCTCTTATGGAGAACATGATAGGAAAAAGGATCAAGGTGCTTCGTACAAACAATGGAGGAGAGTACACAGATAATGACTTCATGGGGTTCTATGCGAAGGAGGGAATCAAGAGGAAGTGGACAAATCCATACAATACACAACAAAATGGAGTAATGGAGTGGAATAACAAGACGATTGTTGGGGTAGAAAAGGTGATGTTGTATGACTAGGATATGTCCGAGTTCTTTGATGTGTGAAACACAACACTCTATATACATAACATTGTTCCTCACAAAGCATTGGGCAAGATAACACCAAAGGAGGTCTTCACATGGAAGAAGCCAGAGGTCGGGCACTTCAGGATCTTTGGTAGTATAACATAATGTCATGTGCCGGATGAGAAACACACCAATATATATCAAATTGCAGAGAAGGGATATTTCATTGGTTATAGCAAAACATCGAAGGCATACAAGATCTACATTTTGAGTAGCAAGAGGATCATCATGAGATGGGATGTGAAGTTCCAGGAGGAGAAAGCCTTCAAGAGATCTTGCGAGTTGCCAACAAGTGATCATAATGAGCCAACAAAAGTTAGAAGGGTTGAGCAACAACCGTAGGGACAATCATAGGGATAACCGAGTACGGTTACCAGTGTGAGCACTAGCTTAGGTGCAAAGGGTCCTATGAGTTCACAACAAATGGAGCAACAGGGGAAGGAATAGGATCTGGAAGCTCCACCCACCACCAATGTGAGGAGGAATAGAGAGGTTCAGTAGATGTTGAAGGATGCACAGGAGTTTGTGGGGACTCCCAGGACGAGAAAGATGGAGCACAAACAACAAAATAGGTACAAGGTGTTGGTGAAAAAGGTCGTCGACAAGAAACCTTCCAATTATGAGGAGGCTACACAACATCAAGTGTGGAAGGATTACATGGTGGAGGAGTAAAACTCTATCATGATTAATGATGTATGGGAGGTTGTGCCTAGACTAGTGGACAAGGAAGTAGTCAGCTCCAGATGGATCTATAAGATAAAATATGTTGCAAATGGCAGTGTAGAGAAGTATAAGGCAAGTTTGATGGCCAAGGGGTATGTGCAGAGGGAAGGCATATATTACGAGGATACCTTCACACTAGTGTACATATATACCTCTATTCGGGTAGTGATCTCATTGGCAATGCAGATGGGATGTCATATTCACCAGACGGACATCAAGACAACATTCTTGAACATGGTAGTAGAGGAGGAGGTGTATATTGAACAACTAGAAGGTTATGAGACACATGATATAGGCACACATATGTGTAGGCTAAAGAGAGAACTATACGGGCTCAATAAATCTCCCAGGGCATGGTATGCTCGAATAGACAACTACTTGCAACAAATGGGTTTTGTGAAGAGTGAAGAAAATTCCAACCTATACTATTGATGGTAGGGGCTGAGCCACTCATCCTAGGTTTGTATGTGGATGATCTCTTCTTGACAGGGTCATCATTGCTCATAGAGGACTGCAAGATGGACTTGGTAGCTGAGTTCGAGATGAAGGACTTGGGTCTAATGCATTACTTCCTAGGATTGGAGGTATGACAGATGAATGGCCGGATCTTCCTTGGTCAAGGGAGATATAATATGGAGATACTGAAGAGGTTTAGGATGCAGGACTGCAGACCCATGTCCATGACTATGATTACCAATTGGAGGAAGATAGATGATTCATAGGACACAGATGTGGACCCAACCTTATATAGGTAGCTCATCGGATCTCTTATTTATCTGGTCAACACAAAGCCAGACATTGTTTCATAGTTAACACTCTTAGTCAGTTTATGGTGGAGCCAAAGAGGGTGCTTTGCAGTAGCAAGGCATGCGTTGAGGTATTTGAGCGACACAATGGAGTATGATTTGCAATATAATTGAAAGGATGGTGTCATTTTGTGTGGATATACAGATGCAAACTGGGTAGACAGTTCAGTGGACCGGAAAATCACTTCAAGGTGTTGCTTCAGTATTGGATCAAGGGTTGTATCTTGGTGCAACGGGAAGCAGACCGTGGCATTGAGTTTTGTAGAGACAAAATACACGGCAGCTAGCATGGCCACATGTGAAGATATTTGGATTCAAAAGCTGCTAGTAGGTTTGTTTGGTTAGCGATTAGATTCAACCAATATCTACTTTGATAATAAAAGTTGCATAAGGCTCTATGAGAATCTAGTGTTTCATGATAGGTCGAAGCATATCGACATATGATACCACTTCATCATAAATTGTGTGCAACGTGGGTCAGTTCAAATACAACGTGTTCCCACAGATCAACAGGTTGCAGATATTCACACGAAGGCCTTGGGTAAGGCAAAGTTTTTCTACTTCAGGGACAAGATGGGAGTAGTGGAGAACACCTTTCTTCCTAATAGGGAGTGTAATTTTTTGGTAGCAACGAACATGTGTTCTAGTCCAAAATTGTGTCTATGAGGCTAGGGAATTTTTTTTAATCTAATACCCAGAAAAGGTTTTGTTAGTATCTTATAGTCATAGTAATCAAACAAATAAATTGTCTTTCGAATTTTGTCAAAAGCATAAAGTATGGCTATGATATTATGGAAAATAATGCTTTAGGTCTTAGGTGGGAATAATTTTTTTATGATCCATTGTGAATATGTCAAAGTCTATCAAGGGTTACAAAGATGGTCTTTTATCCCAAGGGGTCAAGTTAACGTCTAGGGGTTAAAGTTACATCAAGTGATCATGAGAAATATTGTGCTGCCATGCTTTGTCATCATGGGCACAAAATAATAGTTGTCTTGAGTCAGTTTAGATATCAAATCATGACTGGTCATGACATCAACAAGGCTGAAATAGTCAAAAGGATAGTTCCTGTGCTTTGGTTTTTAATATTCAAAACATAATTATCGCCATCAAAATCTGCGCTCGACCACTTTGGGAGGTTATTTGCATGGTTGTCTTCATACAAGTTTTATCAGATCTCCATTATTCCCATCACAAGTTCGTTGGTGGTCGTGCTTGGTTGCTGTGCAAAGGAGGCAGGGGAGCGTTGTGTTTCCACACAGTGTTGCATTTCTCTCCACCCGATGATAAAATCTCTCCCACAGGTGCAAAATCTATTTTATTTTAGTTCCTTGGTCTTGAATGTTTCCCAATTACATGCATGAGTTGAGAAAATAACATAGAAACCTGCAAGATACCTTAATTTCACCATCACTGCATTTTTGCAATCATTGTGATTTTTCCATTCGCTACATTTTCTCCTAATAGTTGCGTCTTTATCATTGCTGCACTTTTGTGTTTCTTTTTCCTGAGTTTGTGTTTTTTCCTCTGTGGAGCCTCCATATGCAAGGTGTGCCATGCCTTTGAACTGAATTTAAAGCTCCTATTGTGATTTTTTGTGCTTTAGAAGTATTTGAAAGCCTATCTCCTCATGCGATGCACTTCTGGCACTGCACTTGTCCTTTGAATTTTTTTCCCCCAGAATCAAAAGTATATTAGTTGTCTTAGGGTTTCCAGCAGGTATTTGTGCTGATTAGTCTATGATACACTAGGTTTCTTTCTTAATTTGCTATCAAAGATAAAATTTGGGGCATATTTCCATTGTTGCTATTACTTGCTGCACAAATTAAGTTTCCATTAAAAACTGATCTGAAATACAGAAATTAGATCGTCCTCTCTAAAAGTGCAAGATTAAACTGATGGGCGATTGTGTTTTAAATAGAGCATTGAACCAAGAATTGCATAAATGAGAAATTCAAGCGGAATATTAAGTTGTCTTTATGCTTTAAAACATCAAAAGTAAATTACGTAGAAGCATCAAAATAAAAGACACAAACTCAATAAGAGTTTGATGACGAAGTTCGTCCCTCCTGGACTACGTCTTCGGGTCCGCTTCAAAATGTTTGACCATTCTATTAGATGTGCTTCAAGAGTTTATTTACATGTGATTTTTCCAGCTGATCTGTGCTCGCAGGCACTGTTGGTCACTGTAGAAAGAAATCCGTCTGTAACAACTTTCCAGCGCATGTCTCTGTTCCTGAATTGGCCAAAGGATGGCCAGGAAATGCTCAAAAGAGCATCTGTAGACAAATGTCCAAACTCTGACCCTGAAGCTTCTTTCACTGAACTATCGCTTGAAAACTGAAGTACAACCTCCTTCTTGAAGGGTTTCGCCTCTGGAAATAGAAGAGACTTGATGGGCTTCTGAAACGCCTCTCTTCTCTTTTGACACAAGGATGCAACTTTCTCCTTCCTTAATGCTTGAGGAAGAAATGGCTTCTTGATGGAAAACTCTCCCCTCCTTGAATGGTGTGACAATCCTCCTTTTATACACCTTTCAATGTTATTTTTGGTTTTAAGTTTGTTTAAAACAACTTTTGGCTATTCGAAATAACATCGAAATAGCATAGATGATATATGTTTTATTAAACTATTGGACCGTGGTATTAAAACCCATCCAAAGCTATCTTATGGTTGGAACCAACATAAAATTGGCATATGGAAGTTTTCCAACGTTACAATGCGACATAACAAACATTATCCATGGTTTAATATTTCGACGCTTATCCATGATTTGAAACCATATGATATAACATAATTTTAATGCTAAAGTTTGTGGTCCATACCAACTACATCTTGTGGCATATGATGTAACCAATGATATCACAAACCTCGTTCCATTTCTAATGCCACCGTGCCATCACAACACTGCGCCAACTGTGCTCAACCTGTTCCTGTTCCCCAACAGATTGTTGCTGACGTGCTGCATACTGTGGCATGTCGTTGAACTGCTCCCGACGGATTTGGTGTTGATATACTACCTCCCGTGGTCTTGACATATCGTTATAACATATCTCCAGTGGTTTTTTAAAATGTAGACCCGTGGAATCAAATGTTAACATGTGACTGGACTGCAACACTGTTGGACTGGCGGTTATGAACCCCAACGGTCAACAAAATCCTGGCACCTAAACCCCGCACAGTTGATGTGTATTTACTCCAAGCCAAATGGACTGCCATAAATATTCTACGTTGGATGCCAACATATCCATACTCTACGCGCCATGGACCTTCTCCGTTGGTGACTGGACCCGCTCCATGCTCGCAAATCCCCGTGGCACTGACCAGACATTGTTTATCATACATTTCCAGTGGATAACTAAACCAACCCCCGTGGCACAGTTTGTTGTAACTCCTGTTTGGCACTCCGACAGTGAGGCATAACTGTGAACTTCTGTTGGCATGTAACACCGCTTTCGACGGTTGCATTAAATGATGTGCCCATATATGTGCTCCAAACATCATTACACCATAGCCATATGTTGTAACCTTGTAATATCTCCGCCATATGCACCATAGTTTTCACCATAGGTTTTCGCATTAGGGTATATATGTTACAACTATTACATGTGCCATTAGCTCTTAGGTAATACATGTGCCCCTATGGTATAATAATATAATTTAATCCATAGTTTTGAACTGAACCATAGCCTTAGGTTTTAAACATATAGTTTTATCCCAAAAATCTTACCATGCACCCAAACTTTCCACATTCACCTGCAACTAAAATATGAACCTAGAGATGTGCACCAATGATAAGATTTGACTCGATGCCACGTGTTAACTGCAGAAACGCCACATGGCCTGCAAGGCCTTCTTCGACACCTCAACTTCGACAGATGTTTTCTCCATCACTAGCAGGCCAAACGGAAATCTGGAGACATCACCGAAGTCAATGCGTCGAACCCTTCATCCTGGCACTAGTTTTGCAGTCAATTAGGACAATCAAACTCTGCACAAGTTAAGAAGAACTTTTCCACCTAGGACCATCTTGGTCGTCAACGTATGGTAATATTCTAACTTGACATACAAAATCCATTCTGGATCAAAAACCCTACAATATCCCCTGCTACAAACAAGAAACCATGTCAACTCTAGAGGGAGGAAAGCACAAGGAAGGTGCTATTGTCAGATTTGAATCACAATACCTCACATTCATTAATGCAGACCCAACTATCAAAGTTTCTTTTGAGCAAGTGGGATGTATTAGGTTTTGTGAAAAGATTCAAAGGTATAATGCACAACTTACTAAGGAGTTTTCCATGAGATTTGATGGGTTTAGGGCTAGGGTTGGAGCACTCACTTTTCTAGTTATAGAGGTCACAATAAAAATTGCAATGAATATTCCCCTTCAGGGAGAACAATGGTTGAAGGTTATGCCCCTTGATATTGAACATTATAAAGAGTTTTTGAAGCCTGAGTATAGAGACAAGGAGTATGGGGCCATTGTTCCTAAAGAGTATCTACTTGAACATCACAATAAGCTTTTGCAGACTATTTAGACGTACTTCACATGTGAGGGGAGCTTTGGAAGTATTTACCAATACCATTTTAGACTCTTGACGCATTTTACTGGGAAAAGTCTCTTGGATTTTCCTTTGTATATATTTAGGAGTCTCAGTAAGATGGATGACAAAGTGCAGGGAAAACAAAGTCAAGTGGAGCCAAGCCTTTTCAACTTTTCCTTAACTAAGTTGTTGGTATTGGAGGATTTGAATTAAAAAAAGCAATCATGGTAGTCATTTGTTGATTCTTCAAAGTTGGTGGATGATGTGCCAACTAGTACCTTGAGAAAGAAGGAAACACCCTCAATAGTGGTCAAGGAAATTCAATAACCAACTTGAAGCTCAGCGAAGAGGCCCTCAGTTATAGTGCAATCTATAAGAAGAAAGGCAAGAAGCTACAATTTTCTCTAGAAGTGGTGGATGTCCCTAAGAAGCTTCTCACTAGGTATGCTGCAAAAAAGATGCCCTTGGAGCAGACATTTGAGACCATGGAGACCATACCAGAAGATGAATTTGTTGATGATAAAGTCAGGGAGGTTTTAGAATTAGAAGAATAATTGAAAAAGGCCCATTTGACGATTGAACAATTGCAGCAGGAAAATAGTCAACTAAATAAGGTTATTCTAGAAAAGACAACTCAACCTAGTGAAGATATGCTAATGGTTAAAGCTACACTAGCTGCTACCAAATCCAAGGGCAAAGAAAAGGTAATCAAAGAGGATGTTAAGAAGGAAGAAGTTCCAGTAGCTAGGATTACCAGATCCTCATCTAGGAAGCTACAAATCCAAGAAGAGAAGACAGTGCAAGAGGAGAAGATAGAGGTAGATGAGGGGAAGCACACTTTTAATAGGTTGATAAGGCAACTGAAGGAAGCTCACAGGGAAATTTCCGAGCTCAAGCAATAGGATGAAATGGCCAGGAAACAAATGAGAGACCTTCTAGACATCTATCACCCAACTATGGACAATTCCAAATACATGTTGAGTAGATCCATTCCACTACAAGGGCAAATGAAAAATGTATGTAGGCATAATATATTGATGAGGAAAGAAATAAGAGCCAAAAAAAAATAGTTAAGGGAGTTGCAGGAGAAAGACAGAGGAAAATTAGACCTATTGGCTGAGGCAGCCAAAATTTGAATGCTGGAAGAGGAAAATAACACAGTTTTGATTTTTGACTTTGCCTAAAGTATGCTTGGTTATGGGGTTGAAGTTTCAGGTGATAATGTTTTTTCTTATAGTCCATCTTGCACCATATCTAGTCAGGATTCTGAAGTCAGGTTGTGAAGAAGCAACTTTCACAGTATTTTGTACCCTAGCTAGCCTTAGGGTTAGGGTTTTTGGTGTGGATATGAACATTTTGCATTTTTGGTGAAGGAAGGCTTGAAAGAGGTATATGGAATGATTATTGCAGTGTCAGCATCATCATCAACGTGTGCAGTTTGTCTAGAAGCATCCATGTCACTCAAACCATAAAAAAGGATGGTGCTGCACTTTTGAAGTTATCGTTGCGTTTTTGGCTACAGAAGAATTTGTTGAAGTTTGAGGCTTTATGCGGTAAAAGAAAACTTCCAAAGGGGAAAATATCCATGTTCAGACTTGTTTACACATGTTGGAGTCATCAAGAAGCTCAAAATTCAACCAAAGATATTACAACCATGGAGCACTGCATTTCTTCACTATGTTTTTACATTTCTGGAGAATTAGGGAAAAGCGCAATGCTAGGCGTTGCATTTCTAGAGAGTCTTCTTTTTTGGGCTAGTTTACTTGGTCAAAACTTGATGTAATTTGTTTTTATGATTTTTTTAATTGTAATAAAGTATTCAGTAGCTGAAAAACTCATTTTGGGGCTAAAAAATTAATGAGAAATTATTAGAAATGATTTAGTTATGTAGTCTCTAGTCTTTGGCAGTCAGTTCTATTTTCATTGCAGAAATTAGAAACTGAAATATTAATGAGGAATTTGACCCATAGGGGTGGGAATTGATTCATTTTGGCCTATTTATGATATGATTTTAAAGGAGAAAAGGGTTGGATAGGTTGAGAAGAAAATACTTTTGTGCATGTATTTATCTAAATATTTTCTATTGAATGAATATAGAGGTGTGATTTACAGGGATTCTTGTGTCAGCTCTTGATGGTGCTGTGTTTCTCTTATGATGTAAGTTTATCTTATATTATTTCCACATCTTGAATTTGTATCCTAAGGTTTGGATTAAATCAATATTGTTTCAGAATTCATTTTAATAATGCTCTGATATAGTTTACCAAGCACTCCATATTTTCTTCTTAAAACATCAATTATAATTCATTTACAGTTTTGATGCTCTATGTGTTGTCTCCACTTTTCTTATACTCACCCTCCTACATCGAATTGATCTGATTTCACTACCAAGATTGCCTACTTTTCCCCTATAGAAGACTCCTTCTCGATTCATCCTATCACTGGGAAAAACAATCAACTTGACATGACTCCATGCCCAATGGATCTGTCTTCTCTCCTACCAGCAAACATTTAAAATTCATACCCTACTCAGCACTATACCTAGCCTAACATTTGATAAATTGAACTTCCTAGACATAGAGAGCCCTCTCTAAAGCTATAAGGGCTAGATTCTAGCTTACAAGTGGTTTTGTGGTTACCTCTGAAATTTCTCTCCTCAGCCTAGTGAAAATCACAGAGTGCTAACATTCTGTTGCCGTTGTTGGGAAAACAAAGGCTAAATTTTGCCTGGATAAATCTTTGTTTTGAAATCTTAATTCTAGCTCCTATGGGTGACAGTGAATTAGGTATCAATCAAGCTGAATATTCATCGAAAAACTGTGTTTAGACCTAGCTGTAAGCTGATTGCTTGGAAAATTTGGCTTCTAGAAAGATCCATACAAAATCACATCCAGATCCTGATCCCCCTGAAGTTGTAAGTGACATTGAGAAATTAGTTAGAAATAAGAGGTTTGAATAAGGTGAAGCAAGTAAAAACCCTCCACAGAGATCTTTCACCCTTCATGAGAGTATTGTAACAATTCAAGACATTGATTATGACCTGCCATTTGAGCGAGATATTTTCAGATCTAAATCTGAATCTTTTGTGTCTGAGACAATCATTGGTGAATCTAAAATAAAACCACATATTCCATCTTAGAAAATTGGTGTTTCAAAGTCTGATAGATACATTTTGCAGAAATTTTATAAGATTGAAGACTTGGTTAATCAACTGCACGAGGCTGCTGAGAAGTCACCTATATTTCAGCAGACTATCCCAACATCTTTTGCTCCTCCATTTACCTTGCCTTTGAGTCCATATTGTTCTACTTCGATTGTATCTGTTGTCTATACTCCTCCCATCACAACAACCCAAGATATCACAGTTCCATCACCTCTTTCATCTTCATAATCAAGTACAACAACTAGTCATTAGGGGATTTTTGAGTCTAAAATGGGCTTCCTAAGGAAATTATAAAATAATAGTGGAAATAATAAAATAATATTAGATTATTAAGGAATTTAGACTTCTGTGATCCATAACATTGTTTAGATAATCTTCGGCAAAATCACATAACCAATCTTTTGTCGACACGTTTCGAACCAACCAGTGTGGTTCATCGTCAGGACAAGTTGAAGAACCAATCCGGCTTAGCGTGATTAAATCACGCTAAGCCGGATTGGTTCTTCAACTTGTCCTGACGATGAACCACATTGGTTGGTTCGAAACGCATTGACAAAAGATTGGTTATGTGATTTTGCCGAAGATTATCTAAACAATATTAGATTATGTCATCAAATTTTAGAGGGAAAACAAAAAAAACTGTTTTTCAACTCGTATTTTCAACTTATATCCCTACAAATTTACTCAAAGTTCGAGCAGAAACACTCGTTGGATGCAAAATTTGATTCCTCATCCACGGAAGACCCATGTTGCATACTTTCTATGGACCCTACTACATGGAAAATGAGAAATACATGAAAAACGTGATTGCAATCATGTTTTTTTAATTCATTTCTCATTTTTCATATAGCAGGGTCCATCTAAAGTATGCAACATGGGTACTCCTTGGATGAGAAATTAAATTTTACATCCCACGACTAATCCAACCTTAGGGAGATAAGTTGAAAATACGAGTTGAAAAAGTAGTTTTATTATTTTATTAGTTTTTTACTTTTTAACTCCGAAAATGGTGAATCATCCCCCATGGTTGACATCATCATCTTGAACCCTATTGGTTCTTATAAAGTTTATTTGGGTTGTACATTTTTCTTAGGAGGCCCATTTTAGACCTCAAAAATCCCCTAATGACAAATACATCTCAGACTAGAGTCATGGCTACCTGCTATGCCCCATTAGATTTAAAAGTCCAACTTAATGATATGCCACAAAATTATGCCCAACAGTTGCCTCTGTTTGATGGTACAAGGGATTTGACGACACAACAACATCTTGATAAGATGAGTGATTTTATAGATCTAGAAGAGGTTGACCATGATGATGTTAAAATGCGACTGTTAGCTTAGAGTTTTTCCAGAGAAGTCAAGAAGTGGTTTAGAGGTTTGCCAGCTGCAAGTATTACTAGTTTCCAACAACTTGAAAGAAGTTTTCTGGCGAGGTGGGAAGTAAAAAAGAACCCTCTTCAAATATCGGCTGAGTATGAAAATTTGAAGAGAGCTCTAGGAGAAACAATCCAATATTTCTCAACCAGATTCAATAAGGTTTACAATTCCATCCCTGCAGACATAAAGCCTCCCCCTGGATTGGCCCTACTTCACTATCTGGATGGATTTGATGCTGAGATGGCCTACCAACTAAGGGAGAGAAACCAAACTACCTTGGAAGACATGCAGAAGAATGTTGTTAGTGTAGAAGCTAACTTGCTGGCCAAGAAATCCAAGATGAAGACTGAAAAGAGGGTAGCTATCAAGGAGGAAACTTCTACATCATCATATGCTAAGTTGGACACTTTGGTGAAGACCATGGAGAAGATGATGGAGAGAATGACTCTGGGAGACAAAGATGTTGTAAGAGAACCACAGGGAGGTCCCTAAATCAGAAATCCTAATTTCAGAAGGAAACATATTCAAATTAAGCAAAGAGAGCAGAGAAATCCAGCAGATCAGTAGTAGATCAGACCTCCTTTTCAAGAGAACTATGTAGAAGAGGAGGAAATGACAACAGAAGATCAAGATCAGGTTCAAGATCACATTCATTATTTTGGTGAAACAGAGGACACCATATTTTTAACAGAAGAAGAGCAAGATTTGTTCTCACAGTCATGGAAATATGTCATGTCTACAGAGTCAAAAGAGTATAAGGAAGGGTATCAAAATGCAGTTTTGAAGGTACAAAAACAATATAATTTGAGAAATAGAAAGTTGCCAATTAATCCCCCGAAGAAATCCCAAGCTGATGCACCTTCTACAAGACAGAAGAAAGCAGATCCTACAAAAGAGATTCCTGAAAAGAAAGATGCAACCACCAAAGAGGTAGAAAAGGGTTAATCATATTTTAGTTTGGAAAATGAGATATCAAAAATCAAAATTTCTATTCCATTTACTGAACTGATCAAGAATGGAGTATACATAAATCAGATTATCAAAGCATTAAAAGTTGGATATGTTGATTGTTACACATTACCGTCCCTATTACCCCTGTTTCCATACTTTGGAGGACTCATTCCAGGACCTGTGAGCAGTGACATAACCTAAAAACACTTGCATTATGTTCCCCTAAGTATGTACTTCATGTTCCCTGAAGACACCTCTTGCAAAATATCCCTGAAAAGTGCCCTTTTTCCATTAGCACGGGTCCACAATGTACTACCCACTCCAATCAATGAGATCCTCAAAAGAGGGTGCGACCATTGGCGCTCTGTCTTAGAACAACACCTGCGCCAACCAAGTTTGGTAAAGATTTTTGACAAACGCGCGCCTAGATGTTTTTTCCCTTCAAGTCATGAAGTCTTTTGAGGATAAAGCTCATCTTCTAGATGTCGAGAGTCATCATCTATCCTTGACATCTATCCACAACGGCTTTTTGGAGATAATGCCAATCCATAATGGGTGTCCTGATGCATTGTATCTTCCTCCCCTTCTCCATCTATAAAAGTTTGTCCTCATGCATTTGACAAGCTAGTTTTTGAGTAATGCTAGTTGTGATAACGCTTGTCTTGAGTGATAGTAAGACTCTTGAAGCATAGGGAGGTTATGCTGCTGGAAATCTGAGAGAGAGAAGGTCTATTGCAAGACATGTATAGCTGCTCGCCCAGCCAGAGGAGAGGTTCAACGTCAGAACTTTGGTTGTATCTTTCTCTGTTGATTATTCATTAATAAACGACTACTATTATGGTTCCGATCTTATTGTTCATCATGATAATGTTTGATCTATTTCCTTTCTGACTGAAATATAGTTGTGTTTAGTGGATTTTATGCTTGTATTCGCTTTGTTCTTTGCATGTGCAGGTATCCATTCGCGGGGATCGCAAGGATTGTGACCTGCTAGAGTAAGGGAACGAAAGTATCAACTCTTCTTCGACATTAGCGTTGGACTCCAGGTTGGTTCTCATAATCCACTTTCAGTATGCAACTAGGAACTTGCATGGTAGCGTGAATTGATTGTTGCTAGACCCATTTTGGGCTAGTGGGATTGCCTCTGTCCGCAGAGGGGATTTACCTCTCCAACAATTTGGCGACTCCACTGGGGAGGAGCTATTTGTTGTTTGATTCATAAACCTTGGACGGAGCTGAAGCACGGCCAGGCAGCCTTCGAAACGCTATTGCTTTGCATTAGCGAAGTAGATCAACTCCACTTCAGTCAATCTCCGGTTTGGTTTACGAACCGAACAGCTTGGAGTTTGTCTTGCATTTTGGTTTTCTCTTACTTGCTTGCGTAAATAAGCTTTCTGGGTTAGTTTTTAAGTTGTTTCTTGCTGTTTGATCTGTCTGAATACTGTCGATCAGAGCTAGCAAACTTGATTGGCGCTCTTTTTTTCATGACAGTCGCGCCAATTGGCGCCACTTGCCAGTGTATAGCCCGCGCCAATGCTTAATTAGCGCAATTTTCTTCCTGACAGTCGCGCCAACCCTGTGAACTTGTTCATTTTGCTTGTTTACAGCCTCCCAAGCTTGGGTTTCCTGTTTTGTTCAATCATCTGAATGTATCAGAGTCTTTTTTGACTGGTTTTGAGTCTTTTTCTGGCAAATTATTAATTTGATTTCCTTTGATCATTACTTGGAGGTTTGTCTCGATCTTTTCACAATTTTGCATCTTTTTTCTTTTGTTTTTGCAAAAAAATTTCCCCCTCATTCGCCGGGGGGGGCTAAATTGTGTATGAGTGTTAATCACCTTTGAGTGTTTTTAGTTTATGATCTTTGGAACTCTCACCCGTTTTTCTTGGTTTGCACTTGATTGGTTCTTAGATTACATTAGAATCTTTGTGTGTTTGAGAATTCTCTTGCATAGATCACACTTGCATAATTAGAATTCTCATTTTCAGGATATGAATGAAAAGTGTGCATAGATTACATTTGCATACTTTGGGTGTTTGCCAGTTTCTGTTTCAGTCTTCTCTTGATCCAGTCAACTTTTTGGATACTGTTTTGCATCTGTTTGGTGGTTTTTGAAGCTTGTTTTTGGGTTATTCGAGCAATTTAGTTCTTTTTGCTTGATTTCCATATGGCTTCGTTTTGAGCCTAGATCACATGGCTTATTGAGATTTTGGAGTTTTTCTTGGTTTGAAGGATTGCCTTTCTTTTCAAAGACTTGATTGTGTCCATTGAGTGAAATTTGCTTTTTTTCTCTCTGTTATCGTATCTCTCAAAGTTTACTTAGTGCATTTTGGCAATAAAAGAAAAACGAACAATCTCTTTTGCGTTATATTAGTTAATGGAAATTAAATTTTTTCGTTGTTGTTAGTGATTAATGACTTTAAAGAAAAGTTTCTTTTATTGCCATTAGCTGCATTAGAGTTATCACTGTTTGTTTTATGATCGTTTTGTTCGATTGAAAGATCTCAACTCTCTCGTAGTTAGCATTCATCGAATGAAATGATATATTTTGGCATATAGTTTGCATCTAGGAAATTTTGAGATATTACATACGGTAAGGCCTGAAAATCGAAACCTAATCAAAGATCAACCATAAAATGAACTGAATAAATCTAACAGCGCATTGGAACTTAACGCATACATTCTAGAGGTCTAGGCTAGAGACGTGTTCCGGCGTCGTTAAACCTAGTCACTATTGTTTCACATTACGGTTGGGTGATTCCTCCTCTTGTGACTCGATAGTGGTCTAGCACGGACTGAGCTCCCACGTACTGTCGCGTATATAAGGGAGACCCCACTAGGTTATCATCCTTTATCCACAGGAAGCCATGTCTGCCGCCTTACAAGCCGTAATGCACTGAACACAACATTCGGGAAGATTGATTGCCGTACGGGAAGTCCTTGGTTTTCATCTGATTGCCAAGGTGTATAAGCAGTTTTACGGATTGTTTGGTAAACCCTTTGCCTAGAGTCTCTATAGTAGTCACTTTTGATCCTTTTCGGACTCCTTAAAAGAAAAGGTGCCAGTGAGCGTCTTGTCACTTCGTGCTCATTAAACATTCGAAGGAGACTAGAGTCATATTTTCGTCCTTTTCTCGACTCTTAAAACATGAAAAGGTCAAGTTAAGTCCGTGCGTCTTAAAATTTATTCGGCCACGATTCACATTTACCTAGTTAGATCTTGTTTGCGTTAGCTTGAGTAGGGTTCTTTCTCGTTTTCAATGGCAACCTTCCCCGAGTCTACCGGCCAAGGTGTTCCCTCGGATGGAAACCCTAGTTCATTTCCTTATTTTGGAAATGCCGGTGTTCCATATATGGCAACTTTGTCTTTGCCTGGGTTAACCATCGGTTTGCCCGTATGGTTGTTTTCAACCTCGGTAGTCCCGAGTGTGATGACTCCTGTTCCACTGTCTCCTCCACCCGAACAACATCATGTTGATTCCAAGGTGGACCTCTCCCCTTCTTCGCCTGTTTCTGCGTCCTCATCTTCTACTTCGCCTGGCAAAAGTCTGGATTCAAGTAACCAGGTGGCTAAGAAGAAGAAGAAGAAGACGAAGAAGAAGAAGACTCCTAAGCGAGAGGTTAAAAGTACAACTCAAGTCGAGCCACCTTCTGCTCCTCCGCGGAAGGTCAAATTTCCTTGTAAGTTGTGCAAGGAGGACCATCTTCTTCGCGATTGTCCTGGCATTCCCAGGGTTTTAGAAGTATGGTCTCACGATCCGGCCCACCCCTCATCGTCCTCTGGAGATCATGGCGATGTTACCTTATCACCTGGAAATGTTAAGGGAAAAGGGAAGATTCGAATCCCTTGTAGACTTTGTGAAGGAAATCATCCCCTCCACCTTTGTCCACTCATGGATAAAGCCTCCATTGTATTCGAAAGTCTTACAGCTCCCTCAACCCAACTTCCCACTGGCTATCAACGTCTCTCTGCAGTCGCAGATCGTTCCCTTGCTGACAAAGAGATCGACCAAGATTCCTCTCTTGTCCAGCCTCCTCTTCCTGAACCTGGCTCCGCCAAGCCTGTTCCAGACCAGCCATTGATCGGAAAGAGTGTCGACTCGAGTTCACCACCCGTCGACCACTCTGTTTCGGAAGAGCATCATTCCCATGTTCTTCTCGTCTCCTCAGATTCTCCTGAGTACGGAAATGACTCTCCTATCCCAGCTGTTCCCGAGAGTCCTGCTTCGGTCCCTTTAGAGCAGGGGGGCAATCATACGAGTCCCCCACCAAGTAGTTCAGTCGTTTCCTTCGACTGGAGTCGTTTGACCACCTCCCGCCTTCCATCCCATGTGCCTTTCTGGATCACGGTACACACCTATAAGAAGGCAATACCTGGCACTGTTTTGGATGAGGGTGCATCTGTCAGTCTTATGCCTGCCACTACTTGGCAAGCTTTGGGTTCCCCACAGCTTGTGCCAGTCGCGCCGAATCTGACGGCTTTTGATGGAGGAACTAGTCAACCATTAGGGATCCTTCCAAAGTTCCCTATTACTTTGGGAGGAAAAACCGTCTATATAGACGTATCGGTTACCCAAGGTGCTTTAGATTTCAGTATTCTCCTTGGCTGTGACTATGTTTCTGCCATGGGGGCCCTTGTCTCTTCACTTTTCCGTGTGGTTTGCTTTCCACACGATGGAAGAATTGTGACTATCGATCAATTATCATTCATTCGTCCATGGGTCCCTCCTGCGCAGTCGTCATCCCCTCCTGGTTTTCATCCACCAGTTGCATCTGCTCCACCACAGATCAACTACGTGGCCACCTATCCCGTGCCTGTATCCAACAATGCCGCCGTCGTGCACAGTGTCCTGGGGGCATTGGGTCCTGACTTCCGAGATGTTACCCTTCCACCCAGAGTGGCACTCTTGGAAGCCCGGACTTCCTATTCATTATGATGAAGTTTGGGCGGAGCATAGTTCCTTTCCGGTGTCAAGCTCCTTAAAAAATGAAACTAGGTCTGGTCGGAGCATAGTTCGTTTTCCTATGTCAAGCTCCTTAAAAAATGAAACTAGGTCTGGCAGAGCATAGTTCCTGATCTTGTGTCAAGCTCATTAAAAAATGAAATAAGGGTTATGAGGATAGTTCTTTTCCTAGGTCAACCTCATAAAAAAATGAAACAACTCCTCCTTTCCAAATCGAATCTTTGATTAAGATCTCGTAAAATCCAAGTCGAGTCTTTCCAAGATCTCGAAAGTGAACCTTCATTCCATCCACCTCGTTGAATGCAATGAAGCTTGGGGGGCATGTACCTCGATTTGCGTTATTATGCTGGGGGCATGCGAACTTATAACAAGCATAGTTTTTCGTTTCAAGCTTGTGTAAACATGAAACCGAATCCAAGCAAAGTTCTCCATGGTTCAAGCTTGTGTAAAAATGAACCCATACCCGATTCACATCTTGTGATTTGCGTTATTATGCTGGGGGAATGCGAACTTATAACAAGCATAGTTTTTCGTTTCAAGCTTGTGTAAACATGAAACCGAATCCAAGCAGAGTTCTCCATGGTTCAAGCTTGTGTAAAAATGAACCCATACCCGATTCACATCTTGTGATTGCCGTTTATCCGCTAAATTCTGCTAGATGAGCCTTGGTTGTTTCATTCCATCGCCACCATCTCTTTGGCCGATCATATGCTTTCACTTGGTTGTTTATCCTTTCCTGAGGAACCACAGCGATGAGTGGTATTATTAGCCAGCCTCTTGACCATTACATGTTTTGAGCAGTTCCACCATTGCCGGAACCAGTTGCTACCCTTTATACCACTCGTTCCTACAGGATGAGTCGCCTTTACGCTCTTTTTTGACTCGTAAAAGATGAAAAGATAGTCGAGTATTTTTCCTTTTTTGACTCGTTAAAGAGAATAAAAATGGAGGTCTACTTTCAGCTCTTTTCCGACTGTTTAAAGACGAAAAGATTGCCGAGTTTTCCCTCTTGACTCGTTAAAAGTAAATAAGAGGCGGTCGTCTTTAAACTCTTTTCTGACTGTGTAAAAACGAAAAGATTGGCGAACCTTTGTCGTTTCAGGTTCGTTTACGGTTTCGAATTGACGTGATTCCGATCGCTTTTTTACTTTTTCAGGTCGAAATCACTACTTATGAAAATCACTCCTCGATCGTAATGGTCGGGCGGTTCTTTCGAGCATTGTTTTATACTTTTTCGGGCTCGCGAGACACAACTTTACGAAAAAGGACACCCTTGGAGTTTCCTTTTCTGCTGTCTTTTCAAACTCTCTAAACATGAAAAGACGCCGAGTTCTTCCTTTGTCAGACTCGTTAAAACCTGATGACATCGGATTTTGTCGAAATGACGCACCACAAGCATTATTATCCCCATCAAGCTTGTTAAAAATAATTGGGGTACTCGCCAGAAATGGCGGGGGAAAAAATGGAACCATAATTATCGTTGTGTCGGTAGTATGTCGCTCTTGAACATGGCACTTGTCTGCTTTCGTGTCTGGGTGGGGATATCTCATCTCTTTTTTCACTTGCCTCCATGGATTTGGGTAATCCGGTTTGACCTCTCATCTGCTCATTGCCTCGTCACCATGACCTCTGATCCATTGATGTCAAATACTGCCAATTCCACTGTCGTGCCGCTGATATGTTCAAGAGAAGTTGACCTCTGCAAAGAAACAACCTCCCCCTGATAGCTCACATAATCTTGATTCACAACATTATCTCTCTGTCTCGTGTCGATGATGTGGGAAACATTATGGCCCACCTTTGATCAAGGTCACTTCCTGTCGACTTCAGCTCATTATCTAGGAAGCTGATCTAGAGACTCCCTTCCGGTGCCTTGGAGCCTGCATGCCTCAATGGCAGGTTCTTCGTGTTCGACGTGAGGTTTTCATCATTGGCCTCCGATCGAATGATTCTACGGGTGTTCGACGTCAGATCACTAATTCGCACGCCGTAGATTGTACCTATAGTAACTTGAGGGCCATTGTCATTATTGGTGGTACCTCTCGTGTCTGTTAACAGTTTTCAATATTGACTGGTAATCAGACGATGTTCATGCATGTTCGACTTCAGCTCATATATTCGCATGCTTGAACTTGTACCTTTTGTTCGGGTCGAGATGGAGCGCAAGACCCTGGATTTTGTCTGTTGTAATCCAGGCGTGATTCTTGGTACATGACTCATTCATTGGATGGCTGCGACCATACCTGAGTCGATTCATTGATCCTAACCAGATGGCTGCGTCCATACTATGGATCTAGATTATTATGTACTCTCTTATGGATGGCTGCGACCATACCACACATTTCATGTACTTGAGCTATCAGTTGTATATCCCAATGCAGATTCTCGGCGGCAGCTACATGTGTTCTTATAAAGCATTTCACCCCTCTCTCTCTCTCGGGCCTCATGCTTTAGGGGGCATCTGTTACACAGTAATTTGTCACCATTGGTCACCGTCCCTATTACCCCTGTTTCCATACTTTGGAGGACTCATTCCGGGACCTGTGAGCAGTGACATAACCTAAAAACACTTGCATTATGTTCCCCTAAGTATGTACTTCATGTTCCCTGAAGACACCTCTTGCAAAATATCCCTGAAAAGTGCCCTTTTTCCATTAGCGCGGGTCCACAATGTACTACCCGCTCCAATCAATGAGATCCTCAAAAGAGGGTGCGACCATTGGCGCTTTGTCTTAGAACAACACCCGCGCCAACCAAGTTTGGTAAAGATTTTTGACAAACGCGCGCCTAGATGTTTTTTCCCTTCAAGTCATGAAGTCTTTTGAGGATAAAGCTCATCTTCTAGATGTCGAGAGTCATCATCTATCCTTGACATCTATCCACAACGGCTTTTTGGAGATAATGCCAATCCATAATGGGTGTCCTGATGCATTGTATCTTCCTCCCCTTCTCCATCTATAAAAGTCTGTCCTCATGCATTTGACAAGCTAGTTTTTGAGTAATGCTAGTTGTGATAACGCTTGTCTTGAGTGATAGTAAGACTCTTGAAGCATAGGGAGGTTATGCTGCCGGAAATCTGAGAGAGAGAAGGTCTATTGCAAGACATGTATAGCTGCTCGCCCAGCCAGAGGAGAGGTTCAACGTCAGAACTTTGGTTGTATCTTTCTCTGTTGATTATTCATTAATAAACGACTACTATTATGGTTCCGATCTTATTGTTCATCATGATAATGTTTGATCTATTTCCTTTCTGACTGAAATATAGTTGTGTTTAGTGGATTTTATGCTTGTATTCGCTTTGTTCTTTGCATGTGCAGGTATCCATTCGCGGGGATCGCAAGGATTGTGACCTGCCGGAGTAAGGGAACGGAAGTATCAACTCTTCTTCGACATTAGCGTTGGACTCCAGGTTGGTTCTCATAATCCACTTTCAGTATGCAACTAGGAACTTGCATGGTAGCGTGAATTGATTGTTGCTAGACCCATTTTGGGCTAGTGGGATCGCCTCTGTCTGCAGAGGGGATTTACCTCTCCAACATTGATGATCATCCTAAGATTTTGTTTCATCCAGAACTTGAAGAAGGTTCTCAAGTTGGAAATGTGCCATTGTTCTATGTGAGCCTGAATATACATAATTTGATCCTACACAATGCCAGGCTAGATTCAGGTGCATCACACAATTTAATGTCAAATGTTGTCATGGAAAAGCTTGGTTTAGATATTACAAGGCCTTACAAAGATATTTTCTCTTTTGATTCAAGTAAGGTGAATGTTTGGGTTTGATCAAGGATTTGTGTGTCACTCTTACTCAAATTCTAGCCAATAATATAGTTATGGATGTAGTTGTAGCTGTCATTCCTCCAAAATAGGGTATACTTTTATTGAGATCTTGGGGTGAAAAATTGAAGGTTTCTCTATAGATGGAAATGTCATATGCTACTATCCTGGTGTTCAGACAACCAAGGAAGTTGTACAGGGAAACTCTGATGAAATACATGGTAAGCAATCAAGATAAACCAAATAATTATCCTATTTATTATGTACATTCTGATATAGATTCCTTCGTATTGTACAATGATTTATGTTTGGAGGAAAACATTCAAAATGGGGTCATCCTGTTAGAAGAAAAGGGAAATGAGTTGCAGAAGAAAGAATTGGAAACAAAATCAGAACACATTGATGATGAAGAGGGCCTTTGGAACATGGAGGAAGGGGATGGAGTTGGTGTATGGATTATGAGCTCAAAAGTAGACAAGTCAAAGCTCTATTCTTATAATATTTATTTTGAATGCACAAATAATGTTGCTGAATACGAGGCACTAATTTTGGGAATGCAAGTTTTGAAGAGGTTAGGAGCCAAGAGGATTTTAGTCCATGGGGACTCAGAACTGATCGTTAAGAAAATTTGTTGTAGCTAAATCTGCAAGGCGCTGTTGCTCTGTGATATTGTGTCCAAATCAGATCACTAGACAGATAAATACAAGACCAATGAAACAATAAAGCGATCCCAATCCCGAATGTTCAATCGTGCAGCCAACAGTCAGATCTATGCTATAAAGATAAGAGATCATGCTTGGAATCCTCGCATGTCGGGGAAGGGTTTTGAGTTCGATGCAGATCTTGCGCTCCACTCGAGCGATCTAACATGTCTGCAATAGATCTCTATCCCTGCACATAATCAAAACCAGACAAAGACGACATGTGATCTTCCTCGGAAGAACGTTAGATAAAAATCAATAGATACAACCATATAACACGATGAACAAAAATTCATGTAACGAAGGGAACATATGTTTCCATTAATTATGAAAGATCAATACAATGCTATACCTTCACCTCCAAGCTTCCTCTCCACAATCTTAAAAAGTTTCCCCACTATGTCCAAGAAATGAGTATAAAGAGTAGTAAACCAAAGGCAAAAGACCTCACAAGCTCACTTTGGCAGCAAGATAGCAACATAGGCTCATGATGAGGCTCTCAATACTAACTCTCCAAAACTAGCTGACCCTCTTGAATGATCCAATATAATTAGGTAGAAGAGAGGTCCCGAGAGGATGTATCTGGAGGCTCAGTACAAAGAGAAGTCATAGAAACTTCTAGCTGATAAGCCCTGGCCAGCTCGAATAGATGACAAATCAAACTGATCTTCTAAGGACTAAGGCACTCTATAAGTCATCCCTCAACGCTGGCACTAAAAGAGGGAACAAAGTCCCTGTACACTCTCACAGAGAAGGCCTGAGAGCGCCTGGGAGGCTTTGGACACTCCCATAGGCTGTTGTGCCAGCGTCCAGGGGTCAAAATGGAAAAAAAGGAGTCATGGGTCTAGAAAAAGGTCAATCAGACTCAAGTATTGATGGTCACTGACCCAAAGGGGTAAAATAGGTTGATAAAAAAATTAAAGGTGAGTATCAAACCAAACACCCTAGTGGTGGACCCCAGTATTGCAGCAATAATGCTGCAATTCCTGGGACTCCCTTCTTTAATTTTATCAACTTGGTAGTTCGTAACAAACTTGGAAGCGACGGTGCTATAGGCACAAGTACTAGCTCTTGCCGTAGCTGTCACTTGGTCAGCTGGCACAAGTCCGCTAGGAGCTTAAGCCAACTTCTATGAGCTCTTAGAAGAAGCTTTTTAATTGATGTATGAAAGCTAGCTCGAAGGAAGCTAATCTATTTGTGAAAAGAGATTGAAAAACTGAAGGAAAACGCAAACCCTAGCAAACCCTAATTCTACCAGCTAGTCCTACTGATGCAAAGGAGAGAATGCAAAATACTGAAGAGATGCCATTACTTCTATGAAGGTAAAATACATGTGTCTAGACTACCTCTATCTGAAGAAAACATCTTTTTGTATTTTTGATTAAGTCGTCAGTTTCATCATGCATATGCTTTCACTGTTCTTTGACTGTGCAGGGGTGGATCAAGGAGGAGAAATGCTTGGAAGAGGTCAGGAAGGTTTAGAGAGGGTCTAAAGAGTCCCTAACACCCTTCCAGAGAGTTTCACAAAGTTTGGCTATCAAGAGACCTCATTTGTGAGCTTCTACAGGAAGTCTGCAGGGGTTCTACAGGATGTTCAGGAATTTCTACAGGACGTTCAGAAATTTCTACAAGATGTTTAAAAATTGGATTTTGGAGGATGGGTGAGTGAGGGAAGATGCATGAATGGAAATGGAGGTAGGATAGGGGCCTGAAGTGGCCCAGGGACTGGTGGATGGAGTGGTGAGAAGGTGTAGATGGCTAAATTGGCTCGAAGAAGGCTGAAATAGTGATTGCACAAAAAGGTAGGGTTACGGGGGCAAGAGGACAGATGTGAGACGAGGAACCTAGCTAGGAGATGGAGCAGATGGCTCTGATGAAGCTTAGGTGGATGAAAGAGTGGTAGAGATGCTCTGCACCGTATACATTCAACTGAACCAACAAAGTCTTGGAAGTAATCAAAGTCCTAGCTAATCTAATCTAACTAACAATAAAGTGAATGAACAACAGATTTATTTGAAAGAGAACCATGTATATCAACTATGTAATGAAACATTTCAGAGATCTGAACACATAACCAACTTCTGCAAATGAAAACAATACACTAAGGATTGCATGGTAAAGCAAACTAGTGTTTTTGTTTGGGACAACACGGTTACTTCAATTCCAGCCCCTGATCCAATAAGGAAGAGGTGAAACCAAAAGTGTTTGTTGACCCTTTTTCTGAATATCTTCCCTGTTAAGAACCTATCAAATCAATCTGAACATGAAAAGCTATTTTAATCATAAAAAACAACCTAAATAACAAAACAAGATTTAAATATAAATAGCAGATTTTATTCTAAGAAGGTAGCAAAAACACATAAAGATAAACAAAGGAGGTACTGGGCACTTGAGATGGGCCCAACCCCAAGAGCTACAGCCTCCTAAGAGAGATTTAGAACTGGTGCAAAGCTGGATTCATCTTTATTGAGCAAGAAAAGAAGAGTTACATCAAACTGCCCACAAGGGAAAGCTTGAAAATGTGCTGAAATGCAAAGCTAATCTACTGACTAAAATCGAACTATAAGCTAGCTAACTTCTGCCTACAAAGTGACTAACTACTGGCTAACTAAAATGAGGCCCTAAGCCTTCTTATTTATACAAATTGAGGACCCCAATAGCCCTCCTAAACTTTAGGAACTCGACTGCCAAAACTTGCAGTTAACAACACTTTTACTAGCACTTGCTCGGCTGCCCTTGTGATAATTGATTTGGTGGCCCTTGAACTCCGAGCTGATGGTGGAGAATTCAAGGTAAGGGCCCATAAATGAAGGGGACACCTTCCTACAAATCCTCTCCCTTGTTCTCCCACGAATTTGGCTGCCAAGTGCTCATTAAAACCTTTGATTTTGTCTCCAAATTGACCAAAAAGACTACACAAGGCACACATTAGACTTGTTGCCATAATGACTAACCCAATTCACTCTATTAGCATAAATATAATAAAAAACATGCAATAAACTAATGAGAATAGTGGATTAAGTCGAATTAGGAGGTTGAATGAGCCCATATAATTATCCATTTTTGGGGCTCATCATCACCCCCCTACTGAAAGTGTTGCTCATCCTCTGAGCAACTGATTTATCTCCTCATCTTTGATGGCCCTGGTGACCTCCTTGTCATGCCAAGCTTCTGAAGTGATGTCCTCTTCTTGGTCATGAAACCATGCTTTTCTCTCTGCTTCTTCCCATTGCCTGTGCTCCTTTTCCTAGAGAATTCTCAGCTTCTTGTAGAACTGTCTCAGCATCCTGTAGAGAGGCCTTTGTGTCCAACATTTCCATTCTTTCTCTCCAGGTGGATGTCTTCGGTCTTCCCCATTCATAGGTGATGGATTCCTTGGAGGGAGACCTCTCCTTTTGTGTAGCTGAGGTTTCTACAATTGTGATTGGCTCTTTTGACTGTGGTTGGGGTCTACCAGTTCTTATCTGCAGGCTCCTTCTTGCCTTAAAATATAGTGGAAGCTCCCTCTTTCGCTTCTCCTTCTGCTTGGAGAATGTGATTAGGGTGGCCAGCACAGATGTTGCCTCCCTAGCTAAAATCTCGACCAATTTCTCCTTCTTCTGCCCTTTCCCCAGACTTCCTGTAGAAAACCCTGTAGTGGTCGTTTTCTGGCTTCCTGTAGAAGCAGTTTTCTGGCTTCCTGTAGAAACAGTCTGCTGGCTTCCTGTAGAACCAGTTTTCCCTGATTTGGCTTGCTTGGCTGGGGGTGCCTTCTCTTTGACTTGTGCTGTGGTTGCCTTGGGTGTGCCCTCACCTGCTTGGACTTTTTCAGTCCCCTCTGCTCTACTCTGCAATCGTTTCCCTTAGTGTTTGTGCTATTGTTTCTTCCTCTGTTTTAGGCTCAACAATCTGCCCATTTCCCCTTTTTCTTTCTGTTCTTTCTGTGCTTGAATGTTCTGTGTTCCTTCACCATTGGTTTTTTTACCTTCTTCAATGTGTTCTCCCATTATGAATCCTCATGGCATGGTGGGAGTGCTCTTTTTATGTTTTAATCAGAAAAGGAAATGCTCAGGAAAACAACAGCCAATCACTAAAATAGAGGACAACTAAATTTGGTGTTTTCTGAACCCAGGGAGGAGTTTCTCTTGTGTTCCTCACAATACCAGATAGCAATAATTCCCTTGTTTCTGTCACCCAGAATTCGACTGTCGGTTTATTGAAAGGACAATGTTGTTTTTGCAGAACTGAGCATAAGGGCACAAATTCTCTTCTCAACACACAGATACATATGTAAATTCAGGTTTCCATGCACACAGGGTGGCCTCTACTGCAACATATATCTTCTTTACTTTTAAAGATGATGAGGAGATTTCAGAGTGCAGAGAAAGAACTTGGGCAAATACAGTGGAATATGCAGGCAATCTTTCATATTTTGTTGAATACACAGGTAGACTGTTACTCTCATTTTTTCAATTTAATGCCATGTTCAATTCACCATTTTACACCAACAAATCATGCACAACGAAGTTTCCCCGATCCTACCTCGTTTGGAGCTTGAAATTTGCCGAAAATCCCAGGTTTTCCTTCTGCATGGTTGTTTTCTGCGTTTCCTGTAGAAGACTTCCTGTAGAATGAAACTGCGCTTCCTGTAGAGCCCAATAGGCGGGAATTTAAAAAAAAAACGGCAGAAATCTCAAGAAATCAGGCAAGAATCTTGCAGAGGACCACTGGTTAACTGAGCTGGACGTGGTGGATGCATGCTCCAGTTGTGACCGCAGTTGAATAGAGGGTGGTGAGAGTCAGCCGAGCATTTTTGTAATTGCTGTGTGATTTGTGGTGAGGGAGTGAAGTGGCCAGGTGTACGTGGCCACATGCAGATGGAAGTGTTGTTCCTGAACTGTGTGTTTTCCCCCTGTAATCACTGCCGTCAATTGAAATGAGGTTTAAACAGCCAACACTCCCGGTTGCTTTAATTTTCACGTGAGTCATTTTTCCACGTGTACTGCATGACTTCCGGCTGAGCGCTAGAGAAGGAAATCAACTTAACCTTGCTAGATTCGTGGCTTACCCCAGTATTCCATTCGTTCATGCAGTTTTTAAATTAGATTTATGCAATGGAGGAATGAGTTTCAGTCACATACCTAGAGGTTGAATGACTGCTGTGGGGTGCTGTGGCCTTTCATTTGCTGCATGCACTAGTTTCTGTGGTTGCATGATGGCTTGGCTGCTGATTCCTGGTTGTTTTCTTGTGCAGGTATCCTCTGGTCGGATCCACATGGCAGGAGCTGGCTTCCACATTCAGATCTGCACCCTCAAGCTGCTGCTGCTGAATTTTCACAGGACCGAAACTTGTTTTCGCCATTGCTCCCGAACGATAGACCGGATCAATCTGAAACTTTGTTGAGCATGTTCCTATCATCATTATGCACCTCCCATAGCAAAATTGCGATCAATGGATGCACAAATTTCGAGAAAAATGGAAAATGGCTGAAGATTTCAGAGATCAATTTCTCGGAAACTGTGCATCGGAATCGGCTGAAATTGCTTGGGTAGGCTACTATCACCCATGTGCATCTCCCCATGAAACAGGTTTTGAAACGGATGCACGGATATGGAGAAAATGCAAAAATGGCTGAAGGTGATGGAGGCTGATTTCTTGGAGACCGCGCACCAGAATTGGTTGAAATTGCTCGGGCATGTTGCCATTGTCCCTATACAACTCCCCCTGTAACAATTTTGCAAATGGATGCATGGTTTTCAAGCTAGGGAAAAAACAAATTCTGTTCTATGTATTTTTTCTTCAAAGCATTCTGCAAGTTTTTGCATGGAAAGAAAAACTGAGCTTGGGCTGTGATGCAGGCATGGAGATGATGGAGGAGGAGTTTGAAGATTGCAGGAGGACTTCTGACCCCTTGAGGAAGCTCTCATGTTTGCCAAAATACCTTTTTCAAATCCATTTCTAGCTTCCTGTAGAAATCCTGTAATTTCTACAGGAACTTCCTGTAGAACACACAGTTTTGAGGAAAGGAGCACAATGAGATGGAAAAAATGATGGAGAAGGGTGAGGGATGGAAACATGGATGCTTGCAGGCCTCATGGACAGATTCTCGGCCTTCAGGTCCTCTTCAAAGATCAATTTTGGCTCGTTTGTAGGCTTCCTGTAGAAGACACAAAACTTCTTGTAGAAGACACAAAACTTCCTGTATAAGGCACATAACTTCCTTTGTCTTTTTTTTGAGCGATCCTCCTGACCTGCAATTTCCTTCTTGCAACCTGCAATTATTAAATGGAAATTAGCTTTATTTTTCTTTTCTTTTTCTCTTTTGTTTTTTGAAAAACAACTAGGGCACCTCATGGAGGTTTTCACCTTAATTGCCTGCCCTGGGCGCCTCCAAGGGAGGTTTTCACCCAGGGATCTTATTCCCTTTTTATTTTCTCTTATTTCCAACCCATTGATTGCCTCATGGAGGTTTTCAATCAATGAGCCAATCTAAGGCGCCTCCGAGGAGGTTTTCACCTTAGATTTTTATTTTCATCTTATTTTCAATTTTTTTTTTCTACCCTACCCTACTTGAAAAACAAAATTCTTTTCAAGTATAAGAATACTTCCAATGGAGCCATGTGCACATCGATATTAGAGACAAGATGATGTGGAGGCTTGAAATGCATGCTTTGACAGCTATCCGGATTTCAGAGACCAAATGCTTTGACTTTGAAGGGATCAAACATAGCTGAAGAAGAGAGTACTGTTGCAACTTAGTGACCGTCTGAAACCATATTTCAATATAGCTCTGATATCCTTGGTCCTTTTGCTGATCTAGATCATGTTTCATGTCACCTTCTACCATGACTTTCTCATCTTCCTCTTTTTGCTGATCTTTCTCTTGAATACATGGAAGATTTGATGGTAACCATGAGGGAGCTTTCTTGATCTCTGATTCTGATCTCTTCTCTTCATCAAGAGCAGCCCATGGTTCTTTGATCCTTTCTTTTGAATCTTCTTTTGCCTTTGGTCCTTCAATGTTGTCAATATAATCTTTGTTTTGCAATACTCTTCCTGAGCTATGGTGAAGATCATCGAGCTCAAGAGGAGTCATTTGGACATGTTGTGCCTCAGCATTGTAATTGGATTGAGCTACTCCATTGTATGGTTTTGGGAATGGTGGTACGGGTAGCTGAGTGGGGGTGTATATTTGAGATGGATGTGGATGGGGTTGTAGTTGGGCAGGTGGTGGAGGCAAATGAGCGGGAGGAGAGTTGTACTGGGGCCTCCACCCCTGATGAGGTGCATTCCACTGAGGCTGTGGCTGAGCATAAGAGTGAAACGAATGAGCAACTGGTGAAGGAACAAGGAGGAGGTGTGAACCAGGAAGGATGAGCAGGGGGACCCCAAGAAGGCATGAAAGTGGCTTGATAGGGGTCATAATAGGTCTCGGATGTCCCTTGCAGTTCCTGCTGGTAAGATCTAGGTCCATGTGGCCTCCTTTGGTTCATATAATAGAGTGATTCAGTGGCTCCTTTGGCTCTCTGATATGCAACTTTAAGTCCAGGCAAGGAAGGGCACTAATTCGTAGGATGGTATCCTTCACAGACGAAACACACTTCTAGGGAGTGCATTGGACATTCGTTCCTAGGATGCTTTCTAGTGCACCTAGGACAAAAGATGACCAAAGCCCTCTTGGCTTCCTCTTGCTTCTTTTGGATCCGCAAGGTATCCAGTTGCATGGCAAGAAACTGTCTTACCTCGCTCTTGAAATCTTCCATCTGATTTTCAAATTCATTTTTGGATAAGGTACTGCTCCCAACATTTCTGCTTGTAGCCATTCGCTCCAGAGGAATGGTTTCTTCTTCTTCTTCCCTTGAGGTTCTTCAGATATGTCTTACTTTCCACCTAAGGGTTCTTTAATCACAGCCATCGAAGAAGAGAGAAGGTTGGCTGTGTGAAGCAGTGGGGGTGTTGTGCAATCATTTTTCTGAATTATCTCTACTCCTACAAGGCATGAAAAGAAATCTTTTGGGTTGATTTTTGTTTCTTTTTTCTGCTTGTACCTGCAAAAACTAAAATAGATTGAACTGCAACTAACTATCTTGCTGAAATGAAAATGCGGAATTGAAATGAAAGCAGGAAAGGACTAATCTATTTTGCTCAAATGAAATTGCAGGAATGAAATGCTAGGCTACGCTTGTGGAACTAAAATGCTAATATACGCTTGCAGAAATGAAATTGCAGAATTGAAATGCTAATCTATGAAAGCAGGAAATATCTACTCTACTTTTGCGGAAATGAAATGAAATAAACTACTTAGCAGAAGGTTGTAGGAGAAAATAGAAGAAAGCAACAATCACCAATACTCTGACGCTTCCCCGGCAACGGCACCAAAAAGAGGTGGTGGGCCCCAGTATTGCAGCAATAATGTTGCAATTCTTGGGACTCCCTTCTTTAATTTTATCAATCCGGTAGTTCGTAACAAACTTGGAAGCGACGGTGCTGTAGGCACAATTACTAGCTCTTGCCGCAACTATCACTTGGTCAGCTGGCACAAGTCCACTAGGAGCTTAAGCCAACTTCTATGAGCTCTTAGAAGAAGCTTTTTAATTGATGGATGAAAGCTAACTCGAAGGAAGCTAATCTATTTGCGAAAAGAGATTGAAAAACTGAAGGAAAACACAAACCCTAGCAAACCCTAATTATACCAGCTAGTCCTACTGATGCAAAGGAGAGAATGAAAACTACTGAAGAGATGCCATTACTTCTATGAAGGTAAAATACATGTGTCTAGACGACCTCTATCTGAAGAAAACATCTTTTTGTATTTTTGATTAAGTCGTCAGTTTCATCATGCATATGCTTTCACTGTTCTTTGACTGTGCAGGGGTGGATCAAGGAGGAGAAATGCTTGGAAGAGGCCGGGAAGGTTCAGAGAGGGTCTAAGGAGTCCTTAACACCCTTCTAGAGAGTTTCACAAAGTTTGGCTATCAAGAGACCTCATTTGTGAGCTTCTATAGGAAGTCTGCAGGGGTTCTACAAGATGTTCAGGAATTTCTATAGAATGTTCAGAAATTTCTACAAGATGTTTAAAAATTGGATTTTGGAGGATGGGTGAGTGAGGGAAGATGCATGAATGGATATGGAGGTAGGATAGGGGTCTGAAGTGGCCCAGGGACTGGTGGATGGAGTGGTGAGAAGGTGTAGATGGCTAAATTGGCTCGAAGAAGGCTGAAACAATGATTACACAAAAAGGTAGGGTTACGGGGGCAAGAGGACAGATGTGAGACGAGGAACCTAGCTAGGAGATGGAGCAGATGGCTCTAATGAAGCTTAGGTGGATGAAAGAGTGGTAGAGATTCTCTGCACCGTATACATTCAACTGAACCAACAAAGTCTTGCAAGTAATCAAAGTCCTAGCTAATCTAATCTAACTAACAATAAAGTGAATGAACAACAGCTTTAGTTGAAAGAGAATGATGTATATCAACTATGCAATGAAACATTTTAGAGATCTGAACACATAACCAACTTCTGCAAATGAAAACAGTACACTAAGGATTGCATGGTAAAGCAAACTAGTGTTTTTGTTTGGGACAACACGGTTACTTCAATTCCAGCCCCTGATCCAATAAGGAAGAGGTGAAACCAAAAGTGTTTGTTGACCCTTTTTCTGAAGATCTTCCTTGTTAAGAACCTATCAAATCAACCTGAACATGAAAATCTATTTTAATCATCAAAAACAACCTAAATAACAAAACAAGATTTAAATCTAAATAGCAAATTTTATTCTAAGAATGTAATAAAAACACATAAAGATAAACAAACGAGGTACTGGGCACTTGAGATGGGCCCAACCCCAAGAGCTACAGCCTCCTAAGAGAGATTTAGAACTGGTGCAAAGCTGGATTCATCTTTATTGAGCAAGAAAAGAAGAGTTACATCAAAACTGCCCACAAGGGAAAACTTGAAAATGTGCTGAAATGCAAAGCTAATCTACTGACTAAAATCGAACTATAAGCTAACTAACTTCTGCCTACAAGTGACTAACTACTGGCTAACCAAAATGAGGCCCTAAGCCTTCTTATTTATACAAATTGAGGACCCCAACAACCCTCCTAAACTTTAGGAACTTGGCTGCCAAAACTTGTAGTTAACAACACTTTTACTAGCACTTGCTCGGCTGCCCTTGTGATAATTGATTTGGTGGCCCTTGAACTCCGAGCTGATGGTGGAGAATTCGAGGTAAGGGCCCATAAATGAAGGGGACACCTTCCTACAAATCCTCTCTCTTGTTCTCCCACGAATTTGGCTGCCAAGTGCTCATTAAAACCTTTGATTTTGTCTCCAAATTGACCAAAAAGACTACACAAAGCACACATTAGACTTGTTGGCATAATGACTAACCCAATTCACTCTATTAGCATAAATATAATAAAAAACATGCAATAAACTAATGAGAATGGTGGATTAAGTCGAATTAGGAGGTTGAATGAGCCCATATAATTATCCATTTTTGGGGCTCATCACCTAGAATGAGGGATTATAGAAATGTTTTCTTGGATTTTCTGCAATGTTTTCCAGAATATAATTTGTCTGTGATTCCTAGAGAACATAATGTAATTGCTGATGCATTGGCCACCTCAACCAGTACATTTAGGATTCCCATTCATCCTAATAAGAAGTATGAAATTGAAGTTAAACACATGCCAACTGTCCTAGACAATATAAGGTATTGGCAAGTCTTTGATAATGATAAACAATTGGACAATTTTTTGCAAATGAAAGGAGAATTTTCAAATCTGCACATTGATGAAGCAAGTGATCTTGACAAAGATGAATGGGAAGCCTACATAAATCAAATAAGAGAAGATCTTGACAAGCATATAGAAGACCTTGAAGTTTTGCAACTGAAAGATAATGCGATCTCGAGAGGTTTAGTCCCACTAGAGGAGCTGTTTGATCACAATGATGTGGCTCATAAGCCTAAAATAATTCCTACTAAGGTTGGGGTGGAAGATTGCAACATAGGAACATAGGGCATACCTAAAATTGTGAAGCTCTCTAAATCCTTAGGTCCTGAAGTAAAACAGAAATATATTGATCTTATGAGAGAGTATTCTAATGTCATTATTGCATGGGGATATGAGGACTTAAAAGTATATGAAAGGATCATTATCCAACACACTATTCCTATCAAGGAAGGTCAAAAACCTTTTAAGCAAAAGCTAAGGAGAATCAACCCTATTTTGCTTCCCCTCATAGAAAAGGAGGTAAGAAAATTATTTGATGCAAAGATTGTTGTCCCTTCAAGGTTTTCCAAGTGGCTGTAAAATTTAGTCCCAGTAAGGAAAAAGACAAGAGAGATTAGACTACGTGTTCACTTCAGAAATATTAATAAGGTGCCTCTTAAATACAATTATCCCTTGCCAAAAATGGATCACATATTACAACGGGTAGTTGGTTCCAGGAGGATTTCATTACTTGATGGCTTCTCCGAGTACAATTAGATTTTGGTACATCCAGATGATCAGGATAAAACAACTTTCACTATGCCATGGGGGACATTCATGTATGTAAAAATTCCCTTCAGATTAATGAATGTAGGGGAAACCTTCCAAAGGGCCATGGACATCGCCTTTGCTGATGAGAAAGACAAGTTTATTGTTATTTATCTTGATGATATTACTGTGTACTCTAAATTTGATGAAGATCATTTGCAACATTTGAAGATTGTTTTTGAGAAGTGTAGGAGATATGGTATCTCTTTGAACCCAAAGAAGTCCCATTTTGGAATGGAAGTAAGAAGTTTGCACATAGGGTCTTCTGGATCTGCCCTGAACTAGAGCTCCATCAATATGCAAGGAAAACTTCAAATTCTTCTATTCTATTGTGATTTCAGCTCTGATACCATGTAGAAATTCCTTGTAGAATCAAACTGCAAATCGTAATATGATAAAACAATTGACTTGAATATACTCTACTCATCAGCATAAACAATAATTAATTGATGAAATCACGAAGCATACAAGAGAAAGAATTTAATCACACATAACACAATTATTTCCTTGGGAAAGCAATAGCTAAAAACCCCTGCTATCTGTGTATTAAATTAGTTAAGGAATTTGTATGAATATAATATGCTCTTCTCAACCTTGAGCTCAACTTGCACAAGTAGTTTCTATCCTCTACCTAATTGATTGCCTTTGGCCAATACTTAATCAAATTTCCAAGCCTCCAAGCTCCTAATTCCTTGCCCTCACAATCTTCACACACAAACTTGTGCTTCCTATTGCTTGGTCTCACCAACTCGTGCTCACCAAAACAATGATTAAACTTGTGCCTTCATTCCTCCTTTTAAAGGAAATTTTAATGGTTAAAATTAGTGAGTTTCTAAATAAGGAATGATTTATTTTAGGCCTTCTTCTGATTGCATGCACCATCTGTTTAATTTAGATGATTTTACAACTGATAGTACAATGTCCTTGAACTCCAATATAAACTGGGTCTTTCTCTGATATGAAATGCATGAGTTAATTATAAGTGGATCTACAGTTTACTGGTTGATCACTACATGCAGCACCACACAACACTTCAGGAAACACCCCACTATTCGATAGGAAGCACCCCACTACTGCAGGTTTCACCCCACTACTGCAAGTTGCACTCCACTATTGTAGGCAACACCCCACTACTGCAAGAAGCACCCCACTACTGCAGGCAACACCTCACTACTACAGGTTGTACCCCACTATTGTAGGCAACACACCACTACTGGACCTCCCACTAATTTCTCCATCAGTTGGAACTAGTTTAACTGACTTTAACTCAATTAGACTAAATTAAATAATTACAACTCAAAATAAAATTAAGTAGTGCTCCTAATTGTAGGAGACACTCTACATGACTCTAGTTAAACCCTCAACTCGAATTAACTGAGCTAACTAAGTCAAATTAACTTACTTAAGTATTACAAGTTGTCATGAGATGTGGAATTACAATTTAATTCAAGGACAAATTAAATTAGGATTGTTCTTGATGCTATTTTTAACATTTCTTGTTGCTATTTTCAATAGGTTCAGTATCCTTAATTAAGAAGAAATGTCATCGTGTGTGAGAGGAACAACAAAAGGTAAAACATTATCTCGTATAATCTCCTTCAAACAATTGACATCATGGGGGTCAACTGAGAAAATACTAGAAATGTCTCTAGTAAACATCCATGGACAATCCATATATCTCATCTATGGAATTGTTGATTTGTGATCAGAATCACAAGTGCAACAATCCTCTAGTCACCCTTATAAGTCATGGGGTAATAGGTCTTAATATTCTCCATGTTTTCCTAGTTTTCAGGGGTGGAACATATATTCTAGTTAACTTTATCTAAGACTATACCACCTTCTATGTTCACGTAGAGGAATCTCATATGATATTTTTCAAGTCTTTAGTATGCATTGGCTAAGGAAACCCATCAAGAGTAGTATTATAACATCCCCATGATTACCATTGTGTATATTGTACATATTTTATTATTCTAGTGAGCTAGGACAAATTAGATCAATACTTAATAGAAATTGTATATCTTGTTTCACAATATCTCAATTTGTATTTTGTTTAAAAAAAATTAATATGTTATTTTATGGAAGGATCTTGAACCGTGGATGTGGTGATTGATCTCACATCACACGTACTGATGATGATTGGATATTTGGAAGATACACACGAGGTATGGTATAGCTGAACTGGTTAGTCGCTTTGGCATTCATGGAATCTCGACCATCGATCTTTGTTTAGGAGTGGCATTGCTCCGCTTCTTCTCCTGATCATGTGACCAATTTCCATGAACAATTTGCAATCAGGTCATTCTATGTGTTCAAGGGGGTTTGGCACAAAGACTCACGCAATACAATGGAAGAGGTGGTGTGGGCTTTGAGAATACCTAACATTCTATGTTTGATTTTCATGGCTCCTACCAAGTGTCGAAATCGAGTGGGGAAGGGGCACACTCCAATGGCCAAAGCCAAGGTTAAATCCGAAGGGTCAAGCTCACACCATATCACTCGAGCAGAGTAAGTTATGGTGTGGGCTAGGAGCCAATTCCTATATGTATGCCTTACTATTGGAAAGGCAACCATTTATGACATTGATGTAGAGGTTCAATGCATATGGGAAGTTATGGATCCAAAGGTAGTGATAATTGAGGCTTAGGGATGGATTGTGACCTTAGCAATTTTAGGACTAGAGAGACCAAATAATTCCATCTCATAGCGACGTACTAGACGACTAAAGCAATGGTGGCTCATGCCACATCACTGTGTAGAAGAAGTGAGGCACTAACTAACTATTTTTGAAGGAAAATTTGAGGTTTTTTTTAAGGGAGTCTTTGGCATAGGCATATCAGTGAACAAGGTGCCAAAGAGACAAGCCATGTAGAGGAAAGGGAATGCCTGCAAACCAAACAACCCCATCCACATCTCAGAAGACTCACACCCAACTATACTCAATCATGCAAGAATGCCAAGCTCAAGAAAGAATAACCTCAACAAGAAGTTAACTATAGCCACTCATCTCTAGTCTTTGTGTTAGTTGTTCTTTTTAATTGTTGTTATGCTTTGTTATGGACTATACCTAATTTATAAACTATATTTTTGACAACTAGCCTGAACTTAAATAAGAGTCAGTCCTATTGTTAAATGGAAAAATGATCTAACATCAGATATTATCACTAAAATTGTGTGAAACTAAATTAAACTTAAACCCGTTAAAGAAACTTAATTAACACAAAAAAAAATAACTTCAGCTTTTAAATTCTCAATTTACTACTCACAATTTAATTTTAATTACATACAATAGAGAAAGGGTTTTCTACGTAGCAAGCCCTTCTCATTCTGTCTATTTTATATAAAGTGCTCAAACAGTGAAATAAAAGGCTGGGGTTGTAAATTAAAAATATAAATAAATAAGCGAAGGATGTTAAACTTGCGCATAAAATTGTATTTTGGTTTGGAAAAACACTACGGCTTAATGCCAGCACAACCATGTAATTATTATTATCATCATTTCTACACAGCAGTATGTGATTTGAACTTTGTGGTGTCCTATTGGTCGTTCATATAATCCCTATAAATTATCCCATATGTACGTTTTGTGAGGACCCAAGCGTTTGGATTTTGCCACTCACTTTATCCATTGGGATCTGGTCTGCACGCAGATCAATACTTATCTGGAAATTGTAGATCTGGTCTCATAATAAGAAGCTAAACTCTGTTATGGAAGACAATATTTGTATTTTGTTGGAGAAATTTTAGAACTTTTTAATAGAGAAGGATTAAAAGGACGAGTCATTAGAGACTTTTAAAGTGAATCCTATTGTTAGAGAATTTCTGACCAATACTGTGTAATGAGTGTGATTTTGTCTAATTTTTTGGATAGTGATTTTATTTATTATTAGGGACTTTAGTGATGGATGAAGCCACTATCAGAAATTTTGGACAAGTCACACCTATTACAAAGTGTTAGTGCGAAGTATGATCTGTCTAACTTTTAGGATAGTGACTCCATTCATCATTAGAAACTTATAGATGAAGTCACCATCAAAAACTTTAAACAAGTCACACTTATTACAAAGTGTTACTGCGAAGTATGATCTGTCTAAACAAGTCACACCTATTACAAAGTGTTACTGCGAAGTATGATCTGTCTAACTTTTCGGATAGTGACTATTCATCATCAGAGACTTTAATAATAGATGAAGTCACCATCAAAAACTTTAGACAAGTCACACTCATTACACAGTGTTAGTCCGAAAAATCTCTAACAATAAAAAAAAATGTTAAAATTCAGATGAAATTGTATTTTGGTTGGGAAACAAAGAGTCACACTCATTACACAGTGTTAGTCCTAAAAATCTCTAACAATACAAAAATGTTAAAATTCAAATGAAATTGTATTTTGGTGGGGAAACAAAGAGTGGTTTTATGCCAGTGCAGCCATGTAATTATTAGTGTCGTGTTTTCTACATAGATGCTGCTGTACCTACTTTGAAAACGCCATGCCTAGACAAACTGAGACTGAATGCAATGAATCTAAGCTCTGTAGGTAAGAGTCGCTAGTACTGTAACAAGTTTAGATGTGCAGAATACGAGATAGGGCCATGCACTCACTGGCAATACGTTTTTGTCATTTAATTATTTCTTCTATGTTATGATTATATGCCTTCAATAATGTCCATGCCTACTTCTTGTGTGACAGAAAACATTGACGCTTCTGCTGGTCATGCAGAATTTCTTCATCATTATTACCATTAAAATTTATGGTGGTGGGCTCCAGAGCTGCACCTTGGTGCCAAATTTTGGCATAATATCAACTTTTTGGTGTACATATTTCGAAGTAGATAATGTTTTATAGTTTTATTTATTTATTTTATTATTTTTAAAAATGAAATTTTATAGCTAAATTAAATCATAGGCAAAAACGGGGGCAGGTAGGTTAATTGGTCCCTTGCCAGTCCGCTGGTTTTATGTAACGAGGTGCGGGTTTGATTTTTTGGCTCCGCTAGGGTTAAGTTTCGAAAGTTAAGCCTAATGGTATGTGGTTTCGATCAGCGATAGGACCATTATATTTAGAAAAAAAGAAGAAAGAAGAATAAGTAGTTAGAAATCAATCATATTTTTCAACTTGGAGAGAATTTTAGCTGATAAATGAGACTGATTGGAAAATCTTTTAGTACAAATTTATTTTTTTTAAGGAAAACTTTTCCGATTTTATGTGGTGTTTAAGGAATCCAAAGAATGGCAATTTCATAGCCAAGCTGGGCTATAGAGCCTTGGTTGAAGACAATTATGAGAGTCCGAAATTATGGTGGTGGAAGACAATCTAGAAAGTAAGTGCTCTTCTCAAAGAAAAAATAACAACATAGTTTCCTCTCAACGACAAACGATTGACATGGAAAGTTCTTTTAAAATGGGGATGGTTAGAACCAAGCAAATGCTCGGTGTGCAAAACACAAGAATAATCTACCTTCCATTTATTTATTTGTTGCAGCTTTGTTAATGCAGGCATATGTAGTCTGGAAGGAATTTAATCAAAAAGCAAATTGGGTATCACCCAATCTTGCTAGAAGTATAAGACTGTCTCTCTGATAAATCAGTAAAGTCATTTTCGGGTATACCATGCATTCTGGTTGAATGTTTATGACAAGCTCACAATATGAGACTGTTTCAGAACAAGGGCCCCCCTCTAGAACCTTGCACAATTTCTTACTAAAGAATTTAAGTTTGATTTGAAGTTTCCTCCTCAGTGACTCCCTCAACTCCTTGAGCTAGACTATGACATCCCCAGGGTTGCTTTGATCGGGCTAGGCAAGGCCAGCCCCTAACATGTAGAGCATGCATTGTTTTATATTTCATTCATACACAAGGGATTAATTTCCCACTCAAGATAATGGTAAGAGTTTGGAAGTTTACTAATTCCTATGGGTTTTGGTGTAACATAAAACCTCAACAAGGGACTCCTTCCACTCCATGAGTTGAACTATGACATCCCTTAGGGTTACTTTGATGGAGCTAGCTAAGGGCACTCCCAAGATGTGGAGTAGGCAATGTCTTATATTTCATTGATACACATTCTTTGAACTATAGATATTGGTAGAGGATCAAATAATAGAGTAGAAGTCATTACTCTTTGGTTCTTGCTTGAAATTGTTTAGAAGAAAAATATAAACAAGCTTCAAATGATTGGAGACTCCAAATTAGTCATCAATTGGGCTAACATGAGAGTGACTATAAACAACATTAGTTTAGAGCCTCTGCTGCAAGACAATCAACAAGTTACCGATTCTTTTAAATACATTTTTTCTTATCACATTTTATGCAAGTGGAATGAAAAAATGGATGCTCTATCTAAAAAAGAACTCTCTTTCCCAACATGTTCGATTGGCATCTATAAATTTAATGACGAGCCAAATTAAAATATATTGAAACAATTCAGTTTTTTCTTCTGTCATATTTTGTAAAATTTTGATCTAGTAAAAGACACTCCTTAAAAGAATGATATATTTTGCGTTTTTTTAACTAACTTGAAGATAGTCTAGATTTATATATTCCTTCATAAAAGTATATATGTTTTTTTTTTTAGAAAAAGAAATAATAATGTAAAGAAATTCTTATATTAATATGAATATGTATTTTAATTTTGAATTTCTTTTTTTCAGAGAGAAATCATCATATGGCCGAAGCCCGCAGATTTTTACAGTGTATATGGCATAGCTGTTACAAATATCGTTCAGATATCTCCATAGCGTGGGGTCATCAAATATTAGCCGTTACAAATATCGTTCAGATATCTCCATAGCGTGGGGTCATCAAATATGCGCCTCTGCAGGAATCGAACATGGCTGGGGGGTGCGAAAGCCATACGCCCTAGCCATTACATCATACACGTCATGTGCAGATTTTAAGAAGTGACAAAATTTATATAACAACGAATGTTTTTAATATAGTTTTTGAATACAAGTGAACATCGCAGAGCATGAAAACATTTTTTAAATGTTTCAACCGGTTCAAAATTTATCGAGTAATAGATATTTTTGATTGGCTTAAAATTATTTAGTAATAGATAATTTTGTCTTTTTCATATGAAAGTATTAATTATTATTTTTAAAAGAAATTATTGTTATTATTTTTTTATCGATATAATGTTGTATATTCTATATGAATATTTAGTTAATATTATAAAGTTTATTATGTTATTTATAATCACTGAATATGGGCGAGGGGTTTCATTTTTTTTCCACCACTTAGAATAACCCCATTAACTTTTAAAAAAAATTAATTAAATTACATACATTCATATTGTTTATAGTAAAATGATTATGATTATGATAATGATTAATATTTAAAAACAAATATTAATTTGAACTTAACAAAAAAAGGTTATATATATATATATATATATATATATATATATATATAGATTAAAAGAAGTATTTTAAGATCATTCTAATTTATCTTAGTTAAAGAATAAAAAAGTTGGTAGTGTTAAAATATTTTGAAATTAGATTTAATCTGAATATATGAAGGATAATTTAAGAATAAGCGGTTTTTCATTTTCAATTTTAATTTTACACTTTGAGTGGGTTTAATGGTTAAGAGTATGTGTTTCCTTTTAAGAGGTCACATATTCAAAACAATAGGGGATTAGAATATATATGCCTTTGTAAATTTAGTAGTCAAATCGTTTGATAAAAATTAGTCCCTTGTCCCACAAACAAAGAAATCTTATAAATTAATTTGGTGTCTAGCTTAATCTTAACTTTAAAATTAGATTGTTATTGTTATTATAACACACAACAATATATTCTTTTATTCCAAATTTTTTAGGAATTAATCACTATTAGATTTTTATATTGGATTTTTATTATAGAATTAATTTATGATTTTTTTTTTTTTTTTCTTTTTTTTTTGCACATGACGTGCATGATGTAATGGCTGGGGCGGATGGTTTTCACACCCCCCACCCAAGTTCGAATCCTGCGAGGTTGTAAAAAGTGGGAAAAATGAGAAGTTGTAAAAAAAGTGGGTCCTACCGAAGCTTACAAAAAAAAAAATTTATGATTTTTTTAAAAGTAAATGTTTATTTTATTTTACAAAGATAGAAATAAGGAAACAATAATTATTGTTTTAAGAAATTGGTTAAATTGTATATATTTACTTTAATTTTATTAAAGTAAATGGTAGAACAAATTATAAAGTGGAGTTGTTTTTGTTATATACTATAATATTATAGTAAATTATAAAGCGGAGCTGTTTTGTTATATAATTTAGATTTTCATCGAATCAAATATATTTGCTATATAGTTTCATAAAAGCATTAATTGTTGCTTCAAATAATCTATATAGTTTCATAAAAGCATTAATAATTGCTTCACATAATTTGATTAAAATGTATTTATGTAATAATTATATTAAATTAAAATAGTTGTAAAAAATTATAAAGCAAAATTATTTTTTTTTTTTTTTCTCGGTAACAAGGCTAATCTATTAAATATATACAGAGTGCAAAATTACATCAGGTAGGACCAGTATGCTCTTGCCCTCGAGGGGCACCAGACATAGACAAAAACTAAGACTGACAAAGACCCAGACATAATTCCTCATAGCAAGCCCTCGCAGGGGTGGTTCCATGAAGTTCCAAGACTGTCCATAGACGGAAGCCCGCGCAGGGGTCTTAGACAAAAAGAACTGTTCAAGTCGTCCCGCGCAGGGGAAACAGTAAGTACTTTCATCATTGACACAGAAAACCAACAGCTTTGACATCCTAAAAAAAACATTGACTGAAACAACAACAAACCAGGAGACGGCAACTGAGTCTGGAGCGACCTGGTAGAGCAAGGGCGCCGGCGTGATTATTCACTCGGCTCATCCGGTTGCTCTTCCACAATTGGGCACCAGCCGTAGTAATCCGGCTCAGCATGAGTAGGCGAGGTCGCTTCCGCTTCCCCAGTAGTAGCATTAGGAGCATTCTGGGAATGCTTGGAATTTTCCTCGACGTTGGCCCGGCTCTTTTCTTCCTGCTCCAATTCAGCTGCCGGAGCCTGCTCTGCATCCCCATGGAAGTCCTGCATCCCATGCTCCCGAGCTTCTATGGGATCATCCACCTCAGGAGGGTTCTCGATGAACAGAATGGAGACATGAGCACTAATTCTCGGGTTTGCCGTAGAGCTGGTGAAGTTGAAAATAGTGGAGCCAAAGGTTGGCAGGGAGGCCGAGCCGGATGCCCCGACATCCATATGTTGGCCAGAGTGCAGGGGAATGGCTCCAATGGAGCTTGCCAGATTACAGTGGCAGCAATGCCTCGTTTCATCTCTCACAGGTCTGCTCGAACCCCCGCCTCTGGAAGAACCACGACGGCTCAGCAACCTCTGTCTGGGTCTCACCATAATGAGATGAGACTCCCTGCAAACTGCCAAGTGAACCAGACTGTCGATTACCAGAACCAGCTCCGTAGTATACCCAACCGCCTGAGAAGGGACCGCTTCAACGGCAGAGAGGCCAGACAAATGCAACACGACCAAAATTCCCTGCTCCAAACCGGATATATGCTCTTCATCGTCACCTACCCACCTCGAATTCCCATCCGCCATTACTGCAGCAATGCTCTGGATCGAGTGCACTCTCCGGGCATTCACTGCTGCCGTCCCCCGTCCCTTTGTATTAAACCGGGATTGATCTCGTCGTCCTCTCGCATGGAGTGCCACGTGATGCCCGTGGAGCGGCATGTGGCGAGCTTCCAACTCCCGTCCCATCGCTTTAAACACCCGCATCCGGGGAGCAAAATTACTTTATTTTATATTTAATTATTTACAAATATTTTTTAAGGTAATTTAATTACTACTTTTTTTTAAAGTTAAATTTTATTAATTCTAAAAAAGCATATTATATTAGGGAATCAATTACTCCATAGTATATTTACTATATTTCTAGTTTTAAAAGTTAAGATGATTCATCAGTTTTGTTTTGAACGTTTTTCTTGCAAGTATCAATCTATCTTATTGAGTTATTCGTAGCAATAAAAGATAATGTGTTGGAATAAGGAATTACTAAAAGAGGAGGGGTGAATAAGTAATAGTGATATTCTTTTCTTTTTCTAGTATGCTTATAGTCCTTTTTTACATTTTGTTACTTGTGAGAACATTCATTCATAAAGGAAGTGAACAACAAGTTTAAACATTCATATTCATATAACCAATTACATGAGCAACACACATTTGACATAGTGTTTTTGGACGTGGAAACCCAGAGGAAAAAACCTTTGTTAGTTGTTTATGATGTAAATTAAGCACCAAGCTAATTACATTTGTTTATTTATGAGAACCCACTCACAGGAGGCACTGACCCCCTTTGGTTAGAAGGCACCAACTTTCCAAGAGGCACCAACTTGCTCTGGCCACTGTTTTACTATTTCATACAATTTTCAAACTGAAAATAAAGGCATATACATTACAAGTAAAATACCAAAATGGTTGGTTGCAGACTCAACTTCTGCTCTCTATCTTTTATTGTTCCACTGACTCCCTTTGGTCTCATGCAACTTTTCTTTACTTATTTCTCACAACAACATCTCCTCAGCACTCTGCCTTCTCTCGCACGGGCTCTCTGCTGCAACTACTTCTGTTCAACTCACACTATTCTTTTCACAACAATCACTCTGCTGCCTTCTCTTCAACTCTGCCCTCATTGTTCTTCTCACAACACTCCTGCTGCTCTTATTGCATAAGCACTCAGTATGCTCTCGGTGCTTAGACCTCTCTGTCTACTCTCACAACTCTCTGCTACACAACACTTCCACAATATTCTCAACTCCCCCAATTGCTCAATTGCAAACGATGGTTTTGATTCATAGAAGCACACTGTGCAAGGATGTCTCTGCTGTCTGTACCCTTACTGCCCAAATGTACTTTGGCATGGCTCCCCCTGCTACTGTTGCGTCTTCTAGATGAATCCTGTCACAATATTAAACATAGAGATGGACCTTGGAGCTCTTCACTGATTGACTGCATAAATCTCCATGCTGAGAATTTAATTCTTAGGTGGCCTGCACACTCCTCTGAGAGTCCCATTCTTATTTATTGCTCCATAAAGCTTGACAGTCCTCAGGGATGGCCACTCTATTCCACATTTAACACAACTAGATGTGTACGTGAAGCAATTGATTTCTTCCTTCATTCCCTCAAATTCGTCTCTGTTAAATTTTGTCCTCGTTGCCTTGTCTCAAACCCTTCTACAAATCTAGCTGACTTATACATCCATTAAAATCGTTCTACTGCCTCATCAGAACACAACATATTGTAACTTACATAGGAAGAATTTTACGATATTGCACTCTCTAATATCCTTGGCCCCATTTGCCTTTAGCTCATTTAGTATTTCCTTTCTCATAGAACCGATACTTGTGACCGTTGGCTTAGCATTGTATCAAAGCCCTTACGTATCGTAACTTCAACAAACATAATGTTACGATATTACTTAGTCTGATATCCTTAGCTCCATTTGTTCAGCCCTTGGTCCCTTTAAGCTCCATATGACCATGTGCTCGAAATATCAGAGCCCTCGTGTATCGTAACTTCTCAACCACAATTTTCACAAGAGTTACAATATTGCTATCTTCCGATATTCCATACTCTAATATGATGACATCACTATCCATTTCACTTTCTCGAGCCCATTGACATGTCACCACATGTCCTTCTAGAGAATAGAGAAAGAGTCTCGATCAACCTTGGTTCTGCATCAAATCCTTTGCTAATTTGGCTTGCCTTTCCTCAACGTTTTTAGCAATATCAACCCTGCTGGATATCGTAACTTCTTAAAATACTGTCGTTAAGAAGTTTCGATATTCTAATGTCCCGGACCTCCAATATAATCGACTATGATGCGGCTTGCTCTGATGCTCCAATATTCTAGTCTTCGGGATTCTGGTATCGGGTCCTGATGGGCTCCAACCTCCAATATTTCAACCTTCTTAGGACTTCAAGTCCCTGAACTTCGGCATACCATATCTTTTGATCCATGAGTCCATTTTTAGACTTCCACGTACCGTCGGAAATCTCTTCCATAGAACTTTCAAATGGTGGGGGGTATGATATAGGATTTGATCCCATCTGCTACCTCTAGGATGGATGAAAATGCTTTGCCACTCTTTGCTCCTTGACTCTTTTTATTGTGCTCGGAACGTTGAACTCCCAACCACCATAGTCATAATTTTACAGCTTCTCCAGTAAGCTTGCTACTATGATGATTCTCTACATAAAGTCTTCAACAACCATGGGATTCCATTTGGACCATCAATGTAATCATCATTTTAAGGCTTCTCCAATAAGATTGTTATCGTGAAGATTCTCTTCAGAGTATTGCAACAACCATGGGAGTACTCCTTGGCCATTACTGCCTGCATCTATTGCGACAAGCATCCATGATAGTATGGTTAACATCAATTCCAACACTAACACAACCTCTAGCCATTCTGTTGGGAACGGGTTCCCCTAAGAGTCAGTTTTTGGGCTAAAAGTGTTGGGTTGTGTTATATTCTTTCCACGACTAGCCCACGTAGTTAACCAAGGGGTTAGAGGGGGGGTGGAGCCCCCTCTTCGTTGTGAAGTTGGGGTGGGTAGCCCCCCTCTACGGGGTCCGAGGCAGCGCCCCGGGAATTTTTTTTTGGACCCTATATAAGGTTGGGCAGACCTACCTATGGGTTTGTGCATGGTTTTTTGCACATGGTTTTAGACGCGATGGTTTTCGGTCCATGGTTTTGGACGTGATGGTTTTTGGTCCATGGTATTAGATGCTTCATCATGTATAGATATGTATTGTAACATTGAAAGGAATATAATGAAAAATCAAGTTGGTAGTCCCGGTTTTGGGATCTAGGGGAAAATCTCTGTGTATATGTGTTTTATGTGTTATGCTCTCGCATTGTTTATTTTCTGTGTTTTAGAATTCATATGTAGGTAATTTCTGTACAGGGTTAAAACCTACATTTGGTATTAGAGCTGTTTTGGCTTCAAGGGGACACCTTCGTTGCTGAGGGGTTTTGCTTGGGCCTGTGGTAGACCCTGTTCAGTGGGAGATCTACAAGATCGATTCTAGTGGTGAAAGAAGATGGAGAGCAGTAGAAAGATAGAGATCAAGAAATTTAATGGTTAGAGTTTTGAGTTGTGGAAACTCAAGTTGGAGGATATGTTGGTGGATAAATATCAGTGGATTGCGGTAGAGCCGGGTATTAAACCAACGGGAGTGTCTAATGAAGAATGGAAGAAGTTGGATCAGAAGGAAAAGAGCACAATACGATTGTGTGTCTCAGATTCAGTATTGCTAAATGTATCAGGGAAAGCTACGTCGAAGGCTTTGTGGGACAAGTTAGGGACTTTGTACCAATCTAAGTCTCTGGTGAATAAACTGTTCCTGCGGAAAAAGATGTATAACATGAGGATGAAAGATGGAGACTTGGTGATAGAGCATCTAAACACATTTAATACTGTGGTAAGTTAGTTATTGTTTGTTGATATTAAAATTTCAGATGAAGATAAGTGCATCAGTTTGTTGTGTTCTCTATCAAATTCGTGGTATAGTCTGGTTATTGTAATAGGTAGCAATGCAACTGCCTTGCAGTTTGATGAAATAGTCTCATCCTTGATGACAAAGGAGATGAGACAGAAAAATATGGAAAGCCAAAATGGTGATGCCTTGTCTGTACGAGGGCGGTCCCAGAACATAAACAAAAATAAGTCATCAAGTGGGAGATATAAATCTAGAGGGAGATCTAAATCTCCAGGAAAAATTGTAAAGGTAGTTTGCTGGAAATGCGGAAAGGAAGGGCACTACAAAAGGGACTGTAAATCTAAAGCTCCTAACAAAGGAAAGGGATCTAATGATGCTCCTTCTGCAGAGGTGAAAACTGCCTCATATGAAGGTGGGGATGTGTACTTGGCTTCTTCAAGTACACACATAGATCATGAGGCAAGGTTGATTGAATCAAGTGCATCCTTTCACTTCACTCCCCATAGAGATTGGTTTTGCGAGTATGATAAATATGATGGTGGTGATGTCTTCTTAGGGGATGATAGGAAGGCTAGAATCATTGGTTGTGGAAAAGTAAAGTTGAAGTTACAAGGTGGAAGGGTTAGAACACTTCTGGGTGTTCTGCATATTCCTACATTGGCTAGAAATCTGATTTCTGTAAGCAAGCTGGATGATGCAGGTGTAAAAATAGTGTTCGAGAAGGATACTTGCAAGATGGTTCGGGGAGCACCGGTATTGATGCGGGGAGTTCGGATTGGAACTATGTACAAGCTAAAAGGTAGCACTGTTGTTGATGGGTGCAGCAATTCTGTGGTTCCTGAAAGTGGAGCAGAAAATCTAGTGGTCTCTGGAGAGAAGACCATGTTGTGGCATCAAAGGCTTGGACATATTGGAGAGAAGGGCCTTCGAATACTTCATGGTAAAGGTATGGTAGAAGGTATGAGTAATAGCTCTCTCTATTTTTATTTCTGTGAAAATTGTGTATATGGGAAGCAAAATCGGGTGAGTTTCCCCTCTAGTGGTAAGAGAACGAAACAGATATTAGAGCTTGTGCACAGTGATGTGTTTGGACTTGTGAAGGTTTCATCACTGGGTAAGTCTATGTACTATGTATCATTTATAGATGACTTCTCAAGGAATACATGGATATATTTCCTTAAGAAGAAATCTGAAGTCTTTGACAGGTTTAAAGAATTTAAGGCTTTGGTGGAAAACTAGACAGAGAAGAAGATAAAGGTGTTGAGGTTAGATAATGGTGGAGAGTTTTGCAGCAAGGAATTTGAAGAATTCTGTAAGAAGTGTGGTATAGCACGACAAAAGACTACTCCATACACACCCAAGCAAAATGGAGTTACAGAAAGAATGAACAAGACATTGATGGAAAGGGCAAGAAGCATGCTTAGTGGTGCCGGGTTAGGACAAGAATTTTGAGCAGAGGCGGTGGAGACAACATGTTACCTGGTCAACAGATCACCTTCATTAGCGTTGGAGGATAAGACTCCACAAGAGGTATGGACTGGTAAGAAAACCTCTCTTTCACATCTGAAGGTATTTGGATGTGATGCATATGTACATGTCCCAAAGGAGAAAAGAACCAAGTTGGATAGTAAATCTGAAAAGTGCATCTTTATTGGGTATAAGGATGGTTTAAAGGAATATAAGCTTTGGAACCCAGTAACAAGGAAGGTTGTGTATAGCCGAGATGTGGTGTTCAGAGAGGTGAAAGATGTTATTAAACATGAAGTCCAACCAAAGGAACTTGAGAAGATAGAGTTTGAGCTTAAGGAGGAAGAATCAGACTCTTCAACATAGAAGGAATTAGAAGATCAAGAGCCACAAACTCCGGGTGTGAGAAGATCAGTTCGAGAAAGAAGGCAACCAGAAAGGTATAGTCCATCTACTTTCTGTTCAAATTTTTCTTTATCTATTATTGATGATGATCCTAGAACTGTGAAGGAAGCTGTAGATTCAGAGGATGACAAACTCTGGAAAGATGCCATGGTTGATGAAATGACATCTTTGCACAAAAATGAGGTATGGGATCTGGTGAAGTTGCTGGCTAGAAGGAAACCCATTGGAAGCAAATGGGTGTTCAAGAAGAAGACAAATGTAGAAGGAAAGGTGGAGAAATAAAAAATTCGGTTAGTAGAAAAAGGTTATTCCTAGGTGTCAGGAATTGATTTTGGTGATATTTTTTCTCCTGTTGCCAAGGTAGCTTCTATTAGATTACTTTTATCTGTTGCTGCTGCTTTTGATTTTGAGGTAGAACAGATGGATGTGAAGACAACATTTCTTCACGAGGATCTGGAAGAGGAGATCTACATGAAGCAACCTGAAGGCTTTGCGGTGAAGGGTAAGAAAGAACTGGTATGCAAGTTAAATAAGTCTCCGTATGGGTTAAAACCATCACCAAGGATGTGGTATCAGAAATTTGATACATTTATACGGGGACTTGGCATCACCAGAAGCAAAGCAGATCACTATGTGTATTTTAAATTAATTGGTGACCGTGTTATTTATCTAGTATGTATGTGATGATATGTTGTTGGTTGGAAATGACAAAGAAATTATCCAGGATTTGAAGACCCAATTGTCCTCCAAATTCGACATGAAAGATCTTGGTGCTACAAACTATATTTTGGGCATGGAAATTAAAAGAGATCGGGCAAAGAGGAAGCTCTAGTTAAACCAGAGGAAGTATGTTGAGACAATATTGCAAAGGTTAAATATGCAGGATAGTAAACCGGTGAAGGTTCCTATCCATGTAGGTGTAAAGTTATCTGCCGAACAGTGTCCCAAGACACAAGAAGAATAGGAGTGTTGGATAGGTAAATCCCCTCTGCGGACAGAGGCAATCCCACTAGCCTAAAACAGAACTAGCCACAATCAAACCACGCTGCCACACAAGTTCCTAATTATGCATCAAAGGTGAATTAAGAAGACCAACCTGGAATCCAACGCTATGGTCGAAGTAGAGTTGATATTCCCGCTCCCTCGCTCCAGCAGATCATAAACGGACACCTGCACATGCAAAGGAAGAAACAGATACCAACATAAAATCTACCAAGGCACAACTATATTTCAGTCAAAAAGGAAATAAATCAACACATCACTATAATAGACAATGAGATTGGAACTCTAATAGCAGTCGCTCATTAATTAATAATAAACAGGAAAAGTTACAACCAAGGTTCTGACGTTGAACCTCTCCTGGCTGGGCGAGCAACTATGTGTGTCTTGCAATGTATGTCCTCTCCGGCAGCATAACCTCTCTACACTTCATTATCACTCATGATAATCACAACTAGCATTCCTCCAAGAACTCAAGAACTCAACAACTAGCACTAGCTTGTCTAATGCATGAGGACAAATATTTATAGATGGAGAAGGTAGAAAGATTCGATGAACCAGGACACGCATTGTGGATTGGCATTATCTCGGAAAAGCTACTGTGGATAGTTGTCAAGGATAGATGATGACTCTCGACCTCTATCCACTAGATTTTTCCCTCAAAAGGTTTCGTGATCTGAAGGGAAAAAATCATATGGGCGTGCTTTTGGCAAAAATCATTACTAAACTGGGCTGGCGCGGGTGTTGTTCTGTGACAGAGCGCCAGTGGTCGTGCCCTCTTTTGAGGATCTCAGTTATTGGCGCGGGTAAGATACTGTGGACCTGCGCCAATGGAAAAAGAGCACTTCTCAGGGATAATTTGCAGAAGGTGTCTTCAGGGAACATGAAGTACATACTCAGGGGAACATAATGCAAGTGTTTTTGGGTTATGTCACTGCTCACAGGTCCCGGAATGCGTCCTCCAATGTATGGAAACGGGGCGATAGGGACGGTGACCAATGGTGACAAATTACTGTGTAACAGATGCCCCCTAAAGCATGAAGTCCGAGAGGTAGAGAGAGGGGTGAAATGCTTTACAAGAACACACAAGAACACATATATAGAGCTGCCGCCGAGGATCTGTGTTAAGAGACACGACTGATAGTTCAATTACATGATGTACATGGTATGGTCGCAGCCATCCATAAGAGAGTACATAAATAATCTAGATCCACAGTATGGACGCAGCCATCTGGTTAGGATTAATGAATTGACTCAGGTATGGTCGCAGCCATCCAGTGAATGAGTCAAGTATCAAGAATCACGCCTGGATTACAACAGACACAATCCAGGGTCTTGTGCTCCATCCCGACCCGAACAAGAGTACAAGTTCAAGCATGTGAATATATGAGCTGAAGTCGAACACGCATGAACATCGTCTGATTACTAGTCAATAGTGGAAACTGTTAACAGACGCGAGAGGTACCACCAATAATGACAATGGCCCTCAAGGTACTATAGGTACAATCTACGGCGTGTGAATTAACGATCTGAAGTCGAACACCCGTAGAATCATTCGATCGGAGGCCAATGATGAAAACCTCACGTCGAACACGAAGAACCTGCCATTGAGGCATGCAGGCTCCAAGGCACCAGAAAGGAGTCTCTAGATCAACTTCCTGGATAATGAGTTGAAGTCGACAGGAAGTGACCTTGATCGAAGGTGGGCCATAATGTTTCCCACATCATCGACACGAGACAGAGAGATAATGTTGTGAATCAAGATTGTGTGAACTATCAGAGGGAGGTTGTTTCTTTGCAGAGGTCAACTTCTCTTGAACATATCGGCGGCACATTAATGGAATCGGCAGTATTTGACATCAATGTATCAAAGGTCATGATGACGAGGCAATGAGTGGATGAGAGGTCAAATAAGGTACCCAAGTCCATGGAAGCAAGTGAAAGATATGAGATGAGATATCCCCACCCTGGACACGAAAGCAGAAAAGTGCCATGTTCAAGAGCGACATACTGCCGTCACGGTAATAATTATGGTTCAATTTTTTTTTTTCCCCCCGCCATTTCTGGCAAGTACCCCAGTTATTTTTAACAAGCTTGATGGGGATAGCATATGCTTGTGGTGTGACAAAATCCAATGACCGATGTCATCAAGTTTTAACGAGTCTGACAAAGTAAGAACTCGGCGTCTTTTCATGTTTAGAGAGTTTGAAAAGACAGCAGAAAAGGAAACTCCAGGGATGTCCTTTTTCGTAAAGTTGTGTCTCTCGGGCCCGAAAAAGTATAAAATAATACCCGAAAGAACCGCCCGATCATTACGATCGAGGAGTACTTTTCATAATTAGTGATTTCGACCTAAAAAAGTAAAAAAGCGGTCAAAACCACGTCGTTTCGTAACCATTAACGAGTTTGAAACGACAAAAACCCGGTAATATTTTTATGTTTTAACGGTCGACAAAAAGAACTTAAAACGACCGCCCCTTATTAACATTTAACGAGTCAAGAGGAGCGACTCGGCAATCTTTTCCTCTTTAAATGGTCAGAAAAGAGCTGAAAGCAGACCTCCATTTTTATTTTCTTTAACGAGTCAAAAAGGAAAAATACTCAACAATCTTTTCATATTTTACGAGTCAGAAAAGAGCGTAAAGGCGACTCGTCCTGAAAGAACGAGTGGTATAAAGGGTAGCAACTGGTTCCAGTAATGGTGGAACTTGCTCGAAACATGTAAAGGTTAAGAGGCTGGCTAATAAAACCACTCATCGCTGCAGTTCCTCAGGAAAGGATAAACAACCAGGTGAAAGCATATGATCGGCCAAAGAGATGGTGGCGATGGAATGAAACAACCAAGGCTCATCTAGCAGAATTTAGCAGATAAAAGGCAATCACGGGATGTAAATCAGGTATGGGTTCATTTTTTCCACAAGCTTGAACCATGGAGAACTCTGCTTGGATTCGGTTTCATGTTTATACAAGCTTGAAACGAAAAACTATGCTTATTAAATTTTTGCATGCCCCCAGCATGATAATGCAAAATCGAGGTACATGCCCCCCAAGCTTCATGGCATTCACGGAGTGGATGGAATGAAGGTTTACTTGGAAAGACTCGATTTTGAAGGAGGATGCATGCCCCCCCGGGCCTCAGTCACGCGCCCGGGTCAACTGCCGTCATCAGAATGACGGAGTGGATGTTGAGGCATTTCCTGTGGAAATAAGACCATTTAGGAATGGTAGATGACTATATGTGAAGTGTGAACCGGGGAATGAAAGTTGGTCTACGACCTTGATCGTCCTTCCTTCGTGCGGAAAACACATCACTCTGAAGAGTGAGGACACAATTGCACGTATGCGATAAATATAGTCTCGTCCAAGGAGTAAATTGTAATCTAACGGACCTTGGACTACCATGACGCCCATTTGAACAGTCTTCCCTTCTAATGTGATAGGTACATTGGGAAGAATTCCTAAAGGTCGAGTTGTTTCTCGATGGAAACCTGTAAGGTTTCTTATCTCAGGCAGAAGCAGTGGGGAACCAAGTGCTTCCCAAGCTGTTGAAGAAAGGATACTCACAGGAGATCCCTCATCAATAATTGTACCGGCCATAACCATGCGGTAGACTTGGACTATAATTCGAAATGGTATGGAGGCTGGTAACCGAGGATTGCCTAGTTGATCCCAATTGAAGGAAACAACTAGGTTGCTTGGAGGTGGGACTGGATAGACAACCGGATATGATTCTGATGGACTTTCTTCCTGGTGCGAAGGAATGAGAGGGATGCTCACTTGATCATTAGAGTCTATGTTGATGAATAGAATTTGGACGGTGGGGTCTTCATTCTTGGCAGTGATAACATCATCTGAGGAGGGAACTTCGGAAGCCAAAACCGGGTCACTTGTAAGCTGGACCTTTTGACTTTTGTCTGGTTTGGATTCAGATGTAAGATCATCTAAGGATGGAACTTCTGTAGGCAAAACCGGGTCACTTATAAGCTGGACCTTTTGACTTTTGTCTGGTTTGGATTCAGATGTAAGATCATCTAAGGATGGAACTTCTGTAGGCAAAACCGGGTCACTTGTAAGCTGGACCTTTTGAAAGACCGGGTCAACTGTAATCTGGAACTTTGGACTTTCGTTTGGTTTGGACTCAGGTGGTTCATATTTGATGATAAAGTGGTGCATAGATGATGAATGTAAATCAACACTCGTTCTGACCAGGGACTGGTCTGGAACAGGCGGAGCACAGCTAGGTTCGGGAAGAGAGGGCTGGACCAAAGAGGAATCATGCTTGATCACTTGGTTGGTGGAGAGATGATCTGCAGTTGCAAAAAGATGCTGATATCCAGCGGGTAGTTGGGGTAAGGGAACTGACAGACTTTCCAAAAGACGGGAGGCTTCATCCATAAGTGGACAAAGGCGAAGGAGATGATTACCTTCACAAAGTCGACAAGGGAAACGAACCTTCCCTTTTCTCTTACCAACTGATAAGATATCGTCGATCTGTGACGACAAGGGGCGAGTCGGGTCACGGGACCATATATCTAGGATCCTGGGAATACCGGGACAATCAGAAAGAAAATGGTCCTCCTTGCATAATCGACAAGGAGACTTAGCCTTCCGCGGAGGAGCAGAAGGTGGTTCTACTTCAGATATTTTCGTGGTAGATGCGACCTTTCCCTTAGGAGACTTCTTCTTTTTGGTCTTCTTCTTCTTCTTCTTAGCCACCTGGTTACTGAAATCCAAGGTTTCACCAGGCGAAGTAGAAGATGAGGACGCAAAAATGGGCGAAGAAGGGGAGGGGTCCACCTTAGAATCAACATGGTGTTGTTCGGGTGGAGGAGGTGGTGGCGGAACAGGAGTTATCACACTCGAGACCGCCGAGTTTGAAAACAACCATACGGGTAAACCAATGGTCAACCCAGGCAAAGACAATGTTGCGATATACTGAACACCGACATTTCCAACAGAAGGAAATGGACGAAGGTTCCCATCAGGAGGAACACCTTGGCCGGTGGGCGCCGGGAAGGTTGCCATTGAACGAGAAATAATCCTACTCAAGCTAACGCAAACAAAATCTAATTGGGTAGATGTTATCGTGGCCAATAAATTTTAAGACACTGAACTTGACCTTTTCATATTTTAAGAGTCGAGAAAAGGATAAAAGATGACTCTAGTCTCCTTCGAATATTTAATGAGCACGAAGTGACAAGACGCTCACCGACACCTTTTCTTTTAGGGAGTCCGAAAAGGATCAAAAGTGACTACTCTGGAGACTCTAGGTAAAAGGTTTACCAAACAATCCGTAAAACTGCTTATACACCTTGGCAATCAGATGAAAACCAAGGACTTCCCGTACTGCAGTCAATCTTCCCGAATGCTGTGTTCAGTGCATTACGGCTTGTAAGGCGGCAGACTCGGCTTCCTATGGATAAGGGATAATAGCCTAGTGGGGTCTCCCGTATATACGCGACGGTACGTGGGAGCTCAGTCCGTATTGGCACCTATCGTTTCACTGTGGAGGAATCACCCAACCACTCGACGATAAACTACCAGGTTTAAAGACGCCGGAACACGTCTCTAACCTAGACCTCTAGAGTATTTGCGTTATGTTCCAATGCGTTGTTATGTTCATTGAGTTTATTTTAAAGTTTATCTTCGATTATGTTTCAGTTTTTTGGTCCTACCGTATGTGATATCTCGAAAACTTCTTAAATGCAAACTATATGCCAAAACTATATCATTTGATTCGATGAATTCTATCTACAGGAGGGTTGAGATCTTTACACAAACGAAATGATCACTCAACAAACAACAAAGATCCTAATGCAGCTAATAACAAGAAATGAAATTTTTTCTTTTTCTTTTTAATAGCAACAAATAACAATAAACGCTAACTAATATGATGCAAAAGATATTTTGTTTTTCTTTCCTTTAAGATGGCATGATGCATTTAAACAAATCTTAAGAGATATACACAATCCAAGTTCACTCAATGAAATAGAACCAACTCTGAAACACCAAAATGAACTATGCAAGCAAGGAAAAACACAAAGACTTTCAATGAACCATGTAATCTAAGTTCGAATGAAGTCAAGTAAAATCCAAAGAGGCTAGAAGTGAATCACTCAGAGCATAGAAGATCAAGCTTTAACAAATCACTGGATAGGTGCGGAACACAACCAACAAGTTGACTGGATAATCAAGAGACCGAAACTTCCCACAGAAGGCTAGACATGCAAAGTCACTAGATGTTCTAGGGCTGAGACGAAAATCAATAGAAATAAGCAAACAACTGAAGGATAAAGGCTAATACCAGTCAAACAGAGGTTCAACACACTTCCAGAGGCTGTAAGAGATATAAAAAAAGGCTGAAAGAGCTTTCCACCCATACACAGGCAAAATTTACAGGGCTGGCGCGACTGTCAGCCTGCAACTTGCGCTACCAAAGGATTGGCGCGAGTTGTTTTTGAGCAACATGCACCAACTGGCGCGACTGTCAGAGTAATAACCGCGCGAATTAAGCTTGCCGGCTAGAAAAATAAATAACACGACCTCAGGTCGGGCTGACAGTGCTTAGATGGATCAAACAGTAAAGAATAAACTCAAAACTGACCTAAGAAGCTCATTCACTCAAGCAAGCAAGAGAAAATTAACATGCAAGACAAACTCCAAATAGCTTCTCCCCAGCGGAGTCGCCAAATTGTTGGATAGGTAAATCCCCTCTGCGGACAGAGGCGATCCCACTAGCCTAAAACAAAACTAGCCACAATCAAACCACGCTGCCACGCAAGTTCCTAGTTATGCATCAAAGGTGAATTAAGAAGACCAACCTGGAATCCAACGCTATGGTCGAAGCAGAGTTGATATTCCCGCTCCCTCGCTCCAGCAGATCATAAACGGACACCTGCACATGCAAAGGAAGAAACAGATACCAACATAAAATCTACCAAGGCACAACTATAGTTCAGTCAGAAAGGAAATAAATCAACACATCACTATAATAGACAATGAGATTGGAACTATAATAGCAGTCGCTCATTAATTAATAATAGACAGGAAAAGTTACAACCAAGGTTCTGACGTTGAACCTCTCCTGGCTGGGCGAGCAACTATATGTGTCTTGCAATGTATCTCCTCTCCGGCAGCATAACCTCTCTACGCTTCATTATCACTCATGATAATCACAACTAGCATTCCTCCAAGAACTCAAGAACTCAACAACTAGCACTAGCTTGTCTAATGCATGAGGACAAATATTTATAGATGGAGAAGGTAGAAAGATTCGATGAACCAGGACACCCATTGTGGATTGGCATTATCTCGGAAAAGCTACTGTGGATAGTTGTCAAGGATAGATGATGACTCTCGACCTCTATCCACTGGATTTTTCCCTCAAAAGGTTTCGTGATCTGAAGGGAAAAAATCATATGGGCGTGCTTTTGGCAAAAATCATTACTAAACTGGGCTGGCGCGGGTGTTGTTCTGTGACAGAGCGCCAGTGGTCGCGCCCTCTTTTGAGGATCTCAGTTATTGGCGCGGGTAAGATACTGTGGACCTGCACCAATGGAAAAAGAGCACTTCTCAGGGATAATTTGCAGAAGGTGTCTTCAGGGAACATGAAGTACATACTCAGGGGAACATAATGCAAGTGTTTTTGGGTTATGTCACCGCTCACAGGTCCCGGAATGCGTCCTCCAATGTATGGAAACGGGGCGATAGGGACGGTGACCAATGGTGACAAATTACTGTGTAACAAGGAGGACATGTCCCATGTTCCATATGCGAGTGCAGTCGGTAGTCTAATGTATGCAATGGCCTGTAGTAGACCAAACATTGCACACGCAGTGGGAGTATTGAGCAGGTTTATGTCAAAACCAGGGAAGGAGCACTGGACATCAGTGAAGCGGGTTTTCAGGTATTTGATTGGCACTAGTCATTATGGTTTGTGCTACCAAGGAAGACCAGGATTAGACATAGTGTTGGATATTCATGGCTTTATTGATGCAGACTGGGTTGGAGATTTGGATAAGAGAAGATCTACAAGTGGGTATGTGTTTAACCTATTTGGAGGTGCAGTCAGTTGGATGAGTAAGAAACAATCTGTAGTGGCACTATCAACTACAGAGGCAAAATACATGGCAGCCACTCATGCAAGCAAGGAAGCAGTTTGGTTGTAGAGATTGTGTTCAAGTATGGGGTTAGTAAAGGGAGATATAAGGATAGACTGTGACAACCAAAGTGCAATTTTCTTGGAAAAGAACCCTACTTACCATTCAAAGACAAAGCACATCGATGTTCAGTATCACTTTGTGAGGGATATGATAGAAGACAAAAAGGTGTTGCTGGTAAAGGTGGACACTTTGAAGAATACTGCAGATGCATTGACAAAATCTGTGAGCTCTGATAAGTTATCATGGTGTAGAGAAACAATGGGCGTTGCAGGGCTGGATAAATGACTAAGCTCTCTTGTGGCCCCCTGTGGAAAGAAAACAACAAGTGGGAGAGTGTTGGGTTGTGTTATATTCTTTCCACGACTAGCCTACGTAGTTAACTGGGGGGTTAGAGGGGGGGTGGAGCCCCCCTTGTGCAGGGGGGTTTGAGGGGGGCAGGTAGCCCCCTTCTACGGGGTCCAGGGCAACATCCCAAGAATTTTTTTTGGACCCTATATTAAGTTGGGTGGACCTACCTATGGTTTTGTGTATGGTTTTTCGCACATGTTTTTGGACGCGATGGTTTTCGGTCCATGGTTTTGGACGTGATGGTTTTCGGTCCATGGTATTGGATGCTTCGGAATGTATAAATATGCATTGTAACATTGAAAGGAATATAATGAAAAATCAAGCTGGTAGTCCTGGTTTTGGGATCCAGGGGAAAATCTCTGTGTATATGTGTTTTATGTGTTATACTCTCACATTGTTTATTTTCTGTGTTTTAAAATCTGTATAGAGGTAATTTCTGTATGGGGTTAAAACCTACAAAAAGCCCATGTTTTGGGGAAGAAAGCCCAAATTTTGTAATAAAGATGTAAAGTCTCTGCTTTTTGTGGTCGCGGAGTGCGAAGATGTCAAGAGTCGTAAAGGGTTGTCCGCCCTTGTGTTGTAAAGTCTCATTTCGGCTGTAAAGATCTACCCATGGTTCATGGACCAAGGGATTGTATAAAAAGGGAGTCTTAGAAGAGTCTAAGGCAAGTTAGTGGAAGTAAGAAAGGAAGAGTTTGTGGGTAATAAGTTCTAAGTGTTCTCGGGTCTTAGAATAAGTAGAGGTTCTGTAGCTGAGTGCGCAGAGGCCTAGGGTGGAAGTCCGCAGCTGAGTGCGTGGACCCCTATAGTTGTGTGCATAGGGCGGATAGAGTCTGTACTGAACTTGAGATATCAATAAAGAGAAGTATTCCAACAATCACTGCGTATTTTGTCTCTGTTCAATGCATCTGATTATATTATGTTACAAATCTGGGTTTACATTATAATGCTTATTTGATGTGCGAATGTATTTGATTATAACTGTTAATTAAATGCAAGCAAGAATATAGGTTTATGCAAAGATAACTATAAATGCATGGTAGAGTAGGTAAATACTTAAGATAAATTTGGAACTTATATAGTAACGTGGTCATAGAGGCGAGTAAGTGCTTGGACCTATAGTTAGGGCTATGCGAAGATCAGTTGGGTACCTTCGCAGAGGTACTGAAGGACGGAAGAGAAGGAACATCGATAAGCCCTAAAGGCTTATCGATCTGCATGAAGGCAGGGTTAGGAAGTATAGATTGACATCACAACCATCTAAGGGTATGGAAACTTGGTTCCTGCATCCCCCCATACTGCTTCGGGTGAGACTTCGGTCCGCCCTCTGTGGGATGATGCCGAAGGGGCTAGTTGTGTAGGGATTTGCTTGGCTGACTAACGTTGAACTTGAGTCAAGGCCCATCATGCCAACAAATGGTTCTGTTGCTAGGACTAAGATTTGCATGAGAGATGTGTGATGTTGTATCATTGGATTCTAACTAAGAAAGAAATCGAAACCTGGTTGGATAGAAAGATCCACGAATTCGCGGCGCAAGAAAACAAGAATCTGTGATTGATGAAAGAACAGTGGTTGGACAGATACCTATACATAGAAATACACGAAATCTTCTTTTGTTCCTTCCCGGTTGAGTTATACGAGTGGATCGTGAAGTTGGAAAATGGCCAAGGAAGGTGGAGGCTTGAAAATCCAATTTTTTGGACATCGGAGCTAGTAAGGAGGATGGAAGCTTCTGAAGATAAAATCGCGCGTGATGTCGACCATTGGATCGACCGCATCATAGGAGGATTTGTGACAGAGTCCGTGGTCAATATCTTTGTCAGTTACAGTGAAGCAAAGCGCTGCTTCTTTAAAGGATCGCGAGGTAAGTATTTAAAATCGCTGAATACTTTAATTAAGATGCTCTTGTGTGAACAACAGGTTATGTGGTTACCTTGATGTTTGGAGCTACACGGAGCGAAAAGCCTTTCAGGGATGGAGGAAGGAAGGGCCATCACCTCCGTTGAGTGATGACGAGGGAGTAACGCAGGATTCTCCGCGAAGTGTAGTTCAGTTGATAAAATAGGGGTTCCCGCAAATACCACATCCACCCACACCACCTCCATCTTCACCAACGTCACCTACGACCTCACCCACACCACCACCACCTCCACCGCAGTTCAGTATGGCAAATTCGGTAAAACTGTCGTTGTTTAAAGGCTTGGGAAATGAGGACCCGGACCAATTTTGGTTCATCATAAAGGCTGTATGGGAAGTTCAGGGCATCACAGATGATCACATGAAGAAGGCGACGTTGGTTAGTGCTTTGCAGAACCGCGCGCTAACTTGGTACATCAAGTACTCTAATGATAACCAGGTAGCTATGCTGGCAAAGATCCAGACCGCGTTGAATAAAGAATTCAGTAGGCCTAAGTCTGAAGCATAGTCGATTGTGGGATTCAAGGAAATCATGATGAAACCAGGTGAGACCGTTTGGGAGTTGGATCAGAGATTGAAGTGTAAAATTAGCAAAGTTAATATGAATTTAATGGATGGTCAGCACCGTGTATGGTTTGTGGCTTCGCTCCTGCCTCACCCCTAAGGGTTGCATTGTCACAACAAAATATTACGACTCAGGTAGAAGCCTTGGAGATTGAAATGAGACTGCATGAAACACCGATGCAATATTTGGATCTAGGGGTTCGACAGAATCATGCGCAGTTGCAAAACATTTGTCTCGAAATGAAAATCCTGAAGTAGGAGCTAGTAGCTCGGCCAAAGGCGCGCGAAGAAGTTTGGTGTATAAAATGCAAGGGTCAGGGGCATGACAAGGATCCTTGCCCAGTCTTTGCAAAATATGTTGTAGTAGGAGGACCAATGCCTCTACGACTGGAGGCCATGGCACAACCAAGTGCAGGGTCTGTGCTATATGCCTGGTGCCTGGGAAACATGCAACCGACAATTTCCATTTGCTACAGAAATTCATGCAGACACCACAGCAACTCTTTTGCAATTTTTGTCAATCAGTAGGCCATGACGAGCACAAATGTCGAAGTTACGAATTGATGATGGATAGGACACCTGGATACAGGGTGCAGATAGAAATGCGACCTCCAGATCAAGGAATTAGGGGGATGCGAGGGACTGTCTGAATCTGACACGATTTTCATGTCTCTATTGTACTCAATTTGAGCATGCGACTGAGGATTGCCTAATATTATTGGCTAAGATTTGCGAAAAGGAGGCACAGCCTCCGCATCCATAGTAGAACCTCTAGATGATGAGGGCTGAGCCCCACGAGGAAGACCCTAAGGTAAACATTATGATGCGAAGCGAAACTACAACGGGGGAGGATAAAGGCAAGCAACCTGCAGAAGGCGAATGGGTCCGCAAAGCACCAGAAAAGGAGATTGGGTTTGATCTGGAGTGCCCAAAAGAAACATTATGGAAGCAAAGAAAAGCTTCGCTGAGGCCTCTACCTCAGGAAGTCAGGAGAAACCAACTGAAGAAATGGACCCATCCATGATTACCACATTCTTGGAGACCTGCATGAAGTTGCTCCGTGATAGTAAGGCTGTGAAGGGCCTGCAGGAACTGATTAATCGGTGTGCTAGTAAGGATGGCGCTACTGGTGAACCGCACTTGGTCAAGAAGCTTGGCAAGAACAAGGCAAGGAACGAGTGGGAAATGAGAGTCACCGCGCAGTTAGGGGAATACGAGATAGACCAATTTATCCTCGATCTGGGATGCTTTTCCAAAATAGACTTGGGAAAGAATGGGGAGACCTGCACTCCAGTGGTCTCTGATACAATTAAGATTGGTGAATCAACAGAAAATTATACCAATGGGGAGGCTGCAAGGGGTGACAGTTGTCATCGATGGCGCAAGCACACTAGCAGATTTTTTGGTAATAGAGGTTGTGGATGATAGAAATCCCTACCCTGCGCTCCTTGGAATCAATTGGGCCACTGACGTGAATGGGGTAATCAACCTGAAGAAGCGTAAGATGATATTTGAAAAGAAGTCACTCCGCGTAGTGATTCCGCTGGATCCTGCGGAGGGACCGTGCTATACAGAACCAGTCCGAGATTATGAAAGCGATGAAAATATGGAAAAGATTTACCAGATAATGGTGTGAGATGAGGATTGGGTGAATTTGACAATGGACAGATGTATTGCATGGGACCACGAAAGCTCCTGCACGTCATATTCGGATGAAGAATTGGAGCACTGGCAGAACCGGATGCATGAAGTATCTATGCTGCGTTGTAATATGATGACCAAGTCGTTGCGATGTGTGTCATCTGAAGTCAGGGATCTACCTAATTATGATGGGCTAACTGATGTTCATTGCTTTTTGGATGCATTTGAAAGAGAAGTTTCAGAGAAACATCGCTTCCAAGCCTTGGACTGAGTACTTCTTGCTACGCCTGCAAGATGGTGGGGTACACACAAGGATAGTTTTGGTGATTGGCATGACTATAGGAGGACGATGAGAATACATTTTGGGAAGCCAAAAGTACAGATGACAGATAAGTATGATGGAAGGGATGACCCGCGTGATCACCTGGCCAAATGGACTAAGGATTATGGAGCAGAGCCTCAGCCTGAATGGGTGCATAATTTTTTTCATACCCTGGGCGTCATACCAATGAATTGGTACTTGGAAACTGAGCTCCACCATGGCATTGAAGAATGGGACATCTTGCGCCAAGGATTTCTAATGACGTTCAACTTTGAGGATGGGTTTAACTGTATTGACATGGTGCTACAGAAGGTTAAAGCAGTGATCTTTAGGATACCACAAGATCCTTTGGACTTGATTCAACCTGATTGGACTACCCAGGTGAGACATGCACTGAAATGCTATAATGTGACCGCTTTAGAAGAAGATGAGGATCCCCAAAAAATTAATATTCCGGAAACTGAAGGTCACCGTGAGGTTGAAGGTCTGCGATAGAGGATCCTGACATAACCTGCTAAAAACTAGGTAGGTCAACATTGGCACATAGGTGGAACCAAAATTTGCAAAGATTGGGGATTATTGGGATGATGTGACAATAGACAAGGTCGCTGAGCTCCTCCGCGAATATCAAGATTTGTTCCCAACAAAGTTTTCTGATTTGAAAGGGATAATAGGATACCTGGGTGTCATGAAGATCACCCTGAAACTGGACGCAAAGCCCGTAAAACAAAAACCTTACTGCCTTAATCCTAAGTATATGGAAAGGTTTCGCACTGAGTTAGATAAGATGCTCGTGGTAGGAATTATTGAACTAGTGGAAGAATTCGATTGGGTAAGCCCGCTAGTGGTTCAGGAAAAGAAACAGAAAGAAGAAATAAGTATATATGTGATCTCAGGAAGCTGAATGATGCTTGTGTGCATGATCCCTTCTCGACCCCGTTCATTGACGAGGTCCTGGATAATGTAGGTGGCCAAGAAGCATACTCTTTCACTAATGGGTTCTTTGGGTACCATTAGATCAAAATCGCGCCTGAGGATAGAAGCAAGATGACCTTCGTGACTGAGTGGGGATGTTTTCAGTACACTGTAATGCCTTTTGGGCTGAAGAATGTGCGAACAACATTTTCGTGTGTAGTCATTGCGACATTCAAAGACTTCATTCATAAGTTTCTTGAGTTATACTTTGACAATTGGACAGTGTTTGGACTGGTCAAGCATCATGTAGCAAGTCTGCGCTTGATGTTAGATACATGTTGGAGATACCAAATTGCGCTCAATCTGAAGAAGTGTCTATTTTGTGTCCCTTTCGGGATCCTGCTAGGTCATGTGGCATGCAGACAAGGATTGATGGTAGACCCCGCGAAGATTGCGATGATAATCAACTTGGAGGCAACAAGGAATGTGAAACAACTGCGCACAACCCTGGGGCATACTGGATACTATAGGAAGTTCATCAAGAGATATGCCCAGATCACCACACCCATGGAGAAATTGTTGAAAAAGGATGTTACGTTCTGTTGGAGTGATGAATGCCAGAAGAGCTTGGATGTGCTGAAAGAGAAAATGGTCACTGCGCCAATCCTAGTCTTCCTGGACTAGAAGAAGGAATTTCATGTGCACATGGATGCCTCATGTATTGTGTTGGGGGTCATGCTGACATAGGTAGGCGAGGGGGAATTGGACCATCCTATAGCATTCACGAGTAGGAAGTTGTCCAAGGCTGAGAAGAACTATTCCACTACAGAGTGCGAAGGACTAGCCATGGTATACATGCTCCAAAAGTTCAGGCACTATTTGCTGGGTGGACATTTTAAGATGTATACGGATCATTCTGCATTGAAATACCTGGTCAATAAGCTTGTGTTTGGGGGGGAAGATCTGCAGATGGTTGTTATTCCAGGAGTATGATTTTGAAATTATTGTGAAGCTTGGACAATTGAACGTGGGGCCAGATCATCTGTCGCGCATTGAAACAAGAGATGAGCCCACTAATTTGGACGAAGGACTTCATGACACGCAGCTCTTTGCAGTGCACATCGCGGACAATCACTTTGAAGATATCATAAATTTCCTGACAATGGGGACTGCTCCAAAAGGGTATACAAGCCAGCAGAAGAAGGAGTTAGTAGTGTGCGTAGCAGACTTCTCCGTCATTGTAGGACACTTGTACAAAATGGGGTCAGACGAAATATTGCGATGTTATGTACCTGAATTTGAGCAAAGCAGCATCCTCGCAGAGGCTCATGGAGGAGCTACAGGAGGAAATTATGTAGGAAAAGCAACAATGCAGAAGGTTCTGTGTGCTGGATTGTGGTGGCCAACTTTGCATAAGGATGCGAAAGCATATTGTAGGGCTTGTGACGCATGTCAAAGGACTAGAAGGCCATCACGGAGGGATGAAATTCCTTTGATGCCGCAGGTGACGTTACAACCATTCGAGAAATGGGCGATCGACTTTGTGGGCCCAATTCAGCCTCCGAGAAAGAAGACAGGTGCGTGGTACATCATCATCGCGACTGAGTACTTGACCAGGTGGGCGGAGGTGCAAGATGTGAAGGAATGTACATGCACGACAACAATAAAGTTTCTTTTTGAATACATATTAAAAATCTTTGGCTGTCCAAAGATCTTAATGAGCGATCATGATACACACTTTCTTAGTGAAACAAATAGTGTGTTGGTAGAAGAATTTCAAGTGTATCATTAGAAGATCATGCCTTATCACCCATAGGACAATGGGATGGTGGAAGAATTCAATAAGATACTGGAGAACACACTGACAAAGGTCTATAATGCTTAGAGAAGTGACTGGGATGTGCACGTACCAACGATGCTATGGGCCTACCGAACGACTTGCAAGAAGTTGTTTGGGAAAATGCCTTTCAAACTCGTGTATGGCATAGAAGTTGTGATGAAAATGGAATATATTGTACCTAGTCTGTGCATAGCGGCACTCACAGGAATGGAGGACCGCAGAACCTTGGAAGAGAGGCTTGCACAACTAGCAGAGCTTGAGGAGGACCGATTTCTAGTTGGATTTCATCAACAAGTTCAAAAGAAGCACGAAAAGGCATGGAATGATCAACACATTAAACTGCGCACCTTTAAGGTAAATGATCTGGTTTTGTTATATGAAAATAAGTTTGATAAATTTCTATGGAAATTTAGGATGCACTGGTCGGGGCCCTATGTCATCAAAGAGATTACTAGTGGTGGAACAATTCAATTGGTTAAGTTAAATGGGGGTCCCTTCCAAGGAAAGGTGAATGGTAGCCGATTGAAGCCATACACTAGCGATCCGGCTAGGTGACTATATGAAGGTAGCACAGTCTTAGTGCTCCAAGCAGCTAAAAGGAGGCACGTGGCTATAAACTACATTGCCCAGGTTGGGGAACTATGCGATGAGGAAACTGCGTGGAACGAGGAGATGTCACAAAGACCACACAAGTGTGAAGAAGGCTGCACTACCCAAGAAAAAATCGCGCAGGTTAGCTAGAAAGTGACCGGTAAAGTCACTGTTCATGATTTGACGATGAAAAAATGGCAAAATGGAGCCGGGGGGGAGGGGGGCATTTAAGATGAAATTTATGGGCGAGATCCTTAAAAATCTTCCGCCAATCTAGCATTAATGAACCGATTTTGGGGGGAATGGTCCGATTTGAATTGAAAATGGCCTATAAATTACATATGGCTTCCCAATGAAGAACACTTGGAATTTTTAGCATTGAGTTGTTGAGCTCTCAGGCGCGTATGGACCGTGAATTCTTTGAAGCTTTGATAGTGAGTTTGGCATTTGAGCACTTGCCAAAGGAGACACAAGAACTTTTGAATAGTGTCATGTCAACACTGGCAGAAACTATTGAATAGCGTCATGTCGACACTGGCAGAAACTATTGAATAGCGTCATGTCGACACTGTCAGAAACTGTAGATATTGGGGAAGTAGTGACAGTCGAAAGGGCTGTTGATGAGCCCCAAAACTGGATAATTATTTGGGCTCATTCAACCTCCTAATTCTACTTAATCCACCATTCTCATTAGTTTATTGCATGTTTTTGATTATATTTATGCTAATAGAGTGAATTGGGTTAGTCATTATGCCAACAAGTCTAATGTGTGCTTTGTGTAGCCTTTTTGGTCAATTTGGAGACAAAATTGAAGGTTTTAATGAGCACTTGGCAGCCAAATTCGTGGGAGAACAAGGGAGAGGATTTGTAGGAAGGTTTCCCCTTCATTTATGGGCCCTTACCTTGAATTCTCCACCATCAGCTTGGAGTTCAAGGGCCACCAAATCAATTACCACAAGGGCAGCCAAGCAAGTCAAGTAGGACTGCTGTTAACTGCAAGTTTTGGGCAGCCGAGTCCCTAAAGTTTAGGAGGACTGTTGGGGTCCTCAATTTGTATAAATAAGAAGGCTTAGGGCCTCATTTTGGTTAGCCAGTAGTTAGTCATTTTTGTATTCATTTTGTAGTCATTTTGTAGTTTGATTTTTAGGCAGTAGATTAGCTTTGCTTTCAACACATTTTCAATTTCTCCTTGTGGACAGTTTTTGGAATGTAACATTTCTTTTGATCAATAAAGATGAATACATCTTTGCACCAGCTCTAAATCTCTCTTAGGAGGCTGTAGCTCTTGGGGTTGTGCCCATCTCAAGTGCCCAATACCTCCTTTGTTTACTTTCATGTGTCTTTGCTGCATTCTTAGAATAAAATCTGTTATTTAGATTTAAACCTTGTTTTATTATTTAGGTTGTTTTTGATGAGTAAAATAGCTTTTCATGCTCAGATTTAGTTGATATGTTGTTAACAAAAAAAGCTTCAAGAAAAGGGCCAACAAACATCCGTGGTTTCACCTCTCCCTTAGTGGGATCAAGAGCTGTGACTAGGATGACTTTGCTGCCCACAAAAACACTGATTTTGCTTTGCCATGCAATCACTAGTGTTTTATTTTCATGTGTAGAAGTTGGTTACAAGTTCAGACTTTCATTTTCTTAGTTGCATGAGTTAAAATACATGGTTTCATTGCAGGTCACACTTCTGTTCATTCTCTTTACTGACACCTAGCAAATTAGGTCAACGTAACTAGGTCTTTGAATTTACAAGTCTTTGATGGTTCAGATTGGAAAAACGACTTGCAGAACACCTGTACCACTCCTTCATCTGCTTATTCTCCATCAGCACTATCCACTCCACCCTCTACTTAGAATCCTTACCTCACGTTTGCCACATTTGCTCACATAACCCTAGTTTTTGTACATCATTGTTTCAACCTTCTTGAGCCAACTTAGCTATCTACACCTTCTCACCACTCCATCCACCAGTCCCTGGGTCACTTCGGACCCCTATCCTACCTTCATATTCATTCATGCATCTTCCCTCACTCACCCATCCTCGAAAATCCAATTTTTAAACATCCTGTAGAAATTTCTGAACATCCTGTAGAAATTCCTGAAACATCCTGTAGAACCCCTGCAGACTTCCTGTAGAAGCTCACAAATGAGGTTTCTTGATAGCCAAACTTTGTGAAACTCTCTGGAAGGGTGTTAGGGACTCCTTATACCCTCTCTAAACCTTCCTGACCTCTTCCAAGCATTTCTTCTCCTTGATCCACCCCTGCAGAGTCAAAGAACAGTGAAAGCATATGCATGATGAAACTGACGACTTAATCAAAAATACAAAAAGATGTTTCCTTTAGATAGAGGTAGTCTAGACACATGTATTTTACCTTCATAGAAGTAATGGAATCTCTTTCAGTAGTTTGCATTCTCTCCTTTGCATCAGTAGGACTAGCTGGTAGAATTAGGGTTTGCTAGGGTTTGCATTTTCCTTTAGTTTTTCAATCTCTTTTCGCAAATAGATTAGCTTCCTTCGAGTTAGCTTTCATCCATCAATTAAAAATATTCTTCTAAGAGCTCATAGAAGTTGGCTAACACGTGCAACGACACCAAAAAGACGTTGGGCTCCAGTATTGCAGCAATAATGCCTTAACTCCTGGGACTCCTTCTTTACTTTTATCAACCCGGTAGTTCGTAACAAACTTGGAAGCGACGGTGCTATATGCACAAGTACTAGCTCTTGCCGCAGCTGTCACTTGGTCAGCTGGAACAAGTCCACTAGGGGCTTAAGCCAACTTCTATGAGATCTTAGAAGAAGCTTTTTAACTGATGGATGGAAGCTAACTCAAAGGAAGCTGATCTACTTGCAGAAAGAAACTGGAAGCCAAAAAGTAACATAAACCCTAGCAAACCCTAATTCTACCAGCTAGTCCTACTGATGCAAAGGAGAGAATGCAAACTATTAAAAGAGATGCCATTACTTCTATGAAGGTAAAATGCACATGTCTAGGCTACCTCTATCTGAAGGGAACATTTTTTTTATTTTTGAATAAGTGATCAAAATAATCATGTATGTGTTTTAACTGGATTTTTACTGTGCAGGGGTGGATCAAGGAAGAGAAATGCTTGGAAAAGGTTGGGAAGGTTTAGAGAGGGTCTAAGGAGTCCCTAACACTCTTCTGGAGAGTTTCACAAAGTTTGGCTATCCAGCAACCTCATTTGTGAGCTTCTACAGGAAGTCTGCAGGGGTTCTACAGGATGTTTCAGGGATTTCTATAGGATGTTCAGAAATTTCTACAGGATGTTTTGAAATTGGATTTTGGAGGATGGGTGAGTGAGGTAGGGTGCATGAATGGATAGGGAGGTAAGGTAGGGGCCTGAAGTGACCCAGGGAATGATGGATGGAGTGGTGAGAGGGTGTGGAAAGCTGGGTTGGCTTAAAGAAGGCTAAGACAATGGAGGAGCAAGAAGGTAGGGTTACGTGGGCAGAAGAATAATTGTGAGACGAGGAACCTAACTAGGAGATGGAGCAGCTGGCCTGGACGAAGCTTAGTTGGATGAGAGAGAGGTGGAGATGCCCTGCACGGTGTACACTTAACCGAATCAACTAAGTCCTGCACACAATCGAAATCTTAGCTAATTTAATCTAACTGTCAATGAAACAAAAGAACGACAGCTTTATTCATAAATAGAACCATGTACAGCCCTTAAGCAAAGAAACATTTCAAAATGTCTGAACGCATGACTAACTTCTACAAATGGAAACATTACACCAAAGATTGCATGGTCAAGAAAACTAGTGTTTTTGTTGGGCAGCACTATTTCTGCAATTCCAGCCCCTGATCCAATAAGGGAGAGGTGAAAATGAGAGTGTGGATAACCCTTTTTCTTGGAGATTTATCTATTATTATCCTACCAATCTATTCTACACATCTGAAGCAATCCTATTGATCAGCAGTGACCTATTTAACCAACACAACTAAATCTAGCTCAACAGAAACATGTTTCAAATGCATAAAAGGAAAATCATGATACATAAATAAAAGATAACAATACAAAGAAGGAGGCCCTAGGCTCTCAGGTTGGGCCCAACCCCAAGAGCTATGGCTCCTATAGAAAACTCAGAGCTGATATCAAATCTGACTGCTTCTCATTATCAAAAAATAATCATAAGTCAAGAGTTATGCCAACAATGGCTACAAGAGAACAAAATGGAGCTAGCAGCACTGTAGTGCAAAGTATGCAAGAGTTTCCAAAAGTCCCTCACGAAGGCTGAGGCCTTAACATTTATACACCACAAGGCCCTAGCTGGCCTCCTAAATCTATGGGACTTGGCTGCCCAAACTGTGAGTGAACAACTCTTTCCAAAAATCTGTTTGGATGCCTTCTAGATCCGGTTTTGGTGGCCTTTGGAGCTCAGAGTTGGGGGTGAAGATCCTGAGGGAGGCTATTTAATGCCATAGACAACCCCCCTACGAATCCTCAACCCAAGCTTGGCTGTCTCCTAGCCCATGACTGCTCGGTTTTGCTCCAACATGTGTCAAAAAACCTGAAATGAGCACATGTTAGCCACCTAGGAAGAGTGACTACCCTTATTCGTACAAATGACATAAACATACTAAAAAATAATGCATAAGTTATGAAAAATGAAGGATTGAACAAGGATAATTAGGCCAAATGAGCCCAAAATGTTACCAAATTTGGGGCTCATCATCACCCCCCTGCTAAAATGATTGCTCATCCCTGAGCAACTAGTCTAGCTCCTCGTCTTTCATTGCTTTAATCGCCACTCTCACATCCCAAGCTTCTGAAGTAGTGTCCTCCTCACTGTCATGGAACCCGGCCTTCCTTTCCACCTCTTCCCATTGCTTATGCTCTTCTTTTTCTGTGCTTCCTTCTACCAATCCCAAAAGAAAAGGTGGGCTTAGCTTGAGGCCGATCCAACTGGCCTGGAGGTTCTGCATGGACTTCTTGTAGAGAGGCACCTGTGCCAGGGCCTCCCTCATTCTAGTTGGAGTGTGATATTCCCTGATTTTGAGGCTGTGGGACAATGTGTTCCACCTACGGGTGCAAGCATGAACACAATTGTCCCCTAATAATCGCTCCATATCCTCGAAGTGTACTATAACCTGAGCCTGCTGATCCATGTATTTTAATAAAGCCTGAGAGTTGGTTGCTAGGTGCTGGTGGGTTGATATCAATGCGGTGGGGTCCCCTGGCTCTGCTCTAATCAGCAGTGGTTCATGTAACTCTCGGTTCATAACATCTTTGACCTCTGCCGCTCTCTTTTCTTCGTGGTTTAACCATGAGGTTAGTTCCATCAGCTGCATATCTCCCACGACTGTGTTGGGGTCCCATGAAGTTACATTTGGAAGGGCCAAATTATGGAGGTAGAACTCTGATAGCTTGGCCTTGTCCTCTGTTGAGCTGCTGTTGCATAAATTTGTGAACTGCTGGGGGTTTTGGATTTGGGAGATACCCCTCTGTGCTATTGCATTAATTTGGAATTACAGCCACTGGTCCCGTAGGTATAGGCCATAAGATTTGGCCGGCTGCCTACATTGCAGCGCATCCATAGCCCAACTGGCCATGCAGGCCAATTGTGCCTCCTTTTCTTGCACCTGCTGTTTGAGAGCTTGTATCTCTATGTTTGCTTGCAATTCTCTTTCCTATAGTTGCTGGTTTAGTTCCTCAAGATCAGCTTGCATTCCTTCTTTGCCTTGAGGTTCTGCTGTGGTGTCCTCTGATGCTGTGCCCCTTTCTTTCGTCTGTCCTTGTAGCTGTAGTTTGAGCTTCTCATTCTCTTCCTATAGAAATACTCGCTGGTAGTTTCCCAGATGTTTTGCCATAGCCAATTCTCTTCTTGCCTCCTTGAGTTGTTCCTCCAAGGGGCCTATATCTGCTACTCCTTTAGACTTAGCTATTCTCATCCATGTGTGGCTCCTCACTCTTTCTTCCTCCAGTGCAAAGAAAAGCGGCATTGTGAATTTCTGTGGAATGATTTTCCCGGCCTCCAATAGCTTAGATCCGGCTAGAGGATACCTGCACAAGCAAAATAACTACACATCAGATAGCAAAGAGCTTATAGCACAAAGGATCCATCATGCAACCACCGAAACAGTTGCATGCAGCAACAAAAAGCACCTCACAACAACCATTTGACTTCAGGTACGTGACTAAAACTCATTCCTCTAATTGCATGAATGTAATTCGGAAACAACATGAGCAATGAGATGGTTGGGATTACAAAAATCAGTGGCCAGCTAACTGGCCACCCTCATCCAGTTCAACATCACTCGGTGGGTGAATAAGACACGTGCACTCAGCCATCTCAGGAGGAAATTGGGAAACAAGTAATGGTGACTGTTTGACCTTCAACGTGATTGATGGAGTGATCACAAGTAGGAAATATGATGATTTGTGGCAGCACTTCCATCTGCATGGTCAACACATGTATTTGCCACCTCACCACAAATCACGCAGCAATTAAAGAAGGCTCGACTAAAACTCACAAACTGCTATTCATCTGCACTTGTCACATCCTGAACTGAAGTATGCACAAAACGATTAACTAGTCATCCTCCACCAGTTTCTCTACCTGTCTTCAAGATTCTGCTGCGTATCAGGCTTGCCCAGAGGCACAGGGGCACTCTACACGCATTTCTACAGGAAGACGTCCTACAGGAAAGTATAGCAAAGCCTTCTAGAGTAGAAAAGCCCGAGTTTTTCTTCATCAAATTTGGAGCTTGAAGAGAGATATGTAGCACAAGGGAAGAATATTTTGCAGCCTCATCATTTATTAGATGGACTAACAAAGGTATTGGGAGAGAATGATGAACTTCAAACGCTCAAAGATGGGCTATTTGGAGATGTGTTAAGGTCCACACAGGAGGCCATCATTCTTCCACCATGGATTGTTCTTGCAGTACGGCCAAGGCCTGGTGTGTGGGATTATGTCCGTGTCAATGTTGATGAACTTGCTGTTGAACAGCTTTCTGTGGCTGAATATTTGGAATTCAAGGAGCACCTTGTGGATGAAAGTGTCAAGGATAAATATGCATTGGAGCTAGACCTTGAGCCCTTCCATGAATCTTTTCCTCGCCCAACACGGCCATCTTCCATTGGTAGTGGAGTTCAATTTCTCAATCGGCATTTGTCCTCAAGATTATTCCATGATAGAGAAAGCATGCAGCCCTTGCTGGGTTTCCTTCGAGCACACAGCTACAGAGGCCAGAAGCTGATGCTGAATGAGAGAATACAAAGTTTGTCCAAGCTACGCTCAGTCTTGGTAAAGGCAGAGGAACATCTTAAAAAGTTCCCCAAGAATACACCATATACAGAGTTTGAGTACAAATTACAAGAAATGGGATTGGAAAAAGGATGGGGAGACAATGCAAAACATGTCTTGGATATGATTCATTTGCTCTTGGAGACTCTGCAGGCCCCTGATCCATCAACTTTAGAAACGTTTCTAGGAAGGATTCCTATGGTCTTTAATGTTGTGATTCTTTCACCTCAGGGTTATTTTGGCCAAGCATTTTTTTAGGAACAACAAGAAAGAAAAAGAAGGAAGAAACAGAGAGAGAAAAAAAAAAGTTTAATCCCTGGAAATTGTTGCAGGTTGCAGGAACACAATGCGGAAAGGGGGCCTCCCAACACAAGCAGAAGGGTCCCTACCAAGTTCCCAGGCATCCTCACATCCATCCCCTCCATGAACACTCATTTTTTTCAGGGTTCAGACACAATCTAGTCATGGTTCAACCTTCTACAGGAAGCTACAGGACTTTCTACAGGAAGTTCTGTATTTCTACCAGAAACATCCTGTAGAACCTTTGGGCAGGCCAGAATCGATTATGGAGAGGGATTTGAAGCTTGAAGTCTGTTGTGGAGGCATGCAACCACTCTTTTCTTCCATACTCCACTGGTTTCACCTCCTTTCACCACCATTGCCACCATCTGATTAAATATACTTGCACAATCATACCAAAGCTGAAAATTCTCTAGGAAAAGGAGCAGACAGTGGGAAGGAGCAGAGCGAAAAGCATGGTTTCATGACCGAGAAGAGGCCATCACTTCAGAAGCTTGGCATGATAGGGAGGCCACCAGGGCCATCAAAGACGAGGAGATAGATTGGTTGCTCAGAGGATGAGCAACACTTTCAGTAGGGGGGTGATGATGAGCCCCAAAAATGGATAATTATTTGGGCTCATTCAACCTCCTAATTCGACTTAATCCACCATTATCGTTAGTTTATTGCATTTTTTGATTATATTTATGCTAATAGAGTGAATTGGGTTAGTCATTATGCCAACAAGTCTAATGTGTGCTTTGTGTAGCCTTTTTGGTAAATTTGGAGACAAAATTGAAGGTTTTAATGAGCACTTGGCAGCCAAATTCGTGGGAGAACAAGGGAGAGGATTTGTAGGAAGGTGTCCCCTTCATTTATGGGCCCTTACCTTGAATTCTCCACCATTAGCTCGGAGTTCAAGGGCCACCAAATCAATTACCACAAGGGCAGCCAAGCAAGTCAAGTAGGACTGCTGTTAACTGCAAGTTTTGGGCAGCCGAGTCCCTAAAGTTTAGGAGGACTGTTGGGGTCCTCAATTTGTATAAATAAGAAGGCTTAGGGCCTCATTTTGGTTAGCCAGTAGTTAGTCATTTTTGTATTCATTTTGTAGTTCGATTTTTAGGCAGTAGATTAGCTTTGCTTTCAACACATTTTCAATTTCTCCTTGTGGACAGTTTTTGGAATGTAACATTTCTTTTGATCAATAAAGATGAATCCATCTTTGCACCAGCTCTAAATCTCTCTTAGGAGGCTGTAGCTCTTGGGGTTGTGCCCATCTCAAGTGCCCAATACCTCCTTTGTTTACTTTCATGTGTCTTTGCTGCATTCTTAGAATAAAATCTGTTATTTAGATTTAAACCTTGTTTTATTATTTAGGTTGTTTTTGATGAGTAAAATAGCTTTTCATGCTCAGATTTAGTTGATAGGTTGTTAACAGAAAAAGCTTCAAGAAAAGGGCCAGCAAAAATCTGTGGTTTCACCTCTCCCTCAGTGGGATAAAGAGTTGTGACTAGGATGACTTTGCTGCCCACAAAAACACTGATTTTGCTTTGCCATGCAATCACTAGTGTTTGATTTTCATGCGTAGAAGTTGGTTACAAGTTCAGAATTTCGTTTTCTTAGTTGCATGAGTTAAAATACATGGTTTCATTGCAGGTCACACTTCTGTTCATTCTCTTTACTGACAGCTAGCAAATTAGGTCAACGTAACTAGGTCTTTGAATTTACAAGTCTTTGTTGGTTCAGATTGGAAAAACGACTTGCAGAGCACCTGTACCACTCCTTCATCTGCTTATTCTCCATCAGCACCATCCACTCCACCCTCTACTTAGAATCCTTACCTCACGTTTGCCACATTTGCTCACATAACCCTAGTTTTTGTACATCATTGTTTCAGCCTTCTTTGAGCCAACTTAGCTATCTACACCTTCTCACCACTCCATCCACTAGTCCCTGGGCCACTTCAGACCCCTATCCTACCTCCATATCCATTCATGCATCTTCCCTCACTCACCCATCCTCCAAAATCCAATTTTTAAACATCCTGTAGAAATTTCTGAACATCCTGTAGAAATTCCTGAAACATCCTATAGAACCCCTGCAGACTTCCTGTAGAAGCTCACAAATGAGGTTTCTTGATAGCCAAACTTTGTGAAACTCTCTGGAAGGGTGTTAGGGACTCCTTAGACACTCTCTGAACCTTCCCAACCTCTTCCAAGCGTTTCTTCTCCTTGATCCACCCCTGCACAGTCAAAGAACAGTGAAAGCATATGCATGATGAAACTGACGACTTAATAAAAAATACAAAAAGATGTTTCCTTCAGATAGAGGTAGTCTAGACATATGTATTTTACCTTCATATAAGTAATGGCATCTCTTTCAGTAGTTTTCATTCTCTCCTTTGCATCAGTGGGACTAGCTGGTAGAATTAGGGTTTGCTAGCGTTTGCGTTTTCCTTTAGTATTTCAATCTCTTTTCGCAAATAGATTAGCTTCCTTCGAGTTAGCTTTCATCCATCAATTAAAAATCTTCTTCTAAGAGCTCATAGAAGTTGTCTTAAGCTCCTAGTGGACTTGTGCCAGCTGACCAAGTGACAGCTGCGGCAAGAGCTAGTACTTGTGCATACAGCACCGTCGCTTCCAAGTTTGTTACGAACTACCGGGTTGATAAAATTAAAGAAGGGAGTTCCAGGAGTTGCAAAATTATTGCTGCAATACTGGGGCCCACTAGCTGTGCTATAGGTTGCTATGGAAGTAGAGGGAGTTGCTCCGGAGGTTGCAGAGATACCAGTTGAAGTCCCCAAGTCACCACAGTTGCCTAGACCAAGGCCTACCCTGACCTATGATAGTGCGAAAAGTAAGAAAGGAAAGCAAGCCGTGACACCGTAGCTGGTGCACACGTCACCTAGGAGAAACCCACTGAAGGACAAGCCCACCGCGCAAGAAAAGGGAAAACCAATTAACCTAGAACCGAAGGAGGAGGAAATTGAGGATATCCCAATGGATGATGAGGATCTTGGGGTGGAAATGGAGGACGTTGAAGTTGAGGGGTCTGACCCCATTACTGAATTGCTTGAGTACGTCCCTCTACGCAGGGGAAGGACAAGGTGCATAAGGACATTGATGAGGGCAAGGTCACCTTTTACACACCTCTGCTGCTGGACCATATTGTTTTTGAAGGACCGCGCTTGGGGTGGATTCCACTGTTGAAATTGGAGGACTGGGACTTAGCTGACATTGAGTGATTCCCTCACTTGGCGACAGACCAACTAATGCACCACGTTTTCCATAAGACCACCGGGATGACCGCATTGGAGCCGCAGAAGTGGCTCAAAGGTGTGGATAAGGCAGGCCTGCTCAACCTGCTATGGGTGCTGCATTACAATCGCACACCCATTACCTTGCTAGTAATCAAGCAACTATTGTGCTTGGTACATGATGGGTGTCTGTAGCTGGAGGAGCCGATACCCATCACTGATATGTTGATCCATAGGATCACGCGACTGCCATATATAGGGGAGAATCTGGCCATAATTTTTGGTGGAAAGGCGGGCAAGCAAACCCTCATGGAAGCCATGAAGAAGAAGTTCAGATTAGTAAAGAAGCCATGTGACTATGTTATTACAAGTATTTCCGACCCTGTGGTCAAAGTGGCCACATAGATTTTGGCAGGGAAGGTCATGCAGAAGTGTTGCTCTGATGAAGCGCCAGTGCTCGTCGTGGCTCTAGCGGCCCAATGCATGGAGGGGGTTCAGTTTAATTGGGCGTGCTACCTATGCGGTGAATTCCTCGCAAACTGCTGTGAGTCGCAGGATCTCAGCAAGACCTTCCACTATGCATGGCTCTTGCTGTCCATCGTGCTGGTAGCCTGGGAGTTACCCGAAGAAATTTTTTTTCCCTCGGTCACACCGGACCTAACTGAGGTCGTGAAGTATGGTTCGTTGTGGGCAATGAAGGATTCTCAACGGATCAATGATAGCAAGATCTTTTGGATCTTGATGGAGATGAACGTGCACATGGCCATCAACCGCAAGACATGGTTGTCGCCTACTATCTTTGATAAACTGCAAGAGTACGTGGAATTAAAGAATGACTTCCACCATGTATCAATCAGGGCGTGGAAGAACCCTGAGTAGAAGTGGCATGAATTGCCCTACTTGGCAGCAGATGATGCGATCACTGTAGTTCTTGAGTGCTGGCCGAAAAAGTGGCATATTGCTTCAGACATGGTAGTGGGTTTGAAAAAGTCCACCACACATTGCAAAAAGGAGGAGGCCAAGCTCAAGATGGAGCAGCTCACTGAGAAAAGGAGAAAGAAGGCTGCTAAGGCAGATCGCGCTGCTATGCAGGAGACATGCGGACAAACAGGAGGAGAGGAGCATGGCACTAACAAACAAAAGTCGACCTCCCCAGAGGCAAAGGAAGAAGAGGATGATTAGACAGAGTAGGGAGGAGCGGACCTGTAGACGCTTCAGTTCTGTATCAAGAGTCCAAGAGGACAAGGAAAAGTAAGGTCGTGAAAGAAGTCCAAGGCCAACAAGATGTCTGTAGATCCGATCATCCTAACAGAGGGGGATCCGAATGACATTTGAGATACAGTGCAAGATGCCACCACGGAACTGCTACAACATTTTGAGCAGTAGCAACAACATGCGTTGGGGGAGATTTAGGTACATCTGTGAGAGCTGCAGATTCGAGCATCACAGACCAGCACGGAATCCATCAGTTTGGCCATTGGTACTTCAGAAGCCACCGAGATGCTGCACGCGAGGGACTCCCAAGACATAGTGTTGCCAAATGGAGCACTGACGACAAAGACCGAAGTTGAAAGGCCCGCTGTGAGTGCCCTCAAGGAAGTAGGACTGAACTTGGTAGTGCCTCCTAGTGAGGCCCTCCACCTACTACAGGATGGGGTGATCATGGAACTGAGGGCTCGTGAACAACGTGCTTTGCAAGTGATCAATGAGTAGAAGATTAATAATGCTCAGATGGCTGTACAACAAGATTATGCCATTGCCACTGCAAATGACGTGACCAACAAGAAAACACACATTTTCCAGGTCATGGAGGAAGCATGTTGAATGGTCCCGGAGTTGGCCATTCCTGAGGATGAGCTGGTAGATGTGCATGTTCATAAACTCGCTACGGAGGTGCGTGATGCCTACACAGAGTTGGCAAAGGTTCAACTGGAGCTGAACCTCCAAATTGCAGAGTTGTAGTTGAAGGCCTAGCCTTCGACTCCACCAGAAGTTAAGGAGAAGCACACGACTACTGTAACAGAGGTAATACCAACAGTAGAAAGTGCATTGGCGGACTTAAAACCTCTCTTTAAACAGTAATTTGAAGTACTAACCATCCTACAAGAAGACCCTACTCTGCAGAGGTTGGAAATAGAGGTGTGAGAGCTACAGAAGTGCTATGACAAGGTAAAAGGGACAACGCGTAATGTCGCCATCACATAGACACTCGTGAAGCTGCAGGAGGCCAAGAAATTGAAGGAACATGTGGATGCAGCTCAGCACAAAGAGGGAGTGCTGAAGGTGCACTTGAGGCCTTGGGTTGACAAGACGTACTTGATCACAACCTCAATTGAAGGCAAGATGACTAGTCTGCAGGAGACTCAGCAGAAGATTCAGGCTGACAGTGCAGGGCCAATGACAGAGCAGTTGGTCGAGGAGATAAAGCAGGTGACTACGCAGTGCACTGCCGAGGTAGTAATCGTACAGGTCGAACTGGGGGGTCTTCACACCAAGATCTTTGTGTCCGAAGAGTGACTCAAGGGCGAGTCACCATGTTTGTGTTGGGGGCCTGTTAGTAACGGGTTCCCCCAAGAGTCAGTTTTGGGGCTAAAAGCCCATGTTTTGGGGCAGAAAGCCCAAATTTTCTAATAAAGATGTAAAGTCTCTGCATTTTGTGGTCGCAAAGCACAAAGATGTCAAGAGTCCTAAAGGGTTGTCTGCCCCTATTTTGTAAAGTCTCATGTCGGTTGTAAATATCTACCCATGGTCCACTGACCATGGGATTGTATAAAAAGGGAGTCTTAGAAGAGTCTAAGGCAAGTTAGTGGAAGTAAGAAAGGAAGAGTTTGTGGGTAAGAAGTTCTAAGTGTTCTCAGGTCTTAGTGTAGGTAGAGGCTCTACAGCTGAGTGCACAGAGGCCTAGGGTGGAAGTTCGCAGCTGAGTGCGCGGACCCCTACAACTATGTGCGCAGGGCGGATAAAGTCTATACTGAACTTGAGATATCAATAAAGAGAAGTATTCTACAATCACTATGTATTTTGTCTCTCTTTAATGCATCTGATTATATTATGTTACGATATGGGTTTACATTATAATGCTTATTTGATGTGTGAATGTATTTGATTATAACTGTTAATTGAATGCAAGCAAGAATATAGGTTTATACAAAGATAACTATAAATGCATGGTAGAGTAGGTAAATACTTAAGAAAACTTGGGAACTTATATAGTAACGTGGTCATAGAGGTGCGTAAGTGCCTGGGCCTCTGGTTAGGGCTACGCAAAGATCAGTTGGGTACCTTCATGGGGGTACTGAAGGACGGAAGAGAAGGAACATCGATAATCCCTAAAGTCTTATCGATATGCATGAATGCAGGATCAGGAAGTATAGATCGACATCATGACCATCTCAGGGTGCAGAAACTTGGTTCCTGCATCCCCCCATACTGCTTCGGGTGAGACTTCAGTCCGCGCTCCATGGGCTGATGCCGAAGGGGCCAGTAGTGTAGGGGTTTGGTTGGCTAACTAACGTTGAACCTGGGTCAGGGCCCATCAAGCCAACACATTCAGACACCACCAAATTTGCAACAATCTCCCCCTTTACCATTGATGGCAACACCATAATCTCCCCTTCAGGATACACATGGTATTATTCGATGCCCTAGTAATCTTCTCCCCCTTTGGCATCAATGGCAAGGAATACTTTCTGAATCCTCCACTTGAACCATTGCAATCTACTCTTCCATGGCTTCCACATGCTGGGTAGCTTCCACCACCTACTAAAATGAAGTCATTTGGAGAGAAGAGTTACAACTCCTATATGATGCCTGAGATATTCAAATGGTTCTCTTACCAGTGGATTAGCAAAGATATCTACAAGTTTCTCTTTAGTGCCCACATATTCAAGTCTGACAATATTGGTTGCAACTTGTTCGTTCAAGAAATGGAACTTGATAGGAATATGCTTAGTCTTTGAATGCATGAATGGATTTTTGGAGATGTTGATGGCACTTGTGTTGTCACACATTATTGGAATAAGATCATTCGGCTCTACTTGAATATATTTTAAATTCTGCTTCATCCATAGAATCTACGTACAATAGGTAGCAGAAAAATATACTCTACTTCAACAGTCGATAAAGAAATGGAGGCTTGTTTCTTGTTGACCCATGACACCAAGCATTTTCCTAGGAAGAAATCTGCACTATAGGTGCTTTTCCTGTCATCAAGACTGCCATCCCAATTTGCATCAGTGTAGGCTTTCAACTTAAACTCTTCGCTCTTAGAAAACCACAATCCATATTCTTCTATTCCTTGAATATATTTAAAAGTTCTTTTCACAACAACAACATGACTTTCAGACAGGAAAGCCTGAAATATAGCCACAAGACCCACAACTTGCATGCTGTCTAGCCTCAAAGTTGTAAGATACAACAAGCTTCCTATCATGGATCTGTATTCAGTCTAATTTACTAGTGGTATCCCATATTCTTTGCACAACTTGTAGCTTGTAGTCATAGGTGTGCTTACTGGCTTGCAATCTTCTAGCCCAAATTTATTCATAGTTTCTTTGAGATATTTGGATTGGGATATAAACACTCCTTGTGGAGACTGAGAAATTTGCAAACCCGAGAAGAAGCATGACTCTCCGATCATAGAAATTTCAAACTCTCTTTGCATACATTTTACAAATTTATTCCCCAATTGTTCTATGTCGCTGCCAAATGTTATCCTTGTTGCCTTGTCTCAAAGACTTCTGCAAATCTAACTAACTTATACATCCATTAAAATCGTTCTATTGCGTCATCAAAACACAACATATTGTAACTTACATAGGTAGAATGTTACGATATTGTAGTCTCTAATATCCTTGGCCCCATTTGCCTTTAGCTCATTTAGTATTTCCTTTCTCATAGAACTGATACCTGTGATCGTTGGCTTACGTTGTATCAGAGCCCTTACGTATCGTAACTTCAACAAACATAATGTTACGATATTACTCAGTCTGATATCCTTAGCTCCCTTTGTTTAGCCCTTGGTCCCTTTAAGCTCCATATGACCATGTGCTCGGAAATATCAGAGCCCCCGTGTATCGTAACTTCTCAACCACCATTTTCACAAGAGATAATATGGCTATCCTCCAATATTCCATCCTCTGATATTATGACATCACTATCCATTTCACTTTCTCATACCCATTGAAATGTCACCACATGTCCTTCCGATAATAGAGAAAGAGTCTCGATCAGCCTTGGTTCTGCATCAAATCCTTATGAATTTGGCTTAGCTTTCCTCGATGTTTTTAACAATATCGACCCTGCTGGATATTGTAACTTGTTAAAATACTGTCGTTAAGAAGTTTCGGTATTCTAATGTGCAGACCTCCAATATAATCGGCTCTGATGCGGCTTGATCTAATGCTTCGATATTATAGTCTCCAAGATTTCGGTATTAGGTCCCGATGGGCTCCAACCTCCAATATTTCAACCTTCTTAGGACTTCAAGTCCATGAACTTCGACATACCATATCTTTTGATCCATTAGTCCATTTTTAGACTTCCACATACCGTTGGAAATATCTTCCATAGAAATTTCCAATGGTGGGGGGTATGATATAAGATTTGATCCCATCTGCCACCTCTAGGATGGATGAAAACTCTTTTCCACTCTTTGCTCCTTGACTCTTCTTCTTCTTCTTGGAACGTTGAACTCTCAACCACCATAGTCATCGTTTTACGGCTTCTCCAGTAAGCCTGCTACTATGATGATTATCTACATAACACCTTCAACAACCATGGGATTCCATTTGGAGCATCAATGTAGTCATCATTTTAAGGCTTCTCCAATAAGATTGATATTGTGATGATTCTCTACAGAGTACAACAACAACCATGGGAGTCCTCCTTGGCCATTACTACCTGCGTCCGTTGCGACAAGAATCCATGCTAGTTTGGTTGACATCAATGCCAACACTAACACAACCTCTAGTCATTCTGTTGGGAACGAGTTCCTGCAAGAGTCAGTTTTGGGGCTAAAATCCCATGTTTTGGGGCAAAAATCCCAAATTTTGTAATAAAGATGTAAAGTCTTTGCATTTTGTGGTCGCGGAGTGTGAAGATGTCAAGAGTCATAAAGGGTTGTCTGCCCTTGTTTTGTAAAGTCTCATGTCAGCTGTAAAGATCTACCCATGGTACATGGAACATGGGATTTTATAAAAAGGGAGTCTTAGAAGAGTCTAAGTCAAGTTAGTGGAAGTAAGAAAGGAAGAGTTTGTGGGTAAGAAGTTCTAAGTGTTCTTGGGTCTTAGCGTAAGTAGAGGCTCTGCAGCTGAGTGCGTAGAGGCTTAGGGTGGAAGTCCGCAGTTGAGTGTGGGGACCCTTGCAGTTGTGTGCACACAACAGATAGAGTCTGTACTGAACTTGAGATATCAATAAAGAGAAGTATTCTACAATCACTATGTATTTTGTCTCTCTTTAATGCATATGATTATATTATGTTACGATCTGGGTTTACATTATAATGCTTATTTGATACGCGAAAGTATTTGATTATAAATGTTAATTGAATGTAAGCAAGAATATAGGTTTACGCAAAGATAACTGTAAATGCATGTTAGAGTAGGTAAATACTTAAGATAACTTGGGAACTTATATAGTAACATGGTCATAGATGTGAGTAAGTTCCTGGACCTTTGGTTAGGGCTGCGGGAAGATCAGTTGGGTACCTCTGTGGAGGTACTAAAGGATGGAAGAGAAGGAACATTGATAAGCCCTAGAGGCTTATTGATACGCATGAAGGCAGGGTCAGGAGGTAGAGATTGACATCACGACCATCTCAAGGTGTGGAAACTTGGTTCCTGCATCCCCCCATATTGCTTCGGGTGAGACTTCGGTCTGCGCTCCGCAGGCTGATGCCAAAGGGGACGATAGTGTAGGGATTTTCTTGGCTGACTAACGTTGAACTTGGGTTAGTGCTCATCATGCCAACAAATGTTTCCGTTGCCAAGACCAAGATTTGCATGAGAGATGTGTGATGTCATATCATTGGAATCTAACTAAGAAAGAAGTCGAAACCTGGTTGAGTAGAAAGATCCATGAATTCGCAGTGCAAGAAAACAAGAATCCGCGATTGACGAAAGAACAATGGTTTGATAGATACCTGTACACAAAAATATACAAAATCTTCTTCTGTTCCTTCCTGGTTGAGTTATATGAGTGGATCACGAAGTTGACAGATGGCCAAGGAAGGTGGAGGCTTGACAATCCGATTGTTTGGACACTAGAGCTAGTAAGGAGGTTGGAAGCTTCTGAAGATAAGATCACACGCGATGTTGACCATTGTCTCGACCACATCATAGGAGGATTTGTGACAGAGTTCGCAGTTGATACCTCTGTCAGTTACAACGAAGCAAAGCACTGCTTCTTTAAAGGACCGTGAGGTAAGTATTTAAAATCGCTAAATACTTGGATTAAGATGCTCTTGTGTGAACAACGGGTTATGCGGTTACCTTGATGTTTGGAGCTTCACGAAGTGGAAAGCCTTTCAGGGATGGAGGAAGAAAGGGCCCTGAATATAGCCCACTTATTGCACCTCCATTGAGTGATGACGAGGGAGTAGCATAGGCTTCTCCATGAAGTGCAATTCAGTTGATAAAACAGGGGTTCCCATGAATACCACATCCACCCACACCACCTCCATCTTCACCACTATCACCTGCGACCTCACCCACACCACCACCACCTCCACCGCAGTTTAGTATGGTGAATTCAGTAAAAATGATGTTGTTTAAAGGCTTGGGAAATGAGGACCCAGACCAATTTTGGTTCATCATAAAGGCTGTATGGGAAACTCAAGGCATCACAAATGATCACATGAAGAAGGTGACATTGGTTAGTGCTTTGCAGGATCGTGCACTAACCTGGTACATCAAGTACTCTAATGATAACCAGGTAGCTATGTTGGCAGAGATCCAGACTGCGTTGAATAAAGAATTCAGTAGGCCTAAGTCTGAAGCGTAATCGATTGTGGGATTCAAGGAAATCGTGATGAAACTAGGTGAGAACCCTTGGGAGTTGGATTAGAGATTGAAGTGTAAAATCAACGAAGCTAATGTGAATTTAACAGATGGTCAACAACACAAATGGTTCGTGGCTTTGCTCTTGCCTCACCTAAGGGTTGCGCTGTCACAACAAAAGATTATGACTCAGGTAGAAGTCTTGGAGATTGCAACGAGATTGCATGAAACACCAATGTAAGATCTGAATCTGGGGGTTCAATAGATTCATGTGCAGTTGCAAAACCATTGTCTGAAAATGCAAAGCTTGAAGCAGGATAGAATAGCTCGTCTAGAGGCGCACAAAGAAGTTTGGTGCATAAAATGCAAGGGTCAGGGGCATGACAAGGATCATTGCCCAGTCTTGGTGAACTAAGTTGTAGCAGGAGGACCAATTCCTCTACAACCGGAGGTCACAACAGGGCCAAGTTCAGGGTCTATGCTATGGTGCGGTATATGCTAGGTGGCTGGGAAACATGCGACCGACAATTTCCATTTGCTGCAGAAATTCGTGTAGACACTGCAACAAATCTTTTACAATTTTTGTTAATTAGTAGGCCATGACGAGCACAATTGTCAAAGTTACGCCTTGATGATGGACAGGATACCTGAATACAAAGTGCAGACAGAAACACAACCTTCAAACCAAGGCGTTGGGGGAACGCGAGGTGAGTATCAGGGGCACATCTAGGGCCGAGGTGGAGGAGGGCTTAGGAGAGGCCGAGGATAGCTGATTTGTTACAATTGCAGAGGCCCACGAAACTATGCAAGGGATTGTCTGAATCTGACATGATTTTCATGTCGCTACTATACTCAGTTTGAGCATGTGATTAAGGATTTCCCAATATTATTGGCTAAGATTCACGAAAAGGGGGTGCAGCCTCTGCATCTGACACAAAACCTCCAGATTATGAGGGCTGAGCCCCGCGAGGAAGACCCTAAGGTAAACATTATGCTGCGAAGTGAAACTACAACCCGAGGGGGGGTAAAGGCAAGCAACGTGCAGACGGCGAATGGGTCCGAAAAGCACCAAAAAAGGAGACTGGGTTTGATCTAGAGTGTGCAAAAGAAACATTGATGGAAGCAAAGAAAAGCTTCGTTGAGTCCTCTACCTCAGGAAGTCGGGAGAAACCAGCAGAAGAAATGGACCCATCTGTGATTACCACATTCTTGGAGACCTGCATGAAGTTGCTCCATGATAGTAAGGTTGTGAAGGGCCTGTAGGAACTGATCAATCAGTGCACTGGTAAGGATGGTGCTACTGGTGAACCATGCGTGGTCAAGAAGCTTGGCAAGCATAAGGCAAGGACTGGGTGTGAAATGAGACTCACCGCGCAGATAGGGGAATATGAGATGGACCAAGTTATCCTAGATCTGGGGTCCGACGTGAATGTTTTGCCAAAACAGACTTGGGAAAGAATGGGGAGACCTGTGCTCCAGTGGTCTCTGATACAGTTAAGAATGGTGAATCAATAAAAAATTATCCCAATGGGGAGGCTGCAAGGGGTCACAATTGACATCGAGGGCGCAAGCACATTGGTGGATTTTTAGGTAATAGAGATTGTGGATGATAGAAATCCCTACCCTGCGCTCCTTGGAATTGATTGGGCCATTGACATGAATGGGGTAATCAACCTAAAGAAGCAGAAGATGATATTTGAAAAGAAGTCGCTCTGCGTAGTGGTGCTGCTGGATCCCACGAAGGGACCACGCTATACAGAACCAGTCAGAGATTATGAAAGCGATGACGATCTGGACTAGATTTACCAGATAACAATGCGAGACCAGGATTCGGTGAATTCGATAGCAGACAGACGTCTTGCATGGGACCACGAAAGCTCCTACATGTCATATTCAGATGAAGAATTGGAGCACTGGCAGAATCGGCTGCATGAAGTATCTATGCTGCGTTGTAATATGACGACCAAGTCGTTGTGATGTGTGTCATCCGAAGTTAGGGATCTGCCTAATTATGATGGGATAACTGATGTTCATTGCTTTTTGGATGCATTTGAAAGAGAAGTGCTAGAGAAACATCACTTCTAGGCCTTGGACTGGGTACTGCACGCTATGCCTGCAAGATGGTGGGGTACGCACAAGGATAGTTTTGGTGATTTGCGTGACTATAGGAGGACAATGAGAATACATTTTGGGCAGCCAAAAGTGTGGATGACAGATAAGTATGATGGAAGGGATGACCCACATGATCACTTGGCCAAATGGACTAAGGCTTATGGAGCGGAGCCTCAACCTGAATGGGTGCATCTTTTTTTTCATACCCTGGGCGTCATAGCAATGAATTGGTACTTGGAAACTGAGCTCTGCCATGGCATTGAAGAATGAGACATCTTGCGCCAGAGATTTTTAATGAAGTTCAACTTTGAGGATGGGTTTAACTGTATTGACATGGCGCTACAGGAGGTTAAAGCGGAAATCTTTAGGATACCGCAAGATCCTTTGGACTTGATCCAACCTGATTGGACTACCCAGGTGAGCCACGAACTGGAATGCTATAACATGACCACTTTAAAAGAAGACGAGGATCCCCAAAAAATTAATATTCCAGAAACTGAAGGTCACTGTGAGGTTGAAGGTCTGCAAATAGAGGATCTTGACATAACTGCGCCACTAAAAACTAGGCATGTCAACATTGGCACAAAGGCAGAACAAAAATTTGCAAATATTGGGGACTATTGGGATGATGCGACAGTAGACAAGGTCATTGAGCTCCTCCACGATTATTAGGATTTGTTCCCCATGAAGTTTTTTGATTTAAAAGGGATAATAGGAGACCTGGGTGTCATGAAGATCACCCTGAAACCAGATGCAAAGCCTGTAAAATAAAGACCTTACCGCCTTAATCCTAAGTATACGGAAAGGGTTTGCGCTGAGTTAGATAAGGTGCTCACTGCAGGAATTATTGAACCAGTGGAAGAATCTGATTGGTTAAGCCCGATATTGGTTCAAGAAAAAAAATAGAAAGAAGAAATAAGGATATGTGTGGATCTCAGGAAGCTGAATGATGCTTGCGTGCATGATCCCTTCTCGACCCTGTTCACTGAAGAGGTCCTGGATAATGGGGGCAGCCAAGAAGCATACTCTTTCACTAATGGGTTCTCTGGGTACCATCAGAACAAAATCACGCCTGAGGATAGAAGCAAGATGACCTTCGTGACTGAGTGGGGATGTTTTCTGTACACTGTAATGCCTTTTGGGTTGAAGAATGTGCCAACAATGTTTTCATGCGTAGTGTTAACGCTTGAATTTGCCCCAGGCTGAGGAAGGCAAAACTCAAGGCAACATCAAACCACGCTCAACCTCGTAGCTAGCCCTACGAGGACAGGAGAGGGCTCTCTCTGGGTCAATCTCGGAAAAATATAATCAATGAGGCTCGAGATGACTAAAATTGTAACTAATCTTAGGCTAGGTATTAAGTGCAGAGGTTTAAAGGTGATTTTTTGGGGTTTTTGTTGAATCAAAGGGAAAGGCAATTTTGGGTGCGGGGATGAGACACAGTTTTTGCAGAGGTCTGATTGGAGCAAGGTAGGCAATTGTTTGATGCCTTAAAAGCTAATGAGGTGAGTAGATCAGACAGGTGAGGAGCTAAGGAGAGCAAGGAAACCTCAAGAATTCTCCTTAAACAGATGAAAACATAGGAGATCAAACAAACTTAAAGGCAGAGCATTACAGATTATGAATTCTACCTTAACACTTCATTTGTTCAATTGCAGAAGATGAGAGAAGGAAAATGATACACATAACAACTTACAAGTACTGAAAGAAGCACACCATCAAGACATAAAGCCACATGAATTCCAAACAGTGCTGCAAAACCCTGGTCTTTCCCTTGCCAAAATGCTGAAGTAAAATGTATAATAGAGTCTCAAAACCTTTTCCCCAAGAGTCCAACCATGAAAATGACTAAGAAAATACATAATATAGGCAAGCCAACCCATTCCCTTGCCTCTAGGGGTCGAGCTCATCATCCTAGGAGCTGTTTCAACCAATTCTAAACAAAGCACTACAATCTGGGCAGTCAAAACAACTTGCCTCTATAAGGTAGGAAACTGATTCATTCATTTAATTTTCACTTTTTAGTGAATGAATCTTCTAGAACAAGTAATAAAGTGCCAAAATTACATCATGTTTCATTAATTACATCAAGAGGAGTGAAAAAATCACATCACAAGTCAAAACTGGTCAAACTGGCTTCGTTTCCTGAGCTGAAGATGAAAATTGTGCCAAAAAACCCTGTGTGCCGCGCGCCTGAGCCCTATGCGCCGCGCGCCTTTCCACCTATTTTTGGGGCACTTCCCGACATCCAAATTGAGCTCAGGTTGGCTTTTTGGAAATCCCTGGATGTCTACTTTCCAACCCAAGTGAAATTTTCCAATTTGGTGTCCATTTGCCCCTCCAAAAGTGCATTCTCCCGGAAGTACTTCCTGCTGGTGCAAAAGGTGGTAGAAAGGTGATTTTCATGGTGTTTTTGAGCCTTTTGGTCACCTAGAACTTGATGAAATGCTTTGGCCATAGCTTAGCATGTATATTTCATCATGAAAAATCCAACACTACAAGCCATTTGTGATTTGGACTTATGGGTCGCGCGCGCGCTAAGCGTTGAGCCAAAAAACCTGTTTTTAGGACAAAATTTTCAAAAATGACAAAAATTTCTCCGAATTTACTCAAATTCGGAGTAAAGACCCTCTATCATGTATTGTGCCCCGCTAATGAAGCCTCGGCCAAAATTTGGAGTGGATCGGGCTTTTTCCACCGTTTTAGTGCCTTGCTCAATCGCCTCTTAAGGATCTTCATTTTTGCTTTGCAAACATGCATGCGAGCCCAATAGTGAGTTTTCATATGACGAAGCATGTCCTTGTCTCTGTTTTCCTTCGCCAACAAATTCTCCAAATGAGTGTTCACCCGGATGAGCATAGACTCTCGATCAATCGGTGTCAAATCACCGGGTCTCTTTCGGGCCAATTCTCGGTCTTCCCAGATTTGCCGTAGCTCATAAAGTGTATGTTCATCTTCCAGCTGTTTTTTGCGCTGCTCCTGCCTGAGATATTCAAATGGTTCTTTTGCCAGTGGCTTAGTAAAGATATCTGCAAGTTTCTCTTTAGTGGCCACATATTCAAGTTTGACAATATTGGTTGCAACTTGTTCCCTCAAGAAATGGAACTTGATAGGAATATGCTTAGTCTTTGAATGCATGAATGGATTTTTGGAGATGTTGATGGCACTTGTGTTGTCACACATTATTGGAATAGGATCATTCGACTCTACCTGAATATCTTTTAAATTTTGCTTCATCCATAGAATCTACGTACAATAGGTAGCAAAAAAAATATACTCTACTTTAGCAGTCAATAAAGAAATAGAGGCTTGTTTCTTGCTAACCCATGACACCAAGCATTTTCCTAGGAAGAAATCTGCACCAAAGGTGCTTTTCCTGTCATCAAGACTGCCATCCCAATCTGCATCAGTGTAGGCTTTCAACTTAAACTCTTCGCTCTTAGAAAACCACAGTCCATATTCTTCTGTTCCTTGAATATATTTAAAAATTCTTTTGACAACAACAACATGAATTTCACGCGGGAAAGCCTGAAATATAGCCACAAGACCCACAACTTGCATGATGTCTGGCCTCAAAGCTGTAAGATACAACAAGCTTCCTATCATGGATCTGTATTCAATATGATTTACTAGTGGTATTGCATATTCTTTGCACAACTTGTAGCTTGTAGTCATAGGTGTGCTTACTGGCTTGCAATCTTCTAGCCCAAATTTATTTAGAGTTTCCTTGAGATATTTGGATTGGGATATAAACACTCCTTGTGGAGACTGAGCAATTTGAAAACCCGGGAAGAAGGACGACTCTTCGATCATAGACATTTCAAACTCTCTTTGCATACATTTTGAAAATTGATGCCCCAATTGTTCCATGTCACTGCCAAATATTATATCATCCACATACACAACTATGATTAGTAGATGGTTGCCTTCAGACTTTACATATATGTTATTGTCAACCATGCATTTCGTAAAGCCTTTTTGCTGAAGGTATTTATCTAGCCTTTTGCACCAAGCTTTGGGAGCCTTTTTCAATCTATACATAGCCTTCTTCAATTTTCATATGAAACCTTCATTTGTGGAGAGTATAACTCCTTCTAGCTATTCAATGTAAACTTCTTCTTCTAAATATCCATTGAGAAATGTAGAATTCACATCCATCTAATACACCTTGATGTTTTTATGGGTGGCAAGAGCAAGAAGATCCTTATAGCTTCCAACCATGCTACTGGTGTGAAGGTTTCCTCAAAATATACCCTTTCTATTTGGGCATACCCTTTGCAGACCAATCGAGATTTGTTCCTGATTACTTCACCCTACTCCTTCAGCTTGTTTTTGAAAACCTTTTTTTTCGAGGAGAAAATTCGTAATTTTCATTAATAAGAAGATTTAGAAGATTACATGTTGTAGATGCATGAAGCATATATAGAAATGTGGACAGAGCCACTACAAAACAATACTCCCATAGAAGTATCCAAAAAGCCCTTAGAAAGGGCAGCAAACAATAGGAATGAGAAACCCAGCAAATCTGCAACAAAACAGACCCGGACAGGATACCCAAATCTATTACAAAATAGCAAATAGCAGCAGAGGTACAACACCTAGCGGCACCATAGCCCTGCAAAAAGAAAGAAGCTCCTGTGGAAGGAAGTAGAAACAGTAGTTCTAGATCAGGCTGCCCAAAAAAGAAGGAGAGGCACGAAATGAGGAAGAGAGCTGCCAGGGTAGCCCTCCTTCCCCACCCCCTCAAAAACTCTCCTCTAGGAAAAGACCAAACGAGAGAAGGAAAACTACCCCAAAAATCCACAGCAGCCAGCAAAAAAACCAGTGAAACCAGCCATTGATGCGGCACGAAACAGTGCAGAGAAAGATCCTCCACATCCCTGTTCCCTCAATGCTCCAACATGATAGCCAGCGAAAACCAAACCAAAACCCACTGCCGCTGCATAGGAAGATCAGTGCAGAGGTGAGGAAATGGGGGTAGAGGCAACAAGGAAGCCACCTCACCCCCGCCCAGAATGGAAAATAGGTTCAGAACCCAAACACCCGTGTCGCTGCCAAGTTCTGTGGGTCTTGGACGGTGCTGCGGCATCGACGGAGGAACCCCTGATCTGCGACGCCTCGCTCCCGAAATCCTACCGCCGCTCTTCCAAACCAGCGCGAAGTCCTCAAGTTCTTTCAATAGCTCTCCACTCCTAAGACCTATATGTTACAAGAGCGATGATTCTGAATTCTACAAACAAATAATTTGGGAAAATATAGCTTGTTTTTGAAAACCTATTTGGTTCCAATAACATTTTTCTCTGTAGGCATTAGAACAAGCTCCCAAGCGTCATTCTTTTCAATCTGGTTAAGTTCTTCATTCATAGCTTTCAACCAGAACTTGTCTTCACTTACTTGGCTGAGATTCTTGAGTTCTATCTGTGATAAAAAATCCAGACTTGAATAACCTGTATTGCCAACAAGTTTTCTCCTGGTTTGGACACCATGTCTTTGATCTCCAAGTATCTGACTCTCATGATGTTCTTTCGGTACATACTTGGAAGGTGTCTTTGACCTTGGAGCTGTGCCTGCTTCCTCACCTTCACTATTTGAATCTGTTTCCTCTAGATTTGCGGACCTTATATCTGAATTTTCTTCATCATATGAGTTCATATTTCTTTTAGAGGACTCAGGTTGTGAATCTATTTCATCTACTATCACTTCAATGTAATCCTCAATCTTCTTTGTCTGCTTGTTGTAACACTTATATCCTTTACTTTGAGTAGAGTACCCAAGAAATATTCCTTCATTAGTACGAGAGTAAAAATTTCCAGGATTCTTATCATTCCTTTTCATGAAGCACTTGCTTCCAAACACCTTGAGATGTTTAACTGATGCAGATATTCCCTTACATAACTCATAGGGAGTTTTATTACTGTTAGGCCTGAGTTGAGTTCTGTTTGACAGATACACTGTTTCTTGTGCTACTTCTCCCCAGAAGATGTGAGACACACCTGATTCATCCAACATTTCTCTGGCCATTTCCTGGATTGTTTTGTTCTTCCTCTCTGCCACTCCATTCTACTGTGGAGTTCTAGCCACTAAGTGCTGCCTCTTAATGACATGCTCTTCATAAAATTCCTCAAACTCTCTTGAGGTGTAATCTCCTCCTCTGTCTGATCTTAAGCATTTTATCTTCAATTCTTTCTCATTTTCTAATCGAGCTTTAAATTTTTTGAAATGCTTTAATTCTTTTGACTTTTCTTTTAAGAGCACAATCCAAGCAGCTCTGGTAAAGTCATCAATGAGCAGCATAAAATGCCTTTCTCCTTTTGGGGTTTTTTATCTAGTTGGTCCACAAATATCTGTGTGAATGGGCTCCAAAGGTTTGGATGAGGAGAACTAATTTGACTTGAAATGAGTCCTCGTCTGCTTTCCAAACGAACATGACTTGCAAATTCAGTTATAAGGCCTTGATAGTCTTGGTAATCCTATCACGACGCCCATATTTCTAACTTTTATCAAACTGCCAAAATTTGTATGCCCAAGCCTCTTGTTCCATAACCATGCTTAATTCGGTTTGCTTAAATAGAATTTAACCCTAGAATCGTTAAAAACATATACATTATTGTGGGTTTTGACTGCTTTTCCCACCAGTTTTCCATTCTTCATGTTGCAGATCTTATAGTCTTTAAATTGAAAGGTCACATCATCGCCATTATCACACATTTGGCTAACACTAAACAGATTGTGCTTGAGACCTTAGACATATAGCACATTTTGTGCTTCAATTTTTTATGAAAACTGACTATGCCTTTACCCTTGATTCTTGCTAGAGCATTGTTTCCAAAGGTGACATTATTTCCTCTATCATTTTATTTCAGTGCAATTTTTTTTTTTTTATCCCCAGTTATATGTTTGGAATAACCACTATTCACATACCATTTTTTTTCTTGATTATGAGCTGATAAAGCAAGTCCACACTACATGCTCCTTTTAGTCTTTCATTTCCAGCTCCTTTATCTTGTTGGATAGCTGACTGTCTATAATTTTGAGACTTAGACTAGTATTCAAACATGCTTCTACACTCACTTGCTTTGTGCCCAAAAATATTACATTTGAATCATTTTAATTCACTTAACAAGGGAGAGAAAGCGTTTCGATCTCTAAGAGAAGAGTTTTAAGATCTAAAATTCTGTACTTATTATCAAGGAAAATTTTAACGATGGAAGTTTATCTTAAAGTTTAAAAACCTTAGCAAATCTTACTAGTCTCAAATAGAAAAATTGTAAAATGTTCGATATTTTTGTAAAAATATCTATATTTATGATTATATTATATTAGTCTATATAATATCTTGGCGATTTTTAAGGTAAAATAATTTATATTATAAAATTTGGGTGAATTATTTTTATAAAATATGGAAATTGTCGAATATTTTTTTCGGAAAAAAAAGTATAGAAAATTAGCCCACCTACGAATATTAGCCCCTAAAAGTTTCCTTGCTTATTATATTTGGATTTTCATTTCTTTCAACTTTGATCCCTCTACAATCAACAACTTTATGTCCAAACATATGGCTTTTATAACAAATACCATAAAATAAATAGGCATGCCTATTGTTGGAAGTCTTATGAGATTGTGCATTAAGATACCTTGGTTGTTTGGATGATTGATTTGTTCTCCATTGATGGTCTCCTCTTTGCCATGATGTTATTTTTTCTTCATTGATTCTTCTTTGAAGACTCTTCGCATATCTTTGTGGTTCTTTGAATCACGTAGACCTAAAGTTGATCATTTCCATAGAGGATTCCCGTGTCTTTGAATATACCAGACTTATTTTGATTCTCAATGGCCTTTGGCTATTTAGAATCTGGTTTAGTTTCCTTGTGCCTTTTGCAACTTTTTCATTTAAACGATTCTCGTTCTTTATCCCCTCAATATTAGTTCTTGGAGAGACAACCTCTGCTTCAAGACTCTGACAATTCTCTTCCCATTCCTAGATCAAGTCTTGAAGAACTTATTCCTTTCATTTATCTTCTTCCAGTTTAAATTTCAAAGACAGAATATCATCTTTGCATGTCTTTGAGATCGTTTCCTTCCTTAACTTGAGCAAATCTTGTTTTAATTGCTTGTTCTCTTCTTCTAGTTTCTCACAGGTTCCTTATTTTTCTTCTAGCAGAAGAACTAAAATATATTTTCTCTTGATAGCTTCTTCAAAATTTTCTTTTTGATAAGAAAACTCCTCATTATCAGATTTATACATACCTTCTTCAACATGTTGTAGTTATTCCTTCAGCTGCTTATTCTTCTTCCTTGCTTTCTTTAACTCATCAAGGGAACTAATGAGTTCCCCTTCAAGGTCCATTATTCCTTCTTGTTCTTCTTCCTCTTTAGAGTCCATAATACCTTGTTTCTTGGAGTCTATTTCAAAATCCATAAGTAAATACTTATCTGAGTCATTCTCCGACTAGTTTGCACTATATGACTCTGGTGTTGATCTATCCTCTTTGGAGTAGAACCCATTTTTCTTATAGATCTTTTTCTTCTGATGTTTCTGAGAGTTGCATCCAAATTTTTGCTCATCTTCCTTTTCAACCTTTTCTTTATAAGGGCATTTGGAAGAAAAATGTCCAACTATTCCACAGTGAAAAAATTTAAAGGGAGACTTCCCTTTATATTTTCTTGAGCCACGCTTTATTTTTCTGGCTAGTTGAGCTAACTCTTGATCATATTCACAACTGGAGCAATCTTGATGATCTTTGTATTCCTTGGAATTTTTGGTTACTTTGAATGATTCTTCCTTAGGCTTAGAATTTTCTCTTCCTACTCTCATCTCATAGGCTGTGAGAGTATCATGCAACTGGTCCATCTTGAGATCCTTTAAATTAGCCATTTCCTCAATAGTTGATACTTTGGCATTAAATATCATGGGCAGAGATCTTAATATTTTCTGAAAAATCATCTCTTCCTTGACCTCTTCACCAAGTCCTCTAATCATATTAGTTACTTCATCAACTCTGAGGAAGTATTCTGCTATGCTTTCATCTTCACTCATTCTCAAGCTCTCAAACCTTATTATGAAAGTTTGAAGTTTCACCTACTTCACTTTTTCATCGCCTTCATGACTCTGATTAAGCTTTACCCATACTTCCCTAGCAGAATTACAACGCATAACATTTACAAGTTTTGATTGAATAAGACCAAAGAGAATGGCATTCTTAGATTTAGCATTATTTCCACATAATATTTTACCATCTACATCAGTGGGAGGAATATCAGGGACATTGTAGTCTATTAGCACTGAAGTCCAAACATCTACTCCTAGGGACATAAGATACACTTCCATTCTCACTTTCTAAAAGGTATAGTTTGTCCCATCAAGGATTGGTATTCTACTTGAGTAAGCCTCTTGAATCTCTTTCCTAGACATATTTCCTTATGAATCTACCTTCCAGTGGTTAGACTGTTCCTGAAGGAACCTGTGCTCCGATACCAATTGTTGGAATAAGGAATTATTGGTGGGGTGAATCAGTAATAGTGAGATTTTTTCTTTTTTTTAGTATGATTACAGTCCCTTTTTATATTTTTTTACTTGTGAGAGAATTCATTCATAAAGGAAGTAAAAAACAAGTTTAAACATTCATGTTCATACAACCAATCACATGAGAAACACACATTTGACAGATTGTTTTTTTTTCACATGGAAAACTAGAGGAAAAAAACCACCAAATTTATTGTTTGTTTATGATGTAAATTAAGCACTTACAGGAGGCACCGAACCCCTTTGGTTAGTAAGAACAAAATTTCCAAGAGGCACCAACCTCTTTTGAATTTCCAACCTATGCTAGCCACTGTTTTACTATTTCATACAATTTTCAAACTGAAAATAGAGGCATATACATTACAAGTAAAATACAAAAACGGTTGGTTGCAGAGTCGACTTCTTCTCTTTGCCTTTTGCTGTTCCATTGACTCCCTTTGGTCTCATGCAACTATTCTTTACTCGCTGCTCACAACAACATCTCCTAAGCACTATGCTTTCTCTCACACAGGCTCTCTACTGCAACTACTTCAGTTCAGCTCATACTATTATTTTCACAACAATCACTCTTCTACTCATCTTCAACTCTGCCCTCGTTGTTCTTCTCACAACACTCCCACTACTATTGCTGCACAAGCAGTCCGTCTGCTCTCGGTGCTTAGACCTCTATTTCTACTCTCACAACTCTCTTCTACACCACAATTTCACAATATGATCAACTCCCCCAGTTGCTCAATTGCAATGATGGTTTTGATTCACAGAAGCACAATGCGCAAGGTTGTCTCTGTTGTCTATATACTTAATATCCAAATGTACTTTGGCATGGCTCCTCTTGTTGTTGTTGCATCTTCTGGGTGAATCCTATCACAGTATTAAAGACATCAATTGATCTTGGAGCTCTTCACTGTCTGACTGCATAAATATCCATGATGAGAATTTAATTCTCAGGCGGCTTGCACACTCCTTCGAGAGTCCCATTCTTATTTATTGATCCATAAAGCTTGACATCCCTTAGGGATGGCCACTCTGTTCCACACTTAACACAACCAGACATGTACTCAAAGAAACTGATTGCTTCCTTCATTCCCTCAAATTCGTCTCTGTTAAATGTTGTCCTCGTTGCCTTGTCTTAGATCCTTTTGTAGATCTAGATGAATTATACATCCAATAAACTCGTTGTACTGCCTCATTGGAGCACAACATATTGTAACTTACATAGGTAGAATGTACCAATATTGCACTCTCTGATATCCTTTGCCCCCTTTTCCTTTAGTTCCTTTGATATTTCCTTTCTCATAGAACTGAGACCTGTGACCGTTGGCTTAACGTTGTAATAGAGCCCTTCTGTAGCGTAACTTCAACAAACAGAATGTTACGATATTACTCAGTCTGATATCCTTAGCTCCCTTTGTTCAACCCTTGGTCCCTTTAAGATCCATATGACCATGTGCCTGAAAATATTGAAGCCCCCCTATTTCAACTTAACTTTTCAACCACCATTTTCATAAGAGTTACAATATTGCTATTCTCTGATATGCTTACATCACTATCCATTTCACTTTCTCGGTCCTATTGACATGCTGCTACGTGTCCTTAAGGAGGAGAGAGAAAAAGTCCCGATCAAACTTGGTTTTGCATCAAATCCTTTGTTAATTTGGCTCAACTTTCCTCGACGTTTTTAGCAATATCAGCCCTGTTGGATATCATAACTTCTTAAAATACTGTTGTTAAGAAGTTATGATATTCTGATGTCCCAGACCAAAGATATTTTGATGAACTCCAATATAATAAGCTTTGATGCAACCTACTCTGATGCTCCGATATTCTAGTCTTTAGGGTTTCAATATCAAGTCTCGATTGGCTTCGACCTCTGATATTTCAACCTTCTTAGGACTTCAAGTCCTTGAAATTCGGCAGACCATATCTTTTGATCCAAGAGTCCATTTTTAGACTTCCATATACTGTTGGAAAGCTCTTCCAAAGCACTTTCCAATGGAGGGAGGTCTGATATAGGCTTTGGGCCCATATGCTAACTCTAGGATGGCTGCAAACTCTCTGCCACTCTTTTCTCCTTGAATCTTCTTCTTGTGCTTGGAATGCTGAACTCCCACCACCATAGTCATCATTTTATGGATTTTCCAGTAAGCTTGCTTGATCTGTAATGCAAACCTAAAGGCGATGGGAAGATTTTCAAGTAAAATTTTATGTCTTTTATGCAATGAATCACTTTGTAAAAGTACATAAAATAATGGCTTTAAGACTTAGTTAACAACTTAAGAACAAAGACAAATATACCATATCAGAAACACAAGACAACAAAATGATAAAGGAGTTCACCCCTCTCTTGGGCGACATCTCTTCATCCAACTTTCGATGTTGGGCCTCGTTCATTAAGTTCTCAAATTTGTGTTTAGATGGATTTAAAATGCTAAGAATGTAAAAATTAGGTCTGTAATGGCTCCAGAATAGTAAAAAACCCCTACTTCGGTTCTTGTTGGGCTCAATTTGGCAAAAAATTGAAGAATTTATGCTCTAGAAAAGTTTTTTTGCTAACTGCTCTACAAACTAAACTCTCCTGCTAACTGTCCTATGAATTGTGCCTTTTCCAAAACCATCAAGTGCCAATTTTTCCCAGCTTTGGCGAGATTCCCATCGGTTCAGGTGCATTTTTTTTGGATGTTTTAAATGCCCAATGACCCTTGGGTGGAAAATTCTGGCCACATGGGCCATGCGGCCGAGGGCTAGGGTAAACGGCCCACCCCAGCTAGATTAGCCCCTGAAGGTTCGGGTTCATGGTCATTTGGTGCCTCATGGGGCTGAGGGTTGGGCCAACGGCCCGCCCTAACCATCAGAGGCCCCGTTCTTATCGCGCGCTGGGTCACATAAAAGGTCATATGGCCTAGGCTAGGGCCTAATATTTGCGCCCTCCGTTGAGGCCAGTCCTGCTTGCACCCACAAACTTGTGTGACCCCATATGCCCTAAGGTCAGGCTTAACCTTAGCGCTCGTTTATGTTGCACCAACCTTAGCACCTTTCGCCGCGGTCATGTGGTTGACATACGACCCTAGGGCTGGCCCCCTTCACCTTAGCACCTGTCGCCCAACACTCCTCTCTAACTACCTTTGGCTATATGCACATCCCTTGACCTGGGATTATGGCTAACAAAGAGCCCCCAACCCTCTGCTTGTGGTCTCATGGGAAAGGGGTTATTAGGGGCCAGGGCTTAGCCCTGAACCCTTCTCCCAACGTTGCAACGCCAAAACTTTAAATGACAAATCAATGCTATGTATGTTAAGTACCACCAGCAACACAATTGGTAAAGCACTGCACTGATAGGAATGAGGTCACACATTTGATTCCCATGGAGGCATGTTCGGCCATAAACAAAATTTTACATGCCATAGGGGTGCCACATGGAAACCCATGACTAGGTCACGTGGCAGCTTGCTTTTGGACCTCAAACAAAACCATTGACCAATCAGACCTTGGCAACTTGGACCAATCAGGTGAGGCCACTTGGAAGCCTGCCATTGGCCCTTGAGGTATAGTAAGCTTGCTCAGTCACCCTGCCTAGTCAGCGTATAGATTTCCCAGTCAATAGTTCTGCATCCAACTTGCAATTTTTTTACCTATTTGGGAAAACGATTAGAACGTGATATCGAGAGCATACAATATTAGTTTTGAGCGATTCAAGTTGCGTTGGATTCATTTCGATGATCTATTCTCTTTGGAATCAATTTCAAGAAATTTTGAACATTTTGAATTTTGAGCACTTTACTGATCCCTTGAATCAGTACTCCCATTTGGAAGCTTTTGGACCTCCAAAATACTATTTTCAGTCAACAAACAGATGAGGGTATTGTTCCCTCACCCTTCTAATCTCAATCCATTTATATTTGCTTGGTTTTGTACCTTTGAACCCCATATGAAAGTACTTCAAGTTCCTTCTTCTTGAAGTTTTTTTTTTTTTTTTTTTTCTGTCAAAGATAGAATCTTGCTGCAATTCTTCAAGATATCCAGGAGAGAAAAATTCTATTGAAAGAATCTGAACATTCACTCCTTGATCTTAAATCAAAGGATACTCACCCAATTTTAAGTTATTTTCATCTTGAAGCTTTTCTTTGTTGATTGAAAGCCTTACTTCACCTCCAACCTAAAAAACTATAGTCCATACGATGCTTATCATGTATAGCCTTGTACTTGTCTTGAATCCTAACAATATATGATCGCCATTGCAATGCACCATCCTTCTTCAAAGCAAAAACATTAGGAGACCCACAAGAAGATGTATTTGAACTAATGTCCTTTTTATGAAGTAGCTCTTGCATCTGCTTCTTGATCCCTGCATTCTCTAACACTGGCATCTTGTTCATACCAATGTTCAAAAGTGATGCATTCTGCCGCAATTGAGCTTCATGTTGTTTTCCTCTTTTAGAAGGCAACACACTAGACTCCTGAAACATATTATCACATGTGTTAACAACTTCAACTAGATCAGATTTTAATTTTTCATCACATTCTTGGAAGGCTTTAGATTCCTCAACATCTTTGTGTTTAATCATTAACAACGCAAAATTTTGCCTAGAATTTACAACCCTCTTCATTTGTCTAGCATTCAAAAGAGACAAATTCAATTTCTTGCGATGTGCTCTAACAATATACTCAATCCAATTTTTAAACAAATGATACTTGTTCTCATGGCGATGAAAGATGGCTTTCCTATCATATAAGTATGGGCTTCCCAAAACAATCCCGCATATGTCAAGTGGTACTACATCAAGTTCTACCTCATCAATAAAATTTGCAGTGATGGTGAATTTAAGTATGCATTTTATTGTCACTTGCAATTTGGCATTGTCACATACCCAACCCAAAGGATAAGGTTTAGGATGAGGAATGGTTTCCAAATTTAGTTTCTTGACAATGTCTTTTGAAATAAGGTTTTCTTGTGATCCACTATCAAACAAAGTATCTACTTTGTTATGTTTTGTGATGAATCTAATATGGAAAATATCTATTCTTTCTCTTTCATTTTGAGTTTCAATGGGCTTGCTAGAAGAACTAGTACTTGCAATAGAATCCTTACCTTTCAATCCCATGGCTATGATTTTTGTTTCATCTCCAGAATTAGATCCTAGATCTTGTTGTGTAGTTGCAACAATATTTTCTTTCTCCTTGTTATTAAATGTTTTGGGTCTCATCTCAGGATGAATTTTCCAATAGTGGTCTTCATCATGGCCTTCTTTGGAACAATGTTTACATGTGATTTTTTCTCCCTCTTTCTTGATTGAAGCATACCTTTTATCCCTGTCTTTGAACTTCCCTTTTATTTTGTCTCCAGAATTAAATGACTTCTCACTAGTTTCTTCATAGACATTCTTCCCTCTTTCTTCTAAATGAGTTACTTGTACAGAAACTTCATCTAGTTTTGTAGGGTTAAACATGAGAATTGTGTGTCTCAAGTAACTATGCAAACCTCCAATGTATTTTAGTAGAGTGTCTTGAGAGGATAAATCTATACCCAAAATCAAAGCTCTTTTCCTAAATTCTTGAGTATAGCTTTGCACATTTTGACCCTTAGCTTGCCTAAAGTTTTTCCAATCCATTATAGCTTTTTGCATGTATGATAATGGATAAAATTGTCTTCTTATTGCAACAACAAAATCATTCCAAGAGGATAAAACCTTACCACTTTTATTCATGTCCTCTTGAGTTTTGGCCTCCCACCAAATGAGTGTTGCACTTTCCAACCTAAGAGAAGCAAGCTAAATTTTGGTTTCATCATCCTTGATTCTTTGTATCCTTCAATACACTTCAATCTAACGAACCCAATTTTACCTCTCCATCATACATAGGCAATTCAAACTTTATGTCAAGCTTTAACAAAGGCGTTTACCATGTCCCTTTGGAGAATTTGGAGGTGTTTTTGAAAGGGTAGAAGTAGAAGAAGATGAGGATGAGGATGAAGATGGAGGTGAAGGTGGTGGCTTCTCACCATTCCCTCCATTTCCTTTTGGATGTTTGTCTCCATTTCCTCCATTTCATTTTGGAGGTTTTGAGCTCTCTCCTTGCAACCTTGAGTTCCTCTCCTCATAAAGAACTTTCACCATTTCAGACATTTCAAAGAAAGCTTTTATGAAAGTTCTCTCATCTTCAGACATCCCTTCAGGACCTTCTTCATGTGCCATGACTGGTGAATCTTGAGATATGTGTGTTTTCCTTGAAACAATTTGAGACCTTGGCTCCAAAATTTCTCCATATCCTCTTTTGAGCTCCAACCTTGTAAAAATAAGAAAACACTTGGAAACAAAATCAAACCTTCAAAATAACCTAGAGAGCTGATACCAAATTGATTTGTAATCCAAACTTGAAGGTGGTGGGAAAATTTACAAGTAAATTTTATGTCTTTTAGGTGATGGGAAAATTTACAAGTAAATTTTATGTCTTTTAGGTAATGGATCACTTTGCAAAAGTACATAAAATAATGGTTTTAAAAATTAGTTAAAAACTTAAAAACATAGACAAATATACCATATCAGAAACATAATACAACAAAATGATAAAGGAGTTCACCCCTTTGTTGGGCTACATCTCCTGGCCCAACTTCCAATGTTGGGCCTCTTTCATTAAGTGATAAAATTTGTGCTGACATGGATTTAAATTGCTCTGAATGTAAAAATTATGTTTCTAATGGCTCAAGAATAGTAAAATACCCCCAGCTAGGATCTTGCTGGGCCCAATTTGGCCAAAAAATGAAGAAGTTATGCTCTAAAGAAGTTTTTCTGCCAATTACTCTACATACTGCTCTCTCCGCTAATTGTCCTACGAATTGTGCCTTTTACAGAACCTCCAAGCACCAATTTTCCCTGGCGCCGATGAGATTCCTGCTAATTCAGGTGCATTTTGTTGGATGTTTTAAATGCCCAATGACCCTTGGGCGGAAAATTTTGGCCACATGGGCCATGCGGCTGAGGCCCATGGCCAAAAACCCGCCCCCTCCAACTTAGCCCATTATGATTTAGGTTTGTGGTCATTTAGTGACCCACAAGGCCGAGGGTTGGGCCAACAGCCCACCCTAACTGTCAGAGCCCCCATTCTTACCACGCGTTGGGTCACATGAAAGGCCATATGGCTTGGGTTGGGGCCTAACATTTGTGTCCTTCGCCAAGCCATGTCCTACTTCCGCCCATGGTCTTGTGTGAATCCATATGCCTTGAGGTTGAGCTTAACCTTAGCACCTGTGTCTGTCACGCTAGCCTTAGCACCTTCCACCACAATCATGTGGTCGACATATGACCTTGGGGCTGACCCCCTTCAACTTAACACCCGTCGCCCAATGCTCTACTCTAACTGCCTCCGGTTATATGCACATCCCATGACCTAGGGCCAGGTCTAAGCCCGAGCCCCTAGCCCTCCACCTGTGGTCTCGTGGGTTTGAGGTGATCGGGGGCCAGGGCTTTGCCCTAACCCCTTCTCCCAACACTGCAACGCTGAAACTTTAAATGACAAATCACTGCTATGTATGTTAAGTAACACCCGCAATGAAATTGGTAAAGCACTGCATTGACAAGCATGAGGTCGCCCATTCGATTCCCACAGAGGATCATTTGGCCATAAATAAAATTTTACATGCCACAGGGGTGCCACGTGGCAACCCATGATTGGGCCACATGGCACCCTGTCATTGGACCTGAAATGAAACCATTGATCAATTGGACCTTGCCAACTCAAACCAATAAGGGGAGGCCACTTAGCATTCTACCATTGGTCCATAAGGTATAATCAGATTTCCCAGTCACCTTGCCTAGTCAGCATACAGACTTCCTAGTCAGTAGTGCTGCGTCCAATCTGCAAATTTTTTCCCTATTTGGGAAAATGATCAGAACACGATATCGGGAGCATATGATATCGGTTTTGAGTGATTCAAGTTGTGTTGGATTCAGGTCGGAGATCTCTACGCTTTGGCACTAGTTTTAAGTACTTTGAACACTTTGAATTTGGGCAATTTACTAATCCCTTGGATCACTGCTACTATGATGATTCTCTACATAAAGCATGCAACTACCATGAGATTCCATCTCCACCATCATTGTAGTCATCATTTTATGGCTTTTCCAATAAGCTTGCTACTGTGATGATTCTCTACAGATTACTGAAGCAACCATGGGAGTCCTCTTGGGACATTATTTCCTGCATCTATTGTGACAAACATCCATGCCACTCTGGTTGACATCAATGCCAACACTAACACAACCACTAGCCATTCAAACATCACTAATTGTCTTGGGAGGTAACTTCCTAAATTGGCTAGGGACTTAAGGTCTCTAGTGCATGTAATATGTGATGAATAAATTGAGCATCAATGGTTAGATATCAAGGCCTCTAACATTTTTAGTCTTTGGGTGGAAGTTGCAAAGGAACACTTCCACCTAGATTGGCTTGATGGTTCATTCATTGATCATATTTATGAAAAGCACTTAGAATAGTTCTCTGTTATGTTTGATCCTTGATTTTTGCTAGCTCAACACTCGAAGAAAATAAAATATCAACATAATAAGTCAAGAGGGCATAGGGCATGGTTTGTCGAGGAGGTCCTCGAGGGATGTTCATGTAAACTATTCACAATGAATAATAAAGACAATTTATTGAGTGTGGGAAAGCATTGTCCCGAGGCATTGGAATTTTTTCAACTGATGTAAAGTAAGTTATAAAATATAAATTTTGTACATGATTATTTTCTTATCTTATCAAGTTTACATCATGTAATCTGAACATGTTTTTCCAACTTTATTAAATATAATATACTTCTTATTGCAAATAGCGATCTAAACAATTCATTTCATTGTCTTACTTTAGTTTGATTTTATTTCCCCTTTATGTGTCGTTGCACTGGGCCAACTAAATTCATTAATGTGGCTTTGAGGGTGGCTCTTCACAAAGAAAAAGAAACATAATTTTATCATTTAACCGTCAAGTGGACAACAAGATAATTGTAGAAATTATGGTGTAGATTTGCATTTGCTTATGAAGTTTTAATAAAAATCACAAGGCACAAACCTACTCTACTGCTCTACGGAAGTTAATTCATAATTTAGAAGAAAAATATCAAACATGCAAACAATATTTTTTCCGAGGAAAGAAAACTACTAAAAAACCCCATTGTTTGTTTGCATTAATATGATGAATATATATGTATTACAATTTATTTCCTCAACTGAGCACAACCTACAAGTGCATAACCTATCTCTCTTCTCATTGAGAAGCTCTGAACCAAACTTAGCCATTTTCTACCTCTAATTGAGCCCCTATTTTCTTGTGCAATTTTTGAGAAATTAGTCCCCTATTATTTAGGAATTTCTCCAAAATGGTTTGCACAATTCCCAAGGTTGATCATCTGGCTGCATGCAACACATGTTCACTCAAGACTAGTCTACAATTGATATTACACTGCCTTAGAATCTCCACCACAGTTGGAGAACTTGAATTCATTGTATAGATTAGCTATTTTGGGCTAATTGATCAGTTAATTGGATGATCACTGAGTTAGAATGAAGTCCCACTGCACAACTGACCTTCCACTAGTTCCTCCAACAGATGGAACTAGTTTAGCTGAAAACAACTTGAGATAACTGAATTTCATTTCTATAAATTAGCAATCACACATGCTTAATTAAACTCTAACTTCTCCAAATCGAATTCACTGAGTAAACTAGGTGATACAAGTCATGTCACATAGGTTAACTGCGTCCAATTTGTTTGTTTATGTGGAAATTCAAATTTTCTCAAATTTAATTAAGAAAAAATCAAATTGATAATTTCTTTCTTCATTTTTTCAACACTCCCTCTCAGTAAGAAAGGGACTATGACCCACCCCTATCCTGCACTTGAGGAACTCGAAGTTCGCTCTTGACAAGGCCTTTGATAACATGCTAGCATCTTGTTACTTTACCAGAATTTACTCTAACAACATTATCCACCTCTGCACACAGTCTCATTAATGGTGATACAAGATATCTATATGCTTAGATCAATCGTGAAAAACATGTTTTGCAGAGAGTTTGATGCAACTATAATTATCATAGTAGATCATAGTTGGATCTTGTTGATGGTGCTGGACCCGCCGAAATTTAGGGGATCACCCCCGTATGAAGTCCTAACTAGACCTCACACTGTTTGGTGTGGGAGTCCCATCTGGTATGATGGCCTGGTTGCCACTGTCTTAAGGTTTTCCTCAACTCTTGCTTGTCAACACAAGAGAGTGGTTTGCTTTGTCTTCAAGAAGTGAGGTTCGTGTGCCTGGTGAGTGTAATTATCACTTGTATCAATGGTTCTTTCACTGTCGAGGGAGAGGGTGAGAGTGACTTCCGGGTCGATTGGGAGCAGCCCCAACACTGCTAAGAACACACAACACAATAGGACATGCACAGCTTCCGGCAGAGCAGTCCACACGAATGTGACAGTCACAACATACAAGGTGAGATAACACGTACAACACTCACGAAGCAGTCTGAACGAGTGCAACGGTTGTTACAACAAGCTTCAGGTGAAAGGTTTGTCTGATGTCTAGGAGAGCAGTCTACATGGGCGAGACATCGTTAACAACATATACAACACATTTCCATTAATAGTTAATGTATTACAACAAATGAAGCAGTTTAGATGTAGAACACAGGTTAAAGAAACATGCATTACAAGTGTTAAAGATAAGTCTTACAACAAATACAATACATGTGTGAAAACGTGCTGGCATGTCAGCAGGCTTCTGAATTAAGCAAAAGTTCCAAGACACATCGTTACACTATACATCACTAACCCCTAGTGTGGGGCATTGGAGCCACTACTTACTCCTCAAAGAAATGATTACAGACTCTCTTGGCTATGTGGGAGGAGCTGAGGTGAAAATTCCTTTGCATGTACAAATGAGGGGGTATTTATAGCCAAGGGTGAAACTGACCCTTGTGGCTGTTCGACTACCCTCATGACCGTTTGAATTCCATGAATCTTCGACTTACATGACTCTTTATTCAACAAGTGGGTCTCTTGGACTTCCATGTTACATCACATTGATTGAAAACAAGCCCATAATGGAGATGTGGGCGACATGACTCATGACGTGACTCGACATGACTTGACATGACAATGCTGGTACATTCGTGCTGCTGTTGGAGTGCATGTCGAGCTATAGTGTTATTGGATGATGGATGTCTTCATGGTGTATCATAGCTTCACCTCCACATGGAAAAGTGCATGGAGTCTTCGATGGTCCTTGGTTCGCTTGATGAAGCTTTAGCATGTTGTTCCTTGCTTGCATGTTGGAAGGCTTGACAGGCTCATCTATTCACGAAGGTGCATGTTTGTTGAGTTTGTCTACTTCGCATGATTTGTTCGTTTATCTATTGGTGAACCTGTCATTCTACATGTTCTCCCTTCGTTCATACCATTCTTCATCTTGCCATGTTCGTTGGTGTACCTGTACCTGCAGTCACTCATGACGAGACGACGTCAAATGCAAAACCTCCTAGTCTACCATGACACATGATCATTCGCATGTAGGTGACTCGAAAAGGAAGCAAGGCTATGATGCGAGATGATGAATCTAGGAAACTGCTGATGAAAACTATGCAAGAGTCATTAAGAGATGGAGACAGGCAATCTGAGTCGACATTGAACGTCTGTAAGGTCTGTCTCTGTTGGGAGGTAAAATTGCACAAATTTTGGGAGGAACAGTATGGGCTGCTGGAAGGTAAGGGAGGCATGCTCTGCGCATTTTTTAGAATGAATGGGTAGTGGGGCTGGAAAACCATATTTGTGCAATTTTTCAGAGGAACGGGCCGAGCTACATGAAGGGTCGGCATGCAGGGATTGCGCAGTTTTTTTGGGGAACTGCCCGGGAGAATGGCAGCCAAAACTATGCAATTCCGAGAAGGAACTGCTAGTTGGCTGCTAGGATCATTGGCAGCCAAAATTTCAAAAGTCCCAGAGGTAACTTCCAGTTGGCTGACTGGGAGACTAGCAACAAAATCTGTGCAATTCCCAGAGGGAACTGGCAGTCTGCTGCCAGGGGCTACTAGTAAGGAAAACGGCACTGAGGTCGGGAGGCCGACCTACTGATCATCTCTACGTAATTTCTGAGCTGAGCTGACTGATGGGCAAAAAAAGGCCTTCTCATGAATACTGCGCAATTTTTGAGATGAACAGTCGGTCGACTGTCGAGATGGCTGACTAGAAAAACTGCGCAATTTTATGAGGGATACAGGGACTGGCATTTGGTATCTATCCAACCTATTTGCACAATTTCCTTAGTCAGTTGAGTGGGTGAGGTCAGTGGCCTCTGTGCAATTTTTGAGGTGATTCAGTCCCGAATTGACTGTCGGGTCCAACTATCCGGATGACTAGCATGAGAGTTGATTGGATTACTTGCGGGCAACGCAACTTGAAAAGACTAGCTTCGTGCTTCTGCGTTGTTTTGGTTGAAATTTGATCGAGTCGATGGTAGGGTGATGGTCTAGTTGTAAGAGGGGAGTCAGGTCATTAGAGCCTTTAGCAAAAATGGCTAAGTGTGAATAATTGAAAGATGCATAGGTGATCATATGAACACACACTCGCATGACTTGACGATGAAACGACCAAACCATCCAGAAACACATGTTCAACAAGACTGACCCACTGTGTAAGCGACTATCGTGATACTCATGATTGATCATTCATTGATAGAGAGGATGCTTGCACAACAGTGAATGTGACTCTGTGTGTGAATGTGACAGATGCTTTCATAGAAAATACAATAAGCACATACGAAGCGAAGACTTTGATCATAACCAGAACATGGTCGCAAGCATGACTCAGACATTAGTGTGCAGAGACTTGAATTCAATGAACAAGCAAGGATTGCAAAGACTCACACAAGCTCACAGAGTGAACCCAAGTGTGTGCAGTCATCATGAGAAATTCTTCAAGGAAGGCTCCGAAATTGGTGCATGCCAAAATTTTGGAGGGTGGTTGTAGCCGCTACAACACTTGGTGACACACTGGTAGAACTCCAACTTCTATGATTCAGTTCATTTCTAGCATAGGGCCTTGGTATTTCGGGGAGTATTGAATCATTGTGCAGGTTAATTCAGTTTCCCCACTTACCCCATGGACGTACATGGTTCACCCTTTGTCAACTCAGTTAAACACAGTCAAAATTTCAACTTGAATCTTAGTGTTTCGAATCTGGGAAGGGTAGTTTAGCTCACGAGTTGAAGATTTTCAAAGTATAATTTTTCATCTCTGGTGTTGCTTTGCTGCCAGCAGGCTTGGACAGTACCTTGATGGAGTCACGCAGGAACACACACATTTCTCCACTACCAGTGAGCATGGTCAGTACCCTGGTGGAGTTACATGCATCACCGCTCTACGTAGGAAGCCTTTCTCTTCTTTCGCCTTTGTATTTTTCAAGAGGACCGTGCATAGGCACTTATTTATTTTTTGAGGTGGAAGAGGGATCCCAACTTATTGATAGCAGAAGAGGTTGTTCCTTTAGAGAAGCATGTAACACCTCTGACATAGGTTTGCTCATTTAGATTTTCCCCTTCTCCGTTTCTACTAGTTGGATGAGCTTGAACACATAGAGCAGAAGGTTGAGTATAGGCATGGGGCTTCCCAGTGTGGATATAGGTTCATCGTTGGACCAAAACTTTCCTTGCAGACAGTTCGTATTTTCCTTCAGGACTTCATCGGCCAAAAGTTACAACCAAGCATAGAGAAGGCAGACACAAGATTGGCCATGTGCTGCGATGTCACGAGTTTCCTCAAAATTTAGCCACATACTCTATTCAAAAGCTAGGACATAGTAGTTGGCAACACGTATTTCCAGAAACAAAAATAGTAATATATCAAACAAACAAAATGAACGTGAACAAAAATAGTAAGAAGGATCAAACAAAGAAAAAACAAAGATAATAAGCAAAGCAAACATGATGAAAACAACAAGTAGCAAGAAGAATATGTACATGGCACGGGAGCGGCCCGGTCTACTGAAAATAATGCTTGAGATCTTGGTCGTTGATAGGAAGGTTGTCAATCCTCCCATCAAGTGATCGCAAATGATACGTGTGTGGGCCAAGCTTCTCATGGATTGTGTACGGGCCAATCCACAGGGACTGGAACTTTGTATGCTTGCCTTTGTCTTCATGGGGCTTATCCCATTTCAGAACTAAGTCACCCACATCGAAGCTAGCTTTCCCTGTAGACTTCTTATCGAACCACCTCTTGATACGGTTCTGGTGGAGTGTGAATTTTTCCTTTGCTTTCATCCTTTCTTCTTGAAGCTTATGGAGAGCATCCATCCTATGCCAAACTAGCTAGAAATGCTCGCCTTGGGATTCCTGGGAATGCTAAAGTGCAGGCAAGTAGATATTTGGTGGGAGGATGGCTTATTTATCGTAAACTAGCAAGTATGGCGAGGTATTTAGAGAGGGTTTAGGTGTTACACGGTTAGCCCATAGTGCATTCATCAGGGTAGTATGCCAGTTACGCTGCTCAGAGAAAACGATCTTCTTGATTATACGAATGAGGTTTTTATTTGTAGACTCTGCTAGACCGTTTTCTTGTGGATAGTAATTCGAAGAATTCTTTAGCACAATACCAATCTGTAATGCAAATTCATAGAGTTTCAAGGATGAAAAATAAGTTGCATTATAAAAAACAAGTGATATCAGAACATTGAAGCATGAGATGATATTCTGTTGGAGGAAGCTGATGACCTCCTGGTCATTCACTTGTTTGAGCGAAACTACTTTTGTCCACCACGTAAAGTAGTTAGTTGCTGTTAGGATATAGCGGTGTTGTTTTGATGAATGAGGGAAAATTTCCCCAGCAATGTCCAGGCACCACTGTTGGAATGGTTCAGTCACTGCAACAGGGTGCAGTGGGTCTGCTGATCTTCATGCCCTGTCAGTACATCGTTGACAAACCGAGCACTTGCGGGCATAGGCATGTGCACCTTTTAATAATGTGGGCCAGTAAAAATTGGCTCGCATAACCTTGCGTGCAGTGGTATTTCCCGCAAAGTGACCCTCGACGGGTTCGTAATGAAAATCTTGAAGTACCTTCTATGATTCCTGTGCCTCTAGGCACCTGAGAAAACTCTATTACTGTGCTTTCTATAGAGCATTCCATGCACTAACTGATATGCTAAGGCTTTCAGGCGAAATGCCCTCTTCAGTTTGATAGAAAAGTGAGAGGGTATGGTGCCATGATCAAGGTACTAGCATACATCTATGTACCAAGAGGTTTTGTTTTCCATGGGTGTTGCTCGCCTTATGTCGTACATTTCAATCTCCTACTCCCAACTGGTGAGCTCTTCTTCATTCTCTGGAGCGTGCACTACTTCAGCTGCAAGTCTGCAGAGCCCATGTCCTTTTATCATGTGCACTGGATTGATTTCAAGATCATATTCTTGCAAACCTTCCATCCAGTTCGCTTGTTATTCTCCCAGCTGTTGCTGTACTAGTAATGTACAGACTGCTGTGTTGGGGATGAAGACTATGTAGTGGTTCTTTAGGCCGGGCTTGAAGTGTTTTACCACCTTGTAAACTACATAAGCTTGTTTTTCAATGGCGGGATAGTTAAACTATGGTCCTTGCATGCTTGCACTCATGAAAGAGATGGGACGTTCGTTATTAGCTTCATATTTATGAGTGAGTACCGCATCTAGTGAGTTATCGGAAGCGAAGGTGTATAGCAGGAAATCCTTTTTAAAATATGGGTTGTAAAGTGCAGGTGCTTCAGCAATGGCTTGCTTAATCCGTTGAATGCATGCTTTTCTTTCTTACCCCATGTGTACACTACATCTTTCTTGATCATGTCCTGCATGGGCTTAACTATCTGTGCATAATCTGAGATGAACTTCCGGAGGAAGTTTATCTTGCCCAAGAAGGACTGCATGGCTTTCTTGTGGATTGGGTGAGGAATCTGTGTGATGGCTTGGACCCGGTCCAGATCCACCTTGATCCTGCTCTTGGCAACAATGTGTCCAAGGAGGTTTCCTTCTGACACAACAAAATACACTCTTCTTGGGATTCAAGGAAATCTTGTATCTTCGACAATGCTCAAAATTTTTCTTGAGGTGGCGTAAGTGGTCTTCTCGCCTTCTAGAGAACACAGTCATATCATCGAGGTATACCACAACGCTCTGCCCAATGAGTCCACGGAAGGCGATGTCCATAATGTGCTAAAATGTTGTGCCTACATTTACAAGCCCAAATGACATTCGTCTATAAGCGAACGTACCCCACTTGGTACGGAAAGTGGTTTTGAGTCAGTCAGGTTTTGCTACCAGAACCTCATTGTATCCTAAGAAACTGTGAAGGAGAGAGAACATCTGTACCCCAGACGCTGTTTGAAAATTATGGTCCATAGACGGCAAAGGGTAGTTGTCTTTGTCTGAGGCATGGTTTATGTTTCGGAAATCGACACACAAGAGGATTTCCTTGGACTTCTTTCGTATAGGCACAAGGTTGGAGAACCAAGTAGAATGATGAACTTTGTATATGATCCGTGCATCCAACAGTTTAGTAAGCTCCTTTTGTATGAGGGGTTCAAGCGACAAATGCACTTTTCTCAACTTCTATTGATATGGCTTGACCCCTTCCTTGATTGGAATGATATGTTGGATGATTCGCGTGTCGTAAGCTTTCAAGTCATCGTACGTCTACGTGAACACATCTCGATATTGTTTGAACAAGCGGATAAAGGCTTGTCGTTCTTTCTGTGTACAACATGTACCAAGATTGACAAACTTTGGATCTTGTTATGTTCCCGGGTTTAACAGTTCGTGCCTCATGGTTGAACTATGGGTCTTACTGTTCCTTTGCCCTTGGAACCATTCTTACAAGTCATATAACTTTTCCAATGATGCCACACATTTTGTGATAATGCGGCCCTTCATGTCACAAGCTTATGCTTGCAGAGAGTGTTCGTGCTCATCATTGTCTATTGTTGCATCTTTGAAAACGTCAACGCTGGCCATAAAATGTAGTATTTTTTGATCATCATTAAACACACGTAAGTTAGTTATGTTTTCTGGGATATATGGTTTATACAAAATTTCAATAGTAAATCTATCCTTAATCGGTGACATTCTCGAGGCTGCATTTGCTATTGCATTGGCAACTGCATTATGCGCACATGGTACAACAATGATATTAAACTATTGGAAATTTGAGGTTAGTCGCCATACCTCTTCTTGGTAACTTTTGAGATGTGGTGATAAATAGTGAATGGTGTTACGTACCTGTCGTACCATTATCTCTGAATCACCTACCACTTTGAGCATGGCCCATTGAGGCTGATGGCTTTCTGCAAACCCAATACCAGTGCTTCACATTCTGCTACATTGTTCGTGCACTCAAAATCCAAGTGGCTTGACACTAGTGTAGGTTTTAACCCTGTACAAAAATTACTTGCATACGAATTCTAAAACACAGAAAATAGACAATGCGAGAGCATAACACATAAAACACATATACACAGAGATTTCCCTTGGATCCCAAAACCGGGACTACCAGCTTGATTTTTCATTATGTTCCTTTCAATGTTATAATACATATTTATACATGCCGAAGCATCCAATACCATGGACCGAAAACCATCGCGTCCAATACCATGGACCGAAAACCATCGTGTCCAAAAAACATGTGTGAAAATCATGCACAAAACCATAGGTGGGTCCGCCCAACCTAACATAGGGTCCAAAACCAAAATTTTCTGGGGCGCTACCCCGGACCCCATAAAGTGGGGTTACGGGTACACCTCAAACCCCCTGTGACCCCCCCCCCCCCCCCCCCCCCCCCACTACACAATTGGCACAACAAAGGGGGGCTCCACCCCCCCTCTAACCCCCTGGTTAACTATGTCGGCTAGTCATGGAAAGAATATAACACAACCCAACATTCTCCCACTTGTTGTTTTCTTTCCACAGGGGGCCACAAGAGAGCTTAGTCATTTTTCCAGCCTTGAAACACCCATTGTCTCTCTACACCAAGATAACTTCTTAGAGCTCACATATTTTGTCAATGCATCTGCAGTATTCTTCAAAGTTTCCACCTCTACCAACAACACCTTTTTGTCTTCTATCATATCCCTCACAAAGTGACACTGAACATCAATGTGCTTTGTCTTTGAATGATATGCGGGATTCTTTGCCAAGAAAATTGCACTTTGGCTATCACAGTCTATCCTTATAGCTTCCTGTACTAACCCCATACTTGAACACAATCTCTGCAACCAAACTGCTTCCTTGCTTGGATGAGTGGCTGCCATGTATTCTGCCTCTGTAGTTGATAGTGCCACTATAGATTGTTTCTTACTCATCCAACTGACTGCACTTCCAAATAGGTTAAACACATACCCACTTGTAGATCTTCTCTGATACAGATCTCCAACCCAGTCTGCATCAAAAAAGCCACAACTATCCAACACTCTGTCTAATCCTAGTCATCCTTGGTAGCACAAACCATAATCACTAGTGTTACACAGTAATTTGTCACCATTGGTCACCGTCCCTATCACCCCGTTTCCATACATTGGAGGATGCATTCCGGGACCTGTGAGCAGTGACATAACCCAAAAACACTTGCATTATGTTCCCCTGAGTATGTACTTCATGTTCCCTGAAGACACCTTCTGCAAATTATCCCTGAAAAGTGCTCTTTTTCCATTGGCGCAGGTCCACAGTATCTTACCCGCGCCAATAACTGAGATCCTCAAAAGAGGGCGCGACCACTGGCGCTCTGTCACAGAACAACACCCGCGCCAGCCCAGTTTAGTAATGATTTTTGCCAAAAGCACGCCCATATGATTTTTTCCCTTCAGATCACGAAACCTTTTGAGGGAAAAATCCAGTGGATAGAGGTCGAGAGTCATCATCTATCCTTGACAACTATCCACAGTAGCTTTTCCGAGATAATGCCAATCCACAATGGGTGTCCTGGTTCATCGAATCTTTCTACCTTCTCCATCTATAAATATTTGTCCTCATGCATTAGACAAGCTAGTGCTAGTTGTTGAGTTCTTGGAGGAATGCTAGTTGTGATTATCATGAGTGATAATGAAGCGTAGAGAGGTTATGCTACCAGAGAGGAGATACATTGCAAGACACATATAGTTGCTCGCCCAGCCAGGAGAGGTTCAACGTCAGAACCTTGGTTGTAACTTTTCCTGTCTATTATTAATTAATGAGCGACTGCTATTATAGTTCCAATCTCATTGTCTATTATAGTGATGTGTTGATTTATTTCCTTTCTGACTGAAATATAGTTGTGCCTTGGTAGATTATATGTTGGTATCTGTTTCTTCCTTTGCATGTGCAGGTGTCCGTTTATGATCTGCTGGAGCGAGGGAGCGGGAATATCAACTCTGCTTCGACCATAGCATTGGATTCCAGGTTGGTCTTCTTAATTCACCTTTGATGCATAACTAGGAACTTGCGTGGCAGTGTGGTTTGATTGTGGCTAGTTCTGTTTTAGGCTAGTGGGATCGCCTCTGTCCGCAGAGGGGATTTACCTAGCCCAACAATTTGGCGACTCCGCTGGGGAGAAGCTATTTGGAGTTTGTCTTGCATGTTAATTTTCTCTTGCTTGCTTGAGTGAATGAGCTTCCTGGGTCAGTTTTGAGTTTATTCTTTACTGTTTGATCCATCTGAGCACTGTCAGCCCGACCTGAGGTCGTGTTATTTATTTTTCTAGCCGGCAAGCTTAATTGGCACGGTTATTACTCTGACAGTCGCGCCAGTTGGCGCATGTTGCTCAAAAACAACTCGCGCCAATCCTTTGGTAGCGCAAGTTGCAGGCTGACAGTCGCGCCAGCCCTGTAAATTTTGCCTGTGTATGGGTGGAAAGCTCTTTCAGCCTTTTTTTATATCTCTTACAGCCTCTGGAAGTGTGTTGAACCTCTGTTTGACTGGTTTTAGCCTTTATCCTTCAGTTGTTTGCTTATTTCTATTGATTTTCGTCTCAGCCCTAGAACATCTAGTGACTTTGCATGTCTAGCCTTCTGTGGGAAGTTTCGGTCTCTTGATTATCCAGTCAACTTGTTGGTTGTGTTCCGCACCTATCCAGTGATTTGTTAAAGCTTGATCTTCTATGCTCTGAGTGATTTACTTCTAGCCTCTTTGGATTTTACTTGACTTCATTCGAACTTAGATTACATGGTTCATTGAAAGTCTTTGTGTTTTTCCTTGCTTGCATAGTTCATTTTGGTGTTTCAGAGTTGGTTCTATTTCATTGAGTGAACTTGGATTGTGTATATCTCTTAAGATTTGTTTAAATGCATCATGCCATCTTAAAGGAAAGAAAAACAAAATATCTTTTGCATCATATTAGTTAGCGTTTATTGTTATTTGTTGCTATTAAAAAGAAAAAGAAAAAATTTCATTTCTTGTTATTAGCTGCATTAGGATCTTTGTTGTTTGTTGAGTGATCATTTCGTTTGTGTAAAGATCTCAACCCTCCTGTAGATAGAATTCATCGAATCAAATGATATAGTTTTGGCATATAGTTTGCATTTAAGAAGTTTTTGAGATATCACATACGGTAGGACCAAAAAACTGAAACATAATCGAAGATAAACTTTAAAATAAACTCAATGAACATAACAACGCATTGGAACATAACGCAAATACTCTAGAGGTCTAGGTTAGAGACGTGTTCCGGCGTCTTTAAACCTGGTAGTTTATCGTCGAGTGGTTGGGTGATTCCTCCACGGTGAAACGATAGGTGCCAATACGGACTGAGCTCCCACGTACCGTCGCGTATATACGGGAGACCCCACTAGGCTATTATCCTTTATCCATAGGAAGCTGATTCTACCGCCTTACAAGCCGTAATGCACTGAACACAACATTCGGGAAGATTGACTGTAGTACAAGAAGTCCTTAGTTTTCATCTGATTGCCAAGGTGTATAAGCAGTTTTACGGATTGTTTGGTAAACCTTTTACCTAGAGTCTCCAGAGTAGTCACTTTTGATCCTTTTCGGACTCCCTAAAAGAAAAGGTGCCGGTGAGCGTCTTGTCACTTCGTGCTCATTAAATATTTGAAGGAGACTAGAGTCATCTTTTATCCTTTTCTCGACTCTTAAAATATGAAAAGGTCAAGTTCAGTGTCTTAAAATTTATTGGCCACGATAACATCTACCCAATTAGATTTTGTTTGCGTTAGCTTGAGTAGGATTATTTCTCGTTCAATGGCAGCCTTCCCGGCACCCACTGGCCAAGGTGTTCCTCCTGATGGGAACCCTCGTCCATTTCCTTCTGTTGGAAATGTCGGTGTTCAGTATATCGCAACTTTGTCTTTGCCTGGGTTAACCATCGGTTTGCCCGTATGGTTGTTTTCAAACTCGGTGGTCTCGAGTGTGATAACTTCTGCTCCGAATGAACCCACCTCCCAGGTAATACCCACTTCGAATGTTACTTCCGAGGTCAATGCCGTCCAAACTACCATGGCAGACAAAGCCTCGAAAGCAAAGAAGAAAAGGAAACCGAAGAATAAGCCAAATCAACCCAAGCAGGAAGCCCCTAACCCTCCGCCCGATGAGGGTGCCAAACGCAAACCCAAGTATCCTTGTTTTATCTGCGATGAGGATCACTATACCAAGGATTGCCCGAGGCGGTCCGAAGTTAGTCGTTTGTTAAAAGGCACCCCTGGGACTCTTGCGGTGCTCAAAGAGCCCTTTCCCACCCAACACACTCAAAAAACTCAAATGGTGGCTGACCCATCTCAGCCTCCCTCTTCCTTTGGTTCTCAAGTGTTTATGGCCGGAACGATACCCATCAATATCAGTACTCGAACAAAAGATTACCCGCCATCTACCGGGAAGGAGCTTGAGATACCCTCTAGTGCTCCTCCGTTCAGTTCGGGTCCACCACCACCTCCTCCACCCAAACAACATCTTGCTGATTGCAAGGTGGACCCTTCCCCTTCTTCGCCTACTGCTGCGTCCTCATCTTCTACTTCGCCTGGTGAACCTCTGGATTCAAGTAACCAGGTGGCTAAGAAGAAAAAGAAGAAGAAGACAAAGAAGAAGAAGACCCCTAAACCAGAGGTTAAAGCTATAACCCAAGTCGAGCCACCTTGTGCTCCTCCGCGGAAGGTCAAATTTCCTTGTAAGTTGTGCAAGGAAGACCACCTTCTCCGCGATTGTCCTGGCATTCCCAGGGTTTTAGAAGTATGGTCTCATGATCCGGACCGCCCTGCATCGTCCTCTGTAGATCATAGCGATCTTGCCTTATCACCTGGAAGCGGTAAGGGAAAAGAGAAGATTCGAATCCCTTGTAAACTTTGTGAAGGCAATCATCCCCTTCACCTTTGTCCATTCATGGATAGAGCCTCTATTGTATTGGAAAGTCTTACAGCTCCCTCAACCCAACTTCCTACTGGTTATCAACGTCTTTCTGCAATTGCAGAACGTTCCCCTGCTGACAAAGAAATCAACCGAGATTCCTGTCTTGTCCAGCCTCCTCTTCCTGAATCTGGCTCTGCCCAGCCTATTCCAGACCAACCATTGGTCGGAAAGAGTGTCGACTCGAGTTCATCACCCGCCGACCACTCTATTTCGGAAGAGCATCATTCTCATGTTCTTCTCGTCTCCTCCGATACCCCTACAGCTGAGAGTCCTACTGCGCTCTCTCCTGAGCAGGGGGGCAATCATACGATTCCCCCACCAAGTAGTTCAGTCGCTTCCTTCGACTGGAGATGTTTGACTACTTTCCGCCTCCCATCTCATGTGCCTTTTTGGGTCACGGTACACGCCTATGACAAGGCAATACCTGGCACTGTTTTGGATGAGGGTGCATCTGTTAGTCTTATGTCTGCCACTACTTGGCAAGCTTTGGGTTCCCCACAGCTTATGCCTGTAGCATCGAATTTGACTGCTTTTGACGGAGGAACTAGTCAACCATTAGGGCTCCTTCCACAGTTCCCTATTACTTTGGGAGGCAAGACCGTCTATATAGACGTATGGGTTACCCAAGGTGCTTTAGACTTCAATCTTCTCCTTGGTCGTGACTATGTTTATGCCATGGGGGCCCTCATTTCTTCACTTTTCCGTGTGGTTTGCTTTCCACACGATGGAAGAATTGTGACTATCGATCAATTATCGTTCGTTCGTCCACGGGTCTCCCCTGCGCAGTCATCATCCCCTCCTGGTTGTCATCCACCAGTTGCATCTGCCCCACCGCAGGTCAACTACGTGGCCACCTATCCCATGCTTGTAACCAGCGATGCCGCTGTCGTGCATAGTATCCTGGGGGCATTGGGCCCTGGCTTCCAAGATGTTTCCCTTCCATCGGGACTGACACTCTCGGAAGCCTCGACTTCCTATTCATTATGATGAAGTTCGAGCGGAGCATAGTTTGTTTTCCTATGTCAAGCTCCTTAAAAAATGAAACTAGGTCTGCACGGAGCATAGTTCGTTTTCCTATGTCAAGCTCCTTAAAAAATGAAACAAGGAGTCTTGGAGCACAGTTCCTTGTCTTGTGTCAAGCTCGCTAAAAAATGAAACAAGGAGTCTCAGAGGATAGTTTTGATCTTGTGGCGCCCTCGTTAAAAAATGAAACAAGGGTTATGAGGATAGTTCTTTTACTGCGTCAACCTCATTAAAAAATGAAACAACTCCCTTTCCAAATCGAGTCTTTTGATTAAGATCTCGTAAAATACAAGTCGAGTCTTTCATAGATCTCGACAGTGAACCTTCATTCCATCCACCTTGTTGAATACAATGAAGCTTGGGGGGCATGTACCTCGATTTGCGTTATTATGCTGGGGGCATGCAAACTGATAATAAGCATAGTTTTTCGTTTCAAGCTTGTGTAAACATGAAACCGAATCCAAGCAGAGTTCTCCATGGTTCAAGCTTGTGGAAAAAATGAACCCATACCTGATTTACATCCCGTGATTGCCTTTTATCTGCTAAATTCTGCTAGATGAGCCTTGGTTGTTTCATTCCATCGCCACCATCTCTTTGGCCGATCATATGCTTTCACCTGGTTGTTTATCCTTTCCTGAGGAACTACAGCGATGAGTGGTTTTATTAGCCAGCCTCTTAACCTTTACATGTTTCGAGCAAGTTCCACCATTACCGGAACCAGTTGCTACCCTTTATACCACTCGTTCCTTCAGGACGAGTCGCCTTTACGCTCTTTTCTGACTCGTAAAATATGAAAATATTGCCGAGTATTTTTCCTTTTTGACTCGTTAAAGAAAATAAAAATGGAGGTCTGCTTTCAGCTCTTTTCTGACCATTTAAAGAGGAAAAGATTGCCGAGTCGCTCCTCTTGACTCGTTAAATGTTAATAAGGGGCGGTCGTTTTAAGTTCTTTTTGTCGACCGTTAAAACATAAAAAAATTACCGGGTTTTTGTCGTTTCAAACTCGTTAATGGTTACGAAACGACGTGGTTTTGACCGCTTTTTTACTTTTTCAGGTCGAAATCACTAATTATGAAAAGTACTCCTCGATCGTAATGATCGGGCGGTTCTTTCGGGTATTATTTTATACTTTTTCGGGCCCGAGAGACACAACTTTACGAAAAAGGACATCCCTGGAGTTTCCTTTTTTGCTGTCTTTTCAAACTCTCTAAACATGAAAAGACGCCGAGTTCTTCCTTTGTCAGACTCGTTAAAACTTGATGACATCGGATTTTGTCACACCACAAGCATATGCTATCCCCATCAAGTTTGTTAAAAATAACTGGGGTACTCGCCAGAAATGGCGGGGGGAAAAGAAATTTTTTGAACCATAATTATTACCGTGACGGCAGTATGTCGCTCTTGAACATGGCACTTTTCTGCTTTCGTGTCCAGGGTGGGGATATCTCATCTCATATCTTTCACTTGCTTCCATGGACTTGGGTACCTTATTTGACCTCTCATCCAATCATTGCCTCGTCATCATGACCTTTGATACATTGATGTCAAATACTTCCGATTCCATTAATGTGCCGCCGATATGTTCAAGAGAAGTTGACATCTGCAAAGAAACAACCTCCCTCTGATAGTTCGCACAATCTTGATTCACAACATTATCTCTCTGTCTCGTGTCGATGATGTGGGAAACATTATGGCCCACCTTCGATCAAGGTCACTTCCTGTCGACTTCAACTCATTATCCAGGAAGTTGATCTAGAGACTCCTTTCCGGTGCCTTGGAGCCTGCATGCCTCAATGGCAGGTTCTTCGTGTTCGACGTGAGGTTTTCATCATTGGCCTCCGATCGAATGATTCTACGGGTGTTCGACTTCAGATCATTAATTCACACGCCGTAGATTGTACCTATAGTACCTTGAGGGCCATTGTCATTATTGGTGGTACCTCTCGCGTCTGTTAACAGTTTCCACTATTGACTGGTAATCAGACGATGTTCATGCGTGTTCGACTTCAGCTCATATATTCACATGCTTGAACTTGTACTCTTGTTCGGGTCGAGATGGAGCGCAAGACCCTGGATTGTGTCTGTTGTAATCCAGGTGTGATTCTTGATACTTGACTCATTCACTGGATGGCTGCGACCATACCTGAGTCAATTCATTGATCCTAACCAGATGGCTGCGTCCATACTATGGATCTAGATTATTTATGTACTCTCTTATGGATGGCTGCGACCATACCACGTACATCATGTAATTGAACTATCAGTCATGTCTCTTAACACAGATCCTCGGCGGCAGCTCTATATATGTGTTCTTGTGTGTTCTCGTAAAGCATTTCACCCCTCTCTCTACCTCTCGAACTTCATGCTTTAGGGGGCATCTGTTACACAGTAATTTGTCACCATTGGTCACCGTCCCTATCACCGCGTTTCCATACATTGGAGGACGCATTCCGGGACCTGTGAGCAGTGACATAACCCAAAAACACTTGCATTATGTTCCCCTGAGTATGTACTTCATGTTCCCTGAAGACACCTTCTGCAAATTATCCCTGAAAAGTGCTCTTTTTCCATTGGCGCAGGTCCACAGTATCTTACCCGCGCCAATAACTGAGATCCTCAAAAGAGGGCGCGACCACTGGCGCTCTGTCACAGAATAACACCCGCGCCAGCCCAGTTTAGTAATGATTTTTGCCAAAAGCACGCCCATATGATTTTTTCCCTTCAGATCACGAAACCTTTTGAGGGAAAAATCTAGTGGATAGAGGTCGAGAGTCATCATCTATCCTTGACAACTATCCACAGTAGCTTTTCCGAGATAATGCCAATCCACAATGGGTGTCCTGGTTCATCGAATCTTTCTACCTTCTCCATCTATAAATATTTGTCCTCATGCATTAGACAAGCTAGTGCTAGTTGTTGAGTTGTTGAGTTCTTGGAGGAATGCTAGTTGTGATTATCATGAGTGATAATGAAGCGTAGAGAGGTTATGCTGCCGGAGAGGAGATACATTGCAAGACACATATAGTTGCTCGCCCAGCCAGGAGAGGTTCAACGTCAGAACCTTGGTTGTAACTTTTCCTGTCTATTATTAATTAATGAGCGACTGCTATTATAGTTCCAATCTAATTGTCTATTATAGTGATGTGTTGATTTATTTCCTTTCTGACTGAAATATAGTTGTGCCTTGGTAGATTATTGTTGGCATTATGGTTCAGGTGTTGTCCTTGATGGCAACCCATTCAGGTGGTAGATCACCATTCTTCATGTCAGTAGCAAAGATTGATGATCAGCTCTTAATTTATTGAAAAATTTAAGAAGGACGCAGGTACACCTTTCAGAAAGTGCGTACCCGCAGGTAATCCATGCATAGACCACGTCCAGGGACGCAGTCCAGCCGTTCAGAAGGTGCGTCCACCCAGTGCACACTTTTTAAGGCAGAGAAAAGCACACGTGGGGGTTTCTTGTGATTTACTCCTGGTATCTAGCCGACGGTATTGTGTTTTTAAGGTGTCGGCTCGTGGTATTGTTCCTTGATTTGAGGAGGAGCTTTCCTATATAAAGCAAAGGAGATCATTTGGTTTGAGCATGTCTTTGTTGAATATCTTATGGGGTGAGATCTGGTCTAGATCTAATCAAGGCGAATCTATTAATGGACCGAGATCTCTTGGCGCATGTTCAGATCTGTGGATCTGATTGTCTGGGTTACTTCTGAAGTCTTGAAATCATCTATGCCCGGAGGGACGCAGGTGCAGTAAGGGTTCAGGTGCGTCCGGGACGCAGGAGCGAAGCGTTTCAGGTGCGCCGAGACGCAGGCGCAGAAGGGTTCAGGTGCGCCGGGACGTAGGCAGTTCAATAAACTCAGTGCGAGGGACGCAGGCTAGCAGTTGAGCAGGATGTGTCCGGGACGCAGGCTAACAGTTGAGCAGGGTGCGTCCAGGGACTCAGGCCAGCAGTTGAGCAGGGTGAGTCCGGGACTCAGGCTAGCAGTTGAGCAGGGTGAGTCCGGACTCAGGCTAGCAGGGTGCTTCCTTCTCTTAAAATCTTTGTTTATCACTGTTGTGTTCTGGGTTTGGTCCTATTATTGTTGATCTGGTTACTACAGTTGATTGGGTAATTTTCTTACACTTGATGATCAATTGATGCTTATGGATCCAGTTTGAAAATTTATGAAAAGTGGTCCTTGTATGAAAAGAAGTAGGGGGTTGTAGCTCCCTTCCAGGAGAGACTGGAAAACGAGAGAGAGTTGTAGCTCTCTGCAGGTTGCAGCCTGCGTACTGGTAAAGGACTGCACCAGTACAAAACCATTGTAAAAGGAGTTTCTAATTTGAAAGAAGATAGAGACATATTGCAGCAGGTGGTTTTCTCCCACATTGGGTTTCCACCTTACATCTTGTGTTCTTTGGTGTGACTATCTGTTTCTTTTGTTCATGTTCATTATTTTATGGTACTGACATGCAAAAATAATTCAAAGAACAAATAAAGAAGATTTATTAAATGAATTATATAATACTGATTCACCCCCCCTCTCAGTATTATTTCCAACAATTATATGTTGGTATCTGTTTCTTCCTTTGCATGTGCAGGTGTCCGTTTATGATCTGCTGGAGCGAGGGAGCGGGAATATCAACTCTGCTTCGACCATAGCGTTGGATTCCAGGTTGGTCTTCTTAATTCACCTTTGATGCATAACTAGGAACTTGCGTGGCAGCGTGGTTTTATTGTGGCTAGTTCTGTTTTAGGCTAGTGGGATCGCCTCCGTCCGTAGAGGGGATTTACCTATCCAACAACTAGTGCCACACAAATACCTGAAAACCCGCTTCACTACTATCCAATGCTCCTTCTGTTACACTAAAATTTGTCACCATGACTATTTGCAGTTAGTATGGCTCCATCAACTGTCATACTATCCTCCTTGGCAAGTCTCATACCTCTGCTCTTCATGTCAAACTCCAAGAAAGAGAGAAAGTCTTTAAAAATCTATATATCTCTGGGTACGCAGTTTCTCTTAGCCTTACCTACGTGTACGCACCCCAAGTTCACATTCCCTGCGTACTTGTACACTCTGTCTGTAAAGGGGTGGGTGCGTACTCCTGTAAAGGTCAAAATGCGCAAGTTTCACTTCAAAAAAGTTACTTGTGGTCATTTCTAGAGCATTCTAGAAGCTTGTTTGACGTGTATTGAGCGCTTCCAGATGGTTCATGTATCCCTATGAAAGAGGAACTTATCCCATCAAGAGGGGAGCTATCCCATTCAAAGAGGGGCTTATCCCATTGATGGTGGACCTGATTAACTTCCTCTAGAGCACTATAAATACAGGCATTGGGCCAGAGGGAGGGGAGGTTGAAAGCTAAACATTCCTAAGGGTAGATGCTGTGGGAATTAGGACTCCCTTATAGAGCTTGAGAGGAGAGATTCCCATCCTTTCCTAGCCTTATTTGGAAGTGGGTGAGCTGATCAAAGTAAAGGAAAACTCTTGCTGGACCCTAGGAGGGACCTGCACAACACCAAGGCTCAGGTTGTAATGGTTTCTTTTGTTTCCACTTAATACAATTAAGCTCACTTTTCTCAACAGATTGTTATACATGATTTGTTTCATATACTCCTTGGTCTGTATGATGAATATGTGTTATTTTATAAGTTATTCAGGTGCTATTTAATCTTTTGGCTTGTTAGTGAATGCAGGTTCCGAAGAGAAGGAGGAGCTCATCCGGATCGGCGAGGCTGGACTACTACAAAGCGTTGGACTAATGGTATGTTATGAACACCTGATTACTTGTATTCTAAATGCATATTTAGAGAAAGGTAGTGTTTACTTGTCTTGTTTGTCACTAGAAAGCCTTAGCTTCTAGGGAGGTCGGTTTTGTCCGCAAAATTGACTCTTTCCGCATGACACCTTCCCTAGCTTTGACATAAATCTACTCAATACTCCCACTGCATGTGCAATGTCTGGTCTAGCATAGACCATTGCATACATTAGGTTACCGACTGCACTTGCATATGGAAGATGGGACATGTCCTCTTCCTTTTCTTGTGTCTTGGGACACTGTTTAGCAGACAAACTCACACCTACAGGAAAAGGAACCTTCACCGGTTTACTATCCCGCATATTAAATCTCTGCAATATTGTCTCAACATCCTTCCTCTAGTCTAACCAGAGCTTCCTCTTTTCCTAGTCTCTTTTAATTTCCATGCCTAAAATATAGTTTGCAGCACCAAGATCTTTCATGTCGAATTTGGAGGAAAATTAGGTCTTCAAATCCTGGATAATTTCTTTGTCATTTCTAACCAGCAACATATCATCCACATACAAGACCAAATAAATAACATGGTCACTAATTAATTTAAAATACACACAGTGATCTGCTTTGCTTCTGGTGAAGCGAAGTCCCCGTATAAATGTATCAAATTTCTGATACCACATCCTTGGTGACTGTTTTAACCCATATAGAGACTTCTTTAACTTGCATACTAGTTCTTTCTTACCCTTCACCGCAAAGCCTTCAGGTTGCTTCATGTAGATCTTCTCTTCCAGATCCCCGTGAAGAAATGCTGTCTTCACATCCATCTGTTCTACCTCAAAACCAAAAGCAGCAACAACATATAAAAGTAATCTAATAGAAGCTAAGTTGGCAATAGGAGAAAAAATGTCACCAAAATCAATTCTCGGAACCTGGGAATAACCTTTTGCTACCAACCGAGCTTTGTATTTCTCCACCTTTCCTTCTACATTTGTCTTCTTTTTGAATACCCATTTGCTACCAATGGTTTTCCTTCCTGTTAGACTCCGTCTTATGTCAGTGTTAGATTGATTCTTCTTCAAAACCCTGTTTTGAAGAAGAAATCATTAAATGTGTTGTTTTAGAATATGTAATTTATTCTCCAGCTCTTCAAATGGCGGCGACTTCAAGCTCCTATCCCTGCACAAGCACAATTCAGAATATCATCAGCAATCATAGACAAAGCGAAATCAAACAAAACATAGTTTTGCATCCAAATGCCAGAAATGCCAAATATACAACACGCTCAGTTGTTGTAGGAGTTTGATGGTTATATACAACACAAAGGATGATGATGAGACATAGATTCCTTTGAGTTTATCAGTTGGTTCTTGGGTTAAAATAGAACCTTTAATAAGATAAAAGCATAGAGTAAAATGGCAGTGGCAACCGCTGAGGGGAATCACAGTTATGGACAATTGCTTGCTTCGGCTTGGAAACTTTCAAACACATTACTAGAAGACAATTTGCTTAAGTCTAGTGTTGACGAGTCTGTTGGAGGTGTGAAGTCTCAAATCACTGCCTATCCTTCCATGGGTTCTAAGCAGACTACAAATGGAAACATATCCCAGCTGATGAGAGAAATGAATGATATTACCAGTCTTAATGGGGCTCGGATAGGTATTGTGTCAAAGCCCTCAGCAGAGTTCGTGGCTGGCATTTGGGCAACATGGATTAGTGGTGTTGTCGCTGTTCCCTTGGCTCTTAGACACCCAGAAGCAGAGATTCTCTATGTGATGAATGATGCGGATGTTTCTTTTGTAATGGGTACTGAGGACTATTAAGGAATTTGGAAGGGCATTGCAAAAAGATGTTCTGCACGCTTTTGTCTCATTCCTTTTGTTCCAAAGCTTCCGATGGATTTTAGAGCATCTGAGGTGTTTCATTCAAGGGATGTCAAGCATGATTCTTCAGGCATTCTGTCTGAAGAGGTGATAAACCGGCATTGATTGTGTACACAAGTGGTACGACAGGTAAACCATAAGGTGTTGTGCACACACATCGTAGCATAGCCGCACAGGTCCAAATCTTAACAGAAACATGGGAGTATACTCCCGCTGATAAGTTTTTGCATTGCCTGCCATTACATCACATGTGCATGGCCTTTACAATGCCTTGCTTGCGCCTCTCTATGCTGATGCAGTGGTGGATTTCATCCCGAAATTCAGTATAAGAGAAGAGTTAAGGTCTGCCGCCACAAATGTACAATCATTGTCTTAGATTCACTTCAAGCGAGATGCCAAAATGTAATATGCCCCAAGCCTGTCTTACGAGGAATGTTAGATTGTATTTTGGTCCAACGTCCAGGTGCTACCACAGAAAATTTATTAGTCATTGATAAAATGGCACAGATGGGTCCTCGCCTATCACTGAAGGAGATGCCCAAAATGAACCTCAAATTTTAAAGCTGGTGAAACAGGAGGATCATATATCAGAGAATCATAATGTTTTGAGAATAGGGATGAAGCGAAATCGTGATGGAGATTGGGAACTTAATGGAGCTAACATTGGTTTACAAGCTGCTTCACGGTTTTGTGGTTCAGCTAATCATGTTCAAGGTGGATTAGCAACACTAAGTACATCTGAAGCTTTACCAGAGGGAAATGGCTTTTCATTCATCCATAGTAGTTTTTCCATGCATCCCATGCCTTTAGGTGAAGTGAGCTCAGCGCCATATAACGCAAATGCTCACTTTGATTTATTTGGGGCGCGTGATGCTGAGTTGAATCCACCACATTGGCCAGTACATTCACAGAATGCAACATTTCAGTTGTTTGGGACACAGGGAGATGCATCAGGTACCTCTGCAAATTCAGATCTCGGACACTGAAATATGGACCAACATATGACAAACTCCAACTTGAGGTCAAATGTGATGTCGGACTTCTCTGTTGCCTTCAACAACAAAATTGTTTTGTCAGACCACCAACGTCTGATGATAAGGCCGAGTACGAATGAGAAAAGGCAGTTTTAACCTTGTTTTTAATTTATAAAGGGCCGAATCTGGAGCTTACCTTGTTAGTTCTTCTCGGAAATGGCTCATTCAGCATATCACTTCATACTGATTGAAAGTTGCTCCGTGCCAGATGTCATAGTTTTGGTTGAATTAAGACCTAGAAAATGCTGTGTTTAGAATGAGTGGTGGGATTTCGTTTCGTTATTCACAATCTTAAAATTATACGTGTTGCGTTTGAGTCCAGTTTGTTGTAGTGGCTGCCCTATTTAGTGCCTGATTTTCGTGATGCATCCTCTTATCAATGAGAAATGCCAAGTCAAAATACGCCTAAAACAGAACGAAGATATCCATCATAGCAGGAAAAATAGGAACCGATCTCCTATTTCAAGACTTCAGTTAATGATTCAAAGGTATCTGCGCTCCAGCAGTTATTTCTTCATTGGCCATCAGAAGATTTCAAGGAAAACATTCTGTGTTTAGAACAGAAAAAATGGTTTTTCTATTTTTTTTTATTTTAGAAACAGTTCCTCATTTTTGGATAGATTTGTTTTCAAACAGCAGAGTTTATTTATGTATTAAAAAACAAATCATTGAGAGAGAAGAGAGTTCTGAGTGCTGGTGGAGGAGAACAGAGAGCTTACTTGTACAGTTTTTGACAGAGAGTTTAATGAAAAATACAGCTCTGACCCCTGAGATTCCTGTGGTATGACAATTTAGCATAAGTTTTCCTTCTGTTTCATATGTAACCTGTTATGTTTTCATTTCACTTCATGATCATTTCTAATTGAACAAATGAAGTGTTTAGGTAGAATTCATAATATTTTATGCTCTGCCTATAAGTTTGTTCATATTCAATGTTTTCTTCTGTTTGACAAGGATTCATCCTCTATGCCCTTGTCAGCTCCTCAACAGTCTTGCCATTCCATTTAATCTCAATTTGATGTTAAATTTCTTGCCTACCTTGCCTCAGGAGATAATCTGTGTTTTTTATTATATTTCTCTGTTCAAGCTGTTTCTTTGCCCCATGAAGCCCAGAAAAACCCCATCATTTTATTAAAAACCCGTTTTATCAGTTTACTAGCCTAAAATCAGTGTTCTTTATTGGTTATCTCTGCCCGTTGAAGATTTTTGGCGAGATAGACCGGAGAGAGCCCTCTCCTGCCCCGTAGGGCTAGCTACGAGGCTAAGTGGTTTGATGTTACCTTGAGTTTCGCCTTCTTCAGCCTGAGGCAAATTCGAGCGCTAACACTTCCAACTGACAACTCCACCAGATCCCAAGCCTCATTTTTGTGCAAAGATGCCATTTCATCAACCATGGCCTCTTTCCAGAGTTTTTCATCCTTTGAATCCACTGCTTCCTTCACAGTTCTGGGATCATCATCAGTAACAGACAAACCAAAATTTGAACAGAAAGTAGATGTACTATACCTTTTTGGCTGCCTTCTTTCTCGAACTGATCTTCTCACACCCAGAGTTTGTGGCTCTTCATCTTCTGATTCCTCCTTTGCTGTAGAGTCTGATTCTTCCTCCTTAAGCTCAAACTCGATCTTCTCAGGTTCCTTTGGTTGGACTTCATGTTTAATAACATCCTTCACCTCTTTGAACACCACATCTTGGCTGTACACAACCTTCCTTGTTATTGGGTTCCAAAGCTTATAACCTTTTAAACCATCCTTATACCCAATAAAGATGCACTTTTTAGATTTATTATACAGCTTGGTTCGTTTCTCCTTTGGAACATGTACATATGCATCACATCCAAATACCATTAGATGTGAAAGAGAGGGTTTCTTACCAGTCCATACCCCTTGTGGAGTCTTATCCTCCAACGCTGATGGAGGTGATCTGTTGACCAGGTAACATGCTGTCTCCACCGCCTCTGCCCAGAATTCCTGTTCTAACCCGACACCACTGAGCATGCTTCTTGCCCTTTCCATCAACATCGTGTTCATTCTTTCTGCAACTCCATTTTGTTGAGGTGTATATGGAGTAGTCTTTTGCCGTGCTATACCACACTTCTTATAGAATTCTTCAAATTCCTTACTGCAAAACTCTCCACCGTTATCTGTCCTCAACACCTTTATCTTCTTCTCTGTCTGGTTTTCCACCAAAGCCTTAAATTCTTTAAACTTGTCAAAGACTTCAGATTTCTTCTTAAGGAAATATATCCATGTATTCCTTGAGAAGTCATCTATAAATGATACATAGTACACAAACTTACCCAGTGATGGTACCTTCACAGGTCCAAACACATCATTGTGCACAAGCTCTAATATTTGTTTCGCCCTCTTACTACCAGAGGGGAAACTCACTTGATTCTACTTCCCATATACACAATTTTCACAGAAATAAAAATCCAAAGATCTATTACTCATACCTTCTACCATACCTTTACCATGAAGTATTCGAAGGCCCTTCTCTCCAATATGTACAAGCCTTTGATGCCACATCATGGTCTTTTCTCTAGAGACCATTAGATTTTTTGCTCCACTTTCAGGAACCATAGAACTGTTGCACCCATCAATAACAATGCTACCTTGTAGCTTGTATAGAGTTCCAATCCGAACTCCTTGCATCAATACCACTTCTCCCTGAACCATTTTGTAAGTATCCTTCTCGAACACTGTTTTTACACCTACATCATCCAACTTGCTTACAGAAATCAGATTTCTGGTTAATGCAGGAACGTGTAGAACACCCGAAAGTGTTATAATCCTTCCACCTTTCAGTTTCAACTTTACTTTTCCGCGACCAACGATTCTAGCCTTCCTATCATCCCCTAAGAAGACATCACCACCATCATATTTCTCATACTCGCAGAACCACTCTCTATGGGGAGTGAAGTGAAAGGATGCACCTAAGTCAATCAACCACGCCTCATGATCTACATGTGTACTTGATGAAGCCAAGTACACATCCCCACCTTCATCTGAGGTGGTTTTCGCCTCTGCAGAAGGAGAATCATCATATCCCTTTCCTTTATCAGGAGCTTTAGATTTACAGTCCCTTTTGTAGTGCCCTTCCTTTTCGCATTTCCAGCATACCACCTTTACAGGTTTTCCTGGAGATTTAGATCTCCCTCTAGATTTAGATCTCCCACTCAATGACTTATTTTGGTTTCTATTCTGGGACTGTCCTCATACAGACAAGGCATCACCATTCTGGCTCTCCATGTTTTTCCGTCTCATCTCCTCCGTCAGCAAGGCTGAGACTATTTCATCAAACTGCAAGGCAGTTGCATTGCTACCTATTGTAATAACCAGACTATCCCATGAATTTGGTAGAGAACACAAAAAACTGATGCACTTATATTCATTTGAAATTTTAATATCACAGACGCTAACTGAATTACCATAGTATTAAATGCGTTCATATGCTCTGTCATCGAGTCTCCATCCTTCATCCTTAGGTTATACAACCTTTTCTGCAGGAACAGTTTATTCACTAGAGACTTAGATTGGTACAAAGTACCTAACTTGTCCCACAAAGCCTTCGCCGTAGCTTCCCCTGATACATTCAACAATACTGGATCTGAGACACACAATCATATTGTGGTCTTTGCCTTCTGATCCAACTTCTTCCATTCTTCATCGGACACTCCCATTGGTTTAGTACTCGGATCTACCATGATTCGCTGATCTTTATCCACCAACGGATCCTCCATCTTGAGTTTCCACAACTCAAAACTCTGACTATTAAATTTCTCGATCTGTATCTTTCCACTGCTCGCCATCTTCTTTCACCACCAGAATCGATCTCACAGATCTCCCACTAAACAGGGTCTACCACAGGCCCGAGTGAAACCCCTCAATAACAAAGGCGTCCCCTTGAAGCCAAAACTACTCTGATACCAAATGTAGGTTTTAACCCCGTACAGAAATTACTTGCATACGAATTCTAAAACACAGAAAATAAACAATGCGAGAGAATAATACATAAAACACATATACACAGAGATTTCCCCTAGATCCCAACCGGGACTACCAGCTTGATTTTTCATTATGTTCCTTTCAATGTTATAATACATACTTATACATGCTGAAGCATCCAATACCATGGACCAAAAACCATTGCTTCCAAAAAACATGTGCGAAAATCATGCACAAAACCATAGGTGGGTCCACCCAACCTAACATAGGGTCCAAAACCATAAAGTTGGGTTACGGGTACACCTCAAACCCCTTGTGACCCCCCCCCCCCCGCTACACAATCGACGCAACGAAGGGGGGCTCCTCCCCCCTCTAACCCCCCGGTTAACTACATGGGCTAGTCGTGGAAAGAATATAACACAACCCAAAAACTAGATGCTTCCTATTGCAAGGGTCGATCAGGACACACCTGGATCTTGAGCCATCCTGTGTCTTTGACCTGTCGAAGTACATGGTCCAGAACTCATCTATACAAAGACCACTTGATGTGCTAGTACTATTGCTTCTACTATTGCTGCTACTACTTCTACTATTGGTACAATGTGTTGTACAGGTTTCATTACCATCAGTTGGGCAAGGAAGGAGTCCCAGCTATGTGTCTGGTGGGGTTGGAGCTGGCCGTGTGGGATAACACCCCAATGTTGTCTCAAGGAGACAATTGCCAAACATGAGTTCTGTGAAAGCCAACGGTTCATTTTCACCATTGATGGGAGTGACATTATGCTTCATGTACCTATGAGATTCTACTAGGATTTGGTTGCACTTTCCCTTGTATGGAAGCCACATGTGAGAGCAGTCTGTAGCAAAATGTCCGTTTAGCTTGCTGGACCGGTCTCTGCTGAGTAGTAAGCCATATGCTTCCAATATGTCCACAACAACTATGTTGATGCATTGGTGGACTCGACTGTCATGGGATAGTCGTATGATCACGTCTCGTAGTTCACCAATGGCTAGTACTGACGTTCTATCAAGTTGTATGATTCTCATGCATGTTTCGCTCCATTATGCATTGATCCTCTTGGCAATGGAGAGTGGCATAACATTGGTTGCCGTGTCGGAATCAACCAAATAGTTGTGAACATTGTAGTTGAAAATTTCAAAATATAGCAGAAATGGGGGGAATCCTGAGTGTTCTTCTTCCACTGGAGTGTATTGTGCATAGTGGAAAGTGATCCGGGAGGTGTGCTTGCTTCCCTGCTGGTAGAGGTTGCGTTGTCTATCTTTTTCTATCCCAACGCATGCAACATGATATCTCCCTAGCTCTGGATCTTAGCCAACTCGAACAAACTGATGTTTGCTCGAGTTTTCTTCATATCATCAACAATGTTGTAATCCAGAGGTGGTAGACTCACTAAGGTGTCCGGGGTGAAACGAGTGTTCGTGTTATTTGGTGGAGTGTTTTGCAGCTTGTTGCTCATGGATGTGTTTTTGTCCGCCATTGTCCTCCCAGCCTTGCTTTATGTTTTCTGCTTTGGTCCAGCCGGTGGATCGGTCTTCCTTATCAGTAGCCTGATATTTTCTTGCATCTCCTCAAGTGTGGGGGGAGCCCCTTTGCTTCTAAGATTGTAATGGACAGTTCGCTTTCAGGGCTGCTTCTCGGTGTTTGTCTTTTCCATTGTTTGCGAGAATTGATACATGTTCACCACAAGCTCTGAGCTTGATGGCTCATTAGGTGTAGCCTCTTCGTCATTGTCCATGTCTTTTGGTTGCTCATGTATATTGCTCCCCGCCTCAGTGTATGACTGCGAAAAGAATTTGTGATTCGCTTCCAGCTCGAACAAGAGTTCTCAGGATGATTATCTTTATGGAAGGAACAAAATTTTGGATCAGAAACCATTCGAGTTGGAACACAGGCTTCTGTGCAGTTTTTGAAATGAACTGGCTATTGCTTGATGCATTACTTTCTTGTCTCTGCCTAGGCAGGTGACTACTTGCAAATGTGTCTATCTTACATTGTTTGAGTTCAGACATTTCAGTGGACAAGCTCTTGACAAGACGAGTGAGGGTCTCAATGTCGGTTGCTTCCTTGTCTCTACCCTTGCTCATCGTTGCTTGGTTCTTCCTACTCGCATCCTTGGAGTATTTTGTCAACTCATCATCCTTTATGACTCCGACTGCATGCAGGTCTTTTTCAACAGTGACAACCTCTTCACAGTTTTCCAATAGTGTTGGTTTCGCAACTCGCTTGACGAACTGCGTGATGCTAGTTGGCAGTGCGGACATGTAGTACTCAGTGATGATGGAGTCATGAGGATTAGTTTCTATTGCGAACTTATTCAATATACGTATAAACCTCTGATTGAAATATTTTACTTTCTCCTTTCCCTCCATCTTGAGGCTTCCCAATTCTTTAAGTAGCATGGCTGGGGTCTTGTCATCAACAAACTTTTCAAGGAACATTCGTTTGAAAGAACCCCAGTTTTGTATGGAGTTGGGCGAAAGGCTGTGATACCAGGAAGCTGCGCGACCGTCCAAGGTACATGGGAACAATATACATGCTACATCATCATAACGTACCTCAAGGGTCTGTAGCTGTAGGTAGAAGTTGTCTAAGTGGTCTTCCGCCTTTACTATGTTGTCAGGGTCGAACTTGACGTTCATTCTCTCCGCTCGCCTTGGCATCTTGTGCAAGACGACAGGGAGAGCCAATGGTCCCTGAGTCATCCATTCAAGATTTGGGTCAACCATCTCTTCTTCTTCTTCGTCCTCTTCCTCTCTTTCGGAGTCTGATGGTTTCGGCTCTGAGTCCATTGGTTTATCTCCACCTCCACCTCCTCTGTTGCCTACCCCTCCGCCTCTTATATCGGAGTGTGATCCCAAGATCAAAAGAGCATCTTGTTCGCTTTGTCGAAAGACCAGAGGTTCCTCTCTATCTTCGATGGATTTTGCCAAACCTTCAAGTGTGGCAAGGACTTCTTCTTCCACCGATGACACAACAACCCCCGTGGGACTGGCTTTTGACTTATTTGATGTGTATGGAAGGTGTTGTATGCCTGGGATCAGTCCAACTGCTTTCGCGACTTGGTGAGTGATGTGATGGATGGAGCGAAGGTGTTGATATGGAATCTCGTGTTCAATTCTGGGAGGTGAGGAGTGACTAATTGCAGAGTCGTGTGTAGGTGAGAGGGAGTACAAGTTACTTCCTTGACCAGATGATGAATGAGTGAATGTGTGGGGAATTTCCGCCATGTACAAATGGCTACCCTCCTTCTAGTGCCAGAAATGTTGACAGTGCTGGACCCGCCAACATTTATGGGATCACCCCGGTATGAAGTCCCAACTAGACCTCACATCGTTTGGTTTTGGAGTCCCATCTAGTATGATGGCCCATTTGCCATTGTCTTAAGGATTTGTCTCAACTCTTGCTTGTTAGCACAGGAGAGTGGTTTGCTTTGTCTTCGAGAAGTGAGGTTCGCGTGCCTGGTGAGTGTAAGTGTCACTTGTGTCAATGGTTCTTTCACTGTCGAGGGAAAGGGTGAGAGTGAGTTCTAGGTCGATTGGGAGCAGTCCCAACGCTACTAGGAACACATAACATAATAGGACATCCACAGCTTCTGGTGGAGCAGTCCACACAGATGCGACAGCCACAACATACAAGGTGATATAACATGTACAACACTCACGGAGCAGTCCGAACGAGTGCAACGATTGTTACATCAAGCTTCATGTGAAATGTTTGACTGATGTCTGGGAGAGCATTATACACGGGCGAGATAGCGTTAACAACATATACAACACATTTCCATTAATAGATTATGTATTACAAAAAATGAAGCAGTTCAGATGTAGAACACAGGTTAAAGAAACATGCATTATAAGTGTTAAAGAGCAGTCTTAAAACAAATACAATACATGTGTGAAAATGTGCTGGCCTATCAGCAGGCTTATGAATTAAACGAAAGTTCCAAGACACATCGTTACACCATACATCACTAACCCCGATTGCGGGGCATTAGAGCCACTACTTACTCCTCAAAGAAAACATTACAAACTCTCTTCGCTATGTGGGAGGAGCTGAGGTGAAATGTCCTTTGCATGTACAAATGAGGAGGTATTTATAGCCAAGTGTGAAACTGACCCTTGTGGTTGTTCAACTACCCTCATGACTGTTTGACTTCCATGACTCTTCGACTTACATGACTCTTTGTTCAACAAATGGGTCTCTTGGACTTCCACGTTACATCACATTGATTGAAAATAAGCCCATAGTGGAGATGTGGGCGACATGACTCATGACGTGACTCAACATGACTTGACATGACAATGTTGGTACATTTGTGCTACTGCTAGAGTGCATGTCGAGCTATATTGTTGCTGGATGATGGATGTCTTCATGGTGTATCATAGCTTCACCTTCGCATGGAAAAGTGTGCAGAGTCTTCGATGTTCCTTGGTTTGCTTGATGAAGCTTTAACATGTTGTTCCTTGCTTGCATGTTGGAAGGCTTGACAGGCTCATCTGTTCACGAAGGTGCATGTTCGTTGCGTTCGTCTGCTTCGCATGCTTCATTCATTTGTTTGTTGGTGAACCTGTCATTCTGCATGTGCTCCCTTCGTTCATCCCATTCATCATCTTTCCATGTTTGTTGGTGTACCTGTATCTGCAGTCACTCATGAAGAGACGACATCAAATCCAAAACCTCCTAGTCTACCATGACACGTGATCATTCAGATGCACGTGACTCAGAGAGGAAACAAGGTTGTGATGCGGGATGATGGCTCCAGGAAACTACTGATGAAAAATGCGCAAGAGTCACTGAGATATGGAGATAGGCAATCTGAGTCGATAGTGACTTTCTGCAAGGTCTGACTCGGTTAGGAGGTAAAATTGCGCAAATTTTGGGAGGAACAACTTGGGCTGGTGGAAGGAAAGGCAGGCATGCTTTGCGGATTTTTTAGAATGAATGGATAGCGGGGATGGACAACCATATTTGCGCAATTTTTCAAAGGAACGGGTCGGGTTGCATAAAGGGTCAGCAGGCAGGGATTGCACAGTTTTTCTGGGGAACTGCCCGGGAGACCGGTAGCCAAAACTGCAATTCCCAGAGGGAACTGCCTGTTGGTTGTTGGGATCACTCGCAGCCAAAACTGCGCAATTCCTAGAGGGAACTCCCAGTTGGCTACTCAGAAGACTGGTAGCAAAAATTGCACAATTCCCAGAGGGAACTGACAATCTTCTACTAGGGGTTGCTGGTAGGAAAATTGCACTAAGGCTGAGAGGCCAGCCTGTTGATCATCTCTGCGCAATTTCTGAGTTGAGATAACTAATGGGCAATGGAAGGCCTGCTCATGAATACTGCGCAATTTCTCATATGAACAGTTGGTTGACCGTTGGGATGACTGACTGGGAAAACTGCGCAATTTTTTGAGGGAGACAATGATGGGAATTTGGTGCATGTCTGGTCTGTCTGCCCAATTTCCTCAGTTAGTTGAGCAGGTGAGGTTAGTGGCCTCTGCGCAATTTTTGAGGGGAGTCAGTCCCGGGGTGACTGCCGGGTCTGACTGTCCGGGTGACCAGCATGAGAGTTGATTGGATTGCTTGTGGGCAGCGCAACTTGAAAATACTAGCTTGGTGCTTCTGCGCTGTTCTGGTTGACAGTCAATCGAGTCGATGGCAGGGTGATGGTATGGCTGTTAGAGGGGAGTCATGTCATCAAAACCTTCAGCAAAAATGGCTAAGTGTGTGAACAATCAAAAGATGCATAGGTGATCATATGAACACACACTCGCATGACTTGATGACGAAATGACCAAACCATCCAGACACACATGTTCAACAAGACTGACCAACAATGTAAGTGACAAGCGTGACACTCATGATTGATCGTTCATTGATCGAGATGACGCTTGTGCAACAGTGAATGTGACTTTGTGTGTGAGTGTGACAGATGCTTTCATAGCGAATACAACAAGCACATACGAAGCGAAGACTTTGAGCATAACCAGAACATGGTCGCAAGCATGACTCAGACATTAGTATGCAGAGACTTGAATGTAATGAACAAACAAGGATTGTGAAGACTCACACGAGCTCACAGAATGAACCCGAGTGTGCGGTCATCACGTGAAAATCTTCAAGGGAGGCTTCGAAATTGGTGCAGGCCAAAAATTTGAAGGGTGGTTATAGCTGCTACAATAGATCCATCATCTCACCAAACAGTCCAACAAGTATCTCTCTCATCTAGATCGCCTCACATGATTCTTGACTTGCATCCATGTATTCAGATTCTGCCGAGATGATAACCACATATATTTTCTTCTTGCTATACCAGGAAACAACTGCATACCCAACACTAAAAATTCAACTTGTTGTACTCTTTCGATCTGATGGTCTCCCCGCCCAATCTGCATCTATGCAACCACACAAATTCATTCCCTTTGTCTATCTGTACCATAGTCCAAACTGGGTAGTGTCTTTGAGGTATCGTAAAACATCCTTAGTTGCTTTCCAAAATAATATGGTTGGCCTAACCATAGCTTGGTTCAGCTAGTTGACTGCATAGCACATATATGGTTGTGTGTTCACAAGGTACAATAGTGAACCCACTAGTTGTCGATAAATGGTAGCATCCACTTCCTCACTTGAAGCGGGATCCTCCTTCCTCCAGTTGGTCTCTAGAGGTGTCTCCATGGGTTTGCAACTCTCCATGTAGAATCTTTGTAGCATCTCATTTGCATACTTTCCATGAGATACAAGTAGTTCCCCATCGCCTTGCCATACTTCCAACCCGATGAAGTAGTGCATGCATCCCATGTCTTTCATTTCAAATTATCTTGCAAGGTCCTCCTTGCAAGATCTGATTAGTTGTTCATCACTAGTTAAAATAAAATCATCAACATATAAGACAATAATTATCAATTTAACTTCTACCAAGATATGATATAGGTTTGCATTCACTTTACTTTTGGTGAAGCCCAAACCAGTGAGATAACTATTGATCATAGTGTACCAAGCACGTGGGTGCTTTCTTGAGATCATCGAACGCTCACTCGAGTTTGCACACATGAGACTCCGATCAAAAGTCTCAAAGCCTTTTGGTTGCTCAATGTACACCTCCTCCTCAATAAATCCATTGAGGAATGTTGTTTTTACATCCATTTGGTGGATCTTCCACCCAACTTGCGCATTGACCAAAGAAATAATTGATCTAATTGATGAGTACCTTGTTGCAGGATCAAAGGTCTCCTCATACTCAATTCCCTCAACTTGAGAGTACCCCTTTGCCACAAATCTTGCCTTGTACTTTTATGTGCTTCTGTCTGCTACCTGCTTAACCTTGAAGATCCATCGCGAACCTAAAACTGATCTATCTGCTGGTCTTGGGACCACTTCCCAAAGACTATTATTTACAATGGATTCTTATTCCTCCACCATTGCATTGACCCATACAAGTTTCTTTACTGCTTCCTCAAAAGAGGATGACTCAGTCTCTACAAGCTCAATCATTACAGCCATGTATCCCATGTACTGATTAGGTGACCTTCTCTGCCTACGCTGATTTGAAGGAGCACCCACATTCTCCCTCGCATCCTGCACAAGTCTCTCAGCTTCCCTGGTTCTTTTTTTGCCTTCTCTGGATAGTTCTGCTTGAGTGCATGTATCCACTCTCTTATCCTCAATTTGTGGCTGCTCCAGAACTTCTTGAGGTTCCTCCTTTGGAGCTAAAAGCGCCTCCTCTAGTTGGATCTGAAGCTCCCTCTCAAGAGAGAACCACATCGCTTCTCCTCATCAAACTTTACATCCTTTCACACAAATGTCATTTTAAGGGATGACAAGTACACATGGTAATTGTGGAGAGTTGATGTCTAACCCACAAATACCCCCAATTCTACTATCGACTCTAGCTTCTTTCTTGATTCTTTTGAGACATAGTAGTAAACAGGGGCTCGAAAAATCCTAATGTGCAACACATCCTACTTCCTTCCCGAGAAATCCTCCTTCGGTGTAATCATGCCGAGGATCCTATGAGGACTCTGGTTCTACAAATAGAATGTTGTGTTGCATGCCTCAACCCACAAATGCAGAGGTAGGCCTTTGGTATGCAACATTTCCCTCACAACTCCCATAATGCTACAATTATTTTAATCTAGATAATTGCCCCAATTGATCCGGGAACTGTTTTAGGTGCCCACACAATGAAATATCAAGGGATTGCAGTTGTCTAAGTTTACAAACTGAATATGGTAGTTCTTATAAACTTGGACATGCGTAGAATTTGAGCATTATTAGTGAGCTAAGATCCCCTATATCATTGGATAACTTGTGAAGATCATTGCAGTTTGTGATCAATAATGAACTCGAGAGTACAGGGGAACTCCAAACACAACCCTCTATATAATCTAGTCATATTTCCACAACCCTCACATAGAATCAATGATAAATTCTATAATTTTTTCTAGGATTGAAAGTATTTTTGAAGGGGAGGAAGAATTACTCTGTCTAACTGAACAACTTTTAGTCGAGTTAATGAAGACAACATTGATGTGCCTTAGAGTGTAGCACACTTAAAATTGTGATTGACAATTATCAGAGCCTTTAATTTATGCACTGATTGCATAAATGGTGGAAGAAAGTATTCACTTACAGAGAAGTTTAAGATAATATCCTCCGCATTTGGAAATTTCATATGACACCAATCCTTCTCCTTCATTAGACCTTGACATACAATAATGCAGAAATCAACACATTCATAAACAAATTATGTGCAGGTATAATGTAAGAGACTACAAGCTTTTGTTCAAGTGAGACAATTCAATTAGGAGAGGAGAAATAAATATGCACCAAACTTGTGTGGAAGGAAACAATGTTAGCATCAAATGTACTAATTTTTATGTTTAATGATTTTTTATATGTCACAATTCTTCTCAAATTTATGCCTTACAGTGTTTCCTTTGCAACATCTGGTGCAATTGCTAGTTAAAAGCTAGTTTATATTTTGATTCATTGTATTTTTGGTAAATGTTTTAATTAAAAAGTATTGTTAAATGTAAGTTTAGATTTTCGAATTAAAATTATTTTAATTATAAAATTGTGATCTATATTATAATTTTAGAATAATTTTTTTTTATTGTTTTTTTATAGGGCGCTTATAATTTGTGGAATAATGAGTTGTCTAAGAAACACTATGATGAAAGGATATCTAAGTGATCAAAATCATCTTAAGATTACACCAATTTGAACCCCACCAACTTTTAATATGGATAAATTTTTATTATATCTCTTCTAACTACCTAGTTTTTAACCCAACCTAAAAACGTAATGAAACTAAAAAAAATTAACTTTATCTCTTTTGTTATGACTTTACAATATTACTCTATGTTATAGATTAAACAAAAATATTTAAATTTTATTTACATTAATTAAAAAAATAATTTTTTTTCCAAACTTTTATTATAAATTTACATAATCATCATTTATTTTAGTAATCCAAATTTGCTAATAAATATAATTATTTTAACTTATATTTGCTTAATAAATTAAAGTAAAATTTCATAACATAAAGTAATACTTATTGCGAAATAATTATTTTAATGTTTATTTTAAACTTTAGAAAATAACATTAGATATATGTGTTAGGAGATGGGATACCAGACTTTAGAAAATAACATTATAGATATATGTATGTTCGGAGGTGGGGGGTACCTGGTGGTCGTGTGAGAGTGATAAATTTTCCAATTAAATGAATTCAATGTTTAACCTATTTTATTATATAAAAAAATAATATAACATAAATTCAATGTTTAACCTATTTTATTATATAAAAAAATAATATAAGATAAATTAAAGAATATTGTTACTTAGAAGATGTGATACAATGTTTTATTTTATTTCATTGATCTGAGTGGATGTAGAATTTAACGCATGAAACATGATATAACAAGAAGAAATAGACATGTTATTACAACCAAGTGCTTGGTTGGGCTAGATTTGATTTTCAATTTACTTTTGTTTTTTAATAAATATTATATATATATATATTTTTAATAAAAAAAATTACCATTATATTTATGTGATAATAAGATGATATTATAACATATAAGATATATAAATTTGATTTTAATTTTATTTTTTCGTTTAATAATTATTATATTTTTTTTAAATAAATAAAAATATCATTAAAATTATTTTTATTTATATTTTTTTAATATAGCTTTTCATTTTTTTTTAACAAGCGGTTGAGTTTTATTTATAAAAAGAGGTTGGGTATGTCAAACGACCTAGAATACAGACAAATGTGAGAAATCTGGCTCAATAGAGTCCTCTTGTTCTGGCTTTTGTGTCTTGAGATTAGCTGCTGAAATTGGTGCACTTGGTAGGCTGAGTGATCCTTGCTTTGCTGTTGTCGACTTAGTGTCCTGTCTTTCTTTCCTATTTTCTTTGAAACTTTGGTGCTTTCTCGTCCCCACTTCAGGGTTATCCCCCTTTGTGATCAACACCAGATCCGACGCATATTGCGTCCATCTCTTTCCGAAATTTATCTCCTCAGGACCACGTGATATGGTTGGTTTTCTATTGCCGCGCGTCGACCCTTAAGTGGCATCGCATCCGTTTCATAAAATACTGCCAAGCAACCAAGAGCGGTGCGATGAAACCTGCTTACCGCTCCCAGCGAAATAACTCCCCTCCTTTTGCTATGCACGATGACCATCAGATCAATGCCACCCAGATTCGACGCTTATCACATCCCTAGCTGACCGAGATTTAACCTGACCATCATCGTACCCGGCCCCACGACAAGGAAAAGACCCCACCATGAAAAGTGCGCGATCACCGTCAGATCATCCCCCGCCCAGATCCGATGCTAATCGCATCCAATTGATGTCCGACCTTTATCTCCACAAGAGCACGCGATAAGGGCGGTTTTGTCCTACCACACGTCAGGCCAAAAGGTACATCGCATCCGATTCGTGAATTACTTCCCATCAGCCAAAAGTAGTGCGAAAAATACTTCTTACCACTCCACGCATCTTTAACCCCCCACATTTTCCAGCTCGCGGTGGCCGTCGAATCATCCCCCGCCTGAGCCTACTCATCTCGACCATCGAAGCCTTCTTCTGTATGAAGTCCTTTTTGTGCCCTGTTATTACTCCCATCCATGTTGGCCCATGCGGAAAGCCGATGACTTGTTGAGTAGTGAGCCACTCTTTCACGACAGTGGAAGTCTATCTGTGCCAGCCTTTATTCTACGGGAATCTGTCCTTGATCAACTCTCCTAGTCTGTTAAGGAATTGGGTGCCTTTCAGCTTCTTCATCATTGTTCACCAGCATACCTTGAGCTAGAAGACATCCTTTGTTAGCCATTATATCAGCTTCATTGTTCTGAGCTCGTAGGACATGGTAGAATGAGCAGGATGTGAAGTTTTGAGTCAACTTTCTTATTCTTTCTAGGTTCTTGTTTAGAGCAGAGCTATTGAGTTGGTCGCCCTTATTAAGGGTTTTAATCAGGATTTCAGAGTCCCCAAAGATTTGAAGGTTTTCCCCTATGTTCCTTTGAGCCAGCTGGCACACTTTGAGCAGACCTAGGATCTCGGCCTGGTTGCTGGTGCTATGACCTAGTCCCCAACTGTAGCGGTCCTATTTTTGTCCATCTGTGGAGTAAATTATTCCTCCTGCCCATGGTATACTTGAGTTTCCTTTGGAGGCTTCGTTGAAGAAAATCGTGACTTTTCCTCGTTTTTTCCACCATTTTTTAAAGTCTGCTTTAGTGATCCGGAGACGCCACTCTAGATTATGGCTTGGCAAGTGGATATTCTTCTTGATGCTTGCCCATCTCAAGGACTCACCTATCTAGCTAAGCTCTTCAGGGAGTAGGGGGTTGTTTGACTTATGAGGTATATTTTCAAAAGTTTCCAATAGCAAGGCTTTGGCCTTGGCGGTTACTGTGTTGGTGGATTGAAGTCTGTTGTTGAATATGGCTTCATTCCTAGCTAACCAGATTCCCCAACAGATATATTTTGGGATTTCATTCCAGATTTTAGTCCAAGTTGAGTTTCTATTCAAAGAGTGTGGATATCGATCTTTCCAAGATGCGAAAAGGCTAACCACTGAAGACTGCTGAGGGATTTGGGCGTTGAGCCCCATGATTGCTTGCAACCAGACCTCTTAAGAAAAGGGACAGTCAATGAACAGGTGATTGATTGCTTCCTGGTCCTTGCAACAGAGAGGGCATCTGTGTGGACCTACGATTCCTCTTTTCTCTAAGTTTTCCACAGTGAGGGTCCTTTTGTGCATGAGAGTCCAATAGAAGAAGTTGATTTTTGGGAGTCCAAATGGGTCCCAAATATTTTGCCAAAGCTTTGTAGTATGGATCTGATGTTGTTGTTCTTGGAGAGCTACAAAACCTAGCCGAGCTGAGTAAGTTCTGGTCTTCCCCCAGCCCCACTTGTCCTTCGAATGCAGGTGCACAAGAGCCAGACTTGTGAGTTTATCTAATAATTGGTGAAGTTGAGGGAGAATCCAATCAGGGGGGAGATGTAGGTCCCAGTTACTCCAGTTCCCTGCTGAATCCCATGTGCAAATGTCAGCAAGATTGTGGATACCTTTTTGGGTGAGCCAGTTACGTAGGTCTGCTATATTTGGTGCCAGGCTTAGGGGTTGGAGACCCATGATCTTGTCCTCCCATAGTCTAATTATTTTCCCATTTCCTGGGATTCTGTAGAGCTGTTCTTTGAAGAAGTTCCAGCCTTGGCTGCAAAACTTCCACATCGTGGTTCCTTTGTATGAAGCTCCTTCATCCATGTTTTGTGGAAATATTTTTTAATTAGAACTTGACTTACAAGGTGTCTTTGGTTTGAGAAGATTTTCCAAAGGATCTTCCCTGCCATTTCCAGATTGGACAACGCGGGATCTCTTACCTAAAGTCCACCTTCAGGTATTGGCCTTTTCACTATGTCCCAGCTTACTATATGGAATTTTTTTTGGTTCCCCTTTCCTCCTTGCCACAGAAAATTTCGAATCAACTTTGCTAACTGATCGGTGATCATTTTTGGAGATAAAAGGAAAGAGGCCTGGTAGATAGAAAGGGATGAGAGGAATGACTTGATCAGAGTGAGCTTCCCAGCTATGGTTAGCCACTGTCCGCCCCAAGCAGTCATTTTTGCCTTGATTTTGCTTATAATTTCCATCCAGTGAGGGGCCTTAGTAGTGCCCAAGGTTAAAGGCAGGCCAAGATACTTGATTTTTTCCTAAGAAACATATCTAATGAAGCCTAGGGCTTGGGCAATATTGAGAATAGATTGCTGGTCTACATCCCAGCCGTACACTCCAATTTTTATATTATTGATCCGAATCGGATCCATAAATGACTGTCATAGAACAATGACTATATTGGGACGAAACAAATCCTTGAAGAATCCAAAACAGCAATCAAAAACACCCTGAACCAGTGGCCATGGCAGCCGGCATGGAACGACGAGGACCTCGGTCAAAGCGCACTGATCGAGGCCCATGGAGACTATGCAGGAGGTCGATGTAGCCCCTTGGAGCCCCGGAATGGGAAAAGGAGATGATTTTCGATGCACGATTAGTTGGGCGAACAAAGCTGAAATGGTAGAGCCTTAAGCACTCGGTCACGTTGGGAGCCAGAAGACCATGGGCGGAGAAACAAAAAGTGCCATCGTACAAAGGTGGGACCCACGACCTGGAAATTGGCGATTTGATCGGGGCGCCCTTGAACGGTAAGAGGTTTTAGAGGAGAGCGGAGCGATCCCACTCAGCGATCGACGCGTGGCAACGGAGGTGAGAGAAAAACTACCATGATCGCGCGTTATCGGTCGAGCAAGTCAATCATGCTCGACGTGCGTATGACGTTGGATCTGGAGGAGCCTAGATTGAACGGTTGAGATTGCACCCGATATACAGAAGTAGAATCGACAGGGAATTAAGCCGCAATTTAAGGGGATTTGGAATCCAATGACCACCATGGTGGAGAAAGAAATGAATCGACGAACAGGCTAGCGCTATTCCGATGGAGACACATAGCTACTTCTTGAGCGTTCATGTTGATGGCGAACAGGGAACTCCCAACACACAGGCGGTAGGTGAATTGACGCCGGAAGGAGAGGAACCGAACAAGCATGGAGGTCAAATGGCTAAAGCCATGAATAAAGAAAGTTGAATAGAGATTCAGATCAAGAGAGAAGAGTCCAAGCGACCAATAAAGACAGTGAATAGTGAACCCTGAGAGGAGGACTGAGCACAGAGAACAGTAAAGCCAAGCAAAGGAGACAAAGGGCCGAGCTGACCACAGGAAGCATTGAGCACCAGAGAGCTTGAAGAATCAAGCGTTCCCATAGAGGAATTTGTCCAGATGGAGCATCACATTTGGCTCTTTCAACTGTAGACCGAGGGTCACAGAGTTGGTAGGAAGAACAAGAGTCTGTGTACTCCAAGTGGCTTGGGGAATCCAAGAGCCACCCTGCCAAGCAAAATCTGCTTCAGGAGAACTCATATTGAGTCCCTGCATTGTAATTTCTCTGCTGAAAGACACAATAAAACAAGGCCACCACTGAAGCTGGACCGGAGACATAGCCCTGAAGAATAGGGTGAACTCCTTATTAAAAACTGTTTGTGTCTTTGTGTTGCTTACTGTATTTCTCTGCTTTCTTTCTATTTATTTTCTGTGTATTGGCAATCTGATCGATCCGTTGCTTCAATAACACAGAACACACACACCATCACATGGGTCTGTAATACCTTTTGTTTAATAAATCTTCAACTGAGGTCACTTATAGGTGATTTTCAGATCAAGTGGTATCAGAGCTCTAGGTTGTAAGGTTAGACAAGCTTGTGTTGGTTTAGCTATGAATGCTCACTAGATCAAAGCTCAAATTAGGAGAAGGAGAGTTGGTGGAAACTAAACCTGAAATTGGGAGAGTCTATTCTCGAAAGATAATGTCAGAAGAAGGTTCTATAGGGCCAGACCCTCAATTCATAGAAAGTTTCCTAGCTATAAAGTCCATGGTAGAAGAAATGTATAGGGACTTTAGAAAGCATAAGGGTGAAGATTCATCAGGCTCTAAGCAAGATAAAGAAGAAGATGAATCTCATTCCCATGACCACTCCAAAGGAAAGGGGAAAGAAGAAAGCTTCCCTACACCTCCTAGTAGCCCTGTGCATAATAAGAAGGCATCGTTGATCAAGTTAGATGTTAAATTTGATTTGCCTATACATGATGGAGAGCTAAATGCTTAAAAGTTGGACAACTGGATAAGACAAATTGATGTGTATTGCAGAGTACAAAATATAGACTCAGACAAGAAAAGATTCAGCTAGCAAGCCTTCGCCTAGGGGGCACTGCCTTGGTTTGGTGGGAAGGCAGAACCCAAGCTAATATGAGGAAGCACGGTAAGACCATCTTTGTCTGGAGTGAATTTGTTACTGCAATCAAAAAGCAGTTCTATCCATTGGCCTACATGCAACAAGCCATGATGAGTTGGCAAACTCTTGGGCAGTTGAAAGGGCAAAGTGTACAAGGGTATACTCAAGAGTTCTGAAGGAGAGAATTGATGTTGGGTATTTCATTAGACTCACTAGAAACTCTTTTGAAGTACATTGGTGGTCTACACAACTACATGAGGCATACCATCCTCATGTTTAATCCCACTAGTATAGATGAGGTATCTGTACAAGCTACTCATCTGGAAGCTAGAGGAAAGAATGGAAATCCAGAAGTTGGGGGACCATCCCAACCCACTGTAAGCAAGAGCAAAGAGAAAAGAAAGCAAAAGTGGAAAGCAAGGAAGGCTAACACTGCACAGAAAGGCAAAGCCTCATGCACCCATTGTAAAAAGGAGGGGCATGATGATGAGCACTATTGGATTCTGCATTTAGAGCTGAGACCTAAGAAGTCCGAGGGCAAGAAGAAGAAGACTGTTGAAGCTATTCAGAAAGATTTGGGGCCAGACTTGGGAGATGAAACAATCATTGCAACCACAGGTATAAAAGGTAAGAATTCTGAAGCATCTACTAGTAATTCTACTCAATCTGTTATTGATGAAGAACATGAGAGACAAAGGCATGAGCTTTTCCATATTTGAGTTGTTTCCAAAAATCAAAAGATTGATACTTTGTTTGATAGTGGCTCACAAGTAAATTTGATTTCTGAAGCAATTGTAAAGAAATTGGGATTAGCAACTACACCTCATAAGAAGCCATACCCATTAGGATGGTTGAATGATAAAGCACAACTACAAGTGACTAGACAGTGCAAACTCAAGTTTTCTTTTGGGTCAGCATTTGTAGATGAGTTTGAGTTAGATGTAATTCCTTTGGATATATGTGGAATTGTTTTAGGAAGTCCTTAATTGTATGATAGAAAGGCTATTTTCTATAGAGCCGAGAACAAGTATCTACTTGTTAAAGATGGAATCGAATACTTTGTAAGAGCTCATAAGCTCAAGAATAATTATACTCTCATAAACTCAGGACAGATGAAAAGAATGATAAATTCATGCAAGCAATTCTTATTGATGGTTGTAAAGGAAAAGAAAACTGATAAAACCAATGTATTTGAGGGCTGTAATTCTGATCAGCAATCTGATATAGAAAAGATTGTTTTAGAGTATGATGTCTTGTTTCAAGAACCTCAAGGTCTGCCACCCAAAAAGGGAATAGTACATGATATTATTTTGCAGCAAGATGTTCCTTTACCTAACATTGGGATGTACAGGTTATCTGCTTTAGAGAATGCTGAAATCAAGAAGCAGGTGCAGGAGTTGCTCGAGAAAGGGTTCATCAGGCCTAACACATCACCATGTGGGTCACCAATTGTTTTGGTGAGAAAGAAAGATGGCTCGTGGAGAATGTGCATTGATTACCGAGCACTGAATAAGATAACAATAAAAAATCGTTATCCCCTTCCTCGCATAGATGATCTTTTAGATCAATTGAAGGAAGCTGTTTATTTCACCAAGCTGGATTTGCACAGTGGATACCATCAGGTCAGAGTTGCAGAGCAAGATGCATGGAAGACTGCTTTCAAAACAAAGCAGGGATTGTATGAATGGCTAGTTATGCCTTTTGGCTTGACCAATGCCCCTGCTACTTTCATGAGATTAATGAATGATGTACTCAAACCTCTTCTTGATGATTTTGTTATTGTGTATCTGGATGACATTCTGATTTTTAGTAAAACATGGGAAGAACATTTAAAGCATGTTAAGCATACATTAGATGTTTTGAAAAGATAAAAAATTTATGTTAAACTATCCAAATGTGAATTTGGCAAAACCTCTCTAAATTATTTGGGTCATATAGTAAGGGGAGGTGAATTGAAAATAGATCCCTCTAAAGTGGCAGTCATTGTGAACTGGCCTAAACCCAAGTCTGCTACAGAAGTGAGAAGCTTCTTAGGAGCAACACAGTAATAGAGGAAGTTCATTTCAATTTTCTCCTCAATTGCAGCTCCCTTACATGCTTTGACAGGATTGAACAAGGTGTTTCAATGGGGAGGCAAACAGCAGAAAGCCTTCGACACCTTGAAAGAAAAAAATAGTACAGAACTTGTACTAGCACTGCCAGATCTACAAAGACCATTTGAGATCCAAACTGATGCCAGTGACTATGCCATGGGATCAGTGTTGACACAACACGGTAAACCCATATGTTATCATTCTGAGACTTTTAATCCTACAATAGTCAACTATCCTACTTATGATAAAGAATTGTATGCATTAGTTCAGAGTGTGAAAAAGTGGAAGCATTACTTAATGGGCAAAGAAATAGTGATACATACTAATCATCAGCCACTTCAATACCTACACTGTCAAACTAAGTTGCAACAATCAAGACATTACAGATGGATGGGTTTTCTACAACAGTTTCATTTAGTCATCAGATATAAAAATGGCATACATAACAAGGTTGCAGACATGTTATCTAGACCCATTATAAATGCATCTACCATACTTAAGCATAATTCTGTGCTGCATGAAAGCTACATAGAACAGTATGCTCAGGACATGGACTTTAAAGATGTATATGCAACTTTGAGTCAAGGAAAAAGAGTAGAAGAATTGGACTATCATGTGAAGGACTGACTCTTATATCATTGTGGGAAACTCTGCATTCCACAAACTGAGAGAGCAAAGATAATTATGGAAGCACACACTTCTCTGATATCAGGTCACTTTGGGGTAAGTAAAACAGTTGCACAGCTGCAAAGGTTCTGCTATTGGCCAAGAATGAGTGAGACAGTTTCTAGATATGTAAAGGGGTGTGCTATGTGTACTAAAAGCAAGCCCAACAATAGAAAACTAGGCTTGTACACTCCATTGCCAGTTCCTTCTCACCCTTGGGAAAGAGTTTCCATGGATTTTGTTGGAGGATTGCTTAAATCTAGGAAAGGTCATGATTATCTATATGTTGTTGTGGATAGGTTCAGAAAAATGTCTATTTTGATACCCTGTAGTAAACAGATTACAGCTGAACAAACTGAAAAATTATTCTTTGAACATGTATGGGTTCATTTTGGATTACCCACTTCTATTATATCTGATCGAGACACCCGATTTGTGGGAAAGTTTTGGTCCAGTCTGTGGGAACTAATGGAAACCAAATTAAAGAAAAGCACAACTTTTCATCCACAAACAGATGGCCAGACAGAAGTAGTTAACAGGACAGTGATCCAGTTACTGAGAGGATATTGCAGCAAACACCCTAAGCTTTGGGATGAACACTTGTGTTATGTGTAGCATGCTTACAATAGAGCCAAACACTCTTCTACCCATATATCTCCTTTTGAGACCTGCTTTGGTTTCATACCAGGGTCTCCCTTGAATTTTGTCTTTGGTAAAGATACCATGGTTGATGGACACAGTGATGTGGACAGAGCAACTAGGTTCATTGAACAGATCTAGGAGATCCACCAGGCAGTATAGGAATAACTGGAAAAGAGCCAGGCCAAGTACAAGGCTAGGCATGATAAGCATCAGATGGAGCATAGTTTTCAAGTTAGAGACCAAGTTTAGCAAGGACAGGATGCAAGGTGAAGGTAAAAAGCTAAAACCTATCAGGTATGGACCATTCAGGATAGTAGAGAAGATTGGTGAAAATGATTTTCACCTTGATCTGCCAGCTTACATGCACATCTACTAAGTCGTGAACGCAGATTGCTTGAGGTTGTTTGAACCTTCAATGGTTGAGGACCCTGAAGAGCAGAGTCAATTTCCTTCTATTGACGACTTGCTACCTGAATACCTTAATGAATTGCAGGAAGATACAATGCTGGATAGGAAGGTAAGGACGACGCGCAGTGGACAGGTGGAATACCTCAGGATTTGGGCTTAAAGGTTCAAAGTCGAGCAGTGCGAAGTGGATTGAGATTCGACAAGTGAGACAACATTTTCCTCACTTAGTCGATGCTTGAATAAAACCAACTTTTGGTGGTCCAAAAGCTTTTCAGTTGGAGGCCATGATCCGAATCGGATCCATAAACGACTGTCATAGAACCATGACTATATCGAGACGAAACAAATCCTTGAAGAATCCAAAACAGCAATCGAAAACACCCTGAAGCAGTGGCCATGGAAGCCAGCGTGGAACGACGAGGACCTTGGTCAAAGCGCATTGACATAGGCCCATGGAGATTGCGCAGGAGGTCGATGTAGCCCCTAGGAGCCCCGGAATGGGAAAAGGAGCTGATTTTCGATGCGCGATTAGCGCCTAGCACTAATCGCGCATCGCTGGGCGAACAGGGCTGAAATGGAAGAGCTTTAAGCACTCGGTCATGTTGGGAGCCAGAGGACCATGGGCGGAGAAACGAAAAGCGCCATCATACAAAGGTGGGACCCACGACCTGGAAACCAACGGTTTTATCGGGGTGCCCTTGAATGGTAAGAGGTTTTGGAGGAGAGCGGAGTGATCCCACTCAGCGATCGACGCGTGGCAGCGAAGGTGAGAGAAAAACCGCCATGATTGTGCGTTATCGGTCGAGCAAGTCAATCGCACTCGACGTGCGTATGATGTTGGATTTGGAGGAGCCGAGATCGGACGGCTGAGATTGCACCTGATAGACAGAAGCGGAATCGACAAGGAATTAAGCCGCGATTTAAGGGGATTTGGAATCCGTTGATTGCCACGGTGGAGAAAGAAACGAACCGACGAACAGGCTGGCGCTATTCCGATGGAGACACGTAGCTACTCCCTAAGCGTTCATGCTGACACCGAGCAGGGAACTCCCAGCACACAGGTGGTAGGAGAATTGACGCAGGAAGGAGAGGAACCGAACAGGCATGGAGGTCGAATGGCTAAAGCCATGAATAGAGATAGTTGAACAGAGATTCAGATCGAGAGAGAAGAGTCCCAGCGACCAAGAAAGACAGTGAACACTGAACCCTGAGAGGAGGACTGAGCACAGAGAGCAATAAAGCTAAGCAGAGGAGACAGAGGGCCGAGCTGACCACAGGCAGCATCGAGCACCAGAGAGCTTGAAGAATCAAGCCTTCCCATAGAGGAATCTGTCCGGATTGAGCATCAAAGTTGGCTCCTTCCACTGTAGACCGAGGGTCACAAAGCTGGTAGGAAGAACAAGAGTTTGTGTACTCCAAGTGGCTTGGGGAATCCAAGAACCACCCTGCCAAGCAAAATCTGCTTCAGGAGAACTCATATTGATTCCTTGCATTGTAATTTCTCTGCTGAAAGACACAATAAAACAAGACCACCACTGAAGCTGGACCAGAGATGTAGCCTTGGAGAATAGGGTGAACTCCTTATTAAAAACTGTTTGTGTCTATGTGTTGCTTACTGTATTTCTCTGCTTTCTTTCTATTTATTTTCTGAGTATTGGCAATCTGATCAATCCGTTGCTTCAATAACACAAAACACACACACCAACACATGGGTCTGTAATACCTTTTGTTTAATAAATCTTCAACTGAGGTCACTCATAGGGTGATTTTTAGATCAATTATTGACCATAGCTCTGGAGACTCTGCAGAAGCTTTGGATTACTCTGTTGAAGGCTCTTGCTATTTTAATAGAGGCTCCCTCCAAAAGGATAGAGTCATCTGCGAACAAGGCATGATTGATTGGGGTTGTTTCGGGTATCGCCCTGATGCCAGGAAGTGTCCTGTTGAGCTTCTCATCAGAGAGCTTCCGACTTAGAGAGTCTACCATCAGAATATATAGGAAGGGGGATAGAGGGTAGCCTTGCCTGTTTCCCCTTGTAGATTTGAAGTAGTTTGCAGGTCTACCATTGACTAGAGGGGCTATCCAAGGTTCTCCAATGCATGCTTTAATCAAATTAAAAAATTCAGAACTGAAACCAAATGCAGAAAGAACTTGGAGAAGGAAGGAATGTCTTACTCTATCGATGGCGTTTGCCATGTCCAGTTTGATGAGCATACCTTGCTCCTTGAGTTGGTGGCTGGAATGGATGATTTCCTACACCAGTATCACATTGTTATGAAACCAGCTCAAGAAAAGATAGAAAAGATAGATCAATGCCTTAGAATTCAGCCCCTTCGAGGGGGAAACCTCCTTTACATTACATAAATGAACAATTCTTGGATGATACAAATGACAAAACCTCCTTTCTATATATAGGAGTCTAAGGAGTCACAATATAATCCAGCCGACCTAACAATAATAATATAAAGCCACAAAAATAACAATAGAGGAGTTCTATGGGGCACAGAAATAACAATATGGGGGTAATAGGGGCACAACAATATAAATAAGGGGTATAACTACAATAGTAATGGGGTAATCACTAGTATTATAGGGACCCAACATGCCCCTCTCCTTCAAAAAAGTGTTGTCCTCAACGCTTGAGTAGTTCTGGATACTTCTGCATAAAATTCTCATCCTCCCATGTGGAATCTTCAGCGGATAAGTTCTTCCACTTGATAAGATACTCTGAAATTGATCGATTTCGTAGCTGTCGAGTTCTTGTTTCTGTGACTGCTTCCGGTTCCAATATAATTTTTCCTTCCTCGTCAAGTTCTGGCAATATTGTTTGAATTGGGAGCTTGTCACCTATAACCTTCTTTAAACATGAAACATGGAAAACTGGGTGCAATCGAGAAGCTGCAGGAAGCTCCAATTTGTATGCCATAGTACCAATCTTTTGCAACACCTTGTACGGACCATAATACTTTGGTGATAATTTATTATCCTTCTTAGCTTGCTTTAGGGACATTTTCTTATATGGTTGTAGCCGTAGGAATACCCAATCACCTACATCAAAACTTCTTTCACTGCGATGTTGATCTGCCTGTTGTTTCATTCTATTTTGTGCCAACACGAGGTTATCCTTTAAGAGTTGGAGGACTTGTTGTTGATGTTCGATGTGATGTTCCACTGCTTGAACCTTAGAATTTTCTCTTAAATATGATGTGATGGATGGTGGTTGATACCCATAAAGTGCCATAAATGGGGTCATTTTTGTTGCTGTATGGAAGGAAGTGTTATACCACCATTCAGCCAGAGGCAACCATTTGACCCATTGTGTCTGTTTATCAGATACAAAGCAACGAAGATATCCTTCCAAACATTTGTTTACTATCTCAGTTTTCCCATCAGATTGAGGATGATAAGATGAGCTATGAGCTAACTGAGTACCAAGACAAGAAAATAATTCTGTCCAAAAATTTCCAGTGAAAATGGGATCTCTGTCACTTACAATAATCTTTGGGTTTCCATGTAGCTTTTGAACTGTTTCCATAAATGCAGTAGAAACTGTACTGGCTTTAAATGGATGTGATAATGCACAAAAGTGTGCATACTTGGTAAGTCTGTCAACTACCACCATGATGACACTCTTTCCCTCAGACTTGGGTAAACCTGTGATAAAATCCATTGAAACCTCCTCCCAACGTTGGCTTGGAATGGATAAAGGTTGTAATAGACCCGGTGTCTTAATTGTTTCAACTTTATTTTGCTGGCAAACCAAACATTCCGCCACAAACTTTTGAATATCTGATTTAAGGCCATCCCAAAAAAATTCCTTCTTAACCCTGTGGTAAGTTTTTAAAAATCCTGAGTGCCCTCCTAAGGGAGAAGTGTGCAATTCCATAAGAATCTTTTGTTTTAGCTGGGAATTCTTACAGAGGTATAAGCGATCTTTGTACCATAACGAATCATTTTGCCAGCTAAATGTATCAGAAGTACTGGAATCTTGTTGTAGCTTTCGAATAAGTGCCCACACTTCTTCGTCATTCTTCCATTCCTCCCTTGCTTCGTTTATCCAATCTGGTTGGATAATAGAAATGGCACACAACAATGCTTCCACATCCTCATCCTTTCTTGAGAGTGCATCTGCCACCACATTTTGCTTCCCTTTTTTGTAGATGATTTCAAAGTCATAACCCAACATCTTTGTGACCCACTTTTGTTGCTCTTCAGAGGATAATCTTTGTTCTAAAAAGTATTTAAGGCTATCATGATCCGTTTTTACCTTGAAGTGTCTTCCCATTAGGTAGGGTCGCCATTTCTTAAGTGCATGGAGTATTGCCAACATTTCCTTCTCATAAATAGCTTTGCTTAAAAACTTTCCCTTGATTGGACGACTTTCAAAAGCAATGGGTCTTTCATCTTGCATTAGAACAACACCAATTCCATTTCCTGAAGCATCACATTCCACAATAAAGGTTTTTGTGAAGTCCGGTGTAGCTAAGACCAGTGCTTGGCACATTGCCTCTTTAAGATGTTCAATAATGTTGTTAGAGGTGCTGCTATTCTCCCATAATTCTTAACAAACTTGCGATAATACCCTGTCAACCCAAGAAATCCTCGCAGATGCTTTATGGATGTGGGGATTTTCCATTCCTTAATGGCTTTAATTTTGCTAGGGTCTACCTTAACTCCTTCATGAGATACAATATGACCCAAATATTCCACCTCCTGGACTCCAAAGAAACATTTGGATCTTTTTGCATATAATTGTTTCTCCTCCAATAGTTGTAGCACCCTGTCAACATGTTCAACATGATCCTTCCAAGACTTGCTGTAGATTAGTATATCATCAAAAAATACTAACACAAATTTTCTAAGGAATGGTTTGAAAATTGAATTCATCAAACCTTGAAATGTTGAAGGTGCATTGGTAAGGCCAAAAGGCATGACCAAAAATTCATAATGACCCTCATGAGTTCTAAATGCCGTTTTCGGAATGTCTTCAATCTTCATTCTGATTTGATGATATCCCGAACGAAGATCCAACTTGGTGAAGTAAATTGATCCATGCAATTCATCCAGTAATTCATCAATAACAGGAATGGGGAACTTATCTTTAATAGTGAGCTTGTTGAGCTCCCTATAATCCGGACACATGCGCCATGATCCATCCTTCTTGTGCACCAATACTACTGGAGCTGAGAAAGAACTTTGACTCGGTTGAATTATACCGCCTCTAGCATTTCTGCAACCATACGTTCAATTTCACTCTTTTGGGCATAGGGATATCTGTACGGCCTGATGTTTGGAGGAACACTTCCTGGAATCAGATGAATAGCATGATCATGATCACGCATAGGTGGGAGACCTTTTGGAGTCTCAAATACCTTGGAATGATTGTCCAGGACTTTTTGGAGATCTGGAGAAATAGATGATTCCAATGTGGAAACATCTAGCGAACATAATTGTGCAATTACACCTCTTTGCTCCTTTTTTAGAAGCTTTGTCATGCCATTAGAGCTGGTTATCTTTCCTGGTTTCCCTGCAATACCCCTTAATTCAACTTTCCTTCCGTAGAAAATTTGATGAAAAGTTCTTGAAAATTAAAAGCTATTGTACCCAAGGATTGTAGCCATTGGACTCCTAGTACAACATCAGCACCTCCCATTGGAATGGAAAGCATTGGGCTAGTCAATACATATTCTCCCATGGATAGCTTGATATTATGGCACTTTCCAGAGCAATTTATTGTTCCTCCATTTGCAATCATCACTTGACACTCTGGTGCTGGATATAGGAAGCAATTCAATTCTTTTGCTACCCTACAATGAATAAAATTGTGGGTGCTTCCTGAATCAATCAACACTATTACCTTTTTCTTCTTGATTTGTCCTTCTATCTTGATGGTTTGAGGAGTGGTAATTCCCGCCAATGCATTACAAGATATGGTCGGATTTATTTGTTCTTCATCTAGGCTTTGTTCCTGGAGTATATCTTCTTCTTTTGACCTTTCTTGCTCCTTTTCTTCTTCCTCTTCACAATCTATGTAGAATAATTTCTTCTCAGCACACTTATGACCTTTAGTGTATTTGCTATCACAACTGTAACAAAGCCCTTTTGCTTTTTTTCTTCCAATTGTTGTGGTGTCAACCTTATAGGTTGTGGAAGACTAGTGGCAACAACACTTCCGTCTTTATAGTTGTGAGTGGTATGCTTCCTGGTTGCCATAATTTTGCTTTCCATTTTTCTTGCTAACCTGAATGCCTTCTCTAATGAATCAGGTTCCCAAAGGCGAACATCATGTTGGATATTATCCTTTAAAGACCCTATGAACACATCAATCCTATGCTCCTCTGGAATATCTTTTACCCTTATGTTCAATTTTTGGAACTCCTCAATGTGCTCCATTACTGAACCCTTTTGTTTGAGACTTATCAATTGGCTAAAAAAAGTGTTGCTTTTTGTATCTTCATAATGTGCTATCAATTCTTCCGTAAAAATTTCCCAAGTGATAAATTGTTTACGAGAGCAAAGCCATTGATACCATACAAACTGATTTGGTTCCAAATATACAGTTGCCATACGTACCTTTTGTGCGTTTTGCACATTATTGAGATCGAAGAATTGCTCCATCTGTAATATCCATGTGGCGGGATCCTTGCCATCAAACTTCCTCATATCGATTTTTGGAATATGGTGATTCTTCGATCCAACATTAGCGTCTATGGAATCATGATTAACATTTCTTTTGTTCTCATCATGAGTTTCCTTTACTACCTTTTCACCATTAGTGACCCTTTGTTGTAGCAACTTCTTCAATTCTTCCATGTCTGTCTTCAAATCTATCTTCAAATCATCCATCTTAGCTTCCATGCCCTTTATCTTAGATTCCACACCATTTATCTTAGATTCCACGCCACTTATCTTAGCCTCTGTTAGCTTTTGTGAGCGTGACATTTGTTGCACTTGTTCTTGTAATTTTGATATATCATGTAGCATTTCTTCCTCTTCTTCATGAGTCATGCTAGAGCTTTCAGGTTCCTTACTAGTTGTTTGCATTTTCTTTCCTCGGGGCATCAGTTACCGATAATAATGCTTTACTATGCCCTTTGAATTCCGTTAAACCAAGCTTACACAAAAAAAATAAAAAAAATACACACCTTTTTTCACTTTATAGAAGCCTGATATTGTCTGATGTATCTCTGTAATTTCGGATCATCCAGTTCTAAAATTGCTACCTGTAGTAGCCTTCTACGTCCTCTTTCCAATGCCACAAGTCTGAACCAAATTGGATTCTCCAAGGAAGAGTTATGTGAAATCTCCCACAGTGACTTGCTTTTAGACTGGTTCAGTAGAGTGAACTTGTACGACGTACCACACGTCACTGTTTCAACCTTTGAATCTGAAACACGCACAGAAGAAACTACAGTTCGTCATCTTTCTGTAACTTCTTACGAAATTTCAATCCGATCCCCAGAGAGAAAGTTATGACGATTTTCCCCAGGTCACCTGTTTTGAATGTAATTCAGGAGTTTGCAAAAAGACCAATTTCCTCAGATCATATATCCGCAAATATCGCGCGAAAAGCTCGGAAATTCAGACCCAAGGTTCAGCGTGATTTCTTCTCAAATGGGTTTTTTTTGCGACTTCTGAAACATCACAGAAAAAAAGTTATAGCGAAAATGCCACAATGACCTTTTTGGAGCAGCGAAACTCTAGAATCCAAAGCTCTGATACCAAATGTTATGAAACCAGCTCAAGAAAAGATAGAAAAGATAGATCAACGCCTTAGAATTCAGCCTCTTCGAGGGGGCAACCTCCTTTACATTACATAAATGAGCAATTCTTGGATGATACAAATGACAAAACCTCCTTTCTATATATAGGAGTCTAAGGAGTCACAATATAATCCAGCTGACCTAACAATAATAATATAAAGCCACAAAAATAACAATAGAGGGTTCTATGGGGCACAGAAATAACAATATGGGGGTAATAGGGGCACAACAATATAAATAAGGGGTATAACTACAATAGTAATGGGGTAATCACTAGTATTATAGGGACCCAACACACATCGTCCAGGATATGTCTTCCTTTGACAAACCCTCTTTGATTGGGAGAGATGATTTTCTCCAGCAGAGGTTTCTTCTATTAGCAAGTAGCTTGGTGAGAATTTTGTAGGATGCGTTGCAAAGCGAGATTGGTCTGAATCTGTCGAATGTCTCCGGGTTGGCTTCTTTGGGAATTTTGTGCTTTCTCCCACTTTGGCTTTTCTAAGGAATCCTTTGAGCATTCAATACAAATCAGCCTTGGTGATATCCCAACAGAGTCTGTAAGAGTGTATTGAAAATCCATCTGAACTTGGGGCTTTGTTTGGTTCCATCTTCCATATGACACTGCTGATTTCTTCTTCAGTGAATGGCTTCAGGAGAGTTACATTGTCCTCCTCGTTAACCATCCTTGGAACGTGCTTGAGGAAGTCATGAGCTTCCTCATTATCCTCCATGCCTTCTTCTTTGAACAACAGCTGAAAATGAGAGGTTGTCGCCTCTTTTATCAGAGTTGTGCCTTTAAGAATAGTCCCATCTGGTGAGGTGATTTCAGCAATGTGGTTTCTAGAGAGGCGGGTACGAATTTGCTTGTGGAAGAAGGTTGTATTCTTGTCTCCAGACACAAGTGCGTGACTTGAGCCTCAAATATTCTTCCTGTTCTCTATATGTTCGGAGGGTGCTGATTTGGTGTTGTTGCTCCCTATGAATTTCTGCTCTAGTTATGTCTTGAGTCTCCAAGCCCATTTGGAGATCCAACAACTGCTTTGTGCTTTGTTTTCTTTGGGTAGTGGGAGAGACTGTGGGCTTTTTTATCCATTTCTTCAGGGTCGATTTGGTGGCTTTTATCTTTTGCTCCCAAACATAGCTGGGTGATCCTTGAACATGAATGGACCATGCCTTATTCACTTTATCCAAAAACCTGCCCTGTTTGCCCATAGTGGGCTGAACCAGAAGGGGATTGGTCCCATGTTTTCTTCTTCTTCCATCAGAAGGAGGATGGGTTTATGGTCTGAGTTCCACTTTGGTAGAATTTTTGTGGAAATGATCATCTTCTGGAGAGGAAGGAACTCTGAAGAAGGAATCTGTCCAGCCTGGCTGAGATATGCTCCTCCCCTATCCTGTTATTTGTCCAGGTGTATAGCCCTTTTTTTGGCTTGAAGTCCATTAAATCCCATTGTTGAATTAGGTTTTCCACTAAGGGGAGGAAGCGGCCCTGCTGTTGGTTCCTCCTCCTTTTTCCTTTGGGTCTAGGATTAGATTGTAGTCTTCGACAATAATTATATTATTGAGGGAGTAAGCTTCCAAAAAATCAGTTAGGGTTTGCTAGTATTGTTCCTTTTCTACATAGATTACGGGAAAATAGAGATTAAAGAAAGCAATGTTTATCTTACTTGATAGGTGTCGGAGTTTGGTGTAAATCCAGTGCTGCGTTTGAAAGGAGCTCTCAAGCTAGAATTTGTTGGCCTCCCAGAGAGTGGCTAACCCGCCACATGTACCTCTAGCACTTACTGCTTTTCCAACTTTTGTTTTCCATTTTGTTTTGCTGAGTTCCAGAAGGGCTTCTCCTTCTATTTTACTCTCTTGGAGCATGAGGATCTCGGGAAGTTCTAAATTTAATAGACTCTTGACTGCTTCAACTTTTGATGGGTTCCCTAGTCCTCTACAAGTCCAAGAGATTATTCACATTATTTACTGGTAGGGGTTGGGGCAACACCTCCCTTGGGAGGCCTAGTTCTAATATTTCTGCCGATAGACATCTCTATAGTGGTATGACTGCCTTGCATTTTTTGTCTCTCTACTTCTTCTTCTTTGATCTCTCAGTGAGATTTCCTCCCCACTCATTTCAAGGGCCTCTCATATGCTTCATCTTCCGAGGATCCCGATGTCTCAGGGGTCTTCTTTCTTGTCATATCTGCATAGGAAGGGGAACTAGAGGCACCTTTTGGGGTTTGGATTGGTTCCTCTTGTCTTTTGCTTTCTTCCATGTTGTTTGCCTACTGTTCAATCTCTTTATCTGCTGGGGTTCTTCTGGTGTGCTGAGAATATCAAAGGGGTTGGTTCATATGACTGCTATTGGAGGGACTGAACTTCCTTCTACTTGGGGTTCTGGGGGAGCAACCCTCCCAGAGGAGGCGACTTTCCCTTTGTTCCTGTTGCTCTACTTGGTTGGTCCTGATTTCTGGACTTGAGTTCGTTGATCTCCCTTCTATTTCTCAACTACATCCTCTTATTTATTTTTACAATGCTTAGAAAGTGCCCGTAGCCATGGCAGTGTTTGCATTTAAATGGTAGTTGCTTGTAATCTAGCACTTGTATGTGTGACCAATCAGCGACCGTGAGTTTAATGGCTTAAGGGAGACCTTCCTCCAGGGTTACTTCTACACAAATTCTAGTGTAGGAATACTGGTCTCTTCTTTCTGCTCGGTCGATGTATTTGCCTACCTTGTTTCCTATGGTTTCCAAGGATTTAGGGTTCCAGCAGTGAAGAGGAAGGCGGGGCAATCGAACCCAGACCGGAACAACCGAGGGCACATCCAGGGTCCGGTTGAAGTTTGGAGTCCATTGATTCAAATATAGTCCCTGAGGCCCCATGAAATATGGGTCATTTATGAATATTAGGTTTTTGTCTTCTGCTGCTTTGAATACAAAAACACAGAAGCCTTTGCCGATGAAATGCTTTTTATTCCTTCTTTGACCAATGAACGCCAATTCCTTTGAACCTAGGATTCTACCGCTTTTGGCGAGGGCCATAAACCTATGAACTGGCCGAGAAGCCCTCGTTCTGCTAGGTTTAAAGCTGCTTTGCAGGGCTCTTCAGTAGGCAAAGAAACTGTGGGGATGGATGCCATTTTTTTCACAAACTTCTATTGGTTTTCAGTTGCTGGCCTTTTATTGCAAGCTGCAACCAGATCCCAAAATGCTGCTAGCTCAGGTGGCAAGTGAGTTTCATTTTCACGGCCCCTTCCTGGGGTCATGCCTCTGTAGCTTTGCACAGTTTCCAAGTTGGCTGTGTCTCTTTGCGCGCTCCCCTGGCTTCCTCCTACCATCTCGGAGGCTGCCCCAGGCTCCCGCTATCTAGTTTTCCAAAAAGTGAGCAGGCTTGACCGAAGAAACGAGTAACACATATTTTATTTTAATGTGCATAACTATCTTATGTTATTGCAACTTAATAAAATTTAATTTTTTAAATACTTATATATCTATATATATATATATATATAATTCATTAAAAAAAAATCATATTAAGAATAAAATATTTTGATATATGTCAATTTGACGAAATAACAATTTTATTCCATTTATAATTTGAAATCTAATATATATTACATTTTTCTAGTGTCTAGACCTATTCTTTTAATTTCAAACTTAGTCGGCATTGCCCATTACAATTTCCAAATTCATCACAAGTTCACTTTTATCCAATACAACAAATATCCACCTTTGTAAGTTATCAATGTTGCCTTTTTAAATTCATCATGTTTGCAAATTAAATATAGTTTTCATGCATATTCGCATCTCAGCGTTTCGCAAACCACTAAAAAATCGCTCTGGAAATGTTCCCTGTTGAAAGGTTCGATTTAGAATTAGCATCTTTTTTCCTGTATCCTGTGTGCTTCTTTTGAGTCATAAAGTATGCATATTTTGTTAACCATGGCTTTTCAATGATTCATATTGTACTTTCATAAAGTAAAAGTTTTGGTTTTTTTTGAATTTAGCTGCCAATGTTTTTTTTATATCGATTTATCAAGTGTATTATATTTTGTTAGTGTATTATTTTTTTGGTTACAGAAAATTATATATCTATAAAATAAAAATTATATATATATATATAATTATATAATTAGATAAAAATTTTAGTTTTTCAGTTTTAGGTAGAGCAGTTGTGATATGAAGTATTGTGTAAACCAAGATTCAAATTCTACAAGATTTAAATTTCTCTAGAGTAAATTAGACAGTGGAGAGGAAGATTGTTGTAGGTTAGTGTTAATGGCTGAAAGCTGACATAATTCTATGATACCAAAAAAAGGAAAAAAGAAAGAAGAAAATAAAGTTTTAGCTCATGTAAGTCATTAAATTCTATTATTTTGATTAAATTTTGAAAATTTTATTTTATAAAGTGGTTAAGATCTAGACTCAATAAAATTTGATATGAACTATTTAACAAATTTAATTATATATTAATAAATAAAAGAAATATAATCTGCTCATGGGGTGTAAGACTAGATGATGATGGGGTGTACTCCATGACGTGAAGGTTACTAGTTCAAAATTGTTAGGGTCCAACCCTAACCCCCTTATTTATGTAAGAGGGTCGAGTCATAGTTATAGTTAGTTAAAGAGTCAATAAAGCCCATATTAATAATTGTAAGTGGTTGACTTGCATTTAAAGAAGGGACCATAGTTAGTTGCAAATGGGCCATGGTATTAGATAGATGGTATTAATAAGAACCATGGTATTGACCCATGGTATTGTATGTATGAATCCTATATAAAGGATAGAGACTCCCCTTGAGGAGCATCATGTCTTATTTTATAATCGAGCCTAGCTCTATTGGAGGTTGCCCCCTCGAAGAGGCAAGTGAACATTGCTTTCCTTTTTGAATAATAAAATACATGCTGTTATTTATCATTGTTCTGTGTTCTGGGTATATTTCTTCGCATATTTGGTATTCTGTTATCTTCTTACAGGTCAAGAGCATAACAAGTGGTATCAGAGCACTTTCCAGGGCCGGTGGGATCTCCATTTTTAGCAGATTTTTTTTTTGGCTAGAGACGTGTTCCGATGTCTTTAAACCATGGGATCTGTCATTGAGCACATAAACCTGCGGATTTGGGGAGGCATGCACGCAGGAAATACAAGAGGTGGTCACGCTTGTTGGACTCCCTTGTAACCCCTATGGGTACCCCTTTGAGTAGTAGCGCATTAGACAGAACTGCACACGGACTGTCTTCCAATTACCCTTTGGGTATATCGGAAGCCCCCTAGGCTCTCTTGAAACCTCGCCATAGATAAACTGTCGGCTATCTTGCTGCTACAGTACACCGAGAACAACACTCAGGGATATTACCCGCGTGTACGATAGGGTAGTCGGGTTGTACGGCTAAGGGTACGGTTGATCCTCCTTGGTTAGTGCCCTGAAAGATTAGGCTAAGTACTACTGTCAGACCTTTATGTATATTGCGATCTGTAGCACCTGACACTCCTTGAGACTATAGTTCCCTTGTCTCTCTCTAGGTCAGGCATCATCTTTGCCAGATCAGATCTAGCAAGTTGGGTTCTGTCGCAGCCGCAACACTCAGTTTCGCCATTCATATCTATCAGATCCGCCAATCAGAGCTAGCAGTTAGGGTTCTGCAGCAGTCGCAACAATTAGATCCGCCATTTAGATCTAGCAGCAGGGGTTCGATCACTGCCACATTCCTACTCATACTCTGCAGTTGAGGGTTTTGCCGACAGATCTGACTATTTGTGTGGCTCCTATACCTGGGCGTGATTCTTGCAGGACATTGGGCAGAATTAACTTTTCTGGGAATCGGCTACTGCAGTATTCCTAAGCGAGGAGTAAAACTCCTTTCGGAGTAAAAAAAAAAATAAAATAAAAAAATAAAAAAAATCCGAGACCCTCCCGGGATGCTTATAGGAGACTTAGCCCATAAGAATCAGGTCGATAGGTTGAGCAAGGTGGTACCATTCACTTGTCAGCGTCAAAATTTCAAGTGGTCCCAATTTTTTTTCCACAGTAACGACAAGTGCATTGGATCTATGCATGGTACAAACCAGAGCTCAAGCTATGGCCAATGAGAAGATAGACACCCTTGAACAAAAGTTGGAGGCATTAACGAAGCAGATCCAAACCTTAAATGACACAATCACAAAGGGCAAGTCGGGGGAACAATAAGAGGCATATGATTGTAATGAAAACCTTGAGGGCAAGTCTAGCCATTCTCTTTACTCCTGTGGAAACCACCAACACTCCCAACCTCGACCACCCAAGCTGGACATCTATAAATTTGATGGCTCTCATCCAGCCATATGGCTAGCACAAATGGAGCAATATTTCACATTGAATCACATCAGAGATGATGTGACTAAGCTAAGTGTGGGAAGCCTGTACTTGGACCAAGAAAGATGGCAATGGTGGCAATGGCATCAACGCTACTATGCAAGGCCAATGACTTGGCAGATATTCTCAAAAGCCCTTTCTGATCGCTTTGACCATGAATCTAACTTTTTGGGTCATCTTACTAAGCTCCGACAAACAGGCACAATGCAAGAATATATTAAAGTCTTTGAAGCATTAGCCTTCCACACAGGAGGTCTAGTAGATGAATTCTACTTGGAATGTTTCATCAGTGGTCTCAAAGACGCCATACAAGCCCACGTCTGAATGCAACACGCAGTCTCATGGCTGGCAGCTTGCAAGACAACTTGTGAAGTAGAACACGCGTTAGCGGCCTAGTCAACTCGTCCAAATTTCATAGCCAAGGGACGCCCCACCCAGGCTCCGAGTAGTACCCAAACACTTAAGGTTCAAAAGGTGTCACTAGCGGAAATGGCGAAAAGAAGAAATCAAGGATTGTGTTACTACTGTGATGAGAAATACTCCCCAAGGCATAAATGCAAGGAACCCAAATTCTTTCAAATTGATGCTATTGATCATAGTTCATCTGAGGAAGCCCCACCATTTGAGGGACCAGAGGAGGAAGATGAGGACAACCAGCCGGACAATGAGCTCCCAGCTACACCTGAAGAACCAGTTATCTCGCTTCATGCTTTGGCAGGAATTTCTTCTCCCCAAACTCTCAAAATCAGAGGTTTTATTAAGCATCGCCCTGTAGTAGTCTTGATTGATAGTGGCAGTACGCATAACTTTATCCATCAAAGAGTCGCTGAAGCAGTGCATTGTTTTGTCAGAGTAGTCTCTAATTTCCAGGTCCAGATTGCTGATGGGGGGACAATGAAATGTGAAGGCCGCTGTGAAAATGTCAAACTTCAAATGGGGGATTATCACCTAAAGACCCACATGTTTTCCATCAATATGGGTGGGTGTGACATTATCTTAGGTGTTGAATGGCTCTGTACACTCGACCCAATCACAATGGATTTCCAGGAGTTATATATGAGCTTTAAGCAGAATAACCACACACATACCCTCTGTGGACTCCAGGCAGGTGCTCCTTCTATCATCAGCTCGCATAGGATGGAAAAATTATTAAAAAAGGGCCACCATGGAGTTAGAGCCCAATTTAATGCCATCCAGGCCTTCGAACCCACTTCTCTTCATGTTCATCCTGAGATGCAACAGGTCTTAAACAACCATCTGCAGATCTTTGACAAGCCTCATGAGCTTCCACCCTTAAGAGGGGAACATGATCATAGCATTACTTTGGTCCCAAGGGCACAACCACCAAATGTGCGCACATATAGATATCCTTTCACCCCAAAGAATGAAATTTAAAAAATCATCAAGGAACTCCTAGAAGCCGGTGTCATTCATCCTAGCATTAGTCCTTATTCATCACTTGTGGTCATGGTGCTTAAGAAAGATGGGGAATGGCGTATGTGTCCAGACTTCAGGGCCCTCAACAAGCTGACGGTCAAAGATAAATTTCCCATCCCGGTTGTTGATGATTTGTTGGATGAACTAAATGGGGCTCAATTCTTTACTAAGCTCGACCTTCGCTCGGGCTATCACCAAATTTGCATGAAAGAAGTAGACATTCCAAAGATTGCTTTTCGAACTCATGAAGGCCATTATGAATTCCTGGTCATGCCATTTGGTCTCTGTAATGCCCCATCCACTTTTCAGAGCCTCATGAATCACCTGCTCAAACCATATCTCAGAAAATTTGTCCTTGTTTTCTTTGATGACATCCTCATCTACAGCCTCACCTGGGAAAAACATCTTCAGCATGTATATATGCCCTTGCAACTGCTCCGAAAGCATAAATTATTTGTCAAATTGTCCAAGTTCTCTTTTGGCATGGAAGAAGTTGAGTATTTGGGCCACATTGTGGGGCGTGAAGGTGTCAGGGTGGATCCCAAAAATATCCAGGCAATGTAGGATTGGCCTCAACTAAAGACCTTGAAGAGTTTGAGAGGATTTTTGGGTCTCACCGGATACTATCGTAAATTTGTCCGCAATTATGGTCGCATTGCTAGACCCCTCACTCATTTCTCAGGAAAATTTCATTCCTCTGTAATGATGAACCACAACAGGCATTTATAGCTCTCAAACATTGCATGTGTTCCACTCCCGTATTGGCACTACCCGACTTCACCAAACCTTTTGTGATTGAAAGTGATGCTTCAGGTACGAGTATTGGGGCTGTCTTAATGCAGGAAGGTCGACCCTTGGCCTTCACTAACAAACAACTAAGTGGGAAAAATCTGGGAAAATCTACCTATGAGAAGGAGATGATGGCCATCTTACATGCAGTGGATGCCTGGCGACCATACTTATTGGGGCGATGTTTCCAAATCCGCATAGACCATCAAATCCTTAAATATTTTTTGGAGCAACACCTATCCTCGCTACAACAAAATAAATGGCTAGCCAAAATGTTGGTATATGATTATGAGATAATTTACAAGAAAGGGCGCAAAAATGTCGTAGCGGATGCTTTATCACACCAATCTGAGGAGGAAAGCACCCTGCTAGCAATCTCTCTTCCCATTCCAGAGTGGATTGAAGAGGCTTGCAAGGAATGGTTTTCACATCCTTCGCTCTCCCAACTCATTAATAAATTGCAGGCGGGTATAAGCAAACATCACTCAAAGATAAGGGTTGTTAGAAATTATCTCCAAAATTCTACGGACCGTATCAAATACTTCAGCGCATCAGAGAAGTAGCTTACAAGCTAGCATTGCGACCCACTACAAAAATCCATCCCGTCTACCATGTCTCATGCCTCAAGAAAGTACTTGGGAATCATTGCAAAATTCAAACCAGTCTACCGGAATTGGACGAAGAAGGTTCAATATGGCTCCAACCTGAACAAGTTCTTGACACGCCAGAATGACACCTGCGCGGTCGCACGATCAAGGAAGTCCTCGTCAAGTGGAAAGACACCTCTCCAGAAGATGCGACCTGGGAACCAACCACTGTTCTTCAGCAGTTTCCGCAGCTTCAGCCTTGAGGACAAGGCTATTTTTATGGGGGAGGGCATGTTAGGGTCCAACCTTAACCCCCTTATTTATGTTATAGGGTCGAGTCATAGTTATAGTTAGTTTTAAAGAGTCAATAAATCTCATATTAATAATTGTAAGTGGTTGACCCACATTTAAAGAAGGGACCACAGTTAGTTGCAAATGGGCCATGGTATTAGATAGATGGTATTAATAAGAACCATGGTACCGACCCATGGTATTGCATGTATGAATCCTATATAAAGGATAGAGACTCCCCTTGAGGAGCATCGTGTCTTATTTTGTAATCGAGCCCAGTGCTATTGGAGGTTGCCCCCTCGAAGAGGCAAGTGAACATTAATTTCCTTTCTGAATAATAAATACATGCTGTTATTTCTCATTGTTCTGTGTTCTGGGTATATTTCTTCGCATATTTGGTATTCTGGTATCTTCTCACAGGTCAAGAGCATAATAAAAATTGCTTGGGAAAATATCATGTTGTGTTAAGGGCTAGTGTGTCCCATGCCCGGTGCAATCCCGGGAAGATTTTGATGGCTTAGATGCCCCTAAATTGAGGTTTCTTAAGCCAAAAATTAAGCCAATAGTCATTTCTAAAAGACATAAACAACTTAACAAACAAACAAAAAATTATCTGATTTATCTAAATTTTAAAACATAAAAATAATTCTAATTTCAATAATAAGCCCTAAAGCCACATACCATTCCTCACCATCTCAAGGAGATCTCACGTCTAGATTTTGTAGTGGAACATTCTTCATATAACCCAACATTAGAGGAAAATTATATCATTAACAAGAAAAAAGCCATAGATTTTGAATGTTGAGTGATTATATGTTGTTTTAATGGTTTTTGGCCCTCAACATCTGCCCTCCAGGATTGGGTCCACCAGAACTGGTCCCCGAACTTAGATTTCTTATATTTCTCGAAGGGATATTTTGTGGTTTTCTTTAAAGATATGGAAGAACATAAGAAGGTTTTCGATCAAGGGCCATGGTTTTGGGGGCGAGTTGGTCTTTCGATTCAATCATGGTTCGCAAATTTTAATCCTCTCACCATGAAGTCCTTGCATGTTCTTGTTTAGGTTAGACTCTCAAACTTACCTCTTCAATGGATCTGGCGAGAGGTATGAGAGAATATTGGAGGCTTTATAGGTAGCTTTATCAAAGTGGATTGTGAAATATTGTCAAAAGGTTTCATAAGTTTTGTCCACATATGCACGGAAGTGGACCTTAATGAAAGTTTTCAAGATAAAATCGTCCTAAAATGGGAGGCTAAGGAGTATATCCATCCATTACACTACGAGAAAACTGCCTTTAGGTGTATAATTTGTCAACAATATGGACACCTTTAGAATGCTTTCCCCTCTTCAAAAGGGGCTTTCTGCAACCTGGAATAAAAAAGAAGCCACTATGGTTGGAGATATCTAAAGGTCTCAACAGAGCCTAAGAATTTTGCAGGTCAACAGAAGAACAACCCCCAGAAATAGAAGCCTCCTCCTAACAACTCAGCCTCTTAAGATACCAAGCAACACCTAGCTGCATCGACACAACCCCTAGTAGTGGAAAATATTTCAGCAAAAGACAATGAGAGAAATTAAGCCATAATTGTACCTGCAATTTCGAACAAAAGCGCAACCATGAGTCTGAATATTCTGATAGTGAGAAAGAGCTATCGAATTCGGTCAATCTAGTTGATATGGTTCTTTCTCGTGAGGCAACTTCCTAAATTGGCTAGGGACTTAAGGTCTCTAGTGCATGTAATATGTGATGAATAGATTGAGCATCAATGGTCAAATATCAAGGCCTCTAACATTTTTAGTCTTTCGGTGGAAGTTGCAAAGGAACACTTCAACCAAGATTGGCTTGATGATTGATTCATTGATCATATTTATGAAAAGCACTTAGAATAGTTCTCTTTTATGTTTTATCCTTGATTTTTGCTAGCTCAACACTCGAAGAAAATAAAATATCAACATAATAAGTCAAGAGGGCACAGGGCATGGTTTGTCAAGGAGGTCCTCGAGGGATGTTCATGTAAACTATTCACAATGAATAATAGAGCTAATTTATTGAGTGTGGGAAAGCATTATCCCAAGGCATTGGAATTTTTTCAACTGATGTAAAGTAAGTTATAAAGTATAAATTTTGTACATTATTATTTTATTATCTTATCAAGTTTACATCATGTAATATGAATAGGTTTTTCCAGCATTAGTAAAGATAGTATACTTCTTATTGCAAATATTGATCTAAACAATTCATTTCATTGTATTACTTTAGTTTTATTTTTTTCCCCTCTATGTGTCATTTCACTAGGCCAATTAAATTCATTAACGTGGCTTTGAGGGTATCTCTTCACAAAGCAAAAGCAACTTAATTTTAAAATTTAACCGTCAAGTAGACAACAAGGTAATTGTAGAAATTATGGTGTAGATTGCATCTGCTTATGAAATTTTAATAAAAATCACAAGACACAAACCTACTCTACTACTCTACGGAATTTAATTCAAAATTTAGAACAAAAATACGAGACATGCAATAAGAAATCATACACATGCAAATAATATTTTTTCCGAGGAAAGAAAACTGCTAAAAAACCCCATTGCTCGCTTGCATTAATATGATGAATATAGATGTATTACAATTTCTTTCCTCAACTGAGCACAACCTACAAGTGCATAACCTATCTCTCTTCTCATTGAGAAGCTATGAACCAAACTTAGCCATTTTCTGCCTCTGCTTGAGCACCTATTTTCTTGCACAATTTCTAAGAAATTAGGCGCCTATTATTTAAGAATTTTTCCAAAATGGATTGCGCAATTCCCAAGGTTGATCATCTGACTGCATGAAACACATGTACACTAAAGACTAGTCTACAACTGATATTGCACTTCCTTATAATCTCCATCACAGCTGGGGAACTCGAATTCATTGTATGCATTAGCTATTTTGGGCCAATTGATCAGTTAATTGGATGATCACTAAGTCAGAATACCGACCTTCCACTAGTTCCTCCAATAGTTGGAACTAGTTTAGCTGAAAACAACTTGAGATAACTGAATTTCATTTCTACAAATTAGCAATCACACATGCTTAATTGAACTCTAACTCCTCCAACTCGAATTCACTGAGTAAACTAGGTGATACAATTCATGTCACACAAGTTAATTGCATCCAAGTTGTTTATTGATGTGGAAATTCAAATTTCTCATTTTAATCAAGAAAAAATCAAATTGATAATAACAAGAAAGGGATTATCAACAACCCCTATCCTGCATCTAAGGAACTCGAAGTTCCCTCTTGACAAGGCCTTTGTTAAAATGCCAACATCTTGTTCCTCTGTCAGAATGTACTATAACAACATTATCCGCCTTTGCACATAGTCTCGTAAATGGTGATACCAAATATCTATATGCTTACATCAATTATGAAAAACAAGATTCTCAGAGAGCTTGATGCAACTCTAATTATCACAATAGATCACAGTTGGATCCATCATATGACCAAACAGTCCAACAAGTATATGTCTCATCCAGATCGCCTCACATGCTTCTTGACTTGTAGCCATGTATTCAGCTTCTGCCAAGATGAGAACCACATATATTTGCTTCCTGCTGTACCAAGAAACAACTGTATACCCAACACTAAAAATCCTACTTGATGTAATCTTTTGATTTGATGGTCTCCCACCCAATCTGCATTTGTGAAACCACACAAATTCACTCCCTTTGTCCATCTGTACCATAGTCAAAACTGGGTAGTGTCTCTGAGGTACCGTAAAACATCCTTAGCTGCTTTCCAAAATAATTTGGTTGGCCTAACCATAGCTTGGCTCAGCTGGTTGACTGCATAGCACATATCTGGTTGTGTGTTCACAAGGTACATTAGTGAACCCACTAGCTGTCGATAAATGGTAGCATCCACTTCCTCACTTGAAGTGGCATCCTCCTTCCTCTAGTTGGTCGCTAGAGGTGTCTCCATGGGTTTGCAACTCTCCATGTAGAATCTCTGTAGTATCTCATTTGCATACTTTCCTTGAGATACAAATAGTTCCCCATCGCCTTGCCATACTTCCAACCCAAGGAAGTAGTGCATGAGACCCATGTCCTTCATTTCAAATTATCTTGCAAGGTCCTCCTTGCAAGATCTGATCAGATGTTCATCACCAGTTAAAAATAAAATCATCAACATATAAGACAATAATGAGAAATTTACCTTCTACCAAGATATGATATAGGTTTGCATTCACTTTATTTTTGGTGAAGCCCAAACGAGTGAGATAACTATCGATCCTGGTGTACCAAGTACAGGGTGCTTTTTTGAGACCATACAACACTCACTTGAGTCTGCTCACATGAGACTCTCGATCAAAAGTCTCAAAGCCTTTTGGTGACTCAATGTACACCTCCTCCTCAATAAATCCTTTTAGGAATGTTGTTTTAACATCCATTTGGTGGATCTTCCATCTAATCTGCACAACCAAAGCAATAATTGATCTAATGGATGAGTACCTTGTCGCAGAAGCAAAGGTCTCCTCGTAGTCAATTCCCTCAACTTGAGAGTACCCCTTGGCCACAAATCTGGCCTTATACTTTTCTATGATTCTGTTTGCTACCTACTTAACCTTGAAGATCCATCGCGAACACACAACTAATTTATCTACTGGTCTTGGGACCACTTCCTAAAGACTATTCTTTACAATGGATTCGTATTCCTCCACCATTGCATCAACCCATATAGGTTTCTTTACTGCTTCCTCAAAAGAGGATGGCTCAGTCTCTACAAGCGCAATCATTAGAGCCATGTAGCCCATGTACCGATTAGGTGACCTTCTCTCCCTGCGTTGATTTGAAGGAGCACCCACATTCTCCCTCGTATCCTGCACAAGTCTCTGAGCTTCCGTGGTTCTTTTTTTGCCTTCTCTGGATGGTTCTGCTTGAGTGGATGTATCCACTCTCTTATCCTCAATTTGTGGCTACTCCACAACTTCTTGATGTTCCTCCTTTGGAGCTAAAAGCGCCTCCCCTAGTGGGATCTAAAGCTCCCTCTGAAAAGAGAACCGCATCACTTCTCCTCATCAAAATTTACATCCTTTCACACAACTGTCATTCTAAGGGATGGAAAGTACACATGGTAGTTTTGGAGAGTTTATGTCTAACCCACAAATACTCCCAATTTTTCATTCCGCTCTAACTTCTTTCTTGATTCTTTCGAGACATGGCAGTAAATAGAGGCTCCAAAAATACTATAATGCGACACATCCAACTTCCTTCCCTAGAAATCCTCCTTCGGTGTAATCATGCTGAGAATCCTATGAGGACTCGGGTTTTTCAAATAGACTGTTGTGTTGCATGCCTCAACCCACAAATGTAGAGGTAGGCCTTTGGTATGCAACATTGCCCTCACTACTCCCATAATGCTACAATTCTTTCTCTCAGCCACCCCATTCTGTTGTGGGTTGTGGGGTGTTGTCAACTCTTGTCGAATGCCTTCTTTTGCACAAATTTTTTTAAATTCATTTGACACATACTCACCTCCGTTATCGCTCCGGAGTGTTGAAAAAATGCAACAAGAAAAATCATAATTTAATTTGTCCTTGAATTAAATTAGGAATTAAATTGTAATCCTAATTCTCATAGAAACTTGTAATAGTTAACTAAGTTAAGTTGGCTTAGTGGGATCAGTAAATTCAAGTTGGGAGTTTATCTAGAATCATTTAGAGTGATCCCTAAATTATAGGGGCATAGGTTGTGTTATTATTGAGTTGTAATTATTTAATTCAGTTTAACTGAGTTAAATTTAGTTAAACTAGTTCTAACTGATGGAGGAACTAGTGAGAGGCATGTTAGCACTCCTGAGTGTCCCAAGGTTGAGAAAGGAAGCCAAGGAGGTAACCTCAAACCAATATTTAGATTTGGAAGCTAGCCCTACCAAATTAGAGAGGGATCTCTCAAAGGTCTCACAGCCAATGAAGTGATTGGAGAGGGAATCAGATGTTAGGCTAGATATTAAGCTCAATGGTGTTTGATTTTATGGTTTGTTGGATGAAGCTCATAGATCTAGGACTAGGCTAAGGTTTCTAATGATCAATTGTAGAGATATAATGGGGCAAGATAGGCATGATCAGTGACAAAAATAGGTTGTCGGGGTGGTGTAGAGATGAAAAGGTAAAGGGTCAGAATGAGCATGTAACCATGAATTCATTCATCAAGAAGAAAGAACACTAGCATGAAAATCTCATCAAAACAGAGCATATAACTTATGAATTCTATTTAAAACTCATGAGATGATCATAAGAAAACATAGATATGGTAGGAAAAAGAAATATTAGAGAAAACACTGTCACAAAAACATACCACAAGAACCACAAGATAATAAATGCAACTGCCTGTTATATTACTGCAAAATGTATGCTAGCTCGAAGCTATGATTCACAAATATCCAACCCACAATACTTCGAACTCTGAAGTATTTATATAATTATTTAAAAAATAAATATCTTGAAACAAAATTCAAGATTTGTTACAAAAAATTATAAAAATAGATCAATACCTGCCAATAATATTAGTCGGTTGAGTTTCTGGTGTTGTTCTGGGCATTCTGGTGGTAACACAGGCCTTGAATAAACATTGTTGTTAGTCCTGTTGATTGATGAACTGCGTTGATGTCCCTGTTTCTCTGCACTCTGTTTGAGCAAAAGTGAAATGGATATTCGTAAAAAATTTCCTCGATGTCCTCTGAGCGGAGGTGAAATGGATGATTTGGTGCTTTGTGAACGGAGGCCATGATCATTCAATTGCAAAATTACAAGGAAAAAAAACTAGAAATTGTGGTTGGGAACGTAGAAAATGAACTAATTTTGACCATCTGGGAGGATTTATTAACCGTTGATCTGGGACTATTGATTCGGGCTGATAAAATTTGGGTTGTTGATCTGGGCCATTGTATATCGCAATCGCAATAGGGGAGGGGCCTTTTACTATGATTTTTCCTATTTTACCGACGAGCTAGACTCGAAACTTCAAAAACTGCAATATATAAAATATCGTGTCCAAAATGAATCTCGCACTTTGCCATCGGGGAATCGGAAGGGGCTTGGTGGAGGAGGGACTTATGGTTGTGTGATCCCCAGTTGCGATAACATAATCGGTGTGGGATGAATTATCTCAATTGGCGAGCGGAAGGGTTATCATAATCGGAGGGGAGAGAACTATTGCAATCAGCGAGGGGAGAGCTTATCGCAATCGGTGGGGAGATAAATATCGCAATCGGCGAGGGGAGACTGATAGCTGTTTTATTGTTTCATATGATATGTCGATAACGATATGTTTTGTGGGTGTGAGGATGGACGGGCATGAAAAAATTTAAAGCATAATACATAACACATCGCATCTGGGATGGGGTGTTAACACAAACCCAGACCCAAAAATCTTTAGAATATAACTTATAAATCCATCGGGTCTATTGCTATCGCAATATGGAAGGGGCTCTACAGTTGACTTGACGTGTGAAACATGCGGTTGTGATCGCGCGATCGCAATCAGTGAAGGGAAGCAATTTGGGGGCGCGACAAGATTGAAAATTGTGATATGGTGACACGTGGCCTGTGGGCCTCGTTTATTGCAGTGGAAGTGGTGTGGGGTTTTTGTTATATATAATGAAATATATATAATAGAAAAAATGGGGCATGGTTTATGAAAAACAAATAAAGGGGAATGGGGAACACGGCTAGAGTTGCAATGTATAAACAAAATGGAAATGTGGCTAGAGTGATATACAAAATGGATTTCAGCTAGAGTTGAAATATAAAATGGGATATGAGTTTTCCAAGGGAAAAATGGGTTTTCACTAGGATTTAAAGTTTTTCCCAAGGGGTTTTAGATGGAATGAGGGGATTTATGAGGGAAGGTTGAGGGAGGTATATGGAGTATGAATGAGGATGTTGAAACAAGATGAAATCTCCTTGAACATTTTTTCCCTAATTACTACTCCCATAATGATGATCTAGGTGATGTCTGTAGAAATTCTCACTGTAGATTAATTTGATTATGCAATGTACTAAAGAAAAATACTTAATCTACTTCTACTATCAGACTTGTAGAATCTTAATCGATTTTGAGCAAGATCAAACATAACACATATAACAGAAAAGAAGAAACAATCACACATGAAACACAGAAGAATACTGTGGGGAAAGCCTCAGCTAAAAACCCCGCTATCTGTATTATCATACAAGTGGAAATATCTCAGGATTACACAAAGCTTTAGCTCTCACAGCTATCCAGCTCTCAGTACAATCCCTCTCTGCTTCTCAGAGGCAAACAAGGCTTCTCACAAACCTTCTCCTCTACCCTCCAAGCCTCCTATTTCCTTGCACTGTTCCTTTGGGATGATTCACCTTCAACCTGCTCTTACACAATGTAAAACTACGCAATCCTCAAGGAATAAATTCCTTCTGCATGCAAGAGATTTTCTCATAGGAATATTCTTGCAACTTATAGTACAATGTCCCTGCCTTTAATCTCAAATGGGTCTTTGTTTGAACTGACATGCATGAGTTATTTGTGAGAGAATATTTAGTTATCTGGAGTACACTAGTTGCATGCATGCATGCATTAACTGACTGAACTTGCAATCAGTTCCACAAACTGTTTGGAACTAATTTAACTGGACTTAACTCAGTTAACTGAGCTAACTAATTACAACTCAAATAAAGCTCATCCTTATCTCCTTAATTAAGGGATAACTTCCTCAATCAAAGGGATAACTATTTCATGACTTCACAAAGACTTCATGTTTGAATTTCTCCAACTAATTAACTCAAGATGAATTAATTAATTATTTTTCAAATAGATGGTGAGACTAAATTCGAAATTTAATTCAAGGACAAATTAAAATTGGAATATCCTGAAATTCTATCTTTAGCAATGCTATTTTTAGCATTTCTTGTTGCTATTTTCAACACTCCCTCTCAACAAGGAAGGGATTATCTGCCACCCCGATCTTGTCTCTATGGAACTCGAATTTACACTTTGACAATGCCTTAGTCAAAATGTCAGCATCTTTCTCCTCGGTCAAAATATACTGCAACAACATGATCCTCCTCGCCACACAATCTCTGAGATGATGATACCAAATGTCAATATGCTTGGACCTGTCATGAAATACTGAATTCCCAGAGAGTTTGAGACAACTATGATTATCACAATATATCACAGTCGGATCCATCTTTTGATCAAACAAACCAACTAGAATTTTCCGCATCCAAATGGCCTCACATGCTACCTGACTTGCAACCATGTATTCAGCCTCTGCTGAGCTGAGTGACTGACCTCTGTTTCCTTTTGTACCAAGAAACTGCAACTGAACCAAGGTTGAAAATTCCTCCTGATGTGCTCTTCCAATCTAATGGACTCCCTGCCCAATCTGCATCTGTGAAGCCCTATAGCTTCACTCCCTCTGTCCATCTATACCATAATCCATACTGAGATGTGCCTCTCAGATATCTCAAAACATGCTTCGCTGCCTTCCAAAACAGCTTGGTAGGCTGAACCATAGCTTGACTCAGCTGGTTCACCGCATAGCACAAATCTGGTCATGTGTGCACTAAGTACATCAGTGAACCCACAAGCTTCAGATACAAAATAGCTTCTACTACTTCTCCTGAAGTAGCATCCTCATTCCTCCAGTTACTTGCTAGAGGAGTCTGCATGGGCTTGCACTTCTCCATGTGGAATCTCCTTAGTATCTCATTGGCATACTTGCCTTGAGACACAAACACTTCCCCATCCTTCTACCACACTTCCATGCCTCGAAAGTAGTGCATGAGACCCATGTCTTTCATCTCGAACTCTCTTGCAAGGTCCTCCTTTTAATACATGATCAACTTATCATCACCTGTTAATATTAGATCATCAACATAAAGAACAATGATCAACTGCTTACCTTCCATCATGATGTGGTACAAGTTTGCATCTGCTTCACTCTTTGTGAAGCCCAACCCAGTGAATTAGTTGTCGATCCTGGTGTACCAAGCACGAGGTGCTTGCTTCAGCCCGTACAAAGCTCTCTTGAGTTGGCACACATGCGACTCACGATTGAAGGTCTCAAAACCTTCTGGCTTCTCTATGTACATGTCTTCCTCAATCTTGCCATTGAGGAATGTATTCTTCACATCCATCTGATGGATCTTCCAACCCATATGTGCTGATAGTTCCAACATTGATTTGATAGATAAGTACCTTGCTACAGGAGCAAAAGTATCATCACGGTCAATCCCCTTGACCTATGAGAAACCACAGGCAACAAATCTTGCCTTGTATTTCTCCACACTACCATCAACAGCTTGCTTTACCTTGTAAAGCCAACAGGAACTCACAACTGACTTGTTATACGGTCTCGAAACCACATCCCGAACACTATTCCGAACTATGGAGTCATACTCCTCCACCATAGCATCAACCCAAATCGACTGTTGCACTACTTCCTCAAAGGAAGATGGCTCGGTCTCAACACATTCCCCAACAAGGGCCATGTATCCAGTGTACCTATCAGGTGACCTCCTCTGTCTACGCTGAGAAGATGGTTCTCCCACATTCTCTCTCGCATCTAAATAAAATCTGTCAGCTTCTCTCGTGTGCTTCCACCCATCTTTGGAAGAGTCTACTTGAGTGGATGTCTCCACTCCTCGAACCTCTGCATGCAGCTGCTCTGCATCAGTCTAAGGCTCCTCCTCCTTAGGAACCAAAAGTTCCTTCGCAACCTGTAGTTGGAGCTCCCTCTCAAGCGAAACTCGCATGGCCTTCTGCTCATCAAACTTGAGATCTCTACAAACCACTGTCTTCCGACTGGTAGGAAAATACACTCGATAGTTGTGGGGTGTATCAGTGTACCCCACAAGTATCCCCAACTCTACTGTCAGCTCAAGTTTCTTCTAGGCATCCTTGGTCACATGGAAATATACCAATGAGCCAAAGATATTGAAGTGACCCACATCTGGTATCTTCTGGAGAAAGCTTCCTCTGGTGTCTTCATCCTAAGAATGCGATGTGGGCTTCTATTCTGCAAATAGACCACTGTGTTGCATGCCTCAGCCCACAAATGAAGTGGTAGGCCTTGGTCAGGCATCATCACCTGAGCTGCCCCCACAATCGTTTTGTTCTTCCTCTTGACCACCCCACTTTGCTGTGGGTTATGAGGTGCTGTCAACCCCCCTTTAATTCCTTCCGCTGCACAAAAGTCCTTAAACTCTTGAGAGACATACTCTCCACCATTGTCGCTTCTCAAGGCCCTGATCTTCTTTCCTGATTCTTTCTCAACCAAAGCTTTGAACTTACAAAAATTTGAGAAGGTTTGATCCTTCTTTTGCATGAAATAGATCCATCATTTATGAGAAAAATCATCAATGAAAATCACATAATACCTTTTTTTAGCGGTGGAGGTTGTCAAGAATGGTCCACACTCTAATTGCTTCAACTCACTCTAAGGTTGCTTCAACTTGACTGTCTTGATCATGAAAGGAAGATTTTGCATACTTACCTAAGGTACAACCTTTAGTGGTGGAACTGATTGTGGAACTTGCTCTAAGATTGCTTCAACTCACTGGAACTGTCACAACCATCAGTTCCACACTCTAATTGCTTCAACTCACAATTAGTTCCACAAATTGTTTGGAACTAATCTAACTGGACTTAACTCACTTAACTGAGCTAACTAATTACAACTCAAATACAACTCATTCTTATCTATTTAATTAAGGGATAACTTCCTCAATCAAAGGGATAACTATTTCATGACTTCACAAAGACTTCATGTTTGAATTTCTCCAACTAATTAACTGAAGATGAATTAATTAGTTATTTTTCAAATAGCTGGTGAGACTAAATTTGATTTTTAATTCTCAATTTTAATTCAAGGACAAATTAAAATTGGAATATCCTGAAATGCTATCTTTAGCATTTCTTGTTGATATTTTCAACAATGTCATGACTCTTTTTGACCATTTTGATGATTTGACCTTAATAATGATGCCTAATGGATCTATGAACTGACGATTTGGACCTTGAACCTTGCAATATGACTGACCGTGAGATGATGACTGAGATGGTGGTCAAGACATTTTACTGATGACTCATCACAAGGAGTGATGGCATGACCAAGATGGAATTTTGACCATGAAATGAAAGGAGCAGTAACAACCTAGACACACTAACCAGTGACCAAATTTTATTTGAAAACCTATTGAAACTATAAAAAAATGACTTAGGACCTTATCAACCATATTGAAAAGGTACATTTGATCATTGGTGACCGGTAGGACTTACATACACTAACATTGGCTCCAGCTAGGGATGACAACTCCTTTAGGAGGTGTCAAGAACACTGTAAACCAGGTAGCCTTATCCATTGGGCGATGGAGTCAAAAAAATAAATAGACCCAAAACTCAACACTGAAATGACTGACTGACAAAACATAAGAAAAACTAAAACTGACTTAACTTTCAAAACAACAGCTGATCAGGAAAGCCTTAGGGCCTTCTCCACGAGCTTCAAACTTTCATGACAACTCCTTCACACTTTGGCAGTAAAATAGATTGTTATGTACATTAAAAATGGGAAATTTCTGAAGAAATCAAGTGAGGTAATGCTTGAGGAATATGCCATTGACTAGTCCTAATCCAGGAGGATCTCGTCAAATCAGCTGCACAGGTTCATCGTCAATGTTCAGTGTCATCGTCAGCAATTCAGTCCAGTGTCGTTTAGTTTCGATAGTGTTGGTTATGGATCAGATTCAGGGAAAATTTTAAGAACCCCCCCTAAATTTATAAATATAATAAATGGGCGAATCTCCATGGCATATAGGAAAAATGGAAGGCGATTTTATCAATAATATAATATGTATATATAATTTTTTGGCGAATCTCTATTTTACTCAATTATAAAATCTTGCAAGATCTTGGAGAGTCTTTCACTAAATAATAAAACTTTGTAAAGTCCTAGTGAATCTTAGCATAGGCTACATGCTGGTTTAATTCCCCCATTTAAATAGGCTACATTCCAGGTGAATACCATGGGTCAATACCATGTGCCATTTTGGTGAATACCATGGTTCAATACCATGTGCCATTTTTATTTTTATTAGAATATTTTACTCAGTTATAAAATCTTGTAAGATCTTGGCGAGTCTTTCACTAAATAATAAAACTTTGTAAAGTCCTAGTGAATCTTAGCATAGGCTACACGCTGGTTTAATTGGGTCAATACCATGTGCCATTTTGGTGAATACCATGGGTCAATACCATGTGCCATTTTTATTTTTATTAATTCTAATATTAGGGTTAATAATGGTTTTTTGCATGGTATTAATAACAATCTAGTCCATGGTATTTGTCCCATAGTATTTTGGCCATAGATTTCACCTAAATATAACCCATTTTTTGAGTGTTCGTAAATATAAGGTGACTTATGGAGTAAATATAAAAAAATGTTTTATTTGTTTACCATACCTCTCGTTTATTTATATTTTTTATTAATTTACCATACCTCTTTTACAAATATGGTATTTGGCCCATAGGATTCACTTAAATAAAACCTCTTTCTTGAGCCTTCATAAATAGAACGAGGGTTATGGACTAAATATAAAAAGAGGTTTTATTTATTTACGATACGTCTAATTTATTTATATTTTATTTATTTACCATACCTTTTGAGTAAGTATAAAAAGACGTTTTATTTATTTACCATACCTCCACTTTACTTATATTTTTATTTGTTTACACCCTTACATGTATATAAGGTGACTTATGGAGTAAATATAACAAATGTTTTATTTATTTACCATACCTCTCATTTATTTATATTTTTATTAATTTACCATACCTCTTTTATAAATATGGTATTTGGCCCATAGGATTCACTTAAATAAAACCTATTCTTGAAAATGGGCGAATGGAAGGTTGTAAGTCCTAATTTCAAGGGCTAAATTTACCTTTTTTACCCTCTCCCTTAAAATAAGGTGGGCTATTTGAGGTGATTTGTAAAAATGTACTATGATACAAAATATTCGCCCACTAAAAATTTAAAACCCCTTAATTTCGTGAAAGGGCGAACATTCGCCCCTAAAATTACCCTTGATCAGATTGTTCAGGTGATGTCTATCGTTTTACATGGTGTTCACTTGATATGGTGTTGTACCTGGTTGTCGACAAGTGTTCATCGTCAGTTCTGCCAGGGTGATCATTGACGTGGGGTTTGTCATCCCTTTTGCAAGGTTTGATTGTCGACATAGGTTGTCGTCCTGTGATGTTGATACAAATGTCACTTTGTGACGAAGAGATGTACATGGGTTATTTTAAATCAAAATGATGTAAGACCTAACCTAATACATTATAAACCTATGTTACAAACCTAATGTAAAACCTATCACATTAAACTACACCTAAAACCATACATCAAAACAAATTAAACCTAAGTCCTAGACCATAACCCTAATCCTAACCTATCGGACATGTTATATTCAAATCTATGTATTAGAACAATACATAAAACCCATAAAACCAAAGTTCTAAACCCTTGGCCTATTGTAAAAACAATAAAACATTACAAACAAACTATCAGTCCCCTGACCGCTGACTCTAACCGCTTTGGAGAGTTAACATAGACTGTGATAATGTGAAAAGATAGTGGTAAGGTGGAGGTTAGCATTGACCGTTGGGCTTGGAAACCGCATCAGAAACCGTTGCCATGTGAACAAACTTTGATAGCTGACAGGGTTAGCCGTAATCACAGTCCCTAACTGCATCGGAACCATAATGGGGGTATAAACCTCGACATGTGAACAAAAAGCGGCTACGGGTAGCAGGTGTCTAGGGTAACTGCATCGGAAACTGTGGAGGTTGTATCTAGCCGTGTACATGTGAGCAGTGTGGAGATAACATTTATGGTGATAGGTTTTCGAAGGTTACATTAACCACAGTATCGGAACTGCTAGATCCATAACTGTGGGCGTGTGAACACACGGCAGAAGACTGTGCAGTCAGGGGGGCAGTCACCAGAACCGTTAGAGCCTTAACCACAGGTTAAAAAGCTTGATCACATTCGTTGTTAGCTTCTCCACCCGGTTAGCTAACCGCTAACAGATTCGGGCATATCCAAAGTCATTTTTGGGTTTTTTGTTAGAGATTTGTTTAAAACATTAATTTGAGGACCATGGAGTTATCCTAAGTGTCATTGCATGACTAGACCGAGACCAAACCACCCCAGATTGCAGCATGTTCATCCCAAATTCAACCTGAGGAGGTTTGAATGCACCTGGTGGGTTTTAAAAGGAGGTTTTTCTCATTGAAGTGGACATTGGTGGTTTTGGATTTTGTATGCATGTCCTAGAGGTCATAGTCGTTTTTGTTTTCAGTGTAATAGGAGCATCTAGAGTCAGAATTGGGAACTGTGATAAGCGTTGGAAAGCTGGTTCAGAGAGCTATCCTTTGAAATGACTAGAAGTTCCTATGAGAAAATTAAGTTTGGTCAAACCTCTATGTAATCGACCTCTTTTTTTTAAATCCTAATAAAATGGTCACCCATCTTGAAAGCAGACCCAGAGACGTAGTCCATCAGGGATGAACTTCGTAATCAATTTTATTGTCTGGTGTCGCTGTGTTTTTACTGTTTTCACTTCTGTTATGAATCTTACTTAAGTTTTATCAGCTGTCGTAAAGTCTTTATTCTCAAGCATCTCTCTCAGTTTCTGCACTTTTAGTTAACATTCTATTCATTAATGGCTAATCAATTCTACATCAGTTTTACCTTATGATCATTTCAGATCAAGTCCTCTTGTTAGTGCTTGGCCATCTAGTTCTTCCAGCAAGTAGGCATTCTGACCTCTGAAAATTGAAATCATGTATGGTCCTTTCCATGGGTTATCAAACTTTCCATGCTTACCTTTCTCCTCATTCCGGGCGTTCCATCGAAGAACAACATCTCCCAAACTAAAATCATATGGTTTGATTTTCTTGTCGTAGATCTTCTTGATCTTTTCCTGAAGCTTTGACGTATTCTGAAGTACTTCCTCTCTAGACTGCTGCAAATGAATCATCTGATTGATCCTTCGCTGAGTATCATTGGGTTCACTGTCAACTTCCTGCAAAATCTTCATCACCGGGACAACAAGAGAAGTTGGAAAAACAATGTCCACTCCATATACCAACTGAAAAGGTGACATACCTATGGACTTCTTAGTGCTCACTATGTCTTCCCACAGAGCATTGATCAACTTTTTGTGCCAATTCTTCTTGTTTTCTTCTAGCAACTTCTTGATGATATTAACCAATGATTTATTTGATGATTCAGCCAGCCCATTACCTTGTGGGTAATATGCCATTGAATGCCTGAGTTTGATGTGGTACTTGTCACATAAATCAATCATCTTCTTTGACTTGAAAGCTACTACATTATCAGTGATAATTTTTTGTGGACAACCAAATCAGGACAAAATATTAGACCCAATTAATTGAATTATTACCTCATGCGTAGCTTGGCTAGTGGGGATGAATTCGATCCACTTCATGAAGTAGTCGGTTGCTGTTAAAATCCAATTGTGCTAGGTTGAAGATGAAGGGTGAATCTCACCAATAAAGTCAAGACCCCATTGCTGAAAAGGTGCTTGGACAAAAATGGGCTGTAAGGGCAGTGATAACAACTTTTTCTTTCCCTGAAAGATCTGACACTCATGACAACTCATTACATTTTTGTATACATCTAAAAATAAACTTGGCCAATAATACCCAACTCTCAAGATCTTGTTTGTTGTAGTCTTCCAGTAACGGTGACCGCCACAATCACCCTTATGAAAGTCATCCATGACTTCTTTTTCTTCGCTTTCGACTAGACAATTCAAACCCCCCCCCAGCTCATTCCAGAATAAAAAATTATCCAAAATATAATATCTTTGAGCCTTTAACCTTAATGATCTAGCCTTACTTTTTGAAACACCCAATGGAGAATTCAAATGTTGAAGCACATAAACAATATCAGAATACTAAGGAGATGAGGTAAAAATCTGTGATACCTGAACAGATGGATCAACCACTTCTTCTTTGGACATTGCAGCAATAAGATTGATATCCAGAGCATTTAAAGTGGACTCTGCCATCAACTTCGCCAAACCTTGCCCTTTGACCAGCTTTGTAGGCTTAATTTCGAGGTCATACTCCAACGTTGCAACAATCCATTTACCTCACCTACATTCAGGATCATTCTGCATCAAAACATCCTTGACTGTAGCATTTCGAACATAGGAAAGAGTATGTGAATGAAGAATGTACACCCAGAAGTCCTTCAAAACCTTTACTAGGGCCAAAGCATGTTTTTCAATGATATTGTACCTTAATGCCGCATCCCTTATGGTTCTTATGAAAAATGCAATTGGTTGTTATGTTTTTTGGTCCTTTTTCTGCATTAGGACAACAACCAATGTGTGCTCAGAAGCAAATGAAAAAATGATAAAATCCATAGTGTAATTAGGGTTGATTAAGATGGGACCACAAGAAAATGTAGTTTTGACTTGGTTGAAAGAAATCCTTGAATCCTCATACCAACTTACCTCGTTGTCGCTTTTCAACATGTTAGTTATTTCTCTTAGATGCTCAACAAGGTTAGGAATAAACCTTCTCAAGAAGTTGATCTTACCATTAAAAGGCTGAATTTCCTTCATGTTTCTTGGGTAATCCAATTGTTGGATTGCCTCAATTCTTGTGGGATCTATGCGGATTCCATCCTTCGATATGATGTGACCAATTAATTTTCCCTCTTCCATGGCAAACAAACTCTTCATTGGATTCAACAATATGCCGAATTTCCTGCACATCTGGAAGACTATCCTCAAATGATGCAAATGGTCTTCATTTGTTTGGGAGAAAACTGTGATATCATCAAGGTAAATAACCAAAAACACATCCTTTTCATTAGAAAAGGCGACGTCCATCGCTCACTGAAATGTGGCTCCTGCATTTTTTAGTCCAAACAACATCTTGGCGTACATGAAAGTACCCCATAGTGTAGTGAATGTTGTCTTTGCTTGGTCATCATGATAAACCAAGATTTGATTATACCCAGAGTAGCCATCGAGTAAAGACATTCTAGAGGAACCCACTACCCCTTGTAGAAAGTGATCCATCCTTGGGAGAGGGTAATTATCTTTCAAGGACACTTTGTTCAAATTTCAGAAATAAATGCATACACGAATCTCACTTGTCTTCTTCCAGACTGGAACCAGATTTGACATCCACTCAAAAAAGTGAAAAGGAATAATACCAACTTTATATAATCTATTTACCTCTTTATCTATGGATGATAGTAGCTTTAGATTGATCCTTTTGATATTTTGGCGCAAAGGCTTTTGATTGGGCCTGATAGGAATAGTATGTTGAATTACACTTTTATCATAAACCTTAAAATCTGAATACTCCCATGAAAACACATCAGCAAACTCAACCAAGAGTGCTACATACTTACCTCTCATCTTTGGCTTCTTAGCTGTGCTAATATTGATGTCTTCAACTCCTGTTTCAGTGGGGACCAATGTTAGCTTCTGTGAAACATAATCATGTTCGAAGAGCTCTTCCAAGGTTACAAGACCTCTTGGAATGGAATTATCCTTCAGTTGTACTACCTCTATTTCTGTAGCTTGGATCTCCTAATCATCTTCATAAAATACATCATCTATGTAAGAAGTGGCAAATTATTCCTCCATTTGCAGAAAATTATTGATTTTCTTATCATCTTGAAACACTTGCCAGTACCAAAGATTATCAGGGACAATAGGGCAATGTTTAACATTTATTTCGAATTTCTTATTGGAATTTATTGGGATCTTAAACATGATTGCAGTAGTGGAAAGAGAATTGGCCATGAAATTTTGGTTTCTTGGAATTAGAGATAATGTATAACTAGAAAAAGTTTTGAGAATATCAAACACAACATTGTGATATGCTCGCATCCTAGAATTTTTGGCCTGGTATTCCCCCTTTACTTGTTTGATTACCAATTTGGAGTCACCATAAACTGAAATTATTTTTGTACCTAGCTTTTTAAGAATCTTAAGACCGATAATCAAGGCCTCATATTTTGCTTCATTATTAGAACAATCGAAAGCTATTTTATATGAACATACTCTAACATTACGAGGAACTTTACCTAAGTGATTCATTGGAGTACGAATCCAAATTCTGATTCCAGCTCCTTCCTTTCCTAGGGCTCCATCAAAATCCATGGTCCAAAGAGCCTCTTCCTCATCAGGAAGCTAAAACTCAGAAGACTAATTTTCATTTTCTGTTTGAAAATGATTTGTTGTCTCAACATGATCTATCCCCTTCACTGAATCCACTGTCCTTTCAACTAATATATTAGGTTGCAAACCATTTAATCCCTGTTTTTTATTTTATGCAAGTGGAACTACCTCAACACTACTTGAAACTTCTAAAATTTCTAAAACTTCTTCAATCTGACTTTCTAAATCAACTGAACTACTATCATTGTACAAAATAAAAGATTCTAAATCAATATGTAAAACATGTATAGGGTGATTATTCGACTTCTTTGCTAGTAATCATATATTTCATATTGGTTTCCCGGTACAATTTCCTAAGTTGATCGAACATCGATATAGTAGCATAAGAGAAATCAAGCTACAAAGTACCTTTGATTTTTTCTCCCCAAGACTGGGAAAGAAACATTCCATAACTTGGAGGAATATTAGCAACAACCACATCCATCAAAACATTCTTTGTAGGAATATGATCCAAAGATACTACCAAATCTTTAATGAGGTTGAGGCACTTGACTCTTCCTGGGTCAAAGGAGTAAAGGTCGTGATATGATCGGGTAATATCCAGTCCTAAATTGTCCATGACAACTTTGGGCATGAGAATGTGAGAAGCTCCAAAATCTAACATGGCATTGTGAAGGATGAAATCATGGATCCTAAGACTGAGATAAAATTGTGGGACCTCACTATATTCTACATTTCCATCTACAGCTAGGCCAAACAAAAGCTCAGGATGGTCGTCGCTAACATTCACCATGTCTGACCTTTGATCGACCTTTAGCAATTTGGCTATATGGAATTTATACTGATCATTATTAACTAATTCGATCAAAGGAATGAAAATTTTCAATTTAGAAATCTCATTCTCTAGACTAAAAAGGTTAGGATGTTTTCTACCTCTTTGGAAATCATATCATTCTTTTTTGGCTGTTCTTTGGTGGGAATCTCCTTTCTCTATCCTCCAGTTTGTGTTTCTGCATTGTTATTTCCCTAACTAGTGGTAGCAACATCATTTTCTTTGTTCTGATTCGCAGAGGTTGATTCTTTGGTATGAGTATATTTTTGAGAAGTTGGATTCTTTGGATTTGAAGTAAGCTACACACTTTTGTTCCTAAAATTATACTACCTTTGCACTTGTATAAGAACATTTTGGTAACCCCTTTGATAGTCATCTGTTTCGACTACCAACACATCATCATTTGAAAAAGCACCTCTAATCATCATCTGCATATGGTTCCTCAGAAAAATCATCCTCTTTTGTGAGGAAGATAGGTTGTTGGTCCTGCTCAAAAAAGTGATTCTCACCTGCAAGCTCTTCTTCTTCATCAAATCCCTGTGCATAATTCTGCTGGAGTGGAGTACGAATCTGTTGTTGTTCTTTCTGATCCTGACCCTTCTGTTCTCTTTGTTTGATTCTAAATCGAGGTTTTTGATGTTGACCTCGGTAATTTGGATTCTTGACTTGAGTTTCTGATATTTTCATCTTATCCATTATTTTCTCCATGGTTTTGATTAAAGTGTTTTGCTTATCATCTGATGAAGTAGATGGCTCCTCTTTAATTGTGACCCTCTTTTCCACTTTTTTTATGAGATTTCTTAATCAACAAGTTTGATTCAAAACTCACAACATTCTTCTGCATTTGTTCTAGAGTTGTAGGATTCCTCTCCCTGAGCTGATATCCCATATCAAGATCAAAGGCATCGGGATAGTGAATCAAAACCAAGTCAGGAGGAGGTTTGATGTTGTCTGGGATAGCATTGTAGACCTTATTGCATCTGGTATTGAAGTCTTGCACGGATTCATTTGGATCTGTTTTCAATCAATTTTATTCATCCAATATCTGAAGGGGTCTCTTTTTCTCTTCCCATCTGGCCAAGAATAAGTCTATCAATTGTTGGGGATTGGCTATTGAAGTAGCTCCCAAAGCACGAAACTATTTCTTCACTTCACCTGAAAAAATTTGATCTATGAGGCACATTTTGGCATCATATTTATCAACTTCTTCAAGATCGATGAAATAATTTATCTTATCAACATGTTGTCTTGCTGTGATCTCAGTTGTGCCATCAAACAGAGGCAACCATTGACCATAATTCTGAGGTAATGTAGCAAGTTTCCCAGGAAGAACTAAAGGGGAAAATCTCGCCATAAAGGCTGCAAAAGGTAATATGATAGTTACATCAGGGGGTATTGATGGAGGAGTTGTTTTGGAAGTGGATGGTTTGGTAGGAGATGATGGTTTAATGGTGGAAGATTACGGGGTGGTTGTGTAAGGAGGGTTAACAATGGGGAAATCCTCTTGCTGATATAGGGCATAAGCCTTTTCAGATGTTACTTTCAGTTGATCAACTAGATTTTGGAGTTTATGGAAATTCGACCAAACTTTATTGTCAAGCCTATTAGATGAAGCCTCAGAAGATTGTATATATGACTCAAACTTAACAAGGTCGAAAAGTGTCTCTGTAAGGGAAGACTCAGACTTGGACTTGAATAATGATAACTCAAATTTTAGATCAAAAGACAAATCTTCAAGAGAAATTAGTTGTGTAGGTAAAGATGTAGTTCTTAGCAATGGAGATGTACCTGTTTTAGATTCTGGAGGCTGAGATTTTAGCTTTCTCAAAAGTTTCTCAGGATTCTCAACTACTGCTAGAGGTTTGGGATCCGGATTCGACCTTGTATATCTTTTAGGAGCCAGTGTTTTCCTCAATCTACACTTTGGCTCAATTATCGAATCAACCTTCTTGAAAACTAGAACTTGTCATCCACAGGCCTAGATCTTGATGAACTCATGAGAAAAATCCTGAGGGATATTTGACACTTGGGTTCCAAGTATGGTCGAAAAAAATGTTAGAACTCCTCAGTGTCCCTAGGCTGAGAAAGGAAGCCAAGGAGGTAACCTCAAACCAATATTTAGATTTGGCAGCTAGCCCTACCAAATCAGAGAGGGCTCTCTTAAAAGTCTTAAAACCAATGAATTGACTGGAGAGGGAATCAATGTTAGGCTAGATATTAAGCTCAATGGTGTTTGATTTTTTTGTTTGTTGGATGAAGCTCATAGATCTAGGACTAGGCTAAGGTTTCTAATGATTAATTGTAGAGATATTGTTGGACACCTAATCCTCTAAGGGTTGGTGTGGAAGTTGAATAGCCAAAGGGAGTCCAAGGGACCACTTGGAATATGAAACCAAGGGTCACTCCTATGTATTATAAATGTATATCATGTCAGTAATAGATGTACTCTCATGCTTATCATTCGTACTCTATTGCTGCCATGTATGTGTCTAACATGGTATCAGAGCGAGCAATATCCTACCCTGCTCATATTTGAGCCACTTGTTTTATGGCCTTTCTATGCAGGTCAGTTCTGCCATCAGTTTTGCATTTAAGCTAAATACTAGTTGCAATCTCTGCTCACATTTTCACGTAGTAACACTCTTCCTTCAGTGTTAGTCCTTCTTGCATTGCATTTATTTACCTCTAAGTTTTTGTGCCTATTCGAATAGTATGTCGGTGGTCATTTCTTTGTCAGTGTGTCAGGCTTGAAAACTCCTCAATGTTGTCCACGATAGTTTCTCTGCTGGTGGAATGAGTGCGGTAGTTTCATATTGGTTTTGTGGCATCTCTCATGTCAGTTCTACCCTTTCTGCTGCTTGTCAGAACTTGAGTGTTTCATTCCTCACTGTGCGCCTGTCCATAGTGCTCCACAAAATCAACCCATTTTCTCTCTTCCACTATTTTAGTATTCGCATCTTCCAACTTTTCCTTGAATATCAATACCTGACCATCCTCGATATCGCGTATTGGGAAGTACAGGTCATCACGGATGACAGACTGGGTTTCACTCACACCACTTCCAGCTCCATCTATAGCCAGAATAAAATAAATACATGAGACAATTTGTGGGGTTCCTGGAATGATATTTTCTAACGTGTGATAAGGAAAGGAAAGTCTTTTGTATATAGAAATCACAACAGCGCCATCTGATACTTCATTTATCTGAAGTATATTTCACTCTTCTGTTGCAGAACCTGAAATGAGTACATATACACACTCACCGTCACTCGCAATCTCAATTTTATGTGTTGATATAAAACTAATTGGAGGTGGGGGAAGCGTACTCTCGGCAAAAGGAAGAAAAGGATTACAAGCGTACTTGCGACAAAAGGAAGAAAATGATTCCACACCCACAACCTGAAACGTTCATTGCAACGCGTGCAATGGTACAAGATGCGGTAGAGGATTGTCTCTTATAACTCCTCATCACGACTCATGGGAGAGAAACTATTTCTTATGCGAGGTTCTTTGTTTTCAGAGAAAATCGATGCCGCAAGACATGGAGGAAAAGTATTTAAGGGAAGAGGTGTTGAAAAAAGGTAGAGAACTCCAAGAATGCATGTGACTATGGTTCGTTGGTGATACATGGTATCTAAAAGCATAGCACCCCACCAAATAGACAACAACAAGGAAAATCAAGACGATGATATTGAGAGTCGCCACCTTGCGTGATTACGAAAAGCTCGAGAATTACAACCAGCCTAGTCAAGAACTTCTCACACTCTGTCCCGTGCCTCGTCGCCAAGATCGAGATAGACAGTAGAAATACAAGAAAATTCAAGAACGTATGTGGAAGAGGTATGCATGGTATTATGGTAAAGTATTTTTATGATTCCCTTATTTGATCGACCACTTTAGTCGTTTCATATTCTCTAGCAAGGTTCATTTTTACGCCCTCTACCTTGTGACACATATATGAGTCATTGAACATGGAAAATAGAAGTCGCTCTTGTTAATGGATGTTGGTTAAGGAATACAAACCATATCGCGTTGAGTATCTGTGCAGTGAGTGCGTTCAATCTATGCATTTGCAGCTGCGTTTGAATAATGACAATATGCACAATGCATACAATGTGTGTGCAGTCTCTGTGCCTTCATTTATGGTCTGAATAAGCTCAATCGGTACATGAGTATTGTTGGCGTCAAACAACAGGATTCGAACAGAATCAGAATCACCTCAAATGACCTTTTATGATTGGAGAAAATAAGTCGCCTTTAAAGTCATAATCGATTATTTGAAGGATTTGCATGTCACTAAACGTTGTTGGATAGAATAACTTTGAAGAGCATAGAGTTCCTTTCGAGCCTCAAAGAAAAGCAAGTGCCTCTTAATATATGGCTAATTATAGTGAGGGATTATTTTTAAGTAAGGAAAATTGATGAGTTCCCACAAATTATTGAGGAAGGATCAAGTCAAGGAATTGATGAATACTTTTATGATGTGAAGTATAGGCTAGTTATATCTGTAATGAGTAATTTTGGTCACTCTATTTAATTTTATATGCTGGTCATGAGTGAACTGTTATGCATATGTAGTGGATTACAGTCATTGTTTCTTGTTGGTTGGAGGATTAAGTCTTTGTGTTTAAGTCTGGGTATGTACATTGAATAGAGCTATTCCACACTAGTTATTTGGTGCACATTTATAGAGGATATTGCAGTAACATTGAATTGTGAGTGATTGTTGCTTCTTCTTCATTGGTCAATAGTTGTGATTGGTTTCTTTAAATTGGAAGTTTGATAATGAAGAAAATGACCAGACTTGATAATGCATTACAGTTGTTAAATACTATGATACATTCCACTGTTGATGATATGGTTAAGATCAACAAAACCTCTCTTTCAAATATTAAAATGTGTTTGCAAAATGCACAGGGGAATATTGAGTTTTTGTAGCTTGAGACAAAGCTATAGCAAGAGGAGTTACAATAGAAAATACATCCTTTTAAACTTGTTCTGAACAATACCTTATTTGACTTTGAAGTAGGATCCTATCAACAAACCAAAAAGTCAACAAGTCAGTAATGTTGAGTTTGATCCCCATCAAGTGCCAATTTCAAGAGCAGTTTCGAATAAAGATGCAGAAATTTAGCCTGCACTTCCCAAGAAAATCATCAAACCTTGGGAAGAGATTGTCCACAACAAGCATAGAACTAGCCTTGGATATGACAAGGATGTGTCTTTTCATATTCCAAATTACTCAAAGCCCATCCAGTTTTAGAGTGTTGGATTCTTCCATGACAGTTCACCTTCAGCTGTTCCAAATTTTTCTCCTCTTCCACAACAACAACTACAGAACATTATATGCCAACATTGTGACCCAGTTGGCCATGTGAAAGATCATTTTTTTGATCTTCATCCATGTAAGAACTGTCATAAAATAGATGCTTCAGAAACAAACCTCCTGTAAGAACAAAGATTCATCTTGGATGGATCGCTTCTTGGAAATGGGCATCTAACAACAAAGAAGATATTTCGCTCATACAATATGATTTGTTCTCAAATATTGAACAGTCTTGCAGTTGAATTTTCTCCATCATCTCACCTTGTATCTGACAGGGGGGGAAATGATGGTCATCTACAAGATTCAAAGCCACATCAAGCGAGCTTGAGCCAAAATCTGCCATACCAGATTCAGAGTTGTATCCAAAGACAAAGATTCCCCTGAGCATGCCTTCAGCCGATGATGCCTCTTCAAAGAATTGGGGACACTTACTCTAGCAGAAGACTTCAACTTCTTGCTAGTTTTGGAAGAGTTCCAGGAATTTCATTAAGCATTCCAGAGTTTGTGCTAATCCTTAAACCATCGCAAGTTGAGACCTCCCTTTTTAGGTTGAGGATCTACCTTTTATGTGGGGTGAGACCTCCCTTTCATGGTTGAAGGTTTCCCTCTTCAAAACATCAGGAGCACTTCCTCTAGCAGAAGACCTCAGCTTCATGCCAGATTTGGAAAAGTTCTCGGAACTACACTAAGCATTCAAGTGTTGGTGGTCATCCTTAAACCACCTCCTTATACCAACATTTCAGAGAGCACATTCAGCCTAGTGCTTCCATGCATTTTTGCACGTTTTGTATTACAACTCTTTTCTTGGACTCATACATAACCCTTCGGAATAAGGGGGGAATGTTGGATACCTAATCCTTTAATGGTTGGTGTGGAAGTTGAACAGCCAAAGGGAGTCCAAGGGACCACTTGGAATATGAAACCAAGGGTCACTCCTATGTATTATAAATGTATATCATGTCAATAATAGATGTAATATAATGCTTATCATTTGTACTCTGTTGTTGCCATGTATGTGTCTAACATATATAATGAGGAAAGATAGGCATGATCAGTGACAAAAATAGGTTGTCAGGGTGGTGCAGAGATGAAAAGGTAAAGGGTCAGAATGAACATGTAACCATGAATTCATTCATCAAGAAGAAAGAACACTAGCATGAAAATATCATCAAAATAGAGCATATAACTTATGAATTTTGTTTAAAACTCATGAGATGATCACAAGAAAGCATAGAGATGGTAGGAAAAAGAAATATCAGAGAAAACACTGTCACAGAAACATACCACAAGAATCCCAAGATAATAACTGCAACTACCTGTTATATTACTGCAAAATGTACACTAGCTCCAAGCTATGATTCACAAACATCCAACCCACAATACTTCGAAATCTGAAGTATTTATACAATTATTTACAAAATAAATATCTTGAAACAGAATTCAAGATTTGTTACAAAAATTATAAAAATAGATCAATACTGCTAATAATATTAGTCGGTTGAGTTTCTGGTGTTGTTCTGGGCATTCTAGTGGTAACTGAGGCCTCAAATAGACATTGTTGTTAGTCCTGTTGGTTGATGAACTGCATGGTCGTCCCTGTTTTTCTGCATTTTGTTTGAGCAGAGGCGAAATGGATATGTGTCGAAAATTCCCTCACTGTCCTTTGAGCGAAGGAGAAATGGATGATTTGGTTCTCTACGAATGGAAGTCATGATCATTCAATTGGGAAATTACACAAAAAACAATGAGAAATGGTGGTCGGGAATGTAGAAAATGAACTAATTTTGACTATCCGGGAGGATTTATTCACCGTTTATTTGGGACTACTGATTCGGGCCGATTAAATATGGGCTGTTGATCCGGGACGTTCTATATCGCAGTCGCAACAGGGGAGGGGCCTTTTACCATGATTTTTCCTATTTTTCTGACGGGTTGGTCCTGAAACTTCAAAAAATGAAATATATAAAATATCGTATCCAAAAGGAATCTCACACATTGCCACCGGGGAATCGAAAGGGGATTGGAAGAGGAGGGACTTATGGTTGTGCGATCCCCAATTTCTGTATCACAATTAGCGTGGGAGGAATTATCACAATTGACAAGTGGAAGGGTTATCGGAATTGTTGGGGACAGAACTATCACAATCAGCGAGGGGAGAGCTTATCGCAATTGGCGGGGAGAGAAATAATGCAATCAATGAGGGGAGATTTGCGGTTGTTTTATTGTTTCATGTGATAAGTGAACAATAATATGTTTTGTGTGTGTGAGGATGGACATACACAAAAAAATATAAAGCATAATACATAACACATCGCATTCAAGATGGGGTGTTAACACAGACCCGAACCCAAAAAACTTTAGAATATAACTTATAAATCTTTCAAGTCTGTCACTATCGCAATATGGAAGGGGCTCTACAGTTGACTTTTCATGTGAAACATGTGATTGTGATCGCGTGATCGCAATAGGAAAAGGGCAGCGGTTTGGGGGCGCGATGGTATTGAAACTTGTGATATGGCGACACATGGCCTGTGGGCTCGGTTTATTGCATTGGGAGTGTTGTGGGGTTTATGTTATATAAAGGGGAATGGGGAACATGGCTAGAGTTTCAATGTATAAAAAGAATGGAAATGAGGTTAGAGGGATATACAAAATGGATTTCAGCTAGAGTTGAATTTTAGGTCCCATTAATACTAGTGATTCCCCGATTACTATTGTCATTGTAGCCCTTATTGTTATTGTTGTGCCATTATTGTCCCCATATTGCTATTATTGTGCCCCATAGAAGTCCACTATTGTTATTGTTCTACCCTTATATTATTATTGTTATGTCAGCTTTGATTATATTGTGACCTGTTAGACTCCTATATATAGAAAGAAGGTTTTGTCATTTGTATCATCCAATAATTGTTCATTTGTGTAATGTAAAAGAGGTTTCCCCCTCGAAGAGGCTGATTTTGAAGGCGTTGATCTATATTTTCTTCTATTTTTTGAGCTGGTTGCATAACATTTGGTATCAGAGCTTTGGATTCTAGGGTTTTGCTTCTCAAAACAGGACATCGTGGCATTTTCACTATAAATTTTTTTCTGTGACATCTCAGAAGTTAAAAAAAACCCATTTGAGCCGAAATCTCTTTGAACTTCGGGTCTAGATTTCAGATATTTTCTTGCCTTATTATTTTATTAATTGATGCCTTGAAGAAAGAAAATGGAAAGTAAGTAACCTGAAATCTCTAGCACGACTCATGAAGAAGAAGAAGAAATTCAACATGATATATCAAAATTACGAGAACAAGTGCAACAAATTTCACTCTCACAAAAAGTAACAGAAGCTAAGATGGATGGTTTAAAGAAAGGCGCGGAAGCTAAGATAGATGGTATGAAAGACAACATTGAAGATTGGAAGAAAGAAATGGAAGGTTGGAAGGAAGGTTTGACAAAGTTTCTACAAGAAAGGCTTCCTAATGGCGAAAAGGTAGTAGAGGAAACTCACAATGAGAACAAAAGAAATGTTAATCATGATTCGATGAATGAAAACATTGAAGATTTGAAGAAAGATGTGGAAGGTTTGAAGGAAGGTTTGACAAAATTGCTACAAGAAAGGATTCTTAATGGCGAAAAGGTAGTAGAGGAAACTCATGATGAGAACAAAAGAAATGTTAATCATGATTTCATAGCCTCTAACATTGGAACAAAGACCCACCACATTCCAGAGATCGATATGAGGAAGTTTGATGACAAGGATCCTGTAACATGGATACTACATATGGAACAATATTTCGATCTCCATAATGTGGAAAACACATAAAAGGTATGCATTGCAACTTTATATTTGGAACCAAATCAATTTGTATGGTATTGATGGCTTTGCTTTCGTAAAAAAATGTCACTTGGGAAATTTTTATGGAAGAAATGATATCACATTATGAGGATTAAAAAAGCAAAACCTTTTTTAGCCAATTGATAAATCTCAAACAAAAGGGTTCAATGATGGAGCACATTGAGGACTTCCAAAAATTGAATATAAGGGTAAAATTTATTCCAGAGGAGCATAGGATTGATGTGTTCATAGGGACTTTAAAGGATAACATCCAATATGAGGTTCGCCTTTGGGAACCTAATTTATTAGAGAAGGCATTCAGGTTGGCAATAAAAATGGAAAGCAAAATTATGGAAACAAGGAAGCACACCACCCACAACTATAAAGATGGAAGTGTTGTTGCTCCTAGTCTTCCAAAACCTACAAGGTTGACACCACAACAATTCGAAGAAAAAAGAGAAAAAGGGCTTTGTTACAGTTGTGATAGAAAATATACTAAAGGTCATAAGTGTGTTGAGAATAAATTATTTTACATAGATTGTGAAGAGGAGGAAGAAAAGGAGCACGAAATGTCAAAAGAAAAGGATATACACCAGGAACAAACCTTAGAGAAATAAGAAATGAATCCGACCATATCTTGTAATGCATTGGCCAGAATTAACACTTCTCAAACTATAAAGATAAAAGGACATATCAAGAAGAAAAAGGTAATAGTGTTGATTGATTCGAGCAGTACCCATAGTTTTATTCGTTGTAAGATAGCCAAGGAATTGAATTTCTTCCTATATCCAGCACCAAAGTGTCAAGTGTTGGCATTATGACACAGGTTTGCTACTATGACACAGGTGTTGTCCTTGATGGCAACTCACTCAGATGACAGATCACAGTTCAGGCTCTCAGAATGAAGGAAAAGAGATATACGTAGGTTCCCCTTGACCAAGCCGTGTATACATGCAGGTTAGAAGTCCAGAAGGCGTGTATGCGTATACACGCACTTTCACGCAAGGAAAAGCGCATACATGTTGGAAAACTTGTTTTTGGTCCATGGTATTTGGTCCCTGGTATTTTGACTCGTGGTATTGATCCAAGGTATCTTGACCGAAGTGTTGACCCCAGGTATTTGGTCCAAGGTATTGCTTCTAAGTGGTTTTGGACCATGGTATTGAGTAAGGCCTAAGACTATAAAAGGAGGAGGAGATCATTAGGCAAAGGCACTCAAGTATTGAATATCTAATGAAGAGAAAGATCTAGAATACTGATGATTGGGTTATGGTGCATAGCTGGATCTGAATCAAGGAGGAACCTGAGCGCTAGAAGAAGGATAAGTTCTATTGATGGGTCAAGATCTTAAGGCTTGAAGAGAAGTATTTTTGTGTGATTTTGATCTTTTATATTTGGCGCATGTCTTGATCTATAAATCTGATGATCTGGGTATAACTGATGTCTGAATAGTTGAAAAGGGTAAATCATCTTTTACAGATATGTACGCAGGTTCAGTATAGTAAAGGCGCGTATACACGCTAGTTCGATAATTCAAAACAACGTATACGCAGGTTTGCCTTCATATAGCAGCGTATGCATGCAGGTTCTACATATTGAAGTAGCGTATGTCTCATAAAATATTTTTTAGCTACTTATGTTTACTGTTGCAATGTTATGGGTTTTGGTTGGGTTCTGGCACTGTCACTGTATTCTGGTTACAACATTCAGAGAAGTGATTGTTTGATTCAGTTTTGGTTAGTGCAAGGGAGATTGATTGATGCAGATATATTTTGATGTTTTATTGATGCTATTGATGGATCCAGTCTGAAAATTTATGAAACATGGTCCCTGGAAGAAAAGAGAAGGTTGTAGCCTTCTGTAGGTCAGCACCTACGTACTAGTACATCAGCTAGTACAAGAGCTAAGGGGGTTGTAGCTCCCTTCCAGGAGAAGCTAGAGAACGAGAGAAGGTTGTAGCCTTCTGCAGGTAGAAGCTTGCGTACTAGTATAAAACTGCACCAGTACAAAAATATTGTAAAAAGAAGTTTCTTATTAAAATAAGATAGAGACGAATTGTAGCACATGGTTTTCACCCACATTGGGTTTCCACCTTATATCTTGTGTTCTTGTGTGTGATTATCTGCTCTGTTTTTACTGTACCTGTTACTACTTATATGGTTCTGATACACAGATTAAAGATCAACTGACTAAATTATAAGTTTACAAGGTGTACGCTGGTTGCTCTTAACATAGTTCCATATATACGAAAGTTTCATTAACCGAAGTAGCGTATATAAATCTATTTGTGGAAATGAAATATTATTAAATTGATAATACTGATTCACCCCCCTCTTAGTATTATTTCCAACAATTGATATCAAAGCAGGTCCTTCAGAAGAAGCTTGATCTCTTGAAGGAAAATCTATCATCATGAGCAACTACGAAAAATAGGCATCCATCAGGCCACCAATATTTGATGGGAGCAACTTCGTCTATTGGAAGGTAAGAACCATAGCCTATCTTAAATCTCTTGGAATAGAAGTTTGGGATATCGTGGAAGGAGGATACACATTTCCATTAGCAACTCCTATAGATACGACAGGTAAAAAGTAGTATGAAACAAATGCAAAGGTTGTCAATACTCTATTGGGGAGTCTATCACAATCAGAATTCATCAAGGTTATGCAGCTCAAAACCACCAAAGAAATATGGGACAAGATCATTCTAAGCTATGAAGGAGACGATCAGGTAAAACGTGCAAAGCTACAATCTTTCAGAATTCAATATGAAACTCTCAGAATGCACAATGATGAAAGTGTAGCTAATTATTTCCTACATATAGATGAAATTGTTAATCGCATGAAAAACTTGGGAGAAGAGATAAAAGAGGTTGCTTTAGTTGAAAAGGTTCTAAGATCCTTGTCTTCTAAGTTTGAATCAAAAGTTTCTGCCATAGAAGTAAAGCAGAATCTTCGGAGTCTTACTATGTCACAGCTGCACGGAATCCTAACTGCTTTCTAAATGAGAAAAGGGGGTCCATTAGATATGAGAGAAGCCACATTCAAAGCTTTAAGAAAAGGAGAACTCAATGAGTCAGGACATACATTAGAAGGAGAGGAAGAATCAAACTTTGTCAAGAACCTTCAACGGGGTTCTGGAAGATTTAGAGGTAAACTACCTTTCAAATGTTTTGCTTGTGGAAGAGTAGGTCATTATGCTGCCAAATGTCCTCACAAAGATAAGCTTGATAAAGATAAGGAATCAAAAAAATGGAATAGAAAACAAAGTGTAAATAAGAAGAGCTACTATACGCATGAAGATAGTGATGGTTTATCAAATAGTGATGAAGATGAAAATAGTAATGATTATAGACTTCTGATGGCTTTTGAAGATGATGATTTCTTGGATGCTTTAGATGAAGATGGTATCTATGAAGAAATTTCTAAAATTAAAATCTATTTAGAAGAAAAGAGTATGATTATAAATACTCTTACATTCCAACTTGCTGAAAGGGAAAAACACAATGAAAAGTTAGAATGTGAAATTGTGGGTCTAAGAAAAGAAATTGAGAAAATAAAAGCTCTCAATCTTAAGTTTGCTAAAGGATCAGAAACTTTAGATGAAATTATCAAAGTGCAACATTCTCCTCTGATAAATATAGGTCTTGGATATACTGAAGAACCATCTCAAGCACAAAAGCCATCAACCTACAAAAGCTATCTTGATGCAGCAAGGAGAAATGAACAGGTTGACAATCGTTAGCAAAGGCTTAAAGCAGATCACTAGGTAAATCGGGTTCAATCTACTTCAAGGATGAACATAAGCTATAACCAACCACAGGTAAATCATTCTCAATTTTCTTCAAGAATGAATGTTAATGGAAACTACAATCATCAGGTCAATAGATTCAATAATCACAGGAATTTCTTTAATGGCCAATGTTTTTCATGTCATAACTTTGGACACAAAGCTGCTCAATGTGTTGCTTACAAGACCATCATGACTAGAGAAGCACGAAATCAAAGGAATGTGACTGGAATCATAAAAAGGACCTATAATAACTTTTCTGTTCTTGAAAATGAAACAGAATGCTCTATCCGTAACAACTTCGGTCATGAAGACTCTGAATGTAGGAGTAAATTTCGGCAAACGTCTCATAAGGAGAAAGATTCATTGGGTCCCAAAACTTGGAAAAAGAAAGAACCGCAAACCAAATTATGTGGTATAGCCTTATATGTAGAAGGACAAGATAATCAACGGTACATCGACAGTGGATGCTCGAAACACATGACAGGTGATAAAGAAAAACTTCAGTCATATAGTGCCTTAGAAAAGGAAAGGAAGGTCTCATTTGAAAATGACACCCCTACAGTCATAAAAGATAAAGGCTCTGTTCTCTTAAACTAAAAGGTCAAAGCTACGAATGTTATGTATGTTGATGGTTTAAAGCATAATCTATTGAGTGTTAGTCAAATGTGTGATCAAGGAAATGAGGTAGTATTTCTATCAAATGGATGTGTTGTTCGTGAGCTTAATACAAGAGAAACAATGATCAAAGGCATAAGAACTCCAAATAATTTATACATACTCAAGGGAGGACATCAACAATGCTATCTAAGCAAAAATGATGAACACTGGCTATGGCACAGAAGATTGGGGCATCTAAGATTCCCTCAGATAAGGAAAGCATGCAAATTCCAGGCTGTACGCAATCTTCTTGACATCAGAATTCCAGAAAATACAATATGCAAATCATTTCAATTTGTTAAGCAAACCAGAACACATTTTCCTGAGAAAGAAGGATCAGCTAGTAAGCCACTTGAACTTGTCCATACTGATTTATGTGGTCCATCAAGGAAAAAGTCACCTCGTGGAGAAGAATACTTTATATTGTTCATTGACGACTTTTCCAGAATGTGCTGGATAGGACTTCTAAAGCATAAAGATGAAGCATTTGAAAAGTTCAAAGCCTTTAAAGCTTTGGTTGAAAATGAATCAGATCGAAAAATCAAATGTCTCTGATCTGATCGAGGAGGGGAATTTACCTCAGATGAATTCTTCGACTTCTGTGAAGAACATGGAATAAGAAGGGAATTCTCTACCGCAAGGACTCCTCAGCAAAATGGAGTGGTAGAAAGGATGAACAAAACTGTTCAACAAATGGCTCGTGCTATGCTAGATGAGTCTAGAACTCCTGCAACCTTTTGGGGTGAAGCTGAATTTGTTGCCGTCACTATTCTCAACAAAACGAATGTTCGGATAAACAACACTCAAACTCCTCATGAACTTTGGTATGGTAAGACTCCTACTGCAAAATACTTCGAAGTTTTGGAAGAAAATGTTATATCAAAAGGACTGATGAAAAACTTGGCAAGTTTGAACCTAGAGCAAATGAAGGCATTCTCCTTGGTTACTCTTCCCGGAGTAAAGGATACAAGTGTTATAATAAAAGACTTGGGAAAATTGTTGAAAGTATTGATGTTGTGGTTGATGAAGCAGGCGAAAATCCAAAGCAGGTAAAAACTGAAGAGTGGGAAGAAGATGAGGATTATCCTTCCACATCAAATCAGACTAATGCTAAAGAAGAAGAAACCAATGAAGCACCAGAAGAGTAGATAATGGCAGAAGAAAAGACTCCATCTAGATATGTTTAGAAAAATCATCCAGAGACTCAAATTTTGGGACAGAAAGAGGTAGGTGTGCAGACAAGAAGAACTATTACAGAAGCTTCAAGCTATCTAGCATTGCTTTCCTCCATCGAACCACAAAATGTACATGAAGCATGCAAAGATGAATGTTGGGTCAAGGCTATGAATGAAGAGCTTGAGAAAATTGAAAAGAATAATACTTGGGAATTAGTTCCTAGACCTCATTATAAGAATGTCATAGGAACCAAATGGATATTCAAAAATAAGCTGAATGAAAATGGAGAAGTTATTAGAAACAAGGCCAGACTTGTTTGTAAAGGGTATGCTCAACAAGAAGATATAGACTTCGAAGAAACTTTTTCACCTGTTGCTAGACTTGAATCCATAAGAATGTTCCTTGCTCTTTCTAGCTTTCAAAAGTTCAAAGTATATCAAATGGATATGAAATTTGCCTTTCTTAATGGAGATCTAGAAGAAGAAGTATATATTGAGCAACCAGACAGATTCATCCTTGGAAATGATCCAAAACTTGTATGCAGACTCAGAAAGGCTCTCTATGGTCTAAAACAAGCTCCAAGGGCCTGGTATTACCGTCTTGACAAATACCTTCATCAACAAGGTTTTTCAAAAGGATCAGCTGATAACAATCTATATATAAAAATTGACAATGATAAATTGCTAATACTTGTTGTGTATGTTGATGATATCATTTTTGGTAGCAATGAAGAAGCCATGAGTCACAATTTTTCTTTGGTAATGTAGAAAGAATTTGAAATGTCCCTACTTGGTGAGCTCACATATTTTCTTGGTTTACAAGTTTAACAAAATAAAGATGGTATCTTTCTATCACAAACCAAGTACCTCAAGTAGATCTTGAAGAAATATGGCATGGAAGATTCTAAACTAGTATGTACCCCTATGGAAACAGGATGCAGCCTCAGTGCAAATGATGAATCAGCAGCAGTACATCAACCAACCTACAAATCCATGATTGGTAGTCTGCTCTATCTAATAGGTACTCGACCAGACATCATGCATGCAATGGAAATAGTTGGAAGATTCCAAGCAAATCCAAAGGAATCACACCTGCAAGCAGTCAAAAGGATCTTCAAATATCTTCAAGGAACTCAGAATTTTGGCTTATGGTATCCGAGGGACACAAATCTTTCACTTCATGCATACGCAGATGAAAATTGGGTAGGAAGCGTGGATGATAGAAAAATCACTAGTGGTGGTGCATTCTATATGGTTTCTAGATTAGTGTCTTGGTTCAGCAAGAAACAAAGTTCAATTGCATTATCTACAGCTGAAGTAGAATATGTGGTTGCTGCATCTTGTTGCACACAACTCCTTTGGATGATGAAACTTTACAAGACATTCAGATCACATGTACTCCACCCATCTCCATTCTATGTGATAATACAAGTGCAATCAGTATTTCAAAGAATCCAGTCATGCATTCCAAGACCAAGCACATACCTATCAAATATCATTTTCTCCGGGAACAAGTGCTTGAATAAAAGGTCAAATTGGAGTATGTTCCCTCCAAGGAACAAGTTGCTGATATATTCACCAAACCACTGCCTAGAGAGACATTTGAATACCTCAGACAAAAGCTGGGAGTAGTTGATGCATCATCTTGCTGTTGACACTTATCTGTTTCAGAGAATAGTGGTTGTACGCGAGTTTCATGAAGCGTATCCACGTACATATGTTGGTTTATGTGGATACAACCGTGTATATGTTCATTTGAGGAATATCAGTGGGCCAGACTCAGGATGAAAAGAGTCTGATATGGGTCTATCAGTGATCATCTGGCACAGGTTCAGGGGGAGCATATACTTCTAATAATGCATTATCATTGTTGGCATTATCTTAGAAGATCTTGGTACAATTTCATAATTGTTTTTGATTCAGGTGGAACAAGTGCAGAGGGAGATCATGGTTGCTGGTCTAAATGGTGATTGACAGATGCTGCTAATGATAGTTGCTGATGACTATCATAGTCTTGTTTTAGATATTTCATCTCTATGTCATGTATATCTTTTATTATCAAGGTCATGTAACAACCTATTTTGTTTCCCCACTATGCCTAGGATGGATGATGTAAGGTTCTTGTTTTATCATGTATAAACTTTTGGTGTATCCCCACTTGGTTGGGTGGATAAGTCAATCTTGTTATATCCCCACTTGGTTGGGAGATGGATATATGTATGAGTCTTTGGTGATAGGAAGGTCATTTATGATGTATAGAGTCATGTTCTTCTTGTAGAACATCTTTTTGCAGACCTTGCCTTCAGTCAGGGGGAGCATGAACAGTACACTTCATCATATTCGAAAACGTTTAGCATGTACTCAGGGGGAGCATAGCCCTTTTCCCTTGATGACAAAGGGGGAGAATGACTTTGAGTGACTTGGGGTTGACAGCAAGTCCAAAGGGGGAGATTGTTGGCATTATGACATAGGTTTGGCACTATGACATAGGTGTTGTCCTTGATGGCAACTCACTCATATGACAGATCACAGTTCAGGCTCTCAGAATGAAGGAAAAGAGATATACGTAGGTTCCCCTTGACCAAGCCGCGTATACACATGGCTTAGCAGTCCAGAAGGCGCACATGCGTATACAAGGACTTTCACGTAAGGAAAAGCGCATACATGTTGGAAAACTTGTTTTTGGTCCATGGTATTGATCCAAGGTATCTTGACCGAAGTGTTGACCCTAGGTATTTGGTCCAAGGTATTGCTTCTAAGTGGTTTTGGACCATGGTATTGAGTAAGGCCTGAGACTATAAAAGGAGGAGGAGATCATTAGGAAAAGGCACTCAAGTATTGAATATCTAATGAAGAGCAAGATCTAGAATACTGGTGATTGGGTTATGGTGCATAGCTGGATCTGAATCAAGGAGGAAACTGAGCGCTATAGAAGGATAAGTTCTATTGATGGGTCAAGATCTTAAGGCTTGCAGAGAAGAATCTTTGTGTGATTTTGATCTTTTATATTTGGCGCATGTCTTGATCTATAAATCTGATGATCTAGATATAACTGATGTCTGAATAGTTGAAAAGGGTAAATCATCTTTTACATATCTATACGCAGGTTCAGTATAACAAAGGTGCGTATACACGTTGGTTCGGCAATTCAAAACAACGTATACGTAGGTATGCCTTCATATAGCATCGTATGCACGCAAGTTCTGCATATTGAAGTAGTGTACGTCTCATAAAATATGTTTTAGCTACTTCTGTTTACTGTTGCAGTGTCCTAGGTTCTGGTACTGTTACTGTATTCTGGTTACAACATTCAGAGAAGTGATTGTTTGATTCAGTTTTGGTTAGTGCAAGGGAGATTGATTGATGCAAATATATTTTGATGTTTGATTGATCCGGATTTAAACAGAAACGCAACAAATTACAGAGATAACCATATACACAAAGATGCAGTGGAAATAATACTTCATTTCATTAATGGAAAATACTGAGATATGCTTACAACCAGAAAAGGAAGTAAACCAGCTAGGGCGATGGTAGCTTATCTCTGAGAAGAGATGTGGTGGCTACATGCCTCTGAACTATGTTACAATGAGGCTCGAAGGCCTATTTATTATTGAGAAACAATGGAAAACCCTTAACATTCCAAAACCTAACCATAGAAGATGAAATGCCAAACTGTGGGCCCCGTTTGGGTAAATTGGTAAACCAACTTCCCAGGGTCGTAACTTTGGCATACGATCTCCGTTTGACACGTACAATAGCTCGTTAGAAAGATCTATCTGAGCACTGCCACTTTGGGAGGCAAGATGGGTCCATGGACCCACGTTGCCCCAGATTTCCCAAAAAATGTCATTTAGGGCCTCAAAACGGCTTCGGAAGTTCAGGACCTGAAAAAACTGCTAAAAATAGTAAGTTGTGCTACAATTAAGGAAACTGAAAATGCTGAGAGAAACAATGGTGGGGGTCCAGGTGGACTTGGCAGGTGGCCACCAATATCCACCTCGATCATTCCTCACCCCTTAGGAAGCAATGGTCCCCATTGCGTTGAGTTCCTCCATGAGATGAGGAAACTTTTGCTGAACTTGTTCCTTGGTGAGTCACTTGCCCTACTGAAGGAGTTGGCCTGCTTTGACAACTCGATACAGTTGGATATTCTATTGGCGAGTGTTCTTGATCTGTATGTCCATGATCCGATCAGTTGCAGCTTGTTCCATGCAATCTGGATTTAATTCTGTGGGTGTGAGCTGTTCTGCAATGTCGGATGTGTCTAGCAATGGTGGAAAGTATGGCCGAAGGTGGTCCACATTGAACACTGGGTGCAGGCCAAGGAATGGGGGAATGCTGAGCTCAAATGCATTGTCTCCCATAGCCTTAGTAATGGTGTAAGGACCATATCGGAGTGGTCTCAGTTTCCGATAGGCTCCAGTAAGGCGTTCCTTTTGCAAATGCAACCAGACTTTGTCACCCACCTGAAACTTGTGTGGCACCCGATGTTGATCATGTTGCTACTTGTACTTGGCATTTGATTTCTCCAGAATGCCATGGACCTGCTGGCGAATATGTTGGATGCGCTCAATGAAGCTGGCGGCCTTATCTGTTTCGGACTGGACATGAGCTGAATTTATGTGAGTAGTTGCAAGTGGCATGGCCACATCAATGGGGCATAGTGGCTGGAATCCCAAACCCACCTGAAAAGGGCTATGGCCAGTGGAGTTGTGAAGAGTTCGGTTGTAGCTGTGCTGAACATAGGGGGGGCTCTCGTCCCATGTGCGTGGATGCTTTGAGTTATACATGTGCAAAATGTGCACAATCATCCTATTGACAACCTCTGTCTGGCCATCAGTTTGAGGATGGAAGGCTGTGGACTTCGTGAGTTTGGTGTCCAGCATTGACCAGAGACTGGACCAAAATGTGCTGAGAAACCGACTGTCCCGATCTGAGATGATAGACTGTGGGATCCCAAAGTGCACCCACACTCGTTCAAAGAAGAGTTTAGCAGTGGCTTCTGCTGTGATATTCTTCTTGCAGGCTGCCATAATGGCCATCTTCGAGAACCTATTGACAACCACAAAAACACAGTCATTTCCATGGTTAGTGGAAGGAAGGCCTGACATGTAATCCATGGAGATGGATTCCCAAGGTCGACTAGGGGTAGGCAACGGGGTATAGAGGCCCTGCTTCTTGATGGTTGGTTTGGCAATGGCACAGGCAGTACATGATCTGATGTACTTCCCAACATCCTGTCGAAGATTCGGCCAATAGAAATAATTTTGCAGTACTGCCACTATTTTCTCGACCCCGAAATGCCCAACAGCCCGACTGTAGTGTGCTTCCCAAATCATCTTGGCACGCTTGCTTGAAGGAACTCAAAGGTGACCCAGGTGGCATAACAGGGCATCCTAGAGGTGAAAATCCAGAACATGCTGACCCTCCAAGAGTGTCTGGTATGTGTGGACGAATTTTGGGTCGCTTTTGTAGAGAAGTGGCCAATCAGAAGTCTCGTGCCCACAAGAGTTGAGCACGGTGGTTAACGCCATGATCGGTGGTCGACTGAGGCAATCTGCAACATTTTGGTGCTGCCCTTCTTATACTTGATATTCAAGTGGAACTGTTGCAGGTATGTAGACCACTTCTGATGGCGATCATTCTGCAATTTCCCTTGGGTCTGTATGAACTGCAGGGGTCGGTGGTCTGTGTGGATGACTGTTTCCTTCCCCAAAATGTAATGCTTCCATTGTCGGCAGGCCTGTACAATGGAATACATCTCTTTATCATAAGTGGGGTACTTCCAGACTGTGTCTGAAAGTGTTTCACTGTGATATGCCACTAGATGTCCATGTTGAGTAAGGACTGCCCCAATAGCATAGTCAGAGGCATCTGTCCCGACCTCAAATGGTTGTTGTAAATCTGGTAACGTGAGCACTGGTGCCGTGCAGAGGCGATCCTTCAACTCCATGAATGCCTTCTGTTGAGATTCAGACCAAAAGAATTTTGATTTCGCCCCTCCCTTGGTGACTTGACTCAAGGGCCAAGTAATATGAGAAAACCCCGACATGAACCTGTGGTAGAAGTTGGCAAGACCTAGAAAGCTGCGGAGCTCTGTTAGAGTGGTTGGAGATGGCCAATCCTGAATGACTTGGATCTTGGCTGGATCGACATGCACCCCCTATTCATCAATGATGTATCCTAGATACTGAACCTGGGTCATGCCAAAAGTGCATTTCTCCAAATTGGCACATAGCTTGTGTTGCCGCAGTGTTTGGAGAACCTGTCGGATGTGGTGGAGGTGCTCTTCCCAACTCTGGATGAAGATCAAAATGTCATTCAAGTATACTACTACAAAGGAGTTGGTGAATGGCCGCAAGATGTCATCCATTAGCCTTACGAAGGTTGCAGGAGCATTCGTCAATCCGAAAGGCATAACCAACCATTCGAAAAGGCCCTCCTTGGATTTGAAGGCAGTCTTCCACACATCAGAGGGTTCGATTGGTACCTGGTGATATCCCGACTTCAGATCGATCTTGCTGAAATATTTCGCCCCCTTTAGTTGGTCCAGGAGGTCATCAATCCGCGGGATCAAGTACCTATTACATACAATGATCTTGTTCAGCGCTCGATATTCAATACAGAGTCTCCACATCCCATCCTTCTTCTGTACCAACACGATTAGGCTCCCACAAGGCGATGAACTCGGACGGATGTGACCTTTCTGCAGGAGCTCCTGAATCTGCCTCTTGATTTCATTGTTCTCCAGAACAGAGCGCCGATAAATTGGTCCATTGGGTAGCGGCGTACCTGGGGTGAAATCGATGGAGTGCTTGACCTGACAGTGCAGAGGAACCCCTGCAAGGGAGGTGAAGATGTCCTCGTACTCCTCCACAACCTTGTCCATCTGTAGTTGTCGTGCAGAGGGACCCCGTCTGGAGGCCACGGCCACCGTCTTCTTCTTTCCTTGAGGGTGTATCATCATGAAAACAAATTTCCTGGTTTTGGAAATGATCTTACTGCATTGTTTTGTAGTAATAAAAGAGATGGCGGTAGGTGGTGCTACCTCTGGTATCCTGTACAACTTATTTCCCAATGTAATAATAACAGCACGGGGCCTTGATTCATACACAACATGTCGCTTCCACAAGTATGGCTGTCCTAATAATACATCACAAACTTCAAGGGGAGCAATGTCACACAATACCTCATCCGTGAAGGGCTTGATGTTGTATGGAAGGCGACACTGCTAGCTCACGCGAAAATCTCGTCCTTGGTGAAGCCACCCAATGGTGTATGCTTATGGATGTGCTATGGTCGATAAGCCCAATTGCTTCACGACCTCTGCCGAAATGAGGTTCTTTTGACTCCCGCTATCAACAATGAACTGTATCAGGGAGCCCTTTACCCACATCTGGGAGTGGAAGAGACGCTCCTCCTCCTCTGGATCTCTGGGTTCATTTTTCTAGATCTTGGCGGTAGCAACAGTGGCGTTGGGATCCGCATCAATGATCTACTTCCCTTTGTCATTCCCCTTATTGGGTTCTGACTCAGAGTCAGAACATGCATCTGATTCTGAAACCTTTAGCTCAGCCACCAGTGACTGCTTGGCCCGACACTCACTTGTGTTGTGCGTGGAGCTCTTATGGAACTCACACCATTTTCCCGTGTCCTTTTTCAACTTCGCGGCACTGTTCTTTGCTTGCAGCTTCGGCGGGTTGTCTTGGGCTATCCCGCCTTGGCTTTGTCCTTTGTTCTGTGGTTTAGGGGCACCTTTCCCCTGCTTTGGATTCGCAGATCCAAAGTCTCACTTCTTCTGTTTAAACTTTTGCTCGACCTTGACGGCATATCGGTATGCTGCGCCGAGCGAGGAGATGTTCAGGAATTGTATTTCTTCCTGGATGTACTTGTGCAGGTAGCCACAGTATTTGAGTATCAAATGTTGCTCTGAATCATTGATACCCAACTTTGTGCGAAGGGTATGGAAAAGATTGGTGAACTCCGGCACGTCTTGGCCCCTTCCCTGCCACAGCGTGGTCCACTTTATGTATTCATCCTCATAGCTTCCGACAGGGTAGTATTGCTCCTTGATGGCATCCCGGAATGAATTCCAGGTGGGTGCGGCTGAAAATAGTGAGCCATTACTTTCATCCTTCTGCTCGCAGTAGGTTTCCCACCAATCCTTGACGTGGGGGGCTGCTTTGAGAAGAGCGAAAACAATCTTTTCCCGACTCGAAAATTCATGAACAGAAAAATAACCCTCTAGCAGATTTAACCATTTATCTACGACATTTGCGTCTATCTGACCCTCGAATATGGGGATTTCAAAATTAACTTGTACCTTAAAGGGCGTGGCATTTCCAGAGTAGCTGCTGGAAGCCGATGCGTCGCTTCTGGGTAGCCGCTGAAGGATCTGGGAAAAGCTGTCCATCATCGCGTTCCGTTGTCGCTCGAGTGCTTCTTCGAGCAAGATTTTGATGGGATCTCCTGCCCCCTCGTCTTTCTTCTCATCCGCCATGGGAGGCCATCGGGATTTCCGAGGCTGGTCTTGCAAAGGTTCGACCAGTTCAAGCCCTAACTCCTTATATCCCGACCTTGTTGGGGACATGCAAAGAAAAACAGAGAAAAAGCAGACCGCTCTGATACCACTGATCTGGATTTAAACAGAAACACAACAAATTACAGAGATAACCATATACACAAAGATGCAGCAGACATAATACTTCATTTCATTAATGGAAAATACTGAGATATGCTTACAACCAGAAATGGAAATAAACCAGCTAGGGCGATGGTAGCTTATCTCTGAGAAGAGATGTGGTGGCTACATGCCTCTGAACTATGTTACAATGAGGCTCGAAGGCCTATTTATTATTGAGAAACAATGGAAAACCCTTAACATTCCAAAACCTAACCCTAGAAGATGAAATGCCAAACTGTGGGCCCCATTTGGGTAAATTGGTACACCAACTTCCCAGGGTCGTAACTTTGGCATACGATCTCCGTTTGATGCGTACAATAGCTCGTTAGAAAGATCTATCCGAGCACTGCCACTTTGGGAGGCAACATGGGTCCGTGGACCCATGTTGCCCCAGATTTCTCAAAAAACGTCGTTTAGGGCCTCAAAACGGCTCCGGAAGTTCAGGACCCGAAAAAACTACTAAAAATAGTAAGTTGTGCTACAATTAAGGAAACTGAAAATGCTGAGAGAAACAATGGTGGGGGTCCAGGTGGACTTGGCAGGTGGCCACCAATATCCACCTGGATCATTGATTGATGCTATTGATGGATCCAGTCTGAAAATTTATGAAACGTGGTCCCTGGAAGAAAAGAGAAGGTTGTAGCCTTTTGTAGGTCAGCACCTATGTACTAGTACATCAGCTAGTACAAGAGCTAAGGGGGATGTATCTCACTTCCAGGAGAAGTTGGAGAATGAGAGAAGGTTGTAGCCTTCTGCAGGTAGAAGCCTGCGTACTGGTATAAGAATGCACTAGTATAAAAATATTGTAAAAAGAAGTTTCTTATTAAAATAAGTTAGAGATGAATTGTAGCAGGTGATTTTCACCCACAATGGGTTTCCACTTTATATCTTGTGTTCTTGTGTGTGATTTTCTGCTCTGTTTTTACTGTACCTGTTACTGCTTATATGGTTCTGATACACAGATTAAAGAGCAACTAACTAAATTATAAGTTTACAAGGTGTACGTTGGTTGCTCTAAACATAGTTGCGTATATATGCAAGTTTCATTAACCGAAGTAGTGTATATAAATCTATTTATGGAAATGAAATATTATTAAATTGATAATACTGATTCACCCCCACACCCCTCCCAGTATTATTTCCAACAAAGTGATGGTTGCAAGTTGAGGAACCCTAAATTTCTCTGGAAAGTGCCATAATATCAAAGCTATCCATGGAAAAATATGTATTGAATAGCCCAATTCTTTCCATTCCAATGGTTGGTGATGATGTTGTACCAGGAGTCCAATGGCTACAATCCTTGGGTACAATAGCTTTTAATTTTCAAGAACTTTGCAAGAAATTTTCTTCGTAAGGAAAGGAAGTTGAATTAAGGGGTATCGCAGGGAAAATAGGAAAGATAATCAACTCTAATAGAATGAAAAAGCTTCTAAAGAAAGAACAATGAGGCGTAATTGCACAATTATGTTCGCTAGAGGTCCCCACATCGAAATCATCTATTTCTCCAGATCTCCAAAAAGACTTGGACAATCATTCCAAGGTATTTGAGACTCCCAAAGGCCTCCCACCTATTTGTGATCATGATCATGCTATTCATTTGATTCCAGGAAGTTTTCATCCAAACATCAGGCCTTACAGATATCCCTATGCCCAAAAGAGTGAAATTGAACGTATGGTTGCAAAAATGCTAGAGGATGGTATATTCAACCTAGTCAAAGTTCTTTCTCTATTCCAGTAGTATTGGTGCACAAGAAGGATGGGTCATGGTGCACATGTTTGGATTATAGGGAGCTCAAAAATCTCACTATTAAAGATAAATTTCCCATTCATGTCATTGATGAGTTATTGGATGAATTGCATGGATCAATTTACTTCACCAAGTTGGATCTTCATTCAAGATATCATCAAATCAGAATGAAGACTGAAGACACTCTGAAACAACATTTAGAACTCATGAGGGTCATTATTAATTTTTTGGTCATGCCTTTTGGCCTTACCAATGCACCTTCTACATTTCAAGGCTTGATGAATTCCGTTTTCAAACCCTTCCTTAGAAAATTTGTGGTAGTATTTTTTAATGATATACTAATCTACAACAAGTCTTGGAAGGATCATGTTCAACATGTTGACAGGATTCTCAAACTATTGGAAGAGAAACAATTATATGCAAAAAGCTCCAAATGTTTCTTTGGAGTACAAGAGGTGGAATATTTGGGTCATTAAGGAATGGAAAATTCCCACATCCATAAAGCATCTACGAGGATTTCTTGGGTTGATAGGGTATTATCGCAAGTTTGTTAAGAATTATGGGAAAATAGCAGCACCTCTAACAACATTATTGAAGAAATATGCATTTTCATGGACTCCAGAAGAAACAAAAGCCTTTGAACATCTCAAAGAGGCAATGTGCCAAGCATCGGGCTTAGCTACGCTGGACTTCACAAAAGCTTTTATTGTGGAATGTGATGCCTCGGGAAATCGAATTGGTGCTATTTTAATGCAAGAAGAAATACCCATTTATTGCGAAAGTCATCCAATCAAAGGACATTATTTACACAAATCTATTTATGAGATGAAAATGTTGGCAATACTAAATGCACTTAAGGAATGTCGACCCTACCTAATGGGAAGACACTTCAAGGTAAAAACGGATCATGATAGTATTAAATAATTTTTAGAACAAAGATTATCTTCAGAAGAGCATCAAAAATGGGTCACAAATATGTTGGGTTATGACTTTGAAATCATCTACAAAAAAGGGAAGCAAAATGTTGTGGTAGATGCACTCTCAAGAAAGGATGAGGATGTGGAAACATTTCTTTGTGCCATTTTGTTGTTGGGAAAAGTATCCAATTCGGAATGCCCCTATCCCACTCTAAGGTGTGATAGTTCCTTAGCAACAAACGAGGTAAACTAATTGAGTATTCTTCTTTATGGAATGTAAATGAGGAAGAAGGATGTAACTAACCTGTGTCTTCCGCTAATTTGTCGATCCAATCACTCCTCTCTTCAGTGGCTCTCAGCTCCTTGCTCCTTCATCGGCCCAGCTTCACCGAATTCCTGCAAGATCACAAGAGAGAGAAACTACATGAATATACAGATATACATTCATAAAAAGCTCAAGATCAGATTAAGCTAAACATGTAAGCATAACAAAACATCATTGGTATAAAACATGTAGGAGAAACTCAAATAGTTTATTGATAGAATAAGAAAGTCCAAGAGGAGATACAACCAAGTGAGTTCCGATCCAGCATCTACCTCCCAGCAAAGGAATCCATTCCTCTCCTCCAACAAAGCATAAATCACCCAATATGCTAATCTTAATCTCAAACCAACAGCAATTCTCTGCAAAGTACAAAATTCCAGCCTCCTGAACCTCTGGGTGAGAGATCCATATATAGATGTAAGCAGAGAGGATGAGTCAGCTTATGTTTTGACTTGTGGCTTCTCTCTGTCAGTTCTTGTTTCCACTTGGAGGTTGAGAGCCTCTTACTCATCACTAGTCGAATTCATTGAGGCAAGTGTCATTGGAGAAGATTCTGGAAGCTTCCATGGTATTTCCACCTCGTTGAATGAGCTTGCCATTTGTCATTTCCCGCTCAGCGCACCCTGGTAGTGCTTCCACCTGCGTTGCAGTGCACCTAGCCAGTGTAGCCTTTGCATTTCAACGCAGGCAGCTAGTGGAGCCTCTGAATTGATCCTGAATTGACTGTTTCTGAGTGGTTTTTGGTGGAGAACTTCTGGGAGAAGCTGTCATTGGTTGACCTTGTTCCTTTAGGAGCTGTAACAACATCTTTAGGGACTTTGGATCCCTTAAATTATGGAAATTTCATGCTTATAGCTGTAAGGCACAAAAATGTCTATAACAGTTGCCCCCTAAAGTATGAGGCCATTTATCGGGTGAAATGCTTTATTAGGAGGATCCGAAGTTCATTCAATGCTGGGAGGAGACCTGTAATAAGATACAATACAATACATTATTTTTCATACTGTTTTCATGATCTAGCTGAGGCGGGCATTCCCATGCTCAGCTTTATAAATTCATTTTTGTGTACATAGGACAGACAATTGTCTGATGATAGACTGATGATCCTGCTGAAATCATCATCCTTTGGTAGGATGATTGTCTGTGCTGCAATGTTGTACATGTCAATGTCTTTATTTTCCCTGAATATATATCGCAGCCCGGATGGATGAAACTAGATCCGGGGTCTTCAAACTCGTTCGATCTTCACTCTAAGTACAAGTCGATCCATGTGAGAAATGTTCTGAAGTCGAACATGGAAAGACATCGCTTGATTACCAGTCAATGAGGTAAACTGTTAACAAGCGCGAGTGGAATCAACGATAATGATAATGACCCTCAAGGTACTGCAGTACAATTCACGTGGTGTGAATAAAGGACTTGGTGTCGAACACTACACAAAATCTTTCGGTCGAAGGTCATTGATGTATACCTGTCGCCGGAAGTGAGAAACTTGCCATTGAGGCATGCAAGCTTCAAAGTACTGAAGGGGGTGTCCCTAGATCAACTTCTTGGATAATGAGCTGATGTCGACAAGAAGCGATCCGTCAAAGGAGGGCCTTAATGTATCCCACATCAGTGACACAGAATGGAGCAAATGATTTTGATGGAGGTGAAAACGATCTGATGATATATGGTTCAGGGTGGCAGTCATGAAAGAATGAAGGATAATGTATGGTAGTGGATGGGACACGGTTGACTTCTCTGGATGACTTCTCTTGAACATATCGGCGACACTGGTGTGATGGATTGGTAGCATTTACCCCAAAGGTGGATGGTATGGTGAGACCATGGTGATGTGACCGGTGAATGAAACAACCCAACTCGACTCTGGCACGGAGTGGAAGTGTCATGTTCAAGAGCGACTTGCTACCAATAAAGTTCTTTGAGTTTCTTCCCAATTTTTCCCCAGTCATTGCTGACCAGTACCTCTTTATTTTTGTCAAGCTTGAGGAGGATAACATATGCTTGTTCTATAATTTGCCCTTCGGGCAAACCCATCGCTATGTTTTAACGAGCCTAGCAATAGTGAAACTCGTTCTCGTCTAAAGACAAGTTTGTCGCTATTTAATGTTTTTAACGAGTCTAACGACAAAGATAACTCGGTCCTTTTCATTTTTAGAGAGTCTGAAAAGGTACGTAAAGTCAACTCCGAAAGTCCTTTTTCGTCATCTAATCCCTTAAGTCCTAAAAAGTATAAAACAATACAGAAGGGATGAATTTTCGATAGTTTTAACGAGCCAAACAAAACAATCGCTCGATCTTTTTGTGCAATAATCCCTCAGGTCCAAAAAGATTAAAATCTAAAGGAGGGATAGCACTTCCGGTCACTTTAACGAGCTGGAAGGCCAAAACTCGGCAATCTTTTCATATTTTATGAGTCAGATGAAAAGAGCTTAAAGAAGACTTGTCTTTTGAGGAACGAGTGATAAAACGGGTTAGCAGCTGATTCCAGGTAAGGGTTGGAATTTTCCAATCACGGCAGTGTCACAAGGACGGCTAGTGAAATCACTCTTCGCAGCTGTTCCTCAAAATGGGTAAACAATCAAATGGAGGTGAATGATCGGCCAATGGAAAAGTGGAGGTGACGGTGGAAACACGACCAAGGCTTTAGTGGCTGATAATGTTACATTCACGGTGGTTATTTACCGGAGGGTAGTTCATTTTTTAACGAGCTTAAACGCGGAAAAACACTGCTCGGTCTTATGTTTATTTTTTAACGAGCATGAACTATGTGCTAAAACTGCTCGATCTTATGTTTATTTTTTAATGAGCATGAACTATGTGCTAAAACTGCTCGATCTTATGTTTATTTTTTAACGAGCATGAACTATGTGCTAAAACTGCTCGATAACATGGTCTAGTTTTGATTTTTTACCATAAATAGCTTTGCCTTTTCAAAGATAGTACTGTACCCTCAATTGATGCATCAAACTAGTTAGAAATGAATAACATTTGCTTGAAAATGAGATTAAAACACTAATATTTCACTTTGAACTATGTAAAAGCTATTAAAAAGTGTTTTTACCTCTCATTTTACCATTTCATTTGAACTTGGTTTGTTGGAGCTCTGGAGGTGCCTCTTCCCCCTTGATTTTCATCAGTTGATTTCGGGAGATTCTGTGGACGATTCTCGGCGCCGTCTGGACCAGGTAGGAGCTAAACCTGAGCTCTTTCATTTCATGGTTTCCTTTCTGCATTCTGTGCTTGATTTCCTGTTTTTCTGAGCCCCTGGGGTTTGATGGGGTCGCTCTGCCATCAGCGCACCTTGGGCACTCGAAACCTGCGCTGAATGTCAAGCAGTATGAAGGCAGTTTGACCTTCAACGCAGGTGGAACACTGTGCAGGTGCGTTGGGCGCAGAAAAGGATTTTGTTGCACAGTTTTTGATGAAAATTTTTGCCTGTTTCTCATCAAAACCAGGATCTAACTCATCTCATGTTTGTTTTTCAGAGATATTGGAGCAAAATGACCCTTACATGGCGAGAACGAGAACATGAAGAAGAGGACATGATTGCCCTACATGATCCGGTTACGGTGAACGCGCTGCGGAACTGTGGTCTGCTGAAGTTCTTCCGCATCTCTAGCATGAGACAACAGATCAACCTACTGCAGTATTTGCTCGATGCTTGGGATCCTATCAACCAAGTTTTCCAGATTAGGGGCAAATCTATCCCCTTGACCGCAGTAGACATTTACTTCTTGACTGGCTTGTCGAGGCGGGGTGCCCCCATCTCTTTGTCAGGTTCGGCCCGAGGGAGTGACTCTGTGAGAGATTATGTCCGCCAGTATTGCAGGGAAGGATCTCAGCCGAGTAAAGACGGCAAGATCGTTATCCGTGAGGTTGCTGACAGGTCCCTTAGGTCTATCCTGTACACTATTGGCAGGATGGCCGGTAGTGCGTCTCTTCATGTAGCCAACAGATCTTATATGCAACATGCCTTGGAGTGCCTCCAACCGAAAATATTCAACTGGTGTGATGCAGTACTTCTTCAGATGAAAAGTCAGTTGACCAAGGTAAAGGACGGGAAGTTGAAGAACTTTGGGTTCGGTTCTATTTTGACCGCCTTTGCTTTGGAGAAGATACCACTGATGCAGCCACAGTACATTGCACTCGACTTGCCTTCTCCTACCGAGCCACGCATGCAGAGATGGGTTGACCACATGTCTAGGCATGCTGGTCAATCTCAGATTTCTTTTTCCGATACCTTCTTCAGGTGGTTTGAGCGTCAGGAGATGGTCTATTCCGAGTATCCATATGTTGGCATGGACTTCCGGGGTGATCCGGATTTAGTACTGCCGGACGGCGAGCAGTGGGGCGCTATTGGTAAAATCTTCGACCATATCACTGTTTACTGTTTTTATTTATAATGTCCTTGTGCTTTATTCTATCAAGACTTTAATCAAACTCATGTGTGCATGCAGATGTTGGTCCTGTTCGTCCAGTAGTTCGCCTGAGAGTGCCAGCCGCTGCCCCAGCAGGAGAGGCCGCCGGGAGGGTTATCCTTCGTGACCTTGATGTGGCCGAGACCCTTACAGCTGTGCAGGAGCAGGTTGAGAGCCTTACTCTCGGTATTCCAGATGTGAGGATCGACGAGTTACCTTTATAGTTGCAGCGGCATACTACTGGTGTGCCTAGATGATGGACTCGTCTCTTACGCATGATCGCACAGGTTGTGACGTGCTATCATGAGCATCACTAGACTAGGGTGTCCCCTAGCATTTCTAGTTTTTGGGTCATGTGACCGATTTTATCTTGGTTACAGAACATTATATGTAAACCATACACAGCTTATATATATATTTTGATTTTCGGGGTTTTATTCTGGTTGAGTTATGTGATCCACATGTACAACATTGATGATGTGTTTCTTTTATAAATGTCGCAAATGTCTATCTAACACATAGTTTGCTAATGAGTCGGTTAATGTGTTTAAGTTTCTGGAAATATGCTGGTATTGAATTAAATCAAACTGTCTTTCCAAAATCTTAACCCTTAGAAACATGCGATAAATGGCTGGATTTCGGACGGAATATATACCATTGAGTTGTAGTATTACGAGTTGTGAGTATAGCCTGACGATTAGTCGGCGTATACCATGGGTGATGGCATCAGAGAGCAGTTCTATCAACGCGCTATACTCAGCGATGTTATTCGTTGATTTCCCAATACATACACCTCTGAAACTTACTAACTCGCCGCTTGGATCAAAAATGGCCCAGGCTGCGGAGGACAGGTTCCACGAACTACGACTCGCTCCGTCGGCATATCCAACACATGTCTCCAAAAGGTTTGACATCTGCAATAAATGTAAAAAGGTGGATTACTCGACCAAACGACCACTTTAGCGAAAACAAAATACAACAAAAGCATATTGGTTACTATTTAAGCATAGTAACGCTTGAGGTACAACCCATTATGGGGTTGCACCAGTGGAATTCCGTCATAATCCATTAACTCGTAGGCTCCTTTTGCTAACACTCGTTTAACAATATAGGGGCCCATCCATAAAGAATTAAATTTACCTGCTCCCAATTTATCGGATTCTTGGTCGTAAAGCAAGACCAAGTCACCTTCTGAGAAGACACGGGGTTTGACATTTTTGTCGAACTGCGCCTTGACTCGTTTCTTATGGGCTTCGTTAGCCAAAGCGGCATCACGAAGGGTTTCATCTAATTGGATTAATTCCAAGAAACGGGCCTCTTCTCCTGAAGTTCCGGGGAGGAGATCAATTGCGAGTTTAAGAGACGAGATTTCACACTGGACTGGTAAGACTGCTTCCAGGCCATATACCAGTTGGAAAGGTGTGAACCCGGTTGCATTCCTTACCGAAGTTCGGTAAGCCCATAAGGCTGAGTACAGGATTAGGTGCCACCTTCTTTTGTGAACTCCGATCATCCTTTGCGACATATGCTTCAGGACCTTGTTGATCGCTTCAACTTGTCCGTTGGCTTGCGGATAATACGGGGTAGAGCTGTCGTGAGATAGCCCTAGCTTGGCAGCTAATTCAACCATCATGTGATTGCGAAAATGCGATCCATGATCCGTAACTATAGCCTGTGGTATGCCGGATCTGGCGACTACATGATTGAAAAAGAAAAGGGCAGCTGTTTCACCAGTGTTATCTAATGTAGGCATCGCCTCGGCCCATTTGGTAAAATAGTAAACGACGACTATAATATACCCATGCCCCCCGGTCGAGGTGGGGTTACATGTCATGAAATCGATGCCCCATTTGGCAAAAGGCCCAACAACAACTATTGGCTGTAAAGGTACGGGTGGTCTTCTGGTTTTGCTATCAAAAATTTGATAAGCATGGCAACTTCTGACTGCGGTTATGCAATCTTTGAACATGGTTGGCCAGAAGTATCATGCTCATAAGATTTTTTGTGCTGTAGCATATCCAGATTGATGCCCCCCACACGCGCCTGAATGACACCCATTCAGGGCTTTTTCGGCCTCCTCATGGGTGAGGCACCTTCTCAGAATTGTATCGATACCACGACGGTAAAGCGTATCACCGACGATCATGTAGTCTTTTGCTTGGTACCGTATACGTTTTTGTTCAGAGTGAGGTATTTGGCATGAATTTTTGGGTCTGGAGATAAATTATCAGAAACAAATTCTCGTCCACGATTGATTCTTCGGATGTTTCATCGTTGGACGACGATGGGAGATCGCACAATAATTCTGCGAAAACTAGAGCTTTCTTTGATTTGGATTTTACGAATTCCAGATCAAACTCTTGAAGGATTGCTATCCATTTTGAATATTTTCCCCCCAGCAACTGTCGCGACAATATATAAGTCATGGGGTTGCAATCAGACAGAATGGTAGTTTTCCGAAAGAGGACATAGTGTCGAAACCTTGCTTGAACAACCGCAAGCGCTAGTTTTTCAACATAAGAATATTTACTTTCTGTATCATTTAAGTTTCTACTTAAATAATAAATAGGGTGTTCAATTCCATCGACTTCTTGAACTAAAACCATTGCGATGGTTGTATCTGCTGCAGCCAGATACATGTTAAAGTCTCTTTGATAATAGGGTGCGTACATTAATGATGCTTTTATTAAGGAATCCTTTAAAGCATCAAAGGAAGCTTGCGCAACCCGATCCCAGACGAAGGGTACCTCCTTTTTCAAAAGACGCGTATAACCTTTAGCAAGTTCGGCGTAATTTGGAATGAACCTCCTCAGAAAGTTTGCTTTCCCTTGGAGTTTCTGAATTTGAAGCAAATTCGAAGGTGGAGGCAAATTGATGATTGCCTGGACCTTGCAAGGGTCGAGACGAATCCCATCCTTGGAGACTACAAAGCCAAGTAAACGACCAAAACTGACGCAAAATATACGTTTGTGCGGATTGAGTCGTATCTTGTAGTGTCGGCAACGTAGAAATATCGCTCTTAAATGCTGCGGGTGATCAGTCCGCTTTCGCGAATGAGCCAGAAGGTCGTCGAGGTATGGTTGAACGATGTTCTTGATGTCATGGAAGGCATAATTCATTGGCCTCTGAAACGTCGCCCCTGCGTTCTTTAAACCAAAGGGTAATTTTCGATATGCGAATGTGCCCCACGGACAAATGAATGCAGTATTTGACTGGTCCTGTGGGCGGATATTTATTTGATTATACCCGGAAAATCCATCCATGAATGAAAAGATTTCACATCCGGCGCATTCATCAATTATCTGGTCGTTGAAGGGTGTAGGGTAGTTGTATTTTGGACAAGCTTGGTTTACGTCCCTATAATCGACACACACTCTAATTGTCCCTTGTTTCTTCATAACAGGGACAATATTCGATACCCAATTGGTTAGAGGAACCGGGTAGATGAAACCAGCATGGAGAAGTTTTTCAACTTCTGCCTTAATGGCAGCGAATTTCTTGGGGTGCACCTGCCTGAGCCGTTGTCATACCGGTTTGACATCTGGATACATCTTAATTTCGTGTTCAACGATACTCGAGTCAATGCCTGGCATTTCATCATATGACCAAGCAAAGACATCTTTGAACTCGCGAAAAAGAGCGTTATATATTTCCAGTTCTGAAGGAGAACAACCTTTGCCGACATAAATATTCTCTACAACATTTGTTTTAGTCGATATATTTATGGCTATAGTCTCTTCAATATTGGATAAGTTTCACTCGGAATCCACCGTATTTACAGTATTTGATAGGAATTCAAAAACTGTAGGGTGATAAAGGTCGTCTTGAGTATCTTCTTCATATTCTGGAAGAAGGGAACGATGGTGGCAATCATTCCATGGTGTCCCTTCAATCAACATTGATTGTAGAATTCCTTCGTCGGTTCCATGCACTCTCGACCAAGGATCTAAAGGGGTACCATATTCTCTAGACCTATCTACCCAAACGCTTGATGAGCGTTGATTTGGGTTCGCCTCCCATGCCAGAAACATTGATTGCTACAATATTTCTATTGGGCTTGGGGGCAAAACCATTGCATGATCCATGTCGATATCGTCTTCTGAGATCTTCGTGGAAGATATCATATTGTAGGTACCTATCGACGCTACTTCCGCCAAGTCGATTGGAGGTGGAAGAGCGAAAGTTCCCATTAGTATAGGATCTTTTAGTAGGCCTACTCTGATATTCTGAAGCGAATGGGGGCTTCCATGGATCATGGGAATGCTTCCTGTAACTTGTGAACCATTAGGGAGGAAGTTTTGTTGGTCGACGATCGTAATCCCCCCTTGAAAGGGGAATGCAATCTTTCTAAAATAGGTCGACACAACAGCTGCCATGGCATAGATCCACGGTCTTCCTAGTAGGATGTTGTAATCAAGATTCCCATCGATGACTTCAACATCTATTTCTACTGTTTTTCCCCCTAGTTCAACCTTCAAGTTATTTAGGATACCATATGGGGTATATGTCCTTCCGTCGAATGCTTTTAATGTTGTCGTGGATTGCGACAAGGTTGGAGATCCTAAAGTTTTCCAGCAACTCATCGACATAATACATGTAGATGCCCCCTCATCAATAATTGTTCGATGAATAGTTTTGTTGAGGGCTTTCACTTGGATAAGGAAAGCTAGTTGAGCTGGTAACTGAGGATCGTATCCTTTGTGGTCAAAGGATACAAGATTGGAATCCTTAGGATCAACCCCACCAATGGCTGATAACAAAGCCTGCCTTTCGGATGGGCAATTTTGTAGTACTTCAAGAGTCGACATAGCGGATGGCGATTGGGCCAAATCTTCCACTATGTTATAATGCTGTGCTGCTCTGGCGCGAGGATTAAATGTCGACTTGTTTACTACTCCCTTTGGCGGTTTTATTGTTAATTCAGGAATGATGGGTGGTACAACTTCTGTCGAAGTTGTTCTCGAACTGCTTGGTTGATCTTTTTCCTTGCCGTTCGACAGCTGCGGATTCCCGTAATATTTGTTCCTTGTTGAAATCAAAGCATCATTTTGTTGCTTCGAAATCGACAACATTAGCACTTGCGACGGGGAAGCATGTCCATTTTCAACAAGATTTGTGCCTGGATTTGGAAACGGGTCAGTTAACACAGCTGAGGTTTGCGAACTCTTAAAGAATCTTTTAAGCTCAGCTTTGTATGGGCATTCTCTCGTCCAATGATTCTCATCACATATTTGACACCCGAAAGGGGGTTTCCTATCTCCAGGAGGGTTTGAAGAAGTTTTTTCAGGAGATGATTCACCCTGTTTCTTCTTCTTCCCTTTACTTTGTTTCTTCTTGCTTCCTGGTTGTTTGGTTTCTTTGCCCTTATCTGCTGATACGGCATTTACTTCCGAAGCAAGAATTTCGTCTTTTGCATTTTGATCTGAAATTTTACGGGCTTTCTTGGACGCATCCTTTGTTGATTTCGCGTTTGTCGTGCCAATCACGCCATCACCGGCATGAGAGTCATTGTTTGATTTAGGAGGAGGAGGAATTGAAAATTCCGGTCTAGGGGCGTCAGGTATTTTGTCGTAGAGCGTGCCAGACTGAGTATAGACCAAGTCTAGATATTGCGCACGAGCGATAACTTGCTATTCCGTTACGACTCCGCCCTTTGCCACATCTTCCGTTATAGCAGGAAGTAACGACTTGATAAACCATTCAGCTAATAGCTGATCGGGAACGTACGTTTTTACCATCCTACGACGACGTCGCCACTCATGTATATGATCAGATATGTGAGTGGCCGTTGTCTGTTTGAAGTTGGTTAAGATTTCCGTTCCCGTCTCATACCTTATCGGTAATTGAAAATGGGTTAAGAAAGTCATGGCTAAGGTGCTGAAATTGTCGAACGAAGCTCTGGGCAATTCAATGTACCATTTTGCCGCTGGACCCGTTAACGTCCTCTGAAAAAGGCGAAGCCTTATCGAATCATTGTTTAGAGTGTTTGATGAACACCATAGATGAAATGTCATCACGTGATTCGATGGGTCCTCACCTGGATTTCCATTAAATTTAGGAATATCTGAAGGAAGTTTGTGAGGAATCGCTGGCCACCAAGGGGCATAAGCAATTGGATCATTTGTTAACCGGTGTAAATCGGGTAACTCTAAAGTTGCCACGAATGGTAACTGTTGATTTAGGTTAGGTGAAGCATACCCAGGATACGATGGAATTGCCTGAGCAGTTGGCCTTTGCATACCAGCATAATGTAATTGATGCTGGTATGACTGATACGGTTGGTGGACGGTTGGTTGGTATTGAATGTACAGTTTTCCACTGTTCGCAAAGATCTGCTGCTCAAAACCTTGGTATACTTGTTGGAATTGTGGTTGTTGATATTGCACCAGCCACGGTTGCGAAGCCATGTTCTGTTGCGCTATACTAACCGTTGGACCAAGGTGTGGGGTAATTGTACCCGTTTGGACCTGTGTCGCCCCACTAGTCGGCAATTGTGGTTGAGTCACAGGGTCAAGGGGCTGTTGCATTACAACCTGAGAAATCTGAGGTTGACATACAACAGGCAACGTTTGAACTTGTGACACTGTTACAATAGCTGGTGTGGTCGGGATGTTCGACATAGGTACACATTGTTGCATAGAATACACAACTCTTGGTTGTTGGGGTAGTATAGGTACCCAACCACTTGATGTAACTCCAGTATAACCTGAATACTGTTGTGAACTCCCGTATGGATATCCTCCCGGAGGGGGTAATGAAAGGGCATACTGCCCCCCATACGGTGGTAACCCGAAACTCAAGGGGATTGTTTGCCCTTGGGGACTGGATTGCCCAAATTGACCTCCAAATGGATCAATTTGGCGAGTCTCAACATAAGAGTTGCCGGATATTATTCCGGAGGAACAAACAGGAATGGACCATACTGTCGAAATAGTCCCTGGATGGACTCCTTCTAGCGGTTGTGAGCTAGTCGGGATAGATGGTATGCCGGCAAACATTGTCGGAGTGACGGCAGGGAGTTCTGCTATCGCTGTGTCAGTCGACACAGTCCTAGATGTTGACGGTTGTTCAGACATTTTGAGTCTATCCAAAAGATTACCTAGCGATTCTATAGGAACTTCCACTGGTGGTAGAATAACTTCCGATGTCAAAGGAAATAGAGTGACCCCGACTCCAAAATGTGTTGCAGTACTTGCTTGCGGATCTTCTACAATTTCCTCTATCGCAATCAAACCAGGTGGAAGGGGAAGACCGTCAGGCCCGTAAAATATTTCTAGTGCCGAAGAAGGGGTTGAATCAACAACGACAGATGTTTGAGGAACAAGACTCTCTGAACCGGTTACTAATGGAACTGGTTCAGTAACACAAGTGTTTGCTCTCAGACTAGGATCAGTATCTCTGTCCCTCTGTGACTGTTGAACATCTTCTGTAGAGGCAGTGTTTCCAGAAATGTTTGGAGTAACCGGAATCTCAGATGTTGTTGGAACACTTGTTCTAACTTTGATAGGAGATTTCGAACCGGTTAAACGAGTCCGCTTTGTCCGTACTGTTTTCGATTCCGGAGACAAAGACGGTTGACTCATAAGCCTCCGCGAACGACGAGGTTTCAATTGATTTTCTCCCACGATTGCGGATTACTCGATCAACCAAAATACAAAAAGGGGAAAAATGTTTCCGAATTAAATGAATTTTAGACGCTTTAGACACAACTTGCTTTTTCAATTTTAAAGAGTCGAGAAAAAGCAAAAGATGACTCTAGTCTCCTTCGATGTTTTAACGAGCCCGAAGTGACAAATGCTCGGATGGACTTTTTCCGTTATAGAGTCTGAAAAAGGCCAAAAGGAACTTCTCTGTTGTTCTAGGTAGAGGGTGTGCCAAACTTTTCGCAAAACCGCAGAATACTTTTTAAGGTACGGGCGGTCAATCTTCCCGAATGCTGTGTTCAGTGCATTGCGATCAGTAGGGTGGCCGACACGACTTCCTAAGGATAAAGGTTTTATGCCTATAGGGGTCTCCCAATATATACTCGACGGTACGTGGGAGCACAATCCGTACTGGCGCTATCGTCTCTCAGGAGGAATCACCCAACCATCAGCGAGATCGACAGTCACCAGGTTTTACGACGTCGGAACACGTCTCTAGCCTAGACCTCTATGTTGTGCGTTAAGTTACAAAGCGTTGTTAAGTTCATTCAATTTATTTTAGGTTGATCTTTCTTAGAAGTTTGCCTTTTTGGATCACCACGAAATGTATGATACAATTCCTAAATGCAGTCTAAAGATGATAAGCAAGCTTTTATATCTTTTCAACAATGAAAATCCTAGCTACAAGGGGAAAAGAAAGACACAATCTTTTCTCAAAGAGCATAGAGCACACTGTAAATGCACTTTTCTTAAATCAAAGCATGCAAACTATCAAAATGAAAATGCACATATGCATGTATTTGTTTTCGCTTTCTTAATATTGATGCCTAAAAAGAAAGCTGTTGTACAAATTTGAATTCGATTTCAAGTGAAAACATAAACAAGTTCCTTTTCCGAAATAAAAAAGACGATTACGACACTTTATGATTTACTTGTTTCGACACTAGAAATGCATAAATTCAAACCAAACGACAAAATTAAAAGCTTAATCAACTGTGAACAGCAAACAAACTCACTCCTAAGATCAAAACGACACTTACAACAGGTCTAGATCTAAGGGCGACAGTATGACTAGTTTACTTTCGTAATGGGAAACTGCAAATGATGTAACAAATACACAAAGAACAAATACAGTTTCTTTATACAACTGAGGCGGAATTGAGGCAAAGAAAAGGGGTTTCAGATAGGTACACTGACTGATAACAGGCTGCAAAAAACAGAGATAAAACTGAGCAAAAGGAAGCAGGGAACCACAGCTGCACAAGGCAAGGGCTGATCAGCGCACCCTCAGCACAGAGAAACTGAACTTCAGCGCAGGTAGCCTTCACGGGACCTGCGTTGAAATGTAGAACCTCTTCACAGAGTCTGCGCTGAAGCAGAAACGAGAATTGTCTCTGGGTTCTGGGTCACGGTTTGCAGTTTAATCTACAGTTTTTGGCCGGATAAAAGCTATCAATTAGGTACAATTAGGAGGATGATTTAAAGGAGGACTAAGATCTATCACAAAGGGCTGTTAGAGCACTTGTGGATCAGTTGTTCAAATCATAAAAACAAGCCCAGTGAGTGGACTAGAGTGGCAGATCTCTACTTTGCACTTGAAAATGGCAAATGCATTTCGATTCGACACTCCTGAGTTTATGAGAAGAACAACAATAGAAACACAAATAAACTAACAAGATACTCTCCCCAGCGGAGTCGCCAATTTGTTGTTGGGAAAAGTATCCAATTCGGAATGCCCCTATCCCACTCTAAGGTGTGATAGTGCCTTAGCAACAAACGAGGTAAACTAATTGAGTATTCTTCTTTATGGAATGTAAATGAGGAAGAAGGATGTAACTAACCTGTGTCTTTCGCTAATTTGTCGATCCAATCACTCCTCTCTTTAGTGGCTCTCATCTCCTTGCTCCTTCACCGGCCCAGCTTCACCGAATTCCTGCAAGATCACAAGAGAGAGAAACTACACGAAGATACAGATATACATTCATAAAAAGCTCAAGATCAGATTAAGCTAAACATGTAAGCATAACAAAACATCATTGGTATACAACATGTAGGAGAAACTCAAATAGTTTATTGATAGAATAAGAAAGTCCAAGAGGAGATACAACCAAGTGAGTTCCAATCTAGAATCTACCTCCCAGCAAAGGAATCCCTTCCTCTCCTCCAACAAAGCAGAAATCACCCAATATGCTAATCTCAATCTCAAACCAACATCAATTCTCTGCAAAGTACAAAATTCCAGCCTCCTAAACCTCTGGGTGAGAGATCCATATATAGATGTAAGTAGAGAGGATGAGTCAACTTATGTTTTGACTTGTGGCTTCTCTCTATCAGTTCTTGCTTCCACTTGGAGGTTGAGAGCCTCTTACTCATCACTAGTCGAATTCATTGAGGCAAGTGTCATTGGAGAAGATTCTGGAAGCTTCCATGGTCTTTCCACCTCGTTGAATGAGCTTGCCATTTGTCATTTCCCGCTCAGCGCACCCTGGTAGTTCTTCCACCTGCGTTGCAGTGCACCTAGCCAGTGTAGCCTCTGCATTTCAACGCAGGCAGCTAGTGGAGCCTCTGAATTGATCCTGAATTGACTGATTCTGAGTGGTTTTTGGTGGAGAACTTCTGGGAGAAGCTGTCATTGGTTGACCTTGTTCCTTTAGGAGTTGTAACAACATCTTTAGGGACTTTGGATCCCTTGAATTATGGACATTTCATGCTTATAGCTGTAAGGCACAAAAATGTCTATAACACATTTCTATTATCCAATCGGATTAGATAAACGAAGCAAGGGATGAATAGAAGAATGATGAAGAAGTGTGGGAACTTATTCAAAAGTTACAACAAGATCCCAGTAAATCTGATACATTTATCTAAAAAAATGATTTGTTATGGTATAAATATCACTTATACCTATGTAAGACTTCCCAACTCAAACAAAAGATTCTTATCGAATTGCACAACTCTCCCTTAGGAGGGCACTCAGGGTTTTTAAAAACTTACCACAGGGTTAAGAAGGATTTTTTTTGGGATGGCCTTAAATTGGATAGTTAAAAGTTTATGGCAGAATGTTTGGTTCCCCAACAAAATAAAGTTGAAACAATTAAGATCCCAGGTCTATTACAACCTTTATCCATTCCAAGCCAACATTGGGAGGATGTTTCAATTGATTTTATCACAGGTTTACCCAAGTCTGAAGGAAAGAGTGTCATCATGGTGGTAGTTGACAAACTTACCAAGTATGCACACTTTTGTGCATTATCGCATCCATTTAAATCAAGTACAGTTTCTACTGCATTTATGGAAACAATTCATAAGCTACATGGAAACCCAAAGATTATTGTAAGCAACAAAGATCCCATTTTCACTGGAAAATTTTGGACATAATTATTTTCTTTTCTTGGTACTTCGTTAGCTCATAGCTCATCTTATCATCCTCAATCTGATGGGAAAACTGAGATAGTAAACACATGTTTGGAAATATCTTCATTTCTTTGTATCTGAATGGTGGTATAAAACTTCCTTGCATATTGCAGCAAAAATGACCCCATTTATGGCACTTTATGGATATCATCCACAGTCCATCACATCATATTTAAGAGAAAATTCTACGGTTCAAGCAGTGGAAGATCACATCAAGCATAAACAACAAGTTCTCCAACACTTAAAGGATAACCTCAGTTGGGCGCATAATAGAATGAAACAATAGGCATATCAACATCGCAGTGAAGGATGTTTTGATGTAGGTCACTCAGTATTCCTGTGGACACAAGCATATAAACAAATGTCCCTCAAGCAAGCTAAGAAGGATAATAAATTATCACCAAAGTATTATGGTCCGTACAAGGTGTTGCGAAATATTGGTACTATGGCATACAAATTGGAGGTTCCTGCAACTTCCTGAGTGCACCCAGTTTTCCATGTTTCATGCTTAAAGAAGGTTATAGGTGACAAACTCCCAGTTCAAACAATATTGCTAGAACTTAACGAGGAAGGAAAAATCATATTGGAACCTGAAGCATCCATAGAAACAAGAACTTGACAGCTATGAAATCGATCAATTTTGAAGTATCTCATCAAGTGGAAGAAATTACCCGCTAAATATTCTACATTGGAGGGTGAGAATTTTATATAGAAGCATCCATAACTACTCAAGCATTGAGGACAACACTTGTTAGGTCCTTATAATACTAGTGATTCCCCCTTTACTATTGTAATTGCAGCCCTTCTTGTTATTGTTGTGCTCCTATTGTCCCTATATTGTTATTATTATGCCCCATAGAAGCCCACTATTGTTATTGCTCTACCCCTTATATTATTATTGTTATGTCGGATTTGATTATATTGTGACCCGTTAGACTCTTATACATAGAAAGGAGGTTTTGTCATTTGTATCATCCAATAATTGTTCATTTGTATAATGTAAAGGAGGTTTCCTCCTCGAAGAGGCTGATTTTGAAGGCGTTGATCTATCTTTTCTTCTATTTTATGAGTTTGTTGCATAACATTGAAATATAAAATGGAATATGAGTTTTCCAAGGGAAAAATGGGTTTTGGCTAGGATTTAAGGATTTTCCTAAGGAAAAATGGGTTTTAGATGGAATGAGGGGATTTATGAGGGACAGTTGAGGGAGTTATATGGAGTATGAATGAGGATGTTGAAACAAGCTTGAAATCTCTTTGGACATTTTTTCCCTAATTACTACTCCCATAATGGTGATCTAGGTGATGTCATGACTCTTTTTGACCATTTTGATGATTTCTTAGGTCCCTATACTACTAGTGTAACACCTTATTGTTATTATTGCAACCCCCTTATTATATTGGTGTGTCCATGTAGTCCCCATATTGTTATTATTGTGCCCAATAGAAGCCCACTATTGTTATTGTTGCGCCTTTACATTATTATTGTTATGTCGACTCTAATTATAATATGACCCCTTAGACTCCTATATATAGAAAGGAGGTCTTTTCATTTGTATCATCCAAATTTTTTTTCATTTGTGTAATGGAAAGGAGGTTTCCCCCTCGAAGGGGTTGATTTATATGTCGTTGATCTATCTTTTCTATCTTTTTGTGAGCTGGTTTCATAACATTTGGTATCAAAGCTTTGGATTCTAGGGTTTTGCTGCTCCAAATAGGTCATTGTGGAATTGTCGCTATAAATTTTTCTCTATGAAGTTTAAGAAGCTAAAAAAAACACCCATTTGAGCCAAAAATTTTTTGAACCTTGGGTCCAAATTTCAGATATTGTATTGCTATTATTTCGGAGATATGATTTGAGGAATTTAGGGTTTTTGCAAGCTCCAAAATTCCATCTCAAATAGGTCATCATGGAATATTCGCTATAAGTTTTTTTCTATGAAAGTTAAGACTCTGAAATTAAAAACCATTTGAGCTGAACTCTTGGTGATGATCGGGCCCGAATTTCAGATATTGTTTCACTATATTTTCAGAGATACGGTCCAAGACATTTAGGGTTTTTGCAGACTCCTGAATTACATTCAAAACATGTGACCTTGGGAAAATCGTCAGAAATTTATCTCTGAGAATAAGATTTAAATTTTGTAAGAATTTGTAGAAAGAGTATGGAATTTATGTTTCTATGTATGTTTTTCAGGTCCGAAGGTCGAAACAATGTCACGTGATAGGTCGTACAATTTTTCTCTACCAAACTAGTCTATAATCAGGTCATCGTAGGAGATTTGACATAACTCTTTATTGAAGAATCCAATATTGATTAGACTAGTGGGGTTAGAAAGAGGACTCAGAGGGCTACCACAGGCCAAAATTTTAGAACTTGAAGATCTGAAATTACAGAGTTACAGTCATTTAAATATTGAGCTCCTAAAAGCAAGAAAAATAATGGCTCGAATCAAGAAAATAGAAACCCCTAGTAAGAAAAAATGGATGGATGATTTGTAGAATGCGATTGAAGCTAAGATAAATATTTTTATATGTGCCATGGAAGCTAATAATGATGGTATGGAAGCAGATATGAAGAAAGTCATGGAATATTTGAAGAAAGACATGGAAGGTTTGAAGGAAGGTGGGGCAAAGTTACTACAAGAAAGGCCTCCCAATGACAAAAAGGTAGTAGAGGAAACTCATGATGAGAAAAAAATAAATGTTAATCATTATTTGATAGAATATAACATTTTATTGAAGACCCACCATATTCCAAAGATCGATATGAGGAAGTTTGATGGCAAGGATCCTGTAACATGGATACTAAAGATGGAAAATATGTTGATTTACATGATGTGCAACTGTTACAAAAGGTACGTATTGCATATTTATATTTAGAATCCAATTATTTTTTATGATATAAAGAGCTTTGTTCTTGTAAACCACTTGTCACTTGGTCAATTTTCACGGAGGAAATGATAGCACATTATGAGGATACAAAGAGCAACACCTTCTTTAGCCAATTGATAAATCTCAAACAAAAGGGTTCAATGGTAGAGCACATTGAGGACTTCCAAAAATTAAATATAAGGGTAAATGATATTCCAGAGAAGTAGAGGATTGATGTCTTCATAGGGAATTTAAAGGATAAAATTCAACATGAGGTTCGTCTTTGGGAACCTGATTCATTGGAGAAGGCATTCAGGCTGGAAAGAAAAATTGAAAGAAAAACTATGGAAACAAGAAATCCTACCACTCACAACTATAAATATGGAAGCGTTATTGCTCCTATCCTTCCACCACCTACAAGGTTGACACCACAACAATTGGAAGAAAAAGGAGAAAATGACCTTTGTTATAGTTATGATAGAAAATACACTAAAGGTCATAATTGTGTTGAGAAGAAAGTATTTTACATTGCTTGTGAAGAGGAGGAAGAAAAGGATCAAGAAACGTCAAAAGAAGAGGATATACACCAGGAACCAACCCCAGGGAAAGAAGAAATGAATCCGACCATATCTTGTAATGCATTGGAAGGAATTACCACTCCCCAAAATCTCAAGATAGAAGGACATATCAAGAAGAAACAGGATAAACTCACTTTTGCTCAGAGTCGAATGAAACAACAGGCATATTAACATCAGAGCGAAAGAAGTTTTGATATAGGCGACTGGCTATGTTTACGAATACAACCATACAAACAAATGTCCCTCAAGCAAGCTAAGAAGGATAATAAATTATCACCAAAGTACTATGGTCCTTACAAGGTGCTGCAAAAGATTGGTACTATGGCATACAAATTGGAGCTTCTTGCATCTTCCCAAGTGTCCCTAGTTTTCAATATTTCATACTTAAAGAAGGTTATATTTGACAAGCTCCCAGTTCAAACAATATTGTTAGAACTTGACGATGAAGGAAAATCGTATTGGAACGTGAAGCAGTCAATGAAACAAGAACCCGACAACTACAAAATCGATCAATTTCAGAGTATCTCATTAAGTGGAAGAACTTAACCGCAAAATATTCCACATGGGAGGATGAGAATTTTATACAGAAGAATCTAGAACTACTCAAGCATCGAGGACAACACTTTTTAAATGAGAGGGGCATGTTAGGTCCCTATATTAATAGTGTAAACTCTTATTGTTATTAGTGCAACTCCCTTATTATATTGTTGTGCCCATGTAGTCCCCATATTGTTATTATTGTGCCCCATAGAAGCCCACTATTGTTATTGTTGTGCCCTTACATTATTATTGTTATGTCGGCTCTAATTATATTATGACCCCTTAGACTCCTATATATAGAAAGGAGGTCTTGTCATTTGTATCATCCAAGAATTATTCATTTGTGTAATGTAAAGGAGGCTTCCCCCTCGAAGAGGCTGATTTATAACTTGTTGATCTTTTTTATATTTTTGTGAGCTGGTTTCATAACATGATTTGACCTTTATAATTACACCTAATGGATCTATGAACTGATGATTTGGACCTTGAACCTTGCAATATCACTGACCATGAGATGATGATCAAGACATTTTATTGATGACTCATCACAAGGATTGATGGCAATATCACTGACCATGAGATGATGATCAAGACATTTTATTGATGACTCATCTCAAGGATTGATGGCATGACCAAGATGAAACTTTGACCATGAAATGAAAGGAGAAGTAACAACCTAGACACACTAACTAGTGACCAAATTTTATTTGAAAACCTATTGAAACTATAAAAATTTGACTTAGGACCCTATCAACCATATTGAAAAATTACATTTGATCACTAGTGATTGGCAGCACTGACAGACACTAACAAGGCCAAGTGAATTAAATTGGATTTAATTCACATGTAGTGATCAATCAGATAACTAATAATTCACTCATAAATAACTTATGCTTGCCAGTTTTGAGAAAGAAATAGTTGATATTAGAGTTCAGAGACAATGTACTATCAATTGTAAAATAATCTAAATTAAATTGATGGTTCATTCAATCAGAGGAAGGCCTATGGATGGATTTCACAATTATGGATGAGGAATTTACCAATTAAATATTAGCTAATTCCCTAGGAAACTATGCAAGGAAGTAGGAGATTGGCAGGCACCAGATTTGGCTAAGTATTGGCTTGAGCTGATTTGTGAAGCAATGAGATAGATTGTACTTGTGCAAAGAATGTTTGGGTTGAAAAAGAATTGTATTTTATTCTTAGATATTTTGATTAATGTAATATACAGATAGCAAGGGTTTTTAGCTGCGACCTTCCTCGAAAAATTATTTTTTTATGTGCGATTAAAATTATTCCTTTTTTTTGCATCATGATTTCATCGATCAATTTTTGTTTTTTCTAATGAGTAGAGTAGATTCAAGTCAATTGTTTTAACATATTAGAATCTGTAGTTTGAATCTACAAGAAAATTCTACATGGTATCAAATTTGAAATCACTATAGCAGAGGAGAATACAAGTTTATTTTGCAGTATCATACTTCAAAGCCAGCAAGATGTCGTGCTACGGATTGAGACTTGAGTATGCCCTTAAGGGTAGCTCGAATTACATAGCTTGGAAGGACAAGATGGAGGTAATGTTGAAAGACAATTGGATTAAGGAATTCATAGAAAATGATATTCCTAAGCCTCCAAAAAATGATGCACATGATTTGGCAGAATGGAGAAAGTGTTTGGCAAAGGTGACAATAATTATCCTAGAAGAAGTTCAGGATCATATTGTTTTGAATCTCAATAGTAAGGAAACTCCATATGCAATGTGGAAGGCATTAATGAACCAACTTCAAAACAACAGTGACCATAAAAAGCTGACACTAAAGGACAAGCTCAGAAAGATCAAGATGGAGAAGGGTGATACAATAACGAAGTACTTGACCAAGTTCGCCCAATTTCGGGATGACCTTGGAAGTGTCAGTGTTACTATTGTTGAAGATAATATAGTGAGCCTAGCACTTCTAGGACTTCCCAAGAGTTGGCACAACTACCAAGACTCAATTAATGGGAGGGAGAAGCTACCAGAGTGGAAGCGATTGTGGTTCGACTTGGTACAAGAATAGATTCAATGGAACACCAAAGATGGATCCTCATCTAAGCATGATGATGAGGAGAACTATGCCTTAACTGGAAAGGTGAAGAAAGGGAAGGGTAGTGCATCCCATTCCAAATCAGATTCCAGTCAGGGAAGAAATAATAAGGACATGTCGAAAATCAAATGCTTTCACTGTCACGAGCTAGGACACTATGCCACAAAGTGTCTACACAAGAAGGCTAGTATGAAGCCCTCAGGAGGAGCAGGAGGTGAAGCTCTTGCTTCACAGTTCGAACTAGATTTCACCCTCATCGCTTGTATGGTGACATCAGTGATGGGTAGTGTGTGGTACCTGGATAGTGGAGCTTCATTCCATATGACTAGCAACAAAGAGTTCTTCAGTGACTTGGAGGAGATGGAACTCTGGATGTACATCGAGATGGGAGATTGTGGGAGGTATAACACGAAAACATCAGTACTGTTACCTTTTAGAGGGAGTTTGGTTCTCCCCTCACATTAAAAGATTTCATGTATGTTCCAGGTTTGAAGAAGAACTTGGTTTTTATTGCCATGTTGGAGGACCTTGGCTACGATGTGATATTTAGTAAGGGAAAGGATTTCCTTTGTCACATAGCCTCAAGATAGGTGAAGCGGATTAGGGTTTGAGTGAAGAACCTCTACAAATTGGATGTAGAATACTACACTGCTTTGAGCACTAAAGCAGAGAAGGTGCATAACCAAGACATCGATGAGTTGTGGCATATAAGATTGGATCACTTGCACCACAGAGATTTGAAGATCATGCAACAAATTTCTACAGGACTTCCCAAGGGTAGAGTAGAGAAGAGAGACACATGCAAAGAGTATACATTGGGGAAGTACACCAAAGATTCCTTTGTAGAAGAAAAATCATATGTTCACTAAATTTTGTGAATTTAAAGCACTTGTTGAGAAACATATTGGTAGGAAAGTTAAAGTTCTTAGAAGCGATAACAGTGGAGAATATGTGTCGAATGAATTCAAGAAATTATGTTCTTTAGAAGGCATTTGAAGGGAGTTAATAGATCCTCGTAACCCACAACAAAATGGGGTGGCTGAAAGGAAGAGCATAAGTATTATGGGAGCGACACAAGCTATGTTACATGATCAAGGTCTACCGTTTCACTTGTGGGTTGAAGCATGCAACACAACTATTTACTTACAAAATAGAAGCCCTCATTGAATTCTTGGGATGAGTACACTAGAATAAGATTTTTTAGGTAAGAAACCAGATGTGGCAAACTTTAGGATCTTTGGCTCATCAGTCTGCTATCATGTTACCAAGGATGCATGGAAAAATCTAGAGCCAACAGTTGAGTTAGGCATATTTGTGGGGTACACTAGGGAAAATTTTAAGAACCCCCCCTAAATTTACATGTATAATAAATGGGCGAATCTCCATGGTATATAGGAAAAATGGAAGGCGATTTTATCAATAATATGATATGTATATATAATTTTTTGGCGAATCTCTCACCAGGCATGGCGAATATTTTACTCAATTATAAAATCTTGTGTTTATTGAATACACAAATGAAATCATTGCATTTCTTTAAAATATCTTTTGAAATCAAAATTACCGAAATTACATATCGATAACCTAGTGGGTGTAGGATAAAATTCACCCGTGCCATTCACAGAAAGCATGAGAAAAAACCTAATACTATATATAAAACCAAGAAAAATTCAAATTCATCACTTCTAGGGACCTCGTAACCACCCTGCCAATACACAAGTATGTTCCTGTTTGCAATTAGAAAAATTACCCAAATTGCAATCTGTTTACTCCACTTCTAGGGACCTCGTAACCACCCTGCCTGATCCGAATGGAAAATGGCATCAACCCATGGCACTCATCCACCCATATTATTCATCGACCCATGGAATTTACCCATGGTATTGTAAATGGCATCTGCCCGTGGTATTGTAAGATCCACCCATGGTATTCATTCACCCATGGAATTTACCCATGGTATTGTAAATGGAATCTGCCCGTGGTATTGTAAAATCGACCTATGGTATTCATTCACCCATGGAATTGACCCGTGGTATTGTAACTGAAAAATACTATAAGTCCTTTTACAAAATGTTACTTGTTACTTATAGTATTTTTCAGTTACAATACCACGGGTCAATTCCATGGGTGAATGAATACCATAGGTGGATTTTACAATACCACGGGCAGATGCCATTTACAATACCATGGGTAAATTCCATGGGTGAATGAATACCATGGGTGGATCTTACAATACCACGGGCAGATGCCATTTACAATACCATGGGTAAATTCCATGGGTCGATGAATAATATGGGTGGATGAGTGCCATGGGTTGATGCCATTTTCCATTCGGATCACTGCCAATACAAAAGTATGTTCCAGTTTGCAATTAGAAAAATTACCCAAATTACAATCTATTTACTCCAGCATATGTTGGAAAGTTATAGAAGGATGACTAATGCAATCAATCCATTCCTTTTAGCCTTGTATTTGTTTCAGTTTAAAACAGAAGTATACAAATATACTTTTCCAATGTCTATGCTTTAACCATTCACCTTAAGATGTTTTTACAATATAATTTCCTAAGTCTATTTAATATCTTCATTATCATAAAAACCAACCTATATCCATCTTAACTCCACATCTACCACTGTTAGGGGGATGAAATCTATTTATCCCTCTGAGCACTTGGTAGACCCAGAATTAAGATGAATCTAAGATAGAATTTCCCCTTTAAATAGTCTATGCTCACATGAATACCATGGGTTATCATAAACCTCGAGCTTAAAAATTACTATTAGTAATTTATAGACATTAATAAAATTAATAGTTGATTTTTATTTTATTTTTTATTTTAACCAAGCTAAAATGTTTAACATACATTAAATTACAACATCCATTTTACTCTTGATCGGATCAAATATTTTTTCACTCTATGCTAGTTTGAATATCACGATATTTGATACCTCTCGGGGGTTGGTAGATTCAAAGTAAAGATGGATCTATGTTGGTTTAATTCCCCCATTTAAATAGACTACATTCCAAGTGAATACCATGGATCAATACCATGTGCCATTTTGGTGAATACCATGGGTCAATACCATGTGCCATTTTTACTTTTATTAATACTAATATTAGGGTTAATAATGTTTTTTTGCATGGTATTAATAACAATCTAGTCCATGGTATTTGTCCCATAGTATAAATATAAGGTGACTTATGGAGTAAATATAAAAAAATGTTTTATTTCTTTACCATACCTCTCGCTTATTTATATTTTTATTAATTTACCATACCTCTTTTACAAATATGGTATTTGGCCCATAGGATTCACTTAAATAAAACCTCTTTCTCGAGCCTTCATAAATAGAATGAGGGTTATGGACTAAATATAAAAAGAGGTTTTATTTATTTACCATGTGTCTAGTTTATTTGTATTTTTATTTATTTACCATACCTTTTGAGTAATATAAAAAGACGTTTTATTTATTTACCATACCTCCACTTTACTTATAGTTTTATTTGTTTACACCCTTGCATGTATATAAGGTGACTTATGGAGTAAATATAAAAAATGCTTTATTTATTTACCATACCTCTCATTTATTTATATTTTTATTAATTGACCATACCTCTTTTATAAATATGGTATTTGGGCCTTTGGCCCATAGGATTCACTTAAATAAAACCTATTCTTGAAAATGGGCGAATGGATTCACTTAAATAAAACCTATTCTTGAAAATGGGCGAATGGAAGGTTGTAACTCCTAATTTCAAGGGCTAAATTTACCTTTTTTACCCTCTCCCTTAAAATAAGGTGGGTTATTTGAGGTGATTTGTAAAAATGTACTATGATACAAAATATTCGCCCACTAAAAATTTAAAACCCCTTAATTTCGCCAAAGGGCGAACATTCGCCCCTAAAATCACCCCTAGGGTACACTGATACACCTCATAACTATCAGGTGTACCTTCCATCTAACATGATAACAATGGTTCTTAGAGATGTGAAGTTAGATGAAAAGAAGGCCATGAGATATTCCCTTGAGAGGGAGCTTCAGTTACAGCATATGAGGAGCTTTTAGCTCCAAAGGAGGAACCTTATGATGATGTGGAGCAGCAACATGCAGAGGAACAAAGAGTGGAACCACCCACTCATGCAGATACTTCTAGAGATGGAAGAAAGTGCACTAGAGTGGTTGACAGATTGATGCATGATGCAAGAGAGAATGTGAGAGAACCCACATCACAACACAGGTAGAGGAGGTCACTAGATTGGTACAATGGATACATGGCTCTGATGAGAAAGAGTGTAGAGATTGAGCCATCTTTATTTGATGAAGTAGTGCAAAAACCAGTATGGGTTGATGCCATGGTTGAGGAGTATGACTCCATTATCCGAAATAGTGTTTGGGAGGTGGTTCCAAGACCAGCAAACAAGTCAGTGGTGAGTTCTGGATGGATTTACAAAGTAAAGCAAGAAGAAGATGGGAGTGTGGAGAAACAAAAGGCCAGATTTGTGGCTAGAGGGTTCTCTCAGGTGGAAGGAATTGATTACAATGAGACATTTGCTCCTGTAGCAAGGTACTTGTCAAGCAGATCTATTCTAGCATTGTCAGTGCAGATGGGATGGAAGATACATCAGATGGATGTAAAGACAACATTCCTCAACGACATGATTGAGGAAGAGGTGTATATTGAGCAGCCTGAAGGATTTGAGACCTTCAACAGAGAGTCGCATGTGTGCAGACTCAAGCGAGTGTTGTATGGACTAAAACAAGCACCCCATGCTTGGTACACCAGGATTGACAACTATTTCACCAGGTTGGGCTTCACCAAAAGTGAAGCAGATGCGAAACTTTACCATATTGTGGTTGAAGGTTAATTGTTGATTATAGTATTACATATCGATGATTTGATTCTAACCGGAGATGAGAAGCTGATAAAATCTTGCAAAGAGGATCTTGCAAGAGAGTTCGAGATGAAGGACCTGGGGCTTATGCATTACTTTCTTGGTATGGAGGTATGGAAATGAGATTAGGAACTTTTTTTCTCTCAGTGAAAGTGTGCCAACGAGATACTGAAGAAGTTCCACATGGAGAGCAACAAACCCATGAAGACTCCTCTAGAAAGTAACTGGAGGAAGGAGGATTCTACTTCAAATGAAGTAGTGGAGGCTACTATTTATAGACAACTTGTGGGTTCACTTATGTATTAAATTGGTGAACACATGACCGAACATGTGTTTTGCAGTTAACTAGCTTAGTCAAGCCATGGTTAAACCACCCAAACTTTATTGGAAGACAAGTAAAGATATGTTGAGATACCTCAGAGGCACCACTCAGTTTGGTCTTTGGTACAAACTGACAAAGGGAGTGAAGCTTCAAGGCTTCACAGATGCAGATTGGGTAGGGATTCTATCCGACATGAATAGCACATTCGGGGGAATCTTTAGTATTGGGTCAGCAACCGTTTCTTGGTACAACAAGAAGCAGAGATCAATTTTACTTAGTTTAGCAGAAGCAGAGGACATGGCTGCTAGTTAAGTAGCTTGTGAGGCTATATGGATGAGAAAGAATATTTTTGGGTTGTTTGGTCATCATATGGATCATACAGTGATTTACTATGAAAATTAGAGTTGTATCAAACTCTCTAAGAATCCAGTTTTTCATGATTGGTCTAAGCATATTAATATCAAGTATCACCATCTACGAGAATGTTTGTAGAGGAGAATCATGTTGCTAGAGTAAATTCCTACAGAGGCGTCAGATGCATATATTTTGACAAAGACATTGTCAATATGAAAATTTGAGTTTCACAGAGGCAGGATTGGGGTAGCAGATAATCCCTTTCTTGTTGAGAGAGATTGTTGAAAAAATGCAACAAGGAAAATCCTAATTTAATTTGTCCTTGAATTAAATTAGGAGTTAAATTGTAATTCTAGCTCTCATAGCAACTTGTAATAGTTAACTAAGTTAAGTTGACTTAGTTGGCTCAATAAATTCGAGTTGGGATTATATCTAGAGTCATGTAGAGTGATCCCTAATTTTTAGGGGTCTAGGTTGAGTTATTATTGAGTTGTAATTATTTAATTCAATTTAACTGAGTTAAATTCAGTTAAACTAGTTCTAAATGATGGAGGAACTAGTGAGAGGTCAAGTGAATTAAATTGGATTTAATTCACATGCAATGATCAATCAGATAACTGATAATTCACTTATAAATAACTCATACATGTCATTTATGAGAAAGACCCAATTGAGATTAGAGTTCAAGGACAATGTACTATCAATTGTAAAACAATCTAAATTAAAATGATGGTGCATGCAACCAGAGGAAGGCCTATGGATGGATTGCAAATTTATGGATGAGGAATTTCCCAAATAAATATGGGCTAATTCCCTGGAAACTATAGGTTTTAACCCCGTACAAAAATTACCTGCATACGAATTATAAAAACAGAAAATAAAAAATGGTGAGAGCATAACACATAAAACAAATATACATAGAGATTTTCCCTTGGATCCCAAAACTGGGACTAACAGATTGATTTTTTCATTATGTTCCTTTCAATGTTACAATACATATATATACATGCCGAAGAATCCATAAACCCTGGATTAGAACATAACCGTAGTTTCATTATCGGATCTACAAAATACCATGGACCAAAAACCATCGCGCCCAAAACCATGTGCGAAATCCATGCACAAAACCATAGGTAGGTCTGCCCACCTAATATAGGGTCCAAACAAATTTTCCTAGGGGCGCTGCTACTGCCCCCCTCAAACCCTCTTCGTTACATCAGGCACAGCAGGGGGGGTTACAGGGGGGCTGCTGCCCCCCCTGTGACCACCCCCAGCCCCCCTTGTGACCACCCCCGCTGCGCCTGACGCAACGAAGAGGGTTCTAGTCATGGAAAAAATATAACACAACCCAAAAAAAAATGCGCAAGGAAGTAGGAGCTTGGAAGGCAACATATTTGGCTAAGTATTGGCTTGAGCTAGTTTGTGATGTAGTGAGATAGATTGTACTTGTGTAGAGATTATTTGGGTTGAATAAGTATTGTATTTTCTTCTTAGATCCTTTGATTAATGCAATATACAGATAGCAGGGGTTTTTAACTGTGGCTTTTCCAAGAAAATTATTGTGTTATGTGCGATTAAAATTCTTCCTTTTTCTACTTCGTGATTTCATCGATCAATTTTTGTTTTTGCTGATGAGTAGAGTGGATTCAAGTAAATTGTTTTAGCATATTACAATCTACAAGAAAATTTTACACTGAAAGCCTTCACCTTCTTATTGGTTTCTTTCTCAACCAATGCCTTGAATTCTATGAACTTGGAGAATGTCATATCTTTCTTCCACATGAAGAAGATCCAACATTTCCTTGTGATCCAGATTCTCTTAGCTACTGGAATTAACCAAGATCTTTTACTTATGTGATGATAGCAGGATTGCATGTGAAATAGTATGAAAAATCCACACGTGCATACTTTAAAGAGGAGGAAACATAAAGGAAACTATCAAATCAATGAACACACACGACTTGATAATGAAGTTCATCCAGTGTGGGTTACACCTCCGGGCCCGGTGTCAAGAGTGGGGAGGTCGTTTCATTAAATGGTACAAGATGATGATGAGTAATGCATTCTTTATCAAATACAAAGATGAAATTCCTTAACTAGAGTGACATGTCTCTCCATGAGACGCTCCTCTGTAAGAACTCTCACTCATAAAATATTTCCTTCAACATGACAAAATAACAAACTCTCACATGACATAGCATACAAGGATCCTCCAACAAAATGGAAAACAAAGATCTCAACATCAAATCATCATCTTAGCAAAAATCAAAAGAAGACATGGCATCAATGCATTTTATATATCCACTTATGGGGATGGTCTGAAAATGCACACATCTGCTGAAGAAATAGAATACATGGTTGAATTCCTGGCGAAAAAACCGTGAAAGATGACTGTAAACTCGACTTTTTTATGACTTAGTCAAATCTAGGCTCCCTGGGAATCTTAAAATTCCTCAAAGATTTTCTTCTGCGGAGTAGCTGAAATTTGGCTACTCATATGAGGAAACTGACCACACCATCACGTTGCTTGTGAAAGACTAAGAAAAATAAGTATAAAGTTCGTTTTATTATGAAACTAGCAAGTTCAGGGCTCTAAAGAATCTTTCAGATTCCTATGTCATGGTTCTACCTTCATGGTTTTGCCTTCAACAATCTGTGTTTGGAAAATCCATTGTTCAAGTCAAAGTTCAGCGCCATTAGTTTTTTCGCAAAATTCCGAGTAATTTGAATATAAAATTGACTATTTTTGATAGTGTCAAAATTCAGTGCCAAAAAAAATCTAAAAATTCTTCCACAACATCAAATAATATTCTCCTCTGCGAAAAATGGTTCCACTATCTCGACCTTCCTGCACGCTCCTCGTTCCATCAAGAAAATTTACGCTCTCAATGTTATGGCATTGGTTGCCAACATGTGCGGGATTTAATACTTGCCCATGCCATAGTAATTTTTTTTTTTAAATTCCCCCCACAGTGATAATATATGACTTATTATTCAAGGTGGTCGGTTGGTAAATGGGTTAATCGCCAAAACATGTGAGTACAATATCTTTTTTAACACTCATATGGTTATTTAACCATATAACAAATCCTTTTAAAATAACCATATAACAAACCCTTTTAAAATATTCATATATAATATATGATTTATTATTCGAGGTGGTCGGTTACCCATACAGTTATTTAACCATATAACAAATCCTTTTAAAATATTCTTATATAATATATGATTTATTATTCGAGGTGATCGGTTGGTAAATGCTTTGATCGCCAAAACATGTGTACAATATCTTTTTTAATACCCATGTGGTTATTTAACATAACCATATTTTCTCATATTATATGCTTTTTAACATGGTATATAATGGATTTTGAAATTCGTTGATTTTATATGGTTATGCTTTTGATTTGCAAAATTGTGGGTTATTTTAGTATAGTTTGTTGGTTAAGAACGATATTATATAATAGCTAAATTTGTTTTAATTATATATATATACTATTTTGTCTTTTTTTTGCAAGGTTAAGGAGCTAATTATGGCAGACCACGTGTCAGTGGCTCATTGGTCATTTGGTTGTCACATAAGCAAAGCAAGTCCCGCATCTCCTACGACTTGCAAACTTTAAAGTGCAATAAGTTTCTCATACAAAATTGGATTGAGGCGTCGTTTGCGTCGTCGGAAAACTATCGCCGAGCTTTATGACTTGGTCATGGTTTCATAAACTTGTGAACACTTTTATTTTTGAGGTTTTCCTGGAGCCACCTAGATCACCTTGAGAAGTCACCAATAAAAATGACAAAATATTTGTGCCTGGTACTGGAGGCTATCAAGAAAGGTCCACATACATCAGAGTGGATCCTTTAAAGGATTGCATGCACTTTGTTGTGCCGATCATGGAATGTGGATTTTGTGTACTTCCCCAAAGTACATCCTTTGCATATATCCTACTGCTCAAGTGCTCCTTTGGGGAGGTCTGTGGTTATTTGTTGCATGATCTTTAGGGCGCCATGATGCAAATGGCCAAGTCTTCTGTGCCAAAGTTCACTGACATCGTGACTTTGCACCTTCTTCGCCTTTGTGCTTAAAGCAACATAATCTTCCACATCTAGCTTATACATGTTCTTCACACGAACCCCAATCTGGTTCACCTGTCTTGTGGCTATGTTTCTCAAGAATGCCTTTCCTTTGATGAAGATCACATCATAATCACGGTCTTCTAAAACTGCAACAAAGACAAGATTTTTCTTTAGGCCCAGCACAAACATGACATCCTTAAGCCCAAGGGGGGAGCCCGACTCCCTCTTAAAGGTGACTGTACTGATTCCAATCACGCTATACCTTCCATTTCCCCCCATCTCGATATGCATCTGCAAGTATTTTTCCTCCAGGTCACTGAAAAAATATCTACACCATGTCATGTGGAACGATGCACCTGAGTCCAAGTACCATACACTTCCCATCAATGTGTTGGCCATGCATTCAATGAGGTTAAAGTCAAGCTCGAACTGTGAAGCCAAGGCTTAACCTGCTACTCCTCCTAAGGTCTTATTTCTTGACTTTTTGTGTCGACACTTTGTGGCATAGTGCCTGAATTCATGACATGGAAGCATTTGATTTTGGAAAAATCTTTCTTCTTGCTCCCTTAGATGGACTCTAGTTTGGATTGAGATTTATTCCCTTTTCTGCCTTTCCAACCAATGCAATTTTTTCTTCATCCTCGCCCTTGCATGAAGTCCCATCTCTAGTATTCTATCTTATTTCCTCTTGTACCAAATTAGACCATAATTGCTCCCAATTTAGTAGTTTCTCCCTCCCATTCACCGAATCTTGATAGCTATTCTAGCTCTTAGGAAGGCCTAGAAGGCCTAGGCTTACCGAGTCTTCTTCAAAGACATTAACACCGACCCTACCAAGTTCATCATGACATTGTGTGAACTTGCTCAGATACTGTGGAATAATGTCATTCTTCTGCATCTTGATAATTCGAAGTTTATCCTTGAGCGCCAACTTTCTGTGGTCACTATTATTCTCGAATAATTCTGTCAGTGCTTCCACATTGCGAACAAAGTTTATTTTCCGTGGAGATTTTAGACAATGTGATCCTCTAATCCCTCCAATATTTTTCTCCTCACCTTAGCTACATATTTCTTCCACTGAGCAAGGTTCCAGGTATCAGAATCCGGTGGTTTTGCAACATCTGTCTTGATGTATTATAGAAATCCTTTGTCATCCAATAGTGCCTCCATGCAATCCTTCCATGTAACAAAATTAGAGGTGCCTTCCAAGGCATACTCTAGCCGTAGTCCATTGGAGGCCATCTTCTCAAATCTGAAGAGATTGTTGGAAATAATACTGAGAGGGGGGGGTGAATTAGTATTATCAAATTATTTTCAATTTATACAAATATTTGCAGATCTGACTAATGAAACTTGCGTATACCTTCCAGACTTATAATTTAATTTATTCTTTAGATGTTGATCATTAATCTATGAGTCAGAACCATATAATAGTAAACAGGAACAAGAAAAATAGATAGTCACACCAAAGAACACAAGATATAAGGTGGAAACCCAATGTGGGTGAAAACCACCTGCTGCAATATGTCTCTATCTTCTTTCAATTAGAAACTTCTTTTTACAATGATTCTGTACTGGTGCAGTCTTATACCAGCACGCAGGCTTCAACCTGCAGAAGGCTACAACCTTCTCTTTTCTTCCAGGGACCACGTTTCATAAATTTTCAGACTGGATCCATGAATATCAATCAAACATCAAATAGATCTGCAATCAACCAACTTCCTTGTACAAATACTGAATCAATAACTTCTCAACACACAGCAACCAGACACCAATTCAGAACCCTGAACACAACAGTAATAGACAAAAACAGCTAAAACATATTTCAAGAAAAGTCCACAACTTCACCAATAGAAACCTGCGGATATCCGCACCCTCGCTGTGTGAAACCTGCGGATCTTCGCACCTGCGCCGTGCCAAGCCTGTGGATCTCCGCACCTGTGCCGTGTCTGGCCTGCGGTTCTCCGCACCTGCACCCTGTCTAGCCTGCGGTTCTCTGCACCTGCGTCCTGTTTGGCCTGCGGTTCTTCGCACCTGCACCGTTTTTGGTATGCGGGTCTCCACACCTGCGCTGTGTCGCACCTGCGGTCCTACAGGTATAGATAATTTATCAGACTTCAAGTATACCCCAGACTATCAGATTTACAGATCTGATCATGCGCCACAGAGATCTCGACCCATCAGTAGATCTGTCTTCTAATGCTTAGGTTTCTCCTTGATTCAGGTCCAACTATAACTCACCAACCGATCACCAGTATTTCAGATCTTGCTCTTCTTAAGATATTCAACATATGAGTGCTCAGCCAAATGATCTCCTTTCCTTTTTATAGACTAGGCCTTACTCAAACCATGGTCCAAAACCATAGAGATCCAATACTAGGGACCCAAAACTCAGGTTCAATACTTTAGAAGCAAAACCACGGACCAAAACCATAGGATAAAAAATGTCGGACTAAATACCATGGACCAACCATAAGATTTCCCACGTGCGTGCGCTTTTCTCTGCATGAAAGTGCGTGTACTTTACGACCACACTTTTTGTTCAATACACCTGCGGATATGTCCGCATCTTTTGTTCGACGCACCTGCGTACATCCGCGGCTTCATAAACAGGAACCTGCGGGTATCTCATTTTCTACTATTTTGAGAGCCTGAACTTGTGATCTGCAATTTGAGCGAGTTGCCATCAAGGACAACACTTATGCCATCGAGCCACACCTGTTTCATAATGCCAAGAGAGATCCTGTTGCACTGAACTCCAAATCCGAACCTCCTAAGAAACAACTTCAAAATTCCTGCTCTAATATGAATCTTGCTCTGATACCATGTAGAAATTATGGTGTAGATTTGAAATTGCTTATGAAGTTTTAATCAAAATCACAAGATACAAACCTAATCTACCGCTATGTGAAAGTTAATTCACAATTTAGAACAGACATATTAGACATGCAATAAGAAATCATACACATTCAAATAGTATTTTTCCAGGGGAAAGCAAACTGCTAAAAACCCCAATGTCTACTTACATTAATATGATGAATAGATATGTATTACAATTTCTTTGCTCAACGGAGCACAACCTACAAGTGCATAACCTATCTCTCTGCTCATTAAGAAGCTCTGACCCAGACTTAGTCAATTTATACCTCTACTTGAACCTCTATTTTCTTGCATAATTCCTGAGAAATTAATCCCCTATTATTTAGGAATTTCTCCAAAATGGATTACGCAATTCCCAAGGTTGATCATCTGATTGCATGCAACACTTGTACACTCAAGACTAGTCTACAATTGATGTTACATTTCCTTGGAAGTCCACCACAACTAGGGAACTTTAATTCATTGCATGCACTAGCTATTTTTCGCTGATTGATTAGTTAACTAGATGATCACTGAGTTAGAATAAAGTCCTACTACACAATTGACCTTCCATTAGTTCCTCCAACAATTGGAACTAGTTTAACTAAACACAACTTGATATAACTGAATTTGATTGCTATTAGCAATCACACATGCTTAACTAAACTCTAACTCCTCCAACTCGAATTTACTGAGTAAACTAGGTGACACAAGCCATGTCACACAACTTAATTGCTTCCAAGTTGTCTACTGATATGGAAATTCGAATTTTCCCAATTTAATCAAGGCAAAATCAAATTGAGAATTTCTTGCTTCATTTTTCAAGAGTAATGTAAAACATTTACAAATAGAGGACCACTAGGCCTCAAAATCTACAAGATGAGGAGCAAGGTACATCCATCAAGTAAAGCACAGTGAAGGCATTATCAATGGAGGTGAATCTGTTAAATATGTCTTATATATATATATATATTTCAAAGTTATGATCCCATATAATTTGTTGGCCTTTCTTTTCATTTCATCTCTCTTATTCTCTCATAAAATTGCCCCATTTATGCTAGAAACCATGCATAATACACATATACACTAACATACTTTCAAAAACTACAAAGATGTGTTTTACGTCACTCTACATGACCCAAATATTTATAAATCACCCATTTCAGTAGAAGTATACACTTTGGGGAGAGCCTAACATTACATTATAATTCAACCAAAGTTTGCAATTATTGTTCTACATTATAATAGACAAAATAGAACTTTTCAAAATAATTCATGAAGCACTCCAACAATAGCCCTTTGTACAATGATTGCACGCACTCTGGGTAGAGACTTAAACTACATTATCATTTATTTAATGTTTCTGTAATGACTATCTGGGGCACAATTTGGGGAGAGACTAAAATTCAATTGTAATTCAATTGATGTTTACAATTCTTTCTATGCATTGTAACAAAATTATATTCTATATGCACTTTTCAAAATAATATCCCTCTGTAATTGGGGCACACTATGCTCAGAGAGTACTTTTCTCAATGTTTGCAATCATTGTTTTTCATTTCCTAACTTCACTTTTTGAAACAACTAAAACAATTCAACATTACCTTGTTCCTAGGGTTGCACATAAAGATAAGAATGACGATGTTTCTCATTTTATTTATATCATCAATGATAAACAAGTCATACTTTCTTGGCCTTCCGACATACCTTATCATTGACCACATACCTGAAGATTATCATTTGTTGTGACAAGTGTTTGTTGAGTAAAATTTAACTTTTTTATCAGGGGATTGCATAAAATATGTTAGCTTTCCTCAAAACATAACCTAACCTTGTATATATATTGTAATTCAACATTTAGGATTTGTTCAAATTGTGTTTCACTGGCTCCATCTCTGTGACAATGACCACATTAGTAACTGTCCGAAATATCCAAAATAACTAAAAAATTCATTCAATTACAAATGTAGATAATGATGACAACACATTGCACCAAAAAAAAAAAAAAAAAAAAAAAACATTATCTGGGGCACACTTTTGGGGGAGACTAACATTACATTGTAATTCAATCAAAATTTTCAATTCTTGTTCTGCATTATAATAGAATGACTATATTCTATATGAACTTTTCAAAATAATTCATGAAGCACCCCAACAATAGCCCTCTATACAATGCTTGCATGCACTTTGGGGAGAGACTTAAGCTACATTGTTGTTTAGTTTATGTAGTGAATATCTAGGGCACAATTTGGGGAGATACTAGAATTCAATTGTAATTCAATTGATGTTTGAAAATCTAGCTATGCATTGTAACAAACTGATATTCCATATGCACTTTTCAAAATAACGACCCTCTATAATTGGGACACACTCTACTCAATGTTTGCAATCATTGTTTACATTTCTTAACTTCACTTTCCGAGACAACTAATGAAACATTTCAACAATACCTTGTGTCCTAGGGTTGCACGTAAATATAAGAATAATGATGTTTATCATTTTATTTAGATCATCAATGGTAGACAAGTCATATTGCCTTGGCCTTCCAACATACGTTATCGTTGACCACATACCTTAAGAGTATCATTTGCTATGGCAAGTGTTTGTTGAATAAAATTTCACTTTTTTATCAGGTGATTGCATAAAAATGTTAGATTTCCTCAAAATTTAATGTAACCTTGTATACAACTTGTAATTCAACATTTAGGACCTGGTCAAATTGTGTTTCACTGATTCCATCTCTGTAACAAAAGACCACATTAGTAACTGTCTGAAATGTCTAAAATAACTAAAAAAACCCATTCGATTACAAACGTATATAATGATGACAACACATCGCACCACAAAAAACAAACTTTAACAAACTTTATTTGGGGCACACTTTGGGGAGAGACTAAAATTACATTGTAATTTAATCAAAGTTTGCAATTCTTGTTCTGCATTATAATAGACAAACTATATTCTATATGAAAATTTTAAAATAATTCATGAAGCACTCTAATTATAGCCCCCTATACAATCATACAATCATTGCACACACTCTAGGTAGAGACTTATACTACATTTTTCGTTGGGTCAATGTTTCTATATGACTATTTGGGGCACAATTTAGGGAGATACTAAAATTCAATTGTAATTCAATTGATGTTTGCAATTCTTTCTCTGCATTGTAACAAACTTATATACTATATGCACTTTTCAAAATAATAGCCTTCTGTTAGTTTTTTTTCGGTCTTCATCTCAAAGGCAAAACAACTCAAAGATGAAGAGAAGTAAACTCTGCCCCACATCCCACTGTTAATATGTAGTCATAAACATTATTCCATTTCTTAGATGTGTCCATAATTATTAAGTTCACACTTAGTCCCAAACAAATGTACAAACGAATTGTTTAAAATGAAATATCAAATATGTACCAAAACTGGAGAGGATTTGTGTTAATTTAGAAGCTCAATGACAAATTCCAACAATGGGGAAAATTTCCCCTTTATGAGAGGACCAATTTTGACTATTGAAGCGCTTAATTTGGATAAGGGAAAGTGTATTTTTGAATTAAATCCCACATGTGCATATTTGATCAGGTTGGCCCTAAAGCAAATTGGACACCCTTGGAAGGCTATAAATACAAGTGAACTCAAACTCATTTGAAAATCATATTGGATCATTCTTCTATTCTCTTTCTTGGTTTTGGCTCATGGAGGTCTAAGGCAGGTTCATGGAGATTAGTTTTCTCTGGTACAAAATTGTAGGGTCTGAAGCTCGCACATGTGTTCTATGGTTTTGGTTCTCATATGTAGGAAAGACATATGCAACTTTCTGTCATAACCGCAGACATGTGAGCCTATGCATGCAGTTGAAGGGTTTCATCCGCATGAAGATCACTCTCTGGGTGCAGTTGGGACCTAGGGTTTAGTTTTGCAGTTGATCTCAGATTTCGCTCGTTGACCACAAGGTTCGAAAGTTGAACGCAAATAGTGGCGGTTGATTACAGGCTCTTGAATCAGGGTTTTGAGTATTAGCATTGTTGGGTTCATTTCATGAATATTGTTTCAATTGATTTTCCGGATCTATCACATTCATGTTGATTTAAAAATCGACATTTCGAACCCACAACTGTGGTTCATCTTCAGGATGCAAAGGATTGATAAAAACTGATCAAACCCTAGTAATTAGTAAATAGGTAAATTTTGATGGTTATTAGACAAATGGTTGACAATGAAAGGATTTTTATGAAAGTGATGTACTTTGATTGATTATGTTATTTAAATTAATATGTATTAAATAATAATAATTATGGATTTTAAAGAAAGATTAATATAATTGTTAAATATAATAGCAATAATAATTTATATGTTGATATATTTAATTTATTCTTCTTATTTCAAGAATAGATAATAAATTTAACATATATTAAAAATATAGTTATTAATGTATTTATTTAGAATTAAAGAATAATTGACAATTTCTTAATATTAAGAATATTGAATAATTAGTGTCTTAGTAATGATTAGATGTATATTATGTGAAATCAATACTAAACATTAATTAAACCTAGGGAGAATTAATGAAAAAATGAGACCTAGGTTTAGGAAATTCGAGGAGATGTGGATTGAGATGTTAGTGTGGGGATCCAATTTTTGCTTATTCTCCATCCTTCATCCCTATTGAGGTTATTAGGATGTTTATTGATTTCAATGGTCTCTCTAAATTCTCTGTGGAAGTAGTGATCAATTTTGGCTAGGATGCGAGTCTTCTCAATACGAATATGATGTATGGTTTTGTCGAAATGTTCTACAAATGCAGAGTTTTTAGATTGATTGTGTTTTATGTCAATATAATGTTCAAGGATACGAGTATTGATGGATCGACCAATCTCACCAACATATGGAATTCTGCAAGAACATGGAATCAAATAAACACCTTTATGGCTTTTAGGGTCAATGGGATCTTTAACAAAAAAATTAGTTGATGTTGCTAGATATTTGTATGGATAAATATATGGATCGTTGTACTATCATTTTCTAAATCATTCAATGATAATCTAATAATAAGAATAATTTGAATGGTTTTCCCCATAGTGGGTTTTTCCCTGTAATGCAACCAACTCATAAAAAAGATATATCAATGACCTAAAAATTATTCTCTTCGAGGGGGAAACCTCCTTACATTACATAAATGAAAAATTCTTGGATGATTCAAATTATAAGGCCTCCTTGGTGTATATAGGAGTCTAAGGTGTCAAAATATAATCAAAGCCTACATAACAATAATAATGTAAGGGCACAACAATAACAATAATGGGCTTCTATGTGGCACAACAATAACAACATGGGGGATAAATTGGCACAACAATAATAATAGGGGGCTACAATAATAATAATAAGGGGAATACACTATTATAATAGGGACCTAAGATGCCCCTCTCCTTTAAAAAGTGTTGTCCTCAACGCTTGAGTAGTTTCAGATGCTTCTATATAAAATTCTCATCCTCTCACGTGGAATCTTTAGTGGGTAAGTTCTTACACTTAATGAGATACTCTGAAATTAATCGATTATGTAGCTATCAGGTTCTTGTTCCCGTGGTTTCTTTAGGCTCAAATATAAATTTTCCTTCTTCATCAAGTTCTAGCAACATTGTTTGAGTTGGAAGTTTGTCACCGATAACCTTCTTTAAGGATGAATTATGGAAAATTGGGTGTACTCGTGAAGATGCATGTAACTCCATCTTGTATGCCATAGTAACAATATTTTGCAGTACCTTGTAAGGACAATAGTACTTGGGTGATTATTTATTATGCTTCTTAGCTTGCTTGAGGTATATTTGTTTATATGGTTGTAGCCGTAAAAATACCCAGTGGCCTACATCAAAATTTCTTTCACTGCGATGTTGATTTGTCTATTGTTTCATTCGATTCTGCACCAGAGTGAGGTTATCCCTTAAGAGTTAGAGAACTTGTTGTTGATGTGCAATGTGATCTTCCACTGCTTGAACCTTAGAATTTTCTCTTAGATACAATGTTATGGATGGTGGATGATATCCATAAAGTTCCATAAATGGGGTCATTTTTGTTGTAGTATCGAAGGAAGTGTTATACCGCCATTCAACTAGAGGTAACCACTTGACCCAATGTGTTTGTTTATCCGATACAAATAAACGAAGATATCCTTCCAAACCTTTGTTCACTATCTTAGTTTTCTCGTCAGATTGAGGATGATAGGATGAGATATGATCTAGTTGAGTACCACGAAAATAAAATAATTCCATCCAAAAATTTCTTGTGAAAATGGGATCTACGTCACTTACAATAATATTTGGGTTTCCATGTAGCTTTTGAATTGTTTCCATAAATGTAGTGGCAACTATACTAGCTTTAAAAGGATGAGATAATGCACAAAAATGTGCATACTTGCTAAGTCTATCAACTACCACCATGATGACATTCTTTCCTTCAGACTTGGGTAAACCTGTGATAAAATCCATTGAGACCTCCTCCCAATGTTAACTTGGAGTGGCTAAAGGTTGTAACAAACTCGAGGTCTTAATTGTCTCAAATTTATTTTGTTGGAAAACCAAACATTCTACCACAAACTTTTGAATATTAGATTTTAGGCCATACCAAAAAAAATCCTTCTTGACCATGTGGAAGTTTTCAAAAATCCTGAGTGCCCTCCTAAGGGGGAGCTGTGCAATTCCAAAAGAATATTTTCTTGAGTTGGGAATTCTTACAAAGATATAAGCAATCTTTGTACCATAATGAATCATTTTTGTAGCTAAATATATCATATGTACTAGGATCTTGCTACAAATTTTGAATGAGTGCCCACACCTCTTCATCATTCTTCCATTCATCCCTTACTTCGGTTATCCAATCAGGTTGGACAATAGAAATGGCACAAAGAAATGCTTCCACATCCTCATTATTTCTTGAGAGTGCATCCACAACAACATTTTGCTTCCCTTTTTTGTAGATGATTTCAAAGTCATAACCCAACATCTTTGTCACCCATTTTTGCTGCTCTTTTGAAGATAATATTTGTTCCAAAAAGTATTTAAGACTATCATGATCCATTTACCTTGAAGTGTCTTCCCATTAGGTAAGGTCTCCATTGCTTTAGTGCATGTAGTAATGCCAACATTTCCTTCTCATAAATAGGTTTGTATAAATACTTTCCTTTGATTGCACGACTTTCAAAAGAAATGGGTCTTCCTTCTTGCATTAAAAACACCCAATCCATTTTATGAGGCATCACATTCCACAATAAAGGTTTTTGTGAAGTCAGGTGTAGCTAAGACCAGTGCTTGGCACATTGCCTCTTTAATATGTTCAAAGGCCTTAGTCACTGATGGAGTCTAATAAAATGCATCTTTCTTCAGTAGTGTTGTTAGAGGTGTTTTTATTCTCCCATAATTCTTAACAAACTTGCGATAATAACCTACCAACTCGAGAAATCCTCAAAGATGATTTATGGTTGTGGGAATTTTCCATTCCTTAATGGCTTTAATTTTTTTATGGTCTACCTTAACACCCTCATGAGATACAATATGACCCAAATAATCCATCTATTGTACTACAAAGAAACATTCGGAGGTTTTTGCATATAATTGTTTCTCCTCGAATAATTTGAGCAGCCTATCAACATGTTTAACATGATCCCTCAAAAATTTGTTGTAGATTAGTATATCATAAAAAAATACTAACATAAATTTTCTAAGGAAGGGTTTGAAAATGGAATTCATCAAACCTTGAAATGTTGAAGTTGCATTAGTAAGGCCAAAAGGCATGACCAAAAATTAATAATGACGCTCATGAGTTTTGAATGTTGTTTTTAGAATGCCTTCAGCCTTCATTCTAATTTGATGATATCCTGAAAGAAGAGCCAACTTGGTGAAGTAAATTTCTCCATGTAATTCTGATGTAGGAGGTTGACAAAAATGGGGTGGTAGTCTAGAATTGGACTACTGGTTAACTTTGTAACCAATCAACGACACATTGACGGATCATGTACGTAGATTTTTCCTGAGGGTCCCGCTTACTTGACGAATCACCGCTGGTCCTTCTTTGACTTTTCCCTTTGTCAAGCGCTTCAATATACATCGTTGATTTCACTCCTTCAGATCCAATGAATATCGTGCAATCTTGCGTGAAATCTTGCACGACTGATATGAGGTCGAGAGCGCGCGAGAAAAGTATTTTTCTTGTGCTACGTGTCACCCACTTAGTCTAATCATGTGAATTTTAGAAATACCATTTACCACCTTTAGGGCATGCGAGATACCGCTTACCACTTTCCGTATGCTACCCACATGCTTAATTCATACTTTTAAGAAAGACATTTAAGGAAAGGTTTAGTGCTTAAGCTCAATATTAACCCTTAATACTAATCGACAGTGGTTATCAATAAAATGTATAAACAAAGTAAAATACCCGATTTGAGTCCGGAACACCGAAACCCAGATACAAATGAATTCCTGCACTAGGATTAACACGCAACACCACACTTAATCATTTATTCAATAAAATAGAATTTCCAGAGCCTTGCCCTCTTGGCTCGATTACAACAGTTTGTCTGACCTCTGTTCACTCTCCAACCCTATCTCTGATCTAGGTGGATATTGGTGGCCACCTGCCAAGTCCACTTGGACCCCCACCATTGTTTCTTTCAGCTTTTTAGTTTCCTTAATTGTAGCACAATTTACTATTTTTAGCAGTTTTTCGAGTCCTGAAGTTCCGGAGCCGTTTTGAGGCCCTAAACAACGTTTTTTGGGAAAACTAGGAGCAATATGGGTCCATGGACCGATGTTGCTCTTCTCAAAGTTGTAGTTCTCGGATGGATCTTTCTAATGAGGTACTGTGTGCATCAAACGGAGATCGTATGCCAAAGTTACGACCTCGGGAAGTTGATGTACCAATTTACCCAAACGGGGCCCATAGTTTGGCGTTTCAACTTCTAGGGTTAGGTTTTTGGATGTTTAGGGTTTTCCATTGTTTCTCAACAATAAATAGGCCTTCAAGCCTCATTGTAAGACAGTTCAGAGGCATGTAGCCGCCACATCTCTTCTCAGAGATAAGCTACCATCGCCCTAGCTGGTTTCTTTCCATTTCTATTTGTAAGCATATTTCAGTATTTTACAGTAATGAAATGAAGTATTATTTCCATTGCATATCTGTATTTATGGTTATCTCTGTAATTTGTTGCGTTCTTTCTTAAATCCGGATCAGTGGTATCAGAGCGGTCTGCTTTTTTCTCTGTTTTTCGTTGCATGTCCCCAATGAGGTCGAGATACAAGGAGTTAGGGCTTGAATTGGTCGAACCTTTGCAAGACCAGCCTCACAAATCCTGATGGAATCCCATGGCAGATGAGAAGAAAGATGAGGGGGCAGGAGATCCTATCAAAATCTTGCTCGAAGAAGCCCTCGAGCGACAAAGGAACGCGATGATGGACAAATTTGTGTAGATCCTTCAGCGGCCACCCAGAGGCGATGCATCGACTTCCAGCAGCTGCTCTGGAAAGACCATGCCCTTTAAGGTACAAGTTAATTTTGAAATCCACATATTTGAGGGTCATATAGACGTAGATGCCGTAGATAAATGGTTAAATCTGCGAGAGGGTTATTTTTCTGTTTATGAATTTTCGAGTTGGGAAAAGATTGTTTTCACTCTTCTCAAAGCAGCCCCCCACATCAAGGACTAGTGGGAAACATACTGCGAGCAGAAGGATGAAAATACCAGCTCACTATTTTTAGCCGCAACCACCTGCAATTCATTCCGGGATTCCATCAAGGAGTAGTACTACCCTGTCGGAAGCTATGAGGATCAATACATAAGGTGGACCATGATGTGGTAGGGAAGGGACCAAGACGTGCCAAAGTTTACCAATATGTTCCATACCGTTTGCACAAAGCTGGGTATCAAGGATTCAGAGAAACATTTGATACTCAAATACTGCGGCTGCCTGCACAAGTACATCCAAGAAGAAATAGAATTCCTGAACATCTCCTCGCTCGGCACGACATACCGATATGCCGTCAAGGTTGAGCAAAAGTTTAAACAGAAGAAGCAAGACTTTGGATCTGCGAATCCAAAACAAGCGAAAGGTGCCCCCAAACAGCAGAACAAAGGACAAAGTCAAGGCGGGGTGACCCAAGACAACCTGCCAAAGCTGCAAGCAAAGAACAATGCCACGAAGTCAAAAAAGGACACGGGAAAATGGTGTGAGTTCCATAAGAGCTCCACTCACAACACAAGTGAGTGTCGGGCCAAGCAGTCACTAGTGGCTGAGCTAAGGTTTCAGAATCAGATGCATGTTCTGACTCTGAATCAGAACCCGACAAGGGGAATGACAAAGGGAAGCAGATTATCGATGCGGAGCCCAACGCCACCGTTGCCACCATGAAGATCTAGAAGGAGGAACCCAAATATCCAGAGGACGAGGAGCATCTCTTCCACTCCTAGATGTGGGTAAAGGGCTTCCCACTACAGTTCATTGTCGACAACGGGAGCCAAAAGAACCTCATTTCAGCAGAGGTTGTGAAGCGGCTGGGCTTACCAACCACAACACATCCACAACCGTACACCATTAGGTGGCTTCACCAAGGACAGGATCTTCGCGTGAGCCAGTAGCATCACCTTCCATACAACATCAAGCCCTTCACGGATGAGGTATTGTGTGACATTGCTCCCCTTGAAGTTTGTGATGTATTACTAGGACAACCATACTTGTGGAAGTGACATGCTGTGTATAGATCAAGGCCCCGCGCTGTTATTATTACTTTGGGAGCTAAGTTGTACAGTATAATGGAGGTAGCACCGCCTACCGCCATCTCTTTGATTACTGCAAAACAATTCAGTAATCTTGTTTCCAAAACCGGGAAATTTGTTTTCCTGATGATATGCCCTCAAGGAAAGAAGAAGACGGCGGCCACGACCTCCAGACAGGGCCCCTCCGCATGACAACTACAGATGGACAAGATCATGGAGGAGTACGAGGACATCTTCACCTCCCCCGCAGGGGTTCCTCTGCACTGTCAGGTCAAGCACTCCATCGATCTGACCCCAGGTGTGCTGCTGCCCAATGGACCAATCTATTGGCACTCCATGCTGGAGAATGATGAAATCAAGAGGCAGATTCAGGAGTTGCTGCAGAAAGGTCACATCTGTCCAAATTCATCACCCTGTGAGAGCTCGATTATGTTGGTACAGAAGAAGGATGGGACTTGGAGACTTTGTATTGACTATTGGGCGCTGAAAAAGATCACTGTCCATAATAGGTACTTGATCCCACGGATTGATGACCTCTTGGACCAACTGAAGGGGGAAAATGTTTCAGCAAGATCGATTTGAAGTTAGGATATCACCAGGTACCAATCAAACCCTCCAATGTGTGGAAGACTGCCTTCAAAGCCAAGGAGGGCTTGTTCGAATGGTTGGTGATGCCTTTCAGATTGACGAATGCTCCTGCAACCTTCATGAGGTTAATGGATGACATCTTGCAGCCATTCACCAACTCATTTTTAGTGGTATACTTGGATGACATCCTGATCTTCAGCCAGAGTTGGGAAGAGAACCTCCAACATATTCGACAGGTTCTCCAAACACTGCGGCAACACAAGTTATGTGCCAATTTGGAGAAATGCACTTTTGGCATGACCCAGGTTCAATATCTGGGATACATTATTGATGAACAGGGGGTGCATGTGGATCCATCCAAGATCCAAGTCATTCGAGATTGGCCATCTCCAACCACTTTGACAGAGCTCCGCAGCTTTCTAGGTCTTGCCAACTTCTACCGCAGGTTCGTGTTGGGATTTTCTCATATCACTTGGCCCTTGAGTCAAGTCACTAAGGGAGGAGTGAAAACAAAATTCTTTTGGTCTGAATCTCAACAGAGGGCATTCACAAAGTTGAAATATCACCTCTGCACAGCACCCGTGCTCGCATTACCAGACTTGCAACAACCATTTGAGGTTGAGACAGATGCCTCTGACTATGCTATTGGGGCAGTCCTTACTCAACACAGGCATCCAGTGGCATATCACAGTGAGACACTTTCAGACACAGTCCGAAAGTATCCCACTTATGACAAAGATATGTATTCCATTGTGCAGGCCTTCCGAAAATGGAAGCTTTACATTTTGGGGAAGGAAACGGTCATCCACACAGACCACTAACCCCTACAGTTCATACAGACCCAAGGTAAATTGCAGAATGATCGCCATCAGAAGTGGTCCAGATACCTGCAAAAGTTCCATTTTAATATCAAGTATAAGAAGGGTAGCACCAATAATATTGCAGATTGCCTCAGTCGACCACCGATCATGGCGTTAACCACTATGCTCAACTCTTGTGGGCATTATACTTCTGATTGGCCACTTTTCTACAAAAGCGACCCAGAATTTGGCCACACATGCCAGACACTCTTGGAGGGTCAGCATGTCCTAGTTTTCACCTCCATGATGCCTTGTTATGCCACCTAGGTTACCTTTGTGTTCCTTCAAGCGAGCATGCCAAGATGATTTGGGAAGCACACTACAGTCGGGCTACTGGACATTTTCGGGGTTGAGAAAATGGTGGCAGTACTGCAGAAGTATTTCTATTGGCCGAATCTTCGACATGATGTCGGGAAGTACATCAGATCATGCACTGCCTGCGCCATTGCCAAATCGACCATCAAGAAGCAAGGCCTCTATACATCGCCGCCTACCCCTAGTCGACCTTGGGAATCCATCTCCATGGATTACATGTCAGGTCTTCTTTCCACTAAGCATGGAAACGACTGTGTTATTATGGTCGTTGACAGGTTCTCGAAGATGGCCATTATGGCCGCCTGCAAGAAGAATATCACAACAGAAGCCACTGCTAAACTCTTCTTTGAATGAGTGTGGGTACACTTTGGGATCCCACAGTCTATCATCTCAGATCGAGACAGTAGGTTCCTTAGTACATTTTGGTCCAGTCTCTGGTCGATGCTTGACACCAAACTCATTAAGTCCATAGCCTTCCATCCTCAAATTGATGGCCAGAAAGAGGTTGTCAACAGGATGATCGTACACATTCTACACATGTACAACTCAAAGCATCCACACATATGGGATGAGAGCCTCCCCTATGTTCAACACAACTACAACCGGGCTCTCCACAGCTCGATTGGCCATAGCCCTTTTTAGGTGGGCTTGGGATTCCAACCACTATGTCCCATTGATGTGGCCATGCCAGTTGAAGCTACTCATGCAGATTCAGCTCATGTCGAGTCTGAAATAGATAAGGAAAATAACTTCATTGAGCACATCCAACATATTCGCCAGTAGGTCCATGGCATTCTGGAGAAATCAAATGCCAAGTACAAGCAGTGACATGATCAACATTGGGCGCCACACAAGTTTTAGGTGGGTGACAAAGTCTGGTTGCATTTGCAAAAGGAATGCCTTACCGGAGCCTATCGGAAACTCAGACCACTCTGATATGGTCCTTACACCATTACCAAGGCTATGGGAGACAATGCATTTGAGCTCAGCATTCCCCCATTACTTGGCTTGCACCTAGTGTTCAATGTGGACCGCCTTCGGCCATACTTTCCACCATTACTAGACACATCCGACATTGCAGAACAGCTCACACCCACAGAGTTAAATCCAAATTGCATGGAACAAGCTGCAACTAATCGGATCATGGACACACAGATCAAGCACACTCGCCAGTAGAATATCCAATTGTATCGAGTTGTCAAAGCAGGCTAACTCCTTCACCAGGGCAAGTGGCTCACCAGGGACCAATTTCAGCAGAAGTTTCCTCATCTCATGGAGGAACTCAACGCAATGGGGACCATTGCTTTCTAAGTGGGGAGGAATGATCTAGGTGGATATTGGTGGCCACTTTCCAAGTCCACTTGGACCCCCACCATTGTTTCTTTCAGCTTTTCAGTTTCCTTAATTGTAGCACAATTTACTATTTTTAGCAGTTTTTCGGGTCCTGAACTTCCGGAGCCATTTTGAGGCCCTAAACGACGTTTTTTGGGAAAACTGGGAGCAACAATGTTTCTCTTCCCAAGTTGTAGTTCTAGGATGGATCTTTCTAACAAGACACTGTGCGCGTCAAACAGAGATCGTATGCCAAAGTTACGACCCTGGGAAGAAGATGTACCAATTTACCCAAACGGGGCCCACAGTTTGGCTTTTCATCTTCTAGGGTTAGGTTTTCGGATGTTTAGGGTTTTCCATTGTTTCTCAACAATAAATAGGCCTTCGAGCCTCATTGTAAGACAATTCAAAGGCATGTAGCTACCACATCTCTTCTCAGAGATAAGCTACCATCGCCCTAGCTTGTTTCTTTCCATTTCTATTTGTAAGCATATTTCAGTATTTTATAGTAATGAAATGAAGTATTATTTCCGCTGCATATCTGTATTTATGGTTATCTATGTAATTTGTCGCGTTCCTGTTTAAATCTGGATCAATATCTCACACACCTCTCGCTTACTTACTCTATTCTCAATCATCTAATCTCTCTATCATTACATTCTTTCCTCTTTCATGAATCAAATCCTATCCTAATTACATTGACAACTCAATCTCTATTTTTATCAACTCAACCACTAAATCCCTATTCTTAAGCTCTGATACACACCTATACTAACAACTTATCTCATATTCTAAAAATAATATAATATTCTAAATAATTGGAGTAAAGATAATTTTCGAGAGATCCAACCCTCTCTACTAAGAATTGATTTTGACCACTTAGGTCAATGAAATTCATCTCTTGTTAGCCACAACACGTGAACATACAATCACATTGTTGGACAAGTCCGGATTCTCCTGCATAAGACTCTCGGGTAAGAAAAGTATCCTTCGTCAAACTTTTAGGATTGACTCCATACTTTTGTAATTCTGCCGTTGTTATCCAACTGGCATCCTCTATTGGTTGTCCCCTCCATTTGACTAAATATTGAAAATAAACCTGTCCTCGGGTTCTTTTGGATACTCTTTTCTCCAAAATAGCTTCCACCTCTTTCTTGACTATCTTTGGCATTTGTTCTTCCCAATTTAAAGTTTGAACTTCATCTCCTACATGTTCCTTCTGTAGCTCTGACTCTGTCTCCTTGTATGGATACAAATCTGCAACATTGAAGATAGGTGATATTCCAATCCCTTCTGGCAATTCAATTTCATAAGCATTAGTTGAAAAATTCCTCACAATTCTGCATGGCCCTATCTTTTTCATCTTTAGTTTATTGTAAGTCCCAACAGGAAATCTTTCTTTTCTCAAGTATACCATCACTAGATCTCCCACTTGGAATTCTTTTTCTCTCCTCCTCATATCAGCTCTCTGTTTGTATTTGCCACTACTTTCCTGCAATTTGTCTTTGACATCTTCTTGTAGTCTCTGCATCTTCTCTGCAAACTCTTCAGCTTTTGCACTTCTTGTCTCCTGTTTACCCAAAATTTCTGAGTTCATACACACCACCTGGATTCATTCCAAAAACAATCTGAAATGGACTCATTCCAGTACTTCGGTTTGGAGTGTCATTATAAGCAAAATCAGCTTGAGCAAGTGTTAAATCCCACTGCTTAGGATTGTTATACACTAAACTTCTCAATATGTTTCCCAATCTTCTGTTTACCGCTTCGGTCTGTCCATCTATTTGAGGATGATATTTTGAACTGAAACTAAGGTTGGCACCTAGTTTCTTCCAAAGAGTTCTCCAGAAATGCCCAACAAACTTTGTATCCGTATCAGACACAATACTTACAGGCAATCCATGTAACCTTACAACCTCTGAAATAACAGATTAGCAATATGTGTCACATCACTAGTCTTTTTACATGCAATGAAATGTGCCATTTTTGGAAAATCTATCTACCAAAACATAAATGGAATCATTGCCTATTTGAGTTCTAGGTAACCCCAAAACAAAGTCCATACTAATTTCATCCCATGGTCGGTCTGGTATTGGAAATGGCTGGTACAATCCTGTATTTTGGCTTCTCCCTTTAACATGTTGACAGATTCTGCACTTCTCAACAAATTTCTTAACATCAGTTTGCATCTTTGGCCAATGGTAAAAAGAATTTACCTGAGCAAAGGTTTTTTATTTTTCAAAGTGACCAAATAATCCTCAACTGTGTTTCTCCTTGATTATGTTTTCCCTCATAGAACATTTGGGAATGAAAAATTTGTTACCTTTAAGCAGTAAACCTCCTTGGATAAAATAATCTAACCACTGACTTCTATTATGAACTATTGGATTTTGTACAACTACATAAATATCTTTGAATTTTGCATCATCTTTATACATATCAACCATTTCTTCAAATCCTACAACACCAACTCTTAATTATTGTACAATGAAATTTACCCTGCTCAAAGCATCATCAACTTTGTTCAACTTACCACTTGTGTGTTTTATCACAAAAGTAAAACTTTGTAAAAAATCTACCCACTTGGCATGTTTCTGGTTCAATTTTGGTTGGTTGTTTATGAACTGTAATGCATGATTGTCAGAATATAATACAAGCTCCTTTGGTAGCAAATAATGTCTCCATTTTTTAAAGCTTGCACAATAGAATAAAATTCTTTATCATAAGAAGGGTACTTCTTCTTAGCTTCATTTAGTTTCTTACTAAAGTAGGTTATTGGTCTCTATTCCTGGCTCAAAACTGCTCCAATTGCAACTCCACTAGCATCAATTTCAACTTGGAAAACTTTTCCAAAATCAGGTAAAGCTAAAACTAGTTTCTCTGTAATTTTCTTCTTCAGCAACTTAAAATTTCTGCTGCTTCTATCCACTTGAATGACTGATTAGTCTCTTTGATTGTTTCAATAATTGGTGCACAAATCTGACTAAAACTTCTAATAAATTTTCTATAAAAACTTGCAAGACCATGAAAACTTCTTACCTCAAATATGTTTCTTGGAGCAGGCCAGTTGCAAATTGCTTGGACTTTATCTGCATATTCCTTCAAGACTTCATTCATTAATCTCATGAATGTGCTAGGTGCATTAGTGAGTCCAAAAGGCATTGCTAACCACTCATACAACCCACTGTTTGTTTTAAATGCAATCTTCCATTCATCTCCTTCTCTAATCCTTATTTGATGATAGCCACTCTTCAGATTTATTTTAGAAAAATACTTTGACCGACTTAAACAATCCATCAAATAATCCATGCGTGGTAAAGGAAATCTATACTTGATAGTAATCTTGTTTATGGCTCTGGAATCTGTAGACATACACCATTCACTACCTTTCTTTGGACTGAGTACTGTTTGTACAACACATGGACTAAGACTCTCTTTGAATAATCCCTTATCCATCAATTCTTGTACTTGTCTTCCAACTTTTTCATTTTCTTGAGGAGTTAACCTGTATGCTGCTTTGTTTGGAAAACTTGCTCCAGGTATTAGATCAATATGGGGTGGTAATGCATTTGGCAACTCATCCACAATAATATCAACAAAATTATTCAACAGAGTTTTGATTTCTTCAGATAAATCATCTAATCTTGTGGAAGTTAAAATTACCTTAGGTCTCCTTAAAACAACAAAATGCATCTGTTCATCCTTCTTGACTTCTTGCAACAATTCTTTCCTACTCATTAGCATAACACTGTTTCCAGGTGCTTCTTTGCTTGCTTCATCCTTCAATGGCAGTAGTGTGTGTTTATTTCCATCCTTCTCCAGAGTGTAAGTATTTCTTCTCCCATCATGAATAGCTTTCCGATCAAACTGCCAAGGTCTTCCCAGCAACACATGGCATACATCCATTGGCATTACATCACACAATATCACATCCTTATAAGTACCAATCTGTATCTCTACCTTGCATTGTTCTGTCACAATAAGCTGATGTCCTTTTTGCAGCCATGATACTTTGTAAGTAGGGTGTATTGTTTTCACTAGTCCAAACTTGTCCACCATTTTTGTTGAAACAAGGTTATCAGTGCTTCCACTATCAATTATCACTTTACAACATTTTCCTTTGGACTTGCATGTAGTTCTGAATAAACTCTTTCTCTGAGCTAGTTCTCTTGACTCTTTCTCTACCTTAAGCAATACCCTTTTCAAAAACAAGGATTCTCCTACTTTAGGTGATTCTTCCTTGCTTGCAATTTGAGGTTTTTCTTCCCTTGCCTTAGCCACATTCACATTCCTCTGATTTGTTACTTTATTATGAGGACAATCCCATGATCCATGTCCCCATTATCCACATGTGTAACACTGAATTTCTCTTCCTCGGCCTCTTCCTATGGGTGCAAATATTCCTCTACTAAATTGTCCTCTTTGTGGTGGTCTACTACTTGAACCTCCTACATCACCCTAAGGGTGATGAAATCTTGATCTGGTAGTTCCTCTACCTTTTGCTGAACTTTTTCCTCTATTTCTATGATTTTTCTTCCTCAACATCTTCTCTTATGCCTTCAAAGCTACTTGATAGGCATCTTCAATTGTCTTCAAACTCAGCAAGCCGATTTCATCCTGTATTTCATATCTCAACCCATTTATGTATCAGCTACCTTTTCTACATCATCCTCTGCATGTCCTACTCTAATGCTCGGTTTATAAAACTTTTCTGTGTATTCATTGAAAACCATTCCTTTTTGCCTCAAATTTTGTAACTGTCTGAAAAGATTTAACTGATAATATTTTGGCATAAATTTGACTTTCAATCTACCTACCATTTTATCCCATTGTTTGATCTTGGGCTTTCCCTTTCTCCCTTTGCATGTTTGTAATTCATCCCACCAGATAGCCTCATAGCCCTTCGATATGGTAATTGCAAATTTCACCTTCTTTTTATCATCAACCTCCTCATAGTCAAAATACTTATCTAATGAATTGATCCAATCCATCAATTCTTCTACATTGAGATTCCCGTCATACAAAGGTATTTACACCTTTGGTCTTCCACTTGATTTGGCCAATATCTTGAGAACTTTGGCAGCTTCACTTTCATCCTCTTCTTCTTCCTCAGAAGATTCTTCTGGAGCACTGGCATCTCCTTCATCAAGTGCTCTCCTTTGAGCAGTCTCCATTGTCTCCATCCTTGGACGCATATTTCGGGTCTCATCTAGCAAAACTGCATTCACTACAGGTCTTTCCCGAACTATGCCAACTACTCTCCTCGGTGGCATGTTTAATGTAGAAAAACTTAATCCTTGCTCTGATACCAAAATTATGTAGGAGGCTGACGAAAATGGGGTGGTAGTCTGGAATTGGACTACTGGTTAACTTTGTAACCAATCAGTTGCACGTTGATGGATCTTTTATGTGGATTTCTCTTGAGGGTCCCGCTTACTTAACCAATCACCATCGGTCCTTCTTTGACTCTTCCCTTTGTCAGGTGCTTCAATCTACGCTTTTGATTTCACTCCTTCAGATCCAACGAATATCACGCAATCTCACGTGAAATCTTGCATGACCGATATTAGATCGAGAGTGCACGAGAAGAGTAGTTTTCTCATGCTACGTGTCACCCACTTAGGCTAATCCTGTGAATTTTAGAAATATCGTTTACCACCTTTAGGGCGCGCGAGATACAGCTTACCACTTTCCATATACTTCCCACGTGCTTAATTCATACTTTTAAGAAAGACGTTTAAGGAAAGGCTTAGCACTTAAGCTCAATATTAACCCTTAATACTAATAGACTGTGATTATCAATAAAATGTATAAACAGAGAAAAATACCCGATTTGGGTCCACAATTCCAAAACCCAGATACAAATGAATTCCCGCACTAGGATTAACACGCAACACCACATTTAATCATTTATTCAATAAAATAGAAATTTTAGAGTCTTGCCCTCTTGGCTCGATTACAACAGTTTGTCTAACCTTTGTTCACTCTCCAACCCTATCTCTCACACACCTCTCGCTTAATTACTCTATTCTCGATCATCTAATCCCTCTGTCATTACATTCTTTCCTCTTTTATGAATCAAATCCTATCCTAACTGCATTGACAAGTCAATCTCTATATTTATCAACTCAAACATTAAATCCCTATTCTCAAGCTCTGATACACACCTATACTAACAATTTATCTCCTATTCTAAAAATAATACAATATTATAATTATTACAATAATTGGAGTAAAGATAATTTTCGAGAGATCCAACACTCTCTACTAAGAATTGATTTTCACCACTCAGGTCAATGAAATTCATCTCTTGTTAGCCACAACATGTGAACATACAATCACATTGCTGGCTAAGTCTGGATGCTCCTGCATCAAATTCATCCAACAATTCATCAATGACAGGAATGAGAAATTTATGTTTATTAGTGAGCTTTTTGAGCTCCCTAAAATACATACACATATGCCATGATCCATCCTTCTTGTGCACCAATACTACTAGTGAAGAGAAAGAACTTTGACTAGGCTAAATTATACCAACCTCTACCATTTCTGTAACCATACGTTCAATTTCACTCTTTTGGGCATAGGGATATATGTAAGGTCTAATTTTTGGAGGAACACTTCTTGGAATCAAATGAATAGCATGATCATGATCACGGATAGGTGGGAGGACTTTGGGAGTCTCAAATACCTTGGAATGATTGTCCAAGGCTTTTTGGAGTGTAGAAATTCTGATTGTAGATTAACCTGATAATGTAATATAACTAAAGCAAAATACTTTAATCTACTTCTACAATCAAACTTGCGGAAGCTTAATAGATTTGAGCAAGATCAAACGGAACACATATAACAAGAGAAGAATCAATGCACATGATACATAGAAGAATACTCTGGGGAAAGCCTTAGCTAAAAACCCCGCTATCTATATTATCATACAAGTGGAAATATCTCAAGATTACACAAAGATTTAGCTCTCACAGCTAGCCAACTCTCAGTACAATCCCTCACTAATGCTCATAGACAAAATAGACTGCTCATATGCCTTCTCCTTTGCCCTCCAAGCTCCTATTTCCTTGCACAGTTTCTCCTGGGTGATCTAGCTGTTACCAAGTGTAACATTGATCACTCACACTGATCTCACACCTTGTAAAACTGCGCAAATCTCAAGGAATGAATTCCTTCTGCATGGATGAGTTTTGTTTATAGGAAAACTCATGCAATTGATAGTACACTGTCCCTGTCTTTAATCTCAAATGGGTCTTTCTCTGAATAGACATGCATGAGTTACTGATGAGAGAATCTTCAGTTATCTGGAGTACATTAGTTGGAAGCATGCATGAATTAACTGACTAAACTCACAATTAGTTCCTCAAACAATTTGGAACTAATTTAATAGGACTTAAGTCAGTAAACTGAGCTAACTAATTACAAATCAAATATAACTCATCCTTATCTCCTTAATTAAGGGATAATCTCCTTAATTTAAGGAATAACTTTTGCATGACTTCACAAAGACTTCTAGCTTGAACTTCTCCAACTAATTAACTCAAGATGAATTAATTAATTATTTTTCAAGCAGCTAGTGAGACTAAATTCGAATTTTAATTTCCAATTTTAATTCAAGGACAAATTAAAATTGGAATATTCTTGTTGCCACATTTCAACATAGAGATCTGGAGAAATATATGATTTTGATGTTTGAACCTCTAGTGAGCATAATTGTTCAATTATGCCTCATTTCTCTTTATTAAAAATCTTTGTCATGCCATTATAGCTAATTATATTTCCTGGTTTCCTTGCGATACCCCTTAATTCAACTTCCTTTCCTTCCCAAAAAAATTCTTGAAAAATTCTTGAAAATTAAAATCTATTGTCCCTAAAGATTGTAACCATTGGACTCCTAGTACAACATCAACACCACACATTGGAATGGAAAGCATTGGGCTATTTAATACATATTTCCTCATGGTTAGCTTGATATTATGGAACTTTCCAAATAAATTTATAGTTCCTCCATTTGCAACCATCACTTGACACTCGGGTACTGGATATAGGAAGCAATTCAATTATTTGGCTATCTTACAATGATTAAAATCATGAGTACTACCTGAATCAATCAACACTATTACCTTTTTCTTCTTGATATATCCTTCTACCTTGAGAGTTTGAGGAGTGGTAATTCATGCCAATGCATTGCAATATATGGCCAAATTCATTTCTTGTTTCTCTGGGGTTGGTTCCTAGTGTGTATCCTCCTCTTTTGACGTTTCTTGTTCCTTTTCTTCCTCCTCTTCACAATCTATGTAGAATAATTTTTTCTTAGCACACTTATGGCCTTTAGTGTATTTTCTATCACAACTGTAACAAATACCCTTTTCTTTGTTTCCTCCAACTGTTGTGGTGTAAACCTTGTAGCTTGTGGAAGAATAGGAGCAACAACACTTCCATCTTTATAGTTGTGAGTGGTAGACTTCATTTTTTCCATAATTTTTCTTTCAACTTTTCTTGCCACCCTGAATTCCTTTGGCAATGAATCATGTTCCCAAAGGAAAACCTCATGTTGGATGTTATATTTTAAAGTCCCTATGAAGACATTTATCCTATCATCCTATGGAATATAGGTTACCCTAATATTCAATTTTTGGAAGTCTTCAATGTGCTCCACCATTGAACCTTTTTGTTTGAGTTTTATCAATTGGATAAAGAAGGTGTTTCTCTTTGTATCTTCATAATGTGCTATCATTTACTTTGTAAAAATTGACTGGGTGACTGCTGGTTTATGAGAACAAAGCCATATATACATAAACTGATTGGGTTCTAAATATAATGATGCAATACCTACCTTTTGTGAGGGTTGCACATCATGTAGATCAAAATATTACTTGATCTGTAGGATCCATGTTACTGGATCCTTACCATCAAAGTTACTCATCTCTATCTTTGGAATGTGATGGTTCTTAAACCCCACATGGGAGTCTCTAAAATCATAATTCATATTCCTTTTTTCCTCATCATGATTTTCATGGATCACCTTGTCACCACCAGGAAACCTTTCTTGCAACAACTTTGTCAACCCTTCCAACTTGACATTCATCGCATCCATGTCTACTTTAAAAACCTCGATGTTGATTTTATACCATCCATGTCACATTCTAATCCATCCATGTCCATTTTTAAGCCATCCATGTCATCTTTGGTTGCTCTTTGTGAGAGAAAAATTTGTTTCACTTCGTTCTGTAATTTTGATATATCATGTTGCAATTATATCTCTTCATGCGACATAGTAGAAATTTTTGAGGGCTTGATAGGTGAAGAATTATTTTGTTTGGGAGACATTTTAGAACCAAATACTGATATCTATGCTTCAATATTCCCTTTGAATCACTTGAAACCGATTTTTGAAACAAAAGTTATGCAAAATTAAACAATACACACCTTTTTCTTGCTTTTTAGGAGCTTGATATTTAAAATGTTGTATCTCTGTAATTTTAGATCTCCAAGGTCTAAACATTTCATCCTATGGCATCCCTTTGAGTCTTCTTTACAAGCCCACAAGTCAGACTGAGATTGGATTCTTCAAGAAAGAGTTATGCCCAGTCTCCCACGATGACCTGATTATCGATTGGTTCAGTAGATTGAACTTGTACAGAGTGCCACGTGTCATTGTTTTGACCTTAGGCCCTAAACATGATATACAAAAAAATATAGTCCATGCAATTTTAGCCACTTTTTATGAAATTTAAATATGATGCTCTGAGATAAAATTATGATGATTTTCCCTAGGTCACTTGTTTGAGATTGAATTCTGGAGCTTGCCAAAACCATAACTTCATCAGATCATATATCCGAAAATGTAGCAAACCAAGATATAGAATTGGTACATGAAGTTCACAAATATTTGGGTTCCACATTGTCGAAATTTCAGCTTCTAATGCCTCGTATAAAAAACGTTATAGGAAAAATTACAAGATGACATATTTGAAGAAGTGAAACCTTAGAATCGAAGGCTCTGATACCAAATGTTATGCAACCAACACACAAAAAAGATAGATAAACAACTTAAAAATTATACTTTTTGAGGGGGAAACCTCCTTTAAATTACATAAATGAAATATTCTTGGATGATTCAAATGATAATACCTCCTTGGTATATTTAGGAGTCTAAGGGGTCACAATATAATCAGAGCCTACATAACAATAATAATGTAAGGGCACAAAAATAACAATAGTGGGCATCTATGGGGCACAACAATAACAACACAGGGGATACATAGGCAAAACAATAATAATAGGGCACTACACTAATAACAAATAAGGGGAATACATTAGTATTATAGGGACCTAACATTACTTGGTCTCCAACCAATCCTAGTGCCTCTATGTGTGGATTCTTTTCTCCTATTGTTCCTTTATGTTTCGCTGCATTGATGATGATATTGTTCTTTTTATATAGTTGCATATGTTACTGAACAATGATGTAAATATGATTAATGTTATGATGCTACGGGGTTAATTTAATATGGAAATAAGGAATTGCAATTATCAAAGAAAAGAACAATATAGCCTAAGAAAAATTGACATGATATCAAAGGTGGGTTGAAGAAAAGTCATTGAAGATAACCTCTATGAAGACACCCTTGATGGATGCAAGAGGAGATGGAGGAGACCTAAAATAATACTAGGGTTTGAAGGAAACTCTATATAATTTGGTTATTAGGGTTTTATGAGGTTAGTGTTTGGGAGAAACCTTGGTTTATGGCAAAGATTTGAGATATGTAATTTAGAAACTCTAGCATGACTGATGTGAAGATGTACAAGCACTTGTGACATATTTGATGAAGCCCTAGATGGGATAGTCTCTATTAGGCCTGGTTGCTGATGAAGTTGGTTGAAATACTGAAGGCAACATTGTCATATGGATAATGGAGAGTGATGGCTCTTGAAGGTTGGTTGAAGAGGGAGATGATCAACTCTCATTTAAGATAAGTACTTTTCGATTTATGGTGCTCCTTTATGTCTTTACTTTTGTTTATACTTATTGATCTGATTATTGTTTTGATTATTACTTATACTTCCTACATGTATATTTGAGTATTTGGATGCTTCTAACCTCTTGATGAGTTGTTATAAGTGGATACTTATTGAGGATCATGGTTAGTGTAGGAAGAGAAGAACTAGTGTTGGAAAAGGTAAAGAGGAACTTGATGAAAAGTTGAAAAAATGCTACAACTACCTATGTAAAATAAGAAGGTGCACAGGTATTTGAACACTCAAGGTATGTATGATGCTTTATTTCAATGTTGTAACTGCAATACAGGATGGAAATGTAAGCCCTAAGGTATGATGGGATTGCCACCTTCACAAATGGCTCATGCATATAAAAGTATGATTCATGGTACTCATGATGGGATGGTGCACTTGGTAGTGAATAAGTATGTTGATTATATGAAGCTACTTAATATTGACCTTTGATATATTGGTATACTTTATGTTTGGCTAACATCTATCATTTTAGATATTTTGATCCCATAAAGAAGGCTAGCACCTTGATTCTAATAGATAATAACTTGATACTATTGATAATTTTTGTGATAAGCATGGTAACCTTAATGATGAAAGTATGAAAATACGTTTGATATACAAGATCTTCTTGTTATCCTTGGTTAGGTTTCGAGAAAATTAGTCATTATGTCATATGGTAAAATCTAGAATACCTGACTTGATGGACTAATCTATGTAAGTCCTCATCTTCTTCATTGTCATAATCTTCAGTTTTTATCTGTTTTGGATTTTTGCATGCTTCATCAACCACAACATCAATACTTTCCCAAGTCTTTTATTGTAACATTTATATCCTTTACTTAGGGAGGAGTAGCCAAGAAGAATACCTTCATCTGCTCTAGGTTCAAACTTACCAAGTTTTTCATTAGTCCTTTTTATGTAGCATTTTCTTCCAAAAAATTTGAAGTATTTTATAGTAGGAGTCTTACCATACCAAAGTTCATGTGGAGTTTGAGTGTTGTTTACTCGAACATTTGCTTGGTTGAGAATAGTGACGGTGGAAAATGCAGCTTCACCCCAGAAGGTTGCAGGAGTTCTAGATTCATCTAGCATAGCACGAGCCATTTATTGAATAGTTCTGTTCATCCTTTCTACCACTCCATTTTGTTGAGGAGTCTTTGTTGTGGATAACTGCCTTTTTATTCCATGTTTTTCACAAAAGTCAAAGAATTCATTCGAGGTGAATTGCCCTCCTTGATCAGATCTGAGGCATTTGATTTTGCAATATGATTCATTTTCAACCAAATATTTGAAGGCTTTGAACTTTTCAAAAGCTTCATCTTTATGCTTTAGAAGACCTATCCAACACATTCTGGAAAAATCATCAATGAACAATATAAAGTATTCTTCTCCATGAGGTGACTTTTTTCTTGATGGAGCACATAAATCAGTATGAACAAGTTCAAGAGGCTTACTAGCCAACCCTTCCTTTTCGATGAATTGAGATCTGGTTTTCTTATCGAATTGACATGATTTGCATATAGTATTTTTAGGAATGTTGATATCTATAAGATCACGAACAACCTGGAATCTTCATGCTTTTCTTATTTGAGAAAAGCTTAGATGTCCCAATCTTCTGTGCCATAGCCAGTTTTCATCATTTTTGCTTAGATAGCACTGTTGTTGTCCTCCCTTGAGTATGTATAGGTTTTTTGGAGTTCTTGTCCCTTTAATCACAGTTTCTCCTGTGTCAATTTCATGGAAAACACATCCATTTGATCGAAACACAACTTCATTTCCTTGATCACACATTTGACTCGCACTCAACAGATTATGCTTTAAGCCATCAACATACATAAAATTCCTGTATTTAACTTTTTCTTTCAAGAAAACAGAGCCTTTACCTTTTATGACAACAGGAGTGTCATTTCCAAATGAGACACTCTTTTCCTTTTCTAAGGCATTATATGAGTGTAGTTTTTCTCTGTCACTTGTCATGTGTTTTGAGCATCCACTGTCGATGTACCATTGGTTTTCTTGTCCTTCTGAATACAAGGCTATACCACATCTTTCTGTTTGAGGTTCTTTCTTTATCCACATTTTTGGATTTAGTGGAGTTTTCTCCTTTTGAGCTGTTTGCCAAAATTTGTTGAGATTGCAACAAGATGATGGAGCTTAGTGAAAAAAGTCGCCTTCACTAAGTGGGCCCGCAGGCTATTTTTGGCGCAAGTCTATTTTTAGACTATGTCTATTTTTAGACATATGGATCATGTCTATGTTTATGGATGATTGATCAAGTTGGGAAAAATAGATGGACTTCTATTTTTGATGAAAGTGTGAGTGATCACAGTGTGAGTGATCAAGTCTATTTTTAGACTGGCTGTCAAAAATAGAAAAGTCAAATATTATTATCTCACAATAATATTTGGACTATAAACTTAATCTTATTCTCTTGGAGCACTTCAGTTTGAGCTACGGAAGTGGCACATGCAGCTATCAGAAGGAAATTCATTTTTCTTATGAGTCAGTTGAGTTGTTGCATGCATGACTTCAGTTAGAACTCAAGTGAGTTGAGTTTAGTGGACTGGAGGTACAGTTGATGGAGTTGTGTTCAGTTTAACTTAGTTAAACTGGTTGTAGTTAGTCTAACTGCAGATAGACTAATGATGAGTTGTTAAACTAATTATTAACTCATAATACAACTAAAGAATACATCAGTTAACTCAGTTGCATGTCAGTGCATGTTCAGTTCAACAGGGACAGGTGGTAGAGAATCAGATTGCTATCAGTTGTGACTATAGTTGTGCACCAGATCTTGCACAATCAAGGGATTGAGTATGCCAATGAGTTTGCTCATGTATTTGGCTCGCATTTTAGCCTTTTCTCACATCCAACAAAGAGTGAGTGACTATTTTGCAGGTGAAAATCGAGTTTGGGAAGCAATTCTCATCAGTTCTTGAGCAGGTATTGAGCAGTGGAGGCAGGCAAGCAGTGGAAGAGATTTGGAGATCAGATCTGAGCTGTATTGTGTGTAACAGAGGTGGAGATACTTGTGAGAAGTATTATGCTGTGTAATGTTACATGACTCAATCATTAATATACAGATAGTGTGGGGTTTTTAGCGAGATGCTTTCCCCGTGATACATACTGTGTTAATGTGTGAATGCTCTTGATGTTTTATTGTTATTGATGCTGCTATATTCTTGATCAACGTAGAGGAGCTTATGTATTGTGTATGTTTTCTGCATTAGTACATGATTAGGATAATCTCCATTGAATATGTGTTAAATTATTCAAAATTTCTACATGGTATCAGAGCTAGATGATTTGTAGAAAAAATTTCTACATGGTATCGGAGCAGCTTGATTTGTAGAAGAGATTTTTACAGGATATCAAGCGAGGGTTGATCGGAAGCAGTTGAGTTGGTTGCTGGTGGAATTCGAATTTGCAGCAGTGTTTTCTTGGTGACAACGCAGCAATGTCTTTCAATGGATTGCGACTGGAGTATGCTCTTGAGGGCAGCTCAAACTATATTGCATGGAAGGACAGGATGGAGGCAGTATTGGATGATAACGGGCTGAAGGAATTCATAGATACGGATATCCCAAAGCCTACTGATGCTACTCAAGCTGATGCTTGGCAAAAGAAGATCGCAAAATGTCGAAGAATTCTGTTGGAGGGCGTGAAGGATCACATTGTGTCCAGCCTCCATGGAAAGGCTACTCCATATTTGATGTGGAAATCATAAACAGAATTATTCCAAAACAAGAGCGATCAGAGGAAGCTGGCGCTCAAAGATAAACTCAGAAACATCAAATGCGAGAAGGGAGACAGTATTCCCAAGTATCTCACGAAGTTCACTCAGTGTCGAGATGAGCTGGGAAGTGTGGGGGTTACTGTCGATGATGAGGACTTGGTGAGCTTGGCTCTCCTTGGTCTTCCGAAGAGTTGGCATTCCTATCAGGACTCTGTCAATGGTCGGGAGAAGTTGCCAAGATGGGAAAGACTATGGTCAGATCTTGTGCAGGAGGAGATCAGGCGGAGTACCAGGGACGGATCTTCGTCAAAGGGAGCTGATGAAGAGAATTGTGCTTTGGCTGCCAAAGCAAAGAAAGGGAAGAGCAAGAAAGCTTCTCAGTCTGGTGCGAAAGGCAAGAAGCAGGATATGTCCAAGGTGAAGTGTTTTCACTGTCACCAGCATGGACACTATGCCACAAATTGTCCGCAGAAGAAGAAGAACAAGCAAGCTGCTGGATCTGCAGGGGGAGAGGCTTTAGCTTCTCAGTTTGAGCTTGATTTTTCATTGATCGCATGCTTGGTTTCAAGTGTGATGGGATCAGTGTGGTTCCTGGACAGTGGTGCATCTTTTCACATGACGGGAGATAGAGATTTGTTCTCTGATCTGGAGGACAAAGATCTTGGAGTGCACATCGAGATGGGCGATGATGGTAGATACAGTGCGACCGGTATCGGTACCATTTCCTTTGAGAGGGAGTCTGGTAAACCCTTTGTATTGAAGGAAGTCATGCATGTTCCAGGATTGAAGAAGAATCTCATCTCAGTGGCGATGTTAGAAGACAAGGGGTATGATGTTGTTTTCAGCGAGGGAAAGGCCTTCCTGCGCAGCAAGACAACTGGTGAGACCCGGAAGATAGGGGTTCGAGTGAGGAACCTTTATCAGTTGCATGTAGATGGATGCGCAGCAATGGCAGGCAAGGCAGAAGGATTGGTGAGCCGGGATGATGGCGAGTTGTGGCACAGGAGATTGGGTCACCTTCACCATGGAGCCTTGAAGATACTGCAGGAGATCACTACAGGGCTTCCTAAAGGCACACTTGCGCAGTCAGATCAGTGCAAGGGGTGTACTTTGGGGAAGTTTGTGAAAGCCACCTTTCACGAGAAGGATAGTCGCGCCACGACGATCCTTGAGAGAATTCACACAGACGTGTGTGGACCTTTCTCAGTTGCTTCGACAGCAAAACACAGGTATTATGTGATTTTTGTTGATGATTTCTCTCGTAAGTGTTGGATCTTCTTCATGCAGAAGAAGAGCGAGACATATTCAAAGTTCTGTGAATTCAAAGCACTGGTCGAGAAGGAGTCGGGGAAGAAGGTGAAGGCTCTTAGGAGCGATAATGGTGGTGAATACATCTCGGACGAGTTCAAGGATTTCTGCAAGGCAGAAGGGATTCGTAGAGAGCTCATAGCTCCCCATAACCCACAGCAGAACGGGGTAGCTGAGCGGAAGAACAGAACGATTGTGGGTGCTGCACGGGCAATGTTGCATGATCAGGGCCTACCCCTTCACTTGTGGGTGGAAGCATGCAATACAGCAGTTTATGTGCAGAACCGTTGTCCTCATAGGATACTTGGCATGAGTACACCCGAGGAGGCTTATTCTAGTAAGAAGCCTGATCTTTCTCATTTGAGGATTTTTGGTGCTAACGTTTACATGCATGTGACGAAGGATGCCAGAAAGAAGTTGGAGCCGACTGCAGAGGTTGGGATATTTGTGGGGTACACTGATACGCCCCACAACTATCGTGTGTATTTGCCAGACAGTGGTAAAACTGTTGTGCGACGGGATATAAAATTTCAGGAGGAGAAAGCCATGAAGTGTTCACTTGAGAGGGAGCTACACTTGCATGCAGATGAGGAGCTATTAGTTCCTAAGGATGAGCTTCAGGACGTGGATCAGCCACAGGACGAGGTTCATGGAGTGGAAGAGACCACTCATGCAGCGCCAACCATCAGAGGGCGAAAGCGCTTGACAGAAGCTGAGCGACTGGCTCAAGATGCAGAGAAAGTTGTAGGACCACCTACAGCCCAACGCAGGCAGAGACAGTCACCTGATCGGTACACTGGATACATGGCTCTTATGAGCAAGTGTGTTGTGACTGAGCCATCCTCTTTCGAGGAAGCTGTGGAGGATCCCGCATGGGTAGACGCCATGGTGGAAGAGTATGATTCTATTGTCAGAAACAGTGCATGGGAGATTGTTCCTAGACCGGAAGGGAAATCAGTGGTGGGTTCGAGATGGATCTACAAAGTTAAGCAGGCAGCTGACGGGAGTGTGGAGAAGTACAAGGCAAGATTTGTTGCCCGAGGCTTTTCACAGATTGAGGGGATCGATTATGAGGAGACCTTTGCACCTGTCGCAAGGTATTCTTCCATACGGACGATTCTTGCTCTCTCAGCGCAGATGGGATGGCACATTCATCAGATGGATGTGAAGACTGCGTTCCTCAATGGAGTCATTGAGGAGGAGGTGTACATTGAGCAACCCGAAGGCTTTGAAGTCTTCAGCAGCGAGTCGCATGTGTGCAGGCTCAAGAGAGCGCTGTATGGGTTGAAGCAAGCACCACGTGCTTGGTACACACGGATAGACAGCTATTTCACAGGACTTGGATTCTCCAAGAGCGAGGCGGATCTGAACCTATACCAGATTGTGGTGGAGGGTAAGTTGCTTATCATTGCACTGTATGTTGATGATTTGATTCTAACGGGTGATGAGCTGTTGATACTGTCATGCAAGAAGGATCTTGCTACAGAGTTTGAGATGAAGGACTTGGGCCTCCTTCACTATTTCCTAGGATTGGAAATATGGCAGCGTAGTGGTGGACTGTTTGTTTCTCAGGGCAAGTATGCTCGGGAGATACTGGAGAAGTTCAACATGCATGGCTGCAAGCCTGTTGATACTCCTCTTCCTGGAGGTTGGAGGAAGGAGGATGCCACTTCGGGAGAAGAAGTGGATGCCACTGTTTATCGACAGTTGGTGGGGTCGCTGATGTATTTGGTCAATACACGACCTGATATATGCTATGCAGTTAACCAGCTTTCACAAGCTATGGTTAAGCCTACCAAGCTCTTCTGGAAGGCGGGCAAGCATGTATTGCGCTACTTGAGAGGCACATCGGGATATGGTTTGTGGTACAGACAGGAGGATGAGGTGAAGCTATGTGGCTTCACGGATGCAGATTGGGCAGGGAGCCCAACAGACAGAAAGAGCACATCAGGAGGGGTCTTCAGTATCGGATCGACAGCAGTTTCTTGGTACAGCAGGAAGCAGAGATCCGTGGCACTCAGTTCAGCGGAGGCCGAGTATATGGCAGCAAGTTTGGCTGCATGCAAGGCTATATGGATGAGGAAGATCCTGGTTGGTTTGTTCGGTTCTCATTTGGATCCTACTGTGATTTACTGTGATAACCAGAGTTGCATTAAACTCTCGGCTAATCCTGTATTTCATGATAGATCTAAACATATTGACATCAGGTACCATCATATCAGAGATTGTGTGCAGCGGAGGATCATGTTACTTTCGTACATTCCAACGGAGGATCAGGATGCTGATATTCTGACGAAGGCTCTCACCAGGAGAAAATTCGAGTACCACCGAGGCAGGATAGGGGTTGCTGATAATCCATATCTTGTCAAGAGGGAGTGTTGAGATTGCAACAAGATGATGGAGCTTAGTGAAAAGAGTCGCCTTCACTAAGTGGGCCCGCAGGCTATTTTTGGCGCAAGTCTATTTTTAGACTATGTCTATTTTTAGACATATGGATCATGTCTATGTTTATGGATGATTGATCAAGTTGGGAAAAATAGATGGACTTCTATTTTTGATGAAAGTGTGAGTGATCACAGTGTGAGTGATCAAGTCTATTTTTAGACTGGCTGTCAAAAATAGAAAAGTCAAATATTATTATCTCACAATAATATTTGGACTATAAACTTAATCTTATTCTCTTGGAGCACTTCAGTTTGAGCTACGGAAGTGGCACATGCAGCTGTCAGAAGGAAATTCGTTTTTCTTATGAGTCAGTTGAGTTGTTGCATGCATGACTTCAGTTAGAACTCAAGTGAGTTGAGTTTAGTGGACTGGAGGTACAGTTGATGGAGTTGTGTTCAGTTTAACTTAGTTAAACTGGTTGTAGTTAGTCTAACTGCAGATAGACTAATGATGAGTTGTTAAACTAATTATTAACTCATAATACAACTAAAGAATACATCAGTTAACTCAGTTGCATGTCAGTGCATGTTCATTTCAACAGGGACAGGTGGTAGAGAATCAGATTGCTATCAGTTGTGACTATAGTTGTGCACCAGATCTTGCACAATCAAGGGATTGAGTATGCCAATGAGTTTGCTCACGTATTTGGCCCGCATTTTAGCCTTTGCTCACGTCCAACAAAGAGTGAGTGACTATTTTGCAGGTGAAAATCGAGTTTGGGAAGCAATTCTCATCAGTTCTTGAGCAGGTATTGAGCAGTGGAGGCAGGCAAGCAGTGGAAGAGATTTGGAGATCAGATCTGAGCTGTATTGTGTGTAACAGAGGTGGAGATACTTGTGAGAAGTATTATGCTGTGTAATGTTACATGACTCAATCATTAATATACAGATAGTGTGGGGTTTTTAGCGAGATGCTTTCCCCGTGATACATACTGTGTTAATGTGTGAATGCTCTTGATGTTTTATTGTTATTGATGCTGCTATATTCTTGATCAACGTAGAGGAGCTTATGTATTGTGTATGTTTTCCGCATTAGTACATGATCAGGATAATCTCCATTGAATATGTGTTAAATTATTCAAAATTTCTACATGGTATCAGAGCTAGATGATTTGTAGAAAATATTTCTACAAAATTTACTCCTGCATTCAGATTCTTCATGGCCAAAGTTGTTACAGATTGAGAATTCTGTTTCATTTTCAAGAAGATAAAAGTTATTATAGGAACTTTTTCTTGATCCTTGTCACATTCCTTTGATTTCATGCTTCTCTAGTCATGATAGTTTTGTAAGCAACACATTGAGCAGCTTTGTGTCCAAAATTATGACATGAGAAACATTGACCATTAAAGAAGTTCCTACGATTATCGAATCTACTGACCTGTTGATTGTAGCTTCTATTGATATTCTTTGAAGTAAATTGAGTACGATTTACCTGAGGTTGATTGTGGCTTCTGTTCATCCTTGAAGTAAATTGAGCTTGATTCACCTAGTGATCTGCTTTATGATTTTGCTGATGATTGTCGAACTGTTCACTGCTCTTTGCTGCATCAAGATAGCTTTTAGTGGAGGTTGATAGCTTCTGTAATTGAGATGTTTCTTCAGTATATCCAAGACCTCTCTTTATCAAAGGAGAGCGCTGCACTTTGATAATTTCATTTAAGGTTTCTGATCCTTTAGAAAATCTAAGATTGAGAGCCTTTGTTTTCTCAAGATCCTTTCTTAGACCCACAATTTCACATTCTAGCGTTTCATTGTGTTTTTCTCTTTCAGCAAGTTGGTATATCAAGGAATCTATAATCATATTCTTTTCTTCTAAATAGATTTTGAGTTTAGATATTTCTTCATAAAGGTCATCTTCATCTAAAGCATCCAAAAATCATCATCTTCATAAGCCATCAGAAGTCTATAGTCATTACTATTTTCATCTTCATCACTATTTGATAAACCATCGTTATCTTCATGAGTATAGTAGATCTTTTTACTTACACTTTGTTTTCTATTCCATTTTGCAGATTCCTTCCCTTTATCATATTTATCTTTATGAGGACATTTGGTAGCATAATGACTGACTCTACCACAGGCAAAACATTTGAAAGGTAGTTTACCTCTGAATCTTCCGGAACCCCGTTGAAGCTTCTTGACAAAGTTTGCTTCCTCTTCTTCTTCTGAAATATGTCCTGATTCATTGAGTTCTTCTTTTCCTTTTTTTGAAGCTTTAAATGCATCTTCTCTCATATCTAATGGACCTCCTTTTCTCATCTCAAAGGCAGTTAAGATTCCGTGAAGCTGTGTCATAGTAATAGTCTGTAGATCCTGCTTTTCTTCTATGGCAGATACTTTTGATTCAAATTTAGCAGATAAGGATCTTAAAAATTTTTCAACTAAGGTAACTTCCTTTATCTCTTCACCTAGATTCTTCATGCAATTAACAATCTCATCTATACATAAGAAGTAACTAGCTATACTTTCATCATTGTCCATCTTGAGAGTTTCATATTAAATTCTGAGAGTTTGCAGTTTAGCACGCTTTACCTGAGAGTTTCCTTCATAGCTTAGAATGATTTTGTCCCATATTTCTTTGGCTAATTTGAGCTGTATAACTTTAACAAACTCTGATTGTGATAAACTTCCCAATAATGTATTGACAGCCTTGGCATTGGTTTCATATTGCTTTTTACCTGCTGTATCTGTAGGAATTGTTGATGGAAATGTATATCCTCCTTCCACAATTTCCCAGACATCTGTTCCAAGAGATTGAAGATAGGTTGTGGTTCTTACCTTCCAATAAACAAAGTTGCTCCCATCAAAGATTGGCGATCTGATGGATCCCCCACTTTCTTGATTACTCATGATGATGGATCTTCCTTCAAGTGATCAAGCTTCTTTTGAAGGACCTGCTCTGATACCAATTGTTGGAAATAATACTAAGAGGGGGGGCGGGGGGGGTGAATCAGTATTGGCAAATCAATAATTTTTCATTTCCATAATCAGATTCATATACGCTACTTCAGTTAAGGGAACTCGCGTGTACACGCAACTGTGTTTAATGCAACTAGCGTATATCCAACAAACTTATGATTCAGTTAATTCATCATATGTGGATCTTTAATCAGTGCGTCAGAACTTCATTAATCGTAAAAACAGAATAGATCATCACACATAAGAAACACACATGAACACCAAGATATAAGGTGGAAACCCAATGTGGGTGAAAACCACCTACTGCAATCATCTCTGTCTTCTTTTAATAATAAGAATATTTTGTTTACAATTTTTGTACTGGTGCAGTCTTATACCAGTATGCAGGCTTCTACCTGTAGAGGGATACAACCTTCTCTCATTCTCCAGCTTCTTCTGGAAGGGAGATACAACCCCCTAGCTCTTGTACTAGTTGATATGTTTACTAGTACGTAGGTGTTGACCTACAGAAGGCTATAACCTTCTCTTTTCTTCCAGGGACCATGTTTCATAAATTTTCAGACTGGATCCATCATCAACATCATTCAATCATCAAACATATCTTCATCAACCAATCTCCTTTTGAACCAACCACAACTGAATGTTGTCACTAGAATACAGTAACCAGAACCCAACCAATAACCCAGAACACTGCAACATCAAACATAAGAAACTAAAACATATTTTATAAGGTATATGCTACTTCCATGTGTCGAACCTGCATGCATATGCTCTTTCATCAAAGCGAACCAGCGTACAGATCTACAAATCAAATTTATGATGTATACGCTGTTTGGATATGCAGAACTAGCGTGTATACACTCATTTTCTAAGGTGAACCTGCATACAGATTTGTAAAAGATGATTTAAACATAACAACTATTCCAAACTTCACTCATACCTAGATCATCATATTTACAAACTACAACATGCTCCAGTTATTCAGATACATGATCAAACCACATAAGGATAATTCACTTCAAGCCTTAGGATCCTGATACATCATTAGATCTTATCCTTCATCAAGTGCTAAGGTTCTTCCTCGGTTCAGATCAAGTATGACACCACAAGCCAATAACCTGCATATTAGATCTCACACTATATCATATATTCGATACTTGCACACTTGGCCTAATGATCTTCTCCTCCTTTTATAGTTTTAGGCCTTTCTCAATACCATGGACCAAAACCACTTAGGACCAATACCTTGGACCAAATACCTGGGGTCAATACCTCGGACCCGATACCTTGGACCAATACCATGGATCAAAATACCATGGACCAAATACTTCAGACCAAACACTTAGTTTTCCAAGGTATACGCGCTTTTCCTTTTGTGAAAGTGCATGTGTACGTATACGCAACTTGTATACAGTGAACCCGCGTGTATACATGGCTTGGTCAATGGTGAACCTGCGTATACCTCTCTTTCTTCATTATGTGTACTCTGATCTGTAACTCTATGCTGTTAACCTACAATACTGTGATCTATCATCTGAGTGAGTTGCTTTCTCAACTGATTCCTTGAAGTTGCCTTACATTTCATCACATTTGTAAACACTCCTGTCAAGCATTCTGTCACATCTGATATCTTTTTTGTAGATTCTTCTAGTTACCATATACAAGAGAGTTGTTCTGCTACAAGTGGGTTGCCATCAAGTACAACACATACATCATAATGCCAATAAGGATGACCACGCAACCCTTGAAATTCCTTGGTGAGTGATGATAGGGAAGGAGGAAGCTGAGGAGCTCCAAGATCTTATAAGGTATGATAAATTAAGTGTGGGTGTCCAAACCCTCGATGGGAGTGTCCCCTGGAAAAATTATATTTTCAATGACAACCCATGCCAACACTGTTGGGTCCCTATAATACTAGTGATTACCCCATTACTATTGTAACTGTATCCATTATTAATATTTTTGTGCCCCTCTTGCCACCATATTGTTATTACTGTGCCCCATAGAATCCCTCTATTTTTATTTTTGTGGCTTTATATTATTATTGTTAGGTCGGCTGGGTTATATTGTGACTCTTTAGAGTCCTATATATAGAAATGAGGTTTTGTCATTTGAATCATCCAAGAATTGTTCATTTATGTGATGTAAAGGAGGTTGCCCCCTTGAAGAGGCTGAATTCTAAGGCGTTGATCTATATTTTCTATCTTCTTCTTGAGCTGGTTTCATAACATTTGGTATCAGAGCTTTGGATTCTAGGGTTTTGCTGCTCCAAACAGGTCATCGTGGAATTTTCACTATAACTTTTTTTTCTGCGACGTTTCAGAAGCTAAAAAAAAAACCCATTTGAGAAGAAATCGCACTGAATCTTGTTCCAAATTTCAGTTATTTTCACACTAGATTTACGGAGATATGATCTGAGGAAGTTGGTCTTGTTGCAGACTCCTGAATTACATTCCAAATAGGTGACCTGGGGAAGATCGTCATAACTTTCTCTATGAGCATTGGATTGAAATTTCATAAGAAGGTACAAAAATAGGACGGACTGTAGTTTCTTTTATATCTTTTTCAGAGCCAAAGGTCGAAACAGGGACACGTGGTATGTCGTACAAGTTCGCTCTACTGAACTAGTCTATAATCAGGTCACTGTGGGAGATTTGACATAACTCTTCCTTGGAGAATCCAATTGGGATCAGACTGGTGGCATTGGAAAGAGGACACAAAGAGCTAATACAGATCACAATTTCAGAACTAGATGATCCAAAATTACAGAGATACATCAGAGGCAATATTGAGCTCCTATAAAGTGAAAAAAGGTGTGTATATTTTTTTAAATTTTTGCTTAAGCTTGGTTTGAAAAATTATTTTGAAGGAATTAAAAGGGCATAGTAGAGCATTTTTATCAGTAACTGATGCCCCGAGGAAAGAAAATGCAAACATCTAGTAAGCAACCTGAAAGCTCTAGCATGACTCATGAAGAAGAGGAAGAAATGCTACATGATATATCAAAATTACAAGACCAAGTGTAACAAATTTCACTCTCACAAAAGCTAACAGAAGCTAAGATAAACGGCGTGGAATATAAGATAAAGGGTGTGGAAGCTAAGATTGATGATTTGAAGACAGATTTGAAGAGAGACATGGCAGATTTGAAGACAGATTTGACAAATTTTCTACAAGAAATACTTACTAATGGTGAAAAGGCAGTAAAGGAAACTCATGATGCGAACAAAAGAAATGTTAATCATGATTTCATAGACTCTAATGTGGGATCGAAGACCCACCATATTCCAAAAATTGATATGAGGAAGTTTGATGGCAAGGATCCCATAACATGGATATTACAGATGGAGCAATTTTTCGATCTCAATAATGTGCAAAACACACAAAAGGTATGTATTGCAACTTTATATTTGGAACCAAATCATTTTGTATGGTATCAATGGATTTGCTCTCGTAAACAAATTATCACTTGGGCAATTTTTACGGAAGAATTAATAGCACATTATGAGGATACAAAAAACAACACTTTTTTTAGCCAATTGATAAGTCTCAAACAAAAGGGTTCAATAATGGAGCACATTGAAGAGTTCCAAAAATTGAACATAAGGGTAAAAAATATTCCAAAGGAGCATAGGATTGTTGTGTTCATAGGGACTTTAAAGGATAATATCCAGCATGATGTTCACCTTTGGGAACCTGATTCATTAGAGAAGGCATTCAGGTTAGCAAGAAAAATGGAAAGAAAAATTATGGCAACCAGGAAGCATACCACTCACAACTATAAAGATGGAAGTGTTGTTTCCCCTAGTCTTCCACAACCTATTAGGTTGACACCACAAAAATTGGAAGAAAAAAGAGCAAAAGGGCTTTTTTACAGTTGTGATAGCAAATACACTAAAGGTCATAAGTGTGCTGAGAAGAAATTATTCTACATAGATTGTGAAGAGGAAGAAGAAAAGGAGCAAGAAAGGTCAAAAGAAGAGGATATACTCCAGGAACAAAGCCTAGATAAAGAAGAAATGAATCTGACCATATCTTGTAATGCATTGGCGGGAAATACCACTCCTCAAACAATCAAGATAGAAGGACAAATCAAGAAGAAAAAGGTAATAGTGTTGATTGATTCAGGAAGTACCCACAATTTTATTCATTGTAAGGTAGCAAAAGAATTGAATTGCTTCTTATATCCAGCACCAGAGTGTCAAGTGATGGTTGCAAATGGAGGAACAATAAATTGCTTGGGAAAGTGCCATAATATCAAGCTATCCATGGGAGAATATGTATTGACTAGCCCAATGCTTTCCATTCTAATGGGAGGTGTTGATGTTGTACTAGGAGTCCAATGGCTACAATCTTTGGGTACAATAGCTTTTAATTTTCAAGAAATTTTCATCAAATTTTCTGTGGAAGGAAAGGAAGTTGAATTAAGGGGTATTGTAGGGAAACCTGGAAAGATAATCAGCTCCAACGGTATGACAAAGCTTCTAAAAAAGGAACAAAGAGGTGTAATTTCACAATTATGTTCGCTAGATGTTTCCACATTAGAATCATCTATTTCTCCAGATCTCCAAAAAGTCTTGGACAATCATTCCAAGGTATTTGAGACTCCCAAAGGTCTCCCACCTATTCGTGATCATGATCATGCTATTCATCTGATTCCAGGAAGTGTTCCTCCAAACATCAGGCCGTATAGATATCCCTATGCCCAAAAGAGTGAAATTGAACGTATGGTTGTAGAAATGCTAGAGGCTGGTATAATTCAACCGATTCAAAGTTATTTCTCTGCTCCAGTAGTATTGGTGCACAAGAAGGATGGATCATGGCGCATGTGTCCGGATTATAGGGAGCTCAACAAGCTCACTATTAAAGATAAGTTTCCCATTCCTGTCATTGATGAATTACTGGATGAATTGCATGGATTAATTTACTTCACCAAGTTGGATCTTCGTTCAGGATATCATCAAATCAGAATGAAGACTGAAGACATTCTGAAAACAACATTTAGAACTCATGAGGGTCATTATGAATTTTTGGTCATGCCTTTTGGCCTTACCAATGCACCTTCAACATTTCAAGGTTTGATGAATTCCTTTTTCAAACCATTCCTTAGAAAATTTGTGTTAGTATTTTTTGATGATATACTAATCTACAGCAAGTCTTGGAAGGATCATGTTGAACATGTTGACAGGGTGCTACAACTATTGGAGGAGAAACAATTATATGCAAAAAGATCCAAATGTTTCTTTGGAGTACAAGATGTGGAATATCTGGGTCATATTGTATCTCATGAAGGAGTTAAGGTAGACCCTAGCAAAATTAAAGCCATTAAGGAATGGAAAATCCCCACATCCATAAAGCATCTACGAGGATTTCTTGGGTTGACAGGGTATTATCGAAATTTTTTAAGAATTATGGGAGAATAGTAGCACCTATAACAACACTATTGAAGAAAGATGAATTTTCATGGACTCCATAGCAACAAAGGCCTTCGAACATCTTAAAGAGGCAATGTGCCAAGCACCGGTCTTAGCTACACCAGACTTCACAAAAACCTTTATTGTGGAATGTGATGCTTCAGGAAATGGAATTGGTGCTGTTTTAATGCAAGATGAAAGACCCATTGCTTTTGAAAGTCGTCCAATCAAGGGAAAGTTTTTACACAAAGCTATTTATGAGAAGGAAATGTTGGCAATACTCCATGCACTTAAGAAATGGCAACCCTACCTAATGGGAAGAAACTTCAAGGTAAAAATGGATCATGATAGCCTTAAATACTTTTTAGAACAAAGATTATCCTCTGAAGAGCAACAAAAGTGGGTCACAAAGATGTTGGGTTATGACTCTGAAATCATCTACAAAAAAGGAAAAAAAAATGTGGTAGCAGATGCACTCTCAAGAAAGGATGAGGATGTGGAAGCATTGTTGTGTGCCATTTCTATTATCCAACCAGAGAGGATAAATGAAGCAAGGGAGGAATGGAAGAATGAAGAAGAAGTGTGGGCACTTATTCGAAAGTTACAACAAGATTCCAGTACGTCTGATACATTTAGCTGGAAAAATGATTCATTATGGTACAAAGATTGCTTATACCTCTGTAAGAATTCCCAGCTAAAACAAAAGATTCTTATGGAATTGCACACCTCTCCCTTAGGAGGGCACTCAGGATTTTTAAAAACTTACCACAGGGTTAAGAAGGAATTTTTTTGGGATGGCCTTAAATCAGATATTCAAAAGTTTGTGGCAGAATGTTTGGTTTGCCAACAAAATAAAGTTGAAACAATTAAGACACCGGGTCTATTACAACCTTTATCCATTCCAAGCCAACGTTGGGAGGAGGTTTCAATGGATTTTATCACAGGTTTACCCAAGTCTGAGGGAAAGAGTGTCATCATGGTGGTAGTTGACGGACTTACCAAGTATGCACACTTTTGTGCATTATCACATCCATTTAAAGCCAGTACAGTTTCTTCTGCATTTATGGAAACAATTCAAAAGCTACATGGAAACCCAAAGATTATTGTAAGTGACAGAGATCCCATTTTCACTGGAAATTTTTGGACAAAATTATTTTCTTGTCTTGGTACTCAGTTAGCTCATAGCTCATCTTATCATCCTCAATCTGATGGGCAAACTGAGATAGTAAACAAATGTTTGGAAGGATATCTTCGTTGCTTTGTATCTGATAAACAGACACAATGGGTCAAATGGTTGCCTCTGGCTGAATGGTGGTATAACACTTCCTTCCATATAGCAACAAAAATGACCCCATTTATGGCACTTTATGGATATCAGCCACCATCCATCACATCGAACATCAACAACAAGTCCTCCAACTCTTAAAGGATAACCTCGTGTTGGCACAAAATAGAATGAAACAACAGGCAGATCAACATCGCAGCGAAAGAAGTTTTGATGTAGGTGATTGGGTATTCCTACGGCTACAACCATATAAGCAAATGTCCCTCAAGCAAGCTAAGAAGGATAATAAATTATCACCAAAGTATTATGGTCTGTACAAGGTGTTGCAAAAGATTGGTACTATGGCATACAAATTGGAGCTTCCTGCAACTTCTCGATTGCACCCAGTTTTCCATGTTTCATGTTTAAAGAAGGTTATAGGCGACAAGCTTCCAGTTCAAACAATATTTCCAGAACTTGATGAGGAAGGAAAAATTATATTGGAACTAGAAGCAGTCACAGAAACAAGAACTCGACAGCTACGAAATCGATCAATTTCGGAGTATCTTATCAAGTGGAAGAACTTATCCGCTGAAGATTCCACATGGGAGGATGAGAATTTTATACGGAAGCATCCAGAACTACTCAAGCGTTGAGGACAACACTTTTTTGAAGGAGAGGGGCATGTTGGGTCCCTATAATACTAGTGATTACCCCATTACTATTGTAATTGTATTCCTTATTAATATTGTTTTGCCCCCGTTGCCCCCATATTGTTATTACTGTGCCCCATAGAATCCCTCTATTGTTATTTTTGTGGCTTTATATTATTATTGTTAGGTCGGTTGGGTTATATTGTGACTCTTTAGACTCCTATATATAGAAAGGAGGTTTTGTCATTTGAATCATCGAAGAATTGTTCATTTATGTGATGTAAAGGAGGTTTCCCCCTCGAAGAGGCTGAATTCTAAGGCGTTGATCTATCTTTTCTATCTTTTTCTTGCGTTGGTTTCATAACAAACACACATTGATGGAAAGTCTCTCTGACAGGTAAGATAATCATGAACATGAAAAATATTTAGATGGCCACCTAGGTGGCGGTCTTCGAGAAGGGAGAATAATGCAACACTTGGTAGAATCGTTTGCATGTGTTGTAGGGGCATTGGTCATTTGAAGGTATGAAGCTTAGTAATTCTAAGAATCATAAATTTCCACATCACATTGCGTCAACCAATGTGTGTGGTATAATGTAGGTCTAATCCATACGCTCTTCTGGCTTGGAGATGACCTGCCCGACTCCTGGCGGATTGGATATCCCTGCCTCTCAGTTTGACATCAAAGGTATGCTCATTAATGAGAAAATTATGGCTCACAAGACCTAATAAAATATTTGTGGTTGTAGCATCTACACTTGGCCAGCAAGGGATTGGTATGTTGTCTCCCTTACATTTCAGGTGCCTTGTCACTTCCTCATTTAATTCCGTTTTTTACCCGTTTTTCCCTGTTTACCCATAAAACCCTGTTTTTTATGCTCATAAGAATTCATTTATTTTTTGTTATGGAGCATACCAAAGGACACCTGTATCTGCCAACTTTCCAGTTTGAAGTCCAATGTCATCTTAGAGTTTCTAGGTATTTATCCACCGTGTACACTTTCTCAATTGTTTTAAAATGTCGAAGAAAGTATCTATGGTGGGTTCTGCAACACATATTCAACTCATGGACATAGAAAGGGACATTTTTAATCCCGTCTATGTCAAAATGTTCTAGCTAGTAAATTACAGTCACCTATGTACTCTAGAGTTTTAAAATCTAGATTGTTCTCTTCAATTGTTACTCAAACACATTATTTCCCAGAATTCATTAACTGGTTGAATTCTTCACTTTATCCTCAAAAATTATTTGTGATGAATTCATCAGGGGAAAGCATATTCCAAGTCTCTGCCTTGCTAATTCGGCAAGCCCTAGATTTTCCACAATCTGAGAATTATACTTCATTTTATGAAGAAGCCTTAGTAGCTAGTTTCCAAACTTTATCTAGAGGGGATTATGCCAAGTTATCCTTCCATCTTATGCCACCTGGCCACATTTTATCTCTAGATCCAACTCTATTTCCTCTAGATAGTTTTTTTGTATATGTTAAACCAATTTTACAAGTACTTTCCATGTTTTTGGGAAAATAAAATATCTCTATTATTGATTAGGCAGTCATAGGAATGTTCAATTTTATTAAGAAACCTGATGCAATTCTTGATATACCAGGTTTTTGGGAGGGCTCTGTGAATTCTGAATTTTCAAACTTGAATCTCACTGGTTGTTTCATATTCCCATCTCTGTTGGTCTACCTATTCCTCTATGTCCATGTAGAGAAATTTATGAATTTAGGCTTGAACATAATGGATCCTCATAAAATAAAACAATAAGTGATAAATTAGACTAAAACTGTGTGAAGTCATCCTAACTATGAGGTTTTATCATATTTCATTTCCTCTTTTATGTTAGTTGTATACTCCATTATAAAAAAAATCTGTTCCACTTTGCCACTTGCTAAGAGCCCAGTCCTTTTTACAATTGAGTAGAGATGTCAAAGTGGGGTATTGGTTTGAATTTGGGGATTATACTAAGATTAGGTTATATGGAGCAAAATTTGGCCCTTATAGGCTCCTATATTTTGTACTAATGAGATTATTTACACCGGAGTTTATTAGGAAAAGTTTGAATGTTGACCAAGTCCATTTTGTACTAGCAAAGAAGGGATACTTGTTCAATTTACCCCAGATTGTTGGTCCTTTAATTGTTAATAACAAACAAGCTATGGAGGAAATGAAAACAATTCTTCAAGACATGCAGTTTCAGCAAAGAGGTAAATGGTCCTATGACCCTCATCTAATTATTTCAAGAAGAAGGGTGGAGAATTACTATGCCCCATATGTACATGAATCTAGACATGAAATTGAAAAACTGGCTAATGGTGGCCAATCAATAGAACATAAAGGGACGGAGGTTGAAACTCCTCACCCTACAGAGAGTATTAAAGAGAGGGATTGCAGATGCCATTGATTTGGATTATGAGACTAGTTAGAGTTCTTAAAAATCTAAATTACATATGAAGGAAAAGGAATCTGAGCCTTTGGTGGAAATTTCTTCTTCTAGAGATGGTTTCAAATTACATTTGGGAGAAGTAATATGCATACCTTCATCTCCTATTCTTGAAGAAGCTGGGAAAAATTCTGTTGTTGTTTTAAAGGAGTCCTATGAACAAATTGAAGAAAGGAATAAGAATATTAGGGAAAATGTTTCTTCTCAACTTGAAGCCCATTTAATTTCAGAGTACCATACTAGGTTACCATTAGCCATGGATTTGGAAAGAAATTAGCTCAAACTTTATTTTCACATGCTTCTGCGTTGATAGTTTCTTCTACAACATGATTCAAAATCATAAACTTAACTGTGGATGCAAGAGATATTCCATTGCTTGACAAAATCAATATGCATAGGAAAACTCAGGAACTTATTTACAGTGATTTGAGCAAGACATCATTAGAAGAAAGTAAAGTAGAAGCTTTATTGGGAAAGGTAATAAATCAACTGAAGTTAGAAAAATCCAATTCTAGAGCTTTGCATACCCAAAATGAGGAACTAAATAAATTAATTGTCAAGCTTGGAGTAAACCCTGAAGATACATATGTTGTTCAAAAGCTTTTGTAGGGGGCTGAATCAGAGATTCAAGCATTAAGGAAGAAATTGAACGGTTTCTTATAGTTGAACATGTTATGGCCCGAGAAGTGGCTCAAGTTGAGAGAGAAAAGGAGCTCATAACCCATGAGCTACTTGAAAGAAATAAGGAAGTGGCCATTTTGAAAGATATCTTTACTCCAAGAAATTTTCTCTGCATTATCTGTACAACTTATCTCTTAATAATCATAATGGAACAACAAAAAGTCTTTACTATCTTTTTGTACAAATGTCCTAGGCACTGGCCTCCTCTTAGCTAGAGGTTGTCTCCAGGTTTACAACATAAAGGTTGAAACCAATGGTGTCCATAGGATTTACAATATGGAAAGGGTAATGTGGATATGCATCACATGGATACCATGTATGATGTAGATGTGAGTGGAGTGGGGCTGTTGGGATGGATAGTGCATGATGACAAATGTATCGAGGAATTTGAGGCATTTAATGGAGAGCGCAAGGTCACAAACTAGGGAAGTCGAATGTGGGCTATGCTTGGATGTGATTACAAAAGGGAGATATTCTAGAGATTTTTGGATCCACAGGGTTTGAAAAACACCATTTTTGAGTGCACTTGTATATCCAGAAGAACTATATAAAAAAGAAAAATCAAATTCACGTGTAGAGGTCGGGCCTGGTGGGATATGCAAGTGGAGCTAAGGTGGAAAGCACCATAGATGTGCTATTGAGGCCATATGGGTTCCATGTGGATGTCAATATTGATGTGGAAAGGTCATGTGGGTTCCAACTATCAACATTTAATGATGCGGCCATAGCTAAATTACCAATCTTTAAATATGCATAACTTTTGATCTAAGCATCAGATCGAGATAGAATTTATATGTTCGTAAATCTATTGATGAGGCCAACATGATGGTGTGGTCCAAAGTTAATTCTGCTAACTTTGGATGGGAATGAATTTTGTAACCCCATTTCCATAATGAAACCTTAGAATTTGGGTAAATTAAAAGTAACACCTCCTATTCAGCCCGAGTTAATCAAAGGGGGTAGGAGGGAGCATTACACACATATTCTTAATCAAAATATTTGTCCATAGAATTAATCTATTCCATCAAATCCTAAAAATTTAAATTACCCTAGTACATGGTCACATCCATTTTTGGTATAACACTTACTCTAGAAATCATTTTTAGCATTGTTTCATATGCAATTTCCTCACCTACTTCATCTTCATCAAAATTTTCTTCTAGTTTTTCATTGACATCTCCTGTGTCATCTCCTCTCTTTTCAGTAGTTGCAATTTCCTCCATCTTCGTTCAAATGTGCCCCATCTCATCTAGCAACATTGCATTTGCTATAGGCCTCCCTCAACCTATTCCTACTCCTCTCTATCTACATTCCATTTCTTACTTATTTAGAGGGAACACTTTCTCTGATACTAAATTGATGACCAATTTGGAGCAATGCTCACTCTTTTGTGATAGTTTCCAAGATTTTACTGTCAGTTTCCTCTCTCTTAAAAAATTATAAATTGGGTGCTTAAACACAATATAGATGATATTGAGAGATTAACATAAAACCTACATAATATCACCAAATATTTAAAATTTTAACACCTAGGAGCTATACAAAACAAAGCGCATAGTATGTCAAAATGCTTACTAGCAGATCAACATATTGACACTTTTTCAAATAACACTTCGTATTTCTATCTTGGTATGAAGGAATTTTATTATGGGAAATTCCTTGTTAACTAATGTCATAAGAGAGTCAACCCAATAGGGTATTGATAACCAATGATATTGGGATAACAATTTACTAAAGTTTTAATATAGGTTTTTTGTTGTTTTGATGGACAAGACCTAATTACAATACTCCTGTCATAACCTCTCCATTAGTTGAAAACAATGGACTTGGAATATGAGATATTATCCAGAATGAGAAAACAAAGAAAATTGTTGTGAAATGCCAAGGGTTGATATGGAATGCTATAATGGAACTACAATACTAGAAGACTAGACGGCGACACAATGGATGGTAATTGAGGGAAATATTCACATTACCAAGGCATGTTAGTGACTGAAGAAGACACAAAAAAATCGAGAAATTGTGAGTTTTCACACTTTATGAATATTCCTTATATATGAGAATTACATGTTTGGAACCATGTGAAAACAAAAGGTTACCTGATTTAGGAAATATGCTACAAAAAGTTAGACTTAGGGTTTTGGAAACTTTCTTTAGTACCTCAACTAGTTAGCATAGTGGTCACTGAGTAATGTTTTAGCGTATGGATGGAAGTTGACATAGCTCAATTACTTGATGCGCTAATAATTAACAAAAGAACATAGAATTTCCACATGCACAGGCACCATTTGATCGATAAAAAAAGAAGGCAAACTCATAATTTTATTGAATAATAAATAATGGATGATTATAGATTTGCAATGATATTTTCACTGCCACCTTCTCAATATCAATTTCACCTCTTCGCAACCACACCACACTTTTCTACTCCCACTGATCTCTCCCTTTGTTATGGTTACATTAGAAACCTAACACATAAACTATTCTTGTACAAAATCCATCAACTTCATCTCTTCTTAATTTAGCCAGGTTGTTCTATTAGAAGACACATAAATGACACTCATCAAAACCTCCTTACTTCTTTGATACTGTCTAAAAATATTATAATCTAGAAATTTTAAATATTACAAATTTAAATGAAATTTGAGGGAACCAAATTCCTCTAGTAATTCTTTCGACCTATGAAGTTCAATCACGAGTTGGACCGATAACATTCTCCCACATCACTTAAGTTTTAACTGATCATGTGGATATGGCCTATTAGGTGAAAAGGTGTTTGAGGAAAATCTAGAGGAATATTTCTCCATGTTTGCATTGAAGGGAGTGGCTTGAAAGTTTGCAATCGAATCTGAAAATTAAGAGGAGTGATGTTGAAAGGTAAATGATATGTTATTTTGGATGTGTTAATTTTTGATGCATAATCATGTTTAGTGTACTATCTCTATTAAGAGGTAATAGCCTAGACTAGGGGAGATTGTGAGCTCTGCTGGGAAAAGGAAGAATTTTTCCATTGAAGGACATAAATTTTGTCTGATTTACAAGTGTTTCCCTTGTGATAATTGCACCACTTATGAAATATGGAAAATGTCATTATCTATGTTTGTGTGCTTAGTTGTAGGATAATTTGTTTGAGGAGGGGGAACTTATGTGCCTCACTTTACTTGGTGGATACATAAGGCACAAAATGAAGAAGGATGAAAGTAGCGTTGTAGGTTAGACTTTGAGATCTTGTTGAGGGGGGAAGTCCACTTAAGTGGGTTTTTAGGTTCCACCAATTATTAAAGGATTCATTATTCAAGTGATCATGTATGGGGCATGAGTCCATCACACATTTTACATGAGTTGTAAGGTTACATGTTTTCTTGCATCAAATAACTTTTGTTACTAATAATTCAAAACTTTGTATGTCTTAATTATCATATTATTTCCATTTGGCCATAAACTTAAATATTCATGGAGGTTAAATATCTACCATTCACCTAATAATTATTGATATTAAATTAAAATTCTAGGATCCTTATTCTAAATAGACATACTTATCAACATAAAAAACTTTTTGAAAATAAGCTTGGGATGATGAGCACCCAAGTCATCGAAAGTAACATAAGCTGTTATAATGACCTCATGAAAATGGCATTGGCTTGTACAAGTACCTTAACATCGATAATACCTTTATTAAGAATATCTATATGTAATCCCTAATTGTTTTGTTAAAATAAAATAAATAATGAATAAAGAAATAAAGAAATAGTCTTTAAAATAATAATAAGAAATAAGAAATATAAATAGCATTATAGATAACTAAACGAAAAAAAATATTAAAAATGAGAAAAATCAGCCCCAAAAAAATCGATTTAGTGGAAAACTAAACAAAGAAAAAGTTTAAAACTATAATATTAAAAGTTAAATGATTCCATGACAAGTAGATTTTATTCATGGATAATTTTTCATGGATGAATATGAACCATAACTCTTTTATGAATGTGGAGAATGTAGTGAAAGATCTTTGTGGGAATATTCATATAAAACAATTAAAAGCTAACGTAGATAAAAGTTAATGATTCGATGACAAGTAGAATATATTCCTCGATAATTTTTCATGGATGAATATGACCAATAACTTTTTTATGAATGTGGAGAATGTGGAAAATGTAGTGAAATATTTTGTTTTGGGAATATTTATATTAAATAATTAAAAGTTATTATAGGTAATTGATTGAGGGTTTAATGGTTTTTAGTTTGATTGGTGAGAGAAAGTTATTTTTTAATATCGTTGTAGTTATTAATGGATATTTATAATTTTTAGGTATGAATTTTATAATTCATATTACATGTTAACTCTAAGATATGCTCCATAATCTAGTAATTTAGTATAGGAGAGATGTATAGGTGTAATGTAAGAAAGTATGTAAACATTTTTACTTGTCAACTCAATATGTTGAGTTTATTGTGCCAAGAGGCTCTCTACAACCCATTTGTAGATCAACATTTTTAATTTTTAGCTCAACATATTAAATTTATATTAATATCTTAAATATTTAAGAGCTATGCAATCAAAATAGATCGTACCAAACCATTTTTACATTTAGGCTAACCTCTTACACATAGAGCTAAAGATAAACCCTGAGCTGACTTAAACAAATTCCACTTGAAAATCATCTATCTTGGTCATCTTAATTTATAAAAAAAATTAACAAACACAAATTAATAAATTGGATAAATATAAAGTACAAAACCATGAGCTATAACAAAACCATGGGCAAAAATCTAATAGATTAAATAAATATAAAGTACAAAACCATTGACTATAACCAAACCATGGATGATAACACTTTTCTCTAAAGCTACTTCAACACAGTCAAATCTAGCCACTAAAAATTAATGGTGTAGTAAGTTATAAAATGAAGTGATATTCATATATAATATTTAATTTAATAGAAATTAAAATTTTAATAATTTAATAATATTTTAAAAATAAAATAAGATTAATAAAAAATAACTAATATTAATCTACAATACTTAAATTTAACCACCAAAATTTAACAAAGCAATAAATTATTACACAAATTAGGTATATATTAATGATTTAGTAAATGCAAATACAAATCTGCTCTATATGACAAACTCATTAAACATTTTAATGATAATTATAGTAAATAATATACATGAAAAATCCATCTCAATTTATAAGTGAAATTCAAAAATTATAAATAAATCGGAAATTAATCATTATAATTTATAAATGGGTCAATAATTAAAGGTTATGACATTTTTTCTTTTATCAAGATTATGAATTGAGTTAGGGTAGTCTATTTAATAGATGAAATGATTTTTTCTTTTTCTTTTTCTTTTTTATTTTTTAATTATAAATAGATCAGGAATTAAACATTATAATTTATAAATGGGTCAATAATTAAAGGTTATGCCATTTTTTTTATCAACAATATGAATTAAGTTAGGGTAGTCTATTTAATAGATGAAATGTTTTTGTTTTTTTTGTTTTTTTCTCTCAGAACATTTTTGGGTCAATTTGATTCAAAATCTGGTACAAATTTTTAAAAATGATATGTTGAATTTGTTTAATTTTCAAAGGTCATGAGCCTTAGGGTTTTTAAGGGTGTAAAATCTATTTATTCATTCAAAAGTGTATTTTAAACAACAAGAAACCACAATCTTTGGGCCGAGAGGTGCTCTCCAACCTAATATAGTAGAGATCGCATAACATAATGTTTAACATTTTGACTATGTCAAATTACATACAAATAAATAAAAATTAAATTAAATAAAAATATTAATATAATGTAATGTAAACCTTTTAAATCGAGCATTTAGTAAAATAAAAAATAAATAAAAATAACCTTATAAAAATAAAATAAAAATGACCCATAGTATTCATGTGGAATATAGCTCATTTAAAAGGGAAAAATAAACCTGCCTGAATCCATCTTAACTTTGGATCTACCAAAAGCTAAGAGGATTAAATCTCTTTTCACTCTAAAAAATGTTTTCATCTCAAGAGATTTTATCCCTGTAGGTGCTTGGTAGATCCAAAGTTAAGATGGATCTAGGTTGGTATAAATATATTGTAAACATTTACATGTTGACTTAATTAAATAATAATAAAATGTTAAAAGTATTTAAGTATGTGTCTTTTGGATCCATCACATAAAAGAGTAGATTGTCGACGCGTTGCGAGTCAACAAATGTGGTTCATCATCAAGACGATTATTAAATGTAGAGAGAATATGATCCAATAAAATTTAAAAAAAGAAAGAATCTAAGAATTAAAAGATAAGTCAAAATTAAAATAACTAACCATTACAAGAAAAATAAATAATAAAAACTGAAAATTTAATAGTAAAAAAAATAACTATAAGGAAAAAAATAAACACCCATAATTCAATAATAAATATAAATAATTATAATAAACGAACACTAATACAATAATAAAATTACAAATGAAATAAAATTAAGATTAACTAAATATATAATATATTAAAAAGTTATTAAAAAACCTTAATAAATAAAATTACAAATGAAATAAAATTAAGATTAACTAAATATATAATATATTAAAAAGTTATTAAAAAACCTTAATAAATAAGTAAAATAAGTTAAAGAGCTCAACGAAAAAGTAAAACAAAAAACAAAAGGTAAAAATTCATCAATGAATAAAAATATAAAAAATGTAATAAGAGAATTATATTAATATAATCAAAATTATATGTCAAGTTTCATTAGCATAATTGATTGAGGATGGGTCTTATTAGTAAGGTGATCTAGATCAAATTTTATGGGGTGAGGAGGCATGCTAAAAAATCTAGTTAACTTAGGGTTGGTGTGACCCAGGCCAGGTATGATCCCTATGTAACTTTGATGAATTAGATACCTTTAGGTCATGGCTCCACAAACAATAGGTCAAGATTGGAGGATCACAAACATCTTGACAAACAAAAAAAAATATAATAAAAATCATATAAAACTAGACATAATAAATGGATATTGATACTTTTATTATAGAATAAAATTAAGATCAAATGTATAATAAAAATAAAAATTAAGGGTTAAATAAATAAAGAATAAATTTATGATGATATTAATTACATCAAATAATCCAGTGAAATGAATAGAAAAAATAAAAATAAAAATAATAAATAAATAATAAAATTATTAAAAATAAATATTAATAGAAATATTTCTATAAATAAAATATTATTAATAAAAAATAAAATTAATAGTAATATAAGTCGAGGACAAAATAAATGAAAGAATGGAAACAAAAGTAAATAAGAATTAAAAAAATAGAAAAAATAGAAAAAATAAAAATAAAAGTTAGAAACATTAAAATTAAGAAGAAGAGCGTTTCGAGGAAAGAGAAGGTACCAAATTTTTACGGATTTTCTAGCCATCATCTCTATTAAGATTGTTGATCTTGTTTTTCTAGCTCGATGGATTCCCTAAACTTTTAGTGATGATAATGAGAGATCTTAGCAAGGACGTAGAGATCCTCAATATAAATGTGATGTTTAGTCTTTGAAGAATGCTCAACAAGAGCCGAAGAGCAAGAGCGATTATGCCTAATATCAACAATGTGCTCCTGAATTTTACGCATGATCGAGTGACATGTTTCACCTATATAAGACTTTCCATAGGAACATGAGATTATGTAGACCCCTTTAGTGCCAGAGGGGTCAATCTAGTCCTTAATAGATCTATTAAATTATGAGGTTTTATTACAGTTTTTCCCTTCTAATGGTTTATTATTTTACTTTTGACCCATCGTTCAGTTCTTAGACTCCTTCCTCTTTTTAAACCCTATTGGATTAGATTCTCTCTTCATCTAATATTCGTCTTGATGATGAACCACATTGGTTGGTTTGAAATGCATCGGCAATCTACTCTTTTATGTGATGGATCCAAAAAATAGATGCTTAAATAATTCTACTCACAAAAACATCCATTGAGAGAGGTTAAAAGTATTGTAGAGCCCAGTATGAGGGAGATGTTGATGATGATGATGATGATGATTAACGTCCACTAAGACCAATGTGTTCTATCCTACCTTAAGAAGAAGAATCTAATTATAATTATTTAGGATCTTATTTCTCTGCTAAAAAAGAAGGGAAATAAGCGCACCAAGATCACTATAGTTGGGCTAACATAGCAAGTCAAGAAAATTGGAATTGTGACAAATGTTAGAGAAATGAGAGTGGATGTGAGTAAGGGTCGGACAATCTAAAAGAAAGTATTTTTCATCCTCCACTTTCTTAGTATCACAAAGCTAACAAATTCTATCATCCCAAGGAGTCTTGGGAGTAGACCACCGTCCAGTTTCACTTTGAAGTCCGTGAGAGTTAGTTATAATATTAGTGATGTTCATCGTTTTCTTTGAGATGGTCAAAATATAAAGATAATTATGGTTCTCAAGGGTGGGGTTAATCACCTCCTTATAATATCTTAGCTTCCTCTTACACTCCAACTCTTTATCATCCCATAAATTATCCTTAAATTTTGAGGTGATAATATCTTTGACACTATCCGTGCTTCCTAGGATGATCTCCTCATTTATCCCCCAGTGGTTGAGCCAATACTGGACATCCCTATGCCACCCATGCTTGAGGCGAAGGTGGGGGTTTTGAATAAAATTAGAAGCAATTTTAGGAAGTCTCTTGAATTCCATGTTGTAAAGCTTCTTCTTATACATTAGATATTTAAACACAACCCTCCTTTCAATAAGGGAGAGGCCAACTTCGATTAGGAGGATAGGATAGAAGGTATTTCCCTTGATCTTGAGGTTATAGGTTATGAATTGCTTTTGGATCGTCTCAATCTTTCTCCAAGACTCTTTGGATATATTGCAACCCCAAACTTCACAACCATACAAGACAACAGGGGTGACGAGAGTCTCAAAGAGGAACCTTTTTTTACTCCAAATACAAATATCAACAACCTTACAATTGTTTTCAAGTACATAATAAGCTTTCCAGCCTCCAATAATCCTTTTTTCAATGTTGTAGTTCTAGTTAAGTTGATAAGGGATGTCAATACCCAAATATTTGTAATAAGAGACCTGTTGCAAGTAATTTTCATCATATACTAAATTTCATGGGTGGTCTTTTTGGATTTAATTATCATGACTTTAGTCTTTTCGATATTAACCGTCATACTCATCTTGGAGAAATAGTCATAAAGAGCCTTATGATGCTTGTCAAGGTCCTCATGGATTCTAGTAAGAAGAACAATATAATCGACATAGAGGAGAAGAGTGATGATAATACTAGCAAGCTCAACTCCTTTGCACCTGCAATTTCCAAACACTCCTCTAACTTATCGATGTAAATACCAAAAAGGGTAGCAAAAAGGGGACACCCTTGCTTAACCTCGATATTGCATTTAATATCGATAGACCACCCTTCGGTGGTTTTAATCTTGGGAACAACCAACTTGTAGAGGCGAATCACAACAATATTCAACTTAGGAGGAATCATGATCTCATCAAGTCTTTTCCAAATCTTATCCTAGGGAATAGTATCAAAGGATTTTCTAAAGTCCACAAAGAAACATAATAGATCAACTTTACTATTGTGACATTCCTCAGCAATGATCCTGAGAGTGATGAGATGGTCGATATTCGAGTGGTATCTCCTAAAACCAACTTGCCCTTTAGCTCTTTTACCATGGCTTTCAAGCCAATGGCTAATCTTATTTTCCAAAATGAGACCATAAAGCTTAGCTAAGATGTGGCTAATCATAATGGTTTTGTAATTAGCAGGAACAATTTTGTCCCCATTCTTGAAGATAGGCACAATAAGGCTTTGTGTCCAAGGCTTAGGGAAGCCATGTTTTACAACCAAATTGAGAAGCTTATGAAGATGAGGAATGAAGATAGATCTTCCAAGCTTTAGGATCTTAGGTTGGTATCCTTCAATGTCTTTAACCTCCCCCCCGGTGAGCTTATTAATCCTAGACTCAACGTCCTGAAGAGAAAATATATCTTCCTTAATAGGAGTGCTAACAATGTTGTCCATGGTGTCTTGGAGTCATACAAATTCTTAAGATAGATGTTCCACTTTTCTAAGGGGATCGAATGATTATATTTAGATTTACAAACAAGCACATTCTGCCAAAATTTTATGGGTGCAACTTTAGAGAGGTGAAGAAGATGCTCTTGTCTCTTATTAATATATGACTACTTCTTCTCTTTAATGAGGGCTTTGTATATACTAATATTTCAGAGCTTTACAATTTCATTAGGAGCATCACAGATAGTTTTCCTGGCACTCTTGTAGTCCTTGTCATACCAAGGGTTGGAAGTTCTATTGATCTTCTTATATGAAACCTTAGTAGAGAACTTGTTAATGGTAGTGGAAAGGGTAGTAGTAAAATTGTGATAAATTTGATCAATATTGTTATTATAAGTCAGGGAACTTAAATCTCTATTTAACTCCTTTAAGAAAAGGTCTATATTATTTCGATTGAAATGAGTGTGTCTTTGGATTTCGCTAGTATCCTGCATGGGGCTGGTATGCGTAACTAGATTAAGGTTTAAAGACAAAGGCCGATGGTCAAAGTTAGGCTCAAAATAATTAAGAAGCTCAAATTTGGTAATATGGTTAAGGACATGGGTGTTTGAAATCACATAGCCCACAACACTACTTCCCAACCCATGTAAACAAGTCATTTAGCTAGAGGAAGGCCACTTGCTAATACTATTACAGATAATCAAGTCATAGAGCTACAAATCTTAAGGAGCTCGGTGCCAAATAAGTTCTCAGTTCTTTCTTAAGAGGTTCTCTTGAGACTAGTAGCTATGACATCATCTTTGTCAAGCCAAAGGGGTCAGTTGTAGAGTGGTTACTTAACATAATAGCTTGGTCGGTGGCATTTCTAGCATTGAAGTCCCCAAGCAAAAGGATATTACCTTCATTCCTCAGGTTATGAATGTCTTTTTCTAAGGTAGTGAAAGGACAATTCTTATCTAAGTTGTTTTTCTTATAGGAGGTAGAGTTGATAGGAGCGAAATAATAGATTGGAAGAAAAATCCTATTAGAGGAAGAATCAGAGCTTTTGATCCAAATATACTGATTGAAGGGGTCGATAGTATGAAGCTGGATGTGAGAAGAAACAATGTTCTTAATATAACATGCTATACCACCAAGCCCCCTTCGAGAGGATTTCTTATTCCAAGTAGACCAAAGAATGAATCCATCAAGGTGAGGAACCCTAGATTCGTCATGTTCCCAAGTCTCAACTAGAAAAATAAGGTCAATATCATTCAAAAAAATTCAATTTGTTATATTGTAATTTTGCTTTTATTAATAAAATTATGAATAAATTTTTAGATAAAAGAAAATCATAATATACATATCACATTAAATATAAGTAGCAGTTATAAGTTAAGATCCATTTTACCTTACAAATTAAAATAATGGTTTTCTAACCATATTTAAATTTAATTAATAAGCACATAACAATTTGAATGCTTACAATAAACTTACAATATAACAATATTTTCAACCATATATATTCATGCCCACTTTAGCATAGATATTATTAAAACGTAAATAGGATTTGTTACAATATCATGGGCTAATACCATGGCTCATCAATACCACATGCCCAAAAACCATCTCTCATTTCATTATCAAAATAATTTATAAATAATTTATTTGAATTTAATTTTATAACATTTCTTAATTAAATATAAAATTATGTAATTATTGATCTCTTGTGGTTCATATTGATTAAAAAAAAAAAGATTATAACTACTTTTAAGATATATCTAAATTCTAGATCAAATTAAAATATATAAGATATAAATAGTAGCTATAAATTAATATGCATTTTACCTTGTAAATTAAAATAATAATTTTGTAACCATATTTAAATTTGATTAATAAGCACATAAAAATTTAATACTTACAATATATTCACCCCACTTTACCATGAATATTATTGTAAATAGATTTCATGAGAATACCATGGCTCATAAATATTTTATTAATCTAATTTTATTACATTTTTGCACCTCACTATTAAAATTTTGACTTAGTCAAATTAAATAAATAAAAAAATATTAATTATAATTATTGATTAAAACATTTTGACTCAGTGAAATTACATTAAAAAATTAAATCAAGAAAATAAAATAATAAAATAAATAATTATAATTAGTAATAATTAAACTAGCTTAGATTCATTTTAACGTGAATCTATCAAGTTTTAAAAGAGATAAATTTTTGGGAATTGCAAAGTGCAAACTTGCTTTAAAAGGGATCAATTATGTGGAAGTGCAAACTTTTCCTCAAATTCTACAGTAAAAAAAAAAGTTTGCACCTCCAAACATTTAATCCCTCCCCTCAAATAAATCTAGTTACATAACTAAACCTAAAATAATCATTACTTTTAAAATTAAGTCATTACTACATACATATATATTTAAACATTATACATAATGAGGCATAAGTCATTACTACATACATATATATTTAAACATTATACATAATGAGGCATAAGAGTATTCAACTAACACTAAAATGTTTTGGTTGAAGAGTATAATTGTGTAAGAAAAATAAAGTAATAATTATAGAGAGAAAAATTAATTGTAAATGGTTAGTTTTTGCTAATTAATTTGCTGAAATAAATTGCACAATAAGAACACATTGTGATAATCTGACATGAAATACATAATACCTTATTTTTCAAAGGGTTTCTTAGAAAAACATGGCCAATGAGGTACCCTTGCAGGACATAACATGACAATGACTATAGTTAAAGCCTTCTCATACCTCATTTTTCAAAGGCGTTCTAAGAAAAACATGGCCAATGAGGTACCCTTGCAGGACATAACATGACAAAGACTAAGATCCCTAGGCACTCACCCTGTCTGTCATTCCACGACTCCCCAAGGACACCCTGTCTGTCTTTAGCCTGCGTGCCGCTCCCTCAATGCGGCCGAGTGGAGGCCATCTGCAAGGCCTGGAGAGAGGCATCGTTCACAAAACACCTGTTCGACCTGCACAATAAATGGGGGAGATTGGAAGAATTGCTTTATTTGTTTAGAGACGATCTGATTCTGTAAACATGACCTGACGATTCGTACTCGCGACGTATTGGGAAATGGCCCCATAAACAACTGCTAGACTCGCGAGGAGCACCCGTATTAGGGTTTCGACGTTCGAGAAATATGAGCGCAACGAGTCTCAATTATTAGACCCTTGACACATGGAATGCCATGTCATACTCCGCCTTCCAAGATAACAGGAGTTCGTACATATTCATCCACTGAAATTTCCAAGAATTCTCCTGCTATACTTGCAAACCTTCAACAACAAGCCCACATGAAATTGAAAACCCTGCATGCCATCACAGTCTTCAGCCAAAAAAAAAACAGAACAGCAGAGAAAAGACTGCCTGGGCCTGGATCTAAGAGCTTCTGCAACTTATTTGCATATGCCACGCCCAGAACCGCAGAGTCAAACGTTACAGTATTCCCCACAATTCTTTTGTCTGACCTCTGAGCCAACCGCCGCCAAATATGTTTTTGGTGAACGCATTTCCTTCAAAACTTAGGCACGGGTTCGAAGGTTCTGGACCTAAGGCGCAGTTTTGCAACTCCTCGATCAGGCCATACATGTACTCGTTAGCAACTTCCTGCCTCCACCCGTAAATAGAAGTCGACATATTGCTCAAATTATTCACCGAATCCAAGGCACCATGATTTCCCCTATGGAGTATAGTAATAATACTCTAGGAGAGCACAGGAGGCGCAGAAGCGCTCGATTGTACATGAAATTTTATGGTTTCCAATTCCTAAGACATTCAACCAACGGTGGCGTATGTGTCATTCGTTGCAAGACATGATTGAGAAAGCAAGTATTTTCCAAATCAGCAAGCCCCGCAACGATGGTATTATCGCATTACAAAGCCTTCCACTAGGTCGAGTAGTTTTTACAATTTCGATATTGGGATTTATATTTTGGGATGTGGATTAATTGGCATTATCACATTACAAGGCCTTCCACTAGGTTGAGTAATTTTTACACTTTCGATATTGGGAGTTATATTTTGGGATATGTATTAATGGCTTAACCAAGTGAGGGTAAGGGTTTGGAAATTTATTCATGCTTTATGGTTGTGGAGTAACGGAAAATTTCAATATGGTATTGGAGTTTTTCTCTAGATTTTATTCTTGACTGGCTTTTGAGAAATGCACTAATTGCGAATGTGAGAATATAGTATTAATTGCCTAATGATCGTGATTATAAGAGTTTGGAATATTATTAATATTTAATGGGGAGAATATAGTATTAATTGCCTAATGACGGTGATGATAAGAGTTTGGAATATTATTAATACTTAATGTTTTTGGTGCAAAGACAAATCTCAATATACCAATAATTTTGATGTAATGGAAGACTTCACTATATCAATGGTATTATAAAAGAAATGGCATAACTCTCACTTGGCTATGAAATTCAAGACAACCTTTGAGGTAAATCTGAATTTACAATCCCGTTGAGAATCAAATCCATAATCACTTCATGAGTCAAATGCCTTATCCATTAGGCTACGGGCATAACACCTTAACATTGTTTTAGGAATCTCAATCATTACCGTCTAACCAATATGGCAAATACCTTTTGGGAATCAATTCTATGATTTCAATGGAAAATGTATCTCTATTCAAATTTGATAACTATTAGAACAACTTAGTACATTTTATATTTACCTTTTATGATGAAGAAATGCAAGTCATGTATTCAAAACTACTTTAAAATAATAATAAATATTGGTGAGACTCATAAATATGTTAGTTACTAATTAGGCATTTTATTGAAGTTATGGCAATTACAAGTAGGAATTGATGCATGAGCATCCTTGGGCTTGCGCAATCCGTGTCATCCAAAAACACATTTTATTTCAAGATGTTGAAAACGGGACAAATAAAGTACTACTACAAGCAAGGCACTAACAAATGTGCTACAAGAACATGATGTAAGTTACCAACTTTCAGTTTGACCACATAACTATGAGAAATAAAATCATTTCAATTCGAGAATAAGAAGATGTTGGAAACATGGCAAATAAATTAAGGGAACAAAGGATAAATTACAGGAACAAAGGATAATGTTTTTGGTTACTGCATGGTATTATTGTGCTACAACATATAAATTGTAAGCACTCTGAGGACTCCATTCTTAGATATGAGTCATTGTATGTAACAACAAATTCTAATTAATAAATATATTTGAAGTCTATTTTGAGTTCTCATGGTTAGGTTTAAATCATTCTTTGTTTATACTCCGCGATCTAGTTATTTGAATTAATTTAACATGATAGCCAAAATAAAATGGTTGGGGCTGTGTACCTTGTATTAATAGTTCTGGTTATGTACTTTGTGTGTGGAAGCTATAGAACTTATGATTGCACCAAATGGTATAAGAGTTAGATTTTTCTTTGGGGTTTTCACCTTGATTTTCTTTTGAGTAGCAGGGCACTGTTGACAGTGTTAGATATCATCAACATATAAGGGGTCTCTCCGATGTGAAGTCTCAATTAGACCTCACACTGTTTAGAGTAGGAGCCCCATTTGGAGTATCAACCTGACCACCATAACTTAAGATTTATCTTGGTTTCAATGGGTAACATAAGAGGTTATACACATAACCTTTGAACAAGAAAGTAAATTAACATGTGGAACACCAATTGCAATGTGTAAAAGGAGACCTTCACGAGTGGGAGACAATAGTGACTCTCTAGAAGGAAAGTAATAGTGCTATCCTAAGAGAGACACACGAGAGCAAGGAAATATTCATTAGTTATCTAGCAAAATAGTTCACATAGACACAACGATCATTAAAGAAAGTACAAAACACATTCTACAAGATAAGTACCAAAACCAATGAAGTAGTTCAATTTCCTTAGTACATATGAACATAACATATACTGCAAACATCTAAAGAATAGTCTTACGATATTCATGATACATGCATGAAAATGTGTTGGCTCAAAGAGCTTCAATTATTAAGTGAAAGATCCAAGTACACAGTTAAAATGGTGAACCACTAGCTCCAATAGTGGAACATTAAGTCACTTCTTACTTCTCCAAAGAATAGTCTTCTCTCCTATGTCAAGTTAGAGAAGCCAAATCTAGCTCTCTGTTGACGGTGTTGGATTTCACCAACATCTAGAAATTTTGAATAATATAACACTTATTCACAGAGATTATCCTGATTATACACTATTTGCGGAATGCATGCATAATACATAACCTCCTCTACGTTGATCATCAATTTGCAGTATTCAGAAACAATTGCATGTGCACATTGAAGCATCAATCACACATATCAACATAGTATATCACGGGGAAAGCATACAACTGAAAACCCCCAACTATCTGTATATTATATTGATTGAGAACATGTAACAATACATAGTACAATACTCCTCGCAAGTACTCAGTACTATCTCCACCTGCTACACACAAACTAGCTCAGATCTGAATCAATCATAGGTTCAAATCTCCTCCGCTGCTTACCTGCCTCCACTGCGCAATCCTGCATGAGAATGGTTGATCCAAACTCGTATTTCCCTTGGCTTAACCATGCAATCCTCATTGGCAATAATCAATCCATTGATTGTGCAAATCTCATGCACAACTATAGTCACAACTGACAGCTGTCTTGCCCTTTCACTCACCTCTAACACTTGTCTCCACTGAACTGTCCATGCACTGAGTTAACTGATGTATTCTTGAGTTAATTTATGAGTTAATAATTAGCGAATTAATTAATAATTAATTCACATCACTCATCACTAGTGTATTCTGCAGTTAGACTAAATACAACTAGTTCAACTAAGTCAAACTGAACACAACTCCATCAACTCCTCAATCAACTCCACCAAACTCAATCACTTGAGTTCTAACTAAAGTCCATCATGAAATAGCTCAATTGACCCATAAGAAAAGCGTATTTCCTTCTGGCAGGTGCATGTGCCACATCCGTAGCTCAAACTGAAGTGCTGCAAGAGGATAAGATAATGTTTATAGTCCAAATATTATTAAGAGATAATAATATTTGACTGTTCTATTTTTAGCCTGGCAGTCTAAAAATAGACTCTGCCCATATGTCTAAAAATAGAAGTCCATCTATTTTTACCAACATGAGCAATCATCCACAAATAGCATCCTGCAACTCATAGACCATGATCCATATGTCTAAAAATAGACATAGTCTAAAAATAGACTTTGCGCAAAAAATAGCCTCCGGGCCCACTTAGTGAAGGCGACTCCTTTCCACTAAGCTCCATCATCTTGTTGCATTTTCAACACTTCCTCTCAACAAGATATGGATTATATGCAACTCCTATCCTGCAACTCTGGAATGTTCTGCATGCAACACATTTGCCCGGTCCACTTGCTCCAACAACACTTGGAACAAAAACACTCCCAACTGACCACTCTGTTAGGCTAGGAACATAATCTGATGTTGAAGCTCTGCCTGCTGCTGACAAGTGCTCCCTCTCAGACATCAGTGCTACTGCAACATCTCCATGCATCTCGCACGATTGGACACCTCTTTGTGCCACCTAGCACTATGTAAAACACTTGTGCCTCTCGCATTGCTGTAGCCTGCTAGCTATGCGTTGTCCTGGGATTCCCTACACTGTCGCTCTCTCTGCTGCTCCATCCACATCTGTCTCTACCCAATCAGTCATTTCCGGCTACTCCACATCGGGGCTCCCGTAGCAAGGTCTCATCTAAGAGGTTGGGTACCTCAAGTATCCTGTCCCTCCTCCTTGGGACGATCACTCTATATCGCCCCACCTCCTACCTGGAGGTATGGCTGCATGTGATCCCTCAGTCCACCTGGCTCGAAGTTTCCCCCTACTGGAGGTCTTTGCATGAGTAGATGTCTCTACTCGATCTCCTCTCAACTTCCCATGTTGTGGCTGCTCCACAACCTCTTGAAGTTGCTGCACCAATCGTGGCTCCTTCACAATTGTCTGAGACTTCTTCTGGCTTTGCATTTGAGAGGTAATATACGCTCCCTCTCAACCACCAAGTCTCCATCAGTTTCCTCTTTGCTCAAGGCTTTGCATGCATCTTGAACCTCAAGAGCATACAGGTTCTTGACCCGTGAACCAATCTGCTTCACCTGTCTAGTGATGATGTGTCCAAGGAAAACCTTTCCCTTACTGAAGACTACATCATAGCCTCTATCTTCCAGCACCGCGATCGACACCAAGTTTCTCTTCAGTCCTGGTACATACTTGACATCGGTCAAGGTAAGGCGAGCTCCATGCTCCCTCTGAAAAATAACTGTGCCTACACCTGAGAGACTATACTTCTCATCATTACCCATCGCTATGAGTATCTGGAGATCTTTCTCCTCCAAAGTAGTGAACAAAGTCCTGTCGCTGGTCATGTGGAAAGAAGCTCCACTGTCAAGAAACCAACCACTTCCCACCATGGATGAAACCATGCATGCGAAGAGTGTGAAATCCAACTCAAACTCTGAAGCAAGTGCCTCACCTTCAGATCCTTCCCCGGATCCCTTCTTGGATTCCCTCCGTGGACAATTTGCAGCATAATGTCCCACCTCATGGCAATGAAAGCATCACACTTTCGATTTGTCAACCTTCTTCCCATCATTGGAAGAACTGGATTCGGAAAGAGAACCCTTCTCCTTGCCCTTCTTTGCTTTGGCAGCCAAAGTGCAATTTTCTTCATCAGATGCCTTTGATGAAGATCCGTCCCTAGTATTCTGCCTGATCTCCTCTTGCACAAGATCTGACCAAAGTCTCTCCCATCCTGACAATTTCTCCCGACCATTGAAAGAGTCCTGATAGGAATGCCAACTCTTCGGATTCAAGACCAAGGAGAGCCAAGCTCACCAAGTCCTCATCATCGACAGTCACCCCCACACTTCCCAGCTCATCCCGACATTGGGTGAACTTCGTGAGATACTTGGGCATACTGTCTCCATTTTCACACTTAATGTTTCTGAGTTTATCCTTGAGCGCCAACTTCCTCTTGTCGCTCTTGCTTTGGAATAATTCTTTCAACGCTTTCCACATCAAGTATGTAGAAGCCTTTCCATGCAGGCTAGATACAATGTGATCCTTCACGCCCTCCAACAGAATCCTTCGACACTTTGCTGTCTTCTTTTGCCAAGCCTCAAAGTGAGAAGCATCAATAGGCTTTGGGACCTCAGCATCTATGAACTCCTTCAACCCATTATCATCTAACACTGCCTTCATCCTGTCTTTCCATGCAATATAATTCGAGCTGCCTTCAAGGGCATACTCCAATCGCAATCCGTTGAAAGACATTTCAACTTCGACACCAAGAAAACACTGCTGCAAATTCGAATTCCACCAGCTCAAAACTCAACCGCTTCTGATCTAAAATTCATGAGAAAAAATTATTTCTTGTATAGATATTGACTGTATGGGCATTCACCGGATATCTCGCCTTCCAAAAGAAGGATGAATCCAAAGGCTACCTGGCCCGATTACAGACTCTGCCTGAAGAAATAAAATGTAATCACTTTCTGAATAATAGATCTGATGATCAACTTCGCTCTGATACCATGTAGAAATTTTGAATAATATAACACTTATTCACAGAGATTATCCTGATTATACACTATTTGCGGAATGCATGCATAATACATAACCTCCTCTACATTGATCATCAATTTGCAGTATTCAGAAACAATCACATGCGCACATTGAAGCATCAATCACACATATCAACACAATATATCACGGGGAAAGCATACAGCTGAAAACCACCAACTATCTATATATTATATTGATTGAGAACATGTAACAATACATAGTACAATACTCCTCGAACGTACTCATTACTATCTCCACCTGCTACACACAAACTAGCTCAGATCTAAATCAATCACAGGTTCAAATCTCCTCCACTGCTTGCCTGCCTCCACTGCGCAATCCTGCATGAGAATGGATGAGAATGGCTGATCCAAACTCATATTTCCCTTGGCTTAACCATGCAATCCTCATTGGCAATACTCAATCCATTGATTATGAAAATCGCATGCACAACTATAGTCACAACTGACAGCTGTCTTGCCCTTTCACTCACCTCTAACACTTGTCTCCACTGAACTGTCCATGCACTGAGTTAGCTGATGTATTCTTGAGTTAATTTATGAGTTAATAATTAGTGAATTAATTAATAATTAATTCACATCACTCATCACTAGTGTATTCTGCAATTAGACTAAATACAACTAGTTCAACTAAGTCAAACTGAACACAACTCCATCAACTCCTCAATCAACTCCACCAAACTCAATCACTTGAGTTCTAACTGAAGTCCATGATGCAATAGCTCAACTAACCCATAAGAAAAGCGTATTTCCTTCTGGCAGTTGCATGTGCCACATCCGTAGCTAGAACTACAGTGCTGCAAGAGGATAAGATAATGTTTATAGTCCAAATATTATTAAGAGCTAATAATATTCGACTGTTCTATTTTTAGCCTGGCAGTCTAAAAATAGACTCCGCCCATATGTCTAAAAATAGAAGTCCATCTATTTTTACCAACATGACCAATCATCCACAAATAGCATCCTGCAACTCATAGACCATGATCCATATGTCTAAAAATAGACATAGTCTAAAAATAGACTTTGCGCCAAAAATAGCCTCCGGGCCCACTTAGTGAAGGCGACTCCTTTCCACTAAGCTCCATCATCTTGTTGCATTTTCAACACAACATTGTAAGGGGATCTTCCTGATGTGAAGTCCTAATTAGACCTCACACCGTTTGGTGTAAGAGTCCCATTCGGTGTTACGGTTCGACCACCATTGAAATGGTTTTCCAAGAAGTGCCTTGGTTACAATAGGACATAAGAGAATACAACACCTCTTTGGGGCAGCAAGAATGTGAGCTTTGTGAGATGCTCGATGTAAGGTGTATGAGGGAAACTTCCACGAATGGTGAGGGAAATGAGCCATCGATTAGAAAATTAATAGTATTGTCCTAAAGGGGAACTCAGGAATAAAAGAGATACTTGTTGAGTACTTGCAAATTAGTCGACAATGATAAACAAAAATCATTAAAGCGTAAACACAACCATTCAATAATAGCCATAACTAAGAAATGAAATAGTTCATTAACCTAGCATGTAAATAAAGCAACATATACCGTACACATAACCAAAATAGTCCAACTATATACACAATACATGTATGAAGTAATGTCAGCTCATTGAGCTTCTAATAATAAGTGAGAGATCCCAAGTACACTATTACATTAGTGAATCACTGTATCTAATAGTGGAACACTAAGCAACAACTTGATTCTCTAGATAAAAATATATCTCCTATGTAGTACAAGAGAAGCCAAGGCTAAGCCTCCCAAAAAATCCTTTAGCTTGAGTTATGAGGAGCTATTTATAACAAATACAATGACTCTTGAGCTTCTCATGACTCTTTGACTTCTATGACTATTCATATTCTAATATGACTCATTACATTCCAATGTGTGGCCATTCATATTCCACTTGTGTCCCCTTGACTTCATTACATAAGACAATTTACACATGAGATGGTGGCATAATAAGACAAAACTGCTAAAAGAAAAAACTCATCAAATGGATAGATCATGTGCTTCTTCATGGATTTAATTTGTGATATAAGTGTTCCATTCTTTGAACTCCTTTGTGATGGCTTCGATCTAGTATGGAAAGTATCCTTTGTAGCATTCCCTTACCTCCAATGCCTCTGATAGTACTTTCTTGGAGTTTGACTAGACATTATTCCATAGCCATGAAAGCTTCATGTGTGCTTTGACTGGTGCAAAGGAATACTATTGAATAACATCTTTAGTCACTTCCAAGCCTTCCTGTTCTATTACCTACTTGATTTGTTCAATGTAATCTCTGATCTCCTGAAAGACGATCTCCCTACCTCTGATTGCTTCAAGGGATCCAATGGAGAGAATCTCGTGCTTTTGTGTAAGAGACTAAAACCCATTTTGAGGTTGGTTATATGCATCCATAGTGTTAACTGACTATGCTCCCAAATGTGAGTAATTCTATAGGTAGAGTCTCAATTACACTCTATCTACTTCTACGAAGAGCTTATACTTCTTTTCCAAATCCTTTGGGGCATTTGGATATTTGGCAGTCCACTCCTGTATCTGGTCAACTTCTCTAATTGTTACCTTTAGGAGTTTCAGCACTTCTTATGCATTCTTCTAAACGCCAATGAGAGGAGCCCTGACTTGTTTTATAAGTGTCATCTCATCGTGTAATGGTGCCATGGTATCTTCGAGTGGTCCTAGTTCATCTAGCATGGATAACTTCCATTCTATGGTATTGGAGTTTTGTGATAATAATCATTGGTTCTCTGTTGCAAGATTTTATACATGTTGCTTTGTTGCATCAAGTTCTCTTCTCAGCTTGACATTCTCGTTTAGAAAATGATCTGAGTTATCTTATGTTGTTGTAGTGAATGCAACATTCACTACCATAACTGCCCTTAGGTTTCTTCTAGTGTTGGAGGTGATCACCTTTTCTGTCCCTATTGTGACTGGGTTCTTAGGATCATTAGGAAATGTAACATCCCTGGAAAAAAGTTCATGTAATAAAAGTGAACAAAGGAAAAATAAGACCATGGTTAAGGGACATGTAGTCCAAACTGAATTTTGGGCAAATATATTATAGTGGCCATCGCTAGATGTGTTTATGGCTAAGTGTTATGAGACCAACTCACAAAAAGATAGAAAATATAGATCAACACCTTAGAAATAAGCCTCTTTGAGGGGGCAACCTCCTTTACATTACACAAATGAACAAATCTTGGATGATACAAATGACAAGACCTCCTTTATTTATATAGGAGTCTAAGGGGTCATAATATAATTAGAGTCGACATAAAAATAATAATGTAAGGGCACAACAATAACAATAGTGGGCTTCTATGGGGAAAAATAATAACAATATGGGACTACATGGGTACAGCAATATAAAAGGGGTTGTACTAATAACAATAAGGGGTTACACTAGTAGTATAGGGACCTAACATGCCCCTCTCCTTCAAAAAGTGTTGTCCTCAATGCTTGAGTAGTTCTGGATGATTCTGTATAAAATTCTTATCCTCCCATGTGGAATATTCAATGGGTAAGTTCTTCCACTTGATGAGATACTCTAAAATTGATTGATTTCGTAGCTATCGATTTCTTGTTTCTATGACTGCTTCAGGTTCCAATATGATTTTTCCTTCCTCGTCAAGTTCTGGAAATATTATTTGAACTGGGATCTTCTACAACTTTTGAATGAGTGGCCACACTTCTTCATCATTCTTCCATTCATCCCTTACTTCATTTATCCAATCTGGTTGGATAATAGAAATAGCACAAAACAATGCTTCCACATCCTCATCCTTTCTTGAGAGTGCATCTGCAACAACATTTTGCTTCCCTTTTTTGTAGATGATTTCAAAGTCATAACCCAACATATTTGTGACCCATTTTTTCTGTTCTTCTGAAGATAATCTTTGTTCTAAAAAGTATTTAAGACTATCATGATTCGTTTTTACCTTGAAGTGTCTTCTCATTAGGTAAGGTCGCCATTTCTTAAGTGCATGTAGTATTGTCAACATTTCCTTCTCATAAATAACTTGCTTGAGGGACATTTGTTTGTATGGATGTAGCCGTAAAAATACCCAATTGCCTACATCAAAACTTCTTTCACTGTGATGTTGATCTGCATGTTGTTTCATTCGATTTTGCACCAAAGTGGCGTTATCCTTTAAAAGTTGGAGAACTTGTTGTTGATGCTCGATGTGATCTTTCATTTCTTGAACCTTTTTCTTCTTGATATGTCCTTCTATCTTGAGAGTTTGAGGAGTGGTAATTTATGCCAATGCATTACAAGATATGGCTAGATTCATTTCTTGATGCTGAATGTGATCTTTCACTTCTTGAACATTTTTCTTCTTGATATGTTCTTCTATCTTGAGAGTTTGAGGAGTGGTAATTGTTGCCAATGCTTTACAATATATGGTCGGATTCATTTCTTCTTTCTCTAGGGTTGGTTCCTGGTGTATATCCTCTTCTTTTGATGTTTCTTGATCATTTTCTTCCTCCTCTTCACAGTCAATGTAAAATAATTTCTTCTCAACACACTTATGACCTTTAATGTATTTGTTAACACAGTTGTAACAAAGTCATTTTGCTAATTTTTCTTCCAATTGTTGTGGTGTCAACCTTGTAGGTTGTGGAAGGCTAGGAGAAACAACACATCCGTATTTATAGTTGTGAGGGGTAGACTTCCTTGTTGCCATAATTTTGCTTTCCACTTTTCTTGCCAACCTGAATGCCTTCTCTAATGAATCAGGTTCCCAAAGATGAACCTCATGTTGAATGTTATCCTTTAAAGTCCCTATCGAGATATCAATCCTCTACTTCTCTGGAATATCATTTTCCCTTATATTCAATTTTTGAAAGTCCTCAATGTGCTCTTCCATTGAACACTTTTGTTTGAGATTTATCAATTGGCTAAAGAATGTGTTGCCCTTTGTATCCTCATAATGTGCTATCATTTCCTCCGTGAAAATTGACCACGTAACAAGTGGTTTACAAGAAAAAATCTCTTTATACCATAAAAAATGATCCGGTTCTAAATATGAAGATTAAATGTGTAGCTTTTGTAACAGTTGCACCTCATGAAGATCAAAATATTGCTCCATCTGTAGTATCCAATTTACCAAATCCTTACCATCAAACTTCCTCATATCGCCTTTTCTTGATTTTAAAAGCTCGATCTTGAAACGAATGTAACTCTGTAATTTCAGATCTCTAAGTTTTGAATTTGCGTCCTAATATAGCCCTTTGAGTGCTCGTTCCAACCCCGCAAGTTTGATCAAGTTTGGATTCTACAGGGAAGCGTTATGTCAAATCTCCTACGATGACATGATTATAGACTAGTTCAGTAAAGCACACTTATACGAAGTGCCAAGTGTCATTGTTTCCACATGTTGTGGCCACCAACAACCCCCCTCCTTCTTTAGTATTAGCAATAACACTAAAGAAGTGGGGACCCTTAGTAAAAAATTCAAAAAATTTTATAATTTTTTTTTGTATTATACTCCTTAAAATACATTGCACGGAGAAGAGTGAAACATTTCTTTATGAGCACAATAAAAAACTGCGAAGAAGCGACGCGAAATTCATCGCATCGCATACATTAAGAAGCGCCCATAAATGAAAGAAATCTCCGATGGCTGATATGCGACATCGTATATCGCAACATCGTATAAACAACACACAATAACTTAACAAATTGCAACGATCTGCGATCTACGATCTTGCGACAAATGCAATCTGCGATCTTGCGATAACATGATTCTGTGATAAACTGATCAAGAAACTCTGCGATGACACATCTTGATAATGCGATCCGTGATGCTGCGATGCGAGTCGCAGAAGTCACCCATCGCAAATTTTCCTCGGCTCAACATTCAAGAAAAGCTGTCCCTAAACCAAAAATTTGGCGTGCGCCATAAAGGAAATTAATGAATGTACGCCAAAGTATTCATGAAGGACAGTTTTGTGTTTTTCGAAGAGTCAGTTCACTATGGGTGTCATGATTTTATACATTCGTAGAGCTTAGAGCTTTCGTGTCAAAATTTATTATCATTACTCTTTTCCTTTGCGTGAACTGCAGGAACAAAAAACAGGAAACAACATGAAGCAATGTGCAGCAAAACATCTAAGGAAAAACGGAAAGCGTCAATGCTCGTAGAACAGAAAAGAGATGTCCTCATAAACGGATACCGCATGCAACGGAAACGCAAATTTCAGAGTATTACTGAATAGATGTTGATATCAATAGGCGAGTCGGCACTCAAGGTCAAAATCTCACAAAAGCAGCATGTTTACAAAATTCTGAAGCTTATGCCCAGTAAAGGAAAAAGCGCTAAAGACGGAAAACGCACCAGAAAGGCCCGGATCAAAGAACGGAGGCAGTTTTCGATGCGCGATTAGCGCCTAGCGCTAATCGCGCATCGCTAAGAAAATTGTTCAGAAAGCAAAGTCCCTAACTTGCTTAGTCATCCACGAGTCCGGAAACCGAGATAGCAAAAGCAGAAGCAATTTGAGAGAAATTTGGGTTGTTACCAAGTATATACATAGTAAATTCGCCCAACCAGAGGATGATTCCCAAAAATATCTTCTAGTTTACTAAAAGGTGGTGCTAGCGCTTGCCATTTCTATTTGCGTAGCCCAAGCAAAAGCAGAAAACAACCAGCCGACTCTTCCCAGACAAATGTTGCATGCTCGCAACACTAAGGAGCAAATGCAGAAATAGTTAGGAATTAGATTCAATTTTTAGAAATAAGTTTGCTTAGATAAAGGGCGGTCATTTAAACCGTATCCTAAATTTATGTAATTAAGTTATTTAGTTAGCAGTATTTAAACCCTTCTCATGCATTTAGAGAAGGGTCCAGAAATTTTTCAAAAACTTATCCTCAGAACATGCACTTCTGCACCCTCAGAGGAGGTTTTGATGAATGAATGGATCAAGGTTTATTAATGTTTGCATTTGATATCTGCTACTGATGTTGCACTTCTGTACTCTTGGTAGATATTAGAACAAGGAGAGATAAATCATTGTTGCTTGAAGCTTATGAGTAGGACCAATCATAAATGGTACTTTTATCTCTTGGCCATTTCTGCTTATATTCTTAAAGTGATATACAGTTTTTAGTTGTTTATATGTTATTGCATGAATGTTTGAGTTACCATTTGGCACTTTTGTACGGTGGAGTCATTTATTTATGTTTGATATATGAATAACTTATTATGCGATATGCTGTTCACAACTGTTTTGCCTAACTTTTTATGCAAAGTGGTTCATCTTAATTGATTTCCATTCTTATGATAGCTGAATGATCTTTATTACCAGTTATTATTTGAAATCTCTTTAGATTGCATAATAGAAGAAATACATCCTGGGTTAGCATAGATTAGATGTGCTGTTTTCATTAGATTACAATAGCATAGAATTAGATTAAAGTAGCTTAGATTAGAACCCTTAGATCAACATCATCCAACTCTGCACACACACACACCCTAAGATTGGAAAACTGGTCCCATTATCCCCAGTCGGACCTGCTATACCAAACGGATAAGGAGTTGCCAACCAAGGTCCGGACCGGGCGGGTATCCCCTTTGTTGTCGACCCGATTTTTGGGGCTGCAACATATTTGGCGCTAGAAGGAGGGCATGAACTATGAATGGCACTTAAATCAAAATCTAAATACCATTCTGAGAGTAAAACGCCCCCATCATCTCCCCCGACATCCCTAGTATATTTAAATCTAGAGTCAGAAGTCGCTCGAGCATCAATCGCTGCTACACACCCTGATATTTCAGACCAATCTACCATTAAACCTCCTGGAGTTGAATCTCTAATTCACAAACTTCAGGGATTTTCCATTTCTCCTCAGAGGTCTGATAAATCTCAAAGCAGTGTGACTTCGCAGTACAATCCTGCTCATCCCCTAACCAGGTTAAAGAGTGAAAAATTTGGCATCCAGCCAACTGAGTTGCCTCTTCCCACCAGGAAAAGAGCGAGGAAATCACCACAAGAGTCTGACAGTGAGACTCTTTCGTCTACATCGCCCATTTCAACTACCTCACCGTGAAGTCAACCACCCACACCTCCATTCCAAACCATCATCCATCCGTCTACCGGAACTCCCACAACCCCTCTTCAATCATCTACGATCATAGTATCCTCATCTTCCCAGCCACAGAGATCATCTTCTGCACTTTTCTCTACTAGTAGCTCAACGATGGCCCAGTCTCCATGGAACAACCCTGGGGCAGTTTTAATGCCCGCACCCTTGAGTCAAATACCAACCCATCCTGAGAAATGGCTGCCCAAATTCAATCCAGAAGTAGGCATGCTAGTAGAAGAACACATAAACAATTTCATGCTTTCTATCAATCTCAACGGAGTTACTAACGAAGATGCTGTTGTTCGGCTTTTTCCCTATACACTGCAAGGGACAGCCGGGTCATGGTATTTTTCATTACCCTCCGGGTCTATCACAAGTTGGGATATCTTCCAGAATCAATTCCTTATCAAGTTTGGTGATGACAGATCAACGACAACATTAATCAATGACCTATCCAATCTTAAGGCCCAAGCTAAAGAACCTATCAAAGATTTCTATTTACGGTTCAATAAAATTCTCAACAAAATTCCCACTGCTTCCCAACCCAACATAGAAGTACAATGTGAATGGTATATTACTGCTTTACCATCAAACATAGCACTCTTTGTGGATAGAGCAAATAAAACAACCGTAGTTGAAAACATGACAGAGGTGATAGAAGTAGAGAAACGCGTAATAGCCCTGGAAAAGAGTCCGCGATAGAGGAACGCAAGTCTAAAAAAATCACCTTTAAGGAAGACTCCAAGAAGAAACAAACAAAAGACCCTTTCGATTTGGAAGGATTGCAGAAAGTATTAAAGACTATGTCTAATGAGATGGTTGACATAAAAAAACAAGTAGCAGAAACTTCTTTAAAAAAGCCCTACAGAACTTTTAAAAGAGGTCCTTCAACGGATGCAAGACCACCCAATGCCATCTCCAATGCTGAAACTGAGGAAGAGGAAGAAGAAGAAAGTGCCACTGAAGGGCAGACCGATGACGAAGAAGTTGTGGAATTGGGATTTCATCCTCCCACAAGAAGAAGATCAAGAAGTATTTCCGGTTAGCACACGAAGCAAAAATCAGCTTGATCCTCCCCAAAATACCCCTAAGCAGAAGAGCGCAAGCCCTACAACAAAATATAATGTCCCAACAAAGAAAACAACCACTAAAGCGACTCAATCTAGCCCAGTCCAAGCAGATCAAACAACTCCATCAAAAACACTGATAGTGTCGGATGAAATGGAGTACAATATTATTGATGACATAAAAAAGACTAGGGCTAATATTACCCTTTATGAATTGAGCAAATTGAAGCATCAACAAAAGATAATGATGAAAGAATTACATGCCGTGCCTATTATACCTTTGCCTACCGCTGTACTCTCTCAAGCTTCCCACAACATGGGAAGACCTCCAACTAACGCGATCAATAAGATTGATCCAAATGATATCACCTTGATTGGAGGAAGATTAAGATCTCACACTCCCCCATTTCTTTTCACTTACGAGATTTTCAACAAAAATGTGCACAATTGTTTGGTAGATTCCGGTGCTTCATCAAATATTTTACCCAGATCAATATGTGCTAAGTTAAATGTTCAACCACAAAAATCCGTAGTGCGCATAGTTCAGCTTAATCAATCTCAAGTCGAAGTGATTGGTGAAATCAATCAAGTAACCATAAGATTGTCATCTAATCCAAAGGTATGTCAGGTTATTGATATTATAGTGGCTGATATCCCAGAATTCTATGGCTTAATTCTTAGCAGGGATTGGTCCGAGAAACTCCATGGATAATTTACAACCGACTGGTCACACATGTGGTTACCCTACAACGGTAAACCGAATCAAATAAAGGTTGAATGAGAGTTACACCAGAAGTACATAGTAACAGAATTAGAGGGAGAAAACGAAGTAGTATCGTATAACATCAGTATCATAGGCAATTACTCGGTAGATTCTTTTCTCGGTAATTTCAATGCTCACACATCACCTTACTTAGAAAATTTAGTTTTGTCCCAAGTTGAAATTTTTTCCCAAACTGATAGTTCAAAGTGTGTTAATTTTGTAGATGAACCTGTAAATACATCTTTGTTTTGGAAATTATATTTCGATGGCTCTAAATATAACGAAGGAGCAGGAGCAGGATGCGTTCTGATTAGTCCAGAAGGAAGCAAGACCATGCTTACGTGTAGACTCGAATTCAATTGCACAAACAATACAGCAGAATATGAGGCCTTGGTGCAAGGCCTATACAAAGCAATCGGGTTAAACGTCAAGTATCTTAAAGTCTTCAGAGACTCTGAGATTATCGTCAAACAGGTACGTAACACTATACATTGCCTATCAGGTCATTTAAAACACTATCAATCTTTAGTACAAGATCTGACTGAGCATTTCATAGCATTTAATATTTCTTCAATCCCGAGACTCCAAAACGCAAGCACAGACCTTTTGGCTAACATAGCCTCTAGGCTTATTCCCTTCGAAGATTTTAGTCTAGATAGATTCTCAATAGAATTAATCTTTAGACCGTCCATCCTTGACAACATTACAAATTGGAGAGTATTCAATGACGATCCTGATATTGTAAATTTCCTCACTTCTGAAGGATCCTACTCCAATCAGATAATTGACGAAGACCATCACGATCGACAAATACAACAAAATAGCACTGATAATGCTATACCTAAATCGGTGGTTAAGTTAGAAGACTTATACGATTTGAAAAATCGGTTTAAAAGGTCTACCAATTCAAAGCTCTACAGTCCAACTCTGAACTACGAATTAGTAAACCTAGGAACCGATGATAAACCACAAAACGTTAATCTAGGCATCAGCCTAGTCCCTGAAGAAAAACTAGCGTATATTCGTCTTTTGAGACAATATAAAATTGTTTTTGCCTGGAATTATGATGAGCTGAAGACGTACGACACTTCTATCATTCAACATACTATTCCTATGACTGACAACGAAAAACCTGTCCAACAGAAACTAAGAAAGATCCACCCCAATTTAGAAAATTAGATAAAAACTGAGCTAAATAAGTTATTAAAAGCCAGAATAATTTTCCCCGTCAGACATTCCAAATGAGTCTCCAATATGGTACCCGTTAGAAAGAAAAACGGAGATATTAGAATCTGTATTGATTTTCGGAATCTTAACAAAGCCTGTCAAAAAGACAATTTTCCTCTTCCACCTATGGAACAGATATTACAGGCAGTAGCAGGCTCAGAACTGATGTCTTTCTTGGACGGATTTTCAGGATATAATCAAGTGCTAGTGCATCCCGATGATCAGTTGAAAACCACATTCAGAACTAAATGGGGCACATATGCATATCGGAAGATGCCATTTGGTTTGATTAATGCCGGCGCTACATTTCAAAGAGCCATGGACATCGCATTTAAGGGTTTAGTCAATAAATCTGTAGTGATTTATTTGGATGATATAACAGTGTACTCCAAGAAGCGAAGCGACCATCTCAAAGATTTAAAACAAATTTTTCAACGATGTTTAAGGTATGGGATTTCACTTAACCCAAAGAAATCTTTTTTCGCATTAAGTGAAGGAAAACTTCTAGGATTCATAGTGTCAAAATCCGGTATTCACATTGATCTTGACAGAATCAAAGAAATCTCTGAAATATCTCTACCTCATAATAAAAAAGCCATGCAATCTTTCCTTGGTCAAATCAATTTTGTAAAGAGATTTGTCCCAGATTTTTCACGAATTGTGTCTCCTTTGCAAACCATGATTAAAAAGAATTAAAATTTCAAATGGGGTCAAGATGAACATGAAGCATTCAACCTGATCAAACAAGCTATTATTAATGCTCCATCTTTAGCAACCCCGAATTTTTCAGAATCTTTTGTTTTATACACATTTTCCTTAGAGAAATCATATGCTGCGATTCTAACTCAAGCAAATCAAGAAAAAGCGGAAGCTCCAATTTCGTTTTATAGCTCAAATTTACAAGGTGCTGAACTCAATTATTTAGACGTGGAAAAACAGGCCTATGCTGTTTTCAAAGCGGTCAAATATTTCAGACCTTTCTTACTTAAAACCCATACTAAGATCATAGTATCGTTTCCAGCGGTAAGAAATCTTCTAGTACAGAAGGATATGGGCAAGAAAAGAGCAAATTGGATCACTGCTTTACAGGAATACGACCTTGAGATCAAACCAGTAAACATTGTAAGAGGTCAAGGCCTCTGCAAAATGTTGGCTGGAGCATCGCAAATCTCTGAAATTTCATCCGAAGAGATACAAATGTATGAGGTAGGCCTAAACGATGCAGAATCATTGTATGCTGATATCATTTATTATCTTAAGAACGGGTATGCTCCATCACACCTGGATCACACTAAGAAAAGAGCTCTGAGATTGAAAGCTAAACAATATCAGCTCATAAATGATATTCTTTTTAGAAAGAATTATGATTATGTTTTCCTTAGATGTCTTGAAAAAACTGAAGCTGAAAAAGTTTTGTAGGAACTCCACGATGGACCAACAGGCGGACACTACGCTGGAGATGCTACTGCACATAAAATTTTACGTGCAGGATATTACTGGCCTACGCTGTTCAAAGATTCACACAGTTACGTGAGGAAATGTCAAGTCTGCCAAACTTCTGCTGGAAGACAAAAGAAGCTGTCCCTCCCACTACAACCGGTAAACGTCGAGCAACCATTCAGTTAGTGGGGCTTGGACATAATAGGTGAGATCGTTCCTCACTCTTCTAAGCAGCATAGATACATCCTCACAGCAACAGATTATTTTACTAAATGGGTAGAAGCAGTTCCTCTCAAGACGGCTAATTCTGAAAATTTTATCGAATTCATAGATCAATTTATAATCACTAGGTTTGGATTGCCAACAACTTTAATGTTTGATAATGCATCATACTTTTCTAGAAATGTAATGACTGAGTTTGCACTTAAAAGAGGGTTCAAACTAAAATATTCGGCCAATTACTATCCGCAAGGTAATGGGTTAGCTGAGTCAACAAATAAAAACCTAATCAGGATTATTATAAGAATAATTGACCAGAACCAAAAGAATTGGCATAAAGCTTTGGTAAATTCTTTATGGGCAGATAGAATAACGAAATAAGCTTCGATCAGCACTTCCCCCTTTAATTTAGTTTATGGGAAAGAAGTGGTTCTTCCAACTCACTTAGTCATTCCCTCTTTGTCTTTAATACAATACATTGATGAAGTACCTACTTCCTCCATACAACTAAGACAAATGGAAATAATTAAATTAGAAGATCAATGAGAACAAGCTAAGAAAACCCATGCTCATCATCAAGCACTAATAAAATCCTCTTTTGATTCAAACATAATGACCAGAAATTTTTTTCAGATGGGAGATTTAGTTTTAAAATGGGATAAGGCTCATGAAGAAAAGGGCAAACATACAAAATTTCAAAAGATGTGGCTTGGTCCTTTTCAAATTGTTGAAGTCATAGGTCCATCAACGTTTGTCTTACAGGATTTAGCAGGTAGAAGGGATTCTTTGCCTGTTAATGGACAAATCCTTAAAATATATTTTCCATAGAAGATTATTCTTCTATTTTGTAGAATAGTTTTATTTCTCTTTTCTTTTTCATAATAAAACCAGTTGTAAATGGTTACTACCGGTATTCACGAAAAGACACCAATTCTCTTTCATATTTTGCGATTTTCGCTTATATAAATAGAAAATCTTTGAAAATTTGATCTTTATTATTGACAGATACAGTTAAAAACTTTAGCCTAGATATGATACTAGTTTCAACTTCAAAAAATTTGATGAAAGCAACCTTTAGCGAAGAAATTGTTTTATATCAGCACAATGAAAGGTATCAATAACAAAATAAAGATTCTCTGTAAAACTGTTGTTTTCAAACTCTATTATTGTCGTCCAGAGCTTTCTTAAGGAAAAAAATGATTTCCTCCCTGTTAAAGAAAATCACAGCATTCAGAGGGACAATCCAAGAAACACTATATCTCAAAGAATAAGAGGTCTCATCACGAGCCGGCTTATCATGATCACAGATATTATAACTTTGCTGACTTTGCCAAACACTGTTCATCAAAACAGGGCAATGACTCAAGATTGTTGAAATCAAAAGACAAGGGGTCTCATCACGAGCCAGCTTGTTCAGCAAAAGTGTAAATCAAATGAATGACTGTGTCATAATTTGGCTACCAAACCAAGACATTGCTCTTTAAGAAAAAAAAAAAGAAAAAAAAAAGAAAAAGTGTCAATGTGGATTTTTCTTTGAAGGTTGTAGATAACCTTAAGCAGGATAAAGGATCATTGCTGGGTAACAGGTAACCCTGTCGAGGCTATGGACGCCTGTTGGCAGCAGAGGCTTTACCTACGACAAACGAGCATATTTTAAAGCTAACACACAGAGAAGACTTTATTTTATCTTTACAAGACCAAGTAATGGCTGATATAGATACAAGGACAAGCCTGAGGAAGCAAACAATTAGAATAGAATGAGGTTGAAACAAAATATCATTGATAGAATAAGGCATAATGTACTCTATCTGTCCATAACAAAGTTTAGATTCATGAAAATTTTTCCGTTTTGGAAGTTTAAAAGATTCAATAGAAAAGCAGAGATAATTGGTTCTTCCAAGTGAATCGCCATTGTTGTGGCCACCAACAACCCCCCTCCTTCTTTAGTATTCGCAATAACACTAAATAAGTGGGGACCCTTAGTAAAAAATTAAAAAAAATTTATAAATTTTTTTGTATTATACTCCTTAAAATACATCGCACGGAGAAGAGTGAAACATTTCTTTATGAGCACAATAAAAAACTGCGAAGAAGCGACGCGAAATTCATCGCATCGCATACATTAAGAAGCGCCCATAAATGAAAGAAATCTCCGATGGCCGATATGCGACATCGCATATTGCAACATCACATATCGCAACATCGCATAAACAACACACAATAACTTAACAAATTGCAACGATCTGCGATCTGTGATCTTGCGACAAATGCGATCTGCGATCTTGCGATAACGCGATAACGCGATTCTGTGATAAACTGATCAAGAAACTCTGCGATGACACATCTTGATAATGCGATCCGCGATGCGAGTCACAGAAGTCACCCATCGCAAATTTTCCTCGGCTCAGCATTCAAGAAAAGCTGTCCCTAAACCAAAAATTGGGCACGCGCCTTAAAGGAAATTAATGAATGTATGCCAAAGTATTCATGAAGGACAGTTTTGTGTTTTTCGAAGAGTCAGTTCACTATGGGTGTCATGATTTTATACATTCGTAGAGCTTAGAGCTTTCGTGTCAAAATTTATTATCATTACTCTTTTCCTTTGTGTGAACTGCAGGAATAAAACACAGGAAACAACATGAAGCAATGTGCAGGAAACATCTAAGGAAAAAGGGAAAGCGTCAATGCTCATAGAATAGAAAAGAGATGTCCTCATAAACAGATACCACATGCAACAGAAACGCAGACTTCAGAGTATTACTGAACAGATGCTGATATCAATAGGCGATTCGGCACTCAAGGTCAAAAGCTCACAAAAGCAGCATGTTTACAAAATTCTGAAGCTTATGCCCAGTAAAGGAAAAAGCGCTAAAGACGGAAAACGCACCAGAAAGGCCCGGATCAAAGAATGGAGGCAGTTTTCGATGCGCGATTAGCGCCTAGCGCTAATCGCGCATCGCTAAGAAAATTTTTCAGAAAGCAAAGTCCCTAACTTGCTTAGTCATCCACGAGTCCAGAAACCAAGATAGCAAAAGCAAAAGAAATTTGAGAGAAATTTGGGTTGTTACCAAGTATATACGCAGTAAATTCGCCTAGCCAGAGGATGATTCCCAAAAATATCTTCTAGTTTACTAAAAGGTGGTTCCAGCGCTTGCCATTCCTATTTGCGTAGCCCAAGCAAAAGCATAAAACAACCAGTCGACTCTTCCCAGGCAAATGTTGCATGCTCGGAACACTAAGGAGCAAATGCAGAAATAGTTAGGAATTAGATTCAATTTTTAGAAATAAGTTTGCTTAGATAAAGGGTGGTCATTTAAACCGTATCCTAAATTTATGTAATTAAGTTATTAGTTAGCAGTATTTAAACCCTTCTCATGCATTTAGAGAAGGGTCCAGAAATTTGTCAAAAACTTATCCTCAGAACATGCAGTTCTGCACCCTCAGAGGAGGTTTTAATGAATGAATGGATCAAGGTTTATTAATGTTTGCATTTGATATCTGCTACTGATGTTGCACTTCTGTACTCTTGGTAGATATTAGAACAAGGAGAGATAAATCATTGTTTCTTGAAGCTTATGAGTAGGATCAGTCATAAATGGTACTTTTATCTCTTGGCCATTTCTGCTTATATTCTTAAAGTGATATACAATTTTTAGTTGTTTATATGTTATTGCATGAATGTTTGAGTTACCATTTGGCACTTTTGTACGGTGGAGTCATTTATTTATGTTTGATATATGAATAACTTATTATGCGATATGCTATTCACAACTGTTTTGCCTAACTTTTTATGCAAAGTGGTTCATCTTAATTGATTTCCATTCTTATGATAGCTGAATGATCTTTATTACCAGTTATTATTTGAAATCTCTTTAGATTGCATAATAGAAGAAATACATCCCGGGTTAGCATAGATTAGATGTGCTGTTTTCTTTATATTACAATAGCATAGAATTAGATTAAAGTAGCTTAGATTAGAACCCTTAGATCAGCATCATCCAACTCTGCACACACACACACCCTAATATTGGGAAACTGGTCCCATTATCCCCAGTCGGACCCGCTATACCAAACGGATAAGGAGCTGCCAACCAAGGTCTGGACCGGGCGGGTATCCCCCTTGTTGTCGACCCGATTTTCGAGGCTTCAACACCACCTTATGACCTGAAACCAATACACATAAAACTACAGTCCGTCCTTTTTCTACAATTTCTTACGAATTTTCAATCTGATGCTCATAGATAAAGTTATGACAATTTTCCCAAGGTCACCTGTTTAGGATGTAATTCAGTAGGCTGCAAAAACCCTAAATGTCTTGGACTGTATCTCCGAAAATATAGTGAAACAAGATCTAAAATTCGGGTTCGAGCTTCACCAAAATTGCGGCTCAAATGGGTTTTAATTTCAGAGTCTGAACCTTCGCAGAAAAACAATTATAGCCAAAATTCCACGATGACTTGTTTGATATGGAATTTTGGAGTTTTCAAAAACTCTAACTTCCTCAGATCATATCTCCTAAAATATAGCGAGCGAAGATCTAAAATTTTGAATTGAGGTGCACAACGATGTCAACTCAAATGGGTTTTTGTTTTAGCTTCTGAAACTTTGTAGCGAAAACGTTATAGCAAAAATTCCATGATGACCTATTTAGAGCAACGAAACCCTAGAATCCAAAGCTCTGATGCCAAATGTTATGGAACTAGCTAACAAAAAGATAGAAAAGATAGATCAACGCCTTAGAAATAAGCCTCTTCGAGGGGGCAACCTCCTTTACATTACACAAATTAACAATTCTTGGATGATACAAATGACAAGACCTCCTTTCTATATATAGGAGTCTAAGGGGTCATAATATAATCAGAGTCGACATAACAATAATAATGTAATGGCACAACAATAACAATAGTGGGCTTCTATGGGGCAAAATAATAACAATATGGGGACTACATGGGCACAACAATATAATAAGGGGGTTGCACTAATAACAATAAGGGGTTACACTAGTAGTATAGGGACCTTACACTAAGAAAATTAGAAAAGGCAAAGGAAAAGGCATTAAAAGGAAAAAAGACATTTTTGACACATTTATTTACGAAAATAAAGGAAAACAGGAGAAAAGTAAGCTGAAAGGTCATAGGTTGCATGTAAAGAGGAAATTGAAGGAAAATAATGGAAAATGAAGAAAATAGAGGCCTCATTAATAAAAATGCTTCTGAGGATCAGTTGGTAACCTTTGTCGGTTCAAGCTTTGAAGCTCTCTCATTATTCTCTCTCTCTCTCACTCTTGGTCACTTAGATTTTTCTTGGAGCACTCTAGCTTTGGATCAAGGAAGGAAAAGCAAGGAAAGCAAGGAGCGAAGAAGGAAGAGAAGGATCAAGCAGCTTTAGCAGGAATACTTGAAGGTAACATATTGAATGTGTGGTTTCCTAGTTGGTTTTGACATGCATGGATTTGCATTTTGGTGTATGGTTCTCTTCCTATCGGTGGCATGGTTTTGCTGGGTTATGATAGTGATTTTCAGCCTAGCATTGCATTTTCCAGATGCCATGGTGTGTTGGGATGTTTATCTCGGTTTTGAGATTTGGATTTTCAAGATGGATTTCAGAATTCGAGGTGGAGGTGGTCTCAAGGTTCATTCCCAAAGGCCTAAGAATCCCTTGATCGGTTTTGGTCAGATACACAGTAAAGCCTAAGGAAGGAGTCTTGTTTAGGGCCTAGTGATCTAGGTTTGGATTGCAGTAAATCCTGAGAGACTAGCCTCGGTTTAGGGCCTAATGATTCAGGATTGGATTGTGGTAAAGCTTGAGAGACAAGGAGACAAAAAATTCCTTAAGGATAGTGATGGATTTCGGATGGCATTCCAAGCTCGGTTTGGTTTTGTGATCGGAGAATCGGTTTTTGTGTGATCATGGTTTGGTGAGGATGGAGGTGTTTTAACCTCTAGTTTCCCTTGGTTATTTTTTGATTGGTTTATCCATGAGATCCTACATTCATGCTTGGAATATGGCACATGGATGACTAGATGAAAGAAAGATTTGGTTCAACCATGTCTACGATCAGGTGGTACGTTGAAGTCCTGAACTTGGTTAGATTTTCCTATGATTAATGAAAGATAAGTTCTCTTGCTTTTGTACTTGCTTATATGTGGATATAATGGTTGTTATATCTATGTTATTTCCATGGTTTTATGTTGGTTAAAAGCATGGTTAATTGACTGGCTCATGTCATGGTTATTTTATGTATTTACTTTCAATTGTTAAAATGATGGATGCAAGACCTAATTTATGTCATAACAGTTCAAGGGAGAAGGTGGTGATCCTTCTTGTCATGTTTCAAAAGAGTTTTTAGTCATCCATGCTTTGCCTTGTATCCTAGATTTGTAGGTTGCATTGATGCGAAGTGTTTGACAGAATGTTAGTCCCGGTTTGGGATGGTCAAGCCTAGTCCTAAAGTTGATTTTTGGTTTATTAGGCTTGTCATCACGTGTTTGATGGATTTTGAAAGTAACAGTAAGTTCTAGGTAGTGGCTAGAATTATAGACTGGAAAAGTGCCTTAAATTTTGCAGACGCTGGTATAGGTCTACTAGGGAAATTCCATGGATGTAATCATGCATGCTTGCGAGAGCATCCAGAGGTCCCTAGATGACATCATTCCCATAACATGAGAGAGTCCAGAGGTCAATAGGTATAAAAGGTCATTGGGACCAAGGGGCAGGATGTCTGAGTGGCTGGGATGTCTCCTGGGGGTGTTTTTGCTTATGTAAGAGGTATGGTTGATGTGTTTCTGTCGATTCCATTTCCTTAAGGTCACGAAGGAGGTTGAATCATATCAAAGTAGCATCTCGTCACATGTTTACCTCGATTGGCCGGCTACTTGGGCAGATGTCAGAGGAGGGTGGTTACATATTGGTATCAGAGCGTGGTTACACTCTCCTTGGGTGAATGTTTTTGTCATGCATTCATGTGGGTCGCACATGTGTCAGTCATCCTTGAGTGCTTGTTTCATATGCATGGTGTTGGTCATGGGCATAGTGATGTTGCCATGGGAATAAGGATGTCATTGTGTGAATTGTGTTGTCATGGGTGTATGATTGGGTACATGTTGTTTATGTTTGCATACGATCAATATACAGTGATATGGTTACATTGTCATGTATGAGGTCATGGTATGTGTAGTCGATATGTTCATGCGTTGATGACTGGACTCTATTTAGACTAATATTTACATGGTTATATGTTTATGTATCATATGTCTATATGTTGTTATGATTATGTTATATATGTATCATGTTGATTTGATGATCTTGCAGATGAGATATCATCCCTGAAATATGCTAAGGTATGTTGTTTTATTGTGATTTGGTTTAGCTAACATAGTATTCCTTTACTGGAACGAGATCAAAATGGCTGGCAAGATGGTAGACTACAAAGACTCTCTGTAAGAATTAGATGAGCAGTGTGGTGTTGGGAACTCTTATGATTTGGCAAACACATTGAGAAGCTTGAAGGAAGAAATAAGGAGTTGTGAGGTGGACAGTGAAAAAATCATGAAGGCACAAGAGAAATAAGCAGAGGTTAATGCAATACTACTTCATAGTTTGTCAGAATTGCAGCAATAGGGACCACTTTGGGTCAGCCATGAGAAGGAGGAAAAATCTGATGGGGCATATGGCATCAAGTCTTATAGTGGTCACAGGTCATACAGAGACAACACAATCATAGATGGTAGGTTGTTGGACACTCTAGATAAGAGAGGTGATGGACGCAGGTACTATTCTAGTTTTGGTTTGGACATGCATCATGATCGTCATTGTTATCATCCTTATAGGAGATGTGATAGGGGATATTTTCTGGATGAGTTTAAGAAAGAAAGGTCAACTAGCTTTGATAGAGAGATTAATAAATCATGGGATGTAGAGGCATGGTTGCTTGGTATGAGGAAGTTCTTCAAATTGCATGATTATTCAAAAAACATGAAAGCAAAGATAACCACTTTTAGTCTCAAAGGTAAAGCAGATATTTGGTGGGAAGATGTGAAGAATGTTAAAGGCATACATGAGGATGATCTGACTTGGCATGAGTTTGAGAGGCTCTTCAAGAAGAAGTATTTGTTGGAGAGATACTTTGATGATAGAGCTAAGGAGTTTTATGAGTAGCAGATCGGTTCCATGATAGATGATGAGTATACTAGCGGGTTCTTGGAGCTGTTGAGATATGTGACTTACCTCAAGGAGGAGAAGGCCAAGGTTTAGAGATTCATTAATGGACTTCTTGTAGCATACAAAGACCAGATTGATTTTGATGAGCCTACATCATTAGAGGAGGTCATCCGAAAGTTGAAACATTATTATGATCAGTCGAAGCGCAAAGTTGAGCTTAAGCATGACTTGAAAGGAAATGAGAAAGATAAAGGGAAATGGCCACCAAAGTGAGGAAGACCTCAAGATACAAGTGAGAAAGAGAATGTAGTCCCTTATAATAAGTTCAATACAATTGAAAGGGGACATGGAGAGAAATAGACTAGAGGCGGTGGTAGAGAACCATTGCAGTGTTGGATATGTGGTAAGGATCATCGTAAGATGGATTGTCCACGGTATCAGAGTGGTGGTAGACCCCAGATCTATAATGCTCAGGAGGCGCATACAGTTGGTGATGCTGGTCATAACATTCCTCAGATCTAGGCAGTTGTGGACAATAGGGTGGATCATCAGGCATCTATCATTGAGATGGATGGTAAGTTTTGTGATCAAGTTTTTTCTATTTTTGATTGATCCTGGATCTAGCTATAGTTATATTAATCTTGACCTGGTGGATAAGTGTGGTTTGAGAAAAGAAGTGCATGACGAATCTTGGTTGGTAAAGTTGGCTACAGGTACAAAGAAGAGAGTTCACCATTAGGTAAGAGCTTGTGCATTTGAGTTAAATGGTATGACTACAACAACACATTTTAATATACTACGATTGGGATCGTATAGTATGATTTTGGGCATAGATTGGTTGTACCTTCACAGGACCAAAGTGGATTCCTTCAACAAGGCCATTCATTGTGTGGATGATAGTGGGGAAAAGAGAACTTTCTAGGTAAAGAAGAATCCTACATTAGTGAGGATGGTTACTGCTATGTAGGCTAAGCGTAGTTACAGAAAAGGTTGTGTGATCTTTGTAGTGCATATATCTAGTGACAAGGGAAAAGATGTTCAGGATGCAGAAATATTCAAGAGATGCCCTGTATTGTAGCAGTATTGGGATGAGTTTCTAGTAGAGATTCTAGAGTTACCTCCTCACAGGGAAGTGGATTTCTCTATTGAGTTGGTTCCAGGGGTGGCACCGACATTGAAGGAACCTTACAAGATGAGAACTCCGGAGCTAGTAGAGTTGAAATTGCAGTTAAAGGAGATGCTTGATAAGGGATACATTAGGCCAAGTGTATCGCCTTAGGGTGAACCAGTGTCAGGCCAAGTGTATCGCCTTGGGATGCACTTAAGCTGTTCGTAAACAAGAAAGATGGTACTCTCAGATTGTGCATTGATTACAGGAAACTAAACAAGGTAAAGATTAAGAATAGGTACCCATTGCCGAGGATTGATGAATTGTTTGATTAGTTGAAGGGAGTAGCAGTGTTTTCTAAGACCGACTTGAGATTAGGATACCATTAGGTACGCATCAAGGAAGAGGACATCTTTAAGATTGCGTTCAAGACCAAGTATGGGCATTATGAGTTTGTTGTAGTTCCATCCATTTTCAGTAATGCTCCAGCTACATTTATGTGTTTGATGAATAGTGTGTTGCATCCTTATATGGACAAGTTTTTTATTGTATTCATTGATGACATATTGGTATATTCTAAAAGTGAGGAAGAACATGCCTGTTGGGTTGTGTTATATTCTTTCCACGACTAGCCCACGTAGTTAATCGGGAGGTTAGAAGGGGGGCAGAGGCCCCCCTTCGTTGCGTTGATTGCTTAGCGGGGGGGTCACAAGGGGTTTGAGGGGTGCAGGTAATCCCACTCTATGGGGTCCAGGGAAGCGCCTTAGAAAATTTTGGTTTTGGACCCTATGTTAGGTTGGGCGGATCCACCTATGGTTTTATGCATGATTTTCGCACATGGTTTTGGACGCGATGGTTTTCGGTCCATGGTTTTGGACGCAATGGTTTTTCGGTCCATGGTAGTGGATGCTTCGACATGTATAAATATGTATTGTAACATTGAAAGGAACATAATGAAAAATCAAGCTGGTAGTCCTGGTTTTGGGATCCAGGGGAAATCTCTGTGTATGTGTTTTATGTGTTATGCTCTCGCATTGTTTATTTTCTGTGTTTTAGAATTCGTATGCAGGTAATTTTTGTATGGGGTTAAAACCTACAGTGCCAAGCATTTAGCAACATTATTGATATTGCTAAGAGAGCATCAATTATATGCTAATCTTAGCAAGTGTATCTTCTTTCAGATAGAGGTGCATTACTTGGGACCTGTCTTTTCCAAAGGAAGGCATAGTAGTAGATCCAGAAAAGATAAGGGCCATCATGGAGTGGGCAAATCCTAAGAATGTGGATGAGGTGATATCATTTTTTATGAAACCAGCTCACAAAAAGATAGAAAATATAGATAAACACCTTAGAAATAAACCTCTTCAAGGGGGCAACCTCCTTTACATTACAAAAATGAACAATTCTTGGATGATACAAATGACAAGACCTCCTTTCCATATATAGGAGTCTAAGGGGTCATAATATAATCAGAGCTGACATAACAATAATAATGTAAAGGCACAATAATAACAATAGTGGGCTTCTATGGGGCACAATAATAAAAATATGGTCACTACGTGGAAACAACAATATAATAAGGGGGTTGTACTAATAACAATAAGGGGTTAAACTAGTAGTATAGGGACCTAACATGCCCCTCTCCTTCAAAAAGTGTTTTCCTCAACGCTTGAGTAGTTGTTGATGCTTCTGTATAAGATTCTTGTCCTCCCATGTGGAACATTTACTGGGTAAGTTCTTGCACTTGATGAGATACTCTGAAATTGATCAATTTTGTAGCTGTTAGGTTCTTGTTTCTGTGATTGTTCCAGAATCCAATATGATTTTTCCTTCCTCGTCAAGTTCTGGCAATATTGTTTGAACTGGGATCTTCTGCAACTTTTGAATGAGTGGCCACACTTCTTTGTCCTTCTTCCATTCATCCCTTGCTTCATTTATCTAATCTGGTTGGATAATAGAAATAGCACAAAACAATGCTTCCACACCCTCATTCTTTCTTGGGAGTGCATTTGAAAAAAAAATTTGCTTCTCTTTTTTGTAGATGATTTCAAAGTCATAACCCAACATATTTGTGACCCATTTTTTCTATTCTTCTAAAGATAATCTTTGTTCTAAAATGTATTTTAGACTATCATGATCAATTTTTACCTTGAAGTGTCTTCTCATTAGGTAAGTTTGCCATTTCTTAAGTGCATGTAGTATTGCCAACAATTCCTTCTCATAAATAGCTTGCTTGAGATGTCACCATAAAAATACACAATCACCTACATCAAAACTTCTTTTACTTCGATGTTGATCTGCTCGTTGTTTCATTCGATTTTGCACCAAAGTGGCGTTATCCTTTAAAGGTTGGAGAACTTGTTGTTGATTCTCGATGTGATGTTTCACTGCTTGAATCTTTTCCTTCTTGATATGACCTTCTATCTTAAGAGTTTTAGGAGTTGTAATTTCTTCCAATGCATTACAATATATGGTTGGATTCATTTCTTGATGCTCGATGTGATCTTTCACTTCTTGAACATTTTTCTTCTTCATATGTCCTTCTATCTTGATAGTTTGAGGAGTGGTAATTCTGGCCAATGCATTACAAGATATGGGTGGATTCATTTCTTCTTTGTTGATGTGATCTTTCACTTCCTGAACCTTTTTCTTCTTGATATGTCCTTCTAGCTTGCGAGTTTGACAAGTTGTAATTCTTGCCAATGCTTTACAAGATATGGTCGGATTCATTTCTTCTTTCTCTGGGATTGGTTCCTGGTGTATATCCTATTCTTTTGATATTTCTTGATCGTTTTCTTCCTCCTCTTCATAATCTATGTAAAATAATTTCTTCTCAGCACACTTATGACCTTTAGTGTATTTGCTATCACAATTGTAACAAAGCCCTTTTTCTCTTTTTTCTTCCAATTGTTGCCATGTAAACCTTGTAGGTTGTGGAAGGCTAGGAAAAAAAAAACTTCCATAATTATAGTCGTAAGTGGTGGGATTCGTTGTTTCCATAATTTCACTTTCAATTTTTCTTGCCAACCTGAATGCCTTCTCCAACAAATAAGGTTCCCAAAGATGAACCTCATGCTGAATGTTATTCTTTAAAGTCCTTACGAAGAAATCAACCATTTTCTTCTCTAGAATATCATTTACCCTTATATTCAATTTTTGAAAGTCCTCAATGTGCTCTACCATTGAACCCTTTTGTTCGAGATTTATCAATTGGCTAAAGAAGGTGTTACCCTTTGTATCCTCATAATGTGCTATCATTTCTTCCATGAAAATTGACCAAGTGAAAAGTGCTTTGTGAGAAAAAATCCCTTTATACCATAAAAATTGATTTGGTTCTAAATATAAAGATGTAATATGTACCTTTTGTAATAGTTGAACCTCATGTAGATCAAATTATTGCTCCATCTGTAGTATCCAATTTACTGGATCCTTGCCATCAAACTTCCTCATATCACCTTTTCTTGATTTTAGGATCTTGATCTTGAAACGACTGTAACTCGGTAATTTCAGATCTCTAAGTTCTGAAATTGCGTACTGCAGTAGCCCTCTGATTCCTCTTTCTAACCCCGCAAGTTTGATTAGAATTTGATTCTCCAAGAAAGAGTTATGCTGAATCTCCTAAGATGACCTGATTATATAATGTTTTAGTAGAGCGAACTTGTACGACGTGCCATGTGTCACTGTTTTGACCATCGGATCTGAAAATATACATAGGAAACTACAGTTTGTCATCTTTCTGTAACTTCTTACGAAAGTTCAATTTGTTGCTCAGAGAGAAAGTTATGACAATTTTCTCAAGGTCACTTGTTTAGAATGTAATTCAGGAGTTTGCCAAAACCCTGACTTCCTCAGATTATATTTCCGAAAATATTGTGATAAAATATCTAAGATTTAGACCCGAGCTTCACCAAGATTTCGGCTCAAATGAGTTTTAATTTCAGAGTCTGCACCTTTGTAGAAGAAATATTATAGAGAAAATTCCACGATGGCCTATTTGAGATGAAATTTTGGAGCTTGAAAAAACCCTAAATTCCTCAAATCATATCTCCGAAAATATAGTGCAACAAGATCTGAAATTTAGAACTGAGGTTTAGACTGATCTCTTCTCAAATGGGTTTTATTTTTAGCTTCTGAAAGTTCGTAGCGAAAACGTTATAGCGAAAATTCCACAATGACTTGTTTGGAGTAGTGAAACCCTAGAATCCAAAGCTCTCATACCAAATGTTTTGAAACTAGCTCACAAAAAGATATAAAAGATAGATAAACGCCTTAGAAATAAGCCTCTTCGAGGGGGAAACCTCCTTTACATTACACAAATGAACAATTCTTGGATGATACAAATGAAAAGACCTCGTTTCTATATATAGGAGTCAAAGGGGTCATAATATAATCAAAGCCGACATAACAATAATAATGTAAGGGCACAACAATAACAATAGTGATATTCTATGGGGCACAATAATAACAATATGGGGACTACATGGGCACAACAATATAATAAGGGGGTTGTACAAATAATGATCCAAGTGGCTCTAGAGAGACACACAGGACAAAGAGGACTCAGGAAAGCTCAAAAATAAAAGTGTTTGGATCATGCTCAAACTAGTACCAAAGCATAGATCTCGTCATCCTAATCATCGTGGTGTGAATGGTTTGTCAAACTGAGTCTGTATGCGAAAGTTAGAAGCAGTCAAAGTTGGGTTGACTTTTTGTTGATTGGGTAGGCTTAAGGAGGCCGCAATTTTGACTTTTTCGGTGGATGGAATCCAGCCTATTCTGGCCATATTATGGGTGAAATTATCGCCTCGTTAAATTCACTCATTCGGTTCAAATCCAAATTTAAAAAAAAAAGGTGCAATTGGTTTTATATATAAACAAACAAAATATAAAAAAAGGGTGGCGAGCCACCGACCTCGCCACCCCAACCATGCCACATGACATTCGTATGTAATAGTGGAGGGGCAGGCCACTATCCCCGACCCCTCCCATGGAACCATTTTGTATTTAAAATAAACTTTGTTTGTTATAAAGGGAGGAGGCGGGGTTTGATCACCCAACCTCCTCCATATTAAACGGATTTCAAACCAATCCACCTACAACCACTTTGTTGACAAATCTGCCCAAAAATTTATATAAAATGCTCATTTGTTAGTGCGCGGGAGATGGAGGAACCAGAAGTGAGCACATATTTTGAGATACAAGGAGGCAGTACACGCCATTTGAGGCAGAATTTTGTAGGAGCGCCGAATTTTCACTTTGTCAGATTTTGACAAATTTTATATGGTTTCAGCACTTCACGATGCCATGAACGCAATGGTGCTATCCATTTATCCATTAGAGTTCTATATTTTTTTTGCCATTTTTCAGTATGGAGGTGGAACCATGATTGCTGCAGAAATAGGGAGTGGAACCATGATCCTTGAAATTTTCCCGAGGAGGTAATTTTTCTCCATGTCGGAATATAGTCAAGTTCACATTCGTTTTTCATGGTTTTCCATAGGGATCGCAATGGCGAGGTCAAATTCGCATTTGGAGTTGCATATTTCCAGTCCACCTATGGAGTAGAATCTTTGAGGAACCTAGGGGGAATCTAAAAGATTCCTTAAGCCCCAGATTTTCAATTTCTCAGAATTCAAAAATTGGACAGGTGATTTTGCACTATTCAACGTCGCAAATATGATGGTGTGTTTAGATTTTTCATTTTCTCATTCTATTATTTAGCCACTTTTCTAAGTCGAATGTAGGTGTCAGCATTCATGTGCGAGAAACCATTTTCATGCGATTCGATGTCGTGAGATCAATGGCATGGACAACTTCAGCAATTTGACATCCTCTTCTTCAGATTGGCCGTGGATGTGAGGTATATGAAGTGTATTCATGTACTTCTTTTGCTATGCATTGTGCTACACAAATCCCTTTTTGATGCTTGATGTGGGATCTTGTTTCTTACTCGTTTTCATGATTCCTGCTTGATGTGATGCAGAATCATATGTGTGATGTACTTGTTGTCATGATTCTTCATGTTGTGTTTTGAGATCCCTTTGTCATATGTTGATGGGATACTCATGTTGTCGTCATGTATGTTTGCATTGAGATCCCTTTTATGCCATGTTGGTGGGATGCTCATCATGCATGAGTTTGTGTCACACTGATAGGAGTCTTTTGACTGAGAGTTCTTGTAGTGGAACATCTCTTGGAGCCACTCCTGCATGAGGAATTTTCCCTGTATGATAGCGACATTGCCTCTATGTACATCATCACTATTGACAACACTTAATGCATCGGCCTACACCATCTTGACACCGGGGCCCGGAGACGTAGTCCCTCCTAGATGAACTCTGTTATCAACGACTTATGTTTTTATGTTGCTGATGATTGTCATGTTCCTCTTATTTAAAACATGCACATGTATTAATTTATGTTTCTTTAAAAAAATGCAATTTAACACATCACGAAAGTAAAAGGTCTTGGAAGGGTCCTTCATCACACCCAGACCTGGATCAAGTAGTATCAAAGCAGTCTTTGCGTGGATGTGAATTGCAAGCGTGAACAATGGAACATGTAGTGACAGAGGATGAAAAAGCGATGTACGAGACCATGCTCAACATTTCCAAAAGGGTAGAGATAGTGTATGAAACTCTACAGAAAGAGACAAAGGAAAAGGCGCGATTGTAGCTTCAGTTGCAAGCCACAGAAGAGGCCATGGAAGAACTCAAGCACAACAAACATAATCTTCAAACAAAGAACACTGAATTGAAGATGCTTCTACAAGAAGAGAGAGAGGAGAAACATAGTTTGCTATGACAGCTGCAAGAAAAGGACGAGGCCTTGGAAAAGTTGTAGCATGACCCATGTGAGGTAAAAAGTAGTTTTCTAAATTCATGTATGTTTCCTGATGATGATTTTGCTACTTTTGAAAATCATACCACAGGAATTGGCTCTAAACTGTTGAAGAGAATGGGGTATGAAGGAAAAGGCTTGGGTGTTAATGGCCAAGGCATTGTCAATCCCATAAAAGTAAAAGAATTACCCCGTCACGCAGGACTTGGGTATGTCAAAAAGGAAGTTGGGGAATGCGTCGAGACAACTAGCAAACCAACAACAACAGATGATGAACAACCCTCATCAGTTCTTTCCAAGTCGATAGAGGAGGTAAAAGATGTTGATTTCCTTTCAGTTTCATCGTCACATAGTATGATTTCTATTGGAGATGTGGAGATCCCAATTACGGGGACAAACATGAGGCTCCTTACAAGGACGAGGCACGAGGAGGACAAAGAACTTGGTGTTAATAACCAAGGCATAACTCAACCATTGGAGGTTGTGCAGAGACCTCAATTTGTAGGTTCGAAAGACACCAAAGGAGAATGCTTGAAGGTGTCAAATTCTTCTGAGACATCGTCGAAATTGTTGAAGAAAGAGAATGATGGGAAAATATCCCCATCGTCCCATGGCAGTTTCCATTGCAAGGAAAGAGTTGAGGCAAGCTCTCATCGCCATACTTACACCAGAGACAACAAGGAAAGGTATAACCAATTTTAATCTTTGAATGTTCATTTCGATCCTAATTGTGTTTTTAATGATGGATGTAAATCATGGAATCAAAAAACATGTACCTTTTGTGGATTACATAACAATACATTTTCTAAGTGTTGGAAAAGAATGGCAGCACATAAAATGATGAGGCGTGAAAGACCCTCTCAACAACATGAAAATAAATAGGTTAAGCAAATCTAGAGGAAGAAAACCTATTGTAGTCATTGCGATAGAAGTGGCCATCAAAGAGCCACTTGTTGGAGGCTCCATCCAGAGCAACGCCTTAAAGACAAAGTGTCGGTGCATGAACCAGGTGAAATGATGGTTCGACAAGCAAAGCCACCACAAGGAGGTGACCCATTCACAATGATAAGTGAAAAATGGTTTCTAGATAAGTTAGCTTGTCATGGTCGTGTTTTTGTAAATCATTTGTTGCATTTCAAAATGTAAAAGTGATGATGTGTTTTCCATCGCTCATTCAGTAACAATGATGTCTGGTCTTATTTTGTGTCGCATGTTGAACTGTGAAAGTGATGTCGTGTTTCCATCACTTGTCAAAGGGACAATAATGATTGGCCTTATTATTGAAATCATGTGTTGTAGTGATTATGTGTCTTCCATCACTTTCTAAAGCAACAATGATATGTTGGCCTTGTTTTCATGGTTGGGTTATTGCGTCCATCTTGATGTAAACTTGACCATCGAGTATGTGTTATAAACTTGTGGCAAGTATGGGATGCTTGGATCATTATTTGCTCATGAAAGTCAAGCATGTAATTTTCAAAACATTGTACTACAAGTTGCAGAGGTTACAGGTGTCGAATCATTGCTTAAGGCTCCGAAGAACAAAGGTGAAGGAGATGGAAGAAATACCTTTTCAGGACACTTGTGATGTAGACAGGGTACATAGAAGTTGCAGATTATTTTTCATGCTTTTGGAGGACCAAAAGCTCCTCAGTGTGGAGGATTGATCCAGGTGGCTCCAGAGACACACACAGGACAAAGAGGACTCAGGAAAGCTAAAAAATAAAAGTGTTCAGATCATGCTCAAACAAGGACCAGAGTATAATCTCATCATCTTGATCGCGACAGTGCCAACGGTTCGTCAAACCGATTCCATATGCGAAAGTTAGAAGCAATGAAAGTTGGGTTGACTTTTTTCTCACTGGGTAGGCTTAAGGAGGCCGCAATTTCAACTTTTCTAGTGGAAAAAATTTGGCCAACTACAACCAGATTCTGGGCGAAATTTTCGCCTCATTAAATTCACTCCTTCGGTCCAAATCCAAAGTTTGAAAATAAGGTGCAATTGGTTTTATATATAAACAAAAAAAAATATAAAAAAAGGGCAACCATACCACATGACATTCATATGTAATATTGGAGGGGCGGGCCACTACCCCTGACCCCTCCCATGGAACCATTTTGTATTTAAAATAAATTTTGTTTGTTATAAAGGGAGGAGGCGGGGTTTGACCGCTCGACCTCCTCCATATTAAATGAATTTCAAACCAATCCACCTATAACCACTTTGTTGACAAATATGCCCAAAAATTTATATAAAAAACTCATTCGTTAGTGCGAGGGAGTTGGAGGAACCAGGAGCGGGCATGGATTTCGAGACAGCAGGAGGTAGTACATGCTGTTCGAGGTAGAATTTTGCAAGAGGGCCAAATTTTCACTTTGTCAGATTTTGACAAATTTTATATGGTTGCAACACTTCTCGACACCACCAATGCAATGGAACTATCTGTTTCTCCATCAGAGTTCTGCATTTTTTGGCCATTTTCCAGTATAGAGGTGGAACCATGATTGCTGCAGAAACTGGGAGTGGAACCATGATCCTTGAAATTTTCCCGAGGAGGTAATTTTTCTCCATGTCAGAATATAGTCAAGTTTACAATCATTTTTCATGGTTTTCTGCAAGGATCGTAATGGCGAGGTCAGATTCACCTTTGGAGTTGCATATTTCTAGTCCACCTATGGAGCAGAATCTTTGAGGAATCGAGGGGGAATCCAAAAGATTCGTTAAGTTGCAGATTTTCAATTTCTCAGAATTCAAAAATTGGATAGTCAATTTTGCACTATTTGACATCACAAATCTAATGGTGTTCAGATTTTTCATTTCCTCATTCTATTCTTTAGCCACTTTTCTAAGTGGAATGCAGGTGTCAGCATTCATGTGCGAGCAATCATTTTCATGCGATTCGATGTTGTGAGATCGATGGCACAAATAGCTTCAGCAGTTTGACATCCTCTTCTTCATATTGGCCCTAGATGTGAGGTATATGCAGTGTATTCATGTACTTCTTTTGCTATGCATTGTGCTGCACAAATCCTTGTTTGATGCTTGATGTGGGATCTTGTTTCTTACTCGTTTTCAAGATTCCTACTTGATGTGATGCGGAATCATTTGTGTGATGTACTTGTTGTCATGATTCATCATGTTGTGTTTTGAGATCCCTTTGTCGCATGTTGATGGGATACTCATGTTGTCATCATGTATGTTTGCATTGAGATCCCTTTTATGCCATGTTGGCGGGATGCTCATCATGCAAGAGTTTGTGTCATACTGATAGGAGTCTTTTGACTGAGAGTTCCTGTAGTGGAACATCTCTTGGAGCCACTCTTGTGTGAGGGAATTTTCCTTGTATGATAGCAACATCACCTCTATGTACATCATCACTATTGACAACACTTAATGCAGCGGCCTACACCATCTTGAAACTGGGGCTTGAAGACGTAGTCCCTCCTGGACAAACTCTGTTATCAATGACTTATGTTTTTATGTTGCTAATGTTTGTCATTTTCCTCTTCTTTACATGATGCACATGTATTCATTTATGTTTCTTTTTAAAAATGCAATTTAACACATCACGAAAGTAAAAGGTCTTGGAAGGGTCCTTCGTCACACCCAGACTTGGATCAAATAACAATAAGGGTTTACATTAGTAGTATAGGGACCTAACATCATTCATGGGATTGGCAAGTTAATATAGGAGGTTCATCATGAACTTCTCATGCATCGCATATCCTATCACATCATTGCAGAGGAAAGGTAAGAAGTTCAAATGGTAGGAAGAATGTGCAACTAGTTTTGAGAAACTCAAGCAGTTGTTGACACATGCACCTATTAGGGTCCTATAATAATAGGATTCATAATTTTGAATTGGCTATGGTTAGTCTTGTAATATTGTACATACTTTTGCTTTCTACAAATTTTTTTCCCATATTAAAATAAAAAAATGTAAAGAGGGTATGTCCTAAAAGAATAATCAAAGGACAAAAAGAAAGAAAAAGATAAAAAAAAGTAAAAAATATGAACCCCAAAAAGAGATAGAATAGATCATGAAAGTGTGCAAATTCAAATGCCACTCCTTTTACTTTGCAAAATAAGGTTGTGTGTAGCTTGTAAAAGATGCCACAATCCATGATGGTCAAAAAGTTTAATCTTGATTTATTCATGCTTTAAATTTCATGTTGATACATAGAGAATAAAGATCTAGCCAAACTGTTTAATCTTGGCAGATCGGTAGTTAGGTAGATAATAATAATGAGCTCATCAGTTTAATCTGAGCCATTGGAAGTTATAAGGTTAGACTTAGATATTTTTCTTATTAAAAGAAAAAGAAATGAAGGGTTAGCAAGCTCAAATGCACCCAATGAATGAAGATAAAATGCCAGAGTAGATGAAGGGTAGAAAGAAGAAGTTTTGCAAGTGCACAAGGTTGCTAAGTAAAAAAGAACTCTCATCATGCTTAATCCTATTTCTTATGTGCAAGAGGAATTATCAAAGAGAAAAAACATTCACTGAAATTCTTATTTACTAATTTCCCCTCATCTGACTAGACCCCCCAAATACTCAGTTTATTAATTTCCCCTCATTATCCCTTCATTACTTGTAAAAACCCTTTCCCTTCATTTTGACCTTTTATCCCTTTGTTTCACACATTTCCCTAGACAATTACCCTTCAAAAATATTTCCCCCTTCCCAAAACCCCTTTTCCTAGTGTGAAACACATTCCCATCACAAATAAAACACTTCCCCCTTATTAATTTCCCCTTTTCCCCTTCAAAACCCACTAAACCCCTTTATCCTAAGTTATTTCCTAAAGTCCTGCTTTATAATTCCCCACGTTATAATTCCCCGACACCCTTTAAATCACCAAACCTTGGTGTATAGTTAAAACCTCCGCCATATAAACTCATGGTTCCCACCTTTATTAACCCATTGCTTATGTTTAAAATCCCGTGATTACCTTTTAATTAATCACATTTCATTATAATTAAACCTCGGGCCTCGCCAACCACTTTCCAAATCCGTCTTTGCAACTTCACTATGTGATATCCCTCCAATCTCGCACCTCTAGATCCAATGTCACATATCAATATTGCGCAGATTCACAATCCGACAGTTAACGGTCCAAAGGCATGAGAGATTCGTGGTTTTGGTTGGGCATTGTTTTGCTACGTGGCGGCACCAGGTTATATCGCGTGCTCGCGAAAAATACTGCCCTCCACCCAAAAGTGGTGCGATATGGATAAAAACCACTTCCCCGCGTAAAAGAAAAACTACCCACTATTCATTTACTAAACCTCGCACCAAAATCTAACCATTATTGGTTAAAATGCCGAAAAATCCCCATTTTTCTCTTTTCACTCATTTTCGCTGCAAACCTCTATTAACCAATTCTGACACCCTGAACCTCTGTGCGACCAATTTAACCACCTTTTTCCACTCGAAGACGTTGCAGACACCAAATTGAAGTAGAAAATTGACAATTGAAGCCTCAGAAGCCTTTGCTGCCACCATAGAACCCTATCTACACACCAAATCGCAAATTTCCAAGTATTCTTGAAAGAACCAAAACGACCCTATGATTTAATCTATGTACAATAAATATTAAAAGGTTAATTAATTAAATTAATTGAAAAACCTTGTTAAACTCAAGAAATCCTTATTGTGTGTCCAAACCCTGTTCTACACACTGTAATTACCCTCCCCACTGTTCCAGACCTTCTGACCTTACTCCTAAAGCCACAGAAAGAGTAATTCCATTGAACAAACCAAATTATGGCTTCCCAAAGCTCTCTGGATGTAAGACCTCTGCAAACCCCTCACCTGGATATTGACCACCTCCCATTGGCTGACAAAGAGTTTCAAATTAAAGATACTGCTTCCCCTAGCCACCTACTGAAACTCCACTACTAGAGTAAAGACAAGTTTTTAAACCAGAATGATGACATTCACCTATGGGAGTCAAATTTGCCCAAGTACTTGTTCCCACAGGTACACCTATTCCTAGAGATCATCCACTTCTGCCAAGCTTGCTATGTCCCCAGTCAAAGAGCCATAGTTTCCCCTGACCAACAGGTTCTATTCACCATTACTGCAGAATCAATAAATCAAATGCTGCAGATCCAGCCAGGCCCAAATGAGACCCCACTTTCCATTGAAGGCTTACTTGAACTCTACACCAAGCTAGACCTTCCCAAGAAAGCTTAGATCTTTCAAACTTTCATCATTGAAGAGTCTCATACTCCAACAGATAGTCCTCCATATGCTGCCACCATTTTCTCTGAGAGAGGCAGACAAATTATAACCATGCTCTCTTGCATTCTAGGGTACACCACTGATGAGCATGTGGATGAGGTTGTTCTTGCTTTCCTTTCTATCTTTTTCCCAGGCAAGCCTCCTGCTACAGTTTACAACTTTGCTCAGTTCATAGCAGACATAATCCATGAACAATTTATCAGATTACCAAATGAGAGAGTGTTCAAATATTCATCAGTATTGTTTCACATGTTCTTATACTTTCAGTCAGACAAGTTTCCAGTCAGCATCCAAAAGTTAGACACCAAGGGAAATCCAAGATCTATCATCTTTTGGACACCATTGATCCAAAGATATTCCACTATTTTTTCTTATAAAGAGTTCAACAATTCATTTGTTCATCTAGTTATAAACATGCTAACCAGTAGCTATCAACCTAGGATAAATGAGGAGATTAATAGAGTTTTACAGTTGGCTAAGAATAGTAGAGTGGGAGACTGGTATCTATACCAAGACCACACATAAATCAGGATATATGGATGCCAAATAACTCCCTACAAACTTCCCAAATACCTATCCATGAGGATATTTACATTAGAGTATTTCAGGAAAATTATAAACTCTAATGAGGTTAATTTCCTGTCAGCTAGGAATAAGACCTAGTTTAAAATAAAAAACCAATTGGGTCCTTTTATTTGTAATAATAGGGAAGTTGGACAAGAGGCAGACAAAATATTACAGCAGATGAACTTCAAAAGCAGTTTCATGTGGCAGTATTACCCTAATGGAGTCATAAATAAACTAAGGCTCAAATTCAAGCTAAGTCCTTTCATACATGACCTCAGGCCAGACATTTAAAGATATGCCAACTAGTCAGAATGGTTGGAGAATACTTTAATATATGTGGAGGATGCTTTAATAGATGTGGAAAAGCAGATTGATACTAGTTCCTTTCTGAAGGTTCTATCCCTACAAGAACAAATGACTATTACTCCCATTCTACAGACTCTAGCTAACAAGGACAGAAGTGTGAAAAGAACTAGGGAAGAAGGTTCAAGTTCTAGGATAGACACTACAGGTGATAGGTTTGAGATCAGTTATATGAAGAGGCCCAAGCTTAATCCTATAAATGAGAAAGAACACACCATTGAGACAGTGTAAATCACTGACACTGACACAATGGTTGGAAGGAATAAAGTCCCAATAGTTTAAGAGGAAACTCACTAGCCTTCTACTTCAAACACTCAACTTATTGAAAAAAAACTTAGCATTGAAGTCTCTTCATCCAACAAGCCTATGGATAAAGAGAAAGATATAAAAGAGAAGTACAAGGAAATCAAGTTGAGGAATGAGGCATTAAAGGTTGAAACTTATGCCTAGTACTTCAAACAAACACCTGCAAATCAAAATAGATTAATGTCAGCCTTTAACATTAAAACAGGTAAAATGCAAATGACATTCATGCAACCTATAGTCCAGCAACCTAGATCATCAGCAGACTACAGGAAAACAGATTTTGAAGTTTTGGCAAGGGATGTTCATCCTATTGACAAAATTGAGTTCCATAAACAAGCCAGTGAAATGATTTATTCCATCATGAAAAATAAAGCAATGACTATGTGTAGGTTTTAACCCCGTACAAAAATTACCTGCATACGAATTCTAAAACACGGAAAATAAACAATAGCGAGAGCATAACACATAAAACACATAAAGACAAAGATTTTCCCCTGGATCCCAAAACTAGGACTATCTGCTTGATTTTTCATTATATTCCTTTCAATGTTACAATACATATTTATACATGCCGAAGCATCCAATACCATGGAATGAAAACCATCGTGTCCAAAACCATGGACCAAAAAAACCATTGCATCCAAAAAACATGTGCGAAAAACATGCACAAAACCATAGGTGGGTCCGCCCAACCTAATATAGGGTCCAAAACCAAAATTTTCTAGGGCGCTGCCCCGGACCCCATAAAGTGGGGTTACGGGTGCCCCTCAAACCCCCTGTGACCTCCCCGCCTCTAACCCCAGTTAACTACGTGGGATAGTCGTGAAAAGAATATAACACAACCCAACATTCTCCCACTTGTTGTTTTCTTTCCACAGGGGGCCACAAGAGAGATTAGTCATTTATCTAGCCCTGCAACGCCCATTGTTTCTCTACACCAAGAGAACTTCTCAGAGATCACAAATTTTGTCAATGCATCTACAGTATTCTTCTAAGTGTCCACCTTTTCCAGCAACAACTTTTTGTCTTATATCATATCCCTCACAAAGTGATACTGAACATCAATGCGCTTTGTTTTTGAATGATATGCAGGGTTTGTTTGGTCAATTTAGTGATGTCTAAATTGCAACTTTTAAATGTCAACCCGGGGGTCGTAAGATGATGAAGTGAGGTGTACTATATGTACTTAGATAACCTTTTCTTAATCTTTTGTCGTTTTTATCTTTTTAGTTTGTTTTTTATTTATCTTTCCTAATGTGATGTGATGGAGATGTAATCAAGCGAGTGAATGTGTGTGTTTGTGGCGACTTCTAAATGATTTCTTGAAACTTAAAGAGTATTCTAAAGAAAGCTTGAACAATAACTGAAATGAAATCAAAGCTTTAAAGGAAAGTAAAGGCATCAAATAAAAGACCAATGGCATCGGCCCAGTACCTCTACTGTTGATGAAAATGAAAATGAAAACGACATCTACATAAACTCAATTAAAAACAAGAACAACTACTTTAATTCTTCAATTAAATCTTAAGCAATGTAAAATCTAGGTGACAAATCACACCACTTAATTTTCCCTTAACCTTTCTGCCTTCAGCTGGATTGATCATGTAAGAAAGAGTTATGAGCAAGTTAGCAATGTGAGTCTTAAAACAAAATAAACCAAGCTGCACTAAGTGATATTTTGGCTCCACTAAAGTTAGTTGATTATGACAAAAAGAGCCATCAAAAGATGAACAACTTGATAAGCTATGAGCAGAATGTAAAGTGAAAACTAAAGCAATGATACTAATGAAAATAAAAAATAAAGATCAGCAGTCTAGATAAGATGATCACAAATGCCACTAGTTGTAAAAAGAAAAGCAAGAAAACTATCCCGGGCTCACCTAAGAAACCTGCATAACACACTGATCAGTCATGAACAAAAGTGCAGAAATGTAAATCAGCAAAATTCAAAGTTTATGTACAGCTATTATACATGTTGAAAAAGAAATAAAAATGCAGCAAATAAAGAGACATATGTACAGCTATTATACATGAAATCAGAAAAAGAAATGCGAGAAAGTAAAAGTAAAACTACTGTACAGTGGCTGTAGCAGACAAGGGCCCTCCGCCTACTTCAACCAATCCAAAAGATCAGTTACACGCTTAGAAACAAAACGGTCTTCTCATGTATTAACAGCACATATAAAAAATACAGTGGGGAGCTTACAAAATGCTTATAAAAATAAGTCTCAACAGAGTTTACAACTGATTAAAAAGACTAACTATCCAGTGTTTAGAGACGCTTTATTTATAGCAGAGAAAGCAAACTAACTTAATGCAAACTGGGCTATTCTATCAGCTGTGTAAAAACACGTAATCTAGCACCGTCCTCGGATTTAGGCAACGGTCGTTATGGGCCATCAATCTGCTATTGGATTCTTGTTTCCCACGGTCCTCGTGGCTGAGGAAGAGGCCAGCTGTTCTTTACGTGCTCCAAACCGAACACGCAGAGCCGTGCCACCGCCAATGGCTTCAGTTTGACCGTATTTGCCTCCTCGTTGACCACGGGTTTTGATGACCGGTTTGGATGAGCTGGAAGGATACACACCATGTCCTTGGTTCCATGAACTTGCCCATGTGGCTCTTCTTCCTTGAGGACACCTGGAACATACCATTTAAGAAAACAGCTGCGGAATCTGGGGCAAGGATAATTTTAGGGGCGAATGTTCGCCCTTTGGCGAAATTAAGGGGTTTTAAATTTTTAGTGGGCGAATATTTTGTATCATAGTACATTTTTACAAATCACCTCAAATAGCCCACCTTATTTTAAGGAAGAGGGTAAAAAAGGTAAATTTAGCCCTTGAAATTAGGACTTACAACCTTCCATTCGCCCATTTTCAAGAATAGGTTTTATTTAAGTGAATCCATTCGCCCATTTTCAAGAATAGGTTTTACTTAAGTGAATCCTATGGGCCAAATACCATATTTATAAAAGAGGTATGGTAACTTAATAAAAATATAAATAAATGAGAGGTATGGTAAATAAATAAAACATTTTTTATATTTATGCCATAAGTCACCTTATATACATGTAAGGGTGTAAATAAAAAAAAATATAAGTAAAGTGGAGGTATGGTAAATAAGTATGGTAAATAAATAAAAATATAAATAAACTAGACGTATCGTAAATAAATAAAACCTCTTTTTATATTTAGTCCATAACCCTCGTTCTATTTATGAAGGCTCAAGAAAGAGGTTTTATTTAAGTGAATCCTATGGGCCAAATACCATATTTGTAAAAGAGGTATGGTAAATTAATAAAAATATAAATAAACGAAGGTATGGTAAACAAATAAAACGTTTTTTTATATTTACTCCATAAGTCACCTTATATTTACGAACACTAAAAAAAATGGGTTATATTTAGGTGAAACCTATGGCCAAAATACTATGGGACAAATACCATGGACTAGATTGTTATTAATACCATGCAAAAAACCATTATTAACCCTAATATTAGAATTAATAAAAATAAAAATGGCACATGGTATTGACCCATGGTATTCACCAAAATGGCACATGGTATTGACCCATGGTATTCACGTGGAATGTAGCCTATTTAAATGGGGGAATTAAACCAGCATGTAGCCTATGCTAAGATTCACTAGGACTTTACAAAGTTTTATTATTTAGTGAAAGACTCGCCAAGATCTTACAAGATTTTATAATTGAGTAAAATATTCGCCATGCCTGGTGAGAGATTCGCCAAAAAATTATATATACATATTATATTATTGATAAAATCGCCTTCCATTTTTCCTATATACCATGGAGATTCGCCCATTTATTATATTTATAAATTTAGGGGGGGTTCTTAAAATTTTCCCTGATCCGGGGTTGGCTGCGGAAACCGGGATCAGCTGCGGAAATCCTGTGTGAGCTGCGGAAACACAGCACTTTGAACCAAAATTCTAAACCAACAACAGTCATTAGCATAATTAGCAAACCATGTAAAAAGTCCTAAAATACAACGATTTGAGCAATTTGATGGAGGGAATGAGTGGCAAAAGAAGGAAATGAATAGGAAAAGGAGGCTGAGAGGATGTGTAAAGGAGTGCAGGTTTGAGGCTCAACATACCCCCACTGTGAAGGTGTTGCATGTCCTCATGCAACCAAAACTTTGTCATTATTTTCAATTCATGTGCTCAGATGCTTCTGCCAAAACATCCAGCCTTCTTCTCTTTCTCCTTGATGCCAAAATGGTCCTCGGTTTCTTGACTAAACACCTGAATTTCAAATTGATCAGTGCCTTGCTCAGCTTCATACACTTTTTGTTCAACTTTCTATTCTTCTTCTGCCACAGTCCTAAGTGAAGCATGGTATTGTCATGGACAATCTTGTCCACCTTGCTTTGTTCTTTCAATGCTTCGTTTTCTTGTTTAATATGTCGGTTCAGGACTTCTAGCTCAAACACCTCTTGTTTTAAAGATTGGACCTGTTCATCAAGAGGCAATATAGTGCTTGGACCTGCAACTGATTTCTCCAAGGTCTCCAAATAATTGTATACCTCCTGCTGGTCAGGGTCAGTTTCAGGTGTTCTTCTCGGCCTGAACTCAAATTCTTGAGGACTGTTTTCTCTTTCTTGCTGAAAGGGACTTTCCTCTCGTGGAGGACTTGGTTCAATGATTAGCTGAGTTGGAGTCTTTTCAGGGGTGCCTTCTCCCAAATCAATGAAATGTGATTGTTTTTCTTTAGTCACACTCATTTTTTCTTTAAGTCTACCGCTTCTTCTCACTTGTACACTAGTGCTCTTTTGCTGACTACTCTGTTTTTCTTTCTGTTTCTTCTTTGAGAGGGCAGTAGCTTGGAGTTGTACTAGTCTATCAGCCAAGGTTTGAGAGTCTTCTTCTACTGACGGTTCAGGTGATGGATATGATTCTTGAACAATTGTTTTCCCTTTATCCTTTTTCTGTTTCTTAGTTTTATCTCCCTTTTCTTCTTCTTGAGCAGTTTCCTCAGTTTCTTCTGTAGGAAGATCTTGGGCTGCAACACCTCTTTCTCTTCTCCTACTTCTTTTTGGGACTCTAGGGGAACTTCTAGAGGCTTCAGTCACCTCTTGGAAATGGTTTCTGATTAGAAACTTTTCCCATGTATCCTTGTTACTTTTCAATTGCTCTTCTATGAGAATTTTAATGAAACCGTGATGATACAAGTGGGATTCAATATGGCCTACATTCTTTTGGACAGTGAAACTCATTTTCTTTAGGCTTGCTAACAGAAAGTAGGGTAAATTGAGGGCATGGCCTTCCATGAAATTCATCATAATTCTTGCATGGTACATATACATAGTGCCAAAGCGGCCCTCACATGTGATAAACTTTTGAACAAGTAACAACAATGCAGTCCATTCTTCCTTAATTACATGCACAAGAATCCCTTTAGTGAATATTGAAGTGTCCATACCTGGGTTCTTAAGCATGTCTTTCCATCCTTGGTCTTCCAGCCCTCTGTTCTTAAACCATCTGTCTCCTTTTTGAGGTAGACTGGTTGCTGTTGCTATGGTGTTCTCTGTTATTGTGAATTTCAGGTCCCCTACTTCCACGGTATTTCCATTGAAGGATCGAGCAAATGCCTTCGTTACCTCCTTATTATACCCTCTGAATTTCTGAATAAACTTCAGCCACTGTGCTTTCTTTAGTGCTTCCTTCGTCTGTGGATACCCTTCTAAATATTTCGGACCCTCAGGTTCAGCTCTAAGCAGCTTCCCCATCTTCGGCCCTCAACTTCGGCTGAAGCTTTGACTGCATGTGGATGGTCAAGGAGGATACTCACGGGAAAAACAGGTGGATTACGGCTGTAAGTGGAGTAGCCGTAACGTAATGCAAGGCGTATTGCAGAACAGTAATCGAGGTTTAAAACAGAGAACAGAGCTGTGGAGTTTGCAGCGTAAATGAGAGTGGAAATGGTGTGAGTACGAGAGAGTAGAAGACAACATGAGAAATGAGTTCAATGCATGCGGAAATGGAGTGATAAGTGGACGGAATAACGGCCGAATCCTTTAGAGTCGGGTGGCTTACGCACACGTCTCAGCATTGGCTGCGGAAATGACGGTAAGGAGAGCCATGGTACATTGGGTCACGTCACAGAGGTACGACCAGTAATGGAGGAGCAGCCTCATTTCGAATTTTGAATTAATGATGATGAGGGAACCGTTAGAAAGGTATGAGGTGGATGAAGCATTATCGTGGAGGAGGAGTGGGATGATTTTGCCGAATCATTGCATTTAGTGGCTCTGTCCATGATTTAATAACTATGCATAACATGACATTAAATTGTTGTTTGGAAAAGATTTTGATCATACCTTCATAAGTTTGCCATTTGTTGATTAAGGTTGCTGATCCATTATTGCTTTCTTATCTTGCAGATGCCTCGTATCCTTGCTGCCCTTGGTGATGATAATACCTCTGACTGTGATTTTTGAAAACAGAGTGCTGCTGTAGAGATAGAGTGTGCTGGCTGCGGAATCATTTCGAGATGCGGAAACTGGTGCGAGCTGCGGAAATGGTTCCCAGCTGCAGAAACTAAGACAACTCCCCTTTTTGCTGCACAAATTTAGTTAGAAAAACAACTAACTGAATGAAATAGTCCTGAGAGGGACTTTTATTAATGGGATGGGATGAAATGGAAATGGAATGGAGTGAAGTGGAATGGAGATGAAGATGAGATGGAGGTGAAGATGGAAATGACAAATGAGGTGGAGTGAAGATGGAGTGAAAGAGATTTTTTTTTTTGGAAAATATAGAGTGTTAGGTGTCCCTGATTTTCACTCCATATTTTCTGTATAAGACCGCCAATCTGAGATTGGTTTTCAGGCTTATACAATTTTATTTTTTTTTTCAGAAAGAAACAAAGACTAGGCTGATGGAGGAGAAGAATTCTTCTCCACCAGTCTCATTGCAGAATTCTCTTGAAACATTTTGACAAAGTCCTCTTTTGAGAGTGGCTTGTGATAAATTTTCAATCGGTGGCCATTCACAATGAGAGGAGTTTGAAACTCATCAATAGTCTTGACTCGAACTGCTCCATTGCTAAAGACTTTGTTATCACAAAATCACTACTGAGGGCTGCAACCAAGCAAGATTTCATGTAACTGTTTCAGACCAGACTTTAGATTAGGAATTAGCCTTCCTAATCAGAGAGGGCTCTCTCACAGGCTTTTTGATAGAGAATTAATCACAACAACAGAGGGCTAACTCTTCACACACTTATGAAAATATAGCTGGTTGGACACACATCAAATTGGTCTTCATTGGGCTATGGAGTCTCTCACATTTAATAAACAAAATCACAGTCATCTCATGGAAGTCAAGGCTCTTTGCATCAGATGTTCAAACATGCTTCACCAACACCACAACTTGCCAAACACACAGGAAGTCAGAGCATATAATATGAATTCTGAGTGATTGTGTTATAACAAAGCTGTAAAAGAACATTAAGAGAATACACCAACATCACATTTGAACAAAATGATCCATTGAGAATCTTGAGAAGAAACAACCACTGTTTACTATTGCTGTAACAAGTCTTACATTGGCTCCAATAAAACTCTCTTTTTTGTATATAATATCCAACCTTTTTTACATAAGAGTTATTCCTATATATAGCCAATCAAAACACTACTATCTGAGACTCCTCAACAAGCATGAAGGGAGCTCGGAATTCTGTCATTAATGACCTTAACTATAACATAAACAAACTAATTGATTACAAGAGATATGGTGCTACGAAAACAGAGGACTCCATCACATTGGCACTTTAAGTCTATCTCCTCGTATACTTTGCTGCGTTCTTGGAGCTTGCCACCTGTAGCATTACAATAATAACCAAACCAAACTGAAAGCAGATTCAATGTATGAACAGCTTCGGATGCCTAATGCAAAGATGATTCATCAACCAATAATAATATGAAGCCTATATTCACGGTTGCTGCCTCCCATCAATGTTCATGTATTAATGATCAAGTTTCAAGCCATTTAATCCTTGGATAGTCCCGTGTAACTGAAGAAAACTAATGATCTGGCCATCCCATAACTTGGCAGGTGTACCACTTAACACCTCGGCAGCTCTATCATAACCCTAAAAACTCGGACATAAAGTGAAACTTTCAACAAAAGACAAAACTTCACCTTTTCTTCGAATATTTACACCTGGCATCCTTTTCTAAACATCTGACTGACTTTCTATAGTCTCCATGCTGGCGTTAAGTCATCTCTTTAAATATTTGCTGACCTCAGCATTCAAACTCAAGTTTTCAACATAACCAGTCATCTACAGCAGTTTCGTAGCGCGCTACGAAACTGCTGTAGGTCATCAAAATTAAACACATGAACCTTAAAGCAACAATAACTCAAGTCTGTGATTTCTTCAGTCATTCTATACAGGTGTAAGGACATCAAAAAGTCTCAAAAAGCTTTAAAAAGATGATGGCCAAAATATATCAAAATTTGGAAAACACATTCCTCCTTGAATCATTTAGCTAGTTTGTCTAGCTTCCCTTTTAGACTGATGACTTCTTCCTTTAATGCTTTGATTTCTGATCTCAGGCTCATGTTCATCTTTCTGACATGTTTGGCTTGTTTGATGGCTGAAACCGTCCAGGTGTACACCTCAGCCACTGCATCTACCTGACTAGCAAAGCTTTTGCTACCTTTTCATTACAGCTACGAAACTGTTATTCTGCCTGAAAAATAGCTCTTGGGACAGAGCTCATAGCTTCTCACAGAAAACGCATTTGGCAAAACTAAAGGAGGTTTTTGTAAACCAACCCGTTCTTAACAAAAACCTCTTTTTTTTTTTTGAAAAACTACTCCAGCTGCCCAGAATCGAGCCTTGAAAAAGATGTGTGAAACAGGAAATTAAAAACTGCATCTACAGCAGTTTTGTAGCGCAACTTTAGTCATTCGATTCTCTCAGCTCGTAACGGATTTGAGGAAACTGAAAGAGGTTTTTCTAGTTCAGTATGTTAGGAATAAAAGCCTCTTTCAATTTTCGAAAATACACTTTCATCTGCTCTAAATACCTCCTGGAAGTTGACAACTTAAAACAGAGAAATATGCCTTGTTTCCTTGAAACTGTAATTGCTCCATCAATGTTTTCTCTGAACCATTGAATAATGGCTGCTGATTAATATGTTTGCTTGCAACTGACAAAGACATGTTTGTTTGCAGGTGCCCTTTAAAAGGGTGCGCATCCTCGGAAGCTGACTACAAAATTCTTTTATCACCCATTTACGAGTTAAAATGTTGTTTAAATACACCCTGTTCTTCATCTCAACTGAAAAGTCAAAATTTCCCGTCGAAGGTGAAGGCAGGGTCTGAGAAGGCAAGCTCGTGTTCTTCTGCACTAGATCTACAGGACTTACAAATCGATCTAGAACACCCAAGTTTGGGAATTTTGTAGTTACCTGATTAGATTGTTTTTGGAAGGAAGTTTCCTTTATCACACCTGATGAGGAGCATCCGTCACAGACACATGCATGAGGATTGTCTCCATTTCTGTTTTCTTGGCATTGCATGTTCCTAAGCTTGAAGGTGATGAACAGTATCCAAAATGACCAACACAACCTTGAAATATTAGAAAGGAGTGTTACACATTCATTTGTTTCAAGTCTGTCAACTGTGATTTACCTGAATTGAACAGGGCAGATTTCAGGAGCCCATCAACTCCAACTGATACCATGAAACTTTCTATAAGAATGGCAAATTTACATAGCCCTTGTTGTTCGTTGTGTCTTCCCTGTTTTGTAAAATCCATAAATCAGAGCATTGTATGCAAACAATATCAAAGTTATATCCTTTAGTCAACACTAGACCTTTAAGCACCTCAACCTCATCCACAGCAGTTGTAGCCAGTATACCATAGGCGTGCTTAGAATTTGGGCCTTCACTGAAAACTTCGAGCAAATCCCTAATTTCGTAGCGCAGCCAGTGCAAAGTCAGTGCTTTTGCTACGAAATCACTAAAATAGATGGCGCTGCGAAACTGCTAAAAGAATTCAGGCGCTGCGAAAACACCCGGTCTTTAAGCTAGACCAAAAATTTTGACAACAACATTTTCAGTGATAACAGACTTCATCAATCTCATATGGCCCAAGCCAATGAGTTTGAAATTTTCCTTTGAAGTCTTTAAACTTTGAATCAAACAGTAACGCCCAATCTCCTTTTTGAAACTTCTTCTCTTTGATATATCTGTCATGCCACTTAGTTCTTTGGTACTGAACTAGATCAGTCCTTAAAATTGCATCTTGTCTTATTTCATCTAGCTCATTCAGCTGCTCCATTCTGTGCTTTTGGGCTTCTGATAGACTCATCCCCAACTGAACTGCCATCTTGAAGGTCTTGACTTGGAACTCAATGGGGAGCAAGACTTCTTTCCCATAAACAAGTTCATAGGGAGAATGTCCTGTTGTGTTCCTCCATGTAGTTCTATAGGCCCATAAGGCTTCAGGAAGCCTTTCTGCCCAATCTCTTCTGTGGAGATGAACAGTTTTGGTGATGATGCTCTCAAGAACTTTGTTTGTGGACTCCACTTAACCATTTGCTTGCGGATGGTATGGAGTGGATTTTCTATGCTTGATTTTGTATTCTTCCATCAGCTTCTCCATCAAGTTAGAGGTAAATTGACTTCCCCGATCTGTCACAATTTCTCTTGGGACACCAAAACGAGTAAAAATATCCTCAAAAAGAAATTGAACAACTGAATTTTCAGTGGCAGAAGGCAATGCCTTGGCTTCTACCCATTTAGTAACATAATCAGTGCAAACCAATATATACTTCTTTTGTTTAGATGGTGGATTAATAGGTCCAACAAAATATAAAGCCCATTTCTCAAAGGGTTCGATGAGTACCTGTGGCTGTAATGGCATTTCATTTGAAAGAGTTGGTCTCCCAACTCTTTGGCAGCTGTCACACCTTCTAACATATTGTTTTGCATCTTTGAAGAGAGAAGGCCAATAATATCCTAAAGAAAGGATTTTATAGGCCGTCCTCTTGTCAGCAAAGTGTCCACCGCACGGTTCATCATGACATGCCTTAAGGATGTCAGGCATTTCATATTCCCGAAAACATCTTCTGATCACACAATCTAGCCCTGTTTTGAACAATTCATTAGAAATCCATGAATACTTTGAACTCTCCTGAATGATTTTCCTTTTTTCATTAGGAAATAAGTGTGGAGGTAGCTTCCCTGTAACCAAATAGTTAGCAATATCTGCATACCAAGGAGTTTTAGTAGTTACTGCAAACGGATATTCATCTGGAAACTTATCCTCTACGGGAGAATCTTCGTTAGTATTTTGGATTCTAGACAAGAAATCAGCTACTGTATTTTGTTTTCCTGGTCTATCTAACATAGTAATATTGAATTCTTGTAAAAGTAAAAGCCATCTTGTGACTCTGCCATTAGTAACAGGTTTGTTCGTGAGATATCTAATTGCAAAATGATCAGTATGGACAAAAGTTTCATAGCCAGTTATGTAATGTCTAAACTTGTTAATTTCATGCACAACGGCTAAGAACTCTTTTTCAGTCACAGTATAATTTAACTCAGTGGGAGTCAAATTTTTACTGGTGTAATAAATGGCATAAGGAACTAAATTCTTTTGACCCAACATAGCTCCTAGAGCTGTATCTGAAGCATCTGTAGAAATATGGAAAGGAAGTTTCCAATTTGGCCCTCTCAGAATGGGTGCTTCAGATATTCTTGTTTTTAGAGTTTCAAATGCAGATTGACAGTCAGGATCCCACTTGAATTCACAGTCTTTTGTAAGTAATTTGAAGAGCGGAGATGCTATCTTGGTGAAGTTTTCAATAAATCTTCTGTAATATACAGTAAACCCAAGAAAACTTCTAACATCTTTTTGACAATTTGGAATAGGTAACTTGGAGATGACTTCAACTTTTGATCTATCAACTTTAATTCCATCTCCTGAAATATGATGTCCTAAAACAATCCCTTCAGTAAACATCATAAAGCATTTTTCATGACTTAATGAAAGATTTGTTTCCTTACATCTTATACGGACTTTTTCCAAATTTTCTAATGCCTCTTCAAATGAATTACCATAAATTGTAAAATCATCCATATAGACCTCTACACAATCATGAATTAGATCAGAAAAGATTCCTAATACTGCCCTTTGAAATGTTGCAGGTGCATTACATAATCCAAAAGGAAGTACTCGGTAAGCAAAAGTTCCCCATGGACAGGTAAATGTGGTCTTGTCCTGATCTTCAGGTGCTACCTGAATTTGATTGTAACCACTAAAACCATCCAAAAATGAGAAGTACTTTTTGCCTGCTAAAGTATCTAATACTTGATCAATAAAGGGTAAAGGAAAGTGATCCTTCAAAGTTTCTTTGTTTAATTCCCTGTAATCAATGCAAACCCTCCATTTACCATTCTTTTTAGGTACTATAACCAAAGGGGAAACCCACTGGCTATCTGAAATGGGGTAAATGAAGTTTACATTAAGTAACTTTTGGAGCTCTTCTTTCACTATCTCCCTAAGGTTTGGATTCATCCTTCTTTGAGGTTGTCTGATTGGTTTACTGTTTTCCTCAATGTAGATGTGATGAATGCAAGTCTTAGGGTCAATACCTTTCATATCGGTATACTCCCATGCAAATGCAGTAGAATGTTTTTGCAAGATTTTGGTTAGCTCCCCTTGTTGTGATTTTTCCAAGTTTCTGTTGATATTCAATGTTTTTCCTGGAAAAATCTCCATGGCAGAACTACCAAACTCTTCCATAGAGAAAAGAGACATTTGTCTAGATGATAGATACTCAATGTCAGAATCCAACTGAAATTGTGTGGAGTCATATTCTGAAGATGGTTCAAAATTTTCTAATGTGTTCAGAATTTGACTATCTTCACTAACCTCAGAAATGGTAAGGACAGGTTGTATAGTATCTTCATCATCAATCCACTCATTATCCCCTATTTCTGTAATTGCTTTTGTTGGAGGATACAGATTGAACTTCTTTGTCGAATTACCATCAGAAATATACATATCCCCAGACCTACAACTTATGAAAGCATCAGCTGTTAAGGTCTTCCTAAAATAAGAGGATGTCCTCCTAGATTACTCTTGGGAGTTAAAATCATGAAATCCACTGGATATTCCTAAGAGTCTAGGGAGACTGAAATGTCTTCTAATACACCATCTGGTTTAATAATTGATCGATCTGCCAATTGCAATAAAGTAGGTGTAAAAAGAAGATTAGGAAGTTTTAGCTGTTCCATAGTCTGTCTACTCATAATGTTAATAGCAGCCCCTAAATCAATCAAAGTGTTTGGTATTTCTACCCCATTGATATGTGTTTTGACAATTGGACTACCAGGGTCTACATATTTCTGCATAGTAATTTTTCCCATCATGATATTTGCAATTTTTCCTACCAGGTGGATCCTTCTAGTATCTCTTGGTTTCCTTCCTGGTCTTTTAAGGCTCAACTCCTTTATTGTTTTTGCTAGAATAGGAATTTCCTTAATGGCTTGTAACAAGGGAATCTTGATACAGACATTCTTCAATTCATCTAGAAAATTATAGTCAAGCAACCAAATTTGTTTTTCCACTCCTTTGTCAATTTGTAATCTTTCAGGAAAAGGAGGTGTGGATAAAGATGTAGGTTGCTCAACTATGGGAGTTGTGAAGGTAAATTCTTTTTCTTTTCCTTTCTGAGTGTTTGGGTTTTGAAGAGATGCTTCAGAACCCTTATTGGCTTCAAGAGACTCTTCCTCAAAAATGCTTTGCTTTTGATCATTTATAGAAGGCTTATCTAAGACTCTACCTAATCTGAGTTGTACTTCATTGAGAGGAACAATCATATAGGTAGGAAATGGTTGACCTTCCAACATGTAAGCATTTTGGGGATTTTTATTATTAGGGTTTGGCAATGGCTGAGAAGGAAGTTGATTTGACTTCTGTTGGAATGGAAGCAAGAGTTGAGAATTTTGATTCTGTTGAGAAGGTTGTTGTTGTAGAAATAGCAATGATAGTTGTGGATTTTGATTTGGAAGTTGTGGAGCTTGTTGGTTTTGAAAAGATGGAGGATATTGGTAGAATTGAGCAAATCTCCCATAAGGATTTTGCATACCTTGTACCCATGATTGAAAAGGATTTTGAGGTTGGGAACAAGGTTGTTGCCAAGGATTCCAATTCGGTGGGGGTTGAAAATTCATAGAGTTGTTAAACCCTTGATTTTGTTGCCCCTGCCAAGGTCTCCTTGCAACAAAACAGAGAGATTCGAGTGTATTTGGATCTTCTTGAAAGACAGCTTTGAGCCCAGGGATTGAAGGACAATCCTTGGTCTCATGATTCTCTGAACAAATTACACATGTATCTACAACTTTTGCATCCAAGGGACATTCCCTTAGAGAATGTTTCTTTCTACACTTTGGGCAAAAGATGGCCAAAGCCTCAGCTTCTGCTTTCTGCTTATTGTGAATCTTAAGGGTGTCTAATTGTTCACTAAGACTTCCTAAGATATCAGTTTTAAATTCATCAAGCATATTGCCAATCTCAGCCCTACTTACTGATCTAGTTGCAGATTTGTTTGCTCTGATGAGAGAAGGATCTCTAGGTCCTTTTTGAGTTTTAGACTTCCCCCTTGAGAGATGGACACATAGTTCTGCTATATCATTGAGTGAAAGTTGAGATATATCTCCCTTTCCCATCATGTTCAAAATATCTATCCATTCATCTCTAATGGCTTTTAGTAGAAGGGCTTTTAAGGTCTCCTCATCTAAGTTGTTCATTTTTGCTCTTTTCAAGTTGTATTGAAATCTTTCAAGCAAATCCTCCAAATTTTCATCTTCTCTTTGCACCATTTTGAATACCTCATCCTTGTGATTGGTGGCCATACAATAGTCCAGGTACCTATCCAAAAATGTTTGTTTCATATCATTCCAAGACCTTATGGATTGAGTGAGTAATCCCATGAACCATTTCAAAGCTTGTCCTTTCAATGTTGAAGGAAACAATTTGAATTTTTGAGAGTCATCCAGATAATCATAGGTTCGACACACGACTTCAAACTCAAATAGAAATGTTTCAGGGTCCTCATTCCTTAACCCATGGAAATTTGGGAGGAAAGATGGTGAGATGTTTTTCATGGTGGCTCGGGAGTCCTCATCGACTATAGGAAATCCGAATGAGTTATCTCCATCCCTATTTCCCCCAATGTTACCTCGACCTCCTCCATTTTTTCCTCCTCCTCCTCCTCCTCTACCTCTACCTCTACCAAATCCAGGTGCTCCTTCTTCTGTCATGGTAGTCTCCCCGGAGACTTTAGAGTTTTCCGGTTCCTCTACTAAGGGTGAACGAGAAGGAATTTCTCCCTCTTCTTCAGATGATTCTACTTCTTCAATTACAATTTGTCCTCCTATGGAAGGAAGAAAAGGGTCCCTGTCTGATTCAGATTCGATAGATGGTGTGGGAGAGTCAACTATTGCCTCTTGAATTCCAGGAATCCTAGGGCTAGGAGTGTAAGTTGGAGATGATGGAGGTGTCTCTTGTCTATTCCTTGAAGTAGATGGACTTGTAAAAATCGAACTCTTAGCTCTAGCTAAAAACCTTCCCCTAGACTCTCTTGCTCTATGCATGTCATTTTTTATTTTTCTTCAAGTCGGGGTAATAGTTCTCTTTCTGATCTTCCAGATCACTCTAGGTGCAAGAAGAGAGCATACTCAAGAAACTATTAAACCAATAAATTTCTCTTTTCTGATCCTCCAAGTCACTCTAGGTGCAAGAGGAGAGCATACTTTGAGAGGTTATTAATTTTCCTTCCTTGAAATTTTCTTGTTTGTTTTTTTTAAGAATTGGCTACCTAATTTCACTTCCCCGGCAACGGCGCCAAAATGTTTGGTCAATTTAGTGATGTCTAAATTGCAACTTTTAAATGTCAACCCGGGGCTCGTAAGCTGATGAAATGAGGTGTACTATATGTACTTAGATAACCTTTTCTTAATCTTTTGTCGTTTTTATCTTTTTAGTTTGTTTTTGATTTATCTTTCCTAATGTGATGTGATGGAGATGTAATCAAGCGAGTGAATGTGTGTGTTTGTGGCGACTTCTAAATGATTTCTTGAAACTTAAAGAGTATTCTAAAGAAAGCTTGAACAATAACTGAAATGAAATCAAAGCTTTAAATGAAAGTAAAGGCATAAAATAAAAGACCAATGGCATCGGCCCAGTACCTCTACTGCTGATGAAAATGAAAATGAAAACGACATCTACATAAACTCAATTAAAAACAAGAACAACTACTTTAATTCTTCAATTAAATCTTAAGCAATGTAAAATCTAGGTGACAAATCACACCACTTAATTTTCCCTTAACCTTTCTGCCTTCAGCTGGATTGATCATGTAAGAAAGAGTTATGAGCAAGTTAGCAATGTGAGTCTTAAAACAAAATAAACCAAGCTGCACTAAGTGATATTTTGGCTCCACTAAAGTTAGTTGATTATGACAAAAAGAGCCATCAAAAGATGAACAACTTGATAAGCTATGAGCAGAATGTAAAGTGCAAACTAAAGCAATGATACTAATGAAAATAAAAAATAAAGATCAGCAGTCTAGATAAGATGATCACAAATGCCACTAGTTGTAAAAAGAAAAGCAAGAAAACTATCCCGGGCTCGCCTAAGAAACCTGCATAACACACTGATCAGTCATGAACAAAAGTGCAGAAATGTAAATCAGCAGAATTCAAAGTTTATGTACAGCTATTATACATGTTGAAAAAGAAATAAAAATGCAGCAAATAAAGAGACATATGTACAGCTATTATACATGAAATCAGAAAAAGAAATGCGAGAAAGTAAAAGTAAAACTACTGTACAGTGGCTGTAGCAGACAGGGGCCCTCCGCCTACTTCAACCAATCCAAAAGATCAGTTACACGCTTAGAAACAGAACGGTCTTCTCATGTATTAACAGCACATATAAAAAATACAGTGGGGAGCTTACAAAATGCTTATAAAAATAAGTCTCAACAGAGTTTACAACTGATTAAAAAGACTAACTATCCAGCGTTTAGAGACGCTTTATTTATAGCAGAGAAAGCAAACTAACTTAACGCAAACTGGGCTATTCTATCAGCTGTGTAAAAACACGTAATCTAGCACCGTCCTCGGATTTAGGCAACGGTCGTTATGGGCCATCAATCTGCTGTTGGATTCTTGTTTCCCACGGTCCTCGTGGCTGAGGAAGAGGCCAGCTGTTCTTTACGTGCTCCAAACCGAACACGCAGAGCCGTGCCACCGCCAATGACTTCAGTTTGACCGTATTTGCCTCCTCGTTGACCACGGGTTTTGATGACCGGTTTGGATGAGCTGGAAGGATACACACCATGTCCTTGGTTCCACGAACTTGCCCATGTGGCTCTTCTTCCCTGAGGACACCTGGAACATACCATTTAAGAAAACAGTTGCAGAATCCGGGGTTGGCTGCGGAAACCGAGATCAGCTGCAGAAATCCTGTGTGAGCTGCGGAAACGCAACACTTTGAACTAAAATTCTAAACCAACAACAGTCATTAGCATAATTAGCAAACCATGTAAAAAGTCCTAAAATACAACGATTTGTGCAATTTGATGGAGGGAATGAGTGGCAAAAGAAGGAAATGAATAGGAAAAGGAGGCTGAGAGGATGTGTAAAGGAGTGCAGGTTTGAGGCTCAACAGGGTTCTTTGCCAAGAAAATTACACTTTGGTTGTCACAGTCTATCCTTATAGCTTCTTGTACTAACCCCATACTTGAACACAATCTCTGCAACCAAACTGCTTCCTTGATTGCATGAGTGGATGCCATGTATTCTGCCTCTGTAGTTGATAGTGCCACTACAAATTTTTTCTTACTCATCCAACCAACTACACCTCCAAATAGGCTAAACACATACCCACTTGTAGATCTTCTCTGATCCAGATCTCCAGCCTAGTTTGCATCAACAAAGCCACGAATATCCAATGCTTTGTCCAATCCTAGTCTTCCTTGGTAGCACAAACCATAATCACTAGTGCCACACAAATACCTAAAAACCTGCTTCACTGTTGTCCGATGCTCCTTTCCTGGTTTTGACGTAAAATTGCTCAATACTCCCACTGCATGTGCAATGTCTGGTCTAGTACAGACCATTGCATACATTAGGCTACCGACTGCACTTGCATATGGAACACATGACATGTTCTCTTCCTCTTCTTGTGTCTTGGGACACTGTTCAACAGATAACCTCACACCTACAGGAATAGGAACCTTCACCGGTTGACTATCCTGTATATTAAACCTTTGCAATATTGTCTCGACATACTTCCTCTGGTTTAACTAGAGCTTCCTCTTTGCCCGATCTCTTTTAATTTCCATGCCCAAAATATTGTTTGTAGCACCAATATCTTTCATGTCGAATTTGGAGGACAATTGGGTCTTCAAATCATGGATAACTTCTTTGTCATTTCCAACCAGCAACATATCATCCACATACAAGACCAGATAAATAACACGGTCACCAATTAATTTAAAATAGACACAATGATATACTTTGCTTCTGGTGAAGCCAAGTCCCCGTATAAATGTATCAAATTTCTGATACCACATCCTTGGTGACTTTTTTAACCCATACAGAGACTTCTTTAACTTGCATACCAATTCTTTCTTACCCTTCAATGTAAAGCCTTCAGGTTGCTTCATGTATATCTCCTCTTCTAGATCCCCTTTAAGAAATGTTGTCTTCACATCCATTTGTTCTACCGCAAAATCAAAAGCAGTAGCAACAGATAAAAGTAATCCAACAGAAGTTACCTTGGCAAAAGGAGAAAAAATATCACCAAAATCAAATCCTGGCCCTTGGGAATAACCTTTTTCTACCTGTTAGCGCTCGAATTTGGCCTCAGGCTGAAGAAGGCAAAATCCAAGGCAACATCAAACCACTTAGCCTCGTAGCTAGCCCTACGAGGACAGGAGAGGGCTCTCTCTAGGTCTATCTCGGCAAAAGGTCTTCAAAGGGCTGAGATGACCAATAAAGATCACTGATTTTAGGCTAGTAAACTGATAGAGAAAGTTTGATTTCAAATTTTTAGGGTTTTGTTGGAAAACTGAGCACGGCAATTTTGGGTGCGGGGATGAGACATAGTTTTTGCAGAGGTCTTTTTGGGGCAAGGTAGGAGATTGTCTTGATGCCTTTGAAGGAAGTGAATGGATAGGTATGACTGGTGAGGAGCTAAGGAGAGCAAGAAACCATCAGGAGTTCTCCTTAAATAGATGAAAACATAGATATTAAGCAAACTTAAAGGCAGAGCATAGAAAACATGAATTCTACCTTAACACTTCATTTACTTAATTTGCAGAAGAGAAGAGTAGGAAAATGATACACATAAAAAACTTACAAGTACATGAGAGAAACACACCATCAACACAAATCACCACAGGAATCCCAAATAGTGCTGCAAAACCCTGGTCTTTCCTTTGCCAAAATTGCAGAGATACAAAGAGTAATACAGTCTAAGCTTATCCCTCAAGAGTCCAACCATGAAAATGACTAAGAAAATACATAATATAGGCAAGCTAACACATTCCCTTGCCTCTAGGGGTCGAGCTCATCATCCTAGGAGCTGTTTCAACCAATTCTAAACTGAGCACTACAATCTAGGCAATCAAAACAACTTGCCTCTATAAGTTAGGAAACCAATTCATTCATTAATTTTTTGCTATTTTATGAATGAATCTTCTAGAATAGGTAAAAAAGTGTCATGTCATCATGAAAATACATTAGTTACATCAAAGAGGGTGAAAAATCCCATGAAAAGTCAAAACTAGTCAAAAGTTGCATTGTCCTGAGCTGTAGATGAAAAACTAGCAAATTTCCCTGATGCGTAGCGCGCCATTTCTCAACGCGTAGCGCGCCTTTGATCCCACTTTTGGGGCACTTTCCAACATCCAAATTAAGCTCAAGTGGGCTTGTTGGAAATTTCTGGATGTCTATTCTCCAGCCCAAGTGGAATTTCTCAATTTGGTGCCCATTTTCCCCTCCAACAATGCAATCTCCCAAGACTACTTCCTGTGTGTCCAAAAAGTCGCAGAAGGTCATTTTTTGCTTGTTTTTTGACCTTTTGGGGGCCCAAACCTCAATGAAATGTCTTGGCAGTGGTTGAGCAAGTGTAATTTGTCATGAAAAATCCAAAAATGTAGAGTTTTTGTGAAATGGACCTCCCATCTTCAGGGTAGCGCGCGGCGCGCTACGCGTTGAGGGCAAAAACCTGTTTTTAGCCAAAAAAAATTCAAAATTGACCAAAATTGCTCCAAATTTTCTGAATTTTGAGCTGGGGGTGTATCATTGAGCACCATGATCCTTCAAAGAGGCTTCAGCCAAAATCTGAAGTGGATCGGGCCTTTCTCTCCGTTTTAGTGCCTTGGCCAATCGTCCTTTGAGTACCTTCATTTTCGCTTTGCACACATGCATGCGGGCCCAATAATGATTCTTCATGTGGTGGAGCATATCTTTGTCCCTGTTTTCCTTGGCTAGCAACTTCTCTAAATGAGTGTTCACCCAGATGAGCATAGACCCTTTCTCAATAGGTGCCAAATCACCGGGTCTTTTGCAGGCCAAGTTTCGGTCTTCTCGGATCCTCCGCAACTCATCAAGAGTGTGTTCATCCTCTAACTGTTTGTTGCGCTGCTCTAAGTAGCTGATTGTCCAATTTTCCATTTCCAACTTCTGCTGCAACAAGTGACTTTTAGCCTTTTGTTGCTGAATGATCTCCTTTAGCTCCGAGCTAGGAGAACTGATGTCAAGGTCAATGATGTCTATGTCCGGATCACTTGATGGTCCCTCATCAATCATGGGCTGCTTGCCTCTCTCCTGTACCTGTGCTGCTGTCGAAAGTGAGGCCCCTTCCACCTGATGTGGAGATAACACTCGCTGTGCTGACGAAGAAGGCGAGACCCCTTCCACCTGATATGGAGATAATACTCGCCGTGCAGATGCAAATAAGGCCCTGTGGCCTCTCTGATATGTAACACATGCTGGAGTGCTGACATGCTCGGGCTCTGGAATGTGAAACTGATGTGAAGGCCCTCCCTCATCATGGAAAATCTCAGGGGGTGGCTGTGACACCGTGAAGAAGTCACGAGAGACGAAATCCTCCCAAGCAATACCCTGCTGTGCCAACTGATGCATCACTATGATCTCGATCAGTGCATAATGATATATACTCTTGTGTTGCTGTGCGGGGTTCTTCCTTTGCACTAAGGGCACCATCCTCTCTATATTTCGGCACATGAGAAATGGAATGTTCATCATTCGTACTTGGGTGAAATGCATCAACAAACAGATATGGTACAAATATAAACATGAAAATCTACCCTCACAAGTGAAATAGCGCATAATGAGCCTCATCAAGGGTGCATACTCATCCCTTAGGAATCTGAAGGGAAAAACAGCAGTTAGGTGTCTCATACACCCGGGTTTGATATATGGTTGATAATGAAATCTGTCTAACTACTGGCGCTTGTTCCACTCCTCCCCAACATTTGGTATCCCGGTGGCTTGAGCAACAATTTCGGGTGATAGGGTGAAATCCACTCATGCAAGGTTCACATGACCATTGTGTAAATGTAGGACAGACAAGCAGACTAGTTCTCTGTGATGTTGAATTTGTGAGATCCGCTCACAATATCCAAAGCATGATTGATACTGAAAACATGTCATTGCAAGTGGACAAGCTTGCAAATGAGCCAAAGAAGTGGGCTCCTCCGTGACATGCCGACCACCTTTACCACCCTTGTGATGCCTCCTTGGCACTTCTACCTCCGGTCTTGAATCACTGTCATAACTCTGCTCATAATTTGATTCGGTTTCTCACATGGTTTTGAAGGCAAGATGGCTGAAATGTATTGCTGACTTTGCACCCAATTAACTGCTGTTTGACTTTTTCAAATGCTGTTACCAAGTGGACATAAATACAAGGGGAATGTTAGGGATAGGGGAACATGAGGGAATTAGGGACAATAAACAAAAATAAGGAATTTAGGGAAGGCAACATGGGAAATCATAATATTGTGGGACTTTAAGGTGGAAGTAGGGTTTGGGAATTTAGTAGGTTTTAAGGATTTTAGAGAGGAAGATTATAAAATTTTATGGGAAAATTTGAAGGAGAATGTTGATGAAGATGAGGGAAAAGAGGGATAAAAAATGGGCAACCTTGGACAGCAAAATATTTTGAAACCCTAGCACCATTAAGTCTTTAAATCTTCCACAACAATGTAGAGTTTTGACTTCTCATTTTCATGGCATTTTAACATATTAATTTCTCATTCATCTTGCAAAACCAAAACTAGCCATGGAGGAGAGGCCTACCTGAAATTTGCTTGAGAAAAAAGAGGATTTGGTAGCTTGCTGGCAGTTTATTGGGCGAAAAACCCAACGCATAGTGCACCTTTCCCAACGCGTATCACCCCTGTGGTGCGTAGCGCCTGAACAAAATTACACTGATAAAATCGCGCTGATGCGTAGCGTGCCCCTGACGCGTAGCGCGCCCACCCTGATGCGTAGCGCGCCCCTGAAACTGCCCAATTTGCTCAATGACTCTTGAAATCACCTTTGCAAGGATTCACTTGGCTTGTGAGAGGCAAATGAGTTGCTAATGAAGAGTGATGTGCTTTTATAGGCTCCCTTTAGATTTTTTATTTGCTCAAAACCCACTTTATAATGTTTGAGTGTTAACACTTTTTGAATTAATTGGCTCTGACTTCTGGTTTCCTTTTTTTGAAAAAAAATTGGTTGAAATGATGATTTCTTCTGAAAATTTTTGCAGGGATAGCTTCTAAGATGCTTTGGCAAAGGAGACCAAGGCTGCGCTTCAACATTTGGAGAATTTGAAATTTTGACAATTTTTACAAAAACGAGATAATGACCTTTGTTTTTCAAAAACAGAGTTTTGAAAACAAGGTGAAAATTTAGCTGTACAATAGTGAGAATTATTGAAATGATGTTTTATGAAGGACATCCCTCTGGCCTGCTGGTCCTTTATGACCTCTCAAGACAAAAATTGACTCAACCCTAGACCTAAGACTTCAAAAGTTAAAACAAGATGAATGACCCTTTGAAGATTTTATTTACTTAAGCAAACCTGAACCAGCAGTGCCAAACAAGAGGGGAATAAAAGACACAAACTCCTCTACCAGAGTTATGACATGCCTAACGGAATGCAACATGATCACACTGATGGGACACCTAATCATGAAATGCAAAGAGCTTTGATCTCTGGTGGAGGGCTACTAGACCGACTCTAACATTGGCTCCAATGGGGATGGTAACTCCTTGGAGATGCCAAGAACCTCAGACCTCTGGGAGAGAAGACCAGTGCGTTCAACCATTGGGCGATGGAGTCATTATTTACTCATTTGACACAAACTTTGATAGTTTTGGTGACTACAAATTTGACTGAAAATTGGACACAAATTTGATCCAAACTAACTCAATTTTGGACAGAAAATGAACTGATAAAACCAACTTGACAAACCTCAAACCAACTAATCTTCATCTTCAGAATTATAGCCTTCACCGCGGGCCCTAGACTGAGGATGAAAGATCAGTACACACATGCGATAAAATAGAAGTAAAACAGTATGTACAATGATGATGACAAGAGTAAAAAATGATCAGACATGGTACCTTTTTAGCAGCCGACCATTGGCCGACCCTCTGGGATAATCATCTCCATTCATTTCCTTGAGAAGAAAAGCATTTTGGCCACGATATGTTGCAATCTTGTAGGGACCCTTCCATAAATTTTCAAATTTGCCATGCTTCCCTTTGTCTTCATTCCGAGCATCCCACCTCAAAACCACATCATCTATTTGGAAGTCATCTGGTTTTGCTTTCCTGTCATAAATCTTCTTTATGCACTCTTGCAACTTGAGATTATTGTGAAGAACTTCCTCCTGTGTCTGCTGTAAATGAATCATTTGATTAATCCGCCTCTGCATGGGATCTTCCTCACTACCAGCTTCTTGAAGCAATTTGACCAACGGAATAGCAAGCGAAATAGGAAACAGTGCGTCTATCCCGTACACCAGCTCAAAAGGAGACATGCCAATTGACCTTTTCTGACTTACCCTATCAGCCCATAGTGCATTCACTAACTTTTTGTGCCAGGTCTTCTTATTGATTTCCAACAACTTTTTAATGATATTTACCAAGGACTTATTTGAAGATTCTGCCAACCCATTTCCTTGTGGATGATAGGCGGTAGAATGCCCCAAGCTGATATTGTATTTGTAGAAAAATTCTACCATTCTCTTTGATTTGAATGCTGCTGCATTATCTATAATTAACTTACTTGGACAGCCAAAACGTGACAGTATATTATTTTCAAGGAAAGAAATAATTACCGCATCCGTGGTCTGCCGGGTGGGAATGGCTTCAATCCATTTTGTGAAGTAATCTGTAGCTGTCAATATCCATCTATGCTGTCCTGACGATGGCGGATGAATTTCGCCGATAAAATCCAAGCCCCACTGCTGAAATGGTGCGCTGACTTCAATTGGTTTGAGAGGCAATGGCTGTAATTTCTGTTTCCCTTGAAAAATTTGGCACTCATGACAATTCTTGACAACTTTATATACATCTGAAAACAATGAAGGCCAATAAAAACCTGCCCTTAGGATCTTATTTGCTGTAGTCTTCCAAAACAAATGGCCCCCGCAGTCACCTTTATGAAAATCTTCCACAACTGTTTTGGCTTCCTCCTCGACCAAACAATTCAGCAATATTCCACCGGGGTCTTTCCAATATAGTGCAGATTTGAGGATGCAAAACTTGGCTGCTTTCAACTTCAATGTCCTACTTTTATTTCGAGGCCTCCCGGGAGGTGAAGACAAATTTTGAAGTACATATATAATATCAGCATACCAAGGAGAAGAAACAAAGATGTCAGATACCTGTTGTGCTGAATTCTCCTCATCTTCATCGGACATGGCAGCCATCAAATTGATATCTAGGACCTGTAGATTTGTTTCAGCCATTAATTTAGCAAGACCTTGACCTTTGATCAGCTTTGCTGGTTTAATCTCCACGTCATACTCTAATAATGCAGCAATCCACTTACCCCGCCTTCCTTCCGGTTCTGCCTGTACTAAAACATCCTTTACTGCTGCGTTAGGAACATATGCGATAATGTGGGAATTCAATATATACACACGGAAATCCTTCAAGGCCTTCACAAGCGCAAGCACTTGTTTTTCGATGATGTTATACTTCAATGCTCCGTCCCTTATAATACGGCTGAAAAAAGCAATAGGCTTCTCAACTCCATCTCTTTTTTGCATTAGTACAACTGCCAATGTGTGCTAATAAGCAAATGAAAACAAAATAAAGCCTTGTGTGTAATCCGGACTGATTAGAGTAGGGGCTGAAGATAGAACCATCTTTACCAAATTGAAAGATTTTACCGCCTCTTCGGTCCACTTTAGCTGGCTGTCCTTTTTCAGCATGTTTGTGATTTCTCTAAGATGCTCGGCAAGATTCGGAATGAAGCGACGCAGAAAATTCAACTTACCATTAAAGGACTGTATTTATTTTTTGTTCCGAGGTTGCTCAATTTGCTGAATAGCTTCAACACGTGCAGGATCTATATGGATGCCGTCTTTGGAAATGATGTGGCCCAAGAGCTTGCCTTCACTCATGGCGAAAAGACTCTTCTTTGGATTAAGAGAAATACCATATTTTCTGCACTTTTGAAAAACCATTTTCAAGTGATATAAATGTTCTTCATCAGATTTCGAAAATACAGTCAAATCATCAAGGTAAACAAACAAAAAGACATCTTTCTCGTTGGCAAAGGCCATGTCCATCGCACGCTGAAAAGTGGCACCTGCATTTTTCAAACCAAACGACATCTTTGCATAATGAAATGTTCCCCATGGAGTAATGAATGCAGTTTTGTCACGATCATCCTCATGCACCAAAATCTTATTGTACCTGGAATAGCCATCGAGTAGCGACATCCTTGATGCTCCAACTACTCGCTGCAATATATGATCCATCTTGGGCAACGGATAATTGTCTTTTAAAGACACCTTATTCAAATTTCTGAAGTCAATGCATAAACAGATCTCACCGGTCTTCTTTCTTACGGGCACCAAATTTGATATCCAATCGAAAAATCTGATAGGAACTATGATCCCAGACTTGTACAACCTGTTCACTTCTTTTTCTATTAATGGCAGCAATTTAGGATTGATTCTCCTCAATTTTTGACGGAAAGGTTTCTGATTTGGCTTTATAGGAATAGTATGCTGAATGATATTAGTGTCATATGTTTTCAGATCTGAATAATCCCATGCAAAAACATTAGAAAATGAAGATAACATTCTGATATACTCTTCCTTTACCTTTGGTGACAATGACTTAGATAGCTTTACCATCCTAGGATTTTCAGTTGTCCCAATATTTACCTCTTCAACACCTTTTTCAGTCGGTCTCAATGTCGGTTTGCGGGCCACATCATCTTGATCAAACAGCTCTTCCAAAGGAATCAATCCTTTAGGAATAAAATTGTCCTTAAGTTGCAGCACATCCATTTGATTTACTTCATCTGGTTCAGTATCTATGGAGATGTCCTTAAACTCACCTTCAATTTGCAGAAAATCTTTGATTTCTTCATCATCCTGGAAGACTTGCCAACATCGTTGATTATCCGGAACTGTGGGGCGGTGTTTCACATAAATCTCAAATTTGTTGCTGTAATTCATTGGAATTTTTAAGTTACTTGCTGCCTTGGCCAATGCATCAGCAACACCATTTTGTATGCGGGGCACACATGTCAAAGTATGTTCAGAAAATAATTTCAAAATATCTAAGACAGAATTTCGATATGCCCTCATACGAGGATGCTTGGCCTGAAACTCACCTTTAACTTGCTTTATCACCAACTCGGAATCACCATAGACTGCAATCTTCTTTGCTTTCAGCGTGCGAAGAATTTTAAGGCCAGCAATGAGAGCCTCATATTCTGCCTCATTATTTGAACAATCGAATGCTAGTTTATAAGAACACACTCTCACCTTGCTTGGGACTTTGTCTCGGGCAGAAAAGGGACTTCGAATCCACACACCGATACCATCACCATCGCTGCCCATAGCGCCATGAAAATCCATGGTCCAAAGACCATCTTCATCTTCTTCCAACTGCTGAAACTGTGTTGCCTCTGTTTTTTCTGTTTGCTGCCCCTTAGCTTCAGCTGTTTGCTTCATGGCAGCTGGCCTTTCTTCTCTTTCCTTTTGTAGAACTTCTCTAAAATTTTCAGTAATCTCTGGTATATCCTCTGCCTGAACTAACTAACTATCTATCTCATTAAAATTATTAACAAACAAAACAAACGACTCCAAATATGTATGTACATAATTTACAGGATGATTTATTGGTTTTTCTTTGCTAGTTATCATGTATTTCATCTTTTGCTCCCGATATAACTTTCTCATTTGACCGAAGACTGGAATTGTAGCATAAGAAAAATCTAGCTGAAGTGTACCTTTCAACTTAGCTCCCCAAGACCTTGAAAGCAACATACCAAAATGCGGAGGAATATCCGCCACAACCACATCCATCAAGACATTCTTAGCTGGAATTTGATCTAGGCTTACCACCAAGTCCTTGATCAATTCGATACACTTTACCCGGCTAGAATCAAATGAATACAAATCATGATATTTTCTTGTGATATCTAATCCCAGCTTTTCCATGATTTCTTTCGGCATCAAATTGTGCGAAGCACCCGAGTCAAACATAGCATTATGTAAAACATACTCGTGCAACCTCAAACTGATATAGAAGGGAGGAACATCACTTTCAGGAGACTCACCATCTAAAGCAGGCCCAAAAATTAATTCCGGCTGATCATCTTCTACATTTACCGTGTCAAGCATTGGATCAATATTCAGAATTTTGGAAATTTGACCTCGGTAGCTGGTGTTTTTCATGATTTCAGTCAATGGAATAGACACTTTTAGCTTTGAAATTTCATTCTCCAAACTAAATGCTGAAACCTTTTCACCTTCTTTGGCCGGAACTTCTCTTCTTTCAACTTTATCCCTCATTGTGCTTGGTGGCTGATTTACCTTATCTGCTGAAGATGATTGACCTGCTGGGGGATCAATTATCTCTTTTCCTTTTTTCTGTGGGGAAGCTGAATCATTTTTTGCTGAAGTATCTTTCTTCTTCTGAATGGGATTTATGGGAACAGCTCGATTTCTTAATTGTTTCTGTTGAGCGGACAAAGCATTGAGATATCCTCTTTGGTACTCCTCCGATTCTTCCTCAAGCGCTGCATCATTTGATAAGATATAATTCTCATCTTGATGGATGATGGAGTTTCTCACAAATTCTTCTTCTTCTGTAATATAGGTAGGCAGATCATCAGGAGTGAAAAAGTGATTTTCCTCCCCTATAGTATCACCTTCATCTTCGGATTGTTGGCTAACAAAATTCTACTGAAGAGGAGGTTTTATTTGCTGTTGAACTGCTGACTCTTGTGCCCTTGTTTCACGTTGCTTAATTCTGTATTGTGGCTGCTGTGGACCTCGGAAATTAGGATTGCGAATCTGCGGTTCCGGCTTGTCGAGATGAGCCTTTTTGAGCATCCTTTCTACCTTTTCTACCTTGCGAAGGAGCTGATCTGATGTAGAAGCTTCTTCTTTGATTGTCACTCGTTTTTCGGCTTTCATCCTTGCTCTTTTATCATTCAAATTCGCTTCAACACTAACAGCGATTTTCTGCATATCCTCCAAGTTAGGCGGATCTCTATCTCGCAATGAATAAGCCATCTCTGGATCAAAGCCATCTGGGAATTTGAGAAGAGCTGATTTTCTAGATGGTCTTAAATCATCTGGAATAGCATTGTAAACTGTGTTAAATATGATAATGTAATCTTGGACAGACTCACCATGATTGCGTTTGAGATTGTTGTACTCGGCATTGATCTGAAGTGGATCCTTTCTGATTTCCCATCGATCTAAAAACTGCTTCTGAAGTTCATCCAATGTGGGTATGCTTCTAGCTGTCAAACCTCTGAACCATTTTCTTACTTCTCCTCCGAATGTTTGCACAAACAAACACATAGTTACATCTTCTTCATCTATCTCATATAGATCAAAGAAAGTTGCCATTTTGTCTATATGCTGCTGAGCGGAAACACCTTGAGGAGTGCCATCAAACATGGGAATTTTACTCTGATAATCAGCTGGCATATCATGCAGATTTTGGGGAAGAGCAAGAGGGGCAAACCGGGCAGCCATTGCTTTAGGTAGATTGGGTCTAGGAGTAGTAGGTGGAGTAGGTGTAGCTGTAGTATGAGGGGTATAGGGAGGTGTAGGCGGAGGAGAAGCGATATGGGATGAAGAGGGAGAATTGACTGTAGATTCAGGATGTGTGACTATAGGGGATATAGAAATAAAAGGAGGATTGGTCTGCTCGTGCGGAACAGAAGCCGTGATAGTAGATCCAATATTGACAGATATAGTTTCGAGGAAATCAGCAAGATTAGTGACTTGGATATCTGTCTGAAGGTGTCTTAGGATGAAATTTTCAACCAATTTATTGTGTCTCTCGATTTCAAGGGCAGCAACAAAATCAGGGTTGGGAACTAGAGAATCAAGTGCACTTTCAGATTTGGTTTTGAACAGGGACAACTCGAAGCTCTCGTCAAAATCAATGTCTTCAAAATACTTAAAAATAGCTGGACATGAGTGAGATTTGAATATATGACTAGAATCTGAATCCAACTTGGATATTCTCAAAATATCAAGGAACAAATAGCCAATCAACCTGTGAAAACTCTCAACTTATCATCAAAATTTTAGAGTTTACAAATGTACTGGGGTAAAATGCAAATGAAGTGCTGTATTCACAAGCTCACGGAGATTGACTGAAGCAGCGTTTATCTACTTTCGCTTATGCAAAGCAAAAGCGTTTCGAAGGCTACCTGGCATAACTTCAGGCTTCGTCTGAGACTTATGAAATAAACACATCAACCCGAAAACAAGTTGTTCTCCCCAGTATGGTCGCCAATATGTTAGCGCTCAAATTTGGCCTTAGGCTGAAGAAGGCAAAATCCAAGGCAACATCAAACCACTTAGCCTCGTAGCTAGCCCTACGAGGACAGGAGAGGGCTCTCTCCAGGTCAATCTCGGCAAAAGGTCTTCAAAGGGCTGAGATGACCAATAAATAACACTAATTTTAGGCTAGTAAACTGATGGAGAAAGTTTGATTTCAAATTTTTAGGGTTTTGTTGGAAAACTGAGCACGACAATTTTGGGTGTGGGGATGAGACACAGTTTTTGCAGAGGTCTTTTTGGGGCAAGGTAGGAGATTGTCTTGATGCCTTTGAAGGAAGTTAATGGATAGGTATGACTGGTGAGGAGCTAAGGAGAGCAAGAAACTATCAGGAGTTCTCCTTAAATAGATGAAAACATAGATATTAAGCAAACTTAAAGGCAGAGCATAGAAACCATGAATTCTACCTTAACACTTCATTTACTTAATTTGCAGAAGAGAAGAGTAGGAAAATGATACACATAACAAACTTACAAGTACATGAGAGAAACACACCATCAACACAAATCACCACAGGAATCCCAAATAGTGCTGCAAAACCCTGGTCTTTCCTTTGCCAAAATTGCAGAGATACAAAGAGTAATACAGTCTAAGCTTATCCCTCAAGAGTCCAACCATGAAAATGACTAAGAAAATACATAATATAGGCAATCTAACACATTCCCTTGCCTATAGGGGTTGAGCTCATCATCCTAGGAGCTGTTTCAACCAATTCTAAACTGAGCACTACAATCTAGGCAATCAAAACAACTTGCCTCTATAAGTTAGGAAACCAATTCATTCATTAATTTTTTGCTATTTTATGAATGAATCTTCTAGAATAGGTAAAAAAGTGTCATGTCATCATGAAAATACATTAGTTACATCAAAGAGGGTGCAAAATCCGATGAAAAGTCAAAACTAGTCAAAAGCTGCGTTGTCCTGAGCTGTAGATGAAAAACTAGCAAATTTCCCTGATGCGTAGCGCGCCATTTCTCAATGCGTAGTGCGCCTTTGAGACCACTTTTTGGGCACTTCCTGGCATCCAAATGAGGCTCAAGTGGGCTTGTTGGAAAGGTCTGGATGTCTACTCTCCAGCCCAAGTGGAATTTCTCAATTTGGTGCCCATTTGATCCTCCAAAATGCAATCTCCCAAGACTGCTTCCTGTGTGTCCAAAAAGTGGCAGAAGGTCATTTTTTGCTTGTTTTTTGACCTTTTGGGGGCCCAAACCTCAATGAAATGTCTTGGCAGTGGCTGAGCAAGTGTAATTTGTCATGGAAAATCCAAAAATGTAGAGTTTTTGTGAAATGGACCTCCCCATCTTTAGGGTAGCGCGCGGCGCGCTACGCGTTGAGGGCAAAAACCTGTTTTTAGCAAAAAAAAATTCAAAATTGACCAAAATTGCTTCAAATTTTCTAAATTTTGAGCTGGGGGTGTATCATTGAGCACCATGCTCCTTCAAAGAGGTTTCAGCCAAAATCTAAAGTGGATCAGGCCTTTTCCTCCGTTTTAGTGCCTTGGCCAATCGTCCTTTGAGTACCTTTATTTTCGCTTTGCACACATGCATGCGGGCCCAATAATGATTCTTCATGTGGCGGAGCATATCTTTGTCCCTGTTTGCCTTGGCTAGCAACTTCTCTAAATGAGTGTTCACCCGGATGAGCATAGACCCTTGCTCAATAGGTGTCAAATCACTGGGTCTCTTGCGGGCCAAGTTCCGGTCTTCTCGGATCCTCCGCAACTCATCAAGAGTGTGTTCATCCTCTAACTGTTTGTTGCACTGCTCTAAGTAGTTGATTGTCCAATTTTCCATTTCCAACTTCTGCTGCAACAAGTGATTTTCAGCCTTTTGTTGCTGAATGATCTCCTTTAGCTCCGAGCTAGGAGAACTGATGTCAAGGTCAATGATGTCTATGTCCGGATCACCTGATGGTCCCTCATCAATCATGGGCTGCTTGCCTCTCTCCTATACCTGTGTTGCTGTCGAAAGCGAAGCCCCTTCCACCTGATGTGGAGATAACACTTGCTATGCTGACGAAGAAGGCGAGACCCCTTCCACCTGATGTGGAGATAATACTCGTCGTACAGATGCAAATAAGGCCCTGTGGCCTCTCTGATATGTAACACATGCTGGAGTGCTGACATGCTCGGGCTCTGGAATGTGAAACTGATGTGAAGGCCCTCCCTCATCATGGACAATCTCAGGGGGTGGCTGTGGCACCGTGAAGAAGTCGCGAGAGATGAAATCCTCCCAAGCAATACCCTGCTGTGCCAACTGATGCATCACTATGATCTCGATCAGTGCATAATGATATATACTCTTGTGTTGTTGTGCAGGGTTTTTCCTTTGCACTAAGGGCACCATCCTCTCTATATTTCGGTACATGAAAAATGGAATGTTCATCATTCGTACCCGGGTGAAATGCATCAACAAACGGATATGGTACGAATATAAACGTGAAAATCTACCCTCACAAGTGAAATAGCGCATAATGAGCCTCATCAAGGGTGAATACTCATCCCTTAGGAATCTGAAGGGAAAAACAACAGTTAGGTGTCTCATACAGCCGGGTTTGATATATGGTTGATAATGAAATCTGTCTAACTGCTGGCGCTTGTTCCACTCCTCCCCAACATTTGGTATCCCGGTGGCTTGAGCAACAATTTCGGGTGATAGAGTGAAATCCACTCCTGCAAGTTTCACATGACCATTGTGTAAATGTAGGACAAACAAGCGGACTAGTTCTCTGTGATGTTGAATTTGTGAGATCCGCTCACAATATCCAAAGCATGATTGATACTGAAAACATGTCATTGTAAGTGGAAAAGCTTGCAAATGAGCTAAAGAAGTGGGCTCCTCCGTGACATGCCGACCACCTTTACCACCCTTGTGATGCCTCCTTGGCACTTCTACCTCCGATGTTGAATCACTGTCATAACTCTGCTCATAATTTGATTTGGTTTCTGACATGGTTTTGAAGGCAAGATGGCTGAAATGTATTGCTGACTTTGCACCCAATTAACTGTTGTTTGACTTTTTCAAATGCTGTCACCAAGGGGACATAAATACAAGGGGATTGTTAGGGATAGGCGAACATGAGGGAATTAGGGACAATAAACAAAAATAAGGAATTTAGGGAAGGCAACATGGGAAATCATAATATTGTGGGACTTTAAGGTGGAAGTAGGGTTTGGGAATTTAGTAGGTTTTAAGGATTTTAGAGAGGAAGATTATAAAATTTTATGGGAAAATTTGAAGGAGAATGTTGATGAAGATGAGGGAAAAGAGGGATAAAAAATGGGCAACCTTGGACAGCAAAATATTTTGAAACCCTAGCACCATTAAGTCTTTAAATCTTCCACAACAATGCAGAGTTTTGACTTCTCATTTTCATGGCATTTTAACATATTAATTTCTCATTCATCTTGCAAAACCAAAACTAGCCATGGAGGAGAGGCCTACCTGAAATTTGCTTGAGAAAAAAGAGGATTTGGTAGCTTGCTGGCAGTTTATTGGGCGAAAAACCCAACGCATAGCGCACCTTGCCCAATGCGTAGCGCCCCTCTGGTGCATAGCGCCTGAACAAAATTACACTGAGAAAATTGCGCTGAAGCGTAGCACACCCCTGACGCGTAACGCGCCCACCCTGATGCGTAGCGTGCCCCTGAAATTGCCCAATTTGCTCAATGACTCTTGAAATCGCCTTTGCAAGGATTCACTTGGCTTGTGAGAGGCAAATGAGTTGCTAATGAAGAGTGATGTGCTTTTATGGGCTCCCTTTAGATTTTTTATTTGCTCAAAACCCACTTTATAATGTTTGAGTGTTAACACTTTTTGAATTAATTGGCTCTGACTTCTGGTTTCCTTTTTTTGAAAAAAAATTGGTTGAAATGATGATTTGTTCTGAAAATTTTTGCAGGGATAGCTTCTAAGATGCTTTGGCAAAGGAGACCAAGGCTGCGCTTCAACATTTGGAGAATTTGAAATTTTGACAATTTTTACAAAAACGAGATAATGACCTTTGTTTTTCAAAAACAGAGTTTTGAAAACAAGGTGAAAATTTAGCTGTACAATAGTGAGAATTATTGAAATGATGTTTTATGAAGGACATCCCTCTAGCCTGCTGGTCCTTTATGACCTCTCAAGACAAAAATTGACTCAACCCTAGACCTAAGACTTCAAAAGTTAAAACAAGATGAATGACCCTTTGAAGATTTTATTTACTTAAGCAAACCTGAACCAGCAGTGCCAAACAAGAGGGGAATAAAAGACACAAACTCCTCTACCAGAGTTATGGCATGCCTAACGGAATGCAACATGATCAAACTGATGGGACACCTAATCATGAAATGCAAAGAGCTTTGATTTTTGGTGGAGGGCTACTAGACTGACTCTAACACTACCAACCGAGCTTTGTATTTCTCCACCTTTCCTTCTGCATTTGTCTTTGTTAACACCTAATCCGAAACGGATGGGTGAACTGGACAGTCATCTAGAAGATGAACTGATCCGTTTTATGTATGTATATAAATAATAGTTGGCTAATGAATAAAATCATCAGTTCTTTCTTGCGCTCATTAATTTCTGGAGTTAACCTGGCCTGACATGGTATCAGAGCACAGGTCCCAAAATAGTGTAACTCCTGCTGAGCGCTGTATCATCCTGAGCGATTCCCTGACTGCAATACGTTTCTGATTTTTATTGAATGCCCTGCACTCTCTGACTGCCAGAGACTGCGCATTGTCTTTTATAAACGTTTGCCCCTCTCTGCGCATACCTGAATTCGCTGCAGGAGAATTGATGCCGACCTGCAGCACGTTACTCTCAGGTACATTCCTGACACTGCGTCCTCTACGCTCTCTATTCCATTTCCGATTCAATAGCTGGGACCACCTCTCTTTTGTTTTTCTCTTCTGCGAAATTTGAACTCAGCATCACTTATCTGAGAGACCGCGGCCTTGAGTGCTCGACTAATAGCTATGGTAAAATCTGTGAATGCTGATTTGCATTCTTGGGTTTTGCGGATGATTTCAATGTCCCTGCGTCCTCCATCGATCCATTCAAAAACCATATGCTCAGTTTTTTTAAAAAAAGGCCTCAGTTTTATTATTCGCTGCGTTTTTTGAACTGTGGTATCGCTGCGTTTTTGTAAAGACTGTGGTATCAACTGCGTTTTTGTAAGAACTGTGGTTACGCTGCGTTTTTTGAACTGTGGTATTGAAGCGCATGCTTGTGTATCTATTGGTATCGTAATACTCAAGATTTCCCACTTCAGAACTGTGGTATCGCTGCATTTTTGATGAGATTCTATTGAAGCGCATGCTTGTGTATCTATTGGTATCATAATACACAAGATTTCCCACTTCATAACTATGGTATCGCTGCATTTTTGATGAGATTCTATTGAAGCGCATGCTTGTGTATCTATTGGTATCGTAATACTCAAGATTTCCCACTTCAGAACTGTGGTATCGCTGCATTTTGCATGGAATTGCTGTAACATGGTTGCTATATGAGCAGAGTATTGTCATCAGTATATACAAATGTTTATACATAATGTCTGTTTGGTTGGTATATGAGCAGAGTATTGTCATCAGTATATGTAAGCGTTGTGTTTTTTATGAGTTGTTGATTTGGCAGCACGAGCCTTTAAATATTCCACAGCCTTTTTTTGATTGAGCAGTTTTATGTGATGATAGCAGTTTGTGGTTGAGCAGTTTTGGGTCTAAAGCATCTGTAGTATTACATGATATGCATTGATATATATTGAAGTGATATATGTTGAAGAGATCCCTTAGCGCCTTTTTTTTCTCTCAAAACACAGTAGTGTGGCAGTGATATAAGAAATGGTGATGCTGATGCAAATGTTAGAAGAAGAATAAAATGCATAAGGCTATGATATAAGGATTTTTTTTTAACAGAAGTTTTTGGCAGAGATATTTTTTTTTTTACAGAATGCATTCAATCATTTCTATGGTAGGAATAGTTCTCACTGGCAAGGAGAACTATTCAGAATGGTCTCGGATGGTAAAACACACCCTCATCTACAATGAGCTGTGGAAAGGAGTGTGTGTCGGAGAAGAAGACAAAGACCCTGTGCAGCCTACATCAGATAAAGAACTTGTCATTTGGGAAAACAAGAACAGCAAAGCCTATGCATTGATCGCAGCATCTGTAAATGAGGAAGTAAGTCGTCATATTTCATCCTATTCCACTACCTTTGAAGCTTTAAAAAAGCTGAAAGAACTCTATGATACACATTCTGCACTTGAAGTTGTTTAGCTCATGATTAAACTCTTCACTCTTGAACTGAAAAATAATGATCCTCTTGCTCTTGCATCTGAAATAAAGTCTATAATGCATGATATTAAATCCACTAAGGTTGAGTTGGATATCTCTCTTATTGCCTTTCTCAAAGCACTCTATCCTACCTACTCTAATTATCTTGAGTCTTTACAAGCAAATGGAAATCTTAAAGATATAACCTTTGACACTCTTGTGAAAAAGTTTGCTGAAAGAGAGAAAGCCTTTGGAAAGAAAACAGTCCCTGAATCTTCTGAAGAGACTGTTTGCCTTGTTCATAAAGAAAAGCATCCTGCTCAAGATTCTACAAGAGGAAGAGGTGGACGAAGAGGAAGAGGAAGATACTTCAGAGGCAGGGGGGGCAGACATCCTCAAGCAGAAAAGGCAGATCTGCATTGCATTCGCTGCAAACGAAATGGATCACATGATGCTTCTACATGCAAGCTACCATGGGACAAAGTTGAGCAGAGAAGAAATCAGCAGAAAGGTAAAACTGATGACACAGACAAAGGTAAAGCACCTGAATCCGCTCACTATATTGAGGCACAATGTAACATTGGAGTAAATGAAGATTTGTTTAATGCTTCACTTGCTTCTTCGAAAAATGACTGGTTGCTTGATTCAGGAGCAACCTGTCATATGACTCATAGGAAATATTTCTTTGAAGATTTCACTGACAATGTTGATGGAGCAGTATACTTTGCAGATCAGTCAAAAATCAAGCCATCAGGGCTTGGCACAATCAGGCTTAAACTGCCTGGTCTTCCAGACTTTCTTCTGGATCATGTTCTATATCTCCCACAGCTCAAGAGAAACTTGCTGTCCCTGGTCCACATCCGCCAGCAAGGTCACTCCATTCACATGTTTGATGGCAAGCTTGAGGTAAGAAAGGCATCTGACCACTCACTTGTCATGAGGGGTATAGAAGAAGAAAGACTTCTTAAACTGCAAGGAACCTCTGCTCATGCACAACATTTCTCATATATTTCTCATCATGAAGAAGGTGCACTTCCATCAAGTTTATTATGGCATGCTAGATTTGGACATTTAAACTATGATAGTCTCCGCTTGTTGAAGAAAAATGGTGTTGCTGGTTTGCCTACAATTCCTAGAAAACATAAACAATGTGATGCTTGTATTCTAGGAAAGCATAGCAAACAATCTTTTCATGATTCACATTCAAGAGCACATAGGAAGCTTGAACTTATTCATTCAGATTTATGTGGTCCAATGCCTGTTCCTTCTGCAAATGGAAATAAATATATCATGACATTTATTGATGATTACACCAGAATGTGTTGGGTTTATTTTTTGAAGAACAAATCTGATGCTTTTCAAACATTCAAGAATTTTCATAAATGGATTGAAAATGATGCACAATCTCATATTGGGTCTATTCGCACTAATAATGGAAAAGAATATACATCAAATGAATTTGAACACTATCTTCGCCAACATGGGATTAAACATCAAACAACTGTGCCTTATAATCCTCAACAGAATGGTGTAGCTGAAAGAATGAACAGAACAATTTTGAATATGGTACGATCCATGCTTTTCTTCAAAAATGTAAAGACAATGTTTTGGGCTGATGCTGTTCTATGTGCTGCATATATAAAGAATAGATGTCCATCTAGTGCTATAAGAAACAAGACTCCTTATGAATTATGGTATGGACATGTTCCTTCGGTAAAACATCTCAGGATTTTTGGTTCCACTTGTTATGCTTTAATACCAAAGGTACATAGAAACAAACTTGGTGCTAGAAGTCGTAAGTGTATCTTCCTGGGGTATTCAAACACATCTAAAGCATACCACCTTTATGATGAAGTAAATAAAAAGTTTGTTTTATCTAGAGATGTCATTTTTCTTGAATCATCCAAATCTGACAGTGTTGTTGAGCGACAACTTGATCGCTTGGATAGATTCACAAAATCGAAATCATTCCAAGAGTTTGATAATCAGATTCCACATCTTGAAGGGGGGATTCCTATACTAGATCAACATGTGGAATCTCCTTCTGAAGAACAATCTCCCATGCATGACACTCCAACAACGGATGATGCTTTAAGTGATGTAATTGATAGAATTGGGAGACTTAATCTTGATTCAGTCCCAACACAATCAACAGAACAGCCTGGACCATCTCAGAAAGGTCCCCCAAAGTGGCTGACAAAGACACTTGAAAGTGTTCATCCTGATGAAATTGGAAAAACAGGAACCAGAAATACAAACCGACAAGATGGAGGTGATGTAGATAACTCTAATTCACCTGTTGATATGGATGTTACTTATGATTGTGAATTGAACTTGTCTACAGATTTTGAACCAACTTCCTTCAAAGAAGCTGCTTCTCATGATGAATGGAAAGAAGCGATGCAGAAGGAGTATGATGCCCTCATAAAGAATGGCACTTGGAAGCTGGTTGATCCTCCATTTGGAACCAAACCAATTGGCTGCAAGTGGGTCTACAAGAACAAGTACAAAGCTGATGGCTCACTTGACAAGCACAAAGCTAGGCTTGTGGCAAAAGGTTTTGCACAGAAGGAAGGGGTCGATTATGAGGAAACTTTTGCTCCCACAGCAAAATGGGCCACCATCCGGACACTCTTTGCAATAACTGCTCAGAATGGTTGGAAAGTCCATCAAATGGATGTAAAAACTGCATTCTTGAATGGAGATCTAAAAGAGAATGTTTTTATGTCCCAGCCTGAAGGATTTGCTGTGAAAGGACATGAACACAAAGTATGCAAACTTGTGAAGTCCTTGTATGGCCTCAAACAAGCACCATGAGCCTAGTATGAAAAACTAACTGAGCATCTTATGAAACTCAACTTCAAACATTTTGATCTTGATGATGCAACTTTATTTGTCAAGAAAGTTGGAAAAACAGTTGTATATCTTGTGGTATATGTAGATGATCTTTTAATGACAGGGAACAATGAAAGCTATATTGCATCCATAAAGAAAGAATTAGGAAATTTTTTTGAAATGACTGATTTGGGCTATGTTCATTACTATCTTGGCATTGAAGTAACCCAACATCCAAAGTCCATATTTCTTTCTCAAAAGAAATACATTGGAGATTTGTTGAACAGATTTGGCATGACAGAGTGCAATCCCCTTTCTACTCCAATGGAACAAAACTTGAAGCTCACATCTATTGAAGGAAAGGAATTTGAGGATGCAACAAAGTATAGACAGCTTGTAGGAAGTCTCATCTACCTCACTACTACCAGACCAGACATTTCATTTGCTGTTGGAATCCTCTCCAGGTTTATGCAAAAGCCTTGTGAGGGACATTGGTCTGCTGCAAAAAGAGTTCTAAGGTACTTGAAGGGAACTCAAGACCTTGGAATCAAGTATACACAGGTGGACGACTTCAACTTGATTGGATACTCTGATTCAGACTTCGATGGAGACAAAGAAACTGGGGTATCTACTTCAGGATATGCTATGAGTCTTGGATCAGGAGCTGTCTCCTGGAGATCACGCAAACAACCAGTACCAGCAGATTCCACAACAGAAGAAGAATATGTGGCAGCAGCTGAAGCAACGAAAGAAATTGTGTGGCTTAGGAAAATTCTTGAAGTTTTGCAGGTAAAACAAATACAATCAACTCCACTCATGATTGATAACACCTCTGCAATAAAGTTGGCCAAGAACCCAAAGTTCCATGATCGTACTAAGCACATCAATACTAAATATCATCTGATCCGACATCATGTTGAGGCCAAAACAATCCATCTCCGTCATTGTTCCACAAACGAGCAAATTGCAGACATCTTCACCAAAGCGCTTGGAAGAGAAAAGCTTGAAAGATTCAGAACGATGCTTGGACTCACCAACATCCCTTCAGATTAAGGGGGGGAATGTTGACACCTAATCCGAAACAGATGGGTGAACTGGACAGTCATCTAGAGGATGAACTGATCCGTTTTATGTATGTATATAAATAATAGTTGGCTAATGAATAAAATCATCAGTTCTTTCTTGCGCTCATTAATTTCTGGAGTTAACCTAGCCTGACAGTCTTCTTCTTGAACACCCATTTGCTACCAATGGGTTTCCTTCCAGCTGGAAACTCCACTAGATCCCAAGCCTCATTTTTGTGCAAAGATGCCATTTCATCAACCATGGCCTCTTTCCATAGTTTGCCATCCTTTGAATCTACTGCTTCCTTCACAGTTCTGGGATCATCATCAGTAATAGATAAAGAAAAATTTGAACAGAAAGCAGATGGAATATACCTTTCTGGCTGCCTTATTTCTTGAACTGATCTTCTCAGACCCGGAGTTTGTGGCTCTTCATCTTCTGATTCCTCCTCTATTGTAGAGTATGATTCTTCCTCCTTTAGCTCAAACTCTATCTTCTCAGGTTCCTTTGGTTGGACTTCATGTTTGATAACATCTTTTACCTCTCTGAACACCACATCTCGGCTGTACACAACCTTCCGTGTGACTGGGTTCCAAAGCTTATAACCCTTTAAACCATCCTTATACCCAATAAAGATGCACTTTTCAGATTTACTATCCAACTTGGTTTGTTTCTCCTTTGGAACATGTACATATGCATCACATCCAAATACACTCAGATGTGAAAGAGAGGGTTTCTTACCAATCCATACCTCTTGTGGAGTCTTATCCTCCAACGCTGATGAAGGTGACCTGTTGACTAGGTAACATGCCGTATCCACCTCCTCTGCCTAGAATTCCTATCCTAACCTAGCACCACTTAGCATGCTTCTTTCCCTTTCAATCAACGTCTTGTTCATTCTTTCTGCAACTCCATTTTGTTGAGGTGTATATGGAGTAGTCTTCTGCCGTGCTATACCACACTTCTTACAAAATTCTTCAAATTCCTTGCTGCAAAACTCTCCACCATTATTTTTCCTCAGCACCTTTATCTTCTTCTTTGTCTGATTTTCCACAAGAGCTTTAAATTATTTAATCCTATCAAAGGCTTCAGATTTCTTCTTAAGGAAATATATCCATGTATTCCTTGAGAAGTCATCTATAAATGATACATAGTACACAAACTTACCCAATGATGGAACCTTCATAGGTCCAAACACATCACTATGCACAAGCTCTAAAATTTGTTTTGCCATCTTACTACCAGAGGGGAAACCCACCCAATTCTGCTTCCCATATACACAATTTTCACAGAAATCAAAATCTAGAGAGCTATTACTCATACCTTCTACCATACCTTTACCATGAAGTATTCGAAGTCCCTTCTCTCCAATATGTCCAAGCCTTTGATGCCACAACATGGTCTTCTCTCCAGAGACCACTAGATTTTCTTCTCCACTTTCAGGAACCACAGAACTGTTGCACCCATCAATAACAGTGCTACCTTGCAGCTTGTACAGAGTTCCAATCTGAACTCCCTGCATCAATACCAGTGCTCCCCGAATATTTTGCAGGTATCCTTCTCGAACACTGTTTTTACACCTGCATCATGCAGCTTACTTACAGAAATCAGATTTCTGGCTAATGCAAGAATATGTAGAACACCTGGAAGTGTTCTAACCCTTCCACCTTGCAATTTCAGCTTTACTTTTCTGTGACCAATGATTCTAGCCTTCCTGTCATCCCCCAAGAAGACATCACCACCATCGTATTTCTCATACTCGCAGAACCACTCTCTATGGGGAGTGAAATGAAAGGATGCACCTGAGTCAATCAACCATGCCTCATGATCTACATGTGTACTTGAAGAAGCCAAGTACACATCCCTACCTTCATCTGAGGTGGTTTTCACCTCTGCAGAAGGAGCATCATCAGATCCCTTTCCTTTATCAGGAGCTTTAGATTTATGGTCCCTTTTGTAGTGCCCTTCCTTTCCGCATTTCCAGCACACCACCTTTACAGGTTTTCCTGGAGATTTATATCTCCCTCTAGATTTAGATCTCCCACTCAATGACTTATTTTTGTTTCTGTTCTAGGACTGTCCTCGTACAGACAAGGCATCACCATTCTGGCTCTCCATATTTTTCCATATCATCTCCTCCGTCAGCAAGGCTGAGACTATTTCATCAAACTGCAAGGTAGTTGGATTGCTACCTATTGCAATAGCCAGACTATCCCATGAATCTGGTAGAGAACACAACAAACTGATGCATTTATCTTCATCTGAAATTTTAATATCAACAGATGCTAACTGACTTACCACAATATTAAATTCGTTCAGATGCTCTATCACTGAGTCTCCATCTTTCATCCTCAGGTTATACAGCATTTTCTGCAGGAACAGTTTATTCACCAGAGACTTAGATTGGTACAAAGTCCCTAACGTTTCCCACAAAGCCTTTGCCATGGCTTCCCCTGATACATTCAGCAATACTGAATTTTAGACACACAATCGTATTGTGCTCTCTGCCTTCCGATCCAACTTCTTCCATTCTTCATCGGACATTCCTGTTGGTTTAGTACCCGGATCTACCGTGATCCACTAATCTTTATCCACCAATAGATCCTCCATCTTGAGTTTCCACAACTCAAAACTCTGACCATTACATTTCTCGATCTCTATCTTTCCACTACTCGCCATCTTCTTTCACCACTAGAATCGATCTCGCAGATCTCCCATTGAACAGGGTCTACCACAAGCCCAAGCGAAACCCCTCAGCAACAAAGGCGTCCCCTTGAAGCCAAAACTACTCTGATACCAAATGTAGGTTTTAACCCCGTACAGAAATTACCTGCATATGAATTCTAAAACACAGAAAATAAACAATAGCGAGAGCATAACACATAAAACACATATACATAGAGATTTTCCCCTGGATCGCAAAACAGGGACTACCAAATTGCTTTTTCATTATATTCCTTTCAATGTTACAATACATATTTATACATGCCGAAGCATCCAATACCATGGACCGAAAACCATCGCGTCCAAAAAAACATGTGCAGAATACATGCACTTAACCATAGGTGGGTCCGCCCAACCTAACATAGGGTCCAAAACCAAACTTTTCCGAGGTGCTGCCCCGGACCCCATAAAGTGGGGTTACAGGTGCCCCTCAAACCCCTTGTGACCTCCCTGCCTCTAACCCCCGATTAACTACGTGGGCTAGTCGTGGAAAGAATATAACACAACCCAACACTGTGCACAAAATTCAAATCTCACTGGATAACATCACAGCATAGCCTAAGCTGGAAAAGGCATCCTCACAGGCCAAGGATAACAGAATCAAGTCACTGGAAGACTTGGTGACTAAAATTGGGTATAATCCCAATGATGTCAAGGCTGCAGAAAAACTTATAAAAAAGAAAAATGAGGATATTGCTGCTTTGAAGAAGCAACTGAAGCTTCCTCATTCAAAACATCCATAGACCAAGGAGGTCCTAGAAAGCCAAACCCAGCAGGAGGAAATGATGGATCTCATTCTTCAGTTGAATGATAGATTGAAAGAAATGGAGAAGTAATTGGACATTTTAATACAATTGAAACAGGCCAGCCTTGAGACAACCACTACCACTGCCATTCCTACAGTTACAACAACAGTTCCATCAACTTTGGTAGCTTCATTGGCCCCCACAGCTCCACTAGCTACAACACTTCCAGCTGCAACAACATCTACATCAACAATAGGTTCAACAACAACAACAGCTCATCCAAGTGATGAGGCAAGTAAACTGGTCAAAGCCATGGAGGACATGTCCATTCAGACCACAAAAATAAATAAACTCAAGGAACATATAACAAGTATGGAGGATGAGAAGAAATTGGCTTAGATTATGCACAAAAATGAAGTTCAAAAATCAAACAGGTTGACTAAGAGGATGAAGAATTTGGAAAAAGAGTTAACATGGAAGGAGCCACTTGCCCAAGCTAAAGAAAAACTATGGGCGAATATCATTGACCCTGTTAATAATATTTGGCCATCTATACAAGTCATATTTGAACAAAATTATTTAGTCAAAGAGGCTACTGAAGCAATTTAGAGAGTTAAGGATGAACTTGGAGACATGCCAGAAGAATCCACCAGAATAATCCAATTCCTTAAATCTAAAAATAAATATGAATTGCAGGAGCTGGACATAGCTGACAGGACTGGCACTATACTAAAGGTAAAGAAAGTGCTCACCAAGAGAAGCTTAATGATGCATCTTGAAGACAAATGCTAAATCATGGAGTTGGCTTTAAGCAGGTTCATGGTTAAGTTTGATGCTTTAAGGCAGAAAGGTCTACCAAATCCCTTGGTAATAAATGACAGATAAATGACACATGAAGACTACATCAGGAAAATCAGAGAAGTGGCAAGAGATCAAGCCAATAATTCTTCTATGAAAGGGATGCCTATAGGAAAGGTTCTATACTAGACATTTGAGAACCTATTTTACCTCCAACATGAGGTAAAACACCTTTTTGTAAATAAGCCCACCTTTGCAAAATACATAGAAGTAGATGAAGTCTACAGAAGAATGGTAAATATTAAATTACCAGACACAGAGACTTGGGAAAAGTTAAATGATCTACTGTGAAATTGCAAAGTAAAAGTGAATACAAAGCAGTAAAAGAAAAGCAACAAGTCAACCTAGTCAAAGAGTATCAGATGAAAGAGTATCAGTCAAAGGGCAAAGTAAAAAGATAGTCAGCGTGGAAGACCAACAACAAAGGAGAAAAAACAGCAAAAGATCAAAGCATAAGACAGCACAACCAAATAAACAACAGTTGAATATCTATCTCTATCTTCTTGCATGAAGATATTTATTTTTCCTAGAATAATTCCCTAAACAGTTTGGGATATTTTGTAATAATTTTTTGTATAAATGCTTCATAATTCGAAGTATAGAAGGTGGATTGCTAGACATTTCTATAGTTGTATTGATTTGTAACCTGAGAGTTCATTGTTCCAATTTTTCAAGTCAATAAACTGGACTAAGTAATAAAAAAATTGCATTACAGGATTCATTATTTGGGCCACTTCAGTGAAGCATTTTCTTTTTGTCAAATTGTTATTTTCTTAAGTGTTTAACAAACTTGCATGTCATCTAAATTGAATAAAATAACTGGAAATTTATTACAGAATTTGTTTAAGTACACTCTCTCTTGAAAAGTTAATCATTTTAATGTTTTCTTCTGATATCCAGAGTAGCGAATCCTTCATTGCTCCCTAGTTTCGATTGACCCCTACCATTTCCATCATTATCCGGTTTGAGGAACCCCTAATTGCTTCTTGACCCTGATTGAAACCCACTTCATGATCCAGCCTAATAGATCTGAATTTACTCAGCTACCTTGCCTTGTAAACATTATTTTTAGAACTTGATCCAGTCTTGTTTTCTTGACACTTAACCCCATAGCCCAATGGTAAAATACATCCCTCTACCCATCTAAGTCAGTGATTCCACCACCAAATCAAAATCAAAACCCCATCTAAGCTTAAATAACTAGCCTAAAATCAATTAACTAAAACAAAGTTAAATCATAAAGAGAGAGCCCTCTCTAAGCATTAGGAAGGCTAGATCCTGATCTCAAAAGTAGGTTTGTGGTTACCTCTATCATTTCTTTCATAACAAATCTAGGGAAATTTTAGAGTGGTAACAACACCAATGCTAAAGATTGCAGATCCGAACAAGGAGTTTGTAGTGTGTACATATGCTTGCAAGAGAGGACTTGGTGGAGTTCTCATGCAAGAAGGACAGGTAGTGTTCTATGAGTCACGGAAACTGAATGAGGATGAGAAAAATTATCCAATGCATGATCTTGAGCTAGTAGTGATCATACATGCATTGAAGATGTGGAGGAACTATCTTCTTGGAAGGAGGTTTGTATTGATGAGCGATCAAAGTGGGTTGAGGTATTTGTTTGACCAGCTAAATCTAAACTCGAAGAAAGCTAGATGGTTGGCCACCCTTAGTGAGTTTGACTTCAAGATCAGATACATCAAAGGAAAGGAGAACCAAGTTGCAGATGCTCTTAGCAGGAAGGTATAGGTAAATCATATAGCAACTATGAGATCTTATGGGATAGAGTTACAGGATAGGATTTTGCAAGCAGGACAACAAGATGACAAGTACATGGAGATCATGCATAGGCTACAATAGAGTATAGGTATTGGTACATGCACATGTATAGGTGAAGGTACAGGTACAGGTACAGATATAGGTACAAGTATGGATATAGGTATAGGTATAGGTACAGGTATAGGTATAGGTGATCAAGATGCAGACTATCGTCTCACGGAAGATGGTATTGTGAGATTTAGGGATAGGATCTAAGTGCAAAATTTCAGTGAGCTCATGGAGCTTATCTTGAGGGAGTTTCACGTGAAGCCATACTTGGGTCACCCAAGATATTAGAAGACATTGACGGTGGTGAAGAAGTTCTACTATGGGTTGAATTTGAAGAAGGAAGTGGAAAAGTTCATGGCTAGATGTTTAGATTATCAGTAGGTAAAGGCAGAATGTAAGCATCCAGGTGGTTTACTACAACCTATTGCAATTACGAAATGGAAATGGGAGGTCATTTCCATGGATTTCATTATAGGTCTTTTGAGGACAATGAGACAACATGATTCTATTATGGTAATGGTCGACAGGTTGAGAAAGGTAGCTCACTTCATTCCAGTGAAGACTACATATTTAGCCAGTGAGGTGGCATAGGTTTTCATAAGAGAGATAGTGAGATTACATGGTGTTTCGAAGAAGATTGTGTCAGACAGGGATGTAAAGTTCGCTTCCAAGTTTTGGAAGGATCTATTTATAGGTTTGGTTACAGAGTTGGCCTTTAGTACATCTTATCATCTGCAGAAAGATGGATAAACAGAGAGGGTCAACAGGATCTTCGAGGATATGTTGAGGATTTACGTGATGCAATAGCAGAGGAGATGGGAGGAAAATCTCCCATTGGTTGAGTTCGCATACAACAATGGTTATCAGTAGTCATTGAGGATAAGTCCTTTCGAGGCATTGTATGGGCGAAGTTGTAATATTCCCATCAGCTGGAGTGATCCACTGAACAAGGTACTTATTGGACCAGATATGTTGGTAGACATGGAACAGGAAATGCAGGTTATACAAAAGAATATAAAGGCAACACAAGATAGAAAAAATAGTTATGCGGACCAGTATAGGTATTCAAGGAGTTTCATGTTGGGGAGCATGCATGTTTGTGCATCAAGACCAAGAAGAGTTCTCTGAGGATTAGTTTATGTGTGAAGTTGGAACCATGGTATTCTGAGCCTTTTGAGATCCTTGAGAGGATTGGACCAATGGTCTATCAACTTGCACTACCTCCAATAGTGAAAGTCCATTATGTTTTCCATATTTCATTACTTAATATGTATATAAAGGATGTTGATCATGTTATTGATTGGTCTGTATTGCAGGTGGAGCAAGAAGGAGAGTTCTAGTCGGAACCTTAGTGCATATTGTAGTGGAAGCATCTCATGCTCAAGAACAGAGCCATAGAGAAATTTAAAATGTAGTGGAAGCACTTTGGGCCTAAAGAAGCTACATGGGAGATGGCAGATCAGATGCAGGCCATGTATTCTTTATTATTTTCCAGTTGAGGTAAAGCAATTTTGGTTTGATGTTCGGTATATGTTTGGCTGATTTTTTGGTAGATGTATATATATGGATGTAATTACCGCCATGATCTAAGTTATAAAGCTCCAATAAACGGTATGGTTGTTATCTTTTCATGTTGTCATGATTTTTTTATTTTGAGCAGGTATTTCATTGTAAATACTACAACGAGCTAAGTTATAAAGCTCCATGAGCAACATTATTCCTTTTTAATGGTTTTTCTGAGGTCTTGGTGTGGTTTAACACCGAGGATGGTGTTCCCCAAGGGGAAGGGTTCTATAACAACCCTGGTGAAAAGTTCATGTAATAAAAGTTAATAAAGGAAAAATAAGACCACGGCTAAGGGACACGTACTCCAAGATGAATGTTGGGAAAAGGTATCCTAGTGGGCGTCATTGGATGTGTTTATGGCTAAGGAAATTGGTAAAGGCTAAGGCAAAGGAATTAAAAGGAAAAAAGGAAATTTTGACACATTTATTTATGAAAATAAATGAAAATAGGAGAAAAGTAAGGTGAAAGGTCATAGGTTGCATGTGGGGAGGAGATTGAAGGAAAATATTGGAAAATGAAGAAAATAGAGGCCTCATTAATAAAAAGGCTTATGAGGATCAATTGGTAACCTTTTGTCAGTTTAAGTTTTGAAGCTCTCTCATGATTCTCTCTCTTTCTCACACTTGGTCACTTAGAGTTTTCTTGGAGCACTCTAGCTTTGGATCAAGGAAGGAAAACAAAGAAAAGGGAAAGGAAGGAAAGTGAGTATTAAAGAAGGAAGAGAAAGATCAACAAGCTTAAGCAAGAATACTTGCAGGTAACATATTGAATGTGTGATTTCCTAGTTGGTTTTGACATGCATGGCTTTCCATGTTGGTGTATGGTTCTCTTGTTGTCGATGGCATGGTTTTGCCAGGTTATGACAATGGTTTTCAGCCTAGCTTTGCCTTTTCCAGATTCCTTGGTGTGTTTGGATGTTTATCTTGGTTTTGAGCTTTGGATTTACTAGATGGATTTTGGAATCCAAGACAGAGGTGGTCTCAAGGTTCATTCCCAAAGCCCTAGCAATCCCTTGACCAGTTTTGGCGGGATACACTGTAAAGCCTAAGGGAGGAGTCTTGGTTTAGGGCCTAGTGATTCGGGTTTCGATTGAGTAAATCCTGAGAGACTGGTCTCGGTTTAGGGCCTAGTGATCCGGGATTGGATTGAAGTAAATCCTGAGAGACAAGGAGAGAGAAAATTCCTAAAGAATAGTGATGGATTCTGGATGGCATTTCAAGCTCGATTTGGTTTTGTGATCGGAGCACTAGTTTTGGTGTGATCATGGTTTGGTGGGGGTGGAGGTAGTTTAACCTCTAGTTTCCCTTGTTTTTCTTTTGGATTGGTTTATCCCTGACCAAGGTTACTCTGGTGTCCCAAGGAGGTATTTTAGAAAGGCTTCAGGCCAGGAAACTTTCATAGAAGGAAGCATTCAATGTGATGACTTGTCTAGGGCATGTAACAACTAAATTAGGGTTTGACGAGCCCTAATTGTATTGATCTAAATGTCGGGAGTGATTTTCCAAAATAGGCCTGTAACAGATCCCACATTCATGCTTAGAATATGGCACGGGGGTGACTGGAATAAAGAAATATTTGGTTCAGCCATGTCTATGGCCGGGTGGTATGTGGAATTCTTGAACTTGGTCATATTTTCCTATGATTAATGAAAGCTAAGTTCTCTTACTTTCATACTTTTTATATGTGGATTTAATGGCTTTTATATCCCTGTTATTTCCATGGTTTTATGTGGGTTATAAGCATGCTTAATTGACTGGTTCATGTCATGGTTATTTCATGTATTTACTTGTGATTATTAAAATGATGGATGCAAGACCTAATTGATGTCATAACAGTTCAAGGGAGAAGGTGGCGATCCTTCTTGTCATGTTTCAAAAGAGTTTTCAGTCATTCATGCTCTGTCTTGTATCCTAGACTTGTAGGTTGCATTGATGCCAAGTGTTTGACAGAATGTCAGCCCCGTTTGGGGATAGTTAGGCCTAGTCATGAAGTTTACTTTTAGTTTATTAGTCTTGTCATCACATGTTTGATGGATTCTGAAAGTTACAATAAGTTTTGGGAAGTGGCTGCAATTATGGGCTAGAAAAGTGCCTTAAATTCTGTGGACGCTGGCACAGGTCTACTGGGAAAAGTCCCTGGATGCAAGCATGCAGGCCTGTGAGAGCATCCAAAGGTCCCTAGATGCTGGCATGCCCATAGCATGAGAGTGTCCAGAGGTTAAGAGGTTTAAAATGTAAGTGGGACCCAGGGGCAGGATGTATGAATGGTTGGGATGTCTCCTGTGGGTGTTGTTGCTGATATAGAAGGCATGGTTGATGTGTTTCCATCAATTCCATTTCCTTAAGGTCACCAAGGAGGTTAAAACATATCATAGTAGCCTCTCGTCACATGTTTACCCTGGTTGGATGGTTACTTGGGTAGATATGAGAGGAGGGTCGTTACATGAAAGTACCTATGCCTTTGCTACATAATCCTATTTTTTAATTGATCAAATGTTATGCTGTAAACATCTGTGAATTTGTCTATTGGTGGAGGTTTAATTCCCATCTCTCCAAATGGAAGATGTACTCTTTTAAGTGGTTATTCACCTGGAGTATTGACCTCATCATCCATGGGTTGGATGGTGTATTCTTCCTCATACTGCTCCTCCTCCAGTTCATGAGTCAACTATTCTTCTTCCAGCCTCTGTGCTACTTCCTCTTCCTAAGACTGCCTTCGTTTTTCTTCCTCAATCTATCTCCTTTCTTATTCTTCTACCAGTTTCTTCTCAAGAAACTCATCTTCCTTCCTATTTTACTCGTCTTCTTATTCTTCTTCTTATTCTCTCCTGTCTGGCTCTGTTTTTGTAGCTCCTGTGTTTAAAGGATTTGATTTTTATTTTCTACTGCTCTCGCCTGATGAGCACCTGATCCTTTTCATGGGAGTTAACTTCTTTTCGTGGGGGGTTGTTTCCTCCTCCTCCTGTTCCTTCTCCTGCAAGTATTGATCTGGTGTATCGTGAGGTGAACTGGTGTTCATGGTTGGATGTGTCTTCATTATTGAATTATACCAGTTATTTATCTTTTCATCCTTTGGTCAACATATTGGTGAATACCTTGTATTATGCCTTATCCTCTCACAATGCTTCCTGACAATTCGCCTAGGATCATATGCATGGAAATATTTGGTGGCAAAGCGTAGGTGGTTCAACTCTTTAGTTTTGGCTACCAATATCCTGTGACCCTTTAATTCATATATTCTGATCCTTAATGGAAATATGGGTGAAGGGGCTTGCTTCCTCTTATGAAGGATTCTTGACACTCCCTTGTCCAACTGCTTTTCCACCTTCTGGATGACCACCTTGTTTGTCACATATTGCAGCATAAGATGAGGGGATATTTAACTTCCGAAGCATCTGATGTAAGTTCCCTCAAGAGCTGAAAAATAGTCTAAAATATCTTGAAGAGACTCTTTCACTTGATCTGTCATGCATGGTGGATCAATTGCAAATATCAGGCGAAATATGGTTGCAAACAAGTGTTCAACCAATTTTTCGTATATGCCTCTAAAGCTTCCTTCTGATAACACCTTCTAGTGGACATTAACTGGGAAATTCTCTTTAGGAGTCCATTTCCAATACAACTTTGGAAACTCATATTGTGCATAGATACCATCCAAGAGATATGCAGACATGTAAAAGTATGGAGCTCGATTTGCTTGCAAAGTTACTTTAACTCGCCCCAGCTGTCACTACAACTCAAATGATAATATATCTGGCCAATTAAAATATTTTACATGGATCACCACTAGATTGAGTGCATATATCCAGTTCTCTTGGAATACCTTAAATTTGTTTTTCTCAAACATCCAATAATACATAGCTATCAATTACTGATATACGTCTTTCAATATCTGTGTCGGATAAACTGTTATTGGGGTATGGCGAAACTTGGTGGGTTCTCGAAACCATTGCTTGATAACATCGATCATGTCGAGGTTAGCCCATCTTGTGTAAAAGGCATCATTTGCATATTCATTGGGCTTGAGCATCTTATAATACGTCTACATATCCTCACGATAATAGTTTTCGAGGTGTACGACACTTTCACTACCTAGCACACGGTGTGAGTCATCCATGTGTAATTATCCATTCAATAACTTCAACACATGGCATGACTGGGTATCTGCACGTGATCATGTGTATCCTATAATTCTTGATGTTTATATATGCATGTACATCTTCTAAGTCCTCAGGAAATGTCTTCTGCTTGAATGTGTTGTAGATATTGCTTCAAGTAACCTCTGTCATCTTATCGATAAATCACTGTGTGTTTGCATATACAAGAATATTGGACTTTGTAACTTCAAGCAACTTATTAGCACTTTTTCCCGAGAGTTATTTAGAGGCTACTTTGCATGGAAACATGTCTATAGTAGATGACAAAATGTAGAAATTTTGAATAATTAAACACTTATTCACAAAGATTATCTCGATTATACAGTATTGTGGAATACATGCATAATACATAAGCTCCTCTACGTTGATCATCAATTTAGCAGCATTAAAAACAATGAAACATCAATCGCATGCGCACATTAATACAGTATGTAACCCGGGGAAAGCATACATCTGAAAACCCCACACTATCTGTATATTATAATGATTCAGAACATGTAACAATACATAGTACAATACTCCTCACAAGTACTCAGTACTATCTCCACCTGTTACACACAAAACTAGCTTAGATCCGAACAAGTCATAGGTTCAAATCTCCTCTGCTGCTTTGCCTGCCTCCACTGCACAATCCAAAGTGAAAATCACGTGATCACAAGCTACAATTGCCTTGGTATTGGCATACACTGTGCAGTCCTCATTGGCATAACTCAATCCCATTGATTATGCAAGATCTCATGCACAACTATAGTCACAACTGATAGCAATCTCAACCTCTAACACCTGTCTCTACTGAACTGTACATGCACTGAGTTAATTGATGTATTCTTCAGTTGCTTTATGAGTTAATAATTAGTGAATTAATTAATAATTAATTCACACAGCTCATCACTAGTGTATTCTGCAGTTAGACTAAATACAACTAGTTCAACTGAACACAACTCCATCAACTCCACAATCAACTCCACCAAACTCAACCACATGAGTTCTAACTAAAGTCATGCATGCAATAGCTCAACTGACTCATAAGAAAAACATATTTCCTTCTGACAGCTGCATGTGCCACATCTGTATCTCGAACTGAAGTGATCCGAGAGGATAAGATAATGTTTATAGTCCAAATATTATTATGAGACAATAATATTCGACTGTTCTATTTTTAGCCTGGCAGTCTAAAAATAGAAACCTGCCTATATGTCTAAAAATATAAGTCCATCTATTTTTTACCGACATGACCAATCATCCACAAATAGCATACTGCAACTCATAGACCATGATCCATATGTCTAAAAATAGACTCTGCACCAAAAATAGCCTGCGGGCCCACTTAGTGAAGGCGACTTCTTTCCACTAAGCTCCATCATCTTGTTGCATTCTCAACACTCCCTCTCAACAAGATATGGATTATCAGCAACCCCTATCCTGCCTCGGTGGTATTTGAATTTGCTCCTGGTGAGCGCCTTCGTTAAGATATCATCATCCTGATCCTCTGTTGGAATGTATGAAAGTAACATGATTCTCCGCTGCACACAATCTCTGATATGATGGTACCTAATGTCAATGTGCTTAGATTTATCATGAAATACTAGATTAGCCGAGAGTTTAATGCAACTCTGGTTATCACAGTAAATCACAGTAGGCTCCAAGTGAGAACCGAACAACCTGACCATGATCTTCCTCATCCATATAGCCTCGCATGCAGCCAAACTTGCTGCCATATACTTGGCCTCTGCTGAACTGAGTGCCATGGATCTTTGCTTCCTGTTGTACCAAGAAACTGCTATGGACCCAATACTGACGACCCCTCTAGATGTGCTCTTTCTGTCCGTTGTGCTCCCTGCCCAATCTGCATCCGTGAAGCCACATAGCTTCACCTCATCCTCCTGTCTGTATCACAATCCATATCCCGATGTGCCTCTGAGATAACACAATACATGCTTGCCTGCCTTCCAGAAGAGCTTGGTTGGCTTAACCATAGCTTGTGAAAGCTGGTTAACAGCATAGCATATATCGGGTCGTGTATTGACCAGATACATAAGCGACCCCACCAACTATCAATAAACAGTGGCATCCACTACTTCTGCTGACGTAGCATCCTCCTTCCTCCAACCTCCAAGAAGAGGAGTATCAACAGGCTTGCAGCCATCCATGTTGAACTTCTCCAGTATCTCCCAAGCATACTTACCCTGAGAAACAGATAGTCCATGACTGTGCTGCCAAATTTCCAATCCTAGGAAATAATGAAGGAGGCCCAAGTCCTTCATCTCAAACTCCTTAGCAAGATCATCCTTGCATGAAAGTATCAACAGCTCATCACCTGTTAGAATCAAATCATCTACATAAAGTACAATGATAAGCAACTTACCCTCCACCATAATCTGGTATAGGTTAGGATCTGGCTCACTCTTGGAGAATCCAAGTCCAGTGAAATAACTATCTATCCATGTGTACCAAGCACGTGGTGCTTGTTTCAACCCATACAATTCTCTCTTGAGCCTGCACACATGCGACTCGCCGCTGAAGATCTCAAAACCTTCGCGCTGCTCAATGTACACCTCCTCCTCAATGACTCCATTGAGGAACGCAGTCTTCACATCCATCTGATGAATGTGCCACCCCATCTGTGCTGAAAGAGCAAGAATCATCCGTATGGAAGAATACCTTGCGACAGGTGCAAAGGTATCCTCATAATTGATCCCCTCTATCTGTGAAAAGCCTCGGGCAACAAATCTTGCCTTGTACTTCTCCACACTCCCGTCAGCTACCTGCTTAACTTTGTAGATCCATCTCGAACCCACTACTGATTTCCCTTCCAGTCTTGGGACAATCTCCCATGCACTGTTTCTGACAATCGAATCATACTCTTCAACCATGGCGTCTACCCATGCGAGATCCTCCACAGCTTCCTCGAAAGAGGATGGCTCAGTCATGACACATTTTCTCACAAGAGCCATGTATCCAGTGTACCGATCAGGTGACTGTCTCTGTCTGCATTGAGCTATAGGTGGTCCTACAACCTTCTCTACATCTTGAGCCAGTCGCTCAGCTTCTGTCAAGTGCTTTCGCCCTCTGATGGTTGGCACTGCATGAGTGGTCTCTTCTACTCCATGAACTTCGTCCTGTGGCTGATCCACGTCTTGAAGCTCATCCTTAGGAACTAATAGCTCCTCATCTACATGCAAGTGTGGCTCCCTCTCAAGCGAACACTTCATGGCTTTCTCCTCCTAAAATTTTATATCCCGTCACACAACAGTCTTGTGACTGTCTGGCAAATACACACGATAGTTGTGGGGTGTATCAGTGTACCCCACAAATACCCCAACCTCTGCGGTTGGCTCCAGCTTCTTCTTGGCATCCTTCGTTACATGCATGTAAACATTAGAACCAAAAGTCCTCAAATGAGAAAGATCAGGTCTCTTACCAGAATAAGCCTCCTCGGGTGTACTCATGCCAAGTATCCTGTGAGGACAACGGTTCTGCACATATACTACAGTATTGCATGCTTCCGCCCACAAGTGAAGGGGTAGGTCCTGATCATGCAACATCGCCTGTGTAGCACCCACGATCGTTCTGTTCTTCCGCTCAGCAACCCCGTTCTGCTGTGGGTTATGGGGAGCTATGAGCTCTCTTCGAATCCCTTCTGCGATGTAGAAATCCTTGAACTCGCCAGAGATGAATTCACCACCATTTTCGCTCCTAAGAGCCTTCACCTTCTTCCCCGACTCCTTCTAGACTGTTGCTTTGAACTCACAGAACTTTGAGTAGTCTCGCTCTTCTTCTGCATGAAGAAGATCCAACATTTACGAGAGAAATCATCAACAAAGATCACATAATACCTGTGTTTTGCTGTCGAAGCTACTGAGAAAGGTCCACACACGTCTGTGTGAATTCTCTCAAGGATCATCGTGGCATGACTATCCTTCTCATGAAAGGTGGCTTTCACAAACTTTCTCAAAGTACACCCCTTGCACTGATCTGACTGCGCAAGAGTGCCTTTAGGAAGCCCTGTAGTGATCTGCTACAGTATCTTCAAGGCTCCATGGTGAAGGTGACCCAATCTCCTGTGCCATAGCTCGCCATCATCCCAGCTCACCAATTCTTCTGCCTTGCATTCCATTTTTGCGCAGCCATCTACATGCAACTGATAAAGGTTCCTCACTCAAACCCCTATATTCTGGGTTTCTCCAGTTGTCTTGCTACGCAGGAAAGCATTTACTTCGCTGAAAACAACATCATATCCCTTGTCTTCTAACATCACCACAGAGATAATATTCTTCTTCAATCCTGGAACATGCATCACTTCCTTCAATACGAAGGGTTTACGAGACTCCCTCTCAAAGGAAATGGTACCGATACCGGTCACATTGTATCTACCATCATCGCCCATCTCGATGTGCACTCCAAGATCTTTCTCCTCCAGATCAGAAAACAAATCTCGATCTCTTGTCATGTGAAAAGATGCACCAATGTCCAAGAACCATATCGATCCCATCACACTTGATACCAAGCATGCGATCAGTAAAAAATCAAGCTCAAACTGCGAGGCTAAAGCCTCTCCCGCTGTAGATCCAGTAGCTTGCTTATTTTTCTTCTTTTGCGGACAATTTGTGGCATAATGTCCGTGCTGGTGACAGTGAAAGCACTTCACCTTGGACATGTCCTACTTCTTGCCTTTCACACCAGAATGAGAAGCTTTCTTTTTCTTCCCCTTCTTTTCTTTGGTATCCAAAGTGTAATTTTCTTCATCAGTTGCCTTTGATGAAGATCCATCCCTGGTATTCCACCTGATCTCTTCTTGCACAAGATTCGACCAAAGTCTCTCCCATCTTGGCAGTTTCTCTCGACCATTGACAGAGTCCTGATAGGAATGCAAACTCTTCGAAAGACCAAGAAGAGTCAAGCTCACCAAGTCCTCATCATCAACAGTCACCCCCACACTTCCCAACTCATCCCTGCACTGGGTGAACTTCATGAGATACTTGGGTATACTTTCGCCCTTCTCGCACTTAATGTTTCTGAGTTTATCCTTGAGCACCAACTTCCTCTGGTTGCTCTTACTTTGGAATAGATCTATTAATGCTTTCCACATCAATTATTGAGAATACTTTCCATGCAGGCTGGACACAATGTGATCCTTCACTCCCTCCAATAGAATCCTTCGACACTTTGCTGTCTTCTTTTGCCAAACCTCAGCTTCAGCAGCATCAGTAGGCTTAGGAACATCATTCTCTATGAACGCCTTCAGCCCATTGTCATCTAACACCACCTCAATCCTGTCTTTCCATGTAATATAATTTGAGCTAATCTCAAGGGCATACTCCAATCGCAATACGTTGAAAGACATTGCAACGTTGACACCAAGAAAACACTGCTGCAAATTTGAATTCCACCAGCTCAAAACTCAACTGCTTCTGATCTAAAATTCGTGAGAACAAAGTATTTCTCGTATAGAGATTGACTGTATGGGAATTCACCGGATATCTCACCTTCTAAAAGAAGGATGAATCCATAGGCTACCTGGCCCGATTACAGACTCTGCCTGAAGAAATAAAATGTAAACACTTTCTGAATAATAGATCTGATGATCAACAGCTCCGATACCATGTAGAAATTTTGAATAATTAAACACTTATTCACAGAGATTATCTTGATTATACACTATTACGGAATACATGCATAATACATAAGCTCCTTTACGTTGATCATCAATTTAGCAGCATTAAAAAAAATGAAATATCAATCGCATGCGCACATTAACACAGTATGTAACCCGACGAAAGCATACAGCTGAAAACCCCACACTATATATATATTATAATGATTGAGGACATGTAACAATACATAGTACAATACTCCTCACAAGTACTCAGTACTATCTCCACCTGTTACACACAAAACTAGCTTAGATCCAAACAAGTCACAGGTTCAAATCTCCTCCGCTGCTTTGCCTGCCTCCACTGCACAATCCAAAGTGAAAATCACATGAGCACAAGATAAAATTGCCTTGGTATTGGCCCACATTGTGCAGTCCTCATTGGCATAACTCAATCCCATTGATTGTGCAAGATCTCATGCACAATGATAGTCACAACTGATAGCAATCTCAACCTCTAACACCTGTCTCCACTGAACTGTACATGCACTGAGTTAACTGATGTATTCTTCAGTTGCTTTATGATTTAATAATTAGTGGATTAACTAATAATTAATTCACACAACTCATCACTAGTGTACTCTACAGTTAGACTAAATACAACTACTTCAACTGAACACAACTCCATCAACTCCACAATCAACTCCACCAAACTCAACCACATGAGTTCTAACTAAAGTCATGCATGCAATAGCTCAACTGACTCATAAGAAAAGCGTATTTCCTTCTGACAGTTGCATGTGCCACATCTGTAGCTCGAATTGAAGTGCTCCAAGAGGATAAGATAATGTTTATAGTCCAAATATTATTATGAGACAATAATATTCGACTGTTCTATTTTTAGCCTGGCAGTCTAAAAATTGAAACCTGCATATATGTCTAAAAATAGAAGTCCATCTATTTTTTACCGACATGACCAATCATCCAAAAATAGCATACTGCAACTCATAGACCATGATCCATATGTCTAAAAATAGACATAGTCTAAAAATAGACTTTGCGCCAAAAATAGCCTGCGGGCCCACTTAGTGAAGGTGACTTCTTTCCACTAAGCTCCATCATCTTGTTGCATTCTCAACACAAAATAGTCGTAACACTTGTATCCAGGACACCTGTTTGTGGAATCACACTCACAGCGACAAGATCAACATAAAACAACAAATTATGTAGAAATATTTATAAATCGCATTCAAAGAGTCACCAAAAATGATAGAGCATGAAAAAATATGAATGACAGCCAAAAATAACTTTCATGCAAGCAAAAATACACATGCAAACTAGGAGGGTGCACTCTCGAAGCACGAAGAGACATGCATGGTCATTCAGGGCTTTGTAGTGCACTAGTGCGCTCAAGAAAGAGGCAAAAATCAATGAGGGTGCACTATATCACCCTGAAGGATCGAAGGAGTGAGAAAAGATGGCTTTAGGTCTTCCTTATGTGCCCTTGCACCCAGGAAGACAAAGAGGGTACAGTTCTGTTGACACCTAATTAGAAGGATTGGGTGAATAGCTGTAATTAATGTAAATAAATAATAGAGAAGATAGAGAGTCGGGAGATGAACCGAAGAGTCACTCCCTCTTGTATATAATAATGTTTAGCCTTAATGAATATAACTGAGTTTTTTTTTAAGTAGTTATATCCTGGCCTGACATGGTATTAGAGCAGGCACCATTTTTGGCCTTCCTTTTAAATTTTTAACTCCTTCACTCTCTGTTTTGCATCTTTGCAGGCTGACATCCTTGTCAGATCTCTTTGAATGCTCATTGTTTGAATTCTAATACGTTGCTGCGGTGTTGAATAATGATGTAATAACTTTATTTTTTCTCTGTTTCTACCCTTTCATTTGAAGAAAAACATGTAATTGTTTATATATATTTACCATATTCACCGTATTTCACCATCGTTTGATATATTCACCGATTCATCTTCCTATCGCTTGACGCACTTACCAGACCTCACTCGGACACAGTTCCCGAGGTTTTACGGGCTCATTCTCGACCGTTGATCTTCACCCTTAGATCCAATGGCTGACGATGATATCGAGCGCATAAGTTGCATGGCGGTTACCCGCTCGATATGCACACCTTTTTCTCTCTCCTCTCGATCAACCTTCACCGTAGATCTCTTGACCTCAGATCTAATGGCCCACATCAATATCGCGCGACCAACATGCTCGACCTTTTCCCGTCTGATAGAAGTGGTTTATTCTCTCTCCTCAGAGCCACGTGTCCGTCGCTCTATGGAATTGGGTCTTCCCTTCTCTAAACCACTTACCGTCTTGCGTTCGTCCGATATTTCGCTCATCACCTTAAAACCACCCTCCGATAACTGTTAATTGTTCGACTTCTTTGCCTCCAATAACCGTTGATCTTCTACCATCAACGAACCTCATTCGCATTATTTCTCCGCTCATCCGCCGCTCATCATCCACTATTCATTTATGCTATAGACAGTTACAGTCAGACTCTGACTCTGGTATTCGGGTGAATGTTGAACGCTGAAAGTATTACGTTGTTCGATATGCATTCAATCATATCTATTGTGGGAATAAATCTCACCGGAAAAGAGAATTATCCTGAATGGTTGAGGAAACTCCAACACACTCTTATTTTTAATGAGCTATGGAAAGGAGTGTGTGTTGGAGAAGGAGAAAAAGGCCCAGTTTAGCCTACCTTTGACAAAGAGCTCGCCATTTGGGAGAATTAAAACAGCAAAGCATATGCATTGATTGTTGCATCTGTAAGTGAAGAGGTGAGTCGACACATCAAACCATTTTCAACTGCATTTGAAGCATTACAAAAGTTGAAGGAACTCTATGACTCACAATCTGCACTTGAAATTGGTTAACTCATGATTAAACTCTTCATCCTTGAATTACTAAATGATGATCCTCTTGCTCTGGCATCTAAAGTAAAATCAATAATGCATGATATCAAAGTCACTAATGTTGAAATGGATATCCCTCTGATTGCTTTTCTCAAGGCACTTTATTCTACTTACTCTAATTATCTTGAGTCACTGCAAGCAAATGGAAATCTCAAAGATATCACCTTTGACTCTCTTATAAAGAAATTTGCTGAAAGAGAGAAAGCTTTTGGAAAGAAAACAACCCCTGAATCTTCTGAAGAGACTGTGTGCCTTGCTCATAAAGAAAAGAGTCTTGCCCAAGACTCTTCCAGAGGAAGTGGTTATCGAAGAGGTAGAGGAAGATATTTCAGAGGTAGGGGGGTAGACACTCTCAAGGAGAAAAGTCTGATTTTCACTAGATACGTTGTAAAAGAAATGGATCACATGATGCCTCCACATGCAAGATACCTTGGGATAAAATTGAGAAGCAAAGAAACCAACCCAAAGGTAAAAATAATGACACAGAAAAAGGTAAAGCACCTGAATCAACTCATTAGGTTGTGGCACAATGTAATATTGGAGTAAATGAAGACTTATTTAATGCTTCACTTGCTTCTTGGAAAAATGATTGGTTGCTTGACTTAGGAGAAACTTGCCACATGACTCATAGAAAATATTTTTTTGAATAATTCACTAACAATGTTGACGGTGCAGTTTACTTTGAAGACCAATCAAAACTCAAGCCATCAAGGCTTGGCACAATCAGGGTTAAATTGCCCGGTCTGCTAGAATTTCTTCTGCATCATGTTCTATATCTCCCTCAGTTGAGGAGAAACTTGTTGTCCTTGGTCCATATCAGATAGCAAGGCCACTCCATTCATATGTTTGATGGCAAGCTTGAGGTAAGAAAAGCATCTGACCACTCACTTGTCATGACAGGGATTGAAGAAGAAAGGCTTCTCAAGCTGCAAGGTACCTCTGCTTGTGCACAACATTTCTCATACAATTCTAATTATGAAGAAGGTACACTTCCATCAAGTCTATTATGGCATGCTAGATTTGGACATTTGAACTATGACAACCTTCGCTTATTAAAGAAAAATGGTGTTGCTGGATTGCCTATAATTCCTAGGAAGCTTAAGCAATGTGATGCTTGTATTCTAGGAAAGCATAGCAAACATCCCTTTCATGATTCACATTCCAGAGCAAATAGAAAACTTGAACTCATTCATTCAGATTTATGTGGTCCAATGCTTGTCTCTTCTGCAAATGGAAATAAATATATAATGACATTTATTGATGACTACACCAGAATGTGTTGGGTATATTTATTGAAGAACAAATCTGATGCTTTTCAAACTTTCAAGAACTTTCATGCATAGATTGAAAATGATGCACAATCTCATATTGGCTCTATTTGCACTGATAATGGAAAAGAATAAACTTCAAAAGAATTTGAAAACTATCTTCACCAACATGGGATCAAACATCAAACAACTATGCCTTATAATCCCCAACAGAATGGAGTAGCTGAAAGAATGTATAGGACAATCTTAAATATGGTACACTCCATGCTCTTCTTCAAAAATGTAAAAGTAATGTTGATGCAGGTTACCCTGCAAAACCCAGAATCTTTTCCCATCTCATGCGTATACAAATGCATCTTCAATATCAAGCTCCGAAATTCCCCATTCCAGCTATTCCCCAAACACTTTCAATATGCGGAAGCCTTTAAACATATGCAATAAAATCATAAACCCGACAATCTTAACACAAAGGTTCCTTCATGAATGGAAATCTTTTCCCTGCTAATGGTACGAAACCATACACTCCACAATCAACTTTCCATGGGATTAAACCTAAGCTTCAATACAATTCCAATTTAAAAACTTCATGCAGAAGTTTTTCATACATGACTCAAATATCAAGAATTTAACAAATCGACTCTGTTTCTGTTCCTTAAGCGTGCCCTTGCCTTTTTAAAACAAACTTGACATTGGTTAAACAACCAACCCATTCAACGCCATAATAAACCATCGTTTCAGCTATCAATCTAAATCTTCGACCAGGTTCAACTTAATTAAAGACCAAAGCCCAACGTAAACAACGATCCAGCCATTCAATTTACTTACCTCTCATCCAACAATAACGCAGGATCTCAGCGCTATGTTATTCATCGATTTCAACTCACTTCAGGTTCGTTCAACCCTGGCTTCATCTTTGCGCAACTGTGGAAGGCTTTTCTCTACTTCCAGAACTCTTAACCGGAGCTATTTCTCATACAAAATCACCACTGATCTGGGCCATAATTCCACGTTCCATCCTAGAATTGCATGCGTGCCCTGTTCTTCTCTTAATACGTTATGATTATCTGAACATAACTCAACACATATTCTCATGCCAATGTCATTGTAAACATAACTACGCAAACATAATCACGCAGTTTATAAAATCGATTCCAGTTTCACATAAATATCGCCCTTGAGTTCTGATTCCTCAGGTCAATCATTCATTCATGCATTCTGGTATTGATTTAACTCGCTTCAATGTTGACTTATGCAAATAAGTGTCCCCAGCCAATTACATTAGCGTTAAAACGCCTTTATAACAGGTTGATCTATATATAAACACCGCAACTCTCCCCTGTTTTATCTGCACAGCTGTATGATAAATCGGTGGGTTTAAATCGATCTTGGCAAACTCTTCAAATTTTGATTTCTTACCATAACGCCGATGCAATTTCTATTTGGGATCACCACTTGCCGGAATGATATGTCACGCAAATTTCGCATAGTTCACATCGCCGATGCCACAATTCTGGAACCGATTCACTCCAAAACTGATTATAATCTTCGCCTCTGGTTTTATTGCAATATGATGGGATATGCAATTTCTCCCGCTCTGATGACAATTACACAGAATCGATACAACAAACACCGTTTATTTTCCTTTGAGCAAGATTCTGAAGCAATTGCCGCGTTGATGATCTTCGTATCACTCTGTGCTATCACCCTGTTCCAATAAGAATTCACTCACTCACAATTTCTATGTTAATGACTTTTCCACACTCACAAAATGTGATAGTGCCGAGACTGAATAAAACACAGAATTCATATAATTTTCATAAGAACACACAGACTACCATCATTTCAATTTCATAGAAAAGAACAATGTCCAAACTTCATAATTCCTTGTATAATGGTGCATTCAATATTTATTAAAATCACAATAAACAACAGAACAACTCTCGGCCTTTGGCCCAATTACACAGTAAAAATTACCCCTGTCAATCGATACAGTTCACCCACACTCTGAGCTTACGCTCCACACAAAACCTATTCTAATCTACCTGATCTATTTTTGCCTTCTAAGCTCATTAATCTATACAAATTGAATTGAACCAATTTAGGTTCAAATCCCTTTAATCACTCAACGAAGTCCTCAAATATCTCAACAAAATCCTAAAATCACTCTGGAATCCCTAAGGATCCTCTCTAACCTAAAATTAATGAAACTAATTTCTAAATTAATATTTAGAAAGATCTCTCATCCCTTTACATTTTCCACTACATCCTCCACTGACCAAATTCTCTCATATTAAAATATAATTTAATCACTCAAAAGCCTATTAATACTTACATAAATTTAATATTTTCTCAAAAACATGAGACCCCTTAGTTTTAATAAAAAAAAAGATTTTTTCTGAGTCTATGCTCCTACATGAGACTCCCAAGGTAGAAAATGATCATGATATCCAGATCATGCGTTTTAAACCTTTGTCCGCCTGGATCCCACATTTTGTTTTGTAACTCATCATCTATATCTGCTGTTTGCTTCTTTTCTCCAGGTCTCCATATCTTATGCTGTCTTGCTCCACTTGCCGCACTTTCACAACCTGTCTCCGTCTTCATTTTGATGCTACTGCTTCTCTTACTTGCTGATGTCTTCCTATGAAACACTTTCAACATGACTCTTCTGATTAAATCAACTTCTTTGTCTAATAAATCTTCAGACTGTTGATTTCTTGCTGCCTGCTGAGCTAAGACGGCTTGCTCAGTTTTTACTTTCTCTATTTGTACTGTCACTTGCTGACTTCTTGCCTCTATGCTTGTTTCCGTTCTGATTGCCACCCGATCATCCATTCCCTCTTGTCTTCTGGAACAGAAAACCTCTTCTCCCTTCATTTGACTACTCGACTGAGTCAAATATTCACCAGTACCTGCAACAATACCTCTGTGTTCTGGAACCTGTTTATTTCCATTCATCTATGTTTTTATACTCTGAACACTTATCCTCTGTGCTTCTAGTCTCTGCTCCAGAACCCTTAACTCATGCCATAAACCTGTCATCTCCTTTGAGAAACTTTCTGTGCAATCTTCAATACTTTCACAAGCCAAGCTTTCTGTTGTCACCATCTCATCTTCTGTTATCAGAACATAATTCTGATTCTGAACTCCTGCAATAAACTCAGTTATTTGTCCATCACTTAATAAAAACAATTGATCATCATCATGTATCATCCCTGCATTCATACACAACTTGTTAGTTTGAAAACTACAAGTTTCAACAACTTTAACCATCGGTTCATATACCAACTCTTCCCACTGAATCTCCTTTTCATTCATATGAACTTCCTCCTGTACTGTAATAGTAAAAGCATCACTGCTTTCTTCTTCAAAGTACTTATCTCCTGAAAGACTCCTTTCCACACTTGTGACAGCTTCACAAGATTGCGCATCCTCCTCAGCCCCTGTAACCACATCAAAATTATCAGCTACAAAAATACAAGAGTTCACATTATCCAGCTGGTCTGGATCTACCCAATAACTCAAGAAATCATCAATGATCTCCTCCTCTATTTCATCAATGGAAACCTCCTCTTCCAACTCAGCTACTCTGAGTTCTTCTCGTCTCAACTGTACATCCATCATCTGCTCGAGCTTCTTCAGCTCTTCTGTTAACTGCATGTTTATCTGTCGATCCCTTTTCTGCTGTAGCCTCTGCCACTTCACTCTCTTCCTCATCAGCCAACCATGTCTCTGGCCTTTCATATTTTCCTGCAACAACTCCATCAATAACTCAAGATGAATTGTGATCTCAGCTTTCTCTTTCTCGTACTCTTCATTAGTCCACTGCTTCAATATGCCATTTGCCTTAGCATCTTTCTCCCTCATTCTAATGTCGTTTCCCTCCGAACCTCTGCTTTCTCCTTTATGACTTTCAGTAGTCATTTCCTTCGCCATGAGTTTCTGACTCATGAGTTGCATCAAGCCTCTGCAACAGTAACCTCTCCTGCTGCCACTTACCTCACCAATCCCTTCCTCCGGATCTGGTCTTTTCGTAATCACCCAATCCTCTACTGGAACCTTTCGAGCATTCTCCACTGCTCCTTTAGGCTTTTCTCACCTTTCAATATCCTGTTGATCTCGCTTCCTTCCTCAACTACACTTGCATACCTGTGCTTCCATCTTCATCAATTTCACAATCTGACATTCATTCACCACATGCAATTAACTAAATTAAAAAAAAACTTGAATCCTCTCCCAGAGCTATTCCAACTCTTCAACAAAACCATCTGTCTTCATTCAGAAAGCAAACATTCTTCAATCTCAATAGAGCCAGGCTCTGATACCAAAAATGATGCAGGTTACCCTGCAAAACCCAAAATCTTTTCCCATCTCATGTGTATACAAATGCATATTCAATATCAAGCTCCGAAATTCCCCATTCCGGCTATTCCCCAAACACTTTCAATATGCGGAAGCCTTTAAACATATGCAATAAATTCATAAACCCGACAATCTTCACACAAAGGTTCCTTCATGAATGGAAATCTTTTCCTTGCTAATGGTACGAAACCATACACTCCACAATCAACTTTCCATGGGATTAAACCTAAGCTTCAATACAATTCCAATTTAAAAACTTCATGCAGAAGTTTGTCAAGCACCACTCAAATATCAAGAATTTAACATATCGACTCTGTTTCTGTTCTTTAACTGCGCCCTTTCCTTTTTAAAACAAACTTGACGTTGGTTAAACAGCCAACCCATTCAACGCCATAATAAACCATCGTTTCAGCTATCAATCTAAATCTTCAACCAGGTTCAACTTAATTAAAGACCAAAGCCCAACGTAAACAACGATCCAACTATTCGATTTACTTACCTCTCATCCAACAATAACGCAGGATCTCAGCTCTATGTTATTCATCGATTTCAACTCACTTCAGGTTCATTCAACCCTGGATTCATCTTTGCGCAACTGTGGAAGGCTTTTCTCTACTTCCAGAACTCTTAACCGGAGCTATTTCTCATACAAAATCACCACTGATCTGGGCCTTAATTCCATGTTCGAACTCAGAATTGCATGCGTGCCCTGTTCTTCTCTTAATACATTATGATTATCTGAACATAACTCAGCACATATTCTCATGCCAATGTCATTGTAAACATAACTACGCAAACAAAATCACGCAGTTTATAAAATCGATTCCAGTTTCACATAAATATCACCCTTGAGTTTTGATTCCTCAGGTCAATCATTCATTCACGCATTCTGGTATTGATTTAACTCGCTTCAATGTTGACTTATGCAAATAAGTTTCCCCAGCCAATTACATTAGCGTTAAAACGCCTTTATAACAGGTTGATCTATATATAAACACCGTGACTCTCCCTTGTTTTATCTGCACAGCTGTATGATAAATCGGTGGGTTTAAATCGCCCTTTGCAAACCCGTCAAATTTCGATTTCTTACCATAACGCCGATGCAATTTCTATTTGGGATCACCACTTGTTGGAATGATATGTCATGCAAATTTCGCGTAGTTCACATCACCGATGCCACAATTCTGGAACCGATTCACTCCAAAACTGATTATAATCTTCGCCTCCGGTTTCATTGCAATATGATAGGATATGAAATTTCTCCTGCTCCAATGACAATTACACAGAATCGATACAGCAAACACCGTTTATTTTCCTTTGAGCAAGATTCTGAAGCAATTGCCACGTTGATGATCTTCGTATCACTCTGTGCTATCACCCTGTTCCAATAAGAATTCACTCACTCAAAATTTCTATGTTAATGACTTTTCCACACTCACAAAATGTGACAGTGCCGAGACTGAATAAAACACAGAATTCATATAATTTTCATAAGAACACACAGACTACCATCATTTCAAACAATTTCGCAGAAAAGAACAATGTCCAAACTTCACAATTCGTTGTATAATGGTGCATTCAATATTTATTAAAATCACAATAAACAGTAGAACAACTCTCGGCCTTTGGCCCAATTACACAGTAAAAATGACCCCTGTCAACTGATACAGTTCACCCACACTCTGAGCTTACGCTCCACACAAAACCTATTCTAATCTACCTGATCTATTTTTGCCTTCTAAGCTCATTAATCTATACAAATTGAATTGAACCAATTTAGGTTCAAATCCCTTTAATCACTCAACAAAGTCCTCAAATATCTCAACAAAATCCTAAAATCACTCTGGAATCCCTAAGTATCCTCTCTCACCCAAAATTAATGAAACTAATTTCTAAATTAATATTTAGAAAAATCTCTCATCCTTTTACATCCTCCACTACATCCTCCACTAACCAAATTCTCTCATATTAAAATATAATTTAATCACTCAAAAGCCTATTAATATTTACATAAATTTAATATTTTCTCAAAAACATGAGACCCCTTAGTTTTAATAAATACAAAGAATTTTTCCGAGTCTATGCTCCTGCATCAGACTCCCAAGGTAGAAAATGATCATGATCTCCAGATCATGCGTTTTAAATCTTTGTCCGCCTGGATCCCACATTTTGTTTTGTAACTCATCATCTATATCTGTTGTTTGCTTCTTTTCTCCAGGTCTCCATATCTTATGCTGTCTTGCTCCACTTGCTGCACTTTCACAACCTGTCTCCATCTTCATTTTGCTGCTGCTGCTTCTCTTACTTGCTGATGTCTTCCTCTGAGACACTTTCAACATGATTCTTCTGATTAAATCAATTTCTTTGTCTAATAAATCTTCAGACTACTGATTTCTTGCTGCCTGCTGAGCTAAGATGGCTTGCTCAGTTTTTACTTTCTCTATTTGTACTGTCACTTGCTAACTTCTTGCCTCTATGCTTGTTTCCGTTCTGACTGCCACCCGATCATCCATTCCCTCTTGTCTTCTGGAACAGAAAACCTCTTCTCCCTTCATTTGACTGCTCGACTGAGTCAAATATTCACCAGTACCTGCAACAATACCTCTGTGTTCTGGAACCTCTTTATTTTATTCATTTATGTTTTTATACTCTGAACACTTATCCTCTGTGCTTCTAGTCTCTGCTCCAGAACCCTTAACTCATGCCATAAACCTGTCATCTCCTTTGAGAAACTTTCTGTGTAATCTTCAATACTTTCACAAGCCAAGCTTTCTGTTGTCACCATCTCATCATCTATTATCAGAACATAATTCTGATTCTGAACTCCTGCAATAAACTTAGTTATCTGTCCATCACTTAATAAAAACAATTGATCATCATCATGTATCATCCCTGCATTCATACACAACTTGTCAGTTTGAAAACTACAAGTTTCAACAACTTTAACCGTCGGTTCATATACCAACTCTTCCTCCTGAATCTCCTTTTCATTCATATGAACTTCCTCCTGTACTGTAACAGTAAAAGCATCACTGCTTTCTTCTTTAGAGTACTTATCTCTTGAAAGAATCCTTTCCACACTTGCGACAGCTTCACAAGATTGCGCATCCTCCTCAGCCCCTGTAACCACATCAAAATTATCAGCTACAAAAATACAAGAGTTCACATTATCCAGCTGGTCTGGATCTACCCAATAACTCAAGAAATCATCAATGATCTCCTCATCTACTTCATCAATGGAAACCTCCTCTTCCAACTCAGGTGCTCTGAGTTCTTCTCGTCTCAACTGTACATCCATCATCTGCTCGAGCTTCTTCATCTCTTCTGTTAACTACATGTTTATCTGTCGATCCCTTTTCTGCTGTACCCTTTTCCACTTCACTCTCTTCCTCATCAGCCAACCATGTCTCTGGCCTTTCATATTTTCCTGCAACAACTCCATCAATAACTCAAGATGAATTGTGATCTCAGCTTTCTCTTTCTCGTACTCTTCATTATTCCACTGCTTCAATATGCCATTTGCCTTAGCATCTTTCTCCCTCATTCTAATGTGGTTTCCCTCCGAACCTCTTCTTTCTCCTTTATGACTTTCAGTAGTCATTTCCTTTGCCATGAGTTTCTGACTCATGAGTTGCATCAAGCCTCTGCAACAGTAACCTCTCCTGTTGCCACTTACCTCACCAATCCCTTCCTCCAGATCTGGTCTTTTCGTAATCACCTGGTCCTCTGCTGGAACCTTTCGAGCATTCTCCACTGCTCCTTTAGGCTTTTCTCACCTTTCAAGATCCTGTTGGTCTCGCTTCCTTCCTCAACAACAATTGCATACCTGTGCTTCCATCTTCATCAATTTCACAATCTGACATTCATTCACCACATGCAATTAACTAAATTAAAAAAAAGCTTGAATCCTCTCCCAGAGCTATTCTAGCTCTTCAACAAAACCATCTGTCTTCATTCAGAAAACAAACATTCTTCAATCTCAACAGAGCCAGACTTTGATACCAAAAATGATGCAGGTTACCCTGCAAAACCCAGAATCTTTTCCCATCTCATGCATATACAAATGCATCTTCAATATCAAGCTCCGAAATTCCCCATTTCGACTATTCCCCAAACACTTTCAATATGCGGAAGCCTTTAAACATATGCAATAAAATCATAAACCCGACAATCTTCACACAAAGGTTCCTTCATGAATGGAAATCTTTTCCTTGCTAATGGTACGAAACCATACACTCCACAATCAACTTTCCGTGGGATTAAACCTAAGCTTCAATACAATTCCAATTTAAAAACTTCATGCAGAAGTTTGTCAAACACCACTCAAATATCAAGAATTTAACAAATCGACTCTATTTATATTCTTTAAGCACACACTTGCCTTTTTAAAACAAACTTGACATTGGTTAAATAGCCAACCCATTCAACGCCATAATAAACCATCGTTTCAGTTATCAATCTAAATCTTCGACCAGGTTCAACTTAATTAAAGACCAAAGCCCAACGTAAACAACGATCTAGCCATTCAATTTACTTACCTCTCATCCAACAATAACGTAGGATCTCAACTCTATGTTATTCATCGATTTCAACTCACTTCAGGTTCGTTCAACCCTGGCTTCATCTTTGCGCAACTGTGGAAGGCTTTTCTCTACTTCTAGAACTCTTAACCGGAGCTATTTCTCATACAAAATCACCACTGATCTGGGCCATAATTCCACGTTCGAACTCAGAATTGCATGCGTGCCCTGTTCTTCTCTTAATACGTTATGATTATCTGAACATAACTCAGCACATATTCTCATGTCAATGTCATTGTAAACATAACTACGCAAACATAATCACGCAGTTTATAAAATCGATTCCAGTTTCACATAAATATCGCCCTTGAGTTCTGATTCCTCAGGTCAATCATTCATTCACACATTCTGGTATTGATTTAACTCGCTTCAATGTTGACTTATGCAAATAAGTGTCCCTAGCCAATTACATTAGCGTTAAAACGCCTTTATAACAGGTTGATCTATATATAAACACCACAACGCTCCCCTGTTTTATCTGCACAGTTATATGATAAGTCGGTGGGTTTAGATCGCTCTTGGAAAACTCTTCAAATTTTGATTTCTTACCATAACGCCGATGCAATTTCTATTTGGGATCACCACTTGCTGGAATGATATGTCACACAAATTTCGCATAGTTCACATCACCGATGCCACAATTCTGGAACCGATTCACTCCAAAACTGATTATAATCTTCGCCTCTGGTTTTATTGCAATATGATGGGATATGCAATTTCTCCCACTCTGATGACAATTACACAGAATCAAAACAGAAAACACAGTTTATTTTCCTTTGAGCAAGATTCTGAAGCAATTGCCGCGTTGATGATCTTCGTATCACTCTATGCTATCACCCTATTCCAATAAGAATTCACTCACTCACAATTTCTATGTTAATGACTTTTCCACACTCACAAAATGTGACAGTGCTGAGACTGAATAAAGCACAGAATTCATATAATTGTCATAAGAACACACAGACTACCATCATTTCAAACAATTTCACAGAAAAGAACAATGTCCAAACTTCACAATTTTTTGTATAATGGTGCATTCAATATTTATTAAAATCACAATAAACAACAGAACAACTCTCGGCCTTTGGCCCAATTACACAGTAAAAATGACCCCTGTCAACCGATACAGTTCACCCACACTCTGAGCTTACGCTCCACACAAAACCTATTCTAATCTACCTGATCTATTTTTGCCTTCTAAGCTCATTAATCTATACAAATTGAATTGAACCAATTGAGGTTCAAATTCCTTTAATCACTCAACAAAGTCCTCAAATATCTCAACAAAATCCTAAAATCACTCTGGAATCCCTAAGGATCCTTTCTCACCCAAAATTAATGAAACTAATTTCTAAATTAATATTTAGAAAAATCTCTCATCCCTTTACATCCTCCACTACATCCTCCACTGACCAAATTCTCTCATATTAAAATATAATTTAATCACTCAAAAGCCTATTAATATTTACATAAATTTAATATTTTCTCAAAAACATGAGACCCCTTAGTTTTAATAAATACAAATAATTTTTCCGAGTCTATGCTCCTGCATCAACTGTTTTAGGCTGATGTTGTTCTATGTGCTGTATATATAAAGAATAGATGTCCATCTAATTCTATTAGAAACAAGACTCCTTATGAAATATGGTATGGGCACATTCCTTCGGTAAAGCATCTCAGGGTCTTTGGTTCAAGGAAAATTTTAAGGATGGAAAATTTTCTTGAAGTTTAAAACATTGGCGAATCTCACTAATCCCTAATATGCAAATTATAAATGTTTATTGATATATTTGTAAAATTAATCAAATTTATAATTATTTTATATATAGTCTCTATATAATGTTGGCGATTTTTAAGGTAAAATAATTTTATATTCTAAAATTTTGGCGAATCGTCTTTTATAAAATTGGAAATTGGTGAATCTTTTTTGTGGAAAAATCATGGAAAATTAGCCCACTGGGCGAACATTAGCCCCTAAAATTTTCCATGCTTTGGTTCCACCTGTTATGCCTTAATACCAAAAGTACATAGAAACAAACTTGGTGCAAGAAGTCGTAAGTGTTTCTTCCTGGGCTATTCAAACACCTCCAAAGCATACCGTCTCTATGATGAAGTCAACAGAAAGTTTGTTGTCTCTAGAGATGTAATCTTTCTTGAATCATCCAAAACTGACAATGTTGTTGAAAGGCAAGTTGATCGCTTGGATAGATTCACACTTCAAAATCATTTCAAGAATTTGATAATCAGATTCCACATCTTGAAGGGGGGATTCCTATATTAGATAAACATGTGGAATCTTCTTCAGAAGCACTCTCTCCCCTGCATGAATCTCCAACAAAAGATGATACTTTGAGTGATGTGATTGACAGAATTGGGAGACTCAATCTTGATTCAGCCCAATTCAGTCAACAGAGTAGCCTGGACCATCTGAGAAAGGTCCCCAAAGTGGCTGACAAAGACACTTGAATGTGTTCATCCTGATGAGGTTGGAAAAACACGAACTAGAAATTCAAATTAGAAAAATGGAGGTAATGTAGATGACTCTAATTCACCTGTTGATATGGATGTTTCTTATGATTGTGAATTAAATTTTTCTACAGATTTTGAACCAACTTCATTCAAAGAAGTTGCTTCTCATGATGAATGGAAAGAAGCAATGCAAAAGGAGTATGATGCCTTGATAAAGAATGGCACTTGGAAGCTGGTTGATCCTCCATTGGGAACCAAACCAATTCACTGCAAGTGGGTCTATAAGAACAAGTATAAAGTTGATGGCTCACTTGACAAGCACAGAGCCAGACTTGTGGCAAAAGGTTATGCATAGAAGGAAGGGGTCGATTATGAGGATACTTTTGCCACCACGGAAAAATGGGCTACCATCCAAACACTCTTTGCCCTAGCAGCTCAGAATGGTTGGAAAGTATATCAAATGGATGTAAAAACTGCTTTCTTGAATGGAGATCTAAAAGAAAATGTTTTTATGTCCCAACCTAAAGGTTTTGCTGTGAAAGGACATGAAGATAAAGTATGCAAACTTGTGAAATCCTTGTATGGCCTCAAACAAGCACCATGAGCTTGGTATGAAAAATTGACGGAGCATATTCTGAAACTCAATTTCAAACATTATGATCTTGATGATGCAACTCTGTTTGTCAAGAAAGTTGGCAAAACAGTTGTATATCTCGTAGTATATGTAGATGATCTTTTGATAACAGGGAATAATGAAAGCTACATTGCATCCATAAAGAAGGAATTGAAGAAAGGTTTTGAAATCACTGAGTTGGGCTATGTTCATTACTATCTTGGTATTGAAGTAACTCAACATCCAAAGTCCATATTCCTTTCTCAAAAGAAATACATTGGAGATCTGTTGAACAGATTTGGTATGACTAAATGCAATCCTCTGACTACTCCAATGGAACAAAACATAAAGCTCACATCAAATGAAGGAAAAGAATTTGAGGATGCAACAAAATATAGACAACTTGTAGGAAGTCTCAACTACTTGACAACTACCAGACCAGACATTTCTTTTGCTGTTGGAATCCTCCCCAGATTTATGAAAAATCCTTGTGAGGGACATTGGTCTGCTTCAAAAAGAGTTCTAAAATACTTGAAGGGAACTCAAGACTTTGGAATCAAGTATACACAGGTGGACGACTTCAACTTGATTGGATGCTCTGATTCAGACTTCGATGGAGATAAATAAATAGGGGTGTCTACTTCAGGTTATGCTATGAGTCTTGGATAAAGAGCTGTCTCCTAGAGATCACACAAACAATCAGTTCTTGTAGATTCTACAACAGAGGCAGAATATGTGGCAGCAGCTGAGGCAACAAAAGAAATTGTGTGGCACAGGAAAATTATTGAAGATTTGCAGGTAAAACAAGTGCAATCAACTCCACTCATGATTGAAAATACATCTGCAATAAAGTTGGCCAAGAACCCAAAGTTCCATGATCGAACAAAGCACATCAATACTAAATATCATCTGATTCGACATCATTATGAGGCCAAAACAATCCATCTCCGCCATTGTTCCACTAATGAGAAAATTGCAGACATCTTCACCAAAGCACTTGGAAGAGAAAATATTGAAAGATTCAGAACGATGCTTGGACTCACCAAAAACCCTTCAGATTAAGGGGGGGAATGTTGACACCTAATTAGGAGGATTGGGTGAATAGCTGTAATTAATGTAAATAAATAATAGAGAAGATAGAGAGTCGGGAGATGAACCGAACAGTCACTCCCTCTTGTATATAATAATGTTTAGCCTTAATGAATATAACATAGTTTTGTTTTAAGGAGTTATATCCTAGCCTGACAGTGTCACACTCTAAGCTAGCAAAGGATAAGGAAAAGGGAGCTTCGGGTATTCAAAATGCGCCTATACGCTCAAGACAAAGGAGGTTGCATTGTCTCATGTTGAACGGATAAATGATAAGGCTTTGTGCCTTCATGATGTGCCCATGCACCCTAAGGAAAATAGGGAGCATTGTAGCACTCCAAAGGGTCGAAGGGAAAAACTTTGTGCCTTCATGATGCGCCCATGCGCCCAGAAACAAGTACAAAAAGTAGAATTTGATGCTAAGATAGGATATGAATGATCTACAGTGCTATATAAGTTGTTGTTGTATGCATGGTAGAAGATAAATAATTTCAGGAATGTGAAAGGTTTCTTGCATGCGACAATAAATGAACACTTGCAAGGTGAAGATCCATTTAAGACGCTAGCAAACACATTGCAAAACAAGAAATATACAAAAAAAAAAATTATTTGACAGTGAAATGAAAAATTTAAGTAAATATTTGAGCATGAAAACTTACTTGATGCACTGGTTGATGCAGGGCTTGATGATTTTCTTGCTATGCGCTCAGATGAAATGACGATGAAGGAATGATTAGCTGAGTTTATTTAAATATATAAAAATGCAAAACTAACTCATGCATGAGTGTCACTTGTCATCAGATGAAAGGATCATTTAAGAAGCAGTTAAGGCAGTTCCTATTTTCTAGGAGTGCGTCCTCATGCAACAAATTGGATCATGCATGCATCTGGATAGGGCACAAGTCTGCATCATGAAGGAGTGTGCCTAGATAGGGAAAAATTTCTCAACCCAAAGGAGTGTGCCCTATTAAGGTGCACATTCTAAGCACGAAGAGAGTGCGCTCACCTCAAGTGTATGCCTTCATCAACTCAAAGTGCACTTTTTCTTTTGTGAGGGATTTTATTGCCTTTTGCTTGATTTTTTCACTTTTTGTGTTTTTTTGAGTGTGTACATGGTTGGAAGGAAAGTTTCTAATCAAATTTAAAAAAGTTTGTGAGTTCACCTAACCACAAATTACTAACTCAAACACTTATAATGGTTAAGTGACAATGCTTGAGACACATTGACTTAGAAGGATGTGACACTAGGAGAAAACACTTAAATAACAAATCAAATCACATGAAGACGCGTGGAGGCTTGAGGCAAAAGTTAGCTTAGGCTCCAAAATTAACATAGGAAAAACATTTGGAGGGTCGTGGTTGCAGCGACAACATTGGCAACACAATCGGAGAACCCCATCTTCTCTGAAATGGTTTCATTGTAACTGCAAAGTCTCATTTCTCCAGGAAGTATTTATTTGATTGATGAGTTACCTTCAACTCTCCACTCTTCCCAGTTAAAGATATAACCTTCTCATTTTCATTAGTCAGTGTACCATAGTCATTAAACAAGCCACACCAATATCCTATCAACAAAAGTAACGGTAATATAGTACAACGAAATAAAACAATCAAAGTTTGAATTTTACATCTCCGACGTTGCTCCATTGCCAACAGTCCTGGATAGTATCCCAATGAAGTCGCTTCAGGAACACAAACGATGCTTTTCTACCTATTGGGCCTCTAAAATGTCATCCTCTTTTACCCTCATTTCCATCATTTTACCATATTCTGTAACTCTTTACCATATTTTGTAGCTCCATAACCCTATATTAATAACCATTTTCATGATCATATGGGTTTATCATTATTATTCTTAGATTCATTTATTTTAATTATTTTAAGATAATTTATAATTAAATATTAGGAAATCAACATGTTTTCATATATATATCTAACAGTGGTATGAGTTTTATGATATCGTAGGCCTATTTGAAGATTCTAGAAGGGTCCTATTTGGCCACTCAACCACAAATTCGAATTTCATTTCTGACTCATGAAGATTTGTGGAATATTTGTAGAAGATTTGGATCATTGACTAAGAACATTCAAAGAAGAAGAATCATGGATGTTTTGATATGTGTATCCTATCAAAACTAGGAGAGAATTTTGAGAGGAATTATATCTCATATTTTTAGGTGATTGGTTGTAACCATAAGAGATAAATGTGGATCTAGGAGAGATTTGTGGATCTCTATTTTTTGACTAGTTATCTTAAGTTTTTTTATAAATAGGAATGCATCCTTCATACAAAGGGGTTCCATCCAAGATATGTAATTTGTAAAGTGAGGATATAGAGGAACAGAGTTGAATTATTGTAATATATTTGGAGCTTTTCTCCAACTTCATTGTATGGAATATATATTGTTGCTTTGATCTCTAAGCTTTGATAATCGTTCGGTGTGCTTGCCGAGGAGTGGAGGGCCCCCATAAACTGTATCTTGTGCACCTCTTACCTTTTTTGTAAATATTTATGTTATTTCATTTATGCAAGTTTAGTTTAGTTTCTTTTATGTTATTTTGATTATATGTTTTATGTTGTTTTGTTAAGATTGATTTAATTTCCTTATGTTTGGATTGGATTGGATTTCATTAATGTTGTTTTGTTAAGATTGATTTAATTTCCTTATGTTTAGATTGGGCTGGCACACTAGTATCTCACATTAGCAATCTCATAGGCTACTAGATTAAATTATTTTTTCATTTCATAGCTTAGATTAGAATTGTTGGTTTTCATAGAGCTAGTCTTTGAGAGAGAAAGTGATTGAGAGAGAACATGATCGAGAGATAATGTGTACATTTGCTTTCATTATTTACATTTTAATTAGTTTCAAGTCTCTTGCATTAGATTAATCTATTCTGAGAAATAATCACCTAGTACATATAGTACATGTATGCCTCATCAGTTCATGAACCCTGGGTTGACAATTTAATGACATGAGTTTAACTCTTAATTAAATTACCCAATATTTTGGTGCCATTGCTGGGGAGGTATCATAGGTGCTTATTTTGAAAGTTTAGACAACTCATGATAGTTGCATTCATTCTTAGATGCATGCTTAAAATCATATTAAATATTCAATAATTTTTTAATATGTTGTATTAATTTGTGTGCAAGGTAGGAAGTATCAACCAATTGGATTAATTCACAGTTTGAAAAATGTCCTTCCAAGAACTTTCTTGAATCCTAGAAACAATTGAGATATTTGCCTCTTAGGAAGAGTACATTTTAACTTCATTTAGAAACTTGTCTATCTCTCCACTTCCACAAGAAGATATTCAAGTTTCTTTTGATTCCTCTTGTCAATCTGTTGAAGAGACTAAAGAATCATGGAATACTTTTGATGGGGAGAAACCACTAGAATCTAAGATTGAGTAATGCATAATAAAGGATGATATTCAATGTGATTAAACCAAGAAAGGAATCAGGAATGTCATAGCTTTATTGAAAGATGGATCCAATCAGGGATCAAGTCACATCACTCTTTCATTCTTCCTTACTTCTTGATTGCATTATCAAAACAACTGGCCTTTCATGCTTTGATGTACTTTAATGCATATTTTTCAAAACTAAGCATGAATATCTTGTTACTCCTATTACACACACGATTACACTGGAAATATGCATACACTTTATTAGATCCCTATACTACTAGTGTAACCCCTTATTGCTATTAGTACAACCCACTTATTATATTGTTGTGCCCATGTAGTCCCCATATTGTTATTATTGTGCCCCATAGAAGCCCACTAATGTTATTATTGTGCCCTTACATTATTATTATTATGTCGGCTCTGATTATATTATGACCCCTTAGACTCCTATATATAGAAAGGAGGTCTTGTCATTTGTATCATCCAAGAATTGTTCATTTGTGTAATGTAAAGGAGGTTTCCCCATCGAAGAGGCTTATTTATAAGGCATTGATCTATCTTTTCTATCTTTTTGTGAGTTGGTTTCATAACATTTTGTATCAAAGCTTTGGCTTCTAAGGTTTTGCTACTCCAAACAGGTCATCGTGGCATTTTCGCTATCACTTTTTTGCTACAAAGTTTTAGAAGCTAAAAAAAACCCATTTGCAAAGAAATCGGTCTGCACCTCGGGTCCGAATTTCAGATCTTGTCTCGCTATATTTTCGAAGATATGATCTGAGGAAGTTAGGGTTTTTGCAAGCTCCAGAATTTCATCTCAAATATGTCATCGTGGAATTTTCGCTATAATTTGTTTCCTACAACGACTCATATTCTAAAATTAAAACCCATTTGAGGAAAATCATGGGGAAGCTTGGGCCTGAATTTCAGATCTTCTTTCACTATATTTTCGAAGATACAGTCCAAGACATTTAGGGTTTCTACAGGCTCCCGAATTACATCCCAAATAGGTGAGCTGGGGAAATCTTCATAATTGTCTCTCTGAGCATCAGAATGAAATTTCGTAAGAAGTTACAGAAAGAGGATAGACATTAGTTTTCTGTGTATATTTTTCAGATCCGAAGGTTAAAACAGTGACACGTGGCACTTCATACAAGTTCGCTCTTCTGAAAAGGTATATAATCAGGTCATCTTGGGAGATTGTGCATAACTCTTTCTTGGAGAATCCAATTTTGATCAGATTGGTGGCATTAGAAAGAGGACGTAGAGGGTTACTGCAGGTCACGATTTCAGAACTAGAAGATCCGAAATTACAGAGTTACAGTCGTTTCAACATAGACCTCCTAAAATAAAGAAAAGGCAATATGAGGAAGTTTGATGGTGAGGATCCAGTAAATTGGATGCTACAGATGGAGAAATATTTTGATCTACATGAGGTGAAACTATTACAAAAGGTACATATTTCATCTTCATATTTAGAATCAGATCAATGTTTATGGTATAAAGGGATTTGTTCTCGTAAACCACTTGTTACGTGGTCAATTTTCATGGAGGAAATGATAGCGCATTATGAGGATACAAAGAGAAACTTCTTCTTTAGCCAATTGATAAATCTCAAACAAAAGTGTTCAATGGAAGAGCACATTAAGGACTTTCAAAAATTGAATATAGGGGAAAATGATAATCCAGAGAAGCAGAGGGTTGATGTCTCCATAGGGACTTTAAAGGATAACATTCAACATGAGGTTCGTCTTTGGGAACCTAATTTATTGGAGAATGAATTCAGGTTGGAAACAAAAGTGAAAAGAAAAATTATGGCAACAAGGAAGTCTACCCCTCACAACTATAAAGATGGAAGCATTGTTTCTACTAGCCTTCCAGAACCTACAAGGTTGACACAACAACAATTGGAAGAAAAAAGAGCAAAAGGGCTTTGTTACAATTGTGATAACAAATACATTAAATGTCATAAGTGTGCTGAGAAGAAATTATTTTACATTGATTGTGAATAGGAGGAAGAAAAGGATCAAGAAACTTCAAATGAAGAGGATATACACCAGGAACCAACCCCAAAGAAAGAAGAAATGAATCCAACCATATCTTGTAAAGCATTGGCAAGAATTACCACTCCTCAAACTATCAAGATAGAAGGACATATTAAGAAGAAAAATGTTCAAGAAGTGAAATATCACATCGAGCATGAAGAAATGAATCCGACCATATCTTGTAATGCATTGGAAGAAATTGCCACTCCTCAAACTCTCAAGATAGAAGGACACATCAAGAAGAAAAAGATTCAAGCAATGAAAGATCACATCGAGCGTCAACAACAAGTTCTCCAACTTTTAAAGGATAATGCCACTTTGGTGCAGAATCGAATGAAACAATAGGCAGATCAACATCGCAGTGAAAGAAGTTTTGATGTAGGCGATTGGGTATTTTTACGGCTACATCTCAAGCAAGATATTTATGAGAAGGGAATGTTGGCAATACTACATGCACTTAAGAAATGGCGACCTTACCTAATGGGAATACACTTCAAGGTAAAAATGCATCATGATATTCTTAATTTTTTTATAAAACAAAGATTATATTTAGAAGAACAGAAAAAATGGGTCACAAATATGTTTGGTTATGACTTTGATATCATCTACTAAAAAGGGAAGCAAAATGTTGTTACAGATGCACTCTCAAGAAAGTATGAGGATGTGGAACCATTGTTTTGTGCTATTTCTATTATCCAACCAGATTGGATAAACGAAGCAAGGGATGAATGGAAGAAGGATGAAGAATTGTGGCCACTCATTCAAAAGTTGCAGAAGATCCCAGTTCAAAAAATATTGCCAGAACTTAACAAGGAAGGAAAAATCATAGTGGAACCTGGAGCAGTCACAGAAACAAGAACCCGACAGCTACGAAATCGATCAATTTTAGAGTATCTCATCAAGTGGAAGAACTTACTTGCTGAAGATTCCACATGGGAGGTTAGGAATTTTATACAAAAGCATCAAGAACTACTCAAGCGTTGAGGACAACACTTTTTGAAGGAGAGGGGCATGTTAGGTCCCTATACTACTAGTGTAACCCCTTATTGTTATTAGTACAACCCCATTATTATATTTTTGTGCCCATGTAGTCCCCATATTGTTATTATTGTGCCCCATAGAAGCCCACTAATGTTTTTATTGTGCCCTTACATTATTATTGTTATGTCGGCTCTGATTATATTATGACCCCTTAGACTCCTATATATAGAAAGGAAGTATTGTCATTTGTATCATCCAAGAATTTTTCATTTGTGTAATGCAAAGTAGGTTTCCCCCTCGAAGAGGCTTATTTCTAAGGCGTTGATCTATCTTTTCTATCTTTTTGTGAGCTGGTTTCATAACACACTTGAACCAATTTTCTATTTCCAGTAGAGTAGGACAAAATCAATAAATAAAACCAAGTTTGGTGATGTTTTTAAGTTTTTTTTTTGAGTTAGATTTTATTATATTTGCAATTTTATTTTTGGTGGTGCAGTAAGAGCCACCTCACTCACTAATCATTTTGTAGGAAAATCTAGAAAGAGAGGAGAACAAACATAGTTTTGACAACTAAGATTTGAGGTTAGAGACCAAATCTTTTTACTGTGTTTTTCAAATTTTAGATTTCAAAAGAATAAAGAGCTGAAAAAATTCTTGAGTATGCTCTCTTTTTGCGCCTTGTGCCACCTAGAAGAACAGAAATGAAAATTGAATAAAGTTAGCTTTGAAATTTTACAATAAAACTAATAGATCTAAAAATTGAATATATCTAAATTCATTATTCATTTCTAAAATAGTAAAAATTTAATCTCCAAATTTCAATTAGATCTATCTCAAAATTTGCTAAATTTTTTCAATTTGTTTTTTAAATAAAGTCTTCACTTTTGAATTAAAAAAAAAAAAAAAAACAATGAGATGTTTCAAATAAAACAAAATCAAAACAAGACATTTAGAGACAAAACATTTTAAAAAATCAAATAAAAAAATAAAAAATACAAAAAATACAAAAAAGAAGATATAATTAAAAAATAAACAAAATGTATAATAAAACTCCACCCACTTCATCATAATAAAAAAACGAATGTGACAAACTATAAAAACCATTCACGCATCGCTTGGATGAGGGTTACGAAATGAGCTAGCACGTAAGCTTATCCATGGTTGCCTGCATCGAAACTAAATGAAAATACTATAAATCTAATTCCAGTAGAGCCTTGCACTATTCAACCAAAATTATGGAGCAATGATAAAATATTTGGCACGTTAAAACGATTGACGGTCACATTTTTTTGGGATACAATTTCTTTTGAATTAATGAACATCTGCGGTGGCCTTTTATCAATTTAACACATTGGTTGAGTAATTATGCTCACCATTTCGTTTGGCAGAGTTCTTGTGATCGGATGTGAATCAAAACTTTTTTTTGGCCGGGATCATGACTCACACGTCTTATTCTCTAGTATGTTTGTTATTAACATCTCTTTTTGTGCCAACAATGCATGGGAGTATTAATTCTAGTCACCTCAGCCTTAGGTGTTTCATACTTGTCCATACATTCCATTGTTCATACATTCCTCTCTTCAATTGGAATCTAGGAACCTATAGTTGCATAATCGATGCAATTCGGTAGCTACAAAATCAATCATTAGCTGCAGAATCGATGCAATTCGGTAGCTACAAAATCAGTCATTAGCTACAGAATTGAGGCAATTCGGTAGCTTATGAAAATTTGGCTTGTGGTCTATTGGTGAAGCATTAAGTTTGTGGAGAAGAGGTCTAAAGTTCAAAATTGGCTAGAGACACATTGTTAACTATTCTACATTTTTGTAAATTTTTCCTAATCTTGCAACAATTTGGATGAACCATCATTGCTACATGGTAGGCTGTGATTAATCACTGATTGTCACGTCATTGTCCAGTCAGCAAGCGATGTAAATTTTCTACATCATCCTACCAAGTTAGCATGCCAAGCCATCTTCCCACTTGAGCATCTACATCGGAATCATGTTTCCACGTGGCACCTTCTAGTGTTGCCACATGACACCCATTCACAATTTTTTCTTATTTCATAAAAACTTCAAACAATCATAACTCTTTCATACGACATCTGTTTTCGATGATTCAAACGTTGTTGGAATCTTTCATATGACATCAGTTTTCGATGATTCAAATGTCGTTGGAAAGATCTTGACGAGAGCTACAGAATGAGAGATTTTTCATCAACATTTGAGACATAAAAAAATGAAGAAGTTACCAACAAAACACCAACAGGTAGTCCAAGGTATTACTTTCCAAACAGGTAAAAGTGCATTTAATTTTTCTTCCTTGAATTTATTTTATCAGTGCTATTTCTAAGTCTTTTGTGTATATATCATATGAAGAGAGACTAATCACCTCTCTCTCTCGATAGTCTTACATTTTATTGCAGAAAAGTGTTAAGTTTTTGTAGGTTCCAAGACGATGAAAGAAGATCACTATATGCACAAGATCCTTTTAAATACCAAGTTTCTTTCAAAAGAACATCTTTATTCCATGTCAAATTAGATCCATTACACCATTGCTACTAAACCAGGCCTCTCAAATACCAATTTTACCATTTCTACTCATTCTAAGCCTACAATTGACCCATAAATTTCCATCTCCCTACTGCCAAACCATGATGTCAAAACCCATTTTCCCTTTGCAATATTCATACGTTGTTAACTCATTTTCACTCACCCTTAACCAAAAAAAAAAAGTCATTCAGCTCCCTTACAAAGCTGAGTCACCCCATTTTCCTCTTCCTTTTTTTCAAATAAAACTTACTTCATAATGCAAATAGTTCATCTATGGTCGTTCAAATTATTATTTTATACCCGCGTTAGATGATGGAGGATTCATTAAGGCCTCCCTTCTAACAAGTCTTGACCCATTGACTCCGACGCATCATCTGGGATCAAGACTAGAGACCATTCAAGTACCTTGAGGCTTGAATGCCTTAATGGCAAGTTCTCTCACCAATAAACAATGGGAATACATCAATGTCTCCTGTTTGTCAGATATTCTAGGTGACTTGACTATGACACATTTATTCATACCTAGTAAGATGTACTTAGGCATCTTGATTCTCATTGACATCAATGGTGAGTAGTCTAGTGTTGGTTAATGTCATTCGTTAATGGCTAGTAATCCAACAATTTCTTTTCTATGTTCGACATCGACACATCTATCCACATAGATAAGAATTATGCCACTGAGTAGGAATGAATGAAGACTATATGGTTTTAGCATCTTGCAGCAGGACTCAACTCAGAATTTACCAGTTGTAGCATTGTCCTAGCAATGAAGATTCTAATTTCATATCAGATTCATCCTCTATTCATAGAACCAAGAGAAAGAAAAAGTAGATCAGATTATTTTTCTTCACATTCCATGATCCAACAACAACAACCACACTCTTCTATATATATAGCTTGTCCACTTTTTAGGTAGGTGAAGGTACATTGTTTTCTAATATTTAATCATGTAATTCCTTAAATGTTGAAATTGTGATTTTGGACAATCCCTCAGCAAAGTTATATTCCCTTTCCCATTCGCCAAAAATAGAAAACACCTTTAGTTGCGGGGAAGGGATATCAATTCATATTCACATGTCACATTTCATTTCATCCTAACCAACATATTTTTCCCAATCGACTATTATTGCATTTTGATTCCAAAAGTTTATATGTTTTGCAATGATCAATTGATAAGCACATTAAATAGATGACAACCACTATGGGGCCTTAAAAAGGAATTCTCAATGTTTTCAAGTATTTAGATGCAACAAAAATAAGAAAAGTATTGTTACACAAGAATCAACATTCATAAATATTTGTTTGTCACACAAGAACCAACCATAAAAAAATATGTTGCAATCAAACGTCTTTCAAATTACACTTTGCAAAGAGAATAAAGTTATCAAATGATATGATTATGCAAAGTTAAAAGAGAATCAATACAAAGCCAAAGTTCATATAGAAGCAAAACATTTCAAGAAGATCAACTTATGATTAATGGAATCAATGCAAAGTTGCATGAGGACATGCAACATCTTTAGTTGGGGAAAAAGTTTGGCCTCCAAGATGTCATCTTCTTTTACCCTCATTTCCATCATTTTACCATATTCTGTAACTCTTTACCATATTTTGTAGCTCCATAACCCTACATTAATAACCATTTTCATGATCATATGGGTTTATCATTATTATTTTCCAAGTAATTTATTTTAAGTATTTTAAGAGAATTTATGATTAAATATTAGGAAATTAACATGTTTTCATATATATCTAAAAGTGGTATGAGTTTTATGATATTGTAGGCCTATTTGAAGATTCTAGAAGGGTCCTATTTGGCCACTCAACTACAAATTCGAATTTCAATTCCAACTCATGAAGATTTGTGGAATATTTGTAGAATATTTGGATCATTGACTAACCACATTCAAAGGAGAATAATCATGGATGTTTTGATACGTGTCTCCTATCAAAACTAGGAGAGAATTTTGAGAGGATTTGTATCTGATATTTTTAGGTGATTGGTTGTAACGACAAGAGATAAATGTGGATCTAAGAGAGATTTGTGGATCTATATTTATTTACTAGTTAGCTTAAGTTTTTGTATAAATAGGAGTGCATCCTTCATACAAAGGGGTTCCATCCAAGATATGTAATTTGTAAAGTGACGATAGAGAGGAAGAGAGTTGAATTATTGTAATATCTTTGGAGCTTTTCTCCAACTTCATTTTATGGGATACATATTGCTAGTTTGATCTATAAGCTTTGATAATCATTCGGTGTGCTTACTAAGGAGTGGAGGCCCCCCATCAACTGTAGCTTGTGCACCTCTTTCCTTTTTTGTAAATATTTATGTTATTTAATTTATGCAAGTTTAGTTTAGTTTATTTTATGTTATTTTGATTATATGTTTTATGTTGTTTGTTAGGATTGAATTAATTTATTTATGTTTAATAATCTCACACTAGTAATCTCACATTAGTAATCTCATAGGCTACTAGATTAAATTACTTTTTCATTTCATAGCTTAGATTATAATTGTTGTTTTTTATAGAGCTAGTCTTTGAGAGAGAAAGTGATTGAGAGAGAGCATGCTTGAGAGAGAACCTCTGCACTTTCTTTTCATTTTCTTTCATTATTTGCTTTGTAATTAGTTTCAAGTTTCTTGCATTAGATTAATCTATTCTAAGAAATAATCACCTAGTACATATAGTACACGTATATCTCATCAGTTCATGAACCCCGAGTTGACAATATAATGACAGGGATTTAACTCAAAATTAAATCACCTAACATTGTTAGCAAGCTTGGATAGTACCCAACGAAGTCGCTTGCTTCACCTCCCTGCACAGGAAGCCTTTCTCTTATTTCACCCTTATATATAGGACTATGTATAGACACTTATTATTTTTTGACGGGTGGAAGAGGGATCCCAACTTATTGAGAGCATAAGAGGTTGTTCCTTAAGAGACAGATTTTAGACCTCTGATGATTTAGACACTAAATGTTTTCCCCTTATCTTATTATACACTGATGGAAAAGCAAGACCACACAATTTTTAACAGGACTGAGTGTGTGAATGAGAAAGCGAAATAGATGCAGGTTTCATGATTTTCTTATAGTTTCCCAATTGAAGGATCGTATTTTCCATCAGAAAATCACTGACTTGAAAGATGTAAACCAAATAAAGGAAGATGGTGACAGATAAGCCAATGGTTGTGAGCTGCTTCAATTTTCATCTCACAAAAGATTAGCCAGGCCATCTCATATCTCAAAACCGACATATTCAAGGAATGATGGAACTAAAGAAATAAAACCAAAACAGGACAAGGAAAATACAATGCAATGCATCTAAATATATGGAACCTAACCTATCCTAAACTAAAGAAAATAAGGTCGAATAATGTAAAATGGAACTTCCAATGCAGCCATAGAAGCTTCTCTCGACCTTTAGACCATAAGGTGTTGACGCAGCCCAGGCCACTCCTAGGCCGCCACTACCAGGATCGTCCCAACACGCATATAAAAGCTTGTTTCCAACATTATAATCTCATGATTTATAACAGCGCTCTTCATAAAACTCTTAAAAGGAACACATTCAAATGGATTTATGCGCAATTTAAGAAACAACCGCAGGCATATATGCATATATGAATAAATGTCACGGGTTGTAATTTAACACCGGCATACATTGTTTATCCTTGGTATTTAAACATACCAAAAACGAATCTTCAATAAGACTTTAAACATGCGCATCCAATATATATATATATATATATATATATATATATATATACCGTTGCTGATCTATCACACCGCTGTCTTCAATTGGTTCTTACGCAACATAATAACAATATATATGCTGCCACATATGTACCCACAACATCCTCTTTTATCCTGCAATTTATAGAAATTGACCTTCAACGTCCTTGCCCTATCAAACTTACTCCGCGCAATGACGTTCTTGCACTTCTTGTATCACGTCGACGAGAACCGACATGTCACAACTCACATCAAGGCCGACAAAGCATGAAACCAAGTCACCTGAGCGTTTAACTATTTCTCTTCTGTTTAACTCTTGTGAAGTTACAGTTTTCGCACCAAGAGAAACACTGTTTATCACAATTCCTATCAAAATGACATGACTGTTATATTCCAACTATTCATTCTGGCCAGAAAGAGATCTGCACAATACTGAGCAGGGAATACTCCGCATGAGCATAAAAATGTCAAAAGAAGAATAATGCCGCCTTGTTCAATAATAAAACTTCAAATGATTATTACACCTACGCACGCTATGCGCATACCACTTACGCCAGAAAGGCACGGCTCTTTAATGGAATAACAGTTATGCGTATTGTTCCTAATTGATATCGCTCAAGGTCCAAGCGCTACCCTGAGTCCGCGTTTCCAACAGTTGCACCGAATTCTCAATAAACAAGTCCACAATACGATCCTCCATATAAACAACAGCAACAGTTATATGCTACTTCAAAGAATAGTAACAGTTCCACAATGTACGCATGATTTCAAGCCATTCAATGTTATATAATACCGAATTACTTCATACGGTTTCAACGTTTTAAAACATCAAGTTATCACAGTAATTGCGCATTGGAAAATAAGCACCATTATGCAAATTCAAGTTAACATGCTACAGAACTGAATTCAACATATATTTACATAAAACAAGCCTACACTCAGAACTTTACATTCATGGCCAGATATACAATCTATGGCCCTTTTACAAACTGCTGAAGGCTTACAGCCTTGCTGATCAAGCCTGTTCTCAATCAACCTCTCTCACTCATCTCTAATATATTTTCCCTCAAAAAGCCCTCCTATTTATACAATTTAAAAAAATTCATTTAATTAAATGCTCAATCCCTTCACTTCCTCAACAAACCCCTAAATCTCTCAACATCCCCAAAATCTAGATCTGTCCCTAAAGTTTTGCAACTAAATCTAATTTAAATAGATTTTAGGTGTGGACTCAACTAAGTCCCGTACATAGCATTTCTACTTCCTAGAATTTCTATCTAATTCTATTTTCTCTCATATTCCTTAAAAGAATATTCACAAAATCCTCACTTTCTCCTATTTTATTAAAAATAACAAATTAATTAACAAAATATTAAAGATTGTCACACCCCCCTATAATCACATATCTACAAATGAAAAAAATGGTCTTGATGCTCCTGCATCAGGTGTGATAATGAAAAAACACAACAAAAAGCAATGCAATGAATAAGAGGAATCACACAAGCATCTGCACTAACAGACAAAAATAGGAAGTGCAACCACAACGGTGTATTACACTTGACTGTTCTACCACGCGAGGATCCCTACAACAGCAATAATCACTCAACTTAGGGACATAAAAGAAAAAAAAAGCATATGCAAATACAAACCACAAGACATGGGCCTAGGCCGAAAGAACGCTTTTAACAAATATTCAGATGGATCATGGAAACAACCTTTAGGGAAAGATATATACGAAATATTAAAAAAAGACAGATCCATGTTATACATGATATTCTCAGGTTGACCATTATCCAAGCTATTGCGTGTGAGATTATTGGATGAATGATAGAAATGATTCATTGAGATTCTTCTCTGTTTCTTCATTATGGATTAGAGATTTTATTCACATAAGATGAAGAGGTGGAAGTTCAATAATTAAATTAAATTTTCTTTCGTAAGGGTTGAAATTTTTTACATGAATAAAATAAGCATCCCTCAGGAAGGCATCATCATCCCATGTGATGACATCGACAAAATTTTGTGTACATTAATAAAAAACTGACAAAAATCATGAACACCATCATAGTGACAGGGACCTGGAATAACGATCAACCTTGGATGAAGTTCCCTACTTACCTAACTTATTTTTTTCAAGAATAGAACAAAATTCTTCAATGGTAAGTATGCCATCTTCTTGATCGAAAGGAGATATACCTGAAATAAAATATTTGATAATCGTATTAGACTCCTTTTGAAACTTCATGTAGGAACAAAGGTTCATCCAACTTGCTTAAACGACCATTACCATATAATTAAGAGAGAAGAAAATCACTGGGGTCATGGTCATCCAAGGGTTCTCATTGATTAACGGGTGCAATATTTTTTTTCTAAGTAAAATTAATTCTATTATAGTAACAATAAAATTACAACGAGTCTTTGGCCTCTACCGGTCTAGAATAGAGATATAGCAAGTTTAAACATAAAAAAAAAACTGAGTCGAGACTGCCCAAAGTGGAAACTAGTCTGAAAGACAGTGGAAAAGGCTACTTGCACAGGGATGCTATCTTTTAAATCAAAATAGTCAATTATTGCAAATTCCTCAAAATGACCCCATTTTTTGAAAAAAAGAAAAGATTAAAATAATCCATCAAAAAACTATGCTGGGTGGCGAAACCTGTCTGCATGGATGTGCTAGGTGTCGGTAGGTGGTGGTAGCTCCTCCACTATCAAGCATTTGTAATCCTCCCAATCATACTCAGATTTCTTCTTGCCTCCCGGATTGTCCTATATCGTCTTGCCTTTGCCTTTGCAGGTGTCACTGCTACCCGAGGCTTTCGGCTTACTTGTTGTAGACTGCACCTGAACCATCTTCTGAGTGCTGGCGCTCGGCTTCTCCTGTTCAGAGGCAGGAGGTGTTTGAATCGTGGTCTTCCCAATTTTGTGGGCTAGGACGGTTTGCGGGCAGGTCTCCTCTCTTAATTCCACATAGACGATGGCTATAATGGCGGGTCTATTCAAAGTGCAGAGGAAGCAAAATTGAGCAGATTGATGGGGCTGGTGAGGGGACATAGGGAGATTGACTGTCTGGGTAGCAGCAGTGACCCTTTGAGCTTCGCCAGGATGAGCGCAACCTCTTCTGCTACAAGTGGCAGGGTAGCAGCTCGTGGATGGAATGGAGGATGGGGAGGATGAAGGAGAGGCCGACGCAGAGGGAGGAGGAGAGGGGGGCAGATGGCTCAGCCTCGATTGCTGCCTCGCCTGCTGCGCATGTGATGACGAAGCCACGACATAGTTCTATGAGTGGGGTGGTGCAAGCTGGTGTGGGCCGAGAAGACAGAATTTCTATCTGTGAGCTGGGAATGGGCGACAGACTCTACGCTGAAGATAACAGGATTTCCTGAACCAGAGACTGAAGCAGGTGCCGAGGAATTAAGTTGCAGAGTGCAAAGAGCAGTATGGGAGAAGTGAATTCCGTTTCCCAAGTCTACACAACTCAGGATACTGCAGCGCCTTCCTGTCGTCGTGCGAGAGCTTGGCTTCGTGGCGTCAGGGTGGCAAGAGCAGGTTGAAGGAGGCGGAATAAGGTGTTGCAGACTATTCGAATCCATGGTTTTAGAATTGCAAGGGAGGTCTCGTCCTGTGTACCAGATTAATGGCATTGGCCGGGTGATAGAGTCTCGCCTTAAATCACCACAGATGAGAATGCAGGTGGTCTTGTAGCCAAGCCACCTGCCAGACCAATGTCCCATCCACATTAATGTGGTTTTAAACACCTGCAGCTGGGGGTGCTAAATCATTTTGCACCAGTGCAGTGCATTCCTGTAATTGGATTCCATCTTTTATAATATCGAGCGATCCTGAGTATAATGTTCGATCACTGGCCACCCCCAAATTTTCCAGGAGGTCTGCCACTTTGTTACCATCCCTCCTGATATGTTTGAACATGATTGCTCTATTGGTTGTGAGCCATTGTTCAATGAGCTCTAGATGAGTTGCTAATCTCCAACTGTAGACCATTTTGTGAGCAGGGGTCCCTTGTAGAATTAGATTAGTCATGTTGATGAGTATCTGAGAGTCTCCTTCAATAACTAGAGGAAAGAAGCCATGCTGCTGTGCTAGTTGAAGGCCCTGCCACAATCCTTCAAGCTCAGCTGAGTTGTTCATGTCCCATCCAATTGTGCCCAGGAAAATCAGAAGAGGTTTTCCATTGTGATCCCTGAATATTCCCCCATAACCTGCCATGCCTGGATTGCCTTTGGAGGCTCCATCAAAGTTTAATTGGGAAATTCCTGGTGGCGGAGGGAGCCACTTGCTAGAGGTTTTGTGATTTAAGAAGGATTTACTGGGGTTTTCTTGTGGCTGGTTAATCCTCAGATTCCAATTCTTCCAGATGTTCTGCTCCTGTGGAGAGGTGGGAAAATCATCTTTGAGCCAGGTTTGGAGTGCTAAGGTTTCCTGAAGATTATTGCATAGATTGCTCCATATGACCTCTATGGGTGTGGATTGATTCTTGAAGATGCGGCGGTTTCTTTCCTTCCATAAAGTCCAGATGAGAAGACCTGGGACAATTTTCCACAATGTGTTTAGCAGATTGCTCTTGTACGGATTGTTTGCCCAATTGCGGATGGTGCTGGTAATGTCTCCTTTTACTCTGCCTTCTTTTTGACATCTGAAGCTTGTTTTTTCCCAAAGTTTGTTTGCTAAGTTGCAAGTATCCATGAGGTGTTGTATGGTTTCTTCCTGATGTTTGCAGTTGGGGCATATTGAGGGCCCGTGGAAGCTTCGTTTCCTCAAGTTGTCCCATGTGAGGATTCTTTTATGACATAATAGCCAGAGGAAGGTAGAAATCTTGGGCCATATTTTGGGAGACCAGATTTTGTCCCAAAGAGGGTCCTTGATATTCTGAGTACTAATCAACAGGTCGTACGCCTCCTGAGTGGTAAAAGTTCCACGTGGAGTGTATCCCCATCGCAAGATGTCCTTCTTATCGGAAAATCTAATTTTCCTGTTTGTGAGTTCTGTGTCCATCTCCTTGTGCATTAACTCTGTTCCTTGCCTGATGATGTGCGTCGAGCTTATCCATTGTCTATATCCCTGATTGAGGGTGGGAGTCCAGTACTGGTTGACTGTGTCCAATTGATGCTCATCCCAGTCCTCTGTTTGTGGTGGTTTAATCATGTTGTTGAGCCTGGGTCTTTGCTGCCAAGAGTCAGCCCAGAAGCGGGCGTTGTTGCCATTTCTTATTTCCCAGAAATTGTGTTGTTGGATCATGTCTCTATGTTGTCTGGCCACATTCCAGATTAGGGAGCCTTTTCCCGTATCTGTAATCTGAATTAAATCATCTGGCATTCTGTTGTTTGCATATTTGGTAGTCCAGAGGATGGCCCACGGCGTGTGCAGAGCAGAGAGCCATTTCCACCATATTCTTGCTCCCATGACTGCATTACTATGTTGAGGGTCCTGAAGACCAATACCCCCAAGTTTTTTTGGAAGGCAAACTGTTGCCCATTTAACCAGTGCCCATTTGCGATTTTGACCAGAAGATCCCCATAAAAAGTTTCATTGTAGATTTTTGATTTTTTTAAGCACCCATTTCGACGCTGCCAAAATAGAGAAGAGATACAGTGGCATTGATTGCAAAACAACCTTGACTAGCACTAGACGACTAGCCATATTGAGGGCTCTAAAGGTCCAGGAAGTGAGCCGGGCTTCTAATTTGTCCAGAAGCAATTGCCAAGAGGTGTGCTTGAGAGCAGAATCAGTTAAGGGAGCACCAAGATATTTGGAAGGGAGAGAGGCAATAGGGAATCCTAAAATGCGGGCTATAGTGGTTTGAGTTGTGGAGGGAGTGTGAAAAAAGAAGATTTGGGATTTAACAGTATTGATGCTAGCTCCAGATGCTTCCGAGAAATCATTGAGAAGGGATCTGAAAGTTTGGGCTTCTTGGACCGAAGGATGCCCAAACAACATGTTATCATCTACAAATTTTTGGTGAGTGATGGCAGGGGAGTTATGGAGAGAGATTCCCCTTAGCTGTTGAGATTGAAGAGCATTCTTGATGATGCGTCCTAACCCTTCGGCCATGAGAACAAAGAGAAAGGGGGAGAGGGGATCTCCTTGACGGATACCTCTAGAGGGATGAAAAGGTATTGAAGGAATTCCATTAACAAGAATTGAGAAGAAAGTGGAGGATATTAAACTCATGACCCATCTAACCCAGGGAGGAGAAAAACCAAAGGCTGAGAGCATTTTTTGAATATACATCCAACTCAATTTATCAAAAGCTTTAGAGAGGTCGATTTTGAGTAGCATACCTGCTTTTTTATGGTGCTTCAGGGAATGAATGATCTCATGGGTGAGAATGATGCCATCTATGATTTGCCTTCCTTCAACATAGCCTGATTGTTCTGGTGAGATGAGCATGGGAAGTAGCAGTTTCAGTCGAGAAGCAATAACTTTGGAGATGACTTTATATATAACATTGCAGAGGGCTATAGGCCTGAATTTGTCTGGAGTAAGAGAATTCTCTTCTTTGGGGATGAGAGCAATGAAAGTCGCATTCAAAGAGGGAAGCATCCAATGGAGGGTTCTGGATTCTTCCACTACCTTCCAGACTTCATCTTTGATTAAATCCCAGAATTTGTGAAAGAAGTTTGAGGTAAAACCGTCTGGTCCAGGTGCTTTTCCTTCCTTGAGCTGATGCATGGCAGAGTCGACTTCCTGTAGAGAGACTGGATGAAGGAGCAGTTGATTATGTTCATCTGTTATCACTTTCGGGATGTGCTGGAGAATCCTTTCTATAGCTGGCTGTCTGTTAATTTGAGGTTCTTGATGAACTTCTTTGAAGTGATCGAGGAGCTCTTTTTCAATATCCTCATGTTCTTCTAGTCTTTCTCCCTGCTGATTCTGAATTTGGGTAATAATGTTATGCATTCTCCTCTGTATAGTGGTGCGGTGGAAAAATTTTGTATTCCGCTCGCCCTCTTTTAGCCATCTTACCCGAGATTTTTGTTTCCAGAGGATTTCCTCTTGCTTTTCTCTTTCTGCTATCTAATTCTGAAGGTTCTTTTCCTGTTCTAAAAGTGCTTCAGTCCTTCCTTCATTAATGATGGTCTGCTGGATTTTCCCCATTTCCTGAGCTAGAGCTTTCTGAGCTTGAAAAATGTTTCCAAAGGTGGCATGATTCCAATGCTTGATGTGCATTTTGAGATGTTTGAGTTTTTGCTGGAATTGAAACATTTTTGTTCCTGTTGGGGGTATGAAGCTTTTCCATGCCGAATGGACCAGATCGCTGAAGTTTGGATGAGTCAGCCAGAAAGCTTCAAAGCGGAAGGGTCTTCGTGTGGTTATTCTGGGTCTTTGCCATTGAAGCGAGATGGGCTAGTGGTCTGATCCAGTAAGAGGTAAGATTGAGGCCGAGAAGTCCCCTCCAAGGTGGATAGCATTGTCTGAAATTAGGAATCGATCCAGCTAGGAGGCAATCTGCTGGGAGCCAGATCTTTTGTTATTCCATGTATAGATTCCATTGTTAAAAGGAAGATCAATGAGCCAGTTGTTTTGGATGAAATCCTTGAAGTGATCACTTTCAGTGTCCAGTTTGATTCAGCCCCCTCTTTTTTCCTCTAATTTAGTGATCATATTGAAGTCGCCCCCAGTTATCCAGAGAGGGTGGATTCGGGTGGAATTGAGCAAAGTTAGCATATTCAGAATTAATGATTTGTTCACTGCTTCCTGGGGAAAGTAAACATTGGTGAGATGACCATGCACATTGGTCCCGATGATATGGAAAGTAGCTTGTATGAAGTGATGGGTCGCATGGATGTCCATGAGCGTGATGACCTGTGCATTCCATGCTATTGCAATTCCTCTTGAGGCTCCCTGAGCATCCACTGCTACAGTTTGACTACCTGGCCAAGCTTTTGTGAGAATGGTGCCAAGTATGGTACTATTACATTTAGTCTCTTGCATGAAGAAAATTTGAGGTTTCTCCTACTGTATCATGTTTTTAATCATTCTGTATTTCCCAGGGCTATTTAGCCCTCTTAAATTCCAAGATGTGAGCTTCATTATTCAGGGTTGGGGAGCGGCCTGTAGTACTTTGTTAGTTTGGAGTATCTTCCTGATTCTACCAGCATTTCCCCAATGAGGATTGTTCTTTGTAAATCTGTCTTTCTCCCCCTTTTCTTGGTATCTTTGAGTAGATTCTTCCCGTCCCACTGACTTCCTGGTTGGATTCCTAAAGTTCGCTGTTGATGTGCTCTAGATAGAATTACCTCTAGACTTTCTAGCTGTCTTGCCGGGATTTTGTCAAATTCTTTTTTCTTGCAGGCTTGTTCAAGGCCAAATATATCCAGATCTCCTATGTCTATACTTTCCGGCTCTTCTTCCATATGCTTGGGTTCACTGCTTTCCACCGGGAAGTCAGCTGTAAGATTGGGTTCATGCAGCGAAATGTCTATGTCCATACCATTAGGTTTCCAAGCGGTGTCCATAATTGAGGAGGAGAGGGGAAAATCTTTGGTTCGCGAGGGTTTTTGTGCAGGCCTTGAATCGGTGTGAAGGGAGGCAGAGGGCGATTTGGGAGGCTCATCAAAATGCATGGGGGGTTCAGAGGCCATTGATGCTGGTTGAGCCAGGATATCGAAGCTGTTGCTAGTTGAGGGAGCAGAGGTGCTGACTGGGGGAGTTTTGGGGTGCGTTGCAGGTTTTTTGTGATTCCTTTTCCGATTGTTCACTTTTGTAAAACCATCGGTATCAGGTTTCTCAGAGGAGGTATTGGAGGAGGGCTTAGCATTTAGCGGGCAGTCACGGAAAAGATGCCCATGGGTGTGACATTTCCTACATCTGAAAGGAACATGTTCATAATCTATAGACTGGATCCATTCAAAATCATCATGATATAGACTTACCGAATCCGGAAGAGCTTTGTTCAGATGCATGTAGATGCAGATGCGTGTGTAGGAAGTGTATCTTCTGAGTTTTGTTTCTTCTGCTATTTTAATGAACTCCCCCAGGCCGTTTCCAATGTCTGTTAGTGATTCTGCATCCCAATATTCCAAAGGCAAGGAATATAACCTAATCCAGACTGGTGCCCAGCTCAAATCTTCTTTTTCTAGATTGAATCTTTCGATCCAATCTCTCAGGTACAGGCCTGCAGCATTAAAGAAATAGGGGCCGCCGTCGATGACCCTATTTCGGTCTTCTATATAGTTAAAGACCGCTGTGAAAAACCCTTTTGGTCCTAGCTGCAGGGTGATATGCCCTTTGGGTTTCCATTTGGCAGCGATCCATCCCTGCAAGGCTTTCTCCGTTGGCCAAAATCCAATAAATTTCCCAATGAGAGCATGGTCTTTCATGTACTGGATTTGGGTATTGATTCTTTGTCTAGGTAATTCTATCTTTGGTCGTTCTGCTGCTACAGGTTTGCAGGTCGCAGAGGTTGCTTTGGGAGCCTCATCATTTCCTGTTGTGTTTCACGGTCCGCTTTGGGGTGTTGCCTCTGTTCCTTGTGGTCCTTTCTGTGTTCCATTATTGTTTTGGTTTGCCTGCTTTGTCATGATGACAGGCGGGTTCAATGCAGAGGCCCCATCAGAGCTATTCTTAGTCTGAGTTGATATGTTCTCATTGGGGGGAGGCTCAAAGTCCCCCCCCCCGGAAGGGACTCCATGATGGTTGTACTTATTCGATGTCGTATACAGTCGCCAGGGTTTGTAGTTGCTTTGTTGCAGGCACTCCATGCTCAGAGCAGAGTTCCGTTGCAGGGACTAACGAAACCCTAAACTGTTGCAGAGATTCCATGCTCCCTTGAAGTTTTTTATTAACGGGTGCAATATAGATGGGAGGGATATCATGATTTGAAGATGGTTGATTGATAAGAGCAGATGGATCACCATAAAGAGAGAGATGTGAAATAAATATGAGTTCTTCATCAGCGAATTCATCTTTTGATTCAAATATTGGCCTAGGTCCAACATACAGGACATGAGGAGGATATGGGACAAAGAGAATTCCCGGTTATTATTCCGTAAGTAGAAATTATTCCTATTTAGAAGGATCTAATTCAAAATATTTCCTTGACATCTAGACTAGGAATCGAAACATCTCATTCAAAAACCGTCAGTCCACATCCTCATCCGGAAACTGATAACAAAGATGGAGGAACATATCAACAAAATGCTCAAGAGATTCAATCAATTCCATTATTAGTTGATCAATTTCATAAATAACATCCTCATATTCATATTTATCAAAACCTCAATAAATATCATTAACCAAGTGATCGAAAGATGTGATAGAAGTGAGGGGTAAGGAATAACACCATTTCTTTTCACAACCATCTAATATAAGGGTAAACTACTGTGCAATGATTTCTTCTAAATCAAGACCATTCAAGAAGCAGAATTGGAAAATTTCAAAAACATACCTAAGAATGGTCGATGTACCCTTGTCATCAAATTTAAATTGTGATAAGTCATGTAAAAAGTCCATGGGTATTGAAATATTTAGAGCTTTTTTCAAACACCTCGAGATGATGATTTGGGATGAAGCCATTAAAGGTAAAATATTCAAATAGACTTCAAATGCTCAACTTGTCATTTGGCCCTCCTTATAGTGCTTAAAAATGTTGGCGGTGTTGGATTCCACCAACATTATAAGTGGATCTCCCTGATGTGAAGTCCTAATTAGACCTCACACCATTTGGTGTAGGAGTCCCATCTAGTCATACGACTCAACCACCTTTGAAATTGTTGGCTTGTTGGGGCCTGACCCAGGTTCAGAGATGATTTAGCCAAACAAATCCCGATATTGCTGGCTATTTTGACAACAGTCCACAGAGTGTGGACTGAGGTATCACCCGAAGTAGTATGGGAGGGTGCTAAAACCAGGTTTCTGCATCGTGGAGATATCTGATGATTTCAATTGGTCCGCGGTTTGATCCTATGTGCACGTCGCTACACGCGCTTACCTGTACCTCACAGCCCTAGATGTTGTCTTTGCGCACCCCTACCCAGGGCTCCAATAGTGTTATTACCCAAGTCCCTCATCGCAGTTGATATTAGGTGATTAATTGAACTTATTTATACACTTTTATTTATTATTAACAATATTCACAATTCATGTAAGTGCATGTAGTAAATAAACAGTATAATTGCAAGTAATATCAAACATGTAATAGCTCAGAACAAATACATAGGATTCAGATAAAACTTCTCTTTATTATTTTCTTCCTTCTATTACAGACTCGACACTACCCTGCGCACTCAGCTGCAGGGGTCCGTGAACTCGGCTGCAGACTCTACTAGGCCTCTGTGCACTCAACTGCAGAGCCTCTTCTTACTACTATGACCCAAGACACTTAGACTCTTTTTCTACACTTCGCTATCTTTTAGACTCCACCTGTTTGTTAACTTTCTTACTTTACAACTTAAAGCTTCACTCTATTTATACAATCCCATGGTCTCCGGACCATGGGTAGGACGACACTACATTCAAAACTTAGGGTAGACAACCCTATGACTCTAACACACAATTCGAGCTCCGCGCCCACAATTCGCAGAATTTTTACATTAATAACAACTCAAAACTTGGGCTTTAATCCCTAAAACATGCTGTTGGGGGATTTCATGCCCAACAGGGCCCCAACACAAACATTGTGACTCACCCTCGAGTCACTCTGTTGGTGCGACAATCTTGGCGTGGAGTCCCTCCAGCTGATCCCGAACGGTCTTGATGTCTGTAGTGCACTGAGCTGCTGCTTCTTGAACCTGCTTCGTTCAGCTCCAGCTGAACCTTTGTTGTCTCTTCTCTCGCATCATTGACTCCACTTGCCAAACTGTGAATTCACACTTCTATCGGTAGATTTGCTGCAATAGCCAACTCTGGGAAGCATCAACAAGCGTCATCTACTGTCTGCACCAACCTTTGGTTCTGCAACACGAACTCATCACGTTGCACGCTAAATTGCTCCATAGTTGATCTTCTGTTCACTAAGAAATTGGATCACGCGGTTCTCCCTAGCGTGTAGCTCTGCTGTTATTCCATCCTATAGCTGATAGAGCATCTCCTGGGGAAGGGAAGCTAGATTAAGGCCAAGGCCGTTCAACATGCTAACTGTCATTTGATCCATCGCATCTAATGATACTAATGCTCCCTCTGGCAACACTATTGTGTTGGCCATCCTCACGTGCAACATCTACTCTGTTATTGAAGTGCCTGCTGCGACATGGGTAGATAGGATACCTTCCTGAGGGGGCCACACCTTTAACTCCTACAGCTGCACCTTGAGGGCCCCCAACACACTCTGGTGCTTTGTAATAAACTCTTGGAGTGCTTCACTGGTGACATCGCAAACCGTATCGTCGATGTCATGGAGATCACCTTCAGTTAAGGTGATCAGGTCAATGGCCAGCTTTGAAGCCTTGACCTTCTTCTTTGGACCCGATCTCTCTGCGATGCGCAACCGTTTGAGCTATGTGGATGTGGTCCCTAGGTCCGCACTCCCTTCTGCTATTACTGTGTCCTTTGCCTCCTGCCCTGAGGATGTTGCTTGGTCCTCCTCTACTTGTACTGTTGCGACCTCTGTTGTCTGCGTTGCTATTGTTGCTTCTGTGGCCTTCTTCTGCTCCATGGCTTCCTATGCCGCTTTGCGAACTGCCCTTACCTCGATTGCCACTTTTTAGTTCTGCCTTCTGTCAGCCAATTGGGTGACACGCAGCTTGGCATCATCCTTCTTTTTCTGTGTTGCCGCCTTCTCTAGTTCCGCCAAATCTGGGGCACGCCACTCGGGAGGCCATGTCTCCAATATAGTAAAGATCGTGTCGTCAGTGGCTATAAATAGTAGCTTTGTCCACCACTAGATCCTTTCATGCCTTGATGTATATGTTGTGCATATCCACCTTGAAGTCTACAAAACTTTGCAGAATATTGTGTACCGTAGGTGACAGGTGCGGCCTCCTGTTTATCCACATTCAGATGCTCACCTCCATGAGCACGCAAAAAATGTTTGTATCGTGAATCCATTTCACGTCCTTGGTGGCCCAGAGTGAAGCGTACTTCATGGCCTTTAGTAAGTTTCGGTCAATGTTCGGGAACTGATTATCCTCCAACAGTTCTCTTGCTACTAGCAATATGGATAAGAGCAACCACATGTAGTGGAAGGTCTTACCCTGCTCCTAGGCCTCGTGATATTTTAACAAAAATTCCTCGCAGAGGAACTTGGCCCAGTTGAACTGGACCCCCTTCGTGCACTGTTCAGCCAACGCAACCACCGACGTTGGTACCTCATCAACATGGCATTTTCTCATCACTTTACTGGACAGGAGTTGGGTGGCTATGCGCACCCCTTTTTCCTTGATGCTAGTGATAGCGTAGCCCCTCTTTTTCTTCTCCAGCTTATACTTTTCCTTCATGGCCTCTATGAGAGCCAAATTGCTACTTTTCCAGGGTATCGTCGCAGGGTCCTTTCCCTTACAGGAAAGCCAAGAAATTTGGTGGATAAGGTCTACCATGATGGGAATAGGCTCCGCCAGCCATAGATACCCATCATGCACCAGGCAGAGAAGCTGCCTGATGACGAAAATGGTGATGGGCACGTGGTGGAAATGTGGTATCCATAAAAAATGCAGCAACTTGGCCTTTTCCACACTGTGTAGCCAATTTCGCTGCTCTAACATTATCACTGCCCCCTCCATATTCTACATCATCAGATTTTCCTTCTCTAAGTACAGGAACTTTTCATTGTCTACGAAGTCCTAGTCTTCAAATTTCATGGTGGGCACATGGCCTAGGTGCGAGCCCTCAAATACAATTCCATCGGGGAGGAGTGGGGTCTGGAGTGAACTCTTTGTTGCATCCAGATCCTTCGGTACTTTGGCTTTCCCTTTCCATGGAGGGACATACGCGGGCAGTTTCACTGCAGAGCACAACAGTTGGATGTCCTCCTCCACGTCTTCTTCTTCTTCTGTGGCAGAAATCAGGGCCTGCAAATATTCTTCCTCCTCATCTGTTTCAATCATGACTGCCTTCCCTTTTTCTTCCATTGATAACTTGCTATGCCGCAGATTCCTCGGGGACATGCGTACTGGTCCCATTGCCTACTTATCCTTCTTCAGCCTCGGTGTCCGTGGTGATTTGGGGATTTCTGTCACAACCCCAGCACCTTCGGGAACATCCTATACCATGGGGGTCTGCGCGGCCTCGCTGGCGGTTCCTTCTTCAATTCCCAACCCATCCTTAGTGGTTGTCATCATCTCTACACAGTATTTTGTCTCTCGCATACTTAAGGGCTTAATTATCACTTGGCTCTCAACACTCTGTGCTCTGCTCAAGGGCTCAATTCTCAAATGACTAAGTGTTTTTTGCTGGCTAGCCCTTTGAGTTTTATAGTGCCTTTTGAATTCAAATTCGACCATTCCCCCCAATTCCGGGCCATCAATGCTTCCTTGGCAGCAGATTTTCCCAAATCTTGCCCATAACTCTCATCTTAAATGCCCGCCACCCACTCCATTTGGCCTCAACTCAGACATCTCGTCATGAACAGTGACACCAATGGTCACTTCCCAGCCAACCCACATGGCAGCGTAGCCCTCCATGTGCGGTCGCGAACCCTATGACATTCTGCTCCTGCGTGCACCTCTCAAAGTGTGAAACTTCTAGGAAGAATAATTTATAGTCCCGTGCTCCCTTTCAACTACCTGGAGTGCTAAGACTGTCCTTCCTACGGCTAGTCAGGTGGTCACACCACCTGTGCAGGGCTCCATCCCGTCCTTTTCCATGGTTCACGGAGAATCCTCATCTGCCATTGTGGTTATCGGCATCGTGCGCTCTACTTTTTGCAATGCACTTCCCTGGTTACTACGTTTGGCAATATGCGGTCCTGGCAATGACAACAGACTAACCAATTCTCAGTGATAGTCCTCTAATTCGTTAGTATGATCATTCGCACCTTGCCTTGCCATCCTTGGTTTTTCGACGAGACATGCTCCCTTTATTTCGTTTTCCAACCTCTTGACCTCTGCGTCTATTAAAGCACCTTTCTTCCTTAGCCATACCCAGTCCTTTTCAAGTTTGTAAAGTCTAAAGTTTCCCTATCGAATTTCTTCTTGAAGTATTATATGTTCTACTTCACGTAGCTGTGTGATTTCTTCATCCCTGTCTTCATGCACTGTCGAATCTACGGGTGTTGTTATGTGCGGACTCATCTTTGCATGCTCCTTAGAGATTATAGTCCTTGCTTCATTCCATAGCCTTGGAATTACTCTCATGGTCAGGGTTTTGCACATGGTCCTATAGGCCCATCGAACCGTTGGTACGCACAGGTCCCAGTCAGTGTGTCTCACCTAGTGGACCCTATTCAGCACTTCGTACATCCTGTCAAATGATTTCCTGTGGATAATATTTGGTGCGCTTCGTCTTTCCTGCCGCTGCGTTTTGTTCCTGTTTTTTATCCTGGGAGTGGTGTGCATTTGTGTGGGCTGCATGCCATACGTCTGTACCCATCTGGAAAGGTGGGCGCGCAAGCTGTTTTTCCCGTCATAACCAGCTCTCATTCGGGGATGGGGTTTTCCAAATCATATAAGCATCCCCCTTCTACATTTGTGCCAATCCAGAAACTCTGTTGGTATGTACCCCACCATCTTGCAGGCATAGTGGGTAGTGCCTATTTCATAGTGTCAAAACACTACTGTTCTGGCACTTCGCTCTCAAATTTGTTGAGAAAATCATCCACCACTGTCAACCCATCATATCTAGGCAGATCCCTTATCTCTATTGTCACACAACATAGTGATATTACCATCATGTTGTAATTGAGCGTGGTTACTTCGTGCAGCCGATTCTACCATCGTTCTATTTCTTCATCTGAACCCGAAGTGCAGGAGCTTTTGCACTCCCACGAAATCCTATCATCTGTTGCTGGATTCACCCAATCCCGTTCTCATGTGGTTATCTTGTAGATACAATCGAGATCACCATCACTATCATCGTCGCGCACTGGTTCAGTATATCATGCTCCATTGGCAGGATCTAGCGGTACTACTACGCGTAGTGACTTTTTCTCAAAAAACATTTTGCGCTTCTTCAAGTTTATGACTCCATTCATATCTGTGGCTCAATCTATTCCCAGTAGTGTGGGATAGGGATTGCTATCATCGACAATCTCTATTACTTCAAAATCTGCTAGTGCGCTCGCACCTTCAATATCCACTGTTACTCCTTGCAATCTTCCCATGGATAAGATATTCTGTTGGTTCGCCATTTGCAATTGAATAGGAGATCATTGTAGCATGGGTCTACCCATGCATTCCCATGTTTGTTTTGGTAGTACATTCGCATCCGATCTGAGATCCAGAATTACTTGATCCATTTCGTACTCTTCGATTTGCGCAGTCAATCTCATTTCCCTTCCTATTCGCAATGCATGCTTTCCAGGTTTTCGGACTACGCACAGTTCTCCTGATCCCATGCACCTAGTGATAAGTTCTTGGAGTTCTTTTACAGCCTTGCTATTAGGCAACAGTTTCATGCATGTCTCTAGAAAGGTAGTGAGCATTGAGGGATCCATCCTTAGTTCTAGTTGATCCTTACTACCTGAAGTGGAGGCCTCCGTGAAGCTCTTCTTAGCTTCCATGAATGTCTCCTTCGCGCGCTTCAAATCAAATTCAGGTTCCTTTGTAGGAGCCTTGTGAACCCACACACTTTCTTCTGGCTACTTATCTTTGTCATCTCCGGTTGTGATACCACTTCGAAGCACTATGTTTACATTTGGGTCCTCTTTGCGTGGCTCAGACCTCATCATTTGTAGGTTCTGAGTCGGGGGAGGCTGGAGTACTCCTTTATCACGCAACCTCACTATCAGTGTAGGGAATTCCTCTGTCTCATGATCAAATTGGGTACAGTATAAACATGATGCTCTTGTCAGATTTGTACAATTGCGGGCATAGTGCCCTGGCCCTCCACAATTGTAACAGATTAGTTGTACGTGACCCCTTCCTGGTCCCATTCCACCTCAACCTCATCCTCGCCCCTGAAATCCAGCACGTGCCATCCCTGCATTCGGATTGAGGGCTCGTGTTTCGATATACACTCTATAGGTAGGGGTCCGATCCATCATTAGCTCATAACTTATGCAGGTGTGCTCATCATGGCCTATCAACCTGCAGAAATTATAAAACAATTGTTGGGACGTCTGCGTATACTTCTGCAATAGGTGACAGTTATCTGTAGTGTGTTTTCCTCCTATCTGACAAATCATGCACCATAATGCAGGCGCCGCACTTGGGCCTGCTTATGCCTCTAGTCTTAATGGCATCGGCCCTCCTCCCGCCAAGTAATTTGCGAAAACTGGACAGTGGTCCTTGTCATGCCCCTGGCCTTTACATTTTATGCACCATACTTCCTCATGCGCCTCTGGTCAAGGTGCCCTATCCTGTTTCAAACTCTACATTTCTAGACACAAATTTTGAAATTGTGCATGGATTTGTTAGACTCCCAAACCAGGATCTTGTATAGGGGTCTCATGCAATCTCATTGTAATCTCCAAACCTTCGACCTGGGTGGATAGCTTTTGTTGTGATAGCACCATCCTTAAATGCAATGTTAGTGATGCTACAAGCCATGCACGATGTTGTCCATCTGTCAAGTTCATGTTGGCTTCACGAATCATACTCTTTAGTCTCTGGTCTAGATCCCATGGGGTCTTGCCCGAAAGCATCACGATTTCCTTAAACCTAATAATCGATTGTGTCTCTGATTTTGGCCTGCTAAATTCCTTGTTCAGTGCGGCTTGGATATCTGCGATCCCTACATTTGGATGGTCATTAGAATGCTTAATGTACCATGTTATTGCGCGATCTTGCAACGCACTTACCAGTGTAGGCTTCTTTATATTTTCATCCACGACTCCTTGTGCTTCCCATACTGTCCTTACTACGAACCAAAATTAGTCTGGATCTTTGTTCCCTACTCATCTAAATACCGATAGTTTGATCGCACATGCCATATTGAACTATCATGGTGGTAGAGGTGGTGCGGGTGGAGATGGGGTGACAATGGTGAAATTGGTGGTGGTGTAGGTGGGGGTGGTATGTGGGGAATTCGCTGCCTTATCAGACTGATTGCACTTCTCAGAGAAACTTTTGCGAGCTCCTCCTCTCTCTCCCGCGAGGGTGAAATCAAGGGACTAGTTTATAGTTCTTCCCTAATTCCGTTTATGTAGATCTTCCCACTTCGCATAGTCCCAAACATTAATTTATTCGCATAACCCGCTTTTCACACAGTAGCATTTTAATTAAGGTATTCAAAGATTTAATGTACTTATCACGCAGTCCCTTGAGGAAGCGATGTTCTACCTCGCTGTAGCTGATGGTCATATATACTATGAACTCGGTGATAAATCCCCCTATAATTCGATTGAGCCAATGGTCCACAGCACGCGCGGTCTTATCTTCTGACACTTCTAGTTTGCGCACTAATTCCGGAGTCCACACAATCGGTTTGTCGAGCCTACACCTTCCTTGACTATCTACTAGCTTCATGACCCACTCGTATAGCTCAAAGGGGAAGGATGTTGTTACAGCCTAAATCTGCCTTAGGCTGAGGAAGGCAAAATTCAGGATAACCACAAACCACGCTCAGCCTCGTAGCTAGCCCTACGAGGACAGAAGAGGGCTCTCTCCGGGTCAATCTTAGCGAGAAGTGTTTCAATGGGGCTTGAGATGAATTAAAATGGGAAACTGATTTTAGGCTAGTAAACAGATATGAAAGAGGCAAATTTATTGAATGACTGAATTTTCTAGGCTGTGTGGGACCAATAGGACCGCATGAACTGGGAAATTAATTTAAAGATACAGAATATTTTGTGAGGCCGGATAGGCAGGAGGTTTACCAATCAGATAGAAGTAATATTGAGTGGAAATATTGCTGAGAAAGCTGAGAAGGGCATATGCATGAATCCTTTTCAGACAGAAGAAGAAACACAGTGAATGAATGTTTTCCAAGGCAAAGCAATAAATTTGGATTCTACCTTTCCTACTTAAAAAAATTCAACTGGAAATGAATATGAATGAATTGCTAAACATTACAAGTTACATATGAAACATATAATAAAACATATTCCTAAAACTCACGCTACAGGAATCCCATAAATCAGAGCTGCATCATTTTTCATTAATCTCCTGGCCAAGCTGTATAGTGAATAGCTGAGTTTTTTTTTCTCCCACCATTTCCCAGAAATTCCAAACCTTTAAAAATAACTTTCAATACAATAAATAAGCTCAGAGTGGGAAATAAAATCAATGAAGATAGGGATTCATTTAATCATCATTAATGAACTGAAGGTGAAGAGCCAACCATTTGCCAGCGTTACATTTTCCACCCAAACGACCGACGGAGAGGTTTGGGGACTCAAAACTTGCCCAAATTTCTTGGCCATGCACCATCAGTCATTATTTTTCATGCAAAATCCAATGATGTAAACTTTTTTAAATTTGGATCTCCCTAGAAAAAGCGTGCGCCATGTGCGCGGCGCATAGGGAAGTGGCGTGGCGCATTGGGTTTTAGGCGCGGCGCATAGAGCCTGTGCGTAGCGTGTTTTGCAGGAGAATTTTGGAGGCCTTCCTGGTGTCCAAATTGGGCACAGGATAGCTCGTTGAAAAGGTATTTGAATCTAATTTCCAAAAAAGCTAGAATTATTAAATTTGGAGTTCAATTTCCCTATAAAAAATCAAATCTCCCAAGACTGGTCAAAATGTGGCAAATGAGGCTGCCTCAAGGCAGAGTGCTGTTGCAGTCAACTTTTGAAGGTGTTCCTCAACTCAAAATTGAGCTCATGATAGCTAATTGGAAAGATATTTGTGTCTAGTTAGCATTTTACTCATCAAGAAAGTCATTTGGCTAACCAAGCTAGGAGAAAAATTTATTTTCCCAAGGTCACTTTAGAGGTGCATCAATTCTCCCGAGGCAATTGTATTTTTGACATTTCTCTAAAACCATGACACCTGTGTAAAAAGTGAAAGAATTTTTTCTTCCTTGGCCTATTTGGACAAAAACCTCTCTCAGTTTTCCAAAATTCATCTTTTCTTGCTTAGAAACATCATTTGAGTGAATTATTGAACCTTCCTCTGGCCTGCAAGTATTATTGAAGCAATTTGAGAACAACAATTTGCAAACCCTAGACCTAATAACTCTTTGCTGACCAAGAGATTAGAACAGAACTATAAATGACCTTTAAAATTATTTTACAAACAGACCTAAACCAGCAAGATATGGCATGAGGGGAAATAACTAACAAGACCCTTCTGTCAGATTATGGCATGCCCCTAGTGGAATGCAGCTGAGTGAATGGAGCGAGACTCCTAAAAATGAAATGCAGAAAGAGTTTTGATCTCTGACGGAGGACTGACAAGACCGACTCTAACATTGGCTCCAATAGGGATGGTAGCTCCAGCTCCTTGGAGGTGCCAAGAACTACAGATCTTTGGGAGAGCAGACAGTGCCTTCATCCATTGGGCTATGGAGTCAAACACGGAAACTGACATTATGCAGACGAAATCTGACTAAAGACTCAAACTGAAAACCATAATAAAACTAGACATGACTAAATCCTAACTAACAAATTGGAAAGATGCTCATATTTGAGCTTATTCAGCAAACCTACCCTAATTACTCTTTCCACCACCCGATCTAGTGAGATGGAACAACCAATGCAACTAGGTAAGCATCACGGCTGATATTTGATTTCTTCCCGAATGCTTTCTGATGCATAGGAAAAGGGAAGAATCGAAAGGTAACTCCCATGGAAACTTGGAATCAAGTTCACTGCTGACAAACTTGCAAAGCATGAATTGGCTAGATGACTTCAAGAATACTGCAAAAGGATCTTCATAAGCATCGCCATTGACTTCCATTAACACATTACTACTCTGGTCCAAGTAATCTTCATAGCTGGATATTAAAATTTTCCTCACATCTGTGCTGTCTTTCTTTGGTGATAGCAATAGGCTGTCAAAATGATCCTGAATTTCGTGGAGAACCAAACTCTGTTGCTGATTCCAAACAGAACAAAAGCCTCCTTTATCAATCTCTTCATATGACTGCAAATTTTGGTATGGGCTATGAAATGAATAATCTGTTATACAAGACAATGAAGGTGACCTTTGAAACCGATTATTATCAGCAGTCTCTTTTGTCACATGTTTGGCTGATGGAGAAGAATTTTTACAGCAAACAGAATCTAACTCATGAGCAAAAGGATCATCAAAAACTTGAGGAGACTGCTGCGATGTATCTATTGAAACTGTATGACATCCTATTGGCTGTTCATCTTTTTCTTTAGAGATATCACGAAGATTCTGCCTTATAAACTGAAATGCTTCAAAACAAAAGGGTACAAAATCCTCTTGCATCATTAAATCATGTATTTCGGCTACCCCACCTTCATCTATAATCTGACCTTGAATTGTGTTTGGTGGCTGCAAATCTGGTTCTGTATCCAAAATGATTTCATCAATCATTTCAGGGGAAGATTTCTTATTAACGACCTGCTCAAGAATTTCGCCATCTGTCTCATCCTCAACATTAAAACTGAGAGATTGTTGATTTCCTACAAGCTGTTCATTTGAAGATTTACTATGCAATTTACCCCTCAAAAACTGAAATGATTCAAAACAGAAAGGTAAGGAATCTTCTTGTATCATTTGATCGCATGTGCCAGCTTCCATGTCTTCATCTGCAACTTAACAATTAATGGCATTTGGGGGTTGGAACTCTGAATATAAGAAGTCTGGAACAAAGTTTTCATCGCCCTCAAGAGGATCCAAATCAAGATTTGTCGACAGCTGATGTCTGATTGCATGGAAATTATCTCTGATGAACTGACATGAATCAAAGCAAAAAGGCAAAGATCCTTCACTCACTTCAAAATTTGCTGCACTTTCCTCATCGTTTCCATAGCTGATATGCATCAGTTGATCACTGTACTCGAGCTGCTATAAGCGAACTTCCTCCTCCCACAAACTAGCTGCTGATTTGTCTGCAAGATTAGCTTCTGTTTGGAGAGCATAATCATCATCATCATACTGATCAAACTGAGGCAAATCGTCAGTATAAAACACATCATCAAGCATACATGTCATATCAACAGGTCTTTCTTCTCCCAGATGATCTACAAAACAATCCTTATGACAACTGAGATAAGAAACAATATGTTTTGGATCAGCCACTTGTTCATGAACGTCATTTTCATCTTTTGCAGTCATTTTCCGCACCATCTCTTCTAATGCACTCACCAAAATGTCAAGCTTTTCCTCTGAAGGTGTAGTTTTCTCTGGATCCACATTTTTCATCTCTTCTTCTTTCAACCTTGCCCTTCTGATCAGCAAATGAGCCTCTACATTTACTGCATTGTTTTGCATCTCTTCAAGTGTTGCGACATTCTTTTCTCTCAGCTGAAACTCCATTTCCAGATCAAAGGCACCCGGGTAGTGCAAGAGAGCAGATCTAGGAGGGGGTCTTATATCAACCGGCATTGAATAATAAACTTGATTAAATCTGGCTGAAAACTGTTGTACTGTCTCCCCTGGCAGTCTTTTCAGCTGATTATACTCTTCTACGATAAGGAAAAGGTTCTGCCCGATCCTCCACTTGTCAAGAAAAACTTTGATGAACTGCTGTAAATCTGAGATACTCGCATCAGGCAGGGCTTTGAACCAACTCTTGACTTTGCCTTGCAGAGAAAGAGCAAAAAGCCTAATACTAACATCTTCGTTGTCAACTTCGAAAAGGTCTAGAAAAGTCTCAACATTCAACACATGTTTCTCAGCATTGACATTGTTACATTCACCGTCAAATCTTGGCAAGTATAGATCATAGCTTTTGGGGAAAGCATGAAGAACAGAAGGTAAAACAAGAGGTTTATACCTATCTAGGGTTATAACAGCTGTAGGAATATATACAAGAGCGACGGGATCAGGTTTGTGTTCTTTAGGCTCATCACTCTAAAGAGAGTCATCATAAGATGTAGGAAAAGTAAGGAGGCCAGGATCAAAGGGAAACTCACTATTTATACTTTTTGAATAGATCAAGTGAAGATTTTGATCACCTTTATCATACAACAAATTCTGAAAAACTTTCAAGGCAGCTTCAAGAACAACGAAGAAGTAATTTACAAGAAAGCAGAGTAGGACCTGAATACCATTCCACTTTGGATTCCCAAACTTTGTGTAAGATCCTTCCACTTTCTCAGAGAAAGAGTTGGTCCTCCAATGGAGTCTTTACAAGAGTCGTCAGGTGAATGATTTCAGCCTTCTTATGCCTGATCGTTTTCCACCATCAACCATCAGATCTGAACTTAATGCATGTAATGGGGCAAGACAATCTACAAGCAAACCATTTTCTTCCCTAGTGGAGTCGCCACTATGTTAGAGCCTAAATCTGCCTTAGGCCGAGGAAGGAAAAATTTAGGATAGCCACAAACCACGCTCAACCTTGTAGCTAGCCCTACGAGGACAGGAGAGGGCTCTCTCTGGGTCAATCTCAGCGAGAAGTGTTTCAATGGGGCTTGAGATGACTTAAAATGGGAAACTGATTTTAGGCTAGTAAACAGATATGAAAGAGGCAAATTTATTGAATGACTGAATTTTCTGGGCTGTGTGGGACCAACAGGACCGCATGAACTGGGAAATTAATTTAAAGACACAGAATATTTCGTGAGGCTGGATATGCAGGAGGTTTACCGATCAGATAGAAGTAATATGGAGTGGAAAGATTGCTGAGAAAGCTGAGAAGGGCATACACATGAATCCTTTTCAGATAGAAGAAGAAACACAGAGAATGAATGTTTTCCAAGGCAAAGCAATAAATTTGGATTCTACCTTTCCTACTTAAAAACATTCAACTGGAAATGAATATGAATGAACTGCTAAACATTACAAGTTACATATGAAACATAGAAGAAAACATATTGCTAAAGCTCACGCCATAGGAATCCCATAAATCAGAGCTGCATCATTTTTCATTAATCTCCTGGCCACGCTGTACAGTGAATAGCTGAGTTTTTTTTTCTCCCACCGTTTCCTAGAAATTCCAACCCTTTACAAATGACTTTCAATACAATAAATAAGCTCAGAAGTGGGAAAGAAAATTGATGAAGATAGGGAGTCGTTTAATCATCATTAATGAACTGAAGCTGAAGAGCCAACTGTTTGCCAGCGTTACATTTTCCACCCAAACGATCAATGGAGAGGTCTGGGGACTCAAAACTTGCCCAAATTTCTTAGCCATGCACCATCAGTCATGATTTTTCATGCCAAATCCAATGATCTAAACGTTTTGCAATTTGGAGATCCCTAGCAAAAGCGTGCGCCACGTGCGTGGCGCATAGAGCATGTGCATAGCGTTTTTTGCAGGAGACTTTTGGAGGCCTTCCCGATGTCCGAATTGGGTGTAGGATAGCGCGTTGGAAAGGTATTTGAGTACGCTTTCCAAAAAAACTAGAATTTTTTAATTTGGAGTTCATTTTCTCTGTCAAAAATCAAATCTCCCAAGACTGGTCAAAATGTGCCAAATGAGGCTGCCTCAAGGCAGAGTGCTGTTGTAGTCAACTTTGGAAGGTGTTCCTCAACTCCAAATTGAGCTCATGATAGCTCATGGGAAAGATATTTGTCTCTAGTTATCATTTTACTCATCAAGCAAGTCATTTGGCTAACCACGGTAGGAGAAAACGTGATTTTCCCAAGGTCACTTTAGAGGTGCATCAATTCTCTCGAGGCAATTGTATTTTTGACATTTCTATAAAACTGTGACACCTGTGTAAACATTGAAGGAGATTTTTCTTCCTTGGCCTATTTCAGACAAAAACCTCTCTCAGTTTTCCAAAATTCATCTTTTCTTGCTCATAAACATCATTTGAGTGAATTATTGAACCTTCCTCTGGCCTGCAAGTATTATTGAAGCACTTTGAGAACAACAATTTGCAAACCCTAGACCTAATAACTCTTTGCTAAGCAAGAGATTAGAACAAAAATCTAAATGACCTTTAAAATGATTTGACAAACAAACCTAAACCAGCAGGATAAGGCATGAGGGGAAATGACTAACAAGACCCTTCCGTCAGATTATGGCATGCCCCTAGCGGAATGCAGCTGAGTGAATGGAGCGAGACTCCTAAAAATGAAATGCAGAAAGAGTTTTGATCTCTGACGGAGGACTGAAAAGACCGACTCTAACAGATGCAAAGAAAATTTCATGGATTTCGGTATAGAAGTAGTGCTCTAACCACTGTTCCTTTGATACTCGCAGATTCCTGTTTTCCTGCACCACTAACTCATGAATCTTCTTGTCCAACCACCTTTCAATTTCTTTCTTTGTTGGATTCTAGTGACACGACATCAGGCATCCCTTATGCAGATCCTAGTCCTGACAATGGAACCATTTGTTGGCTTGTTGTGGCCTGACCTAGGTTCAGAGATGATTTAGGCAAACAAATCCCTATACTACTGGCCCTTTCAGCAATAGTCCGTGGAGCATGGGCCGAGGTCTCACTTGAAGTAGTATGGGAGGGTGCTTGAACCAGGTTTTTGCACCCTAGAGATGTTTGATAATTTCAAGTGGTTTGCGGTTCAATCCTGCGTGCACGTCACTACGTGCACTTACCCGTACCTCGCAGCTCGAGATGTTGTCTTCACGCAGCCCTACCCGGGGCTCGAACAATGTTATTACCCAAGTCCCTCCTCGCAGCCGATATTAGGTGATTAACTGAACTTATTTATACACTTTTAGTTATTCTTAACAATATTCACAATTCATGTAAGTGTGCGTAGTAAATAAACAATATAATTGCAAGTAATATCAAACATGTAATAACTCAGAATAGATACACAGAATTCAGATAAACCTTCTCTTTTTTATTTTCTTCATTTTGTTACAGAATTGACACTACCCTGCACACTCAGCTGTAGGGGTTCACGCACTTAGCTACGGACTCTACTAGTCCTCTGCGCACTCATCTACGGAGCCTCTTCCTATCACTACGACCCAAGAGACTTAGACTCTTGCTCTACGCTTCGCTATCGTTTAGACTCCATCCATTTGTTAACTTTCTTTCTTTTGAACTTAGAGCCTCACTCTATTTATACAATCACATGGTCCGCAGACCATGGGTAGGCCGACACTACATTCAAAACTTAGGACAGACAACCCTATGGCTCTAACATACAATTCGTGCTCCGCACCTGCAATTCGCAGAGTTTTTACAATAATAACAACTCAAAATTTGGGCTTTAAGCGCCAAAACATGTCATGGGGGGATTCCATGTCCAACATAAATGGTTTTCCAAGAAGTGCCTTGGTTACAATAGGACATAAGAGAATAAAACACCTCTTTGGGGTAGCAAGAATGTGAGCTTTGTGAGACACTCGATGTAAGGTGTATGAGGGAAACTTCCACAGATGGTGAGGGAAATGAGCCACCGGTTAAAAAAGTAATAGTACTATCCTAAAGGGGGACCTAGGAATAAAAGAGAGACTTGTTGAGTACCTACAGATTAGTCCACATGATAAAAAACAATCATTAAAGCGTAACAACATCCATTCAATAACAACCATAACTAAGCAATGAAATAGTTCATTAACCTAACATGTAAATAAAGAAACATATACTGTACACATAACTAGAATAATCAAACTATATACATGATACATATATGAAGGAATGTCAACTCATTGATCTTCTGATAACCAATGAGAAATCCCAAGCACACTATTACATGAGTGAATAACTATATCCAATAGTGGAACATGAAGCGACAACTTTCTTTTCCAAAGAATAACCTATCTCCTATGTAGTACAAGAGAAACCAAGGCTAAGCCTCCCAAAAAATCCTTTTGCTTGAGTTATGAGGATCTATTTATAAAAAATACAATGACTCTTGAGCTTCTCATGACACTTTGACTTCTATGACTATTCATATTCTAAAATGACTCTTTACATTCCACTGTGTGGCCATTCATATTCCACTTGTGTCCCTTGGACTTCATTACATAACATTTATTACTTAAGACCATTTGCACACGAGACAATACCCTAATAAGACAAAATTGATAAAAGACAAAACTCATCAAATGGATAGATCGTGTGCTTCTTCATGGAATTCGTTTGTTATACAAGTGTGCCATGCTTTGGAGTCCTTCACGATGGCTTTGATATGGTATGGAAAACATCCTTTGTAGTGCACACTTACCTAGAATGCCTCTGACATTATGTTCTTGGATCTCGAATGGACATTATTCAACAACCATGAAAGCTTCATGTGTGCTCTAACTGGTGCAAAGGGATACTGCTGAATAAAATCTTTTGTCACTTCCAAGCCTTCCTATTATGTTACCTTCTTGATTTGTTCAATGTAATCTCTGATCTCCTAAAATACAACCTGCTTTCCTATGATTTTTTCAAGGGATCTGATGGTGGGCATCCTATGCTTCTATGTAAGAGAATCAAACCCATTATGCAATTGGTTATATCCAACCATAGTGTTAACCGATTTTTCTCCTAAATGTGAGTAATTATGTAGGTGGAGTCTCAATTTCACTAAATATATTTCTGTGGAGAGATTATCCTTCTTTCCCAAATTCTCCAGGGCATTTGGATATTGGCAGTCCACTCCTGCATCTGGTAGACTTCTCTGGTTGTTATCTTCAAGAATTTTACCACTTCATGTGCATTCTTTTGAATACTAATGAGAAGAATAATTACCTGCTATATAAGTATCATCTCATCTTATAGGCGTGCCATGGTATCCTCTGTTGGTCTCAATTCATCTTACATGGTTGACTGCCATTCTATGGTATTGGAGTTCTGTGATAACAACCACTGGGTCTCCACTTCAATATGCTATACCTATTTCTTCATCGCAATGATTTCTCTTCTCAGCCTAACATTCTCATTTAGAAAATGCTATGAATTATGCTATGTTTCTCTAGTGAATGCAACATTCGCTGCCATAACTGTCGTCAGATTTATTCTAGCATTGGAGGTGATCACCTTTTCTGTCACTACTAAGATTAGAATCTGAGGATCATTAGAAAAGTACACATTCCTTTGCTACATGATCATATTTTTTAGTTGATCAAATTTTACGCTGTGAACATTTGTGACTCTATCTGCTAGTGGAGGTGTAATTCCCATCTCTCCGAATGGAAGATGTCTTCCTATGAGTGGTTGGTCACCTAGAGTACTAGGCTCATCATCCATGGATTGTATGGTGTCTTCTTCCTCATACTAATCCTCCTCTAGTTCATGAGTCAAAATTTCTTCTTCAAACAGTTGCACTACTTCCTCTCCTTGATAGTGCCTCTGCTATTCTTCCTCAATCTGTCTCCTTTCTTGTTCTTCTACCAGTTCCTTCTCAAGAAACTCATCCTTCTTCCTGATCTCCTCTTCTTCTTCTTGTTTTTCCCGTTCTCTCCTATTTGGCTTTGTTTTTGTAGCTCATGTGTTTAAATGATCAACTTTCTATTTTCTACTACTCTCGGTTGTTGAGTACCTGAGCCTTTTCATGGGAGCTACCTTCTTTACTTGAGGCGTTGTTTCCTCCTCCTCCAATTATTTCTTCTGCAAGTCCCAAGTTGGTGTATCATGAGGTGAACTGGTGTTCATGGTTGGATGTGTCTTCATTAAGGCATTATACCATTTATTTATATTTTCATCCTCTAGTCATCATATTGATGAATGCCTTGTATTATGTCCGATCCTTTCACAATGTTGCCTGACAATTTTCCTAGGATCATATGCATGGAAATATTTGGTGGTGAAGCGTAGGCGGTTCAACTCTTTAGTTTTGGCTGCCAATGTCCTGTGACTATTTAATTCATATAATATGATCCTTAATGGAAATATGGGCCAAGGGCTTTCTTTCTCCTATGAAGGGTTCCTAACAGTCCCTTGTCTAGCTAATTTTCTACCTCCTACATGACCACCTTGTTTGTCACATATTGTGGCATAATATGAGGGGATATTTGCCAGCCAAAGCATTTGATGTAAGTTCCCCTAGGAGCTACAAAACATTCTACAAAATATTTAAGATAATCCGTCAATTGATCTATAATGCATGGAAGATGGGTCTTGAATATCAAGTGAAATATGGTTGCAAAGAAGTGTTCAACCAATCTGTTGTACGCGCCTCTGAAGCTTCCTTCTGATAACACCCTGTAGTGGACATACTCTGGGAACTTCTCTTTAAAAGTTTAGTTCTAATACAGGTTCAAGAATTCATATCTTGCACATATACCATCCAAGGGATATGCAAACATGTAAAATTTTGGAGCTTGATTTGCTTGCAAAGATGCTTTGACTCACCCCACCTGTCGTTGTAACTAAAATGATAATATATCTGCCCAATTAAAATATTTTCCATGGTTCGCCACTAGATTGAGCATATATATCCAGTTCTCTTGGAATACCTCAACATTCTTGTGCCCAAACATTTGACAATACATAGCTATCAAATATTGATATATGTCTCTCAAGATATTTATCAGATAAACTGTTGTTGGGCAATGGAAAAACTTGGTGGGTTCTCGACACCATTTCTTGATAACATTCATTATGTTGAGGTTAGCGCATATTGCATAAAAGGAATCGTTTTCATATTCATTGGGCTTGAGCATCTTATAATACATCTACATATCCTCACCATACTAGATGGCAAGGTGTATGCCACTTTTGTTGTGTAGCACAAGGTGTGAGTCATCCATATGTGTTATTATCCATGCAATAGCTTCAGTAGATGGCATGACCAGGTATCTGCATGCAATCCTGTGCATCCTAGAATTTTTTATGTTTATATATGCATGTACATCTTCTAAGTCCTCAGGAAATGTCTCCCTCACGAACATGTTGTAGATCTTGCTCTAGGTAACCTCTGTCATCTTGTCGATAAAACATTGAGTGTCCACATATACAGGAATAATTGACTTTGTAACTTCAAGCAGCTCATCAATGCTTGCTATTGAGATTTATTTAGAGGCTACTTTCCATGGCAGAATGTCTCTAATAAATGATGACATAGTGGTAACACTTGTAGCACGAACACCTAATTGTGGAATCACACTCATAGCAACAAGAGTAGCTTAAAACAACTAACTATGTAGGAATATTTTTAAATAAAATTCAAAGAGTGACCACGAAGGATAGAGCATGAAAAAATATTAACATCAGCCAAAAATAACTTGCATGAAATAAAAAATACACATGCAAACTAGGAGGGTGCAATCTCGAAGCACGAAGGGACATGCATGGTCATTCGGGGCTTCGTAGTGTGCTAGTGCTATCAAGAAAGAGGAAAAAATAAGCTAAAGAACATTGTAGAACCCTAAAGAGTCAAAGGAGTGAGAAAATGTCGTTTCAGGTCTTTTCTATGCACCCTTGCGCCCTAGGAGACAAGGAGGGTGCACTGTCACACTCCAATCTGACGAAGGATGAGAAAAATGGAGCTTCGAGTCTTCAAAGTGTGCCTATGCGTTCAATAAAAAGGAGGGTGCATTGTCACATGTTGAAGGTATGAACAGTGAAGCTTCATACCTTCGTCATGTGCCCATGTGACCTAAGGTAAAGAGGGAATATTGTAGCACTCCCAAGGGTCAAAGGGAAAATCTTTGTTCCTTCATGATGCACCCATGTGCCTAGAAAGAAGCTGGGTTGAAAAGGGTGCACTTTTCAATACTGAAGTAGATTCAAGCTTAGGGAGTGCACTCTTATTGAAAAGAGCCCATAAAAAGGTACATAAAGTAGAATTCAATGCTAAGATAGGAGAGGAATGATCTACAAGGCTATATAAGTTGATATCACATGCATGGTTGAAGATGAAGGGTTTTAGAAATGTGAAAGGTTTCTTGCATGTGATAGCAAATGAACACTTGCAAGGTGAATATCTAGCTAAAATTCCATCAAACACACTACAAAACAAGAAATTGATAGCAAACAAAGAAATATTTGACAATGAAATGATGAAAATAGTAAATATTTGAGCATGCAAACTTACTTTCTACACTAGTGGATTAAGGGTTTGATGATTTTCTAGCCATGTTCTCAGGTTAAATGATGATGAAGGAATGATTAGCTAAGTTTATTTAATGAGATCAACATGAAAAACCAAATCATGCATGAGTGCCACTTGTCGTTAGATGAAAGGATCGGTTAAGAAGGAGTTAAGGTGGTTACTATTTTCTAGGAGTGCACCCTCATGTAACAAGTTGGATCATGCATGAAACTAGATAGGGTGCAAGCCTTCATCATGAAGGAGTGCACCAAGGTAGGGCACACTTACTCATCTTGAAGGAGTGTGCCATAGTAGGGTGCAATTTTGAAGCACGAAGAGTGTGTGCTCACCTCAAGTGCAAGCCTTCATCAAGTCAAAGTGAACTTTTTCTTTTGTGAGAGTTTTTCTTGCCTTTTTCTTTATTTTTCTGATTTTGTGTGTGTGAATGGTTAGAAGGAAAGATTCTAAGTCAATAAAGACCATGAGTTCACCTAACCACAACTTACTAACTCAAACACTTCTAATGGTTAAGTGATGACACTTGAGACACATTGACTTAGGAGGATGTGACACTAGGAGAAAAAACTCAAATAACAAATCAAAGCACATTATGTTGCATGGGGGCTTGAACTTAAAGTTCGCGTAGGCTCCAAAATTTACATAGGAAAAAATTTTGGAGGGTCGTTGTCGCAGTGACAACACTCTCCAAAGCCTAAACCACAAAAATCCTTTTTCTTGAGTTATGAGGTTTCTTTTATAACAAGAGGAATGAACTTTCATATCTCTTATGACTCTTGAGCTACCATCATAACTCTTGGACTCCTAAATGACCTTTGAACTTATATTTTACTCTTTTTTCCACATATGAATTTACATATTCCAGATATGACTCTTGGATTTCCACTTCTTTTACAATTTGTCTTTTTTGAGAATACAATAATTACATCTATAAATGTTGTGGCAATACACATTGACACATATGAAATTATGATGGCACTTGTACAAGCCATAACTTGGCAATGATGAAATGGAACTTCATGATGATGTGGCAATGCCAGGTTGTTCTCCTTACTGATATGTCTTGTATTTCACGATGAAATTTTTTATTTGTTCTTCATTTTCACCCTCCAAAGGGTCTTGGATTAGTATTGGAATCTTCTAAGTCATCATGAAATTTCTTCATTCTTTCTTGGTACAGGATCTCTCCATGTATTTATGATGGTTCTTCTTTGTGATTCTTCTTTGCAAGTGCTTCTTTATTTCTTCTCCTTAGCATATTATTTGAGAATCACCTTGTCATGCTGAGATGGTACAACTTCCAATGAAGATCACTAATGACAAGGAAAAACCAGTCTTGAAATAATTTATTCTATCCCTACTTTTCTCTTGGAATAAACTGATTGTGATAGGCCTCTATGAAGACTGAAAGAGGAAGGATCGTTAAGGATGGAGTAGTTGAGTTCAGTAGTGACTCAGGGAGGTACCACTACTCACTAAAATTGTACCATTTGCTATGAGGAGGGGCTCTTTAAGGTCCATAGCACTGGGAAAGTGAAAGGAACAATGTGATGAGCTTGTTGGCTAATACTACACCTTGCAATAGGCTCAAGGGAGTAGGAGACAGTGATATCACCATTGAGCTTTACAATGACTGAGGGAGGTCTATAATTTGGACTAAAAGTGTGCCATGCACTCAAGAGGTAGGGAAAAACTCAGTGTTAGAAACATGTGGGATTCTAGTGGACAAGGTTGGATGGCTTGCTGAATATAACTATGACATGTGTTATAACTAGGAGGCAGGCTTAAGGGAGAGCATAGTTTTCTTCAACAATGATTGACTATCCACTAGTACTATGCCGTACATGAAGGGAGGCAAGCAAGGCAAGCCTTGGGCGTAATGAGTGTAGGAAATCCTTTAAACCTTGCAATTCCTACTAAGAGAAAATTGATCACAAAAGACAAAATATTTCTCTATCAAAAATTTGCGGAAAGAAAACAATGAATAGAAATACAATCACAAATCGAACACAAAATATATTTGGGGAACCCAACTTGGAAAAAACCCTCTTTCTTGTATTAAATTAACTGAACAATCTAATATATTACAAAGAATATGCTTCAAGCTTAAATCCCTTGCAATACTAATTAACACCTCATAAGAACTTCCCAACACTTAGGCAAATAAGGCCTGCTAGGAGCTCCTATTTCCTAGCGCAAATATGCCCCTAAAAATAGGAATTTCTCTTATTTCCTTGTGCAATTCCTAAGAGAAATTTCTCTTCTTACTTCTCAAGCCTCTTGCACAAAAACCTTGGGTACAATGAATAAATAAATATGTGCCTTCATTCAATCTCAATAGGTAATTCAAATTGCATGACCTACTAGTTCTAAATTTAGTAGTTGCAACTAGTTAACTGAGAGTAAGTTGAGTTAATAGAAAGTCAACTACCCAACTAAACTCATAACTATCTCTATTATAGAACTAGAGATCAATTAAGTGATAGACACTAGAGGTAACTCCACTAGTTAGCTAATTTTAACTATCAACTAGTACACAACTCACTGAAAGCCATCTAATTCGAATTAACTGACAATAAATTAGTGATAGACCACATAGCATATTTTAACTGAAAGCTAGCTCAAGCATATATGAGACTGAATTTGAATTGGCATATTTGACTAAGGCATAAGTCAAAAGAAGCCATTCCTTACTACAATTTCAACACACCCTCCTAGAGAGGAAGGAATTATTTGATGAACCTTGTCCACCTGGATTAGTCTTCAACTCTACCAAGTTCTCTACTATTGTAGCTACTCCCTATGAACTAGAAGACTTCTCTGCTTCCTTCTAGGGAACCTGCTTTGAAGACCCATTCTTTCCAACCATGCTATATGAGTTCACCACTTTAGTGTACCTAGGTGTCTGCTTCTTGAAGTTGGGAGACTCAACTCTCTTATATATCCCTTTATCAAATCCTCTCCCAACTTGGCTCAAAATTTCCTATACTTGAAGTGTTCGATTGAGTAGCTATGCCCACTCAGCCTGGTCTATGTTCTTCATCATCATCATCTTATTGGTCAACCCAAATTCCAGCTAGCTTAGGTTGAAACCGAGATACTTGTTGAGACTCCATATTTAGATTTCTATTCTGCTCTTGCTCAACCACCAAATCTCTACTCTTAGAACTATTTTCCTTGCTACTCAAGGCTATAGATGCATCAACCTCAAATTTGTAGAGGTTCTTGATCTTGACACCAATTTTCTTGAATTTTCCTAAAGTAGAATGCTTGAGATAGGCCTTCCCTTTGATGAAGAGTACATCATACTATTTGTCTTCAAGGAATACTATTGCGACAAGTTTTTTCTTCAATTCTCAAACATACATCACATTCTTGAGATCGAGAAGGGAAAAAAACTCCTTGTTAAAGCTCACTATACCAACTCCTTTGTTGATGTATTTTATATCATCTCGAAGCTCGATATGGAAATGCATGTCTTTTTCTTCCAAAATGTTGAAGAAATCTTTATTCCCTGTCATGTGGAATGAATCCCTTGAGTCAATATACCACACATTACCTCATGTTGAGCTTTCCATGCAAGCTATAAAGGAAAAATCCAATTCAAATTGAGAAGAGAGTGCTTCTCTTATTTTTGTTGCAATATGCTTTCTGGATTTCTTGTTTGGATATTTTGTAGCATAATGTCCAAACTCATTACAATGAAAATTCTTGATCTTGTTAAGATCCTTATTTTCCTTCCCACTATTCTGACTGAATTCGGTTTCACCTTGGGCCTTCTTTCCCTTGGGTTTCTTCCCTTTTCTAGCCAAAGAAAATTTCTCATCATATTCTATCCTAGATGAGATTCCATCCCTTGTGTTCCTCCTTATCTCTTACTACATAAAGTTTTACCATAGTCTCTCCTAATTAAGAAGCTTATCTATACCATTCTTTGTATCTTGGAAACTATGACAGATTTGTGAAGCCCAAGAAGAGTAAGGCTCTCAAGTTTTGTTGATGGAACTGTCTCTCAAACATTTCTAAGTTCATCCCTCACTTGAGTAAACCTAGATAGATATGTAAAAATGGGCTAATCCTTTCCCATTTAAATGTTCCTCAATTTGTTCTTCAAAGCTAGTTTTTTGGCATCACTACTGCTTTCGAACATATTAGTAAGGGCCTTCCACATCTAGAGTGGATTTTCCTTCCCATACAGGTTTGGAACAATATGGTTTCTTAATCCTTCTAGGTGTTAGCCTCTTGTTGCAACAGGTTTCATATTTCATGATTGACAGTGGAAATGCCAAAAATGTTCATATTTTTCATGCTGCAAAAGTTCCATTTTTGAAAGATTTCTCAGTTAAAGGAAAGCCAAACAGTCTAAGCTTGGCTTCCTTAGGTTTAAATTGCCTGTCTTAGAAGATAGAGAAAGAAAATCTGTCCAAACAGTTTAAGCTTGGCAGGTTAGTAGCTAGGTAGAGAATAAAGGAGCCCAACTGTTTAATCTGGGTCCTTGGAAGCAATAAGGGTAGTTTTTAGATAGGAGAGCAGTTAAAAAAGGAAAAAGCAATCAGGGTTTGCAAGTCTAAGTGCACCCTTCCTGAAGTAACAAAAAATGCTAGGTGTATTAGGCTGGGTAGGTAGCTTGGGGTTGCAGAAGCAAGATTATCTTCAGTTTTGGCTTTGACAAAGAAAGCTCATCTCATCAGTGGCAGAGGTAGCAAAGCAGTGTTTGGATGGCAGAATTCTGAGAAGCATGTCTAATTTCCCTTCATTCCCCCTAAGACTCTCTTACTAACATCCCCCTAAAGGACCTTGGGATCTGCCCAACAAGTGTGAAACATCAAGGTAAATATTGGCTTTCTTCAATGAAAAGAAGCCACATTTCTTGTGTAAAATCACTTCTCACCCTCATTTATCCCTATGTCTAAGTTTTACTTTTGAAACTTAGCCTTCTGCTCTACTTTCACTTCATAAATTCACATTAATTCCTAATTCTACTATGTAGCTCCCTAACTATTCCCCATCCCCACTTACTACAAAAATTATATAAAATCCCAAAAATAGTAATATCCCCTTCCCTTGGCACTATAGCCATATCTCTTTAGGTCCGGGAAATAGCAGTCCGTTTGGGGCTCCTATTAACCCTTCTGTCTCCCAACCTTGCAATTAACCTAACCTCTCGTTGGGCTAATAACATATACCTAATCCCTCACTCATCAAAGCCTCATATCTCTACCCTCCGCAGTCATTATTCCCAAAAGTTAAATGTTTAAATGTTATGTTAAACGTTAAACTATTATTTAACCCCCGCTCGATATAAACCCAAAAAACCCACTTTATTAATGTTTAAACCCCCTCGCCGTATGAATAAACAAATAAAATAACGCGCGGGCCCCGTCACTAACCTTCCCCCGCCTCAACCGTCCCGCCAGCCGTTAGATCTGGCCCGCCCAAGATCTACGGTGGGCGGGTCTTTTCACACGCCAACACGCCGAGGGTTAGCGTCTGGGAGTTCGGCGGTTTTCCTGTCGTACTCCCGCCACGCGTCGCCCTCCCGGCTGTGGCGGAGCCCCCTCCTCCCAAACCACCCAGGCGCTAAAGCGGTGCGCCATGAAACCGCTTACCGCCCTCGCCTGCATGACATCAGCGCCACGTTGCCGCCACCTCATCCCTTTTCTGCCCACGCCCTGCCACCGTGTCACTGCCGCGTCACCGCCCCGTCAGCTGCCACGTCACCTATCCGTACCCCGGACCCGCCGATGACGTCATGCTGACGTCACCCCGAAAAAGTGCCAAAATGTCAATTTTTGCTTAAAAAAATGCGCGCAACGACCGTTGCACTTCACTTCTATTGGTTCATTTGAAGGCTCTGGTTCCCTGTTTTATTCATTCTCGCATTCCCAAAGCTTAAAACATTCAGCTGAGCTGCCGCGGCCTGCAAATTCGGCTTCATAGCCTACCTTCGCACCAACTTGTCTACTCTCGGCGCTGTTGAACCAGGTATTTGTCGTATCTTCCCCTTTTTCGCTCCTGTTCTTCATTTTATCCACTGCACATACTGTAAGCCCGCTAAATTCCCCAATTTGCAACTCGGTTACGCCTGAGATTCCATTAAAACCCACTGGAAACCCTTCACTTCAGAAAAAGCCTCGAAAACCTTGTGCCCATTTACAATTTCACTGGCAAGTTCCATTTAGAGCTCGGCCTCCAGGAAAGATCTCGCAGCATCTCAGCATTGCCCTATTTTACCTTATTCCACTGCTTAAATCAATCCACTGAAACTGTAATTGTCCTCTGCCCCTTTGCATTATTCCTCGCAGTCTCTAGCTCCAGAGAATTCACTAAAAGAAGGGAAGTTGACCCAAAACTCCGCAAAATTGGTCTCTCACAGCATAAGCTTCCAAGTAGTCAAGCTACCATTTGCATTTGAGTTCAGTCCCGGGTTCCTCTGTTAGTCCTCACAGATAAGTTTGTTTAGCCAGCTGTTGCCCTGATTTTCTTTCCAGCTCAAGCATTCAAAAGTTGCATAATGGCCACTCCATCTGCTCTGAACATCACTCCCATAAATCCACCAAGTAAAGAACTTGAGTCAATGGCCTTGGCTGACACAGACTATCTTATTCAAGACCTAGTTGGAAACAGAAATCATTTGCATACCTACTGCCAGCTGAGAAACAGTTTCATAAACAAATCTGACATATATGGCATATGGGAGTCCAATCTGCCACATTATTTCCTCCCTTCTGTCAACATTTTTCCTGAGATTATTCACCTGTGTGCTGCAAATTATGAGCCAAGTCAGAGGGCTGTTAAGTCTCCATCTGGGAGCATACTTTTTCATATCACGCCTGACTCCATCAACCAGATGTTGAATTTCAAGCAGACTCAGATACTATTGCCCTTCTCCATGAATAACTTGCTGGAAGAAGCCTCCTGGCTTCCCGGCCCCAAGATTGAAAAAATTGCTAAGACATTTATGAGGGCCGATTGCCAACCTAAGGAGCCACCTCCATTCCTATACGACCATTTCAATGATGTGGGCAAGTTACTTATAGACATGATATCTTATGTGTTGGGTTTCACAACAAGTGAACATGTGGATGAGACAGTGTTGGTTCTGTTGTCTTCATTTAGCCAGGGACAGCCTCCTGCTGTCAAGTATAATTATGCCAAGTTCATAGCAAACAAAATCCATGACCAGCTCATTAAGCTAGATAGGCAAGGAGTTTTCAAATATTCCTCATACATCTATCATTTGTTCATGTATTATCAATCTGAAAGCTTCCAGTGTCCCATCAAAAAGTTAGATTCAAAGGGAGAAAGAAGATCTGTAGTTTTCTGGTCATCAGTATTCCATCAAGTCCAGCATTCTCCTTATTCGTACTGTGAGTTCATTGACCAGTTTGTTTATCCAGTCTCCTGCCTCTTGATGAAAGCTCCCCCTCCCAGAATAACTTATGAGATGCAGAAGTTACTGCAGCTATCTAAGAGCTACAAAGTAGGTGATTGGTACCTATATCAGGACCACACTGTGATTAGAATTTATGGCTGTGAGCTTTGTCCTTACAGGCTCCCAAGATATGTGCCAATGAGGCTGTTTGCCTTGGAATACTACAGGCAGCTTATAAATTCAGATTTGACTCATTTTCACAGCACCAAGAAGAAGGCTCAACTGAAATTCAAAGACCACCTAGGGCCCTTCATCATGAACAAGAAGGAAGGTTGGCAAGATGCTGACCTGATACTCAAAGATCAACTCAAGTTGAAAAGAAGTTTCTGGTGGGTCCCTTATGACCCGCTTGGCTTTATTAACGCCAGAAGGGTCAAATATAGATTGACACCCTATGACCACTGCAAAAACCCACACATCGAAAAATATGCTAATCAAGATGCATGGGCACAAGGCACTTTAGTTGAAGAATTCACTTGAGAGGAAATTTTGGAGCAAACTGCTAAAGATCTTGAAAAAACTCTTGACTTGGATTATGCTAACCAGGTAACTTTCAAGCTGCCATACCAAGTTGAAGAGGGCACATCTACAGCTGCAGCTTCACAAGCTACCCAAGGAGCATCTACGTCAGCAACAGGTACAGCCAAAGGAAAAGAGCCAATGGAGACAGAGCAAATGGTCACAGAACAGCCTGTCACTTCAATGGAAGAAACTCAAGGGCAAGCCCCTCCTCAACAAACAGAAAAACTACAAGTGCCACCTCTGCAAACTCCTGTAAATGAAGAAAGAGGCAGAAAGTGAGACTGAGAAGACTCCACACCTGCTAGTGGGTCTACACAGCAGCCTGAATCTAAGAGGCAAAGAGTTGATCCTCCAATCGAGGAGGAGGTTAGTGAAGAGGTCGTAGAAAGCTCGAGAAGGGAAGCAAGCCTGCATACACCTACAATCTCTTTTCAGCAAGAGCAAGACAGGCAACACGGCATGGAGGTGTCTTCCTCCACACAACAAGGCAAGAGACCAGCTAGCGTCAAAGCTAGCTTCAAAGAAATCAAAGCTCAAAATGATCTACTTAGAGTGCAACTATATGATCAATTTCTTAAAGCAACACCTGCCAAGTAGGAAAGATTGATGGCAACATTTGACATAAAACAAGAAAAGATGATTCTCAGCCACTTCAAGCCTAAGGTTCAGCAGCCACAGTTAGCTGCAGATTTTGTTAAGACAAGGTTAGAGGTCCTGGCCAAGGACATTCACCCCATGGATCAAATAGAGCTACATAAGCAAACAGGGGAAATGGTCTATGCCACCCTTGCAGAGAAGGCCACATTGGCCCATGAGTTGAAGGAATCATTGAAGAATACTAACACTCAGTTGGACTTCGAAAGACTGTCCTCCACAACCAAAGACAACAGAATTAAAACATTGGAGGACATTATTATGGACTTAGGACATGATCCTAAGGATCCTAAGGGTGTGAGGGCCCTTATGAAGAAGAAGAATGATGATATTGCTGCATTGAAAAAGAGATTGAGATTGCTTCCTACTGAGCACCCTCAAACAGGAGAACTATAGAAAGAGAAAGAAGTTGAGGATCAATTGGATTTGATGATGAAATTGAACCAAAGAGTAATTGATTTGGAAGGGGAGTTGGAGAGAGCACTACAAGGAAAGCAGGGAGAGTCGACCTCCCAGCTACCTCAAACAGTCCCAACTGTTGCTGCTATTCCACCTGCACAAGCAGCGGTGACCCCTCCCATTATTCCGGCAACCACAACAGCTACAGATGCTACAACGGCAACAACAACAGCACCTGAAACAAGCATGAGCATGGACGAATTGACAAGAGCTGTCAATGAGCTAAAGCTTCAGGCAACAGAAATAAAAGAGGCCAAAGAAAAGCTGGCCAAACTGGAAGAAAAATATGATAAGTCCAAAATGACAGTGGCTGAGCAGACAAGGGAAATTAAGGCCCTGAAGGACAAAGTTAAAACCTTGGAGAAAGAGTTGTCTTTGGACAAGACCCTGGCTGAAATAAAGAAAATTCTGTGGGCCAAGATTAATCAGTCAATCACTGGCCAATGGAGGTCAATTCAGGCAATGTATGAGCAGGTAGAACTACTTGGCCTTGCTCAGTTTGAAACTCAGAGAGCCAAAGCAGCATTAGGAAGCATGCCTGAGCAGGCCAACAGAATGATCAATTTTCTGAATCATCAGACTAAGGAAGAGCTGGCAGCGCTGCATATCATGAACAGAACAGAGGCCATATTAACAGTAAAAAGGGTGCTCACACTGAGAAGCTTTGTGCAAACTTTAGAAGCAAGATGTCGGGAAATACAAAGGGATGTAGACAATTTTGACACAAAGCTTGCAGCACTACAGACCAGAGGATTGCCCAGCCTGCTGACCAGCGCTGGAAAATTGTTGACACGTGACCAATATGCAACCAGGCTTAATAATTATGTCACAAATCAGCTTACTGCCGCATCAAGTTCTACAGCAGAGGCAGGGCCACCTTCAGGACAGACCCTCTATGACAGGCTGGAAAGTTTATTTTACATAGAGCATGAAGTCAACCACCTGTTTGAAATGCCGCCCAATTATTACAAGTATACAGAGGCCGATGAGACACTTGTCAAAATACAACAGCATCAGTTACCTCCCGAGGATTGGTGGCAGGCAATGCTGGCCGTTTTGCCCAGGTAATTTCAGTTTTCGCCCCTTTTTGGTTATTTCAAAATCTCGGTCAGCTACAGGTCAGCAGCAAACGCAGGATAAGGCACGAAAGCACCGGACAGAGCAATTAAGGAACGCGCAGGACAGGTTGGATCAGTTACAAAGCAAAGCGCTGAGATGGCAAGCCTAAGAGCGCGGATTTTTGAAAGCACAGCCCCAGCCGACTCAATTGTACTCAAAAGTCAATATTCACTGACAGAAAGAGCAGCTGTTACATTTGTCTTTATTTCAGCATTTACTTTCTCATCAACCGCTCCTTAGGAGTTGGTAAAGAAGTTATGAGCTATTAACTTCTCATCTAGATATTTTTGTATCCAATTTTTGTATATATACCACCCTCTGCATTGTTAAAGGGGTTGGTCGGCTAATGTATTCCAAGAGAGACTCGCACTGTATGTCTGATACTTTTTCTATAATCAAAGACTGCTTACAGGCTTGGAGAAATGACTGTCTGCTCTGTGTCTAATGGTCTGAAGAATTGAATGTGGAATTCTTGTGCTGCTATATGAATCAATAAGTTTTCCTTACCTCTGTTATTTCAATTTCATATATGCTCAAATCACAGAACAAAGGATTGGTTTAGAATTTGCTTAGCTGCACTCTATGCCCAGGTTCTGTGGCTTCTTAATGTTTTCCTCTTGAATTAGGCATAAATATGAATTCTGTTATGGCTCATGTTTGACCTATTTCATATATGAATGACTGTTATCTGAGAATTCTTAGCTGCTCCTAGATAGAGTTCATTCAACTTCTTTTTGCTAATTTGATTGAGAGATTCTTTGTTGCCTCTCATTCCTTAGCATTCATTCCATCCTTTTAAGCTTTAATGTTGTTTCATAAGCAGCTACCTTGCTCCTTATTCCTCTTGTGACCAAGAAAACGCACCAGCAGTCTTACTCCATGACTCCATGCCCAATGGTTTGAAACTTGTTACACTATGCATTGCCTCTCCACTTGAAAGCATCATCCTTCTCACCAAACTTAAACAAAACCCCTGAACCCAATAGCTAGCCTAAAATCATCATCAACAAAGCTAAATCAGAAAGAGAGAGCCCTCTCTGATTGCAGGTGGGCTAGAACCTGCAATCCAAAGATTGGTTTGTGGTTACCTCGGCCGTATCCTTTTAGGAGCTTAAGGACAACCTGAGTGATAACACTAGGATCATCCTCCTAGCTTTGGCAATGTCCTTCTTCCATTGAGTTAGTTGTATGCATATGATGCAACAGGTTTAGGAATATTAGTCTTGATGTATTTCCAAACCCCATTATCATCTAACACAACCTCCATTATATCCTTCCATGCAAAAGAATCCATTGTCCCTTCCATGATCAATCCTAAAACCATAGATTGACATGATTCCTGCACTTGTATAATTATTGCACTAATTGATCTCATATTCAGTGCACTTTGAATATGATCAAGGAAATTGTATCTATCTTGTTTTCTACTATGATACCATGTAGAAATACTTGAAACCTTGCAATTTCTAATGAGAGAAAATTGATCACAAAATACACAATATTTCTCTACCAAAAATCCGCGGAAATAAAACAATGAATAGAAATAAAATCAAACATAGAACAAAAAATATATAAGGGGAACCCAATTAGGAAAAACCACTCTTTCTTTTATTAAATCAATTGAGAAATCTGATCTATTACAAAGAATTTTCTTCAAGCCTAAATCCAGTGCAATATTGATCAACTCCTCACAAGAACTTCCCAACACTTTTCCTATTTCTTAGCGCAAATTTGCCACTAAAAATACGAATTTCGCTTATTTACTTTTGTAATTCCCAAGAGAAATTTCTCTACTTGCTTCTCAAGCCTCTTGCACAAAAACCTGTATACAATGAATAAATATATATGTGCCTTCTTCCAATCTCAATAGGAAATTCAAATTGCATGACTTACAAGGGCTAAATTTAGTACTTACAACTATTTAATTGAGAGTAAGTTGAGTTAACAGAAAGTCAACTGCCCAACTAAACTCATAACTATATTTATTCTAGAACTAGATATCAATTAATTGATATACACTAGAGACAACTCCACTACTTAGCTATTTCTAACTATCAAAAAGTACACAACTCATTGAAAGCCATCTAACTCGAATTAACTGAAAATAACTTAAGGATAGCCAAATCACGCATGTTAACTAAAAGCTAACTCAAGAATCTATGAGACTAAATTTGAATCAGAACCTTTGACTAAGGCACAATTCAAAAGAAAACATTCCTTGCTATAATTTCAATAGTGAGTGGTTGCAATCAGTAGTGGGACTAGGACTAGGCACTAAAACTACACCATGCATTGTTTTTGAGAGGGAGGATTCAGTGCTAACACATTTTTCTTCCAGAATGGCTGTTTATTCACTTGAAGTGCACCCTGCACCCTAGGCTAGCACAATTTTCTTTAACAGTGGCTGACTATTCACTAAAAGTGCACCTTGTGCTCAGGAAGGCTCACAGGAAGAGGAAATTGCACAGTTGGCTAAGGCAAGCCACAAAAGTCAAGTTACTCTGCCTAGGGAGAGGCTTAATTCCCCATGAGAGAGGAGAAACCTTGTATGACATAGTTTAATTTTGCAGAGGGCCACTAGAAATTCTCCCTGCGCTATACAAGGAAGAATTACCAAAATCACAGTGCAATGAGTCAGTGCCTACAACAAGGGTTAGGTGACTATACTTTGAAGCTTCTAACCTTGAAGAGGACTCATTGCACAAGTATAGGAGGAAGAGATCTCATTAATAAGGTTCATGAATAGGTGGTGCTCATCACCTAGTGAAGGATTTAGGCTTTCATAACTTTTGTTACCATATTTTTTAGTCTATAATTTTTTAAAGTGTTGAGAATGTGAGTGTCAACACAAATTTGTAATAAACGGGGTTAAATCACTGACAACAAGAGTGTCAGTGTTATTATAGTTTTGAAAATTCAAAATTGTGCTTACATCTAGGGTATCAGTGCCAAAGGGAGAATTTTTTTTTTCTTATATTGTGCTAACATAATCCACACGAGCAAAGGCGAAATTAGGAATCAAACACATGCTGATGAGTTGGATTGTAAGATCATGTGATGTATTGTTGAGTTCTGCCATCAAGAGGTAATGTGGGTTTCAAAAAACGTATGATCGCATGTTAGGATTTTAAAAATCATTTTTCAATTCTTTATAATGATGACCAACTTGACATGTTTTTGAATAAGTTCACCCATATATAAATAAGTCATATAACCAATGATTGAAGTGTTTTTTTCTTATGCTAAATGCAAATGGTTTGTTGATTGTTCCTTGGAGATCTAGGATCGAATCATGATCCATTTTTTGTTCTTTCACTTGGCTACGAGAAACATGAGAAGAAGCAGAAAATTGAATAGGACTAAACCTAAGGTGCTTGACCTTCTCGAAGTTTATCATGAAATCCAACAACGGTTTCAGGAAGCGAGATGGGATGAATTTTTCAATCAGTGTGTAGGATAAAATGACAAGGTTGCTAGATCATTTGCTGAAGGCTTTGATGTTTAGTAGGTGATTATTGGGGGAATTGCATTTCAAGTGACAAAGGATTTGATTGTTGAAGTCACAGGTTTTCTTAAAGATGGAGAGAGAGCATTCAAAAGTCATGTTTTCGCTGGCATTGATGTACCCTTCTTTCTGAAAGATGAATTTAAAGAGATAAATTGGCGTTCAGAAGTGCAAAGGTCCTAGTTAAAGGATGAATCACACTGTCTCTTGTGGATCACTAGTCATATTTTTCCTTCGAAGGACGCTACAATCAAGTCAATTGTTGGGAACGGGTTCCCCTAAGAGTCAGGTTTGGGGCAGAAAGCCCAAATTTTTCATAAAGAATGTAAAGTCTCCACATTTTGTGGTCGCGGAGTGTGAAGATGTCAAGAGTCATTAAGGGTTGTCTACCCTTGTTTTGTAAAGAATCATGTCGGCTGTAAAGATCCACCCATGGTCCGCGAACCATGGGATTGTATAAAAAGAAGCTAAGTAAGTAAGTTCTGAGGAGTAGTAGAAAGAAAGAGATTTCTAAGTGCTTTGGGTCATAGGAGAGCTAAGAGCAAGAGTCTTAGCATAGGTAGAGGCTCTGTAGCTAAGTACACAGAGACCTAGGGTAGAAGTCTGCAACTGAATGTGTGGACCCTTGTAGCTGTGTGTAGGGAGGATAGAGTTTGTACTGGAAACTTGAATCATCAATAAAGAGAAGTATTCTGAAATTGTTGTGTATTTTTTCTCTGATTATTGCATCCAATTATGTTATGTTAAGTTCTGGGTTTACATTATAATGCTAATTTGATGCATGAATGTATATGTTTATATCTATTATTTGAACACAAGTAAGAATATATGTTTACGTGAAGATAACCTTAATTGCATGGTAAAATTGGTGAACACTTAAGGTAATTTGGGAACTTGTAACCGTACATAGTTACAGAGGTGTGTAAGTGCCTGGATCATTGGTTAGGGTTGCACGAAGGTTAGTTGTATACCTTCATGAAGGTTCTGAAGGTCGTAGAAGAAGGAACATCGATCAGCCATAAGGTCGTATCGATCTACATGAAGACAAGGGTTAGGATATAATATCGACATCATGACCATCTTAGGGTGTAGAAACTTGGTTCCTGCATCCTCCCATACTACTTCGGGTGAGACTTCAGTCTGCACTCCACGGATTGATGTCGAAAGGGACAATAGTGTAGGGATTTACTTGGCTGCTTAATGTTGAACTTGGGTTAGTGCCCATCAAGCCAACAAATGGTTCTGTTTTTGGGACTGAGATCTGCATAATGAGATGTGTGATGTCGTATCATTGGAATCCAACTAAGAAAGAGATCGAAAAATGGTTGGATAGAAAGATCCATGAATTTGCGGCACAAGAGAGAAAGAATCTAGGATTGACGAAAGAACAGTGGTTGGACAGATATCTGTACACGAAAATACATGAAATCTTCTTCTGTTCCCTCTTGGTTGAGTTATACAAGAGGATTGCGAAGTTGGCAGATGGCCAAGGAAGGTGGAGGCTTGACAATCCAATTGTTTGAACACCAGAGTTAGTATGAATATTGGAAGCCCCTAAAGATATGATCATGTGCGCTATCGACCATTAGCTCGACTGCATCATAGGAGGATTTGTGACAGAGTTCGCGGTCAATACTTATGTCAGTTACAGCGAAGCAAAGCACTGCTTCTCTAAAGGACCGCAAGGTAAGTATTTGAAGTCACTAAATACTTGGATTAAGATGCTCTTGTGTGAAAAGTGGGTCATGTGGTTACCTTGATGTTTGGAGCTACGCACATTGGAAGGTCTTGTTAGCTCTGCTACATACTTCGGCATTTGGAGGACCAAATACCAGCTTGGCCGTGTGTTTATGCTCAAAAGGGAGCTCACAGCAGTCTATTTTCTTCTTCTCCTTCATTTTTCCTACACTCCCAAAGTCCGCAAGTCTGCTTAAAATCATGCCAAGGGATCCATTCATGCTGTTAAAATCTCCAATTTTCGTCAAGGGTCATCCACCGATCGAAATAGTTACAGCTGGAGAGCCCTTGGAAGGGAAAAAATGCACTATTGGGAGGCAAAAAACACATTTAAACAGTCAAAAACCGAAATCGCAGGCTTAACAGTCTAAATGCATAACATCCGTTCGATCTGGCTGATCAACGACCCAGATCTAAGCGGAAAATCGCAATCAGCACAGGTGGGTAGCGGCAAAAGGTGCAAGACATTGCTGATCAGCGATCGCTGATTATCAGATCGGCACATCGCATTGGAGGATCGCAGTCGGGGAGGCGAGTCAGAGGTTATCAGCGCAAACAGTATGCAATGAGCAATCGCGATCGGCGATTCCATGAGGACCGTCGATCGCGCACGTGGATCAACGGCCCAGATCACATCACAATATCACTATCGGGAAAACCAAAGGGGTAGGGCCTTTACATATACATGCATGCGACCCGATGGCGTTATAAATGATTTCTTATAAAATTTCAGGTCCGCGCCAAAGCCTTGTTTAATGCATTTTTCGTGTATTTTGTTATATAATGAAATACAAAGGAACCTTGGGCGAGCGCCGATAGTGATGAAGCCCGGACCCGAAAGGGTCCGGGAAGTGAAATATATATATTTTGAAGTCTGCCAAAGGCCAATTTTCCCGTGTTTTCAGTGTTTTTCAAGCGTAAGTCAAAATACAAAGGAAGCAAGGGACCCGGCCTACTTGCGACATGCGACAACGACCCAAGGGTAGACCCGATAGATAATTAACCCATAAATGAGGACTTTTGAAGTTCGAAAGAAGCAGAATGGGCGGGATTTCTCAGTATTACAACGTTTTCTGTATACAATAGAAAACAATCATTATTAAGCATTTCCAACAGATCACAGAGGCTCGAATAGCCATTCCATCACTTAAAAGAGGCCGAAAGATAGAGACAGAAGGATGGAAGTGGAAAAGTGATAGCACAGCATGATGCAACCCACAACAAAAGTGATCAAGGAGCATGGACAGCGCAACACAAATCAACCAGAAACAATTATGGCATCGACAACACAGCTTAGCAAACAAACAGAATTATTGTGGGGCATCTCTGGCATGGTAGAGCTCCCAGACAGTGCAACCACTACCCAAAATATCTGGATGTGGTTTTTCCTTTGTCAGAAGAGGAAAACCACTGAGCCATGCTTGCCGGTAGGGGAATCAAACAGTTAGGGAACGGATCAGGAAGATTAAGACTCTGAGCCTTCTAGAGAGCTCAAGAGCATTGTAGACAGGCTATAAATAGTTGTTAGTAAGATGTAATAAGGGTTAAACTTTTGGAGATTATTCCTCCTCTGTTCCTTCAAGCTTCTCATCTGCATTCTTTAGTAATACAAGCTTCTTTCCTTGTTATATGTTTAATGTCCATTTCTCTTCTATTATATGGTTGCACTTGAACAATTTGTTCAGGTTTTCTTTGTGTTTAAGGCCAGATAACTGTCATCTTATCTCTGCTTTGATATATTAGATTTTCAAGCTTCTTTGCTGCCTATGGCTAGCCATTTATATGTGTGATTATATATGCATCTACCAGTATAGTCAGTAAGTTCATTTGCTACCTGTAGCTAGCCATTCATATAGGTTCATGTATGCAATCTACTGGCATAGTCAGTATTCTCCATCTATCCATTAAATCTACAAACTATTGAGCATTAGCAGTCTAAAGCCTTGTGTTGTTGGGGGTGTTCATGCATGTCTTGAGTGTGAATAGAGCTGGAATGGTTATCTGACTTGATCCAAACCATCTTTCATTCCAATAGTTTAGAGAACAATATTGAATATTATATGTTACCAGGCATCTCCGATTTACAACCTTGGAGAGTTTCCTGGAGTGATAACATAATTGTGTTAGGATATTCCGACACATAGGATATAGTTAAGTTCAACTTGGTCTAGTATAGAGTTAGGTTAGAGTTAGGTAAAGTGTGTTTCTTTACCGTTGTATATTTTGTAACTTACATCCGACGGTCACGATATGTAGTGATCCGACGGTTCACTCTCACCTCGGTATTACCGACACTTGATCCGTGGCTTGACACCCGATTGGTCCATGAGTTCTATTTAAAGCGCATGGAGGGTCATTGTTCAGGTAATCCGTGCATGAGAGAAGCTTATGTAAATTTTCATTCTTTGATTAATAAATTGCCTGTAGTACCCACGTTGGGACAGGCCGTGGACTGTTTCCCTCCTTGCACTCTGAGGGTTTTAACCACGTCAAAAATACTGGCGTATTGATTTGAGATCTGGTTGTGAGCGGTGTCCTTTTGGTATTCTTTCTGTGGAACTTAAAGGTTGGGATTCATTACAGTGCCAAAGCAGCTCCTCTGTTAGTTGGTTTCACTGATTCTGATTGGGCTGGTGACCCTGATGATCGGAAGTCTACTGCCGGTTATGTCTTCACTCTTGGTTCAGGACCTATTACATGGGCTTGTAAGAAACAGGCTGCCATTTCTCTTTCGTCAGCAGAAGCAGAGTATCATGGTGCCGTGGAAGCTAGTAAGGAAGCCTTGTGGCTTCGTCAGATCCTATCAGAGTTTGGCTTTGAGCAGCAGCATCCAACCACACTTTGGTGTGATAATCAAAGTGCCATTCAGCTATGCAAAGATCCAGTCCAGCATCAGCGCAGCAAACACATTGAACTACACACGCACTTCATCAGAAAGCTCATTCATGACCATGTTCTTGAAGTGCAATATTGTCCAACAGATGATCAGGTTGCAGACATCTTCACAAAGGCTCTCACAGAGGCGAAGTTCACTAAACTTCGATATATGCTTGGAGTTCAGGAAGTTGTCACTAAGGTGGGATAGGCTCTAGTGCCTCCTTCCTTCTCCTATTGTGTCATATTTGTAAATCCTTCAATCCTATCCCAAGTTGTTCTTAAGGGGGGATGTTAGGATATTCCGACATATAGGATATAGTTAAGTTCAACTTGGTCTAGTATAGAGTTAGGTTAGAGTTAGGTAAAGTGTGTTTCTTTACCGTTGTACATTTTGTAACTTACATCCGACGGTCATGATATGTAGTGATCCGACGGTTCACTCTCACCTCGGTATTACCGACACTTGATCTGTGGCTTGACACCCGATTGGTCCATGAGTTCTATTTAAAGTGCATGGAGGGTCATTGTTCGGGTAATCCGTGCATGAGAGAAGCTTATGTAAATTTTCATTCTTTGATTAATAAATTGCCTGTAGTACCCACGTTGGGACAGGCCGTGGACTGTTTCCCTCCTTGCACTCTGAGGGTTTTAACCACGTCAAAAATACTGGTGTATTGATTTGAGATCTGGTTGTGAGCGGTGTCCTTTTGGTATTCTTTCTGTGGAACTTACCCTGTAAATTCCTACAAATTGGCGCCACTGCCAGGGATAGGAGATTGAAGCTCAGCTTTCCTGGGAGACGACACAGTTCCAGCTTTAATGATAGACAAAGTCTAGGCACATATTCTAGTTGTAATCATCTATCTGGAGACTCCACTGGAGGAAGACCAACCTTTGGCGGCTCCATGTTACAGTTCTGGCGCAGTTGTGAGGCATGCTCGGAGAAATCCTTAGAAATCACCCATTGTTCTAGTGCTTGACCCTGAGAAGATTGTCAAGTCGAAGAAAACATCGTAGAAAGGAGCATCAGGATCAGGTAAGCCTTAAAAATCCCATGTATCTCTGCTAGTGAAGAAATCAGCTTCAGAGATTCATAAAGCTCCTTATTCATTCATTTCCCTTTCGGATCTCAGTCGAAAGAAAGCATCCCATGCTGTCTATCATATTCCTTTGTCTCTGTCATCCATTTCATTGATCCATACTGCTCAGTCTACCAGTATCCTTCCACCTACCTCAGTCATGGCAGGCCAGCAAGCACCCACAAAGATAGAAAGAATTATTGCTGCTAGATATGGACCTTTGGTCTTGCCCATTCCTTTGAATCCCATGCATGCGGGAGATTATCAGAAATATATGGCTAAGTTTACTAGTGCAAAGGGAGTATCAGCTGAAGAACACCTTGAGTCTTTTTATAGTTATACTGATAACTTAGACATTAGTGAAAATGATGTGTGGATGAGGGTTTTCGTCCAAAGCCTAGATGGGGAAGCTAGGAAATGGTTCAGAGAATTAACCCCTAGGTCTATAGCAGACATTGAGACCTTATATGACGTGTTCCTAAAGCATTGGCGGAATAAGAAAGATTTGCTCTATTATCATACTGAATTTGGGAACTTACAAAGGGAGAATGTTGAGCTGTTGTCTGATTTGAACATCAGATTCAACCATATGTACAACAGAATACCAACTGAAGTGAAACCTACCCCTATTTATGCTATGCTTACTTATGCCAATGCCTTTGATTCTCAGTTCTGCCTGCTGTTAAGAGAAAGAAGATGTGCTTCTTTGGCTCATATGCAAGAGACAGCCTTTGAAGTAGAATCAAACATCATGGCTGCAGAGAGGCTCGGAGGTAATGCTGATAGGAAAAGACAGGGAGGAGAGGTCTCATCGTCCTCAGATCTTATGATCAAAAAAATGGCCAGATGATAGAGTCATTAGCCTCTGAAGTTTCCAGATTGGAGGCTGAGCAACATTCTGAGGAAGCAGGAGCTCCTAGTACCTTTTCTCTTTCGAATCCAAATCTATATAGAGGAGCAAATGAGCAGTTGCAAATTTTGCAAAGAAATAAAGATCAAACGAAGATCAAAGGGTGAGGACCCTTTTTCAGAATATAGTCATGGAAGAAGAGCAGTTTGAAGAAGAGGAGGAGGTCCATGGTCTGGAAGATAAGTGTAGTGCCCCTTTCTTAACCAGAGCTGCCTATGAAGAATCATTATCCAGAGGCACTGCTTGTGAGTTTGTTGTACCTATAGAACAATGAGCTTATCAGTAGAATCAGCCAGCAATAGGTCTTACCATCCTCAAAGAATCTGAGCCTAAAGCTAGCCCAGATTCTAATGACTATGCAGATCTGCAAATTGACCAGCCTTCTTTTATCCCCAGTCTAGTGATCAAAAAGGGAGGAGAAAGCTCCCCATCATCTTATGTTTCTCTATCTGCTTAAGTGAAAATCCTTCAAAATTGCCCATTAGGCACTGAAGTAGGCCAGAATTCAATGCCCAAGGCTAATATGGATAATATCTGTCTTGATATTCCGAAGCCTGCCCAACTAGCCTCCACACAGCTTGAAAGGGTAGTTTTCCAGATCACAGAGGAAGAGGATGCACAGTTTTGGGACACCTCCTTGGATGTAGACTATTCTAAGGAGGATGCAGAAGCAGATGAATTCCTTGTGTCCCCTGCACAAGAATACATTGGTTCACCATTCATATTAATTGTGCAGGCCACAAATGACACAGTCAAGTACGCAGCAGCCATTGTTATTCAGCAGGCGTACAAAGGCTTCCACGAAGAACATCCAATGATGAGAGCACACAAAGAGGGGGTGGAATATAACCATCTCTACCTAAGAAGCTCAAATGCCACAAACTGTTTGAGGTAGATGGTCAAATAAATCCAATTTTGCAGCTCTTTGATGAATCGGCTGATAGGCAAGCTGAAAGGAAGGAGGAAATGTTTTTTGATGGCCCATTCAATGGGTTGTTCATCAAACTTTATTTCAGTTAAGGATTTCAAGCCTCAGTATTGTACATATGTTTTTCTTTCAGTTTTTATGTTATGCTAAAAAGACTCCATGCCCAATGGAATACTAGGAAAATGTTTTTTAAGCTTGTTTTGTGTGAAGGCATTGGTCTACAGTTCTTGAGACCTCATAGGGAGGATCTCATCCCCAGAAGGAGCCAGTGTTAGCTTTGCTACATACTTCGGCATTTAGAGGACCAAATATTAGCCTGGCCGTGTATTTATGCTCAAAAGGGAGCTCGCAGTAGTCTATTTTCTTCTTCTCCTTCATTTTTCCTACACTCCCAAAGTCTGCAAGTTTGCTTAAAATCATGCCAAGGGATCCATTCATGCTATTGAAATCTCCAATTTTCGTCAAGGGTCATCCACCGATCGAAATAGTTGCAGCTGGAGAGCCCTTGGAAGGGCAAAAATGCACTATCGGGAGGCAAAAAATGCATTTAAACAGTCAAAAACCCAAATCACAGGCTTAACAGTCCAAATGCACAACAGTTGTTCGATCTGGCCGATAAACGGCCCAGATCTAAGCGGAAAATCACAATCGGCATAGGTGGGTAGCGACAATAGGTGTAAGACATCGCCGATCAGCGATCGCCAATGATCGGATCGGCACATTGCATCGACGGATCGCAGTCGGGGAGGCGAGTCAGAGGTTATCGGCGCAGACAGTATGCAATGAGCGATCGCGATCGACAATTCCACGAGGACCGTCTATCACGCACGCGGATCAACAGCCTAGATCGCATCACAATATCGCTATCGGGAAAACCAAAGGGGTAGGGCCTTTACATATACATGCATGTGACCCAATGGGCCAGACCCGATGGTGTTATAAATGATTTCTTATAAAATTTCAAGTTCGCGCCAAAGCCTTGTTTAATGCATTTCTCGTGTATTTTGTTATACAATGAAATACAAAGGAACCGTGGGCGAGTGCTGATAGTGATGAACCCGGACCCGAAAGGGTCTGGGAAGTGAAATATATATATTTTGAAGTCCGCCAAGGTCAATTTTCCCGTGTTTTCAATGTTTTTCAAGCGTAAGTCAAAATACAAAGGAAGCAAGGGACCCGGCCTACTTGCGACATGCGACATCGACCCAAGGGCAGACCCGATAGATAATTAACCCATAAATGAGGACTTTTGAAGTTCGAAAGAAGCAGAATGGGAGGGATTTCTCAGTATTACAGTGTTTTCTTTATACAATAGAAAACAATCATTATTAAGCATTTCCAACAGATGAAAGAGGTCCAAATAGCCATTCCATCACTTAAAAGAGGCCGAAAGAAAGAGACAGAAGGATGTAAGTGGAAAAGAGACAACACATCATGATGCAGCCTGCAACAGAAGTGATCAAGGATCATGGACAGTGCAACATAGCCAAATCAACCAGAAACGATCACGACATCGACATCACATCTTAGCAAACAAACAGAATGATTGCGGGGCGTCTCTGGCATGGTAGAGCTCCCAGACAGCGCAGCCACTACCCAAAATATCTGGATGCGGTTTTTCTTTGTCAGAGGAGGAAAACCACCGAGCCATGCTTGCCGGTAGGGGAATCAAACTGTTAGGGAACGGATCAGGAAGATTAAGACTCTGAGCCTTCTAGAGAGCTCAGGAGCATTATAAATAGGCTATAAATAGTTGTTAGTAAGATGTAATAAGGGTTCAACTTTTGGAGATTATTCCTCCTCTGTTCCTTCAAGATTCCATCTGCAGTCTTTAGTAATACAAGCTTCTTTCGTTGTTATATGTTTAATGTCCATTTCTCTTCTGTTCTATGCTTTCATTTAAACAATTTGTTCAGGTTTTCTTTGTGTTTAAGGCCAGATAACTGTCATCTTATCTCTGCTTTGATATATTAGATTTGCAAGCTTCTTTGCTGCCTATGGCTAGCCATTTATATGTGTGATTATATATGCATCTGCCAGTATAGTTAGTAAGTTCATTTGCTGCTTGTAGCTAGCCATTCATATAGGTTCATGTATGCAATCTACTGGCATAGTCAGTATTCTCCATCTATCCATTAAATCTACAAACTATTGAGCATTAGCAGTCTAAAGCTTTCTGTTGTTGGGGGTGTTCATGCATGTCTTGAGTGTGAATAGAGCTGGAATGGTTATATGACTTGATCCAAACCATCTTTCATTCCAATAGTTTAGAGAACAATATTGAAGATTATATGTTACCAGGAATCTCCGATTTACAACCTTGGAGAGTTTCCTGGAGTGATAACAGGTCTTTCAGGGATGGAGGAAGAAAAGGTCCTGAGTATTGCCTGTTGATCGAGCATCCTTTGAGTGACGTCGAAGGAGCAATGGAGTCTTCTCCACTGAATGCTATTCAGTTGATAAGGAAAGTGTTCCTTCAAATACCTACACCACCTCCATCCTCATCCCATCCATCCACACTGCCTCCATCCTCACCCCCACCACCCACCCCATCACCAACACCACCCCCACCTCCACCACTATTCAACGTGGTGAACTTCGTAAAGCTACCTGTATTCAAGGGTGTAGGAAATGAAGATCTGGACCATTTTTGGTTCATCACGAAGGACGTTTGGGAAGCTCAGGGTATCACGGACGACCAAATGAAGAAATACACGTTGGTTAGTGCTTTGTAGGACTGTGCACTAACGTGGTACATTAAGTATAGTACTGATAACCCAATGTCCACGTTGGTAGATATCCAGGTTGCACTGAGTAGAGAATTTAGTAGACCTAAGTCTCAAGCGCAATTAATTGTGGGATTCAAGGAGATCATGATGAAGCCTGGGGAGACACCCTGGGATTTGGATTAAAGATTGAAGTGTATGATCCGTGAAGCCAAAATTAACCTAACTGATGGGCAGCACTGCAAATGATTCGTGGCCTTGCTCCTACCCCACCTAAGGGTTGTACTATCACAACAGAAACTTGGGACCCAGGCAGAAGCTCTAGAAATCGTGATGAGACTGCATGAGACCTCAATGAAGGATGCTAATCGGGGGGTTTAGTAGATTCATGTGTAGTTGCAGAACCTTTGCCTCGAAATGAAAAGTCTGAAGAAGGACATAGCAGCTCGGCCAGAGGCGCGCAAAGAAATTTGGTGCCTAAAATGCAAAGGTCAGGGGCATGACAAGGATCACTATCTAGTGTTTATGAACTGTGTTGTAGTAGGAGACCAATGCCTCTACAGCCAAAGGCTGTGGCAGGGCCAAGTGCAGGGCCCATGCTATGGTGTGCTATATGCCAGGTGGCTGGGAAACATGTGACTGATAATTTCCATTTGCTGTAGAAATTTGTACAGACACCACAACAACTCTTTTGCAATTTCTGTCAATCAGTAGGTCATGACAAGCGTAATTTCCATAGTTACAAATTAATGATGGATAGGACACCTGCGTACAGGGTGTAGGCAGAAATGTGGCCTCTAGAGCAATGAATTGGGGGAACACGAGGTGAGTATGAGGGGCGTGGCCGAGGCCGAGGTGGAGGGGACCCTGGTAGAGGCCAAGGGTAGCTTATTTGTTACAATTGTGGAGGACCAGTACAATATGAGAGGGACTGTTTTAATCCGATGAAACTGTCAGGCCACTACTGTACTCAGTTTTACCATGTGATTGAGGATTTCCCTATATTGTTGGCTAAGATTCGTGAAAAGGGGGCATAGCCTCCGCAACCAATGCAGAACCTCCAGATGATGAGGGCTGAGCCTTGCGAGGAAGACCCTAAGGTAAACATTATGCTGCGAAGTGGAACCACGACTGGGGAGGATAAAGGGAAGTAGCCTACAGAAGGTGAATGGGTCCATAAAGCACCAGAAAAGGAGACTGGGTTTGATTTGGAGTGCACAAAAGAAACATTTATGGAAGAAAAGAAAGCTTCGTTGAGGCCTCTACCTCAAGAAGTCAAGAGAAACCAATCAAAGAAATGGACCCATCCATTATTACCATGTTATTGGAGACCTGCATGAAACTACTCTGCGATAGTAAGGCTATGAAGGGCGTACATGAACTGATCAATCGGTGTGCTGGCAAGGATGGCGCTACTGGCAAACCATGCATAGTCAAAAGTCTTGGCAAGCATAAGGCAAGGACTGGGCGTGAGATGAGGCTCATCGCGTAGATAGGGGAATACGAAATGGACCAAGTTATCTTGGATCTGGGGTCTGATGCAAATGTTTTGCCAAAGAAAACATGGGAAAGAATGGGGAGACCTGCGCTCCAGTGGTCTCTGATCCAGTTAAGGATGGCGAATCAACAGAAAATTATCTCGATGGGGAGGCTACAAGGGGTGATAGTTGACATCGAAGGCGCGAGCACACTAGCGGATTTTGAGGTAATAGAGATTGTGGATGATAAGAATCACTACCCTACGCTCCTTGGCATAGATTGGGCCACTGACAGGAATGGGGTAATAACCCTGAAGAAGCGAAAGATGATATTTGAAAAGAAGTTGCTTCGCATAGTGGTTTCGCTGGATCTTATAGAAGGATTGCACTATACAAAACTAGTCTGTGATTATGAAAGTGATTACAACTTGGACTAGATTTACAAGATAATAGCATGAGACCAGGATTGGGTAAATGTGACAGAAGACGAGCGTATCGCATGGGATCGTGAGAGCTCCTGCACATCAGATTTGGACAAAGAATTAGAGCACTGGCAGAACCGATTGGATGAAGTATCTATGTTGCATTGTAATATAATGACCAAGTCATTGCACTGCATGTCATCAGAAATAAGGAATTTGCCTCACTATTAAGGGCTAACTGATGTTGATCGCTTTTTGGATGCATTTGAGAGAGAAGTGCCGGAGAAGCATCACTTCCAGGCCTTAGACTGGGTACTGCATGCTACGCTCGCAAGATGGTGGGGTACGCATAAGGATACTTTCGGTGATTGGCACAACTATAGTAGGATGATGGGAACACGTTTTGGATAGCTAAAAGTGCAGATGACAGATAAGTATGATGGAAGGGATGATCTGCGTGATCACTTGCCCAAATGGACTAAGGCTTATGGAGCAGAGCCCCAACCTAAATGGGTGCATCTGTTTTGTCATACCTTGGATGTCATACCAATGAATTGGTACTTGGAAACATAGCTCCGCCATGGCACTGAAGAATGCGGCATCTTGCGCCAGGGGTTTATAATGACGTTTAGCTTTGAGGATGGGTTTGATTGTATTGACGCGGTGCTACAGGAGGTTAAAGCAATGATTTTTAGGATATCGCAAGATTCTTTGGACCTAATTCAACCTGATTGGACTACCCAGCTGAACCATGCACTGGAATTCTATAACGTGACTACTGAAGAAGAAGACGAGGATCCCAAAAAGATTAATATTTCAGAAACCGAGGGTCACCGTGAGGTTTAAGGTCCACATATAGAGGATCCAGACATAACCGTGCCGCTAAAAACTAGGTAGGTCAACTTTGGCACAGAGGCAGAGCCGAAATTTGCAAAGATTGGGGACTATTGGGACAATGTGACAATAGACAAGGTCGCTGAGCTCCTCCACAAATATCAGGATTTTCTCCCCACTAAGTTTTCTGATCTAAAGGGAATCATAGGAGACCTAGGTGTCATGAAGATCACCCTAAGACCGGATGCGAAACCTATAAAACAAATACCTTAGCGCCTTAATACGAAGTATAAGGAAAGGGTTTGCACTGAGTTAGATAAGATGCTCGCGGCAGGAATTATTGAACCAGTGGAAGAATCTGATTGGGTAAGCTTGATAGTGGTTTAGGAAAAGAAACAAAAAGAAGAAATAAGGATATGCGAGGATCTCTAGAAATTGAATGACGCTTGTGTCCATGATCCTTTCCCAACCCCATTCATTGACGTGGTCCTAGATAATGTAGGCGGCCAAAAAGCATACTCTTTCACTGATGGTTTCTTTGGGTACCATTAGATTAAAATCATGCTTGAGGATAGAAGTAAGATGACCTTCGTCACTGAATGGGGATGTTTTCAGTACATCGTAATGCCTTTTGGGTTGAAGAATGTGCCAACAATCTTTTCGCGCATAGTCATTACGACATTCAAAGACTTCATTCATAAATTTCTGGAGGTATACTTTGACGATTGGACAGTGTTTGGATTGGTCAAGCGCCATGTGGCAAGTCTGCACTTGATGTTGGATACATGTCGGAGATACCAGATCACGCTCAATCTGAAGAAGTGTCTATTTTGTGTCCCCTTTGGGATCTTACTGGGTCATGTGGTATGCGGACAAGGATTGATGGTAGACCTCGAAAAGATAGTGGTGATCATCAACTTGGAGGCGCCGAGGAATGTGAAACAGCTGCGTGAAACTCTAGGGCATACCAGATACTATAGGAATTTCATCAAGAGCTATGCCCAAATCATCGCGCCTATGGAGAAATTGTTGAAAAAGGATGCTACGTTTTGTTGGAATGATGAATGTCAGAAGAGCTTGGACATGCTAAAAGAGAAAATGGTCGCCACACTAATCCTTGTCTTCCTGGATTGGAGAAAGGAATTTGATGTGCACGTGGACACATCACGTATTGCATTGGGGGCCATGCTGACACACTCCAGTGAGGGAGAACTGGATCACCCTATAGCATTTGCAAGTAGGAAGCTGTCTAAAGTAGAGAAAAATTATTCCACGACAGAGTGCGAAGGATTAGTGATGGTGTATGCGCTCCAGAAGTCTAGGGACTATTTGTTGGGCAGACACTTTAAGATGTATATGGAATATTTTGCGTTGAAGTACCTTGTCAATAAGCTTGTGTTGGGGGAGGAAATATGTAGTGACTACTGTTGTTCTAGGAGTACGACTTTGAAGTTATTGTGAAGCTAGGACGACTAAACGCGGGACCTAATCATTTGTCGCGCATTGAAACGAGAGAGGAACCTACTAATTTGGATGAAGGGCTGCCTGACGCACAGAAATTTGTGGTATGTGTTGCAAATAGTCACTTTGAAGATATCATCCACTTCCTGACGATAGAATCGGCTCCAGAAGGTTACAAAAGTCAACAGAAGAAGGAACTAGTAGTGCACGCGAAAAACATTTCCATCATTGTAGGGCACTTGTACAAAATGGGGTCAGACGAAATATTGTGATGTTATTTACCTGACTTTGAACGAAGCAACATCCTCACTGAGGCTCATGGAGGAGCTATAGGAGGACATTATGCAGGGAAAACAGCAACGCAGAAGGTTCTATGTGCTAGGTTGTGGTGGCCAACCCATCATAAGGATTCGAAAGCATATTGTAGGGCATGTGACGCATGTCAAATGCTTGGCAGGTCATTATGGAGGGATGAACTATCTCTAATGCCATAGGTGATGTTACAACCATTCGAGAAATGGGAAATTGATTTTGTGGGTCCAATTCAGCCTCAAGGAAAGAATATGGATGTGTGGTACATCATCACCGTGACTGAGTACTTGACTAGGTGGGCAGAGGTGCAGCCTGTGAAGGACTATAGAGGCACGACAGTAGCAACGTTTATTTTGGAATATGTGCTGACAATATTTTTCTGTCTAAAGAACTTGATGAGTGATCGTGGTACGCAATTTCTTAACGAAACAATCACACATTGACAGAAGAATTCAGGTGTATCATCAGAAAAGCATGCCTTATCATCCACCAACCAATGGGACCATGGAAGCATTCAATAAGATACTAGAGAGCGCACTGATGAAGGTCTGCAATGCTTAAAGAAATGACTAGGATGTGCGCGTACCCACGGTTCTATGGGCCTACAGAATGACTTGTAAGAAGCTGACTGGGAAAACGATTTTCAGACTCATGTATGGCATAGAACCTGTGATGCCAATGGAATACATTGCACCTAGTCTGTGCATAGCGGTACTCACAACAATGGCGGACTGCGGAGCCCTGGAAGAGAGGCTCACACAACTAGCAGAGCTTGAGGAGGACCTATTTCTAGTTGGATTTCATCAACAAGTTCAAAAGGAGCATGAAAAGGCATGGCATGATTGGCACATCAAACTGCACACCTTCAAGGCAAATGATCTGGTCTTGTTATATGATAGTAAATTTGATAAATTTCCAGGGAAACTTAGGATGCACTGGTTAGGGCCATATGTCATCAAGGAGGTTATTGATGGTGGAGCAGTTCAACTGGTTAAATTGAATGGAGAACCCTTCCTAGGGAATGTGAATGGTAGCTGATTGAGGCCATACATCGATAATCTAGCTAGGTGACTATATGAGGGAAGCAAAGTCTTAGTGCTCCAGGCAGTTGAAAGGAAGCGTGGGACTATAAAATACATTGCCAGGGTCAGAGAGCTGTGCGATCGGGGAACTGTACGGAACAAAGATATGTCACAAAGCCCATAGAAGCACACAGGAAGTTGCGCTAATAAGGGAAAAACCACGCAGGATAGCCGGAAAGTGACTGTTAAAGTCACTGTTCATGATTTGACGATGAAAAAATGGCCAAAGGGAGCGGGGGGGGAATTTAAGTCGGAATTTATGGACCAAATCTTTGAAAATCTGCCGCCAATCTAGCATTAATGAACCGATTTTGGGGGGAACAGTTGGATTTGAATTCAAAATGGCCTATAAATTACATATGGCCACCCAACGGAAAACACTTTGCATATTGAGAAATTGTGAGTTGTGTTGTGTGTTGTGCATGAACCGCGCATTTTTCGAAGAGCTACTTGATTGCCCAGTGTTCGATCGATTTCCGGAAACTGACTGCAAAATCATCCGTGACATTATTCTAGGAGCAGCAGCCATGGACGCTTAAGCAATGATAGTCGAGCGAGCTGTTTCGGAGGTCACTATGGCAGCAGAAGGAGCTACCTCGGAGGTTGCGCCTACAAAGATACCAGCAGAAGTACCAAAGTCTCCATGGTCACCTAGACCAAGGCCTACCTTGACTAAGGAGGGTCCCAAGAACAAGAAGGGCAGGCAGGGCATGACACTGCAGTCAGTGCACACATCTCTTAGAAAACACCCACAGAAGGATAATCCCACCACACAGGAAAAGGGAAAGATGATTAACCTAGAGCCGGAAGAAGAAGAGATCAAGGATATCCCTGAGTATGTTCCTCCGCATAGGGGCAAGACCAAGGTGCCCAAAGACATTGATGAGAGTAAGGTCACCCTGCACACACCCCTCTTGCTGGACCAAATTGTGATCAAAGGAATATGCTTGGGGTATGTCCCCCTTTTGAAATTAGAATATTGAGATTTAGCAGACATAGAGCGGTTCCCTCATTTAGCAATGGACCAAATCATGCATCACGTTTTCCATAAAACCATTGGAATGAACGCATTGGAACCATGGAAGTGGCTAAGAGGCATGGATAAGGCAGGACTGATCAACCTATTATGGGTGTTGCATTACAACCGCACACCCATCACAATGGTGGTAATCAAGCAGCTACTATGCTTGGTACACGATGGGTGTCTGTGGCTGGAGAAGCCGATAACCATCACTGATATGTTGATCCATAGGATCACGTGGCTGCCATACACAGGGGAAAATCTGGCGATGATGTTTGGCGGAAATGCTGGTGAGCATGCCCTCGCAGAGGCTATGAAGGAAAAGTTCAAGTTAAAAAAGAAGCCACAAGGCTATGCCATTACGAGTATCTCTGACCCCATGGTTAAAGTGGAAACACAAATCTTGGTAGGGAAGGTCACACGGAAGTGTCGTATAGATGAAGTGTCGGCACCAGTCATAGCTTTGGCAGCCCAATGCGTGGAGGGAGTTTAATTTAATTGGGTGCACTACCTCTACAATGAGTTCCTCGTGAACTATCGTGAGGCATAGGATCTCAACAAGCCATTCCACTATGCATGGCTCTTGCTGTCCATAGTGCTCGTAGCATGGGAGCTACCTGAAGGCATTCAGTTTCCTCCGGTCACGCCAGAACTACTAGAGGTAGTGAAGTACGCTTTGTTGTGGGTAACTAAGGATCCTCAGCAGACAAATCGTAGCAAGATATTTTGGATCATGATGGAGATGAACATGCATATGGCCATCAACTGCAAGCTGTAGTTGTCACCTACTAATTTTGACAGATTGTAGCAATATGTGGAATTCATGGCTGACTTCCACCATGTCTCAATAAGGGAATGGAGGGACCCTGAGCAGAAGTGGCACGACTTACCCTACTTGGCAATAGATGATGCAATCGACACAATCCTTGACTGCTGGCTAGTAGAGTCGCGCACTGCCTCGGACTTAGCTGTGGAATCGAGCAAGTTTGCCGCACAGTGCAAGAAGGAAGAGGCAAAGCTAAAGATGGAACAACTGGCCATGAAAAGGAGAAAGGAGGCCAATGACAAGGCCAAGGTGAAGTGCGCTTTTTTGCAACTGTCAGGTGGGCATGCAGGAGAAGAGGAGTGCTGCTCTGATGGAGGTCAGAAGTCTCCTTCACCAGAAACAGAGGAAGAAGAGGACAAACAGACAGAGCAGGGAGGAGCAGATCTGGAGACGACTCCATTCTGTATCAAGCACACCAGAGGACCAGAAAAATTAGGGTCATGGAAGAAGTCCAAGGCTACCAAGATGTCTCTGGATCCGATCACCCTAACACAAGGGGATTTTAATGATATAGGGGATACGGTGTGGGATGCCACCACAAAACTACTGCAATAGTTTGAGCAGCAGTAGCATCAGGTGTTAGGGACTGTTTAGATGGGTCTGTGTGAGATTCAGATCCATGCATCGTGGATTCAGACTAGTGCGACGTCCACCAGTTTGGCCGTTGGCACCTCATAAGTCGCACAGATGCTGCGCGTAAGGGACCCCTAAGCCATAGTGCTGCCAGATGGAGCATTGTTGACAGAGATTGAAACTGACAGGCTGCTATCAGGGCCATTAAGGGAATGGGACTTAACTTGGTAGTGCTTCCTAGCGAGGTGCTTCACCTTCTGCAGGATGGTATGATTGTAGAACTTCGGGCCCATCAACAATGCGCTTTGAAGGTGATCAACGAGAAAAAGGTCGACAATGCTCAGATGGATGTATAGAGAGACTCAACTATTAACCTTGTGACAGACCTGATAGACAAGAATCAACTTATAATCAAGGTTGTGGATGAGGCATGCAGAACTGTCCCAGAGCTAGCCATTCCCGAGGTTGAGCCAATAGATGTGCAGGTTCGAAAACTCATTGCGGGAGTGCGCGATGCACGCACAGAGTTGGCAAAGGTTCAGCTGGAGCTGAACCTCAAAATTTTAGAATTGCAGTTGAAGGCCCAGCCTTCGACTCCGCTGGAAGTTAGGGAGCAGCGTGCGACTGACATGACAGATGTGATAATAACAGTAGCGAGTGCAGTGATGGACTGTATGATGATTTTTGAGCAGTTGCTCGAGGTACTCATTAGCCTGCAAGAAGACCCCAATGTGCAGAGGTTGGAGATAGAAGCACATGAACTACAACAATGTAGAGGCTAGAGACAAAAGCGCGGGAACTACAACAATGGTATGACGAGGTTAAAGCGACAGTGCGCATTGTTGCCATCATGGAGAGACTCGTGAAGCTGCAAGAGGCCAAGGCATTGAAAGAACCGGTCGATACAACTCAGCACAAGGAAGTAGTACTGACGGCCCACTTGAAGCCTTGGTTGGACAAGGCCTACTTGGTCATGGCCTCCATTGAAGGCATTCTGGCTATTCTATAGGAGACTTAGCAGAAGCTCCAGGTTGATACCGCAGGGCTAGCGACAGAGTGGTTGGTCGAGGATATGAAGCAAGAGGTCACGTAGTGCACTGTCGAAGTAGCAGTTGTCCAGGTCGAGCTAGGAGGTCTTCATGACAAGATCTCCACGCTAGTAGAGTGACTCGAGGGTGAGTCACCATGTTTGTGTTGGGGGCCTGTTGGGAACGAGTTCCCCTAAGAGTCAGTTTTGGGGCTAAAAGCCTATGTTTTGGGGCAGAAAGCCCAAATTTTGTATAAAGAATGTAAATTCTCCGCATTTTGTGGTTGTGGAGCGTGAAGATGTCAAGAGTCATTAAGGGTTGTCCACCCTTGTTTTGTAAAGAATCATGTCGGCTGTAAAGATCCACCCATGGTCCGCGGACCATGGGATTGTATAAAAAGAAGCTAAGTAAGTAAGTTCTGAGGAGTAGTAGAAAGAAAGAGAGTTCTAAGTGCTTTGGGTCATAGGAGAGCTAAGAGCGAGAGTCTTAGCGTAGGTAGAGGCTCTGCAGCTGAGTGTGCAGAGGCCTAGGGTAGAAGTCCGCAGCTGAGTGTGTGGACCCCTGCAGCTGTGTGCGCAGGGCAGATAGAGTCTGTACTGGGAACTTGAATCATCAATAAAGAGAAGTATTCTGAAATTGCTATGTATTTTGTCTCTGATTATTGCATCCAATTATGTTATGTTAAGTTCTAGGTTTACATTATAATGCTAATTTGATGCGCGAATGTATCTGTTTTTGTCTTTCATTTGAACGCAAGAAAGAATATATGTTTACGTGAAGATAACCTTAATTTCATGGTAAAATTGGCAAACACTTAAGGTAATTTAGGAACTTGTAACCGTACATAGTTACAAAGGCACGTATGTGCCTGGATCGTTGGTTAGGGTTATGTGAAGGTCAGTCGTATACCTTCATGAAGGTTTTGAAGGTCGGAGAAGAAGGAACATCGAATAGCCCTAAGGGCTTATCGATTTGAGTGAAGATAGGAGTTAGGATATAAGATCAACATCATGACCATGTCAGGGTGCAGAAACTTAGTTCCTGAATCCCCCCATACTGCTTCAGGTGAGACTTCAGTCCGCACTCTACGAATGGATGCCGAAAGGGCCAGTAGTGTGGGGATTTTCTTGGCTGCTTGACGCTGAACCTAGGTCAGGGCCCATCAAGCCAACATCAATATTTATCACTTATTATTTTTCGCTCACATAGCAAGTCAGTTGAGAATCAATACCCGTTATTTCTGTTGGAAATCCTGAAACATATGTTGGCTAGGATCAAAGCAAGAAATAATGAATCCTCCCACTTTATATATGTTGGTTTGATGGAGATTGATTGAGGTTCAGAGTCTCGTGCGTGCCAACAAAACCCTCAACTACTAGACCTTTTGGCAATGACCTGCAAGCAAATCACAATATCACTCGAAGCAGTTATGGGAGGCTAGAGAACCAGGCTTGTACAACTGAAGGTATATCCACGTAGTGGCGCTGTGGCTTTACTTATACTCTCTATTGATCTTATAAATTTGCATGCATAATAACTTCGCGTAGATGTTTAAATTATATCACTTTAAACCCATAAACTCTAACAAATAGCAATATATCTTACAGTTCTTCGCATAATTCAGTGAAAAACATACATAATGATACTAACAACAACAAAGACTGAACACAGAAAGATATACAGTTCTTCGCCAAAATTCTTCTTTATTAATATAAATCTTCAGTACGTATACATCTTTGACTTGTGCACCCAGCTGCAGGTGGTATGCACACTCAAGTGTAGAGTCTTCCATGCCTCCACGCACTTAGTCGCAAAGCATTCCCCAAAACTACAGACTATAGACGTGAATATAGAGATTCAACACTATGATGAAATTACCTGATATGATTACAAAGTATTACATCTCCTTAAATACATTTCATCTTTACAAAAACCATGGTCCACATACCATGGATCCACAAAACAAGGACTAATACTCGATACCCATTACAAAATAAGGGCTTTATCCCATCCCCAAAGCCCTAAAAATTTGCACGATGAATATATCTTCACCAGCTCTGCGTGGTCCACTCATTCTTTTACAGGTTCTTTTACCCAAAACTTGGACCAAGTTAGGCCATGCCCAATAGGCCCCCAACACTAACCCATGACTCATCCTAAGTCACTCAGCTTCGACGCCCTTGATCTTTGTTACGATCCCATTGTACACTGCGTTATACTGCTGGAGTGTTTCTGCCATCAATTTTTCTTCTTGGCACGCCTCCTTTAGCAAAGCTTCTGTAGTAGGGACAACAGTATTTTGCAATATCTCTGCTTCCCTTCTCTTCAATTCCTTCAGCCTCTTGTCCACTGCCTGCGAAATTTGTAGGGCTTCCTCCTGCCATGGCTGAGTCCTCTCCTGCAAGATCTGTGCTTTCCATGAAGATCATCTATTTGCGCCTGGAGGTTCTTTCCTTCATAAATGCTGGCAAGCCTCTACAAGACTAGTAAGGTCTTCACAGCTGCCAAGATCTCATCATGCCACTTCTGCTTGGCCTGCAGTTCCTCCTCAATCTTCAGGACATTTGGATCCTCTTGTAGTGAGGTCCAAATCTACATCGTATCATCGAGCAATTTTCCACAATCTGCGACCGTATCAGATATGTCTTTCAATGCTATGGTGAGGTCCCTTTGTCTATGCTCCTGAACCTCTAGTGACATAATTGGATACAACCTTATTTGTAGCTATGATATCTGCACTTCGTATTCAAATTTAAACTTAGCCATAGCATTCTTTGAGTCCTTGATTGCGAGGGCGAGCTTCGTGACCTTTTCTGCTGGTGCTTCATCCTCACAGACCTGCACGTCTAGATCTGTGCTGCAAGTCTTAGAAATGACCTTCTCCAGCTGTTCTTGTTGATGCCTTGCTTCCTTCCTTCGATGTCCCCATGAGTGAGAAAGAGCGACACTAATCCCTTACTCTTATCCACCTTCTGCTTCTTTCTTGGCCACATTTTCACCACAAAGGGTGAATCTTCTGATACCTCTACGTCGCTGAGGTGTTCTTCACATTCTTGTCCTCACCCTGTTTCTTCATTGACATATTTTCTACTCGTACCTGCACCGTACGAGGTACCCGTTTCTATTCCAACTGCTCCAACTGCTCCACGGGGTGGATTCATCCATTTTTCTGGTTAATCCTGCATTATTACAAGGAGATCATCTTCTATTACCAGGTATGGAAATGGATGCCATGTCTCCATTGGGTCCTTCCTTTGGGCCATCTCCTTATCTTTTTGTTTACCCACGAATTCATCCACGAGGTCCTTTCCTTGATATGGCAACACTATTATTCTTCTGATGAGCATCTCATCAATCAGGATCCTTGTCCCTAGCCAAATGCAATCATCATGTACTAGTGCGAGGAGCTTTTGCACGCAGATTGTAATAAATGGGCTTCAACCAAAGTGTGGAAAATTTAGCATGTTCAAAATCCCTACTCTCTACACTCCTGCAACCCATTGTTGCGGTTCTAATCTTGTAACTCTGCTATCTGGCTAGTAGACTTTCTTTTGGTACCTACTAGGCCCAAACTGTGGGTATTTTCTTCTGTCATTAAAATCCCAATCTTCAATTTTGAGATGGGTAACCTTCCCCAACACTTCTCCTTCAAAAGTCACTTCCTCTGGCAGTAGTGGTGTATAGGTAGCAAATTTCCCTTCCTTTGGCTCCCTAACTAGCTTTGCGCCTGACCTTCTTGGTGGCATGTACGCTGGGAGCACAGAGGGAATCTCTGCATCCTCTCTCTCCTTCTGCTGAAACTCAGCTTCTTCCTCACTGTCATGGACCTGCTGAGGTGCCTCTTGCTGCATCAATTTCTTTCCTTTCTGCATGGGTAGTTTTCCTTTATCCTCTGTGTTCTTTGCCCACACTTCCTTCTGCATATTCTTCCATAGTGATGTTCTTAATTCTGTTGCAGAGACCTTAGTTGGTCTCTTCTCCTTCGTCCTCTGTGACTACAATTATGGTTGTGTCTATGCTTTTGGTTGTGCTTGTAGCTGTACAGGCACCTTTCTTGGTGACCTTAAGCACATCGGGGACATGGGTACATTTTCTTCTACGGTCTTTCCTGCTTTTGACTCCATGATATCAACTAGACCTTTCTTTGTAAATATCCTAACCAATTATTCCCATCTCCTCTCAGGCATGCAATAAATCTTCTTCACTTAGACGTAATTTTTATTTCTCTAGGGAGCAAAGTGTAAAATGTGGTGTGGGATGCAGTTTTTATAACAATTTTGAATTCTTGTCTCATTATTGGCTTAGATTTGGCTCAGTTAATGCAGGTATGGGTTAGATACAACCAATTGTTCTTCATAAATGATTTTCTCCTGCACCTGTCAATGGTAATTTCCTTTTAACAATTCCCTCTTTCCTTCCAACGGTCATATTTCCGGCTAACTTTGTCAGATTTCCCCTTTGGTGCAGTCAAATCTTCTTTGTCATAGCTCCTTTGGACTTCGGTATACTCCTGAGTATTGCACAGTAATATTCCTTCGGAAAACTCCCTTCCTGCAGAGTAGTTTATAGTCCAGTGCCCACTTTCAACTACACATGTCACTAAGGCTCCCTTTCCTTTATTTTTCAGTGTGAAGCTCTAGGGACATAGTTGTCCCTGTATATCTTCAATATCCTAATATTCACTCATCCTGGAATGATCCGACCATTCAACTTTGTGAGCAGAACAACACCACCATCTGGAATGTTCTTAACGATATATGGCCCCAACCAATGTGTTTTGAATTTCGCCGAAAACTTTGAGAACTTACTATCATATAATAATACAAGATCCCCTTCATGAAATATCTTCTTCATGATGTGCCTGTCATGCTAGGCTTTCTTCCTTGCTTTCTGCACCTACTGATGTAATCCTACTATGAATTTGTCTTCTTCTAAAACTAGTATCTGTGACATTCTTTCGTCCATCATGTCGGGGTCTTCCATATCCGTGACATTTGTAATTGTGAGGCTCAGTACAATGTATTCCATCGACATAACTGCTTCTTGTCCATATACCAACCTGAAAGGTGTCTGCCCAGTCAATTTCTTGCACGTTATTCTGTATGCCCACAACACCACTGGAATACTCAAGTCCCAGTGATCTCTGTTTACATTGCACACCTTGGTCAATGCATTCTCCAAAATCTTATTGAAAGCTTCTACTATCCCATTTTCCCGAGGATGATAGGGAGTGATCTTCTAAGGGTAAACTTGAAATTCCTTAGTTAGTGCTTCAATCATCTTATTCAAAAAATATGTTCCCTAGCCATTCATCAAGATCTTCAGACAACCGAATCTAGACAATATATACTCGAAAATGAACTTCGCAGTGGTTTCTGCACTATAATCCTTTACTAGTTTTGCCTTGGCCCACCATGTCAAATAATTAGTCATGGTGATATACCTTGCACCAGTCCTTTTCCTCGGCGGACTGATAGGTCCAACAAACTCAATTTTCCATTTATCAAAATCCTGCAAGGTCACCTATTAATCTAGGTGGATATTGGTGGCCACCCACCTATTCCACTTGGACACCAAACACTGTCTCTTTCATTTTTTCGGTTTCCTTAATTATAGCACAATTTACTAATTTTGGAAGTTTTTCAGGTCGTGAACTTCCAGAGCCGTTTTGAGACCCTAAATGACGTTTTTATGGAAAACAAAGAGCCCAAAAACATGCCAAATTTTGTTGCAAGTTTTTTTTGGCCTTCTCTTTGAGATCTTCGAAACGAGCTATTATGATAGCCAAATGGAGATTGTATGCCAAAGTTATGACCCCGAGAAGTTTATGTACCAATTTACCCAAACAGGAACCACAGTTTTGGTGCTTTGTCTCCTAGGGTTAGATTTTTGGATGTTTAGGGATTTCCATTGTTTCATAATAATAAATAGGCTTTGGAGCCTCATTGTAACATAGTTCAGAGGTATGTAGATGCCACATCTCTTCTCAGAGATAACCTACCATCAGTTGAGCTTGTTTATTTCCATTCTATTTGTAAGCATATTTCAGTATTTTGATACTAATGAAATGAAGTGTTATTTCTACTGCATTTCTGTATTTATGGTTATATGTGTAATTTGTTGCATTCTTATTTAACTTTGGATTAGTGGTATAAAAAAAGGACATGGTATAAGGAGTTAGGGCTTGATCTGGTTGAACCTTTACAAGACCAACCTTGCAAACCCTGACGACCTCCCATGGCGGATGAAAAGAAAGACGAGGGGTCAAGAGATCTTTCAAAATATTGCTTGAGGAATCCCTCAATCGAAAGAGGAATGAAATGATGGATAATTTTGCCCAGATCCTTCGATGACTACCCACAAGTGACACATCTTCATCCAGCAACCACTCTTGAGGCGCCACTCATTTTAAGGTACAAGTTAACTTTGATATTCCTCTATTTGAGGGCTAGATAGATGTAGACATTGTAGATAAATGGTTGAATCTGTTGGAAGGATATTTTTTAGTTCATGAATTTTCCAATCAGGAAAATATTACTTTTTCACTTCTCAAAGCTTCCCCACACATCAAGGACTGGTGGGATACCTACTGTGAACAAAAGGACGAGAGAGAATCCTCATTGGTTTCAGCCGCAGCCACTTAAGATTCTTTCTGAGATTCCATCAAGGAAAATTTTTACCCTATCAAGAGCTATGAAGATAAATACATAAAGTGGACCACACTATGGTAGGGAAGGGACCAAGATGTGCTAGAGTTCACAAATGTTTTCCTTACCCTCTGCACAAAGTTGGGTATCAAGGATTCTAAGCAGTATTTGGTACTCAAGTACTGCGACTGTCTACAAAAGTACATCAAGGACGAGATGGAGTTCTTGGAAATCACCTCACTTGGCACGACATACCAATATGCTGTCAAGATTGAGCATAAGTTTAAACAAAAGAAGTGGGATTTTGGATCTACGAATCCCAAGCAAGGAAAATGCACACCCAAACCACAGATCAAGGCCAAAGCCAAGGCAGGGCAACCTAGGGCAACCCACCGAAACTGCAAGGAAAGAACAATACTATGAATACCAAGAAGGACACATGAAAATGGTGTGAGTTCCATAAGAGGTCCACTGACAACACAAGTGAGTGTCAGGCCAAGCAGTCACTGGTGTCTAAGCTGGAGGCTTTCAAATCAGATGCATGTTTTGATTCCGAGTCATAACCAAACAAGGGGAATGATAAAGGGAAGAAGATCATTGATGCAAAGCCTAGTTCCACCATGGCTACCACCTAGATCTAGTAGAATGAGCCTAAAGATCTAGAGGAGGGGGAACACCTTTTCCACTCACAGATGTGGGTGAAAGTTTCTTCCCTGTAATTAATTTTCGACAGCAGGAGCCAAAAGAACCTCATTTTAGCATAGTTCATGAAGTGGTTGGGTCTAGAAATGTCAGCACATCTACATCCATACACCATCAGGTGGCTTCACCAAGGATGAGATCTTTGCATTAGCTAGTAGTGTCACCTCCCCTACAGCATCAAGCCCTTCATGGATGAGGTACTGTGTGATGTTTCTCCTCTTGAAGTTTGTGATGTATTATTAGGATAACCATACTTATGGAAGCGACATGTTGTATATGAGTCTAGACCTTTCTCTATGATTATTACTTTGGGAAATAAGTTGTACAGGATACTGGAGGTAGCCCCACCTACTACCATCTCTTTGATCACTGCAAAGCAATGCAGTAAGATCATTTCCCAGACTAGGAAATTTGTTTTCCTTATGATTCACCCTTAGGGAAAGAAGAAGGTTGTGGCCACGACTTCCAAACAAGGCTCCTCCGCATAGCAGCAGCAGATGGACAAGGTCATGGAGGAGTACATGGACATTTTTTCCTCACCTATAAGGGTACCTCTGCACTATCAGGTCAAGAACTCCATCATTCTGACCCCAGGTGCGCCACTACCCAATGGAATGATCTATCGATGCTATGCTCTAGAGAATGATTACATCAAGAGGTAGATTCATGAGTTGTTGCAGAAAGGGCACACCAGGCCAATCTCATCACCTTGTGGGAGCTAGATTGTATTTATATATAAGAAGGACAGGACCTAAAGACTCTGTATTGACTATGAAGCACTGAACAAGATCACTGTCCAGAATAGGTACCCAATCCCACAAATTGATGACCTTTTGGACCAGCTCAAGGGTGCCAAATATTTTAGCAATATTGACTTGAAGTCTTGTTATCACTAGGAACCTATCGAACCCTTTGATGTGTGGAAGACTACCTTCAAATCCAAGGAGGGCCTTTTCAAATGGGTGGTCATGCCTTTCTGGTTGATGAATGCCCCCGAAACCTTCATTAGATTGATGGAAGACATATTATGACCCTTCACCAATGAATTCATGGTGGTGTATTGAGATGACATATTAATCTTCAACCAAAGTTGGGAAGAGAACCTCCGCCATATTCGACAGGTCCTTGAAACCCCACAACAACACAAGTTGTGTGCCAATTTGGAGAAATGCACTTTTGGCATGAACCCGGTTCAATATCTAGGGTACATCATCGATGAGCAGGGTGTGCATGTGGACCCAACCAAGATACAAGTCTTTTGGGATTGGACAATCCCAACCACCCTAACAGAGCTCCACTTATTTCTGCGTCTTTCCAATTTCTATTTTAGGTTTGTGTTGGGGTTCTCTCACATCAATTGGCCTTTAAGTCAAGTCACCAAGGGAAAAGTGAAAGACTTCTTCTTTTATCTGAAACCCAACTGAAGGCATTTTCCGAGTTGAAACATCACCTTTACTCTGCACCAGTACTTAAATTACTAGACCTGCAGCAACCATTTGAGATTGAGACACACACCTCTGACCATGCTATTGATGTAGTTATTACTTAGTAGGGGCATCCATTGGCTTACCACGATGAGACACTTTCACACAAGGTTTGAAAGTATCCCACTTACGACAAAGAAATGTATTCCATTGTGCAAGATTGTTGTCAATGGAAGCATTACATTATGGGGAATGAAATTGTCATCCACACGGACCACCGACCCTTGTAGTTCATAGAAACACAAGGGAAGTTGTAGAATGATTGCCATAAGAAATGGTCCACATACCTGCAACAATTCCATTTGAACATTAAGTACAAGAAGGGAAGCACCAATAATGTTTCAAACTACCTCAGTGGACTCCTATGGGCACAAGACTTTGGGGTGGCTACATCCTTACGAGAGCGATCCAGAATTCGACAACACATACTAGATACTCCTAGAAGGTAAGCAAGTTAAAAAATTTCACCTCCAAGATGCACTGTTATTCCACTTGGGACACATCTATGTTCCTTCAAGCAAGTGTGCCGAGATGATTTGGGAGGCACACTACAGTCAGATCACTAAACATTTCGAGGTAGAGAAAATAGTGGAAATATTGCAGAAGTATTTTTATTGGTCGAACCTTGGCAATCCATTGTGATGAATTATATGCCAGGTCTTCCTTCCACTAAGCACGACAATGACTCTGTTTTCATGGTTGTCGACAGATTCTCTAAGATAACCTTTATTGAGGCCTGCAAGAAGAGTATCACAACAAAGGCCACTGCCAAGCTCTTCTTTGAGAGAGTGTGGGTACACTTTGGAATCCCACAGTCCATTGTTTTTGATCGGGACAACAGATCCCTAAGTTCATTATGGTCAAGTCTCTGGTCGATGTTGGATACCAAACTCACTAAGTCCAAGACTTTCCATCCCCAAATTGATGGCCAAACAAAATTTGTCAATAAGACGATCGTACACATTCTGTGCATGTACAAATCGAAGCATCCACGCACATGGGATGAAAGCCTCACCTATGTCCAACAAAGCTAAAGCAGAGCTCTCTACAACTCAGTGGGCCATAAACCCTTTCAGGTAGAGCTGGGATTTCAGCCATTATGTCCCATTGATGTGGCCATACCATTTGCAGCTACTCAGGAAAATTTGTCTGATGTCCAGTCCGAAGCCAACATGGCTAACAAATTCATTGAGTGCATCTAACACATCTATGAGTAGGTCCATGATATATTAGACAAAGGAAATGCTAAGTGTAAGCAGCGCCATGATCAACATCGGGTGCTGCACAAGTTCCAGGTGGGTGAAAAAGTTTGGCTACATTTGCAGAAGGAGTGCCTCGCTGGACCCCACTGTAAACTTCACCTACTCCGATATGGGTGTTCCAAGTGGCTCCAGACACAGGCAGAAGTCCTAGAGGACTTAGAAAGGGACAAAATTCAAAGCAGTCAGATTGTTCTCAAACCAGTACCAGATCTAAGTGCTCGTCACCTTGATTCCAACAGTCTGAATGACACTCAAATCCGAGCTCGTATAAGGGAGAAAGAGCCAATCAAATTTTTGGTCAAAGTTGGGCCATGGGCCAGGATTAAGTGTCCTACAATTTGACCGACCTCGGGGCATGAAATCTAGCTCTCGAAAGTAGGTGAAATTGTGGCCTCGTTAAATTTCCCAATATCACTTATTTTTGAAATATTTGAAAATGACTTATTAGCTTTAAAAGTCAAAAAAATATATTTTATGGGGTGGTGGGACACCAACCCCGCCACCCCCCTAATGATCAATATATATGTAAAACCAAAAAGATTAATTAAATGGCCGATGACCATGACCCTCGTTGGCCCAACCAATCACCATCCCACATATTATATGGGGTGGCGGGCCACCTTCGGTGGACCCGACCCACACCCCAACTGCATTGCCATCACATTAAAAGTGAAGACGATGGGAGTTGAACCCACGGCTGGCAGGAGGGTTGGCCCTGCCCACACGGAGGCCCCATGTGTCACAACCCAAACTTAATACAAAAACTACATGTCATTTAAACATAACCACTTTGTGCCAATTATGTGCCAAACAACCAACCCACATTTAATACAACACATAACAGTTATGAAAAACAAAATTGTGACCATTTTAAAAAAAAATATAGTGTTGTTTAATTTGGTAGAGGAAGGGTTGGAACCCCCGACCTCCCACATAGTCGCCTCTACCTTAACTAATAGGCCAACGACCTTTTCCTTGATATTTCCACCAAACTATTTACATATAAACCTAGCATTTGTGTAGTGTGCCTAGCATGGAGGAGTGGAGGAGCGTGCACATGGACCGAGACATAATTTTTTTATTAATTTTTTCAGGTGGAACCATGAACCTAGGAAAAGAGCAGGTGGAACCATGATTGAGCCAAATTCTCAGGAGGGAAAAATTTTGCTAGTGTCCAAATTGGACAAATTTTATGTCGATCCTACACCTCTTAGCGACACGAACCTAATGGCGCAGTCAAAATTTTGATCAAAACAATAGATCTTCAGATGATGTAGAGGAGGGAATCTTTGAGGAATCTAGGAGGAATCTAAAAGATTCCCTAAGCCCCAAATTTTCACTTTGTCAGAATTCAAAAATTTGATAGTCGATTTTACCCTATTCGATGCCAAAAATCTGATGGTGCATTCAGATTTTCCATTTGATCATTTCATTTTTTGGCCACTTTTCAAAGTGGAGTGTAGGTGTCAGCATTCAATGTGTGAGCAGTCATTCCATGAGATTCAACGCTGTGAGATTGATGGTACAACCAACTTCAGCAGTTTGACATCCTTTTCTTTAGATGGCCCCAAGATGTGAGGTATATGCAATGTGTTCATGTACTTCTTTTTGCTATGAGATGCATTGTGCTGTATAGATCCCTGTTTGATGTTTGATGTGGGATCTTGTTTTCTTACTTGTTTCATGATTCCTGCTTGTTGTGATGTGGAATCATCTGTGGAATGTACTTGTTGTCATGACTTGTCATGTTTTGATTGAGATCCCTTTGTTGTCATGTTGACGGGATACTCATGTGTTGCCATGTATGTTTACATTGAGATCCCTTTGATGCCATGTTGGTGGGATGTTCATTATCATCATGCATGAATTTATGTCATGCTGATAGGAGTCTTCTTGTGTGTGAGAGTTCCTGTAGCGGAACATCTCACGGAGCCACTCCTGTGTGAGGGAATTATCCTTGTATGATAGCGACATCACCACCTATGTACATCATCATTATTGACAACACTTAATGCAGTGGCCTACACCATCTTGACATCGGGCCTGGAGACGTAGTCCCTCCTAGACGAACTCCGTTATCAACATCTTGTGTTTTATGTTGATGATTCTTGTCATGTTCTTTTTTCGTTACAACATGCATATATGTTCACTTATGCTATCTTAAATGCAATTCTAACAACATCATAAAAGTAAAAGATCGTGGCAAAATCCGGGAGTTGAGTCAACTCGGATCAATGGGCCATACACTATCATCAAGGCTGTAGGGGAAAATTCCTTCAAGCTTAGAATTCCACTGTTCCTTGATCTGCACCTAGTGTTCAATGTAGACTTCCTTTGGCCATACTTTCCACCATTGTTGGACACATCCCACATTGCAGAACAACTCAAACCAACAAAGCTAAATCCAAAATGCATGGAACCAAAAAAAATTGATCAAATAATGGAAACACAGATCAATAACACTGACTAGCAGAAGATCCAACTATATTGGGTTGTCAAGGCTCGCCAACTCCTTCACCAAGGCAAGTGGCTCACCAGGAACCAAGTTTAGTAGAAGTTTCCCCATCTCATGGAGGCAGTAAATGCAATGGGTACTATTGCTTCCTAACGGTGGAGGAATGATACAGATGGATATTGGTGGCCACTCGCCTATTCCACTTGGACCCCTAACATTGTCTCTTTAATTTTTTCAGTTTCCTTAATTGTAGCACAATATACTATTTTTTGGTAGTTTTTCAGGTCCTGAACTTTTGGAGCTGTTTTGAGGCCCTAAATGACATTTGGTTTTAGCCTCATCTTTGAGATATTCGAAACGAGGTATTATGATAGCTAAACAGAGATCGTATGCCAAAGTTATGACCCTGGGAAGTTGATGTACCAATTTACCCAAATGGGGCCCACAGTTTTGGCGCTTCATCTCCTAGGGTTAGGTTTTTGGATGTTTATGGTTTTCCATTGTTTCTCAATAATAAATAAGCCTTTAAGCCTCATTTTCACACAATTCAAAGGCATGTAGCCGCCACATCTCTTCTCAAAGATAAGCTACCATCACCCAAGCTAGTTTATTTCCATTATGTTTGTAAGCATATTTCATTATTCTGATACTAATGAAATTAAGTGTTATTTTTACTGCATTTCTATATTTATGGTTATATGTGTAATTCGTTGCATTCTTGTTTAAGTTTGGATCACCTGTGGTACTAGTGGCTTTTCATATCTTCTAGATGGCCTTCCTGTCCTTTTACACACATCACATGCTTGATAATAGTCTTTCGCATCCTTATGTACTGTAGGCCACCATAACACATTTCTCAAAATGTTATGTGCAGTGGCTTTTCTTGCATAATTCCCACCTGCGAATCCTCCATGAGCTTTTGTCAGAATGATCTACCTTTCATGTTCATGGACATATCTGCATAGTACTTCATCTCATCCCATTTTATACAAATGTCCCGTAATCAGCGAAAAATCATTTGTGCGAACCACCAATTCCTTCTTTTTCTTTGTAGTGTACCCCACGGTCCCCATTTCTATTGACAAAAACTGAATAATATCTACGAAGTGATGATCTATGACCTTAATTGTGAACAACTGTGCATCAAGCAAGTTATCTCCAATATCCATAGGTTCTTCTCCCGTCTCTATCTTGGAAAGATGATCAGGCCCAAAATTCAATCTTCACAGATTTACTATATCTTCGAAGTCATATTCTTGGAATAATAACGACCATCAACAGATATTACCTCCTAAAAAAGGCTTGTTCACGAAGTACTTCAGCGCGGAATGATCTGTGAACATCTTAAAATGTGCTCCCAACAAGTAATGTCTAAAATTTTGTAGTGCATACACCATAGCTAACCCCTCCCTTTCTGTCATGCTGTAATTATTTTCTGCCTTAGACAACTTCCTACTTGCAAATGCTATGGGATGATCAATATCCCCTGCTCCCGGCTGCACTAGTACTACTCCTAAAGCTATGCAAGATGCATCAACATGCACATGAAACTCTTTATTCCAATCTGAGTAACCACTTGCACCATTGTGTTTGTTTATCAAATAAAAAGCAATGAATATATCCTTCGAAACATTTGTTCACTATCTCCATTTGTCCATCTATCTTGAGAGATTGAGGAGTGGGAATTCCTCTTCTTTTGACATTTCTTGATCCTTTTCTTCGTCCTCTTCACAATCTATGTAAAATAATTTCTTCACAACTGTTATAGAACCATTTACCACTCTTGGTAGATCTGATGCTCTCATTATGGCCTAGGACAACCCTTCCTTTCCAGACTTGGTCCAAAATCTAAAAAACAATGTTTTTTTTCCTATACGCTACTCTTCCCTATGTTAAAAGCGTGTACACATAGGTCAGCATATGCTCAACCCGCGTATATGTGTTAAAACACTTAAAAACAATAAATCTCCTTAATTCAGGCGGAGTTTACGGGTTTTACCTATTACTCACCTACTATAGCTCGTGGCCCAACTATTTCCCAACTAAAAAAACTAATTTGGAGAAGTATAAATAAACCTCCATGGGAAGGTCTAAGGGGAGAAGAGATGAGATATTGATATTATAGTTGACTAATCCTTGATCGCGTTTGAAGAAATCCCTGTGCCTCCTACACTCCCCAAGCTTTAGGAAAATCTTGTTTCCTCTTTTGAGATATCCTTCACCCCTATTGTGATATCCTTGTGTATGTTGATGGAGGAAGATTGTTGAGGCCGGGACAGGACAGATCCGGAGGACGGTTCCACTTGGACATGGAGGAATACTCAGGTTGTAGTTTTAGACCTTTCATTTAGCTTACATCAATAAAGAAATGTTGTTCTATTCCTGATATTTATTGTGTTTATGCATTGATCCATGTTGTGATTTGTTCATAAATCTTATATTAATGCATAATCATTCATTTTCTTATATGATATAATGTATATATCATGAATGTTCTTTATGTTACTGTTGTTGTATATGCTTTTCTTGAATAATTTACAAGTTTCAAAGGCATCGGAAGAAGAAGAGGGTGTGAACCCTGTGGGTTCAACCCAAACATAGGACCTCTAGGTTGTTAGGTTGTGTTATATTATTTCTGTTAAACACACACATGGCAGCAAGAGAATATGAAAGATAAAACATGAGAGTACATTTTTTATTAACAAATGATATACATTTGTAGTACATGGTGTGACCATTGGGTTCCACATCCCAAGGTCTCTTGGACTTTGTTTGTCTATTCGGCTTCCACACTAACCCATAGAGGATTAGGTGTCCAACATTCCCCCCCTTAATCCGAAGGGTTATGTATGAGTCCAAGAAGAGAGTTGTAATACAAAATGTGCAAAAAATGCATGGCAGCACTAGGCTGAATGTGCTCTCTGAAATGTTGGTATAAAGGGTTGTAGTTTAAGGATGACCACCAACACTAGAATGCTTAGTGCAATTCCTAGAACTCTTCCAAAACTAGCAAGAAGCTGAAGTCTTCTGCTAGAGGAAGTGCTCGTATTGTTTTGAAGAAGGAAACCTTCAACCATGAAAGGGAGGTCTCACCCTGCATAAAAGGGAGAACTTCAACCTAAAAAAGGAAGTCTCAACCTGTGATGGTTTAAGGATGACCAAAAACTCTAGAATGCTTAATGCAATTCTTGTAACTCTTTCAAAACTGGCAAGAAGCTGAAGTCTTCTGCTGGAGGAAGTGTCCCCAATTCTATTCTTGGAATTCTTCCGAAATTGTCAAGAAGCTGAAGTCTTCTGCTAGAGGAAGTGTCCCACATTACCAACTGAAGGCATGCTCAGGGGCATCTTTGCTTCTCACTACAACTCTGAAATGGGTGTGGCAGGTTGTAGCTCAGGCTCACTTGATGTGGCTTTGAAGCTTGTAGATGACCATCATTTCCCCCCCTGTCAGATACAAGGTGAGCTGATGGAGAAAACTCAACTACAAGACTATTCAATACTCTAGAACAAGTTCTGACATATGATTGGAATATCTTCTTGGTTGTTGATGCCCATTGCCAATAAGCAATCCATCCAAGATGAATCTTTGTTCTTGCAGGAGGTTTGTTTATGAAGCATCTGTTTGAAGAATGACTGATTTTATGACAGTGCTTACATGGATGAAGATCAAAACAGTGATCTTTCAGATGGACAACTCGGTCACAGTGTTGGAATTTCACAATTTGTTGTTGTTGCTATTACTGTGGATGAGGGGCAGAATCTGGAATAGTTGAAGATGAACTGTCATGAGGAGCAGGTGAAGATGAACCGTCTTGAAGAAATCTAGCACTTTGAAACTTGATGGGTTTTGAGTAGTCTGGAATGTGAAAGGACACGTCCTTGTCATATACAAGACCAATTCTATGCTTGTTGTGGACAAGCTCTTCCCAAGGTCTGATGATGGGCTTGGGAAGGGCAAGATGAACTTCTGCATCTGCATGTAACCTTGATGCTTTATTGGGTACTAAATCTAAATGAATTGTAACATTATTGTCTTGCTGTTTATGGGAGTCTGTTTCAATCTTCTGAACAGAAATAGGTTTAGAATGATGACTCCATTGCTGTAATTCTTCATGCTGTAGTTGAGATTCAAGCTACAAAAATTCAATCTGTTCTTGTGCATATTGTAGACATGTCTGAATTTCTAAGAGAGAGCCTTTGCTGATTTGGAATGTGTCATCAACAGTAGATTGTATAAGAGTTTTCAAAAACTCTAATACTCCACCAATTAGAGCCATAACAAGTGCACCACTATTACAATCAACGTGTAATAGTTCTTAAGTTCTTAAGGTAGGAAATGATTGAACTCTCCTCCATAAAATACTGCTTTTAATTTTCAACTTTCTACCTTCAATCTGAGCATATAAGCCACTACTCATCATATATTGTATATCATGGCAATGTCATCATATACCATACATACACACTTCATAAAGAGATTTCAACACTTCAATCTGAGCATATAAACCACTACTCATCTTATAATGTATATCATGGCAATGTCATCATATACCATACATACACACTTCATAAAGAGAATTCAACGTGTACATTCCCATCACAATGTATAGACCATACAATAATAACATATAATAAAAGGAATTCAACACGTATGGGGCTCCCTTTAATGTATAGCTTCAACCAACGTTTAGTTTAAATGCCTCACATGCACCATACCAGCAGAACACACCAACACATTCTTATGTATATCAGATCATCTTACTAGACCAACGTACTCACCAAAAGGATTTGTTATCACTCAGGTTGTCCCTTGGCTCCTTAAGGGATACGGCCCAGGTAACCACAAACCAATCTTTGGACTGCAGGTCCTAGCCTACTAGTAGTCAGAGAGGGCTCTCTCTTTAGGGTTTAGCTTTATTGATGATGATTTTAGGCTAGTTATTGAGTACAAGGGGTTTTGTTTTACTTTTGGTGGGAAAGATGATGCTTTCAAGTAAAGAGGCAAGGATAGCATGAAAGTTTTAGAACCATTGGGTGTGGAGTCAAGGAGTAGGACTGCTGGTGCGTTTTCTTGGTCACAACAGGGAATATGGAGCAAGCTAGCTGCACATGAAACAATGATTCAAGCTAAAAGGATGGAATGAAGGCTAGGAATGAGAGGCAGTTAAGAATCTCTCGTTCAACTTAGCAGGGGGAAGGTGAATGAGCTCTATCAAGGACCAGTGAAGAATCCCTAGATAACTGTCAAACATGGGTGAATTAGGGTAAATATGAGCCACATGGAATTCATATTCATTACTAATCCTGATGAAAACATAAAGAAACAACAAAAGTTGAGCATAGAGGGCAATTAAACCAAGTCTAAACTATTCATTCTTTCTGCTATTTTAGATGGTAGATCAATGGAAAACTCAGGTTGTCCCTTGGCTCCTTAAGGGATACGACCGAGGTAACCACAAACCAATCTTTGGACTGCAGGTGCTAGCCTACCAGTAGTCAGAGAGGGCTCTCTCTTTAGGGTTTATCTTTGTTGATGATGATTTTAGGCTAGTTATTGAGTACAAGGGGTTTTGTTTTAGTTTTGGTGGGAAGGATGATGCTTTAAAGTAAAGAGGCAGGGATAGCATGAAATTTTTAGAACCATTGGGCGTGGAGTCAAGGAGTAGGACTGCTGGTGCGTTTTCTTGGTCACAAGAGGGAATATGGAGTAATCTAGCTGCACATGAAACAATGATTCAAGCTAAAAGGATGGAATGAAGGCTAGGAATGAGAGGCAGTTAAGAATCTCTCGTTCAAATTAGCAGGGGGAAGGTGAATGAGCTCTATCTAGGAGCAGTGAAGAATCCCTAGATAACTGTCAAACATGGGTGAATTAGGGTAAATATGAGCCACAGGGAATTCATATTCATTACTAATCCTGATGAAAACATAAAGAAACAACAGAAATTGAGCATAGAGGGCAATTAAACCAAGTCTAAACTATTCATTCTTTCTTTTATTTTAGATGGTAGATCAATGGAAAACAAAGGTAAGAAACACTTATTGAGTCATGTTGCAGCACAAGAATTCCACATTCAATTCTTCAAAACATTAATACACAGCACACAGTCATTCCTCCAAGCTTTTCAACAGTCTTTGATTAAGTAAAACATCAGGTATACAGAGCGAGTCTCTCTTGGAGCTATACAACCAACCAACCCTTTTAACAATGCAGAGGGTGGTATATATACAAAAAACAAGACACAAAAATATCTAGATGATGAATTAATAGCTCATAACTTCTTCGCCAACTTTTAAGGAGTAGTAGCTGAAAGAATAAATGCCGCAGTAAATATGAATGTAACAGTTGTTCATTCTGTCAGAAAAATTTGACTTTTGAGTCCAAGTAAGTCGGCTGGGCTGTACTTTCAAAAATCCATGCTTTTAGGCTTGCCATCCCAGCTCTTTGCTTTGTCACTGCTCCAACCTACTCTACGCGTTCCTTAACAGCTCTGTCCGGTGCTTTCGTGCTTCCTTTTGCTGACTCATAGCTGAACGAGATTTGAAATAAACAAAAAGGGGCAAAAACTGAAATTACCTGGGCAAAATGGCCAGCATTGCCTGCCACCAATCCTCGGGAGGTAACTGATGCTTTTGTATCTTGACGAGTGTCTCATCAGCTTCTGTGTACTTGTAATAGTTGGGTGGCATCTCAAACAGATGGTTAACTTCATGTTCTATGTAAAATAAGTTTTCCAGCTTGTCATAGAGAGTTTGTCCTATAGGAGGTTCTGCTTGTGCTGGAGAACTTGATGAAGCAGTAAGCTGATTTGTGACATAATTATTGAGCTTGGTTGCATATTGGTCATGTGTCAATAACCTCCCAGCACTGGTCAGTAGGCTGGGCAATCCTTTAGTCTGTAGTGCTGCAAGCTTTACTTCAAAATTGTCTACATCCCTTTGTATTTCCCGACATCTTGCTTCTAGGGTTTGCACAAAGCCTCTTAATATGAGCACCCTCTTTGCTATCAATATGGTGTATGTTCTGTTCATGATATGCAGTGCTGCCAGCTCTTCCTTAGTCTGATGATTTAAAAAGTTGATCATTTTGTTGGCCTGCTCAGGCATGTTTCCCAATGCTGCTTTGGCTCTTTGAGTTTCAAACTGAGCTAGGCCAATTAGTTCTACGTGTTCATACATGGCCTGAATTGACCTCCATTGGCTTGTGATTAACTGATTAATCTTGGCCAATAGAATCTTTTTTATTTCAGCCAGGGTTTTGTCCAAAGACAGATCTTTCTCCAAGACCTTTATCTTGTCCTTCAGGGCTTTAATTTCCCTTGTCTGCTCAGCCACTGTCATTTTGGACTTATCATATTTTCCTTCTAGATTGGCCAAATTCTCTTTGGCCTCTTTTATTTCTGTTGCTTGAAGCTCTAGCTCCTTGACGGCTTTTGTCAATTCATCCATGCTCATGCTAGAGTCAAGAGATGTTGTCGTTGCCGCTGTAGCTTCTGTAGCTGTTGTAGTAGCTGGAATAATTGGAGGGGTCGCTGCTGCTTGCATAGGAGGAACATTAACAATAGTTGGAACTGTTTGAGGTGGCTGGGAAATTGACTCTCCCTGCTTGCCTTGTAGTACTTTCTCTAACTCCCCTTCCATCTCAACTATTCTCTGGTTCATTTGCATTAGCAGGTCCAATGTATCCTCAGCTTCTTTCTCTTTCACCAATTCTCCTGTTTGAGGGTGCTCAGTGGGAAGCAACCTCAATCGCTTTTTTAATGCAGCAATATCATCATCCTTCTTTTTCATAAGTGCCCTCACACCTTTAGGATCCTTAGGATCGTGTCCTAAGTGAATAATGATCTCCTCCAATGTTTTAATTCTGTTGTCTTTAGCTGTGGAGGACATTCTTTCTAAATCCAGCTGAGTGTTTGTATTCTTCAGAGATTCCTTCAACTCATGGGCCAATGTGGCCTTGCCTACCAGGGTGGCATAAACCATCTGCCCTATTTGCTTATGTAACTCTATTTGATCCATGGGGTGAATGTCCTTGGCTAGGACCTCTAATCTTGTCCTGACATAGTCTGCAATTGACTGCGGCTATTGAACCTTGGGCTTGAAGTGGGCGAGAATCATCCTTTCTTCTTTAATGTCATATGCTGCCATTAACCTTTCCTGCTTGGCAGGTGTTGCCTTTAGGAATTGGTCATACAATTGCACTCTTAATAGCTCATTTTGAGCTTTAATTTCCTTAAAGGTGGCTTTGATGCTAGTTGGTCTCTTGCTTTGTTGTGTGGAGGAAGATACCTCCATGGCATGCTGTCTGTCTTGCTCTTGTTGGAAAGAGCTTGTAGCTGTATACTGGCTTGCTTCCCTTCTCGGGCTTTCTTTGAATTCTTCACTAACTTCCTCCTCAAATGGAGGATCAACTCTTTGCCTTTTAGCTTCAGGCTGTTATGTAGAGCCACTAGCTTTCATGGAATACTGATGACCAGAAGACAACAGATCTTCTTTATCCCTTTGAATCCAATTTCTTGATGGGTCACTGGAAGCTTTCAGACTGATAATACATGAATAAATGATAGATGTATGAGGAATATTTGAAAACTCCCTGCCTATCTAGCTTAATGAGCTGGTCATGAATTTTGTCTGCTATAAACTTGGCATAATTATACTTGATAGCAGGAGGCTGTCCCTGGCTGAATGAAGACAACAGAACCAGCACTGTCTCATCCAAATGTTCGCTTGTTTTGAAGCCTAACACATAGGATATCATGTCTACAAGTAGCTTGCCCACCTCATTGAAATGGACATAAAGGAATGGAGGTGGTTCCTTAGGTTGGCAATCTGCCCTCATAAATGTCTTAGCAATTCTTTCAATCTTGGGGCCAGGGAGCCAGGAGGCCTCATCCAGCAAGTGCTTCATGGAGAAGGGCAATAGCAGCTCAGTCTGCTTGAAATTTAACATCTGGTTGATGGAGTCAGGAGTGATGTAGAAAAGTATGCTCCCAGATGGAGACTTAACAACCCTCTGATTTGGCTCATAGTTTGCAACACACAGGTGAATAATCTCAGGAAAAATATTGATAGAGGGGAGGAAATAATGTGGCAAATTGGACTCCCATATGCCATACATGTCAGAGTTGTTTATAAAGTTGTTTCTTAGCTAGCAGTAGGTATGCAAATGATTCCTGTTCCCAACTAGGTCTTGAATAAGATAATCTGTGTCAGCCAAGGCCATTGACTCAAGCTCTTTGCTTGCTGGATTCATGGGAGTGATGCTCAGCTCTGATGGAGTGGCCATTATGGAACTTTTCACTGTTTGAACTTGGAAGGAAGGTCGATGCAATAGCTGGCTAACAAAGTTGTTTGTAAGGAGTAGCAGAGGAACCTAGGACTGAACTCAAATGTAATAATAGCTTGACTGCTTGGCACTTATGTTATGAGATAGACAAACTTTGCAAGGTTTATGGGCCAAATTCCCTTCTTTTAGTGAATTCTCTAGAGCTAAAGACTGTGAGGAAAAATGCAGAGGGGGAGAGGAGTTACTATGACTTCAATGGACTGATTTATACAGTGGAATGAGGTGAAATTGGGCAATGCTGAGCTCTTACAAGGTTTTTTCTGGAGGCCAAGCTTTAAATGGAGTTTTTGATGGTGAAACTGTAAACGGGTGCGGGTTTACAAGATTGCTTTTGAAACAAGGGCTTACCAGTGGGTTTTAGTGAAGTCTTAGGTGTAGCAAAATTGCCAATTGAGGAATTTTGCAGGTTTGCAGCATGCACAACGGAAAAACATGGAAGAACAGGAGCGAAGAGGGGAGAAATTGGCAAATACCTGGTTAAAAACGGTGCCGAGAGTGGACGAGCTGGTGCAATGGCAAGCTATGGAGTCGAATTGCAGACCGCAGCAGCTTGGTTGGTCGATTTCAAGCTTTGGGAATGAGAAAATGGTAAAAACAGCGAACCAGAGCTTTGCAAATGAACCAATAGAAGTGAAATACAACGGTCGTTTGCACGTTTTTTATGCAAAAAATAACATTTTGGCGCTTTTGGCGCTTTTTTGGGATGACATCAGCGTGACGTCATCGGCGGGTCCCAGGTACGGATAGGTGATGTGGCAGCTGACGGGGCGGTGACGTGGCAATGACACGGTGGCAGGGCGTGGGCACGAAAGGGATGAGGTGGCGGCAATCGTGGCACAACAGCGGAGGCATGGAGGTGACGTCATGGGGAAGACGTGGCGCCGACGTCACACAGGGGAGGGCGGTATCTAGTTTCAGGCGCACCGCTTTTGTGCGCCGGTGGTTTCGACGGGAGGGGCTCCGCCACAGCCGAGAGGGTGATGCGTGGCAGGAGTACGACAGGAAAACTGCCCATCTCCCAGGCACTAACCCTCGGCATGTCAGGGCACGAAAATACCCGCTCACCGTAGATCTCGGGCGCGCTAGATCTGACGGTTGATGGGACAGTTAACACAAGGAAAGGTTAGGGACGGGGCCTGCATTGCTTTATTTGTTTATTCATACGGCGTGGGGGGGAAACTTTAATACTAATGGGTCTTATTGGTTATGTACAAGCGGGGTTAAATATTTACAAGGGTGGAAAATGAGTTTTATAGGGCTAGGATTTAAAGGAAAAAGGTTATTAGTGTGACCAGATGTCAGACTAACTCCAGGTTAGGATAGAAGGGTTAATGGGAGTCCCAAATGGACTACTATTTCCCGGACTAAAATATATGGTTATAGTGCCAAGGGGGGGATTATTTAATATTTTTGGGGATTTCATATAATTTGAGTAGTAAATGGGGATGGGGAAATAGTTAGGGAGCTACATAGTACAATTAGAAGTTAATATGGCTTGGTGGAGTGTAAATGGAAAGGGAACAATGATAAGTCTATGAAGTGATGATATACATAGGAATTGCATAGAAAGTGGAAAAATGACTTTTGCACAAGAAATGTGGCTTCTTTTCATGGAGAAAGCCAAAACTTTGACTTAATGTTTCACAAAAATGAAATTAAAATAGGACTGGTTGGGCAGATCCCAAGGTCCTCAAGGGGATATTAGTAAGAGACTTTTAGGGGGAGTGAAGGGAAGTTAGGCATGCTTCCAGAATTCTGTCATCAAAACACTGCTTTGGTACCTCTGCCACTGATGAGATGAGCTTTCTTTGTCAGGGCCAAAACTGAAGATAATCTTGCTTCTGCAACCCCAGGCTACCTACCCAGCTTAATACTCCTAGCATTTTTTGTTACTTCAGGAAGGGTGCACTTAGACTTGCAAACCCTGATTGCTTTTTTCTTTTTAACTGCCCTCCTATCTAAAAACTACCCTTATTGCTTCCAAGAGCCCAGATTAGACAGTTGGGCACCTTCATTCTCTACCTAGCTATTAATCTGCCAAGCTTAAGCTGTTTGGACAGATATTTATTCTCTATCTCTAAAACAAGAAATTTAAACCTAAGGAAGCCAAGATTAAGCTGTTTGGCCTTCCTTTAACCGAGGAATCTTTCAAAAATGGAACTTTTGCAGTATGGAAAAGATGAACATTTTTGGCACTTCCACTGTCAATCATGAAATATGAAACCTATTGCAACAGGAGGCTAACAGGATTAACACATTCACAGTTTAGGATAGATGTAAAGACAATTCATGGCATAGAAATAAAACGTCCAACATATAATAAGCACCTGTAAGAACTATTTACCATAACCGGACTCCAAAAACCATATATATATTACACGATCACCTCCTTTTTGTTTGCACACGTCGTCGGTGTCGATTCAGTATTGCAGGAGGTCGTGCGTTTGGTCAAATGGGATTTAACTTCCATATTCTCAACTTTACTTTTGAAGTCAATTAGTATTTTTAATTCGTTCACTTCATCGCTTTTGGCAAAATGACTTTTCAATATAAAAGATTGGACAAGATTTGATGGGTGATGTAAACTTCATGCAACAAGGGTTGCAGGTTAAATTAAATGCCAAAATTGCTATATGGGGCATGGGTCAAAGATCATAAGCATTTATTGAAAGCCAAAGGAGTATATTTGTACCATGTCAGAGAAACTCAAATATCACAACACAGACTCTCTGAGAGTGAAGGTTCCTTCAATAGTCAACTCTGTGCGATTAGCAATATATGGCAATTTGGTGCGTCGGGAAATGGCAGAATTTGAGGAATGTGATGGCGTAAGAATAAAATGGAAAAAGAAGCAAATAAATGTATATTACCCACTGCTGCTATGTACACACCTTTGAAGAAATTGAAAGCGTCGGTGTTACCATACAACTGGACATGGTGGGATGGAGTTTGCGGACGTTGCTTAAATCTCAGGTCGCGAATAAGGAGCAACCTCTCTTTCAGTAGGATCCTGATCGAAGAGCAAATCTCTGAATTCACTTATGCTTGTGTTTACTGACTGGTATTACACTCCTCGCTCCAGCTTGTTTGAATCATCTCCGGTCCACTACAATACCACTGGTTCACAGTTTATGCGTTCTCAACTCATTTAATATCACCGAGCTCAATGTGCCCAATCCAAAATTGAAATTGAAATCCATCTCCCACCCAACGACGATTGAGTATGGAAGATTACTATGACATCGACCACATTCTCATGGAGCAGGAACCGGTGTCTATAGTGTTTTGGGTCGGCGCAAACGGAGCGGGCCTCTTAGATCCTGGATCTGAAAATAATAGTGTAGAAGTAGGTGCAAAGGTCGAGCTACCCTTCTAGTTGGCCCATGATTTGTGCACTAGATAAGCCATCTCGATCAATAATCCAACATTTTATAACCACAGGATTAGGAAGGAAATGCAAGGTTATACTGCTTGTGTCAACCTCAGAAGTCGATGCCCCTACTTCTATGAGCTAGGATGCAAACTTACACCTTTAGTTTCAAATAGAAGTCTTGGGTCTTTTCTTCTCTACACATTGCGTGGGCATTTCAAAGACATTCTTTGCAAAGCTCATAGCATCGCTTTTTCTACGACAACAAAATTTTTACAGCTTCTAATGAGGGAAGAAAGCCAATTGTTTGATGCATCTTACACTTTAATGAGAGCTTTCAAGAAGTGGTGACTTGAGGGCCCAAGATTGGAGAAGGCATCTGCGTGGAGGCACCAGTTTTGAAAGAACACATTGTTTCTTGCTTCCCAAGAATGCTAGGCTTCACCAGTAGCGCCAAGAGACTCATATCCAGGAAAATTGGCAGAGGGACAGAGTCATACCTCCAGCAGACTTGTATCCAGGAAAATTGGTAGAGGGACAGAGTCAGACTTCTAAAGAAATGGCAGAAGGGAGTTACAAAATGGAGCTGGAATCCAAAATGGTGCTGGAGAAATGACAGAGGTTGCATCTAGAATTTACCTGAGAAAATATTCATGAAATGCAGAAGTGATGACAGAAATGACCTACACAGAAAGGCCATAAAACAAATGGCTCAAAGTAATTATGCAGAGCAAGAATACGCCTGCTCTAATACGATGTTAAACACACACATGGAAGCAAGAGAATATGAAAGATAAAACATGAGAGTACATTTTTTATTAACAAATGATACACATTTATAGTACATGGTGTGACCATTAGGTTCCACATCCCAAGGTCTCTTGGACTTCATTTGTCTATTTGGCTTCCACACTAACCCATAGAGGATTAGGTGTCCAACACTTTCCACAACTAGCCCCCCTAGTTAACCAGGGGATTAGAGGGGGGGTGGAGCCCCCCCTTCATTGCGTTGATTGTGTAGTGGGAGGGTCACAGGTGGGGCAGCAGCCCCCCTTGTACAGGGGGTTTGAGGGGGGCAGTTAGTCCCCCTCTACGGGGTCTAGGGCAGCACTCTAGGGAAAATGTTTTTGGACCTTATATTAGGTGGGGAAAACCTACCTATGGTTTTGTGCATGGTTTTCGCACATGGTTTTGGGCGCGATGGTTTTCGGTCCATGGTATTGGATGCTTCAGCATGTATATATATGTATTGTAACATTGAAAGGAATATAATGAAAAATAAAGCTGGTAGTCCCGGTTTTGGGATCCTGGGGAAAATCTCCACGTATATGTGTTTTATGTGTTATGCTCTCCATTGTTTATTTTCTGCGTTTTAGAATTTGTATGCAGGTAATTTCTTTATGGGGTTAAAACCTACATGGGTAAGGACACTTCTTCTCAATTCAGTAGTTAAAGCATTTAGATTGTTTTTCTGTGCATTTATTGTTGTTGTATTCCCTACGCTCTATTGGGGTTTTCAACCCAAGACCCTAGGGTGTTCCCATCCGCAATAGAATTGGTGACTCTGCTGGGGAAAACATTCTTGTTTTTCCTAGTTTGGGTTGTTTGTTCTCAATCAAGGTTTGTTTTATTGATTGCTTTCTTTTACAGTGTTATTTGACTTATTATCTTCCCAAGCATCAAGTCTGATCTTCTGGATCAGGCCTTGATTTTTTATTTTTCTTAATTGAGCCTTGTATACACTTTTTTCTTGGGATATAGTCGCGTATACATGCAATTTTCCTCAAATAGACTCACATATACACGAGTTTCCTGTGTTTGAAACGTGTGTGCATGCCTCTATGACTTTACATAGTCACGTATACATAATTTAGAATTGTTTTTTCAAAACCTTTCACCCAGTTAGGTTTGTTTCCTCATGACTTCTTCTATTTTCTCGTCATCCACTATCTGTAGAACTTTGTTCTCTTGCAAGTTCTCATTTTCAAATCTCCTTCTCAGTAAAAAGACTAGTTGGACTAGGATTGCTTCTTGAGCAAGTTTCTCATTTGTGTCGGGTTCAAGGCTTCTGTCTGAAGTTCTTGGATGTTCTGGTTTTCCAGAACAAGAAATTGGTTTTGATTTTGTTTATAACCCATATTTCAAATTTCTTTTCTTTGCTTTCCCTTTTAGTTGGCCTTGTTGATTTTTGTGCTTTTTGAGGGTCTCTTTGGAAATTTTGAGAGCTTTTTCTTTTTTAACATTTTGTCAGTTTGCTAAAGTATTTTACTACTGTTCAGATCGATTTGTGCAAGTTTGTAGTCCTTCTTGTTTCAAGTTTCATTTATTAATGAGTTTTATAACTTGAAAGGTATAAGGACTCCTTGTGCTTGTTTCTTGATCTTTGAAATTTAGTAGTTCTTTTTTACCTCGAAAATTTCTTTAGTTTACTAAAAAGAAAAAGACAAAAAACATAGCTTTTTCTTTTCTTTTTTCCAAGATTTTGGTTTTTTATTTTCATTTGTTTTGTTTTTGAGCAATTGTGATCTTTATAAATATGTTTTGTTTGCTTTTGAGGGAAATTTTTTTTTAATTTTTTTTTCTCTCTTTATTGTCAAGTTGGCTTATTGACCTTATAAAGAAGCACATGTGCTTATGGTATGCATATTCATAGGATCTTGCATCGTCATTTAAATTTTCATTAGGTTAGTTTTCATCATAAGCATTCTTAGTCTTTTTAGATTTTGAGTGTGTGTGGAGTGTTTCTGAAAAGAAAAGAAAAAATATATTTTGCTCATATAAGTTTTTCGTAGAACCAAGTAGAAATCCCTCTTCATCGAAAGAAAATAACTGCATGCATATAGTTAAGTCTCTATTGGTTTATTTTGTGTCAAAAACATCATAAGTTTCACTCTCATTGTACCCTTGACTTAAAGAATAGCCCTCTAAAATCAAGTGATTTAATAAGAAGAACTAGAACATTTTAATTTGTCATTAACAAACACGAACAAGTTTAAGTTATTTAGGGCCTTGGAATAGGTGAGTGGAGAGTTAACTCTCCAAGACCGCTCAAATTATCAAACGTAGAAGTTGAATAACGAGTGAAATCTGGTGTCATTAGAAAGACTGGGAAAGCTCCGTGACTGGGAGTTAAGCACGAGGGAGAGTGAAGACAAGGAAGAGAGATACCCCCTATCCTACTTGTTGGATCTCGCCTCATGACTGTTCTGCCTGGATTTTGATACAAACTAGTGCCCATAGTTGCCTTTCCTAGGGATCACATAGGTGGTTGCGGAGGGGAATCCCGTGGCACCTAAGGTAGACATTGCATCACATTCATTAGTACTTTTGGAGGGTACCCTTGCGAAGCTTGGGTGCTTGCACCGGCAAAGTCTATTGTTTGGAGGTCAGCGTAGCTATTTTTGTTACCTTCGTTAGTAGTCTTGGGTCATCATCGCCCCAGACTATTTTCGGAAGGTCCTTGATTTTCGCTTTCTTGTATTTTAGTGTCTAGTCCTCATCATCCGAAGTGGAAATATGTGGAAGTAGTTTGATTGAATGTATCTTTAGGGATTTTTTAGAGAATTCTCTTTGCTCCTAGTTAACCTAGCTTTACAAATTTTCTTGTCTTTAATTAGATCTCTTTAAAATAATTAAAAATGGCTGATCGACCAGCTCGTTGGTCTAGGAGGCTTCGTGGGCTTTCACCTACGAGTGTTGAGTCTTCTCCTCGAAGGCATAGGAGAAATTCTGCCAGTGATTTTCAATCAATGGCAGCAGATGTAGCGGAGATTGATCCTCCAGTTGGAGTGTTTGATTTACAAGATAGACCTGGCACAAGTAGAGAGTTGGAGAGGAACGCTCGAGTTCTTTCTAGAGTCCTATTTCGGTCGGAAGACGTTATTGAGGTCAAAGAGCTTCTTGAGTCTCTTTTGACTCCAAATTATCCTCTTCCTCCTGATCACCCAGACATTTTATTATACGTTGAGACTCTGACCAACATGCCTTCAAGCCTAGGTTTCTTTCAATCTTTTCCTTCGATGACCACTGCTAGAAGCATGGCATACACCATGAGTGCTGCTAGTATGCAAACTCCTGTATGCATACAAGGAGGATGAACAATTTACATACCTTTCATTACTCCTAGCACTGCCATATTTGGCTCTACTTCCATTCCATTTTTGAGTGGGGGTACTCAAGATTTTACCTCTAGCATTGACTTTTTCCCTTTTGGAATGCCGACCAATGTTATTCCTTCGATTCCGTTAAGTATTCCATTAGCTTCCTCCACATCCATGAGTTCCATGGCAAGTGGATCAAATTCTTTTCAGGGTTTCCATTTTGGGAGTGGTCATATACCACATTCCAACCCATCTTTAGGATAAATACCTTTTCCCTCTATGGGTCAAAGTTATAATCCTTTTCAAGGTTGCACAAACCCTGCTGTTAGTGGACATAGAGCCAGGAATCAATCTTACTTCAGCCAAAAAGGGAATATTCCACATTCTTTTGTTAGTCCATTCTAGAACCTTTCTTCCTATGCTCATGCATGGAACCCTTACCAAGGGCTCTCTGCTCCTTTTAACACCTTTCCAGAGGGAAATTTCACTAGCTACGGAAATGTTTCGGTAGGAGTTGATCAAACTTTGGTTTTTTCTAGACCACAAGGAGTTCCTTATGGTTCAAATGGGTCTACGAATTACTTTAGGAAACTTGGCGCCTTCACAAATCCAGGGCATTCTTTTAAGAACATTAGGAATTTTTCCCACACTGGGCGGAATCCTTAGGGTCCTCCACGACTACCTTTTTTGGCAACATTAAGCTTGCCAGATCTATCTAAATTGACTAATGATCTGATTATATATAACTCTGTTTGGCCTCCGGTCCCAACTAAAATTCCCTCAGATATACCGAAATTTGAAGGGAATACTGGTGAAGATCCAGGTGACCATGTAACCACTTTCCACTTATGGTGTTCGTAAAACTCCCTAATAGATGATTCAATCAGGTTTAGATTATTCCAATGTCCCCTAAATGGAAATGCGGCTAAGTGGTACATTGAACTCCTGGGGGGAACCTTTGCTTCTTTCAATGATTTGGCTACAATATTTTTGAACCATTTTCAGTTGTTTGTCTGCTATGATGCTAGAACTGAGCTATTGACTAATTTTCACCAGGATCATGCAACCCACATTTTGGATCGCATCCATGAATGGAGGAGAAGGAAGAGGATCATTAAAGATGATGTTAGAGTCGGTCTTGTCAATCCTTCGTCAAAGATCAAAACTATTTCTGCATTTTATTTTTAGGTGTCTCGCCCCATCCACTCAGCTGAATTCTGCTAGGGGCATGCCATAATTTGATGGAAGGGTCTTGTCAGTCATTACCCCTCATGTATTGCACTTGCTGGCTTAGGTATTTTCATCAATGTTTATTAAAGTCCACGATAGTCAACGTTTGATCTTTTAATGGAAAAGAGTCATTTCAGTCATTAGGTCTAGGGATTTGTCAATTTGGTCTTCTACAATGTCCAATAAAGCCAGCAGGCCAGAGGGAGGCTCTTACAAAGTTGTGATTCAAATATTTTCATCGTCATGTTGATAGATTATGACTGTTCTTCAAAACTATGTTTTGAAGAAAAGTCAACAGTTTGTCATTTGTGATAATTTTCAAAAGTTTTCAGTTGATCTCTTCAGGCGCAGCCATGGTCTCCTTTGCCAAATTCCATGTCAGCTACCCCTGCAAAAAATTGCCAAAAATTTCATCATTTTAGTCAAAAAATCAAAAAGGAAATGTGAAAAATAGAGTTTGCATTAAAGTGTGAAAAGTGCCAATGCCAAAACATTACAAAAATGGGTTTTGGAGAACCAAAAATCAAAACCATGTCTCCATGTCTTTATAACAATTTCTCCATGAGGGTCAGTGACATTTTGGATGCCAAGAGCACAAAGGAAACAATTCAAATTGAATCTGGTGAGCAAGTGCGCATTTTGAGTGAAATTGGTTGAAGCCGAGCGGGCGCGGCGCACAGAACACTTGGCGCGGCGCATTGGAAGCGCGCGGCGCACTGGGAGTTTTTGCCCAGTGTAAATCTGAATGGGCGTGACGCACTGGAAGCACGCGACGCACTAGGTTCTTGGCGCGACGCATACAGTCTAACACCCAAAAAATGACTGAAATTCCTCCAAATCACCATTGAATTGCTTGGACGTGCCAGGTAGGGTCAACATCTCGGTGGTTCATCCATTTTTGTGTGTTGTGTGATGGTGGTTTATGGTTCCAAATGTTTGAAACAAAATTTCCAAACCCTACCTCTAAAAATCCTTATGTCAATTGCTGTTAAGGGTTGCAAATTCATCATTTTGTTACCAAGGTTCCCCTGCCATCCCATATGTCCCTTTTTCCTTCATTCCCTTTTTCCTTATACCATATCCCTTTGAATGTCATTGTTCCCTATCTCCTAAAATTACTAAACCATTATCCCCGATCCCCTTTCAACCATTGCCCAATGTAAAACCCCAAACCCTACCCTATGCAAAGTTCCCAAACCCTCTTACATTGCCCTAAACAAAATCTATCCTAATACTCCTAGTCCCTTCATATTTTCCCTCCCTAACAGTCCCTTGTTACATTTCTTCCTTGGTGACAGATTTCAACCATATTACAACAGCAGTCCAATACAGTCTGGCGACCAGCATTCATTTCTCCAAGCATTTTTCATAGCATCAATTATGGCATCTGAGCATTCATCGGATTATGAAATGGAAACCCAAAGTGACTCATCCTCGGAAGAACAGGCTCCCCGGAGGCCTCATAAAAGTGGCAGACATGTTAGAGAAGAACCAACCACCCTTACAGAATTGCAGGCCTGCCCTCTTGCTATGTCGTGTTTCCAGCATCAGTCATGCTTTGAGTTTTGTCAAAAGGTGGCTAGTGTTCGATTTCATCATGAGTTGGCTCGTCTTTTTGTGCTGCACTTACATGGAGATCACACTATCTTAGCTGGTGTCACTTTCACACTTACACCAGAATCTGTCTCATTAGCAACTGGCATACCGAATGTTGGAGAACCATGGAACAAGAAGCAGAAGATTGATCGGTAGCATTATGAGCCATACATTAAAACTGGTTTCTTGAGGCAGCTCAAACGAGTGTTTCCATTCCGATATCTGAAAGATGAATATGCTCCACTAATGAAGTTAATCATGAAATATTTCAGCTGTGAGGGACGGTTCTCTCGTTTATATGCTTATCACATCAGGTTGCTCATGCATTTCACCAGGGTACGGATGATGAACATCCCACATTTCATTTGCCGGAACATAGAGAGGATGAACACCTTTATGCAGCACAAAACCCCTCAGCAGCAACTTAACAGTGTTTATCATTTTGCTCTTATTAAGATTTTGGTGGTTCATCAGCTTGGATTACAGGGCATTACTTGGGATGATTTCATCTCCCGTGACCTCTTCAGAGCTTCACAGGGATTATCAGAGGTCAAGCATGAGACAGGTGGTCCTTCTCATCAGTATGAGTGCCATGAGACCGCTAGTGTGCCGGTATTCATCACATATCAGAGGGGCGCTAGACATTTGTTCGCAGCAGCAAAGCGAGTGTTATCTCCACCTGGGGTGGAAGGGGCCTCGCTTCTGACATCAGCAACATAGGTACAGGACAGAGGCAAGGAGCCAATGCATGATGAGGGGCCTTCAGGTGAGTGAGAGACTGATTTCATCCTCGTTGAGGGTGATGATACTGACAGGGAACCACAGAGTGTAGAGCTGAGAGAGATCATTCAGGAGCAACAGGCAGACATTGATGCCTTGTCTACCACCTTGGATAAAGCCCAATGGACTATACAGTACTTGGAGCAGAGGAACAAACAACTTGAAGATCAGCAAGCCATCATGGAGATACAAAACATCAAGGAAAATCGTCAGGCTGCCTAAAGAGGGAGGATTGAATTCACTTCATTGGAGCAAGAGATTAACGATGATCGAGAGTCTAATCTTGAGAGAGTTAATATCCACCTAGAGAGGCTGCTGGACAAGGCCGACAGAGACAATTCATTGCTGAGACACATGGCTTTCCACTACATGGCGTGAAACAAGGTTTGCAAGGCGCGAATCAGGAGTCTAAAGGCAAAACTAAAGAAGGCAAATAGGAAGCAAAAGAAGCAAAGGGAGCATGATCATCTTCAGATGTTGGCCGAAGCCTCTTTAGCCTAGCATGACACTTAATGAAGAAGCTCCAGCCCAAATTTCAAGAAATTTTGGGCATTTTTGGCATTTTTGCAAATTTTGGTACAAAAACAGGGTTTTTCTCCCGGTGCACTGCGCCATTGGCACGCGCTTATGCTAGGGAGTTATAAATTTAAAAAAAGATATGTTTTTGGGTTCAGCATGGAAAATCATGACTTCTGGTGCATGGCCAAGAATTTTGGGAAAGTTTTGAGTCCTCAGGAGGTCAAAAACACTCACAAAATGACCTTTCTACCCCTATTTTGACACACAGGAAGCAGTCCTGGGAGATTGAGGTTTTGGAGAGGAAAACGGGCACCAAATTCATAATTCCACTTGGGTTGGAAAGTAGACGGGTAGGGCTTTCCAACAAGCACACTTGGGCTCAATTTGGACTTCATGAAGTGCCTCAAAACCCACTCCAAAGTGGCGCGATGCATACAATTTTTGGCGCAGTGCACAGAGACCCAAAGGCCAAAATCACTTCCGCTCCGTGAGATTTCGATTTGCAATTTTCTCCTAGTGGGCCCGCTCATTTACAATACGTTTTTCCTGGCATCAAAGACATAGTTTAAAAACAATTTCATTAAAGGTTGGCTTATATCCAAGTGGAAAAATGAAGGTGAACAGTCGCCCAGAAAATCCACACTCATGTTCCCTTTGTTTTAATTTGTTCATCATAGAAACTAAATGTAACTGCTAATGGTTGGCTTTTCATTTCCTGGGTTGATCAACTTTCTCATAGCAAAACTTATTTATTGTATTGAGAGTCATTTTGTAAAGGGTTGGTTGGAATTTCTGGGAAACTGTGGGAGAGAAACTCAGTTACTCACTGTACATTTTGACAGAGAATTAATGAAAGGTTGCAGCTCTGGTTCATGAGATTCCTGTGGCGTGAGTTTAGCAAATGTATTTTCTTTCTGTTTCATATGTATTTCGTTATGTTTCACAGTTCATTAAAAATCATTTCCAGTGAAAGCTTTTAAGTAAGAAAAGGTAGAATTCAGTTCGCTGCTCTGCTTTGGGAAAGTTTTCACGTTCTATGTTTTCTTTTGTTGAAAAGGATTCATGTATTTATGCCCTTTTCACCCTCTTAAACAATCTTTCCACTTCATATTATTTCAAATCTAATTGCTAGACTTGCTGCCTATCTTGCCTCACGAAGTAATCTGTGTCTTTGAGTTAAATTCTCTGCTCATTGCTGGTCCTTGGTCCCATACAGCCTAGAAAACTCAGTAATTCATCAAAATTCCTCTTTCATATTTATTTACCTAGCCTAAAATCAGTATCCATTTAAGTCATTCTCAGACCCTATTCGTTTATTTTTTCACTGAGCGTGACCCAGAGAGAGCCCTCTCCTGTCCTCGTAGGGCTAGCTACGAGGTTGAGTGTGGTTTGTGGTTACCCTGAATTTTTCCTTCTTTCAGTCTAAGGCAGATTTAGGCCCTAACAGATGATATTCCACAAGAATTACTTCTTGAATGGTTTCTTAAATCTTCACAGCCCAAGATCTCTACGGATGTGTCACTCTCTGGTGTGTTCACCGAAGAACAGGCTATTTTTGGGGCCCAACAGTTAGAACTTATATATTATCAATTCGGGGTTCTTCAAAAAATAATTCCTAATGCTCCTAGGTCCAAGGTTGATATATCCAAGCCGAAACCAAGTCCCCATACCGATGGGCTAGTTGGATCGATCGATGCTAACATGGTTAACCTGCTAAATCAATTGCAGTAGTTATCTTTACAAACTGCTTCTTCTATGCACGCATTGCCATCAGCATCTATGCCTTCTCAACCTATGTCTATAAATGTCATCCAAACTTCTAACCCCAAAGGAAACCAACAATCCAATGGGAAGAAGAAAGGATGAGGTAGGAAAAAGAACCAGGATGGGAAGGGTAATGCAAACAAACTCGACAATGATGTTGGAGGGGGTAGAAAAGAGTCTAAGAAAAAAGTAAAATTTCCATGCAAGTTGTGCAATGGAGATCATTTGACTCATCTTTGCCCTAAGATCCAATATGCTCAGTGTTTGTTGGTTCAGCAAGGGTCTTCTAGCTCCAAGGCTGTCCTAACTAACCCTTTTCCCCAAGGGCAACAGTTACTTGCTGGTGTGAACTCTAGTACTAGTGCCCCTGTAGGGGGTAACCAAGAAGGGATAATACATCAAATGTCTACATGATGAGCTCACATATTGACGTTGCTACACAATCACGTGACTATAGTGAATCAAAATCATCTAAGAGTAAGTCTTCTTCCGATGCTTCAAAGCCACTCCATATCGAGAGGCCCTTTGTTGAGTCTATACCTCGGATGCCGAAAGGCTCCGCAAAATGATTGACCATTAACCCTAATGCTAAGACAACCTAGAACTACTCGATTATAGAAGATCTTGCTTAGAGTCCTTGTTCTATGTTGGCATTAGAGGTACTCTAGTTGTGCCCCATGCAAAGGTGTACATTACTCACTGCAATCCGAGCAGTTGATCCAAAAAATTCTCTTGTGCTTACATTCGATATGTCAAAGATGAAGAAGATACTCTAGCATCATATGGCTTTCTAGATAAAGTCTACATATAGAAAGACCAATATCTTTCGAATTGTTTTCGATGAGGAGCTTCCACATGTGTAATGTCCATATCATATTGGAAAGCTATTAGATCACCTCAAGTTGTTCCTTCACCTACTCTATTGACAGCACTTGATGGTCATTCTCATAGGTCGCATGGGATTATTCTAGCTTTTCCCATTTGTGTTGGGGGAAAGGTGGTGAATATTGAAGTAGAAATAGTCGATGTGAATCTAGATTACAACCTCCTTTTAGGCAGGAATTGGATTTATGAGATGGATGCTATTGTATTGTCGTTATTTCGCATCCTTTGTTTTCCTCATGAAGGGATAATTATAAAGGTTGATCAGATGGATTATTCTCCGAGTGACTCCCACGCATCTTATGAGTCTATTTTTCCATTAGTGCATAATCCCAAGCAACCTATAGAGAATTTAGGAGTTGGAATATACTCTTCCTTAATGGGTACCTTTGATCTTCCTGCTCCTTCAGCGAGAATTAATGTTATTTCATCCTCCAAGGCACCTTCTCGAAAAGAGCTCTTTAGAACTCATTATTTTTCAGACCCTTGGCCCTCACCCTCATCTACCACCACATTAGATGAGGAGTAGGTAGGCGGAATGCCATGTCCTATGTCTGCAACAGAAATTTCTTATTAGTCTATTGTTAACTCTGCAGACTCCGACCCTACTCCTTTTTCACTAGAGGAGCTGGATGGAGATGTCTCTCCAGCTTGGACTCTCGATTCGAATTCTGCTTAGGATTTCTTAGATACTGTCTTGCCATATGAAGAAGAAATTCTTGAAGCAATGACGGGTGTTGAAATACCATGGAATGATTTGCATCATCATTCATATTTTCTCCCTCATTTGCGAGAAGTAGAATCAAGTTTGTCCAGTCCTTCTACTAGTGATGTTCATGTAGTTTTAAACCCTTTAGCCCTAGCACAGTTTTCTGCTGAAGGTAACATGTCTGTTATCTCACAAACTGTACTAGTGAACATCTCTAGGAATCCCAACATTATTGAAAATGTCTTCATTGGAGCTTACTGTTCCCCTGAAGAAATTCAAAATTATACCGATCTCTTTAAAGAGTTTCGTGATGTGTTCACTTGGTCTCATGAGGAAATGCCTGAAATAGATCCATCTATTATCCAACATGAGATCAAGACATACGAAAATGCCAAAGTTATTCATCAAAAACTTTGACCGGAAAACCCTAGAAAAGCAACAGCTATCAAAGCTAAAGTCGAGAAGCAACTTAAGATGGGTTTCATATACTCTGTTCCTTTAACTGAGTGGGTCTCTAATCCAGTCGTTGTAGACAAAAAGCAAGGAAATATTCATGTATGCATTGACTTTCGGGACCTAAATGAGGCTTGTCCTAAGGAAAATAACCCCACGTTTTTTATTGATCATATTATTGATGAATGTGCAGGTAAGGAGATTTTTTCGTTTATGGATGGATTCTCTAGTTATAATCAATTACTATCCATCCAGAAGGTCAGCACAAGACAAATTTTGTTTGTCCCTGGCATACATTTGCGTACAAAATCATGCCTTTTGGCCTAAAAAATAGTCGAGCTACTTTTCGGCAGGCCATGCAATATGCTTTTCATGACATCAAGCAAATTATTAGAGCGTATTTGGATGATTTAGCTACTCATTCTAGAAAGAGAAATGATCATCCTAAACATCTTCGATTGATTTTTGAATGATGTATTTTTTATAAAATCCGGTTGAATCCAAATAAGTGTGCTTTCACCGTCATATCCGGTCAGTTGTTGGGATTCATCGTGTCAATAGATGGGATTCATGTATATCCCTGCAAGGTTGAGGCAATACTTTAGTTGCCTCCCCCGTCTTCTATACATCAACTTCATAGTATCCAAGGAAAAGAAAATTTCTTGAGGAGACTTATATCTAGTTACGACGAGACCACAAAATGATTTATGCGATTGCTTAAGAAAGGGGTCCCATTTTTATGGGATGATTTCGCGCAAAAATCTTTTGATGCTTTGAAAAAAGAATTAACCTCTGCTCCTTTGTTGAGTCCACCTCATTATAGTAGAGATTTCCTCTTGTATCTCGCTGCAGCAGAATCAACTATTGGTATGGTTCTGGTTTAGGAAGATGATGCCTTGTGTGAGCATGTAATCTATTATCTGAGCCGAGGCTTGGTTGGTCTTGAAACTCGCTATTCTCCCATAGAGAAATTAGCTTTGGTAGTTGTTCATGTTGTCCAAAAGCTTAGAAATTATTCTACTCTAAAATTTTTTTGTCTTAGCAGCCGTCAATCCATTTCAGCTTGTTCTTAGTAAGTGAGTGACTGGGGGAAAATATAATAGATGGATTATCATTTTACAAGAATTCGACCTCGAATTGATGTCGGCTAAACATAAGAAATATTTATTATTTGTAGAGTTGATCTCAAAGCTGGCTTATGAGGAAGAAATCTTTTATGAGGAAAATTTTCCTGATGAACATCTATTTCTTATTTCCTTGCAAGATCCTTGGTATGGAGATATCATTATATATCTCTAGACTTCAAGGTTTCCACCCGTTTTCTCCAAGGATGAGCGTAGAAAATTGCATCACCTTGCTAAAAATTATATTATTATAGGTCACACTTTATATCGTCGTGGGATTGATTCAATTCTTAGACGTTTTTTAACCTTGGAAGATGCTGATTCAGTGCTTAATGATTGCCATAGTGGAGCTTGTGGTGGTCATCTATCTGGGCTTGCTACAACCCAAAAAAATTTGCGAGTAGGCTACTTTTGGCCTTCGATCTTCAAATATTGTATTGAAGTGGTCAATAGATGCCATCCTTGTCAGGTTTATACTTAGAAAATGTGCGCACATCCAACTCCGCTTTTCCCTGTGATCACTGTCAGTCTGTTCACAAAGTGGGGCATTGATTTTACTACTTGTAATATGCCTTCGGCAGGAAATCACAAGTATATCATCGTGGTCGTAGACTACTTTACTAAGTGGGCTGAGGCTATGCCTAATTTCAAGAATGACAGTGAAATAATGGCCTTGTTTCTCTTCGATCAAGTTATTTCCCGGTTTGGCATTCCTAAAGAGATTGTCATTGACCATGGCAGTCATTTCCAAAATCAACTGATGTCTGAATTGGCTCTCAAGTTGGGTTTCTAGTAGGAGCATTCGTCTCTGTATTATCCTCAAGCTGATGGGTAGGTCGAAGCCATGAACAAGTCCCTTAAAATCATCCTGCAAAGGATGATTAAAAAATCTAGATCCAATTGGCACATCATGTTATATCTGACACTTTGGGCATACCGAATGTCAGTTAAGATTGCCACTCGTTTTACTCCCTTTCAATTGGTTTACGTGATGGAATCTGCTTTTCCTGTAGTATGTGAAATTCCTTCCCTTAAACCGGTTGTTAAACGTTTTTGTGAGACTTCTAATCTCAAAGAACACCTCGTTCATTTGGAACATATTGATGAGAAGAGTTGAGATTCTACCACAATAAACGAAGCTCATAAAAAAAGGGTAAAAACTCAATATGATAAAGGTGTCAATCCTAGAAATTTTTCTGAAGGCAACCTTGTCTTGGTCTACGATCAAGACAAAGATGCCTTGGGGCATGCAAGTTTAAGTCTATGTGGTACAGTCCCTTTAGCGATTTTTGAAAAAGGGTGCTTATGAATTGAATGATTTTGAAGGAAACAAGTTAGCAGAGCCTAGAAATGGGCTCTACCTTAAGAAGTACTTTTCTTCGGCTTTGAATGAGCATTTACTTGTTTGTATATATTGTATGATTGTACATATCTATCTATCAATTTTAGTGGTGTTGATATTTTTTATCTGCTTTGGTAGGTATTGATGGACGATTTGATATATCTAGGGTTCACCGATGGTGCCAGTAGAAACACCCGGAACCTTGCTTCCATGGCTTGGGTGATTGACTTTCGGAAATATTCATGTATGCATTGACTTTCGGGACCTAAATGAGGCTTGTCCTAAGGAAAATAACCCCAAGTTAGTAGCCGTCAATCCATTTCAGCTTGTTCTTAGTAAGTGAGTGACTGGGGGAAAATATAATAGATGGATTATCATTTTACAAGAATTCGACCTCGAATTGATGTCGGCTAAACATAAGAAATATTTATTATTTGTAGAGTTGATCTCAAAGCTGGCTTATGAGGAAGAAATCTTTTATGAGGAAAATTTTCCTGATGAACATCTATTTCTTATTTCCTTGCAAGATCCTTGGTATGGAGATATCATTATATATCTCTAGACTTCAAGGTTTCCACCCGTTTTCTCCAAGGATGAGCGTAGAAAATTGCATCACCTTGCTAAAAATTATATTATTATAGGTCACACTTTATATCGTCGCGGGATTGATTCAATCCTTAGACGTTTTTTAACCTTGGAAGACGCTGATTCAGTGCTTAATGATTGCCATAGTGGAGCTTGTGGTGGTCATCTATCTGGGCTTGCTACAACCCAAAAAAATTTGCGAGTAGGCTACTTTTGGCCTTCGATCTTCAAAAAGCAAGGAAATATTCATGTATGCATTGACTTTCGGGACCTAAATGAGGCTTGTCCTAAGGAAAATAACCCCACGTTTTTTATTGATCATATTATTGATGAATGTGCAGGTAAGGAGATTTTTTCGTTTATGGATGGATTCTCTAGTTATAATCAATTACTATCCATCCAGAAGGTCAGCACAAGACAAATTTTGTTTGTCCCTGGCATACATTTGCGTACAAAATCATGCCTTTTGGCCTAAAAAATAGTCGAGCTACTTTTCGGCAGGCCATGCAATATGCTTTTCATGACATCAAGCAAATTATCAGAGCGTATTTGGATGATTTAGCTACTCATTCTAGAAAGAGAAATGATCATCCTAAACATCTTCGATTGATTTTTGAATGATGTATTTTTTATAAAATCCGGTTGAATCCGAATAAGTGTGCTTTCACCGTCATATCCGGTCAGTTGTTGGGATTCATCGTGTCAATAGATGGGATTCATGTATATCCCTGCAAGGTTGAGGCAATACTTTAGTTGCCTCCCCCGTCTTCTATACATCAACTTCATAGTATCCAAGGAAAATAAAATTTCTTGAGGAGACTTATATCTAGTTACGCCGAGACCACAAAATGATTTATGCGATTGCTTAAGAAAGGGGTCCCATTTTTATGGGATGATTTCGCGCAACAATCTTTTGATGCTTTGAAAAAAGAATTAACCTCTGCTCCTTTGTTGAGTCCACCTGATTATAGTAGAGATTTCCTCTTGTATCTCGCTGCAGCAGAATCAACTATTGGTATGGTTCTGGTTTAGGAAGATGATGCCTTGTGTGAGCATGTAATCTATTATCTGAGCCGAGGCTTGGTTGGTCCTGAAACGCGCTATTCTCCCATTGAGAAATTAGCTTTGGTAGTTGTTCATGTTGTCCAAAAGCTTAGAAATTATTCTACTCTAAATTTTTTTTGTCTTAGCAGCCCTCAATCCATTTCAGCTTGTTCTTAGTAAGTGAGTGACTGGGGAAAATATAATAGATGGATTATCATTTTACAAGAATTCGACCTCGAATTGATGTCGGCTAAACATAAGAAATATTTAGTATTTGTAGAGTTGATCTCAAAGCTGGCTTGTGAGGAAGAAATCATTTATGAGGAAAATTTTCCTGATGAACATCTATTTCTTATTTCCTTGCAAGATCCTTGGTATGGAGATATCATTATATATCTCTAGACTTCAAAGTTTCCACCCGCTTTTTCCAAGGATGAGCGTAGAAAATTGCATCACCTTGCTAAAAATTATATTATTATAGGTGACACTTTATATCGTCGCGGGATTGATTCAATCCTTAGACGTTGTTTAACCTTGGAAGAAGCTGAGTCAGTGCTTAATGATTGCCATAGTGGAGCTTGTGGTGGTCATCTATCTGGGCTTGCTACAACCCAAAAAAATTTGCGAGTAGGCTACTTTTGGCCTTCGATCTTCAAATATTGTATTGAAGTGGTCAAGAGATGCCATCCTTGTCAGGTTTATACTCAGAAAATGTGCGCACATCCAACTCCGCTTTTCCCTGTGATCACTGTCAGTCCTTTCACAAAGTGGGGCATTGATTTTACTACTTGTAATCTGCCTTCGGCAGGAAATCACAAGTATATCATCGTGGTCGTAGACTACTTTACTAAGTGGGCTGAGGCTATGCCTACTTTCAAGAATGACAGTGAAATAATGGCCTTGTTTCTCTTCAATCAAGTTATTTCCCGGTTTGGTATTCCTAAAGAGATTGTCATTGACCATGGCAGTCATTTCCAAAATCAACTGATGTCTGAATTGGCTCTCAAGTTGGGTTTCTAGTAGGAGCATTCGTCTCTGTATTATCCTCAAGCTAATGGGTAGGTCGAAGCCATGAACAAGTCCCTTAAAATCATCCTGCAAAGGATGATTAAAAAATCTAGATCCAATTGGCACATCATGTTATATCTGACACTTTGGGCATATCGAATGTCAGTTAAGATTGCCACTGGTTTTACTCCCTTTCAATTGGTTTACGTGATGGAATCTGCTTTTCCTGTAGTATGTGAAATTCCTTCCCTTAAACCGGTTGTTAAACTTTTTTGTGAGACTTCTAATCTCAAAGAACACCTCGTTCATTTGGAACATATTGATGAGAAGAGTTGAGATTCTACCACAATAAACGAAGCTCATAAAAAAAGGGTAAAAACTCAATATGATAAAGGTGTCAATCCTAGAAATTTTTCTGAAGGCAACCTTGTCTTGGTCTACGATCAAGACAAAGATGCCTTGGGGCATGCAAGTTTAAGTCTATGTGGTACAGTCCCTTCAGCGATTTTTGAAAAAGGGTGCTTATGAATTGAATGATTTTGAAGGAAACAAGTTAGCAGAGCCTAGAAATGGGCTCTACCTTAAGAAGTACTTTTCTTCGGCTTTGAATGAGCATTTACTTGTTTGTATATATTGTATGAATGTACATATCTATCTATCAATTTTAGTGGTGTTGATATTTTTTATCTACTTTGGTAGGTATTGATGGACGATTTGATATATCTAGGGTTCACCGATGGTGCCAGTAGACACACCCGGAACCTTGCTTCCATGGCTTGGGTGATTTATTATCCATCTGACCAGTTGATGGTTTCGAGAGGAGTATGTATCAGTCCCGCTTCAAATAATATTTCCTAATATACTGTTGTTATTAATTTACTATCTCAGGGGATATCACTTGATATTGATTCGTTCGCAGTTTATTTGGATTGACAACTGGTGGTATCTCAACTGAATAACATCTATTAGGTATGAGATCCTTGTTTGTATCGCCAATTTCTGAGAGTACGTTTTTTGCAAAGATCATTTGTTTACATCACATTTGTTCATATTCTATGATCAGAAAAATCCTTAGCAGATTCTATTGATAATCAAGCATTGGATTGGCATATAAATCAATTATCACATTAAAACATCAAAATAATCGAAGTATCATCTGTATATATGATCATCATAAAACCGTCTGTATATAGATAGATTTTTTGTGTCCAAAATAATATACAAAATTGGAAAAAAAATGCCCTACAAAATTTGAGCTTATGCCCATCATCATGTCTAATCAAAAAAAGATATGGTGATCTATCTAATGATCTTTCTTAGGATGAGCAGCTAGAAAGAAAACAACGACATTAGCCACCCGTCAAAAAAGTCACATCCAGTCTCGTTGTACTCCCACCACACACCACTACATCTCCTCTGGTAAGTCCTCTATGGCCACCATGGGTACTTGGTGAGTCAATCTCACCAAGTTTCTCTGAACTGCATGGAGGACTCTCTCAACCTTAGTTGCAGCCCCTTCGTCGTCCCTTCCACGATGCCTATGTCGGGGAAGTCCATCAGGTCTCACTAGTCCCACATCTGAAACATGATCAATAATTTTGTAAATGTCTTGTCTCATAAAAAATGTCTTTAATTTATTTATATTGAAAATACCCCAAAAAATTAAAATATTAAAATTCAAAAATCATTTATACCTACGACCCCCCATGTTGCGTCTGGTGGAAATACTAAATCCAGATCTCCTTGGAAATCCATTCTAGCATAAGGGTATTCTTCGACTGAAAAGACCTGTGGTTCCCACAAAAGGAAAAAATCATCATCAAAAGTCATCCTAGTGACCTCACCACCCCTTAGGCATTTCATCAAGTCAACCCACCTGCCCATCCGTGGATCTCTCGGGCTATTGATGGTGGATAATACCTTGGGACGAAGCGCGGGTACTCTCTCAAAAAATAAAGAACATAAGATAGTTCTGTATCCAAAATTCTTTGTCTGACCCTTCTCGATGGAAGTGAGTTGTTTCTTCATGTTGGTTAGTAGAGGTGTAACCCAATCACAGATTGTAGTGAGACAATCCACTACAAGGCTCATAGAAACACATGAAGTTTGATGTAGAGTAGCAAAACCATTTACCTTGGCTATGGTATGTAGGTTTTAACCCCATCAAGAAATTACCTGCATACGAATTCTAAAACATAGAAAATAAACAATGCGAGAGCATAACACATAAAACACATATACACAGAGATTTTCCCCTGGACCCCAAAATCGGGACTACTAGCTTGATTTTTCATTATGTTCTTTTCAATGTGAAAATACATATTTATACATGCCGAAGCATCCAATACCATGGACCGAAAACCATCGCGTCCAAAACCACGTGCGAAAAACATGCACAAAACCATAGGTAGGTCCGCCCAACCCAATATAGGGTCCAAAACCAAAATTTTCTGGGGCGCTGCCCCGAACCCCATAGAGTGGGGTTACCTACACCCCTCAAATCCCCTGTGACTCCACCCGCTATGCAATCGACACAACGAAGGGGGGGCTCCGCCCCCCTTCTAACCCCCCGGTTAACTACATGGGCTAGTCGTGGAAAGAATATAACACAACCCAACATTCTCCCACTTGTTGTTTTCTTTCCATAGGGGGGTACGAGAGAGCTTAGTCATTTATCCAGCCCTGCAACACCGATTGTTTCTCTTCACCATGAGAACTTCTCAGCGCTCATAGATTTTGTCAATGCCTCTATAATATTCTTCAACGTGTCCACCTTTACCAGCAACACCTTTCTATCTTCTATCATATCACTCACAAAGTGATACTGGACATCAATGTGCTTTGTCTTTGAATGATATGTAGGGTTCTTTGCCAAGAAAATTACACTTTGGCTGTCACAGTCTATCCTTATAGCTCCCTGTACTAACCCCATACTTGAATACAATCTCTGCAACCAAACTGCTTCCTTACTTGCATGAGTGGCTGTCATGTATTCTACCTCTGTAGTTGATAGTGCCACTACAGATTGTTTCTTACTCATCCAACTAACTACACCTCGAAATAGGTTAAACACATACCCACTTGTAGATATTCATTGATCCAGATCTCTAGCCCAGTCTACATCAACAAAGCCACAAATATCCAACACTCTGTCCAATCTTGGTCTTCCTTGGTAGCACAAACCATAATCACTAGTGCCACACAAATAACTCAAAACCCACTTCACTGCTGTCTAGTGCTCCTTCCTTGGTTTTGACATAAACCTACTCAATACTCCCACTGCATGTGCAATGTCTGGTCTAGTATAGACCATCGCATACATCAGTCTACTGACTGCACTTGCATATGGAACATGGGACATGTCCTCTTCCTCTTCTTGTGTCTTGGGACACTGTTCAGTAGATAACTTTACACCTATAAGAATAGGAACCTTCACCGGTTTACTATCCTACATATTAAACCTCTGCAATATTGTCTCGACATACTTCCTCTGATTTAACCAGAGCTTCCTCTTTGTCCGATCTCTTTTAATTTCCATGCCCAAAATATAGTTTGCAGCACCAATATGTTTCATGTCGAATTTGGAGGACAAATGGGTCTTCAAATCCTGGATAATTTCTTTGTCATTTCCAACCAGCAACATATCATCCACATACAAGACTAGATAAATAACATGGTCACCAATTAATTTAAAATACACATAGTGATCTTCTTTGTTTCTGGTGAAGCCAAGTCCCCGTATAAATGTATCAAATTTCTGATACCACATCCTTGGTGACTGTTTTAACCCATACAAAGACTTCTTTAACTTGCATACCAGTTCTTTCTTACCCTTAACCTTAAAGCCTTCAGGTTGTTTCATGTATATTTCCTCTTCGAGATCCTCGTGAAGAAATGTTGTCTTCACATCCATCTATTCTACCTCAAAATCAAAAGTAGCAGCAACATATAAAAGTAATCTAATAGAAGCTACCTTGGCAATAGGAGAACAAATATCAGCAAAATCAATTCCCGGCACCTGGGAATAACCTTTTGCTACCAACCGAGCATTGTATTTCTCCACCTTTCCTTCTGCATTTTTCTTCTTCTTGAACACCCATTTGCTGCCAATGGGTTTCCTTCTAGTCGACAACTCCACCAGATCCCAAGGCTCATTTTTGTGCAAAGATGCCATTTCATCAACCATGGCCTCTTTCTAGAGTTTTCCATCCTCTGAATCTACTATTTCCTTCATAGTTCTGGGATCATTGTCAGTAATAGATAAAGAAAAATTTGAACAGAAAATAGATGGACTATACCTTTCTGGCTGCCTTCTTTCTCAAGCTGGTATTCTCACCCAGAGTTTGTCGCTCTTCATCTTATAATTCCTCCTCTATTGCAGAGTTTGATTCTTCCTCCTTAAGCTCAAACTCTATCTTCTCAGGTTCCTTTGGTTGGACTTCATGTTTAATAACATCTTTTACCTCTCTGAACACCACATCTCGGCTGTACACAACCTTCCTTGTTACTGGGTTCCAAATTTTATATCCCTTTAAACCATCCTTATACCTAATAAAGATGCACTTTTCAGATTTACTATCCAACTTGGTTTGTTTGTACTTTGGAACATGTACATATGCATCACATCCAAATACCCTCATATGTGAAAGAGAGGGTTTCTTACAGTTCATACCTCTTGTGGAGTCTTATCCTCTAATGCTGATGAAGGTGATCTGTTGACCAGGTAACATGTTGTCTCCACTGCCTCTGCCCAGAATTCCTATCCTAACTCGGCACCACTGAGCATGCTTCTTGCCCTTTCCATCAACGTCTTGTTCATTCTTTCTGCAACTCCATTTTGCACAGGTGTGTATGGAGTTGTCTTCTTCCGTGCTATACCAAACTTCTTACAGAATTCTTCAAATTCCTTACTGCAAAACTCTCCACCGTTATCTGTCCTCAACACCTTTATCTTATTCTTTGTTTGCTTTTCCACCAGAGCCTTAAATTCTTTAAACCTGTCAAAGAATTTAGATTTCTTCTTAAGGAAATATATCCATGTATTCCTTGAGAAGTCATCTATAAATGATACATAGTACATAGACTTACCCAGTGATGGAACCTTCACAGGTCCAAACACATCACTGTGCACAAGTTCTAATATATGTTTCGCCCTCTTACCACCAGAGGGGAAACTCACCCTATTTTGCTTCCCATATACACAATTTTCATAGAAATCAAAATCTAGAGAGCTATTACTCATACCTTCTACCATACCTTTACCATGAAGTATTCAAAGGCCCTTCTCTCCAATATGTCCAAGCCTTTGATGCCACAACATGGTCTTCTCTCCAGAGACAACTAGATTTTCTGCTCCTCTTTCAGGAACCACAGAACTGTTGCACCCATCAACAACAATGCTACCTTGCAGCTTGTACAGAGTTCCAATCCGAGCTTCCCGCATCAATACTAGTGCTCCCTAAACCATCTTGTAGGTATCCTTTTCAAACACTGTTTTTACACCTGCATCATCCAGCTTGCTTACAGAAATTAGATTTCTGGCCAATGCAGGAATATGCAGAACACCAGGAAGTGTTCTAACCCTTCCACCTTGCAACTTCAACTTTACTTTTCCATGAACAATGATTATAGCCTTCCTGTCATCCCCCAAGAATACATCACCACCATCATATTTCTCATACTCACAGAACCACTCTCTATGGGGAGTGAAGTGAAAGGATGCACCTGAGTCAATCAACCATGCCTCATGATCTACATGTGTACATGAAGAAGCCAAGTACACATCCACCCCTTCATCTGAGGTGGTTTTTGCCTCTGCAGAAGGAGCATCATAAGATCCATTTCCTTTGTCAGGAGCTTTAGATTTATAGTTCCTTTTGTAGTGCCCTTCCTTTCTGCATTTCCAGCAAACCACCTTTATAGGTTTTCCTGGAGATTTAGATTTCCCACTCGATGACTTATTTTTGTTTCTGTTCTGGGACCGTCCTTGTATAGACAAGGCATCACCAATTTGGCTCTCCATATTTTTCTATCGTATCTCCTCCATCAGCAAGGATGAGACTATTTCATCAAATTGCAAGGAAGTTCCATTGCTACCTATTGCAATAACCAGACTATCCCATGAATCTGGTAGAGAACACGACAAATTGATGCACTTATCTTCATCTAAATTTTTAATATCAACAGATAATAACTGACTTACCACAATATTAAATGCGTTCAGATGTTCTGTCACCGAGTCTCCATCTTTGATCCTCAGGTTATACAAATTTTTCCGTAGGAACAATTTATTCACCAGAGACTTAGATTGGTACAAACTCCCTAACTTGTCCCACAAAGTCTTCGTTGTATCTTCCGCTAATACATTCAACAATACTGAATCTGAGACACACAATTGTATTGTGCTCTTTGCCTTCTGATCCAACTTCTTCCATTCTTCATCGGACACTCCCGTTGGTGTAGTACCCAGATCTACCGTGATCCAATGATCTTTATCCACCAACAGATCCTCCATCTTGAGTTTCCACAACTCAAAACTCTGACCATTAAATTTCACGATCTCTATATTTCCACTGCTTGCCATCTTCTTTCACCACCAGAATCGATCTTGTAGATCCCCCACTGAACAGGGTCTACCACAGGCCTGAGCGAAACCCCTCAACAAAAAAGGTGTCCCCTTGAAGCTAAAACAACTCTGATACCAAATGTAGGTTTTAACCCCGTACAAAAATTACCTGCATACAAATTCTAAAACACAGAAAATAAATAATGCGAGAGCATAACACATATACATAGAGATTTTCCCCTGGATCCCAAAACCGGGACTACCAGCTTGATTTTTCATTATGTTCCTTTCAATGTTACAATACATATTTATACATGCCAAAGCATCAAATACCATGGACCGAAAACCATCGCGTCCAAAACCATGGACCGAAAACCATTGCGTCCAAAACCATGTGCAAAAAACATGCACAAAACCATAGGCAGGTCTGCCCAACCTAATATACGGTCCAAAACCAAAATTTTCTGGGGCACCGCCCTGGACCCCGTAGAGTGGGGTTACCTGCACCCCTCAAACCCCTTGTGACTCCCCCCGCTACGCAATCGGCACAACAAAGGGGGGGCTCTTCCCCCCTTCTAACCCCCCGGTTAACTACGTGGGCTAGTCGTGGAAATAATATAACACAACCCAACATGGTAAATAGTAGGATTATCGATGATAAACTCTCTACATACTTGATTGGGATCTAACTTCCAACCTTTTTGAGGTTTCCAAGACAGTATATGTGGACACAGTCTTCTACACTGAGACTACTGCTTGTCCTGCCAGTTAGGTGCACTCTCTCTCCCCTTCGGGAAAGACCTGCAATGAAATAAATGTCATCTATATTGATCCTCAGGGGCATCTGATAAATCACGAATGCATCTTCTTCTACACTCCAGTAGTGAATTAGCAGCTCAAGCAATCGAGTGTTCGCCTTCATGTTTGACATTTTGAAGAATTTTAACAAGCCACATCCTCTCAACAAATCTAATGCATTTTGATCCTCCATCACTTAGTTATCAATGGCACTGTGCTCTCTTTCATGCTAGGTAATTCTCATCGTCCAAAAAAATATGTTTCATATCATTAAATCCAAGTTTAACATTTTAAACTCACACACAAGCAGGTTTGTTTTTGACACAGTCATGTATAGGGCCTTCGTATACACGGATCACCTATATCCAAGCCGCATGTACGCAGAGTAAAAATTTTAAAAATAATTTCTTGCATTCAAATTTATGAAAAAATGATCTAAAAAGCATAAAAGATGATCAAAAGTATGACTAGAGCGTTACCTGGAAGATTTGAAGCAATTTGAATGGTTGAATTTGATGGAGGAAGCTTGCTTGAGTTTTTCTCCACAACTCCTTTCTCAAAACACAAATGAGAAAACTGTGAGTCCAAAAGTCCTTATATAGGTTGGAAAATGATTTTTTTTTTCTAAAGATGGTTTTTATTTTATGGACTTCTTGACCTTTTCGCTTTGAGTGTTGGGATGGGTTGTTTTTACAAGATATTTTGGAGACTTTTTTGAGAAATTTCTTCGGTCCATGACTGCAGACCCGTCATGGCACGTATTTTTTTCTTACTGGCATATAGGTTAGGGGATATCACTTTCTGCTGCATTTTTCATACTAGCCTCCATATTGCAATATTTTTTCCATAGGTTCGACTCCATCATGTCTTGATTCACAAACCATTTTCACTTGTCAACCTATATAATCATGATGTGATGGCAGAGCCAACCTTTACATGGCCATCTAAGTTAGATCCTCGTTGATATATGTTGCCTATGCCGCTATATTGAGTTGTTTCCCATGCTGCTATATTGAGTTGGCTCGGAAGTCCTCTTTAGTCTCTCCATGACTTGCACATTGGAGACTCATTCTCTTTCTTCTTCAATATTTTCTGGCTTTATACCCTAGAGGCTCCTTTGCGTTGAGTTGTACAGTTGCATTGCATGTTGACCATTTTCACCTTTTGGCCTTGAGACAACTTCACTTGGGCTCATGTTTAAGCCACCTTTTGACCATGGCTTCTGCAAAATCAACCTTGCAATCACTTAGCCTCAGCAACTTGACATACCCTTTTACCCGTGGAAAGAATGTTACTTTGAGTGTCATTGACCAGTTTCTCCACCTTGCATTGAGCATAGGAATGTTTCCCTCCCAGGAACTAGAGCATCTGCTTTTTCGACACTCATTATTTCCACTTTGCTATAGAATTATTTTATTCTTTTTCAGGCTTCATAAATATGAAAAAGACAAAAAAAATTATATATCCCAAAAAGAGCCAGAACGGGACATTATTTCCATATTTGATGGCAGGTAGAGTCATTTATGTTTCCCTTGAACAAAGTACTCAAAAAATAAGTCTTTCCTCCAATGGGATGGGCTTTAGTTTGACTTAGGAGAGCCTTAACCTTGTTATCAAGTCAATAGTCCTCCAATTGGTTATATCTTCCAATCACATGGAGAGTTTTCTTATGCCTCCTGCATGAAAAACTTATACAAATTTATCATATGATGCCATGTAGTCACAGTTGAGTCGCGCTTTTGTTCAAAGGAAGTAAACCTGAGTTAGCTTCTCTGCGGTGTCTCTTGACCTATTTTTCATTCGGCCATCCCTAGTTAGAGTCATGTTCATTATCACATCATCTATTTGGTCCTTTGATTGTGCTTGTTTGAGAAGGTCTCCATTGACTTCTTGCTGGAGGGTCAAGCTCTTATCGACTACAACAAATTTCTCTGAGAGCGGATCTAGAGCTGCACCCTGGCCCTATTTTCATTATTGATAGGTCACTTTGCGCTCAGCATCGATCAATATCATGGGTCTTTGACTGAGTGACTTCCCTTGTGTTCAACATCAGCTTTCATTATCATACATTGGGATTCATGTAGTGCCTTGGCTTTTGTTTGACCCTATTGGTGGATTCCTCACCTCTATGTCAAATTTCATTATTGGTTGGTTCAAAGGGTTTCTATCATGCACTAGATACATCTTGTGTATGCTAGAAACGTGCTTCGGTTGGGTTACTACATCTTTATTCATCCAATACACATTATTGGCCTACGGGTTACACTTGCGCTAGATTGATGAAGGATGCCTTAATGCCTTCCTTCTATCAGATCTTTTCCCATCGACTTCAGCTCATTTCTCGCGGAACAAGATCTAGAGTCCATTTGGGAGTACCTTAGGGTTTGCAGTCATCAGTGGCAGACTCCTTTGCTATTGACAATGGGAAAACATCATTGTCTCTTGATTGATAGATTCTTCCAAGTGTTCAACTACATCTCATTTATTCGCACTTGTTAGATTGTACTGGGTACCTTAGCTCTCATCATCATTATTGGTGATTAGTCTCGCATTTTTTAATAGTATACATCAATCACCGGTAATCAAATGACTTCTCACATGGTCGACTTCAGATCATTTATTCTCATTGTGTAGAAATGTACCACAACGGTCGGTGAAGACCTTGGGTTTTCATAAACATTTGTTGGTTCACTTGTCAGTTGCTCCTATTTCTGATAGTTGAAACCATCCACCTTATATGTTATAGTTCCTTACAACGACATCCTATATGTTGGCACCCAAGTTGTAGTGTAGTACCATTTATTCCACCATTTGACTTGGTACTTTTTGGATCAACTTTATCTCTTTAGTGATAACCTTCATACTTCAACATCATTGATCAGTTCTTTATATGTGATATTCAAACATTTACTTGGATATGATCGGATGATCCATTATGTATTTTCAGTTCCTTTATACTTGTATGCATATTGGATCCGCTTTTGTACTTGACATGCAGACATGTTTTACTATCTCTGAGCATGGGTATGCCCGCCTCAGACAACAGTTTCTTTCTGATATATTTCATTGGCTTGGCAGGCTGAAGTCTGGTGAACTCCTCCTTGGTCTCAACATGATTCATTCTATACACTTAATACATTTTGGCCATGATGTACCACTTCTGACCTCATATATTAGGGTGCATCTGTTATAGCACCATTTACCACTCCTGGTAGATCTGATGCTCTGGTTGTGGCCTAGGGAAACCCTTCCTTTCCAAACTTGGTCCAAAATCTAAAAAACAGTGTTTTGTTTCCTATACGCTACTTTTCCCTGTGTTAAAAGCATGTACACGCAGTTTAGCATATACCTAACCGCGTATATGTGTTAAAAAACTTAAAAATAATAAATCTCTTTAATTTCGGGCGGAGTTTACGAGTTTTACCTGTTACTCACCTACTATAGCCTGTGGACCAACTATTTATCAACTATTTCCCAAGTGAAAAAACTAATTTGGAGAAGTATAAATAAACCTCCATGGGAAGGCCTAAGGGGAGAAGAGATGAGATATTGATATTATAGTTGATTGTTGGGCGCGGGATCCCCCAAGGGTAGTTTTGGGGCTAAAAGCCCATATTTTGGTAAAATTTTGTAATCCAAGTGTAAAGACTCCACATTTTGTGGTCGTGGAGTGTGTAGGTGCTAAAGAGTCATAGGGTTCTTTGCCCTTATTTTGGAAATGTAATGTTGGCTGTAAAAGATCTACGCATGGTTCGCGGACCATGGGATTGTATAAATAGAGGTAAGATCTAAGTAGTTTGATAGAAAGAATAGAATATAGACACACAAATATTGATGGGCCTTGAAAATGCCCATGTTTTCATCATGTAATAACACCATTCATACCCTAAAACACTAGGTCTTTAACCTGTTCCGTATCCTAATTACATCATTTATTGCCAAATCACATCCTATGCCTCGTGGTTGATTATCATTGGTTTTATTAGCTTTCCTATGATTAAATATGATTATGCCATGATTTAATAATGATGGTTTTTCTAAAGCTCATGTTCACAGGGATCTATCGCCAAGTTTCTGCACAAGCTAGTAGAGTATGAAAATAGCCAATTTGGGGCTTTTGACACTTTCGGGATGCTTCTAGAAAAATCGAGAGAGTTTATTGTCAAAAATGATGTTTTAATACCTTTCCATAACTTTTATTGCACCCAGGTCACTCATGTGGGTCTCCAGAAGGAAATTGATAAATTTGCCCAAATCTGCAATAATTTTCAAACTGCCAACTTCCACCTCAATTTCTGTGCATATGAAAGCGAATTCAAAAAATTTGGCACATGGAGTTTGGTCCGAATATAGCCAATTTACTAACCTAGAAACAATTTTCTAAAATTCCTTATGGTTTGGGAGATATAAGGAGTTCTTTGAGGCCAATTTATAAAAAAATTCCAAATTTGTACTTAACAGTCAAATTCCGATTTGCCTATTTTTATGCCACAGTTATGGTTTGATAAGTTCTTGTCCTCCATCCCTGCATTGATAAAAATCAACAACAATCATTAGCTACTTGAAGGCCATCTAGAGAATTCAAACAGGGCATGAATTTGTTTGTAATTAATCTACAACATGTATAAAAGCAAAGAAACAAGCATAGGAAAGGGAGGCAGATTTCAAACATGGAAGCAATTGCTGTGTATTTCATGACTTGTTTTTAATCAAATATATTGACAATGCTTCTACTTTGAATTTGGGATTAAGCGTTTGATGGATTGCTGAAGACAATGGATTGATTGCATTTGAGATTTCCTTTTTACTGTAAGTTTATCTAGCTCCCAGGTGTGGCTAGGGCCCACCCATCTGGGTTGCTTTGTATATTGCAGATAGAATCACTGTGTGATTAGTTACGGTGTGTACTTGCATTTCAAATTACTTTGGCTTGACTGTGTGAGAGTTTCATTTATTTGGTTGTTTAAAAGAGTGTAGGTGCATTACTGTTCTTTCATCCACTCATTTCCATAATTCCTAGCTGAACTTTTGAGTGAACTTTGCTTTGATTTCAGAACAAAATATGCTTGCTATTGCATTGATTCATAATTAACCAAGAAATGCCACATGAACATCTAATGAGTGAACGAACTATCCATACACCGAGAGTGCTGAGATTGTTTTGCTAATTAATTCTATTCTGAGAATTCGAACCAACTAGAACGAGATTTTTTTGCTCATCGAGCTGTTCTTCGTTCCCTCGGGAGCTGGATTGGATTGACTGTGTGTTTTAACTATTTTACAGGAAATATCCTATGAAGAATTCTCTTTGATCGTTCTTGGTTTAGTTTCGAGTTGTTTAAGTTAAAGATTGTTTTTATAAACATTGGTTGGTTCACTATCGAATAAGCTTTGTTCCATTTGACAGGTAGACTTTTGGATTAAGTGTGGGTTGAACATAGAATACTACTAAGTGCTTTCGATGATTAGTTGTTGACTGTGAATTTGTTAGTTTAAAATAGATAAGTGATTCCGTTGTTCTGGTGTTGATTGATTTTATCAAGTTTGGTAGATAAATAAATTTCCCTATTTCATGTGGAGATCAATTCTAGCTGTGTAGGTAAAACGATTTCCTTTTCTTTGTAAAGTGATTGATTTAAGGAGTCAGATATCAATTAGATTTTAGACAGTAGTGCATTGGCTCCAACATTGGTGTGATTTCAGAATGGTTTTGAGTACAGTTTCTTAGGAATTGTTTAAGTTGAATTACTATCAATATAGATTGCTTGTTTGTTTAAGAATTGAATTGTTATAGTTTGCTTAGTTGCTTCAGGAGTGAATTGTCGTTTGTGTGGATTGTTTAAAGGTTAAATGATTATTAGTATAGATTTGTTTGTTTGCTTAAGGATTGAATTGCCATCATTATAGATTGCTTGCTGAGTGATGATTAAACTGTTATTACGAATAGAGGGTTTGGTACCAGCATTTGAGGGTTTGATTGAATAAATTTTTGTGTGAGTAGAAGTCCATTTTTATCACAGTTCAGTTGAGTTCAGATTTGAATGCTAGAGTTTGTAAAGGTTTTTGAAATCTTTAAATAAAATTTGATTGTTGGGTTTGCTCTTTATAATTAGATGATTTGATTTACAAATAGTTATCATTCCATAAATTGTAAAAATGAAATCATCAAACTCTGACCTAGCCCCAAACAAAGAGAGCACAAGGAAATTCGTGTTTACGAACCCTGGGTTCATAATAAATATTAGGAGGATTAATTATCGATTAAAACTCCCAACATTTTGGTGCCGTTGTCGGGGAAGTTGTCATTTCTTATTCAGGTAACCATTATTATTAGAGTTTCAAGATCTTGCAGGACTGTCAGAGGGTGGAGAGAGTACGGTAAGACGTGAGTGAAGAGCCACGCATCCACTTTTGTTGGGGTTGCTCCAAAGTCTGACTGATCACTGCTTGTTCTTGAGTTTCTATTTCCTTTATCTTTATGTATAGAAGTAGAAGTAGTTTGATTTCATTTCCACATTTCATGTAATTCGCAAAAGTTTGTAAATCTCACAGACTTAGTAAGACACATCTACAGGAACCATAGCTAAGCCTCATAAGCAGCACAGGCCTTAGAATAGTCTGAAACACTCTGTGAGATATTTAATTTCCGAATTGTTTTGCTTTTAATAGATTAAATAGTATTCTAATTCGTTCCCAAGTGTGGTGAGTTTTGTTTCAGTCAATATATCTTTTAAATTCATCTTCAGATTCCAATCTTTTAACGCTATATCATTTTGGGGTGTTGTAATAACCCACGTTACTAATATGTGTGTGGAGATAGGGACTATCAATCAACCAGATGGACTTGAAGATGATAAATATGAAGGACCTCTCACAAGCCCTAGCAGTTGCTGGGATCTTGACCTCTACCTCTTAGGAAGAGAACTTCTTGACAATAGTCAAGAAATTGTCCATTTCTCCACCACCACAAGAGGATTTGGAAGTCTCTTTTGATTTCCATGACCAGTCATCTAAGGAGATGAATGAATCATGCACTATAATAAATGGAGAACATCCACTGGAACCTGAGATCGAGGAGTTCTTGACATGTCTATCAGTAGATCTAGAATGTAATCAAGAGACTACTCACCCTACGAAGAACAATCAACATGACATGGAAGAAGAGGATGAGCAGCATGGGCCAAATCAAGAAATGGACCAAGAATACCATGATTACATCGAACATTGGTTCCAAACAACAACTGAAGTGAGGCAGTATTCTCCTCTTCTAAAACTCGTGTTTTCATATCAAGTACATTTGTTGGTTTTTCATATTTTAAATATGAGCATGAATATCTATTTGTACTTGCTTCGCACATGGCTTCATTGGAATTACTCCTTCACTTGAAGGAGTTCATCTCCCTTTCTTTAGTAAAATAGGGAAGTTTTTATTTTAAATAAATAAATGAAAATAGTAAAGATAAAATAAGTCCTTTTGTGAAAACCATCTTGTTTGGCGCAACTGTGCAGGGATTCTTCTTGAAAACCAGGTAACTGGTGGGCAAAGTTCCCAATAATGTTTGTAAATTTGTATGAGTTCTTCAAATCATGTATATTTAAAATCATTATGTCTTGTACCCATGTTGGTTTATGTGGCATTCCTTAAGGCCCGCTTGCCAGCAAGCTTTGTCCCATCGACATCAGCAAATTATCTAGGACCAAGGCTAGGGTTAGATCAGGTACTTAGGAGCCTGCATGCCTTAATGGTAGGTATCCTTATCATCTACCAAGGGAATACATCAAATTTTCTTGGTGGATGAATTCTTCAATCCATTTGACTTTGAAAAATCTATTCATGGCTAGGAGAATGTACCTAGTGCCTTGATTCCCATTGACATCATAGGTGGGAAATTTCACATTGGTTAACGACGTCCTCAATGGTCGGTAATCCAATGATTCTTGCTTATGTTCGATATCGACACCATTTATTCACATAAGTAGGATTGCACACTGTGTGTTGTAGTTGAAGACTATACGGTTTTATGATCTCAGTACAGATTTGCAGCAATGTGGACATTTGTAGCAACATTTTCTTTTCTTCTAGTAGTCATCTTGTTTCAATAAAGGTTTCCATATAGTAGCTTGATCATCATTTGCAGCAACCATCTTCCTTCTCTGTTTGGGGACATACAACTTCTCAGGCATGGGGGGAGAAGGGGACCTTAATTTTTCAGCCTTCTTTACTATCTCCAATTCAGCCTCCTTCAGCAGATCCATATACACATCAGTAGCAGTCATTCCAACTCCAACCTTTAGCCATGTTCTGGTTCATCTTCCACTTCATCTTGCAGCACCAGACACATCAATGATAAAGGTAAAACTTGAGGTAAATTTGGCTTATGATTCTCTAATTCATTAGAAGGTTAAAGAAACTTAATGATTCACCACTTCTCATTCCATGCATTTCATCTTTCATAAACCATCATCCTTTTATTATCCTTCCATTCACTCCGCATACACTCTGATTACAAGACCATGTTAAAAGAAAAAACCTTATGGTGCATTGGTAAAACAGCCCCTATGATGTCTTATCCTTCCATGATGAAAAACATTAGGATGAAGTCATTACTGCTATAAAATGATAAAGGAAAATACCTATAGACATTAGTCTTATGAAGACAGAGTATCAATCGCCCATTCACCATCTCCATCACTCATCTCTCCGTCACTCATCCCTTTCTTGTCCTCAATTTGTATTTCTCAATAAATTAGTGTGACCTATTAAGTATGAAGAATGTTGTCCCACAAGAACCTATATATGAGCAAAGTATTTGTTTGCATGAGAACATGCAAAATATTAGGCATGGGGGGATGATGGGTCTCAAAAATGCCCATGTTTTCATCATGTAATAACACCATTCATACCCTAAAACACTAGGTCTTTAACCCGTTTCGTACCTTAATTCCAGCATTTATTGCCAAATCACATCCTATGCCTCGTGGTTGATTATTATTGGTTTTATTAGCTTTTATATGATTAAAGATGATTATGCCATTATTTAATAATGACAGTTTTGCTAAAGCTCATTTTCAGAGGGTTCTATCGCCAAGTTTCTGCACAAGCTAGTAGAGTACGAAAATAGCCAATCTGGGGCTTTTAACACTTTCGGCATGCTTCTGGAAAAATGGAGAGAGGTTATTGTCAAAAATGATGTTGTAATACCTTTCCATAACTTGGATTGCACCTAGGTCACTCATGTGGGTCTCTAGAAGGAAATTGATAAATTTGCCCAAATCTGCAATAATTTTCAAACTGCCAACTTTCACCTGGTTTTCTGTGCATATGAAAGCGAATTAAGAAAATTTGGCACATGGGGTTTGGTCCAGTATAGCCAATTTACTAACCCGGAAACAATTTTCTAAAGTTCTTTACGGTTTGGGAGATATAAGGAGTTCTCTGAGGCCAATTTATAAAAAAATTCCAGATTTGTACTTAACAGTCAAATTCCGATTTGCCTATTTTTATGCCACAATTACGGTTTGATAACTTCTTGTCCTCCATTCTTGAATTGATCAAAATAAAAAACAATCATTAGCTATTTGAAGGCCATCTAGATAATTCAAACAGGGCATGAATTTGTTTGTAATTAATCTACAACATGTATAAAAGCAGAGTAGCAAGCATAAGAAAGGGAGGCAGCTCTCAAACATGGAAGCAATTGCTATGTATTTCATCACTTGTTTTTTAATCAAAGATATTGACAATGTTTATGCTTTGAATTTGGGATTAAGCGCTTGATGGATTGCTGAAGATAGTGGATTGATTGCATTTGAGATTTCCTTTTTACTGTAAGTTTATCTAGCTCCCAGGTGTGGCCAGGGCCCACCCATCTGTGTTGCTTTGTATATTGCAGATAGAATCATTGTGTGATTAGTTACGGTGTGTACTTGCATTTAAAATTACTTTGGCTTGACTGTGTGAGAATTTCATTTATTTGGTTGTTTAAAAGAGTGTAGGTGCATTATTGTTCTTTCATCCACTCCTTTCCATAATTCCTAGCTGAACGTTTGAGTGAACTTTGCTTTGATTTCAGAATAGAATATGCTTGCTATTGCATTGATTCATAATTAACCAAGAAATGCCACATGAACATCTAATGAGTGAACGAACTATCCATACACCGAGAGTGCTGAGATTGTTTTGCTAATTAATTCTATTCTGAGAATTCGAACCAACTAGAACGAGATTTGTTTGCTCATCGAGCTGTTCTTCGTTCCCTCAGGAGCTGGATCGGATTGACTGTGTGTGTTTTAACTATTTTACAGGAAATATCCTATGAATAATTCTCATTGCTCGTTCTTGGTTTAGTTTCGAGTTGTTTAAGTTAAAGATTTTTTTTATAAACATTGGTTGGTTCACTATCGAATAAGCTCTGTTCCATTTGACAGGTAGACTTTTGGATTAAGTGTGGGTTGAACATAGCATACTACTAAGTGCTTTCGATGATTAGTTGTTGACTCTGAATTTGTTAGTTTAAAACAGATAAGTGATTCCCTTGTTCTAGTGTTGATTGATTTTAGCAAGTTTAGTAGATAAATAACTTTCCCCGTTTCATGTGGAGATCAATTCTAGTTGTGTAGGTAAACCGATTTCCTTTGCATTGTAAAGTGATTGATTTAAGGAGTCAGATATCAATTAGATTTTAGACAGTAGTGCATTGGCTCCAAGATTGGTGTGATATCAGAATGGTTTTGAGTATAGTTTATTAGGAATTGTTTAAGTTGAATTACTATCAATATAGATTACTTGTTTGTTGAAGAATTGAATTGTTGTAGGTTTCTTAGTTGCTTCAGGAGTGAAATGTCGTTTGTGTGGATTGTTTAAAGGTTGAATGATTATTAGTATAGATTTGTTTGTTTGCTTAAGGATTGAATTGCCATCATTATAGATTGCTTGCTGAGTGATGATTAAACTATTAATACAAATAGAAGGTCTGGTACCAGCATTTGAGGGTTTGATTGAGTAAATTTTTGTGTGAGTAGAAGTCCATTTTTATCACAGTTCAGTTGAGTTTAGATTTGAATGCTAGAGTTTGTAAAGGCTTTTGAAATATTTAAATAAAATTTGATTGTTGGGTTTGCTCTTGACAATTGGATGATTTTATTTACAAATAGTTATGATTCCATAAACTGTAAAAAGGAAATCATGAAACTCCGACCTAGCCTTGAACAATGAAAGCACAAGGAAATTCATGTTTACAAACCCCAGGTTGATAATAAATATTAGGAGGATTAATTATCAATTAAAACTCCCAACATTTTGGTGCCGTTTCCGAGGAAGTTGTCATTTCTTATTCAGGTAATCATTATTATCAGAGTTTTAGGATCTTGCAGGACTGTTAGAGGGAGAAGAGAGTACGGCAAGACGTGAGTGAAGAGCCACGCATCCACTTTTGTTGGGGTTGCTCCAAAGTCTGATCGATCACTTCTTGTTCTTGAGTTTCTATTTCCTTTATCTTTATGCGTAGAAGTAGAAGCAGTTTGATTTCATTTCCACATTCATGTATTTCGCAAAAGTTTTTAAATCTCACAGACTTAGTAAGACACATATACAGGAACCATAGCTAAGCCTCACAAGCAGCACATACCTTATAATAGTTTGAAACACTCTGTGAGATATTTAATTTCTGAATTGTTTTTCTTTTAATAGATTAAATAGTATTTTGATTCGCTCTAAAGTGTGTTGAGCTTTATTTCAGTCAATATAGCTTTTAAATTCATCTTCAGATTCCAATCTTTTAATGTTATATCATTTTGGGGTGTTGTAAGAACCCTCATTACTAATATGTGTGTGGAGATAGGGACTATCAATCAACCAGATGGACATGAATATGATAAATATGAAGGACCTCTCACAAGCCCTATGTTATAGAAATTTTTGTGCCTTACAACATTGAGCATGAAATGTCCATAATCCAAGGGATCCAAAGTCCCTAAATGAGTTGTTCCTACCCCTAGAGGAACAAGGTCAACCAAAGACAGCTTCTCCCAGAATTTCTCCACCAAAAACCACTCAGAAACAGTCAATTCAGGATCAATTCAGAGGCTCCACTAGCTGTCTGCGCTGAAATGCAGAGATTACACTGGCTAGGTGCACTGCAACACAGGTAGAAGCACTACTAGGGTGCGCTGAGTGGGAAATGACAAATGGCAAGTTCATTCAACGAGGTGGAAAGACCCTGGAAGCTTCCAGAATCTTCTCCAATGACACTTGCCTCAATGAATTCGACTAGTGATGAGTAAGAGGTTCTCAACCTCCAAGTGGAAGCAAGAACTGACAGAGAGAAGCCACAAGTCAAAACATGAGCTGACTCATCCTCTCTGCTCACATCTATATATGGATCTCTCACCCAGAGGTTCAGGAGGCTGGAATTTTGTACTTTGCAGAGAATTGCTGTTGGTTTGAGATTGACATTAGCACATTGGGTGATTTATGCTTTGTTGGAGGAGAGGAAGGGATTCGATCGCTGGGAGGTAGATGCTGGATCGGAACTCACTTGGTTGTATCTCCTCTCAGACTTTATTATCTTATCAATAAACTATTTGAGTTTCTCCTACATGTTGTATACCAATGATGTTTTGTTATGCTTACATGTTTAGCTTAATCTGATCTTGAGCTTTTTATGAATGTATATCTATATCTTTGTGTAGTTTCTCTTTCTTGTGATCTTGCAGGAATTCAGTGAAGCCGGGCCGGTGAAGGAGCAAGAAGCTGTGAACTACCGAAGAGAGAAGTGATTTGGATTGACAAACTAGCGGAAGACACAGGTTAGTTAGATCCTTCTTCCTCACTTGCATTTCATAAAGAAGAATACTTGAATAAGTTTACCTGTTTGTTGCTAAGGCACTATCACCTCTTAGAGTGGGATAGGGGCATTCCGTATTGGATACTTTTCCCAACAACAAATTGGCGACTCCGCTGGGGAATCGTATCTTGTTGGTTTATTTGTGTTTCTGGTGTTGTTCTTCTCATAAACTCAGGAGTGCCGAATCGAAATGCATTTGCTATTTTCAAATGCAAAGTAGAGATCTGCCACTCTAACCCACTCACTAGGCCTGTTTTTATGATCTGAACAAACTGATCCACAAGTGCTCTAACAGCCCTTTGTGATAGATCTTAGTCCTCCTTTAAATCATCCTCCTAATTGTACCTAATTGATAGCTTTGATTTGGCCAAAAATTGTTGATTTAACTGCAAACCGTAACCCAGAACCCAGAAACAACTCTCGTTTCTGCTTCATCACAGACTCTGTGAAGAGGTTCTGCATTTCAACGCAGGTCCCGTGAAGGTTACCTGTGCTGAATTTCAAAACCTCTGTGCTGAGGGTGCGCTGATCAGTCTTTGCCTTGTGCAGCTGTGGTTCCCTGCTTCCTTTTGCTCAGTTTTATCTCTGTTTTTTGCAGCCTGTTATCAGTCAGTGTACCTATCTGAAACCCCTTTTCTTTGCCTCAATTCCGCCTCGGTTGTATAAAGAAATTGTATTTGTTCTTTGTGTATTTGTTACATCATTTGCAGTTTCCCATTACAAAAGTAAACTAGTCATACTGTCGCCCCTAGATCTAGACCTCTCGTAAGTGTCGTTTTGATCTTAGGAGTGAGTTTGTTTGCTATTCACAGTTGATTGAGCTTTTACTTTTGTCGTTTGGTTTGAATTTATGCATTTCTAGTGTCGAAACAAGTAAATCATAAAGTGTCGTAATCACCTTTTTGATTTTGAAAAAGGAACTTGTTTATGTTTTCACTTGAAATCGAATTCAAATTTGTACAACAGCTTTCTTTTTAGGCATCAATATTAAGGAAGCGAAAACAAATACATGCATTTGTGCATTTGCATTTTGATAGTTTGCATGCTTTCATTTAGGGAAAAGTGCATTATAGTGTGCTCTATGCTCTTTGAGAAACGTTGTATCTTCCTTTTCCCCTTGTAGCTAGGATTTTCATTGTTGAAAAGATATAAAAGCTTGCTTATCATCTTTAGACTGTGTTAGAGTCGGTCTTGTCGCCCTCCATCAGTGATCAAAGCTCTTTGCATTTGCATAAGTAGGTGTCTCATCAGTGTCAATTTTTGCATCCCATTAGGCATGCCATAACCCTGATGGAGGAGCTGGTGTCTTTGTCCCCCTCTTGGCATTGCTGGATCAGGTCATTTCAGTTCTTAGTCACTTTCAAGCTTGTCTTGTCTTGTCTTGAGGTCAAATTCCTAGGTCTAGGGTTTTGGTCAAGATGGTTTACAAGGTCATGTCTCTGAAGGTCAAATAAGTGCCCAGCAAGCCAGAGGGATGATTTCAAAGGTGTTTCTTCAAAAATTTCAATCTTGTACAGTTAATGTTCACCTTGGATTTAAAAACTCTGTTTTTAAAGCCAAGGTCATTTTTCAAATTTTTGTAAAAAGTGATGAAATTTCAAAAGCTTCCAAGGACATTATGAAACCCTGGCTCCCTTGCCAAGATCCCTCAGATAATGTCCCTGCAAAAAATATCAAGCAAAAGCATTAAATGAGTCAATTTCAAGATAAAGGAAACCAAAATGGTCAATTTTATAAAGTGTCAAAGAGAAACATTATAAAGTGGGTTTGAGCATGAAATTATTTCAAATCAAAGCTATAAAGGCCCAATCTCCCTCCATCGACCCTCATTGTGCATCCAAGCTACTTGCAAGAGCGATTGAGTGAAAGTTTGAGCGAATTTGGGAGCTGGACAGGCGCGCGACCCGTCAGACCAGGCGCGCGACCCGTCAGAGGCGCGCGACCCGTCAGCGCCATTCCAGCAGTGTAAACTTATAACGGGCACGACCCGTCAGAGGCGCGCGACCCGTTGGGTGAGGCGCGCGACCCGTCAGCGTCCTCCTTTCAAAATTGCCTGCAAATTCATCCAAGGAGCCAACAAATCGCTAAATTGCCTGAGGTAGGCCCTCCAAACTTATAAATTGCTGCTTGTTATGATTAAAGACATCATGAATTCATTTTTAAAGATCTCCATGTGCAAGAGAAAAGCTCCTTGTTGCTGTAGTTTGAAACTTGTAAAAATGCCTAGGGTTTTATGCTGTTTTAAGAGTATTCCCTTGTAATCATTTTTTCCCATTCCCATTTCTTTTTCCTTGATATTCCATGTAAATTTCCCTTGCTAAATTGTAAAGAAAATCCAAACCCTTCCCTTCTTCCCTAAAAAATGAAAAATTAAGCCCTAACCCTACCTCTCATTACCCATGTAAACAATGTATATAATGATGCATATGCAATGATGTTTGCAATGTTTTTTCCCTTGGATCCCTGTTTTATATATTTATTCCCATTTTCCCTTTAAAAGTGTCCTTCCCCTAACATTCCCTTCATGCTCCTTGTCCCCCTTGAAACAGCATATAAATCAGCATTTTACAAAGCAGAAACAACAGTACATTTTGGCCACTCTACTCCTTAAACAATGTCAGAAACCGAAACCTATGAGCAGAGTGATGACCAGGCATCAGCTTCAGAGATTGAGATACATCGGAGGCCTCATAAGGGTGGTAAGGGTGGTCATCATAGGCGAGAGGAGCCCACCTCTTTGACAATGTTACAAGCTTGTCCTATGGCAGTCTCATGTTTCCAGTACATGTCTTGCTATGAGTTTTGTGAGAGGATCTCTCGGATTCAGCACCACAGAGAGTTGGCTCGCTTGTTTGTTTTACACTTGCATGATGGACATGTCAACCTTGCCGGGGTGGACTTCACATTGACACCTGAGGTGATTGCACAGGCCACAGGAATACCTAATGTTGGAGAGGTATGGAATAAGTGCAAGGTGTTGGACAGTGTTCATTTTGAGCCTTTTGTTAGACCAGCACTCATGAGACACTTGACAGGAGTGTTTCCCTTCAGATTTCTCAGGAGCGAGTATGCTCCCATGATGAGGCTCATCATGCACTATTTTACCTGTGAGGGCAGATTTTCACAAGTATATTCATACCATATTCACCTCTTGATGCACTTCACCCGGGTACGGATGATGAACATCCCTGTTTTCTTCTATCAGAACATTGAGAAGATGGTTTCCATGATGCAGAGGAAGAGCCCGGCTCAGCAGTATAGGAGCCTTTACCATTATGGTTTGATTCAGCTAGTGGTATTACATCAGTTGGCTCAGCAGGGCATCTCATGGGAGGAGTTCATCTCTCGTGAGCTTTTCATAGTACCACCACCGCCACATCCTGAGGTTATTCACGAGGAGGGAGGACCATCACAGCAGCATGACATCCCTGTCACTAGACATGTCAGCTCCTCACCTTTGGTTACTTATCAGAGAGGCCAAAGGGCCTTATTTGCAGCAGCCAGGCGAGTATTATCTCCACACCAGGTGGAAGGGGTCTCGCCTTCTTCATCGGCTCAGCGAGTGTTATCTCCACATCAGGTGGAAGGGGCCTCGCTTTCTTCAGTAGCATAGGTACCAGGGAGGGGCAAACAGCCCAAGATTGATGAGGGACCATCAGGTGTTCCGGATATAGAGCTTATTGATCTTGATGTCAGTTCTCCTAGCCGAGAGGCAAAGGAGATCATTCAGCACCTCAGGGCTGAAAATGATGCCTTGCAGAGGAGATTAGAGGGGGAACAATGGACCATCACATACCTCGAGCAGCGCAACAAACAGTTGGAGGATGAGCAAGCACTTGATGAGCTGTGGAGGATTCGTAGTGACCGCATTTTGAACCGGAGAAGACCCGGTGATCTATTGCCCGCTGACCGAGAGTCCATGCTCATCCGGGTAAATGCACACTTGGAGAGGCTGTTGGCTAAGGCCAACCAAGAGAAGAAATTGCTGAGGAACATGAAGAACCATTATTGGGCAAGAATGCATGTGTGCAAGGCAAAGATGAAAATGTTCCAAAGGCGGTTGGCCAAGGCACAAAAAAGGAGAAAGAGGCCCGATCCCCTCCATATCTTGGCTGAGGCTTCACTGAAGGACCAAGGCACTAAATAGCCCAGCCACAGCACAAATCCCAAGAAATTTTGAAAATTTTGGGTCAATTTTGATTTTTCAGGTAATTTACAGGTTTTTGTCCATTAACGGGTCTCACCCCCCGCGCGACCCTTCATCTCGACAACTTCATTTTGCAAAAACTCAGCATTTCCAAACTTGTCATGAGACGTTACATATGCTCATCAATGGACTTGAGATTTTATGAAGTTTTGGGCCTCCAGAAAGTAAAAAAAGGAGCAAAAAATGACTTTCTGCCACATTTTTGAGACACAGAAAGCAGTCTTGGGAGATTGCAATTTTAGAGGGGCAAATGACCACCAAATTCAGAAATTCCAGTTAGGTTGGAAAGTAGACTCACAGACCTTTCCAACAAGCCTACTCGTGATCAATTTGGACACCTGGAAGTGCCCCAAATGTGGTCCCAAAGGCGCGCGACCCGTCAGGCAGAGGCGCGCGACCCGTCAGGCAAACTTCTCCAAATTTCAGTGTACAGCTCAGAAAAACGCAGTTTGACCCTGTTTGACTTTTTGGGGTGGATTATTATCCTCTTTGATGTAATTAATGTACTTTTATGACACTTTTACTCTTATGTACCTCTTCTAGAAGATTCATTCATGAAAAAGGTGAAAATTAAATGAATGAACTGGTTTCCTAGCTTATAGAGGCAAGTTGTTTTGACTGCCTAGTTTGTAGTGCTTAGTTTAGAAGTGGTTGAAACAGCTCCTAGGATAGTGAGCTCGACCCATGGAGGCAGGGAGAGAGGTTAGATGATCTATATTATGTACTTTCTTGCTCATTTTCATGGTTGGACTCTTGAGGGAGAAGCTATCATTGTATTATTCACTGTATCTCTGCAATTTTTGGCTAAGGAAGACCAGGGTTTTGCAGTCCTTTTTTGGATTCTTGTGGTTACATGTATTGATGGTGTGTTTCTCTATGTACCTGTAAGTGTGTTATGTGAATCATTTCCTTTCTTTTCCTTCTGCACATTAAACAAACGAAGTGTTAAAGTAAGAATTCATGACTGTCATGCTCTGCTTTTAAGTTTGTTTAATTTCAATGTTTTCTACTGTTTAAGAAGAATTCAAAGTTATTGTTTGCTCTCCTTAGCTCCTCACCTGTCATTCCTGACCATCCACCTCAATTAAAGGCATCAATACTGTCTCCTACCTCGCCCCAAAGAACCCCCTGCAGAAACTGTGTCCAAACCCCGCACCCAAAATTGCCATCCCCTCAATTTGCCACCAAAAACCCTAAAAACCCCAAATCAACCTTTTTGATCAGTTTACTAGCCTAAAATCAGTGTTACCCTATTGGTCATCTCATCCATTGAAGATTTCACCGAGATAGACCGGAGAGAGCCCTCTCCAGCCCCGTAGGGCTAGCTACGAGGCTAAGTGGTTTGATGTTGCCTTGAGGTTTACCTTTCTCAGCCTGAGGTGAAATTTCAAGCGCTAACGTACTCGTGACCATACTGGGGAGAACAAATTAATCGTTTGCTCATTGACGTGTTATTTCATAAGTCTTAGACGGAGCCTGAAGTTATGCCAGGTAGCCTTCGAAAACGCTCTTGTTTTACATCAGCGTTAGTAGATAAACGCTGCTTCAGTCAATCTCCGTGAGCTTGTGAACGTAGCGCTTCATTGACACTTTATCCCAGTATAATTGTTAACTCTGAGCCGTTGATGATAGGTTGAGAGTTTTCACAGGCTGAATGGTTTTTCTTTCCTAGTCTTTTTGAGAAAAACAAGCTGGCTACAGATCCTAGACCCATTTTCAAATCTCATTCATGCCCAGCTATTTTTTATTATCTCGAAGATATTGATTTTGACGAAAGCTTTGAGTTGTCTCTGTTTAAAGCCAAGTCTGAAAGTGCGCTCGATTCTCTAGTCCTTGACCCTGATTTTGCAGCTGCTATTGAATTTGAGAGACATAACAAATTGGTCGAAAATTTCATCTTGAGACATCTCCAGACACATATTCAAGCTACTACCCTTGCTGATTTTGTTGAGAATATCTCTGATCATATTGGATCCACTATCACGGCTCACGAAGAATCTTATCCTCCTTATGTTTCAGTTTCGCCTATAATCACCTATCCCGAATCCACAGTCGGTTCTCCTTCTACACCCCATACCCCTCCTACTTCTCCTCCTACCCCTCCGACTTCCCCAACTCCACAAGCTACAGCTCCTCTTATTATAGTCCCTGCTATCACAGCTCCTCCTCCTCATACTCATCCTACTCCTCCTCCTAAAGCAATGGCTGCCCGGTTTGCCCCACTGGCTCTGCCCGCGAATCTTCATGATATGCCAGCCGATTACCAAAGTAAAATCCCTATGTTTGATGGTACTCCACAAAGTATTTCTGCTCAGCAACATATTGACAAAATGACCACCTTCTTTGATCTATATGAGATAGATGAAGAAGATGTTACCATGCGATTGTTCGTGCAAACATTTGGGGGAGAAGTTAGAAAGTGGTTCAGAGGGTTGACAGCTAACAACATTGCCACCTTGGAAGCACTTCAGAATCAATTTTTAGATCGATGGGAAATCAGAAAAGATCCGCTTCAGATTAATGCCGAATACAACAACCTCAAGCGTAATCCGGGTGAGTCCGTTCAAGATTACATAATTAGATTCAATACAGTTTATAATGCTATTCCAGATGATTTGAGGCCATCTAGAAAATCAGCACTTCTTAAGTTCCCGGATGGTTTTGATCTGGAGATGGCTTATTCATTGCGAGACAGAGATCCACCTACCTTGGAGGATATGCAGAAAATTGCTGTTAGCGTTGAGGCAAACTTAAATGATAAAAGGGCAAGAATGAAGGCAGAAAAGCGAGTCACAATCAAAGAAGAAGCATCCACATCAGATCACATTCTTCGTGAAGTTGAAAAGCTTAAAAGGGCATTTGAAAATGTTCGTATTGACAAGCCGGAACCACAGATCCGGAATCCTAATTTCCGAGGTGCACAGCAGCCACAATATAGAATCAAACAGCGTGAAACAAAGGCACAAGAGGCAGCAGTTCAGCAGCAAATGAAACCTCCTTTTCAGCAGAATTTTGTTAGCCAAGAATCAGAGGATGAAGGTGATAATGTTGGAGAGGAAAATCACTTCTTCACTCCTGATGATATGCCCACTTATATTACAGAAGAAGATGAGTTGGTGAGTAATTCCATCATTCCCCAAGATGAGCATTATATTTTGTCAAACGATGCAGCACTTGAAGAAGAATCCGAAGAGTATCAAAGAGGGTATTTGCATGCTTTATCAGCCCAGCAAGGTCAGCAAAGGCAATTGAGGAACCGAGCTGTTCCCATAAATCCCATTCAGAAAAGGAAAGATACATCAGCAAAGAATGATTCGGCTCCCCCACACACAACAGGAAAAGACATAGTTGGTCCTTCAGCAAGTCAATCACCATCAGCAGCTAAGATAGATCAGCCATCACACGCACCAAGAGATAGAGGTGAAAAAAGAGACAATCCAGCTAAAGAAGGTGAGAAGATTTCAGCTTTCAGTTTGGAGAATGAGATTGCAAAGTTGAAGTTGTCTATTCCCTTGACGGAAATCATGAAGAACAGCACTTACCGAGGTCAGATTTCCAAGATGCTGAATTTCAATCCAATGCTAGACATGGTGAATGTAGAAGATGATCGGCCTGAGTTGATTTTTGGGCCTGCTTTAAATGGTGAGTCTCCCGAGAGTGATGTTCCTCCGTTCTATATCAGTTTGCGACTGCATGAGTACGTGCTCCACAATGCCATGTTTGATTCGGGAGCTTCACATAATTTGATGCCCAAAGCGATTATGGAGAAGCTGGGACTTGACATCACAAGGAAGTATCATGATTTGTATTCATTTGATTCCAGCCGGGTGAAATGTATTGGTTTGATCAAGGACTTGGTGGTGAGTCTAGATCAAATCCCAGCAAAGAATGTTTTGATGGACGTGGTGGTGGCGGATATTCCTCCGCGATTTGGCATGTTGCTTTCGAGGTCATGGGGAGCCAAGCTCAAAGGTACACTTCAGCTCGATTTTTCCTATGCTACAATTCCGGTCTTTGGTCAGATGAGGAAGTTATATCGGGAGCAAAAGATGAAATACATGATCACTAGTAAGGAAAAGCCCGTCAATCATCCTGTAAATTATGTACAAACAGATTTAGAATCTTTTGTTTTGTTTGCGGATAATTTCAATGAGATAGATAGTCAGTTAGTTCAAGCAGAAGATATACCAGACATTTCTGAAAATTTCAGAGAAGTTTTGAGAAAGGAAAGTGAAGAAAAGTCTGTTGTCATAAAGCCAACAACCGAAATAAATGGGCAGCAAACAGAGAATGCATCGACATCACATTTTCAGCACTTAGAAGATGATGAGGATGGTCTTTGGACCATGGATTTTGATGGTGCGGTGGGCAGCGATGGTGCTGGTATAGGTGTGTGGATTCGAAGCCCATTTTCAGTTCAAAACCAAGTTCCAAGCAAGGTACGGGTATGTTCATATAAATTGGCATTTGATTGTTCAAATAATGAGGCGGAATATGAGGCTCTTATTGCTGGTCTGAAAATCCTTCGGAAGTTGAAGGCAAAGAAGATAGCGGTATATGGCGACTCCGAGTTGGTTATCAAGCAAGTGAAAGGTGAAATTTCAAGCGCTAACAGACTGCATTTAGGAATTGTATCATACATCTCGTGGTGATCCAAAAAGGCAAACTTCTAAGAAATATCAACCTAAAATAAATTGAATGAACTTAACAACGCTTTGTAACATAACGCACAACATAGAGGTCTAGGCTAGAGACGTGTTCCGGCGTCGTAAAACCTGGTGACTATCGATCTCGCTGATGGTTGGGTGATTCCTCCTGAGGGACGATAGCGCCAGTACGGATTGTGCTCCCACGTACTGTCAAGTATATATTGGGAGACCCCTATAGGCATAAAACCTTTATCCATAGGAAGCCGTGTCGGCCGCCCTACTAATCGCAATGCACTGAACACAGCATTCGGGAAGATTGACCGCCCGTACCTTAAAAAGTATTCTGCGGTTTTGCGAAAAGTTTGGCACACCCTCTACCTAGAACTCCAGAGCAGTTCCTTTTGGCCTTTTTCAGACTCTATAACAGAAAACGTCCATCCGAGCATTTGTCACTTCGGGCTCGTTAAAACATCGAAGGAGACTAGAGTCATCTTTAGCTTTTTCTCGATTCTTTAAAATTGAAAAAGCAAGTTGTGTCTAAAAGCGTCTAAAAATTCATTTAATTCGGAAACAAACTTTCCCCTTTTTGTATTTTGGTTGATCGAGTAATCCGCAATCGTGGAAGAAAGTCAATTGAAACCCCGTCGTTCGCGGAGGCTTACGAGTCAACCGTCTTTGTCTCCGGAATCGAAAACAGTACGGACAAAGCGAACTCGTTTAACTGGTTCGAAATCTCCTATCAAAGTTAGAACAAGTGTTCCAACAACATCTGAGATTTCGGTTACTCCAAACATTTCTGGAAACCCTGCCTCTACAGAAGAAGTTCAACAACCACAGAGGGACAGTGACATTGATCCTAGTCTGAGAACAAACACTTGTGTTACTGAACCAGTTCCATCTGTAACCGGTTTAGAGAGTCTTTTTCATCAAACATCTGTCGCTGTTGATTCAACCCCTTCTTCGGCACCTGAAATATTTTACGGACCAGACGGTCTTCCCCTTCCACCTGGTTTGATTGCGATAGAGGAAATTGTAGAAGATCCGCAAGCAAGTACTCCAACACATTTTGGAGTCAGGGTCACTCTATTTCCTTCGACATCAGAAGTTAGTCTACCACCAGTAGAAGTTCCTGTAGAATCGCTAGGTAATCTTTTGGATAGACTCAAAATGTCTGAACAACCGTCAACATCTAGGACTGTGTCAAATGACACAGCGACAACAGAACTCCCTACCGTCACTCCGACAATGTTTGCCGGCATACCATCTGTCCAGACTAGCTCACAACCGCTAGAAGGAGTCCACCCAGGGACTATTTCGACAGTGTGGTCCATTCCTGTTTGTTCCTCTGGAATAATATCCGGCAACTCTTATGTTGAGACTCGCCAAATTGATCCATTTGGAGGTCAATTTGGGCAATCCAGTCCCCAAGGGCAGACAACCCCTTGAGTTCCGGATTGCCACTGTATGGGGGGCAGTATGCCCTTTCATTACCCCCTCCAGGAGGATATCCATACGGGAGTTCACAACAGTATTCAGGTTATACTGGAGTTACATCAAGTGGTTGGGTACCTATACTACCTCAGCAACCAAGGGTTGTGTATTCTATGCAACAATGTGTACCTATGTCGAACATCCTGAATACACCATCTATTGTAACAGTGTCACAAGTTCAAACGCTGCCTGTTGTATGTCAACCTCAGATTTCTCAGGTTGTAATGCAAAAACCCCTTGACCCCGTGACTCAACCACAATCGCCAACTGGTGGGGCGACACAGGTCCAAACGGGTACAATTACCCCACACCTTGGTCCAACGGTTTGTATGGCTTCGCAACCGTGGCTAGTGCAATATCAACAACCACAATTCCAACAAGTATACCAAGGTTCTGAGCAGCAGATCTTTGCGAACAGTGGACAACCATACATTCAAAACGGTCAAAATCAACCACTTTATGGTGGTCATGTCCACCAACCGTATCATTCATATCAGCATCAATTACATTATGCTGGTATGAAAAGGCCAACTGCTCAGGCAATCCCATCGTATCCTGGGTATGCTTCACCTAACCTGAATCAACAGTTACCATTTGTGGCAACTTTAGAGTTACCCAATTTACACCGGTTAACAAACGATCCAATTGCTTACGCCCCTTGGTGGCCAGCGATTCCTCACAAACTTCCTTCAGACATTCCTAAATTTAATGGAAATCCAGGTGAGGACCCATCGAATCACGTGATGACATTTCATCTATGGTGTTCATCAAACACCCTAAACGATGATTCGATAAGGCTTCGCCTTTTTCAGAGGACGTTAATGGGTCCAGCGGCAAAATGGTATATTGAATTGCCTAGAGCTTCGTTCGACAATTTCAGAACCTTAGCCACGACTTTCTTAACCCATTTTCAATTACCAATAAGGTATGAAATGGGAACATAAATCTTAACCAACTTCAAACAGACAACGGCCACTCACATATCTGATCATATACATGAGTGGCGACGTCGTCGTAGGATGGTAAAAACGTACGTTCCCGATCAGCTATTAGCTGAATGGTTTATCAAGTTGTTACTTCCTGCTATAACGGGGCAAAGGGGGGAGTCGTAATGGAAGAGAAAGTTATCGCTCGTGCGCAATATCTAGACTTAGTCTATACTCAGTCTGGCACGCTCTACGACAAAATACCTGACGCCCCTAGACCAGAATTCTCAATTCCTCCTCCTCCTAAATCAAACAATGACTCTCATGCCGGTGATGGCGTCATTGGCACGACAAACGCGAAATCAACAAAGGCCAACTCCAAGAAGGCCCGTAAGATTTCAGATCAAAATGCAAAAGACGAAATTCTTGCTTCGGAAGTAAATGCCGTATCAGCAGATAAAGGCAAAGAAACCAAACAACCAGGAAGCAAGAAGAAGCAAAACAAAGGGAAGAAGAAGAAACAGGGTGAATCATCCCCTGAAAAAACTTCTTCAAACCCTCCTGGAAATAGGAAACTAAAATATCCATGTCAAATATGTGATGAAGATCATCGGACAAGAGATTGTCCATACAAAGCTGAGCTTAAAAGGTTCTTCAAGAGTTCGCAAACCTCAGCTGTTTTAACTGATCCGTTTCCAAATCCAGGACAAAATCTGGTTGATAGTGTAAATGCTTCCCCGTCGCAAGTGCTTATGTTGTCGATTTCCAAGCAACAAAATGATGCTTTGATTTCAACAAGGAACAAAGATTACGGGAATCCGCAGCTGTCGAACAGCAAGGAGAAAGATCAACCGAGCAGTTCGACAACAACTTCGACAGAAGTTGTACCACCCATCATTCCTGAATTAACAATAAAACCGCCGAAGGGGGTAGTACACAAGTCGACATTTAATCCTCGCGCCAGAGCAGCGCAGCATTATAACATAGTGGAAGATTTGGCCCAATCGCCATCCGCTATGTCGACTCTTGAAGTACTACAAAATTGCCCATCCCAAAGGCAGGCTTTGTTATCAGCCATTGGTGGGGTTGATCCTAAGGATTCCAATCTTGTATCTTTTGACCACAAAGGATACGATCCTCAGTTACCAGCTCAACTAGCTTTCCTTATCCAAGTGAAAGCCCTCAACAAAACTGTTCACCGAACAATTATTGATGAGGGGGCATCTACATGTATTATGTCGATGAGTTGCTGGAAAACTTTAGGATCTCCAACCTTGTCACAATCCTCGACAAAATTAAAAGCATTCGACGGAAGGACATATACCCCGTATGGTATCCTAAATAACTTGAAGGTTGAACTAGGGGGAAAAATAGTAGAAATAGATGTTGAAGTCATCGATGGGAATCTTGATTACAACATCCTACTAGGAAGACCGTGGATCTATGCCATGGCAGCAGTTGTGTCGACCTATTTTAGGAAGATTGCATTCCCCTTTCAAGGGGGGATTACGATCGTCGACCAACAGAACTTCCTCCCTAATGGTTCGCAAGTTACAGGAAGCATTCCCATGATCCATGGAAGCCCCCATTCGCTTCAGAATATCGGAGTAGGCCTACTAAAAGATCCTATACTAATGGGAACTTTTGCTCTTCCACCTCCAATCGAATTGGCGGAAGTAGCGTCTATAGGTACCTGCAATATGATATCTTCCACGAAGATCTCAGAAGATGATATCGACATGGATCATGCAATGGTTTTGCCCCCAAGCCCAATAGAAATATTGTAGCAATCAATGTTTCTGGCATGGGAGGCGAACCCAAATCAACGCTCATCAAACGTTTGGGTAGATAGGTCTAGAGAATATGGTACCCCTTTAGATCCTTGGTCGCGAGTGCATGGAACCGACGAAGGAATCCTACAATCAATGTTGATTGAGGGGGCACCATGGAATGATTGCCACCATCGTTCCCTTCTTCCAGATTATGAAGAAGATACTCAAGATGACCTTTATCACCCTTCAGTTTTTGAATTCCTATCAAACACTGTAAATACGGTGGATTCCGAGCGAAACTTATCCAATATTGAAGAGACTATAGCCATAAATATCTCGACTAAAACAAATGTTGTAGAGAATATTTATGTCGGCAAAGGTTGTTCTCCTTCAGAACTGGAAATATATAACACTCTTTTTCACGAGTTTAGAGATGTCTTTGCTTGGTCATATGATGAAATGCCAGGCATTGACTTGAGTATCGTTGAACACGAAATTAAGATGTATCCAGATGTCAAACCGGTTCGACAACGGCTCAGGCAGGTGCACCCCAAGAAAGCCGTTGCCATTAAGGCAGAAGTTGAAAAACTTCTCCATGCTGGTTTCATCTACCCGGTTCCTCTAACTGATTGGGTATCGAATATTGTTCCTGTTATGAAGAAACAAGGGACAATTAGAGTGTGTGTCGATTATAGGGATGTAAACCAAGCTTGTCCAAAAGACAACTACCCTACACCCTTCATCGACCAGATAATTGATGAATGCGCCGGATGTGAAATCTTTTCATTCATGGATGGATTTTCCGGGTATAATCAAATAAATATCCGCCCACAGGACCAGTCAAAGACTGCATTCATTTGTCCGTGGGGCACATTCGCATATCGAAGATTACCCTTTGGTTTAAAGAACGCGGGGGCGACGTTTCAGAGGGCAATGAATTATGCCTTCCATGACATCAAGAACATCATTCAACCATACCTCGACGACCTTCCGGCTCATCCGCGAAAGCGGACTGATCATCCGCAGCATTTAAGAGCGATATTTCTACGTTGCCGACACTACAAGATACGACTCAATCCACAAAAATGTGTATTTTGCGTCAGTTCTGATCGTTTACTTGGCTTTGTAGTCTCAAAGGATGGGATTTGTCTCGACCCTTGTAAGGTCCAGGCAATCATCAATTTACCTCCGCCTTCAAATTTGCTTCAGATTCAGAAACTCCAAGGGAAAGCAAACTTTCTGAGGAGGTTCATTCCAAATTACGCCGAACTTGCTAAAGGTTATACACGTCTTTTGAAAAAGGATGTACCCTTCGTCTGGGACCAGGTTGCACAAGATTCCTTTAATGCTTTAAAGGATTCCTTAATAAAAGCATCATTAATGTATGCACCCGATTATCAAAGAGACTTTAACCTGTATCTAGCTGCAGCAGATACGACCATCCCAATGGTTTTAGCTCAAGAAGTCGATGGAATCGAACACCCTATATATTATTTAAGTAGAAACTTAAATGATACAGAAAGTAAATATTCTTATGTTGAAAAACTAGCGCTTGCGGCTGTTCAAGCGATACAAAGGTTTCGACACTATGTCCTCTTTCGGAAAACTACCAAAATGGATAGCAATCCTTCAAGAGTTTGATCTGGAATTTGTAAAATTCAAATCTAGTTTTCGCAGAATTATTATGCGATCTCCCATCGTCGTCCAACGATGAAACATCCGAAGAATCAATCGTGGACGAGAATTTGTTTCTGATATCTACAAGCAATGAGTGGTATGGAGATATAATATTTTATCTCCAAACCCAAAAGTTTAGGCCTGACACCTCTCACTCAGAACAGAAACGTATACGATACCAAGCAAAAGACTACATGATCGTCGGTGATACGCTTTACCGTCGTGGTATCGATACAGTTCTGAGAAGGTGCCTCACCCATGAGGAGGCCGGAAAAGCCCTGAATGAGTGTCATTCAGGCGCGTGTGGGGGGCATCAATCTGGATATGCTACAACACAAAAAATCTTATGAGCAGGATACTTCTGGCCAACCATGTTCAAAGATTGCATAACCGCAGTCAGAAGTTGCCATGCTTGTCAAATTTTTGATAGCAAAACCAGAAGACCACCCGCACCTTTACAACCAATAGTTGTTGTTGGGCCTTTCGCCAAATGGGGCATCGATTTCATGGCATGTAACCCCACCTCAACCAGGGGGCATGGGTATATTATAGTCGCCGTTGACTATTTTACCAAATGGGCCGAGGCGATGCCTACATTAGATAACACTGGTGAAACAACTGCCCTTTTCTTTTTCAATCATGTAGTCGCCAGATTCGGCGTACCACAGGCTATAGTTACGGATCATGGATCGCATTTTCGTAATCACATGATGGTTGAATTAGCTGCCAAGCTAGGGCTATCTCACGACAGCTCTACCCCGTATTATCCGTAAGCCAACGGACAAGTTGAAGCGATCAACAAGGTCCTGAAGCGTATGTTGCAAAGGATGATCGGGGTTCACAAAAGAAGGTGGCATCTAATCCTGTACTCAGCCTTGTGGGCCTACCGAACGTCGGTAAGGAATGCAACCGGGTTCACGCCTTTCCAACTGGCATATGGCCTGGAAGCAGTCTTACCAGTCCAGTGTGAAATCTCGTCTCTTAAACTCGCAATTGATCTCCTCCCCGGAACTTCAGAAGAAGAGGCCCGTTTCTTGGAATTAATCCAATTGGATGAAACCCATCGTGATGCCGCGTTGGCTAACGAAGCCCATAAGAAATGAGTCAAGGCGCAGTTCGACAAAAATGTCAAACCCCGTGTCTTCTCAGAAGGCGACTTGGTCTTGCTTTACGACCAAGAATCCGATAAATTGGGAGCAGGTAAATTTAATTCTTTATGGATGGGCCCCTATATTGTTAAACGAGTGTTAGCAAAAGGAGCCTACGAGTTAATGGATTATGACGAAATTCCACTGGCATGGGTTGTACCTCAAGCGTTACTATGCTTAAATAGTAACCAGTATGCTTTTGTTGTATTTTGTTTTCGCTAAAGTGTTTGTTTTGGTCGAGTAATCCACCTTTTTACATTTATTGCAGATGTCAAACCTTTTGGAGACATGTGTTGGATATGCCGACGGAGCGAGTCGTAGTTCGCAGAACCTGTCCTCTGCAGCCTGGGCCATTTCTGATCCAAGCGGCGAGTTAGTAAGTTTCTGAGGTGTATGTATTGGGCAATCAACGAATAACATCGCTGAGTATAGTGCGTTGATAGAACTGCTCTTTGATGCCATCACCCATGGTATACGCCGACTAATCGTCAGGCTAGACTCACAACTCGTAATACTACAACTCAATGGTATATATTCCGTCCGAAATCCAGCCATTTATCGCATGTTTCTAAGGGTTAAGATTTTGGAAAGACAGTTTGATTTAATTCAATACCAGCATATTTCCATAAACTTAAACACATTAACCGACTCATTAGCAAACTATGTGTTAGATAGACATTGGCGACATTTATAAAAAGAAAACACATCATCAATGTTGCACATATGGATCATATAACTCAACCAGAATAAAACCCCGAAAATCAAAATATATATATATATATATATATATAAGCTGTTTACGGTTTACATATAATGTTCTGTAACCAAGACAAAATCGGTCACATGACCCAAAAACTCAAAAATGCTAGGGGGCACCTTAGTCTAGTGATGCTCATGATAGCACGTCACGGCCTGTGCGATCATGCGTAAGAGACGAGTCCATTGTCTAGGCACACCAGTAGTATGCCGCTGCAACTGTAAAGGTAACTCGTCGATCCTCACATCTGGAATGCCGAGAGTAATACTCTCAATGTACTCCTGCACAGCTGTAAGGGTCTCGGCCACATCAAGGTCACGAAGAATAACCCTCCCAGCAGTCTCCCCTGCTGGGGCAGCGGCTGGCGCTCTCGGGCGAACTGCTGGACGAATAGGACCAACATCTGCATGCACACATGAGTTTGATTAAAGTATTGATAGAATAAAGCACAAGGACATTATAAATAAAAACAGTAAACAGTGATATGGTCGAAGATTTTACCAATAGCGCCCCACTGCTCGCCGTCCGGCAGTACCAAATCTGGATCGCCCCGGAAGTCCATGCCAACATATGGATACTCGGAATAGACCATCTCCTGACGCTCGAACCACCTGAAGAAGGTATCAGTAAAAGAAATCTGAGATTGACCGGCATGCCTAGACATGTGATCAACCCATCTCTGCATGCGTGGTTCAGTAGGAGAAGGCAAGTCGAGTGCAATGTACTGTGGCTGCATCAATGGTATCTTCTCCAAAGCAAAGGCGGTCAAAATAGAACCAAACCCAAAGTTCTTCAACTTCCCGTCCTTTACCTTGGTTAACTGACTTTTCATTTGAAGAAGTACTGCATCACACCAGTTGAGTATTTTCGGTTGGATGCACTTCAAGGCATGCTGCACATAGGATCTGTTGGCTACGTGAAGAGACGCGCTACCGGCCATCCTACCAATAGTATACAAGATAGACCTGAGAGACCTATCAGCAATCTCACGGATAACGATCTTGCTGTCTTTGCTCGGCTGAGATCCTTCCCTGCAATACTGGCGGACATAATCTCTCACAGAGTCACTCCCTCGGGCCGAACCTGACAAAGAAATGGGGGCACCCCGCCTCGACAAGCCAGTCAAGAAGTAAATGTCTACTACGGTCAAGGGGATAGATTTGCCCCTAATCTGAAATACTTGGTTGATAGGATCCCAAGCGTCAAGCAAATACTGCAGTAGGGAGATCTGTTGTCTCATGCTAGAGATACGGAAGAACTTCAGCAGGCCACAGTTCCGCAGCGCGTTCACCGTGACAGGATCATGTAGGGCAATCATGTCCTCTTCTTCATGTTCTCGTTCTCGCCATGTAAGGGTCATTTTGCTCCAATATCTCTGAAAAACAAACATGAGAGGAGTTAGATCCTGAATTTGATGAGAAACTGGCAAAAATTTCATCAAAAACTGTGCAACAAAACTCTTTTTCTGCGCTCAGCGCACCTGCCCAGTGTTCCACCTGCGTTGAAGGTCAAACTGCCTTCATACAGCTTGACATTCAGCGCAGGTTTCGAGTGAACTGGGTGCGCTGATGGCAGAGCGACCCCATCAAACCCCAGGGGCTCAGAAAAACAGGAAAACAAGCACAGAATGCAGAAAGGAAACCATGAAATGAAAGAGCTCAGGTTTAGCTCCTACCTGGTCCAGACGGCGCCGAGAATCGTCCACAGAATCTCCCGAAATCAGCTGGTGAAAATCAAGGGGGAAGAGGCACCTCCAAAGCTCCAACAAACCAAGTTCAAATGAAATGGTAAAATGAGAGGTAAAAACACTTTTTAATTGTTTTTTACGTAGTTCAAAGCAAAATATTAGGGTTTTAATCTCATTTTCAAGCAAATGTTATTCATTTCTAACTAGTTTGATGCAGCAATTGAAGGTACAGTACTATCTTTGAAAAAGGGCAAAGCTAGTTATGGTAAAAAATCAAAATTAGACCATGTTATCGAGTAGTTTTAGCACATAGTTCATGCTCATTAAAAAATAAACATAAGACTGAGCAGTGTTTTTCCGCGTTTAAGCTCGTTAAAAAATGAACTATCTTTCGGTAAATAACCACCGTGAATGTAACATTATCAGCCATTAAAGTCTTGGTCGTGTTTGCACCGTCACCTCCACTTTTCCATTGGCCGATTGTTCACCTCCATATGATTGTTTACCCATTTTGAGGAACAGCTACGAAGAGTGATTTCACTAGCCATCCTTGTGACACTGCCATGCTTGGAAAATTCCAACCCTTACCTGGAATCAGCTGCTAACCCATTTCATCACTCGTTCCTCAAAAGACGAGTCTTCTTTAAGCTCTTTTCATCCGACTCATAAAATATGAAAAGATTGTCGAGTTTTGGCCTTCCAGCTCGTTAAAGCGACCGGAAGTGCTATCCCTCCTCTAGATTTTAATTTTTTTGGACCTGAGGGATTATTGCACAAAAAGATCGAGCGCTTGTTTTGTTCGGCTCGTTAAAACTATCGAAAACTCATCCCTTCTGTATTGTTTTATACTTTTTCGGACTTAAGGGATTAGATGACGAAAAAGGAACTTTGGAGTTATCTTTACGTACCTTTTCAGACTCTCTAAAATTGAAAAGGACTGAGTTATCTTTGTCGTTAGACTCGTTAAAAAGCATTAATAACGACAAACTTGTCTTTAGACGAGAACGAGTTTCACTATCGCTAGGCTCGTTAAAACATAGCGATGGGTTTGCCTGAAGGGAAAATTATAGAACAAGCATATGTTATCCTCCTCAAGCTTGACAAAAATAAAGAGGTACTGGTCAGCAATGACTGGGGAAAAATTGGGAAGAAACTCAAAGAACTTTATTGGTAGCAAGTCGCTCTTGAACATGACACTTCCACTCCGTGCCTGAGTCGGGTTGGGTTGTTTCATTCACCGGTCACATCGCCATGGTCTCGCCATACCATCCACCTTTGGGGTAAATGCTACCAATCCATCACACAAGTGTCGCCGATATGTTCAAGAGAAGTCATCCAGAGAAGTCAACCGTGTCCCATCCACTACCATACATTATCCTTCATCCTTTCATGACTGCTACCCTGAACCATATATCATCAGATCGTTTTCACCTCCATCAAAATCATTTGCTCCGTTCCGTGTCACTGATGTGGGATACATCAAGGCCCTCCTTTGACGGATCGCTTCTTGTCGACATCAACTCATTATCCAAGAAGTTGATCTAGGAACAACCCCTTCAGTACTTTGAAGCTTGCATGCCTCAATGGAAAGTTTCTCACTTCCGGCGACAGGTATACATCAATGATCTTCGACCGAAAGATTTTGCGTGGTGTTCGACGCCAAGTCCTTTATTCACACCACGTGAATTGTACTGCAGTACCTTGAGGGTCATTATCATTATCGGTGATTCCTCTCGCGCTTGTTAACGGTTTACCTCATTGACCGGTAATCAAGCGATGTCTTTCCATGTTCGACTTTAGAACATTTCTCACATGGATCGACTTGTACTTAGAGTGAAGATCGGACGAGATTGAAGACCTCGGATCTAGTTTCATCCATCCGGGCTGCGATATATATTCAGGAAAAATAAAGACATTGACATGTACAGCATTACAGCAGATAATCATCCTACCAAAAGGATGATGATTTCATCAAAATCATCAGTCTACCATCAGACGATTGTCTGTTCTATGTACAGAAAAATGAATTTATAAAGCTGAGCATGGGAATGCCCGCCTCAGCTAGATCATGAAAGCAGTATGAAAAATAATTTATTGTATTGTATCTTATTACAGGTCTCCTCCCAGCATTGGAAGAACTTCGGATCCTCCTAATAAAGCATTTCACCCGATAAACGACCTCATACTTTAGGGGGCAACTGTTATAGACATTTGTGTGCCTTACAGCATTGAGCATGAAATGTCCATAATCTAAGGGATCCATAGTCCCTAAATGAGTTGTTCCTACCCCTAGAGGAACAAGGTCAACCAAAGACAGCTTCTCCTAGAAGTTCTCCACCAAAAACCACTCAGAAACAGTCAATTCAGGATCAATTCAGAGGCTCCACTAGCTGTCTGCGCTGAAATGCAGAGATTACACTGGCTAGGTGCATTGCAACGCAGGTAGAAGCACTACCAGGGTGCGCTGAGCGGGAAATGACAAATGGCAAGTTCATTCAACGAGGTGGAAATACCCTGGAAGCTTCCAGAATCTTCTCCAATGACACTTGCCTCAATGAATTCGACTAGTGATGAGTAAGAGGTTCTCAACCTCCATGTGGAAGCAAGAACTGACAGAGAGAAGCCACAAGTCAAAACATGAGCTGACTCATCCTCTCTGCTCACATCTATATATGGATCTCTCACCCAGAGGTTCAGGAGGCTGGAATTTTGTACTTTGCAGAGAATTGCTGTTGGTTTGAGATTGACATTAGCACATTGGGTGATTTATGCTTTGTTGGAGGAGAGGAAGGGATTCGATCGCTGGGAGGTAGATGCTGGATTGGAACTCACTTGGTTGTATCTCCTCTTAGACTTTATTATCTTATCAATAAACTATTTGAGTTTCTCCTACATGTTGTATACCAATGATGTTTTGTTATGCTTACATGTTTAGCTCAATCTGATCTTGAGCTTTTTATGAATGTATATCTGTATCTTTGTGTAGTTTCTCTTTCTTGTGATCTTGCAGGAATTCAGTGAAGCTGGGCCGGTGAAGGAGCAAGAAGCTGTGAACTACCAAAGAGAGAAGTGATTTGGATCGACAAACTAGCGGAAGATACAGGTTAGTTAGATCCTTCTTCCTCACTTGCATTTCATAAAGAAGAATACTTGAATAAGTTTACCTGTTTGTTGCTAAGGCACTATCACCTCTTAGAGTGGGATAGGGGCATTCCGTATTGGATACTTTTCCCAACAACACCCTAGAAGTTGTCGGGATATTGACCTCTACCTCTCAGGAAGAGAACTTCTTGACAGTAGTCAAGAAAATGTTCATTTCTCCACCACCACAAGAGGATTCAGAAGTCTCTTTTGATTTTCTTGACCTGTAATCTAAGAAGATGAATGAATCATGCACTACAATCAATGGAGAACATCCACTTGAACCTGAGATTGAGGAGTTCTTGACATGTCTATCAGTAGATCCAGAATGTAATCAAGAGACTACTCACCCTATGGAGAACAATCAACATGACATGGAAGAAGAGGATGAGCAGCATGGGCCAAATGAAGAAATGGACCAAGAATACCATGATTACATCGAACATTGGTTCTGAACAACAACTCAAGCGAGGCAGTATTTTCCTCTTCTAAAACTCTTGTTTTAATATCAAGTACATTTGTTGGTTTTTCATATTTTAGAACTGAGCATGAACATCTATTTGTGCCTGCTCCGCACATGGCTTCATTGGAAGTACTCCTTCATTTGAAGGAGTTCATCTCCCTTTCTTCAGTAAAATAGGGAAGTTTGTATTGTAAATAAATAAATGAAAATAGTAAAGAGAAAATAAGTCATTTTGTGAAAACCAGCTTGTCTAGCGCAACTGGGCAGGGACTCTACTTGAAAACCAGGTAACTGGCGGGCAACGTTCCCAATAATGTTTGTAAATTTGTATGAGTTCTTCAAATCATGTATATTTCAAATCATTATGTCTTTTACCTGTGTTGGCTGATGTGGGATTCCTTAAGGCCCACCTGCCAACAAGATTTATCCCATCAACATCAGCAAATTATCTGGGACCAGGGCTAGGGTTAGATCAGGTACTTAGGAGTCTGCATGCCTTAATGGCAGGTATCCTTGTCATCTACCAAGGGAATACATCAACGTTTCTTAGTGGATGAATTCTGGAGTCCATTTGACTTCGACAAATCTATTCATGGCTAGTAGAATGTACCTAGTGCCTTGATTCCCATTAACATCACAGGTGGGATATCTCGGATTGGTTAACGACATCCTCAATGGTCAGTAATCCAATGATTCTTGCTTATGTTCAACATCGACACCATTTATTCACATAAGCAGATTGCACACGATGTGTAGTCGTTGAAGGCTATATGGTTTTGTGATCTTAGTACAGATTTGCAGCAGTGTGGACATTTGTAGTAGCATTTTCTTTTCTTGTAGCAGTCATCTTGTTTCAGTAAAGGTTTCCATATAGTAGCTTGATCATCATTTGCAGTAGTCATCTTCCTTCTTTGTTTGGGGACATACAATTCCTCAGGCATGGGGGGAGAAGGGTATCTTAATTTTTTAGCCTTCTTTACTATCGGTAGTTCAACCTCCTTCAGCAGATCCATATACACATCAGTAATAGTCATTCCAACTCCAACCTTTAGCCATGCTTCGGTTCATATTCCACTTCATCTTGCAGCACCAAACACATCAATGATAAAGGTAAAACTTGAGGTAAATTTGGCTTATGATTCTCTAATTCATTATAAGGTTAAAGAAACTTAATGATTCACCACATCTCATTCCATGCATTTCATCTTTCATAAACCACCATCCTTTTATTATCCTTCCATTCACTCCGCATATACTCTGATTACAAGACCATGTTAAAAGAAAAAACCTTATGGTGCATTGATAAAGCAGCCTCTATGATGTCTTCTCCTTCCATGATGAAAAACATTAGGATGAAGTCATTACTGCTATAAAATGATAAAGGAAACTACCTATAGACATTGGTCTTACGAAGACAGAGTATCAATCGCCCATTCACCATCTCCATCACTCATCTCTCCTTCACTCGTCCCTTTCTTGTCCTCAATTTGTATTTCTCAGTAAATTAGTTTGACCTATTAAGTATGAAGAATGTTGTCCCACAAGAACCTATATATGAGAAAAGTATTTGTTTGCATGAGGACATGCAAAATCTCAGGCATGGGGGGATGATGGGCCTCAAAAATTCCCATGTTTTCATCATGCAATAACACCATTCATACCCTAAAACCCTAGGTCTTTAACCCGTTCCGTACCCTAATTCCATCATTTATTTCCAAATCACATCCTATGCCTCATGGTTGATTATCATTGGTTTTATTAGATTTTCTATGATTAAAGATGATTATGCCATGATTTCCTAATGACGGTTTCACTAAAGCTCATTTTCACAGGGTTCTATTGTCAAGTTTCTGCACAAACCAGTAGAGTACAAAAATGGCCAATTTGGGGCTTTTGACACTTTCGGCATGCTTCCGGAAAACCCGAGAGAGGTTATTGTCAAAAATGATGTTTTAATACCTTTACATAACTTGGATTGCACCCAGGTCACTCATGTGGGTCTCTAGAAGGAAATTGATAAATTTGCCCAAATCTACAATAATTTTCAAACTGCCAACTTCTGTCTCGATTTCTGTGCATATGACAGTGCATTAAGAAAATATGGCACATGGGTTTTGGTACCAGTATAGCCAATTTACTAACTGTGAAACCGTTTTCTAAAATTCCTTATGGTTTGGGAGATATATGGTGTTCTCTGAGGCAAATTTATACAAAAATCTCAGATTTGTACTTAACGGTCAAATTTGGATTTGCCTATTTTCATGCCATAGTTACAGTTTGATAAGTTCTTGTCCTCCATCCCTGGATTGATAAAAGTCAACAACAATCATTAGATTTTTGAAGGCCATCTATAGAATTCAAACAAGGCATGAATTTGTTTGTAATTAATCTACATCATTTATTAAAGCAGAGTAGCAAGCATAGGAAAGGGAGGAAACTCTCAAACATGGAAGTAATTGTTGTGTATTTCATGTCTCGTTTTTAATCAAAGATATTAATAGTGATTCTGCTTTGAATTTGGGATTAAGCGTTTGATGGATTGTTGAAGACAATGGTTTGATTGCATTTGAGATTTCCTTTTTACTGTAAGTTTATCTAGCTCCCAGGTGTGGCGAGGGCCCAACCATTTGGGTTGCTTTGTATATTGCAGATAAAATCACTATGTGATTAGTATGGTGCGTACTTTCATTTCGAATTATTTTGGCTTGAATGTGTGAGAATTGCATTTATTTGGTTGTTTAAAAGAGTGTAGGTGCATTACTGTTCTTTCATCCACTCGTTTCCATAATTCCTAGCTGAACTTTTGAGTGAACTTTGCTTTGAGTTCGGAACAGAATATGCTTGCTATTGAATTGATTCAGAATTAACCAAGAAATGCCAAATGAACATCTAACGAGTGAAACAAACTATCCATACACAAAGAGTGCTGAGATTGTTTTGCTAATTAATTCTATTCGGTGAATTCAAACTAAGCAGAACGATATTTGTTTTCTCATCGAACTGTTCTTCGTTCCCTCAGGAGCTAGATCGGATTGACTATCTGTTTGAACTATTCTATAGGCAATATCCTGTGAAGAATTCTCGTTGATCATTGTTGGTTTAGTTTCGAGTTGTTTAAGTTAAAGATTGTTTTTATAAACATTGGTTGGTTCACTATCGAATAAGCTCTGTTCCATTTGACAGGTAAACTTTTGGATTAAGTGTGGGTTGAACATAGCATAGTATTGAATGCTTTTGATGATTAGCTGTTGACTGTGAATTTGTTAGTTTAAAATAGATAATTGATTCCGTTGTTTTGGTATTGATTGATTTTAGCAAGTTTAGTAGATAAATAACTTTCCCTGTTCCGTGTGGAGATCAATTATAGCTATGTAGGTAAAATGATTTCCTTTGCTTTGTAAAGTGATTGATTTAAGTAGTTAGATATCAATTAGATTTTAGAAAGTAGTGCATTGGCTCCAAGGTTGGTGTGATTTTAGAATGGTTTTGAGTACAGTTTCTTAGGAATTGTTTAAGTTGAATTACTATCAATATAGATTGCTTGTTTATTTAAGAATTGAATTGTTATAGGTTTCTTAGTTGCTTCAGGAGTGAATTGTCATTTGTGTGGATTGTTTAAAGGTTGAATGATTATTAGTAAAAAAAAAATTGTTTGCCTAAGGATTGAATTTCCATAATTATAGATTTCTTGTTGAGTGATGATTAAATTGTTATTACGAATAGAAGTTCTGGTACCAACATTTGAGGGTTTGATTGAGTAAATGTTTGTGTGAGTAGAAGTCCATTTTTATCACAGTTTAGTTGAGTTCAAATTTGGATGCTAGAGTTTGTAAAGGTTTTTGAAATCTTTAAATAAAATTTGATTTTTGGGTTTTCTCTTGACAATTAGATGATTTGATTTACAAATAGTTATCATTCCATAAATTGTAAAAAGGAAATCATCAAACTCTGACCTAGCCCTGAACAAAAAGAGCACAAGGAAATTCATGTTTACTAACCCTGGGTTGACAATAAATATTAGGAGGATTAATTATTGATTAAAACTACCAACAAAGATATGATGTATGAGAGATAGCTCTGAGGTAGAAGTCTAAGTTTGGGTCATAACGTAGGTAGAGGCTCTGCAGCTGAGTGCACAGAGGCCTAGGGTAGAAGTTCGTAGATGAGTGCGCAAGGCGGGTCGAGTCTGTAATCGTCCAGAATTATCAATCAGGAAAAGTATTCTACAATTTTTGCTTCTTTATTTCCTGTTTGTGCATCTTGTTATGATGGGTATGAATTTCACGTATAATGCTTATATGATGCGTGAATGTATGTAAATGTGTTGGTTAAGTGAACGCAAGTAAGAACATCTGTTTACGTGAAGCTTACTAAGATCGGTAAATAAGATAAGTAAGACACATAGCCTAGTTTGGGATATATCATACTTTTCTACCCTAGCAGCATTAAAGTCCCTGAGCCGCAGGTTAGGGCTGTGCGAAATCCAATTTTATCCTTTCGTGAAGGTACTGAAGGGTGGAACAGAGGGCTAAGAAACCTACACAAAGGAAGGTATAGCTGGAATAAACCAAAATCACAACCATCTCTGGGTACGGAAACTTGGTTCCAGCATCCCCCCATACTGCTTTGGTTGAGACTTCAGTCCGCACTTCAGGGGCTGAAGCCGAAAGGGCCAGTAGTGTAGGGATTTGTTTGGCTAACTAATGATGAACCTGGGTCAGGCCCCCTCAAGCCAACAAATGATTTCGTTGCCGGGACTGGAATTTGGATAAGAGATGTGTGATGTCGTATCATTGGAATCCAACTAAGAAGGAGATTGGAGACTGGTTGGATAGAAAAATCCATGAATTGGCAACACAAGAGAATAGAAACCTACGACTGACAAAGGAACAGTGGTTGGACTGGTACCTTTATATAGAGATCCACAAGATATTTTTCATCTCTTTCCCTATTGAACTATATGAGTGGATCATGAAGCTAGCAGATAGCCAAGGAAGGTGGAAACTTGATGATCCTATTTTGTGGACCCCAGAGATAGTGCGAAGGTTGGAAGCATCAGAGGATACGATCGCCCATGTTGTCGATCACTGGCTCGATCACGTTATAGGAGGATTTGTTCTGAATTCATAGTCGACACCTCAGTCAGCTATAGCGAGGCATAGCGACTATTTTTCAAAGGATCGCGCGGTAAGTACATAAAACCTTTGAATAGCTGGATTAAAATGTTGTTGTGTGAAAAATGGGTTATGCAGCTACCTTGATGTTCGGGACTACGCAAAGTGGAAAAAATTACAGGAAAGAATCAAAAAGGGGTCCAAAGTATAGCCCCTTGATATCACCTCCGCGAAGGGATGAAGAAGCAATAGCGAAGGTTTCTCCGCGAAGTGCTATTCAGTTAATAAGACAAGGATTCCCACGAATACAACCTCCGGTCCACCACCTCCGACTTGACCACCATCGCCTCCAACTTCACCCGTACCACCTCCACCTCCACCACAGTTTAGTATGGCGAATACAGTGAAGTTTCCTTTGTTTAAAGGCATGGGAAATGAGGACTTGAACCAATTCTAGTTCGTTGTGAGGAATGTATGGGAAGCTCAAGGTGTTACAGATGATCACATAAAGAATGCAACACTAGTTAATGCTCTAAAATATCGCGCGTTAACCTAGTATATTAGTACTCTAACGATAACCTGAATGCTAGAGTAGTAGACATCCAGGCAGCATTAAATAGGGAATTTAGCAGGCCTAAATCTGAGGTGCAATTGATTGTGGGATTCAAAGAGATCACGATGCAACTAGACAAGACACCTTGGGAACTAGATCAGAGGTTGAAATGTACAATCCGTGAAGCCAACATGAATTTGATAGATGGACAACATCACGAGTGGTTTTTGGCTTCGCTACTACCACACTTAAGAAGTACGTTGTCGTAGCAGAAGATAACAACTCAGGTAGAGGCCTTGGAGATTGCCATGAGACTACATGAGACTCCAATGCAAGATCCTAATCTAGGAGTTCAACAGATCCATGCGTAGCTAAAGAATCTGTGCTTTGAGATGCAAGGTCTAAAGCAGGATAGGACAGTTTGACCAGAGGTATGCGAGGAAGTATGGTACTTGAAATGCAAGATTTACGGTCATGACAAAGACCATTGCTTGGTCTTTTCAAATTACCTTGTAGGGGGAGGACTGATGCCTTTAAGGCCAGAAGCTCCAACAGGACCTAGCACGGGGCCTGCATTATGGTGCGCTATCTATCAAGTAGCCGAAAAACATGCCAAGGATAACTGTCACTTGCTACAAAAGTATGTACAAGCACTGTAATAGCTGTTCTTCAACTTTTGTAGGTCGATAGGACATGATGAGCATACTTGCAGGAGCTATGAATTGATGATGGATAGAACTCCCGCCTACAGGGTTCAGGCTGAAACGCAGCCCGTTGACCAGAATGTAGGAATGGTGCAGATGGGATTTCAGGGGCACTAACGAGGCCAAAGTGGAGGAGGACCTGGTAGAGGTTGAGGACAGTTGATTTGCTACAACTGCAGAGGACCAAGACACTATTCTCATGATTTCACTAATCCAACGCATCCATCATGCAAGTATTGCACACTGTTTGATCATGAAACAGAAGACTGTCCTATGTTGATAGCTAGGATATGAGACAAAGGGGCACTACCACCTCCACCAACTCAGAACCTACAAATGATGAGATCTGAGCCACGTGAGGAGCATCTGAACGTAAACATAGTGCTCAGGAGTGGGATCGCGACAGGGGATGACAAGGGGAAACAACCAGAAGACAATACATGGGTTTGCAAAGTCTCGATGAAAGAGGTTGATTTCAATTTGGAGCACACTCATGAAACCTTCATGGAAGTGAAGAAGAGCTTCGTTGAGGCCTCCACCTCAAGAAGCAAGGACAAGCCTGAGCCGAAGATGGACCCTTCTATGCTCACAACTTTCCTGGAAACCTGTATGAAGTTACTACACGATAGTAAGGCTCTGAAAGAGTTACAAGAACTCATTAATAGATGTGTTGGGACCGCGCCAGGAGAGTCGCGCATAGTACGAAAAATTGGCAAGCATAAAACGAGGACAGGATGGGAAATGAGACTGACCATACAAATAGGGGAGTATGAAATGGATTAGGTCATTTTGGACCTGGGGTCAGATGCAAATGTCCTACCAAAGAAAACTTGGGAGTGAGTGGGGAGACCTGTGTTGCAATGGTCTCTAATTCAGCTAAGGATGGTGAATCAACAGAAAATCATCCCAATGGGGCAGCTGTAGGGGGTCACCGTGGACATTGAGGGAGTGAGCGCACTGGCGGATTTTGAAGTAATACAGATAGTGGATGACAACAATACCTACCCTGTTGTAGAGCTATAAAAAGGGTCTCTTTCACCTCTAATTACCTCACATTAATATGTCAATCCGGGAGTGTTTTGTTATTTCAAAGAGTATCTCAGTCTGGGGCTATCATTTGTCAGAGTAATGCTAGTAGTATAGCGTTCAGAAATACAAGAGTAAACGGATGCTTGTCTACAACTAAGCTACTTCAAAAGAGTAAATCACACACTCAGCAAACTAAGCAACTTATCAATCAAGGGTTTGGTAGCAATAACCCATCCCTTTGGAAACTGATGGAAAGGAAATTAGAGAACAGACCACAGATCTGGGAACCAGACAGTAAATGCCGATGCTCACTATAGCCTTAGATTGTCTCCCACACCAAAACAACGAATTCTAGGAAATGGAACGGCAAATAAAAAATCGAACAGCAAGTTTGTAATGGAACAACAATTCTGAAATGGAACAACAATTCTTAAAAGGAATAGCAGCTAAACAAATAAGTCTCACAAGCAGTAATCAAACTTAATCTACTAACTCAAATGCATTAATCGTAATCAAACAGCAATCTTTCACTCATAAGGAAAATCAAACAGCACACACTAATGGAACAACACTCATTACTGATAAGTTATGGAACAACGCTTGGAAACCATATACGCACACAACACACGTAACTAGTAATCTGATCTAAGCATCAGTCCCAATTAAAAGAAATACGAATGCATTTCAAAATGGAACGACATTGCTTCTGAATCCAACAATCGTAAAGAACACAACTTTCAAGATGAATCCTGTAACATGAATGTACAACACAAAAGCTCTGTGATAAGATAGTAACAGTATTCAGTTAAGACTAATAATATTCAATCAACTCTAAAAGGAACAGTAATATGATGCACAGTCAATAAAATAGTTTTGTTCGTATAAATCTTAATGAATTAAACTTAACAGAGCATGTGATGTAAACTTATAAAGCATACCAGATTACCAAATAATGACGATAAGCAAACCACGCAGAAATCAAATCGTAATAATACAAGAGCAAGTGTCCTCCAGGGCCGAGCCCTTAGCCTCCAGGGGTACACCGCTTGAGGTTAATCCAGACACAGAGATGAAATAATCACCAAGTTTGTATTAATGCATGAAACAAAATTACAATAAACCAGTTCTTATTGAGACTCGATGATCAAAGTTTTGATCTTAACAGAAATTACATAAAAGCATAATCATGTCGAACTCCTCCGAGCTAACAATGATGTCCCTTTTATATGGGTGACGGCGGAGATGTCTAAGTATAAAAATAGATAAAGTAGCGATCCCTCAGGATCAAGGATCCTGAGGGATTCGCCGAACCGTTAATCCTTAATCATCTCTTTTCTCTCCTACGCCGAGCTAGTGTCTTCACCTCCTTTTCAGGGCCGATTTGCTTTGATCTGCTTAGCCTTGTTTGCATTCGGTCTCCCGTTAAAGGGACAGTTGTTACCTCATCCTTGTCCTTTCCTTTGGAACAACAACTCCTCGTTTTCACCCCTTCCTAAACGAGGGAATGACAATTGTCAGCAGTTAAGTCTTGCATATTAATCTCACATGTTTTGTTATAACTCTTTATCGTTTTCCAAGTTCATGATGCAAAAAGGTTTACAAGTTCTACTGAAAAGCCACTGAAATGATCATCAAAAACATACCTTTTAGTACTCCACACACCCCCCTACTTACCCTGTTTCATGCCCTCATGAAAATGTTGTAGTTGACATGCAAGACAGTGAGAGAATAGGCTGGAGAAGGAATCTCATGCGGAGGCCTACAACCATGATGAGTAACTAGGTAGTCAAAGAAATGGCCTTTTTGACCCTTAGGCATCTGATACAGGGCTTGGTATCTGGTTGTAGGGTGCCAAATAATTCTCCGGAACCTATATCCTAACCAGGATGGCCCTGCTCTCAGAATGCTTTCACCATAAAGGTGCAAATGATTGGCAGCTAATTTAAAATTCTCATACTTAAACGGTTCCCTGAGCTGGATATTCGGATTAGAGATTTGATACCGAAATTTAGCTGCATCAATGGCAAGGTCTTTGATAGAAAGAATGTATTCTAATCCTTGTCGAATGAGTGCCTCATGCATGGGTCCTAATGTTTCAATGACACCCGGAGTCTTCATGAGGTTTCTATGTGATTTCCACAACTGTACTGGGTCCTAGGCTCAGCCCTTACCCACAAATCTAGGCCGTTTTCTTGCCTCTGGAAGGTATTATAGGCTTTGAGCCATTTAATCTGATTAACCCCGAATGAGATGAATACCTGCAATTGGATGTCTCCAACAAAGGGGCCAGGGTTCAGCTCAGTCTCCTGGTCTAGTACAAGGTTAGCAAATAGAATTCGCATAGCAGTCTCTGGACTTTTACCCCGTAGTGTTTACAACAGTCTATAAAGTCATTAACAATGTTAATTTGTATGGGAGCACCTGCTTTAACAGCTTTTATTTTTAATTGCAGATATCATTCTAGTAAAAATAGGGCATAATTTTTGGCAGGGGCCCTACATGCTAAGACGTCATTGTATAAAGAACACAAGGTATCCATCTGCTTGATAACAATATCTAGCCTACGAGTTACCTTTGCAATTTTCTCTTGTTCCTTCCACCAACCTTCAAAGGCCTGGCTTTCAGATTGATTGACGTTCCTAAGTTGCTGCTGCAGCTCTTCATATTTTTTGCGAGGGACCATTTGATCTCTAAGCTTTTCTACTTCTTGCTGAGCTTGCTTCAACCCCTTTCGCAAGGTTACTGTTTTTGGATCTCTTCTCCATGCAGCAGTGGAGGCTGGGAGTTTTACCTGAACTTTCTTATTACGTTGCTTTGAGTTCAGAACCCTTATCACCCCCGAGGGTGGTGCCTCCGTCTGAATTTCCTTGTCACAGGTCATCATATCATCCATTTCTATTTTAACGTGGATATCAGTCTGTTGCTGTTCCTTTTAAAATGGAATAACAGTCCATTCTTCAGCATCATTTGGAACAACAGGATGAATTCTGATCCTCCGCCTTTTTGCCTTGCGGGGTTTTGCTGGAGTAGTTACCTTTTTCTTTCCTGCAGTCTTTCTTACCATCTGCCTTGCTTTCAGGATCCTAATCTGCTGGTGGAGCTGGGCTATTATGCTCAATAATCTCTGATGTTCCTTTCGCAATTCTTTAATTTCCAAAATTTCGTTAGAAGGAACAGCAGGCTGTCTACTGCGGCCTGGGCCATGACTAGTCCCTAGATCTTCCTCCTGGGGTGTTTCTTCCTTGTTCTACTCTCATTGTTTTGGGGTAGGAACCTTAACTAGTTTTGTCAATTCTTGGGCAACTTCTTTTTCTGCCCCTACTTCCTCCGAAATTTCTTCCGGTGTCTTAGGAACGGATTGTTCCTGTTCAGTATCTCTTATTTTTTCTTCATCATGAACAGGTAGATTTTCTTCTTCTGCCTCTTTTTCATGTGGTTTTTCAGGTGCATTTTCCTCCTGGGGTTCGTCATGGAGGTCTGATGGACTGGAAGGTTGGCCATATTCACCCATATTGGCCAAGACTTCTGCCAATTCATCTTCTACTACTGGGTCCTGTGGTGGGCTACGTTCCTGCTGTCCCATTTCGTCCTCCTGCTTGGATTTTTCGGCTTCTGTTTCAGAATGCTCAGCTTATGTTTCAGACTGCTCAGCTTCTGTTTCATTTTCTTCTTCGGATTGCTCGGCCTCTTCTCCAGATAGCTCGACCCCTTCTTTCTCTTCTCCTTCAGATTACTCGGCCTCTTCTTCTGGCCGTGAGGGTTGCTCATCTTCAATTTCTACTGGTTGGCTAGAGTTTTCCTAGAGTTGTTCCAGCCTCCCTCGTATTCGTGCTAACCGGACCGATTTCCTGCATTTTTCTGGCTGTTCGGGCGTACCGGTGGCATGCTTATGCTTTGCCAATTCCTTGTGTTTTTCTGGACGCTCGGATGTACTAGCGACATGTTTCTATTTTGCTAATTCTCTGCGTTTTTCTGGATGCTCAGGTGTGCTGGTGGCATGCTTACGTCTTGGGGATGGTGTTGTCAACCCCCCTTCAATCATTGCAATTAGCTCTTCCCAGCTGCTCTACTGCTGGGTGAGGCTATGACTGACAATTAATCGAATTAACCCATGGTGACTAACGACTGACTCTACATGTTGTGCCTTTTTTAAGCTCCGTGCAACGTCATGAAGTAACAAATTCAAAAGTGCAGGTAAATTTACAGAACATTTCTGTTTTAGAACAGCTAAGAGTTTAAGATGTCATGGTCTTACCACGTCTTTTATACCCTCGCAGGTGATGTAGCTTTGCACGGTTCTTGCCAATTGTACCCAGGGTTCTCCTAGCGTTGCTAGTAGAATTCCCTTTCCTTTAATTGCCAAGCTCTGGCCCTCGTCCTGGAAGATTTCTATAATCTTCTACAATCTCTCCTTTTTCAACGTCCATATAGGTCCGTTGGCTGGTAGTCCCGAGACTTCTACGATTATGTCATTGGTGACTGTTATCTATCTCCCTGTTATCTATCTCCCCCTTACTGTGGAGTAATCCTCCTGAAAATTTTGTAGGAACTCAATTTCCACTATCTCGTTAGACTCCTGCAAGTGGTTGAGATAAGTCAGCCACCCTGCTCTTGCCCGGATTTCCCGGGTAGCAGCGGAGACTGTCAACACCTGGCGTTCCCTTCGGATCTCTCTTCCTCCCATGGTTTCATTGTGAATTCTCAATGGAACAACAACTGTTTGTGCTGTTTGAAACACAGAGAGGGTAATAGATGCAAGACTTGTTTGGAAAAAACAGAGTATACAACAGAAATGACTTATAAACAGAAATTCGTGTAACAAAAATAAAAATAGCATGCCATTAAGCCTTGCCATACCCTAGTATACAACTTTCCCGAATAGTGAGCTGACACGTAATCCAGGGAATAATGAGGTTAACCTCCCCCCCGCAATGTGATAGGCTGTCCCAGCCGTCAAATAAAGGAGTAGCACCCGATCTGAAACAGAGTCATAAAGGAACAACATATGAAAATATGCCATGTTTAGAAAAACAACAAATTACCGAAATCGAGGCGTAAAGTTGGATCGTGTATTACGTAAGAGGCTGTTGTGATATGATGCGAGGCTAAGAGGAGAGGACATCTGTCGTACTTTCTAAATCTCCTGCGGTCATTGTCAATTACTTCTACCATGATTGGTGATAATAGATTTGCATGCGCGAGATATAATTCGGGAAATGATATATGATCAATTACCAAGGTGTAAGAAACAAAATGGTATTCATAACTCACCTATTGGTGTAAATAATGTGACTTCGATACCATTAACAGTGCTCTGCTACTGACAGGTGTCCATAACCTTGGCAGAGTTGTTTATTTCACCCATGGAACCATGATCCTTTGTGTATATGTTAGGGAGTGTAATGTCAAAATGTAGGCCATTATGCTGGCTTGGTAACCAGTTAACCATAATGCCATTCACGAGGAAGGAGCGAAAAGTGGGTAGGCCGGCTCGTGATGAGACCTCCTGTTCCAAGGTTTGTTTATTTGATATACCTTTTGGACCATATCCCTGGTGTGGTGGCCATAGTGGGAATGCCACTTTGCGTTTGTCCTCATGATCATTGTAGGCTGGCTCTTGATGAGACCCCCTATCCTGCATTTGACAACTTTATAAGTCATATTTACTTTTTCTTTCTTTCTTTCTTTCTTTTTCAAGTACCTTCCCTTTTTTATACACAAGGGGTGGTTCAACACTCCTTAAGAGTAGGAATGGTGGAAGAAGTCTTAACATCTCAATAGGAAGATATAAACCCTTTGTTCTTATCCCTGAATAACAATCAAAGAGGAGAAAAAGGGTCGTCATGATAAAGATGAACATCCATAGCAGAATTAGTAGAACAGTGACAACAAAAGATGATAAATAAGTGTGTCCTTCCTTTTGTCCTCTTACCAATGCAGAGCCTTATAAAGATAGTGATTTATGATTAGCAGATTTCAGTATGTTGAGATTTTGTATCCATTGCATAAATGCATAGCTGTATTCTAAAAGACTTGAAAGAACAGGAGCAATAAGCATCCTTAATTTAGATCAGCAAAAGGGACAAGGTGCTTCATAAGGGGAGAAAAAGAATGCAAGTGATGTTCTATGGGGAAAGGACCAAGAGAAGACCTCAAAATAGTAGAAAGTGCAAATTTCGTTCCTTTGAAAAAGGAACAACAGAACATTCCAATGCCGTTCCTTTGAAAAAGGAACAACAAAATCAAAAATAACACAAAAATATGTTGTTCCTTTGGAAAAGGAACATCAAACACACGGAGATGCCATTCCTTTTGAAAAAGGAAAAGAAAAATCAAAATATTCGGTTCCTTTGGAAAAGGAACAGCAAACACACGGAAATTCCGTTCCTTTTGAAAAAAAAACAGCAAAATCAAAATATGCGGTTCCTTTGGAAAAGGAACAACAAACACATGGAAATGTCGTTCCTTTTGAAAAAGGAACAGCAAAAATTGAAATGTTGTTCCTTTAGAAAAGGAACAGTAGAACAGGAAAATGTCATTCCTTTGAAAAAGGAACAACACAAAATCAAGAATGCTGTTCCTTTGGAAAAGGAACAATAGAAAATCAAGGATGTTATTCCTTTGGAAAAGGAACGGCAAAAATCGAAGATGCTGTTCTTTTGAAAAAAAGGAACAGCAAAGATGACAGGAAAAAATTCAAACATATGTACAAAAAACGACTCAAAGAAAAGAACTTATGTACACATTGTAAAAAGAAATGAATTCCTTAATGAATTACAGGTGAGGAAGACTTCTCTTCCTCTCCCAGAATCTCCATATCAGTGTCTCAGTGTAGCTGCTGACAGAAGGACTCCCGAGTGAGTGGTTTGTGATAGAGACGAACTCGGTGGCCATTTACTTTGAAGGCATATCCAGAACCATCAATAGTGATTAGAGTAAGGGTCCCATTATCATGTACCTTCTAGATTTCATATGGTCCCAACCAATGAGTCTGAAGTTTCCCAGGGAAGTCCTGAAACCTGGAATCGTACAACAGAGCCCAGTCTCCCTCATGGAAGACTTTGTTTTTAATGAGAGCATCATGCCATTTAGCTCGCTGCTGTTGGATCAGGGCAGTATTTTGAAGTGCAGAGAGCCTGATTTCATCCAACTCATTGATCTGTTGCAATCGATTAATCTGTGCCTCGCTTAAATCTAAGCCAACTTCGTGTGCTGTTCGTAATGTTTGGATTTCAAATTCTATAGGGAAAATGGGTTGTTTTCCAAACACTAATTGATAAGGTGAGTAACCAGTGGTGCTTCTCCATGTTGTTCTGTAAGCCCAGAGTGCTTCAGGTAATCTCGCAGCCCAATCACGTCTGCGGGATGCAATAGTTTTTGTTAAAATTGCTTCTATTATTTTATTGCTGCTTTCTACCTATCCATTCGCCTGTGGGTGGTATGGAGTAGTAATTTTATGCTGGACGTGATAATTGTTGAGTGTTGCAGCTAATATATTCCCAGCAAATTGTGGTCCACCGTCTGTAATTATTTCTCTTGGAAGACCATAACGTACAAATAGATGGAACAAGAACTGTATGACAGAGTCCTCTGTAGCTCTAGGCAATGCTTCTGCTTCAACCCATTTGGTGACATATTCTGTTGCCACCAAAATATATGTTTTCTGATTTGATGATGGGTTGATAGGTCCAACGAAATCAAGAGCCCATCGCTCGAATGGTTCAATGACTAACTGTGGTTTCAGAGGCATTTCGTCAGATTGACCAGGACTTCCTGCTCGCTGGCAGCTGTCACAGGCTTGGATAAATTTCTTTGCATCTCTGAAAATTGTGGGCCAGTAATACCCTATATGCAGCACTTTATGTCCAGTTCTGCACTCAGCGAAATGTCCACCACATGGTCCATCATGACAAGCTTTTAAAATGTCAAAGATTTCATCTTCGCGAACACATCTCCTGATATGCATGTCTTCCCATGTATGAAACAAATAGCCCCCAATCCACGAGAATCGAGCACTCTTCTGAACAATCTGTTTGTGTTCATTAGGGGTTAGGTGTTTTGGTAGTTTACCTACTGCAAGGTAATTGGAAACATCAGCATACCAGGGTGTTTGAACAGCAACAACAAACAGATGCTCGTCCAGAAATTGATCTTCAACTGCTGCTGCATCGATTGGCTTTGGCATTCTTGAGAGAAAATCAGCTACCGGGTTTTCTTTGCCAGGTCGATCCTTGATTGTGATATCAAATTCCTGCAATAGAATCAGCCATCTAGTTATTCTACCATTTGTGACAGGCTTATTTGCTAGATATTTTATGGCAGAATGATCTATATACAGGATAACAGGATATCCAGTAATGTGATGTCTAAACTTATTGACAGCATGTATTACAGCTAGGAATTATTTTTCAGTGACAGTGTAATTTAATTCAACAAGGGATAAATTTTTGCTGATATAATAAATAGCATATGGTTTTTTATCCTCTTCTTGCTCGAGGACTACTCCAATGGCTGTGTCTGAGGCATCAGATGATATCTGGAATGGCAAATCCCAATTTGGTCCTCGAAGGACTGGGGCTATGGATACGAGCTTCTTAAATCTGCAAAAATACTAAGGATAGCCCTTTGGAATGTGGCAGGAGCATTACATAAGCCAAAAGGTAGAACTCGATAGGCAAATGTTCCCAAAGGACAAGTAAAAGTAGTTTTGTCTTGGTCTTCAGGGGCAATCTGAATCTGATTGTACCCACTGAAGCCATCCAGGAAAGAAAAGGATTTATTTCCTGCTAGAGTATGTAATATTTGGTCTATGAATGGGAGAGGAAAGTGGTATTTTGTGTTGCTTTATTTAATTCCCGGTAATCCACACAGATTCTCCATTTCCCATTCTTTTTTGGTACCACCACAAGCGGAGAGACCCATTTACTATCAGAGATAGGATAAATAAAATTGACATCTAAAAGTTTTTAAAGTTCAGCTTTTACCACATCTTTTAGATGAGGATTAAGTCTTCTTTGAGGTTGACGAATGGTTCTGGCATCCTTTTCTATATAAATGTGGTGTGTACATAACTGGGGGTCAATTCCTTTCATATCAGGGTAATCCCATGCAAATGCTTCTTTATATTTTGTTAGCAACTGGATGAGCTTTATTTCTTGTTCAGATGTGAGGTTGGCATTAATGTTTAAGGTTTTTCCGGGTTCAATTTCCACAATTTTACTATGTGCGACAGAATTAACAGGTATTGTTTGATCATGTGTATCTTTCAGAGGATCTTCTTCTAGTTCATTATCAAATGCTGCTTCTATCATGTGACACTGTGTGAAAGATCTAGTTTGGCTAATAAAATTATTAATGGCATCATCTTTTGTTTGGTTTTTAAAATTAAGTGCCTCTTGTATAGTTAATGGAGATCTAATGTTATTAGTAAGGTATGATACAAGGTGCTTATTAGTTTTAATTATTGTGACACTTGGCTGCGCTGGAGGATATAGAACTAAATTCTTGATATTTGGTCCTTTGGTTATGGTCATATGTCCTTGCCGGCAGCCAATGTAAGCATCGGCAGTGGCAAGCCAAGGTCTACCTAAAATCAACGGGTGTCCATCAAGTCAGGTTTTTGGATTGATTATCAGGAAATCGGTTGGGTATTCCCAGGAATCAACAGAGACCATGACATCATGTAGAGTACCCTCCGGCCTAACCACAGATCGGTCAGCCAATTCTAGCAAAGTAGAGGTGGGTTCTACAGATGTAATGCCGAGCTTTCAGCAAGTAGTGGTTGTTAAGATATTAATTGCAGCTCTTAGATCAACTAAGGCATTAGACAGGGTCTGACCATAAATTTGAACAATTACAATTGGATTTCCTGGGCCTTCATATTTAATGGGTGTTTCTTTCCCTGATAGTAAATCAAATAAAGTGCCGACTACTTGGACTCTTGGATTATTTGTTATATTCCTCCTGGGTTTCTGTATGCATAATTCTTTGATAGTTTTTGCGTATATGGGAATGTCTTGAATGGCTTGGAGGAATGGAATTTTTATGTACAGGTTTTGTAATTCTCCTAGAATGTCAAAATCAGGATATTGTAAAGGTCGAGGTATGACTAATCATTCTGGGAAAGGAGGAGAGGATGTGGGTGCTTGATTATGAGTCTGTTGCTTATTCACATCCTCTTGTTGTAACAGGTGTTCTCTTGGTAACTGATCTTCAATATGAACTGTTTTATCTCCCTCAGTTTCAATAATATGTCCAGATCTTAACTGAAGATCATTACACTCCCTCAGGTCGGGTCCTATTTCTGGTGATTCTATAATTTGGAGAGATTGGACTGGTCTGTTATTTGGATTGGGGTTGGGTTGGGCTGGGAGTTGTGGTCTCAGATTAGACTGGGGATTTTGTTGTAAGGCTGGCAGTGTAGGTTGAGGGAGCGGAATAGTTCCTTCTGGCTGATGCATCGGTCTCTACCAGTTTGTCTACCAGGCTGAACTTTGTGAAGTAGGGGGAGTCCATTGTGGAGGGTATGGGCTACTTTGCTAATATGGTGGAGTGTAAGGGAAATTCGGCCAACTAGATTGGCTTGCTTGATTCAGCCACGGGTTTCAATAAGGAAACGACTGTGGTGACCAGTTTGGAAACGGAGGTTGTGATTGACTTTGCCACATATTATATTGTTGAGCATTATATTGCGGGAGCTGAAAATAAGAAGTTGAGTCTGAAAACATACCAGATTGTCTCGGCTGCCACTGACGGCGCTGGTTGATCAAGTACACCGATTCTGGTTCTTCTTCTGCTTCCTTATATACCGCTTTCAATCCAGGAAATGAGGGGCAGCTCTCCGTAAGGTGATCTCTTGTACAGATGGCGCAAGTTTGGACTGTATCCAGTGGAAATTCCTTGTGACTATGCTTTTTCCTGCATCGAGGACAGAAGATCGCCAAATTCTGTTCTGTCTCTATTTGCTTTTGTTTAGCCTGCATAATATCAAGTTGTGTAGTTAGTGTCCCCAGAATATCAGTTTTAAAATTTTCCAATAAATTTCCAATTTCTACTCGTGTTACTCCTTCTGTTGAAATTTTATTATCTCTTACAAACCGATCATGTTCTGCCGGTTTTACTCTTGTGCTACCTCTCGAGCTCCTAATACATAAATAAATAATGTCAGCAAAATTCTCTTGATAAATATCCCCTTTTCCCATGATGTTTAATGTTTCGATCCATTGTTCCTTCATGCCCTTTATCAATGCAGTTTTTAACACATTATCAGGTAAAGGTAGTGATGCATAAGGAGATCTTTGTAGATTGTACTGGAAACATTCCACGTACTCCTCTAATGTTTCATTCGGTCTAGCTGTCATTTGGAATGTTTCGTCCTTCATTTCTCTAGACCTGCAATAATCCTGATATTTTTTTAGGAAGGATTCTTTCATTTGATCTCAGTTATTTATAACCCCACCACCTAATTCCATGAACCATCTTAAAGCAGCCCCTTTTAATGTAGAGGGAAATAATTTCAGTTTATGGGGTTCGGTGGTGTAATCATATCCCTTGCACAACACATGAAATTCAAATAAAAATGCATCCGGGTCTTCCGATGTGAGACTGTGAAATGTAGGGATATGTTGAAGAGGGATTGCTTTCATAGGCGCATTTGCTGCAGAATCCACTATAGGGTATTGTAATGTAGAGGTTTGAGTGTTTGGCTGATTCTGAGCCATAGGGTCGAATATATGCCAATAACCTTCTGGGATATCTAGGAGGGTATTCCTAGGTTGAGAGGGAATGGCTTTGACAAGAATAGTTTTAATAGCACTTCCTCTATCTGGGATAATGAGAATGCCTGATGTCTGAGGGGATTGGGTTCCTTCAACAATGATTTTTGCAGCACTCCCCTTGTCTAGGCTATTTAATGGCTGATTTGTTCCAATAGGAGATCTTGGTTCCTCGGTTTCCCCTGTTTCTCCTTCTCCTTCACAAAGATTGTTGAAATTCCCTTCTTGCAATAGTTCTGGAGTAGAATTTTCAATTTCTTGAAAGTCCCGCTCTTCAGTTTGACTATGCACCTCAGAAAATGCTACATATGGTGATCCTATGGCCTAAAGGGAACTAGTAGGCTGCTCAGAAATGATTTTCCTGGGTCCTACTGATGGCTGAGATTCTGCTTTCTTGTAGATTTTGTCTATGAAGGTCGTTCGGCCAAGGGTCACCGGCCCCTTAGCTTTTTTAGGCTTGGATGGAGGTTTGGTACTTTTTTCTGGTTTTTTCTGCTTAGTCATGCACTCAAATGAACTACTAAATTCTATTCAAACAAACCAACATCAAATCTGTTAGGAAAGCGGACAGAGGAGCAGGGCTTTTACATGCTCCGTACGCAGGTTCTTACCTTCCGTTTTTAAAATCCAACTCTTCCCTAGCAGGTTCGTACACTACTCTGCAAAAAGGACAAATGGCTACACTCTTTGCCCGGCAACGGCGCCAAAATGTAGAGCTATAAAAAGGGTCTCTTTCACCTCTAATTACCTCACATTAATATGTCAATCCGGGAGCGTTTTGTTATTTCAAAGAGTATCTCAGTCTGAGGCTATCATTTGTCAGAGTAATGCTAGTAGTAGAGCGTTCAGAAATGCAAGACTAAATGGATGCTTGTCTACAACTAAGCTACTTCAAAAGAGTAAATCACACACTCAGTAAACTAAGCAACTTATCAGTCAAGGGTTCGATAGCGATAACCCATCCCTTTGGAAACTGATGGAAAGGAAATTAGAGAATAGACCACGGATCTAGGAACCAGACAGTAAATGCCGAGGCTCACTATAGCCTTAGATTGTCTCCCACACCAAAACAATGAATGCTAGGAAATGGAACGGCAAATAAGAAATCGAATAGCAAGTCTGTAATGGAACAACAATTCTGAAATGGAATAGCAATTCTTAAAAGGAACAGCAGCTAAACAACTAAGTCTCACAAGCAGTAATCAAACTTAATCTACTAACTCAAATGCATTAATCGTAATCAAATATTAATCTTTCACTCTTAAGGCAAATCAAACAGCACACACTAATGGAACAACACTGATTACTGATAAGTTATGGAACGGTGCTTGGAAACCATATACACACACAGCACACGTAACTAGTAATCTGATCTAAGCATCAGTCCCAATTAAAAGGAATACGAATGCATTTCAAAATGGAACAACATTGCTTCTGAATCCAACAATCATAAAGAACACAACTTTCAAGATGAATCCTGTAATATGAATGTACAACACAAAAGCTCTGTGATAAGATAGTAACAGTATTCAGTTAATACTAATAATATTCAATCAACTCTGAAAAGAACAGTAATATGATGCAGAGTCAATACAATAGTTTTGTTCGTAGAAATCTTAATGAATTAAACTTAACAAAGCATGTGATGTAAACTTATAAATCATATCAGATTACCAAATAATGACGATAAGCAAACCACGTAGAAATCAAATCGTAATAATACAAGAGCAAGTGTCCTCCAGGGCTGGGCCCTTAGCCTCCAGGGGTACACCGCTTGAGGTTAATCCAGATGCAGAGATGAAATAATCACCAAGTTTGTATTAATGCATGAAACAAAATTACAATAAACCAGTTCTTATTGAGACTCGATGATCAAAGTTTTGATCTTAACAGAAATTACATAAAAGCATAATCATGTCGAACTCCTCTGAGCTAACAATGTTGTCCCTTTTATATGGGTGACGGCGGAGATGTCTAAGTATAAAAATAGATAAAGCAGTGATCCCTCAGGATCAAGGATCCTGAGGGATTCGCCAAACCGTTAATCCTTAATCATCTCTTTTCCCTCCTACGCCGAGCTGGTGTCTTCACCTCCTTTTCAGGGCCGATTTGCTTTGATCTGCTTAGCCTTGTTTGCATTTGGTCTCCCATTAAAGGGACATCAGTTACCTCATCCTTGTCCTTTCCTTTGGAACAACAAATCCTTGTTTTCACCCCTTCCTGCACGAGGGAATGACAATTGTCAGCGGTTAAGTCTTGCATATTAATCTCACATGTTTTGTTATAATTCTTTATCATTTTCCAAGTTCATGATGCAAAAAGGTTTACAAGTTCTACTGAAAAGCCACTGAAATGATCATCAAAAACATACCTTTTTAGTACTCCACACCTACGCTCTTGGGAATTGACTGGGCTACTGATATGAATGGGGTAATCAACCTAAAGAAGCAAAAGATTGTCTTTGGGAAGAAACCACCGCGTGTAATAATACCCTTGGATCCTGCTGAAGGATCGCGCTATATGGAAGTAGTCCACGATTATGAGAGTGATGATGATCTGGGCTGCATCTATAAGATAACAGTGCAAGACCAAGACTGTTTGAATCCCACGGCGAATGGACGTATTACATGGGATCGCGAGAGTTCCTGCACTTTGGATTCTGACGAAGAAATAGAACACTGGCAGAATCGGTTACACGAAGTAACCACGTTGAATTGCAACATGATGACCCGGTCGTTTCACTGTGTGTCGTCAAACGCAATAAATCTACCTATTTATGATGGTCTAAATGAGGTAGATATATTTTTGGATGCATTTGAAAGGGAGATACCAGAAAAGTAGTGCTTCCAAGCCTTGGACTGGGCAGTGTGTGCTACGCCTGCAATATGGTGGGGTATGCACAAGGGAAGCTTTGATGAATGGCACAAATGTAGGAGGATGATGAGAACATGATTTGGGAAGCCTAAGATGTGACTAATAGACAAGTACGATGAGAAGAATGATCTACGCATGCATCTAGCCAAATGGACGTAGGCTTATGGAGAAAAGCCCCAACCTAAGTGGGTGCACCTATTCTGTCATACCTTGGATGTTATCCCAATGAATTAGTATATAGAAATAGAGCTCCACCATGGGACAAGCGACTAGGATATCCTACGTGAAGGATTCATGATGACATTCAGTTGTGAGGATGGGTTTGACAGTATTGATAAGGTGCTACAAGAGGTGAAAGCAACCATCTTTAGGATACTGCAGGATCCTTTAGACCTAATTAAGCCTGAATGGGCTACTCAGCTGAGTCACGCTCTTGAATGTTATAATGTAACTGCTAAAGATGAGGATGAGGATTCATGGAATATTAACATTCTGGAAACAGAAGGCCCTCGCCAAGTTCAAGGACCGTAGATTGAGAACCCTAATATTGGGAGATATTAGAGTTCACTGCCCTAGTAGCGCGAAAGTCCCTGAGTCGCAGGTTAGGGTTGCGCAAAAGCCAATTGTACCCTTTCGCGAAGGTACTGAAGGGTGGAACAGGGGGTTAAGAAACTTGCGTGAAGGTAGGTATAGCTAGAATAAACTGGCATCACAACCATCTATGGGTGTGGAAACTTGGTTCCAACATCCCCATACTGCGTCAGGTGAGACCTCAATCCGCGCTCTGCTGGCTGATGCCGAAAGGGCCAATAGTGTAGGGATTTGTTTGGCTAACTAACGATGAACCTGGGTCAGGACCCCTCAAGCCAACATTCATTGATCCTTGATTGAGTTTGAAGAAATCCCTGTGCCTCCTACACTTCCCAAGCTTTAGGAAACTCCCATATCCTCTTTTGAGATATCCTTCACCCCTCTTGTGATATCCTTGTGTATGTTGATGGAGGAAGATTGCTGAGGCCAGGACAGGATGGATCCAGAGGACGGTTCCACTTTGAGCTGGAGGAAGACTCATGTTGTAGTTTTCCACCTTTCATTTATCTTACATCAATAAAAAAAATGTTGTTCTATTCCTAATATTTATAGTGTTTATGCATTGATCCATGTTGTGATTTGTTCATAAATCTTATATTAATGTGTAATCATTCATTTCTTATATGATCTAACATATATATCATGAATATGCTTTATGTTACTACTATTGTATATGCTATTCTTGAATAATTTACATTTTTCGAAGGCATCAAAAGAAGCAGAGGGTTTGAACCCTGCGAGATCTACCCAAATGTAGGACCTCTGGGTAAGGACACTTCTTCCCAGTTCACTAGTTAAAGAATTTAGATTGTTTGTTTGTGCATTTCTTGCTACTGTATGCCCTCCGCTTTGTTGGGGTTTTTAACCCAAGACCCTAAGGTGTTCCCACCCGCAACATTAGCACACTTATGACCTTTAGTGTATTCGCTAGCACTACTGTAACAAAGCCTGTTTTCTATTTTTTCTTCCAATTGTTGTGGTGTCAACCATGTAGGTTGTGGAAGGCTAGGAGCAACAAAAATTCTATATTTATAGTTTTGAGTGGTAGGATTCCTTGTTGCCATAATTTTTCTTTCAATTTTTCTTGCCAGCTTGAATGCATTCTCCAATGAATTAGGTTCCCAATGATGAACCTCATGTTGAATGCTATCCTTTAAAGTCCCTATGAAGACATCAATCCTCTGCTTCTCTGGAATATCATTTACCCTTATATTCAATTTTTGGAATTCCTCAATGTGCTCTTCCATTGAACCCTTTTGTTTGAGATTTATCAATTGGCTAAAGAAGGTGCTTCTCTTTGTATCCTCATAATGTGCTATCATTTCCTCCATGAAAATTGACCAAGTGACAAGTGGTTTATGAAAACAAAGCCCTCTATACCATACAAACTGATTCAGTTCTAAATATAAAGATGTAATATATACCTTTTGTAACATTTTCACATCATGTAGATCAAAATATTGCTCCATCTGTATTATCCAAGTTACCAGATCCTTGCCATCAAACTTCCTCATATCTATTTTTCTTTCTTTTAGGAGCTTGATATTGAAACCACTATAACTCTATAATTTTGGATCTCAAAGTTCTGAAATTTCATCTAGTAGTAGCCCTATGAGTCCTATTTTCAACCCCATAGGACTGATCAATATTTCATTCTTCAAGAAAGAGTTATGCCCAATCTTCCACAATAGCCTGATTATATACTGTGTAGTAGAGTAAACCTGTACGAAGTTCCACATGTCACTATTTTGAGCTTTGGCACTACAAACGATATCAAACAAATCAAATTTTGTCCTCTTTCTGTCACTTTTTATGAAATTTGAATCCGATGCTCAGGGATAACGTTATGATGATTTTCCCAAGGTCACCTGTTTGAGATGGAATTCGGGAGCTTGCCAAAACCCCAACTTCCTTAGATCATATCTCTGAAAATATAGTGAGCCAAGATCTGAATTTCAAACACGAGCTTCATCAAGATTTCATCTCACATGGGTTTTAATTTCAACATTGGAAAAATTGTAGAACAAAATTTATAGCGAAAATTCCACGATGACCTATTTGAACTAGTGAAACCCTATAATCCAAAGCTTTAATACCAAATGTTATGCAACCAACTCACAAAATAAAAGAAGAGATAGATAAACGACTTCAAAATAAGACTCTTTAAGGGGGAAAACTCCTTTACATTACACAAATGAACAATTATTGGATGATACAAATGACAAGACCTCCTTTCTATATATAGGAGTCTTAGGGGTCACAATATAATCAGAGCCTACATAACAATAATATTGTAAGGGAACAATAATAACAATAGTGGGCTTCTATGAGGCAAAATAATACATTAAAGGGGTTGCACTAATAAAAATAATGGTCTACACTAGTAGTATAGGGACCTAACAGAATTTCTCCCCAAGCTGTCATACAGAGTTGTATATGGTCTCTAGGATCATTCTGGCCATCATACTTGTCTGCGAGCTCTGTTTCTACTTGTCCAAATCTTACCCACATCAACCTCCTCCATTTTTTCGAATCTCCTAAATTATTCTTATCAATGCCCCACCATATAGCAGAAGTAGCCCTCAGTGCTTGATCCAGAGCTAACAGTCTCTGACATTCTAGTACCCATTTTTCATAATCTCTAAAGAAATTATTTGCATCACCAAAACCATCATATAAAGGTAAATCACATAGCTCAGTTGTCATGCAGTGAACTACTTTAGTGATCCTTGCACATCCCCTTGTAGACACTTCATGCAATCTGTTCTGCCAGTTCTACAATTCCTCTTATGAACTCAAGGTGCATGCATTATCTTGCTCCGAGGTTAGATTTCCATCTGTAGTGAGATTGACCCACTCTTCTTCCTTCACTGTGATCAGATAGATATTATCAATGTCATCCTCATTGTATTCTTTTTTGATAGGCTCCGTATACCTCACCCCTTATGATGGATCCAATGGAACAATAACCCTCATATTATTGCTTTCAAATATCATTTTCCTTTTCTTCAGATTAATTATAGCCATGTTTGCAAACACCCAATCCAATCAAAGAAATGCAGGGTAAGGATTACTATCATCTACTATCTCAATCACTTCAAAGTCAGTGGTAGTGCACACTCCGTAGATGTCCACTGTGACATTAGATGACCTTCCTAGGTGTAAGATTTTCTGTTGATTTCCATCTTTAGTTGAATAGTAGACCATTGCAGCTTCAACCTACCCATTGATTCTGAAGTCTTCCTTGGCAAGACATTGGCATCATATCCCAGATCGAAGGTAACCCAATCCATGCCATACTCTCTAATATGTGTTGTAAGCCTCATCTCTTTCCCCGTTCTCTTTTTGCATCTATGGATATTATTCACTATGAGAATCTTGCTCTGTGGTACCTCCTTAGAAGCACAGGAGTCTATCAGTTCCTGTAATCACTCCACAACCTTCTGATTCCTCAACAACTTCATGCAGGTTTGGAGAAAAGACTTTAAGGCATTCAGATCCACCTCTTGTGTCACAACTGGTACTATCTCGTGGTTATCCTTCTGAGCCGACTGCACGGTAGAGTTTGAGACCCCATCATCTATAAAGCTTTGCCCCACCTCCATGAATACTTGCTTTTCCTTCAAGATATCAAATGTAGGTTCTTTTTCAGTAGTTTTCCTTATCCATGTAGCTTCAACTTCTTTTTTTCCATCGGCCTTATCATTTCCAGTAGCGGTTAAGCTTCTTGTTACAATGACGATGCGCGGTTGATCTTATCTTCGCTCAACGGTCATCATTTGGACATTTGTTGCAAGATGCTGGTTTCTTTTCTCCTGCATCTTTGTAATAAATATGTGACATTCTTCTATCACATGATCAAAAGACTTACAATAATTGTAGGTTTTCGTCAGGTTTTGAAAGTATCTTGTGAAGTGTCCTACCTGTCCACATTTATAACAGATAATATGGCCCATCCTCAACCAACTCCTCATCCTCGTCCTTGAAATCCTCCTCGACTAGCGTGTTGGCCTTGCTCTTCATGTGTGTGTCCTTTATCTTGTAGTTTATAACTATTAGCAGTGTGCTCCACCACTAATTCATAACTACGGAAAAATTTTTCATCATGGCCTAGTGATCTATAAAAGTTACAAAACAGTTGCTTCAGGGTCTGTATATATTTTTGTAATAGGTAGAAATATTCAAAGTGATGCTGACCTCACATCCTACAATATCGCACCACAGACCTAGATTTACTGGATTAGGCGCTCCACTTGCAATATAATCTCTGAACACAAGGCATTGATCCTTATAATGACCTTCTGCTTTGCATTTTGTACACCACACTTCTAATCTTTCTGGTCTAACTTCTTTACCCTTCTTTAGATCCTACAATTCCAGGGTCAACATAGCTAGCTGATTTTGTATCTGATGTACTCCTGCATGAGTATCTCCAACCAGCGAAGCTCCCAACTTCATTACAATCTCCAATGCTTCGGCTTGTATCACGATCTTATGTTGCGTCAATGGTAACCTAATATGTGGTTGTAGTGAGGCTATTAACCATTCATTATGGTTGTGGGGGTATCTCAAAGCTCACTTGACCCATCAACACCTTGAATCGATGATCCAACTCCCACACAAATTCAGTCGATGCTTTCTTGATCTCTTTTAGCTCCGTGACACACTGTGATTTTGATTTTGGCTTCTTGAACTCTACTACTAAGGCTTTCTTAATTTCATCAAACGTAGCATTTTTCTTACTCATGGAGTATTTCATATACCATGTCAATGCCCTCTCCCTCAATGACGTGACGAGTTGCGCCTTCTTTACATCATCATCATAATCTGTTGTTATGTCCATACTGCATCAGCTATGAACCAAAAATAGTCAGGGTCCTTTGATCCCAGTCCTCTAAATACAGGTAACTTAATGTCATCAACCATTCTTATTCTCGAGGGGCTAGGTGGAGGGGGATGGGGTTGAGGTGTAGGGGAATTATGGGGAGGGGGATGGGGTGTGAGGGGGGTGGATGGTTGGGGCATCACAAAGACAACCTGATTTTTCTCAGCTCTTGACTTCAATGTGCCTTCAGGATGGGTGGGGGAATATTGCAAGGTTGTAGGGTTACTTATTTTTTCTTCACTCTCAGATCCTAATCGAGGGCTATAGTCAGTCTCAATAAAATTCTTTGGATATGCTATATATCACTTTCCACTTTGCGTAGCTCTTGTTTCTAGCTTATTTCTTCTTTGCCCAAAAATTAATCTAGCTGTATCTGTAGAATCCAATTTTCACACAATAACATATTAATCCAGAGCTTCAGAGAATTTAAGAACTTACCTCGTGTTCCTTTGAAGAATCTTCATTCAACTTCGCTATAGGACATGATCTCGTCGATCGAAAACTTAGTGATAAATCCTTGCAAAATGTTATCGATCTAGAAATAAACAACCCTTGAGATACTGTTATTGATTCTTTTGAGGCACTATATCATTTCAAGGTTCCACTCCTTAGGTTCATCACCTTTGAAATAGGTCTTATTCTCATCTAACTTAGATATCCACTCAAGCAATTCAATGTGGAATGAACCAAATAAAATATCGTCTTGATCTTCGAAGATATATCACTGAAACAAAGCTTTGGTAGATAAATGTGGGTTTTTGTTCTCTTTTTCTACAAATTCTCTTTCTTTCCATTCCACCCACTCCTAGTGTTCTTTCTTCGATGGATGCCAAATCTTATCCCCTTAAGCAGATCCTGGTCCCAACAACAAAACCATTTTTTGGTTTGAGGGGGCTTAACCGAGGTTTAGAGTGTGTTGCACACCAACAAAACCATCAACTACTGGGCCTTTCGGAAATGACCTACAAGTAGGTTGTAGTCTCACCTGAAGAAGTTATGGGAGGCTACAAAACCAAGCTTCGGCAACCGAAGGGATATCTACGCAATGGCCCTGTGGGTTTACTTCTACTCTATATTGATCTTATAACTTCGCGTGCATAAGAACTTCACATAGATGATTAATTTAACAAAATCACATTAAACCCATAAACTCTAACAAATAATAGTATATCTTATAGTTCTTCACATAATTTAGTGAAAAAAATACATAACGATACTAACAACAACAAATACTGAACACAAAAAGATATACAGTTCTTCGCCAAAACTTCTTCTTTATTAATATAAATCTTCAGTACATATACGTCTTCGGCCTGCACACCCAATTGCAGGTGGTCTGCATGTTCAGCTGCAGACTCTTCCATGCCTCAGCACACTTAGCTATGGAGCCTTCCCCAAAACTATAGAATATAGACGCGAATACAAATATTCAATACTATGATGACATTACTTGATATGATTACAAAGTATTACATCTCCTTAAATACATTTCATCTTTACAAAAACCATGGTCCACATACCATGGATCCACAAAACAAGCACTAATATCCTATCCCCATTACAAAATAAGGGCTTTATCCCATCCCTAAAGCCCTAAACTTTTATGCGATGAATATATCTTTGCTAGCTCCCCGCAGTCCACTCCTTCTTTTGCGGGGTATTTTACCCAAAACTTGGACCAATTTGGGCCACGCCCAACAATATATCATAAAGCTCTAATAAAATGTTTAATTGAAATTCAATTAACAAAAACTGGAAGGACCTGGGAACACTTTTTGTTTTTGGGAGGGTTTGAAATTCATTCTGCAGAAATGAAAAGGGGTATGAAGAAGGGTACTGTGGAGAGTTAAGTAGCCACAAAATCCTGAACATGGGACCTCATCTGTACAGATAAGGAGCCAACAAAAGGTTGAAACAATTCAATCTTTGGTTCCTAAATTACCCATATTTTATACTAGGAGAAGTGATAGGTTATGAAAATAAAAGATTGGTTCTCCCCTCTTTGTCCCTATACTTACAGAAAAAGAAGTTAGTAAGTAAACCAAGAAAGCTAAGGGAAAAATGATTGAACCCGAAGCTAAGTAGACACTGGTAGAGAAGGAAGCCAACTTGGCAGAGATGTTTAAAGGTGGAAAAATACCCCACACCAGGCCATGGAACAAGTTGAGACTAAACATCAAATTGAAAGAGAATCTTGAGCTAGAAAATGAGGTCATAGAAATACATAAAACTCCTTAGAAGGACCTGATCATAAACCAAGAGAGAGCTATAAGCTCAAAGGGACCAAAGAAAACCAAAGGCTCAAAGAAGGTCTGTTGGGTGTGGAGCCTGATTATCTTCTGTATTCAAAGGTTTCAGCCGAATGTATACCACAGGAAGACTGTACACCCCTCCATGCGGGGGGGTGTGGGGGGGGACTTGTCCCCCTCGCGAGGGTCCGAGGGCTAGTGGTCCCCCGAAGCTAAAAATAGATGTAAAATTTCCTTGTAAAAGTCTAGTAATTTCTAGTCAATCTGGGTCGTTCATTAGGCGGATGATCTGACGGTAGAAGTTATGTTTAATTTAGGTTTTTTTCCCTAGAAGGAAACCCCTCACTATATATGAGGAAACTGTATTGTGTCTATGGATATATGTATTATGTGTGAGGAAGAGAGAGGAGATTGAGAGAAAAGAGGGTGTTACAGTGGATCTACTGTAGGTTGTATCTCTTCAGTTTGCTGGATAATATAATAAAATAAGGACTAGCTATTTCTCCGTGGACATAGCTCAAACTGGGTGAACCACGTATATTTGTGTCTCTCTTGTTTTATGCATTTTTTTTGTTTATATTTCTGCAATATTTTATGTGTTCCATTGCTCCGTAATATATAATTTTCTAACAACTGGTATCAGAGCTGAAGGTCTATTTGGATGATAAACTCACGAGAAAGAAGGGTTCCTGGTTCGAGTGGGAGCAATGGCGGAAGATGGTAGGTTTAGGGTCAAAAAATTCAACGGCCAAAACTACCAGCTGTGGAAGAAGCAGATGGAAGATTATCTATATCAGAGAGATCTGTACCTACAATTGAGTAGAAAGACAAAGAAGCCAACGAGTATGACAGACACAGAATGGAATATTCTGGACAGAAAGGCACTTGGAACAATACGGTTGTGCCTAGCGGTGTCAGTAGTGTTTAATATTTCAAAGGAAATGACAACACAGGGTTTAATGTTGGCATTAGCCAGACCATATGAAAAACCTTTGGCGTCAAATAAGGTATTTATTATGAAGTGTTTATTTAATATGAAGATGTCAGAAGGTGGATCTGTTGCAAACCATTTAAATGATTTTAATACAGTTACAAGTCAGTTAAGTTCTGTAGGGGTAAATTTTGATGATGAAGTTAGGGCTCTGTTATTTCTATGCTCATTGCTAGAAAGTTGGAATGGTTTAGTTATGGCCATTAGTAAATTTGTCTCTGGATCTAGTACTTTAAAGTTTGATGATGTTGTCGGTGCAATCCTTAGCGAGGAAATGCGACAGAAAAGCTCTGGTGAGACATCAGGTAATGCTTTGACTGTAGAGACTAGGGGAAGAAAAATGGAAAGAGGAAAGAGCCCAGGATATCGCAGTAAGTCAAGAAAAGGCAGATGCAAGTACAGATCGGGGATAGTGTGCTGGAAATGTGGGAAGAAAGGACACCTAAAGAAAGACTACAAATCTCGGAAGGGAAAAGAAGGAGACACATAACACGAAGCTAATCATGAAGCAAATGTAACAGGTGATGTGTTGCAAGATGCTTTGATTCTTTCATTAGAAAATATTATTGATTCCTGGGTGGTAGATTCAAGGGCCTCATTCCATGCCACACATGATAAGAAACATTTTCATGATTATGTTCAAGGATATTTTGGACAAGTTTGATTGGGTGATGATCAAACCTGTAAAATCATTGGAATGGGTACAATTTTCATAAAATAACAAAATGGAAATCAGTGGCTATTGAGGAATGTAAGGCATGTTCCAGATCTAAAGAAAAATCTGATTTCAACAGGGCAGTTGGGAGGTGAAGGTTGCGTAAGTAATTTCACAGATTAAAACTGGAAGGTCACTAAAGGATCCCTGATAATAGCGAAAGGAGAAAAGGTTGATACATTGTATTTATGCAATGATATTTCTAATTCTGTTAATGCTTTAACCTCTACAGGAGAAGATACGACATTGTGGCATCACAGGCTCAGACACATGAGTGAGAATGGGATGCAGATTCTTCACTCAAGAAATTTGTTGCCAGGTTTGAAGCATGTTGATTTAAAATTCTGTGAGAATTGTGTTTATGGAAAACGGAAGAGAGTCAGCTTCCTTAGAGTTGGGAAAGAAAAGAAGAGCAAAAAATTAGAGCTTGTGCATACAGATGTATGGGGACCTGCTCAGGTATCATCTCTTGGTGGCTCTCGTTATTATGTTACTTTTATTGATGATGCAACCAGAAAAACCTAGATTTATTGTATTCAAAATAAATATGATGTATTTGATACTTTCAAGAAATGGAAAGCTTTGGTTGAAAATGAGACAGGGAAAAGGTTGAAGTGTCTTAGATCAGATAATGGAGGTGAATATTGCAGCAAAGAGTTTGATAGGTATTGTTCATAGAATGGAATTCGCAGAGAGAAGATAGTTCCAGGAACACCACGAGAAAATGGTGTGTCAGAAAGGATGAACATGACAATCAAGGAGTGTGCAAGGTGCATGAGATTGCATGCAGGATTGCCTTTACAATTTTGGGTAGATGCTGTAGATACTGTTGTTTATCTAATAAACAGAGGGCCTTCAAGTTCCTTGGATGGTGGTATTCCAGAGGAGGCATGGACAGGTAAGAAGATAAACTACTCATTTTTAAAGACTTTTGGTTGTGAAGATTTTTTCCACATTAACAAAGAAAATAGAACAAAGCTTGAGGAAAAATCAAAGAAATGTACCTTTATTGGATATGGTGTTAATGATTTTGGTTATCACTTATATGATTATGAAAATCACAAAATCATGAGGAGCAGAGATGTAATATTCAATGAAAAGGTCTTGTATAAGAATCAGTTGCAGGAAAAGAAACAAGAAAAAGAAAATACAGAATACACAGTGCTTGATGATATCACAGGAAAAGTGATGGTGCCTGAAAATCGTAATGATCAACAAACAAAACAACAACCACAACAGCAACAAGCACTTCAAACACCTGAAAGTGGTGTTAGAAGATCTACCAGGATAAGTAGACCCCCTGAACAATACTCTCCTTCATTATATTATGTATTGTTGACTGATTCTTGTGAACCAGAATGTTATGAAGAAGCAGTGCAGGTAGAAACCAGACTTGGGGCTTAGTCAGGTTGCCTACAGGTAAAACAACATTGCAAAATAAATGGGTTTACAGGCTGAAGGAAGAAGATGGAGGAAAACAGAGGTACAAAGCTAGACTTGTAGTGAAGGGGTTTGCACAGAAGAAAGGTATTGATTTTGATGAAATATTTTCTCCTGTTGTTAAAATGACTTCAATCAGAACTATTTTAAGTCTAGTAGCAGTTGAAGATTTTCATCTTGAGCAGTTAGATGTAAAGACAACTTTTCTCCATGGGGATTTGGAGGAAGAGATATATATGCAGCAACCACAAAGGGTCAAAAGAGTAAGAGATAGAGGAGGAAAAATGTGGATATCATACTAGAGGAGGCTGGCACCCTTAGCTAAGTTGATTTTTTACCATACAATTTTGATTTATCACTGTTAAGGTAAAATTTGATCTGTAGACCGATAACCCATCTGTCAATGATTTTGCACTAGTAAAGCTAAATGGGCACTGACAGTTTCATTGTCAGCGCATTTTTGGAAAATGGCTCTATAAAAGCACTGACAACTAACCCATCAACGACACTGTTATGTTCCGGATTCAAAAGCATAACAACTAGATTGTCAGTGCTATCAGATAAGGAAGCCCAAAAGGAGGATTTGTTTAACAAAAGATATCCTTGGAGGGATGACAAAGCACAAGTTCCGGCAGATGAGGCAGAAGATTGGTCACCATTTTGAACCTATTTTCTAGCCAGATTTGTAGCATGTTGTTATAATTTAGATACAAATAGGCCTGGAAAGATGTTTATATGCATGTATTTACATATATGTTGTTATTTTTAGAAATTTGTAATTAAAGAATATGTTAGAAACAGGTTGTAAGTTGTAGTATTTTCTATAAAGACAAGTTCTGTAGAATGAAAAAGGGTTGGAAACTTCTTGCAGAACCTTGGTATAGTGTGTATACTTTTGACATTAATATAAATTACTGTGATTAGTGTTATTTTCTCATATTTATATAAATTCTTGTGTGATGGTTTTCCTATCTATTCTCTATTGCATGTAATTTCTTTTGTTTCACACTCTGATCCATATGTCTTCTACATTTGGAATTGAGTGATTAAATATGAATTTTATTTATCAACTCATATTTAGAATTTCCAAAATTCTTTATATGTTTTCGACTTGAGTATATTTCACATAATTCACCAGTTGATTTGTTTTCGATATTTATTTCTATCTTCTTCTATCATAGCTAAATGAAGAGTTGTCTAAGAAATTTTCTACTACATTGCCTCTGTAGTTTGTTCATATAGCGTATTATGAGTAGTTTTTTGTCAAAAGAATTCCATGCCCAATGGTTTTACCTTTCCTTTCCAAACCAATTTTGTATGATCCAAATAATATCTAGTCATTTTGCTAAGTACATAACCGGTCCTTTTGACTGAGTTATAGAAGGGACCCCCTTCAAATTGAAAGGGATATCTTTAAATTCAAAAAATTGGTTAGAGGTTACCTTAGATTTTTTCCCCCACAACCAGGGTTTTATCTAAGTGATTACATTTTGGCACCATTACCGGGGAATGTAGGATACATTCTCCTTGAACGATTTTATTGTTTAGATCAGATCTCTAAGGGAAAACAGAGATTTGGACATCAGTTTTGGCTAAAATATTTTTCTCTTGTGACTCCGCTTCGAAATTTAAGGTGATCCTATTGATGAATTTGTGGCTCATATAGGGGCTTACACTCGAAGGAACTCTGATCCAAATTCACCACCAATTTTTTTCAAGTCTAGAGATGTTGCTCAGAGAATAAGAAGAAGATCTCCAGAGAAATCAAGTATGATTCATTTAGAGAGGTCATATTCATTACCTAAAAAGGTTGAATTTGTTGATGATATATAGTTCAACACCAAATTTGAACAAACTCTATTTAGATCTAATTTTGAAAGCAATATTTCAGATATTGTATTTGATGAGACCAAATTTGAAACTTTTATTTCTAGTTCTATTAGTCAAGAATTAGATTTGTTGCCACAAGATCAAGAAATTTGGTTTCAATTTCAAAAGTTGGAAAAGATAGTTCATGAAATTTAGATAGCTGCATCTAGGTCCCCAACTTTTCCATTTTTTATCCCATCATTCTCTGCTTCAACTAGTCCTCTAGTTTATGTGGGATTTCATACTCCCATCTCATCAACTATCACAACAACAACTTCATTACCATTGACATATGATTTCCAAATCCCTATTGTTAGTTTAACCTCATCTCACAAAACTATGGTTACTAGATATGCGCCTCTTGATCTCATAATCCCGCTACATAATCTTCCTTTGAAGTATGGATAATTTTTACTTTAGTTTGATGGTAGAAGACTCCTCACAGCTCAGCAACATGTAGACAAGCTGAGTGATTTGATTAATCTAGATGAGGTAGATCATGAGCATGTTAAGCTTAACATTTTTAGACAAAATCTATTAGGGGAGGTTAAGATATTGTTCAAAGATTTACTAGCAGCAAGCATTGCTTGTTTTCGAAAGTTTGAACAACTCTTCCTCTCCAGGTGGGAAGTGAAGAAAAATCCTCTACAAATATTGTGTAAATATGAGAACTTGAAAAGAAACCCAGGGGATATAGTTCAAGAATTCACAACAAGTTTCAATAGGGTTTACAATTTGATCCCTGCTGAGATAGAGCCCCCTCCTTATTTAGCCTTCCTACACTATCTCGATGGTTTTGATGTCGAACTAGATTATCATCTCAGAGAGAGGAATCTTGTTACCTTAGAGGAAATACATAGCAATGATATAGGAGTAGAAGAAAATATGTTGGCTAAGAAAGAAAAGATGAAGATTCAGAGAAGAGTAGGGTTCAAGGAGGAATCATCTTCTTCACCAGACATGAAATTTGATGTGATGTTAAAAACAATGGAAAATCTAGTTGACAAACTGACCCCTCCTAGGAGTGACACTCAACCTCAGGTGCAGAACCCAAATTTTAGGAGACCTCAAGGCCCTCAAAACCGTCCAAGAGAACAAAAAGGTCTTGAAGATCAACAAGTTGTTAGGCCTCCTTTTCTGGAAAGCTATGTTGATGAAGATGTCACTAAAGAAAAATATCAACAGATTGGTTGTTTTGATGACAAGGAAACGCGAGTGTTTTCTACCAAGGAAGAGCATGATAACTTGGCCAGGTCCTTAGGAGAAAAAGAAACCATTCATATATGTGCTTCAGTAGTTTATCAACAGGGTTATAATAACACATTGGCTTATTTTCAAAAGAAATATAATCTCAGAAACCGAACTATCCCAATTAGAGCTCCACCACAAAAAATAGCAGCAGGAGAGCAACAAGTTGAACCAAGAAAGGAGATACTTAAAAGACTAGAGGAGCCTAAAAAGGATGTTCCAAAAAGAACAGAGGAAACTAATAAGGAGGTGAAAGAGATAGAAAAAACACAGTCAATATTCAATTTGGAGAGTGAAATTGGTAAATTGAAAATTCCTATCCCCTTTGCTGAACTTTTGAGAAATGAAAAATATAGGAAACAAATTTTTTCAATGGTTAAAAGTTCAGAAAATGATCAAGTAAATATCAATTCACAATATTCTCTCAATTTGGATGATGATGTTCCTAAGTTCGTGTTTGGTCCACATGTAATTAGTATAAATGATGATGTCCCTCCATTCTATGTTAGCCTAAATATTCACGACATGATCCTTCATAATGCTATGTTGGATTCTAGAGCTTCGCACAATTTGATGCCTAAGTCAGTTATGGACCACTTGGGACTTCAGATTACTAGGCCCTATAAAGACTTATTCTCATTTGATTCAAGGAAGGTTAAGTGTTTAGGGTTAATAAAGTATCTAGTGGTAACCTTGGCGCAAATACTTGCAAAAAGCATGATGATGGACATAGTGGTGGCATATATTCCAACAAGATTAAATATGTTATTGTCCTAGTCTTGGTCAACAAGGCTAGGAGGAACACTTCAAATGGATATGTCTTATGATTCAATTCCACATTTTCGTGAATTAAAGAGGTTATATAGAGAAGTTCAGATGGCTTATATGGTCAGAAATTGAGATCAACTAGTTAACCATCCTATTTATGTGGTATAAGTCATATCTCATATTTTGTTTAATGACTAGTGTGCTAATGGAGAAGTATTAGAACATGTTGAAGGTAGTTTTTATAAAGAAGGGGTTCATACATTTTCAAATGAAGGTATCTGGAATTTATATTTTGATGGTTCTACTTGTGAGAAAGGTTTCGGAGCAGGAATTTGGATCATCCCACCAGATTTCACTAGTCAACTACATTCTTTCAAGTTATATTTTGACTGCACAAATAATGTTGTAGAATACGAAGCTCTGATCATTGGGATGAATTTGTTAAAAGAGCAGAAAGCGAAGAAAGTTTGTATTTTTGGAGATTCAGAGTTGGTTGTGAAGCAAGTCAAAGGCATATATTAGACCAGACACCTAAGGATGAGGGCTTACCAAAATGAGGTATGGGACATGTTCGCTAATTTATTTTTAGAGCATGAAATTTCTCTTATTCCTGGGGAAGAAAATGGAATTACTAGTTCTATGACCAATGTTGCTAGCGCATTTAGAATTCCCCTTTACCCAAATAAAAAGTATGAAATTAATGTTAGGCACAAACCTTCTATCTCGGACAATATCAGACATTGGAAAGTTTTTGAGGATGATAAGAAAATCAGAATATTCTTGAAGAGGACAAATGGATTTATTAATACTCAAGTTAATAAAAATGATGATAAGACAACATAGGAAAATCCTAATGCAACAACCTTCTTAAATGTTATAGCTGGACAAGATATCATTCAACTCAACAATAATATAATCCCTAGAGGTTTAGTCCCTTTAGAAAAATTGTTTGACTCAAATGATGTGGCCATAAAACCTAGAATTTTTCCGAGTGATGGAGCAATGGAGGACTATAATTTAGGGACAAAAGACAATCCTAAAGTAGTCAAGGTTTCTAATACTTTGAAAATAGAAAAAAGTTAGTAGTACGTAGATTTGTTGAAGGAATTTTCAGATGTATTTTCTTGGAGGTATGAGGATCTAAAAGTTTATGATAAAACATTTATTCAACACACTATTCCACTCAAAGAAAATGAAAATCCCTTCAAGCAGAAATTAAGAAGAACCAATCCTAACCTGCCATTAATTCAAAAGGAGGTTAAAAGGTTGTTGGGCGCGAGTCATTATCCCTTTGAGATTTTCAAATTGGATAGCTAATTTGGTCCCAGTAATGAAAAAGACTGGGGAAATCAGGCTCTGCATAGATTTTAGGAATCTAAATAAAGTTTCTTTGAAGTATAATTATCCCTTACCCAAGCTAGATCACATTGTTGGCATTATGACTAATGTGTTGTCCTTGATGGAAATCTACTTGATAAAGATGTAGCACGATGATTATACAGGTTGGTACAAATGTGACAGAGAGAATGGAGAAACGAATATTAGTTCAGAGATAGAGCGATGATAAAGGTGAAGTTTAAGGAATTATATGCGGGTAATGTGAAGAAAATTTGCGTACATATGCAGATATGGTGAAGAAAAACCACGCACAGTTTCTGCACCATGGTATTTTGCAATACCAGGGGTCTTTACAATGGTATTGGCCCATAATAAAGAGGGCTACAACAAATATTTGATCCCGTCAAAGAATACCATCAACATTACTAAGGGATTGGCCTATGGTATTTTCTAAGGCCTAAGCTCTATAAGGAGATGGAGATCAAAGTGTTATGTGTGCAAGTTATGGGTTATTGATGAATGATTTGATATGAAACATGTGCACACCAAGAAGAATGAAGGAGGTTCATATTTGATAGATCTAAAAGCATTGTAGTGAATAATGAGCATGCTTGCTTGATATTTTATGATTATAACTAACAATGATAGACCTGTGATGATAATAATACTTTGACATGAAAATGTGATAGTAGGGGTTGTGAAGTATGTTTTGTGGTTGCGACGAAGGTATGAATCAGTGATTACAGATTCGTACGCTAGTGTGTCAATGAGAATTCATGTACATATATGGATCTTCCTCTGGTAGTCACATATATATTATGCAGTATGGACAGATCTGTACATTGGTGTGGCGAATGATAAGTGTGTACACATGTGGATATTCTTTATAAGAGTTGCGTACACATGCTAGGGTTTTGTAGTATGAGTTGTTAATGATGTCTAATCAGTTATGTTATGTTCTTATTTGTCGATGATGTCTCTCTCATAATAATCTGTGTTTGATAGTTCTAGTTGGATTGAATTGTTTATGAAATGATATGATGACTAGGGATGATTCTACTATGTGATGATCTTTATTTGGTTTAGTGATATATGATGGGTTCAACATGTGATTCAATGATTGATTCAGTGGGACAGTGATTCATATTTAGGTATCAACGTTTTGAGATCTATACTCGAGTATTATTCAAGAGAAGTGTGAACATACAAATGTATGATTAAGAACAATAACGTATACAATATGATGCATGCATGATCATGGTTTGTGTTGAAATTTCTAAGTCTACCAGTTAGAAACCATCCATGAACTTTACTGATTTATTCCTACCTACTTGTTCGGTTACTTAACAAGTTATTTACAATGTAAATACTGAAAATAAACACTAGTGCATGCTCAACATATTACGGATCACCAATTGAAGGAAACAAAAACAAGCACACAAAATGACACCGTTATTTTTGGACCAATGTCCCCGGAAAAACCCAATGCGGGAAAACCGGTGCAACTGTCTAAGGGTTTTCTTATTAAGAAATTTCAGAGTACAATCTCAGTGCCAAATCTGGCTTACCCAATAGAGAATTTCCTTTGCATTAGTACCCCTCAGTCTGACAAAAATGTCCTGGCTGAAACCCCGAATAAACCCTCCGGCAACTCCTCACCTCCAATTTGCCTCGAAAACCCCAGCGTCTATCTTTCTGGACTGCATCAACCTCTCTCTGCCCAGTGCTGGCCCTGTGTCACCCTGAATGGGCCTGTGTCAACCTTCCATCCCTCTGTGTTAGCAACGCTGACCTCTCTGAAGCACTGCGCAACTCCTGGCTTCTTATGCATGGCCCTGTGTGAGCCTTGGATGCTACTGCATCACTCTCTCTGCTTCCTGCGCTGATCTCCCGGCACTATCTCTGCCTCTCTGTCTCTTTGTAGTCAATTCCCCTCAACTGCAACTCCAATCACTGATTCTATCTCTCTTAGCAAACCCCGTTCTAGAGAATAGAATGACAGATCATCTGGTATACTCTCCAAGTGACCCTCAAGCCCCCTCTTATAATTTTCTCATTGACATATCAACGACAGAGATTAAGTCCCTAATCAATGGATAAGATTAGATCTAGCTTGATCCATGTATTTTGGACCATTCTAACGCATTTTTATATTAATCCACATTAATATGTTAATTTCCCTAAGTTTAGATTTAGGGACTCCATTAAAAATATTAATTATTTTAATATCTCCCGAACTGTTTAGAATCTGCCCAAACCCTTTCTGGGTATTGGATATATCATGTGCCCCAACCTCTCCACCAAATTTCGTGACTAGAGCACATCTGATGCTACCACAAATCAACACTCCCTCTTAGCAAGGACTATGCTCTAGCAATACTCCTCACTGAGTATTACTCTGATCATCCGGCATCGGTCCCTGTGCTGATGCTAGGCCTACTGTCCACCATCCTATGCACTGTTGTATCCTGTACTACTACTCATGGTTCTGCCACTACCACTGTTGCATCTGTATAAAAATTCCCTCTGCATCCGTGCTACTGCTGGATCGTGTTGCCCACTGCTGCACTGTAACTCAGTTACTAAGAAGTAAGTAATTGATCCTCCAACTCTGACCTCTCTATTGGGATAGAGACCCTCTGATGCTGAAGCTCCCTCTGTCGCTGACAAGTGCTCCCTCTCTGACCTCTATGCTGTTGCAACAACTCCCTACATCTCGCACCGTTGCACACCTCTATGTGCCATCCTGCACTGGTGAAACACTCCCGTGCCTCTCGCACTATTGTAGCTTGCTAGCCTCGCGTTGTCTTGAGACTCTTGCACTATAGCTCTCTCTGTTGTTTCATCTGCATCCGTCTCTACCCACATCAGCCAATCCTTCTACTCCTCTTCGAGGCTCCCGTAGCAAGGTCTAATCCAAGAGGTTGGGTACCTCAAGGATCTTGCCCCTCATCGCCTGTAGTCTGCCTAACTACAGCTCGATGTCTCCCCACTTCCACTCAAGTGGTGCGTGTGCACTCATGGCACAATCATCATCTTTCTCCACTTCCTTCTCTGCCCTTACTGGCGCTGCCTTAGTCTCGAAAGACTCTTCCTTACTCTTCTTCCTTGGACACTGGGTCACATAATGACCTAACTCACCATAGTGGAAGCACTTGATCTTGGAGAGATCCTTCTTCTTCTTCTTTTCTTGCTTTCCCTCAAATGCTAGGCCAACATCTTCCTCCTCTTCCTTTTTGACTTTGATCCCCTTAATGCTGCTTCCTACCTTTGACTGCCGTCTAATCTCTTATTGGCAAAGAACTACCCACATATCATCCCAAGGTGGAAGTGTACCTCTGCCCAGTATACTCTGGAAAAATACCTCCCAGTCTTCTGAGATTGCATTCAGGGCTGTCCTCACCATCAATTCCTAATCCATCATGGCTTCTATGGCAGTCAACTGATTTCTGATCTCATTCAGTCCTCCGAAGAAGGTGTCAATCAATTCTCCCTTCTTCATATGATATGACCTCAACTTATTTTCTAGTAACATTCTTCTCTGCACAGAAGTATGTTGGTACAATTTCTTTAGGGCCTCCCACATCTCATTTGCAGTTTATTTCTCGGCAATGTGTGGTACTACATGGTCCTTGACCCTGTCAAGGATGATGCTCTTGGCCCTTGCCATTGCCTCCTCATAGTTGTCGTTCTCAGCTGGGTTGGCTGGGATAACTATCATCTTCAAGGCAAAGTGCTTGCACGATTTCTGTCAAGTATGGATAAGATTTTGGCCTTCCAAACTATGAAGTTTGACGCTCCATCTAGCCTATCCCAGTCTCTTACTATGTGTAGTGCAACGATGTTCTTCTACTCCCCTCCGGGAAGTTCTCGATGTGACTCCCTATGAGTCTCGATTTCCCTCCTGGAAATCCTTCTGCCAATGTCGAGATGCCCCCTACTCTGATCGTCTGTGCAACTACACCACTAATCCAGATTTCTTGGCTAGAAACCCTTGGTAGCAACTCTCTCCTCTTGGCATTTCCCTGTCAGGTACTGTTCTGACTACAGTACCTCACCAACTTCACTATGCAATGTTCCCACAACCTTATAAACCCCAACAACTTGAGGGTGAGAGCTCCTAGGCTCTGCACAATCTTAGCACCAACAACCCGACCTCCTCAGCCAACTATGTCAACCCTCATAGCTTCTGCGTGGCTCTGCGTGACTCTCCCTTTGCCTCCCTTAGTCTCTGTGATGCCTCTTCCTGGCTCACCCTTGATGATGCAGGCACTGCGTCACCCTTCCCTTGTTGCTGCTCTGCTAGAAATAGCTTTTGTCACTCAAGACAATTGTTTTCTGCTGCTATTTCTTTGCTCGGTTGATGTCCTCAGTTCTTCTATGATCTACAACCATGCTCTGATACCATGTTGAAGTTTCTAAGTCTACCAGTTAGAATCCCACCATGCACTTTACTGATTTATTCCTACCTACTTGTTTTGTTACGTAACATGTTATTTACAATGTAAATACTAAAAATAAACACTAGTGCATGATGAACATATTACAGATCATCAACTGAAGGAAAAAAAACAAGAACACAAAAAGACACTGTTATTTTTGGACCAATGTCCCCAGAAAAGCCCAATGCGAGAAAACCAGTGCAGCTATCTGAGGGTTTTCTTATTAAGAAATTTCAGAGTACAATCTGGGTATTGTTGATGCCTCGAAAATCACTGCAACAACATTGGGGAAAACCACCCGGTCTGGACCTTAAAGGCAGCTCCTTTTTCGTTTGGTGTGGTGGCTCCGACTGGAAATAATGGGACCAGTTTCCCAATGATTGGTAGATAGGATGGATAAGTGGTTGATTTTCTAATATCTAATGATAATGGATGAATGATTTAATCTAAAAAGTAAAATTATAAACAACTAATCTATCCCGAGAAATCTCTGCTTTAGTGTAACTTTTGATGGTCTTTATCCACAAACAGGCATATAGATGACTCTATTGGTAAACAAAGATATTTACTCATATGATAATTACTTTGTTCAAGTAGTTGAACAAAGTAATCATTAAAACATTATCACACTATTCTTTATATATCATTGACATAGATATGATTGAAAGAATAACATTCCTTAAACATTCAATAGTGATAAGCATAAGGACTGCTGTTAAAACACATATATATATATCCAATGATAGCAAGATTAAATAAGTGCCAATTCACATGAAAGAATGAAACAAGAGCATAGATAATAGTACCATATGTTAGTTGGATCACTCCCGATATCAATCGCATTCAAGTTCATTCTTCTAACTTAGAAACACTTCCACAAAATGCAATAGTTCACATCTCATCAAAGCTTTCTTCATTAAAATTCAGAATACTGGCCCAGCCTTTATAAAAAATATACCAGAAGCACAATAGTGTGACTTACTGATTTGAGTTTATACAAAAACTGAGGACCATTTCCAAAACAATGAAAGAGACTATAAATACTAATTAGACTACCTAATTACAAAATAAAATGCTATTAATTGGTACAATTCGATCATGAGTATCTTCTCAACATAGGCTTGTTTGCAGTCGGCAGCATGATTCATTGTTTCGGATGATCTCCCTTTGGATTGAGCTGGTAGATAGCAAGCATCGGTTGCAATTCTCGAGGGCGACTCAGACGAGAATGCAGTTGTGCTGAATATGTGGCATAGAATATTTCATTACAGGCCCGAAGGAGGATATTGAACACAAGTTAGAATGCAGTGTCTTGCTATATGGTTAGAAGAAATCAAAAGGTCCCTAGAAGTTGAGATGGTGATTGATGCATATAATAAACTACCATAATTAATTACCATATTCATCCCCCCAAGGTAATAGCATAACTCCTACTCATCCATTAAAATTGAAAATGTTTATCTCCAGTAGAAATGGTAGACTACTAAAGATGTAAACTTTGTTATAATTTTGATGAAAAATTTTCTCTAGGTCATAAGCATAAAGAAACAATTTTTTTCCAAATTGATATGACCAATCAATCTCTATTCAAAGACATAAATACTAAAGAGATATCAAATTTATATGTTCAATATATTAATACTAAGACTTAGGTGGATATTGAACCTCCATTTCCTCATGAAAAACCCCTAATATCCCTACATGCATCATTGGGCACCCATGTGTTGCATCATCATTATAACTTTGTAGTCCTAGTTAGAAGTAGCAGTACTCACAATTGAATTCACAATAAAGTGGAAAAATAAGCTCACTTGTGTGTACTCCCTTTGTACACCTTTCATTTCATGATTGCCAATGGAGGTATCATGACATTCGAGGGTAGATACAAAAAATTAAAAATCTAAATGGGATATTATGAGGTCAAAACCCATATATTTTCCATTCATATGGGTGGTTGTGATATAGTATTTGGATTAGAATGGCTACACATGTTAGGATGGGTCACAATGTATTTTAAAGACCTATATATCAGTTTCATTAAAGAGGTACATGTATAAACCCTTTCATGGATTCAAGCATATTCCCCTAAAATAATTAGACCTCATCATATAGATATGTTTTTAAATAAAGGTAACTATGGAATTATTGACCAATTTGATTCCATATAGTTTATGGATAATCTCACACAATAAATCCACATATATTTGTAGCTAGTCCTTAACAAACATCATTAGGTATTTGTGACACCAAAGGATTTACGCCCTTGAACTTGATGAGAGCATGGCCATGGAATTCCATTGATTTCCAACCATTAAACGCACATACTTATTGACACATAATAGAAAGAAAAATAAAAAATTATATGAGAATTGTTAGAGATAGGGATCATAATTCCCAATACAAGCCCTTAATCTAGTAGCCATGGTGTTAAATAAGGAAGGTACTTGGTGCATGTGTCCTGATTTCAGGGATGCCAATATGTTGATGATCAAGGAAAATTTTCACATCCCAGTCATTGATGATAACTAGGATGAACTTCATGTGAAAATATTTTCACTAAGATTGATCTACATTTAAGATACCACCAAATTAGGATGAAAGAGATAGACATAATCTAAGGAAACTTTAGAATACATGAAGTTTATTATGAGTTGCTAATGATGCCTTTTAGTCATTGTTATACTCCATCCACATTCCAAAGCCTCATGAACAATATTTTCAAATCCTTCCTACATAATTTTGTGCTAGTATTCTTTGATGACATCTTAATCAACATTAAAGCATGTGAATCACATATAGAGCATGCTGATAATTCCTTACAACTCTTGAGATAAAACTAATTATTTACGATGCACTAAAAATATACTTTTGGGGCTTAAGGTTGAATATTTGGGTCACATTACAAGTTAGGATGGAGTATGAGTTGATCCTAGGAAAGTGGTAGTTGTGCAAGATTGGCCCCATCCCAAAAGACTAAAGAGCTTGAGGGGATTCTTATACATTGTAGTTTATTATATGGAATTTGTGAAAAAACTTGGGAAAATTGCAGCCCAATTAACTCTAGTCCTTAACAAAAGTACATTTGTTTGGAGTGAGGAAGAAACATAGGCATTTTCTACTTTAAAGAATGCCATGTTCACTACTCTAGTATTAGTAGTGCCTGAGTTTAACAATTCTTTTATCTTGGAATGTGATGCCTATAGTATAGGCCAAGGAGTAGTATTGATGCAAGAAGGATGCCCCTTGGAATTCACCAGTAAGAAATTGTGTGACCAAAATTTGTGAAAATCCACATATGAGAAGGAAATGATGCCTACCTTTCGTTCAATGGAGACATAGTGACCATATCTCATAGGGAGGAATTTTAAAATCAATACTAGCAATCATAATCTAAAATACTTCCTTTAACAATCATTTTCTTTACCAGAGAAACATAAATGGGTCATCAATATTTTGGCGTGTGGTTATGAAATCACACATAAGTAGGGTAAAGATAACATTGTTGCTAATTCTTTACCCAAAAGAATATGAGGATGAGTCACTCCTTGCCTTATCATTACCAATTCCATGATGGCTCAAGGAATTTCACAGGAAATGAATATAACATAGTAATTCAAGGAAGCTCATCCAATATCTTCAAATAGAACCTAGCCCACCTAAACGTTATACATAGAAACACAATACATTGAAGTATAAATGGCACATTGTTCTATCAAAAGTTTCAACTCTAAAACAATGAGCCTTAGAGGAGCTACATTCATCATTAATAGTAGGTCACTCTAGTTTTCATAAAATATATGAAAAACCTAAGAATTCAATCTTTTGGGAAGACGTGAAAATAGATATCCAATATTTCATGGCATCCTATGACTCTTTCCAATGAAATAAGGGACATATAGTGAATATACTAGGGGAATTATAACCTTTAACAATCCCAATGTATATTTTGATATGGATTTCAATGGATTTTATTGTGGGACTCCCAAAAGTGGGTAACAAACACTCGTCATGTGGAGGTTGACCATATTTCAAAAAATACTCATTTCTGTGCCCTAACTCACCCTTTCACTCCTTCCTTAGTTTTGTATATATTTATGGATCATGTTTTAAGCTACATGGTATGCTCACTTTCATTGTCTTGAATTGGGACACAACATTCACTAGAAATTTTTGGAAGGATCTATTTAAATTCTAAGGCACATATCTAAATATGAGGACTAGATATCATCCTCATATTGATGGTCAAACAAAAGGGGTCAAGAAGTCTTGAGAAGACTATTTGAGAATCTTTTATTTAAAAAGAGACACTAATAAGCACAATAGTTCCCCCTTTCCAAATGGTGGTACATGGCTCCCCCTTGTATGTTACGGCCCTACCTTAAACCGTTATTTAGATAATTTATTATGTATTGGGACACCATTATTGAATACAGCCTGTTAAATAGGTAGTTGTCAATCACTCATTGTAGAATTTAACCTCTTTGTTGATAAGGCCCATGTTGTATGAGTTTCTACAAAAGGGTCAGCAAAAACTATTTTCTAGTGGTTGTTCCTATCCCAACATCAAAATATGGATAACCCTAGAATTTACTAATTGCATAGTTAGATGTATTCCTTATATAGATGAAGTCACAAAGCTCAAAATATAAAACATAAATAAGAGATACATATCATGCAATAAGCTCCAGTTATATTACTTGATGAAGGCTTTGATTATATTACACTTATGGGGAGATCTCTATGCTATATGGTGCTCCTTTGACTTCCTCCTTGGGAGGGCTCTTCGTTGATCCTATCCCTGAAAGAAAAGCACTTCTTCTCTCTAAAGGTTGGCTACAAAAGAGCTAGTGTGTGTGATATTAACTCAAGGAAGAAAGAACTAAAAAGAAATGAGATTATAATAACTATGATAAAATGGTCATGGTGGAATGAGAGAGAAAATATCTCGTATTGATAACAAAATAATTGTCAGATTTGATATGATCTAGATAATAAAAAAATGATTATTAGACTAAACCAAGATCTAACCACTTTTGTTATTTTATTATTATTGTGAGAGAAAAAGGTGGTTAGTGACTTTTATTGTGGGCAACTAACTCCAAGATAATGATTCTTTATGTTAATTATTGAAAATTATTCATGAATAATTAATTTATTGAATTATTTCCATGTGAATGGTCTATTACGTGAGAATAATTAAATTATTTTCACATAAATGGGTAAAATAATGGAAATAACATAAAATTAATTAATTTATGGGTTGTTTTCAGATCACTGGGTAAAATTATGAAAATAACTTAGGAAAAGTGGCTCCTTAGGCTATTTTCATGAGAAAAAGTGGGTTTAATGTGGAAAGGTAATACTAACATGGTGTATTTCAATAATTCTAGCAATGTTAGTTAGGTGATTACTTTTTCTGTGATAATAACCTAAACCAATTAGTAAACTCTAATTATAACTAGTTATGTATGTAGTTAATATTATATGTGGATAGCTATATATCGATTAGGAGGATATGCAATGTTTTGTGAAGAATTATGATTCTATTTGGAGCATTTCTCTTAAAGGTTCCCTCCTAAAGAGGCAAGTGAACATATCTCTCTATAATTTATTATCAAGGGGAACTTTCTTAGGGTTTATATCTCGTTGCTATTGTATTCTTGTATTTTTCACTACATTTTATGTGATTTCTCCAAATATTTATATTTAACTACACCATATGTGGTCAAATTAAAACATAGTTATTTTGAAATCATCTATCTCATAAAATTTTGTCTCAAATCAACTTTACTAATTTATCGAGGAGAACTCTATGAACCAATAGAGGAGTATTGATGAGATCACCTCTTTCTCTCATCATAGGAAATCTATTCATGGAACATTTTTTATGTAAAAGCTCTAGAAAGTGCCCCTTTCAAACTAAAATATTGGAAAATATTTGTTTATTACACTTTTGTTATTCAATCCCATGGAATAAATAACTTGGAAGCATTATCCTATTCCCATGGAAATTGAAGAAAAACATTGTATCCCTTTTCAAGTTGTATATTTCACATGGAACACTAATGAGTCTTTATTTTGCTACAAAAATAAAAAACATATAGTTTGATAACTTCACACTAATTCAAATGAGTATTTATATACAAAAATTAAGAGTTCGTAACACCCTATTTAATTGTTCCTTATATATCTCTATTAAAATCCATCTCAACACTTAGAAAGAGGACCTGAAAATATTCCTTCAAAGTAATAGTTATACCAAAACAAAAAGATTAATATAACCTTCTATAAATCTAGCAAACCCAAATCCATCCTCTTTAAACCACAACAGATAAAATCCACAACTTTCCTCCCCTCTATTTAAGGAATAATCAACAAAATTTCCAAAATTCTAAAGAAAAACAACATTAAAACTATCTTCAAACTATTTAAAACTTTTCAAACACTTTTCCAAAAATAAAATTAACTCCCTGCATTAACAACGTGTCTACACAATTATTTATACCTATGGGAATATATACATTGGCCAAATTGGTCACTCTTTATAGGTCAAAATAAATGATTATAGTACTAACTAAGTGAGAACTCTCATAAAAAAATCCATAATTTTGGTCCAGAAACATGAAAATCAACCACAATTTCAAAAAAATGGTGCTACTAATAGCACCCCTTTTTGTTGGTGGTTAAAATGATGACTTGTTTGAAATTATTGATTTGAAAACAAGTAGCATTATGGAAAATTAGCACTTGAATAAGAAAACAATACTTCCAATAGCATTGGCTTGTGTTTTTAGAGTGAAAATTACTATTTAAGTGAAATTGTGGATTTGAAAGTGGATCCCATTGCAAAATAAAAATTAAAGCCATCTCTCAAATTGAAAACTTATTTATTAATTAATTTTATTTTTTTCTTTAAAAAAATATTTTATATAGAAGTAAAAAGAGAAAAAGAAAAGGAAGCATTTTTTAAAAATAAATTGTATACCAAAAATTAAAATAAATAAATCAAACAACATGAATATTTCAGAAAAGAGAAAACATTAAAAAATAATAAAGTAGATATTCCCAAAAATATAATTAAGAATATAAAAATTAAAATAAAATAAAGAAACAAATTTAAATGATAAGAAAAAGAAATTAAAAAAAAAAGTTCCTAAAAAAACCAAAAATGGGGTATATACAAGGAAAGGGGTACCATTCTTGGAATTTTTCTCCAACATTACACCCACATATCCATAGGTTTTCCCATTTCCCATCCTTCTCCCCACGTTCCCAAGGTTGTATCTCCCTTCCCCTCCCTCCCTCCCTTTCCCCCATAAATTTCCAAAAAAGCAATATGTTTGGAACTCATCACTTGTTAGGTAGTTTGTAGGCATTGAGAGAAGGGAGGGATGTAGAGAGCTTGAGTGGGACACAATGGAAAGGGAAGGATGAGAAACGAGTGGACTGGTGGTTGGGTGGGCATTGGGAGTAGGGTGAGAGGGATGGATGGTTGGTAGTGGAAAAATTATTGGATGAAAATATGGTGGGGCATGATTTAGAGAATCACATTCCCCACTTGCCTCCCTTGCTCACACTATTTTCTTAAATTTTTTTATTCTTTTTTTAAACATGTTTTTCTTAGATTATCATCCTCATCATTTTCTATTTTTTTTGGAGGCATATATGTGTGTGTGTGTGTGTGTTTTTCCTTCTAAACAGTTATTGATTCAAATCTAAAGAGACATAGAGTATATACATATCTATGGACTTTAGTAGTCAAATTGCTTCATGGATGTGAGCCCCTTATCCCACAAACAAATAGATCTCATACAATAATTTCATGGTGTCTATCTTGACCATGACCTTATATATATATATATATATATATATATATATATATATATATATATATATATATATATATATATATATATATATATATATATATATATATATATATATATATATATATATATATATATATTCCCCTTTATAAAAAATCATTTTTTTCTATTTTTTAAATTTGTTGCATGGAATTTCTTTTTAAAGGTGCTTCCTTTTTCCCTTTTTTCAACTCATGTATGGAGTTGTTTCTCCTTTTTTTCTATTTTCAATGTAAATTAGAAAAATAAAATTAACAAACAATTTTTCAAGGTTATAACTAAGAGATTATTTTAACATTTTGATTTGTAATCAAATTCAATGCTAAGCCTGCCATTTCAATTAAATAGTAAATTTTAATCCAAAAAGAAAACTAGTATTATTGGAGTCATCACTTTTTGATTTGAGGGTTAATTTTCCACAATGTTATTAGTTGTTAGAGTTTTAGTTTTAATACTCCTCAAAGTGAGGTGCTACTAGTAACACCACTTTTAAAAATTTAGTTTAAAACAACAATTAAAGATGACCTATAGAATAATAAGAACTCTAAAAAGTTCTCATTAAATTGGTGACTTTGTTAAGGAATACATTGTGAATATAGTTAGTCATGCTTTCATCGAAAAATTCATCGATGTTGAAAACTACTGAAACACTAGACATTATATATGATTTGACAAAAAATAATCTTCTTTAAATATCACCACTACTCCAACTAAATAATTAAAGATGCCATCGAAATAAAAATAAAAAATAAAAAAATACCATGAACATAAATAAAGAAGATGGTTTGCAATTTACCTAGTGATGAGCTCTTATTATTAGTAATTCTTGAAACACTCCTTTGTTAGGAAAAATGCTCAGGGCAGGGTGATTCAATATTTTAATTCACTTCAAACTTTCAATTTCTTTTTTAGAATTTTGTACGCTACTGTTCTTCATGCAACCAACGTATGTACGTGACTTCAGTGAATGTAAACAACATATATCTAATTTAATCATTGCATTAAATTCATTAACCATCCAATATGCATTAAAGAACATATAAGTCACATCACATGATCAACACACATAGAACACCAAGATTTTAGGTTTAAACACAATGTGGAAAAACCATTGTTGTCGTTGTCTCTATATTATTTCTTATTATAAAATATTTTACATTTAGTACTAGTGCAAACTCTTATCGCTAAGCATACACCCACCTGCAAGAGGCTACAACCTCCACTCATTCTCTAATACCCACTAGAAGGGAGCTACAAGCCCCTAATATTGTTTATCGGCTCCTACCAGAAGGAAGATCCTACACCCTCACTGAAGGCTACAACTCTAAGCACCTTGTGGACCACATTTCATAATGTTTCAAACTGGATCCACCTGTCAAACAATCATCAAACAACTTGTAGGCCACCCTGTAGGCCTCTTTTCCTCACATTTTCATACTTGACAAACATAAACAATTGAGCCCAAACCAATATCCAAACTAAAACACTGAAATAAAATTATGAATCATTAAATCTATGTAAATCAATTCAATCTCTAAAGCATCCAACTAATGAATACATATTCGAACCAGAACAACTAAACTTTAGAATATGTACGTGAATATTCGTACTAGAACCTGTGTATATACCCGCTTCCTCTGCATAAAACCTGCATACAGATCTCAGATTATTGAATGCTAAATCATTTAGCTAACTAGATCATTGTAACACTAAATCAACCACTCAACCATTTATAGATCATTGAATCATACCAAGTCATTCTTTTGTACCATTAAAACGGATCAATATTTCAGTTCACAATGAAATCTACCCAATCCACAATGTCAGGAACAGATCATCATGATAGATACATCATTGACATACATCAAGAAATAAAATAGAATTGATCAAATGACATCATTAAAAAGAAATACAAACCATAGTACATATATGCACCTTATACAAGATAGATCAATGTATATACATGTTTACCATGCACCACACCCACGTATGAATCTCAACACTTGTTTTAGATCGAATAATTCATCAATAATTCATTACTTGCACACTTAACACCTTGCTTTCCATCTCCTTATATTGCTTTTTCCTTGGATAATACCTTAGATAAATCCCTTGGTAATGTTGTTAGTATTCTTTGACAGGATCAAATAAACATTTCCGCAACCATTACCATGGGATAATACCATGGTAATGACCCTTGGTATATAGATTACCATGGTTTAGATTATGTACATGACTTTTACCTACAAGACTTGTGCATGTACGCAACCCTTCTTCATAGGATTCATGTATACTTGACCAAACTTCACTTTTATCAACTGTTTGTCATTAAACTACCATTTCTATGTCCATTGCATATATAGAAACTCAGTCATTAATGTTGACATCAATTACATCTTTATTAATAATGTTTCGATCAAGAAGAACACATTGTCCATAATGTAAACAATCTCTCCATTTGGACATGATAGAAACCACTTTGGTGTTTGGACACCACCTACAAACATATATAAACACACCTGAAAATACCAAGTCTTATTTCAAAAAACCTTTATCCAAACACCAAGCTTCTATCCCCCTTTGACATCAAGGGAAAAGGGTTTAACCAAGCTGAATGAAGTACTAGCCTTGTAGTGCTCAATATGGCAAGTATGATATGCTCCTTTCAGCATATGCTGGACTTTATAAAAATATTCAAGTAAATGTACAAATCTTTATGACCCAAACAAATATGACCTTTCCTATCACCAATGAATCTATTCTCCCATGATTACATCAATCACCCAGCATATTGGGTTTACATATTGGACCCAAATTTTACATCAATGTTCCAAAATGGGATTACATACATGACATGACTTGATCCCAATAATCCATATATGACTAAATTTTACAATGTTTTACAACATGGGTCTTTACATGACCTTTATAGCAAGAGACATTTATGAAACTTAGAACCAAAAATTTGAACCTTAAGAAATACCATGATAGTCATCAACAACCACTATGCACCATATAAGAATATGCAACATAAACATCTAACAATAGCAACAGAGAATCATGAACATCCTCATCATCAATAAGTTGAGTAAGTAAGGCGGTGTAGCAACAATTTCTCCATCCATTGTATTAAGAAATATCAGCAATCAATAATGTAACTGTAACATAAATAACCCAAGAATTCTGACATAATGACAAAAAAATAAGTATATTCGGTAGTAACAACAGTAACAATCATAGAGAAACAGTGATATGTATTCATCATAAAACCATCATGCAACAAGGAGTGCTCAAGGAATCATAATTCCAACAATATATATCATGGACCATAGAAGCATAGAATATGCTCTCCTTAAACCCGTTCTAATCATATCCGATCATATCCATCTCCTCAATCAACAAATGCACCAAATAGCCATTTCATCAGCAACAAGTTATAATATCTTGTAACAAATTATAAACTTATCATGAATCAATAGACTGTAACAAATAAATGCCAAAAAATAAACTGATGGAAGCATATGAGAAGCTCCCACTAAATGAGTGCCACTTATTTTTCATTATTGAGAATCATACGCAACTATCTAGATAAAAACCCATGTATACACATGGTTGTATTTCATGAAATATGCATATAGAAAGTAAAATGCTGATGTTTGTAGCCCCAACTCCCCCTAAACAATACATACCATTAGAACAATTCAGAGAGTGAAGATGGAGTCATTCCTACTTTCTTTCTGAGATATTCAAAGGAATCACGTGAAAGGGACTTGAAAAATATATCTGCAACATGTTCCTTTGAGGGAACATATTCCAACATGACGTTTTTCTCAAGAATTTTCTCTCTAAGAAAATGGTATTTAATTAGGACGTGCTTGGTTTTTTAGTGCATGACAAGATTTTGAGAGATAATTATAGCACTAATATTGTCACAAAGAATAGGTATAGGTTGAGGATATGTGACTTGAATATCTTGAAATGTTTTAATCAACCATATAATTTGAGTACAACAAGAGGCAGTAACAACATATTTTTCTTCAGCAGTTTATAAGGAAATAGAACTTTGTTTCTTACTGAACCAGGAAACTAAGTGAGGTACCAAATAAAATATCCTCCACTAGTAATTTTGTGGTCATCAACATTACCTGCCCAATCTACATCTGTGTAAGCATGAAGTGTAAAATCTGTGTTTTTGGGATACCATAGACCAAAATATTGAGTGCCTTGAAGATACTTGAATATTCTCTTGACTGCTTTGATATGGATTTCTTTGGGATTTGCTTGGAATCATCCAATTATCCCAATAACATGCATAATGTTTAGTCTTGTACTGGTAAGATAAAGCAAGTTGTTGATCATAGATCTATATTCAAGTTGATTAATTGAAGGAGAATCATCATTTTGACTGAGATTGCATCTTGTTTCCATTGGTGTGAGTACAAGTTTATAGTCTTCCATTCCATACTTCTTCATAATCTACTTGAGATACTTGGTTTGAGAAAGAAAGATACCATCTTTAGTTTGATGAACTTGAAGACCAAGAAAATATGTGAGCTCATCAAGTAATGACATTTCAAATTCCTACTGCACATCTGAAGAAAATCCTTGACTCATAGACTCAATATTATTTCAAATAGGATGTCATCAACATAAACCACTACCACCAAAAATTTGTCCTTGTCATATTTTATATATAAATTGTTGTCTCCAGATCCTTTCTTGAATCCTTGTTGCTAAAGATACCTGTCAAGACGATAATACCATGCATGAGGAGCCTGTTTTAAACCATATAATGCCTTATTAAGTTTGCAAACAATATTGTTCTCATTTCCAAGTATGAATCATTCATATTTCTCAATATAAACTTCTTCTTCAAGGCATACATTTAAAAATGAAGATTTAACACCCATTTGATATACTTTAAAATTACCAAAGTTGGGAAATGCAAGAAACATTCTTATGGCTTCAAGTCTAGCTACAGGTTCAAATATATCTTGAAAGTTTATCCCTTCCTGATGAGCATAGAATTTGCATACAAGTATTTCTTTGTTTCAAATTACATCTCCATTTTCGTTCAGTTTATTCTTAAACATCCATTTTGTCCCAATTACATTTTTATTATGAGGCCTTGGTACCAATTCCCATGTATGGTTCTTTACTATTTAATTAAGTTCTTCATGCATTTCCTTACCCTAAAATTCATATTTTCTTTCTTGATTCACATTTTGAGGTTCATTTGTGGATAATAAGGCTAAGCGACTAGATGATCCAACAAAAGTTATTATAGTTTGTATTCTTGCTTCCTTATGACCTAGAATTGAAGATTCAGGATGATTTTTCTGAACATACCTTGATGGGGTCTTTTCTACCATACATGTATTTTCATTTCCTTCTTCTGATGTTTCTCTTTCTTCTCCTACAACTTATTGGATTTTAGTAGGGATAGGTTCATCATCTGCTTGTGCTTCCTTTTTGGTACCCGTGGATGCTTCATCAATCACATCACCTATACTTTCAACAATATTTTGAATTCTTTTATTATAACATTTATATCCTTTGCTTCTGGAAGAGTATCCAAGAAGGACTCCTTCATCAGCTCTGGATTCAAATTTTCCAAGCTTAACATCATTTTGCTTTATGAAACATTTGCTTCCAAAGATTCTAAAGTGTTTGACAATTGTAGTCTTACCATACCAGAGTCCATATGGAGTTTATCATTGTTTACTTGAACATGAACCTTGTTGATTATATCCACGACTTATGTGCTACTTCTCCCCAGATGGTGTGAGGTGTTCCTAATTCATCAAGCATGACATATGCCATTTGTTGAGATATTCTATTCATTCTTTCTACCAATCCATTTTGTTGAGGAGTTTTAGCTATGGAAATCTCTCTTTTTATGCCATGTTGTTCAAAAAATTTGAAAAATTCATTTGATATAAACTCTCCTCCTCTACCAGATCTAAGACATTTGATTTTAGATCTAATTCATTTTCTATAAAAGCCTTGAACATTTTAAACTTTTCAAATGTGTAATCTTTATACTTTAGTAAACCAACCTAACACATTCTTGTAAAGTCATCAATCAATAACATGAAGTATTGTTCACCACGATGAGACTTATTTCTAATAGGTCCACATATATCAATGTGAAAAATTTCAAGGGTTTTACTTGAATTACCTTCTTTAGATTTATTCTGAACTCTGAATTTCTTACCAAATTGACATGATTTGCAAATGTGATTTTCAGGTGGAGAAATATTGGGCACATCATGAACTACTCCCATCTTCCTTGATTTGTATATTTGAGAAAAATCAAGGTGTCCCAATCTCTTGTTCCAAAGCCAACTTTCTTCAAATTTTCTCAAAAAGCAGTGCTCTTTCTCACCTTCTAGGATATAAACATTGCCTGTAGTTCTGGTTCCTTTGACTATGATCTTACTTGTATGCAAATTTCTTACCACACAATTCTTCAATATGAAAACAACTTCATGTCCCTAATTGCACATTTGACTAACACTCAAAAAGTTATGTCTTAACGCACCAACAAATAAAATATTCTCAACCTTACTTTTTCTTTTAAAAATACAGATCCTTTTCCTTTAATAGTGGCAGGTGAGTTATTACCAAAAGTCACATTCTTTTCTTTCTTAATTTCATTAAATGAAACAAACTTATCTCTGTCACCTATCATATGCTTTGAACACCTGATGTCAATGTACCATGGATTCTCTTGATCTCCTGCATACAATGTTTGACCACATTTTTCAAAAGCGGTAATTTCCTTTTTCCATACCTTGGAGGGTATTGCCATTTATTCATGCTGATAAGATGATTTCATCCTGCTTCTACATTCAGTTTCTTCACGACCAAAGTTATTGAAAATAGAAAATTCAATTTCATTCTAAAGAGGTAGAAATCATTATAAGAATATTTCTTTATCTTGATTGCATTATGTTTTTTTCTTGCTTCTCTAGTCATAATAGATTTATTAGAAACACATTGAACTAGTTTCTGACCAAATTTGTGACAAGTGAAGCATTGACCATTTAATTAAGAATACCTAGGGGTATAATACCTTTTTGAGTAGGTTTCCCTTTGTTCATGGAATTGTTGTTATGCCTGAGAATAGTTTGATCCTTCATTCTTTTGTCGAGTGTAGTGATTTCTTGTTTTTACTGCATTGACGTAGCGTTTTGTACATGTTTAAGAAGATTTAATTGATTATAAAATTTCACCATTTTGATTTGGATTTTAGCCGAGGCCTGTATTGATTAGTGGAGAATGTTTCACTTTAATGATCTCTTCTAAAGTTTCACATCCATTAGCAAATATAAGATTTAGAGATTTTTTTTCTCAAGTTCCTTTCTTAGACCCACAATTTCAAGTTCTAAGGTTTCATAGAAATTCTCTCTTTCTTTGACTTGTTTCTTAAAATTTTCTTCTATTAACCTAGCCTCTTCTAGGCAAATATTAAACTTAGTCATCTCTTCAACAAGGGTGTTTTATTTATGCATATTGACTTCTATAGCATCTGTTAGAGTCGGTCTTGAGCCCTCCATCAGCGATCAAAGCTCTTTGCATTTGCATTAGTAGGTGTCTCATCAGTGTCAATTTTTGCATCCCATTAGGCATGCCATAACCCTGATGGAGGAGCTGGTATATTTTTCCCCTCTTGGCATTGTTGTATCAGGTCATTTCAGTCATTAAGCTCTTTCAAAGCTTGTCTTGTCTTGTCTTGAGGTCAATTTCCTAGGTCTAGGGTTTTGGTCAAAAATGTCTACAAGGTCATGTTTTTGAAGGCCAATAAGTGCTCAGCAAGCTAGAGGGATGATTGTAAAGATATTTCTTCGATATTTTTATCTTGTACAGTTAATTTTCACCTTGGATTTAAAAACTCTGTTTTTAAAGCCAAGGTCATTTTTCAAAATTTTGTAAAAAGTGATGAAATTTCAAAAAACTTCCAGAGACAGCATGTAACCCTGGCTCCCTTGCCAAGATCCCTCAGATGTTGTCCCTGCAAAAATTATCAAAGAAAAGCATCAAATCAACCAATTTCAGGATAAAAGGAAACCATGTGGGTTGTGACATGAAATTAATTCAAACAAGGCTATAAAAGCCCTAATCTCCCTCTATCAAGCCTCATTATGCATCCAAGTGATAGAGCAACTGATTGCAAGACAGTTTGAGTGAAATTTGTGAGCTTGACAGGCGCGCGACCCGTCAGACCAGGCACGCGACCTGTCAGAGGTGCGCGACCCATTAGGCACCCTTCGCCAGTGCAAAATTATAACGGGCGCGACCCGTCAGAGGCGCGCGACCCGTTGGGTGAGGCGCGCGACCCGTCAGCGCCCTCTTTGTAAAACCGCCTGAAAATTCACCAAGGAGCCACAAATTGCCAAATTTTGCAAGGTAGGCCCTCCATCATGAAAAATTATTGCTTGCTACAGTTCAAGAAGATCATGATTGTATTTTTAAAGGTCTTCATTTGCAAGTAGAAGTCTCCATTGTGCTTTTGGGCTTAAAGTTGTCAAAATGCCAATTCATGTCACCATTTAGCTGAGTCTATCATCATTCAGAGGGTTGTCATCATCATGTCAAGTTCCATAGGGTCATTCTACAGCTTATTCATGCTTCAGTTGCACCTAGGCAAGGTCATTTCCCTCTCCTAGGATTTTGAAGGCAATTTCTCTTGGACGGTCAAATAATCGGCAAAACTTGTATCCAGATGTTCATACACCTTCCCCTATCCTTAAAGTACCTTACCAAATGCTTCCCATCACTGAGATCCCCCAAATTCCTCATTTTTGCACAAACCCTAGTTTCTAGCTACAACCTGGCAATTTTCTAGGTTTGGCCTGTGTTTTGCCCTTTTGGGCCCCTTCCCCTCGCTCAATCTCTGAGATTCCACTTTCCCCTACTTCCTAACATCCCTCCCCACTCCCAAAAATTTCCCCAAGAATTTAGAAGCCCCCTATACCCTTCATTTCGCTCCATTTCGACAAAATTCCTTGTTTCACACATCGGGACAAGTCGCACTCAAATGATGTTCCAGAGCAATAAAAGATGAATTTTGGAAAAATGAGAGAGGTTTTTGTCCACAACATGCCAAGGAAGAAAAACCTCCTTCACGTTTTTCACAGGTGTCATGGTTTTAAAGAAATGTCAAAACTACCGGCGAGAACGAAGGTGCTCCAAGGACGGTTGGCCAAAGCACAAAAACGAAGGAAAACGCCCGATCCACTCCAAATTTTGGCCAAAACCTATTTGACTGAGCATGGTACTTGATTGGGGACTCCCAGCCCAAACTTCAAGAAATTTGGAGAAAATTTTGTCATTTGTGAATTTTTTATGCAATTTGCAGGTTTTTCCCATTAACGGGTCTCACCCCCCGCGCGACCCTTCATCATGGCAAATCCATTTGTCAAAAACTCAGCATTTCTAGATTTTTCATGCAAAGTTACACATTCTCATGGATGGACTTGAGATTTGGTGAAGTTTTGGGCCTCCAGAAAGTCAAAAAACTAGCAAAAAATGACTTTCTGCCACTTTTTTGAATTGCAGAAAGCAGTCTTGGGAGATTTGATTTTTGACAGGGCAAATGAACTCCAAATTCAGAAATTCCAGTTAGGTTGGAAAGTAGACTCACAGAATTTTCCAACAAGCCTACTCTTCCCCAATTTGGACACCTGCAAGTGCCCCAAACGTGGTCCCAAAGGTGCGCGACGGGTCAGGCAGAGGCGCGTGACCCGTCAGGCAGAATTTCCAAAAATGCACTGTACAGCCTAGAAAACGCAGATTTGACCCTGTTTGACTTTTTGGGGTGGATTATTAGGCTCTTTGATGTAATTATTGTACTTTTATGACACTTTTACTCTTATGTACCTCTTCTAGAAGATTCATTCATGAAAAGGGTGAAAATAAAATGAATGAATTGGTTTCCTAGCTTATAGAGGCAAGTTGTTTTGACTGCCTAGATTTTATTGCTCAGTTTAGAATTAGTTGAAACAACTCCTAGAAGGATGAGCTCGACCCCTAGAGGCAAGGGAAGAGGTTGGCTTGCCTATATTATGTATTTTCTTAATCATTTTCAGGGGTTGGAAGGTTGGACTCTTGAGGGATAAGCTATCATTGTATTATTCACTGTATCTCTGCAAATTTTTGGCTACGGAAGACCAGGGTTTTGCAGTCCTCTTTGGGATTCTTGTGGACTCATGTGTTGATGGTGTGTTTCTCAATGTACTTGTAAGCTTGTTATGTGACTCATTTCCTTTCTTTTACTTCTGCACATTAAACAAATGAAGTGTTAAAGTAAGAATTCATGCTTGCCATGCTCTGCTTTTAAGTTTGTTTAATTTCAATGTTTTCTTCTGTCTAAAGGGAATTCAAAGTTATTGTTTTCTCTCTTTAGCTCCTCACCTGTCATTCCCGACCATCCACCTCAATCAAAGGCATCAATACTGTCTCCTATCTCGCCCCAAAGAACCCCCTGCAGAAACTGTGTCCAATCCCCGCACCCAAAATTGCCATTTCCCCAATTTTCCACCAAAAACCCTAAAAACCCCAAATCAACCTTTTTTATCAGTTTACTAGCCTAAAATCAGTGTTACCCTATTGGTCATCTCATTCTATTGAAGATTTTACCGAGATAGACCGGCGAGAGCCTTCTCCTGCCCCGTAGGGCTAGCTACGAGGCTAAATGGTTTGATGTTGCCTTGAGGTTTACCTTTCTTAGCCTGAGGTGAAATTTCAAGCGCTAACATATTGGCGACCATACTGGGGAGAATAAACTTGTTTGTGGTTGATGTGTTTGTCTCATAAGTCTTAGACGGAGCCTGAAGTTATGCCAGGTAGCCTTCGAAACGCTTTTGCTTTGCATAAGCGGAAGTAGATAAACGCTGCTTCAGTCAATCTCCGTGAGCTTGTGAATACAGCACTTCATTTGCATTTTACCCCAGCACATGTATCAAGTTCAGATCTGATTGTTGATAGTGGACAACGATCAGACACTGACAAGGCTGAAATCATTCACTGGCGACTCCTTCATTGAAAACTCCAGAGATCAATGCTTCATGGTGACTTCACTGCAGGAAGATCAGTAGCTTTGATATTTTCAAGATGGATCGGATTGCAAGAAGATACGCTCCCTTGAGCCAAGATCACATCCCTGGTTTTCCAAATAAAATTCCAAAGGTAGATTGGTTAAGGAATCTGCCTATATTTAATGATGATGGTAAGAAGGATGCTGCTTTACATCTAGTTAGATTTCATATGCATATTCACAAGTTGAAGGTGGATTTTCCTGAAGATTGCTTGATGAAGATATTCTTGGCCACTTTGGAAGGTAAAGCCCAATCATGGTATGAAAGTTTGCCGCCTGCTTGTATTTACTGTTTAAAGGATTTTCATGCTATGTTCATTGAACGATATAAGGACTCTTATCCATCATTAAATTTGGTTCATGATTGTTGCAAGCATGCTTATAGTTTTATTGAAAGCCTTGAGAAATATTATGAAGATGATAATTTTATGGATGTTGAGATCATGGAGGCTCTATATGAAAATCCGTTTCAGCAGCACATAGAAATCTTAGAGGATACTTGTCAAGATCAGCAGGTTGAAGATGGCCATATGGCTGTAATTGATGAAAGAGAAGAGCTTGTTTCAGATTTTCCCACAGAAGAGGAAAGCGTGCAGGGTAGCCAAGATTCAATTTTAGAATGTAATGCAGTCAACTCAGCTATTTCAGATCAAAATTTAGATCATGGTGACCAAGAATACCTTGTGTTGAATCCTATAAAGAAGAACTCGACTGTTGAGATCAGCTGGCATGAAGAAAACGAAGTTACAAATCTAAGTGCTCCCACCTCACCGGAACTAGATCTTCATGAGGAGGTCATTCAGTCAGCTCATGAACAACAAGGTGAGATCTTTGCTCAAGCAAGTGAAAAAAAATTTCTGCATGAATTTGTGGTAGACGATATAAATGATCATCTTGTGCTTCAAGGACCATCTGAAGTTTCTTCTCTTATGATTGATGAATGTAATAAGGAACATGATAACCTGGCCCTCATGTCATATACAAATGACCTACAGCACATTCACACCACAGAAGAACAAAACATACAGGATTACCTTTTAGATTCTTCATATCTTTCATGTGCTGAAATGTTTTTCCAAGAAGAGATCTGCTCATCTACTTGTTCAGAATTTTTTGAAGCCCGTGAACATACTTTTACCGAAGCACATGAGGAAGGCATATCAGAATTTGAAACAAAGGACACCTTGATCTTTCAGCACGAGGTGGCAGTGGCAAAACTTCATGTTTTTCAAGATCCAATGGCAGCCTTGTTGTAGTCAACAGTGAAGGTGATTATTGCAGTATTCAGTGATGAAGGAGAATATGGTCAACTATGTTTTTGGATGCCCAGTGATAGGTCTGTAATGTTGACCAGAAGTTCTGATAGGAAGAATCAGTCAAGAAGCCATCTTCTTGATTGGTTGCATTGGCATTTTGAAATAGTTTGATGGTATATTGTTTTGTAAGAAACACAGGTGGTTGTCATCATGATTTCAAATCTTGATGGACTGCTGCCCTTCAATAAGCTTTGTAAGTTTTTGTTTTAGTTGAGTGAGAGTCAATTTGTGTTGTCAAGTCATCGTTTTTTCAGTCATGCATTTCAGCTTGAGTTTTTGACTCCATTGCCCAATGAATAAAGGCACTGTCTAGCTCTTACAGAGATCTGCGGTTCTTGGCACCTCCAAGGAGCTACCATCCCCATTGGAGCCAATGTTAGAGTCGGTCTTGAGCCCTCCATCAGTGATCAAAGCTCTTTGCATTTGCATTAGTAGGTGTCTCATTAGTGTCAATTTTTGCATCCCATTAGGCATGCCATAACCCTGATGGAGGAGATGGTATATTTTTCCCCTCTTGGCATTTTTGTATCAGGTCATTTCAGTCATTAAGCTCTTTCAAAGCTTGTCTTGTCTTGTCTTGAGGTCAATTTCCTAGGTCTAGGGTTTTGGTCAAAAATGTCTACAAGGTCATGTTTTTGAAGGCCAATAAGTGCTCGGCAAGCCAGAGGGATGATTGTAAAGATATTTCTTCAATATTTTTATCTTGTACAGTTAATTTTCACCTTGGATTTAAAAACTTTGTTTTTAAAGCCAAGGTCATTTTTCAAATTTTTGTAAAAAGTGATGAAATTTCAAAAAACTTCCAGAGACAGCATGTAACCCTGGCTCCCTTGCCAAGATCCCTCAGATGCTGTCCCTACAAAAATTATCAAAGAAAAGCATCAAATCAACCAATTTCAGGATAAAAGGAAACCATGTGGGTTGTGACATGAAATTAATTCAAACAAGGCTATAAAAGCCCTAATCTCCCTCTATCAAGCCTCATTATGCATCCAAGTGATAGAGCAACTGATTGCAAGACAGTTTGAGTGAAATTTGTGATCTTGACAGGCGCGCGACCCGTCAGAGGCGCGCGACCCGTCAGGCACCCTCCGCCAGTGCAAAATTATAACGGGCGCGACCCGTTAGAGGCGCGCGACCCGTTGGGTGAGGCTCGCGACCCGTCAGCGCCCTCTTTGTAAAACTGCCTGAAAATTCACCAAGGAGCCACAAATTGCCAAATTTTGCAAGGTAGGCCCTCCATCATGAAAAATTATTGCTTGCTACAGTTCAAGAAGATCATGATTGTATTTTTAAAGGTCTTCATTTGCAAGTAAAAGTCTCCATTGTTCTTTTGGGCTTAAAGTTGTCAAAATGCCAATTCATGTCACCATTTAGCTGAGTCTATCATCATTCAGAGGGTTTTCATCATCATGTCAAGTTCCATAGGGTCATTCTACAGCTTATTCATGCTTCAGTTGCGCCTTAAGGTCATTTCCCTCTCCTAGGGTTTTGAAGGCAATTTTTCTTGGACGGTCAAATAATCGGCAAAAATTGTATCCAGATGTTCATACACCTTCCTCTATCCTTAAAGTACCTTACCAAATGCTTCCCATCACTGAGATCCCCCAAATTCCTCATTTTTGCACAAACCCTAGTTTCTAGCTACAACCTGGCAATTTTCTAGGTTTGGCCTGTGTTTTGCCCTTTTGGACCCCTTCCCCTTGCTCAATCTCTGAGATTCCACTTTCCCCTACTTCCTAACATCCCTCCCCACTCCCAAAAATTTCCCCAAGAATTTAGAAGCCCCCTATCCCCTTCATTTCGCTCCATTTCGACAAAATTCCTTGTTTCACACATCGGGACAAGTCGCACTCAAATGATGTTCCAGAGCAATAAAAGATGAATTTTGGAAAACTGAGAGAGGTTTTTGTCCACAACATGCCAAGGAAGAAAAACCTCCTTCACATTTTTCACAGGTGTCATGGTTTTAAAGAAATGTCAAAAATACCGGCGAGAACGAAGGTGCTCCAAGGACGGTTGGCCAAAGCACAAAAACAAAGGAAAACGCCCGATCCACTCCAAATTTTGGCCAAAGCCTCTTTGACTAAGCATGGTACTTTATTGGGGACTCCCAACCCAAATTTCAAGAAATTTGGAGAAAATTTTGTCATTTGTGAATTTTTTATGCAATTTGCAGGTTTTTCCCATTAACGGGTCTCACCCCCCGCGCGACCCTTCATCATGGCAAATACATTTGGCAAAAACTCAGCATTTCCAGATTTTTCATGCAAAGTTACACATGCTCATGGATGGACTTGAGATTTGGTGAAGTTTTGGGCGTCCAGAAAGTCAAAAAACTAGCAAAAAGTGACTTTCTGCCACTTTTTTGAATTGCAGAAAGCAGTCTTGGGAGATTTGATTTTTGACAGGGCAAATGAACTCCAAATTCATAAATTCCAGTTAGGTTGGAAATTAGACTCACAGACCTTTCCAACAAGCCTACTCTTGCCCAATTGGGACACCTGCAAGTGCCGCAAACGTGGTCCCAAAGGCGCGCGACCCGTCAAGCAGAGGCGCGCGACCCGTCAGGCAGAATTTCCAAAAATGCACTGTACAGCCCAGAAAACGCAGATTTGACCCTGTTTGACTTTTTGGGGTGGATTATTAGGCTCTTTGATGTAATTATTGTACTTTTATGATACTTTTACTCTTATGTACCTCTTCTAGAAGATTCATTCATGAAAATGGTGAAAATTAAATGAATGAATTGGTTTCCTAGCTTATAGAGGCAAGTTGTTTTGACTGGCTAGATTTTAGTGCTCAGTTTAGAATTAGTTGAAACAGCTCCTAAAAGGATGAGCTCGACCCCTAGAGGCAAGGGAAGAGGTTGGATTGCCTATATTATGTATTTTCTTAATCATTTTCAGGGGTTGGAAGGTTGGAATCTTGAGGGATAAGCTATCATTGTATTATTCACTGTATCTCTGCAATTTTTGGCTAAGGAAGACCAGGGTTTTGCAGTCCTCTTTGGGATTCTTGTGGACTCATGTGTTGATGGTGTGTTTCTCAATGTACTTTTAAGCTTGTTATGTGACTCATTTCCTTTCTTTTACTTCTGCACATTAAAAAAATGAAGTGTTAAAGTAAGAATTCATGCTTGCCATGCTCTGTTTTTAAGTTTGTTTAATTTCAATGTTTTCTTCTGTCTAAAGGGAATTCAAAGTTATTGTTTGCTCTCTTTAGCTCCTCACCTGTCATTCCTGACCATCCACCTCAATCAAAGGCATCAATATTGTCTCCTATCTCGCCCCAAAGAACCCCCTGCAGAAACTGTGTCCAATCCCCGCACCCAAAATTGCCATTTCCCCAATTTTCCACCAAAAACCCTAAAAACCCCAAATCAACCTTTTTGATCAGTTTACTAGCCTAAAATCAGTGTTACCCTATTGGTCATCTCATTCTATTGAAGATTTTACCGAGATAGACCGGAGAGAGCCTTCTCCTGCCCCGTAGGGCTAGCTACGAGGCTAAATGGTTTGATGTTCCCTTGAGGTTTACCTTTCTCAGCCTGAGGTGAAATTTCAAGCGCTAACATCATCCATAAATTCATCATCATCAAACTTATCTACACATTTTTCTTTTAAATCCATAAGTAATTGAAAATATTGATTTGATGCATCGTCCTCATTATTGGAAGAATATTCACTATCTTCATGAGTATAGAAACTTTTCTTGCTAGTAAAACCTCTTTTAACATTCTTCTTTGAAACATTATTTTCGTGATTTTATTTATAAGGACACTTAGTGACATAGTGACCTACTCTTCCATAGGAGAAACATTTAAATGGGAACTTACCTTTGAACACGCCAGATCCTACTTGGAGCTTCTTCACAGAATTCACTTCTTCTTCATCTGAAATGTGACCTGTTTCCTTAGGCTTTTCCTTTTATTTCCCTTTCTTTGTGGCTTTGAATGATGATTCTCTAACACTTGATTATTATAGATCCATTTGGGCACATCAACCCCATCATCCAAATCAATGTTTTAGGGCTCATCAAACCCTAATTTCAGTTGCTACATGCCCTAAACAAGTCACCCCTTTGAATGCTTCCTTCTAAGATAGTTTCATGACTTGAAGACATCAAAAAATAGCCTCTAGAGGGACCAGTGCAAGTAGGCCCATGTAAGGGTGTGCTGCAAAGTAGTTAAGTCCATGCCAAGGTGCTCTGCAGAGTGCTTAGGCTTCCTTTCACCTACACTGGGCGAGATTGAGCGAAATTCACATAGGGTTTGGGGAACATTATTATCGTTTGGATTCATCTAGAAGGTTCCCTCACTTATCAACTCCTATGAGCTTGAAAATGGATGAGGAATGAGTTAAGGTGCATCCTATCCTCTCATCCCTTCCTCCATGGAACTAATTCTAAGTATGGAAGGCCATTCAATGCCATCATTTATGACAAAACCTCCTTCATATTCCTATAAATTGACCACTCATCTAAGTGATCAGGGGAAGGATTATGTTGAATTGTAAGGGGATAATGTTGCTATGAGATTTGGCTTTGAAGCAAGTATTGTAATGCTACAAGTTTGTCATGCTTTTGATGTGATGTGGATGGGATCCAAGTTGGAGGAATGGCTTTGAATCAGACACCAATGGTTGTAATTCCTTCTTCTAATCAATAAAGTGTTTTAACCTTTCTCCCATATGTTTGTATTGTTTTATAATGCCTATATATGTGAATTGTATCTAATTCATTTCACTTATATTCAATAGATCTTTTGCTTTGATTGATTCTTTGTTTTCTGTTGTGTTTACAGGTACTTCTCAAGCATATTAAGTATGGGAAGGAGCAATGGGATCGATACAAAGGAGACGAGAGGAAAGTGGAACTACAAGTAGGTCTTCTCATCTTCTCATCTTATCTATTGCTTATAGGAAAAGGCTAAAACACTTTAAACTGTTGTTCTAGATATGGCTACTTATCTAGGGAATTAGTATTTATCCGTAGATACCAAATTCTCCAAAACACTGGTGTACCCCCTTTTCTCATCTCAAAATTTGTCCTGGTCCCATGGAGTTGTTCAATAGTTATATTCTTCAAATCTTGCATTTATTCAATGGCAAAGACTTTGGAATCGAACTTTGGGGTTAGTAATCTCACAATATTTTCAACAACAGTAGTATCCTTTATTTCGTCAACAAGAATTTTCATTGAGTTAATAATCTCATCTACTCTAAGGAAAAATCTTGCAATGATTTCATCATCATCCATTGTAAGTTTCTTATACTAAATTCTGTATGTTTGAAGTCTAACACTTTTTACCTTAGTGTCACCTTCATAGCTTTGGAAAAGATTTCCCATATTTCCTTTTTGGTGATCAGTTGCATGAATTTCACAAACTCAGATTCTGCCAAACTTCCCAAGATAATATTTACAACCTTTGCATTGATCTCATACTATTTCTTCCCTACATCATCAATGGGAATGGAGGGTGGGTATTGATATCCACCTTCAAAAATTGCACATACATCAACTCCTAGTGCCTACAAATATGATCTCATTCAAATTTTCTTAAATACAAATTTAGTTCCATTAAAAAGAGGTGGCCTGATAGAATATATTCCCTCTTGAATTCTCATCTTGATGGATCTCCCTTTCAATAATAAAGCTTCTTCAAAGGGACCTTTTCTGATTCCATTTTTTAGGAAAAATACTAAGAGGGGGATGGGGTAAATCAATATTTTAATTCACTTTAAACTTTCAATTTCTTATTCAAATTTTGTATGATATTGTTCTTCATGCAACCAACGTACGGACGCAACTTCAATGAATGTAAACACTGTATATCCAGTTTACTTAATTTATCATAACATTTATTAGTAAGTTAATTTAACCATTGCATTATCAATTCATTAACCATATAGTATGCATTAAAGAATAGATAAATCACAACACATGAGAAACACACATAGAACACCAATATTTTAGGTGGAAACCCAATGTAGGAGAAAACCACCACTACCACTGTCTCTATCTTCTTTCTTATTATAAAATATTCATTATATTTAGTACTAGTGCATACTCGTACCAATACACAAGCACACACCTGCAGGAGGTTACAACCTCCACTCGTTCTCCAATACCCACTGGAAGGGAGCTACAACCCCCTAATCTCATTTACCAACTCCTACCAGAAGGAAGCTCCTATCCCCTCACTAAAGGTTGCAACCCTCAGCACCTTTTGGACCACTTTTTAGAATGTTTAGACTGGATCCACCTGTAAAACAATGACCAAACAACCTATATGCCTTTTTTCACCAAATTTTCATACTAGACCCACAAAAATAATTAAACCCAAACATATATCCAAACTGAAATACTAAAATGCAATTATGAATCACTGAATATTTGTAGCATCCAACTACTGAATATAAGTCCCAACTATAACAACTAAACTTTAGAATATGTACATGATTGTTCTTAATAAGACCTACATATATACCTGCTTCCTTCGCATAAAACCTGCATACAAATCTTAGATTACTGAATACTAAATCATTTAGCTAACTGTATCACTGTAAAATTGAATCAACCATTGAACCATTTACAAATCATTAATGTTAGAAAATTATGTATTACAGAGCAATGGAATACATAAAATATTACATAAACATAAACAAAGGAAATGCATAAAATAAGAGACACACAGATATACGTGGTTCACCCAATTTGGGCTACATCCATGGAGAAACAACCAATATTTCCTTTTATATTATCCATCAAAATGAAGAGATACAACCTACAGCAGATCCGTTGTAATTCCATCTGCGCTCTCACACAATCTCCTCTCTCTTTCTCACTCAGAATACACATCTACGTTTCTACCACATTACGAAATGGAGTCCACTGCGACGATACCTTTGAATAAAGAAGATAAATAGGCTCCCCACCCAACAATATTCCACTTTTAGACTGATTATAACAACTCCACCGTTGCTTCATTTGCTAGACAATGACTCCAATTTGGACCTAGTTGTTTCTCATCTTCATCATCATACTTGAAGACCAATTGAAACCGAGAAGAATCTTTGTTTCTCCTTGGTTACAACTTTTGTTAACATATATGCAGGATTCTGGCTAGTGTGTATATTTTCCAGCTTCAACTGTCCATCTTCCAACACTGACCATATGGAATGGTACTTGAGATGAATATGTTTAGTCTTCAAATAAAATGTAGAGTTATTTGAAAGATGTCTGGCACTCTGGCTGTCACTGTATAACCTGCCCAACTCCTACTTCTTACCCAATTCATCTAGAAACCTTTGTAACAAAATCATTTCTTTACTAGCCTCTGTAGATGCAATAATCTGCTTCCTTTTTTTAGAGTGCAACAACACTTTGCAATTTTGAAACCCAACTAACAGTTGTTCCAACTACAATAAACATGTAGCCTGTGATTCTCCTCCTGTTATCTCTAACACCGCCCATATCTACATCAACATATCCCTATAGAGAAATGTTTGAGCTACCAAAGCATAATGCTTGATTTGTGGTATCTCTCAAATACCCAAGAATCCACTTCACCACCATCCAATGTTTGTTTCCTGGATTGTTCATGTACCTGCTTACAAATCCCACTGCATGTGGAATATTAGGCCTTATGTAGACCATTTCATACATTATGCTTCCAACTACTGATGCATATAGAACTTTAGACATATAAGCCATTTCTTCCTGAGTCTTGGGACACGTCTCCTTACTTAGTTTGAAATGGCTAGCCAAAGGTATACTAACTCGTTTTGCATCTTGCATATTACATCTTTTCAACACCTTTTGTATGTACTCATTCTAAGACAATGTTAATTTACGATTCTTCCTGTCTCTAGTTATTCTCATACCAAGGATTTGTTTTGCAGTGCCAAAATCCTTCATCGCAAATGAGTATGCCAATTTTCTTTTGAGCATATTTATTTCATGCATGTTAGAACCTACAACAAGAATGTCATCTACATACAATAACAATATAATATAGTTGCCATCATTTTTTCTTTCGAGATAAACACAATGATTAAAGTGACATCTGGTATAACCTTGCTTAAACATAAATCTGTCAAATTTTAGATACTACTGCCTTGGAGCCTGTTTTATGCCATGCAAGCTCTTCTTCAACATGCACACTAGTTTCTCCTTCCCTTTTACCTCATATCCTTGTGCCTATTGCATATATATTTCTTCCTCCAAATCCCCATGGAGAAAGGTTGTCTTTACATCTAACTATTCAAGATGGAAATATTTAGCTGCTACTAGACTTAAGGTAGTTATGATTGAAGTCATTTTAACAATAAGAGAAAATATATTATCAAAGTCTATACCCTTTTTATGTGCAAACCCCTTCACCACAAGTCTGGATTTATACCTTTTTCTACCTTCATCTTCTTCCTTCAACCTATAAATGCATTTATTCTGCAATGTTTTTTACCTGTAGGCAACCTGACTAAGTCCCAATTATGGATATGTACTAAGAAGTCCATCTATTCTTTCATGGCTTGCTCCCACTTCTTCCTAGTTTCTACCTGCATTGCTTCTTCATAACATTTTGGTTCACCAGAATCAGTCAACAATACATAATATAATAAAGGAGAGTATCGTTCAAGGGGTCTACTTATCCTAGTAGATCTTCTAATACCATGTTCAAGTGTTTGAGGTGCTTTTTGTTGTTGTTGTTCTGGTTGTTGATCATTATTACTTTTAGGCACCTTCACTTTTTCTGTGATCTCATCAAGCACTATGTATTCTCTATTTCTTTTTCTTGTTTCTTTTCCGACATTTGATCCTTATACAAAAAACTTTCATTGAATATGACATCTTTGCTCCTAATGATTTTGTTTTTTTCATAATCATAAAAGCGATAACCAAAATCATTAACACCATATCCAATAAAGGTACATTTCTTTGATTTTGTCTCAAGCTTTGTTCTATTTTATTTATTAATGTGGACAAAGGCTTCACAACCACAAGTATTTAAAAATGAGTTGTTTACCTTTTTACTTGTCCATGCCTCCTCTGGAATACCACCATCCAAGGAACTTAAAGGCCCTCTGTTTATTAGATAAACAACAATATCTACAACATCTGCCCAAAATTGTTAAGGCAATCCTACATGAAATCTCATGCAATTTGCACGCTCCATGATTGTCTTGTTCATCCTTTCTGACACACCATTTTCTTGTGGTGTTCCTAGAACTCTCTTCTTTCTGCAAATTCCATTCTCTAAACAGTACCTATCAAAATCTTTGCTGCAATATTCACCTCCATTTTCTGGTCTGAGACACTTCAACCTTTTCCCTGTCTCATTTTTAATCAAAGCTTTCCATTTCTTGAAAGTATCAAAAACATCAGATTTATTTCGAATAAAATAAATCTAGGTTTTTCTGGTTGCATCATCAATAAAAGTAACATAATAACGAAAGCCACTGAGAGATGATACCTGAACAGGTCCCCATACATCTGTATGCGCAAGCTCTATTTTTTTTCTCTTCTTTTCTTTCCCAACTCTGAGGAATATGAATCTCTTTTGTGTTCCATAAACACAATTCTCTCAAAATTTTAAATCAACATGCTTCAAACCTGGCAACAAATTTCTTGAAAGAATCTGCATCTCCTTCTCACTCATGTGCCTGAGCCTATGATGCCACAATGTCGTATCTGCTCCTGTAGAGGTTAAATCATTAACAAAATTAGAAATACCATTGCATAAATACAATGTACCAACATTTTCTCCTTTTTCTATTACCAGGGCTCCTTTAGTGACCTTCCAGGTTTTATCTATAAAAGCAGTTACACAACCTTCACCTCCCAACTGCGTTGTTGAAATTAGATTTTTCTTCAGATATGGAACATTCCTTACCTCCTTCAACAACCATTGGTTTCCATTCTACTATTTTATGAAAACCTTACCCATTCCAATGATTTTAGAGCGTTTATCATCACCCAAATGAACATGTTCAAAATCTCTTTGAATATAATCATGAAAATGTTTCCTATAAGGTGTGGCATGGAATTAGGCCCCTAAATCTACCACCCAAGCATCAATAATATTTTCTAATGAAAGAATCAAAGCATCTTGCAACACATCACCTATCACATTCACTTCATGATTGTTTTCTTATTGCGTGTCTCCTTCTTTTCCCTTCCGAGGCTTGCAGTCTTTCTTTAGGTGTCCTTTCTTCCCACATTTCCAGCACACTATCCCTGATCTAGACTTGGATTTTCCTTTCCTTGACTTACTACAATATTTTGGGCTCTTTCTTCTTTCCATTTTTCTTCCCCTAGTCTTTGTAGTCAAAACATTACCTGATGTCTCATCGGAGCTTTTCTGTCGCATTTCCTTATTGTTGTAGCAGCTACAAGAACCAGTTTCGAAGCCTCCCTTGGAGAATTTCACTTGACGACTGTATACACTCGGGTTCACTCCGTGAGCTCGTGTGAGTATTTACATTCGTATTACTTGTTTATTGCACTCAATTCTCTGCATGTTGATGTCTAAGTCATGCTTGTGACAGTTTTCTGGTTATGATCGAAGTCTTTGCTTCGTATGTGTTTCTTGTGTTTGCCATGAAGGAATTTGTCGCACTCACACACGGAGTCATATTCACTGTCACGCAAGTGTCGTCTTGACCATGAACGATCAATCACGACTGTTGTGCTTGTCGCTTGCACCGTCGGTCAATCATATTGAACATGTGTGTCGTGATGGTTTGGTCGTTTTGTCATCAAGTCATGCGAGTGTGTTCGTATGATCACCTATGCATCTTTCGATTGTTCACACACTTAGTCATTTTTGTTGAACTTCTAATGACCAAAATCCTCACTAATAGCTGGACCATCACCCTACTTTCCACTTGATCGAATGTCAACTAGAATAGTGCAGAATCACCAAGATAGTTCTTTCAAGTTGTGCTGCCCCCAAGTAATTTAATCAACACTCATGCTGGCCACCCAAACAGTCGACCGACTTTTCATCTCAGAAATTGCACAGTGCTCATGAGCAGGCCTCCCACTGTCCATTAGTCATCTCAGCTCAAAAATTGCACAGAGATGATCAGCAGGCCAACCTTCCAGCCTTAATGTAGTTTTCCCAGCCAACAGCTCCTAGCAACAGACTACCTGTTCCCTCCAGGAATTGCGTAGTTTCAGCTACAAGGGATTGAGTAGCCAACTGCAGTTCCCTCTGGGAATTATGCAAGTCTAGCTGCCAGTGACCCCAAAAACCAACTGGTAGTTCCCTATGGGAATTGTCCAAGTCTAGCTGTCAGTGACCCCAACAACTAACTGGAAGTTCCCTATGGGAATTGCGCAAGTCTGGCTCCCAGTGACCCCAGCAGCCAACTGGTAGTTTCCTCTGGGAATTGCACAGATTTGGCTACTAGTGACCCCAATAGCCAATTGACAGTTCCCTCTGGGAATTTTGCAGATCTGGCTGCTAGTCTCTCAAGCAGTTCCCCAAAAAAATTGTGTAATCCTTGCCTACAGACCCCTCATGCAACCTGGCCTGTTCCTCAGGAAAATTGTGCAAATTTGGCTATCCATCCCTTGCTAACTGTTCATTCTGAAATCTGCACAGAGCATGCTTTCCTTTCCCTCCTACAACCCGAACTATCCCTCCCAAAATTTTCTCAATTTGGCCTCCCAACCGAGTCAGACCTTGTAGGAAATCACTGTTGACTCAGATTGTCTATCTCCATCCCTCAATGACTCTTGCATAGTTTTCATCAAAATTTGCCTAGAGCCATCATTCCACATCACAGCCCTACTACCTCTCCCGGTCACTCACATCTGAATGATCATGTGTCATGGTAGACTAAGAGGTTTTGGATTTGATGTCATCTCATCATGAGTGAATGCAGATATCGGTACACCAAAAAACACGTCAAGACGATGAATGGGATGAATGAAGGGAGCACATGCAGATGGACAGGTTCACCAAGCGGACGAACGAACGAAACATGTGAAGCAGACAAACGCGACGAACATGCACCTTCGAGAACAAGTGACCCTGTCAAGCCTTCCAACATGAAACCAAGGAACAACATGCTAGAGCTTCATCAAGAAAACCAAGGACCATCGAAGACTCCACGCACTTCGCCATGCAGAGGTGAAGCTATGATACACCATGAAGATATCCATCACTCAACAGCATTGTAGCTCGACATGCACTCTAGTAGCAACATGAATGTACCAACATTGTCATGTCAAGTCATGTCGATTCAAGTCATGAGTCATGTTTCCCACATCTCTAATTGGGCTTGTTGTCAATCAATGTGATGTAATGTGGAAGTCCAAGAAACCCACTTGTTGAACATAGAGTCATGTAAGTCAAAAAGTCATGGAAGTCGAACGGTCATGAGGGTAGTCGAACAGCCACAAGGGTCAGTTTCACCCTTGGCTATAAATACCCCTCTCATTTGTACATGAAAGGAATTTTTCACCTTAGCTCCTCCCACATAGCCAAGAGAGTCTGTAATATTTTCTTTGAGGAGTAAGTAGTGGCTCTAATGCCCTACTGATGGGGTTAGTGATGTATAGTGTAACAATGTGTCTTGGAAATTTCGCTTAATTCAGAAGCATGTCAACTGGCCATCATGTTTTCACACATGTACTATATTTGTTGTAAGACTAATCTTTAACACTTATAATGCATGTTTCCTTAACCATGTGTTCTACATTTGAACTAATTCATTTGTTGTAATGCATAATCTCTTAATGGAAATGTGTTGTATATGTTGTTAATGTTGTCCCATTTGTGTCGAATGCTTTGTTGGACATCAGAGAGACCTTTCACATGAACCTTGTTGTAACAATCATCGCACTCATCTCAGATTAATCTATGAGTGTTGTATATGTTATCTTACCTTATATGTTGTGATTGACACATCAGAGTGGATTGCTCTGCCGGAAGCTATGTATGTCCTTTGTGTTTTGTGTTCCTAGCTGAGTTGGGACTGATCCCTTTCAACCTGGAACTCACCTTCACCTTTTCCCCTCACAGTGAAGGAACCATTGACACAAGTACAATTACACTCACTAGGCATGTGAACCTCACTTCTCGAAGACAAAGCGAACCACTCTCCTGTGCGGACAAGCAAGAGTTGAGGCAAATCCTTAAGACAATGGCAACTGAGCCATCATACAGGATGGGACTCCCACACTAAATAGTGTGAGGTCTATTCGAGACTTCATACTGGGGTGATCCCTTGAATGTTGGCAGGTCCAACACCGTCAACACTTGCTAAGGATTTCACTGACAACATCGTCAAACTTTAAAGTACTAGATCCAGAGACAGAGTTACTAATGGCCATAACTAAACCATTCCAACTTTATAGCAATGAGCATAGAAATAACAAAGCCCTAACTTCATCATCAAAAGTTACCCCTACAAAACTTAATTGACTGGTAACTGTATTAAATCCATTTAAATTATCAGCAACAGATCCTCCTTCTGGCATATTCATATTAAATAAATGCTTCATAAGAAATACCTTATTTGAGGCTGAGGGTTTTTCATATAGCTTGGCCAATGCTGATATTAAACCCTATGTTGTCATTTCCTTTGAAATATTAAAGGATACCAACGTCACTAGGCACAACTGTATTGTTCCAAGTGCCATTCTGTCGAGAATATTCCTTTCTGTGTTTGTCATACTCATCGTCTTCTTTGTCTTTCCGCTCAATGGTAGGTACAAATCTTTCTGGTACAAGTAATCTTCCATCTACATCTTCCACAACTGGTAGTTTTAGCTGTTAAATTTTTCGACCCTAAACCTACCATCTTCTGCCATTTCTCCCACTTGAACCAGGAACCCTTCTCTCTTGCGAGTTTATCAGCTAAATAGACCTTCGGCTCTGATACCAGTTGTTAGAAAATTATATATTATAGAGCAATGGAAGACATAAAATATTGTAGAAACATAAACACAGAAAACACATAAAACAAGAGAGACACAAATATACGTGGTTCGCCCAATTTGGGTTATGTCCATGGAGAAATAACCGGTCCTTCCTTTATATTATCCATCAAAATGATGAGATACAACCTACATCAAATCCATTGTAATTCCCTGTTCGCTCTCACACAATCTCCTCTCTCTTTCTCGCTCAGAATACACATCTATGTTTCCACCACATTACGAAATGGGGTCCAGTGTAACCATACCTCTGAATAAAGAAGATAATCAGGCTCCACACCCAACAATTAAATCATACCCATTCATACTTTTGTACCATTAAAACTGATCAATAGTTCAATTCACAACCAAATCTACCCAATCCACACTTTCAAGAATAGATCATCATGATATAGACATCATTGACAGACACCATCAACCATAATAGAATTGATCAAATGGCATCATTAAGAAGAATTGCAAATCATAATACATATATGTGCCTTATACAATACAAATAAACATATGTATGCATTCAACATACACAACAATTATGTACGAACCTCAACATACTAAGTAAATTATTGCGAAATTTATACACTATATTATTGAACTAGATCCGTGCATGTATGCGACAGACTAAAAGAAAACCTAAGTACAGATCTTAAATATTTCACTGCAAGTATAACTTCACACTCTGCAACCTTTACTGTCAAAATTAGACTTTTGAATAATTCATTTAGATCAAAACATCACTATAATCATAGATTCATCATTGTTAGCAACTTAGACATTTGCAACAAGTAAATCAATCAAGCATACATGTCAACATATCTTTAGATATTTTAGATATGAGTCTTCTCCTTGCTCGTTGGTGCATGCCTATTTTAGATCGAATCATTCATCAATAATACATTACTTGCACACTTAACACCTTGATCTCCATCTCCTTATATAACTTTTCCTTAGATAATACCTTAGGTAAATCCCTTGGTAATGTCATTAGTATTCTTTGACGAGGTCAAATAAACATTGTCAGAACAATTACTATGGGTCAATATCATGGTAATGACCTTTTGTATCCATATTACCAAGATTTATATTTTGTATGTGATTTTTACCTACAAGACTTGTGTATGTACATGACCCTTCTTCATAGGATCTGCATATACTTTCTCAGACTTCACTTTTATCATCCATTTGCCACTGAACTGTCATTTCTCTGTCCATAGAATTTGTAGCATCTCAGTCATCAATGTTGACATCAAGTATATCTTTGTTAAGCATGTTTCCATCAAGGAAAACACATTATCCATAATTCGAACATCCTCCTCACATTTAACCATAATATAGTTCCTCCTCCTCCCTTCTTCATCCCATTTTCCTTTCTTATTTTCTTGCATTCTAGTTTCCTCCATATTCTTCTTATCCCTCACTCCATGATCCCTAATGTCTCTTAACTTATATTACTCTTATTTCAGTTTTTTGGGTTATTCCTATCCTTATAATAAATCATATATTTACATCCTTATATCTGCCCAACTCACTCTATCTTAAACCTCCCTTTCCCTCTCTTTCCAAATTTGGTTCATCCTCTTTTATTCCCCATTTTCGATATATATATATATATATATATATATATATATATATATATATATATATATATATATATATATATATATATATATATATATATATAGATATATATAGATATATATATATATATATATATAACCTAAAAAATTATATTCCCCTTTATTCTTAATATATTTTACTCACTTGTGAGGCTAACTTCCTCCAACAACTAATAAGCAGATATAATCCTCATAACAATTATTTTCCTAATCACCTTTATTAGTACCCATAAACTTTTCTCATTTTTAAGCATGTGTATTTCTTTCCCTAATTATGGGGTGGATAATGTTCTTGAAACATTGGAATCACAAGTCCTCAATGTGGTCTAAAATCCAAAATTGCAAAAATAAACAATTATGAAACCTACAATATCCAAAATAAATTAATATTTATTTTCATCTGGTTCCCTAATTTCCATAAAATTTTCGAAGATACAGTCCTTATTATTCAAGACATATGCATACCCAAGTACACTTGAAAAATCATCATTGGAATCCAAAACATACCTTGATCTAGTTGATGAGTGGATAAGTTCCATGTGAGTAGTTGGTCTTAGATCCTACTTAGGGAAGCCATACAACTTATTGACCTTGTATTTGGCGTCAATAATACCTTAAAAACAACAACAAATTCATTATTAATTTCTTCTGTAACAACCCTGTCATACCAAAATTCAACCTTTGTACAATTTTTGTTTACTAGGGTTCTTATATAAAAATAATAATTGGCACTCAGACTTGGGACACGATACACATCAATGATCAAACCAATTTAACATCCATTTTTACCATAATTAGTAACAATAAATATAGAGTCATTTGCAACAAATATTTCTTCTTTTGCAATCTTCTTTAATGAAGGAAAGACAAAAGTGTCCTTATCCATATGATGGGCATGCCCAAGAGAGACTATCCAATGAAATTTAGAGCAATGAACATCAATTTCTTCAGAAGCTACAATGGAAATGGTATTTTTATGTCCTTTACCCTATGAAAGTTAATTCTATTGGTTGGTTAGTCAATTAGTCAATAAGTTAGTACCTCATCTTAAGGCTACTTTACCTTTTCTGTAAGACCATTGATATTTTTCTAGTAAGCCTTCTCAACATGTCTTAATTTTCCATAACATTAGCATGCCTTCCTCTTCTTCTTATATTTCTTATTTCTTGCAAACCATGCTTTTATTTTCAATGATGGTTGAAGGAATCCTTTTTTATTATATGAAATACATATACTAAGGAAACCCATTAGGAATTTCCCCTCATTCCAAGGATAGTACCTAGGCTAAATTGGATTATTCAAGGTTCAAAAGCTAATGCAATAATATACTCATTAAGGTTTCAACATGTCACTTGTAGGAATTGATCTTGTGTGAGGATGATAACACTCCTCTCAACCACCTCAGATAGAACCAACTCACATAAAAAAGGTCAACAATATCCATATCATGGTAACCTCCATTACCTTTCTCTCGATTACAGAAATGACCTCTTATAAAGGTATATCATTCATTTTATTCTTTTAGAAAATCGCAATTACTAGAAAAAAATATTGAACATAAAACATCATAGGTTGTTTTCATATTGACTCATGTTCACTTCAATACGTTGACTCCCCTTCTTTAGAAAATCCTTTCCACTTTCATATAACCTCAACTACATGTCTTTCACATAAGCCAAATAATATTCAATCCTATAAAAGGAGGGAGGGTTAAGAGATATAAACTATTTCTCAATCTAGATCACCCGATCTTTGTCAATTTTGTCAAACAATTTCAAATTCTTTTAAACTTGATTTAGATAGTCGATTTAGCTTAGATGAAACATGATCCCCATGGATGTGTAGGTCATTAGAAATTATGTAGCTCCATCATTCTTCCAATTAATAATGAGCTTTTGATGCTCCTCCTTATGCTTTGGAATTGCCATCCTCGTGAATTACAAAAGCGTTTTACCTTTTAAATATTGTTTCCATATTTTGAGTACATATGTTATAATTATGGCCATTTGAAACTATTGTTTCTTTCTAAAATATCATAATAATTTTCCATGCCTTGATCCAATCCAAAATTCCAAACCTAAGTCAATGTACTTTAGAGATTCTACTTAATTACAACAACATATAAAATAGAAACTTCCAAAGCATCTTCTAGAGAAGCATATTATATCTCCAACCACCAACTATGATACCATCTTAGAAAACCAAGGATTGTAGAAGTGGTTAACTATGAATTCTAAGATAGGTGGTGCCAATAGACAACATTACTAAGTAGTGAGAATAACTCAACATACATGGAAAAGTTTATGATATTAGTATGATAGATTGATCCATAGGATCATCTATAAATAACCAAACGTGTAAGAAAATCCCACAAAATAGAGAATACATAGTTTATTTTCATCAACTTAGGTATGCATAAGATCCTAATTTCATGCCTCGGTCTACACACCAATTGAGTTGCTCATGACTAGTTTTAGAATGTCTAGTTGATTATCTTTAGAATAACAGTCATTGATTATCAAAACTATAGAGATGGAAAGATTATACATTATTTCAAGCCTCTAATGTATATAGATGTGGATTCTTCATTCGAAACCCCAAGAGTGGTCCCTTAAGAAAAAGAAATTTATAAGATATAGTCAGTACACCTAATAAGACAAGATTTCATGCATCCCAAGTATGGACCCAATCAACTTCATTATGCCCATTTGGTTGGTTAATTGGATCCATGGGAGATTCGCTCATGAACCTTTGACATATCATGTGCATTCGTGCCATATTAAACAATACGCTTAATTTGACTACATATTGGAAAATCCCTCTAAAAATCTCATTATTTAACCCCCCTACCAATATGAAGCCAATACAACTTCCGAATTAAAAAAACCCCTACTTTCACTAGATATTGTATGTATCCATTTTTTCAATAACATTTTTTATACCCCTTTATATTTTTTCATTAACTTTGAGGTCCATTTTTTTATATTTGCCAATATAAAAACCCTTTACCCCCTATATATCCCCCAATATATTATGTCATTTTTTCCTCAATATCTATCCCCCAATATGAACCCACTTGGTATGATATTTCTCCCCAGTGAAACCCTCGTGATTGGCTCTTCTCCGTAGTCAAATCCTTGTTAATAAACTCTCTCAATTTGTCAACTTTTAAACTTTAATAAATTGTATTTATTAACATCATAAAATTTCATCATAAATTTAATTTTACACAATTTATAATTCATGAAATTTTTTAAAGCGTGAATTCCATTCACTCATACGAATCCTATTATTTTTCTCATCTTAAAATTTACCACCATCAAAAACTTCTAAGTTTAAATTTATTTTATTTATCTTAAAATTTACCACCATAAAAACTTAGCCTAAATTTTAAAAATACATAATAACTTATCTTGATTTTTATTTAAATATTAATTTTTTAAAGTAACTCTTATACTAGCTATTTTTTTTTTTTTGAAGTATGGTAAAGTTCCTTGATATTGTTATCACTTATGAGATTGATTAACCCTTTTTAAAATAAAGTATTCATTTTATGAGATTGATTAACCCTTTTTAAAATAAAGTATTCATTTTTTGTTAGAGCAACTTCTTTTTAATGTTAAAATATATTTCCATATGATTGTGATTTAGATAAATATTTCAAATCCATAGTAAACATTTAGAATCCATAATAAATGTTTGTCATTTGAGTCAGTTTTATGATTATATGATATATGAAGTTTAACAATGTGGTTGATTGAAGAGATATTTGATATAACATAGTTAACTATATTAGTGACAATATCATAATTACAAATAATTTGATTTAGTTTTGGTCATTTCAAAGTTGAAATTACTTTGGTCATTTCTTTAAATTGTTAATTTTTTTTTTTGTGTAAGTTAGAAGTATGTATTATAAAACAGAGTATAGTACAAAAAATCTGCAGAAGCAGATCGAAAGCAGGGATGTACAAAAAACCAAAGCTAATCGCCTGCTCAAGAGTTCAGACAAAAGAAACTTCAAAAAGCACACCGCGCAGGGTGGCCCGAGCTGAGCAAAATCCTTAAAACCGTTACTACCGACACATTACAGTATAAGACAGCAACACAGAAAGACTAAAGCCGAAACAGAGAGAAAGCCGAAGAGAGCAACAAAGGTACTGCCCTAGATATATTTGCCCATTTGGCTGATGGTGTCCAGCCCTATCTCCCGAACATGACGGTCCACCTTCGCTTGCATGGCTGCAAGGGACTCGGGCTCCTGCGCCTCAGTGGTGGCCGGCTGTGGGTTCAGGGGAGCTGAGTTGACAGTGTCTCTCAGAATCCTAATGAGCAGAGTCAGCTTCCTATTGAGTGTCTGAACCGCCTCATGCACAGTGGAGATACGGCCATCCAGTGAGCTGTTGTAGTCAATAATTTTAGCCATTTGAGCCTCCGTGAGGTTCACCTCAGTCACAATATGCTGCTTCTCCTTTTCAATCGACTCCAGAGCCTTGGCGATGAGAGTCTTGGTGCGCCAGCTCTCCGCCTTTGTTCTGACAAACTGAGTTGCCCTTTTCGAGGGGGTTCCCGGGTCCTTCAGCCAATCCACCTCCTCTGCAATTTCCTCCTCCGTTCGCCCTTCCTCCTCCTGCTTGGCTTTTGCTTCCAGTTCAGCGATTTTCCGTTTGATCTTGGCTGCTGTCCGGGTTTCATAACCTCCCTTCGCCTCCTGAAGGTCCCGATTTGCAGCAGCACAACGGCTTCCTTCCGCATCCATAACTAACGCTTCGTGCTCCTCCCAGCTTAAGCAATTCCCGTTCACGGTCTCGTGCTCGACACTAACATAAAAGACTGTGGGGAAGACAGGGCGACTGCCCGCTGCTTTATAGCGATTTCTCTTGTGAATCCTCATGAGGATGGTATTAATTTCGTTGGAGGTGGGAGTACTATGACCATAAGTATGATTGAAGATCGCACAAACGGAGCCGAGGCAGGTCGAATTGGAATGAAAGTGGCTGCATCCAATCCGACTGACATTGTGCCATGTGTTTTGTACGTTCCAACGGTAGCGATGGTGGATAGTTGTGTTTGAGTTGCCCCGTATGCCTGCATGCCTGGCCTTCCTCTGCGGAGCCTCGATCCACCCCTTCTCATTCAGAATTGCCATAAATGTAATTGAAGCCTTGCTATACGGATCCCCTCCAAGTGTTTTGATCGTATTCTTGCTGATGCTGTGAATTCTGTTTCTCGATCTGTAATGATCGCTTTTCTGATCTGCCTGCCGCCGCCAGGATCTCCACCGCTTGAGACGTCCTTTCATTCCGTTGTCTGGTTTGTTCTTACACCTATTACCGGTTTCCTCAAAATTCCGGTGCCGTAGCCTAATGCCGTCACCCATTAGGATTGGCTGGCCTGGAGTAAGTCTTTTTCCGCCAACTGGGCGCATGTTACCTTGATGATTGGGCAAGCGACCTCCTACCAACACCTGTCCATAATATTGTTCGGGTTGTCAGCACCATAGTTTGCCAAAAAATCAACCAATCCATTCACCTTTCTTCTTACGGTTTGGAAAACTATGCCTCTCATCCCTGTAATTAGCTCCGCTATGCTTTCCGTGGCTTTGGCTAGCCTCCAGTGTTTGGTGGCCTTGCTGATGCTTGTGCCTGCTTGTAGGCGTTTAGCCGCCATGATGGCCAAGAGTGAATCCCCCTCGACTATTACATTCCCTCGCCGGATGGTCCTTAGAATTTTTAAACCCTGCTCAAGCGCAGCAAACTCTGCTTCATTGTTCATGCTTTCACCCAGAGCCCTGCAATAAATATGGATGATTTCCCCAGCCTGATTGCGAATGGCACCTCCGATGCCTGCTGTGCCTGGGTTGCCCCGCGAAGCCCCGTCAAAATTCAATTTCAGGCCGCCCTCTGGAGGGCACTGCCATCTGAGGATTTGCGATGAAGGTTGAGAAGAATTTCCCCCAGTCGGTTGATTGCTGGACGCCTCCAATTGAAACACCTTTAAGATGCGTAAGTCCTGAATCGTGGGTTTTTCATCCGCTTCTACCTTACATTTTGCCTGTATGAGCTGTTTGATGTTGATTGTTATAGAATCTTTTGCAAATTCTATGTTTTTGACTTCCTCTTTGAAAATTCTCCGATTTCGCTCTTTCCATATTGTCCAAACAATAAAGCCTGGGGCAGGTTTCCAGATGCTTTCCACTCTTCTAATTCTGGAGTAGTTCCTCCTCCAGTTGGTAATAGTTTCCTGGATGGAGTCCCTGTTCCGATCAGAAGCTCCAAGAATGTTTTCCATCCAGTCCCAAAGCTGGGAAGCCCAATCACAGGAGTTAAAAAGATGATTCATTGTTTCCTCCTCCTTTGTGCACATAGGACATCTGGAGGGTCCCCTGAACCCTTTTTTCAATAAGTTCTCCCAAGTTAGAGTTCTCTTCTGCATAAGTAGCCAAAGAAAAGTTCTGATCTTTGGCCATTGAAGGCTATCCCACACTTTATTAGCCCAGGGCATTATATCAGGCTGTTCTTCCCCCTCTATGATGCTCATCGCTTCTTTCAGGGAAAACTCCCCGTTGCCTTTTGGACCCCATCTGAGCTTGTCATTTTCAGCAGCAACTCGAATTTTCCTTTTTAAGATTTGTTGATTTAGATCTGAAATGGTTTCCTGAGTGTTTTCATTGTGGGTGGAGTTGAAGACCATCCACTCCCTCCAGTCCGGGTCTTCACTGTTAGGGATCCAGTACTGATTTACTTTGAATCTGCCCTCATTTTGATGGTTTTGCTTCAGGGGTAGGAGATGAGGGGAGTCCAGTCTTGGAGACTGCTGCCAGGCATCCTGCCAGAAGAGTGCCTGGGTGCCATTTCGTATCTCCCAGAAGCTATAGTCTTGGACAATGCTTCTGTTGTCTTGAGCATGATTCCATATCGGTGAACCGTTGGGGGTGTCCTGCATTCTGACTAGGTCAAGAATGTTGCTATTCGGCATGTACTTCTCCTTCCAATGAGTGGCCCAAGGTAGGCTTGTTTCTGAGATCCACTTCCACCATATTTTGGCTCCGCAGACTTTGTTTACTGTTGAGGGATCAACCAAATTCAGACCCCCCCTGTCCTTAGGTTTACACAGTTTCTGCCAGGCTACCAGAGACCATTTTTTCTTCTCGTTGTTTCCACTCCATAAGAAGGAGTGCTGGATGATTCTTATTTGGTTTAAGATTCCTTTCGGAGCAGGAAGAATAGATAGCATATATTGAGGGATGGCCTGCAAAACCACTTTTGTTAGAATTAATCTACCTGCAAAATTCAGAGCCCTGTTGGTCCAATGTTTACACTTCCTTTCCATGCTGGCTAGGACTTTCTCCCAATGGACCTTTTGCCACGGTTTGAGAGTCAGGGGGGCCCCAAGGTATCTTGATGGTAAGGAACCAATTTTAAACCCCAGAAGTCTAGAAAGATGAGATTGGATAGCTTGATGCGTGTTGAAGAAGAATATGGTGGATTTGGAGAAATTAATCTCCATGCCCGAGGCTTTGCTGAAAAGATTGAGGATGTCTCTATAGGCCAAGGCTTCTTTTACTGTTGGGGAACCATGTAACATAGTGTCGTCCACAAACTGTTGATGAGTTGTGGCTGGACAGGCTCTGATTGGTTGCAGACCTTTGATTTGACCTTCTGCTTTTTTCCTGGCAATTAATCTACTTAGGCCCTCCATAAGAATGACAAACAGGAAAGGGGACAAGGGGTATCCCTGTCTGATGCCTCTGGTAGGGCAGAAGGGAGCCAAGGGTGCGCCATTCACCAAGATGGAGTATCTAGGCGATTTGACGAGGGCTAGAATCCATTTGATCCATTGTCTACTGAAACCAAAAGCCTCTAACACTGCTTCCAAATAGGACCAGCTTACCTTGTCATAAGCCTTGGAGAGATCTAACTGCATAAGCATTCCAGCTTCTTTTCGCGAATGAAGGGAGTGAATCATCTCCTGAGCAAGCAAGATATTGTCCAAAATTTGCCTGCCCTCCACATAGCCAGACTGTTCTTGCGAAATGATGCCAGGGAGGATAGCCTTCAGCCTGTTAGCTATGACTTTTGAAATGATTTTATAGATGACATTACAGAGTGCTATGGGTCTGAATTTTTCTGGAGTATTAGCTTCCTCCACTTTGGGAACACGAGCAATGAAGGTAGAGTTTAGAGATTTTAGGATAGTTTTGGATCATCTTGAGTCTTCCACAATCTCCCATATGTCTTGCTTAACAATGTTCCAGCAGGCTTTGTAAAAGTTAATGGTAAAACCATCCGGACCCGGAGCTTTATCATTGGGCATGCTTCTGACTGCCTCCTCGACTTCTTCCATAGTGATTGTTCTTCTTAGGGCCCAGTTCTGATCTTCTGTGATTGTTCTAGGTATAACATTGGTGATTTCTTTGATGGCTTCCTCTCTTTTAATCCCTGGTTCTTGCGCTATGAGGCTGAAGTGGTCTGTAAGGGAGGCTGAAATCTCATTGTGGTTTCTGAGGAGATCACCCTCACTGTTCTTTAGTTCCAGGATTTTGTTGGCACTTCTGTAGTCCATGGCTGATCTGTGGAAGAATTTTTTATTTTGCTCCCCTTCTTTCAACCAAAGGATTCTAGATTTCTGCTTCCACAAAGATTCTTCCTGCTTGCATCTGTTGTGCCATTGTTGAGTTAACTCGCTTTCTTGTTTACTGGTTTCCTCATCTCTGCGTCCTACCACACCATCCTTGTGAATCTGTTCCAACTTATTCTCAATGATGGCCTTCTCCTGAAATATATTTCCGAAAACTCTTTTGTTCCAATCCTTCAATTTCATTTTGATGTTTTTTAATTTCTTTTGAAGAATATACATTTTGGATCCTTCCTCATCTAAGGGCTCTGACCACCATTTTTCCACCATTGTTAGGAAGGTTGGGTGTTCTATCCAGAACTTTTCAAACCTGAAGGGTTTGTTTCTGGGGGTGCCCTGTATCTCAACGGCTAGTGAGATCGGCCAATGGTCCGACCCTCCACTTGGGAGGATGTTTGATTCAACTACCGTCCCATCTAAAATTAGGCTTTCCGAGACTAAGAAACGATCCAGTCTGGATGATATGAGCCTTTCGCCCCCCCTTCTGTTGTTCCATGTGTATTTACCACTCTTGGGATAAACATCAACCATTCTTGCATTGTCTATGAAACTTATGAAGACCTCCCCATCCCTGTGTAGTTTCCTGAGGCCTCCTTTTTTCTCCAGGAGGGAGGTTATCATGTTGAAGTCTCCCCCCAATATGAATTTAGCATCATGGTGCCTATCTATGATTTTGGTTAAAGATTCTAGGAAACTGATCTTATCTTCTAACTTCTGAGGACTATAGATATTGATGCATATAAAAGATGAAGAATTACCTGTGGGCTGCACTTCCAGGGCCAGGTAGTTTTTGCTAGCTTCAGCTGTTATAATCTGGTATCTTCTTGTATCCCAGAAGGTTGCTAAGCCTCCTTCTCGCCCTTTGCTTTCGATCTCTAAAACTTCAAAATTTCTTCCTAACTTAACTCGTAGCCTATCTATGAGAGCACTGTTGCATTTGGTTTCTTGAAGAAACAACATGTCCGGGTTGTATTTTTCCATCTGCCGTTTCAGAATCCTCTGTTTGGCCTGACTGCTTATCCCTCTTGCGTTCCATGAGACAATCTTCATATTTAAACATTTGGTTGGAAGGACGGGTAATCACTTAGCTGCCTTATCTTACCAGCGTTGATCAGCATCTCTCCAAGCTCCTGCAGGTGTTCTATGCTTGACTTGCGGCCTCTACGGCGTTTGTGCCTCGAGCCCGAGGTTCTTCCTAGTATTATTTTGTAGTGTGGTGTGCCTCCCTTGATTATACCTAACTTTCTCTTCTGTGTTTCCATTATTGCCTTCTGCCGCGCTATAAAGAGGTCATTGACCTTCCTAATTTCTTCCTCCGGTACTGCTTCAATCCCTTTGGCTTTCCAGCTTTCTACAAGCGCGGTTAGGTCCATCCCTTCCATAGCTAGGGTTTCTTCTAGCTCCAAATCCTCACTTCCTGCTTCACTTGTTAACATCTCTGTTTCTTCTTCCGTTTCTGCTGTTCTGTCCTGCATGTGGATTTCTCCAGTGAATGCTCCTTCCGCCGTTCCTTCTCCTGTGGGTTCTTCCTGTCCCTCTTGCCCTGCCCCCACATTGGGTATGTTCTGCTTTTCCTCCGAGTCAGTCTCCAGGTCTAGGATCTCAAATGGGTTACTGAAGTAATTTCTTTCTGTGTTTCCTTTCGTGTTCCTTCTCCTGTTGGCCCGCTGCCTGTTCTTTGGTTTGGTGAAGTTGTTCTTGTCTCTGTTGTTCTGTGTTTTCTCTTCTTCTGCCTCCTTTCTGTTCAAAGGACAATCCCTTACCAGATGTCCATGCTCATGGCATTTCCGACACCTAAAAGGTATTTTCTCATAGTCTAAAGCCTGAAAGTATTCCTCATCTCTATATTCGAGCCATACACCTTCATGTAGAGCGCCTGATACATCCAGTTCTACACAGATTCTAGCATAGGTTGTGTATCTTTTCTGCATGGTCGCCTCCGATGCTTTAACAAAGGTGCCGAGCTTATCTCCTATTTGCTTTAGGGCATTCAAACCCCAATAATCGATTGGGAGAGAGAAAATTCTAATCCAGACCGGCACTTGAGTGAAGGACTCCTTCTCCGGGACGAAGTTTGGCTTCCAAGGTCTCATATATAAGCCTGCTGCTGCTAGGAAATACGGGTCGCCTTCAAACACTCTATCCTTGTCTTCTAGACTTGTAAAGACAACTGTAAAAAATCCTTTGGCTCCCAAATGTAACTGCACATCTCCTTTTGGCTTCCACTGCTGTCTTATCCATTGGCACAGAGTCCTCTCAGATGGCCAGATTCCCATGAATTTACAAATGATGGCATGTTCAGCCATGTGTTCCCTGTAGGCCTGGATTTCAGGGTCGGTGATTGTCACCCGCAGGCTATCTTCTTTCTTTGGCTTACATGCATTGCTGGTCACATGGGTTCTGTTGGGGGTCGCGCTGGTCTCCCCCTCCTTCTCCGGTTGGATTATTCTTTTGTTTTTTGGTTCTTTGTCTTTTGTTGGTTGTTCCTCCTCATTTTCTGAGGGCTGCGACTTGGCAGCAGTTTTGTCTTGTATATTTGCACAGTTCTGCTTCTCTTTATTCCTGTCTTCTGAGGTCTTGTCTGTCTTGTCAGACGTTATTGGTCTCTTTTCCTTGTTTTTACTGCTGCTTTGCATCCTGCTGTTCATACCTTCGATTCTGACTCCTTCTTTCATTTTCTGTAGTTGTTTCTGCAAAACAATCTGCTTAAAAGTTGGGGTCCCACTGGACCCCTCTGCTCCCATCCAGTCCGACAGCAGTTGCCCCTTTCGAAACAGTGCTGCCAGTCTGATTCTGTGGAATTCCAGGCCTGTTACAGCTGCGTAAACGCTTAAACCCTAGCTAGGTCAAGAACTCGAGCTCATAGAACCCCGATTCTATTTTTGATCCGGATTTAAACAGGAACGCAATAAATTACAGAGATAACCATATACATAAAGATGCAGCGGAAATAATACTTCATTTCATTAATGGAAAATACTGAAATATGCTTACAAACAGAAATGGAAATAAACTAGCTAGGGCGATGGTAGCTTATCTCTGAGAAGAGATGTGATGGCTACATGCCTCTGAACTGTGTTACAATGAGGCTCGAAGGCCTATTTATTGTTGAGAAACAATGGAAAACCCTTAACATTCCAAAACCTAACCCTAGGAGATGAAACGCCAAACTGTGGGCCCCGTTTGGGTAAATTGGTACATCAACTTCCCGGGGTCGTAACTTTGGCATACGATCTCCGTTTGACGCGTACAATAGCTCGTTAGAAAGATCTATCTGAGCACTACCACTTTGGGAAGGGAAACATCGGTCCATGGACCCATGTTGCCCCCAGATTTCCCAAAAAACGTCGTTTAGGGCCTCAAAACGGCTCCAGAAGTTCAGGACCCGAAAAACTGCTAAAAATAGTAAGTTGTGCTACAATTAAGGAAACTGAAAATGCTGAGAAAGACAATGGTGGGGGTCCAGGTGGACTTGGCAGGTGGCCACCAATATCCACCTGGATCATTCCTCCCCCCTTAGGAAGCAATGGTCCCCATTGCGTTGAGCTCCTCCATGAGATGATGAAACTTCTGCTGAACTTGTTCCCTGGTGAGCCACTTGCCCTGCTGAAGGAGTTGGCCAGCTTTGACAACTCGATACAGTTGGATATTCTGTTGGCGAGTGTTCTTGATCTGTGTGTCCATGATCCGATCAGTTGCAGCTTGTTCCATGCAATCTGGATTTAATTCTGTGGGTTTGAGCTGTTCTGCAATGTCGGATGTGTCTAGCAATGGTGGAAAGTATGGCCGAAGGCGGTCCACATTAAATACTGGGTGCAGGCCAAGGAATGGGGGAATGCTGAGCTCAAATGCATTGTCTCCCATAGCCTTAGTAATGGTGTAAGGACCATATCGGAGTGGTCTCAATTTTCGATAGGCTCCAGTAAGGCGTTCCTTTTGCAAATGCAACCAGACTTTGTCGCCCACCTGAAACTTGTGTGGCACCCGATGTTGATCATGTCGCTGCTTGTACTTGGCATTTGATTTCTCAAGAATGTCATGGACCTGCTGGCGAATATGTTGGATGCGCTCAATGAAGCTAGTGGCCTTATCTGTTTCGGACTGGACATGAGCTGAATTCATGTGAGTAGCTGCAAGTGGCATGGCCACATCAATGGGGCATAGTGGCTGGAATCCCAAACCCACCTGAAAAGGGCTATGGCCAGTGGAGCTGTGAAGAGCTCGGTTGTAGCTGTGCTGAACGTAGGGGAGGCTCTCGTCCCATGTGCGTGGATGCTTTGAGTTATACATGCGCAGAATGTGCACAATCATCCTATTGACAACCTCTGTCTGGCCATCAGTTTGAGGATGGAAGGCTGTGGACTTCGTGAGTTTGGTGTCCAGCATTGACCAGAGACTGGACCAAAAGGTGCTGAGAAACCGACTGTCCCGATCTGAGATGATAGACTGTGGGATCCCAAAGTGCACCCACACTCGTTCAAAGAAGAGTTTAGCAGTGGCTTCTGCTGTGATATTCTTCTTGCAGGCCATCATAATGGCCATCTTTGAGAACCTGTCGACGACCACAAAAACACAGTCATTTCCATGCTTAGTGGAAGGAAGGCCTGACATGTAATCCATGGAGATGGATTCCCAAGGTCGACTAGGGGTAGGCAATGGGGTATAGAGGCCTTGCTTCTTAATGGTCGGTTTGGCAATGGCACAGGCAGTACATGATCGGATGTACTTCCCAACATCCTGTCGAAGATTCGGCCAATAGAAATAGTTTTGCAGTACTGCCACTGTTTTCTCGACCCCGAAATGCCCAGCAGCCCGACTGTAGTGTGCTTCCAAAATCATCTTGGCACGCTCGCTTGAAGGAACACAGAGGTGACCGAGGTGGCATAATAGGGCATCCTGGAGGTGAAAATCTGCAACCTGCCGACCCTCCAAGAGTGTCTGGTATGTGTGGCCGAATTCTGGGTCGCTTTTGTAGAGAAGTGGCCAATCAGAAGTCTCGTGCCCGCAAGAGTTGAGCACGGTGGTTAGCGCCATGATCGGTGGTCGACTGAGGCAATCTGCAACATTATTGGTGCTGCCCTTTTTATACTTGATATTCAAGTGAAACTGTTGCAGGTATGTAGACCACTTCTGATGGCGATCATTCTGCAATTTCCCTTGGGTTTGTATGAACTGCAGAGGTCGGTGGTCTGTGTGGATGACCGTTTCCTTCCCCAAAATGTAATGCTTCCATTGTCGGCAGGCCTGTACAATGGAATACATCTCTTTATCATAAGTGGGGTACTTCCGGACTGTGTCTGAAAGTGTTTCACTGTGATATGCCACTGGATGTCCATGTTGAGTAAGGACTGCCCCAATAGCATAGTCAGAGGCATCTGTCTCGACCTCAAATGGTTGTTGTAAATCTGGTAACGCGAGCACTGGTGCTGTGCAGAGGCGATCCTTCAACTCCCTGAATGCCTTCTGTTGAGATTCAGACCAAAAGAATTTTGCTTTCGCCCCGCCCTTGGTGACTTGACTCAAGGGCCAAGAAATATGAGAAAATCCCAACACAAACCTGCGGTAGAAGTTGGCAAGACCTAGAAAGCTGCGGAGCTCTGTTAGAGTGGTTGGAGAGGGCCAATCCCGAATGACTTGGACCTTGGCTGGATCGACATGCACCCCCTGTTCATCAATGATGTATCCCAGATACTGAACCTCGGTCATGCCAAAAGTGCATTTCTCCAAATTGGCACATAGCTTGTGTTGCCGCAGTGTTTGGAGAACCTGTCGGATGTGGTGGAGGTGCTCTTCCCAACTCTGGCTGAAGATCAGAATGTCATCCAAGTATACTACTACAAAGGAGTTGGTGAATGGCCGCAAGATGTCATCCATTAGCCTCATAAAGGTTGCAGGAGCATTCGTCAATCCGAAAGGCATGACCAACCATTCGAAGAGGCCCTCCTTGGATTTGAAGGCAGTCTTCCACACATCTGAGGGTTCAATTGGTACCTGGTGATATCCTGACTTCAGATCGATCTTGCTGAAATATTTCGCCCCCTTTAGTTGGTCTAGGAGGTCATCAATCCGCGGGATCGGGTACCTATTACGAACAGTGATCTTGTTCAGCGCCCGATAGTCAATACAGAGTCTCCACGTCCCATCCTTCTTCTGTACCAACACTATCGGGCTCCCACAGGGCGAAGAACTCGGACGGATGTGACCTTTCTGCAGGAGCTCCTGAATCTGCCTCTTGATTTCATTGTTCTCCAGAACGGAGCGCCGATAAATTGGTCCATTGGGTAGCGGCGCACCTGGGGTCAGATCGATGGAGTGCTTGACTTGACAGTGCAGAGGAACCCCTGCCGGGGAGGTGAAGATGTCTTCGTACTCCTCCACAATCTTGTCCATCTGTAGCTGCCGTGCAGAGGGACCCCGTTTGGAGGCCGCGGCCACTGTCTTCTTCTTCCCTTGAGGGCGTATCATCAGGAAAACAAATTTCCTGGTTTTGGAAATGATCTTACTGCATTGTTTTGCAGTAATCAAAGAGATGGCGGCAGGTGGTGCTACCTCTGGTATCCTGAACAACTTATTTCCCAATGTAATAATAACAGCACGGGGCCTTGATTCATACACAACATGTCGCTTCCACAAGTATGGTTGTCCTAGTAATACATCACAAACTTCAAGGGGAGCAATGTCACACAATACCTCATCCGTGAAGGGCTTGATGTTGTATGGAAGGCGACACTGCTGGCTCACGCGAAGATCTCGCCCTTGGTGAAGCCACCCAATGGTGTATGGTTGTGGATGTGCTGTGGTCGATAAGCCCAACCGCTTCACGACCTCTGCCGAAATGAGGTTCTTTTGACTCCCGCTATCAACAATGAACTGTATCGGGGAGCCCTTTACCCACATCTGGGAGTGGAAGAGACGCTCCTCCTCCTCTGGATCTTCGGGTTCATTTTTCTGGATCTTTGCGGTAGCAACAGTGGCGCTGGGATCCGCATCAATGATCTGCTTCCCTTTTTCATACCCCTTATCGGGTTCTGACTCAGAGTCGGAACATGCATCTGATTCTGAAACCTTTAGCTCAGCCACCAGTGACTGCTTGGCCCGACACTCACTTGTGTTGTGAGTGGAGCTCTTATGGAACTCGCACCATTTTCCAGTGTCCTTTCTCGGCTTCGCGGCGTTGCTCTTTGCTTGCAGCTTCGGCTGGTTGTCTTGGGTTGTCCCGCCTTGGCTTTGTCCTTTGTTCTGTGGTTTAGGGGCACCTTTCCCATGCTTTGGATTCGCAGATCCAAAGTCTCGCTTCTTTTGTTTAAACTTCTGCTCGACCTTGACGGCATACCGGTATGCTGCGCCGAGCGAGGGGATGTTTAGGAACTGTATTTCTTCCTGGATGTACTTGTGCAGGCAGCCACGATATTTGAGTATCAAATGTTGCTCCGAATCCTTGATACCCAACTTTGTGCGAAGGGTATGGAAAAGATTGGTGAACTCCGGCACGTCTTGGTCCCTTCCCTGCCGCAGCGTGGTCCACTTTATGTATTCATCCTCATAGCTTCCGACAGGGTAGTACTGCTCCTTGATGGCATCCCGGAACGAATCCCAGGTGGGTGCGGCTGAAAATAGTGAGCCAGTACTTTCATCCTTCTGCTCGCAGTAGGTTTCCCACCAGTCCTTGACGTGGGGGGCTGCTTTGAGAAGAGCAAAAACAATCTTTTCCCGACTCGAAAATTCATGAACAGAAAAATAACCCTCTAGCAGATTTAACCATTTATCTACGGCATCGGCGTCTATCTGACCCTCAAATATGGGGATTTCAAAATTAACTTGTACCTTAAAGGGTGTGGCGTTTCCATAGGAGCTGCTGGAAGCCGATGCGCCGCTTCTGGGTAGCCGCTGAAGGATCTGCGCAAAGCTGTCCATCATCGCGTTCCGTTGTCGCTCGAGCGCTTCTTCGAGCAAGATTTTGATGGGATCTCCTGCCCCCTCGTCTTTCTTCTCGTCCGCCATGGGAGGCCGTCGGGATTTGCGAGGCTGGTCTTGCAAAGGTTCAACCAGTTCAAGCCCTAACTCCTTATATCCCGACCTTGTTGGGGACATGCAAAGAAAAACAGAGAAAAAGCAGACTGCTCTGATACCACTGATCCGGATTTAAACAGGAACGCAATAAATTACAGAGATAACCATATACATAAAGATGCAGCGGAAATAATACTTCATTTCATTAATGGAAAATACTGAAATATGCTTACAAACAGAAATGGAAATAAACTAGCTAGGGCGATGGTAGCTTATCTCTGAGAAGATATGTGATGGCTACATGCCTCTGAACTGTGTTACAATGAGGCTCGAAGGCCTATTTATTGTTGAGAAACAATGGAAAACCCTTAACATTCCAAAACCTAACCCTAGGAGATGAAACGCCAAACTGTGGGCCCCGTTTGGGTAAATTGGTACATCAACTTCCCCGGGTCGTAACTTTGGCATACGATCTCCGTTTGACGCGTACAATAGCTCGTTAGAAAGATCTATCCGAGCACTACCACTTTGGGAAGGGCAACATCGGTCCATGGACCCATGTTGCCCCCAGATTTCCCAAAAAACGTCGTTTAGGGCCTCAAAACGGCTCCAGAAGTTCAGGACCTGAAAAACTGCTAAAAATAGTAAGTTGTGCTACAATTAAGGAAACTGAAAATGCTGAGAAAGACAATGGTGGGGGTCCAGGTGGACTTGGCAGGTGGCCACCAATATCCACCTGGATCAGTTTTTGTTATGTCACATTTTAAATTGTTAATTTATGATCACTATAAAATTTAAAAAAATTATACCAAAAAAAATTCCTATACAATTTTCGACTAAGTTAAAGTTTATGATGTCACTTAAAATTATGTATTATCTAATTATCTGGTTATAGAATTAAAGTGCATTAGAAAAATTTTATTATCTTTAAGTATTAAAAGATTACTAATTTCTAAGCCACTAAAAAAAGTTTTTAATTCAACTATTTTATTATGAACTATAAAGTATAGGTACAAAATAAAAAATTCTTTAAAAACAATTATCCATACCTATGTATTTTTTAAGGAGTCCTTTTCATGAATCTTAACATAAGCTTTAGTGGAGTTCTATCTTGCATAACAAGTTATGCCACCAAACCTTCTGAGGAGTTCTATCTTGCATAACAAGTTATGCCACCAAACCTTCTGAGGGTGAATCTTTTATTCTATACGAACCACAAAATAAACTTTTTTTTTATATTAAAGATACAAATTCATTATTTTTTACTTTTATAAACTTTTTTTTTATATTAAAGATACAAATTCATTATTTTTTAAAGTTTCTATAAATAAAATAATGAAAATGTTAATGAAAATCTAATTAAATTATAAAATTACAATTTGAATTTGAATTTTTTCTGGATATTGATTATAAACCAAATTTAATATGAAAAATATACATATTCCAATTCTTAAAAAACTATTCATTCTCAGTAACCAAAGTTAAAACTATTATATCAAATCTCATTCTATCTCATCCTATTATTTATAAAAAGTAAACTTAAATAGAAAAATTCTAAGCATTCTTCCAACCACTTAAAATAAAACTAAATAACAAATTATAAATTTATTAGATTATTATTTAATTGATTTTATACATTTTTTTTAATATGATAAAATTAATTTTATACTAAAATTTAATAGTAAGTTTTTTTAATATAATACAATACAATGATAAGATATACCATGGTAAAATAAAATATACAATGTTCTATCCATAAGATAAGATATACAATGTGCTATCCATAAAAATATGTTCTTCAAAATTATAGAAACTTGTTAGGTGGTGATTTAATAAGGCATGATCGTGTTAATTAAATAGATGTAAATTTCAGCCATAACAAAATTCTAAAATATAAGTCATGAATGGATAAGTTTAATAAAGTTTTTATATACATTAAATCACAATGATAAAGCACACTTTCGCTTCTTCTTTTTTTTTTGGGCATATTTATAACCCTTGACAAAAGTTCCTGTTGGCTTAATAAATGTTCTTATAATAATAGGTTGCTAAAAAATACCAAAAACCGAAAGCTTATATCTCATCCGTAGCAAGTTGTTTCTAAAGCAACTACAAATTCTTTGAGGCCAAAAGTCTTCAAATATTCATATGAGATGTAAGACTCGACACTCGTGAATTCAACTTTTGAATGACAATGTATAGAAAGAATAACCTCTCATCTATCTATATAGATATAGATTTATGGGGTATTATTTTTTATTTTTTATTTTTTATTTTTTTTTATAACCAGCTAATATTTAGCATGAATATAAAGCGGTAAGGATATTTTTTTAAATTTTAATTAATTAAATATAAACTTAAAATATTTATATAAATTTGCATTATATTTATTTTATCAAAATTATGATAATAATTATTAATTTTTAAAAAAAAATAATAAGGAATTAATTAAATTGTTTTAACATTTTGATTTGAAATTTTGGAAAGAAGTTTTCTTAAATTTCAATGGCTTGATGAGTTAACAAATTATGAATAGTGTTAGGGTTGCCAAAATTATGAAAATGACATTTAATATGAAAAAAAAAAAAAAAACTTTTTTATTTTTTGATCACTTTTACATTACAAGGTAATAAATTATTTCATCATATGTTATTTTAGAATTTGTTTAACTTCCAAATTTATTATTTTAATTACAGATCTCGCCAAGAGGAATTAAATTTGTCAAAAGAGAACGTATCTTTGAGTGTAAAATTTGAGGAAAGTTTGCATCTAGAGAGAATGTATCTTTGAATGCAAAATTTGGAAAGTTTGCACCTAGAGAGATGTAATTCATTTGGACTTTTGATAAATCTCGAGTTAAAGATGGATTTCTCTTGGTTTTAAGAAACATGTTAATAAAATGTTTTAACTATAAGAAATATTTTATTTTCACTTGTTTTATATACGATATATATAATTGATATTGGAATAATATATTTATAATTTTAGATTCTCCATATTGGAAATTAGAAACACCCCTCCCCTTCCTGCTCTTCCTGGGCTCTTTATCTCTACATGCACACACATTGAACTATTTGCATTATTAATATATGTAACTCCATATTAAACATTGAAGAAATTACAAATCAACCTCATAATTTGAAGTAAAACGCACTTATTAAGGGAATAAGATATCTCTACACACACACACATAATATTTTATTCAACATGCATATTGAAATATTTGATTTGTAAGCTGCATTTAATTTATTTTTGTTATTAATATCTTTTAAATATTATATATCAATTCCCATATTAAAAATGGATTATATTATACATATTCCATGACCAAGTGTCAATTCTATTGTCATACAATCAAAGAAAGCAGTTCTGGAGATGCCCAAGCTCTTTTCACAGGGAGAGCCACATTCTCAGGAGTCTAGAGATTGACAAGGAGAATTTGTGGCACTATTTCAATGGAGTAAGCTTCCCTATGTTTAATAGAAGTGGAACAGCCTTAGCTCTAAATATTTTTAACATTATTTGATCCATATTAGTGCAGACCTAGAAAGGGGTTCAAATAATAGAGTATAACTTATGAGTTTGTTGTTTTCCTTCATGGTGACCAAAAAAGTAAGTTTAGGGAAGCTCCAATTTTTGGGGATTCAAAAATTGTTATAGACTGATAGAATGGGGTGAGTGTGCTAACCAATTTGCATTTACAAACAATAGAGGATACAGAAACTACAATAATTTTTCAAAGATCTCTCCAATCAATCACATTAACAAGGAGCTTAATTCAAATGCAAACAAACTTGAAAACATGAAGTTAGACAAAGCTCTGAGAATTAGAAGCCTTAGATTCATGCCAAAGTGGCTTGGGGTTTTTGTCCTTCCTTTAAAAGTTTTCTTAAACTGTTGTGGTGGACAAGTTGTGAGACTTGTCTTCTTGTTCTATTAGTCTAGGGTTTTTATTGTTAATTTTTCTCTCTAGAGTTTTTTGGGAAGTCATTTTGTAAACAGTCCTTGTATACCTTGATTCACAATTGAATAACAAATATATGGTTTTTTTTTTTGCATGAAAAAAGAAAAATTTAAATTTAAATTACTTATTTTTTCTTTATATAAAGTCTATATAAATTTATGTTATTTAATATGGACATTAAAATATTTTATTTATAGTTGACACTATTCTTTTTTGTTATTAATATAATTTGTTTTAACTATTACAAATCAATTAAATATAAAATGGATTACAAATAATGTAATAATGTTATTATTACATGTTATTTTAGTGAAGGAATTCTATAACTCTTATACTAAATTAATTTTTTTTGGCTTTCAATTACCTTAATTATTTTTATTCTCTGATATAAAATTAAGGTGGAAATTGAAGATTTTGTTTGTGACCAATATTGATTTTTTGTTATTACTATTTTTTAATTTGTTACTATTCTATTAACAAGTTCTCAATTAAGGAAGTTGTTGATGAATCTCTTAAAATGGACAAGATAAAAATATACAAAGCCCTAACTAAAAGGAAAAAGGGGCAGTACATTCGTCAAAGACAGGAGAATCTCTTACACCTCTCTAAGGTAGCGCCTAAGAAATTTTGGAGGCAGATTCTGACTAGGAAGACTAAAGATAATAATAAAATTGCTCTTCACGATTGGAATTCCTATCTTAAAAAGCTTTATGAATCTCCAAATGTCATGGATAATTTGGAAGCACTGCTCACAACGAAAGACGTTTTCTCTTTAGAAGACATTAAGTTTGGGGTTAATCGCCTCGCTAATGGGAAAGCTAAGGACATTGAAGGTTACCAGGCAGAAATCTTAAAAATTGGAGGTCCATGTCCTCATCCCCCACATCCACAAGCTTTTCAATCAAGTAGTCAAGCAAGGGTTCCCTAAACCTTGGACTGAGAGCCTCATTATCCCTATTTTTAAAAGTGGGGATACAAATAACCCCTCTAATTATCGGACAATTATGATCAACCCTCTCTTAGCCAAGTTATATCGTAGTATTTTGGAAAAGAAGTTAAGCATATGGCTTGAAAGTGAAGGTGAGCAGGCTAAAGGCCAAGCAGGTTTCAGAAGGCATCACTCAACAACAGACCACCTCGTTACGCTTAGGATCATTGCAGAGGAATGTTGTAATGATAAATCCAATTTATTTTGTTGCTTTGTGGACTTTAGAAAGGCTTTTGATATGGTTCCTAGATACAACCTTTGGAATAGGTTAGAAGAACTAAAGTTTCCTCTCGAGTTGAGAGCTGCCGCTATAAGGTTATACAAGAATGTAGTTGCCAAGCTAAAGATCAATGAGGGGTGGTCGAAAGATATTAAGTGTAACATCAGAGTTAAACAAGGTTGCCCCCTCTCCTCTACCCTATTTGGCATTTACATCGATAAGCTCGAAGGCTATTTAGAGGAAGCAGGATGTGATGGCACGATCTTGGTTGGGATAGTCATCATCCTTCTTCTCTATGTTAACGATATTGTTCTTTTGGCAAGGTTCCCATCTGATCTTGATAAGCAACTCAGGCTTCTTAAGGATTTCTGCTCTACCATGGGTATGACTGTTAACACTGACAAAACAAAAGTTATGATTATCAAATCCAAGAAGGACACTTACGCTAATTTTATGTACGATAATAATAACTTGGAGAAAGTGTATTCTTACAAGTACCTAGGAATTGATATTCATCACAAGCTCAACTGGAACCATAGCATTGAGAAAATGATTAATGGGGGGTGGAAAGCTTATTTTGGTCTTGAAAATAATTGTAAAACAACAAACCTCGTAATGTGGGATAAAAAGAAGTTCCTCTTTGAAAATTTAGTCACTCCTGTTATCTTATATGGTTCTGAGGTTTGGGGTTGCAGTATCTCCAGAGAATCATGGAGAAAGAAGCGTTTTATAACTTATAGCCTGAAAATTAAAAGTAATACACCCTATCCTATTCTCCTTATAGAAGCAGGTCTTTCCCCTATTAAGAGCCTAGCTATGATTAGGTTTCTACTGTACAAGCACAAACTCAATAACATAGACGATCATAGACTTCCTAAGCTAGCTTTAAATTCTAGCCAAAACCACCTAAGGCTTAATCGGGGGTGGCATAAAGACACAAGGGCCTAGTTAAACTATTGGGAGATCAACGAGAATGATGCATTGCAAAACATAAATAACATTAAAGATATTGTTACTTCTAAGTTCAAAGAAAAAATGTGGTGTGAGAAAGATTTAGCAGCTAAAAGAAAATTAAGTTATTATAAGAAGGTCATCAACCTCACCCTGGACGATCAAAAGTATCTCTCTATTTTAACTAGCTCAAAGAAGAAAATTAATATAGCAAAGATTAGAACGAATTCTCATGAGCTCCATAGTGAAACAGGTCACTGGGCAGTTCCTAAAACTCCATGGATGGAAAGGATCTGCAATATATGTGAGAATAGGAATATCGAGGATGAAAACCACTTCCTCTTAGAGTGCCCCGCGTACAACCACATTAGATCTCAATTTCACAATCTTTGTTACAATACTGGCCTTCCTAGCCTTTTACAATGTCAAAAATATAGTGAGCTTGGGAGGATTCTCTCCAAGCTTTTTGAGCATAGGAATAAAATCTTAAATCAAAATAAATAATTTGTTTCTTAAGGTCTGATAGAACAATGTTTGGTCTCAACGGACAATAACCACCATCATCATCATCATAAATATTAATTTATTATTTTTAAATATAATATTATGGAACAATTCTTTCACATTAAACTCCAGAAACACATAATTTTTTTAATTTAATAATTTTTTATTAATATCAATATTTTATAAAATAAATCCTTTATATATATTTAAATTTTAAAAATCAATCATTTTTATCACTAAATTTTTTTTTACTAAACTCATGTATATTATTGATTTCACTAATGATTTTTTTTAAGTAGAATGAAATATTATAATTATTCATAATTTCTTATATTATATTTATTATAATATTATAAATTAAAATTAAAATTTCTAATATCGTTATATATTTTGATTATGATTTTAAATTTGTTTAATACATATGGATCTGAATAGCTAAATATAAGTTTAAAAACAACCAATTTCAATTCCATAGCACTTCAATCTTATCTTATGTAGACAATAAGATATTGACAACCCACTTATACTCAACGATCGCAAACTTTATCTATAAAATAAATTATGTGAGGTTGACACTAAGATATTGAGAACCCACTTACATTCAAGTATTTCAAACTTTATCTATATTTGAAAAGAAGTGGAAATGGTGTCATCGTTAGGTGATCTCTTTGGGATGTAAATATGTTGTAACTTTATCTATATTTGAAAGTAAGTGGAAATGGTGTCATTGACTCATTGTTAGGTTGTATCCTTGGAATGTAAATAGGTTGTAAGTAATTGCAAATGAATGGATTCAAATGTAATAGTTTCATTATTATTTATTTGTGAATAATGAGTCTTATATATATAGATATATAAAATTTAGATTTTTTTTTTAATTAACATAATTTAAAAAAAATAATATTTTTATTTTATATTAGTTTATTATAAATGTTTTACGGGTTAGAATTCTAATGCAAAATAACATTGAAATTTGTAATTCTATGGAGTAATCTTATTTATTTAGTTGTAATGTTTATAATCTTATTTATTTAGTTATAATGTTTATATTTTTGTTATCACTAGATATTCTAAATAGGATTGATGTATTACACATTTTCAAATAATGAACAAAATTATTTTTCTATTTTTTTTAATATTTTTTTTGTAATATTACATAAGTTTTTTAGTCTGGTAGTATCATTTTTTAGTGTTTTATTTTATATCTACATGGTATTATAGCAAATCTGCAAGTTCTTCTCATGTTTTCTTTTAAGATAGTTGATTAGATTGAATCTAGCCTTACTAGATTTAAGTTTGATCTCTGAGGCAAGGGATCTATATTTATTTTTGAGAAATTTATTTAACTACACCTTATTTCCAGTGACATCTCAATTTTGATCCATCATTTCAAATCTTAGTGGCACCACACCACAATACTACTCCTTTTATGCACTTCTATAGGCTTAAATTTCTACATCTATCTTATAGTTTTTGGCATGCAGGTGGAGGATTTACACATCATTGCATCTAAGGTGCATTCATATTCCTACTCTATTTCATTTATATACCACTCCATGATCCCAAGTTCCTTGTCCTCCATGGTTTCACATCAAGCCCATGAGGAATTCTATGTCTAGCCACAACAATTGTAGGATTTGTATTTTTTTAATCCTATAAGGACAAATTGTTCTGACACACCAACAACTGCGGGTTATGGGGAGGATGTTTTGGAAATGAGTTGGATATGAAACTGAGAATTGAGCCAAATATCTATTCTAGTGATATTATCTCCTGATGATTTTGTTTTTCAAATATTGTTAGACAATAAAGAAAAGAAGAAGTTAAAGTTATATTTTATGAGCCATATAAGGTTTCTAACATCATTTATTCTTTGGTTGATTCAAGGGTTTCTTAATTCAAATCACAAGTCCCTTTAATCATGGTAGTTACCACACCAATTCCACTAAACAAGGGATTCTTTAAAGGTGTGGTTATGATTTCACTTTGATATTCTTTTAAATTTTGAGATAATAATAACATAATATTTTGTTGAGGCATTTTATTAAAAATTTGGTGGAAATACCTTTCTCTTGGGGTCATTTACGATTTTTTGAGTGGCACATCTAAATATTTTTGGGGGAGAGAATATTTTATTAGGAAAAAGGAATTAGTTAAAGTATTAAAATATTTTTTCCAATTCAAAATTGTTTTGTTGGGATTTTGTTTTTTTGGTACACATTCATTATGTAAGGATTTTTTTTGGGAAAATTCCATTAAAGTGTGTATTGGTTGTAAGCTATATTTGGACCAAGTTTTGTTTATAACATTGTGGTGTCAAGGACCATAGAGATTCAAAATCCCCATAATTATTACAATTGGAAATTTAAAATGAAACTATTGTAATGTAAATGAATTTGGTAGATATCCAAGAATAATCCAATGTCTACCAAAGAAATTGAAAAAAATTCTATGGAAACAAGCAAGACGAAGTCGAGGCATTTATTAGACTACATGTTTAAGATAACATGTTGTTCCATCATGTTGTTTAAGATAACATGTTTTATCTTGATGGATGTACAACTCCAAAACAAATATGGGACAACTTTCCCTCATTTGGAAATGTCAATGAATTTCATGTTTTAGAGTTGGAAGTAGAGTTATCAGCATTGGTATCTAATGAGAATACCTCTATTGAGGATTACCTTGATAAATTTAGGCTATTGTTGGAATAGCTAAAAGGATTTGGAAAATGAGATCAAAAGATAATACTATCTTCTTGATTTGATCAAAGCTAAAGGGTATTTATTAGGTCTTTTAATATACATTCTATTCTACTATGTATGCACTTTGATATACATCTAAAATTTCCACTTTTGAGACATTTTTTGATTGCCTTACATGCGAACAATCTGATATTAAGTTTTTAGGTGCTCTTTATAGCTCAGTGAATTAGGATCTTATGGCTCATACCTCCAAAGTTAAGTACATAGTTTGGTTCAAATACAAGGATGATTATTATCAAGCCCATGATACTACCTGACAAGTTTTAATAGAATACAAAATATATCCCCCCAACTTCCAAATCAACTGAGTCTTCCTCCAAGATAAGGAATAATACAAATAGGTCAAGTGAGCCATGAAAGTTTTCTGGAAAACCTGGGCCTATCAAAAAAAGGGTTTGGGAGAAATGGAAACCTTCGATGAAGACATAAAATAATGTAGCATTTCGAAAGATAAAGGAAGTTATTTATTATATCAATCCCTATATATATATATATATATATATATATATATATATATATATATATATATATATATATATATATATATATATATAGCTAGATACTTCATTCAAGTGCATCTTATCATATGACTCATTATCATGTCTTGCTTCCCTCTACATCCCATAACAATAGCTCATAAATGTAGTTGGATACTCTACTCAACTTGATGTCGTAGGATCATGCACCGCGTATTTTGTTGATGGATGTATTAATAATGTACTCCTTATTCTTGACATATCTATCAATATATTATCGTTATGTTACTTCTATCATTGGACAGTAATGTGAAATCAATAAAGCTTTCTATGAATGAGGTAGTCATTGATGAATTACATGATTTAGGATTTGTTTTTTCCAATATAAATGTTGATAACATTTCCATAATGTATAAGTTTGTTAGTTTTTAGCCTACCTCTGCTTCCTCTTTCATTTCTCATTCTAATTATTTAAGTAGGCTTTAGCATGAGTGCTTTGGACATTTAAACTATAGATATTTGTAGAAATTGCACACTCAAAGTATGGTTCTTGGTCTTCCAAAAGTTTCTTGTACTGATGGGGTCTATCCAATGTGTATTATTGGAAAACAACATCAAGATCCCTTTCCTACATGGACAAATTGACGTGCTACAACACCTCTTGTGTTGGTACATAGTGATTTTGTGTCATTACCAACTTGTTCATTCTCAAGAGCTATGTATACATTAGAATTTATTGACGACTTTTCACGACACTCTTGGGTGTACTTTCTTAAGTACAAGAGTGGGGTATTTTATAAAATTGATACCTTCAAATATTGATGTCCTTGTCTCCTAGCTGCCTGATGACACCCTTTCCCACCAATTTTATCGAAAGAAGACCCATCTAACCATTATCTTCATGCCCATTCTAGTCACCACCCTTCCCAAAAATAAGGTGTCCTTAAGACTCTTATCTCTTGTGCCATTAAAATATTTGATCCTTAATTTCTCCCCTTGGAAAAAGCACACTGATTCCAAGATTTCAAAGTTAATGGATACTCAGCCACTCAAATTCATAATATTTCCAAGCTGCCTCTCACCCTAAATCCAACCCCTTTGCTCCCTCCCTGCATGTAATCCAAGTCTCTCTCCCTTATATAAAAGGAACCACCGATGTCATTGCCAAGGTTATATCCAAAAATAACATCAGGACTATCTTCAAACCCCATAGAACCCTCAAACAGTTATTCTAGTTAACCAAAGATAAGTCGAACCCCATGAAAGGATCTGGTGTCTACCAAATTCCTTATTCATGTGGTAAGTCTTACATTGGCCAAATTGGTCGCTCAATCACAACCTGCCTTAGGGAGCACATAATGGACACAAACCATCATACAGTGACTAAATCTACAATAGTTGAGCACTTTGATAATACAAAGCACCTTATTTTCTTTGACCAGGCTCATTCCTTAGCTTGTATCCATTTCCATAACTCTCGTTTCATTAGGGAAGCTTTAGAAATTGAAAAACATCCCAATAATTTCAATAGGGAAGATGACAGCCACTCCTAGAAACCTATAATCCATCACCTTCTTAACTTCCCCCCTGCCCCCTACTTCTTTCATCTTTTCTTTCCATCCCTCTTATGTATATATATATATATATATCATTCCTCAATTCCATTATCATTTTAATATACATCAATATAATATAGCATTAGTCCAAAAATAATTTTTTTCTTAATTAGCAATATTATATTCATCCTATATAAATTTTAGATTAACTGTAAATAAATTTATTAATATTATTACAAAATAAACACCCTACCCTCTCATTGATCCCCTGTAATTTAGGTTTTTATAATATCAATAAAATATATTCATAAATCCTTTTTCATAATATCTCTATAATAATAGCTTAAAATTTTATTTATATATTCAAACATTAAAATTCTAATCTACTAATTATATAATAATAATAAAAAATTAAATTCTTTTATTTATATAAAAAATCTAAGCTAAAAAAATTATTTTTATATTAAAATTAAAATTAAGTTTATTTTTCTAATTTCTCACTCACTCTCTCACATATATATATATATATCATCTTACATTGTATTATAATAATATATATCAAAATATGATAATATCAAACCATAATAATTTTTGCTTTTAATAATTAACCATGTCACATTTAACTGATAAATAAATTAACTTGTATTAACTATAATTTCCTTAAAATATAGAAATAAAAGTCTCTTATTGACTCCCTACCTTTAAAAACAATATAATAACTAAATAAAATGAAATTCTATATTTTATATAAAAAATAAATAAAAATCTAAAATCTAAAAAAATTCTTTCATTTTTTAAAATTTGACTTAATTTCTCAATAAATCAAAATTTCTATTTCTTTCATCTTTTAAAATTTGACTAAATTTCTCAATAAATTAAAATTTCTAATCGTTTTACCATTTAGCAATAACTAGGAGTGATTATATTTTAGTAAAATAAAATAAAATTTACTTTTCTATTTTAACATTCATCTAATTTCTCATTACATTTTAACCGCTTTAAGTCTTTCTTTGACCATCCTTTATCTTTTGACCATTCATATTTTAATTTAATCCTTGAGATTGTTATTCCAGTCTTCATGCTTTCATTTCTTATAAGGTTGATCAGCGGTCACGGTTACCATACATCTACTTTCTAGCCCCTGAAGATGGGTGTAGTGTCCACTCAAAACGTCGGACAAAGAAAACATGCACACAATTCATATTCGAAAGTTTCAAACAACCATCAATTTTTTTTGGAAGAAATCATCCTTCTCCATCAAGAAAGTATTACAAAGATAATGAGAAAGCTCATGTCAACCAAACATTCAAATATTTATATAGCGAACAAGGTATTCAACATCAAGACTTTGTTCTCTACACCCCTTAACAAAAAGGTGCAATTTTCCAAAAGGAAGAACCATACACTAAAAGAGATATCGAATTGCATGATTCAATTCAAGAACATGGAACATTGTTTCTACGATGTAGTAGTTAATTGTGCCAATTTTATTCAAAATCAAATGCCTCAAAGGATAGTTTAGCATATGACTCCATTCGACTTTTTGAACCCATTTTAAGCGTAATGTCTCTTCTCTCACAACATTTGGAATTCAAATATGGGATTTAATTCCAAATTAAAAGTGCAAAAAATGGAAAAGGGAGTCAAGCTTTGATATTTGTTGGGCTATTATGTAGACATAAAGGCATATACGCTATTTAGTTCTACTTTTAAGGAAGTATTATTTGAAAATATTTCCATTTTGATGAGTATAGTGATCCAACATGTTCTCGTTCTCCTTCCTCATTTTGATGTTGATAATGGCCCTAATGATGTTAATAATGATGTTAATAATTTTGTAGATGAAGAATTTTTTCCATAATGTCATCATCCAGAAGAGAGTCTACAACCAACACCACCTGACCCTAAGTAATCTAATTTACAACAACTTATTCAAGACTAATATTTGAGGAAGGGCCTTTATAAATGAAATAATATTGACAAAAATGGTTATGAGACCATTCATTTTAGTTATCTTGCCTACAATTACCCACAATCAAATGGAATCTATCTTTTATGTCATACGATTTTAAAAGATTCAATATTTTTTGGATGCTATTGGAATACTTGAGTGGGTGGTTGCCATGACAAAGGAGTATTCTTATTGGATGAAAAATCACCTTTAGATTTCATTCCTCTTCCTAAGGGACAAAAGTTGGTTCGTTGTTCAAGGGTATAGAGATTGAAATATGAAACGTATGACTCTATTGACAACATAAGGCATGCCTTGTGGCCAAGGTTTTTTCACAGGTTGAAGGAATTGATTATTCTAAGACATTATCCACTATTTCCAATATGGATTCCATATTTCTTGTGCTTTCTCTTTCGCCATCCAAAGGATGGTCAGTTTATGAGATGGATGTAGAGAGAAATTTCTACATGGTGATCTACATAGGGATATTTATATGGAGCAGCCTCCTAGTTTTATGAAAGAGTATTCACTAGTTTTCAAGATTTAACCTTCGCTATATGGTCTCAAAAAAGTTCCTAGAGTTTGTCTTAGACTCATGTAAATGGAAGAATGATTAGAAAAAGAGTGATATATATATATATATATATATATATATATATATATATATATATATATATATATATATATATATATATATATATATATATATATATATATTATTTGCATGATATACATATAATACATTTATTTGACACTTGGATTCATCATCCAAGAGGTCCTTTGGACTCTAAATTCCTATTCGTATTTCCTTTAGGCTATTCATACTTCTACTCAAGCAAATATGAAACATCTTCATAATCCCTAGGGATTATGTTTCCAATGCCCCCCGCCCCCCAACCAATTCAAAGGGTTGTATGTGAGTACAAGAAGGATTTTGAGTATAAATGTGGACAACAAATAATGGATGGATGGGCTCTATGAATATGATGGTTTAAGGAAAACCATAAACAAAATGGGTAGCAGAAGTTGAAGTCTTTTACTAGTGGTGGTTTGATGGAGAGCACAAACAAAAAGGGTAATAGAAGTAAAAATTTCTACCGGTGGTGGTATAAAATTTCCCATTATCTATGCAACTTGGTGCAAAGTAGTTCCTAGGAAAATTCTAAATATGGTTAGAAGTTGATATATTCTACAAAATGGAAGTTCTCTCTAATGATGGTTTAAATATGGCCACAAAAGTAATGAGATAGTGGTTTAAATATAACCATAAACTATATTGTACCCAGATGTGGGTGATCATGATGCAATTAAGGGCGATTAGATTGAAGGATGGCGGGCAGCTTGGCCACATGGCCACCTGCGTCCCCTCCCAGGCCAATTTATGGCAAATTCCTAGCGACTTGCAGGCACCATTACTATGGTGCTCAAGTCGAGAAATTTGCAGCGAGCATAAGGATATGGCCTCCACAAACCATAATTCATTCTTCCCTCCCCTGATAAACTGCTCTTGCCCTCCTCAGGCTGCGGAGCCGAGCTCTCACACCATCATTGGCAGACGATGTTGGTTGCTCAGCTACGTGGATGTGGGAAATGGGTATCATTTCTCCCAAACGACCCATTGTAAGTTGAATCACGCTCAGAACCCCTTTGTTTTCCCTCTGAACAGCCATTCCAGTCCCAGAAATTCCTCTGCTTCCCCAATTGTTAGCTCTGAGATTAATACAGTCATGGTGCGCATTCGACACCGCATGCGCAGCAGAAGAGGGGGCAATCGTGGCGGAAGCATTCATGCCCCCTGCTACGCCCAGCCTTGAACCTGCTTCTCCCTCCTCTTCTCCATCCATTACTCATTCCCATGGCACCTTCTCCGGCAGATACCTAGACACTCGCAGTGGTAGAGGGCGGTCTCAGAGCCATGGTGACCGCAGAATGAATGTTGCCGTCCATACTGCCAATTTCCCCTTCCCACTCATCCCTCTCCTCATACGACTCAATTCCGCTTCCATAGTTCTCTACCTCGGCCTGTCATCACCGCCACTGTTACCATAACCTTCACTGAGGAAATTAGCCTACAGGAAGCTCAGACAAGAAACAACGGTGAGCAGTAGAGGGCCGCTCAGCAGAACAGGAATGCCTGAGATCCAGGAAAGCAACAGATGGTTGAGAATTCTACCACCCCACATGGCAAGGAACTAGTTGGTAGCTAGCATGCCATTGATGGCAGAGCAGGAGGCACGAAGGAAATTGGTGATGTCCAGGGTGACATGTCAGGCAAGCATGCAGTAGAGGGTAGCTCTGCTGGCACTCAAGCTGTTCATGGCATATCACGCGGCACGTCAGCAGAGGAGAAGGATTGGTACGAGTATGCATGTCGAATTATTGAAGAACCTACTACAGACGACTTCCAGGGGGTCCATCTTGACTGATGACTGGGTTGATAGGTGTCGCCTTGCTGCTAGCTGGAGATTTCATATGCTGTTGTCTAAGATTTTTTGCTATGTTTTGTTTTGTAAACATTCCTTCTGGCTTGGTCTGCTTGCTTTCAATCTAGGTCCCCTGTGCGGGCTTTTTGATGTTAAAACTCAAGACCCCTGCATGGTTATTTTCTTATGTTCTCACGAATTGGTTTCCCCCTCGATGGGGAAATCGCGTTTAGGTTTGTGATATTTTTTTTAAAAACTCTGTTTTGCAATGCAGAGGCTGGCGCCTCGTTGTATTTTTATTTTGTTTCTTATCAATAGAATAGTATTACTTAGAAAAAGAAAGACACCACAAACTATATTCTAGAAAAATAAGTAAATGTTCTTCTGAGTGGTGGTTTAAGTAACAACAAAAACCAAATCATGCTCATGGAACATGATTTTGGATTAATATTGGGCTCGCTTGATATGACTTCAAAACTAGTAGCTGACAATCAATTCCACTCTTTCAGATATAATGTAAGAAGATGAAAATATCTCCATTGGAATACGTTTTGATATTAAAAAATGAATTCTACAGTATGGTCAATATATCTTCTTGGATGTTTAAGACTATTTCGAAGAATCCATCCTCCAAGGTGAATATTTAATCTTGCTGAAGTCCTATGTCTAAAACCTTTGTCTAAATGATGAGTATGTTTTCCACAATTCTAACAAGCGCGAAGATAAAAATTTGATGTTTCATATGTTCGATTTAATTTCAATTTTAACATTTGAGAATTTGATGTGGATGTGGAGTAAGTGAAGATGAGCTTTCTTGAAGAAACCTAGCACTCTCAAATTGGACTAGTTTGGAGTAGTCTAGAATTAGAAAGGTCACTTCCTTTTCATATTCAATACCAATTTTGTGCTTGTTATTGATGACTTCTTCCCAAGGTCTTATGATGTTTTTGTGAAGTGAAAGCTAAATTCTATATCTTCATTTGAATATGATCCTAAAGAGGCATCATTGATGTGATCATGTTCTAGTTGTTGATGCAAATAAATATCAAACAAATAATTATTCTAAATATGAACTAGTTCAAAATGTTGATTCCTTAATTGTAATTCATCTAGTTGGAGATGTGACTCAAGATGGAAAAAAGTGATTTTGTTTTATGCATATTAGAAAAATATTTGAATATCGGTGAGAGTTTATTTACTAATTTTAATGGGTTATTCCCAAATTAATGAATTTAATTAGCATAATTAGATTTATACAATGGAGTGACCCTTCATTTCATTTTCTATGGGTCTCTTCATATTTTCCTTCTCCTACTTTATTTATTTACAATTATATTTATAGGACAAAAGCCTTGAAGGATTATGTAAAACATATTGGTATGAGGAGATAGATAAATTTCCACTTTATTTAAGCTTTATTCATTTTCATTATGATCCTACAATTTACACTCAAAGGTAGGGATCTTATCTTTTTATTCTAGTTATATATGTCAATGATTTGATCCTTATAGGTCATTCTTCATCAATGATTAAGAGTATTAAGGAAGCATTAACGGAATAGTTTTATGTGAATGAGCTTGGAATTTTTCATTGCTTTCTTAGAATGTAGGTTCATCATCCTCTAGCAGGAATCACCATCTTTAAACAAAAATATGCTCTTGATTTACTTCAATGCTTTGGTATGACTAGTTGTATGTTTGCACTTACTTCTTTTCAGTCGATTGTTACCCTTTCCACCACTTGCACCTCACCATGGGTGGATCCTTCATTGTATCATCAACTAGTTGGGAGTCTACTCTATTTTACTCACACTCAACCTAGAATTTCTTTTTCAAAAGGGTTTGTATCTATATTTTCACAAGATCCTCATCAGAGTAACTGGAAGGAAATAAAGTATATTTTTAGGTATATTTATGGGACTTCCTTTTTTGGGATTCATAACACCATTATTACTTCTAAGCTTGTGGATTTCATGGATTTAAATTGGGTTGGATGAGTTGATTATCAGAAGTCCATATTTGATTTATTTTTTTCTTCGTTCTTCTCCTATTTCTTGGTCCCACAAGAAACAATAAACAATTATATATTTTATCTTTTTTTGGAAGTTGAATATCGAGCTATAGTTCATAGAATTCAAGAATTTCTTTATATTCAACAGCTATTAATTGAATTCGAAATTAAGTATGAACTTCCTACTATTCTTTGGTATGATAATAATAATGTCATACATATTTCTAAAAGTACATTGGAGAATCAAAGGACCAAACGCATTGAAATCCACATGCATTTGATTTTCCAACTTATCTAAGATGATGTTGTTAACTTGGAGTATGTTCCTACTAGAGAGTAATTTGTAGATATATGTACCAAACCTTTGGAATCACAAAGGTTTATTTAGCTATTATTGATGCATGTAGTGAAGGAAGTTGTATTTAGGGGTTCATCCTGAGTCCTCCTTCCTCTATCTCCCAATTCATCTTTTTTCCTTCTACTTTTTTCCTTTCTCTTATTTGTTTGGGAGAAGTTTCCTCCTCTGGGTTTTTCCTCTTCTCTCCACTTATAAGAGGTTGTATATGGGTACCTTAACAAACCTTGTTTCTGGGACCCATTATTTTTTTTGTCCTCCCTATTTTTCGCTTATTGTGGGTGTGTTAGAGTTCCAATACAAGATAACATTGGAACATGTAAGTTTATATAGTGATATTATTTACTTAGTTGTAATTATTGTCTTCTTTTTATTGCTAGGCACTCCTTAGCAATTATAAATAGGATTGACGTATTGTACATGCCTGAGCAATGAAAAATATCCTTCTTCTTTTTCTTTGATATTCTCTCTACATAAGATCATATAAGTGTTTTGGTTTGTCACTACTATTCTTGGGTGTTTTATTATACATAGACATTATAAATGGAAGATAAAATTTATTAATTAAAATTAAAAAAATATTTTTATTTCTTATTCATAATATTAAAAAAATAAATGTCACGCCATAATATAATAATTTATTTTAATTTTGACAAGGGTGGTAGGTGATCAAATTTTAGCTCAAAAATGAAAGTGACCAGAAAGACTTGAAACTAGCATCAAGTTGAATTCTTCGTTGTTCTGAATCCAACAACATTCGTTTCACCTAAATCTAACATCGTATGCTCAAGTTATCGTGTTTTGATCATTTGGTCCAATAACTAAAAATTGTTGACTAGGTAGCTGACTGGGCAGCCTGTACAGTTGAGTCAGTAGGCTGATTGGGTACCTTAATATGAATTAGATGTTGAAAATTAGCCTCTTGTGGTTTGTGCATATGGGTGAATTTGAATGGTTTATGGTTTTTAAGTGGTCCTATGGGAGTGTGCCACATGGCCCAATCATGGGCTGCCACATGGCACCTCCAGGGTGCAGCAAAATTTTGCTCGTCAACCAGGGCCCCAGGTCGGATTGAATCCCCGATTTCAAGTCTAACATTTCCAAGCTCTACCAATTGTGCTACGCATGGTTCTTTAACCAATGTTTGAAACTTGTATAAAACATTTATTTCGAATGTCGTTGGGGGAAGGGGTCAGGGCTAAGCCCCTAGCCCCCGGTCACCTAGAACCCCACACGACCGTGCAGGAGCCAAGACCAAAGAGCCTAGGGCTTAGCCCTATCCATGGAGATATACACTACGTAGGAACCATCAACGGATTTAAATGGAGCAATGGAGGGAGAGGGTTGACTAAAGGCCTAGCTCGAGGCCATATATCACTCCACCAGACCAAATTCATAGACCACGGGTGTTAAGCATCAGGTGTAGAGTTATGGGGATCATCCCTAGGTCATGTAACCCTCCAAAAAACCACCAATGGGAGATTAGGTTCTAGCTTGGTGGGGAGGGCGGTTAGCCCAACCCTTGACATCATGGGACTTTATGTGACTGTGACCATTGGAGGTAGGTGTGGACTGGCAGGGTACGTTAGCCCGACCCCTAGCCACATTGGCCATAAAACCAGAAACAAAGCCAGAAATTTGGGTGCATAACATTATTGGGCAATTTAATTATCCAACAAATTTCACCTTTGGTAGGGGAATTTGTCACCTCCACAGTGAAAAATAGGGTGAATTCGTAGGACAGTTAGACTATTAGTCCGATTTGTAGGACAGATAATAGAGAAACTAAAGGGAGAACTTGTTGAAGCCATAACTTGGAGAGGTTTTGGTCTTTTAGAGCTCATGAAGAGTCTACATAGGGGTTTTTGGACATTCGGGATCCAATGGTGACCTCCATTTGCTGATTAGAGCACGTCTGAAGAGAGTTTTTGCAAGTTCAAGTCCATGGATGTATGGATCAATCAATGTTTTGAAGCAGTTTTTGAAGGTGTTTGAGCATGGAGAAGTCCTTGTACATGTTTTCTTACCTTCATAAGTTTACTGCAACAACTATTACTTGTAGGATTCAGCTCATTTATTCTTTTCTCACAATGTTTTGTTCAGGAAATATTTCTTTTCTATTTCAATTTAAATTGAAGTTCTTGTATGTTAATTATGCTCAATTTCAGATGGAGTAGAGGGTCTTTGTAGAAGACACCTTGTGTTGTTGATAGTTTCATGACTGACTATAGGTTGTCATGATGTTTATAGTGAGATTTATTTGCAGGAGAATGTTTCCTTGAAGGGGAAACTAGCCACTTATTTTATCAGCAAAATTTATGTACTCTTTTCCATTGAATATATGGAGAGGTCTAGCAATGTTGGTAGACCTAGAGATGTAGCCCAGGAGGGGTGAACTCCATCACCAAATTATTTTTTTTTGCACTTCATGTATTCCCGTATGAGTTAAATGATGAGATGGTGCTTATGGTTTAAATTTGCATGAAGAAATAATTTATAATCCTTGAAGAGACCTTTGAAAACCTATTTTGTCATAAGACCCATTTTTCCTTGCAAAGCGTCGAGAGAATGATCATTTTTAGGAAGGAGAACCTATGCTTGGCCAAGTTGCAAGAATGGGCTAGAAGATTTTCCAGGATCTTGAGGAGATGAATTTGTATCTCTAAATGGAGAACATTGAATTGAGAAGAATGCTAGAAATTTTTGAATAGGAGAAGAGGCTTATGTGCCTTTAGTTGAAAAATGTGCTTAAGGAACAAGTTGCTGAAATTTCCACTCCCGTGATAGTAAAATAAACCTCCAAAGTGAAGCCAATAGGTGAGCGTGGTTCAAACAGAGATTATGGATCAGATGAGGAAAATGATGGATGCGAATTTTGTAAGTATCTCATGGAATCTCATCATATACTTGTTGGTAAGAGTGGGTGGCTAGAGTCATCTACAAAGTTGTCATGGTTTACTAAAGAAGAAAAGTTGGATGGAAATTTTAAGGAGGTAGTAAGCATATCAAGTTCAAATCCTTTTGTTTATGCTCATAAAAACCCTATTGCAGCATTTGAACAACATACTAGAGGCATTGGTATGAAGCTGCTATCTAAAATGACTTATGAAGGAGGAGGCCTCGACATCAATGGCCAACGGATCACCAATATAATCATGGTACAAGAGAGACCAAAATATCATGGATTGGGATATGGTGAAAGAGAGTTTGGAGAATGCTATAAACAATTTGAGGAAAATCAATCATCAAAGGATGATATGTCACACCAAGATGGTGGTGACAATGTTCATTTGTCTCATAAGAGAGATTAATGCTTCAAAGGACCTTGCATGTCATCTTCGACTCCACATCCTCAAAGATGCGGCCCAATGGACGCGTATAAATCTCATGGGTGTTTCCAAATGATGGTAATTTTGACTATTTGTCAAACACGTATCCTTGCACTTTCTGTGATGTAGTTGACCATTGTGTGGTTGTTTGTGAGCAATGCATGGTAATGGTCAAAATAATGGATCAGATTCTTGGCATCAAGCATGATGAATTTCCTTCACAGTTGAGGACTTCCTTGTCATCAAGTAAGAGAAAGTACTTTTATACCCATTGCAAGATGCATGGACATAGAAATGATCGATGTTGGAAACTACATCCATAGTTTCTTTCTAAGAAGGGAAAATAGATTATGCAAACTAACTCAAAGGAGGCAAGAGGTGACAAAGAGGACTTGGAGAAATCCAAAAGCAACCTTCAAGGCAAAGTTGATGCAAAAAGAGAACCCATAAGCCTAGGAGAGGTAGAGATTGGGTAGACTATTTGTATAGTTTCTTTGTAAAATTGTAAATACTTGTTTTGTTTACTTGTTTTGGGTACTTTTGTAAAGTGAACAAGAATAATCACTATGTGCAACAAGTATGTTTTTCATTGACATTTTATGTTATTGGCTTGTTTATAAGTCCAAATGTGTGACAAATTTTGAAATGTACAATGCTTGTTGCCCAAGTTTGTCTACAAGTTTGTCATGTACTCACTAATGAAATTGTTCAAGATGAAACTTGTTGTGAATAAAATATTTGTTTAATACTGTAAAAGATGACTATGTTTTTGTAGGCAAAGCCAATGGTGTCATTGAAATTTTGCAGTAGTGTACTTTTGCATACAAGATCAGTTTGAGGACAGTAAAGCAAATTTGAATCAGTGCATGATAGGCATTGTATTGCTTCTGATTTCCAAGATGGAAATTCAAGTTTCTCTTCAACAAAGGAACTTCAACATGAAGTTATTTGAGTAATGAAAAGATGTATTTAAAGAGAATCGTGAGATTTTGCTCATCAGTGTTTTTGTTCCAGTATCAGTGATAAGAATTTTGGCTTAGTTCTTAACCGGATAGTAGATCTTCTCAAAGAAGATAGGTGAAGTGCCTTAATTGGAGCTTGAAGGGAACTGATTGAAAACAAAGCATTATGGATTAAGTTTTTGGGTAATTTTGAGTTTCAACCTCATTTTATTTACTAGGAGAAGTAAAATTTTGGAGACCAAAAGTTCGTAGTGGGGAGGTATGATCCAGCGATCGAATTTTAGCTCAAAAATGAAAGTGCCCAAAAAGTTTCGAAACCAACATCAGGTCGAAGTGTTCGTTATTTTGAATCTAGCGACATTTGTTTCACCTCATGATCTGGATTTATGTAGGGATGCAACAAATTACAAAGATAACCATAATATAGAGATGCATTAGAAATAATACTTCATTTCATTAATGAAAAATACTGAAATATGCTTACAAACGGAAATGGAAATAAACTAGGTCAGGCGATGGTAGCCTATCTCTGAGAAGAGATGTGGTGGCTACATACCTTTGAACTGTGTTACAATAGGCTCAAAGGCATATTTATTGTTGAGAAATAATGGAAAAATCTAAACATAAAAAAACTGAACCCTAGGAGATGAAGCACCAAACTATGGGCCCCGTTTGGGTAAATTGGTACATCAACTTCCCGGGGCGTAACTTTGGCATACAATCCTCGTTTAATGCACTCAATACCTCGTTAGAAAGATCTATCCGAGGAATACAAATTTTGAGTGACCAGCATAGTGTATGACCCATGTTGGTCCCATTTTCCCCAAAAAACGTCATTTAGGGTCTCAAAATAGCTTTGGAAGTTGAGGACCCGAAAAATTGCCAAAAATAGTAAATTGTGCTACAATTAAGGAAACTGGAAAGCTAAAAGAGATAGTTGTGGGGGTCCAAGTGGGATAGGCAGGTGGCCACTAACATCCACCTAGATCATTCCTCCCCCCTTAGGAAGCAATGGTCCCCATTGCGTTGAGTGCCTCCATGAGATGGGGAAACTTTTGTTGAACTTTGTCCCTGTTGAGCTATTTTGCAATCTTTGATCTGTCCAGTAATGGTGGTAAGCATGGTCAAGGGCAATCCACATTGAACACTCGGTCCAAGCCAAGGAATGGGGGAATGTTGTGCTCTAAAGCATTGTTTCCCGCAACCTTGGTAATGGTGTAAGGACCATATCGAAGTGGTCTGAGCTTTTGATGGGACCTTGTAAGGCATTCTTTCTATAGATGCAACCAGAATTTGTCACCCACTAGAAACTTGTGTGGCACCTGATGTTGATCATGTCACTCCTTGTACTTGGCATTTTCCAAAATGGAGCGACGATATATGGACCGGTTGGGTAGAGGTGCTCGGGGAGTCAGATTGAATGAATGCTTGACCTGACAGTGCAATGATACCCCTGTGGGTGAGGAGAAGATGTTCCAATCTTTCATGACCGTATCTAGCTGCTTATACTAGGGGCCATGGATGTGGCTACGATCTTCCCCTTACTTTAGGAGCGAACCAGAAAGAAAATAAATTTCCTAGTCTGGGAGATGATCTTACTGCCTTTCTTAGCAAAGATCAAAGATGTGGTGGTAGGTGGGGCTACCTCTGGTATCCTATATAATGTATTACACAAAGAAATAATAACATCACGAAGCCTTGATTCATACACAACATGTCGCTTCCACAGGTATGGTTGGCCTAATAATACATCAAAAACATCAAGAGGTGAAACATCACACAATACCTCATCTGTGAAGGGCTTGATGCTGTATAGAAGGTGACACTGCTGGCGGACTCGGAGATTTCGTCCTTAGTGAAGCCACCCAATGTTGTACGGTATGGTTGGTAGTCCCAGTGCTTCACGACCTCTGCTGAAATGAGGTTCTTTTGGCTCCCACTGTAAACAATGAATTGTAGTGGCAAACCCTTCACCCATATTTGTGAGTGGAAAAGATTCTCCCCCTCCTCTTGATCTTCGGGCTCATTCTTCTGGATCTTAGCAGTGGAAACAATGGCGTTGGGCTCCGCATCAATGATATGCTTCCCTTTGTCATTCCTCTTCTCAGGTTCTGATTTAGGGTCAGAACATGCATCTGATTCTAAAGCCTTCAACTCGGCCACCAGCGACTGCTTGGCTTGACACTCACTTATGCTGTGAGTGGGGCTCTTGTGGAACTCACACCACTTTCCTATGTCCTTCTTTTACTTTGTAGTGTTGTTATTTTCTTGTGGCTTCGAAGGGTTGTTTCGGGTCACACCGTCTTGGCTTTGTTCTTGGTTCTATAGTTTTGGAAACCTTTCCCTTGCTTCAGATTCACGGATCCAAAGTCTCTCTTCTTTTGTTTAAACTTCTTCTCAATCTTGACAATGTATCAGTACGACGTGCCGAGCGAGGAGATGTTTAGGAACTCCATCTTGTCCTATATGTACCTGTGTAGACATCCACGGTATTTGAGTACAAAATATTGCTTAGAATCCTCAATACCCAAACTCGTGCAAAGGGTATGAAAAATGTTGGTAAACTTTGGCACGTCTTGGTCCCTTCCCTGCCGTAATGTGGCCCACTTTATGTATCTATCCTCATAGCTTCCGACAGGATAGTACTACTCCTTGATGTCATCCCGGAATGAATTCCAAGTGGGTGCGGCTGAAAATAGTGTGGCAATACTTTCATCCTTCTTCTTGTAGTAGGTTTCCCACTTGCCCTTGACGTGGGGTGCTACTTTGAGAAGTGCAAAAGTGATCTTTTCCCGGATGGAAATATCATGAATGGAAAAATATCCTTCTAGTAGATTTAACCATTTATCTACAACGTCTTCATCTATCTAACCCTCAAATATGGGAATGTCAAATTTAACTTGTACCTTAAAGGGTGTGGCGCTTCCAGAGTAGTTGTTGGAAGTGGATGCGTCACCCTTGGGTAGTCACTGAAGGATCTGGGATAGGCAGGTGGCCACGAACATCCACCTGGATCACCTCAATCCAACACCATGTGCTCAAGTTATCATGTTCTAATCATTTGGCCCAACAACTAAAAATTGTTGATGAGGCAATCCATACAAATGACTTAGCAGGCTGACTAGCTACCTTTGGACCAATCAGATGTTGACAAGTGGCCTCTTGTTGTTTGTGCATATGGGCGAATTTGATTGGTTTATGGTTTTGAAGTGGACTAGTGGGAGCATGCCACGTGCCCCAATAATGGTCTGCCACATGGAACCTTAACGGTGCAACAAACTTTTGTTGGTCGGCCAGAGGCCTAGGTGGGATCAAACCCCTGACCTCAAGTCTAATAGTGCTAAGCTCTATCGACTGTGATGTGTATGGTTCTTATTAGCCTATGTTCCAAACTTGTATAAAAAGTTTATGTCAAATGTTAATGAGGGAAGGGGTTGGGGCTAAGCGACTAGCCCCTAGTCATCTAGCATCCCACACAATCGCGTGGGATCCAAGACCAAAGGGCACAGGGCTTAGCCTAGACCATGGACATATACACTGCATAAGAACCATGGTTGGATTGAAATGGAGTAGTGCAGAGAGGGTGTTGACTTAAGGACTAGCCCGAGGCCATATAGCACTCCACCGAACCAAAGGAATAGATCGCAGGCATTAAGCATTGAGTGCGGAGTTATGGGGACCAGCCCCAAGTAACATACCCCTCCACAGAACCATCAACGAGAGATTAGGTGCTACCCTGGTGGGGGTGGGCAGTTATCCTTGCCCCTGGCCTCATGGGCCTTAATGTGACCATGACTGTTGGAGGTAGGTGTGAAGTGGCAGGGCGCGGTTATCTCGGCCTTCGACCACATTTCCATAAAACTAGGAGCAGAGCCGAAAATTTGGGCACATAACGTTATTGGGAAATTTAATTATCCAACAAATAACACCTTCGGCAGGTAAATTTGTCACCTTCATAGCGGAAAAGAGGGCAAATTTGTAGGATAGTTAGATTGTTAGTCTGATTTATAAGATGGATAACAAAGAAATTAAAGGGAGAACTTGTTGAAGCCATAACTAGGAGAGTTTTTGGCCTTTTGGAGCTCAACAAGAGCCTTCATAAGGTTTTTTGGACATTCTCCATCCAATGGTGACCTTTATTTTCTTATTAGAGCACATATGAAGAGACTCTTTGTAGGTTTAGGTCCATGGATGTATGGATCAATCAATGTTTTGAAGTAGTTCTTGAAGGTGTTTGGGCATGGAGAAGGCCTTGTAGGGGTTTTCTTACCTTCAAAAGTTTACTGCAACAATTGTCACTTGCAAATTTCAGCTCATTTATTCTTTTCTCACTATGTTTTGTTGAGGAAATCTTTCTTTTATATTTCAATATGGAATTGAAGTGCTTGTATGCTCATTATGCTCATTTTCAGATGGAGTACGGGGTCTTTATAGAAGACACCTTATGTTGTTGGTTTCATGGCCGACTGTAGGTTTTCATGATGTTTATAGTGAGAGTTCTTTGTAGGAGAACGTTTCCTTGAAGGGGAAACTAGCTACTTGTTTTATCAACAAACTTTATGTACTCTTTTCCACTGAATATATGGAGCGGTCTGGCAATGGTTGCAAACCCAGATATGTAGCTTAGGAGGGGTGAACTCTATCACCAAATTCTTTGTTCTTTCTCTTCATGAATACCTCTAGGAGTTAAATTATCAGATGTTGCTTACGTTTTAAGTTTACATGAAGAACTAACTCATAGTCCTTGAAGAGACCTTTGAAATCTTGTTTTGTCATAAGACCCATTTTTCCTTGTAAAGTGTCAAGAGAACGATCATTTTTAGGAAGGAGAACCTCTCCACCAATTTTAGATCTATAATTGTTAGGGAATTATGATAAAATTTAATAAACCCATAATTAAATAATGAATAAAGTATAACTTGGACAATTACAATCGATCAAGTTAAGTAGTATGCTCTACTATGTGGATTACTCTCTATAAATGTAGTTAGTGTGAGAATTTTGTTTCCTTATGAATAATTTTGAACACAATATCTCATTGCAATAATAAAAGGGGAATCCTTTTTTTCAAGGATATCACCTTTTTCCAGGTTTTAAATGTTCTAAATCATAAGTGGAGACTCTTACAATCATGGCCTCAAACTTGAGTGAAAAAAGTATTTAAAAAATTGCAATATTTCTTTCCAAGCAATCTGTTAAGTCATAATATAGCAAGTTGAGGGTGGGATGCAAAGTGTATCACCTAAATGCAATCCTTGCCCATGTCTATCCTAAATTTCAAATGATTATTTGAAGCACATTGAATTTTTTTGCAAGATATAGCTGGCATGATGGTTGATAATATAGGTTTTGTGTTTGGGAAGGGATATTGGTAGTGGTTCACTAAGGCTAAAAAAAAACCTTGGATAAGCCGTCACATCTGATTATTCCTTGGAATTTTCTTAATGTACTATTTGGGTCTTTTGTTTGCAAAATCTTCCTTGACTTAACGATTTATTTTCAAGTTTGTTTGGACTTTAGTCCTAGTTTGGAGTACATGTGTTGGTTTGAAGCCCTTATTCTATGAATTCTGAAATAAGGGGACTTGGTTTCTCCTTTTCGTGCACTATATCTTATGGGTGGAGCTTTTACATCCCAAATCTTGGCATCTATCTAATTTTTAAAAAGGAAGGCTTGGTTAGTTTCATGTGAACTCTCTATACTTTGTTCAAACTATATCCTCTCAAAGCCACTATGTATATTTCCTCTTGGGTTGTAAACTCTATTTGGTTGGATATGCCTACCAATTAGAAAATCCTTGTTAACAATGTTTGAAACGGGAACTATAAACTCAAAATGGGAACTCTGGCCAAAAAACCCGGTAAAAACATCAAAAATAGTGCTAAAAATGAAAAGTGTTGATACTGGAATAACACTTTTTTTTTTCTAGGGTAAATTTTCAACATGTTTTAAAAATGGCGGTGAAAACCAATTTTTTGTGCAAAAGTTGTCCAAAAAACACCCTCAAAATGAAATGTTGATGTTCGAATAACACTTTTTTTTGCAATGGTAAATTTTGTGCAAAAAATACCCTCAAAACGAAAAGTGTTGATGTTGAGATAACACTTTTTTTTCAAGGGTAAAATTTCAACATTTCGAAATAATGGCGTAAAATATTTTATCATGACCCCGAAAAACATTAAAATTTCAAAAAAATAATGAAAACATAAAATTAAAAAAATAAAAAAAAATTAAAACAATGAAAAAACACAAAACAAAAAAAAGTTAAAAAAAATAACAAAACATAAATTAAAATATATACTAAAAACAAAACATAAAATAAAAATAAAAAACAAAAAAAAAAAATCAAATATATAAAAAAAGACAAAAAAAAAACCAAACATTAAAAAAAAAAAATCAATCATGAAAATGTAAAAGAAAAAACAAAATTAACCTATGAAAGATAAGAATTAAAAAACAAAAAATAAAATAAAAATTATAAACAAATAAATATTAAAAAAAACATATTTAAAAAAAAGGGGAAAAATTTTATATATATCTCGTAAACCATAAAAAAAATTGGCAAAAAAAAAAAAAACTTAGTCAAACTAGCTGTTTTTTCTAATGGCTAGTTAGTACAAATTAAAATAAAAAATAGAAATAAAATAATAAAAAATAGAAAATAAATAACTTAGTCAAACTAGCTGTTTTTTCTAACTGCTAGTTAGTTCCTCTCTTCATCTATTTATTTCAATGCTTGGATTTGATTCGTCATCTTGCCCTAAAGATGAACGACACTAGATGGTTCAAAACATGTCGACGAAATTGTTCCTATGTGATTGTTTTCGAAAGAATTTGTTATGATTAAAATAAACTATAAAATTAAGTAGGTAAAAAATAAAAAAAAAATAAAAAACATTAACAAGCAAAAAATAAAAAATTAAAAACAAACTAGATTTAAAAAAAAAATAGAAAATTGACAAAACAAAATTAAAATGTTGATTACTTAAAAAAACAAATATAAAATTGTACATAAAAAGGACAAAAAAAATGTTTAAAACAAAGTATTTCATAAACTATTTGAAAAGAAAAATAAAAGAATATATACATATATATATATCTATCTATATATATATATATATATATATATATATATATATATATATATAAGTAAGTAAAAATAGAAAAATTTAAAAAAACATTAACAAAACTAGGAAAAAAAAATATAAAAATTAAAAACAAACTAGAGTACACACTAGAGTAAAAACAAAAATTGAAAATTAACAAATAAAAAATAAAAAATAAATAAAAAATAAAAAAACTATAAAATTAATATTAAAAACATTTAAAAAAAAACTAAAAAACAAAAATAAACTCAAACTATCAACAAAAAAAACTAAAAAAAATAAAAATTTTAAAAATATGTCTTTTCAAATTAAACCAAAAAAAAAAAAACATTTAAAATTTATAAAAAATTATATACTTTTTATTAAATTTTTTTTTTATTAAACTTACATTTTTTATTTGAAAACAAACAAATAAAAAAATTTAAAATTATTTTATATATATATATATATATATATATATATATATATATATAAATAAAATTATTAAAAGGATTTAAGTTTTTTTGAAACAAAAAATTTTTTATTTAAAAAAAAAATCATTAAAAAATTATAATTTTTTTTAAATGAATTTAATTTTTTTTATTTAAAAAAATATATATAAAAAACTATTTTAAACAATAATTGTTAAAAAATATTAATTTTCCATGATTTTATTTTTTTTATTTATTTTTTTTAAATTAAAAAAATCATATTGTTAAAAAATAATATTTTTTCTTTTAACGAAATTAAAAAAATTAGTGGGTTCTATTTTTTTTCCTTAAACTCGTTAGAAAAAAATTAATATTTTTTAACAATATGATTTTTTTAATTTTAAAAAAGATCATTAAAAAAAATAATATTTTTTAACAATTTGTTTTTTTTCAACCAAAAAAGAATGGTTTATATATATATATATATATATATATAAATTAAATTGGCTTAAAAATAAATAAAAAAATTTAATATTTTGTTTGTCAATAAGAAAAATGATTTAAAAAACAAAAAATTAATATTTTTTTTTAAATAAAAAAATTGTTTAAAAAAATTAAAATATTTGATTAATCTTTCACATCCTGAAGATGAACCATCATTGCTAGTTTGAAACGTCGATCAAAAGAAACCTAATGTGAAGAATTGGGAAGATGATCTACACAGTTATGAAAATTGCAGAAATATAAAAGACAAAATATTTTAATAATTTTTTTTTAATAAAAAAATAATTGTTTAATTTTTTTTTTTTTTTTTTTATAAAATAAAAAATACACATTTATTTATACACTTTAGATGTTTTTTATTTTTATTTTTTAATTTGAAAAAACATATATTTCTAAATTTTTCATATATATATATATATGTTTTTTATATATATATATATATATATATATGTTTTTAATATTAATTTTGTTAGTTTTCTAATTAAATTATTTTTTTGGTTAATTTTCTATTTTTTTTAATCTGGTTTGTTTTTAATTTTTTTTTCTTAGTTTTTGTTAATATATATATACATATATTTTGGTTTTTTTCCAAATTATTTGATGGTTTATGAGATACTTTTTATTTTTTTAACATTTTATATTTTGTTTGTTAGTCTTTATATATATATATATATATATATATATATATATATATATAGTAATCAATATTTAAAAAAATAAATAAATTGAAAATTCATTAAGTAATCATAATTTAAAAAAAAAATGGACATAATAAATTTTAAAGTGTGAAAATAAATCCTCTATAAAAAAAGGTATATTGCATCAACACATTTCAAAATCAGCATGAAAGTCACTAACATTTAAAAACAAATATTTATATTTGATACATAAGAAAATTTAAAATGTCAAAACTATACTCAAAAAAAAAAGAAGTGTATTCTGCATAACCACTTTTCAAAATTGGGTCACGTTTTTACTACCCCTACGAAACGGGTAATCGTATCGGTTATTTAAAGTGCCAAAAACTATGCTCTAAAAAAATATGTGTGTTCTGCATCGCCCCTTTTCAAAATCGGGTCAATTTTTTACTATCTCTACGAAATGGGTAACAGTATCAGTTCCTGTTTCAAAGTTTAAGTTGTTGTTTGGTATTGTAAAATTGTTTCTTTGTGTGTATACATCTTCTCCATATTAGCATCAATGGATATTTCTAGTTATAGATTATAAGAATATATCAAAACTACATACAAATATTTGAATAATAAAGGTTTTATAAACAACAATATAACATCTATCTTTTTTATGATCACTAAAGTAGATGAAAAGAAACATCAATGCATATCTCAAAATGTAGTGGCTATAGATACTCTTGTGTGAAAAAAGAGATAAATTTAAGCTTTGAAGATTGAATGCCCAATGTTAAAAAATATGATTCATAACCTTAATAAAACCTTCCACTGAACTACTAAAATTTTCCCTTTATAATTTCAAAAAAGGAAAACAATCCATCCAATAATTAAATACATAGATTCCTAAAACTAATAACCTCATCCCTAACACAAATCTCTTAACCAACATGTTTTCCAGTAGTCTTTTATTTTAGTATCACAAAACTATTAACAAACATATTTTCCCATAGTCTTTTATTTCAGGTAGAATAATATAAAATAAAAGAATAATATTAATATTAAGTGACCAAGCCATTAATTTTTTTTGAAATACTATGTTAAAAATAATTTGGAAATTTCCTATATAATTTGCTAATTTATTCGGTCCATTTTTATTAAAAAATAATTATATTATTTTATTATTTAATGTAATTAAATAACTTATTTTTAATATAATTATATTTTTTATTTTTAAATAAAAAATCAAACAAACACCACTGCCTTCCACTCATAATAATTATTTTATAATAATTTACCAACTTCATTGCAAATAAGAACAAAAAAGGTGAACAAAAAGTTATCGATCGTATCTTTTACAATCATTTGATTTAATAAAATGAGAACCTTGAATCATGAAACGAATGAATTGTATATAACTGTATTTAACATGAGGGAGGGGAATTTAAGGATTTGGATTAACGAAATAAATTTTTTAAAATGAGATTAATGTAATGTAAATAATTGTTAACGATCGTATCTTTTGCAATCATTTGATTTAATAAAATGAGAACCTTAAATCAGGAAACGAATAAATGGTAGATAATTGTATTTAACATGAGGGAGGGAAATTTAAGGATTTGGATTACTGAGATAATTTTAAATAATGAGATTAATGGAATGTATGTGTATATATGTGTATAAAATAAAATAAAAAATTAAATTAGATGATGTAAATAATTTTATCAAAGATAAAAAATATAAAAGTTTTTAAAATAGATGAATAAATTAATAATTAGAGTTATTTGGTGGTAATGTTAATGTTTTTGTTTTTGTTTTTTGTTTTTTTTCACATTACTCTTGTTATAATAAGTTTAATAAAAAAAATAATTAATTTAATATGTTAAAATGGTAATTCCAATTAGCTTGTTTTTTTTTGAATAAAATTGATGAGTCAATTTGTATTCACGGGTTGCAGTTAGTGATGGTTGTCCCCACTGTTGGTTTGACTACTAAGTCATGATAGGTTTTCTCACTCTATAAAAAATTAGAAGCACAAACAGATGCAAATAATAATGTACATCTATCATAAGTATAAAAGGTGCAAGCATTGTCATACAACTATCACAAGCACAAAAATGAAAGAATACATATACAATTATCATAAATAATGAACATATGTTATGAAAGTTGCCCAATATTTGCACCTAGCCACAACTACTAATCCTAGTATTGGTGTAAAACTTCCACAATCACAAACATGTGTTGAACAATTCACCCATGATTTGAACATAGCCATTGTGACAAGCACCAACATGCATTGCCAAAGTTGCATGAGTCCCTAATTGTTAATGTTAGCAATAGTGCACAAATATCACAAGCACAAAATGTATTGCAAAAGTTATAACAACCCCGGGTTAAAAGTTCATGTAATAAAGTTAATGAAGGCAAAATAAGACACCGGTCATGGGACAGGTATTCCAAAATAAATGTTGGGCAAAACATCCTAGTGTGGGTTTTCATTTGGTTATTATGGCTAAGGGAAATTGGAAAAGGCATTGGAAAATGCTTTGAAGAGGAAAAGAGACATTAATCAACACTTTATTTATGGCAATAAAGGAAATTAGGAGAAAATGGAGGTGAAAGGTCACAGGTTGCATGTGAGGAGGAAATTGAAGAAAGTAGACACCTCCATAATAAAAAGGCTTCTGAGGATGAGTTTACATCTTTTTCTCAGTTCAGATTTAGAATTAGTCTTAGAGAAGAGAAGAGAGCCAAGTGGAGAAGGAAAGAAAGCAAGTAAAGGAAGGACAAGGACAACAAAGGAAGGATAGGGAAGGAAAATGAAGCAAGAATCAGGCAAAGAAAAGTTGGATTAGACAGCTTCAACAAGAACACTTGTAGTTAACATATTGTATGTATGATTTCCTAGCTAGTTTTGGCATGCATGGTATATGAATGTGTGTATTTTGGTTTATTTGTTGTTGGTGGCAAGGATTTTGTTGGGTTTTGACAGTGTTTTCAACCTTGCCTTGTCATTTCCAGATAGCCATGGTGTGATGTGATTCTTTCTTGGTTAATCTTTGGATTGCCGGAAGGTTTTGGATCCAGGCGATGTGGTCTCAAGAAAATCCCAAGGGTTTGGGGTGGAGATGGTTTTCTCTGGGAATCCCTCAACGAGTGGGTGGAGATAGGAAAATTCCTCAAGGGATGGCGAAGGAATTCTAAGGCATCCAAGCTCAGTTTGGTTTTGTGATCTTGGGACCGATTTAGGTGAGATCACAGTATGGTGAGGATGGAGGTGGTTTAACCTCTGGATTCCCTTAGTTGTTTATGGATGGTCTTATCCAATGATATCCCACATTCATGCTTGGAATTTGGCACGAGGGTGATTGGATGAAAGAAATATTTGGTTCAACCTAATCTATGGTCAGGTGATACATGGAAGTTCCTGACCTGATTAGCTTTTGCGTATGGTTAATAAGAGCTCATTTCCTCTTGCTTTTGATGAGTAAATGTACTTGTTATTATGTGGCTTTAATGGTTGTTCTATCATTGCTATTTATCTAGTTATATTCTGGGTATAAGTATGGTTAATTGACAGTTCTAAGTATGGATCTTATCGCATTTCAATTAATGAATGACTAGTTAAAGAATGCATGACCTAACTAGTGTTATAACAACTATTGTGAGAATGCATTGTTCCTTCTTATTTACCCTCAACTAAGTTTTCAGATCCTTATGTTCATTTATGCATTCTTGACTTGTATGTTGCATTTTTGCGATGTGTTTGACGAAATGTCACTCCTAGTTGTGAGGTGTTGGGCATGGAGTCCCCCCCAAGGCATTTTTTGGGGCTCAAAGCCCAAGTTTTGACTGAATGGTGTTGTAAAGCTCCGCGAATTGTGGGCGCGGAAGTATGTTAGAGTCACAGGGTTGTCCGCCCTAGTTTTGTAATGTAATGTCAGCCTACCCATGGTCCGCAGACCATGGGATTGTATAAATAGAGCGAGGCTCTAAGTGTAAGAGAGAGTGAAGTAGTAGAGAGTAAAGGAAAGAGTCTGAGTGACTAAGTGTGTCTTTGGGTCGTAGAGTAGGAGAAGGCTCTACAGCTGAGTGCGCAGAGGCCTAGTAGTCCGCAGCTGAGTGCGTAGGGCGGAGTTGAGTCTGTAATCGAAGAAGGGATTAATGAAGAGAAGTTTGATGCCAATTTGTGTATTTGTTCTTGGATTAATGCATGTTTGATATAAATTGCAAATATATTGTTTATTTACTGCGTGCACTAGTGTGAATGATTTATGTTGTTAGGTATAACTTAAAGCATGCAAGTAGGATAAAATAATCAATTAACATTGGAATACTAGTAAGGACTTGGGTAATAAGAGCGTTCAGCCCCCGAGTAGGGCTGCGAGAAGGCAGCATATCAGGCTGCGAGGTACGGGAAAGTGCGCATAGCGACGTGTGTGCAGGGTCGAACCACGGACCACTTGAACCCATCAGACATCTCGAGGGTGCGGAAACCTAGTTCTAGCACCTTCCCATATTACTTTGGGTTAGACCTAAGCCTGTGCTCCATGGACTATTACCGAAAGGGCTAGTAGTACTAGGATTTGTTTGGCTAAATCAACTCTGGACCTGGGTCAGGCCCCAATAAGCCAATAGATGGTTCTGTTGCTGGGACCAACATCTGCATAAGAGATATCTGATGTCGTGTCATTGGAATCCGACAAAGAAAGAAATTGAAGAGTGGTTGGATAGAAATATTCACGAGTTTGCGGCGTAGGAAAATAGGAATCCACGAGTATCAAAGGAAGAGTGGTTAGAACGATACTTATATATGGAAATCCAAGAAATTTTCTTTGCATCCTTCCCCTCTGAGTTGTACGAGTGGATTGCGAAGCTAGCCGACAGTCAGGGAAGGTGTAGGCTCGACAAACCTATTGTGTGGACTCCAGAGTTGGTGTGTCGACTGGAAGCATTAGAAGATAAGATCGCATGTGTTGTGGACCATTTGCTCGATTGGATTATAGGAGGGTTTATCACTGAGTTTGCGGTAGATACTTCAGTCAGATACAGTGAGGTGGAACGATGCTTCCTCAAAGGACCGCGAGGTAAGTACGTTAAATATTTGAACACTTTGATTAAGATGCTACTGTGTGAGAAGTGGGTTATGCGAATAAATTGATGTTTGGGGCTATGCGAAGTGGGAAGATCTACAAAAACGAAGGTAGCAAAGAATTAGAGACTAGTCCCTTGATTTCACCTCCGCGAGAGAGCGAGGAAGAGCTTGCGAAAGTTTCACCAAGAAGTGCGATCAGTTTGATAAGATAGTGAATTCCATGCATACCACCCCCACCTACACCACCACCAGTTTCACCATATTCACCCCCATCTTCGCCCACACCACCTCCGCCACCAACACAATTCAATATGGCGAGCGCAATAAAGTTTCTAGTGTTGAAAGGAGTAGGGAATGAATATCCAAACCAATTTTGGTTCGTGGTAAAGCCTGTATGGGAAGCACAAGGAGTCACAGATGACAATATAAAGAAAGAAATGCTGGTCAACACTTTCCAGGATTGGGCACTCACATGGTACATCAAGCATTCCAATGACAACCCAAACGTAGGAATCACAGATATCCAAGTTGCACTAAACAGGGAATTTAGTAAGCCAAAATCAGAGACATTGTCGATTATTGGATTTAAGGAGATCACGATGCTTCCAGGCGAGACCCCCTGGGAGCTAGATCAGAGACTGAAGTGTATGATTCATGAAGCCAATATGACCTTGACAGATGGGCAACACCGTGCATGGTTTGTAGCGTCGTTAATGTCACATCTAAGGAACGCATTGTCACAATAGAAGCTGTCAACTCAGGCCGAGGCCTTGGAGATTGCAATGAGATTGCATGAGACCCCGATACAAGATCCTAACCTAGGAGTCCAACAGATCCACGCGCAGTTGAAAAACTTGTTTCTTGAGATGCAGAGTTTGAAACAAGATAAGACAACTCACCCAGAAGCACGTGAGGAGGCATGGTGCATAAAGTGCAAAGGCCAGGGACATGAAAAGGACCATTGTCTGGTCTTTGCGAACTACCTCGGGGGATGAGGGCCGATGCCATTGAGACTAGAGGCATAAGAAGGACTGAGCGCGATGCCTGCATTATGGTGCGTGATTTGTCAGATAGGAGGGAAGCATGCTACAAATAATTGCCATCTACAGAAGTATACACAGAGATCCCAACAGTTGTTCTGTAATTTCTGTGGGTCAGTAGGCCATGATGAGCATACCTGTAGAAGTTATGAACTAATGATGGATCAGACTCCTACTTACAGAGTTCAGACTGAAACGTGATCCCTTGATCAAAATGCAGGGATGGTGCGCATAGAATTTCAGGGGCGCGGATGTAGTCGAGGTGGAATGGGACCACGAAGGGGTCGCGGATAGCTGATCTGTTACAATTGTAGAGGGCCAGGGCATTGTGCCTACGATTGCACAAATCCAACGAGAGCATCATGTCTATATTGTACCCATTTTAATCATGAGACGAAGGAATACCCCACACTGATAGCGAGGTTGCACAATAAAGGAACACTCCAACCTCCCCCAACTCAAAACCTGCAAATGATGAGGTCTAAGCTGCGCGAGGAGCACCTGAATGTAAACATCATGCTTCGAAGCGGTATCACGACAGGAGATGACAAAGGTAGGCAACCCAAAGAGAGTTCTTAGGTTCCCAAAGCTCCAAAAAAGGAACCAGAATTCGATTTGGAGTGCACGAATGAGACATTTATGGAAGTTAAGAAGAGCTTCACGGAGGCCTCCACTTCAGGTATTAAAGACAAATTAGAACCAGAGGTGGAACTATCAATGCTCACAACCTTTTTGGAGACATGCATGAAGCTGTTGCATGATAGCAAAGCGATGAAGGGACTGCTGTTAGGTCCCTATAATATTAGTGATCCCCCTATTACTATTGTCATTGTATCCCTTATTGTTATTATTGTGCCCCTATTGTCCCCATATTGTTATTATTGTGCCCCATAGAATCCCTCTATTGTTATTTTTGTGCCTTTATATTATTATTGTTAGGTCGCCTTGGTTATATTGTGACCCCGTAGACTCCTATATATAGAAAGGAGGTTTTGTCATTTAAACCATCAAAGAATTGTCCATTTGTGTAATGTAAAGGAGTTTCTCCCTTGAAGAGACTTATTTCTAAGGTGTTCATCTATCTTTTCATAACATTTGGTATGAGAGCTTTGGATTCTAGGGTTTTGCTGCTCCAAACACGTCACCGTGGAATTTTCGCTATAATGTTTTTGCTATGAAGTTTCAAAAGCTACAAAAAAATCCCATTTGATAAAAAATCGGTCTGAACCTTGCGTCCAAATTTTAGATCTTTTCATGCTATATTTTTGGAGATATGATCTGAGGAAGTTAAGGTTTTTGCAAGCTCCAAAATTTCCTCTAAAACAGGTCATCATGGAATTTTCGCTATAACTCTTTCACTACGAAGTTTCAGAAGCTAAAAAAAAACCCATTTGAGACGAAATCGGTCTAAACCTCGGCTCCAAATTTCAGACCTTGTCTCACTATATTTTCGGAGATATAATCTGAGGAAGTTAGGGTTTTTGCAAACCCCCGAATTACATTCCAAACAGGTCACCTTGTGAAAAGCGTATAACTTTCACTCTGAGCATCAAATTGAATTTTCGTAAGAAGTTGTAAAAAGTGGATAGGTTGTGGTTTCCTATGTATATTTTTTAGATCCAAAGGTCAAAACAGTGACACGTGGCACTTCATACAAGTTCGCTCTTCTGAAAAGGTATATAATCAGGTCATCTTGGGAGATTGTGCATTACTCTTTCTTGGAGAATCCAATTTTGATCGGACTAGTGGCATTGGAAAGAGGATGCAGAGGGCTACTGCAGGTCACTATTTCAGGACTAGGAGATCCAAAATTATAGAGGTAAATCAGATTCAATATCGAGCTCCTACAAGCGAAAAAATGTGTGTATTTTTTAAATTGTTGCATAAGCTTGGTTTGAAAAATTAGTTTGAAGGAATTCAAAGGGCACAGTGAAGCATTATTATCGGTAATTGATGCCTCTTAGAAAGAAAAGGGAAACACCTAGTAAGCAACCTGAAAAGCTCTAGCATGACTGATGAGCCCCAAAAATGGACAAATATGTGGGCTCATTCAACCTCCTAATTTGGCTTAGTCCACCATTCTCATTTGTTTATTGCATGTTTTTTATTATTTTTATGTTAATAGAGTGAATTTGGTTAGTCATTATGCCAACAAGTCTAATGGGTGCTTTGTGTAGCCTTTTTGGTCAACTTGGAGACAAAATTGAAGGTCTTAATGAGCACTTGGCAGCCAAATTCGTGGGAGAACAAGCTAGAGGATTTGTAGGAAGGTGTCCCCCTCATTTATGGGCCCTTACCTCGAATTCTCCACCATCAGCTCAGAGTTCAAAGGCCACCAAATCAATGAGCACAAGGGCAGCCAAGCAAGTCAAGTAGGACTGCTGTTAACTGCAAGTCTTGGGCAGCCAAGTCCCTAAATTTTAGGAAGACTGTTGGGTCCTCAAATTGTAAAAATAAGAGGGCTTAAGACCTCATTTCAGTTAGTCATTTTGGGGAGCTAGTTGGTAGTCATTTTCGTAGCTAGTAGTTAGTCATTTTTGGGTTAGCTAGTTAGTCAATTTGGTTAGGCATGTTGTAGCTCTGTTTTTGTTCTTTGTAAGCCAATTTTGGCATGATGTTAGACTATTGATGATTTAATAAAGGCAGGCAGATTTGGATCTAATTCTGAGTTATTAAGGGAGCTATAGCTCTCAGGTTAGGGCCCAACCTGAGAGCAATAGACCTCCTCTTCTTGTAGTGTTATTTGCCTTTCTTTCCAGCACTTTGTTTCCTTGTTTTGACATGCATTTCAAGAGCACAGTTTGCTGATTCGATTTCTTTAATGAGATTGTGTAGGATTAGCTTATGGTTAAATCACTTTCAGTTGCTTAGATTAGATTAGGAGAGTTGTAATTCATTGGAGCTCCCAAAAAAGGTTGAGATTGCCTTCACTGCCATCTCTGTTTAGAGATTGGGGTGCAGTCTATACCAACCACCAAAAAACGCAGTCTTTTACCTTTATGCAAGCTGCAACACAGTCGTTTTCATTATAGATCTTTCCATGCACTTCAATCTTGAACCATACTCCTTCATCACAACTTCATGCACAACTTCTCTTCACGATTTACATTGCTGTTCATTGAGTTCATAGCACAGGCAGCATAGGTTAATGAATTCTCGTTTTTGGTGATAGCCATCAGCAATTTGTTTTATTTACACTGCTCCACATCATTCCATTTCCTTCTTCTTCGTCTTGACCACGCCTAAAGCCACATCCTTGACCTCTGTTCAGCTCGTTTACCTTCCAACTCTTCCATTGCCCACGTAGCTTCATTTACTTAACCTTTCGTTGATCCCATCCTTCCAGCCATCAACCCACTGCATGCACTCTTTCTCCATCTGACTTCTCTACTCCTGAGCCATCACTAGTTCCATCTCCATCTCACCTATCCTCCCACACCACTCCATCACTTTACCATCTCCCAAAACTCCCACGATCGAACATCCTGTAGAATTGCACAGACTTCCTGTAGAACCCCTGAGTTTCCTGTAGGATCCCCTGCAGACTTCCTGTAGAAGCCTGCAAACTCGGTTGCTGAGCATCCGAACGTGGTAGACTTCTGTGGACTGATGCTAGAGACCCTCTGGGACCTCCCCTAGCCACCCTGACCTTGCCCATGCTTTCCTTCCATTCGAACCGCTCCTGCACAGTCAAACCCTAATAAAAAACATCATCACAATAAATCCAACCACTTAATGAAAAAATACAAAAACATGTCTTTTCAGATGCAAGTAGCTTAGATGCATGTATTTCAGCTCACTGCAAGTAATGGCATCATTGGTAGAACTTTCATTCACAGTTTTGCATTGTAAGGGCCTAGCTAGTCAAATTAGGGTTTACTAGGGTTTTCATGCTTTGTTGGCTTTCAGTTTCTTTCTGCAGATAGATTAGCCTCCTTTGAGTTAGCTTTCGTCCATCACTCATAAATCTTCTTCTGTGAGCATATAGAAGTTGGCTTGAGCCCTAGCGGACTTGTGCCAGCTGACCAAGTGACAGCTGCGACAAGAGCTAGTACTTGTGCATACAGCACCGTCGCTTCCAAGTTTGTACGAACTACCGGGTTGATAAAATTAGAGATAGGAAGCTCTAGGAGTTGTAGCATTATTGCTACAATACTGGAGCCCACCAATGACTCATGAAAAAGAGGAAGAAATGCAACATGATACATCAATATTACGAAACCAAGTGGAACAAATTTCACTCGCACAAAATGTAACAGAAAATAATATGGATGGTTTAAAGAAAGATGTAGAAGCTAGGATGGATAGTTTAAAGAAAGACGTATAAGCTAAGATGAATGACTTGGAAGCTAAGATGGATGGCGTGGAAGCTAAGATGGATGGCATGGACGCTAAGATGAATGGCATGGACGATAAAATGGAAGAATTGAAGATAAATTTGAATAAGTTGCTACAAGAAATGGTTACTAACTGTGAAAGGGTAGTAAAGGAAACTCATGATGAGAACAAAATAAATGTTAATGATGATTTCATAGAATCTAATGTTGGATTGAAGACCCACCATGTTCCAAAAATCGATATGATGAAGTTTGATGGCAAGGACCCCGGAACATGGATACTATAGATGGAGGAATTTTTCGATCTCCATAATGTGCAAAACACACAAAAGGTATGTATTGCAACTTTATATTTGGAACCAAATCAGTTTGGATGGTATCGATGGCTTTGCTCTCATAAACAAATTGTCACTTGGGCAATTTTTATGGAATAAATGATAGCACATTATGAGGATACAAAAAGCAACACCTTTTTTAGCCAATTGATAAATTGCAAACAAAAGGGTTCAATGATAGAGCACATCGAGGACTTCCAAAAATTGAACATAAGGGTAAAAGATATTCCAGAGGAGCATAGGATTGATGTGTTCATAGGGACTTTAAAGGATAATATCCAACATGAGGTTCGCCTTTGGGAACCTGATTCATTAGAGAAGGCATTCAGGTTAGCAAGAAAAATGGAAAGCAAAATTATGGCAACCAGGAAGCCTACCACTCACAACTATAAAGATGGAAGTGTTTCTACCCCTAGCCTTCCACAACCTACAAGGTTGACACCACAACAATTGGAAGAAAAAAGAGCAAAAGGGCTTTGTTACAGTTGTGATAGAAAATACACTAAAGGTCATAAGTGTGCTTAGAAGAAATTATTCTACATAGATTGTGAAGAGGAGGAAGAAAAGGAACAAGAAATGTCAAAAGAAGAGGATATACTCCAGGAACAAACCCTAGATAGCGAAGAAATGAATTCGACCATATCTTGTAATGCATTGGCTAGAATTACCACTCCTTAAACTATCAAGATAGAAGGACATATCAAGAAGAAAAAGGTAATAGTGTTTATTGATTCGGGAAGTATCCATAATTTTATTCATTGTAAGATAGCAAAGGAATTGAATTGATTCCTATATCTAGCACCAGAGTGTCAAGTGATGGTTGCAAGTGGAGGAACCATTAATTTCTCTAGAAAGTGCCATAATATCAAGTTATCCATGGGATAATATGTATTGAATAGGCCAATGCTTTCCATTCCAATGGGTGGTGTTGATGTTGTACTAGGAGTCCAATGGCTACAATTCTTGGGTACAATAGCTTTTAATTTTCAAGAACTTTTCATGAAATTTTCTATGGAAGGAAAGGAAGTTGAATTAAGGGGTATTGCAGGGAAACCGAGAAAGATAATCATCTCTAACGGTATGACAAAGCTTTTAAAGAAGGAAAAACGAGGTGTAATTGCACAATTATGTTCACTAGAGGTTCCCACATCGAAATCATCTATTTTTCCAGATCTCCAAAAAGTCTTGGACAGTCATTCAAAGGTATTTGAGACTCCCAAAGGTATCCCACCTATTCGTGATCATGATCATGATATTCATTTGATTCCAGGAAGTGTTCCTCCAAACATCAGGCTGTACCGATATCCCTATGCCCAAAAGAGTGAAATTGAACGTATGGTTGCAAAAATGCTAGAGGCTGGTATAATTCAACCTAGTCAAAGTTCTTTCTCTGCTCTAGTAGTATTAGTTCACAAGAAGGATGGATCATGGTGCATGTGTCCAGATTATAGGGAGCTAAAAAATCTCACTATTAAAGATAAATTTCCCATTCCTGTCATTGATGAATTATTGGATGAATTGCATGGATCAATTTACTTCACCAAGTTAGATCTTCGTTCAGAATATCATCAAATCAGAATGAAGACAGAAGACATTCCAAAAACAACATTTAGAACTCATGAGGGTCATTATGAATTTTTGGTCATGCCTTTTGGCCTTACTAATGCACCTTCTACATTTCAAGGTTTGATGAATTCCATTTTCAAACCCTTCCTTAGAAAATTTGTGTTAGTATTTTTTGATGATATACTAATTTGCATGATTTCTCTAGAAGGATCATGTCCAACATGTTGACATGGTGCTCAAACCATTGGAGGAGAAACAATTATATGAAAAAATATCCAAATGTTTCTTTGGAGTATAAGAGGTGGAATATCTACATCATATTGTATCTCATGAAGGTGTTAAGGTAGACCCTAGCAAAATTAAAACCATTAAGGAATGTAAAATCCCCACTTCCATAAAGAATCTATGAGGATTTCTCAGGTTGACAGGGTATTATCACAAGTTTGTTAAGAATTATGGGAGAATAGCAGCACCTCTAACAACATTATTGAAGAAAGATGCATTTTCATGGATTCTAGAAGCATCGAAAGCCTTTGAACATCTTAAAGAGGCAATGTGCCAAGAACGAGTCTTAGCTACATCGAACTTCACAAAAACTTTTATTGTGGAATGTGATGCCTCAGGAAATGGAATCGATGTTGTTTTAATGCACGAAGAAAGAATTACTTTCGAAAATCGTCCAATTAAAGGAAAGTATTTACAAAAAGATATTTATGAGAAGAAAATGTTGGCAATACTACATGCACTTAAGAAATGGCAACCCTACCTAATGGGAAGACACTTCAATGTAAAAACAGATCATGTTAGTCTTAAACACTTTTTAGAACAAAGATTATCTTCAGAAGAGTAGCAAAAATGGGTCACAAAGATGTTGGGTTATGACTTTGAAATCATCTACAAAGAGGGAAGCAAAATGTTGTGGCAGATGCACTCTCAAGAAAGGATGTGGATGTGGAAGCATTTTTGTGCGCTATTTCTATTATCCAACGATATTGGATAAATGAAGCAAGGGATGAATGGAAGAATGGTGAGGAAGTGTGGGCATTCATTCAAAAGATACAACAAGATCCCAATACATTTGATACATTTATTTGGAAAAATGATTCGTTATGGTACAAGGATCGGGCATACCTATGTAAGAATTCCCATCTCAAACGAAAGATTCTTAGGGAATTGCACACCTCTCCCTTAGGAGGGCACTCAGGATTTCTAAAAATCTACCACAGGGTTAAGAAGGATTTTTTTTGGGATGGCCTTAAATCGGATATTCAAAAGTTTGTGGGGGAATGTTTGGTTTGCCAACAAAACAAAGTTGAAACAATTAAAACTCCAGGACTATTACAACCTTTATCCATTCCAAGCCAACATTGGGAGGAGGTTTCAATGGATTTTATCACAGGTTTACCCAAGTCCAAAGGAAAGAGTGTTATCATGGTAGTAGTGGACAGACTTACCAAGTATGCACACTTTTGTGCATTATATCATTCATTTAAAGCGAGTACAGTTTCTACTGCATTTATGGAAACAATTCAAAAGCTACATGGAAACCCAAATATTATTGTAAGTGACAGAGATCCCATTTTCACTGGAAATGTTTGGACAGAATTATTTTCTTGTCTTGGTACTCATTTAACTCATAGCTCATCTTATCATCCTCAATCTAATGGGAAAACTGAGATAGTAAACAAATGTTTGGAAGGATATATTCGTTGCTTTGTATCTAATAAATAGACACAATGGGTCGAATGGTTTCCTCTGGCTGAATGGTGGTATAACACTTCCTTCCATACTGCAACAAAAATGACCCCATTTATGGCACTTTATGGATATCATCCATCATCCATCATATCATATTTAAGAGAAAATTCTAAGGTTCAAGCAGTGGGAGATCACATCAAGCATCAACAACAAGTTATCCAACTCTTAAAGGATAACCTCACCTTGTCACAGAATAGAATGAAATAGCAGGCAGATCAACATCGCAGCGAAATAAGTTTTGGTGTAGGTGATTGGGTATTCCTATGACTACAACCATATAAAAAAATGTCCCTCAAGCAAGCTAAAAAGGATAATGAATTATCACCAAAGTATTATGCTCCATACAAGGTGTTGTAAAGGATAGGTACTATGGCATTCAAATTCAAGCTTCTTGCAGCTTCTCAAGTGCACCTAGTTTTCCATGTTTCATGCTTAAAGAAGGTTATAGGTGACAAGCTTCCAGTTCATACAATATTGCCAGAACTTGATGAGGAAGGAAAGATCATATTGGAACCTGAAGCAATCAAAGAGAAAAGAACTCAACAACTACAAAATAGATCAATTTTAGAGTATCTCATCAAGTGGAAGAACTTACCCGTTGAAGATTCCACATGGGAGGATGAGAATTTTTTACAAAAGCATCCAAAAATACTCAAGCGTTGAGGACAACACTTTTTTGAAGGAGAGGGGCATGTTAGGTCCCTATAATATTAGTGATCCCCGTATTACTATTGTTGTTGTATCCCTTATTGTTATTATTGTGCCCGTATTGTCCCCATATTGTTATTATTGTGCCCCATAGAATCCCTCTATTGTTATTTTTGTGCCTTTATATTATTATTGTTAGGTCGGCTTGGTTATATTGTGACCCCGTAGACTCCTATATATAGAAAGGAGGTTTTGTCATTTGAATCATCAAAGAATTGTTTATTTTTGTAATGTAAATGAGGTTGCCCCCTCGAAGGTTTCTTATTTGAGTTGGTTTGATAACAACTGCAAGAACTCATCACCAGATGTGTTGGACTAGGAAAATAGTGCATAGTCCAGAAGCTCGAGAAGCACACAACATGAACAGGAAGAGAGATGATATTGACCGCGCAGATTGGGGAATATGAAATGGATCAAGTGATTTTGGATCTAGGATCAGACACGAACATCCTACCAAAGCAGACATGGGAGCACATGGGTAGGCCCACATTACAATGGTCTCCAATTCAATTGCGAATGGCGAACCAACAAAAGATCCTACCTATGGGGAGACTACAAGGAATAACGATGGATATCGAAGGTGTAAGTGCACTTGCTGATTTTGAAGTAATAGAGATTGATGATGACAGCAATCCTTGTCCCACGCTATTGGGAATAGATTGCATCACTGACATGAATGGAGTGATAAATCTAAATAAGCGCAAGATGATTTTTGAGAAAAAGTCACTATGTGTAGTGGTACCTTTAGACCCTACGGAAGGATCACGCTACAAAGAGCCAGTGCGTGACTGCGACAAGGACGACGATATGGACTCTATCTATGAGATAACCATACAAGAGAAAGATTGGGTGAATCCAATAGCATATGGAAGGATTTCGTGGAAGCACAAAAGCTCTTGCACCTCAGATTCGAACAAGGAAATAGAACGGTGGCAGAACCGGTTACACGAGGTAACCACGGTCAACTACAACATGATGATAAGGTCACTATGTTGTGTAGAAATGGAAGCAAGAGATCTGCCTATGTATGACGGGTTGAATGAGGTGTATGATTTCCTAAACAAATTTGAAAGAGAAGTGCTAGAACATCAGCGTTTCAACGCTCTGAAATGGGCACTGTGCGCTACACCTACAAGGTGGTGGGGTATGCACCAGCAAAATTTTGAGGACTGGTGGGAATGCAAAAGGATGATGCGCCTACGATTTGGGAAACCTCATATGTGGCTAACAGACAAGTATGACAGACGGGATGATCCACATGCACACCTCACGAAATGGACCAAGGTCTACGGGGAAGAGACACAACTTGAGTGGGTGCATCTATTCTGTCATACCCATGAATTGGTATACTAAGATGGAGCTCTGCCATGGCACAAGAAAATGGGATATCTTGCATGAAGGATTCCAGTTAACCTTCATGTTTGAGGATTGTTGGTGGGATACTATTGATGATGCGCTACAAGCAGTAAAAGCAACTATCTTCAAAATACTCTGGGAGCCAATGGAAGTGCTTCAACTAGAATGGGTGACCCAACTGAGCTATGCTCTGGAGTGTTACAATGTAAATATTGAGGAGGATGATGAGGATCCACGAAAAATTAAAATTTCAGAAACTGAAGGCTGTCGCGAGGTTCGAGGACCATTGATTGAAGATCCTGACATCACCGTGCTGCTAAAAACAAAGCAGCTAAACATTGAGATGGAGGCTGAACCAAAATATGCAACACTCGGTGAATATTGGGGTGATGCCATGGTGGATAAGGTCGCTGAGCTACTCCACGAGTACCAAGACTTATTCCTGACTAAGATTATGGACTTAAAAGGGATCGTTGGCGACTTAGGGATGATGAAGATCACCCTAAAACCTGACATGAAGCCAATTAAGCAGAGGCTTTACTGCTTGAATCTGAAGTATAAGGAAGAGGTTCGTGTAGAACTAAACAAAATGCTCACAGCCAGAATTATTGAGCTGATGGAAGAATCCGACTGGTGAGCCCTATGGTGGTGCAGGAGAAAAAGCAGAAGGGCGAGATAAGAATATGCATGGACCTCAGGAAGTTGAATGACACTTGTGTACATGATCCATTCCTGACACCATTCATAGACGAAGTATTGGAAAACGTTGGCAGACAAGAAGCATACTCTTTCAGGACGGGGTCTCATGGTACCACCAGAGCAAAATCGTGCCAGAAGACAGGAGCAAGACGACCTTCGAAATGGAATGGGGCTACTTTCAATACACCATTATGCCATTTGGGTTGAAGAATGTGACAACCATCGTTTCACGCATCATTGTTGCTGCATTCAAAGAATACATCCACAAGTTCCTGGAGGTCTATCTGGATTATTGGACTGTATTTGGATTGGTTAAGCACCATGTAGGAAGCTTACGCTTGATGCTAGGTACTTACTGATGACACCAGATTGCGTTGAGCCTTAAGAAGTGCACATTCCTCACTCCCTTTAGGAACATATTGGGACATGTGATCTACAAATAGGGACTAATGGTGGACCCCGCGAAGATTGCAGTGATTCTAAATTTGGAAGCACTGCGAAGTGTTAAACAGCTGTGCGCTACCTTGGGACACACAGGGTACTACAAGAAGTTCATCAAAAGCTATGCCCAAATCACCTCCCCGATGGAGAAACTATTGAAAAAGGATGTCACATTTTGCTGGAATGATGCTTGCATGAAGAGCCTCGATGTCCTAAAGGGGAAATTAGCATCCACTCCAATCCTGGTCTTCCCAAAATGGGATGTGGAGTTTCATGTCCATGTTGATGTGTTGTGTATCACACTGGGAGCAGTGCTCACAAAAGAGGGCGGAGAAGGCTTGGATCAACCTATAGCATTTGAAAGTCGTAGATTGTCCAAAGCCGAGAAGAACTATTCCACAATCGAGTGCGAAGGGTTGGTGATTGTGTATGCACTCCAAAAATACTAACACTATTTGCTAGGAGGACATTTCAAGATGTATACAGACCATTCCACGCTAAATTACTTGGTCAATATGCCTGTTTTGGGGGGGGGCATATGTAGGTGGCTTTTATTGTTCCAATAATATGATTTTTGAGGTTGTGGTAAAACCTGGACGCCTGAATGCAGGACCGAATCACTTGTCGCATGTTGAGACATGCGAGGAACCTACTAGTTTGGAGGAAGGATTACGTGACACACAGCTCTTTTCTATGCACGTCACGATGGGTACTTCAAATATATAATCCAATTTCTAAAAACAAGGACCGCCGAAGGAATACTTCATCCAACAGAAGAAAGAATTGGTGGTGCACGTGGCGTATTTTTCTGCAATCACGGGGAACCTATATAAAATGGGCAATGATGAGATATTGCGAAGGTACGTACCTGAATTTGAACGAAGTCAGATCCTTTCAGAAGCACATGGGGGCACTGTAGGAGGACACTATGTAGGATGAGTGACCACACAAAAGATTCTTCGCGCAGGGTTGTAGTGGCCAACCCTTCACCAGGATTAAAATGCACACTGTAAAGCCTGTGATATATGTCGAAGGACCGGAAAACCATAGTGGAGGGACGAGATGTCATTGAATCCACAAATGACCCTGAAGTTGTTCGAGAAATGGGCAATTGACTTTGTGGGACCTATAAAACATCAGGGAAAAATGAGCACGCGCTACATCATCACCGCGATGGAGTACCTGACATGATGGGCGGAAGTGCAGTCTGTCAAAGACTGCACAGCCTCTACGGTTGTGAAGTTTTTGTTTGAACACGTGTTGACCTGATTTGGATGTCCGAAGATATTAATGAGTCATCATGGTCCACATTTCCTAAATGAAACCATCAGCGCGCTCGCTGAAGAGTTCCAGGTGTATCATCATAAAAGCACACTGTATCACCCACAAGCCAATGGGATAGTAGAAGCATTCAACAAAATACTAGAGACTGCGCTAACCAAAGTGTGCAACGCACAACGAAACAATTGGGACCTGCGCGTAACTATAGTACTATGGGCTTGTAGGACAACGTGTAAGAAACTGATAGGACAAACAACTTTTCGGTTAGTTTACAACGTGGAAGCTGTCATGCCAATGGAGTATATTGTACCTAGTCTACGAATAGCCGTGCTCATAGGTATGACAAACCATGAAGCTGTAGAAGAAAGGCTCGCGCAATTGGAAGAACTTGAGGAGGAATGGTTCTTGGCTGGTTTTCATTAGTAGGTACAAAAGTAGTGTGAAAAGGCCTGACACGGTCACCATATTAAGTTGCACACCTTCAAGGTAAATGATTTAGTGTTGTTGTATGACAGTGAGTTTGAAAAATTCTCGGGAAAGTTCAGAATGCATTGGCTAGGACCATACATGGTTAAGGAGGTCACAAACAGAGGCGCAGTACAGCTGGTCAAACTAAATGGAGAACCTTTCCCAGGCAAGGTGAATGGCAGCCGCTTCAAGCCCTACACGAGTGGGCTAACTATCTAACTAGCCGACAGAAGCACAATCTTAATGCTCCAAGGAACCAGACAAAGGCATGGGACTATAAACATATGCAGCAGATACCGGTACAAATGTATGGAAACAATTCAGACACAGAGGTCTCAGAACAGTAGATGCAGGTGATCCAGTAAGCAGTAGCTCAGTGTGCTGCTGAACTCAACACAGTTCGCGAATAGTTGGAGGGACTCTGTGCAAAGATCACCGTGCCGATAGAGTGACTCGACGGCGAGTCACGATGTTTGTGTTGGGGTTGTGTTGGGCATGGAATCCCCCCCAAGGCATGTTTTGGGGCTCAAAGCTCAAGTTTTGACTGAATGGTGTTGTAAAGCTCCACGAATTGCAGGCGCGAAAGTATGCTAGAGTCACAGGGTTGTCCACCTTAGTTTTGTAATGTAATGTCAACCTACCCATGGTCTGTGGACCATGGGATTGTACAAATAGAGCGAGGCTCTAAGTGTAAGAGAGAGCAAATTAGTAGAGAGTAAAGGAAAGAGTCTGAGTGACTAAGTGTGTCTTTGGGTCGTAGAGTAGGAGAAGGCTCTGCAGCTGAGTGCGCAGGGCAAAGTCGAGTCTATAACCGAAGAAGGGATTAATAAAGAGAAGTTTGATGTCAATTTGTGTATTTGTTCTTGGATTAATGCATGTTTGGTATAAATTGCAAATATATTGTTTATTTATTGTGCGCACCTGTATGAATGATTTATGTTGTTAAGTATAACTTAAAGCACACAAGTAGGCTAAAATCCTCAACTAACATTGGAATACTAGTAAGGGCTTGGGTAATAACAACGTTTGGCCCCCAAGTAGGGCTACAGGAAGGCAACATCTCAGGCTGTGAGGTAGGAGAAAGTGCGCATAGCGACATGCACGTAGGGTCGAGCCACATACCACTTGAACCCATCAGACATCGAGCTAGGGTGTGGAAACCTGGATCTAGCACCATCCCATACTACTTTTGGTGAGACCTCAGTCCGTGCTCTGTGGACTATTGCCAAAAGGGCTAGTAGTAGTGGGATTTGTTTGGCTAAATCAACTCTGAACCTGGGTCAGGCCCCAATAAGCCAACAGGAGGGGTTAGGTCCAAGTCCCAATTCAATTTTTGGTTTATAAGTTTTTTTTTATGTCTTTTATCATTCCTAGAAGTTTCACCGAGTTTTAGGTAGAGGCCTAAGTCTTTGCCCTGAAAAAATGGTTCATAATTCAGGTTCGCTAGCATAGAACTGACTGGAAAAGTCCACAGTCGCTGGAAGGTAGGCTTATGGGAGTGATTGGAGAGTTATAGTCGCTTGAATTTCTTGACGAGCGATCTGCTAAGGCTCTATATCAATGAAAACAAGAGTTATCTCAACGGTTGGACACTTGGGGGGGTTGGGTTGCTACTAAAGGACTTATAGCACCTGAGGGAAGTCAGTAAAGTCTTAAGTTATCGACTCCATTTCCTTAAGGTCATATAGAAGGTTCCTATCATAGTGACCCTTAGCTCATGTTTACCCTGGGCAAGCGAGTGAAAGCGGGTAAATCTGGGAGGAGGGTATTATAGGGTGGTATCAGAGGATGATTTAATTGCTTGGACTAGTTGCACTAGATGTATTGTCATGGTTAAGGTTGTCATGAATGAGGTCATTGCATGTATTTTATGTCATCATGATGTTATTGGTATGTTATGACACTGATGTGTTGGATGAGATAAAGCAAGAGACAGAGATCATCAGAGCGAGGTTGTAGCACTAGACCTCGGGATAAGAGAAGATCACCATACAGGTTTGTATGTCCACATGCAGGTATGTTGGTTAATGATTACTATAAGCATTATGGTTATGTACATTCATGTAATTCTATTGTTGTTGTAGTTTCATACATGATAGATGCTAGTTAACCAATATGGTCATATACACATGTTAGATTGTCATGAATGGTAGTTACTTGTTCTTATATGCATTGTGGTTATATGCATGATGAGTATGGTTATTGCGTTAATTTCTTGATGTTATAGGTATCGTGCTAATTTGGATTTCTCTGTGTAGATGGTTAGTGTTATGACATTAAGGTATGAGTAGATATATCTGTGATATTGTGTCGTACTAATTTGGACTGACTTGTGCAGATATGATAGCCTCCCCTGAGATACCTTGAGGTATGAGTTTGATTATGTTGTCGATTTGGTGTTTGAGTGTTTGATTGTGTTGTCTAGTTGATTTATCTAACATGGTACGTTTACAATTTGTTTGAATGTTTAACTAATTACATGATATGAGTACGTGTCTGTGATTGCTTGAAGGAATGATTTTGTTTTAAAATGGTTGTACTAACCCATTATGTGCTGAGAAAACTGATATGCACTTGAGTGTAAGTAGGTGCTAGTTGTAATATTATGACTATTGATTATGAGTTGATTATGACATGGCTATTAGTCTTGATAAAGGCTATGTCAAATTAATAGACATGATAGCTTGATATTTGGAACATTTGAATGACACGTGTGAGCAGTTGTAGGGAAACATGTTTGGTATTAACGTGAAAACGTAATAGTTGATTTGTTTATATAACTAACAATTGGATGATGTGATAGTACACAATAAGACTCAATTGCAGCAAGGCAAGGTAAAATAAAGGAATTGGGTGAGAATTCCCTTAGCTATGTTTGGAATCCATAATTCGAAATGAATGAATGCTTTGCATTAATACAAGAATTCTTCTTAACCTAGATTTTATCTCACATTATGTGGATATATGTTATATTTCTAGTCATGTATTTGATAGGTATAAAAATTGGTTTTTAGTTATGGCTGGATCCTTCAAGGGAATGGAGTCCCTTGAGAGATGATATATGTACAAGTTCAGTTACAGGTCAATGTGTTGGGTACAACAAGGTTAGGTAACCGATATATTGTTATATTTATTTATACATTGATAGTTGTGTGTTTATGGTAGTATGATGTAGGGGATTGTATGAAAAAAGAGACTTCCATGAAATCTTAAATAAGGCTCTAGTTGAGCTTTCCCTTGGAAGCATTGGGAACCCATGGGGATTCAGTCACGGTGTTTCCTGGGATTTTTGTGCTTTCTGTATTTTGTGATTTGTTTGTGCCTAATTTGAAGTTTTGTATATGTCTCATCCATGGCCATGCCACTTTACTTGTGGTGTCATATTTTTATTGGTTTTCATGGTTTTCTTATTGTCTATTTCTTGTTCTTTCCTTTTGTGCTTTGAGATTTTTGGAAATTAGTTGGGAAAGTGGAAAGTTAATGGAGCTGAAAAGGGCTGAATGAAACTCAATAGGTAATGTAAGAATTGGATGAAGCTCGGTGCATGTATAAGGGATATTGAAGGAAAGAATATGACAGTTAGTTGGATTGGTTGGGTCCATAGAGGTAAATGGATGGTGTTAGGATAGTCATGAGAAAAGTAATAAGAAAGATGAATTAAATGGATTTGAGGTGTCAGGTGCCTTGACTATGTTGGGAACTATTTTTTTCAATGTTATGCATGTTGTGCATGGATAAAGGGAGTTCTCTTAACCTTGACCTTACGATATCCAGTAATTATGTTGTGATCATGATTATGATCATGTATATCTATGTATATATCTATGTATGTATGCCGCTTTCTGATGGGATCATAATTGTTTTATGTTAATATTTACATATATATGTGTATATATGTATGTATGTATGTCATTGTTTTATAGGGTTGTCAAGGATCATTCTTGTGGAGAAATGATTGCTTATGCCGGTGAATGGCATGAAGAGGTCCATGGTTTCATGAGGAATCAAGTGACCGAGTATCCCTAACAAATTTATGAGGTTAGTATCATGCGGATATGATTTAATATTATGTGATTGTACTATGTTTATGCTTATTCTATGACAGGTAATGCTAAAAGATACAACAGTGGAATGAAAGCAGTGCGATATCTGACATGTTGGGACAAGCATGGATAGTGGAAAGGACACTAGAAGTAAGGTTTCCTAGTAGAGATAGTGTGGTTTTGGATGTGCAATACTACTGTTATGTATCTGTTGTACATGATGTACCTATGGTGTTGTGTGCATATTGAATATGTGGTACTGTGTACATATAATGTTGTGTACATGTTGCATATATGATACTTTGTACATATAGTGTTGTGTATGTGTTGTATATGTGGTGCTATGTACATATCATGTTGTGTACATGTTGTATATGCGGTGTTATATACATATGGTGTTGTATACGTGTTTTATATGCGGTGTTATGTACATATGGTGTTGTGTACATGTTGTATATGTGGCGTTGTGTACATATGGTGGCCTGGACATGTGGATATTCAGTTTCATGCATATATGGTGTTGTGTGCATGTTGTACAAGTGGCATTGTGTGCATGTGGTGTTGTGTACACATTGGACATGAGATGTTATGTACATTGGGTGTTGTGTACACGTTGTACAGGTGGCATTGTGTACATGTGGTATTGTGTACATGTCGTACATGTTGTGTTGTATATATTGGTATCGTGTTATGCGTATTGTGTAGTCGTTGTATCGTGAAACGCATATTCGTGGTATTGTATGGTATGTACGTATATGTATTGTGTTATACACCGGGTGTAGGTGTATGTGTTGTGTTATACACCAGGTGTAGGTGTATGTGTCATGTTATAAACCAGGTGTAGGTGTATGTGTCGTGTTGTACACCAGGTATTGGTGTATGTGTTGTGTTGTACATTGTGTATGTGTAGGTGTTATACAGTGTGATGAGACAAACATGTATGGGACTCTTTGGGCCCTTGTTGTTGCTATTAAGGGTTGAGGTGATATAGTCTCTGGATACCCTTCTTGATTGATATTGAGGGTTGAGGCTGTTTAGTCTTAGGATACCCTTGTTGCTATTGAGGGTTTAGGAGTCTTAGTCTCAGGATACCCTTATTGTTGATATTGAGGGAGGAGGTGGTTTAGTTTCTGGATTCCCTTATTTCTTAAAGAATTATTTGAAAGATAAGTATTGGTATATATATATATATATTCAGTTTTAATTATGCATGTGATCTATGATTATGATTATGATGGTCATGGGTTAAGCTAACTAGATGTGATATGTTTATACATGGCAATTTTATCAAAGAGATAGTTTGGCTTGTTGTGATAGGAAGTAAACCGAATTGCAAGTGTACCTTATTGACGGGCCACAAATGAGGTATGATTTGAATTTTTTTCAATTCACTTTTATTCTAATGGAAATGATGTGCTTGGTACAAGAAAGCATGGAAATGCCCAGGTTGGGTGGTTGAAACTGACTGCAAGAATGACCAGCAATGGCACAAGGAAGTGGAACCTATAGAAATATGTTGGTAAAGCATTCGAGAGTAGGGCCATTGTGGGACACCGATACCCAATAGTGTCCATTTATTTCCATGATCATGCTATGAATGGTATGATGGTTTTGTGGTAGGGACATGCCTTTGTTTTTGGACCTTTCAATGTGAGGAAACCTTGCCAAGGGATGGATTTCCCGAGAAATGGGATGTCGCAGAACTTGGAAGGTGAGTGACTGCACAGAAGGGGGTGACCAAATTTCCTAAGGGACTTTGTAGCAGAGAAGGGAAGGTCAGGGAATGGATTTGTTTTGGCCATTATCATTTCCAGATGGAATGAAATGCACGTTGGAGGTGTGCCCTAGAACAATGAGTCGATAACTGTTCATAGAGAGAACATGTAGCACAACGATTGTAGCGTTGGGCATTAGATGCACGTTTGACTTTGGCAGTGGATTCTAGACTTCCTAGGAAGGAGGTGAATCTCTGTATTACTTTGAGGGAGGAGGTGTGAACCTCTGGATTCCCTCGTTGTTCATGCGGGAATTGTATCGTTGAATTTGTTGGTTGAGAAAATGCGCAAATGTGCATATGTCTATATTATTGTAAATATTGTATTGAGTTGGATTTATCAAGCTCCATGAACAGTATGGTTATTTGATGGTTGAAGCAAATGTGCACAAGTATATGTGTTTGTTATTATAAATACCATAATGAGATGGGTTATAAAGCTCCAGTACACGGTATGATTGTCCTGTTTTCGACATACTGATTCATTGTAAATATTGCAATGAGCTATGGTATAAAGCTCCATAGGTAGTATGTTTTGGTTTTTAGCGATATTGCTGGCTGTAAGTGTAATAGAACACTGAGGATGGTGTTCCCCTAAGGGGGAGGGCTCTGTAGCAAGCCCATGTTAAAATTTTATGTAATAAAGTTAACAAAGCAAAAATAAGACCAAGATCACGGGACATGTATTGCAAGCTTAATGGTGGGCAAAAAATCCTAGTGTGAGTGTTCATTTGGTTATTATGGCTAAGGGAAATTGGAAAAGGTAGCGGAAAAGGCTTTGAAGAGGAAAAGAGGCATTAATTGGCACTTTATTTATGAAAATAAAGGAAATTAGGACAAAAGGGAGGTGAAAAGTCAGAGGTTGCATGTGAGGAGGAAATTGAAGAAAATAGAGGCCTCAATAATAAAAAGGCTTCTAAGGATCAGATCACAATTTTTTGTAAATTTAGTTTTGGAATTAGTGTTAGAGAGGAGAAGAGAACTAAGAGGAGAAGGAAAGTAAGCAAGAAAAGAAAGGACAAGGAAGGAAAATGAAGCAAGGATCAAGCAAGTAAAAGTTGGATGAGGCAGCTTCAACAAGAATACTTGTAGGTAATAGCTTTCATGTATGATTTCCTAGCTAGTTTTTGTATGCATGGTATATGCATGTGTGTATTTTGGTTTCTTTTTTTATCAGTGGCATGGATTTTGTTGGGTTTCAGTAGTGGTTTCAACCTTGAATTTCCATTTACATATAGTCATGGTGTGATGGGATTCTTTCTCGGTTGAGTTTTTGATTTCCATAAGGTTTTGGATCCATGTGAGGTGGTATCAAGAAAATCTCGAGGGTTGCGGGTGGAGATGGTTTTCTCTGGGAAGCCCTCAGCAGGTGGGTGTAGATAGGAAAATTCCTCAAGGGATGGTGAAGGAATTATGAGGCATCCAAGGTAGGTTTGGCTTTGTGATCTCGGGACCAGTTTAGGTGAGATCATAGTATGGTGAGGGTGGAGGTGGTTTAACCTCTGGATTCCCTTAGTTGTTTATGAATGGTTTTATCCCATGAGATTCCACATTAATGCTTGGAATATGGCACGAGGGTGATTGGTTGAAAGAAAGACTGTTCAGACCAATATATGGTGAGATGGTATGTGGAATTCCCTGACTTGGTTGGCTTTTGCATATGGTTAATAAGAGCTAAGTTCCTCTCTTTTTTTTATGAGTAAATGTACTTGTTATGATGTGGATTTAATGACTATTCTATACTTGTTATTTATCTGGTTATATGCTTGTTATAAGCATGGTTAATTGATAGTTATAAGTATGGCTCTTGTCACATTTCCATTATTGAATGTTTGGTTAATGAATGCATGACATAATTGGTGTTATGAAAGCTATTGTGAGAAGGTATTGCTCCTTCTTGTTTATCACCAGATAAGTTTTCAAATATTTATGTTCAGTTACGCATTCTTGACCTGTAGGTTGCATGCTTACCATGTGTTTGACGAAATGTTAGTCTCGGTTGGGAGGGGTCAGGTCAAGTCCCGGTTCAAGTTTTTGTTTATAAGATTTGTTTCTTTGTCATTATCATTTTTGGAAGTTTCACTGAGATATAGGCTTAGGCCCAAGTCCTGGCCCTGAAAAGTGGCTCAAAATTTAGGGTCATTGGACTAGAACTAACTAGAAAAGCGCATAGTTACTAGCAAGCAGGCCTATGAGAGCGACTAGAGGTTTACAGTAGCTTGCATGCCTTGGCGAGGGATCGAATGAGGCTCTAAGTCAGTGAAAAAGATATTTATGTGAGCGGTTGGACACCTATGAGGTTGGGTTTCTCCTAGAGGTCATGTAGCACCCAAGCAAAGTCACTAAAGTATTAAGTTGTCGAATCCATTTCTTTAAAGTCATATAGGAGGTTGAGTCTTATCATAATGACCCTCAACTCATGTTTAGCACGGGAAAGCCGATGAAAGCAAGTAAATGTGGGAGGAGGAATTTAGAAAAGTCATCTTGGACTTGCACATAGCCCCAACAACTAATGAAAACAATATTGTGCAATTATTGCAAGCACAAATACCTCATCATTTATGTCAATTATCACAAGAACAATCATGCATTTTCAAAGTCACTCAAGACTTGGACTTAGTCCCAACCATTAATGCTAGAAATTTTATAAAATTATCAAAATCATCAACATTAGCTACTGAAGTCACCTAGGATTCGCACATAGCACCAACAACAAATACAAGTACTCATGAAGAACTATCATAAGAAATAAATCACAAGCATTAGGGTACAAATATTACAAGTACAAACATATCTAGGTCTTGTGTACAATGATCACAAGCACAAACATGAGCTATAAAATCCATCAAAGGCTTGTACCTACCCCCAATTGCTAATGCTTGAATTGATGTGCAACTATCACAAGCACACATATACATTTCCAAAGTCACCAAAGACTTGCACATAGCCCTAGTGACTAATGCAAGTATTAGTGTAGAATTGCCACAAGTACAAATATGTGTAAGTATTGGAGTGTAGATATCCCTCATGACTAATACTAGTATTGATGTCCAATTATCACAATTACAAACAAATGTTATAAAAATTGTTAAAGACTTACACATGACACCAACCATTAATACAAGCACTAAAGATAAACTATAGCAAGCACACAAGTCTAAAGATCAAGTTACAGCTATCACAAACACAACAAATAAAATAACTAATAAAAATGTAATATAATTCAAAACAATAAAAAAATTAAAGTTAAATATTTAAAAAAAAATGATTTCCAAACTTATATATATAATTTTTTTGATTTAGGAAAAAAATGGAATTCTCTTCTTTAATATTTTTTAAAAGAGTAAGAAAATCAATAATAATTATTTTGTTAAATGAATAATGATAGTTATCACTTACTACATACCATCCTCCTAAAATGCAAGATGATTCATTATTGTTATTAGAAAACTATTTAAAATTAAACATTAATAATCCATAAAGAAAATGCCAAATATCATTGTGTCTTGAGCCATTACTTTATATTAGAAAATTAACTTTTAATTTAATATATAATTACAAATAATTAATAATACAATATTAAAATATATAAAAATACTATTAAAAAATCAATAATCATGAACTATCAAATATTTATAATAATAATATAATATGAAAGTCTCTTTCATCTTAATTATGTAAATCCTTATATAGTTTTATTTTCTAATAAATAAATTACCAAATACTTATAATAATAACAGAAATATGGAGTTGTGGGTTTCATTTATCTTAATTGTGTCAATATTTACCATACATTTCTTTTTTTAATGGGTACATGTTATCATTGAATTGGCTTACTTCAACTTATTTTAAAAATTATTGTTACTCTTCACTTCTTTTTTTAAAGATATATCATTTTCTATTTTTTATGGACCTTATAAGGTATGTTTTATTACATAATTTATTTTTCAATTTTGGTTCACTATAAAGTTCATAGCATATCTTGACAAGGGATTTGAGTCTTTTTAACACATGTATATACACAAGTTAAAGAGAAAACTCATCTATTAACATACATGTATATACACAAGTTAAAGAGAAAATTCATTTATTAACATACATGTATAGTACAGTCAAAATGTATGCATCAAGAAAAGCTTCAACATGGAACCAGAAAAACAAACCCATTGAAGTATGTGCAATGGTAGTACACTGTTCATCAAAGCAAATGTAACATTAAATGTTCCAATTTATTGTACATATGGGTTTTCCTTGGTATACCCATAATAGAACAATCATGTCTCCATTCAAGGTGACCTAAGGGAAAACACTAAGGTCACCTATTTGCCCCTGAAAAGTCATGGCATGTTTGACCCACAAACTAGAAGATGAAATCAAGCTCCTATGCCAAAAACTATAAACAGAAAGACGAAATCAAGGTCTTGTGTCGGAATCTCGAAAGAAAGATCACATGAACAAGGGCCAAAGAGCTTAAATAACACGTGTAGTAAAATGATGAACAAAACCATCCGATATGATGCAAGAGCATTAGAGATTCTAAGCCATTAAGTCTTCGATGTGAAAAAAAATTGAAAATGGGCTCTTGATTTTTTAGAAGAATTTATATTCTTCCATGTAAATAAATTGTAATTTTCAAGTTAGTATATTTGATGAGTTTTAGAACTAATGAGTCATAGTTTTAGAAAAGTTATGGGTAGGTGAGATTTTTTCCATAAGGAAAACGTTATTTTCCCTTGAGCGCAAGGGATTATAGGTATAGGTTGGGTTATTTTAGGGTTTAGGAAAATATTATTTATGGAGTTATTTGTGGGTGATTTTTGGAGTTCTTTTAGAATTTAGAAAACCTATTACATTTCTTAATTAGGCATGTTTGCGATTTAAATCACAAACATAGAGCTCTCTAAATGATAATAAACATAACAAGGAATTTAAGCCATCAATACAGAGCTCGTTGCTACAACGAGTTGTGTAGCCCTAATGTGGCAGCGATGCTAAGATCACCATCTAGGAAAAATGAAAACCTAAGGCGTACTATGTAAACTCCATGGCTTTTTTTGTAAATTTTTTGTATGGACATGAATAATACAAAATCATGGATCATAGATGTCACTGATATGCAGTGACATAATAAATTATAGTTTTATTTATATATTGATGATGATGATGATTAATGTCCACTGAGACCAATATGGTCTATCCAACCTTAAGAAAGAAAAATATTAATTGAGACACTTTAATATTTTATTTATAATCAAAATGAAAGAAGAGAAGCATTCCAAGATCACTATAGTTTTCCGAACATAACAAGTCAAGAAGTTTGGTAGTGTGACAAATATTTTGGAAATTAGAACAAATGTGAGTAAGAGTTGGGAAATCGAAGAGAAATTGTTATTCATCTTCAACCTTCCTAGTATGGCAAAGGTGTCAGACTCTTTTGTCCCAAGGTGTTTTGGGAATTGACCAATGCCTGATTCACTCCTAAGCTTATGAGAATTAGTTCTTATCTTATGTCTATTCTCTTCTTCATATTGTTCAGACATAAATATAATTTTGGTTTGGAAGATTGGGTTTGATCACCTCCTTATAATACCTTAGCTTCTCTTTTCCTTAAAAAACACTTTCTCTTAAAATATTCTGTATACATGAAAATTAGATTTTATTTTTAAAAGATTTATCATGGTATAAATATTTTTAAGCTTCTAATTTAACAAAATTATATTGATTTTGAACACTTTTTTTTAATGATTTTTTAACACTCACAAAAAGAAATCTTATTTGATAAGGTTGAATAGACAATTTGATCTCAATGGACATTAATTATTGACCTAATGGTTAAGAACATGTATTTCTTTGTAAAAAATCACAAATCCAAATCATAAAAAAAAAAAAATTACCTACACTTCTTGATGCCAGCTTACTGACATCCCTTCATATCTCTCATGTGGACCTATGGTTATGCCCACAATCATCTATCAGAAGCGTTATTGATGCACTATTGCCTTAAAAACCTCGCTATACAACTTTATTGGAATACAAAGGAATACACGAGAAACCCACTCCAAACACATAAGCCAAACTTCAAATACATTCCACCAACATATACAAATCTCTCCATTCCGTGTATTTCAAACGCTTTCCGTAGCAATTAAATCTCCACCGTTGATCCTTTTCTGATCCTATGGTTTACACTTCACCCGATCTGAGCAAATAGTTCGCTCGATCTCAACCGTTCAATCAACCTCGCTTGATCTGACGATTGATATTGATATCGGGTGGATAACTTGTGAGATGGTTAACCACCCGATAAAGTGGTTTTCTCTCTCTCCTCTGCTGCTACGTGTCGATTGATGAATGGTATCGGGTGACCAGCCCTAAATACCACTTACCACTTTAGTGCCACCCAATATTCCACTTACTGTTTATGGAAACTGCCTTCCGCCGATTAACGCCCATGCTCCTTTGTCGTGCGATGACAGTAGATCTCCTTCGATCATCGATCACAACACTCTTACAACCGTTGACTTACGAGATATTAAACGATAAAACATGCGGTCTGTGCTTAAATCTAAGTCACCCATCCTCTGTTTCCAACAATGCGATCTAATCCTCACCATCCATTTGCCTTCGTTGTTTCTTTATCATCCTTTAGGAATTTGAAAGAAAAAAGCCTACGTTCTCCACTACAGAAGATATTCTCAATCTTCTTCTAGCTATTGTAAAACTCAATTGCACTCGCTCCCGACTGATCCCTTCATTCATTCAATAAGGAATCCTGATTTCTACTTGCCTAAACACAAGGTTTATTAAAAAATTAACTACAATCCCATAAAGGAAAATTCCATCATACATTCATGCTTTTCAACGCAGAATTCACAGTATTTCTTAGGTTCTCAGTCAATACACCATAGGGTTATTGAAACACATACAGATACAAATTCTCACACATAATACACACTATTTGATATTATAATATTTACAAGGAAACATTGACATTCGATTGTTCCAGTTCTCCTTTCACTCATCTATCCTATCTTTCCATTTGAATCTAACCTAGCCAACCTCTGAATTATACAAAAAACTATATTTTATATGAAAGTGGATTCATGAACCAATTTTGGTTCAGATCCAGAAATTTCTTACTCTTTCCTAGAGAATCTCTTCAACTCCACTATTTTCTAAACAAATGCTAAATCAAGCTTTCAAATCCCTCATATCCTATTCAAACCAAATAAATCTAACTATTTGGCCTGATCTCCACATAGGGAGGATCAATTAGCCACTATGCTCTTTTTCTCATATTTTACAATAAATAAACACTCTCACACATTTAAATAAGAAAATTACCAATCTCTTGTCTTCCAACCCGTTGTTAGTCACAACATGTGATCATTCCATCACATTGCTGACTAGGCCTAAATGCTCCTGCATCACTTCTATAAACTTTAAAAATTTAATAATCAAATAAAAATCTCATACACCAATTTAATATAATATATTAATGACTTCTTCACCAAATTTATATGAGAAACTCAATAAAAATAAAAATAAATACACAAACCAGATTTAACTAAAACCAACCAAAATATTCTTCACCAAACTAATATGAAACTTTTCTTTCTAATGAAAATAAATAACATAAACTAGACACAATGCACATTTAATTAAAAACAACAAAAGGATGAAGTGTACACATCGTCACACCACATTTAGTTAAAACCGAAAAAAGATGAACTGCCCACAACATCCGTTGTTTCAATTGATATCGGTCAAGGTTGTCCATTAAACCCTAACTTAAGGAAAGGTTAGATTTTCTCCATAGATATTGTTCCACAAGCTTTTCCCATTTAAAGAGGCAAAGGGAAGGATGGCAACCTTGCTTCACTCTTCATAAAACTCAACTAGAAATTTGCGAAACGGCCGTCACATTCACGTCAGATGAGGGAAAGAAAGATATGAAGAAATATGATGACGGGGATGGCATCTCTCTTCGCACCTGAAAGCAATCAATTTGATGGCAGACTAAGGGAAAAAGCGTGTTTCCCAAAGTCAACAAATGATAACAGATCACACCTAGAATTCATCATAATACTATCCACCAAAAAGACAAAACAAAAAGAAATCATCTCACTCGCTTCTCCATCGATTGTTATCCATTTAGTTCGAGTGGAGGGATCAGATAATCTAAGGGCCGGATTTCATTCTGTACTGATCGTGGTAATGGTAATGGCAAGATCGCCTTTATGTCAAATTGAACATTTGTTCTGGCTCCGGTTTCTGACATAACCTTTCCCTCCCCATACCCCAGCTTGCCTCCACTTCCACCAGATTCGACCATGGGTGCGTTCTTGTACCCACTAGTAGCTACGACGACACGATATAATTATGCTTCCTCCCTTCTATGTCAGTTCTGACTGGCCCCCTGTAACCTACTTCAGGCAGGCATTTATGGGCATTCCCTGATCCCTTACCGTTACCCCCACAACTATTGAAGCGTTTCTCCATGATTAAATATTATATGCAGAAATTTCAAGGGCCATAAGAAATGGTACGCAATCACCACGATCTTGTGACCTAATCCAGTCTACCTCCAAGAGCAGGATCCAGAGATTACACGGTAGGAGGAATTCTTCTGTATTCACTTCATAATTTACAGTTAACTTCAATATGATGCCCTCTAGAGAGACTCGCGGTCATGGAGTTATGGATGAGGCAAACCCAAACCCTCTGAGGACAGCTGCTTTGACTACGTTCATGGAGCAGCAGCCCATGAGGGTGTTCCAGCAATTGCAACTCAATACTTTTCCCAGCTATCAATTACCCTCCAATGAAGTACTCCCCACAATGGCCCAACTTGAACCACCACGTGGTTTTATCTCTCGGGCTGATCATCATCTCGATCATTCTGTTAGCGGTTGCTTTAATGACAAAGATGATCAGTTCCTCATGGACGAGGGAAGTCATCTGGAAGCTGGAGGTGGTTATAGTCATGATGATGTTCAATACGCATCGTTGCCTGAGTGTGGATTGATCAGCTCTTCGTCTATCCAGAATAGTAATTACACCCATGACAACTTCGCCGGATGCACCCATCAATCGGCATCCAACACTGGAAACATTAGTCCTGCAGCCAGGCAATGTTTTGATTTTGATCTCATCTTTTTTTAATTCCTCTCTGCTCTTAGTAGAAGAGCAGATCTTGGTGCATATAGATTTATATTGGGCTTAGTAGATCTTGGTGAATATAGATTTAGGTTGATTATAGAGTTGTTCGTTGTTTATGTATTAGTTATTATTATGAAGAAAACCTTAAATCTGAAATTAAGATAGATTTATACAGGTCATGTAACTAGACATCTTTCTAGATGTTGAGAATATAGTTTAACATCCTATAGATGTTAGGAATATGGTTTATACTACATCTAAGTTTAATATGGATTTGTCTATATCAACATGGTTTAACATCCTATAGATGTTAGGAATATGGTTTATACTACATCGTTTAACATGGATTTGTCTATATATTCTGTGTGGAGGTTAGGATGCTAATTAATTACGGTTGAGTTGCAGGTGGGAAGGATCTAGTAGCTGGCCGTCTGAGAAAGTGAAGGTCAAGGTGAAGAGAAAACTGAGGGAGCCAAGGTTCTGCTTCCAGACTAGAAGCGATGTGGATGTTTTAGACGACGGATACAAGTGGAGAAAATATGGACAGAAAGTGGTGAAGAACAGCCTCCATCCCAGGTACATGAACAAGTATTCTTAGCAAACTTATATTGAATCACTCGTTCAACTCCACGCTGAATTAGTGTGTTCATTTTCTTTTTCTTTTTTTCACCAGTATTCCTACTGTACTTATATTGATTCAGTCATTGTCCTTCTCTTAAACGCTCTGTGATTCTTACTGTACTTATATTGATTTAGTCATTCTCTTTCTCTTCTGCGCCTTGTAGGGTTCGTTTTATAGGTTATAAAGCCTTTGGAATTGGAGTCTACGGTAATTACGTCTTTTAGGGTGCAATCTACTAATTGTGTTTTTTCTTTACTAAATATACAACAGAACATAATGTTTCTATAATTAGGTGAAAACAAAGACAGTCGAACATAATGAAACGGATGAATATACCTGCAAAGATTCATCGTTGCAGAGATTCGGTCAGCACAATCAGCCATACATGAAATATGTTTCATTAGTAATAATTTGTACTCTTTTACAGACCACTAAGCGCTACTTAAGATTAAATATACAGGGTGATCCAAATATAAATTCTACAATTTGTTTTATATATTAAAATTATTTAAATAAATTCATCTGGTGGTTGGGAGAGACTGTCACAGTATCACTTCATTTATTTTTGCATAAAATAAAAATAAAATATAATTTTAGTATTTAAAAATAAAATAATATATATATATAATATATATAAATGGATATATAATTAATTTATTTTAAATATCTTACTTACATCATCAACAAATTAAATATTGAAATGAACAACAAACAAGTGATCTAACAAAAAATTAAATATTGAAATGAACAACAACCAAGTGATCTAACAAAACTAGTAAATCTAGTAACAGGAAGGATTCCATTGTTCTTAAATTTTTATGTTTTGTTTTTTTTTTCCTTATTAACAATAAGGATGAAAAAAAATTGAATATTTATATATTAATAAACTATTTTACAAATAAATAAATAAAAAATGCCAAGTTATTTTGTTTTTTTTTAAATATATTTAAGATTAAAAATTTTATGGAATTATATTATTTTATATTGCATTAAAAATAAATCCATATTATATAGAATAAATATATTATATAGAATAAATATATTATATATAAATTAGTTTAAATTTAACTTAACTTTTAAAAATATTAGAAAAGTTAAATTAAAATCTAGAAACTTATAAATCGCTAGTTAACTTAATAATTTATTTTCTTATAAATATAAATTAATAAACAAAATATAATTTAAAAAACAAAAAACAAAATTTTTATAGTTAACCTAAATTAAAATGAATTTCATATATATTCCTTTAATCTAAAAAAATATATTACTTATATGTTTATCAATGCAAAAATGCAATAAAATATGAAATCAAACCTCTATACAAATTAATCTAAAATCTATAAAAAATCTACAAGGGCTAGGCTAGAGATTTCCTATTGCATTCATATGGCTAAGAATTGAAAAATTGCAATAAAATATGATATCAAACTTTTCTTCAAACTAATCTAAAATCTACAAGGGGTAGAGTAAAGATTTTCGGTTGCAGTCATATGGTTAAGAGTTAGAAAAATTGCAATATTCTATATGGTATACATCTCATAGATGATATATAGTAGTCTTCATGCTCGAGTATGGCTCCTCACACAGGGAACGTGCGAACATGAACTATTAAATCAACCTTTCCATTAAAGTTGTTTTATGTTATTATTGTTTAATTTATATTTGAATTTTTTCATTTAATATTGTATTTATAGTTGTTTGGTCATTAGAAATATGTTTAGTTTATTTTGTTAATATATTCTTTTGTATATTTAAAATGTTGTTCACAATGTTGGCTAATCATCATGGATCGTGATCAACTCTCTCATTATTACTTTTAGTGAGAAATAATGTGTTATTATTTCGTTAACATTTATTCTTATTTCTTATGACAGTACATGATTATATGAATGGTGTGAGATGTTCTTATATGTTTTTCCTTATACCATTAACATTTATTCTCATTTCTCATGAGGACACGATTATAGGAATTATTTCATTGTTAGAGTACAATTATAAAAGATTTTCCTTATACCATTAATATTTATTCTTATTTCTTATGAGGACATGATTATATGAATTGTTTTACTGTAACAGTAGAATTATAAAAGATTTTATATTCGTTAATAATGAAATAGAGTAAAACTATGAAATATTAAACTGAATATATATTATTTATTTTATAAATAATTTCAATATATATAGAATGTTAAAGATTGGTTAATTAAATTAATATTTTTTATAAATGTATTTAATTTACAAAAAGAATATTTTTAGTATTATATAAGTGAAAAGATAATTTTCAATATTTTATATTTAAATTAATACAAATTTTGAAAAGAAGTAGAGTTGAATATTATCTTTCTACATTAATCCATGATTAAAGAAAGTGAAGAAACTTACCATATAATAGTTGCAAACAAATGCAATGAACAAAAAACCATTAAAACTACATGATTTCTTGACTCGAGAGTAAAATGAGAAAAAACACTCAAAGTACAAACATATAATTTATTAAATTGATCTCCTCACCAAACCTTCCTTTCCAATTGAATTACACTGCTATTTATTTTGGAGGAAGAAATCTCTCTAATTTCTCAAGAGAAATTTCTTCACGGATATTTAGAGGAAGTTGATAGTAATCGTCTCAATTTTAGGAATCTTTCTTAACTACTTGATCTCTAACAAATTCTAGAGCTATTCATAAAATCCAGAATTTTCTAGATTCTCCAAATTAAATAAATACATAATTTTAAAACATGAGATGCTCTTGCATCATACTACCGGGGAGGAAAAGATAAATTCATATGCTTTTCTTCTAGAGTTCCTCAATATTGTACCATATTTTGAAATCTCTGTTTTGTAATCCAAGTAGCATATTCGACTCGCTGATTATTCCATTTAACCAAGTATTGAAAATACTCTTTATTTATGGTCTTTTTAGCCACCGTTTTGTCCATAATTGATTCAATCTGCTTTGCTGGTGTTGAAGGTAGTTGTTTCTCCCACTGAACTTTATCACTGACATGTGCATCGATAGGATCATTCATTGGTTCCTTCAAGGGGTATAGATATCACACATTAAATATTGTTGAAATGTTGAAGCCTTTGGGTAGTTCTATTTCATAAGCATTCGAGGAAATTTCCTCGAAATTTTTCATGGTTCGATCTTTTTCAATTTTAACTTATTATATTCCCCTTTTAGAATTATTTCTTTTCGAAGATGTGCCATAACCAAATCTCCAACATCAAAATCCATTTGTCTTCTTTTGGAATCTACTCTTAGTTTATACTTGTTGCTGCTTTCTTGTAATTGTTACTTGACTTTGTTATGTATTTCCTACGTACTAGCTGCAAAATCTTCTGCACTTCTAAAATTTTGTTTTCCAAGGTTCCTTCACTCATAAATTCCTCTTGGATGCATCCCATAAACAATTTGGAATGGAATTAATCATGTGCTTCTATTAGGTGAGTAATTATATGAAAATTCTACCTAAGTAAGTACCTGATCCCATTGTTTGGGATGTTCACTTGCTAAACTTCTCATGATATTTCCAAGATTTCTATTTACCAAATTTTTCTAACCATAGTCTGGGAATGCTATGCTGAACTAAGACTAAGATTGGTTCCTAACCTTTTCCATAGAGTTTTCTAAAAATTACTCTAAAAGAATACTTGTAGGTAATCCATGCAATCTAACAATTTCTTTGAAGAACAAGTTTGCTATGTTAGATGCATCATTTGTCTTTTTACAGGCTATAAATTGTGTCATTTTTTCGAATTTGTCAACAAAAACAAATATTGAGTCACTTCCTCTTTGCGTTTTGAGCAATCCTAGTACAAAATCCATGCTTATAGAATCCCATGGTTGATTTGGTATTGGTAAGGGTTGATATAGTCCAGTGTTCTGACTTCTTCCTTTTGCATATTGACATATCCTACATCTTTCAACAAATCTTCTTACATATGCTTGCATGCAAGGCCAATAATAAAATTCCTACTAATTTTGTTAATTTTAGGTTATAATTTATTTTTTAATATATATTTATAATTGTAAGTGGATAAAAAGGGTCCATTTACTTTAATAAGAATTTAACTAACCAGGGTAACTTATTTAATTAATATACCCCTAATCCTGTCCTAATTAACCAGTCAAATCTAGTCGTTGTCAATATAGTCGTTACCTGGTCAAGCAATATAGCCGTTGGAGGTTCTACTCTATCTATTTAACATGAAAAGCATGATTTGTTCTTTCAACTTGTCCTGACAATGAACCGAACCACACTGGTTGGTTCGAAACGCGTCGACAAATGAAATATCTTGTGATTTATGCCGAAAAATCTCTCATAAACTTAATATGGATCACAGAAGCCTCAATTCAACAATAAAATTCTTGTAACTGTGCTAGAGTTTTATCTTGCCCAATGACTTGCTAAACCTCCACTATGTTTTTCTTTTAACAAATTTTCCCTCATCGAACATCTTGGAATGCATAGTTGTCTTCCTTTTAACAGAAGTCTCTCATGTATCATGTTATCTAACCATGGATTTCTATCTCTACTTACAGGATTTTCACAAGCTGCATAATCTTTTCTGAAATTTGAATCATCTTTATACATATCTTTTAATTCATCAAATCCTAAGACATTCACTTGAGATTCTTGCAAAAATAAATTGATCATTCTTAATGCATCTACTACTTTATTTGATTGCCCACTTTTATGCTTGATGGAAAATGTAAAATTTTGTAGAAATTCAATCCATTTAATGCGTCCTTGACTCAATTTTTTCTGATTGTTGATATATTGTAAGAAAGATTATCTATGTAGAGGATGAACTCTTTTGGCATAAGATAATGTCTCCATTTTTTTAAAGTTTGTATGAGGGCATAAATTTTTTTATCATAAGAAGAGTATTTTGGTTTGGATTCATTGAGTTTTTCACTGTACTAGGCGACTGGTCTTCCCTCTTAACTTAAAACAACTCCTATTGGAGTTCCACTAGCATCGGTCTCAGCTTGGAACAACTTATTGAAATATAACAATTCTAAAATAGGTTGTTTTGTAATATTTTTCTTTAATAATTTGAATCTTTTATTAGTTGCTTTTGTCCAATGGAATGGTTGATTTATTTCTTTAATAGTTTCTACAATTGGAGCACATCTTAAATGAAAACTTATTACCTCTGAAATGCTTCTTGGAGTTGGCCAATTTATTTTGGCCTTTACATTCTCCTGATCCATCTTTAAGCCTTCCTTTGAAATCACAAAACCCAAGTACAATAATTATGTTTTCATGAAACTACACTTCTTTAAACTGATTAAAAATTTCTCTTGTTGTAACTTCTTCAAAACCATCTTCAGATGTCTTAGGTGCTCTTCGTTTGATTAACTATAAATTAAGATATCATCAAGAATAAGTATAACAAATTTTCCAATGAATTCTTTTAAGACTTCATTCATTAGCCTCATAAAGGTATTGGGAGCATTGGTAAGTTTGAAGGGCATTACCAACCATTCATATAAGCCATTATTAGTTTTGAATGTTGTTTTCCATTTGTCACCTTCTCTGATTCTGATTTGATGATATCCACTTTTAAAATCTCATTTAGAAAAATATCCAGCACCACTTGGACAATCTATAAGATCATCAATACCAGGTAATGGAAACCTGTACCTACTTATGATTTTGTTGATTGCTCGAGAATGTGTACACGTTCTCCATCCACCATCATTTTTTGGAGTTAACACTATTGGAACAACACACGGACTTAAGCTTCCTCGGATGAGACCCTTATCCAACAATTCCTACACTTGATTTTTAATCTCTTCATTCTCCTTTAGAGTCATTCTGTAGGCTTCTTTGTTGGAAGGCTGGCACCTGGAATGACTTCAATATTATGGTTGATATGTCTAATGGGAGGAAACTTATCAGGAAAGTGATCCACTACAATATCAATCAATTCATTCAACATATTTTTAATTTCTTCTGGAGGATCATTTAGATTTTTGCTTGCGAGGACTACCTTTGGTTTACCAATCAAATAAAAATTTATCTCCTCATGCTTGATTTCTTGAAGGAACTCTTTTCCACTAGGTAATATTACCTTGGATTAGTTTTCTTCTCGTGCTTTTTCATTCTTGAAAGGTAAGATTACATGTCTTTCTTCATCCTTTTAAAACATATAGGTGTTTCTCCTTCCATAATATATTTCTTTCATATCAATTGCTAAGGTCTTCTAAGAAAAATATGACACACATCCATAGGCATAACATCACAAAGAACTTTGTCTTTATAACATCCTATCCGAAACTTCACTTCACATTGTTCATTAACTAGTATCCGATGTCCCTCTTGCAACCATGAAACTTTGTAGGGAGTAGGATGTTTAGTTTTCTTTACATTGAACTTTTCTACCATTTATGTGGATACAAAATTATCATTACTCCCACTATTAATAATGATTTTACAACATTTTCCTCCTTATTTATAGAAAGTTTTGAACAATGTTTTCCTTTGCGTAGGTTCCTTTACTTCTTCATGAGACTTTAATAAAATTAGTTTCATCATTAAAGATTCACTAGTTTCAGGTGCATTTTCATGTGTAGAGGATTGTACACTTTCTGAATCAATTTGTGCTATATGTGTGCTACCTTGACTAGAAAATATTTCTGGACATTCATTAGATTTATGGCAAACTTTGTAACATGTATAACATCTTACCACAAAAGTTTTACCTCTACCTCTTTGATATGGTCTTCGTCCTATGAAATCTCCTCTTCATGATGATTTTGCCTAATGTGAACTGTTGCCTTCTTATTTTTGAATGGAAAATATTCCACTTGAATATGCTCTGCTAGATTGTCCTCTACTTGATGATCCTCTACTTAATTGTCCTCTGCTCCTTATTGTGCTTCGTCCTCTTCCTCTTTGACTTTTCTTCCCTACCAATTTTTCTTCGATATTAAGGGATATCTGCTAAGCTTCTTCAAAAATTTTCAGAGACAAAATATCTCATTCATCTTGTATTTCAAATCTTAGGCCATTAATATATCTAGCTAATTTTTCATCATCCGCTTCCACATGAGCAAACCTTATACTTAATCTATAAAATTCCTTTGTATATTCTTTTACAAACATGATTTTCTGCTTAATATTTTGTATCTATCGAAAAATATTTAACTTATAATCTCGAGGAATAAAACTACCTTTGAGCTTGGCTACCATCTGATCCCAATTAGTGATCTTCCCTTTGTTTTTATTTCTTCGTTCACCTTGCACTCTATCCCACCATAGTGCAGCAAACTTAACTTTCTTCTCTTCAGCTACATTTTCATAGTTGAAATACTTATCCATGGCACTGATCAAGTCAATCAGTTTCGGCTTTTTATTTATTCCCATGATAATTTTGACCATTTTATCTTCCGAAGTTTCTTCCTAGCTTCTTCTTTTAAGCTTTCTTTTTCTTCACTGATATCACGAACGTTGACGTATCTTCTACGTATTGTCTCCAATGCATCTAATCTCGTTCGAATATGTCTTACTACATCAAGTAAGACTTGGTTTGTAGCTTGTCTTCATCGACCAATTCCATCTCCCTTGACTCCTCTAGCTCTATGTGACATCTTTATCTTTTTAATTAAAATAGAAACAAGAACTTTACAAATTCCTCACTTAAATTATTCCCTTTAATAAGTGACCAAAATACCTTATTTTTGGAATTACTAATTTAATCACAAAAAAGTATTATAAGGTACAAAGCATCATTCTCCTTCCAATCACGTATATGCAATTAGAATTAGAATTTAAATATAAAGCACAACCATATACTTATTCAAGCTCTCGATTCAATTTAGAATAACAGAGAACCATGAACCAAACTCTCGTTCAAAGAATTGTCATGTATTGACAATTATTAGAATTTATTTTCCCATAGTGTAAGTTTCACTCCATGCAAAATTTTAAAAAATCAATCTCATGATTCAATAAAATTAAAAAATCAGTCTTATGATTCAATAAAATGCCTCTTCGAGCATATGAACAAATTAAGCCACATTCTTTCAAACACCTGATGTAAATCAAGTCTTATTCTGTTAAAGCTACAGCTCCAAAAATAATATCTAACAATTCTATTGTAATCGAAGCTATAAGACAGGGTTACCGATCAAGCATCTTATCAGTGTTTTTCCTAAGCACTTTCCAAACAAGGCTTAAAAAAAGAACAAACAATGTGAAATTCACCAATATTTTGCATCCCTTCTGCGTTTTTTTCAACTCAACACATTCATCTCCACGTATAGCAACCTCCACGTACAACAATATCTGTATACAACAATCTCCACGTACATTCTGTGAGTCTTCACACAGGTCGTAAAACAATTCTCCGCTGATCCTTTACACCTTGTTCTCTTCACGTCTTCTTCACGACTTCTTCACGGCTTATCACATGTCTTGTCACACAGATTCTTCACGGCTTCTCACAAATCGTTACTCCAATGCTCCAACGATCAGCTCCTCAGACTAGCGATGACTTCTTTCTTAGCATAATACTCGGAACTGCCAGTAAATTGGATTATGCTGCCATGGAAAGCCCAGCAAAACCCTTGGGTCCTGATACCAAAAATTTGACGTAGAGAGAAAAATGAGAAAAAAACACTCCAAAATACAAACATATACTTTATTGAATTAATTTCCTCACCGAACTTGGATTTCCAATTAAATTACATTTCTATTTAATTTGGAGAAAAAATCTCTTGACTTTCTCAAGAGAAACTTCTTCTTGGATGTTTGGAGGAAGTTGAGAGTAATCGTCTCAATTTTAGGAATCTACCTTAACTACCTAATCTCTAACAAATTCTAAAATTATTCATAAAATCTAAAATTTTCTAGATTCTCCAAATTAAATAAATACATAATTTTAAAACATGAGATGCTCCTTCGTCATTTCATCATTTCTTGTGAAAACCCTTTTAGGATAAAAAGGCCACACTTTGCAGTACACCCCATCAATTATTCAAAAACTAAGTGGTTACAATATAGAGTACTTGTACTATCAACACGAGTTTTTAGTAGTATCATAAAAATTCTAAAGAACTAACATTAAGCTAAAAATTACAGTGTAGTTTCTTTAGAACACGACGTTGAATAAACGGGCATAATGAAATCCTAAAACATTTATTGTTTTCCAGTAAGTGGTTACAATATAGAGTACTTGTACTATCAACACGAGTTTTTAGTAGTATCATAAAAATTCTAAAGAAATAACATTAAGCTAAAAATTACAGTGTAGTTTCTTTAGAACACGACGTTGAATAAACAGGCGTAATGAAATCCTAAAACATTTATTGTTTTCCATTTTTATGAACTTACTGGTAAATAATTTGCTAACAATTGCTACTTATCATTCATTCTCTACTAGAGCTCTAAATTTGTTCTCTACCACTAGTTAGTATTTATTCCTTACTCTTTATCTATGTTTATTCCCTACCTATGATCTACATGTATTCCTTGATATTTCTAAACAATCACAAGTTTCTTACTAGTTCTAGTTGGTCCACTATAGGATTTCATGGTGCATGACACACTCATCACAACATTCTCCCACTTGTAATATACATTGTAGGATTATAAGTAATATGCATCAAAATATGATATAATTTCTATGATCCATGGTCCATAGAGCCAATAGACTCACAAAACCACTTAAATTTACTTTTGTTCACCATTTTCATCAATTCATTTGCAACATTCTATAAAATTTCAACTTTTTCTACTATCATATTTCCATCCTTTTCCATGTGTAATTTTTAAACCTTTTACAATAAATGAATGTATAAACATTGATTATCTATAAAGCATAAACACAAACAATATTAAGCACACCAAATACTTAAGATATTTACCCAAAAATACTAGTTAACAAATATTCAAAGCCTCACACCTAACTCCCATTATATTAAATTAACCATTTACAATACAATATAATCCTACAAAATCCAAAACTCTAATCACCTAAATTAGGTCATAATCTTAATATCATAAATAGAATTAGAAAGTTATGAACCTAAAATCATGTGCAAAAAATCATATACGGGCCCAAGAATAAAATGTTAAAAATGTTTATTTGTTCTCTACAAAAATAACTTCTTGGTGCAAACAATTTTTTTCAATAATCCACAATATTCTTCAAAATGTCCACCTTCATGAGAAACACCTTCTTCTCATTAGCCATGTCTCTCACAAATTGATATTGAACATCAATATGTTTTATCTTAGAATTATAAGCTAGGTTTTTTCTAGAAAGAATGCACTCTAATTGTCACAATATAACCTTATAACATGATGTGCAAACCCCATACCTAAACATAATATTTATAATCATAAAAATTCCTTACTTGCATGGGTGGATGCCATGTATTTAGCATTTGTATTTGAGAGTGTAACTACAAACTATCTATTTCTCATCTAATTTATTCCTTCTCCAAATAGGTTAAACACCTATCACTTGTAGAGATTTTGAGATCTACATCTCCAACCTAGTCTACATCAACAACATCATGTCTGCCAAGGCTCTATCTACTTTAGGTATTTCTTGACAGAAAACTCCATAACATAGATTGCCACAAAAATACTTAATTATTTTCTTCTTTTATAATTACGCAATGATCCTTTCTTGATTTTGACATATACCTATTGAAAACTCTCATTGGGTGTACAATTTTTGGTCTAGTATAGACCATTGCATACATTGAATTACCAACATGACTAGAATAGGGAATATGGGACATTCCTTCTTTCTATTTGTATTTCTTGGTACATTGACCTATAGATAAATTTATATCTATAGGATGATGGACCTTGACTAGTTTACATGCCTGCATATTAAACCTCAGCTGAAATAGTAACTAGTAGCGGTCTTCATAATTGTTATTTAACTCATGACATAATGTAATTATTATATATTTGTCAAAAGAAGAAAAATAACCTAAGGTCAAAGAAAATTTATTTATAAGCATGGGTTTCATGCTTTATTTATTTTGTTTCTAGGTCAAAGCACCCACTGAGTGCTTTTAGGGTTTGTGTCATGAGTCAATGTCCATGTCATCTTATCCTAGACCCTTCTTGGGCCTATTATATCAAAGAAAGATAAATTTATTTTATTTAATTTGGTCTTTTATACCTGATTCACTAAGTCGACCTCAAGAGAAGACAATTCAGCCTCATTAAAGGAATTCAAACACACAAAAAGACTATAAAAGCATTGCAATTTGACCTATTTTAGAATTCATTCAATCTAGAAGTTTGATATGCAATTTGAAGTGGAATAGAAGGTGAAAAGAGGCTAGAAAGAAACATCAAACTATAGAAAATAAGGAAGAAACACTTTACAAGAAAAAGGATCCAAATTTCTCTCTTTTTATCCCACATGTGTGAATATTTTGAGTTGCAAAAGGGGCCAATATTGGAGGCCTGTAGTTAGGATGAAATTCCGATGGAGTAGGGCTGAAATTAATTGTTGATGCAATATTGAAGAAGGTTGACTATTGTTGATTAAATTTTGATTGGAATGAATAGCTTGGGAACATGACTCGGTGGATTGGAGGAGGTCTTTGTCTTGAGCAAGGGTCTTGTTCATCTCATTTGATTTGATTCTAAAGGAAGAGAAGAGAATTTTTGGTTTTCCCCTAGGAGAGGGGTTTTTCCTTGGCTAAGAGCCTAAGTCTTGTGTCCTTGTTGTTTTGATATTCATGCACTTATGTTTTGGTAGTTGCTTGATGATAAGAAAATAAAAGAATACTTAAAAGAAGATAATAATAATTTAAATAAATCACAAGTAATTATCAAGATAAGAAAATATTTCTTCCTTTCTAATTTTCTAACATGGTATCAGAGCTTAGGTGAAGTATAAGAGGAAAAAGGAAACTTGAATATTAATAGCTCTCGTCATCTTAACGAAGGATTCAAGAGAATTTTTAAAGGTATAACATCAAGGTGAAGTGGAGTCTTACTTATTGAAGATCCATTGAAGGAATCCATTTGCTAGGGAGAAGGAAGCATTAAGAAATATTATAGGAGTCTTGAAAGGTAATATAGAGGTTTTGGTGCCCTAATAGCTAACTTGAAGAAGATTGAACATTATAGAAGTAGTACCAAACCTAAAAACATATTTTTTGCACCTTTATAATTCAAAATCATTGTGGTTATACCACAAACATGGTCTACAAGGTTGAATAAAGTGAATGGGTTGAGAATCACTCTTTAGGCACCATTTGTTGTCATTTCAAGGATTCTGAATATAAAAAATAAAATCAAAGATCTTTTGAAGAAATATGAAGTTTTCAAGTGTCTTGACATCTTATCAAAGATCCAAAAGGGATCATGTGTATATTAATATAGGGAAGGTCGAGGCCTAACCATTGCCTAGAAATTCGACTTCAATACAATGAAGAAATCTTGTTGAAATATTAGTAGTTGACAGACATATTAGGCCTATCAAGAGATATTTTTCAATGGTGTCAAAATACCTAATTAGAGAGACATAGTCATATACCTACATCATTTAATATCAATACTTACATTAGTCTTATGATTCATCTAGCAGTGACACATTAAAAAGGAACCCAATCCAAAAAAATGTAAGAAGCAGTTCAAGATCATTTGTGACTATTGGAATTCCTATCTTAAGGATTAAAATAAAAAGTGAAAGGCTACAAGTATCTCAGAAATCAAGTGACCATAAATACATATAATTCCTTCTAAGGGCAGTTAAAATTCATTCAAGGACCTGTGGTATCTCCTACAATTTTTCCCTAACAAGAGAAAAAAGAAACATCTTGGAAGAACACTCTTATTTGAGATCATTTGAAGGCAACTCTTCAACACCTTGAAGTCAAGAAAAGTTGCAGCTACATTTAAGTCACCTTCTGAAGTGCATCTTGAAGGGAGCACTTAAGACAATATAACTTGGGAAGCATTCACTTCCAGGAAAGGGTAAGCTAAGGCTGTTATAAGGTATGTATAACATAATATGTTCATTTGTGAGTTTTTGCTTAAGAGTTTATATACAATTATGCATTATGATTTTTTTCATATAAGTCTAGGGTTTGTAGTCCTATATTTTTTTAATATTTTTGAATATCTAGGATTATAAACCCAATATGGTTATCAAATTAGATATCGCTATTTAAAAAGCCTAACCCTATTGTATTTTTGTCCCTCATAGAAACTCTAGCTTTTGGTCTCTAGGGTTTGTAGGTAGTCAAGGGTGAAATAACAAACCCTAGTGAGGGTAGAATTGGATTTGAGATTCAAAACCTAGAGTTAATGTTTCAAAAGATAACACCATGAGACTTAGGGTTTGGGTCTAGAATCCATATGAATTCTCCCTCTCTAAGGATTCCATAGATTAATGAAATTGTCTTCATGCTTTTGTACTTATATATTTTGCTTGGTGGTACTTGTCAGTAAATGTTACAGGTATACAAAGAAATGCTATTCTTATTCCATAAATAGCATAATGAATCAAGAAAATGGTAACTTGGAAAATTTTCATGGTGAGAGGGAGCCCTTCAATAGGAAACCCTACAAGGTTTGTAAAGGAAACAACTCAAGGTATTTACAAAGTTACAAGATATATAACAAGTCCTCATCATATAAGGAGGTACGATCATTTTAAAATTTCTTGATATTAATTACTCTCTCTTGTCGAGGGTTTTCCATAGAATCATGAAGATTCGTATATTGTCAAGGTGATTGATTTCTAAGATTAAATCAACCCTTCTAATTATAATTTCCTCTCTTTGATAAACACCCTAGCCTTGTGATTTTTTAGGGTTCTTTTTATGGTATCTAGGGCATACAATAAAACCCTATCCTTCTAGGGTTTGATAATAATATTTATGGTTTATGTCAAAACTCAAGTAGAATTTTATATAATATACTAGGGAATGAAAATGAAACCCTAGTTGTAAATGCTTTTGCTATGGTTAAAACCCTAATTTGGTCTAGTTGTTGGATATCTAAGGTTTAATATTAAGTTTTGATAACCCCAAATTCTCTCATTATGATAACATGTTATTGATGAAGTTAATTTCATTCTCTTGTACAAACATATTTGTGTGCCCGATTATATTTGTTGTTGAAATTTGTAGGCACGTTGTGTGCAAGAAATTGTAAGTATATATGCCCGCCTCATACTTGAGGATGGCCTTATGATAAGCATGATGGAAAGAGGAAGATGCAAGAAGCCTAATGAATTTGAATTTTACATTAATTATTGAATGATGAGTTTGTTACCATACGAAGGAATGAATTTTTGGAAGGTCGAAGTTCTCTGATGACATATTGATGTAAAACAAAGAGTCTGTGTAGATGGAAGAAGAAAAGTTGTTGATAGATTTATCCCTCTAGTTAAGAAAGAGATGGGATGAAAGAAAGTGTATATCCTGCATAATTGATAGGGAGGACATGATGTGTCAGTCATATGTATAGTAAATAGAAAATGAGATTGGAGAATAACTAAGGCATTGTTGGTATTGATATGTTGAGAATGAAATTCACTTGTTTCGAAGCTGAGTTTGGTGCTACTAGTGTAGTTGGAGAAGAAAGATTTCGTTGGTATTTGTTTGGATATTGTAATGACCTAAGAAACATTAGAATGGATGAGGACCCTGGAGATTGTGATAGCTTATTTACAGCAAGAACCAATATATTGGAAGTTTGATACTAGTTAGGGTTGTGGAGCTATAATATGTTATAAATGAATAAAAAAGGAGTTGATGTATTAATCTCTCCCTGACAATTTTCTTAGAAGCATGCTTGGATTGCTAGATAGATTTTATTTGGTTGTGAGGGAGAGATGAGTATCATAAGCTTCTCGTATGACAGTACTTAGGGAAGACATATTAGCTTGGTTGGTGTTCATATCTCAATTATAGTTTGGCCTTGACGATGTTTAGATCCCAGTGTGGGAGGGTATCTTGGTCTTATATAGCTTCATTTTATTGTTGGCCTTGATGATACCTAGATCCATTTAAGGGTTGGTGCCTTTTCATGAAGGCCTATATGATATCTATATCTTTTTAGATTGATACTAAAGTTGTAGCCTGATGGTACCTATAGTAGCATGTTGCCTTGATGACACCGTAGTTCTTGTTAGTGTCTTAGATCCTTTAATTAGTGTCTTGGAAATAACACTTTGATCCTTGAATTGGTGTCTTGGTAATGACACTTGGACCCTTGAAATAATGTCTTGACACTTGGATCTTCGATGTGATACCTTGGCAGTTTGGTATCTAACATTGTGTATGTTGTTGTACTCTTCTTGGAACATTTCAAATTGATGTCAACCTTGTACCAATTGAACAATTATGAATACCTCCCTAGTTAAGAGAGAGTGTTGAAATAGTAACTAGTATCGGTCTTCATAATTGTTGTTTAGCTCATGACATCACGTAATTCTTATATATTTGTAAAAAAAACCTATTGTCAAAGAAAAAATATTTATAAGCATGGGTTTCATGTTTTATTTATTTTGTTTCTATTTAAAATCACCCATTGAGTTCTTTTAGGGTTTGTGTCATGAGTCATTGTCCATGTCATCTTGTCTTAGACCCTTACTGGGCTTATAATATCAAAGAACGAAAATTTATTTTATGTAATTTTGTCTTTTATACCTCCTCCACCAAGTCATGCTCAAGAGAAGACAAGTCGACCTCATTGAAGGAATTTGATGACACAGAAAGACTATAAAAGCATTGCAATTCACCCTATTTGAGCATTCATTCAGGCTAGAAGTTTGGTATGCAATTTGAAGTCGAATAGAGGGTGCAAAGAGGCTAGAACGAAAGAGGAAACAAAAGAAAAGAAGTAAGAAGCACTTGACAAGAAAAAGGACTGAAATTTTTCTCTTGTTCTCCCACATGTACGAAAATTTTGAGCTGCATAAGGGGCTAAAATTGTAGGCATGTAGTTAGGATGAATTTCTCATGCATTAGGGTCAAAATTCAGGATTGATGTAGTATTGAAGAAGGTTGACTATTATTGATTGGAAGTTGATTGGAAGGACTATCTTGAGAGACTGACTAATGCAGGAGCATCTAGACTTGGCCAGCAATGTGACGGAGTGGTCACATGTTGTGGCTAATCCAAGTTTGGAGGAAGACTTAGTTGTTAAATTTGTATTAATTTCAATAAGTGTAAGTAGTTAAAGAGTGGTCTAATTCTGAACATAATTGGGAAAAATGGCAAGTGATCCTCCCTGTATGGAGATCAAGCCAAGTAGTGTAGTTTTTTTAACTAATTCCTTCATTTGTGGAAAGAAACAGTTAGATATGGCATATTTGTAATTCCCTTTGATTTTGGGGAAGAAAGGAGTGGCAAGAGCCAGACGGCGAAAAAAAGAAGAAGGAAGACCCGAGGCACTTGTAGGCCTATGGGCAGCATAGGATTCTAGGACCATGTCTGTTTCACGTAGTCTTGATTGGGATTCTTCGATTTTGCTAAAATATGATTGTGGGTTTCTTGTAGTTTGATTTGAGTTCGTTGATTTTCAGAACATATGACATGGGTTTCTTCTGGTCTCTGAATTTGGTAATATATAATGTGGGTCTCTGGAAGATTGATTTGGGTTCTCTGGTTTTGATAGTTTATGAGGAGGGTAGCATGTAGCTTCATTTGGGATTTCTGAGTTTGATAATTCTAATCTGTATTTTGATTAGTGCTAAGTGGTTTTCTGTTTGAGGATTCATTTGGCGTTTTCTTTTAAACTAATGTTGTTGTTGAGGGCCATGAGTATAAAACAACACTGATGTTGGATAGCTGTTGCTACACAGTTGAATTCCCATGATATCTTTGGATGGTTTTAGGAGATCCGTTAGGTCGATGGCTAGGGTCGTTTTTTTTCGGTCATTGGCCTCGTGTATCCTATGGTTGGGCTAAACAGGTAGTGGGTTTGCAGATTTATAGTATAGAAGATGGGTGCTATATTTTCTCTGTAATAGAAACGATAGCAGGGAGGAGGTATGAATAGATTAACATTTGGGACCGAGAATTAAGGGTTTTGGGTCTCGCTGTGTTTGCTAATGTATCTCCAGTGCCATCTTCATATACTGTAGGAAGGACCCTAATATTTTGTCTTGTGCTGAAACAGGGTTTCCCCAATACTAGTGTGACCTTCACTACTTACCAAGAACTCATCCTGGTTCCTCTTTTCCCAGTAACGCCGGGATGGAGGCTAGGTTAACAATTTTCCAATTCCTAAGATTTGAAGATCCACCTAGAGTGCGGATCTTGGATGCCTGTAGCAAGATAATTGAGGAGGTCAAATTGTCATAAGGCCTGTAGCAGCTTACTTAGAGGAGGTCCGAATTGGTATGAAGGTCGTGCAACCTTAAGTTTGCATCACTGACTTGGTGGATTGGAGGAGGCCTTTGTCTTGGTCAAGGTTCTTGGTTGTGTCGTTTGATTTGATTCTAAGGAAGTGAAGAGAATGTTTGGTTTTCTCCCAGGAGAGGGTTTTTTCCCTGGCTGAGAGCCTACATCTCATGTCCTTGTTATTTTGATCTTCATGCACTTATGTTTTGGTGGTTACTTGATGCTAATAAAATAAAAGAAGACATAACAAAAGTTAATAAGAATTCAAATAAATCACAAGTAATTATCAAGATAAGAAAGCCTTTCTACCTTTCTAATTTTATAACAACCTCTACAATATTATTTTAACATAGATCCTCTAATACAACTAAAGTTCTTTATTTTCCTAATCTCTTTTAATTTCCATGCCCAAAATACAATTTTAGCACCAAGATATTTCATGTCAAATTTAGAGGCATCTTATTTTTGGCATATTTGATGATTTTCTTGTCATTTCCAATCAACAATAAACATAAACATATAAGATTGCATAAATAAAATGATCACTAATTAATTTGAATACACATAACAACAAATTTTTTTCCTTGTAAAAGCAAGTCTTAATATATAAGTATCAAACTTTTTATACCACATCCTTGGAGATCGTTTTAACCTGTACAAGGAATTTTTTCTTTTCTTATCTTATAAAGTAGCTCTTTCTTTCCCTTCACAACAAAATCTTTTGGTTGCTTCATGTAAATTTCTTTTTCAAGATCCTTGTATAAGAATGCTATCTCTACATCCATTTTCTCTACTTCAAGATCAAAAGTATGAATGATAGAAAAAAGAAACGAATAGAAGTTAATTTAGCAACATGAGAATTTTTTTACCAAAATCGATTCACTTAACCTTGGAAACATCCCTTCGCTATTAATTGAGCTTTGTACTTCTCCACTTTACTTTTTTCATTCAATTTCTTCTTAAACACCCATTTACTATCAACACACTTTCTTCTAACCAACAACTCTATTGGATTTTTTTAACTCCGTTGGGCCCCTATATTAAGGCATTAATAAGTATTTATTAAAATTTTATTTGTTATATTAGGAGGTTGGATACAACTTATCATTTTACCCTTTGTTTCCTATGTATACAAAGGAGAGCAAGTTTGAGGATCATTAGAACTTGTATTTTGTGATGAATTCATTATAACAAGATGTTTCCCCCTTGAAGTGGTATGCAATCATTGACTTCTTATCAATTTTAAGGCACATGGTTCATAACATTTAGTATCAAATCATACAAATCTATGCTTTTGCTGCTTCAAATAAGTCAACTTGGATTTTTTGTTATAACCCTTTTGTAGGACGCTTCTGATGGTGAAATTTTGATCATGTTCAGAAGAATATTTGAGAACCTCTCATCAAAATTTTGTATTCATAACTCACTATAATTTAATAGGTATGACCTATGGAATTTAGGTTGTGTGAATTACCCGAAAATCTGTTTCAAATGATAGATCTTAGAATTTTTATTATTATCTTTCTTTTTAAACCTCATATTTTGAAATGCTTATCATATTGAGGAAGAACATCAGGTTCTATCTAAATGAAATTTCATATTTTGGTTCACAACATGTTCGTAGATATACTACACGGAAGTTAGGGCTTGTGAATGGTCCTAAAATAAATTTTAAATGAGTTATCTACACATTTTCACTATAACATTTTCCAGAAAACTTTGGATTGTAAGTTTTTTAGATATTTAAGGAAGCATAATGAATTCCATTAAGTCAAAATTTTATAATCATATTTGAAAAATTGGACACATGACACAATTCATATATTCACTCTTGGGACAAGGTCAAAAGTTAGCAAGTTTTGGGAAAGCTATCATAACTTTCACGTGGCATATCAAATTTTGGTCATACTTGTAGAACTGCAGAGAAGACATATTAGAGTAATATAGGCTAAATTTGAAATTTAGAAGGTATCAAATCTCAAATATATATCAAGAAAAATATCAATCGTCTAGAATCTCCAAATTAAGGTTTTAAAGGTACATAACTTACAAGTGACATAACTTTTTATTGGAAGACCCATTTTTTAGTGACTAAAAATTGGGATAAAGAGGATTATTGGTATTAGTTTCTCATAGGGATCTGAGTAAATATACAAAAAATAGTATACCAATTAAACCTCTTAAAGTGTTCTTCATGACTCATGAAGGAAATGAAGAGTTACAAAACTGACTATCCAATTCGGAAAGTCAAATTAATGAGCTAAAGGACTTGTCAATGCGAAAAGTTGATTTAATTTATTCTAAAACTAATTATAACATAAGATGGAATGAAAAATGGATGAAAAGAGGGAACTTGTGGAACCAAACATGAAATAGTTGGAACATAATACTATAGAGTCCTTAAATGAAACGAGTCCCAAAATTGATTATATGATTGAAGCAACTCATGAAAATAAAGGAAGTATTCATGTTGAACAAATTTCAAATAATAAGAGTTTATAGGAGGATTTAACTCCAATAGTGGATTTGTCTACAAGGTCTTGGATAGACGGTGATTGAGTGCATTGTTAAGGCACTCCTAGATGTTACATCACCGGTTCAATTCCCTACCCTATTTGGGTGTTATTCTTGGACATCCCCATGATGAAGCCTCACCAATGCTGAACTTACGAAAAAAACCAATAGTGGAATTAATTATGGATGGTTTCCAAATGGAAAGAACCTTCCTAAGGTTGAATTAAATGATTTTGATGCTAAGTGTAAGTCTTTAATTGGGTGCATCAAGTATAGAAAAACTTTAAACTCCATAATATTTGTTATCTCAATTTAGTCAATCATTTTTAAAGCAGTGACAATGGGAGTGTCAATGCTAATTTGTAAAAAAACAGGCTTAAAGCTCTGACAACCAGAGTAGCATCACATTTTTTGTAAAAATGATCAGTTAAAACTCTAGTTTTTCTTGTAAAATGAAGTAACTTCGAGCACAGTTTCAGAACAGCTCGAAGCAAAGTTTTGAAAACCCAATTTTTTTTGTCGATAACGGGCCCATTAAAAAACACCTCTCTCATACTTTGCAAATCTATCATGGTTTGAGAGATTTGAATTGATATTTGAAGCCTATTTTTACGGAATTTGACAGAATTAGTTTTTTCTATATTTAGAAAAAAAACACCTTATCAACTTTAACTTGGATTCCAACTCATCAAATTTGACTTGGGGATCCTTAGCCTCAACCATGATTCTAGCAATAGCATGATCTTCAGATACAAAATATTATTTCTTTTGTTTTACGATGAAAATATGTAATGTATTCAATTTTTAATTAGAGAATTGCTCATCTAGTTTTAGACTTTGTAATTAAATCTTTGTTGGAAACTTGCTTATAGTGTGTGAGTATTCTATAAAGACAGAGACTTTGTAATTGAAAAGGGTTGGAATATTTTGAAATAAATGCTTTTTATGTACTGTGCATGTATGCAACCAATTAATATTACAACAGTCTATGTGAGCCGTTTGCGTAAATTCTTGTGTTCGCAATTCCTTGTTTGTTTCTAAGTTTCATATGTTCTTCAATATTTGAATACCAGGTTGTTGAATTGGAATTCATATCTCTTTTCTCCAATTTATTTTATTTAGATATTTATTACTTGTTTTTCACCTAAAGATCACATTAATTTATTTACTATTCTCTTATTTCCTAAACTTGTCAAAGGCATTGTTACTATCTTGGTTTTGTGATATTTTCTTAATGAACTTGTGGTTTATATAAAACTGATTGGGTTAGACTCCATGCCCACTTATGAAGTTTTCTGGCCATAAAAATTATTACAGACCTTCTACCACTTTGACCTTGGGTATCTAAGTTTAGGGAGGGACCCCTCTCAAGTTTTAAGGGCCAAATTTCAACTTGAAAGTGGTTAGAGGTTACCTTAGAGTTTTTCCCTTACAGCGAGTGGTTTCTCTATGAAATAACCATATTATGGATGATAAGTAAAGAACTTAGGTAACAACTTTGAACCTTGAGATAATAACCATCAATTCTATCAATGGGTAGTTAAAAGGAATCCTCATTCATATCATTATACTTGCTGTTCATTAAAAAAATAGCTATAAGAAAAATATGAAAAAAACGTGGATCAAAACTACTTACCTCAATTGCCAAGAATCAAGAAATTTGGTGACTAAAGATTATAATTCATAATTTCAAGTTTTGGCCACAAACATGGATAAAATAAGTGATAAACATTTGTTGGAAGCTTATATAGGTGTATTAAAAGAAGACACTAAACATAGTATTTTCCTAAAACATCTTGAAAAGGTTATGGAAGCTATGCAATTTTCTCATCATATTCAAGCCAAGGTTAAGGCTATAGAAAATTATACCATGGGAGCATACATAGGAATGAGAGATTATTTTGGGGTTCATAAGGAATGTGTACCTCAACCTATTCAAATATCATAGAAGGAAATGTAAGAGTGAAGTGTAAAAAGTCTATGCTTTGGTTCTAACAATAAATGATCAAAAGGGCATAAATGTCAAGAAACATAATTGTTCAGATTGGGAAATAATGATGAAGAGAAAAAATATTCATATACCCAAAGAGATGAGGAAGAACTGATCAAAGTAAAAGTGTAGGAAATAGAGGAAAAAAGTATTCAAAACATTGGATAGGTGTACACTATATATCCTTGCATTGGTAGGCTTTTCAACACATCAAACCCTAAATATGGTTGGTTACATTAAGAAAAGAGGGTCATAGTTCATATTACCTATGGTAGTACCCATAAATTAATTGATAAAGGATTAACATAGCACCTAAATTTTTTTTTATGTCCAGTGACAAATTTTCAAGTTTTAATATCAAATGGAGGGAGGGTTGATTATGTGGGAAAATACAACAAAATTAAAATGAGTACGGGAGAATATAATTTGTAAATCCAAGTGTATTCCATTCCTATTGGAAGTGTAGATGTTTTTCTAGGGATTTAATGATTGAGAACATCTAGTACAATTTCTACAAACTACAATGAATTATTCATGGGATTTAAATGGGCAGGAATTCAGTTGGTTCAAAGAGTTAAAATTTGGGTCTTCTCAAGTCATCATCTCTAATAGAATTGAAAACACCTCTTCTCTATTGAAGTAAAATTTAATTTTTGGTAATAATGAGGATAACTTGGCATTCTCTCTCTTAAAGATTGTCATGTATTACACACCATTATTCATAACAATTAAGTTTGGTAAAACATTCATAATAGAATTGCATGCATTAGGACAAGGAATTGGAATAGTGTTGACACAATTAGGGAGACCGTTGGATTTTGAAATTTAAAATTTGAGGGAACATATTTGGTGAAATCAACATATGAAAAAGAAATGGAAGTAATTCTACATGCAATAAGAAATGGAAAAAGTATCTCAATGGTAGAAAATTTAAAATCAAGATAGACCATGATAACCTAAAGTAATTTTTGGATAAAATATTGCCATAATAAAATCAACAAAAATGGGTAGAAAAAGTGTGAGGGTTTGATTTTGAAATAATCTACAAGAAGGGGAAGAACAATGTTGTATTAGATGCTCTTTCTAGATTGGAAGAAGGCTCAAGTTTATATTATCTTACATATTATATTCTACTATGGCCAGAAGAAGCTTTCCATGAATGGAAAAAGGATAACATTACTAAAAAATATATACAATGTATAAAGAAAAGAACATATTCTATGGAAAATTGAGAGTGGAAAGGAGATATTTTTTGGTACAAGGGTATAATTATTTTATGCCCTCAATCAAATTTGAAGGAATAAATAGAAAGGGGGTCCCATGACTATTTGATAGTATGAAATTCATGGTTATTTAAAACATATCAAAGGATCAAACAATATATTTTTCGGGAGTGAATAAGGAGATATATTCGAAAATTTGTGAGAGAATGCAAGGTTTTCAAAATAAATAGAGGATAGACAATAAAATATATAGAGTTACTTCAACCATTACACATACAAAATCAAAGATAGAAAATATATTACTGGAATTCATTACAGGTAACCAAAATATGAAGGTAAGGATGCCACTTTTGTGGTCATTGATATACTCACGAAACATGCACATTTTTGTGGAATTCAAAGTACATACATAAGAATCCAAGTGGGCAGAAGTGTCCATGAAGGAAATTTGTAAACTTCATGGTATTCATAAGGTAACAATAAGTAACAAAATATGATACTCAAAAGATATTTTTGGAAAGAATTGTGGAAGATGAGCTAAACAACACTAGAAATGAACTTATCATATCATCCACAAATAGATGATCCAATAGATCTAGTGACCAAATGTTTAGAAGGTTATCTATGATTTACTCTTTAGATTATAAATCTCAATGGATGAAGTGGCTTCCTCTAATAGAATGGTGGTAAAATATTATGACTACTAAAATGACCCCATTTGAGGAAAATTATGGATATCTAGATCTTACTATACCATACTTTTTGCAATATAATTCCAAAGTACATAAAGTAGAGTCACATATGGCAAGAACTAAAGAGACATCGGAAATTCCCAAAGAAAACCTTCAAATGGAACAAAATATGGTGAAGAAGCAAGTAAATCAACATTGAAGTGAATGACAATTTGAAGAGTGTGATTAAGTATTTCTATGACTATCTACACTCATGGAAAAGAAGAATTAGAAATTATATCCAATATTATATGGACCATGCTTGAGACTACTTTCAAGATTGGATAAGTGGCATGTCAATTAGGTATTCTTTATCACATTCATAAGTATTTTCATGTACCTTTCTTTGAAACATTTTGGGGAAAAATATTCCAATACAAACAAAACTTCGAAAATTAGATAAAGAAGTGAGGTTGATTCTTAAACTAGACGAAGTTATGGATAATTGCTTTCTATATATTAAAAATAGAATGTTTATGGAATATCCAAGCAAGTGGAATAATATGACTCTCAAATAAGCTACATAGGAAAATGAGCAATCCATGAAGAAACATCCTCAATTACAAGTTTTGAGGGTAAACCATTTTTAAAGGAGGGGGGCTATATTAAGCACCGTGTGACCTTGTATTAAGGCCTTAATAAGAATTAATTATTGTTTCATTTATTTTATTAGTGGGTTCACCTAGAACCTTTCATTATACCCTTTCATCATAATTGCACCCTTTGTCTCCATATATATATATATATATATATATATATATATATATATATATATATATATATATATATATATATATATATATATATATAAAGGAGATTAGTCTTAGGATCGTCACAACTTGTATTTTGTATTGAATTTATTGGAAAATAAGGTTTCCTCATCAAAGTGGACTTCAATCATTAAATTTTTTATCAATTTTAAGGTGCATGGTTCATAAAAGATTTCAAGCCTTATTATTATCCAACCCTGCCCTTTCTTCAACCATGACCTCCTTATAAAGTTTACTATCCTCTGAATCCACTTCCTCCTTAATAGTTCTCAAATCATCATAAAAAATACACAAAAAAGAATGAAAATTAGGCTAGCTATGCCTATCTAGTTTCATTCTTTCTTGAATCGATCTCGGTAATATTGGAGTAGGTGGTTCTTTATATTATGACTCATGTTCCCCAATTGAGTTAGATTAAGCATGCTTCAATTTAGAAGTTCTCAAATAATCATCACAAATAAACAAAGAAAGATTAAAATTAGGTGAGATATAGCTTTATAGTTTCATTATTTCTTTAATTGATCTCCTTAATATTGGAGTAGGAGGTTCTTCATCTTATGATTCATGTTCTTCAGTTGAGTTAGATTCATCATCTTTCAATTCAAACTTTATTTTCTCTAGTTCTCTTTCCTTGGTAAAATTTCATATTTGGAAACATAGTTAACCTATTGTAAGACAACATCTTGTCCATTAAAAACCTTCAAATTTTATGGGTTCACAATTTATAACCTTTTATATTATCTTGTTAGAATACTAAGACATGTGAAATAATTATATAAAAATATGAAATACCATAGAAATTTGTGAATATATCATACTATGCATAATAACAAATAGTTAATCAATAAAATAAAGGAGATAAGATACAAAATAAAGAACACATCATATTTATGTGGTAAAAACCCAATTGAAGAAACATCCACAAGAAGCTAATAACATATTTATTATATTCAAAAAAATATAATGTTACATATAGCACCATCACAAATTCTTCACCACTTTACCATGATACGGCTATCTTAATTTTTTTGTTTTTCTTATGGGACTCTCTAACCTTTCTTATATATTAGTATATGTGGAGGAATTTCTTCCCAATAGTATGTGTGGGTTAATATAATTTCACCTCTTTATGTGACACATTATTACAAGGGTATTTTACTTCATGATGATTGTGGGATATACCACTTTATATAAGATTAAAATTTCTTTTGACATAACCTAGACATTATTACCTTCCAAAGGGACACATTCCAACACCCCCCCTTTAATGTTGACTACGAAGATCACACACTTATGGAGGAATATGCATTACATCAACACCCCCCCTTAATGACAACTTCCCTCATTCTCAACAACTTTAAAAGTCATACAAACTTTTCCTCCATCGTGGATATGCTGAAATTTACTGTGTTTTACTCTATGGCATAATACTCCAAATAGTTGTTGAAGGTGTCATAATTAATGAGAAACACTTTTGAGGAATTCTAAACATTGTCAATGGTATCAAAGAAACACTTGAGGAATTTTACATAAATAACACTCCTAAAGAGGTATAAACACTATCAACAACAACAAAAAATACTACTGAAGAAGTCTGACATTTTCACCAGTAACAAAGCAACACTTCTGAGGAAATATGAATAGATAAAAATTCTAAAGAAGCTTGAATACTATCACCAACAATTATAAATACTCATGAAGAAGTCTTAACATTGTCTCTAGTAACAAATAAACACTTTTGAGGAAGTTTGAACACTATCACTACCAAAAAAGAAACACTTATTGAACTGAGACTTCTGTGATCCATATCAATTTTTTGAAGAATATTTAGCGAAAATCACATAGAAAAACTTATGTCGATGCGTTTCAAACCATCCAGTGTGGTTCATCATCATAAGTTTTTCTATGTGATTTTCGACGAAGATTCTTCAAAAAATTGATATGGACCACAGAAGTCTTAGTTCAATAATTGAATCCCTGCACGGAGGAGCCATTACATATAAAGTTCATCGGTTTGAACAAGCACGCTTACAGGTGTCTAAGTTGAAAGCAGATCTAACATTTCTTAAAAGGTGCAGAGATTCCACCACTATTCCGGTTTTTGCTCAGATTAAGCATCGCCTGTTCTCTCCTCTTAACCAGCATGTCTTCCTTAAAGCTAGCTTATCTCAGGTCCTGACGATGAACCACACTGGATGGTTTGAAACGCGTCGACATAAGTTTTTCTATGTGATTTTCGTTTAAGATTCTTCAAAAAAAAGAAACACTTCTAAGAAATTCTAAACAATATTACAAGTATGAAAGCAACACTTCTTAAGAATTATGAAAAAATTACACTCCTGAAGAAGTCTGAACACTATCACCAACAACAAGAAATACTCATGAACATGTCTAATAGTGTCACTAGTAAAATATAAGAACTTATGAGGAATTATAAACAAATAACACTCCTAACTAAGTCTAAACGTTGTCACTAGTAATAAGCAATACTCTTGAATAAGTCTAAAATTTTTCACTAGTAATAAAGCTACACCTCTAAAGAAGTTAGAACATTGTCATGAATAACAAAGTAACACTTTTGAGGAAGTTTGAACACAATCACCAACAATAAGAAATACTCCTAAATATATATGAACATTGTCACTTTTAATGTTGATCAAACAAAAAATGTATAAATATGCATAACTTTATCTCCCAATAACATTGGTTGATCCATAGTAATAGGAATTCCTCAAACATCTACAAGAAAAAATCCATGACCATTCAACATTCCAACCATAACCTATCCTAATAGTTGGCACTGGTCCATTATTCTACCTTTCACATCTTCGCTATAAATATATGGAGCATATATACCATGTTTACAAGAATTTTGATTCCTTTGATTCTCATGACGATTATGATATGGAATAGATGTAGGCCCAGGTTCTAATTTAGTATCATGAGTAGAATAAACTTGTACATAATCAATATTTTTGAGGAATTCTAAAATGGCATTGTTAATGATCTCATAGGCCTTGTCAATGTAGTCAATAGAGGGAGGTTCTTCTAACAAACCAATTTGAACTACTATAACAAATAACACCTTATGCGATCCAACATGACTAGAAGTAGGTAGTGAGGTAGGAATAGTAGCATTACATCCAAGACCTATTCTAGATGTTTGTATTTCAAGGTAATAGGATTAGTAAGTCCCTATCCATTCTTCACAAGACCACCTCTATTATAGCCTATCTTTCTTAATAATCAAGACCTAATACCTTGTTGACGTGCTGGACCCACCAACATGTCAAGGGATCTCCCCGGTAATAAGTCCCAATTAGACCTTAGATCGTTTGGTATAGGAGTCCCATCAGTGGATTGTACGGTAATGCCTTGACCGTGTTTTCACACAGAGGCAAGTAAGATGTCCCTATTGGTAGCAAGGGTGTGACAGCTACAGTGAGTCAAGGAAGGTGCATGAGAGGTTCTAACACATGGGGAGTGAGGTGAGTGCGCCCCTTGGAAACTTGTAATAGTACTTGGATTGGAAGGGAACACACGAGAAAAGATACATCACCAGCTAGAAAGAAAGATAGTGAGAAATCCAATGTGATGTTCAAACCAATAGCACATCTGCAATAAGATTCATACCATTTCATTCGTAATAGTTCATACATAAATGCGTAAGTTAAATAACATACATTTCTACAACAACCAAAATAGTCCAACTACAATAAAAAAATATGCATGAAAATGTGTTAGCTCTGATATATTAAGAAGTGTAAGTTCTAGTCATACAATACATCCATGTACACCCACTAGTTCCAATAGTGGAACGTTACAGCCAGAACCGCCTGCTCCTCCAAAGAGATATACTAGCTCTGCATAGTGGAGAAGCCAAGGCGTGTTACAATACTTTCCAAGCTTTCTCTAAGATAGTCCTATCGAAGCTTGGCTGACCAAAATCCTCTACAATGAGTTATGAGGGACTATTTATAGAAAAGGGTGGGGTGACCCTTGAAATTCCCCTTTGTTACAATTCATCGTGAGTTCATCTACCCTCATGACTATTCCTCTACTCTGTGATTGCTACATCCAACTATCGATAGTTGAAATTACACTTGACGAGATGATACCTTACAATGCACATGTACCCATGTGAGACAAAATGGCTTGAGAAATCCATACAAGACATCACTATGACTCGGACAACCGTGGGAAGTATAACTCTTCAACATCCTATCGATGATCGACAGTAGTGAAATGATGCCAAGATCGATAGTCCGCAATGGTGTCCATGTACTCGAAGGTGACATCTTTCTGGAACCTGACTCTTGCCTCCATAGCATTCAGGTACACTTCTCGAGCTCCTGTTTCCAACTCATCTGAAAGAATGTGCATCATTGTCTTCAATGCACCCAAACCAGCAATATACTTGTGCATGATGTTTGTACTGATTAGAAAGTCTGGGCTGGTGGCTATGCTCATCAACTCGTCAAAGTACGAGTCGAGCTCTAGTCAGATCTGTGCCTTTGTCTTCACCTCGATAAGAGTCCCAATTTATGGGATTGCATGTACACACACCACAACATCCATACTCTTGAGTACACATGCATGGGAAGCCTGTAGACTAGTGATGAGCTGCAGGAGCTCTTCGTAGTTCTAGATCTGACTCTGGATGCGTGCCTTCAACTCAACCACTCTGGGCTTCATCATCTGAGGAAAGTGAAGTGGGGATCCCTTGTATCTCATCATCCATGTTTGCATGTATTCAATAGTAGCATGCACGTTGGACAAGATATGTGCTCTTCTAGTACATCGATGTTGCTATCCATTGAGATGGATAACTACCTTATGCACGATACCAAACTTGGAATACAATGCCCGCATGACTGTGTCAATGGACAACACTTCATCTAGTATTGCCTTCTTCAATTCTACTCAGGTGGATGATGTAACCAATTCTCCTCCTTGCTTGGTCATCTGTAATTCCTTCTCCATTCGCTTGTTCTCAACTATCAGAAAGTGAACACTCGAGCTACTTCCTTTGGCACAAGCTCTGGTAGCATCAGCCAATGCTGCTGGATGTTTGTGCATGTCAGACACAATCACCTGTTCCTCATACTACGTAGGATATGTGTGATCTTACAGAGTCGACACTCCATGAGATTGTACAACTCTATGTTGAGACTCGTCGGATAAGATGTTGCGCATCTCTCCTTTCGGCTGATCTCCAATGATCTTAGTGTCTCCTTGGTCATTTAGAACTTGCTTGTCTTTTGGATGCGATGAAGAGAGTGGGTCAACCTCCTGGTGGCGTGGCATGAGGTTGGTGTCTTGCTCTAATTCCTGCCGCTCCATATCCATATCCATGTGTTCAAGTGCTCGCTCTATCTCCTGAGTGAAGACCTGCTCCTGTAATGGCTCACCCTGTTTGTGTGATGCCAACTATTCTGATGAGTCCACTACCTGTATGGGTGTTGTTTCATCCATATGCATAAGATGCATCCCCTGTTGTACCTATTCTTGATGTGCTTCCTTATCCTGTATGTGCAACTCCTATTCCTTTTGGAGTTGCTCCTTCAACTCATGCAACTCCTTCTATGTTTCCTCCATTCTCCGTTTATCTCTCTGCCTTTCCACATTTCGCTTCTCAGGTTGTTGCCTCTTCACCTCTATATACATAATTGCTTTCTCCACAAGTGGATCTTCTTGGAACTTGCAGCTTTTCTCTTCCTCGATGTGATTGACAATCTTCCTCTTGCCCTTGTCTCGCCCTAGTATTTTCACCTCTGTTGTTGTTGCTACTTCTATTGCTCTCCAAGATGCTGCTTCACGTTGCTTTGCTAACCATTCCACAACGAAGCCAACTGGTTCATTGAGTCTGGAGGAGTTGTAACAATATATCCATGGGTCCTCCTCTGCCTAATGACATGCCCCGTGGATCCAGTTGAACTATACTCTCGTGTAGTGATCTTTCACAAGACAATGTAGGTCATATGATTGTAACTCCAAAGGTCGAATGGATACTTCTTCATCTGCTTTGCTTCAACATCTGCATGCTTGAAACTTTTGAACTTGTATAACCCAATGTGTAATAGAAGAGTGGGCCAAGGTGCCTTCTTCTTCCGGTGTAGCCTAGTTGTCAATCCTATCAAGATGTGATATGCTACTTCCTGCATAACGGGTATGTCCATGGAAAACTTTAGTAGAACATGCAGAGGCTTCTCCGCCCTATACATCCATATGAAGGTGTTATACGGCGAGGCATGCCAATGAACAATGTCTATCAATGCCTCCATTATTGCCTTCAACATGCAGGGTGGATCCTGTTCGAATATCATCTTGCAAACTGGGTTAACAAAATGATCAGACAACTATGTGATAACTCCTCTAAAGCTGCATTCAGACAACATCTTACAATAAGTGTTCACAACAGCCTCTGCCGGTGTCCATGCCCACTTCAAGCCTGGGAACTCCATTCAGTCACTGATTGCATCTAAGATGTGGGCGTACATGTAGATTTATGCTTACATACCTTTGGGCAGCTATCGAGCCCTTGTTACCTGTTCCTTCAGCCGATGAGCCAACATGCTGGATATTTTACATGTTTTTCCCTCTCTGGACAGTTGGTCCAGTGCGATCACCCAACTTTGTGGGAAGGTTTTCGTGCTTTCTTGGCCATACAATCAACATGAAAAGATGACCAATTATTGATACACCTTTCGCAGTATCTTCGTCTTGTAGAACTGCTTGGGTTTCATCCTGAATTTAGTTGGCTCCTTCACCCAGTTCTTCAAAATGTCTCTAGAGTTAGCATTGTAGCTGGGTAAGATGAAGGGAGTCTCCATGATGGTCATGGGCTCTAACAACTGATACATCTCATCATAATCCTATGCCCTAATGGTAGCAATCTCCATCTCGCTGACACTCCTCAATGTCATCGTCTTAGGGTCAATGTGCTATACGATCCAATGTATCATGTCTACGCATGGGAACGTGAGGTATCTACATGCAATCTGATATAAGTCAGACTTGCAGATGGATGTTCAGATGCACTTGGCGGTCTTCGAGGTCTTCCCCAAGTGTGCCTACAAATGCATCGTTGACCTCTTGCCATTTCATATTGATGTCCTTATATAGAATCGACTTGGTATCTTCATAGATTGGTAGACTTGTGGACACTCACTCAAATTCCACTCCAGTTGCAATTCCGTCAGTGTCCTTTGATCCTGATTTCTTGGAGGCCATTTATCTTGAACTGCAAAGAGGCAGACGAACACCTACTAGATCTGGAGACAGAGTGACATGCATGGCAAGAGATATGTCAATGAAATCCAAATCAAACTTGAGGAAAGACATGCAACATACCTAGGGATTGATTGGCAAGGATTGCACAATTTATTCTGGGAGGCTGGCTGACTGGCTGCCAAAACTGCACAAAAGGTAGTCTGGGCTATCTGGGGAGGCTGATTGACTGCTGGAATTACACAATGCACAATCAAGGCTGGCTGACTGGCTGCTAGAATTGCACAATGCGTAATGTCAGCTCACAATGATTGCAGGCCCAGCGACTGCATTGCGCAATTTTCTGGGCCAGCAGTCACTATCCCTAGAATTGCATAATGCAAGACTAGAGGGATGCTCCTAGGTAGAAATGTGCATTTCATGAGAGGAAGACAAATCCTTCCTTCTCAGGATTATGCAATGCTATCTTGGTGAAGTAGAGTCTGGGCCAAGGCTGCCCAGACCCGCCGATGGGAAACTAAAAGAAATGTGATGGTGAATGAATAGTGATATTGAGTGTAAGCAAAAGAAAATGATTGTGCATGCAAGCAATGAATGAAATATTCACAAAATGGAATAACATGCTTTTGGGTGAAGTGAGTTTCCGAATCGATGACCGTTTGTGCAAAACAATTTCATGCATGCGACAATAGTGAGATGCTAAAGAAAACTGGAATGGTTCTCGTACAAGCTAGTATGCATGTAAATGACAGCAAGTGTTCAAAGAAATAAAGAAAACAACACTCACATAAGCGAAAACACAAAAAGCGACATAAATGCTGCAAAAGACAAGTTGAGACCACTTACGCGTGAATAGCTGAGCTGGATGTGTCGAAGAGTCCTAGATGTGTTGTGGGATGTCAGAGCCCCAAGATCAATGTGAAGAAATGAGTTTTGATGTGTCGAATAAATAAGTTTGAAGCTCATGACGTGCATGCCACAAATCTAGGAAAAAGCGACACTTGGAGGAAAGATTCTAAAATGATCTTTGCATGTATTCTCCAGTTGCTAAAAACAACTCCCTAAAATCTAAATATGCCTTTTGCATGTTGTTTTTCTATTCTAGGAAAAAGAAGCCCATGCATGCAATTCAAGTTTTCTTGGTCCCGGGTGGAACCGGTTAAACCAACTGCACATGCAAGAGCCTACTCAACTGTTGGGAAAAAATGTGCATTTCTGGAAGGGAGCTGGGCTGGCTGCCCAGGAGTTTGCGCAATTTCTAGATAGAGCAACTGACTGCTGCCCATGATTTCATAATTCCTAGGTTGAGCAGCCCTGCTGGGAGGAATTGCGCAATTTTCTGGATGAAGCATGACTGACATATTTTCCCAATTCTGGAGCCTAGCAGGCTTCTAGAAAAAATTGCGCAATTTCTGGAGGGAAGGTTGGTTTCCCTCCAGAATTGCACAATTTCTTGAGGGAGTTGCTCATCCTACAACTAGACCAAGTCCGAAGAAACAAACTGTGAGTGGAATGCAACAAGCTTTGATGGAAAGGTTGTCTTTCTACAAGAAAATCACTAAAGCTTGTGTACATGACGAAGCAAGACATGTTGCTGTGAAAGGTTGGTAGGGAGGCTCCAAAACGAACCTAAGGAAAAATTTTGGAGGGCGGTTGTAGTTGCTACAACATACCTATAGTATTGTTTTGAAAGCTAGGAGAAATAACGTGATTAGTCATCAGTAAACCATGCAATGAAATAGAAACATCAAAATTAATGGTTTTATAATCAATTGAAATATAACCAATATCATTAGTACATGATTCTAAATTCTCAATGCAAAAATGTTATTCTCAACATTTTACATATGACTGACTTCCAACTCATGATTATGTTTGTAGTCTTGTAGGTTTTTAATAATACCATCCTTTTTAGTTTGCTACATTAGCAAGGAGTCTTGATTGTCTTCCAAACCTTGATATTATTTTTTCAATCTTTTTTTCTCTGTATGCAATTGGGAAACAATAGATTGCAGGGTAACAACTTCCTGGTGAAGGTGTTCCATAGCCTTGTTTTTTAAAGAATAGGTAGTAACATCATCGATCTTTTCATACAGAGAAGCTAAAGTTTTCCATACGTGAATTGAGTTATCTTCAACTACTATATATGTTTGTCGATTATCTAAGATAGTTTTCCTAATGATATCTCTTGCATTCCTACATCATTCTTCCCATATAGGAAAATATTTACTGTCGAAAGGTTTTTTTTTTTCATCATTAACCAAATACCATTTACTCCTGAAGACATCAACCATATTCGTTGCTTTGTATCTGATAAAGAAACACAATGAGTCAAGTGGTTACCTTTGGCTGAATGGTGGTATAACACTTCCTTCCATACTGTAGAAAAAAAGACACCACCCATTACATAATATTTAAGAGAAAATTTGAAGGTTTAAGTAGTGGAAGACCATATTGAGCATCAACAAAAATTTCTCCAACTCTCAAAGGATAGCCTCACTTTGGTGCAAAATCAAATGAAATAAAAAGGATATCAACATCACATTGAAAGAAATTTTTATGTAGGCAACTGGGTATTTTTATGGCTACAACTATACAAACTAATATCCCTCAAGCAAGCTAAGAAGGATAGTAAATTATCACCCAAGTACTATGGTCCTTACAAGGTGTTGCAAAATATTTATATTATGGCATTCAAATTCTAGATGCTTGAATCTTCCCAAGTACACCCAATTTTCCATGTTTCATGCTTAAAGAAGGTTATTAGTGACAACTTCCCAGTTCAAATAGTATTTCTAGAACTTGATGAAGAAGGAAAATTTATTTTGGACCCTGAAGAAGTCACAGAAATAAGAACCTGACAACAACGAAAATGGTCAACATTAGAGTATCTCATTAAGTGGAAGAACTTACCCGTTGATGATTCCACATGGAAGGATGAGAATTTTATACAAAAGCATCCAAAACTACTCAAATTTTAAGGACAACAGTTTATTCAAGGAGAGGGGCATGTTAGGTCCCTATAATACTAGTTTAGCCCCCATATTGTTATTGTTGTGCCCCATATAATCCCACTATTTTTATCGTTGTGCCTTTACATTATTATTTTTATGTAGGCTCTGATTATATTAGGAACCTTAGACTCCTATATATACAAAAGAGGCCTTGTCATTTGTATCATCCAAGAATTTTTCATTTATGTGATGTAAAGGAGGTTTCCCCCTAGAAGAGACTAATTTTTCAAGTCATTGATCTATATTTTCTTTTAATTTGTGATCTGGTTGCATAACATTGGGTGAGTAAGGGCATAGTAGATAGATCACAAAAAACTGCACCTATTAAAAAAAATTCACCAAAAATAAACTCCTATAACAAAACTATTAGCTTTAGAAGAAAGAATTTGGCTTGATAAAAAAATTAGTCATAGCAAACTCCAAATCTAAAATGTGCCTCAAAAGACTTAGGTTAAAAAAATTAAATTAACTGAAGTATGTTAGACAAAATAATTAAAAAATGACCAAAGAAAAGGCAAATTTAATGAACCAGTATTCAATCCTAGTTGATTTTGATGTTCCAAAGCCAATGGTAAGGTATCAATTTTAGCAAATTGCAATCTTGTAGAGAAAAATCCTAGATATAAATTAAATCCTTAATGGCTAATAGTCTTGACATCATATCTGCAAAATAATAATTTCTCAAATTGAAGAAAATGTTGTTACATAAAAATGGTTACTAAAGGAGGTAGGAAATAATAGCCCACTCTAATATTATGTTTTTTTTACAAGAGGAATCGACAACTAGTCTGGTTTTGTACTTGCATGGCATGAGGTTGATTCTGACCACTACCACTATAACCCCTAGGTTCCTATGTATGTCCCTTCTACAAACATAGGTAATTAAGGAGATTTTAGCCTTGAATCTCTTGGTACATAACACTTAATTTTAGCAGGTCTTACCAATTGAGCTACTCCTTGGGGGCTCACTTTGATATCATGTTAGGATATTGAGGCATATGAAATCATCATATAACACTATAAAACACCATATAGTTTTACTAATATGACCTCCTATACATAATAACAATATTTAACCAATAAAAGAAAGGAGTCAAGATATGAATGAAAGAACACACTAGATTTACATGGTGAAATCCCAATTGGGGAAACATACATGGGAAGGTGATAACATCCTTATTATCTTTACAAATATCCAATATTACATAGAGAACCACCACAAATTCTTCACCACTTTACAATGATAATACTATGATACTTTTTTGTGTTTCTCATGGGACTCCCTAATCTCTATTATATACCTAGATATAAGGAGGAATTATATCCCAAGAATATATGTGAGATAATTTAATTCCAGCTCTTCGTATGAGAAATAACTACAAGCGTATATTACTCCATGATGAATATGGTATATACTTATTTCACATAAGATTAATTTGTTTTCCAACATAACCTATACATGATTACCTTCCAAAGGGGAACATTATAACATATCTTTGTAACTGAAAAAGATAACCTTTGTAGATTTATTATCCAAAATACTCCTATATTCTTTTGGAACTTGCACATAAGCATCATAAGCAAAAAAATTGAGGCATTTATGAGAAGCCCCTTTTTTATTATTCCATGTCTCACATGGAGTCTTGTCAACCAATATTGATGAGTCATCGATTAACTAGGTAATATGAAGTTCCCATTACCCTTTGCTACAATTCCTATCCCAATCCAACAAAATTTTAGGCATGATCCTCTTTTTTTCAACAACATATTATTTATCCTTTCTAAAAACCCATTCTATTGAGGAGTGTATTTATCAGTCTTCTTCCTTTCTATACTACACATCTTATAGAATTCCTTGAATTCATTCCAACAAAACCATCCACTATTATTTATCCTCAACACATTTATTTTATTATTTATTTAATTCTCCTCAAGAGCCTTAAAATCATTAAATTTAAAAAAGAGATTATATTTATTTCCAAGGAAAAAAATCCATTTGTTCCTTGAAAAATCGTTTGTGAATTAAACATAGTACATAAATTTACCTAATGAGAGAATAAACATTGGTCCAAACACATCACTATGTACTAATTCTAGGATTTCCTTTTATCTTCTAGTACTATATTAGAAACTTATCTAATTATGCTTACCATACATGAAATATTTAAAAACAAAATCCAAATCTAATGTGAAATAAGACATACCTTCAATCATCCTTTATCTCCAACATGTCTCAACCTTTGATGCTATAGAATTTTCTTTTATATAGAGACAACGGGAATTATTTCTTCTTCATTTCCACCCTTTGGAATAGTAGAATTGTTGCATACATAATACTTTCCGACAACTTGCACAAAGTTCAAGTCCAAAATTCCCTTAGTAACACCATTTCCCCTTCAACCATTTTGCATATTTCTATTTCAAACATAGAATTTACAACTACGTCATTGATATTTCATATGAATGCCAAGTTTCTAGACATCTTTGGAATGTGCAAAAGCCTAGTCATTGTTCTAATCCTTCCATCCTTAAGTAAAAAATTGAATTTTCCTTATCCTTTTATTTTTGTTGTTGAGTCATCTCCTATGAAAATATCACCTTTGTCAAACCTTTCATATTCACCAAACCATTCCTTATGAATATATATGAAAAGAAACACTTGAGATGATCAATAATACATCATGATGTAAATGTGTTATTAAAGAATCCAAGTACACATTTCCTCCCTCCTCTAAGGAAGTATTCCCTTCCATAGAAGAAACATACACTAGTACAAAATGACTAATTAATTACTAAAAAAACAACTAAAATCTGCATATAAATGACCATTTTTCAGTCGGTGACCAATAGTAGCTAATTTATAGTATCTTATAACCCGATCAACTTTTAGTCATTTTTAGCTTAGTCATTAATTGGTTTCCTCAATTTTACCATCTAGTCGTATATTTAGTCAATAATTTGGTCATTAATTTTTCATTGGTTTAGTTATTAATTGTCGCAATTAATGACTGAGTATACAATATACTACTATATGAATCATTGAAAAAACCAATTAATGACCAAAGAAATATGACCCAAATGTTGGTCGTGTTATAAGATACTGTAAATTAGCTATTAATAGTCATATATATGTAAATTTTAGTCATCATTTAAAACCAATTAATGACCAAAGAAATATGACTAAAGTTTAGTCATGTTATAAGATACTTTAAATTAGCTACTAATAGTCGTATATATCAAAAATTTAGTCATCATTTTAATAAAAAAATTATCATTTGGAGTAGTCATTTATCTTTTTATGGTATTTCCATCTTCATTATATAAACGACTGATTAGTAATTTCTATTCATTTCATTTAATTTCATTCATAATCATTATAAATGACTAATTTAGTCATATATTCATTTTATTTGTGTTCATCATTAATTAATATAAACTACTAATTTAGTAGTTTTACATTGATTTTATGTGTTCATTATTAATCAACATCAATTAATTAGTATGATTTTTTGACTAAATTTTAAAAAAATGCCATACAATGTGCATGTTTATCTAATATGATAATGCAAAGTTACATATGTTAATTACAAGACTAAATAATATCAAGTGCAAATAAAAAAAAAATCAACCATATAAATTTTATTATATAAAATATCAAGTATTACAATATGAGTTTCCAACTTAATATTGGTTGGACTACAATTTACACATGAAATATTGTTTCATTATTTCAAAACATTATTATTGTGTTGCCAAAGCATTGCAAGTGAATTCACGAACTCTAAAGTCTTGACCATCAATCTCTATGAGTGTGTCTTATGCAACATATTGACTCTAAGTGTATCACTACACATATTCTCTTCTCTCTCTCATTTTTCATTTGTTGCTCGAGTGTTATCGTTCCTCTCTTTCTTCAATTGCTACTTCTTACCATCAATATTGAGTTCGTCTCCTGAAAATGAAAGAAGATACATTGCAGAGTATAAGATATCAAAGACAATGAATACTTCAATATAAAATAAAGTAGACTATAAAATGTTTATACGACATATATCTCAACATTCGATAGTGGCTACTATGCGACTAGATGACATGTATAAACAAAGAAAATAAAACATCACCGTAGAAAATAACACCTTAGGAATTTAGTATTCAACCTTCAACAAAACCTTACGCACAATCATACCAACTAAGTTACATGTCAAAAATATTAGGCAATTGATAAATTATAAAAACAAATGGAAATAAAAAAAAAAATCAGTGTAAAAAATATCCTTTTTGCTTGTTCTAAAAGAGTCATGTTCCGTAAATTTAGATATTCTTTTTCCCACATTGAAAGTTCCTCGCTATTATGACCTATGTTTTTAGGATCATGAGATTGATCCAATATAATATTGGATTGTGGAGACAAAATGATTCAACTTTCCAAGATGAGTGCCTCACTTGGTTGAATGAAGGTGTTAGCTATGAGTAGTGTCAAAACCTTAGGGAAGCAGAACACTAAGGCCTAAGAAAATATATCATCACTTGTCCACTGAAAGAGAAAATTTCAATCCTACAATGGCCTCTAGGAGCACATTTCATTGGATGGATATCACACTTTGAGAGATGATTGTCTAATACAATGAGAAGTGTACATATATTTTCACAATGCCCCTCACAGTCAGACCCTATAGTTGTGTCCTATAATATTAATCATATTATACTATTTAATTAAAAAATATGACTATTATCTTATTATTAATTTGAATAATTATTTTGAAATTGTGTTTTTATTATTTCTGTATACATGAAAATATTCGGAAAAAAGGTACTTTTTGTGACTAGTTAATTTTTAGTGGATCTAAATACACAAGAAATTATGGTGCCTCAGTGTTTCTCTACCAGTTATCTGCTCATTGTACCAATTGCTCCCATGTCCTCTACTGCTTTTGGTGAATTCCTGTTTGATGATGTCCAATGCCAATGCAATGGACGTTTATCCTTGATGTTTTTCTGAGACAAGGGGAAGCTCCACAAGTAAAAACCAAAAAGTATCCTCAAATATATTATCGCGGGCCAAAATGCAGTAATTACATGACAAGCCAAGAAGCATTGCACGTTAATCATCTTCCCTTTAACATTGATTTATAATTGGTTAAAGTGTCAAGTAGGGACATTTAAATTTCGTCAGCCATCAATGTCACGTTTGAGAGTTCTTAGTATTTAATACTTCCGATTACACACACAGTAGATCACCAACTTCAAGGATAGCAATATAAACACAACAAAAATGAAACTAAAATAAATGCTAGGAAGTCAAATGTGACTAATCTTGAGTTAAGAAAATAACAAGCCCTTCACATTAGCAAGGAATTCTTAGGCACTAAAACAGAAAATCCTTCCATTGCATCATTTTCACCTTTTCTTTAATTTCTTTAATTGAGAACATAACTTTCAGAAGAAAAAAAAAATCATTTAAAAAGGTCTCAAAATCCTAACAAATTATCGAGTGACTATCGTATCAATTAAATAGAAAGGACATCATTCGATATGGTTTTAACTTGTGGAATATATTGAAGAATATGGAGCTTTGTCATCCCTTGCTCCTAATAAAATTGTAATACATGGGTTCCAATCAAGTAATCAATTTCCCTCCAAGATAGTTAAGAGATCACTTTGGAGAAGGACTTCTAGAAGCATTGGGATAGTAGAAATGGAATTAACTAGGAGGAAAATGAAGCTCTTTAGTGGGTACTCCAAAATATTTGAACGAAATTGAAAATGATTTCGCACTCCCTCCAGACATTTTAAAACATAAACCATTCAACTGCATCACATTTATTTTCCACCTTTCTGTAATATGTAATTCCTTGAGCAAGAATAGAGCATTCATAAATATTGTCATGAAAGAGGACTCTTCATAATCCTAATAATTTGGGATCTAACAAATAAACAATTTCATATAGTGAATAAATCTTACATGGTATATTTCAATGTTTAAAATGATAACTTTATTCTTAATCTCAGTACAACAAAAGTAAATTCAACCCTAACTAGTTGGGATCTAACAAATCAAGAATTTCATGTAGTAAATTAAACTTACATTGTAGATCCCAATTATTTGCAATGAAAAATTTATTGTTGATCTTATTGCAACATAGATAAATTCAAGAGTACATACATATTTCCTTATCTGAGACAAAATTTGAACACGTTCCGAGATTTCATAAAAATATAACGAGACAATTTACCTGTAGGACATGAGAAATCTATCTACATGTAGCACCCGTCACTGGACAATAGTGTTATTGAGACACAATCTCATGGAATTAGAATCATGTAGATAGATAGCGTTATAGAGATACCTTGCAACACCTATTCAACACTACCTTCAAGCTTCAAATTCATCAATTGATTTAATTTAGTAGAAAATTGTAGTGCGATTTCATTAAATACAACCCAAAAAAATCCATTTATAATAGTTGTCGTTGCCTTCTTTGGATCTATCGCCCTCTAGAAATAAAATAAGTGATATTCCTAAATTTTTGAGGTACTTGCTTCATGTTCAACATGGGCTATTGGGTTCTTCACGTGGAAAAGGTTGCAAATATTAGATGTATAATGGAAACAAGCATGCAATTCAAGGTTGCGCCTAAATTATCTTGGGTGAATTATAAAACACCATCTACTTAAAACATGATATATGGTAGTAATAAAAACCTACCGAAGACACCACTTAAGAATTCAAAATGTTGCAAATAGGAAATGTCTTAAACAATATGAACTATTTAATTGCATAATCACACTAAAACAGACCAATCTTTAAAATGTTGAAAAGTGTGAAAAAAATGGAGTTGGAATATTGTAGTTATGTCACAGTAGATATAGTTATGTAAAATGTAACTTCTATCTAAAATACGTAAACGTAACTTCTAAAGCTACATGAAATGTAACTTCTATATAAAAAAAATGGAGTTGGAATATTATAGTTACGTCGAGGAAGATATAGTTGAGTGAAATGTAACTTCTATATAACATTCTAAATATCCTTTTTCAATCATTTAAGAGACTAAATTTTTTTTATCTCTGGTTAATAACTTAATATTCCACCAAAAATAGCATTGAATTGGTTCTTCACCAACAAGGGAAATTTTAAACCAGCATGAAAATGCTGACTCATTCCCCTACCATATTTCTGATATTTTATTTGTGTACAAATTTAAGATAGTGTAATGTAACTTCTACATATTTGACACTTTAAAGGTAAAAAATTACCCAAATTGAAGTCATATAGTTAACATATGCACAATAAGATACAATATGCATGAGTTATAAGTAATATGACGTTTACATGTTATATCAAGTCAAACTTTTTCTCATCTCATTAACTCTTATCTTATAGTTGGTGATGGATATAGCCTTTAAAATTATGAGTCGTCCTTGTCATATGTTATATTTAATGATGGATATAGCTTTTAAAAGCATCAAACTTGTTTGTTATTTTATGTATGGTCAATTTAAATGGAAGTGATCCTAATTTTATTCAATATTATCTTGTACAACTGGAAATAATTGATGTGGGGGCGGTGTTTCTAGTGATTTTCAAACTTGTTTTAATTACCTAAATTTATCCTATTTAAATTAAATAGGTGCACTAACCATCTTATCTTCAAGTCAGTAACTTTCTTGAGGGCATCTTCATGACATCCACCATCTCTAAAAATTATGAAATATTTGTACTATCTTGCACTAAATAGACAATTTTGGCATATAATATTTTATTGTGTTTTTACTCCGTGTCACAATTTATTGATATTTTATGATTCTTGGTTTCGATTTCCATGCTAAGACTCGATTCATCATGCCTGTTAGGATTTTTATTTGTGCACACATCATATTGCTCACTTATAATTGTATAAAAAATAGAGTATGCAAAATGACATGTAGTGACATGTGGGTGTCTATTTTACTCAATGATATGCTTGATTTTTTAACCCATTCCAATCCTACAACAACGAAATTAAGAGAGACAAGGACACAAGAAGGACTATTAGTAAATGAAATTAGAGACTTTAGAATGCAACTCAAATTGTACCTGAATGTAACAATAAGTATTTGCAGCTTGCTAGTCACCGACGAGCATCGAATCACACTGTGAAAAATTCCTTGCATTATGAGAATTTGGTTGCACCTGCACTAGTCCTTTGTAGTAGTTCCTTGACTTGCCTATAGATATAATTTTAGAAACAATCCTACTCCTGCAATTCTTCCCTATATGGATCATTTTTGTCCCCCTATTGATAGTTATCTTTCAAGGAAACATAATAGAACTCTCTAATTGCATCATCGCGTTTCAAAACAATGCTTGAGTATTTCTAGGTGATTGTCAAACCAGTCTCTACTCAAGTCCAGAAAATCCTTGATTTGTCTCCATTGCACAAACCTCTTTTTGCAATATAATTATAAATCCCATGTCTATATTCCTCATCCCCAGCATACCGATTATTTAGAGTGTAATACTTTATCATTGTTCCCTCAGTGCAATAGAAATCCACTACTATAGCATGGAGATGATTGGTGTCATAAAATGGTGCAGTGGATCCTTCAATATATGTCACATAACTCCTCTCACCTCACAAAACTCCTCTCATCTACAAAAATAAGAGTCCTCTCAAACTACCTGGTCTCCATCTCATTCATCTTGAAATAAGTGTGTATTTCAATGGGTGACAAAGTGTGCTTGGGGATTTAATAGAAGGAGCTATCACTAAAAAAAATACAATGCAACATAATAGTTATCAACATGAGGAATAAACCTACTAGCAAGAGGAAGAAACCTGCCAAGCTACTTCCTAACTAGATAAAGATACTCCTCGATTACCTCTTATAATGAACAAATGATAACCTCAACTGCCTATAGAGTCTACTTATGCATGGTATCAATGAAAACACTGTCAAAAAGAACATCTACAACAATGTTGGTCAATCTCTTCTTCTAGTCAAGGGCATGCCCAACTTTTGAAAAGTATCAAGTAGGTCAAGGTCCACCTCATCTAGGTTTCTCTTCTTCTTCTACTCTCTTTGTTTAGGTTCAAAATAATAGCAAAGGTCTTGGAAATTGATGGGTGGGTAAAAGTTATTAGACTATTTGGGTTCTTCCATTTTTAATCATTGTTTGTAAGCATTGAGTGTAAATTGCAAAATCCATTCAGGTTCCTTCTTTTTAGGTTAAATTAACCTAACCTTTGGAGAGTTGTAAGGCTTAATGGATCTAAGTATATTCTACTTAAAATATAGGAACATGGTTTAAAACTATAGGCATTGAGATCAGAATCTAAGGATGAAACAATTTATGTTCATGATTACAAGAAATTTTAATTTCATGTAACAAATTTTGAGGAAGGTATAGTACTTTCATCCTACCAACAAATTTGCTTGCATCACTTGAGCACTTTGAATTTGGGTATGGTAGATTCCATTACACAAATAACCAGCATAAATCCATCTTTACTCTGGATCTACTAAAATTCAGGAGGGATCAAATCTTTTTTCACTCTATGCTAGTTTTCATATGAGGATATTTGATCCCTCTCAGCCCTTAGTAGATCCACAGTAAAGATGGATCTATGTTGGTTTAATTCCCCCCTTTAAATAGGCTACATTCCACTTGAATACCATGGGTCAATACCATTGGTTCTCAATACCGTGGTTCAATACCATGTGCCATATTTACTTTTATTAATATCAATATTAGGGTTAATAATGTTTTTTTCATGGTATTAATAATAATTTGGCCCATAGGATTCACCTAAATAAAACCTCATTTTTTAGTGTTCATAAATATAAAGTGAATTATGGAGTAAATATATAAAAAAATATTTATTTACCATACCTCTCGTTTATTTATAGTTTTATTATTTTCCCATACTTATTTTATAAATATGGTATTTGGCCCATAGTATTTAGCCCATGGTATTAAAATAGTATTTCTCCTATAGGCTTCACCTAAATAAAACCTCTTTTTTGAGTCTTCTTTAAATATAAAGAGGTTTATCGACTCAATATAAAAAAAGGTTTTATTTATTTACCATACCTCTAGTTTATTTATATTTTTATTTATTTACCATACCTTTGGAGTAAGTATAAAAAGAGTTTCATTTATTTAACATACCTCGAGTTTATTTATATTTTTATTTATTTACCATACCTATTTTTTTAGTGTTCATAAACCTCTTTATATTTTAAATTTGTATTGTGTATTTTTTTTTCAAAGAAAAAAGCAGCAACTTTCTATTAATTAAAATAGAGAGTTACATTGTAGTATATGCAATGAAGCATTCCAAACTCGTGTGCATGAAGCACACAGAGTAGCAGCGCACATAGAGCAGCAGCGCTACCCTGGAGAAATAAAAAGAAAAAATAAAAAATAAAATAAAATTGATATTACTCTTTTCTCCCTTTCTTTTTTTCCACTTTTCGCCAACCTCCGGTGTTGGGAGTGGGTACAATGGAAAACTGATTTTCAATTGTATGGATGGGAGAGTCTTTGTCAGATTCAAATCCTTCTGATCCATGAGTTCGCTTGATGCCAATTATTTCCATTCCTGTTGGTTGAGTTTCTTGGTGCTACAGTGGGTTGCTGGGGTCTTTCTCCTCATTAGGTGTGTTGTTATGTGTCTTTTGCTCCTCAATTTCTACTTTGTATTCTGTTGTTTCTACTTGTTTTGCTTCTTCCTCCAGGGAGCTATGTATTTCCATCCTTTTGGCTGTTCTTGTTGCTTCTTGTTCCATTTGGGGGTTTGTTTGACTTTTGAACATGCATTGTGGAGGTGTGATATTTGTGAACACCCACGGCATCAGAAGGCTGCATTTTCATATTCTAGCTGTTGTGTCCACTGTGTATTATTAAAGTTCAATGTTATACTTGGTGGTAATCCTTCAATGAGATCTACCTCAACACATATCCTGGAAAAAGTAAATATTCCTCTTGTAAGCCTGTCCTCATCGATTTTAAGGAATTTTCCCAATGTATTTCCTATGGCGATTTATACATTTTGGTGCCAGAAATGTAGCCGGAGGTTTTGTAACCTGACCCAAACTGGCATCTTTGATACCACCATTGTGTTGGCGTTGAAATCTGGAAACCAAGGGGTCATAAATAGTCCTGCATTTCCCCAAAACCATGGTCCCTTGTTAAGTATATTTTCCCTTTCCTGTACTATTCAGAATCAGATTATAAAGAATCTTTTAGGGCATAAGGATATTTCATAGTTTGGTGACCAAGCACCATATATCCATTGATGCAACATATCAGATTTAGGCCAAAACCCATTGAATTTGCATATAATTGATTTGGAATAGAGATATGTGTACATGTTTTTTACTTCAGGCATTGCGATGGTAAGAGCAGGATTCTCAGATTTTTGTTCTACGATGTAAGGTCCTGGTAACTCGAGTAGAGTTGTTGTATTGGCTTGTGCTTTATCCTTACCTTTGACTGTGTCCTTAAAGGATCCAGTGTTTTTTGAGCTAGTTCTAGCGCATCCACCCCTTAGACACAGGTTAATCATGATGGTAGAGTCTGTGGTAATGCCATAGTCCTGGACTGTGTGTTGGTACTGTAGACTGTAGCCTGAGTAGATAAGGTTTTGTCGGTATGCGAGTATACCGAGGTGGTTTTCGATTTTTAACCTTAGCTCCTAAATCCTCCTCCCCATATGTTGTAGAGTGCCTCTTGGCGCAATCAACCACTAAACAAAATTGAAAATAAAAAAAAATTCATGCATTCTGACCCTAGAAAAGTTAGGGAGGAGTGAATTGATTTGTATAATGGGGACCTGAAAAATGCTTATTTGTCCATTGCCTTTTGATGAATTGTTCACGCAATCAAGATCTACATTATCATAATCATTAAACCCTTTGTAAAATAAGGACATACAAAATTCTTACTTGTGCATTGTATTTTGATGAATTATTCACTACAATCAAGATCTGCAATATCATGATCATTAAACCCTCAACTCTAGATGAAATTTATGCTTTGATCATATAAACCCTCGAAATTGTTTACCCATAAGAACAAAAATCATCTTTAGTAAAAAGCAAGAACTCTCCAGAGTCCAAATTCATACCCATGTACAAATGGCCAAAATGCTTGAATCCCATGAAATCCATAGATCATGTTGATGTTCTTCCTTCTTCTAGAATTTCCACACAGATATTAACAAGGCAGAGAAAAATGCACTGCTACATCTTCCTGGCATTTCCACACAGATATTAACAAGGAAGAGAAAAATGCACTGCTACAATGTGATGTTGTAAGCTGTGAATATTTTATTTGAAACCAACGCTAAACTGGAAATGAAAAAGAAAAGAAATATTTACAATATAAAATCAAATATATAAATTGCAATTGGGTTAAATGATTTATTTTTAATAAGAATTTGTTATTTTTGCGTAAGACTCTAAATTAAAAATAAGAAGAAGAACTTAAAAATGATATTGGGATGAGTGTAAACATTTAAATATGGTCTCAATTAATAATAAAAAGTTAAAATAATAAAAATATAAAATTCAATTTGTTATATTTTGATTTTGTTATTAACTTGTGAATAGGATTTGTTACAATACCATGGGCCAATACTATGGGTCAATACCATGGCTTATCAATACTACAAGTCCAAAAACCATAACTTATTTTACAACCAAAATATTTTATAACAATATGACAAGATTCTTAACCGTGGATATTCACCCCCACCTTACGGTAGATATTATTAAATTGTAAAAAATAGCCTTTGTTACAAAACCATGGGTTAATACTATTAATTATCAATACCACGTGTCCAAAAACAATAAATTATTTCAAAATCAAAATATTTTATAACAATATGACAATATTGTTAACCATGGATATTAACTTGTAAATCGGCTTTATTACAATACCATGGGTCAATACCATGGCTTATCAATACCACATGCCAAAAAACCATAACTTATTTCATAGTAAAAATATTTTATTTTAATTTAATTTTACAACATTTTTTTAATTGAATCTAAAAGGGAAATTGTTACAATTTGAGATATATCTAAACCCTCTATCCTCACAACTAGTAAAAAGATTCCCATAGAAATTAAATTAAGTTTTTAATAAAATTAAGCTAAGATGGATCTATGTCGGCTCTTCATATATATATATATATATATATATAACTCGCATAGATCCATCCTAGGTAAGGATCCAAGGGATGAGAGCAAGAAAATTGAATAATTATAAATTTTTTCATTATTTTATTTTCTTTGATATGATTGATAAAAAATATAGGTTTGATATTTTACAACAAATTAAGTTTTTTTTAATTTAGATCATTTCTTAAACAAAATACAATGTGATCAAATTTAAGAGAGAGTTGGGGAGGGGGTGGAGAGAGGGAGGGAGATAGTGAAAATGTTGGAGGGTAGAGAGAGAGAGATAGAGAGAGTGATGGGGGGGAGAGAGAGTGAGGTGGGAGAGAGGGAGCGAAAGGAAGCAAGAGAGAAGAGAGAGAGAGAGAGATATGGAGTTGGAGTGGGAGAGAGAGGGAGGAAAGAACAAATACTTAGAGAGATAGAGGTGGAGAGAGAGAGGAGTGAGAAGGGAGAGATGGAGAGAGAGTGATGGAGAGAGGAGATGAGGGAAGAGAAAGAAGAGGAGAGGATAGAGACATGAAGAGAAGGGGGAGGGAGAGAGATGGAGATATAGATATGGAGAAGGACAGGGAGGGGGTGAGATAGTGATAGAGTTGGACGGAAGAGAGAGAGGTAGAGAGAGAGAGTGATTTGGGGGGAGAGATAGAGGGAGGTGAGAGATAATGGATAGAGAGGAAGGAAGATAGGGATGAGGAGAGAGATATGGAGTTGGAGGGGGCAGGAGAGGGAGGGAACAAGAAAAACATAGAGGGAGAAATGTGGAGAGAGAGGGGGGGTGACAAGGGAGTTATGGAGAGAGAGTTAGGGAGAGAGGAGAGTGGGAGGTAATATATAAATGGATATAGATATAGAGGGAGAGAAGGGGGAGAGAGAGATAGATAGAGAAGGGGAAGAGAGGGAGAGAGAGTGTGTGTATGTTTTGGGTTGAGATAGAGAGAGTGAATAACAAAGAGACACAAATACAAATATAGATATTATATAGTATTATATAACCAACATAGATCCATATCAACCATATAACTATCAAGTGCCGAGAGGGATCCAATCTCTCGAGGTGCAAACATTTCCTCAAGTTTTGCACTAGAAAAAAAAGTTTGTACCTCGAGAGATTGGATCCCTCTCGGCGATTGATAGATCCGAGGTTAAGATGGATCTAGTTCGGTTAATATGAAATTAAAGTAGTTTTTGTTTGATACTTTAGTCTTAAAAATTAAAATTTCTCTTCAAATTAATTTCAAATTGGAACTAGATCTAATTAGATTCAAAGAATAGATTTTTTAAAAATACATAAAATCTTTTCTTATTAAAAAATATATTTTTAAAATTACAAATTATTAGAGATAAATAATGAAAAGTTGGCTCACCTATACCATACCATGTGAGGATGAATAAGTGTTTAAGGAAGGATAACCTTTCAACAAATATTTAACAACCTTTCAATCCGCTATCAGTTGTAGGTTTAGATTGCTTGACACAATTAAGATGACTAACATAAAAAATTGATTCATATTATTGTAGTACTTGTTAGGTAGTTGTATTTTGTTCTTAGACTAAATTAGCCATTCATGTTAGTCATTTTTAGTTGTATTATTTATTATCTAGTCACATATTTTAACCCGCGACTAAATTAGTGATTTATGTTAGTCACTTTTAGTTCGATCACTTAAGATTGCTCATTTTTGGTAGTATTTCACTTGGAAAACTTGTGGTGACTAACTTTTTTAGTCACCTAGTCACTAATTTCTCATTTTCTACTAGTGATATTTAGATCACTTTCCTCTAACAACACTCTTATATCTACAATCCTTCATGTAATTCCAAATTTTATAACATTTCTAGCATTTTATTAAGGATTTGCATGGAGAATCAGATCTAGATATAGATTCATATATCCCACTTGATGACTTATTTTTTATTTCTATCCCAAAAAACATCCTCTTATAGATAAGGCATTCATGATCTAACTATCCATGGTTTTCCTCCTCATTTCCTCTCATAAGAAGGACAATATCACATGATCAAACTATAAATTGGTTGAATTACCTCTCATAGCTACAATGATATTATCACGTGAATCTGGAAAAGAACATAGTAAACTAATTCACTTATCCTCATCTAAAATTTTAATATCAATATAAAATAACTGACTTACCCTAGTAAGATGCTTTTTCATTGAGGCTCCATCATTCATCCTTAGTAGGTATAACATATTTTGGAGAAATGTCTCATGCACTAGGGGCTTAGACTGATAAAATCCCCTAACATATCCCATAAAAATTTGGTTGTAGGTTCCCTTGATTCATTCAATAATAATAAATCTCAAGGATTTGATTGAATTGTTCTCCTTGCATTCCTACCCAACTTATTTTAGTATTCTACTGACATATCCATTTAGGTAGTTATAAGATCCATAAAAACTCATTGTTCATTCCCTACTAAAAGATGCTCTATATTGAGCTTCCATAACTGAAATCTCTTCCCATTAAATTTCTCTAACTCAAATTTTGAAATAATAACCATTCTCTTTCACCATCGTAAATCTCCCATCGAAGCCAATTTTATGATAGGCATAAGATAAACAAACTCTTAGAAACAAAGATGTCTCCCTAATGCAAAGTCACCTCGATAACAAATTTAAGTTTTAAAGATTTTATAGTATAAAAATGTACACACAAATTCTTTAGAAAGGAAAAAATTAAACAATAACAATCACACATAATACTCAAAGATTTACCCTAGAGACCCATAATTTAGAAAACTAACAAATGTTTAGAGATGCACCTTTAACTCTCATTATGTTATCTTCACCATTTCAATTACAATATATAGTAGTTTTTGGCATACAAAACCCCAATCCATCAACCAATATTAGATTATAACCTTAATTCCTTACCTAGAATTAGAAAACCATGGGCCAAAATATAATGTGCCAAAAACCATTAATCATGTAAAGAGTATAATACATTTCCAACACCATGCCCCTATTAAAATGTTATTGGATATGTATGTTCTTTTTATGCACATGAATGTTTAGGTTCTTAGTCAAACAAAGGTCACTATTATTGGGACATTGAATTGTAATAGTCCTTCAACGTACCCATACTACATAACTTTGTTTCATAAGACAAATGGACCCCTTATAGTCATGAGTAGGCTCCATATACTCTACCTATATAGTGGATAAAGTGACCAAAACTTGTCACATATTCATCCAACTTACTACTTAACTAAACAATTGAAGCATGCATCTAGTCCTAGTTCTCCTTCTATCTACATCCCTTACTAATCAAAATATGCATAACCCTATATATCTATTTAGTTTTAGTTCCATGAAAAATCCTTATGGTATAAAATGATATATTCATAAGTACCTCACAAATACCTAAAATCCCACTTCACTTCAACCCAATGTTCATGTCCAGGACTACCCATGAATAGATTCAAGACTGTCATTCCTTGGGAAATGTTTGGTCTAGTATAGACTATAGCAGACATTGAACTACTATCTATATAACATAAGGAATATAATCCATATTTTTCATCTCTATGTGTGTTTTGCCACACTTATTAACTAAAACATTAATTCCCACAAAAATAAAAAATAAAATTGAATCATTTGTAGTATACCATGTGAGAATCTTGTATCACAAGGTTTGCATACTTACTCTAGCTCAACCAAAACTTTTTATTTTGTCTATCTCCATTTATTTGCATTCTTAAAATATGTTTTGTAGCCCCGAAGTCCTTGATCTAAAATTGTGTTGAAATTTGAAACTCAAAGCTCAAATCACAACCTTACTATTATTGAAGAATAACACATCATCTACATATAGAGTGAAAATAAGGAAATGACCAACATGTTGTTTGTAATACACATAATGATCTAATTTGGATCTCAAAAATCCTAATCCCAACATAAAAGAATCAAATATTTGATTCCAAATTCTAGGATATTATTGAGACCATATAAAGAAATTTTTAACTTGTTAGTGAACAACTCTATACCTTTTTCAACATAGTTCTTTGGCTACATCATATATATCTCCTTCTACAAGTTTCCATGTTGGAATTTTATTTTCATATCCATCCATTCTATCTATAAATCAAAATTTGTTGCTATGGATAATATGAACCTAATAGATGTTAACTTAGCAAATGATGAAAAGATCTCATCGAATTGTATTGACTTAAATAGCGACTATCCTTTTGCAGCCAACCTTGCCTAATGATTTTCAATATTTCCATCTAAAATTATCTCTTTTTGAACACTCATTTACGTCTAATGGGATTCCACACATCAAGCAATGGAACCAAGTTTCATGCATCATTCTTTCTAAGTGCAGCAAACACTTCCTTGTCCATGGCTAATCTTCAAGACTCCTTATCTTCCATCTTTATTCCTCTTTCATAGTTCTTGATTCATAAAAGTTAGTAAATAAAAATGAATATACATATGATATAAGTGGACTATAATTATACCTACCATGTTTCCTTTCTTTTTGTGTGGAAGTCGTTAAAGTTTGAGGTAGATTTTCTTCCTTCTCTTCCAAACTCTTTGAACCTTCCTCCTCATTCCATCATAAACTTCTTGTTCGGTTTTTAGTTCATCTTTCTTATACTTGGGAGGTAGCTAAACCATTAACTTATTCTTATCTACTTCTAGCTACACCACTATGAGAGAAGGCCATGAAGAAGGATTAAATTATTTGGAAATAACATTCTTGCTATATAATCTTTTTCCAATTATAACATACAAAATACTGTACCCTTTCACACCAACACCATCACTCCAATTATAACATACAAAATACACTTATGAAGATATGTCATATTGTTTCTATACAACTTTGATCATTTCTCTTGGGCACATGAGCATATGCTTCACAACGAAAAACGTGAAGGCATTGAAGTAAGGGATTCTTTCTTATCAAGACCTCAATAGGGTTCTTATCCATAGGAGTTGATGTGGATGAGGTATTAATCAAATAATGTGTAGTGGCAATTTCTTATACCATAATTTATTCTTTAAACCACATGTACTAAGCATATTGTTAGCTTTCTGCATTAATATTCTATTCATCCATTTTTCAACTCCATTATACTAAGGGGTATATTGAATTCCTAATGTATTTCAATGTTATTCTACTTAATAAACTTATCAAACTCGACATTGAAACGTTGAAATAGCATATTTGATCATATCCAAAATTGAAACATATAAATTGACTCTCCAAACCACCTTAATGTCAAGTGATGATGGCATGAAGATGTATATTCTTGGGTAGACCATTGGAGGAAAAAAAAAATCATTTTGCAGAGTAAGGATAGAATTAAAATTATTATTACATGAAAATTTGATGAGAAATAGTGGGAGTGATAACGAGTTAGAGGAAAAAATGAAAATAAGATATTATAAGGAGGCAATTAACCCAAATCTATCTCTTTGTCTTAAGTAATGTAAAGAAGGAAATAAACATTGCTAAAATAAGAATAAATTCTATGAGCTCCATAATGAGAGTAAGGTTGGCTAGTTCCCAAAACCATATGGATGAAAATGTCTTTCACTATTTTGATACTAAGAGGGTTAAATATGAAAATTACTTTCTCTTAAATTGTCCAATTATAGTAATTTCAAAATTTGTCACACTACCATCCTTTTAGACTTTATAACTCAACAAAATTGGATTTTGAAAAATTTATCTTAGTCCTTTTTAATCATATAAATAAAAATCTAAATAATTCCAACTAATCTCTTACCTTTTCATACCTCATATTCAATCTTAATGAACTCCTCACTAATATCATAAAAATACATTAAAAACATTTCCTACCACAAGGTGATAATAATAATAATAACAATGACAATAATAATCCTATCACTTAAATAAAATTTTAATTTTCTAAAATAAAATGCATATTTACATATTTTTTTATATCATGTTGAGGTTTTCTATTACATGGTTTTCCATTGCACCAAAATCCATAGGTATTAGTAAACTTCCAAATAATTATCATTACCTTTTGAGTAGCCCCATAGTGGATCCCATTGTAATTACTTTTGAGTGGTAAGGTGGATCCCATGGACAAGACTACTTACCAACAACTTCTCTCACTATATTGTACTATTGAGTCTATACTATAAACATTACTGAACTCTTACTATAATACATTAATAAACAGTTTTATAGTGCATTAATGCTTATAAATATTACTAAACTCTTAAATAAATACAGTTATAGGCCCCTCTCTCTCTATTCAAAATTAAATATATCTTATTTTATTAAATCTATGTTACACAACAATATTTAATACCCAACTCCTTTTATTATAGATTATTCTCATAATAAAAATATGCTTAATATGAGATCCATCTTCTTATTTATTAATAAGATGGTATTTTTCTCATAGATATATAGAACTGTGGATTGTAAAATTATAATGATTTAAACGAATGGAAGACACTCTCTCTATATTCAAAATTAAATATATCTTATTTTATTAAATCTATGTTACACAACAATATTTAATACCCAACTCCTTTTATTATAGATTATTCTCATAATAAAAATATGCTTAATATGAGATCCATCATCTTATTTATTAATAAGATGGTATTTTTCTCATACATATATAGAATTGTGGATTGTAAAATTATAATGATTTAAACGGAATGGAAGACTATGAATATAATGATCAATAACATACATATGTGTTTTTAATTAAAAAATGTATATATTTTATTAGAAATGTATAATTTTTATCCACTCTTTTAAAACCGTTAAACAAAGATTACTATATATTCAAAATAAATCTACCTCTCTCATGACCCATATATAGGACCACATCCACATTGCTTTCTCATTGTTTAGAACACCAAAATCTTAGTTTCTGATTATCATGGCTTCTGTTCGGAGCGAGAGCCTGGCAATGAGCCACCTGGCTGGAATCCCTCCTGACCCATATATAGGACCACATCCACATTGCTTTATCATTGTTTTAGAACACCAAAATCTTAGTTTCTGATTATCATGGCTTGTGTTCGGAGCGAGAGCCTGGCAATGAGCCACCTGGCTGGAATTCTTCCTGAATAAGTATTCAAGATGTTCATCCAAAGGACACGGCATGCAAATATTTCCTAACCAGTCTATGAAAGCCAGGACGTTGACGCTCTCAGGTAGATTTCTTGTGTGCCTGTCAGCTATCTGCTGTGCATATATGTTAGCAAGGATCAGCAGGGATGGAATTGCCGGTCATGGGGTGATTGGTCCTTCTTCAAATACAGTTTTAAAAGTTGTTTGTCAAATATAGTTTAAAATTATAAATTAGTTTGAAGTTCTGAAAAATGGCTGAGAAGTGTGAAAATCATTAAATTTGAAAGATGAATCTGTTTGGAAATTCCAACCTTGACTATGGGTATTTTCCTGTTAGGCACGAATGGAAGTCAGCACCCATTCTTTTTTGAGGGAGGGACGGCAGCAAACCATTATTCATTAATTATTTGCGCCGTGTATGTAGTTTATTAAATAAAGATGCGTCTATGATATTTAATTAGATTAGGAAACCCTAAAAATTACGCCGAAGGCGTGGCTGGCGTTATTTTGCCACCTTTTGAAGATAATGACATCACCGCGTAGTATTTGCAACGAGAGACTTTTTTATTTGTCAATCTTTTTTTAAGATAACGACATCACCGCGTAGTATTTGTACAGAGAGAGACTTTTCTATTTGTCTGATAAAACGACATGATCTCCTTTGTGGACAAAATTTAATTTAAATAAAGAAATGTTACATCTTTGAACTCCTTTCATTTCTTCGATAAAGTCTGTTTGTTTGAAGTAAACTTCATCATCAATAGTCATATTTCATCTTCACTTACGATAGCACAAAGAATAAGTGTCCTCCTGACCTATTATCCCCCTGGAAAGATGGCAGCAGTCATTGACCAACCAAATCATGGCCAACAATAGGTGGATTGATTTTCTAAATGATAGCAATAACAATAAAAATGAGGAAAGCAGGATCAGATTGCGAATATCCTTTTATAAGCAAGCAGGATCAGATTGCTAATATCCTTTGATAGGCGGTTTAGTAAGAGCAAATATTATTTATTATATTAAATTATGGTGATTGGTTTTATTTACCAAAGTTGAATAGTATATAAATGATAGAAAATAAAGTGAGAAGAGTTAGTTAATCATAAAATAATGTGATTATACTAATATATCATTTATTTAATTTAACTATAGTAACTTAATCAGAATTTGTTTATCTTTGGTAGAGCTTTCACTAAAAAATATTTATAAAGTTGACAGGAATTTGTTCATCTTTGGTACAGCCTTCACTAAAAAAGATATTTATAAAGTTCAGCAGGTCCTAAGTCTTATTTGCTTCTTATGGATTCGAAATCATGGAACATATTCGTCCATTTCAATTTCCACAAAATGTTAACAATGGTTTTTAAAGAAAGTTTCTCTGTTGCTCTCTCGTGTTCTTATGATAGAAACTTTTGCCGCAAAGCTCCTTTCATGATCTTTCTTATGAGAGAATCTTATCCTAGGGAGCTTTTTCAATGATTTTTTTATATTTAAATACATCTAAATTAAAAATTTAGGTATTTTTATGTTGATTGTTGATTTTTCAAATATTTGGGAATTAGACGGAGATGTATAGGGTCAATCATGTGCGAGTCCAATTCCTAAATATTTGGAGAATCAGCAATCTCTGTTCAATTCCTGAATATTGAGGGAATCAGCGAGGTAAAAATCCCTTGGGTACTTCATATTTATCGTAGCTATAATTTTTTTCACACTCAAAACCTTCAAATGCTGGGAGAGGTTGAAACCTGTCCACCTCCGCATTAAACACGAAAATTTTACATGCAGATCTTGACTGAGACAAAATAATACAACATGGAAGGAGAGAAATAGGTAATTTATATGAATTGCTCTGTTACACGAAACCTCTCTGTTGGAAGTTTCACAACTAATTATGTAAATTTGGGTAAAATATGTTAATTAGTAATAAGTTAGTTTTATACCAGAACACCAGTTATGTAACTGAGGAGACAACTGATGAATGCCCAAACTATTGTATGGAGAATCATTTTGATTGAATAAAGATTCCAATCCCTTGCACGGTGGATGTTTCCTTGACACCCTGTCAAGTTTTTACCACGTAAATCCTGTGTTGTTACTTGTGTGTGTGCATTCAGTTTTGAGTCAGTTGCCTTCTTTCTTGGTTAATCTATAACTGTATATGCTTTTCATTAAACTACTTCGAGTTGCTGCGTGCTGGGGAGGAGGAGCCTGGAAGCATGGAACGAGGAAGAGTGTGGAACGATGAAGACCATCTCTGCATGAAAGAGAGGAAAGCGTGCCATTGTTGCATGAACTCCATTGCTGCGTGAAAGGGAGGAAGTCGTGGAGCTGTTGCCAAACCCTCTGCCCTCTAGGTGTATTCTCTACGTGAGGAGGAAGCCGTGGAGCTGTTGCCAAACCCTCTGTCCTCTACGTGTATTCTCGTGAAGGGAGGCTTTGTGCATGAAGGTGCGGGTGTATTCTCATGAAGGGAGGCTTTGTTGTGTGAAGGTGCAGGTTGTCTCTGCGTGGGAGCCACTACCCTCTGCGTGCATAGAGCTGCGGTGAAGGTCTCTACATGCTGCTAGAAGAGCTGCAAGAACTGTGCCTGTTGTTGGCTTGGAGGTGCTGGAGAATACCTCTATGTGCAAGAGAAATCCATTGAAGTTGACCTCTACGTATGCATGGAGCAGTGTCTGCGTGCTGCGAGAAGTGCTGCGAGAGCACAGCCTTACCTCTGCGTGGCTGAGGGCAATCTACATGTGGACCAGGGAGGCTCAGTGTTGCGTCCATTCTCTGCATGGTTGAGGAAGCTGTGTTGCCTGCGTGGAAGAGCTGTTATTGAATGCTGCTGTAAAGAGATTGCTCAAGTATTACGGGTATTTCTGAATCCGGGTATTTGAAAAAAAATCAAAGTTTCCAGGAATTTTTTATTTTTTTTAATGTGGGCAAAAAAAATTAGTGGAATATTTTTTTTTCAGAAATTAGTTTTTTTCTAGAAAAACAACAACAGGAAATTGAAATTAAAATCAGGGTTTTTCTTTTTCTTAAACGGGTGGACTTGTTCAAATTTGGAGGAAAGCAAATCAAAGGTTTTTTTCGTTGAAGTGGTTGACTTGTTCAAATTTGGAGGAAAGAAAATCAAAGGTTTTTTTTTTTTCATTAAAATTGAAAGAAAGAAAAACAAAGGTTTTTCATTAATTTGAAAGAAAAATCTATTGAAGGGTTTTTTTTTTTTTGAAAAAAAAAGGGAATTATTTTTTTTAATACAAAAAGTTTTTTTAAGAAAGGGAAACAAGAAAAAATATAAACCCTAGTTGAAAGACTGAAACCCTAGGAGGAAAAAAATGGCCAAGATGTCGAATGCAAAATTCGAGGTGGATAAATTCACCAGCAAGAACAATTTTGCTCTTTGAAAACTAAAAGTTAGGGATCTCCTTGTGTAAGAAGGGTTGCACAAGGCATTGGATGGAAAACCTAAGAAACATGCAACCATGACTGATTCGGACTAGGAGGACTTGGATGCCCGAGCTCTCAGTACCATAAGGTTATGCCTAGCAGATAAAGTTCTCTTCAACATTGTTAAAGAGAGTACAGCTTAAGGTTTATGGGAAAAACTCGAAAAACTCTATATGACGAAGTCATTAACCAATAGAATTTATCTGAAAAGGCAATCATGGAACCACTTCCTAACTTCAATCAGCTTGACCACCGCTTATTCTTTGAAATTTGAATCAGTTGTGAGAGCTCTCTTGTCTGAAGAAGTACGAAGGAAATCTAGTACTGAAACAACTACATTAGAAGCCATGATAGCTAGAGAACGGCCAAAGGAAAGAGGAGAAAAAACAAGGGGGTCTTCCAGATCTAAATTGAAGGGAAAGAAGTGTAAGGCAAAATGTTGGCACTGCAATAAAATTGGACACCTGAAGAGAGACTGTTGGAAACAAAATGAATCTAATAACCTAAAGAAGGAAGCGAATCAAGTCGATTCAGGTATAATAGACGAAGTTTTATCTGCTGAAGAATTATGTATGATAGATGAAACTTCACTTGAATGTAATGTCTCTTAGGGTTTAGAAAGCTGGTTGTTAGACTTTGGTGCTTCGCATCACATGTGTCCACACAGAAATTGGTTTACTTCATATGAAAATGTAAATGGTAGTTCTGTGTTTATGGGTAATAATGTATCATGTCAGACTGTTGGGATGGGAAATATCAAGATTAAGATGTATGATAACACAGTTAGAACATTAACTAGTGTTAGACATGTACCTGATTTGAAGAAAAAATTGATTTCTTTGGGAGTGTTGGATTCGAATGGTTATAAGTTTATAGGTCAGAATGACATGCTGAAAGTCTCTAAAGGCACCCTAGTTTTTATGAAAGCAAAAAAGGTCGGAAATCTTTACAAACTCAAAGGAAGTACTCAGGTCAGTGAAGTAGCGGTTGTGTCAAAAAAAATAAGAAGCAGGTACTCGTCTATGGCATCAACAATTGGGTCACATGAGCGAAAAAGGTCTTCATATACTGATGAAACGAAAATCTCTTCCCAGTCTGAAATATTTGAAGCTAGATTTCTGTAAACATTGTGTGTATGGAAAACAATGTAAACAGATATTTAAAACTGGAAATCATAATAGTAAAGATATTTTAGACTATATTCATTCTGATCTGTGGGGACAATCTCCTGTTGTATCATATGGAGGTGCTCTATATTTTTTAACGTTTATTGATAATTTCTCCCGTAAAGTTTGGGTCTTTATGCTAAAAAAGAAAGCTGATGTATTCAATATCTTTAAACAATTTAAAGCAATGGTAGAGAAAAGAATAGGCAAATCAATTAAATGTTTAAGAACTGACAATGGTGGTGAATTCACTTCAATAGAATTTGAACAATGTTGTAAGGATGAAGGAATTAGACACAAAACTGTTGTTTATACTCCTCAGCAAAATGGTGTTGCTGAACGTATGAATCAGACTCTTATAGAAAGAGCTAGAAGCATAATTAGAAATGCTAACTTGCAAAAGGAGTTGTGGGCAAAAGCAGTATCCACTGCTTGTTATTTAGTTAACAGACACCTTCAGTAGCAATTAATTGTAAAATTCCTGAAGAAGTTTGGACAGTTTAGTCTTGTGATTATTCACATTTAAGGATATTTGGTTGTGATGCTTATTCTCTTATTCCTAAAAATCAGCGTTCAAAATTAGATCAAAAATCGAAATGTTATGTCTTTGTTGGATATGACTATGCAATGAAAGGATACAGCTTGTGGGATCCTACATTGCGGAAGATAGTCATTAGTAGAGATGTAACATTTAATGAGTCTTCTCTTTTAAAATCAGATGTTGAAAGAATTGAACAGGAACAGGTATCACCAAATCAAAAAGTTTAGTTGGAGGATAAACCTTTCGGTGATAATCAAAAGGAAGAAGAGACTTCTGGAGAAAAAGGTGTTGAAGATACAAAGGAAGCTGTTGAAGTTTCTGAACTAGTTCAAGTTTCTGAGCCAGTTTAGCAACCAGTCACTTTAAGAAGGTCTACAAGGGAAAGAAAAACTCCCAAAAGGTATGAAGATTCTGCTTCATCTTTTGCTTTGATTACTGAAGATGGGGAACCTTCTTGTTATCAGGAAGCAGTAGATGATATAGGTAGCGAAAAATGGAAAACGGCTATGGAAGAAGAAATAGATTCCTTAGCCAAGAACAATACCTGAGATCTTGTAGAACTTCCTAAAGTGAGAAGTGTTACTGGATGCAAGTGGGTCTTCAAACTGAAATGGAAATTTGATGGAAGTATCGAAAGGTATAAGGCGAGACTAGTAGCAAAAGGATATTCTCAGGATGAAGGTATCGACTTTCATGAGATTTTTTCATGAGTTGTAAAACTTGTTTCTATTCGTATTGTGTTGGCATTAACTGCATTACTTAACCTTGAGTTAGAATAGTTAGATGTTAAAACAACTTTTCTACATGGTGATTTGAATGAAGATTTATATATGGAACAACCAGAAGATTTTGTACAAGGTCACATCAGAATATTAGTTTGCAAGCTCAAGAAATCATTGTATGGTTTGAGGCAGTCTCCTAGACAATGGTACAAGAAGTTTGACTCCTTCATGGTGAGAAAGAACTTTATTAGAAGTGAGTATGATCATTGTGTATACTTCAAAAGTTTGAATGACATATTCATTATCGTAGCTTTGTATGTTGACGATATGCTTATTGCAAGCAAAAGCATGGAGGAGATCAACAGGTTAAAGGCTCAGCTCTCTAGGACGTTTGATATGAAGGATCTTGGAGCAACAAAACATATGTTGTGCATGGAGATACACAGAGACAGGAAAAATGGTAAGCTTTGGTTATCACAGCAGAAGTATGTGGAGAAAATACTTGAAAAGTTATGTATGAACAATGTGAAACCTGTTAATGTTCCATTAGCTTCCCATTTTAAGCTTTCTTTGGTTTTGAGTCCTAGAACTGATGAAGAAAAGCAACATATGTCTCATGTACCATATGCAAATGTTGTATGCAACTTAATGTATGTGATGGTATCTACAAGGCCTGACATTTCACATGCAGTTGGAGTTGTCAGCGGGTTCATGGCAAATCCAAGTGAAGAACATTGGCGAGCAGTGTAATGGGTGCTTCGGCACAAGTGACCATTGCATCATCTTTAGTGGTAGTGAAGGGTCAGTCTGTGGATATGTAAATGTTGATTATGCAGGTGATTTGGACAAAAGAAGATCTACTACAGGTTATGTCTTTACTCTTGCAGGTGGAGCAATTAGTTGGATGTCAAAGCTTCAAGAAACAGTTGCATTGTCCACTACCGAAGCAGAATATATAGCTGCTTCAAATGCCAGTAAAGAAGCAATCCGGTTAAAGGGTTTACTTGATGAGATTGGAAGGACGCAGGAGAAAGTGAATGTACTTTGTGATAGTCAAAGTGCTATTCATTTGGCTATAAATCCTGCTTATCATAGCAGAACCAAGCACATTGATGTAAAGTATCATTTTCTGAGACATGTGATCGATGGCGGAAAAGTAGCTCTTCAAAAAGTCCATACACGAGAGAATTGTGCAGATATATTCACAAAGCTAGTTACAGTAGAGAAGCTGCGATGGTGTTTAGCTTCTCTTGGGTTGCAGAAAAGATGATGAATGGGCATGGGAAAGGGATTAAGAAAATTGTTGTCAAGGTGGAGTTTGTTGGAAGTTTGACAACTAACTATGTAAATTTGGGTAAAATATGTTAATTAGTAACAAGTTAGTTTTATACCGGAACATCGGTTATGTAACTAAAGAGGCTCATATAAAACTGATGAATGCCCGAACTATTGTATGGAGAATCATTTTGATTGAATAAAGATTCCAATCCCTTGCCCCGTGGATGTTTCCTTGACACCCTTTCAAGGTTTTACCACGTAAATCTTGTGTTGTTACTTGTGTGTGTGCATTCAGGTTTCAGTCAGTTGCCTTCTTTCTTGGTTAATCTATAACTGTATATGCCTTCTTTCTTGATTGATCAATAACTCATTAAAATACACTCCCAAGAGGTGGGAAACTCATTCCAATGGTTCCCGCGCTTCCGGGAGCTTTGGAACTATATGGGAACGTTCCCTTTTCAGCGGGAGGTGCAATGAGAACTTGGGAAAGTTCCGGGAGCTTTGAAGACTGTTTTTTTTTTGGAGTTTCGGCTTCAAGGGGTTGGGGAATACAAAGCGTGTAGAAAAATATGTTGAACTGCACACAAAACATGAGTCTATGCTGAAAACTTTGCATGAAGAAATGCCAAAGACATCCTTAACATTAATATCCTTAATTGAGCAATTGGAGAAATCTCTTGATGGGTTAAGGAAGCGTGTGTCACCTCGATGTAAGGGTGATATCTGGGATGTCATGCTAATGAGTATTTCTTTTGTTGTTTATCTATCATGTGTGAGATAACTCATGATGAACTTGACATTTTAATATTTTATATATATAAAAGGGAGAGACTCAGAGAAAAGACACCGAGAGAATATAGTTATATATAAGAGAGATTATATATTTATTATTTATATATTTAAATTGATTTTAATATTTCAATAATTCAACATTAGTTTTGATTATTATATAAATTATATAATTAAAAAAAATATTTTATATTTTTAGTTTTCTAGCATTTTTATTATATAATATTACGGATTAGCTATTTCCTGTAAATTTTGGGAAATTTCTAGTCGTTCCCGACGCCCATGTCTCAACATTCCCACTTTCCGGAAACTCATACAAAATAGATTAATGGTAAATTTTGGAAATATTCTTGAACTTGAAAATTAAGAGAGGGGGTCTTATCAGATTAATACAACATTTAAAGAGAGAAATAGGGAATTAAAAAGTTGTAGCAGTAAATTTATATTACTCTCAGATTTTAGAAATATTCATGAATTTGATAATTAAGAGAGAATGTCTTATCAAACTCCAAAATATTGCTAAAATCTAAAATAAACTTAAAAATACCAACTAAACATATACATCATAAAGCAAGTAATGAAAGTGACAAATGCTCGCGTCCTCTGGATTCAATTACAGAGAGAGTACCTGCCACAACCGTTTGCCATTTATCAAACTTTTCACGTAATTGTAAATCCTTGCTTGAAGGATTGACTTATATGTATGTACCTTGAAACTCAAACAAATCCTTGATCCATTTTTTTTTATTTTTTATTTTAAATAGTTGGTGAATGTTGATTTTTTTTAACCTTTTCCAATTCTTTTTTTTAACCATGGTACATACTATACTGAGTTAAAGTAGTTATTAAATTAGGGGATTATTATTGTACGAGTTTAACTAAAGTTCCCGCTATCTGCTAACAACCTTTCGGTGCCTTGGCGGTTATTAAATTAGGGAATTATTATTCTACTAAGTTCCAGCTATCTGTTAACCACCTTTCATACATGAGGTGCCTTGCATAGAGCGGGTTTGATTTCCCGTTATTGATTGTTCTTGCAAAACTTAATCCATGAAACTTTTGCGCAACTATCTGGACAAATCTGTGGTTTCCGCAAGCCACGCTCTGCTCAAGAAATTTGCATTCAATCATTATTTTTAATATTATATTATATATGTTGGTTTAACACTGTTCACGAGCTATTGGGAGGGATAGTGAGAAGGTTTGCCATCGTTGCTTATCGACTCAAATTTCACTCAATAAAGCCACTCAGGGTTGAAGTGTTTATGGTTGAAAATTATTAGTGTATGCTTCTTTCTTCTCAAGCCATTTTTCCTGGCGTGATAACCTGAATGCATTGTAAGTGTGCTGAGAAATACTGCTAGTTGCAACGTGATGACTCATTCACTTCATTTCAAGTCAGATATGTAGCTCGCATATCTTATTTCAAAGGAAATCGAGTATTGCACCTGGACACTGCACTCAAACAAAGAGAACTCTCTCCGTACACTCTACTTACATCAAATGAGCAATTACATCATTAAGTACATTACTAGAACTCAGGAAGTTGCAACCAAACTCCTAAACTCTAAGAACAAATCCTAAACTAAGGAGATACGTTACAACTTGTGTAACCATTTCTCCATTAATACAAAATAATATTAATTATTTTCAACTCCCCCCCTTAATGGAGAAAGGATTATCCTGAACTCGTAGAATCTCTCTAAACAATTCAAACTTTACACGCCCAAGAGGCTTAGTAAAAATATCAGCCATGTTATCAGCCATGCTATGACCCTGGATCCAATGCTGAATGCGTAACCTGTGACAGATCTTCGATCATCCAAAAAGGTTTGTCCAGAGTCTTTCCATCTCATACACTTGTGACATCTGATTTCTTTGATTAGATTGTTAGCATTCCCTGTTACAATCATATCATCTACATACAAAGAAATCAAAATAATTTGCCTCTGTTTATTAAACTTGGTATTCAGATTTGGATCATTCAAGCTCCTATGAAAGCCATGTTGTATAAAAAAATGAGTCAATTTTCTCATACCACGACCTGGGTTCCTGTTTTAAACCATAAAGTGCCTTTTTCAATTTACACGCAAGATGTTCCTGCCCCTTTTCACAAAACCTGGAGGCTGTACTAAATAGATTTATTCCTTCAAGTCACCATTCAGAAATGCAAACTTAACATCTAGCTGGTGTAGCTGCCATTTGTGTTTTTGCTGCTAAGGAAATTAGCATTCTAATGGTGTTTAATTTGGCTACAGGAGCAAAGGTGTCATCGAAATCTATTCCCTCTTTCTGTGAGTAACCCTTTGCTACCAATCTAGCTTTAAGTTTCTCTATACTCCCATCTGCATTTATTTTTGGTTTATATAGCCATTTACATCCTATGGGGGTTTTACCTTCAGGCAATTCAACCAAATCCCAAGTATGGTTTCCGTTTATTGATTCTATTTCTTCATACATTGCAGCCCTCCATGCATCAGAATTACTTGCTTCCTCATAATTTGCAAGTTCTACAATGTTTAAAAAGTTTGACATTAATGCATAGTATTTCAATTTAGAAGGTAATCGAGTATTCCTACTTGATCTCCTTGGTAGGGGACTTACCTCAAATCTATCTATTTCAACCTTTTCTAGGCTTGCATTATTGATTACATTTCCTGTTACTTCTTCTTCTTATTTATGCTTCTGCTCTTCATCTTCCTCATTGTTTTCTTCCATTAGCAATGGAATGTCCCAATCACTGTTAGAGTCATCCTTTCCTTCTTCAACCTGTTCTAGTTCTAACATTGTAAATTCCCCAGGATTCCCAAGATTGAAAGGACCAACATGTTCGCCCTCCATAAGTCGCATAAGGCCTTCAACCAGATCAGAAACGAACTAGAAGCTCCGTGTCTGTTTCCCATTTCCAAATACTATCAAAGGCTCCTTGCGCAAAGCCTGAGAAAAAAAATTACTTACAACCTGACCATCATCAAGGTACATACGCGGACCGTATGTATTGAAAATTCGAGCAATCCGAACCTCAACATTTTCTCCCATAGTCAGAGTTTCCGCTGTTCTCTTACCCTCATCATAGCAACTGCGGATTCCGATGGGATTAACATCATGCCTTATCCGTTCAAACCTTGGATTGCCAAAATGATGCAACACATTCTCCTTTCTTCCTGTGAAAAAATTGTCGACAACAATAACACTGTCGCCTCTTGCCATGAGCCTGTCAACCAGGTGAATGCCAACAAAGCTAGTTCCACCCGTCATGACAACTCGCAGGGACTTTCTCTTCAAACCTAGGGGCACTTTAGCCCCCAAATTCATCATCGAACCTGAATGATGCTGAGCAAACCGAGAAATAGGCATCTCATAAACAACCCAATGAGGTTTGTCGGGCACAAACCTTCCATTTTCATTAACATTAGAAGCCAAAAAACTAGGCTGAAGGATAAAGAAAGTCGATGCGATGGCGATTCCTATCAAAATAAACAGCAGCCATTGCTCCCTGAGAAAATAATCTACTGGCTTGATAATAGATCACATCATTTCTGGCTTAAGAGAGTACTCATCACTATTATTCATATCGGACTGATAAAATTTCTGATCCTCTGATGAATAAGTCTTTAATGAGCCACCACCGGGCAAGTCCAATCTGCTGCCACCAAACAGATCAGGAACTCCAATGCACCACCACCGGGTAAGTCCGATCTGCTGCCACCGAACAGATCAGGAACTCTAATGCGCCACCACCGGGCAAGTCCGATTTGCTGCCACCAAACAGATCAGGAACTTTCAAAGCGCCACCACCGGGCAAATCCGATTTGCTGCCACCGAACAGATCAGGAACTCTAATGCGCCACCACTGGGCAAGTCCGATCTGTTGCCACCGAGCAGATCCGGAACTCTAATGCGCCACCACCGGGCAAGTCCGATCTGCTGCCACCAAGTAGATCAGGAACTCCAATGCACCACCATCGGGAAAATCCGATCTGCTGCCACCGAGTAGATCAGAGATTTCAAAGTGCCACCACCGGGCAACTTCGATCTGCAAAATTTGCAGATTTTCCATAGAGAAAGAGGCTAGCACTTCTCGACAGTGAAATACCCGCGCTGGAAACAAAATCGATGCATGTCCTGAATTGGCGTGATTAAGGCTTGATTTTTCGCGCCAATAGCACTTTCTGGTGCCCTGGCGCTACTATCTCTGGCAAAATTGCGCCAAATGGCATGACTGTTCCTTAATAAAATGCGCCAACTCTTTGTTCCGCTCAAAAATGGCGCGATTGTTCGCGACGAAACTGCGCCAACCCTATTTTCCGCTCAGAGATGATCAGTCATCTGAGACACGTCTTCAAGCGTTACTGCAGTCCACCTGATTCTACGAATGCTTCTGTACACTCCACCGCCACTACAGTTCTGTAATCAATGATGCATCCTCAAAAAAGATTAAGGCTATCCCTACTCTGTGCTGTGATACCAAGATAAAAATTAGATTTGAATTAAAAAGAAGGAGTTACAGCTCACAGGTGAGTACTGCACCTGGAGACTGCACTCAAACAAAGAGAACTCTCTCCGTACACTCTACTTACATCAAATGAGCAATTAAATCATTAAGTAAATTACTAGAACTCAGGAAGTTGCAACCAAACTCCTAAACTCTAAGAACAAATACTAAACTAAGGAGATACGTTACAACTTGTGTAACCATTTCTCCATTAATAAAAAATAATATTAATTATTTTCAACTTTTTGGAACTTTCTTGACCTGAAACCTTCTTATGTATTGTGATCTCTCGCTCTATATTTCATAAAGTGAAATCACCAGTTGTATTTTTTTAGTAGGAGAAACAAAGCAAAGGATCCTAGGATCATTTGGTGATGAACATAAAAAAATGCTTCATCAATAACTTTAAAATTTGATGATTCCATAGATGTTAAGCTGGGAGAAGAGCTGAGAAGAAAAATTTTTCTCGAACCTTCTGCAATGAAGCCCTATTTGTGAGAGGCTGATCTTGTCAGAGGACTCAACAAGGTAGATGAGAGTTTATATCTAAATAAAAAAAACCAAAAATTGAAAGGGAAGTATTAGCATTATGAGAAGTCATGATACTTAGAAGGAGGACTGTTAACATTTAAAAGAGGAAAGAAGGTTAAAAAATGAATCAACTATTAGTTGAGGCCAATATTTGTTGGATTTTCACGCTTACTTAGTTTTTTGTGGGACTACTTAAAAAGCTAATGATAATGGTTTGTAAGTTTATTAATGCCTTAAGGTTTTGGTGTAAGGGAAAACTCAACATGGTATAAGAGCACACGATTCTTGCTCTGCTTAATTATTTATGAGCTTAGTAATTTTTTATGATCTCGCATGGAGTTTGTATTTCAGTGAGGTCCCGATTTTTTTTATTCGAGCTCTACATATGTGTATTTTATCATTATTCTTTCATAATTGTCATTCGCTGCCTATATTACTAGAATCTAGAAATGGGAAACGAAACCAGAAACGAGAACGGTACTAGAAAAGGAGTTTGGAGGTTTCCCATATAAGAAATGAGGAGAGAGAAAAACACAATATTAAAGGTGAAAAATATAAACAAAGCATTAATCATAAACATCCATTGTTTTCGCCTATGAAATTATAAAGAAACATTCATAAATAGTGATTTAGTTTTAAAAAGAAGTGATAATTTTGTAGATCCAAAAATAACCTAATAATTTAGATTTTCAAGCTCATTTTTTCGAATGCTTGTTGAGCTTGAGCCAATTCCAAAAGAATTATTTTGGTCACTAGACTTCGTGATATCATCAATCATGTCTTTAGCATTGTCACCTCAAATGGAAGTTGAGCATCTCCATCACCTTGTGAACCACCATAATCCCGCATTCTCTTTGGTTCAGTTTTGTATTCTAGTTGTTGTCGAGAAAACAAGTGTAAATTTGAGTGTACAAGTACCAAATCTTGTGTCATTTTCATGCCTAGGCAATTCCTCTTCATTGAATGGATGAAATTATATTCACTCCAACTTCTTTCACATGCAGAAGAACTAGTCACATGTAAAATCTTAAAAGGAAAATAATCCAAAATGAACATTAGACTTAATTGTTTAAACAATAAATCAATACATTAAAGGTAATTATTATTGAGAAAACCTATGAAAGAAAACAGATAGCCAACCGATGAAGCAAAGGGGTCAATGTACCATATTGCATCCATAAGTCTATGGGTCCAAGTTGTTCTTTGGTGTATGCACAGTCTTCATTTGCAAAGCGGTCTTCCCTAACTCAAGTCGTAAAGTAGTGCAATCGTGATGATCATAATACCTACTTATAAAAGTGTTACAGTTATGCATTACCTCTACATATGAAGATGGTTTCTTATGAAACCATTTAGGATTGAGTAAGAATGCAATTGAATGAAGAGGGCTATGAAGCATTTTACACCTTGTTAGACTAAGTTCCCACACTTCATTTATGGTGTCTTTGTCAATCCTAGAATTTTCATCTTCCATTATGTCATAAAGCTTATCTTTCATTTGAGCCATACTCTCAAACACATCCCCTAAGAATCGTTGATCACCATCAAATATGTGAAGGGTGGAAACAATAGGTGTAATAAGGGCGACAACATTCTCCACTCTCCTCCAAAAATCCTATGGAGAAAGACCAATAATCATGTCCACAACGTTTGGGCCATCACTAGGATGAGAACCCTTCCACTTTTGTCAATCCATTGATACCACCATTTCTCTCAATGATTGATGCATTTTAATATGGCATTGAAGCATAATGAATGCAAATGAAAATCTAGTCTCAGCACATCGAAGAAGCTGAGGTTTTTCATATTTTCTGTAAATTGTTATAGATGTTGCATGATTAACAATAAAGTGTTATAGCATCTTTGCTTTAGTGATAGTTGGATCAACCCATGTAATGTTATTAATATCTTTCAAGAGCAAATTCAAATAGTGTACAAAACAAGGAGTCCAAAAAATTATTAAGAAGTTATGTTTTAACAATGAAACTCCAATTTTAAATGGATTTCTGAACCCCATTATCTCAGAATAGTTCCATACAAAAAAAATTTAACAATAAAAACTTGTAAAAAAATACGTTTTAACAATGAATTTCCAATTGTAAATGTATTTATGAACCCCATTATCTCGGAATAGTTCCATACAAAAAAATTTAACAATAAAAACTTGTAAAAAGTTACATTTTAACAATGAAATTCCAATTGTAAATGGATTTATGAACCCCATTATCTCAAAATAGTTCTATACAAATTTTTTTAATGATAAAAACTTGTAATTGCAGTAATCCCTCAACCAAATTTGAAATTCCAGCATTTGAATATGCAGCTCAAAATAAGATATGTTTGTTACTATAATACTTTATTCAATAAAATGATAGCAATATTTGAAGTTGAGGAGAGCAATTGCCTATGTCACAACAAAAGCATTAAGCGAATCCTTTCAAAACAACACAAGAAAAATGAAATCTTTCTTGCTTATCCCAAGGAAATTTGAACCCACATACATTAAAATTAATAATATTCACAATATAAGGGGAATCTATAAATCTATAAAGAGTAACATGGACCATCTTGTTGTTGAATTCAGGGTTTGTTGAGATAGGCCTTTAGCTGACCCAATGGCTATGCCTATACGACCAAGGGATGGATCATAAAATTCAGATCCTCTAATAGAGAGAAAAACCAACGATACTTTTGTGTTCACATGTACTTTATAATTGACCACAAGTTAGCACGTGATTTTATTAATCCCCTTATATCCTTAATAAATCACATGTTATGATAGTTTTACAGGCCAAGAACTCTATCAATCCCTGCCAATTTCTATGCAAGGATTTCTCATGGTAAGTACTTTATGTGTTGATACTTGATGGTAGAGAAATAAAAGAAAATCCAAACAAAGTACTTACCTGGTGGTACAGAGCTAAGGCACGGAATAAAACAATAATAAAAAGAAAAGATTGAAGTTTGTACTTGTTCATAATAAAACTCACAATGGCGTTGAAGCTAACTCTCAAGGGAATAAATTTTCTCGACTAGGAGTTGGTTCTGATCTGTGCCTTGCCTGCATCTAATGAGCAACAAGTTTTCTCTCCTCTGTGACTTAAATCCTTGAAAAACTATCGGCAGTGGCATAGCTAAAAAAGGTAACTGGTTTGCATGCGTAAATATAACTTCTTGAAAAGGCAACTAGAACTGAATTGGAGTTAACAGATGTTTGGAAATGAAAAACTAAACTATAGTTAACATGACTTTTGAAACGAAATCCAAAAACAAAGAAGAAACAATGTTTGTTTTGTAAGAAACTCGTTTCTGGCTACTGAAAATGACAATGGGCGTATAAGACAGTGTTTCCCATGTCGTATCATTTCTACACCAGTTTGTCCAAGAAATGATGTCCATCATCCCTTTTATGGTAACAAAGTTTGCTTACATGGAAAGTTTTATTGGCCAGATATACTATGTACAATTTAATTGTGGAGAGGTCTTCGTAAAGAAGGACAAATATGTATATATAGATACTTGATCAAAATTGGTATGGTTAGATCAGTCGTGTGAAGTTGTGTGGAGGCTTACAGTCAATCGTAAGTTGTTAAGGAGTGCGAAATAAGTTTTCAATTTTAACTAACCCCCATTTTTTATTTGCCCATATAAAAAGGAAAGGGAAATTAAAGGCATAAAATCTTTTTGAATTAAAAGGAAAGGGAGTAACCATTATTTTTGGGAAAAGTTTTGAAATTTCTTGAGTCAAAAAGGAGAAGAATTGACCAAATTTTTATTGGAATAAAAAAGAAGAATATGGGAAAATATTATTGGCATATTTTTAACAAAAAAATTGGAAATTGTTTTCACCAGGTTAAAAGGAGATCTGGGAAAACAAAATTGGCGCTCATCTTTTAAAACCAAGGATATTAATTTCCAAGGAATTTTTAAAAATTATCACGGGCATGATGTTTATTGGAAAATCATCACATATTTATTTGGTTGATGTATTTGGTATCTTGATGGTTGTTGGTTAGGAAATCCTTACTTGTTGGCTAAATGGTGCAAAGGTTGTTGAATTGATCTCATTTGTACCATGCTATGAAAGTGTAAAGTAGTGGGTGTTGCCATCATCAACTTTGTTTTGTAGTAGGTTTACAGCTAGTGAAAACACATTTTCCAACTTGTGTTATCAAGACAGGAAAAAGGTTGGAGGAGCTCCATGAGAAGAAGGTAGCAGATGAAATTCATAAAAAGGTCATTCATTTGTAGCCCGTGGTAACTCTATTGAAAGTAGAGAATGCAACTCTTAAAAATAGGTTGCAAACTTCAATAGTTGAAAAAATCAAGAAGGTTAACCATTCGGATTCAACCATGGGAAAATATTTGCAGATGCTTTCATATGAATTTTAAGAGAAGATTAAGCTCCTTGATGACTTGCAAGAGGAGGTTGAGTCTTTTTTTGTCTCAAATTTGAAGTAGCAACTAGAAAAGAAAAATAATCAGCATGTTAATGAGATCAATTGCTTAAAGGAAACAATGATGGAGCAATATTATTTTTTGAAACAAGATTATGATGCCTTGTCTCAATAGCTAATTGAGAAGGATGAGGTTATACAAAAGTTGTAAGATTCTATGCAAAAGCTTGAATTGGAAGTTAGTCGTCTTTAGAAATTTGAGATGGAGACAATTGATGTTAAGGTTCCAATCTCTCCTTCTTACACACTTTATGATGTTGATTGTCAGATCAATAATGCAGATTATATTGACTCATCACATGTTATTTTTACACCTATTTTTGAAAACCATAAAACTGGTATTGGGTCTTGTTTGCTGAGAAAAATGGGATATACTGGAGGAGGGCATGGGAAGAAAGGACAGGGAATTTTTCTCCTATTAACCATGTTGTGTAGACATCAAGAGTGGGTCTTGGATATGATCTTGCTGCTTCCTCATCACCTACATCCAACTGTGAGGTGCTTGGAGAAAATTCTCTTGTTGATTATGATAAATAGATCAAAGACATGGTTTTTGATGTCATTCCAAATGATAGTATTTTTGCATTCAAGTCTGAGTCTATAGAGGAAAAAACTAAGCCATTTGCACATCCTCATCAAAAGAGATTACCCAAACATCAACATTCTTGGTCAATTACTAGTCCTGCATTGAGATTGTTACGAAAGAGATGTGAGAGAATGAATAGTGGACCAGTGTTGACCATCAAGATCATTTGTAGATGGATTGATGGATGGTCATGGCATCATTTGAACCAATGCTTGAAGACTTCATATTTTCATGTTGCATCAGTTGTTCATTATTGATTCTCATTGTACCCTCAGTTGTGTTTAAAAGGGAAATTTGTTGACAATGGAGATTATTGATTCTATCTCCTTCCACAGCTGTGTTTCAGGGAGGGACAGTTAGATGGTGACAAATGTTGTCCTTGCTTTATCGACAATTGTCATTATGTGATGATGATGATGCTCAAACAACTTTAGGAGTGTTTTTGTACAACATTTGTCGCACTTATAGGGATCTTTGTTTGTTTGTTGGTTGACGATGTTTCTTTTGTTTGAGCCTTGCCCTGGTTCTTTACCAGCACATAGTTTCTTTGAGGAATTTTTTGGAGATGTTAACAGTGTTTGCCACCCTTGTGCCTCTGCAACAATCCTACTTTAGAGATCTACCAACCTCATTGAGGTTTCATAACTCTCATCTTTAGAATTTTTGGTACTTCGACATTTCATACTTCTTGATTAGAGAAGACCTATGGTATTGTCATTCAGTGGATCATTATGGGATCTACAATTTCAACTCCATGATAATTGGAGCACTTGCATCTTTCTCTCTTTGGGGGGGGGAAGGGGTGGGTTCCTATGGATTTTTCTCTCTTTCTATGCTTATGAGAGTTTGTACATGAGTACCTAATCAAGCCTTGTTGCCACGACCCATTCTTTGTTATCCTTTTTCTTTAGTTACTCCCTATGTTTCGCCTAATGGGGGGTGTTGGAGTTTGTCCTTTCCAATGCTTCATTTCTGTATGAGCTAAGTATGGTGAGTTGTAAGCTCACGTAGGGACTTGCATCTGTCGAGTTGTCGTAGTTATCCTTAACTGAAACTCGGCCTCCTCCATTGCTATATAATGGAGGTCTCTTATGTACTGGCACATACCCTTTTGAGTAATAAAATACTCTTTCATGGTATCACAATGTTGGCCTAGGTTCAATTCCCTGATTTGCATTTGAGCGGGGGTGTTGGATTTTCACACTCACCTCATTGGGAATTGATCACGTGGACTAACTGCCACTCTGGGATCCACCCTAGGACCACTTAAAAAGGTAATGATAATGGTTTTCAAGTTTACTAATGCATGCAGGTTTTGGTGTAATGGAAAACTAAATAATATCTTGGATTTAGTAGATATGGACATGGTAACATGTGAGGTGTTTTGTTTTAGTAATATCAAATTTATTTTCAAAGTTTTCATTTAGGAATCAATACATTTTTCCACATGTTTTTATATAAATATTGGTTTGTTAAATATCCTAGTTATACTGGTGGGGTTTAGGACTTAGCCACATTTTCCCACATGTATCCCTAATGGTAGTAATAAGGGAATCTTATAGCATCATGTATGTTCATTGAAAAACTATTCAATAACTACAATTTAAGAAAATGCTTAGGATACATTGATGATATGGCACCAATGCCTTGGAGATATGAGCAAAAAAAGGTTTTAAATTTTACCAAGACCAAGTTATGATTCTAGGATTAAGTTTGTAATTTAGACTTCTATGAGCAATATACTTTTGATAAACATAAGGGAGTTAAGTTTAATGAAAGATAAAATATTTATTTTTTGCAACTTATTAATTCTTTGAACAAATCCTCACTTCAAGTATAAACTATGATAAGTATTTTCTAATTTTTGCAGATGATTATTCTAGAAAAGTGTGGATTTATTTAAAAAAATAAGAAGAGAGAAATTCAAAGAGTTCAAGGCATGAGTAGAGAACAACTTGGGATTTTTTTTTTTATGTCTCGGTTTAGACAATGAAGAATAATATTTTTCTTAGTAATTTGATAAAATTTGTATACATAAAGGAATGAAGCATTGGTCGACTGTGCAATATCCTCACAATAAAGTGGAGCTACTTATCTTCTAATTTTTATAAAATATTATCCTACAAAAGTGTCAATTTATTTTCTTAAAAATAAGTTAGAAGCCTTCTATAGGTTTAAGACATGTGTAAATAAAAGATTAAACAAATTTTTTGTATGTCTAGGGTTAGATAATGGAGGAGAATATTGTTTTTGATAAGTTTTGTATGCAGTAATGGATTAATCACCATAATATTTTTTAATATATTCCACATTATAATAGTGTAGCTGAGTATATGAATCACACAAGCATGGAACTTGTAAGAAACATGTTCAATACATCTAGGTTGGATAATGGATTGTAGGTAGAATTTGTTGATGAAATTACTATTTTATTGGCAAGTCACCCATAAGTATGTGGGATGGATAGATTCTATAAAAATTTTGATGTAGTGAGCCAATCGATGACCCTCCTTTGTGTACATTTCAATGTGATGCAAATGTCTATGTCTAAAGAAAAAGGGTCCAAATTTTTCCAAAAATAAAATAACATGTTTTTCCATTATATGACACACAATATGGAGGTAATGAGCACAAGGTAGTCCTTAATTGGAATTTCATTTTTAATAAAAATTCAAGCAACTAAGAGGTACAAAAAATGGGTGAGATTGTATTTGTTGAAATAGAAACAAATAAAGATGAAAATGAAAATAAGTTCAATAGCCACGAGTTACATTATCTACATCTCCCAAAGGGAATCCATAGAGGTATTATTGTCTTGATTCTCAGTCCTATTTCTTTTTGTTAATTGATGATGGTGAACCTAGCTCATTTTAGAAAGTTAGAGAAGCAAAGAATGTAGGTAAATGGAGGAAATCCCATGGAAAATAAAATGAAAGCATTAATAACAATGAAACATGGGAACATGTGTATATCCAACTTGGAAAAAAGGCCATTGGTAACAAGTTAGTGTTCAAAGTAAAGAAGAACAATGATGGGTTGTTGGAATGCTATAAGCTCACTTGGTTGAAAAACATTATGTGTAGAAGTCAAGTATGGATTTTAATTAAATCCTCTATCCATTTGTGAAATTCGATTCTTAAGAGTGTTACTTGCAATTGTAATAGCACAAAATTTAGAGCTAGAACAACATGATGTTAAAAATACTTCCTTGGAGGAAGATACTTACATGGATCACTTTGAGGGGTATAAAGAAATAGAAAAGGAGAATTTTTGTGACTGATAATTTCTCTACGAATTGAAACAGACACAAAGGATGTGTTATAGAAAATATAATTCCTTTATGAAAAGCCAATATTTGTACCTAAGAGGTTGGGTGATTTAAATTTCAAAATTGATGAGAAGGAGAGAAAAAAATGACAATTTCACTTCAAAATTCCTTAAAAGGCACAAAGTAAAAATTGCTTCACTAGTTGACACACATTCCATGCTTATAAAGAATTCAATCCACCAACATCTATGTTAATCACCATATAGACATATACATACTCAATCCTTTCCCGAAAGGAAAGTATAGTCACACATTCTCCTTTTGTGTGTAAATTAAAGGAATACATATTATTTAACATGTAGCCTCTCAGTGATGAATTGGATGCTCGATCCACACTTATAATGAGAGGGGTGAATCAGTATAAGACAATTTATTACTTATTTAAAAAATTCATGAATCATAACTAAATAATGTCACATATCGAACACAGAATATAAAAGAAATTTTATTTACAAAATTTGTTTTTAGGAGTTAATAGAAATCCCCTTGATGCAATATTTCTAGGTACTATTATCACCCCAAGAAACTCTCCTAGGTTGTATCTCAGAGATGCTCAGGAACATTAAAAATTCAACAAAATGTTGGGAATGGATGAATGGAAGGAATGATGCATATTCAAGCCAGATAACCACTTCGACTATGCTTAACTCCAGACAAGGGTGAACACCCCTAGACTACAAGGCTTTAGACCACTAATTACTCACAATTTGAGGTTTAAGTGAACATGGAGAATACTAACCACACCAGCAAATGCACAAGACCATGTGATGGTCAGCTACAACCAGTAAAGAGGTCTGCAAATCTATTTCCTAATGCACAGATAGGATGACAGCTCTCTGGCACTAAGTAAATAGAAACCTGCATAGCACATTTAATGATACATACTAGATTATAACACAGAGGTGGGATGACAGCCCCTCTAATGCCAAAGATCAAGAGCACATGAAAAATACATAACATGCACAGCCTAGAACAGAGTAGAAAAGGAAAGTGAGCAATTAACAACAAAAAAATCTTGTATTAGCTGCAAATGAAGACCAGATGCTGCAAGTATCACAGTCATTACAGTCTCCAGAAGTTGAACCTTACATCAAAACCACAACCATCAACCCTCATCACATCTGTGTTCTGAATATATATAGAGGTTGATTACAAAAATGCTCTGCTATGCTATGTGTGGAGGGGTCATAATGGACCACCAACCACATTAACTATCTTAAAATGGGCCTCTGCTACTCTCTTCTACTTCAATAAATTAATTTGACATTCTCTGGTACTTTGTTGTACTTCTCAAGCAAGTGGAGTATTGTATAAATAAATTTCCATAACTGTTGAAGGTGTTTAACTGCTCTAGGATCATCCTTTCTCTCTCGGCCACTTCCTGTTAAATGCATTCGTTGAGGAGTAACTGCTCAGGTACTGGAAGTTGGTCGCCGTTGTCCTCTGGGAGCGCAAAATAGTCAAAAGAGTGTGGACTTCATGGCGGGTGGATAGAGTGAATGGAGGATCAATGCGGACCATCAGATTACACAGATCAACGGCAAAGACAACGTGACAGGGGCTATTGGGAAGAAGCGGGAGCGAGCGAATCACAGGCCGTTGGATCGGGACGCGACAGATCCAACGGTTATCGCGCGGGAAAGGTACAACGGGTGGTAAGCGGTATATATCGCACCGCTTACGGAGGTGGGTGGTATCCTTGTATGGGTTAATGATCCAATATAACAACGACACGTGACAGATGGGACGGGCAAGAAACCGCTTTCCCTGTGAGTTAAAGCACGGGCATGCTTCGGCGGCGGGGGAAGCGAACGATGTTGGATCGTGCGGCAAGAACGATCAGACGGTGGAAAGCGATAATGGGTTAACATAGAAAATGGCACGCGGTCATGCTACTGTGGTTACAAGGGTTTAATCCCTAGCACCTAGGGGCCGAAAGAAAATAGGCTTTCATGGAAATATTGAGGTGAAATGGAGGAAAACAAATGTAGCAGGGGTTATGGAAGTACACAAAAATGGAGGAGCAGGAGAAGAACAACTGATGCACATCCCTTCTTGAGAGAAAACGATCCGATCAAGCCTATATTTGATCCTCAAATGTTGAAATCAATAGCAGAGCTAACACTGGCTCCTTCTGGGGATGAGATCCTCCCTATGAGGTCTCAAGAACGTGCAGATCAATGCCTTCCTAATGAAAAACAAATTAGAAAAATTCCTAGTGTTCCATTGGGCATGGAGTCTGACTGAACCTACGCTAAAACTGATAAAATCAAATATTTACAATTTTAAGGCCACAAGACCTTAAATCACATAAATTTTCAGAAAACACCCATTAACTAGGCCATCAAAAACTACTTCTCCTCCAATACTTTTCAGTATGAAGGTGTTGTTCCCTTGAATCTGAGCAATAATCAAAGGCCCTGTCCAAAAAGCATCAAACTTCCCATGATTGCCTTTCTTTTCTTTCAATGCATCCCACTTCAGCACCAAGTTTCCAACCTGAAAAATATCTGCTTTTGTCCCTTTGTCAAAAGCTTCCTTGATCTTTTTCTGATGTGCTGCAGCCTTTTCAACCAACTGTTCCCTGATTTGATGTACCTCTTCTAAATCAGTGATCCTTTGTGCCATGTCATTTTCCTCATTCAACTCTTCTTGAAGGAATTTTGCCACAGGGAGAGTTAACTGAATTGGGAATATAGCCTCAGTGCCATACACCAGCTTGAAAGGAGAATTCCCTGTGGATTTTTAATGGTCACTCTGTTAACCCACAGTGCATACTTGAGCTTAGAATCCCAATTCTTTTTGTTGTCCTCTAACAGCTTTTTGATTATCCTTATAAGGCTTTTATTAGAGGATTCTGCTAGATCATTTCCTTGAGGATAATATGAGATCGAATGGACTAGTTTAATACCCATTGAATCACACATTTCCACCAATTCTTTTGCTCTGAAGGCTGTTGCATTATCTATGACTAATTTATGTGGACAACCAAATCTGGTAAAGATATTTTCAATTAAAAACTTCATGACCACATTATGATCAGCCTTCCTGGTAGGGATTGCTTCAATCCACTTAGTAAAATAATCAATGGCTACTAATATCCACCTGTGCTGGCCACTGGAATGTGGATTGATCTCTCCAATGAAATCCAAGCCCCACTATTGAAATAGTCATTTTGCATGTATTGGTTTTAAGGGCAGGGACTTCAATTGCTACTTTCCTTCAAATCTTTGGCACCTGTCACAAGATTTAATAAATGAAAATACATCAAAAAATAAAGTGGGCCAATAGTACCCAGCTCTGAGGATTTTGTGTGCTGTGGTTTTCCAATATTGGTGCCCTCCACATATGCAAGAATGAAATTGTTGCATAACCTCCATTGATTGTTCTTTGTCCAGACACCTCAAAAGCAATCTAGATGGATCCCTTCAATAGATTAGATTTTCATGGATACAATATTTTACTGCCCTAAGCTTAATAGTTCTGGCTTGACTCTGAGTAAGGCCTAGAGAGATTTCTAGCTTCAACAAGAATTTAACTATTGCAGAATACCAATCACAAGAAGCTACATTTTTGGCCAGTGTCTGATTCTTTTCTGGTTTAGTTGCTTCCTCTTCTTCTGTTTGACCATTTTCTGCAATTGTGCACAGGAAATCAATATCCAATGATATGCAATTTTCCATGGCCAATAACTTGGCAAGACCCTGACCTTTGACCAGCTTGGTGGGATTCAATTCTATATTAAATTCAATTAACTTTGCAATCCACTTTGCGCTTCTTCCATCAGCATCAGGTTGTGTTAAGACATCTTTTTATTGCAGCAGAGGATACATATGCAATTATCTTGGAATGAAAAATGTAAACTTTGAAAGCCTTCAAAGATTTGATAAGAGCATATGCTTGCTTCTCAATAATGTCATACCTCAGTTCAGCATCCCTTAATGTTTTGCTGAAAAATGCTACTCTATGCTCTGAACCTTCCTCATCTGCTTGCAATAAAACTATTGCAAGGGTGTCTTCAGAGGCAAATTAAAATATATGGAACTCCTTGCTGTAATCTGGACTTATTAAAGTGGGAGCCTCCATAATAGCTTTCTTAATGGACTCAAAATATCTTCTTGCTATATCAGTCCACCTGACCTCTGACCCTTTCTTTAACATGGAGGTAATATGCTTCATAAGTTCTGAAAAATTTGGTATGAACCTCCTCACAAAATTAATCTTGCCCAGAAAGGACTGGATATCCTTCTTTGATCTCGGGATAGAAAAAGTTTGTATTTCTTTTACCCTTTCTAAGTCAATTCGAACACGTGCAACAGAAACAACATGTCCTAACAGCTTGCCTTCCTCTAAAGCAAATTGTGATTTTTTAGGATTGACTGAAATCCCAAACCTTCTGCACTTTAGGAATACTTTCTTTAAATGTCGCCAATGGTCTTGATGGCTGCTGGAATATACTGTTATATCATCAAGGTAGATAAGGACAAATTTATCCTTCTCTCCCACAAGTTCTATATCCATAGCTCTCTGAAAGGTAGCTCCAACATTCATCAACCCAAAAGGCATTTTGGCATACATAAAAGTGCCCTAAGGAGTGGTGAATGCAGTCTTCTCTTTGTCATGTGGATGCACAACAATCTGATTAAACCCTGAAAATCCATCCAAGAAAGACATTACTTTGGCTCCTAAGACTTTTTGCAGCAAGTGCTCCATCTTGGGAAGAGGCTAATTGTCTTTCTTAGAGCATTTGTTCAAGTTTCTGAAATCAACACAAAGTTTGATTTCTCCACTTTTCTTCCTCACTACTACCAAGTTGGCTACCCATTTTGAATATCTGATAGGGACTATGATTTTGACAGCCAGCAATTTTTTAATTTCTTTTTCAATCAGAGGGAGGACCATAGGATTTATTGGTCTCAGCTTCTGTTTGTAAGGTATGGTGTCCTTCTCCAGAGGTATTTTATGCTGAATAATATTTTTATCATAGGTTTTCAAATCACTATAATCCTAGGCAAAGACATCAGCAAATTGCTTCATTAAATTGAAATATTCAGAACTTTGGTCAGCAGACAGATGGGAAGACAGATTTATGTATCTAGGCTGCCCTGGACTCCCTATATCATGCTTACAGACTGTAGATTGGTATTATTTTTGGGTAGCCTTGTAAGGCACATCATTCTCATCAAACAGTCTTTCTAGAGGAATAAAACCCTTAGGAATATGATTGCTGGGAAGCTGGACGATGCTAGCTTTGCCAATTTTATTCTTAAGCTGGGATTGAGGGCTTTCTTGCAAGGCTTCATTTTCTTGGTCAATTTTCATTTTGGAAAACTCATCAATGACTTGCAGAAACCTATTTATTTCATCATCATCTTCAAAAACTTTCCAATGCTGGACATTATCAGGCAAGGATGGCCTATACTTCATTTGGACTTCATAAACTAGTCTGGGAGACATGGGAGGGATAAACATGCTAGCAGATACAGCAAGGGAATCAGCAAGCTAATTTTTGGCTCTAGGGATATATGAAATACAGAAATCATCAAAGTAATCTTTGAGTCTCCATACCTCATCTCTTTATTCTTTCAGCCTTGGGTGCTCCGCCTGAAATGTTTTATTTACTTGCTGAATAATCAAATCGGCATCTCCAAACACCTTTATGTTCCTGATTCCTCTGTCTTTTGCTGCATTAAGGCCCAATAACAGAGCCTCATACTCCGCTATATTGTTTGTGACTTGAAAAGCCATCTTGAAAGACAACTGTGTGCTTTTTTGTTCTAGAGATATCAGCACCACCCCTGCTCCTGCAGTCTCCCTGGAACATTCTCCATCAAAGAACATCTCTCAAACTTGACTTCCTTGCTCTTCCTCGGCCTGAACTGTTGGTTTCTTGAGCTGCATTGAGGCCTTTTGGGATTCTTCTATTTGGAGGATACATGCTCCAAAATCCGTTTCCATAGCATAAATGGGATGATTAGTAGGATTCTTCTCATAACTGATGATGTAAGCCAGCTGTGCTTCTTTGTACAATCTCTTGCTTTCTCCTCCAAAAACTGGGACAGTGGCATAAGATAGATCATTATGTAATGTCCCACCTAGTCTCTTAATCCATCCTCTAGACAGCAGCATGCCAAACATAGGAGGGACATCGGCTACCACAATATCCATCATCATACTCTTCATAGGCAGCTCAGTTAAGGTAATGTCTAGATCTTTGATTAATCCTAGGCATTTCACTTTCCTTGAATCAAATGAGAATAAATGATGATATGGTCTAGTGATGTCAAGGCCTAACTCTTCCATGACAGCTTTATGCATCAGATTGTGGTTGGCCCCTATGTCTAGTAGGAAATTGTGGAGGATTTTGTCCTGAATAGTCAAGGAGAAATAAAAAGATGGAGAATTATTATCAGCAGGTTCAACCATAGGGCTAAGCACAACGGCAGGCTTGTCATCTTGCAAATTGACAGAGTTAGTGGAGGTGTGTGTGTTTTCTAGCTCAAGAGCTTCAAGGATAGGCTTTCTAAATACTTCACTCTTTACCAACTCTACCAGAGGCACATATATTTTTAATTTCTGGACTTCTGACTCAAAGCTGAAAGAGGAAGGTAACTTGTTAGAACCTCTTACCTCTTGAATTGGAGCTTTGAGGATGACTGGATCAGCTACTGGTCTTCTCTATCTGATATTCTGTGACTCTGTTTGGATAGCAGCTCTTTGGGTAGGATTCTCTTTGAAATTTTTTGCATTCGACCTCAGGTTATATCTTTGTTGTTCACTAGTCTGCAAAATAGCCTCTATGTCCCACTTCTGACTGTCTTGTTCCTGCAGTACGGATTCTTCGTATGCAGCGAATGTCAAAAAGGCAGCACTGCCTTTATCTTCCATGCAGTGAATTTCATCCTCATCTTCAAACTGTTCCTCCTCCATGACTACATTCTGGAATGGAGCTTTAACTTTCTGATCTTCGTCTTTTTCTTTACCCCTTTGAATGATTTGTAACTGTTCATTTGCTCTCATGAATGGATTGGGATTTCTTGGAGCAAATGTGCTCTGCTGCCTTTTCTTTCCTGAATTCTGCTCAACCTTCAGCTTAGATATTTTAGCAGCCAATGACTCTATCATCTTAGTAATTTTGTCTAATTTGGGATTGGAAGATGAGGCAGAGGAAGAAGGAGCCTCACCTCTCTACCTCCTTCTGTCAACATGACTTTTGAGATTTTCTGCAGCCATGATATTAGACTCTACTTCTAGGGCTGCATCTTGCATATCAGGCATAGTGGCACATCTTCTTTCTCTCAATCATAGGCAGAAATCCGAGTCAAACGCATCGACATAAGTGAGTTTGGTAGAGGTGGGAGTAGGCTTTACTTCAACAGGTATCTTACTATACATACGATTAAATCTTTTATTGAAATCAGGCAAATATTCCCCTTTCTCCCTCTTCAAGTTACCAAACTCAATGTGATAATATAGCAGGTCCTTCTTATCTCCCCATTATTTAAAAAATGCATCATCTAAGGCTTCAATATCAGCAATAGATCCAGGGGGAAATTCTCTGAACCACTTTCGAGCCTCTCCATCGAGGCTCTGGACAAAAACTCTCATCCACACATCATTTTCACTTATGTCTAAGTTATCAGCATAACTGTAGAAAGCCTCAAGGTGTTCTTCTATTGTTACTCCCTCTATACCAGTGAACTTGGGCATATATTTCTGATATTCTCCTCCAGGCATGGTATTCAAAGGAACAGGAAATACTAAAGGCCCATACCTAGCAGCTATGATTCTCTCCATCTTCGTTGGTGCTTGTTGTCCTGCCATGACTAGGGTATGTGGAAGGATACTGGCAGATTGAGTAGTATGAAATAATGAAATGGATGACAGAGACAAAGGGATGTTATGGATTATATGGGAAGCTTTCTTTGGACTGAGATTCAAAGGGGAACCAAATGGATAAGGAGCTTTATGAATCTCTATAGGTATTTCTTCACTAGCAATACTAGGCTTCAAATATTCAAACTGCATATCTTCAACTAAAAACTTCTCATGTAGAGACAAATAAGATTTCTTGGGCTTACCTGATCCTGATGCTCCTTTTTGTGATGTTTTCTTCAATTTAACAATCCTCTCAAGGTCAGTCACTGGAACAGCTAGTGATTTCTGAGGATTTCTTCAAGTATGTCTCACGAACTGAGCTAGAACTATAACGTGGAGTCGTCAAAGGTTGGTCTTCCTCCAGTGGAGTCGCCAGATAGATGATTACAACTAGAAATGTCCCCAAACTTTGTCTATCATCAAAATCTAGAACTGTGTCGTCTCCCAGGGAAGCTGAGCCTCAATCTCCTCTCCCTAGCAATGACGCCAATTAATGTTATCACCACAAGAAACTCTCCTAGGTTGTATCTCAGATATTCTCGGGAACATTACAAATTCAAAAAAATGTTGGGAATGGATGAATGGAAGGAATGATGCATATTCAAGCCAGATAACCACTTCTATTATGCTTAACTCCAGACATGGGTGAACACCCCCAGACTACAAGGCTTTAGACCACCAATTACTGACAGTTTGAGGTTTAAGTGAACATGGAGAATACTGACCACACCAGCAGATGCACAGGACCATGTGATGGCCGACTGCAACCAGTAAAGAGGTCTTCAAATCTATTTCCTAATGCACAGATAGGATGACAGCTCTTTCGCACTAAGTAAACAAAAACCTGCATAGCACATTCAATGATACATACTAGATTCTAACACAGAGGTGGGATGACAGCCCCTCTAATGCCAAACATCAAGAGCACATGAAAAATACATAACAGGCACAGCCTAGAATAGAGTAGAAATGGAAAGTGAGCAATTAACAAGAAAAGAAGCTTGTATTAGCTGAAAATGAAGACCAGATGCTGCAAGTATCACAGTAGTTACAGTCTCCAGAAGTTGAGCCTTACATCAAAACTACAACCATCAACCCTCATCACATCTGTGTTCTGAGTATATATAGAGGTTGATTACAAAAATGCTCTGCTATGCTATGTGTGGATGGGTCATAATGGACCACCAACCACATTAACTATCTTAAAATGGGCCTCTACTACTCTCTGCTGCTTCAACAAATTAATTTGACATTCTCTGGTACTTTGTTGTACTTCTCGAGCAGGTGGAGTATTGTATGAATAAATTTCCATAACTGTTGAAGGCGTTTAACTGCTTGAGGATCATCCCTTCTCAGTCGGCCACTTCTTGTTAAATGCATTCGTTGAGGATTAACTGCTCAGGTACTGGAAGTTGTTGCCGTTGTCCTTCGGGAGCACAAAATAGTCAAAAGAGTGTGGACTTCATGGTGGGTGGACAGAGTGAACGGAGGATCAATGCAGACCGTCGGATTACACAGATCAATGGCGGAGACAGTGTGACAGGTGCTATCAGGAAGAAGCGGGAGTGAGCGGATCACAGGCCATTGGATCGGGATGTGGCAGATCCAACGGTTATCGCATGGTAAAGGTACAATGGGTGGTAAGTGGTATATATCGCATCGCTTACGGAGGTGGGCAGTATCCATGTATGGCCTAGCGATCTAATATAATAGTGACGCGTGGCGGATGGGATGGGCAGGAAACCGCTTTCCCCGCGAGTTAAAGTACGGGCATGATTCGGCAGAGGGGGAAGCGAATGACATTGGATCGTGCTGCAGGAACGATCGAACAGTGGAAAGTGATAACGGGTTAACATAGAAAAAGGCGCGCAGTCATGATACTATGGTTACAAGGGTTTAATCCCTAGTGCCTAGGGGCCGAAAGAACATAGGCTTTCATGCCAATATTGAGGTGAAATGGAGGAAAACACATGCAGCGGGGGTTATGGAAGTACACAAAAATGGAGGAGCAGGAGAAGAACAACTGATGCACATCCCTTCTTGAGATAAAACGACCCAATCAGGCCTATATTTGATCCTCAAATGTTGAAATCAATAGCAGAGCTAACAGGTACCAAGCAAGACTTTTAGGCCCCAAGTTACAATAAGTACCAATCCTCTCTACTACAATATTTTTAGGCATGAAGCTATAGGAGACACAAAACCCCTACTACACGATTTATAGGCACCAACATAGTATAGACACCAATCCTCGTTGCTACAAGAATTTTAGGCACCAACCTACAGGAGACACTAATCCCCATTGTTGCAAATATTCATAGGAACCAGCCTACTTTACTAAGTCTAGTTTATACTTATGTCTTCACCAGGTCTATTAGTTTCTTCTACCTTCACTAGCTATGATTGTTTTTTATTCCTTCACTAGGCCTTCTTACTACTTCTACCTTCAACAGGTCTATTACTTACCTCTTCCTTCAATAGGTAGGTCAACTTACTACTTCTGCCTTCACCTAGTCTTATTGTTGCTTCTTTATTCACCAGTTATGTTTTCTACTTCTTCCTTCAAGTCTACTTTATTCTTCTTCCTTCACTATTAATTTTCACTGTTTTATGCTAGCATAATCACTTAGCCAAATTCTTACTTCAATTAGAAATAACTTTCAAACAAACTTAATCTTCCAATAATAATGAGAAATGATATATAGATAGTAAATCCAATGTAAAATAGAAGACAACCAAGAGAAAATAACAAGAGACACAAGATTTGGTCAAAGACCAGGGAAAAACCCCCTGAGGGGGAAAACTATTTCAAATTCTTCTTTGATTAGATTGTCACCAAATGTTTAGTAGAGAGATACAATGTTCCAATTCAATAATAATGAGTCAAAAGTCAACAAATTTTCCTATCCAATTCAACTAACCAATATCCAATGAGGGATGAGCCCACAAGTCAAATCTAATCCAAATTCAAAGTTTGAAATTTTTTGTCAAAGTCAACAGCAATAAAATATGCCCTAACTAGTCAACATTCAGTAATCAAATCAGTTGCAAGTCATCTCGGTCAACTATAAAAATAATCAACCTTCCTTTCTAGTTAATGTTAAGTTAAAATAATCCCAAAAGAGATTGGTCAAAGGAGAGAGAAATTTTCCGTAAAAAATTAGCCAACAGACCAATGGTCAACCTAAGTAAACCTTCCCAGACAATTTTGGTTCCTTCACCAATAAATTCAACCTCCAAAAATTGCAATTTTACAAGTCAAACCAAGTAAAAAATCCAAGTCAAAGTAGCTCAACATCTACCCAAAAAAAAGTCAATTCAAAAAAATCAAATTCAATCTCTTTCCCTTTGCACATGTGAACTCAGACTCCTTGCTTCGGACCTGTATGAACCAATCAAGAGAACAGAGAGTATGATTATTTTATGTGATGTCCAAATGTGGTGACCTTGATGTGCATTTATATGTAACTTTGGAGACCCAATTATGACTCTAGGCCAACCTGAACTTTTGTGAACTTGTTGGATTTTTATTAAAAATTATATGTTTCCTTAACCAAATTAAATTCTTCCAAGAAGAGGGTCTTCTATGATGAGGAAGGGTGTCTAAAGGAGGGAATTTGTCCTTGATCTTCCAAATTAACATTCACCAATTCTACTTCTCCCAAAACTTATTGTTTTTGGCTTCTTCCCAAGAATGAACTTGTAAAACATGCCTATATCCAATTTTGGAGACATTATTCTAAAATGTTTACCTAAAGCACTCATGTATGTCTCCTTGGTTATTTGAAATTTTCATAGTTTGAAAAGTCCCATAAAATAAGTTATAGCAAAAAAGAAAAACTAACCTATTTGAATGATCCGTAAAATGTTGTGGATATTCAACTGGATAGTTCGTCACAACATATCTAATAATATTATATTAAAAAATATGAGATTATACACTATTATAGTTTTATTTAATTTCTAGATCTGTAATATTATCTGTAATTATTGCATGCATGTAAAAATAAATCCAGCAGAAAAGTGGAGAATGAAAAAATAAGCTCACACATACATAATACACAAGATATTCTCTCTGGGAAACCGTTTCAAGAGAAAACCCAGTTGGAAGGTGAGGTTGCTTCGCTCTCTTTCTTTGTCTAGAAATATGGTTGTAGATACAAAGAAGTAATGTTTGTGGCCCGTGGGCTGCTACAATCCATAGATCCTCTTTGTGTGCTATACCTCCTATCTCTCTTGGCTATCTTTTCTCAACTATGGAACAAAATTCTCACGAATGAATGGAATGCCTCTTCCCCCTAGTGGCCCGGTTATAACACAACCTGATGACCTACTAGTGGTTATTTTTTACTACATCAGCTCTTAACTAGAGTTACAAAATAAACTCTTCTAGAGTCTTTTACATCAAAAAAACGTTTCTAGCCCCTTTTACATGAATAATGGGGATTGACGTGGCATCCTCCCGAACTATAGGTGTGAAAATAGGAAGGTCAACTTATGAGTAGCATAACTTTTGCATACAGACTCCGATTGACATTATTCTTGCACCGTCGGAAAGATTTTTGTCTTTAGAATAGCATTAAAAAGTGTCGCACATAAGAGACAAAGTTTGACCCCCAAAAAATGTCATTTGATACCTCAAAATTCTCCCTAAAGGTTTCAAATCCTGTTTTGCCAAACTGGGTCTTGCAGGTAAAAACGGTCCCATGAGCTGATTCCTCCACTTTTTCGACTCAAAACGCATCGAGATGGATGACAAAAAATATAATGATCCAATTTGGATCATTAAACCTTATTTAAAGAGAATTTTGAAACCATAATGTTCATATTGCATATCTTTGAAATTATAGTGAACCGAAGTCTAAACTGTTACCACATGTACCTAGATATCTCATCTCTATCTCCTTAATATTTCACAATCTAAAAACTATCATAAAAAAAGTTATAGGTAAAATTCCAAGATGAACTATTTAAAGAAAATTTGAGGAGTATTTAGAATGCCTAACTTCCTTAGAGCACATCTTCAAAATTATAGTTAAATTTTTTTTGAAATTTCTATCACAATTATTTAAAGATATATTCTCCATTTCCTCAAAATTTCACATTTTGAAACATTATACAAAAATGGTTATAACCAAAATTCTAGGTGGACCTGTTTGAACCAGATTTCAGCTAAGAGCATATCTTGGAATGTATAACAAATCAATGGTTGAAATTTCTATAAAAAGCACACAAATATCTCCCCTTTATCTCCTCTAAGTTTCATGTTTGGAACATCATAGAAGAAACAATATATAAAAATTCGAAGCTAGCATGTTTATAGCATATTTTAGGAGCATTTAGGAAGCCTAACTTCCTCAGTGGGTGAACACATGAAGATGGGTTACATTTTGGGCCAAATGTGATGATGAAGTTTCAAGTTTGTCCTCTTTTATCGAGTTGTTGCCATCAAAATTCATATAAGCATTGTGAATTTTGATTCGGAGTAAAAAGACAATATGTGGAGAATTATGTTTTTTTCCTAATGATATTTTTTTTAAAAATCATTTAGTGTCATATAATCTCTATATTTTTCATTAAATGAAATCCATGTCCTTGCAAATTTTCCAAAACTTAAGAGGTATGTGTGTGTTCACGTAGCATAACTTTGTCTAAAATGTGTAATTTTTAAAATATGTGTGTGTGTGTGTGTGTGTGATCTACATGGAGAGAACTAAGATTTTCATACTAAAAATATATTGTTTTATGCAAAATTACAATTTTTATTATTTTTCAAAGTTCGAAGAATAATATTTCAATTGCATTTTGGAGACACATATTTTCACGTAATATTATTTTCAACTCTTTAAATAAATTGAAAAACCAAGAGTACCCTTTTTAAATGGACTCGTAAACGAAGATAGTGGTATTTTTTGAATTTTTTGCGTTGTCTATATTTATGCTATTGATTTTTTATTCAGCTCCTTCGAAACTGTCCAAAAAATATTCAAGCATTATGTTTAAAAGAAATTACATAAAAATATCATATGAATTCGAAAATGTCAAACCCATATGCCATTGGACAGAGGAATCCTTCCTGATTCCAACATGATCAACTCCAATACTTAAGGATAAATTCTTCTTGAAGTCCACTAAGGTACAAAATGGTGTTACAAAGAAATTTCTAGAAGAGGAGCTAAAACTCTGTTTTTTAGGCCCTCAATAGCTTAATCAAGCACTTAAAATGCTTGATTGAGTGTTTGAAATTAAAATTTCATATAGCTCGATCGAGGGTTTCTTTGAAAGTAAATTTCAAATAGCTTGATCGAGGGTTTCTTTAAAATTCAAATTCCAAATAGCTCGATCAAGGGGGGGTTTAAGAAACCCTCGATGGAGCCTATAACTGGATTGAGCTATCATAATTATCTATTAAAAAACAAAAACAAAAAAGAAATCCTCTCAATACTTACCTTTAAGCGAATCATAAAATTTATTTATTCCACAAAATATTTTTTATAAATATTCAAATATATTCCTAATTCAAATTTTCCTTAATTATAAATCCAAATTTTATTTATTTTACCAAGAAATAAAATTATAAGAATATACAGATAACTTTCTATGAAAGATTTTAACTTTATTTTTTCAATTTTGAAATTCTTAAAAATGATAATTTGTTTATTGTTTTGATTTTAAATATAACATATTTTTATACCTAATCATTTTATAACTTTTTATGTAGATTTTTTCAATAAAATTATAATAAACAAATAAATAAAAACCAACAAATCAAACTAAACTAAAGTTTATAGTATTATTATTTTGAAAATAATTTCATATGCACATTTAAATCTAAATTACTCAAATTCAAATAGTCAAATATTGTTTTCAAATTTATGGTTTCTTTATGTTTTTATTATTTTAAAAATATATATTGCAAACCTAAGTGAGGAGTACATATTTATATATATACTTCGCACTTGTGTAGACTAAGGACAAAATTGAGTGCAATCACATTTTATAGGTTGAGAGAGATTTATAACCCAAATACCAATGCATCCATTACAGATATATTAATTATAAATTACGACTATTATAACTACATTAATTATTACAACACTCATTTCGTTTCTTGAACAAATGGATATTAGTGCATTATGTGTGTGTGTGTGTGTGTGTGTGTGTGTGTGTGTGTGTGTGTGTGTGTGTGTGTGCGTGTGTGTGTGATTTTAATAGATATGATTATGATCGAGGGAATCGTCTTTATTAACTCTTCGATGAATTGTTTAAAATATACATTTCCAATAGCGTCAAATTCACATTTTTGAGTATACTTATTCATATAAAAAATTATAATATTTATTAAAATCAAATTGATACATTTTTTATGTTTAATCAATTTATTATTTAAATTATAATTGTAATAAAAATTTTATTTAAATTATAACATTGAAAAATTAAATTGTATTAAAAACAAATTTTTAAGTTACCAAATTATAAATATAGGAATATTACAATTTCACTTGCAAGTATGATAGAATCATTTTTGAAATCTATACAGCAAAATGCTAGAAATGTAATGAGAAATTAATCCACAACATTGTTAATTACCTCTTCAAATGTAATTAGTTATTTTTTATATTTTTTTTAACTGTCAAATACTTACAATTTTAATGTTTTCATATCATTTTGATATTTACATAAATTTTAAAATTTCTAGCTTTAAGGCTTGATTGAGCTTATGGCTCGATCAAGTCTTAAAGCTCGACCAAGCTCCTAACCTGGGGTTACACAGGAGCTCGATAGAGAGTTATTTTTAATGCTTGATCGGGCTATTTTTTTAGCACTCGAGGAGCTCGATCGAGCGCTTAATAATGGATCAATCGAGAGCTAAAAATTTCTCGATTGAGAATCCATTTTTCACCAAAATGCACCCTCATTTTGCTAAAAAGTGTACCCTAGCTCCATTATATCACCCCATTGCATATATTTGAGAGTATAATCAACCAATTCCTAAAATTACTACCATATGTACATGAATATCTCCCCTCAATCTCCTCCAAGTTTCATGTCTGAAACATCCTAGAAGAAACATTATAGTGAAAATAAAAAAATCACTAGTTCAGTCCACAAATCACATTTTTTCTCCATCATTAAGACTTAAAGAATATTCTCCAACTTCTTTTGCACACCTTATATCTTTTTTTTTTTGGATGATATTCAAATTCACTCACATATATTTTTTCTTACAATGTTTCAACATTCAGTTATGGGGTGACTTGTAAAATGTGCTAGGCTAACCTACACATTCTTCTTGGGTTGACCTGACAAACTCTTTCATATCTCCTCATTCCAATAGAGTTATAAGGAGTGCCATATACCATTGGAAATATATCAAAATAATGCTTTCATCCATATATCCTATACTCCCATTTGATATAGTTATTTAGAGTAAATTTTCTTTAAATATAGGGTATCTAACTTGAGCCTCAAGAAAAAAATGTGTATCAGAATAATATTTCCAACAATATTTATCTCGCATTCTCTATATTGGACATATATAATATTCCCTTGTCTTTTATATCAATGACAACAATATTTCCAATAGTATCCCCCTAATTTTGAATTTCTTGGTCTCGCCCTAAGATTGACATTCTTGATCCCCCTAACTTTGAGATTAATGAAAAAAATATATTAAACAATCTCCCCCTTTATCATTGATGGAAATACCCCCCTTTGTATAGGTTCCTTCAAAAGTAGACCAACCACTAGAAGGAGGATCTTAGAGGGACCATTGCCAATAATGAAGGTTCTTTCACAAGCATAGCTCCATTATTCAATGGAAAACATTGCTCCTTCTAGAGGGTAAGGAAAAGGAATTATTTAATGTATGTTAGTTTTTACATTTGGAAATCTATAGTGGATGGTTATAAAGCTCCAAAAAATCCTCAAATTGATCAATGTAGTAAGAAGGCTTAAGTAAATAATGCAAAAGTCATGAATTCCATCATATGCAACCTATCAGAATTAGAGCTTTTCAAGGTGATGCATTGTGAATCTACAAAGGAAATTTGGGACAAACTTCAAAACAACTATGAAGGAGATGACAAAGTGAATAGGGAAAAACTTCAAACCCATAGAATATAGTCTGATAATTTGAATTAAATGATGAAGAAGATATTGCAGCCTACTTTCTTTGTGTGGATGATATTATCAATATTAGCAAAGGACTTTGTGAAGAAGTTAAGGAATCAATGTACAAAAATTGTTGAGATTGATCTCCTTAATATTTGATCGAAAGGTATTAGTTATTGAGGAAATGGAGGATTTGGAATATTTGAAGATGGATGATCTACATGGTATTCACACTACATATGAAATCGTGATATAAAAAGGAAAGAAAACTCTAAATGAAGAAAATCTCAAAGTTTCAAAAAACACATAAGAACTAAAAGCCGAAGATTATGCAACAATGAGTTAGATGTAGCAAAAGCAGAATTTGTGACAAAGCTAAAAATAGGATTTCAAAAATACAAAGGTAATCTACAACCATTCAATTTTTTTTTTTTTTTTTTATTTTATTTTATTTCGTGGAAAAAGGCATAATTTTATTAATGAAAACAAAATTACTTGTTTCATTAGAAAGAACATAACATTATCTAGTCAGAGACCAAACAAAAAAACACAAGATAGTGTACATGATGGGAAAAAGCTAAGCTTTTCTCCCCTTCTTTTTCTCAACCCTTCGCCATTCCCCTTGGGACGACTTTGAAGAGACAAGTGCAAGCTGATTCCCAACATCCATTTTGGCATTGTCCTTGTCTGATTCTGAATTATTAGATGAGTGAATATGCTTGTTCCCACTGATGTCCCCTTCTTCAGGAATGAATTCTGATTGCATCTAGTGATTCTGAGATTCAATTGCGTCTTGTGGGGTTCCCACCTGTATTTCTGGTTCCATTGATGTATGGTTAATCCCCTTTGGAGATGGCTCATCCTCATCTTTACCCTCCTTTTCTTGAGGTTCCAGTGGGTGATATTTCCATCCTTTGGGTTATTTCCCAAGACTCCTCTTTCTTCAAGTGACTTTTTTAGCTTCTGGACACGAATTGTGTAGGTCCCCTGTTTGCCTACAATTCCTACACCTGAACGTTGTGTTCTCATATTCTGAAATTAGTGTCCAAATCTGCTTGTTGTTTATTAGGCAAATGTTGTCCGGTAGGCCTTTGCTGAGTTCTACTTCTACACATATTCATGCAAAAGTGTAGACCCTTTCCTCCACTTGTTGGGTATCAGTCTTGATAAAATACCCAAAATTGTTACCAATGCCTGCTAGGACCTTGTCATCCCAGAAATGGAGGGGAAGATTGTGCATCTGAACCCAAACTGGCATTCTAGAGACAACTGTAGTATTTGCATCAAAATCAAGAAACCAGGGAGTAGTTAAAAGACCAGTCGAACCCCAGAACCATGGTCCTTCCTAAACGATTGAGTCTTTAGCCTCAGTTGTTGGGAACTTTACAATAAAGAAACCTTTTGAGTAGAGACGTATTTTGTAATCTAGTGACCAGTTAGTTAAAATCCAATGGAAAATTTCTACTGGTTTTGGCTAGAAGCAGTTGAAACGACATATAATGGCTTGAGATTCAAAAGAGGCGCAATGCTCATCTATTTCTAGCATGTCTATTTTTAGTTCTGGGGTGTAGTTCAGTTGCTCCACTATGTACGAGCTTGGAGTGTTCCTTGCCTGTTTGGTTGGTTATGTGACTGATTTTTTCCCTTGAGGTATGCTCTTGAATGATAGTCCCCCATTTGCATGCTTATGTTTTGTACCCATTCCTTTTGCAGTGCTTCTTCCCACGCCCCCATTTGCATTTTTGTTTTTACTAGGTGCCGTTGTTCCTCCCCTGAGTCTCAGGTTAAGGATTATGGTGGAATCTGGTAGGATATGATATTCCAGCAGGAGCTAGTTATCCTGTAATATTCTAACCCCGTATAACAAATTTTGCATATTCACAGGGTATCCAGTTTTTTGTGTGATGTATTGTTGCAGGAGCATCACACTGTCTGCTATATTTACCCATATTATTAACGAGGTCCCAACAAGGGTGTTTAGGAAAATTTGAATGCATGGTGTACTTACCAGTTGCTTGGACCCGAAACATTCCTTGTTGCTGCGGGGATGGACTGCTTTGGGTATTCCTTTTTCCCCATGCATTGTTTATTCTAGATGCAGGATGCCTGTGTCTCTTGTTTTTCATTCGTGGCCTCTGTGGAGTAGAAACTGGTTTGTTGTCCCAAAAATGATGTCCAAGAAGATACCTTGTAGTTGTTGCAATCATACACAGTGGCCGATGATGGAGTGAACCAGCCTTGCACGCCCCTATTAGAAGCATTAACAGCAACCCCAAGATGCCTGCTTTGCAGCATAAAAGTACCAATGATGAAAATAACCCAACCCTCTACGTCTTTGTTTTCCAACAAAAAATCCTGGGAAAAAACTTTACTGATAAGTCCGCAGCTGGGTCAAAACCCCTGCCACCGTATAGCTCCCTAGACACTAGTCGTGGTAGAACCAGAGGAATATCCGCAAAAAGGGGAAAATGATGGTCCCATCAATAACTGTAATCACACTGATGGACAATCTCTCCTTGACCTAGGACCCACGACCCACAACAAGGAACCCCAACCTCTCAGCGGCGCCATGTGTGCTGTAGCAGGAAGCCAAAAACGTAGTCTGCGATATGTCCATCCTTTCCTTCACATCCATTCAAATGTTTTGTTTATGGTAGAATAGGGAATTTTTTTTGTTAAGTGTCCATATGAAAAATGTGAGGACATTGATGATGAAGAAAAGGATGAAAATAGAAGAAAGTATTTTTTCTTTTCTTTTCTCTATGTGGTTCAGGGAACCTTGAGATTAGTGACCACTATGTCCACAAAATATTTGTACCAATAACATCCACTTGAATGGATCACTTCCTCTCAGCTCAACCATGGAGCCTAACCCCAAGGGTGTCAAAATAATTAAACTTGTGACCTCTAAATAGAAAAGGTGCTTAATCGATGGGGACTTGAACAATTGAGAAAACCCTCGAGGCTAAAAAAAGAAGCAATTCTTATAGACACAAATGAGGAAATTATTTGAAGAAGAAAGGTTTTTATTCTAGATAATAGTAGCCACTCATAAGAGAGTGATGAATATGCATATAATATTGACAAAGAAGAATTTATTTTCATAGTCATTGATTCATAGACTATTGATAAAAAGATAAAGAGAAAACACATTTAGAGGATGATGATATTGATGGGGAAGTAAACCTGGAAGAATAACCTGGTAGTTCCCTAAAACAAATAGATATACTCATATGAAAGATAAAAACGAAAATGGAGCTATTGCAGAAACATAAGAAGAAAAAGGATCGTGAACTTGATGATAGAAGAAGTAGTAAGAATCTAGTTGAATTGAAAGGAAGAAGATTGTGAAACTCTAGAAGAAACAATTATTTTCTCAAGAAAGGAATTGAAGAAATAAAATTCTCGATTGAGTCAAAGCTTGAAGTTTGCAAGGATTCATAAAGAATTATATTAAATTCTTAGGTATTAGAGGTCACCTTTCATCAAAACAAGTATTGGCTGCAAGGAAAATCATAATACCTTCATGGGAGAATCAAGCACAAGCTATCGGAAAAAGAACTGAAGGAAACCCAAAAATCTATGTTAATTTTCTTAAGCGATCCTTCAACAATGAAAGCAACACCGAGATAAGAAATGAAAACCAAGAGAGACCTATTTTTTCTCATAAGATCAACATTGGCTAAGGTTTGGTGTCCTTAGATGCCAAATAACCTTCCTAGAACAATTGTTTGTCATGTGGAGGTCACTTTTGACAATTAATGTGATGCATCATCAATGTAATTAGTAAATTAGCTAAAACTACAAAAATCATTAAATGGAAATCATAAGTCATCAATTTTCGAATGAATCAATTGGTGGGCGTTATAGATTTGTTGTTGTTCTCAACTTGCAAATGGAGAATTAATTCTCATGCCATTTAAATGAACAAAAAATAATTAAGTAAAAAAATTAGCACAACATCTAACATGACATAGAGAATATCATACATAAAGACATAACATTTTCCTTGGAAACCCAAAGTGGGAAAATATCATTCAATAGTTTATTAGTACTCATATTTTGACCATCTCTAGTTTGTAGGTTTTAATTCCATATAGAAATTACATGCATATGAATTCTAACACATAGAAAATAAACAATGCGAGAGGATAACACATAAAACACATATACACAGATATTTTCCCCTGGATCCCAAAACCGGGACTACCAACTTGATTTTTCATTATTTTCCTTTCAATGTTACAATACATATTTATACATGCCGAAGCATCCAATACCACGAACCGAAAACCATCACGTTCAAAACCATGGACCGAAAACCATTGCGTCCAAAACCATGTGCAAAAAATCATGCACAAAACCATAGGTAGGTCCACCCAACCCAATATAGGGTCCAAAAACAAAATTTTCTGGGGCGCTGCCCCAGACCCCATAGAGTGGGGTTACTTGCACCCCTCAAACCCCCTGTGACTCCCCCGCTACACAATCGGCACAACAAAGGGGGGGCTCCGCCCCTCTTCTAACCCCGCAGTTAACTATGTGGGCTAGTCGTGGAAAGAATATAACACAACCCAACATTCTCCCACTTGTTGTTTTCTTTCCATAGGAGGCCACAAGAGAGCTTAGTCATTTATCTAGCCCTACAATGGCCATTGTTTCTCTAAACCAAGAGAACTTCTCAGAGCTCACAGATTTTGTCAATGCATCTGCAGTATTCTTCAAAGTGTCCACCTTTACCAGCAACACCTTTTTGTCTTCTATCATATCCCTCACAAAGTGATACTGGACATCAATGTGCTTTGTCTTTGAATGATATGCAGGGTTCTCTGCCAAGAAAATTACACTTTGGTTTTCACAGTCTATCCTTATAGCTCCCTGTACTAACCCCATACTTGGACACAATCTCGGCAACCAAAATGCTTCCTTGCTTGCATGAGTGGTTGCCATGTATTCTGCCTCTGTAGTTGATAGTTCCACTACAAATTATTTCTTACTCATCCAACTGACTGCACCTACAAATAGGTTAAACACATACACACTTGTAGATCTTCTCTGATCTAGATCACCACCCTAGTCTGCATCAAAAAAGCCACAAATATCCAACACTCTATCCAAGCCTGGTCTTCCTTGGTAGCACAAACCATATTCACTAGTGCCACGCAAATACTTAAAAACCTGCGTCATTGTTCTCCGGTGTTCCTTCCTTAGTTTTGACATAAACCTGCTCAATACTCCCACTGCATGTGCAATGTCTGGTCTAGTATAGACCATCGCATACATCAGGCTACCGACTGCACTTGCATATGGAACATGGGACATGTCCTCTTCCTCTTCTTGTGTCTTGGGACACTGTTCAGCAGATAACTTTACACCTACAAGAATAGGAACCTTCACCGGTTTACTATCTTGCATATTAAACCTCTGCAATATTGTCTCGACATACTTCCTCTGGTTTAACCAGATCTTCCTCTTTGTCCGATCTCTTTCAATTTCCATGCCCAAAATATAGTTTGCAGCACCAAGATCTTTCATGTCGAATTTGGAGGACAAATGGGTTTTCAAATCCTGGATAATTTCTTTGTCATTTCCAACCAGCGACATATCATCCACATACAAGACCAGATAAATAACACGGTCGCCAATTAATTTAAAATACACACAGTGATCTGCTTTGCTTCTGGTGAAGCCAAGTCCCCGTATAAATGTATCAAATTTCTGATACCACATCCTTGGTGACTGTTTTAACCCATACAGAGACTTCTTTAACTTGCATACCAATTCTTTCTTAGCCTTCACCACAAAGCCTTCAAGTTGCTTCATGTATATCTCCTCTTCCAGATCCCCGTGAAGAAATGCTATCTTCATATCCATCTGTTCTACCTCAAAATAAAAAGCAACAACAATAGATAAAAGTAATCTAATAGAAGTTACCTTGCAACAGGAGAAAAAGTATCACCAAAATCAATTCCTGACACCTGGGAATAGCCTTTTGCTACCAACCGAGCTTTGTATTTCTCCACCTTTCCTTCTACATTTGTCTTCTTCTTGAAAACCCATTTGCTGCCAATGGGTTTCCTTCCAACCGGAAACTCCACCAGATCTCAAGCCTTATTTTTGTGCAAAGATGCCATTTCATCAACCATGGCCTCTTTCTAGAGTTTTCCATCCTTTCAATCTACTACTTCCTTCACAGTTCTAGGATCATCATCAATAATAGATAAAGCAAATTTTGAACAAAAAGCAGATGGACTATACCTTTCTGGCTGCCTTATTTCTCGAATTGATCTTCTCACACCCGGAGTTTGTGGCTCTTAATCTTCTGATTCCTCCTTTGTTGTAGAGTCTGATTCTTCCTCCTTTAGCTCAAACTCTATCTTTTTAGGTTCCTTTAGTTGGACTTCATGTTTAATAACATCTTTCACCTCTTTGAACACCACGTCTCGGTTGTACACAACCTTCCTTGTTACTAGGTTCCAAAGCTTATAACCCTTTAAAGCATCCTTATACCCAATAAAGATGCACTTTTCATATTTACTATCCAACTTGGATCGTTTCTCCTTTGCAACATGTACATATGAATCACATCCAAATACCCTCAGATGTGAAAGAGAGGGTTTCCTACCAGTCCATAACTCTTGTGGAGTCTTATCCTCCAACATTGATCAAGGTGATCTATTGACTAGGTAACATGCTATCTCCACCGCCTCTACCCAGAATTCTTGTCCTAACCCGGCACCACTGAGCATGCTTCTTGCCCTTTCCATCAATGTCTTGTTCATTCTTTCTCCAACTCCATTTTGCTGAGGTGTATATGGAGTAGTCTTTTGTCGTGCTATACCACACTTCTTACAGAATTCTTCAAATTCCTTACTGCAAAACTATCCACCGTTATCTGTCCTCAGCACCTTTATCTTCTTCTCTATCTGGTTTTCCACTAGAGCCTTAAATTCTTTAAACCTGTCTAAGACTTCAGATTTCTTCTTAAGGAAATATATCCATGTATTCCTTAAGAAGTCATCTATAAATGATACATAGTACATAGACTTACCCAGTGATGGAACCTTCATAGGTCCAAACACATCACTATGCACAAGCTCTAATATTTTCTTTGCCCTCTTACCACCAGAGGGGAAACTCACCTGATTCCACTTCCCATATACACAATTTTCACAGAAATCAAAATCCAGAGAGCTATTAATCATACCTTCTACCATACCTTAACCATGAAGTATTCAAAGGCCTTTCTCTCCAATATGTCCAAGCGTTTGATGCCATAGCATGGTCTTCTCTCCAGAGGCCACTAGTTTTTCTACTCCACTTTCAGGAACCATGAAACTATTGCACCCATCAACAATAATGCTACCTTGCAGCTTGTACAAAGTTCCAATTTGAACTCCCCGCACCAATACCAGTGCCCCCGAACCATCTTGCATGTATCCTTCTCAAACGTTGTTTTTACACTTGCATCATCCATCTTGCTTACAGAAATTAGATTTCTGGCTAATGCAGGAATATGTAGAACACTCGGAAGTGTTCTAACCCTTCCACCTTGCAACTTCAACTTTACTTTTCCACGACCAATGATTCTAGCCTTCTTGTCATCCCCCAAGAAGACATGACCACCATCATATTTCTCATACTCGCAAAACCACTCTCTATGGGGAGTGAAGTGAAAGGATGCACCTGAGTCAATCAACCATGCCTCATGATCTACATGTGTACTTGAAGAAGCCAAGTACACATCCCCAGTTTCATCTGAGGTGGTTTTCACCTCTGCAAAAGGACCATCATCAGATCCCTTTCCTTTATCAGGAGCTTTATATTTATAGTCCCTTTTGTAGTGCCCTACCTTTCTTCATTTCTAGCACACTACCTTTACAGGTTTTCCTAGATATTTAGATCTCCCTCTAGATTTATATCTCCCACTCGATGACTTATTTTGTTTCTGTTCTAGGACTGTCCTAGTATAGACAAGGCATCACCATTCTATCTCTCCATATTTTTCCGTCTCATCTCCTTCGTCAGCAAGGATGAAACTATTTCATCAAACTGCAAGGTAGTTGCATTGCTACCTAATGAAATAACCAGACTATCCCACGAATTTGGTAGAGAACACAACAAGCTAATGTATTTATCTTCATATGAAATTTTGATATCAACAGATGATAACTGAATTACCATAGTATTAAATGCATTCAAATGCTCTGTCACCAATTCTCCATCTTTCATCCTGAGCTTATACAACTTTTTTCGTAGGATAAGTTTATTCACTAGACACTTAGATTGGTACAAAGTCCCTAACTTGTCCCACAAAGCCTTCGTCGTAGCTTCCCCTGATACATTCAACAATACAGAATCTGAGGCACACAATCGTATTGTGCTCTTTGCCTTTCTATCCAACTTCTTCCATTCTTCATCAGACACTCCCGTGGTTTAGTACCCGGATCTACCATGATCCACTGATCTTTATCCACCAACAGATCCTCCATCTTGAGTTTCCACAACTCAAAACTCTGACCATTAAATTTCTCGAGCTCTATCTCTCCACTGCTCACCATCTTCTTTCACCACTGAATGGGGTCTACCACAGGCCTGAGAAAAACCCCTCAGCAACAAAGGCGTCCCCTTGAAGCCAAAATAGCTCTGATACCAAATGTAGGTTTTAACCCCGTACAGAAATTACCAGCATACGAATTCTAAAACACATAAAATAAACAATGTGAGAGCATAACACATAAAACACATATACATAGAAATTTTCCCCTGGATCCCAAAATCGGGACTACCATCTTGATTTTTCATTGTTTTCCTTTCAATGTTACAATACATATTTATACATACCGAAGCATCCAATACCATGGACCGAAAACCATGGCGTCCAAAACCATGTGCGAAAAATCATGCACAAAACCATAGGTAGGTCCGCCCAACCTAAAATAGGTTAAAAAACAAAAAAAATTTAGGGCGCTGCCCCGAACACCATAGGGTGGGGTTACCTACACCCCTCAAACCCTTTGTGACTCCCCCCGCTACACAATCGGTGCAACAAAGGGGGGGCTCTGCCCCCCTTCTAACCTCTCGGATAACTACGTGGGCTAGTCGTGGAAATAATATAACACAACCCAACATAGTTACAATTAATCTAATGGCTCTTTGTGCATCCTTCTCTCATCCTCCAAAAGAACCTTTGAGAATGAAAGTACAAAAATAAATAGGGAGATTTATGGTCATGGGAAAGCCAATAGGCTTTACCTTTCATTTCTAATTCCTTTGTGTTTTACCTCTTATTATTATTTTGTATCTCTTTTTCCTCTCTTTTTGTCTCATTTTCTTTTACATTTTCATTATCTTTGACATAGTTACTTACCATCATTAATTGTGAAATTAGCTTGGAATTACTGAGTATTATCACCATTTACTAATTCAATTCCATTAAGAATCAATTAATACCACAAATTGGTGGGCTTGACTCAAAGGAAGACATTTGGAGCCAAGATAATAGTGCAAAGAGGTAGTGTAGGAATGCTATTACTATATGATATGTAGGAATAGTTTATCTCAAATTTATAAAAAAATCTAACTTGAATAAATGATAATATGATGTTATATCCATCTTATAAACAATTAGGTATACATCCTCTAAGCTCAAAATGAATATTAAATTAAGGAAGAGATTGGAGGTTTAAAATTATATGGTAGTGAAGAGATAGGATTGTAAGCTGATAGAAGGTGCATGGGAAAAACGAAAAACTAGGGTTTTGATTTGATGATGGAGTCTTCATCCATGGAAGGATGCAAAGGAGGGAGCTCTTCTACCTCCTACAAGGAGGCCGTGGCCAATAAGGGCAAGAAGCCCCCAGAAAAAGTCAGAGGATGTGTAGAAGAAGGAAGAAGTAACATGGAAGAGGAAGAAGAGGCTGCCAAAATAAAGGAGAACAAAAGCACAAAAGACAAGGAGGAAGATGACAAAAAACAAGAAACAAAAGAGAAAAAACAAAAGGGACCTTGTAAACCCAAAGCTGAAATAACACCCAGAGTAGTTTTAAACGATCCTATGCTGCAAGCGCACAGGGATCACATGCAAACCTATGCTATCATCTGCAAATTCATGGGACTATGGCCCACAGAAAAGGCTTTACAAACATGGATCAAATATCACTGGAAACCCAAAGGGAGCATTGATCTACACCTTGGGTCAAAGGGTTTCTTTACCGTGGTGTTCACAAGTATTGAGGATAAAGACAGAGTGTTTGAAGGAGTGCCCTACTTCTACACAGCAACAGGTCTCTACATGAGGCCATGGAAGATGAACTTTGTCCCAGAACGAGAAACTTTCACTTCGGTCCCAGTCTGGGTAAGACTCTATTCTCTACCTCTTGATTACTGGAAACCTGAATTGTTAGCTGCCATAGGCAATAAATTAGGCAGGTTTGTCAAAGCATCAGAAGCTACTAGAAGGGGAAAGTATACTTCCTTTGCTAGGATATGTGTTGAGATGGATCTATCAGGAGCTCTCCCGAATGAGGTAATATTGGAAGTTTTTGATGAAGAGTGGGTACAAATGGTGGACTACGAGCATATTCCATTCAGATGTCATAGATGTCATGAACATGGGCATCTTCTCAGAGATTGCCCTCTAAGTAAAGCGGAGAATAAAAGAAAAACTAATACAATGAAAGACTCGGACAACTTTCACAAGGTGGTCCAAAAAGGAAAAGGTGATAAAAGAGGGCAAAAGCTACAACAAAATGAGGGACAACAAGTCAGGCAGAACCAGTTCCAAGTTTTTGAAGAGGATGAAGAAATAACAGCAGAGGATCAAGCAAATGAAGGGAGTATGGGGGAAAAGGAGAAAGAAGGAAACCGTGAACAAACACAGGAAAATGATAAGCAGAAAGGGATAATGATGAGTGATACAGAACCGAAGATGGACCAGGAAATGACCCAGAGTGAAATGGAACTGGAGGACGCTAAGCTACAGGAGATTCTAGAAAGAGAACACCTAAATCTGGAAGGGTTCTTGATTCAGGGAACAACTGGTGGGGTAGAATCGTTACCTCAAGAAGAGCTCAATAGAATACAACAGTTGTATTTATGGAAAACTCAGGAAAAGGGTTCGGAGGGGGAAAAACAGGAACGGGCTGAGTAGCGAAGGAGTGAAAATGATAAAATCTAGTCTAGGATTAGCACCCAGAAACCCAGGAAAAAAGAGAGGAAAAAAAAAGAAAAACGAGCTATTGATGGAGTGTGGAAAGCTCATGATAGATTCAAGTAAGATGAAAGATCTTACTAGCTACTCCTTTACAAATCTTTAATTATGAAGTTTATTTCTTGGAATATTAGAGGTCTAGGCAGTAAAATAAAATAGTGATTGCTTAGCAATATAATGAAACAGGCAGCCCCGGATATAATTTTTATCCAGGAAACGAAATGTTCCATTCAAAAGTTAAGACAACTACATAGTAAATGGCTCAGTAGGTTTGAGTATCTAGAATTTAAAGCAGAGAATACAACAAGAGGCATTCTCGCTCTATGGAACCCTCAAAGAATTGACATAATTGATTCCAAGGCTTCAAGGAATTATATATCAATAGTGATTCAGCCTGTAGGGGATATGAGTACCTATCTAGTCACGAATGTGTATGGCCCTCAAAGGATAGAGGAGAAACTCAGGCTTACAGATTCCCTAGTGAATCTCAGGGAGAGACATGCAAGAATACCCTAGATCATGGGAGGGGATTTCAATATGATAAAATCACTTTTTGAAAAAAAGGTGGAACCAGAGCACTAGGTAAAGGGTGCGGACACGACTGACCTTCCTAGAAGTCTAAGACGTTCTAATGACAAACAAGACAAAATGGAGTGATCTTTCTCTAAATACACCTTTTACAACATGAAAACTACAAGTGTTTAGGCTTACCTTATTCCAAAACGCTGTTGTTGAAGTCCGTTCTTGACGATCCGGATGAGCTCCTCCTTCAAGTCAATTCCTGCAACCACAAACAATCAAACAATTACCAAGCACTTGCATTTCATATAATAAAACATATATTCAACATGCAGACCAAGGAACACATGAAATAACTCATTAACACAAGCTATTGAGAAAAATAAACCAGTTTGTATTAATAACGAAACAAAGAAACTCTTACAACCTGGCCTTGGTGTTGTGCAAGTTCCTCCCAGGGTCCATCAAGGGTTTTCCTCTACTTTGACAAAGCTCACCCTCTCCCAAGTAGAATCAAGTGAAGACAATCTCTCCTCACAAAGGCTCTAATGGAAGACCTAAATCCTGCAGCATTTACCCAAAGAAAATGTATAGCTCCAACCTCTTCTCCTTTTGGCTCAATGCCTTTATTTATAGTGCTGTAAAGAGGTTATTCAGGTCCACTATCAATGGGATCATCCCCCTCTATGGGTGGGATAGCTCCCTTATTGATGGGATAAGTTCCCCCTTAATAGAGATACATGAACCAACTGGAGGCGCATCCATTTCATCAAACCGACCTCTAGAATGTTCTAGAAGTAACCACAAGTAACTTTTTCAAGATAAAACTCGCGCATTTTGCCTTTTACAGAGGGACGCACCTGTCCCTTAACATACAGAGCGTCCATGGACGCAGATTTTGTGAACATGGTCAGCGTCCCCGCAGGTAAGGCTAGAGAGAACCTGCGACCCCAGAGATAAACATAGTTTTTACAAGACTTTCTCTCTTCTTTGAGTTTGAGATGGATAACAGAGGCATGAGACTTGCCTAAGAGGGTAGCATGACTGTTGATTTGAGCCATACTAACTGTAAGTAGTCAAGGTGACATTTTTTAGTGTAACACTACTCCTTTACAAATATTTAATTATGAAGTTTATTTCTTGGAATATTAGAGGTCTAGGCAGTAAAATAAAATAGTGATTGCTTAGCAATATAATGAAACAGGCAGCCCCGGATATAATTTTTATCCAGGAAACGAAATGTTCCATTCAAAAGTTAAGACAACTACATAGTAAATGGCTCAGTAGGTTTGAGTATCTAGAATTTAAAGCAGAGAATACAACAAGAGGCATTCTCGCTCTATGGAACCCTCAAAGAATTGACATAATTGATTCCAAGGCTTCAAGGAATTATATATCAATAGTGATTCAGCCTGTAGGGGATATGAGTACCTATCTAGTCACGAATGTGTATGGCCCTCAAAGGATAGAGGAGAAACTCAGGCTTACAGATTCCCTAGTGAATCTCAGGGAGAGACATGCAAGAATACCCTAGATCATGGGAGGGGATTTCAATATGATAAAATCACTTTTTGAAAAAAAGGTGGAACCAGAGCACTAGGTAAAGACTCTTTAGCTTTTCAAATCTTTACAGATAATATGAAACTAGTGGATGTTGAAACAAACAATGGCCTCTTTACTTGGAACAACAAGAGAGGAGGAGAGTCTCAGGTAGCATCCAAGTTGGATAGATTCATTATCTCTGACGATCTCATGCTTATAGATAAGGAAATAATAGCAAGTGTTCTTCCTATTGGGGCTCAGATCACTGGCCAATACAAATGGAGATCCAGGGTATAGGTATCCCCCGGAATAGACTTTTCAGACTTGAGAATATTTGGCTTTGTCACCCAGAATTCATTAGTAATATTGAAAAATGGTGGGCAGAAGATCTATAGATTCATGGAACTATAATGTTCCTGCTTCATAAAAGATTAAAGCACATAAAAATGAGGCTCAAAGATTGGAATAAGAAGAATTTTGGCAATATTTTCGCAGGAAAGAAATCAGTTGAAAATAAAATGCAGGAACTCAACCAAGCTATGATCATGGAAGGTTTTGACAAAGACAAAAATGATCTAGTGGAAAAATATCATCAAGAATGGGAGAACTTGTGTAAACAAGAGAAAATATTTTGGAGACAAAAATCTAGAGTCCAATGGCTAAAAGAAGGAGAGCATAACACTATATCTTTTCACAGTTCCACCATGGCAAATAGAGCACACAACAGAATCTCTTCAATAAAAAAGGAGGATGGACAACTTCTTCAATCCAATGAAGACATAGAGGCGGTGTTAGTTCAATACTTCATAGAAATAGCCCGGGAAAATAATCCAGAAAGAGAACATTTCATTAGGGACATAACCAAACATATACCTAAGCTACTATGTAGGGAGGACAATTTCAATCTTAACAGACTAGTGACTGAAGAGGAGGTCAGTGAGGTTCTCAAAGACATGCAGAATCGCAAAGCACTAGGCCCGGATGGATTCAATGTAGATTTCTTTAAAGCTTACTGGAACATTCTAAAGAGGATATTTTGAATGTTGTGGAAGACTCCAGGATGAACAAAACTATCTTGAGGGCGCTCAACACCTCCTTCATCTCCCTGATCCCTAAATAGGAAAATGCACAAACTCTAGATAGGTATAGACCCATAGCTCTATGCAATGTGGTTTACAAGATTATATCCAAGGTAGTGGCCAACAAACTCAAACCTCTGCTTCCTACTTTGATTTCGGGGGAACAATCAGGTTATGTTGAAGGCAGACAAATTCTGGATAACATTATTCAATCTCATGAAATGGTTCACTCATTAACCAGCAAAAGGAAAGTTGGTATGATATTGCAACTGGGCATAGCAAAAGCTTATGACAAAGTGAACTGGACTTATATCAGGAAAGTGCTAATGGCGTTTGGTTTTGATCACAACTGGGTAAGATGGGTCATGGCCTTGGTGACCTCTTCCAGCTTTTCAATACTGGTTAATGGCTCTCCTTCTGAGATTTTTCTTCCTTCAAGAGGGCTGAGGTAGGGGGATCCACTTTCTTCCTTTCTCTTCATTCTCATGATGGAAGGTCTTGGCTGGTCTATCAAGCATGCCATAGTTTTGGGCAAAATTCAAGGTCTTCAACTGACAGAGAATGGTCAGGATTTGACACATCAACAATTTGTAGATGATACCATGTTACAAGGAATCCCCACAGTCAAAGAGGCTCGGGCATACAAACAAATACTGAATGACTTTGCTATGGCTTTAGGTATGGAATTTAATCTCTCCAAATCCAAAATATATTTCTTTAATACCAATATTGCTATTTAGAGAAATATCTCCAGAATTATAGGCTTTCAAAGGGATTCCCTCCCTTCAAAGTATTAGGAGTTCCTCTAACTGCGAAACCCTTGCACAAGAGCATTTGGGAACTGTTAATCAACAAAATGCAGGATAAAGTCAGAAAATGGATGAGCAGATCTTTAAATCTGGTAGGTAGACTCGTGCTGACAAAGGCAATGCTCCAATCAATTCCAATTTTCATGCTATTAGCACTACCGGCCCCTATAGGAGTTTTGCAGCAATTCAAAAACATTCAAAGAGACTTTCTCTAGGGCAGGGAGGAGACTAGAAAGAAGTGGGCCTTGGTCTCTTGGGAAAATATCTGTAAACCGAAGAATCATGGGGGCCTAGGCTTAGATGACCAGGAGATCCTAAGTAAAGTTCTAGGGGCCAAACTCTGGTGGCGTTGGGTTAAAGATCCAAAGGCACAATGGGAAAGCATATGGAAAGAAAAATATGCTAGCTCTTGGAATTACAATGATCTCATAAGGATGTCTGGAAATATAAAGGGCTCTGCTATCTGGAACAAAGCTTGGGAGAACAGAGGTTTAGTACAAAGAAACAACTTTCAGGAAATCAGAGAAGGAGACCTTGCTCTTTTCTGGGAGGAAAAATGGCAACAAGAATCAACATTGTTAAAAGAGGATTTTTTGAACCTTAAGCATGAGACTGACACCCAAGGTTTGATAAGAGTGAAAGATTTTTGGGATTATATCCACAATACAGGAAAATGGAGGATATGGAAGAATATAGATTGCAGGAATGATAGAATACTGAAAACAAAAGCAGAGGCTCTTGGAAAAATGTTGGAACAAAGGATGATTTTGGTTGCTGGAGGGTAGGACCAACTCAGATGGTGAAACAAAAACGAAGGCATCTTCAATATTAATGAAGAAAAAAGTATTCTCCTAGAGCTGGATTCCCAAGCTCCGAACAGAATCTGGTAGAACATATGGATACATCAAGGTTGGATGAAGATCAAACTCTTCATGTGGTTGGTTCATCACAGGAAAATCTTGACTTGGGACAATATTAGAAAGAGGGGCATGCTAGGACCTTCCATTTGCCAGCTCTGTGAAGCCCAAGAGGAAACTATGGAACATCTTCTTAATAGCTGTAATTTCACATCCAGGCTATGGGATGCTTTTGCCATCATTTTTCAACAGTCTGATAGGGACAAATAGAGTATTACTAACACCCTAAGTAGATGGAGAACAAACTTTTCAGATAATGAAGTTCTCAACCTAGCATGGGCTCTCATGCCAAGTTTTATTATTTGGAATATATGGAAAGAAAGGAATAAGAGAATCTTCAAAAATGAAAAGAATCCTGCTCTTTGTCTGTTTGATCAGATCTTAAAACAGATTAAGGAGACCGTCAGCTCAATAGTAAGGAATCTTACCAAAAACCCTCCCTCAGGAGCATACTTAAGAACTCTCATGCTATTAGGTATGCAGGGGATCATCTTTCAAGGCCAGAACAGTAAAGAAAGCAAAAAGGATTTTGAAAAGGAGTACTGGAAACCTCCTCTGAGAGATTTTTTGAAATACAACGTAGATGGAGCCTCAAAAGGCAACCCCAGAATTGTTTTCTTTGGTGGGGTTCTATGGGATGAAGCAGGCAACATCCTCTTCCTCTTCCATTGTCATTTAGGAAGAGCCACCAACAACATGGCGGAATTAATGGCGATGGAGCAATGCTTAGATTTTCTGAAGCAGGAGAACTGCCACAACGTGATCATTGAAGTTGACTCTGAGTTAGTTGTTAACTCGGTAAAAAGAATCAATTGTAGAACAAAGCCGGAGAAAGTCTCACAGCACTGGAAGTTGATTCGGGTTTTCTAGAGAATTCAAGGTCACCTTCAGGGGCTAAACTTAGTCAAGTTCAATCATGTTCACAGAAAGGCTAACAAACTGGCAGATATCTTAGCCAACCAAGGTGTTAGCTATAGGGAAAGCAGAGTTTCGATAGGGTGGCAAGCAATGCCACAAGGCAATCTGAAAACTCTTTGTCATAAACTAGCAGAAGAGGACAAAGTAGTGCTTCGGGATAAACTAAAAAGGAAAGGTCTCAATGATCAATTCTTGGCTAGATTCTCTCAATTTGGTAAATAGGATGTTGGTGGTAGGCAAATTATGGTAGGCTTTAGTTGCACTGATAATATCAACTTCAGAAATCAACGGCTTAGACCAGGCGGTTGGATTTGTTTTGAAAAGATCAACACAAATCTTGGTTGCAGACTCTATAGTTATGACAAGGAGGAGTGGAATGGTGTGCTCAGTATTCCAGAGGGAAAGAACGGGGTTCAGGATTTTACCGTCAGCTAATTTTCCCTCGGTTTCACCTTTCAGAAGGAAAAACCACTTCCTGAGCGGTTTGAAGGTGATCACACCATTCTCAACCAAAAGGTGGTTTTTGTGAAGTGGAAGCGATTCCATACAGCTTCTGACACATGGAGGAGGGATGGTGCGGTAAACCGCCCTCATTGCATGGTAAAGTTCGGGCAAATTCGCAGTACAATATGGATCTCGTCCGTTGGATGTCGCGGTGCAGATCAATGATTAGAAATGATCGTGAAGTTTGGTTGGGACGGGGCGTTATCCAGTGCGCAACTTCTCAGAAGTGATAATTCTTGTCGGGTTGGGAATCTGGCCTTATGCGGTAAAACGCCTCCATACCCTCCCTGTGAGTCAAAACCGCTCTCTAAGTGGTACTGGTTCGATCGCTCCCCTCTCAAGCAGGAAGCTGTTTTTGCATTTTGGGAGTGATCCCATACAGCTTTTGACGTGTGGTGGGGGGCCGGGTTTGAAAACCGCCTGTATCGCAAGCTAAAGTTCGCCATTTTGGGTGGAGCAATATGTTTTTGGGACGTCAGATTTAGAAGTAGGGTTCAATGATCCAGATTGAGCGTGTAGTTGTATGGGGCCTGGGAGTTAAGTTTAGCATGACTTCGCGGAGCGAATTTCTCCTCCGTTGTTGGATCCGGATGTGATTTGGAAGGTCACGATTAATTCGGTTGGGTTAGAGTGTCTTGGTGTGGGCTCTATTTGGTTCATCATTAGCCCATCTTCCCTTTCAGCACCTTTTGGGTTTATTTCCCCAAGGCTTTGTCGGTTTTTTGTTTTAGGTTGGGGGAACTAGCCTTTGGTGGTTAGCACCCTTGTTCTTTGTCCACATTGTCTGGTGGACAGTTGTAAATTATGTGAATTATTTTTGGTTTAATGATTATAGAAGGAACGTTTCTTGCCTTAACAAAAAGAATATTAAATTAAGGAAAAAAATTGTTAAGAAACACAGGAGATTAGCATATCCAATGAGACATGACATAAGAATTGTATGAAAATGATTTAATTTATCTCAACAATATCAATCCTTGATCTCATATATAGTACCTGTATGTAATCAACTTGTAAACTAAAGGGTTCCAACATACTAACAACTCATCAATAGATAATGATGACACCTCATCAAGGATTAGGATGAAAACTCATAATTAAGGTTACCTTAGACTTTGTAATTGGCTAGGGACTTATGGTGTAACTTAACCCTCGTCAATAACAAGTCTAAATAATTATACTAGTGAGGAAACTAGTATTGTCTTCAATCTTCAATTTGAAACTTTTGAACTAAGTTTTAAAAAATATATCTCTTTGATAAGTTATAAATATGGATATTGAATGGTTCATCTAAAATGAACTTTGAAAGAGAGAATAAAATTTGGAAGCAATTAGTCACCATGTTTGAACATCCCATTCTAATTAGTGAACAAATAACATCACAATTCTACTACTAGTGAACAGATAGGATCACCAAAGAACTCTATAAATTTGTAAACAATTAGGTGTTAAACAATATGACAATGATTAGTTGAATTTTTTAAAATTGTGTCTAAAATTTGAACAAGGAGGTCATTAGTAAAACTAGTGTATAGCTTTCTAAGTATTTCTCCCATCTCTTCCTATAGGTCATGGGTGAATTTTTTTAATTATGTTAGCTTGGTTATTTCTATCTTGTAGTGATTCTCCTCCATCTCTATCTTTGTAATCCTTGCTTTCTAATTCCCTAGGTCTTCAACCATGCTTGTGAAAATGTAACTATTATTGAAGCTAAATCTACAACTCGTTTTTGGTATTCAGGAAAATGGGTCCCTTAGTAGTTATGGAAAATGATTTAGCTCCTAATGTTTCAACCTTTTTATGAAAATACTTCATGATTCCTCCCTGGACTTATCAGAAATGGAGTATATATTGGATAATATATTAGATACAAATGGGTGAATTAGCCTATTTAAATCTCACCTAGAAAACAAATCCTTCTATTTAGAGTAGTGTATGAGTTCTAATCTAGTAGTCTAGTGTCCATGGGATCAATGTCTCATGCTTCCTCCCAGGCCTTTTTATCCTCCTCTTTTACAAACCTTTCTTCTTCATCTTGCTTCATTTTTTCTCTTTCTCTTTTCTTATCCTCTTTTGCTCCTATTCTTTCTACTTCTCATTTCTTCCTCTCTGTTAGGTCCCTATACTACTAGTGTAACCCCTTACTGTTATTAGTGCAACCCCCTTATTATATTGTTGTGCCCATGTAGTCCCCATATTGTTATTATTGTGCCCCATAGAAGCTCACTATTGTTATTATTGTGCACTTACATTATTATTGTTATGTCGGCTCTGATTATACTATGACCCCTTAGACTCCTATATATAGAAAGGAGCTCTTGTCATTTGTATCATCCAAGAATTGTTCATTTGTGTAATGTAAGGGAGGTTGCCCCCTCGAAGAGGCTGAATTCTAAGATGTTGTTATATATTTTCTATCTTTTTGTGAGTTGGTTTCATAACATTTGGTAGATTAACATTGCAGTGAAAAAAGTTTTGATATAGTTGATTGGATATTTTTATAGCTACATCTCAAGAAAGCTATTTATGAGAAGGAAATATTGGCAATACTACATGCACTTAAGAAATGGTGACCTTACCCAATGGGAAGACACTTAAGGTCAAAATGGATCATGATAGTCTTAAATACTATTTAGAACAAAGATTACCTTTAGAAAAACAGAAAAAATGGGTCACAAATATGTTGGGTTATGACTTTGAAATCATTTACAGAAAAGGGAAGAAAAATTTTGTTGCAGATGCACTCTAAAAAAGGATGAGGATGTGGAAGCATTGTTTTGTGCTATTTCTATTATCCAACTAGATTGGATAAATGAATCAAGGATGAATAGAAGAAGGACGAAGAAGTGTGGCCACTCATTCAAAAGTTGAAAAAGATCCCAGTTCAAACAATATTGCCAGAACTTGACGAGGAAGGAAAAATCATATTGGAACCTAGAGCAGTCACATAAACAAGAACCCGTCAACTACAAAATCGATCAATTTTAGAGTATCTCATCAAGTGGAAGAACTTAACTGCTGAAAATTCCACATGGGAGAACAAGAATTCTATACAGAAGCATCAAGAACTACTCAAGCATTGAGGACAACAATTTTTGAAGGAGAGGGGCATGTTATGTCCCTATACTACTAGTGTAACCCCTTATTGTTATTAGTACAACCCCCTTATTATATTGTTGTGCCCATATGGTCCCCATATTGTTATTATTGTGCCCCATAGAAGCCCACTATTGTTATTATTGTGCGCTTACATTATTATTTTTATGTCGGCTCTGTTTATATTATGACCCCTTAGACTCCTATATATAGAAAGGAGGTCATCCAAGAATTGTTCATTTGTGTAATGTAAGGGAGGTTGCCCCCTCGAAGAGGTTGAATTCTAAGGTGTTGATCTTTCTTTTCTATCTTTTTGTGAGCTGGTTTCATAACACTCTCCTTAGCTACCTTGGAAGAATATTTTCCCTTGACCCTTTCTCTTTCTTAGTGCTCCTTTTATAATCTCTCTTTTTATTTCAGAGTTCCCCTATCTAAAAGAATTTATTCATCACATTTTGTTGTGCTATAGGTTTATTCTTCCTATTATATCTCATTACGATATGTTCATTTGTATTCACAATTTCTATAGTACAGGTTGACAACTTTTTATGTATTCATGTATGTGGAATCTCTCCTTCCCAAAAAGGAAAATTATTAGAATGTTTATTTTTCATTGTGTTTTTCTAACAATATGTCATCATTGAATAAGTAAGTTGGTTTTACATTTAAATTATCTCTATATATTGTTAGTTTTTCTTTTTTGGATTTTATAATGGACAAAAATATGCCCATATGGATAAAGATATGATGCATTGAAGGCCATAACCCAAAACGAATCTTGTGTTATATGATTATGTTTCAAATTATTCATCACCCAAAAAATGATCCCTAATATTTTATAAAGAACCAAGAAGGAGGAAGAAGTAAAATCCCATTAATGATATTATGCAAGTTTCATTAGATGGATAAGGATGCAAAGTTTGTTGCTTTCAATAAGAGGTTACATCAATAATTATAACTATGGGAGCCTTGAAGGGGTTTATGCATTTCATAAAATTTAAGAAACATTATGTTATGGCCCTTGGACCCTATATTAAGGCCCTAATAATCATTTTTTATTATTTTAATATTAGGAGGTCAGAACATTTCATGGTCCCATTTTATTATGATTGTACCCCTTGTCTCCTATAAATATACTAAGGAGACCTAATCTTAGGATAATCAAATATTGTCTTATAAATTGTATTCATATAAAATGAGGTTTGTCCCTTGAAGGAGATTGTAATTATTGGTTTCTTATGATTTTTAAGGTGCAAGGTTTATAACATTTTGTATTAGAGCACACTAACCTCGAGTTTTGTTGCTTCAAACAACTCATTGTGGAATTTTCTCTATAACCTTTCTTAGGACATTTCAGATGCTAAAACTTTGAGTTATTGAGAAGAGATCTTGGGGAACATCTAGTAAAAAATCCAGATCTTGGTTTTCTTTACTTTTGGAGATATGCTCTAAGGAAATTAGGGTTACTAAATGCTCCTAAAATTTGTTTCAAATAGTCCAGTTTGGATATTTTTCTATAAAATTTATTGTGGGATGTTTCAAATGATGAAAGTTGGAAAATATTAAGGTGCAATTTGTGGGAGCATTGGTCAAAATTTTAGAGTTTGGTTCACTATAATTTATGAGATATGATTTATGGAAGTTAAGGTTTGTAAAGGATCCTAAAATCAGTTTCAAATAAGTCAGAAGAGCATAGCATTTCTTCTTAAAAAAAAATATTTTTGAGATGTTTCATCGAGGTTGATCCCTAAATGCCTAAAAACCAAATTCCATGAATTTAAAAAAAAGCCAGGGCCAAGTCAAATATCTTGGTTCAAGGAATCCAACATGGTAAACAACACCTCAATATGAGTTTGTATGTGAAAGTTATTCTCAGCCAAAGTTATTGTCAAACTTGGAAAATGAACAAATTTAGTTGGTGCTAGATAAATTTGGGGCATCACCAAAGTGGTGGTCTGGCCAAACTAGCAGCTAAGTTTGGTGAAGCTTGGATAAATTTGGAAAATGGTTTTAGTTATGGTTAACTTTGGAAGAACCACCGAATATGCCATCATATGCTAAACTTGGTTGTAGGATCATAGCCCAATAACATGAAGCAACATGGCCTAATCAAATGGAACAACATGGAACCCAACTGATGACCAAATTGGCCCCCAACTGAACCATGACAATTTTAAGATTTAATGGATAAGGTTATAATAAATTATATATAAAATTTTTGAATGGTTTGGTGATTGGCTTAAATTATATATAATAGTTGCACATAAAACAGGTCTATGAGGGTTTAAACCCATGACCCTGCCGAACCCAAATGCTAATATTACATTGTGCCAACCAAACCACCAGTCGATTGGACTTTGTTAAGTCCATCGACATAGAATTATTTAAACCTTTCCCATTTCATTCGACTGATGGAGGAATGAGGCCCACGGGAAATGGAATAGTGCACGGGCCAAGGGAACTAATAGGGTCAAAACCGTGTGGTGGGACCCTGCAAGATTGCAAATTGAGAATAATATTCCCTAAAATATTCTCTAGAAATTCCAAAAATATTATGTGGAGGAATCTTGAGCTTCTTTGGGGGCCCAAAGCTGACATTGTCGAAATCTATTCGAGTTTATGCTCATTTTACCTAGAATTTCACAAGGATTTCACTGGTGTAGTTAGATTTGGGATTTGAGCAGCCCATTTTCAAGGTACTTCGAGAATTGAGATATAATGATGTATTTTTCCATGTACTTTCTTTTCATTTTTCTAAGCTAATATATAAGCCTCTCCACTTTGCAGTTAGTCCCAAAGACGTAGATCACACATTATGAGTGAACTCCATTATCACACATGGGTGTTTCATCTTTATGGTCTCTTTATGTGTTTCTTCTTCAAAAAGAGTCACATTAATGGTATTACATGCTCTTTTATGCAATTTTGATAACATCTTCGAAGGAAACATCCTCGATCATGTTGGTACCAGAGTGGTCATCTTGTTGATGTGAATTGTGAGTGTGGATGATAACCAATTCCAAACTCAAAGAGGGTGAAACCTGAGATTGGATGTGCAACTCGAAGAAGGAAAATGTTTCAGTAAATCAATGAAATGGAGGACAACCTCCTGAACCTCCATCTCCATCTTCAAGCGAATGTTATTAATCTTTATGTTCTTCTCATCATTCAAATAATCATCATAAAGATGCATCTAAAAAGCCATTTTTTAAGTTAGATGTGAAATTTGATCTTCCCATGTTTAATGGAGAAGCTAATGTAGAAAATATAAACAATTGGATTAGACAAATCAAAGTATACTTTCATATACAACAGATCGAGGAGGATGAAGAAAAGATTCAATTGGCATATGTTTAACTAGCAGGAAAAAATCTTGTATAGTGGGAGAGAAAACTTAAGAAAGGTAGTAAGCATAATGGTAAACTCATTTCTTCATGGCTGAGTTTTTTCTTCTGCATTAAGAGGGCAATTTTATCCTTTGCTTTACCGAAAAAAGTCATGATGGAATGGAAAAATATGAGACAAAGAAAAGGTCAGAATGATCAAACTTCCGTAGAAGAGTTTAGGAAGAAATAATTGGCATTAAATATTCCTTTAAACTCACCAAATAATTTTATGAAATATATTGGAACTTTTTCTAGTTATCTTTGGCATTCATTGTTTTTATTTGATCACACTACTCTTGATGAAGCTAGTGTGAAAGTTATTCACCTTGAAAGAAGGGAAAAACATGAAAAATTTGACCATGTAAAGAAGATATAAACAATAAAGAGAAATGAAGAAAATCCCTCTTGTGCTCATTGCAATAAAGAAGGGTGTGATAAGGAGCATTATTGGAAACTGCATCCAAAATTGAAACCTAGAAGTATGGTTGAAAACAGAAGCAAAAAACTGTTGTTATAGTGCAACATGGCCTATTTTTTTATTCAGGTGGTGGGATGAATATTTTATCTATTCCGATTGTAGGTGTTGGACCAATGATGGGAATTGCATCAAATAATGCATGGCTCCAAGAAATTGTGGAGATCAACCAAAGAATTCAAGCAGAAAATGTTGAACTAAGAACACTACTACAAGAAGCAGAAGAGGAGAAGCAGGGATTGTAGCTTTAGTTAGAAGCCACAAAAGAGGACTTGAAAAAGTTGAAGTGTGGTGAAATCCTAGCGAAGCCATCGTCACCGCTTTAGAATCGATAACTGTTGGGAAAAATATTGAGAGGGGGTGGTGAATCCATATTTTAAAAACACAATAATAATTTTCTTTTCTGAAATGTATACATGACTTGACTGAACCCAACTAGAGTATATACGCAACTGTTGTAAAAGAAACTAGCTTATGCTCAGTAAACTTGTAAAAAAGCTAATTCTTTATTTGTTAAACATTGAATCAATTTATAAGATATTTATTAGGTATTTGATAAGAAGTAAACAAGTGCAGTAAGAACATAATAAAGTATCACACATAAGTAAACATGAATGAACACCAGGATTTAAGGTGGAAACCTAATGTGGGAGAAAACCATTGTTGTTGTTGTTGTCTCAGTCTTCAAAACTTATTAATATCAATAAGTTCTTACATTCTTGTACTGGTACAAACTCATACCAGTACGTAGGCACCCACCTGCTAAAGGATAAAACATTCACTTGTTCTCCAGCTCCTACTGGAAGGGAGCTCCAACCACTTGATCTAATCATCAGCTACTACTAGCAGGAAGCTTCAACTTCCTCACTAAAGGCTCCAACCCTCAACAACAACCGTGGACCACGTTTCATCAGGTTTTCAGACTAGATCCAATATCAACACTTATGCTCAATCATCACTAAAATACAATCATCAATCTTTGACATACAAAATCAACCAATGACCGAAACCCAAACAACTGACACTTAATCAAAACTCAACCACACAGAAATGAACTCAGAGTACTGCATCAATACACAGAATCAACTGCAACCCTGATCATTCATTTTCCAAAATGTATACACTACTTCACTTAAGGCAACCCGCGTGCATATGCGCTTTTCTGTAGAGAAACCCGCGTGCAGATCTTAAAAAACTGAAAACTAAAAACTTAACTCCTGTAATTCTAAAAAAATACTAATTTATACTTAGATCTACTGCAACACTCTGAACCAATCATAGAAATGTCTCTGATCTTTAATCACAATCGTAAATTAATCTTAACATTCTTCAATCAATTAATAACCAAATTCAACATCATCATTCAATTAGATCTACTTCAGACATTATCACTCAACTCAAATCAACATGAGGACATCATTTACAGACAATAGAGAAAACAGAAGCATTGATCAGGTTGATCAGTCATTTATGAACATAAACCCTTAATTTGTATATTCTACTTTGAAGAGGTGAACCCGCATGTATACGCACTTTTCCCAAGACCAACCAACATATAGATCTGCAAATTTTGACCTAAAAGTCTGTAGCTCTTCAGAACTTTAGAAACATAAAAACATGCATCAGTGATCCAGGTGGATATTGGTGGCCACCTGCCTATTCCACCTGGACCCCCACCATTGTTTCTTTCAGTTTTTCAGTTTCCTTAGTTGTAGCACAATTTACTATTTTTGGCATTTCTTCGGGTGCTAAACTTATGGAGCCATTTTGAGGCCCTAAATGACATTTTTTGGGAAAACTGGGACCAACATGGGTCATTGACCATGTTGGTCATTAAAAAGTTCTAGTCCTCAGATAGATATTTCTAATGAGGTATTGTGCACATCAAACAAAGATCGTATTCCAAAGTTACGACCCCAAGAAGTTGACGTACCAATTTACCCAAACAAGGCCCATAGTTTGGCGCTTCATCTCCTAAGATTAGGTTTTTGGATGTTTAGGGGTTTTTGTTGTTTCTCAATAATAAATAGGCCTTTGAGCCTGATTGTAACACAGTTTAGAGGCATGTAGCTACCACATCTCTTCTCATATATAAGCTACCATCGATCGAGCTTGTCTTATTTCCATTCTGTTTGTAAACATATTTCAGTATTTGATATTAATGAAATGAAGTGTTATTTCTACTACATCTTTGTATTTATGGTTAAATCTGTAATTTGTTGCGTTCCTGATTAAATCCGGATTAGTGGTATCAAAGCAACCTGCTCTTTCTCTGTTTTTCTTTTCATGTACCCAACAAGGTTGGGATATAAGGAGTTAGGGCTCGATCTGGTTGAACCTTTGGAAGATCAACCTCACAAACCCCGACAGCCGCCCATGGGGGAAGAAAAGAAAGACGAGGGGGCAGGAGATCCTATCAAAATATTGCTCAAGGAGGCCCTCGAGAAGCAAAGGAATGTGATGATGGATAAATTGGCCCAGATCCTTCAACAGTTGCCCACCAGCAGTGCATCCACATCCAAGAACCACTCTAGAGGCTCCACTCCTTTTAAGGTACAAGTAAACTTTGACATTCCCATATTTGAGGGCCAAATAGATGCAAACACCGTAGATAAATGGTTAAATCTACTAGAAGGATATTTTTCTATTCATGATTTTTCCAGCTGAGAAAATATTACTTTTTCTCTTCTCAAAGCTACCCCCCACGTCAAGGACTAGTGGGAAACCTACTGTGAGTAGAAGGATGAAAGTACGACCTCACTTTTTTCAGCCGCACCCACTTGGAACTTGTTCCGGGATGCCATCAACGAGCAGTACTACCTTGTCGGGAGCTATGAGGATAAATATATAAAGTGGACAAGCCTGCGGCAGGGAAGGGACCAAGATGTTTCAGAGTTTACTAATGTTTTTCATACCTTTCGCATGAAGTTGGGTATCAAGGATTCTTAGTAACATTTGGTACTCAAGTACCGTAGCTGCCTACAGAGGTACATCTAGAATGAGATGGAGTTCGTGGACATCTCCTCGCTCGACATGACATACCAATACATTGTCAAGATCGAGCAAAAGTTTAAACAGAAGAAGTGAGACATTGGATCTGTGAATCTGAAGCAAGGGAAAGGTGCCCCCAAACTGTAGAAAAAAGGCCAAAGCCAAGTTGGGGCAGCCTAGGACAACTCGCCAAAGCCGTAAGAAAATAACAATACCGTGAAGCCAAAGAAGGACATGGGAAAGTGGTGTGAGTTCCATAAGATCTCCACGGACAACATAAGTGAGTGTCGGGCCAGGTAGTCACTAGTGGACAAGCTAAAGGCTTCAGAATCAAATGCATGTTCTCACTCTGAGTCAGAACTCGAAAAGGGGAATGACAAAGGGAAGCAAATTATCGATGTGGAGCCCAATGCAACCATTGCCACCACAAAGATCTAGAAGGAGGAACATGAATATCTAAAGGAGGAGGAGTGCCTCTTCCACTCCCAGATGTGGGTAAAGGATTCCCCGCTATAGTTCATAGTTGATAGTGGGAGCTAAAAAAACCTCATTTCAGCAGAGGTCGTGAAGCAGTTGGGATTACCGACCATGACACAACCACAACCGTACACCATTGGGTGGCTTCACCAAGGATGGGATCTTCGCGTGAGCTAGCAGTGTCGTCTTCCATACAGCATCAAGCCCTTCACGGATGAGGTATTATGTGGTGTTTCCCCCCTTGATGTTTGTGATGTATTATTAGGCCAACCATGCTTGTGGAAGCAACACGCTGTGTATGAATCAAGGCCTTGTGCTATTATTTTTACTTTGGGAAATAAGTTGTATAGGATACCGGAGGTAGCACCGCTTACTGCCATCTCTTTGGATATTGTAAAACAATGTATTAAGCTCATTTCCAAAACCAAGAAATTTGTTTTCCTGATGATACGTCCTCAAGGAAACAAGAAGACAATAGCCATGACCTCCAGACAGGTCCCCTCCACATGACAACAATAGATGGACAAGGTCGCGGAGGAGTACAAGGACATCTTCACCTCTCCTACAGGGTTGCCTCTACACTGTCAGGTCAAGCACTCCATTGATCTGACCCTAGGTGCGTCATTTCCCAACGGACCAATCTATCAGTGATCCATTCTGGAGAATGATGAAATCAAGAGGCAGATTCAGGAGTTGTTGCAAAAAGGTCACATTTGGCCAAGTTCATCGCCTTGTGGGAGCCCGATCGTGTTGGTACAAAAGAAGGATGGGACTTGGAGACTCTGTATTGACTATCGAGCATTGGACAAGATCACTTTCTAGAATAGGTGTCGATCCCACAAATTGATGACCTTCTGGACCAACTCAAGGGGGGAAATATTTTAGCAAGATCGATTTGAAGTCCGGATATCACCAAGTACCAATCGAACCCTTCGATGTGTGGAAGACTGCCTTCAAAGCCAAGGAGGGCCTTTACGAATGGCTGGTTATGTCTTTCGGGTTCACGAATGCTCCTGCAACATTCATGAGGCTGATGGATGGCATCTTGCGGCCATTCACCAACTCATTTGTAGTGGTATACTTGGATGACATCCTGATCTTGAGCTAGAGTTGGGAACAACACATCCACCGCATCCGAGAGGTTCTCCAAACATTACGACAACACAAGTTGTGTGCCAATTTGGAGAAATGCACTTTTGGCATGAACCATGTTTGGTATCTGGGATACATTACTGATGAATGGGGATGCGTGTGGATCCATCCAAGGTCCAAGTCATTCGGGATTGCGTAGCCCCAACCACTCTGATAGAGCTCCATAGCTTTCTTGGTCTTGCCAATTTCTACCAAAGGTTCGTGTTGGGATTCTCTCATATCACTTGGCCCTTGAGTCAAGTCACCAAGGGAGGAGTGAAATAAAAATTCTTTTGGTCTAAATCTCAACAGAAGGCATTCACAGAGTTGAAACATCACCTCTGCTCTACACCAGTGCTCACATTACCAGACTTGCAACAACCATTTGAGATCGAGACAGATGCCTCTAACTATGCTATTGTGGCAGTCCTTACTCAATAGGGGCATCCAGTGGCATATCATAGTGAGACACTTTCAGATACAGTCCATAAGTATCCCACTTATGACAAAGAGATGTATTCCATTGTGCAGGCCTTCTAACAATGGAAGCATTACATTTTGGGAAAGGAAATGGTCATCTACACATACCACCGACCCCTGTAGTTCATACAGATGCAAGGGAAGTTGCAGAATGATCGCCATCCACATACCTGCAACAGTTCCATTTGAATATCAAGTATAAGAAGGGAAGCACCAATAATGTTGCAGACTACCTCAGCTGACCACCGATCATGGTGTTAACCACCGTGCTCAACTCTTGTGGGCACGAGACTTCTGATTGGCCACTTCTCTACAAAAGCGACCCAGAATTCGGCCACACATACCAAACACTCTTGGAGGGTCAGCAAGTTCCATATTTTCACCTCCAGGATGCCTTGTTATGCCACTTGGGACACCTTTGTGTTCCTTCAAGCGAGCGTGCCAAGATGATCTGGGAAGTGCACTACAGTCAGGACACTAGGCATTTTGGGGTCAAGAAAATGGTGGTAGTACTGCAAAAGTATATCTATTGGCCGAATCTTCGACAGGATGTCGGGAAGTACATCAGATTCTGCATTACATGCATCATTGCCAAACCAACCATCAAGAAGCAAGGCCTGTATACTTTGTTGCCTACCCCTAGTTGACCTTGGGAATACATCTCCATGGATTACATGTCAATCCTTCCTTCTACTAAGCATGGCAACGACTATGTTTTATGGTCGTCGACAGATTCTAAAACATGGACAATATGGCAGCCTGCAAGAAGAATATCACAGTAGAAGCCACTACTAAAATCTTCTTTGAAGTAGTTTGGGTACACTTTGGGATCCCACAGTGTATCATCTTGTATCAGGACAGTAGGTTCCTCAGTACATTTTGGTCGAGTCTCTAGTCGATGCTGGACACCAAGCTCACTAAGTCTACAGATTTCCATCCCAAAACTGATGGCCAGAAAGAGGTCATCAATAGGATGATCGTACACATTTTTCACATGTACTACTCAAAGCATCCACGCACATGGGATGAGGGCCTCCCCTATGTCTAGAAAATCTATAACCGGTCTCTCCACAGATTGACTCACCACAACCATTTTTAGGTGGCCTTGGGATTCTAGCCACTATATCCCATTGATGTGGCCATACCATTTACAGCTAGTCAGGAAGATTCAGCTCATGTCGAGTCTGAAGATGATAAGGAAAAAAAATTCAATTAGAACATCCTACATATCCTCCAGTAGGTCCATGACATTTTGGAGAAATCAAATGCCAATTACAAGCAGCGACATGATCAACATCGGGTGCTGCACAAGTTTCAGGTGGGTGACAAAGTCTGATTGCATTTGAAAAAGGAACACCTTACCAGAGCCTATCAAAAACTGAGACCACTCTGATATGGTCCTTACACCATTACCAAGGTTTTGGGAGACAATGCATTTGAGCTCACCATTCCCCCATTCCTTGGCCTGCACCCAGTGTTCAATGTGGACCGCCTTCAACCATACTTCCCACCATTGCTAGACACATCAAACATTGCAAAACAGTTCACACCTACAGAGTTAAATCCAGATTACATGGAACAAGCCACAACTAATAGGATCATGGACACATAGATCAAGAACATCCGAAAGTAAAGGATCCAACTATATCGAGTTGTCAAAGTAGGCCGACTCCTTCACTAGAGCAAGTGACTCACTAGGGAGCAAGTTCAACAAAAGTTTCCTCATCGCATGGAGCAACTCAACGCAATGGGGACCATTTCTTCCTAGGGGGGAGGAATGATCAAGGTGGATATTGGTGTCCACAGGCCTATTCCACTTGGACCCCCACCATTTTTTTTCCAGTGTTTCAGTTTCTTTATTTGTAGCATAATTTAGTATTTTTGTCAGTTTTTCAGGTCCTGAAATTGCAGAGCCATTTTGAGGCCCTAAATGACATTTTTTGGGAAAATTGGGACCAACATGAGTCCTTAGATAGATATTTCTAACAAGGTATTGTGTGCATCAAACGGAGATCATATGCCAAAGTTACGACCTTGGGAATTTGACGTACCAATTTACCCAAATGGGGCCCATAGTTTGGTGCTTCATCTCCTAGGGCTAGGTTTTTGGATGTTTAGGGTTTTACATTGTTTCTCAATAATAAATATGCCTTTGAGCCTCATTGTAACACAGTTCAGAGGCATGTAACTGCCACATCTCTTCTCAGAGATAAGCTACCATCGCCCGAGCTAGTCTTATTTCCATTATGATTGTAAGCATATTTCAGTATTTGATATTAATAAAATGAAGTGTTATTTCTACTACATATTTGTATTTATGGTTATATCTGTAATTTTTTCGTTCCTGTTTAAATCCGGATCAGTCAGTACTTAGATCTAGTCAATCCATGAGGAGATAATACAATCAAAAGTCATTTCAGGTCTCATGATCCTGATCCATCATTGTATTCATTGGTGCATAATTATTTCAGATCAATGTGACAATTATGGCCCTTACAATGAAAATATACTTCAAATTGAAGTATTCATCAAAACCCTTTCATTTGCAAACTTTAGCACTTTTGATATTCACCTTTTTATATAGTTTAGCCCTTATCCAATACCACAGGTCAAAACTACATTAGTGTTGGTGGTAATCTTTGAGGGGATCAATATTCATTGTCGCACTCATTACTATGGGCTAATACCATGGTAAGGACCCCTGGTATTTAGAATACCATGGTGAAAAAACCATACGCTAATTTTCTTCACTAAAATCACATGCATATGTGACTTGGCTTAACAGAACCGTGTATAGTTCTTGAACTTCCAACTTTATCATTCCTCTGAACTGAATGTGCTGAACTATCATGCATTCTGTCAAATCTGTATTCATTCTATTATTATGTTTTATTCATTCTATCACCTCTGAATTGACCTATGAATTCTGACACAAGTGATTTTCCATCATGGACAACACATGCATCCTAATGCCAACAACAACTGAGGGAAAGTGTGCCATTGATTCTTAGTTTAATGTTCTCATTATGATGATTATTTTGGTTTTATTGAAGGGTGAACCAAGGGAATTGGTTCAAATATAGTGAATAATAATGGATACGAAGGAAAGGGCCTAGGAGTTAATAGCCAAGGCATTACGAATCTCATCCAAGTGGTGGAACTATCTTGGTATGCGAGATTGGGCTATATTAGAGCGGAAGCTGAAGAAAGACACTTCAAACCCAAGGAGACAAGAGAGTCTTCAAGTGATAAGTCTGAGACAACGTGGGATGCTAATAGAACATCACAACCTTATAGTGATGGTGAGATTTGTAAATAAAGAGCTTAGTCAAGTTTTCTTCACCAGAGCCACACCAAAGACAATTGTTGACAGAAGGATATGTCACCTAAGAGGGAGACATAAAATAAGGTTAAGAAAGTCTGGAGGAATAAAATAAATTGTAGTCATTTCAACAAGGGTGGACATCATAAAGCCACATGTTGGAAGCTCCATCTAGATCTACGCTTAAAGAAGGACCAAAAGCATATGAAAGCACCTGTGAAGGAACCGATTGATGGAGCATTTCACCAAGGAAGCCAACTATAGGAAGAAAGCCCATTAGCTTAGTTAGGTAGGAGATGGTAGCATATGACCACCATTGTAAATCACATGTTTCTTTTCAAGGACCCCATAAATGGGAAAAAACTTATAAAAGTGCTAAAGTGTATAAAATCACTCGAGTATGTAGCATAGTGATATTTTGGCCTTTAGTTGGATAGAAAAGGATATGGGTTTTGTTGTAAAACTTAACCATGAGTGTTTTATAAACACTTGGAAAGTAAGGTCTTTCTTGGAATCTTGCAAGTTGCGATACATGGATTGACATCTAAAGATTTGCATATGGATATAGGTGTCAACTTCATTATTCTAGTTCTGAAGTACAAACGTGAAGGAAAGGAAAATTGTGGCATGTCAAAGGCATTTCTTATGCTGATAAAGAAATGGGGGGGTACACTAGCTTGAAGTTCTTATTTATAATTTTGGAGAACCAAAATATTCTTAATGGTGAGGAATGATCCAAGAGGATCCCTGAAGGCCCAAAAATTAAAGTCCTCAAATCTAATCAAAACTAGGACCAAGTTGAAGAACTCATCACAAGGAATCCAACAATGCAAAAAACACCTTAATATGAGTTTGTATGTGAAAGTTATGCTTAGTAAAAGTTGTGGTCAAATTTGGAAAAAGGACAAATTTAGTTTGCGCAAGATAAATTTCAGGAATCACCAAATTGGTGGTCAAGCCAAACTGGCACCTACATTTGGTGGAGCTTTGATAAATATGGCAAAGGGTTTTAGTTATGGCTAACTCTAGAAGAACTGCCAAACATGGTTGCATCCACTAAACTTGGTAGGAGGATCGTGGCCCAATAACATAGGGCCACGTGGCCTAATCAAATTGCACCATGTGGTACACAAGTGGTCACCAAATTGGGCCCCGACCAATCCATGATGGCATTAATATATAACAACGAAGGTTATAACAAACTATATATATAAATGTTGAATGGTTCATTTAAAATATATATAACGGTTGTAACACATAAAAGAGGTCCACAAGGGTTTGAACCCACAACCCCACCCAAGCAAAATGCCAATATTACATTATTCCAACCAACCCACCAGCCAATGGAACTTTGTTAAGTCTGTGAGCATGGCACTATTTAAACCTTTCCCACTTCATTCAATCGATGGAGGAACGAGACCAACAGACAGTGGAATAATATGCAGGCCAAGGGAACAGGGAGGCCCAAAACCCTATGGCGAAATGCTATCAAAATGAACAAGAAAAGAATATTCTTAAGGAATATTCCCTATAATATTCCTAAAACATCTTTTTGTGGAATATTAAGATTCTTTGGGGTCCAAAATTTACACTGTCAAAATCTACTTGATTTTATACTCATTTTACTCATAATTTCATAAGGATTTCACTAGTGCGGTCAAATTTGGGATTTGAGTAGCCCATTTTTAGGTCACTCCCAGAATTGAGGTATAATGATGCATTTTGTCATGTAATTTCCTTTCATTTCGTTGAGATAATATAGAGGTCTCTCCACTTTATAGTTGGGCCCAAAGATGCAACTCACTCATTTTGAGTGAAATCCATTATCAAACATTGGTGTTTCATCTTTATGGTCCCTTTATATGTTTCTTCTTCTTAAAGTGTTGTATTTATGGTATTACATGCTATTTTATGCAATTTTGATAACATCACCAAAGTAAAGATCCAGGATTATCATATTATGAAAATATCTACTATAAGATTTTACTAAGATTTTAGGTTTTGGTTCTCTATACTTTTGGATATACTATGCATAAGTTAGGGTTTGCGAAGGGTCCTGAAATCATTTTCAAAAAAGTGGGCTTCGGAATTTTGCTATAAATTCTCTACTATGATACCTTAGACTATGAATTTTTAGATATTTGAGGAGACTTAATGAGGTACCTCAAGTATTAGAATTATATTTGAATAATTAGACTTGCAGAAAGATATACAAGTTTTCTCTTGAGAAGAGAAAAGAAATCAACAAGTCCTAGGAAAATCACCATAACTATCACGTGGCACATCAAATTTTGGTTAGACTTATGGAATTGCAGAGAAGAAATATCACAATATTACTTAGAAAATTTCATATTCATAAGGGCTCAAATATCAGAGATATATTAAAAAAAAATCATCCATTAAAATATTATCCAAATTAAGGTTTAAGGAACGTCACTTACAATTGAAATAACTTTTGAGTAGAAGACCCACTTTCTTTTGGGTGATTAAAGCCACGATAAATAGATTAAATACATTTAGTCTCAATTTAATTGGTTTTTTTTTCTTCACAATTGAATCAAAATTATTAGGTCTAAAAATTAACTAATTAAAAAAGAAATTAAATAATATAAATTCATATCCTAAATATATTATAATCACTTAGTCTCAATTAAATTGAAAAGGAAAAAAATATTTTTAATAATTAACTACGGATATATTAAGTTACATATAAAATTGAATCAAATTTATTCTAGCAAATTAACTAGCTAATTAGTGATAGGAAGAGAGCACATATTAATTAATTCAATTTCAATAATTCTTAATCACATAAAAATAGTTTTCACATTTAATTTATTCAGTTTGAAATTGAAATGGATTTTTTAATAATAATTATTAATGGTTATACATATGAAATTTAGTCAAAACAATCAAATATTACAAATTTATTATTTAATTTATTAGTAAACTTCCCCTACCCTTGATCTAGTCAAATTTAGTTGTAATCCAGTCAATTGTAGCCATTTCCTGTGGTCCAAATTAGTTTCTTCTTTCTAGCTATTTGAATGAGGAGTCCCTTTATTTAATATGTTGACATGATCTGGTTCGTCATCTTGTCCTGACGATGAACCACACGTGTTGGCTCGAAATGCGTAGACAAATGAATTCTGATGTGATTATCTCTGAAATATGTTCTTATAAACTTGTTATGGATCACAGAAGCCTCAATTCTTTAATTATTTTTACTATCATTATTATTGTTATTATTTTTCCACATGCCTCCAAAGAATCACCCAAAAGCTACTACACCAATTAAACTTCCTAAAGGCTCATTCATGACTTGTTGAGTCAAATTATAGCCTTATAATTTGATTAAACATAAATCATCAACCCAGGGCAAGTAAGCTTGTGAGGTGCACACAAACTATATGCAGGCTTAACATTGTAAGTGCTGATTAATATAACTAGCCAATCATACAAAACCAATGACTCTTTCCTACATCAATCACTTAGTAGCAAAGGCTATAGAGTGGATCAAACATCCCTCTATAGCTCTTAAGATTGTTGATGATGATTAGGAAAAGATACTGAAATCAACTTACAACAAACTCAGAAATTCAATCAACATTAGAAATCAAATCTTCATTAAGTGAATTCCACACATGAACAGGACACTAGTTCATTTAATCTAGTTCTGCTGATATATTAAAAAGAGTGCATTGGCTGTAAAATAAATTATTGTTACATAACATAAATAAAATGCATAAACACCAAACTATGGGAGTTGTGAGCAAAGGGGGGCCTCCCTTACTCACAACCCCTTAAAATTAGAATAGGTTGCTCACAGAAGTAGAGAGAACATATAATATTGTAGTAATCTGAAAAACATATAGTCGAGTACAATCTGATATACAATCTTAGTTTAAACCAACCCAGCAACCCTGCATCATAAAAACTAGGATAAAATTTATACATTTACAAAAGCCCATATATGGATCGAAGTAAAGGAGACTACTAATCTAAGCCTTCGACTAATAGAACTATTACAAAATATCTATTTTAGCCATACTGGGTCTAATCCATGACTGAAAGCATGGATTAGATGAAATGCGTTACATGGCTGGAGCTTTCCTCTAAATGACAAACGAGAGAAGGTTTCTGAATCTGGGCGGTGTTTTTGGCAGATCTGAAATGACCAATAGGATAGTAACCATATGTGACATATTCCCCACAAAACCCATGTTCCCATTTAACTTAGATATTCATGGAACATGGCTAACTGTCGATGTTGTTGCAGGAAATCCGGGCGGTTACAGGAAATCCACAACTACAGGAATTCTGGAGTGTTTTCAGGAAATAGGATCGCATAACTATCTGTTGGAATTTACAGGCCTATTTCTGAATCAAAACAAATCTACAGAAGAACTTTAGATTAGTTGGCATGGTAATTAAATAAAGAACAACTAGCTGTAAGGAATACTTAACGTTAAGATAAAAGACACTTTTTAATGTTAATTTGCATACCTTCAGCCTACAACACCCCTTTGGCAAAAACATAAGTATTATAACCAAAATACGCATAATAGGGGTTAAAGATAGTTCGGAATGGGAGAGGTAAAGTATGGAAAATGGTGTCAAAATTGGGTAAAACTAAGCCCCAACATCTCCCCCACACCTAGCACCTTGCATGCCCCATATGAAAGAAAAAAAGTTGCGTCTTCCGCAAAAATGAGAAAGGAAATCATTCCTTATCCTCAACTGCAGCTACTGTAGCCAACTGATCTGCTACTTCTACCAACTGGTCCAATTGGTTACCACTAGAGTTTGCAAGAATTTGACCCTTGTATAATTCGTTCTTCTTTTTCAGATGGTCGATCCTAGCCTGCTTCTTTTTCATAATCTGGGCCGCTTTCTGGACCCACTCTTCATGTTATTTTTGTACACGCAGGTTCTCCTTCAGGGTCTTGTTTTCCTTTCTCAAGGCTCTTTCCAAAATGGTGAGATCGGTAATGATTTCTTCTAATTCCTACAAAGACCGTCCCTTTTGAGGGGTTACTTCCCCTTCCTGATGTCCTTGGAGAGATGGAGGGGACCCAATGTCCTTCTCTACTTGTTGTTCTTCCTCTGTGTTATTCCCTCCTCCATGTAGTGGGGAATCTTGAAAGGACATCACTTCTTTGCTAATAATACTATATGACTCGATCTTCTCTTTACCTTTGGGTGGACTGTGGTGTTTATTATTCTTCTTATCCGGTGTCTCGATAAATACTTTTTCATCCGCGGTATCCTTTATACCCAAATGAACAACCTGGCTTCTGGTAAATCTTTTTGCAGAGGTGGAAGTGCCATTCTTCGACTTAGGTTATTTTCCCATAGTCTCCCCTATCACCACCACTTCGTCATCTCTTTCTGCTTCCTTTGTTTGTAGCCCAAGGGTCTGAGGCTTCTTCTTCTTTGATTTTTCTCTAGGCTTCTTCTTGGTGGGCTTCAGGGAGTTGAGGTCATCCCTTCTTTCCTTCTTTACCAGTGGCCTCTGAGTTTGTAGCTTCTTCTTCGATTTTTCTACTGGTTTTTCCTCTGTAGACTCCGAAGGGTTAGAGATTTTGTCTTCCTCTTTTTATGTTATCTATAGCCCACGTGTCCACAGCTTTTTCCTCGGTTTATCTATCGGCGCTTCCTCCATGGAATCTGAGGAATCATAATCCTCATTTTCTGCAAAGTAGTTTTCAGCTAGGAACTCCTCCCATGTCTGCTTTTTATCTTTAAAAACCTACACGAAGATGATTTTCACCAGCTCGTGGTGATAAAGGTTTTCCTCTAAATTGGCCCCCCTCTCCTTGGCAATCATTGACATCTTCATTAGTGACATCCTTAAGTAATAGGGAAAATTTAAAGGCTTGTCATGGAAATGGGCGAGTCAAATATGAAACAGGAATGCAAGCCCAAAGCAACCTTCACATGTTATGTATTCCTATAGGAAAAACAATAAGTTCTGGTACTTTCTTTTCAAGAAATCCTACGAGATTCCCTCACTCTAGTTGGGGTCTAAATGCTCTTTACAGAGGAAGGATGCGCACAATCCCTTGTTGAAACACTGGTTCTTAAACCAACGTTCTCCCAACTATGAAATATCACATGCTCATGCTACCAAACCTTCAGTCAACCTGAATTGAACATCCCCAATTTGAGCCTTATCGCCATTCAAGTTCAGGGCGAAAGATTTTGTTACTTCTGAGTTGTGGCAGTTGAGTCACTGGAAAAATGGTAGCCACCCTCCTTTTTCCAATCTCGCCTTCCTACAAGGGTCGACCTCTAGCAACTCAGGCCCTTGTGGCTCAAAGCAGATGGGGGCACGTAATTTAGACATGGTAAAATATTGGAAGACAGGGTGTATGCACTTCTTTGGAAATATCGAGTTTAAACTTTGTAACGAACTTGCTCAATGAGGGCTTATTATAGAAAATTATCAAAAAGCACGATATTTTCGAGAGACAAGTCTTGATCATGATTATCATCATGATTTGACCTGCAGGAAGATATGGGGAGTACGTCTACTGGTCGTGTTAGAATCATGGTGATCGGGCGATGAGCTAGACTCATAATGCACCGGATTATGGCCATGTTTTGTTGCAAGGGTGACCATAGCCAAAAAATCATACAAATATTAAAAATTAAAGCGTTAATTACCCTTTACCTCAAGTGTCCTGTAGCTTCCTGTACTTTACCTTTCTTACCTTATGACGGTCTAGTATTTTGGATGACGTGTGCATGTCCTTGAGATGATAACCCACCTAATAGTTAAATCAGATATATGACTTCATAATTCATGGCCTCAACTAGTAATTAAAATCCGTCAGTACTTTTTAAATAATTTTAAATTAATACTTTGTCTATGCTTTTTGTTTCTCAAAAAACTAGGGTCTTGCTGCAGGAAATGGAACCGGGACTGCTGATCTTTCTATAGGAAATGGAACTGCGACTGCTGATTCTTCTAGAAAATCGAACCGTGACTTTTGGAACTTCTACAGGAAATTGGACCACGACCTGTGGAGCTTCTACATGAAATCGAACCATCAATTAATAGTTCTCCCTTGTTTGTGTATAGTTCACTGCACATGAAGAAAGGTGTTGATGTTGAATTTGCAATGAGCTCATTGGATTACCAGCCATTAAGGTCAGTTGTTAACCAATGTGAGGCCCGTCACCTTTAATAAGAGCGAGGACCAAGGTACCCCGATGCATCCTATTGAGTGTGAATTAATAAGTTGTTGTTGAACCCCCTTTAAGATCTAGTAGTCAAGGAGCCATAGTGATTCCCCATTGATGCTAGTGAGATAGCCTATCATTAGGGCATACAAGCTTCAAGGCATCATAAGACTTTGATCTTGCACCCAGATAACTTGTTGATGTCGATGGGCCAATATTGTTGTAAGGAGGACCTTAAGAAATCCCACATTAGTCCAACACGAGAAATCCAGATTTAACTAAAAACAAAATTTATTGAGAGGATCCTAAAGAACCTATTGACCTGTAATTTTAATGAGCCCCAGGTAGTTTATGCTCACGAGATTTCATTTTTAGAGAGTCTAAAATACCCGGAAAATAAGACTCCAAGGGTGCTCCTTTTCCGTAATTAGTCCATTGGGCCCAGAAAAAGGAATAAACCTATACCCAATAGACATTCCTCTCATGTTTTACCAAGCATGAGGAGGAGTAGAGTAAGCTCATTGTGTCAGGATGAAATCAAGAAGAGATAGTGGAAGGAACGATCCCTTCTCTCACCATCTCCAACCCTCTTTTCTTCACAATTTCTTCCACAAATTCGTCCTTGGATTGGGGTTTTTGATATAACTTGAGTCTGTTCCCATTCACCAAGAAGGTAACATTCCCATCATCAATGGTTTTAACCTGAACAGATCCATTATCAAAGACTTTCTCAATTTCATAGGGGCCTAGCTTATGTGTTTTAAATTTTCCTTTAAAGTTCTTGAATTTTGAATCATACAAAAATGCCCAGTCTCCCTCTTTGAACTGCTTATTTTTAATTTATCAGTCATGCCATTTAGCACGTTGTTGTTGAATCAAGTCAGTATGCTGAAAAGCATCCTGGTTAATCTCATCCAAATCATTGAGTTACATGATTCTTTTTTGTTTAGATTCATCAAGATCTATACCCATACTATTGCCATTTTAAAAGTTTTGATATGAAATTCAATGGGAAATAAAACTTGCTTTCCGTACACCAATTCATACAGAGAAAAGCCAGTGGTATTTCTCCATGTAATCCTGTAAGCCCACAATGATTCAGGAAGTCAGTTAGACCAATCCTTCTTATGTAATTGCACTGTCTTGGTAAGGATTGTCTCCAACACCTTATTTTTTTATTCCACCTACCCATTGGCCCGTGGATGTGTTGACATGGCGAATTTTCACTATACCAACAAGGGGAATTAACCTAATTGCAAGCCCCAATTAGGCCTGCTTTCGTTTGGAATAGCTAGTTCCAACGGGTTTTAAGGGACCCCATAAACTGTTAAATGCATTGATAGATTGCTTCTGGGTGGAAGACTTCAATTAAATCAACAAAATAAAACAGCTAACCTCTATGTGTTAAATCCTATCTATACTACTTCTAACTACTCTAATCTAGTCCTAGCTATCCTAATCTATCCTACAGGAGCATAATACAGAGGTTTAAACATCATATATATGTTCAGCAGGAGCGTGATAAAGAAGATTAAACATCATACATATATTTAAGTCCAAATGAATCAATCACTGAATTCACAGTTGGACAAGACTGTATTAAAGCTAAATTGCAATCCAATTACTCATATAGGAATCCACATTATTTTTATGGAACTAAAAGTTGCAACTGATGTTTAACTTAGTTTCAAATCAGAGACCATTCACAAGTTAACCATGAAACTGAATCACATTCAATTTAACAAGACTAATAGTGAACTGTAAGTCATCAATATGCATAAATACAAATCACATTTACATTCATGCCAGCAACAACACTCTGATCCAAAACATATAAAAGAGCAATCAAATAAGTCTGAAACTAAAGGCTCCTTCTTCCCCCAAAAAAATCCTCCTTATTCACAATAAAGCCAAACTGTTCTTCTCGAAAATCAAAAGCCCTTCTCCTTTCTTCGAAGGTAATACTTATGTGGCCTTGAACGACCCTCAGCCTTCCATGACCTTTCAGTTCCCTCTTGTCATTACATAGATCAGTATGTACAGATGCGAAAGGTTGGTGAAACTGCTGACAAGCTAAGGTCACCCTTGGTGGAGCGTTCTCCTTCCTAGGGAAATGGATGGATCTCCTTCGAACAAGGGAGGACTGTGTATCATTTCTTAGCACCTATGAGGAGTGGTTATCATTCTCTATCTTTTCTTTGAAAGAAACTGAAGATGCTCCCATCATCCCCACATCTGGCATGCTTTGTAATGTATCTTGTGATGATGACATCTTGGTGGATTAGCGTTGTCCTGAACGCTTCCATTGAACTGTAGGAGTGCCTTCATTATGCACTATGGCAGTCCATCTCCCCTTTAGCAGAGTGTGTTTTGCAATACTGACACCGGTGGCATAGAGGTGTCATCTTAACATACAGCGCCTTCATCTGCGGCTGGATCCACTCAAATTTCCCAACAGAGATAATTCGTATTAGCTGTGATTATAAAATATGATAGAAATGCTCAAGAACAACTCTCACCATCATCGAAACTTCAAAAATGATAAGGCGTTGCGAAATCAAAAGGAGCTATCGTGAAAGAAAATGGCCCCTGGTTTAGCCAAAAATCGTGCCGCGAACGAGTCGCAATGGCACATCCCAATGGCACATTACATGCAACATCACCCCTATTGGATTTCCTTTGAAAAATCCCTACCCTCAATATCTTTCGAAAACAAAGAAATACACAGGAAAACCCGAGTCTGGCCATTAGGCCGGACTTGAAATATTATATGCCCAGATTCACAATTGTCGGCGGGTCTGACAGACAGAGGTGTGCTATATATATAAGCTTTGGGACAAGGCCAATAGCGATGCGCGATATAGCCCTAGATCCGAAACATATATGAAATATAATTGATAATGTCGTCGAGTTCGACAGATCACGATGCATATGTGCATAAGACCTGGGCTCCTGCCGATATGTGATATGCGATGGGGCTGCGGACCCGAAACACATATATGTTAAGGTTCATAAATCCCTTCGGGTCTGTAATGTTACCCTTCCCTTTGGAAAACCCCGACTTCAATGTTTTTCTGGAAACACAAGGATATAAGCGGAAAACCTGTGTATCCGACCATAAGGCCAAACTTGAAAAAGTAATGCGCCCATTTTTATAATCATTGGCGGGTCCGGGATATTTATGTGCCATTTATATATAGCTTTGGGGCTTGGCCGATTAGCAATTTGTGATGCGATGGAGGACTTACTCACATCGCTCTTATTCATTCATGATAAACCAGCCTTCGCCCTTTGATCAAGGCGAAGTGCGATGAGCGAAAAGGGATGATTCATGTATGCTTTGTGAAGCACTTCGACTATAAAGAGTTATGAAGGAAAATGAGGTGCGATAGAGGGTTTTGTGCATTAAGTGCACGAACGGCCATAGTAAGGGTAGGGGCGATTATATATGCAGGCCTATTTTGCCAGAGACACTTATGAGGATTGAGAAAGGTCTGATGAGGGAATGAGAGTGCAGGTTATAAATAAATCATGCTGCAGAGATATTTTCAAGGGGAGGTCTTGACCATTAAGAATTGAAGGGTTAACCTGGCATAGAGTTAGAGTTTCTGAGATGAAAGCAGATCATTCAAGGAAGTGAAAAATCCAGCTTCAAGGGGACCCATTTAAAATTTGCTATCAGGTCATGTTTTAATAGGATGGTAGTTGTGGCCACAACAGGATGATAACGGGTGGACTTTCGATGAGTAATATGGTATTTCTGCACAATTCCTTGTATACGATTTGACACAAACTAAGTACCTTGATCAATGACTATTTCCCTAAGTACCCCAATTCTTACAAAAATATCAGAAGAAAGGAAATGTACCACTATTTTCTCTATTTCTATAGGTAGTACTCTTGCCTCCACCCACTTCGTAACATAATCAGGACAAACTAAAATATACTTCTTACATTTGGACATAGGGTTGATGAGACCTACAAAATCAAGAGCCCACCTCTCAAAAGGTTCTATGCGAACCTATGGTTACAAAGGAATCTCGTCTGATTGTACAGGCCACCCCATTCTCTGGCAGCTGTCACACTTCCAAACATATTCCCTTGCATATTTGAAAATACTTGGCCAATAGTAACCTGAGCGAAGTATCTTGTAAGTTGTGCACTTGTCTGCAAAATTTCCTCCACATAGTTCATCGTGACAGGCTCTCAAAATGTCATAGATCTCATCTTCCCAGAAAAACCTGTGGATAATCAAAGCAGGTCTAGTGAAAAAAAGATCTCCCCTAATCCAAGAGTAATCAACACTTTTTCTAATAATTCTCTTTTTTTTATTAGATGGAAAGTAAGGAGGAAACTTTCCTGTAGCAAGGTAATTGGCCATGTCTGCAAACCAAGGTGTTTTAACAAAAATAAAAAACAAATTTTCATCAGGAAAGCTATCATTAATAGGAACATCCTCACCTGCACGGTTGAGTCTAGATAAGAAATCAACTACCTGATTTTCCTTTCTAGGCCTATCCAATGCCGTGATGTCAAATTCATGCAGCAACAAAAGCCACCTAGTAATCCTGCCATTAGTAATTGGTTTATTCATGAGATATTGAATGGTAGAGTGATCGGTGTGTACAAAAGCTTCATACTCCATGATGTAGTGTATAAACTTATTAATAACATAAATCACAACAAGGAATTCTTTTTCAGTTACCGTGTAATTCAATTCTGCAGGAGTTAAGTTTTTACTAACATAATAAATAGCATGGGTTACATGATCCTCCTTTTGTCCCAATACTGCTCCTATGGCTAAATCCAAGGCATTAGTAGAAATATGAGAAGGCAATTTCCAATCTGGGCCTCTCAAGCCCGGTGCTGAAGAAATTTTTTCCTTGAGTGTATTGAATGCAGCTTGACACTCATCATCCCAATGAAATTCAGCTTCTTTAGTCAATAATTTAAATAATGGGGAGGCTCCTTTGTAAAATTTTCAACAAACCTTCTATAATAGCCTGCATGTCCAAGGAAACTTCAGACTCCCTTCTAATTGGTTGGTGGGGATAGCTTTGCAATGACTCCAATCTTTGCCAAATCAACTTTAATTCTTGCAGCAAAAACATGATGACGCAAAACAACACCTTCATTCATAATCATAAAACATTTTTCATTACTTAATGAGAGATTAGTTTCTCTACACCTCTGCAAAACTTTCCAAGATTATGCAAAGCTTCTTTAAAAGTATCACCCATGACTGTACAGTCATCCATATAAAATTCTACACAATCATGCAAAAGATCAGAGAAAATACCAAGGACAGTCCATTGGAATGTGGCTGGTGCGTTGCATAGACCAAATGGTAATACCCTATATGCATAGGTGCCCTAGGGACATGTGAATGTAGTCTTTTCCTAGTCTTCCGTAGCTATCCTAATCTGATCGTACCCGCTGAACCCATCTAGGAAGGAAAAATATTTTTTCCCTGCTAAAGTGTCCAACACTTGGTTTATAAAAGGCAAGGGAAAGTGATATTTCAAGGTAGCCTTGTTTAGTTCCCTATAATCCACACACACCCACCATTTACCATTTTTTTTTGGGACAATAACTAATGGAGATATCCATTGGCTATCCGAGATAGAATAGATGAACCCTACACTTAACAATTTCTACAATTCATCTTTCACAATTTCCCTTAAAGCGGGGTTCATCCTCCTTTGTGGTTTCCTGAAGGGCCTGGATTTCTCTTCTATATAAATATGATGAATGCATGTGTCTGGGTAAATGCCTCTCATATCTATGTATTATGAAGAAAAAGTGTCTAAAATTTTTTTCAATGCTTGAATTAACTGTTTTTCCTATTCAGGGGTTAATGCAGAATTAATATTCAGATGTTTTTCAGGAAAAATTTAAACTACCTTACTCCCACATTCAGTCATGGAATATGCAGGAAATGTAGATAATAAGGCTTAATGTAGTTCAGCTGTTGTACTATACTCATGAAAATACTGCAGATTAGTAATGAAATCTAGATAATGACTAGACTGCCCTTCTTCTTGTTGCAAAAAATCAGGATTAGAAATACAACAATTTATCAAATTTTCTTATGAATTTTCTTTAAGGCTCATGGCTTGGGCGATTGTCAAAATTGGTCGGGTGCAATCAGAATCATGCTCTTCTTCTTCAACCCAATGTGTATTTTCCGATCTTAAGAGAGGTTGAGCATGGGGGATACAAATTAATGTGCTTTATTTCAGTCCCATGAGTGATGGTCATATTTCCAGACCTGCACCCTATATAAGCATCTGTCGTGGCTAACCACGGTCTTCCCAAGATCCAAGGGTGCCCTCCTAAGTTAGTTTTGGGTTGAACAACATAAAAATCTACAGGGTACTTCCAAGAATCTAATGAGATCACAATGTCTTCTAGTACCCCCTCTGGATTTACCTTAGACCTATCTGCTAATTCTAACATGGAAGGAGTAGGCAATAAGTCAAAGGTTCATATTTTAGATAAGGTTCCCATAGTCATCACATTAATGGATGCACCTAAATCAATTAAAGTGTTTTTTATAGGTTGTCCATTGATAAAGGTGGTAAACACAGGGATTCTAGGGTCTACATATTTTTCAGTAACAAATCCAGTAGACATTAAACTTTCAAGATTTCCACCTACTTGAATTGTAGAGAGTTCTCTCTTTTGTCTTCCATGTCTCTTGGTACCTAGCTCCCTTAATGTTTTAGCATAGATAGGGATATCTTTAATTTCTTGCAGCAATGGGATCTTAATCCAGCGACACAGGAAGTTTCTGTAACACAGGAACAAAAATTTCCTGTAGTGACTGTGGTGCAATACAGTAGGTAGAAAAAGTGGGATAGGTGACCAATCCAATGTTGTGAGCAGATTGCATGGTTTTATTATTAGGGATAGACACTGGCTGGGCAGGAAGTTGCATAGGACGAGGTTTATTTGGCGGGGCAGGCAACTGAAGTTGCTATTGTTTCTAAGGTTGAATAATTTGTTGTTGGGTGGGCTGCGGAGGATAAACGTTTTGAGAAGGAAAACTCTAAGTGGTAGGGTCAGAAAAGTTCCCCTGCCAAGGATGTTGTGGAGGCCAAGGCTTCCAGGGCATTGTAATAATCCACATCTGATTTTGATTATGAGGAACTTCAAAATGCGACTGAGCCATACTTGCAGCACATGGTTGCCATGGTCTTTGAGGTTCCATTGCATAAAGTGCATTGATAGCTCCTTGATCTGATAGATATGCTTCTTTGATTTTAGGAAGTGAAGGACATTGAGCAGTGGAGTGCTCTACTTCACAAATTCAGCATACCTCTATGCTATCTATAGGACATTCCCTCAAGGCATGCTTCTTCCTGCATTTCGAATAGAACACGGCCAGGGATTTTTCCAGTTCCTCCTGTTTTTCCTGTTTCTTCTTAACCTGCAAAACATCCAATTGAGAAGATAATGTGTTAAGAATATCAGTCTTAAAATTTTCAAATAAATTACCCATTTCAACTCTAGTTACTCCAGCTCTAGGAGCCGACTTGACAAGCCTAGAAGAAGTATCTCTTGTTCCTCCTCCAACTTTAGAATTTCCTCTTGAATATCGCCGACATATCTCACATACTTCATCATAGCCAAACTTTGATATGTCACCTCCTCCCATCAAATTCAAAATCTCCAGAGATTCTGGTTTGATTGCTCTGAGAAAAATTGTTCTTTTAGTATCCTTGCTCAGTTGATTCATTTTGGATCTCTACAAATTATACTGAAATCTCTCCACCAAGTCCTCAAGTCTCTCCTCCTCCTTCTGATTCATGTCAAAGATCTCTTCTTTGAGGTCCCTAGTCTTGCAATAATCTTGATACTTTCTTAAGAATACCTTTTTCATTTCCTCCCAAGTTGTAATGGAGTTTGAAGCCAACCCATAAACCACCTGAGAGCCGCATCCTTCAATGTTGCAGGAAACAACCTCGGCTTTTGAGCATTGGAAGAATAATCATAGCTCCTTCATAACACATCGAACTCAAATAAAAAGGCATCAGGATCTTCACTGGGAACCCCATGAAAGTTAGGCAAGGCTGAAGGAGGAATATTCTTCATTTGAGTAGCACCACCAGCCTCCCTGATAGGGAATTCGAATGTGACCGGTTATTATTCCTTCTCATTGTATCTATCTGTGTGACCAATCCCCTCTTCATGACCCATTCTGGACCAAAAGGAAGTGGGGACTTTGTAAACTACAAATTATGTGGAATCAATGGTTTAGAATTCTAGTTCTTGAATAGGATTTCCAAGGAATTCCTTTCCAGGATCACCATTGAGCAAAGATGTTGTTTTCCTTGTGACATGAGTTCAAAGTGGGCAACAACAGAATATTTTACTGTAGAAGTTGCTACTGTAGAAGAAGAAATATGTAATGGGCTCTTTTCAGGAGCATACACCTCCTGACCAGACTCTTCTTCTCTTGTTGCCTTATATCTTGCAGAATTTTTTTTCCTTGTCAGTGTATTAGTAAATGAAGTGGTGCTCACACCACCAAAAAAGACATTTGTAGATGTTGGACCCAATCATCTACTATGTAAACAAATTCAAAATAAAATACTTACCAAACAATCAGGACACGGCTTTGGAGAATTTCTGACCTCCTCCATTACGTGGGCGTTTCCCTTCGTCTTACCACTTTGACTCCCCCAATCCTGAAAATTTTCAAACAATGCATGTAATACAAAAACACTTCAGTATTATCCCTTTAGCACCTCCCCGACAATGGCGCCAAAAATGTTGCGTCAAATTATAAACTTATAATTTGATTAAACATAAATCATCAACCCAGGGCAGGTAAGCTTGTGAGACGCACACAAAATATATGCAGGCTTAACACTGTAAGTGTTGATTAATCTAACTAACCAATCATACAAAACCAATGACTCTTTCCTACATCAATCACATAGCAGCAAAGGCTATAGAGTGGATCAAACATCCCTCTATAGCTCTTAAGATTGTTGATGATGATTAGGAGAAGATACAGAATTCAACTTACAGCAATCTTAGAAATTCAATCAACATTAGAAATCAAATCTTCATTAAATGAATTCCACACATGAACATGAAACTAGTTCATTTAATCTAGTGTTGTTGATATATTAGAAAGAGTGCATTAGTTGATCCAAATGGATCCTAGAAAAGCCTCTAAGTCTTCAAAGTCTTCTAAACATTCAAGACTATCGCAAAAGAAGAGCCTTTTAAAAAGTCGGATTACACTATCGGGAGGCAAAAACATAGAGAAAACATTGAAAAATAGAGTATCAGCGGCTTAAAACTACTTTGCATGGGAACCGTCAGATCTGGATGATCAACGGTCTAGATCCGATCGGAAAATCGCAATCGACGGTGGAAAGCGGAGGCTATCGGCGGAGACCACATGGTATATGCGACAGCGATCAGCGGGGTCAGTGAGGACCATCAATCAAGCGCGCAGATCGACGGCCCAAGTTGAATTGCAATATCACAATTGGCGATTACAGAGGAGCACTTACAAATGGCCTGGGGGTATGTGCGATATGCAATTGCGATATCGCAATATCGCATCGGAGGAACACAGAGGCGCAGGCCTAATTCATGCGACTGTGATAGCTGGACCCGACAGGATTATAAATAAAAACATATATATTTTGAGTTCTGTAAAACAACATATTCCTTTGTATTTTCATTTTTGTTAAATAAACGAAATACGAAGGAAAAGCACTGATGTGATGAAATCGGACCCGAAAGGGTTTATGAATGCATATGCATAATATTTCAAGTCCGTCTAAAGCCATTTTACAGGGTTTTTCAATGTTTAATATATTTTTTTAATACAAAGGAAACAAGCGAGATTTCAGGCAGCCGAAGGCGGTAAGAGGTTTTTTCCAGGCTCCTCCCGTGCCCATACATTGGTTGCCACGTGTCTAGGCCCTGGCGAGAGAAAACCACTCTTTTTGTGCGGTTAACTCCTGTACGCATGGGCTGCCAGAAATGAACCACAACCGTTGAATCTAGATCTCCCAAATCAATGGTGGAGATGTGATAAGCGACATAATGGCAGACTCGATAGGAGTTATAAGGGGATTTCAAAGGCCCGATCCCCCATTCTGTTACGGAATAGGTGGCCACCATCCCTGAAAGCGTTTAGCAATGATTGCTAACACTCAAGGGGGGATCTGAGTGGACAGAGGCCAGGAAGCCAAAGAGCCCGAGAAGGAGAAACAAATAGATAGTGCCGATTGGCTTTAAAGCCACAGATTGACAGAAAATAGAGCAAGCGGTGCTGAGACAGAGAGAAACAGAGACAAAGAGTCAATGAGGAGAGTCTGTGTACTCAGAGAGACTTGGGGGATCCAAGTAAAGCCTTGTTGTTTTGTATCTGTTGTGTGAGACTCAAATTGAGCTCACTTTTGTAAAAAGTCTACTTCTAAAGACATAATAGAGAGGTCACCACTGAAGGCTGGACTAGGAGATGTAGCCCAGGAGTTTTGGGTGAACTCCATATTAAACTTGTTGTGTTTATGTGTGTTTGTCTATTATGTTCTTAAACTGCTTCATTGTTTGTGTATTTCGCAATATTATCGATCCATTAGACAAAGTAACATAGGAAAATCCATGCACATGAGACTATAATACCTTAATAATTGTCTAAGATCTCATTATCAAATCAAGTGGTATCAGAGCTTTAGGTTTGCCAAGGTTAGACAAGCTTGTGTTGGATTGTTGATTGCTAACTAGGTCAAAGCTAAAATTAGGAGAAGGAGAACTGGTTGAGGCTAACCCAGAAATTGGAAGAGTCTGTCCTAGGAGGAAAATGGCAGAAGAAATTCCCTTGGAATCAGACTCTCAGTTCATGGACAGTTTCATGGCCATGCGAGCCATGGTAGAGGAGATGTATCGAGAATCTAAGAAATGTCGAGGTGAAAGTACTTCAACCTCCAAATGAGAAAAAGGAACAAAGGAACCTCTTCTACATGGTAATTCATAACGTAAAGGGAAAGGGGAAGAGCCTCCTCCATCAACACCTCCTTCTAGCCCTGAAAATAAAAAGAAGAAAACATCTTTGATTAAATTAGATGTAAAATTTTATTTGCCAATATATGATGGAGAATTAAATGCAGAAAAGCTAGATAACTGGATTAGACAGATTGATGTATATTGCAGGGTGTAGAACATCAATTCAAAAAGGAGAAAGATTCATCTGGCTAGACTTCGCCTTGGAGGAACTGCCCTAGTGTGGTGGGAAGGTAGGACACAAGCTGATTTGAAGAAGCATGGTAAAATTCTTTCTACTTGGAGTGAATTTGTTTCTGCCATTAAAAAACAATTCTATCCATTAGCTTATATGCAGCAAGCAATGATAAGTTGGCAAACTCTTCGCCAATTAAAGGGGAAAAGTGTGCAAAGCTATACCCAGGAATTTAGAAAAGTAGCTTTAATTCTATGCATTTCTCTAGACTCACCTGAAACTCTGTTAAAGTATATAGGTGGTCTGCATAGCTATTTGAGGCACACCATTCTCATGTTTAACCCTACTAGCATAGATGAGGTATCAGTTTAGGCCACACATCTAGAGGCTAGAGGCAAGAATGTGAACCCAGAGATTGGGGGATCATCAAAACCCACTACAAGCAAGAACAAGGAAAAGAAGAAGAAAAAATGGAAGGAGAGGAAGAAAAACACTGTACAGAAAGACAAACCTTCATGCACTCACTGCAAGAAGGATGGACATGACGATGAACACTGTTGGTCTTTGCATACGGAGCTGAAACCCAAAAAGGTGATAAGAAGAAGAAGACTGTTGCTACTATTCAGAAAGATTTGGTGTCAGACTCAGGTGATGAAACAACAGTCACGACCACAGGTATAAAGGTAAAAATTCTGAAGCATCTACTAGTAATTATGCACAATCTATTAATAATGAAGAAAATTAGAGGAAAAGACATGAGATTTTTCATATTAGAGTTATTTTCAAGCATCAAAATATTGATACTTTATTTGATAGTGGTTCACAAGTAAACTTGATTTCTGAAGCAATTGTAAAGAAGTTGGGACTACTAACCACACCCCACAAGAAGCCATATCCATTAGGTTGGGTATGTGATAAACAAAATCTACAAGTGACCAGACAATGTAAACTTAGGTTTGCTTTTGGGTCAACTTTTGTAGATGAGGTTGAGTTAGATATAGTTCCTTTGGATATATGTGGTATTGTTTTAGGAAGTCCTTACTTGTATGATAGAAAAGCCATTTTCTATAAAACTAAAAATAAGTGTCAACTCACAAAATATGAAATATAATATATTGTAAGAGCTCATCGGCTCAAAAATAACTACACTCTCATAAACTCGGGGCAGATGAAAAGAATTGTAAACTCATGCAAGCAATTTTTACTAATGGTTGTAAAGGAAAAGACCCCTGACAAAACCAATGCATTTTAAGGCTGTGATGCTAAGCAAAAAGCTAATTTAGAAAAAGTTGTTTCAGAATATGATATCCTATTTCAAGAACCTAAAGGTCTGCCACCCAAAAGGGAAATAGTACATGATATTCATTTGCAACAAGATGCTCCCTTGACTAACATCAGAATGTACAGGTTATCTGCTTTAGAGAATGCAGAGATCAAGAAGCAGGTATAAGAGCTGCTCGATAAAGGGTTCATAAGGCCAAGCACATCACCATGTGTATCTCTAATTGTGTTGGTGAGAAAGAAAGACAGTTCGTGGAGGATGTGCATTGATTACAGAACATTGAATAAAATAACGATGAAGAATCATCATCCTCTTCCTCGCATTGATGATCTATTAGATCAGCTGAAAGAAGTTGTTTACTTTTCCAAGTTGGACTTGTGTAGTGGATGTCATCAAGACAGAGTAGCAGAACAAGATGCATGGAAGAATTCTTTCAAGACAAGGAAAGGGTTGTATGAATGGCTAGTTATGCCTTTTGGCTTAACTAATGCTCCTGCCACTTTCATGAGAGTTATGAATGATGTACTCAAGCCTTTTATTGATGATTTTGTAATTGTATATCTAGATGACATTCTTGTTTTTAGTAAAACATGGGAAGAACATTTAAAGCATGTAAAGCAGACTCTAGATGTTTTGAAAAGAGAAAATCTCTATGTTAAGTTATCAAAATGTGAATTTGGAAAAACATCTTTGGATTTTTTGGGTCATATTGTAGGGGGTGGTGAATTGAAGATAGATCCCTCTAAGGTTGAATTCATTATGAACTAGCCTAAACCCAAATCGGCTACAAAATTTAGAAGCTTCCTAGGAGCAGCACAATATTGGAGAAAGTTTATTGCTAACTTTTCCTTGATTGCAGCTCCCTTACATGCTTTAACAGGATTGAACAAGGTGTTTCAGTGGGGAGGAAAACAGCAGAAAGCCTTCGACACCTTGAAAGAAAAGATTAGTATAGCACTAGTATTAGCATTGCCAGATCTTCAAAGACCATTTGAGATTGAAACAGATGCTAGTGACTATGCCATGGGAGCAGTGTTGATGCAACATGGTAAACCCATATGTTATCATTCTGAGACATTTAATACTGTAGTAGTTAATTATCCCACATATGATAAAGAATTGTATGCATTAGTATAGAGTGTGAAAAAGTGGAAACATTACCTAATGGGCAAAGAAATAGTTATGCATACTGATCATCAACCACTTCAATATTTACACTCACAAACTAAATTGCAGCAATCAAGACACTATAGGTGGATGGGTTCTCTACAACAGTTTCATCTTGTCATCAAATATAAGAAAGGCATACACAATAAGGTTGCAGATCTGTTATCCAGACCAATTATAAATGCATCTACTGTACTTAAGCATAACTCAGTATTGCACGAAAGCTACATTGAACAATATGCTCAAGATGTAGATTTTAAAGATGTATATGCAACTTTAAGTCATGGAAAACAAGTAGAAGAATTGGACTATCATGTTAAGGACCAACTCTTATATCATTTGGGAAAGTTATGCATTCCCCAAACTAAAAGAGTTAACATAATTCGAGAAGCACATACATCTCTAATATCAAGTCATTTTGGTGTAAGTAAAGTAGTTGCACAGATGCAAAGGTTCTATTATTGGCCAAGAATGCATGAAACAATTTTTAGATACATTAAAGGGTGTACCATGTGTGTTAAAAGAAAGCCCAGCAATAGAAAACTAGGCTTGTACACTCCACTTCAGTGGGAAGGCGTGATCCAAATGGATCCTAGAAAAACCTCTAAGTCTTCGAAGTCTTCTAAACATTCAAGACTATCGCAAAAGAAGAGCCTTTTAAAAAGCCAGATTACACTATCGAGAGGCAAAAACATTGAGAAAACATTGAAAAATAGAGTATCGACGGCTTAAAACTACTTTGCATGGGAGCCGTTAGTTCTGGCCGATCAACGGTCCAGATCTGATCGGCAAATCGTAATTGGTGGCGGCAAGCGAAGGCTATCGGTGGAGACCACATGGTATATGCGACAGTGATCAACGAGGTCAACGAGGATTGTCAATCAAGCGTGCAGATCGACGGCCCAAGTTGAATTGCGATATCGCAATCAGATATTACAGAGGAGCGCTTACAAACGGCCCGGGGGTATGTGCGATATGCGATTGCGATATCACAATATCGCATCGGAGCAACATAGAGGAGTGGGGCCAATTCATGCGACTGTGATAGCCAGACCTGACGGGATTATAAATAAAAACATATATATTTTGAGTTCCATAAAACAACATTTTCCTTTGTATTTGCATTTTTCATTAAATAAACGAAATATGAAGGAAAAGCGCTGATGCGATGAAACCAGACCTGAAAGGGTTTATGAATGCATATGCATAATATTTCAAGTCCGTCTAAAGCCATTTTACGGGGTTTTTTAGTGTTTAATGTATCTTTTAATACAAAGGAAACAAGCAGAATTTCAGGTGGCCGAAGGCGGTAAGAGGTTTTGGCCGGGCTCCACCCAAGCCCATACCTTGACTACCACGTGTCTAGGCCCTGGAGAGAGAAAACCACTCTTTTCGAGCGGTTAACTCCCGTACGCATGGGCCGCCCGAAATGAACCACAGCCGTTGGATCTAGATCTACCAGATTAATGGTGGAGATGCAATTAGCGACATAAAGGCGGACCCGATAGGAGTTATAAGGGGATTTCAAAGGCCCAATGACCCATTCCATTACAAAACAGCTGGCCACCATCCCTGAAAGCATTTAGCAATGATTGCTAATGCTCAGAGGGGGATCTAAGCAGACAGAGGCCAGGAAGCCAGAGAGCCCGAGAAGTAGAAATGAACAGATAGCGCCGATTGGCTATAAAGCCACAGATTGACAGAAAACAGAGCAAGCGGTGCTGAGACAGAGAACAACAGAGACAGAGAGTCAATGAGGAGAGTCTGTGTACTTAGAGAGACTTGGGGGATCCAAGTAAAACCTTGTTGTTTCGTATCTGTTGTGTGAGACTCAAATTGAGCTCACTTTTGTAAAAACTCTACTTCCAAAGACATAATAGAGAGGTCACCACTGAAGGCTGGACCAGGAGATGTAGCCCAAGAGTTTTGGGTGAACTCCATATTAAGCATGTTGTGTGTATGTGTGTTTGTCTATTATGTTCTTTAACTCCTTCATTGTCTATGTATTTTGCAATCTTATCGATCCATTGCAAAAAGTAACATAGGCAAATCCATGCACATGAGTTTGTAATACCTTAGTAATTGTCTAAGATCTCATTATCAGATCATTAGTTGTAAAATAAATTATTGTTAAATAAGAGAAATAAAATGCATAAACACTAAACTATGGGAGTTGTGAGCAAAGGGGGGCCTCCCTTACTCACAACCCCTTCAAATTAGAAGAGGTTTCTCACGGAAGTATGCAAAACATATAATATTGTATTAATTTGAAAAATATACAGTCAAGTACAATCTGATATACAGTCTTAGATGAAACCAACCCAGTAACCCTGCAACCTAGCAACCCCACAACATAAAAACTAGGACAAAATTTATACATTTACAAAAGCCCATATATGGCTCGAAGTAAAGGAGACTACTAATCTAAGCCATTGGCTAATAGAACTATTACAAGATATTGATTTTATCCATAATGGGTCTAATCCATGACTAAAAGCATGGATTAAATGAAATTTGTTACATGGTTGTAGTTTTCCTCCAAACGACCAACGAGAGAAGGTTTCTGAATCTGGGCGGTGTTGTTGGAAGATCTGAAACAACCAATAGGATAACAACCATATGTGATATATTCCCCACAAAACCCATGTTCCCATTTGACTTAGATATTCGTGGAACATGGCTAATTGCCAATGTTGCTGCAAGAAATCTGGGCGGTTGCAGGAAATCTGTGACTGCAAGAATTCCAGAGTGATTGCAGTAAATGGATCGCACAGCTGTCTGTTGGAATTTACAGGTCTGTTTCCGAATCAAAACAAATCTGCACAAGAACTATAGATTATTTGGCATGATAATTAAATAAAGAACAACTAACTATAAGGAATACTTAAAGTTAAGGTAAAAGACGCTTTTTAATGTTAATTTGAATACCTTCAGCCTACAACACCCTTTTGGCAAAAACATAAGTATTATAACTGAAATAGGCATAATAAGGGTTAAAGATATTTCAAAATGGGAGAGGTAAAGTATGGAAATGGGTGTCAAAATCAGGCAAAACCAAGCCCCAAGACGACTTATGAAGAAATGGAAGATGTCAACTATTAGGTAGCCAAGTTAGGAATTTAGTTGCCACAGTTGTAAGAATTAGTTAAAAGTTATATAGAACCAAAAATGGAGTAACATAAGGAATAAATGGATAATAAAATGAAAAAATTGGAACAAATTATTATAGAAGCCATAAATGGGACGTTCCTTAAAATTCATAATGGGTCTAAAGGAACTCATAAAAATAAAGTTAATATTCAAGTTGAATAATTTTCCACTAAAAATAAATTTTAAATTAGATTTGACTCTGATTATGGATCCATTCATGATTGCTTTCCTAAAGGAGTGAACCTTCCTTGATGGAAGAGAGGTATTTACCTAGCTGCACCAAATAGAGAAATATTTTGAATTGCATAATATTATGGATGACAAGCAAAGGATTCACATGAAAATTTTGAACTTTAAGATAAAACCATATCAATGGCATCAATGGCTAGTTAAAATGAAGCCTCATTGTTGTTATTATACTTGGGGTTTATTTATATGAGACTTAGAAGAACAATATGGAAAATATTTAGAACAAGATTGTTTCAATCAATTGACAAGAACCAAGCAATTTGATTATATTGAAGATTATAATTGGAATCTTATATTGGTAGATTAAAAGAGGACATTAAACATTATATTTTCCTAAAACAACTAGCAAATGTTATGGAAGATATGCAATTTTCTCATCATATTCAAACAAAGAATAAACTACACACAAGTCTACCATGGTAGCATACATAGGAAGAAAATATGGTTTTAGGTTTAATGAGGAAACCCTGCCTCAACCTACTAGAATATAATAGAAAAAGAAATGAAAGAAAGAAGAGATAAATGACTATGCTTTAGCTGTAACAACAAAGGGTCAAAAGGGCATAAATTTCAAGAAACAAAATAATTCACCTTAGAAAATAATAATGAATAGAAAATAGAGGAATATACACAAAGAAGTGAGAAATAACTTATCAACTTAAAAATGCAAGAAATGTAGCCTTAGAAATTGTGCCTAACATTGATTTAGACAGGTTTGAAATATCTATTCATGCATTGACATATTTTTCATAACCTTAGACCCTTAAAATTGTTGGTTACATTAATAAGCAAAGGGATATGGTGATTATTGACTCGGGTGATACCCATAACTTCATTGATAAAAGATTGGAAAAGAGCCGCAATTATTTTGTATATCTAGTGACATATTTTCAAGCTTTTGTAGCAAATGGAAGGAGTATTGATTGTATGGGGAAATCCCACAACATTAAAATGAGTATGGGAGAATATAATTCGAACATATCAATGTATTCCATTCCAGTTGGAGGTGTAGATGTAGTTCTAGGGATTCAATGGTTGAGAACATTCAATGAAGAAAGTTTTAACAAAGTGTGATATATCACATGTAAAGAAAATTTGAGTGTGAAGTGATGCGTCATACAAATAGAAATTTTGGAGCAAGGTGAGATGTTGTGACCCAAAATGGATGAGATGTGATACATGTTTTGTCATAAATAATGATAAATTGTATACAATACGTATTATGTCATGGGAAAAGTGTATGTGTGTATGACATGGCATGGATAAAGACATTTTGGGTGTGATATGGTGAAAGGAAAGCAAGTTTCTATGTGACATAAAAACAAAGATTTTTGGACAAATTTTGGAAAAAACTATAAGGAAAAAGACAACTCTCAACAAAGGGAGTCTAAAATTTTGATTAAACACAAGTAAGTATGTCTTCTTTTTGTTGCCACAGGTATAATTCAATTTGAATCTCATTATCTTTTGATATAACTATTTTACAAAGAGCAAATGATTAAGACCAGTTAAAATACTAGACAAAAACCCCAACTTGTACAACTTGTAACTATGAAAACATACTAGATAAAATTCTTAAATTTGGATTAGATATAGTTCCTGTTATCTAATTTCTAACCTCGTATTCTCACACAATTTTAATATTGCTAATAAATGTCGTAGTGAAAATGTTTACATGGGTCGTAGTGAAAATGTTTACATGGGTTATTTGAAGCAACAAACCTGCGAATTATCTTCTTTGAAACCAATATTGTGGAGCATATAAAAAAAGACTAAAAAATACAGTGATATCATGCCTAAATAAAGTGGATAGTGAATGAATAAGAAGGGAAGCATCACTTTGTAAAACACTAAATGCACAAGATAAGAAAACATTTTAATTGAACCTTCTTGATGTATATATAGGAGGCAATAGGATCTAGAAGACGTAATAATAAGATGATATATCTATAATTAATTTAGTAATAATATATGAATTTTGTGGTTAGTGGATAAACAAATACTCAACAACAATGATCATAGAGATGTCTTCGAATATTTGACATATAATATTTATTAATTGACACCATGGAAATGGTATTCTACCTTTAATTTCCTCCATAAGAGGCTCGATAAATGGAGATTCAATGAACATAATAATGATATTAGAGCAAGTCCCAGGATTAACATCCACATGATTATCCTTCAAATCGAAATAGATCTACCTCAATCTCATCCAAGGTAGATATCACTCATAGTCGAGGGAGTGAAGAAGATCATTCATATTAGAAATCTAAGAAATTTGATGAGCTTTGTACATTCATCATATGAGGCCACATTGTGTGGTGGGAAATGGGATTAATTAGTTAAATGTTTAGATGGTTTTCATTAAAGTGTTTTTAATCCATGCCACAACTACATGTTAATTGACAGTGTGATTTATAGCCAACTACTTAATGATACAATTAGAGAAATTTGTAAAGTTTGATTAAGTAAATAAATTTTTAGTTTAGAGAAAAGTAAAACAATTTAAATTTAAAATTATAGAATTTATCAATGTTAAAAGTATTAATTTCACGTTCATCTTAATTCTTTTTAAATAAAAAAATAAAATCTAAATCTTTTTTATTAATTTTTTTTTCTAGTTAATATTTTCTTAAATTAATCTCTTAATTTATAGATATGAAATTTTTCATTTTATAAAATAGTGTAATTCCTCCTTTTCCTTCCCTTTCTCCTTCGTGCATATTCTCTTCAATTTATTTTATGAAATACTCCATTCACACTCCCATTCAATTTTTATAATTTATTCTTATAAATTTTTATATATTTTATACATTTATATTTTAAATTTACATTTTCACCATGTAATAAATTAAAATTAATTATTTTTTTAAAGTAAAGTTATTTTCATTTAATTATATCTAAATAAAAATAGACATTATGGCTTTCCCTGATCTACCACTAGGGAAATTGAACTAATGGGAATTTCAAAGTTTCTTCACCACCCAAAAAAAATTAATGTCATAAAAAAAACTGAAACAAAATAATTTCTATCATGTTGCCTTAAGAAAATCAAAACAACCATGGACGTTAAACCAAAATACCAAATAGAAAGTGTATCAAGAATAGAGAGCATTGAATTCATCCACAAGTCTTAGAGGAATCTGACTCTCCCAGCACTATCAGTTCCTTTTTGCTTGTAGTGAGTAGCTTTAACATGGGGGAAGAAACAAGTGAGCTTTTGTGTACTCTGGTCATTGGTCCAACCCTCAGGTCTTAAGTTTAATATTATCCAAAATGGGTAGGATCTCCTCACTTACTACATTCTTATCTACTAAGACTCGTCCCATAAACATCTTAGATGCCAATATATGTCAATTACATGCTTGTAGTTGTTGAATCTCCCTTTGGTGTGACCAACATACAATATTCAATTAGTAAATTCACCATCAACTTCCATGTCTGAGAGACATCCTCGCTCACTAGCAATTTCTTGCTCAACATGGGTGATTTCCTCCTATACTGACATTGGTATATTCTCTTTGTATCTATTAGTTGAATACTTGGCATGTTGTTTGGCATGAGTGTGCCTCATTTCCTATAATATTCCATTCATCTTCTTATCGTGGCTCATTGTATAGGCATCATGGATTTCAAGTATATGCCTAGAGTAGAAGTGGCTTGCAAAATGAGGGTGATGGAGATGGGGAGGAGGGGGTATGACAAAAAAAACCAACCCTATCCCTAAGGGAGTGCCACAAGTCCAGACCACCTTAGAAAGCATGTAAATACACTACTTGACTCAAAGTAAACACTAAGATAATTTTAAAGGTGATGCCTCAAAGAAGTAGAGGCGACATGGGGAGAGAGAAAAAGAGAACCCAATAAGGGAGAGAGAGAAGTGACATGCAGGAGAAGCAACATGATAACCAAAAACTGAGAATGCCCAATAAGGAAATAACTTTCCATGTTCACACCTATGATGGAGCCTAACACCACCTTCTCCAACCATGAATCTTGTAAATGGAATCTAGGGGCCATGACTAACCATATGCACTAATTAGTGCGAGGTATGTGCTCACAATTGCCTCCCAACTTAATCAATTACTTTCCTATGCATGAACTATTGATTATCTAGTGTGTGTGGTTCAAATTACACTCAGAGAAATAAACGTAAATGGATCTCACACATGGAAACACCCTAGTTCTCCCCCTCATGACTTGGCTCTAAGTTGATCACTGACTGATTGAACATCAACCACTTTGATATCTCATAAATATGTCCATGCATTGAACCGAGTTCCTTCATTATAGATGGGTGTATGGTACTATGTGAAGGTGGGGGCCACAATGCCATGCCCATTAGTTGTAAGGTTGGTTGGGTAGTGGCCACGCACCCCCAAAGTGTCCCCTCCTTATCACTCCATCCGAGGGTGATATTAATTAATTTCAAATTCAATTTGTTGAGTATATTTTTTATGGTTTCAATTGTGATATTTTCATTTTTAAAGAAGAAAAATGAAAAAAATATTAATTAATTAATTAAAGGATATATTGATTATGTTTTGAATGGTGATACTTTTATTTTAAAAATACATAAATAAATAAATTATGAAATAAAAAAACTCCTAAAAACTTATCTAAACCACTAATAAAAAGTGTAATAAAAGAAAACACTTAATGTTTTGAGTATGTTTAATAGTTAAGAACATGTACTTTCACATAAGTGGATCCCTTATGCCACAAACAAAGATTTCTCATACATCAATTTGATGTCTAACTTACTTGTGACCTTAAAATTAATAATATTATTATTAAGAAGGAATAATAGTGCAAACAATTCTATAGATATAAAAACCAACACAACCATAATAAAATAAAATAAAAACAAAAAGACACAAAATAAATTTAAAATAAGAAATCATATAATATATCTTAACATAATAATTATAAACTTAAATAAAATATAAAATATAAATATATTTAATAAATATTATATATAAAAATATAAAATAAAATTGAATAATTTAACACAAATTAAATTTAGTTATAAATATGAATTATGCGATTTTTTTAGTAAGTAAATTAAATGTGTAATTCTTTTTCATTTATTTCTTTATTTTTTCTAATTCTAATATGCACATTTCACTACATATTCAAAAAAAAATTCTAAGGTGGTCTAATAAACTCACCCTGAGTAGTCTTTATGATTATATATAGAATCATTAAAAAAAAAATGAGAGAAGATATAGAAGTAAATGTCCAAACAGAGTTAGAGAAAATGCTTGATAAGAAACTTATATTGTTTGAAGACAAGATTTAGACATAAATAGATAATAAAATGTTAGGATTGGAGACTTAGTTGTAGAAAATGGATGATATATTACAAGAGATAGAAAAACAAAATTAATAAACCGAAGAAGGAGAGATTAAAGAAAATCACAACATGTGAGATGGGATTAAAGAGATAGAAAAATAACTAGTATTTTGGCCCTAAGTAGTGTAGCAAATAAAATGGATATAATACCCATTAAATAAGAAGTGAATAAACTAATAAAATTGGATCATGAGCATAAAAAAATATCCTTGATCCTCATAATTTATTTATAAAAGAGCAAAAATATGAGAAAAATAGAGAAATCATGAAAGAAGACCTAAAGAAAACCACAAATTGAAACAACTTACATCCTAACAGCAATGAGGATGGGAAAATAAAAAAGATAAAGATAGGTTGATCCTTGCGAAGGTAGATTGTAATGACCATAAATATGACATAATAAATCTCCAAGTTTAAAAGGGTCATGCATATTTATAAATGAAGACATCATTCTAAAAGACAAAGTTGATTTAAGGAAGGAACTTCAAATGGTAAAAGAAACTAGGATGGAAGGAAAATGAGTAATAATTAGAAATAAAAAGCTATTATTAGGTATAGAGATCATAATGATCATAATAAATAGGAATTTGGGACACTCTGAATCCCTTTTTGGAACTTGCATGGATTTCCATGTGCAACAGTCCTATGTTAAGTTATATTTTGAGTGAAATTGATATTATTTATTTAGTTGAAATCTAGAAGAATGAGTCTAAGGTCTTGTTGAAGCCCCGAAAATCGGGTCTACAACAAGGGGGATACTCACCCAGTCCGAACCTTGGTTAGCAGCTCCTTTTCCGTTCGGCATAGTGGGTCCGACTGGGGATATGGGACCAGTTTCCCAATCTATGTGTGTGTGTGTTGAGAATTGATATTTCTTTCCTAATGATCTCTAAGTAAAATGCTTTTAATCTAAATCTAATGTAATTGTATTCTAATGAACAACAATATCTAATTCTAAAACTAACCCGGGATTTAATATTTCAGTTATGCGATCTAAAATTATTTCAAATGGAAATTGGTAATAAAGATTATTCAACTGCTATGAGAAAAGAATTCAATAAAGATAAACCATTTCGTATAAAAAGTTAGACGAAACAATTGTGAAAAACATATCGCATAATAAGTTACTCATATATTAAAGCATAAATAAATAACTATCACCGTACAGAAGTGCCCAATGATAGATCAAGCATTCAAGCATTCATATATAAATAACTGAACATGAATATCACCTTAACACATAAGCAGAAATAGTTAAGAGATAAAAGTACCATTTATAACTAGTTCTACTCATGAGCTTCAGCAATAATGATCTATCTCTTCTTAATCCAACATCTACTAAGAGTACAAAAGTGCAACATCAGTAGTAGATATTAAATGCAGATATCAATAAATCCTATTCCATTCATTCATCAAAACCTCCTCGGAGGGTGCAAAAGTGCATGTTCTGAGGACAAGTTTTTGACAAATTTTAGGACCCTTCTCTAAATGCATGAGAAGGGTTTAAATACTACTAGCTAAATCTAAAAATAATTTATTACAAAAATGTAGGATACGGTTTAAATGACTGTCCTCATTTTAGGCAAAAATAAAGAAAAACTAAAACTAAAACTGAATCTAAAACTAAAACTGACAACTAACTATCTATGTATCTGTTCCTTGTAGTCACGAGCCTTTAGAATTTGCTTGAGGAGAGTTGGCTGGCCGACTTTCGACTTTAGCTATCCTGCGAAAATGAAATTGGTAAGAGCTGGCACCATCTTCTCAGCAGAATTAATGATACATTTGAGAGTCATGCACTGATTGTGTGGTTTTACCAAGTACATCCAGTAAGAATCCTAGTTCAACTTGGTTAACCTTTTGATGGACTCTACTTTTTTCTTGAGCCTTCTGTCTCCAGCTTGTCTGTAGATGCTGTACATTTGGTAGATATTTACATACCACTTGAGGATATCCCTGATAAATACCACTTGTTTTTGAGTTCAAGTTTTGCCCTTTCGTCTTTAGCACTTTTTACTACAAATTTCTGGGTTTACAGGTGACTGAGCGATTAGAGGCTTCCCTTCTCGAGGGGTTTTGCCTGGCGATGCGCAATTAGTGCTAGACGCTAATCGCGCATCAGAAACTACCACCGTTTCTCGATCTGGGCTTCCTTGGTGCTATTTTTTTCCTCTTGCGTGCCTTTTGTTAGAGGATATAAACCTTAAATTTTGTGGAAAGAACGACTTCGTACATTCTTGGCTCTGAGTCTTAAATTGTTAGTCTGTTATCTCAGCCCTATTCAGTACCCATTTGACCGTGTCCGTGTATGGAAGAATTTTAGGCCTTGCCATTATCCGGTGTAAGAATGAACATGCTAGTTCTGTAATAGACGCCTCAGATGACCCGTGTGAGCCAGCAGTAGCTGTAACCTCCATTATTCTAGGGTTTTCTTCCTCGAGTAGATTGTACGTGCCTTCCCAAGTAGTAATACTGGCATCTTTGTTATAGGTGGTGTCTGTGTATAAGGGCGTCATTTCTTTATCTTCAGAACTCGAAGCTTTACCCTTCTTTCCCATAATATTCTGAACACTGCTATGTACACTTCTCTGCTCTTTGCTCCTGCAGTTTACAAATGAGGCAAGAGTAATGAAAAGAAAAAGGTGATGGGAAAGCTTTAAATGCCGACAACATATAAAATATATCACCCTACGTGAAATGGCTCTTCGATCATATCAAAACCATATTTCATTAATGTTTGCCAACTAACTCATTAAATATCATTAACGCGCATAACTAGGCATCAGTTTGTGGAAAAATCTTTTTCAAACAACGAGCCCTGTAGATCTTCGATAAGGCGATTTTGCGATTTGCTTCGCAATATCGCAAATTCGTTGCGTGTGGCAATCATCCGTTACAATGTGTTTTCTTAGAAATGTGATTTGCGAGAGGCGCCATCGCATATCAGCGGTTTAAGACATTTCAGTTTAAGTGATATTTGAGGCATGCGATGCGATGAGGGTCTTTTGATGCATGATTTCGCATCGCGATTTTGCAATCTTAGGATTCCGCTTGTAGTAAGGCATTCATTACCTTTTTGCGATGGGACGTTTTTTATTAAGGGAATAGTTTTGTTCGAACTTATCATAAAACTCAAGTCTTTTTATATTTTTCAGGTATTCTCCTAAGTTTATGATAGTAAGTTTTATTCAAAAAGGGAATACAAGCACTAATTTATTTTTAATTTTTTTTGAATAAGGGTCCCCACTTATTTAGTATTAATAATAAAACTAAATAAGAAGGGTGGTTGTTGCTGGCCACAACAATTGGCGATTCACTTGGAAGAACCAGTTATCTCTGCTTTTTCTTTTGAATTTTCTAAACTTCCAAAACAGAAAATTTTCCAGAAAATTAAACTTTATTATATAAAGATAAAGAACACCATGCTTTCAACTGTCAATGATAATTCGTTTCTTCTATGTTAACTTTGGTTATTTACTTCCTAGAGCTAGTCATTGTATCTACATCAGTCACTACTTAGTTTATAAAGATAAAAACAAAGGCTTCTCTGTAAATCAGTTTTAAATATGCTCATTTGTCATAGGTAGAGCCTCTACTGCCAGCAGGCGTTTATAGCCTCGACGGGGTTACCTGTTACCCAGCAATGATCATGTATCCTACTTGGAGAAATGTACGGTCTTCTAAGGGAAATCCATATCCACACTTATTTCTTTCATTTTATTTTAATACTTAAAGAACAATGCCTTGGTTTGGTAGCCAAATTATGACAGTGCCACTCACTTGATTTATAACTTTGCTGAACAAGCTGGCTCGTGATGAGACCCCTTGTCTTTTGATTGCAACAATCTCGAGTCATTGCCCTGTTGTGGTATGCAGTTTTGGCAAAGTCAACAAGCTATAATATCTATGATCATGATAAGTCGGCTCGTGATGAGGCCTCTTATTCTTTAAGTTAAAGTGTATCACTGGATTATTCCTTGAAGCTCGTAATTCCCTAGGTGGGGAGGAAGTCATTGTTTCCTTAAGAATAGCTCTAGATGACAATGGTAGAGTTTTTGGAAAGAGCTTTTCTACAGAGAATCTTCGTTTTGTTATTAATACCTTTCACTTGACTGATATAAAACAAATTCCAACTAAAGGTCGTTTTTTATCAAAATTTACAAGGTTGGAACTACTATCATTTTTAGGCTTATAGCCTTTTGACTGTATCTTATAATAATAATGATAAATTTTCTAAACCAGTTCTATTTATACAAGCGAAAAAACAAAATCTAAGGGAAATACTTGTTTTTTTTTGTGAATTCCAAATGTAACCATTTACAACTGGTTTTATTATCAAAATAAAAGGAAAAACTAATTTACAAAAATAGAAGGATGATCTCCTTGGAAAGTATTTTTTGAGGATTTGTCCATTACCAGGTAAAGATTCTCTTTTTCTTGTTAAATCCTGTAACATAAAAGTAGATGGACCTATGATTTATGCAGTTTGGAAAGGGCCAAGCCACATTCATTGAATTTTCATATGTTTGCCCTTTTCCTCATGAGCCTTATCCCATTTTAAAACTAGATCTCCAATCTGAAAGTCCTTTCTAGATATCATGTTTGAATCAAAAGAAGCTTTTACTAATGCTTGGTGATGAGCATGAGTTATTTTAGCCTATTCTCGTTGCTCTTCTAGCTTAAGGATTTGCAGTTGCCTTAGTTGTAAGGAAGAGGTTGGTGTTTCATCAATATATTGAACTAAGGCCAAAGAGGGAATCGCTAGATGAGTTGGAAGGACCACTTCTTTCCCATAAACTAAATTAAAGGGAGAAGTGCCAATGGAGGCTTTCTGCGTTATTCGGTCTACCCATAGAGCATATATTAAGGATTTGTGCCAATTCTTATGATTTTGATCAATGGTTCACTTAATGATTCGGATTAAATTTTTATTTGTTCACTCAGCTAATCCATTCCCCTGTGGATAATAACTGGCAGAGTATTTAAGTTTAAAACCTCTTTTGAGTGCAATTTCAGTCATAGCATTGCCAGAAAAATACGATGCATTATCAAACATTAAAGCAGAGGGTAAACCAAACCTGGTGATTGTGAACTGATCTATGAAATCAATGATGTGTTCGGCATTAGCTGTCTTGAGAGGAACTGCTTCTACCCATTTAGTAAAATAATCTGTAGCTGTAAGGATATACCTATGTTATTTAGAAGAGTGAGGAACGATCTCACCTATTATATCCAATCCCCATTGATCAAAAGGCTGCTCAATGTTGACTGGTTGCAAAGGCAATGATGGTTTCTTTTGTCTCCCAGCAGTAGTTTGACAAACTTGACATTTCCTTACGTAGCTATGTGTGTCTTTGAATAGTGTAGGCCAATAATATCCTGCACGCAGGATTTTATGTGCGGTAGAATCTCCAGCATAATGTCCACCTGCTGGTCGATCGTGGAGTTCCTGCGACACTTTTTCAGCTTCAGATTTCTCAAGACATCTAAGGAGAATATAATCATAATTCATCCTAAAAGGTACATCGTTCACGAGCTGATATTTCTTAGCCTTCAACCTTAGGGCTCTTTTCTTTGTATAATCTAGGTTTGAAGGAGCATATCCATTCTTTAGATAAAATATGATATCAGCGTATAATGATTCAAGATCGTTTAGGCTTACCTCGTACATTTGTACTTCTGAAGATGGTATTTCGGAAATAAGTGATGCTCTAGCCAGCATTTTACAAAAACCTTGACCTTTTACAATATTTGCTGGTTTAATTTCTGCGTCGTATTCTTGTAAGGCAGTAACCCAATTTTCTCTCCTTTCACCCACATCTTTTTGTACTAAAATATTTCTTACCGCTGGAAACGGCACAATGATTTTTGTATGGGTTTTAAGCAGAAAGGGTCTGAAATGTTTGATCGCTTTGAAAACAGCATAAGCTTGTTTCTCGACGTCTGAATAATTTAATTCAGCCCCTTGTAGATTTGAGCTGAAAAAGGAAATTGGGGCTTCCGCCTTGCCTTTATTTGCTTGAGTGAGTATCACAGCATATGATCTATCAGAGGCAAATGTATATAAAATGAAAGGGTCGGAAAAATTTGGAGTTGCTAAAGATGGGGTGTTAACAATCGCTTGTTTAATCAGATTGAATGCTTCATATTCGTCTTGGCCCCATTTGAAGATTGATTTCTTTTTTATCATTACTTGTAAGGGAGATATGATTCTTGAAAATTCGGGAACAAATCTCTTTACAAAATTAATCTGGCCAAGGAAAGATTGCATAGATTTCTTGTTGTGAGATAAGGGTATTTCAGAAATCTCCTTGATTCTGTCGGGATCAATATGGATTCCAGATTTTGACACTATAAATCCAAGAAGTTTTCCTTCACTTAATGCAAAAAAGGACTTTTTCGGGTTAAGTGAAATTCCATACCTTAGACAACGTTGGAAGATCTGTTTTAAATCTCTAAGATGATTACCTCGTTTCTTTGAATATACAGTTATATCATCCAAGTAGATTACTACTGATTTGTTTACTAATCCCTTAAATTCGATGTCCATGGCCCTTTGAAATGTGGCGCCAGCATTGATCAGACCGAAAGGCATCTTTTGATATGCATAAGTACCCCATTTGATTCTAAACGTGGTTTTTAATTGATCATCAGGATGGACCAAAACTTGGTTGTAGCCAGAGAAACCATCTAAAAAGGACATTAATTCTGACCCTGCAACTGCCTGTAATATTTGCTCCATGGGAGGGAAAGGAAAATTATCCTTTTGGCAGGCTTTGTTAAGATTTCGAAAGTCAATGCAAATTCTAATGTATCTGTTTTTCTTTCTAATGGGAACCATATTGGAAACCCATTTAGAATGTCGAACGTGAAAAATGATTTTGGCTTTCAATAACTTATTGAGCTCAGATTTGATCTGGTTTTCTAGGTTAGGATGGATCTTTCTCAGCTTTTGCTGGACATGTTTTTCATCGTCTATCATTGGGATCGTATGCTGAATGATAGAAGTGTCATAAGTCTTAAGTTCATCATAGTTCTAGGCAAAGACACTTTTGTATTATTTCAAGAGACAAACGTATGCTAATCTTTCTTCAGGGACTAGGCCAAGACCTAGATTGAGATTCTGTGGCTTGGTATTAGTTCCTAGATTTACTAATTCATAGTTCAGAGTTGAACTTTGAAGTTTTGAATTAGTAAATCTTTTGAATCGATCTTTTAAATCATATAGGTCTTCCAATTTGACTACTGATTTTGGCATAGCATTATTAGTGTTATCTTGTTGCAATTGTTTGTCATGTTGGTCCTCATCAATTATCTTATTGGTGTAAGATCCCTCTGATGTGAGGAAGCTTACAATATCAGGATCATCATTGAAAATTCTCCAATTTGTAATGTTATCAGGAATCGAAGGTCTAAAGATTAATTTGATTGAAAATCTTTCAGGGCTAAAGTCTTCTGAGGGAATGAGCTTGGAAGCTACGTTTGCCAAGAGGTCAGCACTAGCATTTTGGAGTCTGGGAATTGATGAAATATTGAATGATATAAAATGTTCAATCAGATCTTGTAATAAAGATTGATAGTGCTTTAAATAACCTGATAGACAATGTATAGTATTTCCTACCTGTCTGATTACAATCTCAGAATCTCCAAAAACTTGTAGATACTTGATATCTAGTTCGATTGCTTTGTATAATCCTTGGATTAAAGCCTCGTATTCTGCAGTATTATTTGTGCAATCAAACTCGAGTCTGCAAGTTAACATAATTTTGTTTCCCTCTGGACTAACTAATACACATCCTGCTCTGGCTCCTTCGTTAGACTTAGAACCATCAAAAAAAAACTTCCAAAATAAAGATTTATTTACAGGACTATATATAAAATTAATACATTTAGAAATATCTGTTTGAGAAAAAATTTCCACTTGAAATACAACAGAATGTTCTAGATAAGGTGAAGTATGAGCATTAAAATTTCCTAAGAAGAAATCAATAGAATAGTTGCCAATTATATTGTTGTTGTATGATACATGTTCATTTTCTCCTTCCAATTCTATTACTATGTATTTCTGATGTCTTTCTCGCTCAACCTTTATTCGATTTGGCTTACCATTGTAAGGGAGCCACATATGCGACCAATCGGTTGCAAAATATCCATGAAGCTTTTCAGACCAATCTCTGCTAAGAATTAAGCCATAAAATTCTGGAATATCTGCAACTAAAATGTCGATAACTTGACATACCTTCGGATTAGATGACAACCTTATGGTAACCTGATTTAATTCACCGATCACTTCTACTTGCGATCGGTCTAGGTGAACTATGTGTACTGCTGATTTTTGAGGTTAAACATTCAACTTTGCACATATTGATTTAGGTAAGATATTAGATGAAGGTCCTCAATCCACTAAACAATTATACAAATTTTTGTTGAAAACTTCGTAAGTAAGAAGAAATGGGGGAGTATGAGATCTTGACCTTCCTCCAATTAAAGTGATATCGTTTGGATCAACTTTATTAGTCACATTAGTTGGAGGTCTTCCCATCTCATGTGAAGGTTACGAGATTACAGCGACGGGCAGAGATGCAACTGGTATTACGTGTAACTCTTTCAAAAGTATCTTTTGCTGGTGTTTTAACTCGCTCAATTCATAAAAAGTGATGTTAGCCCTAGTCTTCTTCATGTCTTCTATGATATTATACTCCATCTCATCAGAAACAATCAACGTTTTAGATGGAGTTGGTGAATCTGTTTGGACTGGGCTTGTTTGAGTCGCTTTGGGTGACGTTTTCTTAGCTATGACTTTATCCTTAGTCATTTAGCTTGTGCTCTTCGGCTTAGGATTAGATTGAGGAGGATCGAGTTGGTTTCTACTTCTAGTATAGATCGGCGATGCCTCTTGATCCTCTTCATCTAGTAGGATGAAATCCCACATACCTTGTACTTCTACAACTTCTTCTTCATCGGTAGGCTCTTCGTTAGCAATTTCCTCTTCTTCTTCTTATTCAGCATTGGTAATAGCATTGGGAGGCTTTGAATCAGTCGAAGGATTTCTTCTATAAGACTTGTATGGATTTTTAGAAGAATTTTCTGCTGCTTGTTTCTTTATGTCAACCATTTCGTTAGACATGATTTTCAAAGCTTTCTACAATCCCTCTAAATCAAATGGGTCTTTGGATTTTTTCTTTGGATCTTCTTTAAAAGTAACCTTCTTAGATTTACGTTCATCAACGACATTTTTATTTTCTAAGGCTATGATACGTTTCTCTACTGCTATTTCTTCCTTCATATTGTCAGCTAAATTTGTTTTGTTAGCCCTATCAACGAAGATTGCTATGTTTGATGGTAAAGCAAATATATACCATTCACTTCGAACTTCTTCGCTATGCTTGGAAGTGGTAGGAATTTTGTTCAACAGTCTATTGAAACGTGAGTTAAAAGCTTTGATAGGTTCCTTTGACTCAGCCCTAAGGTTAGACAGGTCATTGATCAATGTCGCAATAGATCTGTCATCACCGAACTTAGTCAAGAACTATTCTTGGAAAATATCCCAACTAGTAATAGATCCGGATGGTAATGAGAAATACCATGATCCGGCTGCTCCTTGTAAAGTGTAAGGAAAGAGCCGGACAACATCGTCTTCATTAGAAACCCCATTGAGATTTATAGATAACTTAAAGTTGTTAATATGTTCTTCTGCTAGCATGTCTGCTTCAGGATTAAACTTAGGCAACCATTTTTCACGATGGGCCGGTATTTGACTCAAGGGCGTAGACATTAAGACTACCCCTGGGTTATTCCATGGAGTTTAGGACATCGTTGAACTACTAATAGAGGAAAGCATAGAAGATGATCCCTACGGTTGGGAAGATGAGGATATTACAGTTCCAAATGATTGAGAAGGAGATGTCGAAATTCCAGTGGTCTGGTGGATGATAATTTGAAGTGGAGGAGTGGATGGTTGACTTCGCGGTGGAGAGGTTGAGATGGATGATGATGACGAAAGAGTCTCGCTATCAGACCCTTTAGGTGATTTCCTTGCTCTCTTCCTTGTAGGTAGAGGTAACTCGGTTGGTTCAATACCAAACTTTTCACTCTGCAATCTGGTAAGAGGATGAGAAGGGTTATATTGCGAAGTCACACTACCTTGAGATTTTCAGATCTTTGGGGTGATATAGAAAATCGTTGAAGTTTATGGATCAAAGATTCGACTCAGGAGGTTTGTGGCAGTGGTTGTTGTTTTATCGACTTCTTGCCTAAGATTTAAAGGTTCTAAATGCAATGGAGAAGTCAGGGGAGATGGTGAGGGCGATTTACTCTCAGAATGGTATTTAGATTTAGATTTACTTTCCATTCACAGTTCGGGGCCCTCCTTCTAGCGCTAAATATGTTGAAGCCCCGAAAATTGGGTCTACAACAAGGGGGATACGCACCCAGTCCAGACCATGGATAGCAGCTCCTTTTCCGTTTGGTATAGTGGGTCCGACTGGGGATATGGGACCAGTTTCCAAATCTATGTGTGTGTGTGTTGAGAATTGATATTTCTTCCCTAATGATCTCTAAGTAAAATGCTTTTATTCCAAATCTAATGTAATTGTATTCTAATGAAAAACAATATCTAATTCTAAAACTAACCCGGGATTTAATCTTTCAGTTATGTGATCTAAAATGATTTCAAATGGAAATTGGTAATAAAGATCATTCAACTGCTATGAGAAAAGAATTCAACAAAGATAAATCATTTCGTATAAAAAGTTAGACGAAACAATTGTGAAAAACATATCGCATAATAAGTTACTCATATATTAGAGCATAAATAAATAACTATCACCGTACAGAAGTGCCTAATGATAGCTCAAGCATTCAAGCATTCATATATAAATAACTGAACATGAATATCACCTTAACACATAAGCAGAAATAGTTAAGAGATAAAAGTACCATTTATAACTAGTTCTACTCATGAGCTTCAGCAATAATGATCTATCTCTTCTTAATCCAACATCTACTAAGAGTACTAAAGTGCAACATCAGTAGTAGATATTAAACACAGATATCAATAAATCTTGTTCCATTCATTCATCAAAACCTCCTCGGAGGGTGCAAAAGTGCATTTTCTGAGGACAAGTTTTTGAAAAATTGTAGGACCCTTCTCTAAATGCATGAGAAGGGTTTAAATACTACTAGCTAAATCTAAAAATATTTTTTTACAAAAATGTAGAATACGGTTTAAATGACCATCCTCATTTTAGGAAAAAATAAAGAAAAACTAAAACTAAATCTAAATCTAAAACTAAAACTGCAACTAACTATCTATGTATCTGTTCTTATAGTCACAAGAATTCAGCATTTGCTTGAGGAGAGTTGGCTGGCCGACTTCCGACTTTAGTTGTCCTGCGAAAACGGAATCTGTGAGAGTTGGCGCCATCTTCTCGGCAGAATTAATGATACATTTGAGAGTCATGCACTAGCTGTGTGGTTTTACCAAGTACGTCTAGTAAGAATCCCAATTCAACTTGGTTAACCTTTTGATGGACTCTACTTTTTCTTGAGCCTTCTATATTTAGCTTGTCTGTAGATGCTGTACATTTGGTAGATATTTACATACCACTTGAGGATATCCCTGATAAATACCACTGGTTTTTGAGTTCAAGTTTTTCCTTTTCGCCTTTAGCACTTTTTCCTACAAATTTCCGGGTTTACAGGCGACTGAGAGATTAGAGGCTTCCCTTCTCGAGGGGTTTTTCTTGGTGATGCATGCTAATCGCGCATCGGAAACTGCCACCGTTTCTCGATCCGGGCTTCCCTGGTGCTATTTTTCGCCTCTTGCGCGCCTTTTGTTAGAGGATATAAACCTTAAATTTTGTGGAAAGAACGACTTTGTATGTTCTTGGCTCCGAGTCTTAAACTGTCAGTCTATTATCTCAGCCCTATTCAGTACCCATTTGACCGTGTCCATGTATGGAAGAATTTTAGGCCTTGCCATTATCCGGTGTAAGAATGAACATGCTAGTTCTATAATAGATGCCGCAGATGACCCGTGTGAGCTAGAAGTAGCTGTAACCTCCATTATTCTAGGGTTTTCTTCCTTGAGTAGACTGTACATGCCTTCCCAAGTAGTAATACCGACATCTTTGTTACCAGTGGTGTCTGTGTATAAGGGCGTCATTTCTTTATCTTAAGAACTCGAAGCTTTACCCTTCTTTCCCATAATATTTTGAACACTGCTATGTACACTTCTCTTCTCTTCGCTCCTGCAGTTTACAAATGAGGCAATGTAATGATAAGAAAAAGGTAACGGGAAAGCTTTAAATGCTGAAAACATATAAAATATATCACCCTACGTGAAATGGCTCTTCGATCAGATCAAAACCATATTTCATTAATGATTGCCAACTTACTCATTAATTATCATTAACGCACATAACTGGGCATCGGTTTATGGAAAGGATTTTTCTAACAATGAGCCATGTAGATCTTCGATAAGGTGATTTTGCGATTTGGTTCACAATATCGCAGATTGCAATATCACAAATTCGTTGCATGTGGCAATCATCCGTTACAATGTGTTTTCTGAGAAATGCGATTTGCGAGATGCGCCATCGCATATCGGTGGTTTTAGGAATTTTAGCTTAAGTGGTTTTAGGAATTTTAGCTTAATGTGATGAGGGTCTTTTGATGCGTGATTTCGCATCGCGATTTCGCAATCTTAGGATTCCTCTTGTAGGAAGGCATTCATTACCTTTTTGCGATGCGACACTTTTTATTAAGGGAACGATTTTGTTCGAACTTATCATAAAACTCAAGTCTTTTTAGATTTTTCGGGTATTCTCCTAAGTTTATGATAGTAAGTTTTATTCAAAAAGGGAATACAAGCACTAATTTATTTTTAAATCTTCTTGAATAAGGGTCCCCACTTATTTAGTATTAGTAATAAAACTAAATAAGAAGGGGGGTTGTTGCTGGCCATAATAGGTCTATAACATGAAAAGATTTATATTTCTGTTGACATGGAACAAGAAATCATATCAGATATGGGTTAGAAGCATAGCCCAGCACATAAAAAAGGATGTTGATCCTCACATTCAACGATTCATAAGATAGACTCTTTCAATCAATGCATTTGGATAGATATATTTCACATTAATGCTAAAAATATTTGTAAATCAATTTGTTATTTCACATCTATTAATTCCATTTATTATAAGAAAAATAATTTGGATAAAAGTTTCTCGTATAAGACTTTAGAACAATATATTTACGATATTGAGAAATTAAGGTAATGTCCACCTACTAGCAATTTTAATGCTATAATTGTAATTAATCAAGTTATCCTGTGAATAAATGATTCCAATCCTAATCCTTTATGGCTAAATGAGTACCTTGTTTTAGATAATAGATACAAAAAAAATCTCTAAAGGCTTAATTTATAGTTTTTTTGGTATTGAGTCAATGAATATCGATAGTTCCCAGACTTAGTAATTTGCGATGGTGTCATGAAATTCCTAAACTCCAATAAGATGACTTGTATTCATGGTCTAGGAAGTAGTCTTATGGACTATTTAATATCTGATATCTGCATATCCAACCAAATATTAAAGTTTGACCTTTTAAATTATCATAAACACCACTTTGACCAAAAATAATTAACCCTTACTCTAAACTTTGCCACAAAAAATCCAAATTAAAGAAAATTATGATAATCCAAGGCATGATATTTTTAACAAAAGTATTGTTGTAGTGTTCATGTTTCTGTGATTGGAGTTGTTTATTTGCACATGAAGATTCATAGATGTGAGTTTTAAAGGATTTAAGAAATGATTTAGATATCCTCTCTTAATAATACGAACAACATTGAATACCTTGTTGATGAACATTTGTTGATCAATTTACTTCAAAACATCAAAACCTATTTTTAACTTTGAGATTATTTTTCCAACACTTAAAAACTTTTATGATTGTGATTTACTGAACACCTATTTCCTTTACTTCTCTTTAAACCGCAAAAACCTTTCATCAGGGGAATTTTGAGGTCTAAAATGGGCCTCCAAAGGAAAATGTACAATCAAAATTCACTTTATGAGAACCAATCACATTTTAGGGGATGACATCATCCCCAATGGTTGAGGTGGAATTACTTGAGTTAAAGTTATTTACTTGTCACATTCTCAATGGTGGAGAAAAACTCATGGTTAACCATGGCAGTGCTCTAAGTAATTTTAAAGTCATAAAGTAAAGTACTCATAATAAAAGTAATTTCACACTTTTTGAATAAAATATTATTATTGTCATTTAATATTTTTTGAAAGAAACAATGCATATCTCTATACCATTTTCATGTCTTTACACTCTTTTCAATAAATATTATATTTGTCTATTCATCTCATTTTATTTAATATTACAATTTCAAATTAATTATAAGTTAATATATATACATATATATTATACATGTGAAATCTATATAAATAAAAATGTGACCTTGTAATTTTAAGATAAAGCAAATCTATGAATATTGTTATTATAATAGCAATAACAATACAAGTATATTAAAATTAAAGAAAATATATATATTAGTTCTGTATAATTTATGGTTTTTTTTTAATAAATTGATCTTACAAATTTTGCTTAATTTCAAGTTATTACATCCTAAACAAAAGTTAAATCAAATATACACCTAGTATTACCTAGTATACACCATCATGTCACAAGGTAAATCAAAAGGTTTTATGTCTTCATACCTAGTATACACCATCATTTACTACAACATCTTTGAAGGCCCCCTAAGGTCACATCATTTCAGTTTTGAACTTGACCCTATTCATCTATGGTATCCATCTATGTGGAGACATAAGCCTCAATCACATTTATATTTAGTACAAAAAAAAATTCTCTTAAGATGATGTACAATGTTTGTTAGTCCACTTGATCAAAGTGGCTCCAAGAAACCTCAAAAATAAAAGTGCTTCAAATTCTATGGAAACATTTCCAATATGTATTGCTCTTCATTATGATTCTAGTGGCGCAAATGGCACACAAATCCGAGGCTCTATGACCAACTTATCGCAGTCGAAATTTTACAAATTAAGCATAAAAAATGGAACCCACAAGAAAAAGATGGAAATAAACTAGCCAATCAGCCATTGACATTTAGCGTACACTCACTGAATCTTTGTCCCTACAAAATAAAAAATATATATATTAGAAATTCCGTATAAGAAACAAAAAAAAACATTTTAAAACATAAATAAACCACATATAATAAAATATGGTTATTAATGGCATAACCATATAAAATCCAAATACAAATCAAGGGATTAATATGGTTATTAATGGGATTGGATTTATGTTGAGGTCTTAATACAAGTTTATAAATTCAGTCCCTCTTACATTTATTGTCAATCCAGGGTATGTCTGGTTATTTCAAGGTTATCATGCAAGGTCTATGCAAGCCACAAGTTCCTTACCCAGGATTGAGAAATTACAAAATACAATGCCCAAAGAGTTCTAAATCAATCCAGTAGAAATTAACAAACTAAATAACAACAATCTTTAATAACATCAACTCTGAGTAACAAAAATTTGGAGTAAGAACAATTTCAGAGTAACAATAATCAGGAGTAATAACAATTTAGAGTAACAACAATTAGGACTAAGAAAAATTCGGAGTAACAACAATTCGAAGTAACAACAATATGAAATAACAGTAAGATAATAACGCAACAAGAAATGAAACAACACATGATCAAAAGAGTGGGCCCAACTCTCTGATCAGGGTCGTGGCTGAAAATTACAGACTACACAGAATTACAGTATGATGAAATTCTCATTAATTCATAAAAGGAATTACAAACTGAAGTTTTGTTGCTACATGCCAAAGGAAAACCTTCAATATCTGATCTGCTCTCTATGTGTTATCTCCCTTTTCTCTCTTATTTGTGTCTTTTAAATATACAAACAAGAAAGGAAAATTTACAACAAAATGATTACAAAATGATTTCCCATACCATTTAGATTGATTACAAAATCTCAATAAGCAAGATGAGATATCAGAGATCTTTCCATCACGATTCAACAAGAACAAGTCGAATCGGGTATTGCAATTGGAGCAATTTGGAAAACGGCCACAATAGAAAATTAACGAAAATTTCCTTCGAATAACCTTGTTTTTCTCTCAATCAAGACCAAATTTTGGAAAAATTCTCATTTGAAAACTGATTTGTTTCATTTTGCACAAAACCCATGTCTTGGATTTTCAAAATTCTTCTTCCTTTTCCCGAAACATCCAACATAAAACTATCCTTTTTTATTTTTATTTTTGTGGAAAAACCTGTGAACAGTTTTGAAACCAACGTTTCGGACTAGCTCAGTGAGTCCATCATCAGGGCAATGGGATTTGTATTTTGAGAAGAGAGAGCATAAAATTATGGAGCCTATTAATAATTAATTGAAAATTTTGATGTCTTCTTTTATAGTCGGCTTATAAATGATTAATTAATTGATTAATTTATATACGTATTTATTTTATTTATTTTTATTATTATTATTTATTTATTTATTTATTTTTATTTTTTAATTTATTTATTTATTTTATTTATTTATTTTATTTTTTATTTTATTTTATTTTTTTTATTATTATTATTATTATTATTATTATTATTAATTGAAATTTATGTTATATATTTAAGTTCCTTTGCTATAGGAGGATGGTCGAGCGATGGCGAACAAAGAAGCAGGCTAGGGTTTGAAAGAAAAAACCGCAGAGGACGAGGGGAGCAGGTGTCACCGAGGTGGAAAAGAGCAGGAAACTCTCGGGGCCGGTAGGGGGTAAGAAAGGGGAACGATTTTGACAGGATCAGGAAACATTAGAAGCAAGTAGAGCTGAAGGCAACTATGGAAAGTCAGCAGGGGAGGGGAGAGATCCCCTCCTATAAAAACGTAGTAGCAGGTGAAACAAGTGGAAGCAGAACGCAGAGCAACTACAGAGAAAACAATAGAGAAGCTCCAGTAATGGGTAATCTCTGGCAAATGAAGACAGGAGGAAGATGCTTACCAAGGGCACAGAAAAAACCAAGGTATGTAATACCCAATAACAAACTTGAGGAATATAGCTGCTACATGAAAGATCATGCCTTGATCTGCAAGTTTGTAGGGTTTTGGCCGTCATAAAAGGATTTATTTAGATGGATACACCAGAGATGGAGGCCAAAAGGACATATAGAGCTAAAATTAGGAGCAAAAGGGTTTTTTACAGTAATCTTTGCAAATTTGGAAGATAAAGAGAGAGTATTTGAAGAAGGACCGTACTTCATGAATAATGCGGGCTTGTTCATGAAATACTGGGAGGAAAGATACAACCCTGAAAATGAAAAAATGTTAGCTGCCCCAATCTGGGTCAGACTGTTTGGCCTACCGGTGGAATTTTGGGATCCAGAAATCATGGAAGGAATAGGTAATACGATAGGAGACTTTGTTAAGGTAGCGGAATCAACGAAAAGAGGGAAATATACATCATATGCTAGACTGTGTGTGTACATGAATATAGCTGAGCCATTGCCAGAATACATAGAGCTAGAGTATCATGATGAGATATGGCAACAACCAATAGACTATGAACACATCCCATTCAGATGTAGAAGGTGCCATGAATATGGACACCTGTACAAGTAATGCCTGCTAAATAAGGAAGAGGAAATTACAAGACAAAAAGAAGAAGAACAGAGGAAAGCGGAAAAAACAGAGGAGGCGGAAAAGGGTTTTCAACAGGTAAACGGAAAGAAGAAACCTGGAAAAGAAGGAACAAAAGTACAAATGCAGACAAAACCAATGAATATAGAGAGTCATAATAAATTCAAAATTCTACAGCGGGATAACGAAGAAAATGAAGATAAACTGGTAGAAGAGGAAGGGTTGGTAGATGAACCAATGGAAACAGTCAAGGAAACAAAAGACAAGGACACAGAAATAGTAGTAGAAACTGAAGAAGAAGCAGGAGAAAGGGTAGAAATCTTAACAGAACAAACCCAAATGGAGACAGAAACTCAGAAAGAAAATGAGGTAGAGGAAGAAAGAATCATGAAAAAACTAATTCAGGAATGGAAAAACCTTGATGAAAGGTTTATACCAGAAACCCATAAACAAATATACAAAGAAGCATTTCAGAAGTATAAGGAAAAAATGTGGATAACCAAACAGGAACAGCAGGGGAACAGGAAAATAGCTATATGGGAATGGACAGCACTGGCAAAGGCAGCAGGAAGAGAGGCAGAAAAACGATGAACGAAACTATACAAACCGTTGGAGAAATTCTAGTTAATTCAGGCAAAGTGATACCTCTGTCAGAGGTATTCTACCAACCCTCCAAAAGTTTAAAATGATAATTATCAGTTGGAATATTAGGGGGCTCAACAGTAAGGGAAAACAGAGATATCTAAAAGAGCGACTAAAGAAAGACAAACCAGGGATTATAATAATACAAGAGACTAAGATCAGTATGCAGCAAATGGAAGGAATCATCAAAAATAGCAAAATAAAATATGAAGTAATGGGACAAGATGCAATCGGGTTAGCGGGAGGCATTGCAATACTGTGGAATCCTGATGAAATAGCTTTTGAAAACTGGATAAGTATGCCCAGAGTGCTCACGGGTATAGGTAGAATTTTAGGGACAAAGGAAAGAATCCTTATTTCAGGAGTCTATGGCCCACATGTACCAGGAGAAAGAGAAAGGTTCCTCAGAAATATGCAAGTAGCTAGAAGGATATGCCTAGAAATACCATGGATAACAGGGGGAGATTTTAATATGATCAGGACGGTTGAGGAGAAAAAAGGAGGAATAAGGAAACCGGATCAGTACATGGAGATGTTTAATGAAATGATAAATGAACAAAGATTGGTGGATATATCAACCATCAATGGTGTATATACATGGAATAACCGAAGAGGGGGAAAGAACCAAATAGCTTCCAGATTAGATCGATTCCTAGTTTCGGAATCAATCATGAATCGAGATGTCTTTATAGAAGCGAAAATTATGCCAACTTTAGGTTCAGACAACTGGCCGGTTAGATTGGAGATAGATATTAAAAAAAACCCAGGCAAAAGACCTTTCAGATTTGAGGCCTTCTGGCTAAGAGATCCGAAGTTTATACAAAAAGCAGAGGAATGGTGGTCCCAAAGCACAGTTCAGGGAAAAGGGAAGATGCATACTTTCCAATTAAAACTCAAAGATCTAAAAGGGAAGATAAAGAAATGGAATAAAGAAGAATTCGGAAACATAATGGAGGAGAAACAGAAATTAGAAAGAGATATGGAAGCGCTGCAACAAAGAATAATTACAGAAGGTAGATCAGAGGAATGCAGCAAAGAGGAAGGGATTATAATTGGAAAATTGGAAGAGAGAAGAAAGCAGGAAGAGGTTTTATGGAGACAGAAATCCAGAATCAGGTGGCTGAGGGAAGGAGAAAGAAACACCAAGTTTTTTCACCAAGCCATGATACAGCACAGGCAGAGAAACAGGATTCTTTCCATTAAAAATGAAAATGGAGAAAGGATTGTAGAACAGGAAGGAATTGAAAAAGTATTGGTACAATATCATAAAGAGATTTTGACTGAACCCCATACTGACAGATCAGAAGCCATAGAAAAGATATGTAAGGTAATCCCTAAATTAATAACAGAGGATCAAAATAAAGCTTTGATGAGAGTAGCAACCTTAGAAGAGGTAGAGGAAATTGTGATGAGTATGAAGAAAGGTACAGCACCGGGGCCTGATGGATACACGGTAGAATTCTATCAAGCAGGATGGCATTTTCTGGGAAAAGAGATTCTGGAGCTAGTAGAAGAATCCCGAATAAACCAAAAGGTATGGCCAGCCATTAACTCTACCTTCTTTACTCTGATCCCCAAAAGTGATAATTCAGAAGATGCTCAGGGCTTTCGACCCATTGCACTATGTAATGTTATATATAAAATAATTGCAACTCTGATTGCCAAAAGACTAAAGCCTCTTCTGGTCATACTAATCTCCCCTGAACAAACAGGATTTGTAGAGGGTAGACAGATCCTTGATGGATTAGTAGTCACGCAAGAAGTTATACACTCACTGAAGACAAAGAAATAGAAAGGTATGATGATTAAACTCGATCTATTGAAGGCATATGATCGGTTAAATTGGAAGTACCTGAAAAAAGTACTGGAAAGTTTTGGTTTTAATAACAGATGGATAGACTGGATATTCAGACTCATATAAACTCCAAATTTTTCTATACTAGTAAATGGAACCCCTTCAGCGACCTTCAATGCAAATAGAGGAATAAGACAAGGGGATCCCATATCCCCGTTTCTATTTATAATTGCAGCAGAGGGTCTTGGCAGGTACATAAAGAAGGAACTAGAAGAAAACAAAATCAAAGGGCTAAGATTATGGGGAAACAATCTACCTATAACTCACCAACAGTTTGTAGACGACATAATGTTATTTGGGGAAGCCTCACTTAAAGAGGTGAGAAATTTGAAAAGAATCCTAGATTTATTTGCGGAAGCTTCAGGGATGGAAATCAACAAGGAAAAATCATGCACGTTTATCTTCAACACCATTGACTCAATCAAAATGCACCTAACCAGGACTCTGGGATTCAGGCAGGGGGAATTCCCAACCAAATACTTGGGAAACATGATAGACATGAATCCTAAAAGATTGAAAAACTGGCAAGGAATTATAGAAAAACTCAAAAACAAGATGGCAAATTGGGCATTCCGATCGTTAAACATTGCTGGAAGGATAGTACTTATGAAATCAGTGCTCCAAGCGATACCTATTTATTCCTTATCAATCATGGCGGCACCCCAAGGAGTTTGCTCTAAGATCAGAGAAATCTTTGGAAAATTCATCTGGGGAGGCCCGAAACAACAAAGGAAATGGGCTCTAGTGTCCTAGAAAAACCTTTCAAAAAGAAAAGAGGAAGGGGGACTAGGATTGAGAGATCTTGAGAAATTAAACAGGGTACTTGAAGCAAATTTATGGTGGAGATGGATGAGGGGAGGTAATGATTTGTGGAAGGAAATATGGAGACATAAATATAATATGCAAAGAACAACGGAGGGAATCCTTCGGCTGGAAGAAACCCCGAAAGGATCTACAATCTGGGACTTAGCAAGACGAAACAAGGACCTAATAAAAAACAACGCCTTCTGGGAAATTCGAGGAGGAAGTGAGGCCAGATTTTGGGATGAGAAGTGGCAGCAGCGAGAAAAGCTGAGCAGCATACAACCCCTCCAGAATATGCAACAAAAAGTGATAAGGGCTAATCGACAGTATGTGAAAGATTACTGGAAGGAAGAGGAAATAGATGGAATATGGCGCAAATGGAAAAAGCCGGAAGAATGGGATACAGACATAGATCAAGAACAGCAAAGAACATACTTGAAAGAAGTGGAATCAAGAAAAATAAAAGTTAGAAATGGAAAAGATATTCTCAGATGGGGGAATTCAATGAAAGGAGTATTCACAGTTAAAGAGGCTTATAACCTGATGGCGCAACAGGAGATAACAGAGGAAAACGTGGAATGGAAGACTATCTGGGGAAACAATTGGTGGCCAAAAATAACCATATTTGCCTTGCTAGTGGCAAAAGAAAGAATCCTGACCTGGGATAAAATTCAAAAGAAAGGGATCAGCGGACCCTCAAGATGTTGTATGTGTAATACAGAGGCTGAAAATCAAGAACATTTGTTGAACAATTGTGTATATGCTAGGCTTTTATGGACAGAGACGAGGAATATGTATGGTAAAACTAAAAGAAATCCCAGAGACATAAAACAAACTATATTCCAATGGCATAAAGAAAACTTTCAATGCAAAGTAGTGCAGAGAGCCTGGAGACTCACTGTAGGCTTTGTGATTTGGCTGGTGTGGAAAGAAAGAAACCGCAGAATTTTCCAAGACAAAAATAAAAATCCTGAAGTAATTTGGAAAAGAGTCGTAAGCTCTGTAAGAGAAACGATCTTAGCTGAAGAATGGGATGCAGAGGAATGGAAAGCAGACCAGAACGAAGAACAAATCCTGGCAAAGTTAAACCTGAAATACGAAATGGTATATACTAGAAAAGTAAAGGAAAATAGCAAAATTATTCAAAGTTCAGATCGATTCAGATATCCCAGAGAGAGGTTCATCAAGCTGAATTTTGACGGGGCTTCTAAAGGGAATCCAGGCAACGCAGGATTTGGGGGAATTTTCCGGGATAGTGAGAAAACCACCAGATGGATTTTTGCAGAATGGGGAGGCGAGATGACAAATAACGAAGCGGAATTATGGGCAGTTCATCAGGGCTTAAGAATTGCGATAAGAAATAGTTATAGAAATCTAGAAATTGAAGGGGATTCCCAGATAGTTATAGAAATGCTGAGAAAACTTAATAATGGAAAAAACTGGGAACAAATAGCCGTAAGCTGGCGAACTGCGGGGATAGTACAAGAGCTGGCAGATCTAATGAAAAGGATAGACTATAAAATTTTAAATCATGTCAGAAGGAAAGGGAATCAGGCGGCGGATTTTCTCGCCAACTGGGGATGCAATGATCAGGAAAGCAGGATCGATAGCAAATGGCCATTGGCAATCCACAATCAGAAATGGGAGGAGCTGACAACGATCATTAATCATGACCATGCGGAATCTATACAAGAAGGATAATTACCCCAAACCTCCGATCGGAATGATTGAAGGTCGATATAAGATAATAAATGAGTGTCAGGCGAGGCAAAGGAGCAGTATAATGAGCGGGCAGAGGACAATAAATCAGACACATACAAGCAGTGGAAATGATAAAAAATTACACTGCATCAATAGCAAAGCGATGGAGAGGAGAGGAGGAAAGGACGGCCTGTCAGAAACCAAAGTCGGAAATGATAGTCGGAAGGCAGATGAAAATGATGGCGGCAAGCAGAGTAATAGGTGGCATGGTAAATCTAACTTGACAGCTAGATGGAATGATGAAAGGGGATTTATTAAAGAGCGGGAGCAAGACGTGCGAAGGCAGAAAAATTCTGGTGTAGCAGGGAACGATACGCGAAGCAAGGTGGTGACGGATTGTGGCAACGACGAAGACAATTCACAAGACAAAGCAACTAGCCGAAAGGGTAGGAACAGTATGGAAACCAGAAGAAATGTAAGGTTTGAGGACGACGCAGCTTCCATGGAGCGCAGAACCCGGGAGATAAAAGGAAAAAGTTCGGCGAAAGAGGAAAGGATGGAGGAAGTTTATGAGATACAGGACGATACTGAAGAGGAGGAGGAAATGTATGAGATAGATAGGGAAGTAGAGAACCAGAGACGGGAGACAGGCGGTATGAGGAAGAAGAAGAAGTTAGAGGAGCAACAGGAGCAGTTTGAAAGCGAGGAACGACATAACCGCGGACGAAAGCGAGGCAGAGGCAAAGGCAGTATGTCAGGGATGGGTAATAGAGGAGGAAGCGGACAGTACAGGAACAGAGGAGGCAGGGGAAGAGGGCAGGGCCAGAGAGGAAGCGGCAGAGGGTGAACAGGTAGATATACTAAAAAGACAAGAAGATCTCTTGAAAAGAGAATTCAACATGCAGAAAGAGCCTACAATACTAACACCAACCCAAAAATCAGGAGGATAATACAACATATGGAAGAGGAGGCTATCCAAGCTCAATCAGATTCTGAAATGGAAGACTGGGAGTTTTTACTACCGGACCCGGGCAATACTAGGGGAAGAATGACCCTATTCAAACAGTCTATACACATTTACTGGGTAATGAAGAGATTGCTGGCGAAGGCTCTGGAACAAACAGCGACGGAAATGGCTGAACTAGCGCAGGAAGTTCCAAATTTAAGGAGAGATCTGAGGATTATGCAGATTACTTTGGAGATGCAGGACAAAAAGCTGGAGGAAATTCAGCAAATGATCAAGGAAGGGCACCAAGGCGCCAACAGAGAAGCAGAACAACAGCCAACAGCAGGAGCACCATGAGGAAAGATATGTAGTAATTTCGATGAATTTTCATAGTATAGTTAACTCTAAATTTCTCCTAGATTTAGATAAGGAAAAACGGTATATGCATGTAAGTAGTGATAGAAATTTTCAGGACTGCTTAGCATATTTAGCTTGGGTAAACAGAATCTGGACTTATTATTTTTGGTTGGCTATGAAAGACTTAAGGTGGCCGAAATACCCGGTTTCCCCAAAGGGCGGGTTGAGGCCGCCATGAACATGTATTGTTTTGGCTTATAGTAATAGAAAAAAGGAGTCCCACCACAGATTACAAAAAAAAAAAGTTCCTTTGCTATAAATTAAGTGTTTTACTAAACTGTATATAATTTTTATATTAACTTTATTTATTCTGTGATCTTATTAAATTTTATTTAAAGGATTATTACTTTATTAATTAAATAATTTTATTTATTTGTTTATTACAATTATTTTTATTTTATTTTATTATATATATATATATATATATATATATATATATATATAGATATAGATATAGATATATATATTATTAATTAATTTATTTATTTTCTTTTATTTATTAATTTATTATTATTTTTTCTTTTATTTTTTTATCTTTTATTTATTTATTTATTTATTATTTTGTTTTATTTTATATTATTTTTCCGGGGAAAATAGAGTTCGTAATTTCTATTATGAAGAAGTAATAGAGATTACATGTTGTAGATGCCAAGGCATATGCATATGTGTGGTATCAACCACAGTTCTGAAATGTTACAAAAAATACATTCAGTAGGTGTCTCTTGGATACGAAAGGACTGTATCCATACAATATAAACAGATATATAACTTAGAGTTCAGTAGAGAAGCAAAGAGTGAGGTATGACCTCCGGTCATGTACTGAAACAAAAATAACAGTGACTGTCATGTAAAGCCGATGTGTACAAAAAGTTCTGTATATCCAAAAAAAAATTTAGATGGGGAAGCCTCCCCCAAGTTGGTGACCATCAATATATGGACGATGATAAAACCTGTGCATCCCATCTGGACTGTATTCTTCAATCATCCAATCACCTAAAGGCCGATCCGCCGCTTCTTTCGAGAGCCGGTCAGCAGTTGAATTTCTTTCCCTGTAGATATGAGAAACAGTGATCCGGTCAAAAAATGTTTTGAGAAAAACAATTTCTTCCAAGATGTGTTTCAAAGAATAAGTATGACAGACAGAAATATTATTGGCCCAGTCAATCACTATCTTTGAGTCTCCAAAAATTTGAATTTGTCGATAATGTTTAGATAGTGCAAAGTATAGTAGATGTCTCAGAGTGATAATCTCTGCATGATTATTGGTGCCCCTCCCGAGTCCCAATCTCAGGTGGAAAAAATGTGAGTCTGAAACATGAAAAAGAATACCCCCGCCACAACCTCGTTCCGATGCGGCCCCATCGAAATAAGCCCAAGGTATCTCTCTGTTGATGATTTCGGGCACAATATGCCGAGGAGGATTTGGTTTTGACTCAAAAGGGATTTCAGAGTAGGCAGCGCAAATGGTGGGCGAGAGGAGCTGCCAGTTTACCCTGCCCTGCTCGAATATAATATTGTTGCGATTTATCCAAATATACCAAGACACAACAAGAGGTAGGTTCCTAGCCTTTTCCGAGGGCACAGCAGACCACCAGTGCGTCCAGGCAGCTAGTAAGTCATTTGCCTGCCAGACAGTGGGGATATTGAGGGACTGAGTAACCTGCTGCCAGATCATACCAGTGGTCTCGCAAGTCATAAAGAGATGCATTGTAGATTCCTCCGCCTTCCTGCACAGAACACACCAGTTCGGACCCGCGAATGCTCTTTTTTTCAGGTTCTCCCCAGTAGGTATTTTATTTGCCAAAATGTTCCACAATAATAGTCTGGTCCTAGGCTGAGCATGTAGCTTCCAGATATCCGACCACCAGCTATTGAGGGATTCAGGCTGTCTGTCTTCAATGAGCTTAATGTATCCAAGCTTAGGAGCGTAAGAGCCAGATTTGGCCGGTGCCCATATAAGCTCATCATCCATCTCATGTAACTTGATATGGGATTCTGTGAGTGCCTGAGTATATCTTTGCCAATTATCAGACCAATCATCGGTCAGCTGCCACAGTGGGTCCGTGACCCATGCCTGAGAGAAAATGGTGGATCTGTGAGGATCCCCAACTTGAGCCAGATATTTGATGCCCCGATCATTGAGGTGACGGATAAGGTCGTCCGGCAAAAGGTGTGCGTTCCCAGACCCAGTCCATGGATCACGCCCAATTCGAACTTGAGAACCATTCCCAATTTTCCATAACAGATTATCCTTAATGAGAGGCAGAGCTTTGAGGGTAGCTCTCCAAATAGCTGAAACACTCTGCTGGTTCCATGAGGGTCTGCGGAACCAATCAATGATGTTGGATGGCCAGATGTATTTATAGTGAATGACTTCAGCCCATAAACTATCCATCTTAAGAAGAGACCAGCCCTGTTTTGCTGATAAGGCAAGCGCAAAATCAGTGAGGGATTTAAGTCCCCAACCACCCCATTTCTTTGGCATGGATACAATAGACCAACTTGTCCAAGCAAAAACCCTACCTTTTTTATTCCCATTCCATAGGAATCTGTAGCAGAGTTGTTGAATATTTTGTAAGATGCCCTTTGGAATCCAAGTGAGGGACATCCAATACACCGGAGTGGCCTCCAGAACTGACTTGATCAACTGTAGTCTGCCTGCTTTGGATAGAAAATGATGGTGCCAGCCTGTGATCCTTTTTTCAATTTTGTTGACTAGCCAAGCCCAGTGTTCCATTTTATATCCATCCGGTCTTAGTCTGAAGCCAAGATATTTAATGCCTTCTAAAAGGTTATTTTCCAGATATGGGAAGAATTGTTCAGCCAATAAGGATTCCTGATGTGTACATCTCGTCACTGATCTGGTGGACTTGTCCCTATTTATCTCCATGCCCGTGGCTTTACAGAAAAGAAGGAGAATATTATATAGGGCAATACTATCTCTGATGCTGCCATTGAGGAAGATAAGAATGTCGTCTACAAATAATAAGTGTGTTATGGTGTATTGATCAGTAATCTTGATACCGCACAGCTCCCCATTCCGCTTTGCATCCACAATGAGCCTACTCAGTCCCTCCATAACTATTAGAAAGAGTAGTGGAGATAGGGGACATCCTTGTCGGATACCTCTGTTGATGAAGAATCGATCAGAGGCAGCGCCATTTATTAGAATAGCGAAAGAGACAGAGGATACACATCCCATGATCCAATTGATAAACATATGAGGAAAGCCAAGATGGGTGAGTATCATTTTCAGATATAGCCAGTTGACCTTATCAAATGCCTTTGAAAGGTCAATTTTTAAGGAAACTCCTTTAAGGTTCTTCAACTTGATAGAGTGTAATGCTTCCTGGGCAGCACCAATAGCCTCATGAATATGGCGGTTTTGAAGAAAAGCGAATTGTTCAGCAGATATATGGGAGGAGAGGATCGGCTTGATACGATTTGCAATAATCTTGGCAATAATTTTATAGAGGCAATTACAGAGGGATATAGGCCGAAAATCATTGAAGGATGTTGGATCATCGGATTTGGGGATCAAGGCTATGAAGGTTTGGTTCATAGGAGGGTGGATGTGTCCCGAGATCCGGCTTTCCTCAACAACTGCTAAAAGATCCGCACCCAGCAGATCATAGAATGCCAGGTAGAATTCAACAGGCCAGCCATCCGGTCCCGGGCTCTTGTCTCGCTTGAACCATTTAAGGGTACCTTCCAGTTCTTGTGCAGAGACAGGATTTGTAAGGTCTCCAATGTCATCCTGTTCAACGAACCGAGGGAATTTTTCTGCAACTCTAATGATGTCTGGAAGGATTATATCATTCGGAGCCGTGAAGAGCCTCTTGAAATGTGAGACCCCTATACCTGCCAGTTGTTGGTGTGTGTTGGCCCAACCTCCTGTTTCCAATGGAAGTCTCCAGATGGTATTAGTAGCCTTTCTGCCATTAGCCATGTTATGAAAGAATTTAGTATTACAGTCCCCTTCTTTGAGCCAGATGGCTCTGCTTTTAAGTCGCCACTGCTCCTCCTTTTCTTGTAGAATTTTTGCTTTGACCTCAAGCAATTGTTGTAGGGAGGTTTTTGTGGCATCCGAGAGATATCCCTCCCCCTTCTCATCAGTCAATGAGGCAATCTGAGCTTCGGTATCTAGCAGAGTCTGATCATCCCTGTGCCTCTTTGATTTCGCCCAGTGCTCAGTTAAGCCTGTGAGTTTTCTGAGTCTCTCACAAAAATCAGAGGCTTTTCTCCGTTCTCGTAAAGGGGGCTGAGTTGTCCAGAAGTCCGAGACCATCTTGATATAATCCGGTTCTTTTAGGTGCCCGGCAAAGAATTTAAATGGAGACCGAGGCTTCGAGTTATGCTGACTGATCTGTAGGAATATCGGATGGTGGTCAGATAGCCCCCCAGATCCCACCCATTGTCTGTATAGAGGGCAAATCTGTATGAGTTCCTGATGCATCATAAATCTGTCCAGCCGCCGCCCCATAGCAGCCACACCAGTACGCTGATTGTGCCAAGTAGGTAGCTTCTTGTTCATGGGGATGTCCACAATATGGTGTGAGTCGAGGAGCAAATGCATTTGATCCACAATGGGATCACACTGGGCATTATGACCCCAGGACTCACCAGCACCCAGAGAAAAATTGAAATCCCCCCCCCAATATAGTATGCTGTGTAATGTGGCCTCCATTGAGAAAATCTTGCCAGAAAGGAAGACGATTCTGATTTGGCCCATAAATATTAATGATCCTGATTGGTAAACCCAGTTCACCTAGGATAATGTCCATGCCAAGAAAACCTCTGCCCCCCCAGGCTGAAAGGGGTCTAACGTTCCGAGAGTTGATACCTATAAGAAGTCCACCAGATCTCCCACACGCATCGAGTCCATGCAGGGTCCAACCAGGGAGCAAGGATTGCAAGTAACGCACCGCCGTCTCAGCCGAGCAAAGAGTTTCTTGGAGGAAAATGATGTCACATCGAGAGACTAGAAGAAGTCTCTTCAGAGCCACGCGCTTTTTGGGGTTGGCTAATCCCCTGCAGTTGAAGGAGAGCCAGATCATGGATCACCACAGGTCAAGGGCTCGATAGCTCTAAGTGCCCGTTCAATAGTAACCTGGCACCCCTTGGCGACATCAGCAACAGCGTGTAGCTTTGCCGAAGATAAATGAGAGGGTCGACCACGCTTTAGTTTAAAGTGGCGTCCAGGGGAAGATCCCAGACCCAAGGTGCAGGGGCGGGCGCGAGGTCTAAGATGATAGTGGTGTGAGCCGGATGCACCCGGAGAGGATGGGGTGTCCATGCCACCCAATATAGGATTATGAGAAGGAGGGGTGCTGGAGAAGGTGGGTGGCGGAGGGGCAATGGTACACAGAATGGAAGGAATAGACGCATTTGCCGAAAGAGGATCATGAACAGAAGAATGAACGAGAGAAAGCATGTTCATAGAAAAAGACTGTGTGAAAGTAGGAATGGAGTCATTACCCGGTCGAGAGAGTGCAGTCGCCGCAGGTTGTGAAGCATTGACAGCAGTCTTTGAACGTGTCCTCGGCGGTCCTGAAGCAGCCAGGTCCTTCTTGCGTGCCGCTTTTGATACGCTGTCCCCTTTCTTCAAGGAGGGGTTCACCTGATGGTTCTGCGCTTGCTCCATAGGGATGTTGTTTCCCTCATGTTGTATATCAGTGGCCGGCTGGCGAAATCCTTTAGCTTCCTCAGTATTTATCTTCGAGATCAAAGGGCAATCCTTGTAGAGGTGGCCAACTTTGTGGCACCTACGACAGCGGTAAGGAACACCTTCGTAATCTAGAGGCTGCTTACGTGAGACGTGATTGTGATGCAGTGTAATTTTTTCCACCAAGCCGGGCCTGATATCCATATGGACTATAATTCTAGCCATAGTCCTATTACCAGTCTTCTCATATGACCTGTCATGCTCTAGGTAGGTACCCAGAGTGTCCCCAATTAGTTTGAAGGTGTACAGGTTCCAGAATTGCCATGGAAGTCCGGCAAACGCACCCAAATGGGTCCTTCCCCCAATTTTTCACGTTCAGGATCGAATAGGGGATCCCATCGCTTGAGTAAGACCGGGGCGAGCTCAATGTGCCAAAATTGGGATAGAACCCACTGAGTGTATGCCGGCTTTTGAAAATGGAGGGCGAACCAGCCTCTAGTGAGCACCATTACCTCTGGGAGTTCTTTGAAGTAGGGTCCCCAAATTTCTTCCACCCAAAGTTTAAGTCGCGCTGCAGAGTATGTTCGGCCACGAACTCTACCAACTAGAACTTTGTTGGCGGCGTCCATAACGTCCGGAAGAGGAGCTTCCGGCCCGATGTTGATGATATAATCCGGGTCGATAGAACGGTGACAGCGACCCTGTGGAATTTTCTCTGAGCGTCTGCCAAAAGGAAATCCCCTTAGAGAATTTCGGCACGGGTCCGAGGTGCTGTGCTGGGCGGATGCTGCGGAGCGTACCGGCAGAGACGGGGTGTTGAAAGCCCCGGAGAGAATCGGAGTGCGTGGAGAGGTGTGGCTGGTACCAGGGATGTGCGATGCGGGGGGAAAGGTGGACTGATGCTGCGCCAGCGGCATAAAAGATACGGAAGGAGAGTGGGAGCTCGATGGGGGAGGGGACGGAGGGAGCGAAAGCGGAGGGGGCGGAGCAGTAACAGGTCGAGCGAGATATTGCGGAGGGACATCAGGGATAGGGGAGTTGAGGAAGCAGGTGCCCAAGAGGTGAGCCGTCGCAGGGGAGAGGGGAGGGCAGTCGAGGGGCGAGGAAACCACAAGGGGAAGAGCCGGCGCCTTTTATTTTATTTTATTTAAAGGGTGTAAATCTGTGTTTATTGATTTCTTATTTTACTTAATAAGGGTTTCTAGGTATTACTTAATTTTAGTCCATCGTCTCTATTCATGTTGTTGGAGGATTTTTCGATTTCAATTGCTTCTTTCACCCTTCTTTTAAATAATGGTCTTCCTTGTGAATTAATTTTGCTTGTTCTATGCAAATATAATGTGAGGAAGAACATGCATGTTCTGCAAGACCTGATTTTTCCGACCTGTTTCTTGAAATATCATTAATATGTTCTTTTAACCTTATGCCAAAGGATCTCCCTGTTTCACCTATATATACTTTGCCACACGAGTAGGGAACCGAGTATACTCCTTTGTGATTTTTTGGGTCTATTAAGTCCTTAGGATAATTTAGCATGTTTTTGATGGTGTTAGGGGGTGTGAAGGCAACCATAATGTTATGCTTCGTGAGAATTCTAGCAATTTTGTCTATGGTTCCTTTTATACAGGGTAAGGAGATTCTAGGGTTTTCAAGAGCTTTTCTTTTTTGGGTATTGGTTGTGGATTCTTTAATTATTTTTTGGATAATGTTTTTCTAATAGCCATTATTTATCCCAACAAATTTATAAGTTGGAATATTTGATTATGAGACAAAGATCAAATTTGCAACCTAGAAGAGATCTTGGGGCTAAAATCATGAGTGATGTTATAAAAAATTCACTAGTAAACCATCATTGGCAAAATCATGCATAATAATCACTGATTTATTAAAAATAAAGGAGAACATGCATTAATTATCTACAAGAGCATAAATATTTAAGATGGGGGATTTAGAACAATCCCACTTCTTCACCCCTGTGAGCATCACCCGATGCAATGAGTGCTAAGTGAACTATTCAAAAATCATGAGAAATTAGTCAGTTACGACTACCTCTCATGGAAATGGTCATACGTTTGAATGACTTACTTAACGCAGTTGAATCCCAAAAATGATATCTAATAAGAGCATAAATAATTATGAAATGGAATTATATGATGAATTATGATAAATAGAACAATAGAAATGGATGAAATGGATGTTAAGAAGTGATAATAATAATGATAAATTAGTGGCCCAACATCTCCCCCAAACTGAACATGTTACATGTCCTCATGCAACCCAATATCTTTGTATTAACCAACCTGTAATACAAAAATGTTCACCCCAGCTCATGATATTGATGGAACAATAGGCTTCTTCCCCAAATGCTTCTTTAAAACAATAGTTATTAAATTCTAGCAATGTTGGTGAAGCTGTAACAATTTTCACAGACTTCAACCATATGTATATGAAGTTGTAGAAAAATATGGTACAAGTAACAACAAACTTCATTAACCATTTTCTCAAAAACTACAAATCAGATCTTGTTGAAATTTTGTAGGGAGATTTCTATTATATTAATACCTCTTCACTCCAAAATTCAGAGCTATATGATCCACAAATCCTGAGATATAAGTAGAATGGCTTTAGGTGATGGCCCATGACTTCTAGAGCCTTACAAACTAGTTTAGCTTGAAATTTTGTGGGGTTGTTCATTTTAATGATACCTTCTTGCTATCTGAAAAACACAAAAATCTAGTTGATAGTTTTAAAGATATACACAAATAAATTTATGCATTGTATAAAAGTGAAATTGTATGCCTTAAATGAGGAAGAAATGAGAAAACACCCATCATGTATAGAAACTCCTCCCCCAAAATGAACATGTTGCATGTCCTCATACAATACACTAGAAAATAAATTGAGGTGTTTGTTATTTGAAATTCTTGCTTGGTGTATAACAACATGGAATAAGGGAGGTTTTGAGAATGAATAAGGAGATTGATGGATGATAAAAAATATTAATGTCATGGTCTTGATAAGTAAATTAATGAAAGTAACACTCCCCCAAACTGAAAGCTTTTATGTCTCGGGAAAAGAAATGGGAAGTGGTAAAGAAGGGGAAATAATGGTTGAAAAATATGAGTGAATAATGTTCAGTGGTTTTTCGTGACAGACTCCTAAACTTTTAATAAACAAAAAACTTATGCTATTTTACCTCAAGTTTTACCTCCATAAAAATGTGGAATGGAATATATGAAGTGAGGTCTAATTGGGACCTCATATCGGGGATATCCCATGTATGTTAGTGGCATCCGACACCGTCAACATCTTAGCACTAGAACGAGGGCCAGATGACAAGCTAAGTCCGTAAATTCTATTTGAATCTCTTATTTTAAATGGCTTCATCCCAAATCATAATCCCCATGTGTGCTTTAGAATCATTAGATATTTCAATCCCTGTGGAATTTTTACATAACTTGTCATGCTTAAAATTTAACATTAACTGTTCTTGATTATGTGATCAAATTTTTCCAATTTTGTTTTTCAAGTGGTATTTATTTTGGAGATATTCTTACAAGGTTGTTTACCTTTACATTGGATGGTTGTTCTAAATAGTGGTGTTATTCTTTGTCTACTTCTTTTATTTCTTCTTTTAAGCAATTATTTAATGAACTTCGTCATGTCTTCAACAAGTATGAATATCAAAATTTTATCAATGAAATCAATCGGCTTAGAATGGCATCGAATGAATCCCTTCAATAATTTTCTTATAGATTCCTTCATCTTTGTTATGAATTTCTAGATGAGGGTGTAGATTGGGAATATTTAGATGAAAATTTTCAATTTTTAGTCATGATTTGAGGTAAATATTGCAAATTTGACTCATCTCATGATTCTACTGAAGAACAATTTCAATATCTCAAAGAAGAATCTGATATTCCTTTCATTCCATGACCCCCTCCTTTTGATGTCTCGTGTGTCAAGCCTATTCAGATCAGAAAAATGGAAGATCAAATTTGTGATTCACATTCAGAAATCATCCATAGCCGAGGAATATCCTAATGAAGAATTTATTTTCCTCTCATCTCTTTATCCAGATGATTATTTTCTCGAATCAATCAACCTCTAATGTTTCTAACCCTCTTGTCGACCTTGAGCCCATTAATTGAGCTCGTTTCTTGGTCAATCATAATCCTAATCATTTTGTTCCTTTTAAATAGTATGATGGTGATTGTTTGAGTTTTATAGATGAACCTTTGTTCCCACGGGAAGATTTTGATTTGGAAAACTTTCAAATTAAATCCAATATGATTATAGAGGATTTTATTTTAAGTATATCTCTTTTAGCTCAAGAAGATGACATGCTCATTATTGAATATTTTGGTTCTAATCTTGAAAATTAACATCAAAATTTTCATGAATCTTGTGATTAGAATAGATCTAGTTTGATTCACAAAGAATGTATGCGTTAATCTTGATTAGACAAATAATTGATCATGTTCTTTCAGCCCGAGTTTCCACCTTTTGAGAATTCAATTTCTTGTTGAGAAAGTGGGATACTTCATCCCACATTGATGGTTATGTCAAGTTCCTACCACCCCAATGATACTTTTGGATCTGGTCGGTTTAAAGTTTTCTCATAAAATTTTATTATCGATTTCATCACATGGGGTGCAAATGTTATCTTGTGCGATCCTTGTTTCTTGCATGTTCAATTTTCAAGTCGTCAAGGTAAAAGGTGTAATTCGACATTTAGATTTCGTTTGTTGCATCCCTCCTCTTGCAAATATTTGATCTGTAATGTGGAAACAAAGAATGATCTTAATGATTGTCAAATCTTACCGTCATTGTCCATTAAGGATCTTAGCCCACACAACTACATAGATTTTGGTCAGTTTGCATGTTCAGAGTCCAATATTGATCTTTCTTATAATTTCAATATGACTGTGGTGAAATTACCTTTGCATGATTTTTCAAATGGTTACTTTTATGAACCTATTGCATATTGGCTACAAGGATCTTACTTGTCAGGTCCACTACCCATAGCTAGTTCCTTCATGCATTCAATCAAGTCTTGTATGGTCATGAGCCTGAGAAATGTTGTTGTTGAAGAGTTTCATGTTGGATAGAGAAGCCAAGTGTGTCACACCATTGTGCTTGCACTTTATGTTTTTATGTGTCAGTGCAAATGTTCAAGTTATTCTTTTTATTGCATTGCATATTATCTTGGTACTACACAATAACATCTTTTGATTTAAAAGTTAGGAGAAGCTCCTATGTTTCATTTCACTTAACCAGACCCTATAGTTCTTAGTTTAAGTTAGGTTAGGTTGCATTTAGTTATATGCATTGAATTTATTTTCCCACGTTTTTGTTTTTCATGTTTTATTTCATAATCGCTTCAATTTCCTTCTAGTCTTAATAAACCTTTGCATGAAAGTTGGTTTGAGCTTCAATATGATGTGGCTAATTGTTTGGTAAGGAAAATTGTGGTAACACACAATCCTTGAATAATATGTTACCCTTCTTCTTTCATTTGATCTTATCTTTAAGTCGATCATATTTTGATAGAAAATATTATCCTCTCAACTAGAGAAATCATAAGTAGAACCATGACACCGATATCTATTTAACATCTTTGATCCTAGACTCAGTATGTTACTTAATGGTGTTCTATTTCCAGTGCAATCTAGTAGTGAAAGGAAAGGGCAAAATCAATAGCAAGAAAACTAATAGTAGAGGTCTCTCTCTCTCTCTCTCTCTCTCTCTCTCTATATATATATATATATATATATATATATATATTCCTAGAGGAACCTAGTAGCTCGCATGACACATAGCTACCAATAAGCCTCTAGATATATATATAGATATAGATATAGATATATATATATATAGATATATATATAGATATACTTCTTCTTTAAAGGAGAAACCTCTTCTACTCTCAATAAGTCGGGACCCCTCTTTCACCTCAAAATAAGTTTTGAATGCATATCTAAATATAATAAAATGAAATAGAAATTGGAAGAAGAGAAAGGCTTCCTATGCAGAGAGATGATGCAACTAACTTCATTGTGGTACTCTTCAAGCTCACTAGTAGAGAAGTGATGCTTTCACTCCTTTAGTGACTCTATCGGGGTATTATCTAGGTCTGTTGGAAGCAGAGCAACACCAATGATGAAAACTAAGACTTTGACTATATTGAAACTTGCCAGTACTATATTACCCTCTCCTGGACCAAAGAAATTTCTATATGGGAAAATGTTTAATTGTGTTTTATTGAATCATGGAAAAAATGAGACTATATTTATATTTGGGTAAATTGGGAAAGTCGATGATAATCCAACGAGTGAATCAATACTTCTCAAAGAATTGAGACTTCACACATAAATGAGACCAAACCAGAGAAGTTGGTGTTCTCCTAGTGTGTCGCCAAGTGTTGTCGCTATGACAACGACCCTCCAAAATGTATGCCTAATCTAATTTTGGAGCCTACATGAATTGTCCTTCCAACCGATCTTGTGTCACACATTGTTTTCTTGACTATCCTTGTGTTATTACTAAGTTTTGTTTCCTCCTAATTCGAAGTTTTCTAAGTGTCATCGTCTTATCTTTAGAAGAGTTATGTCATCTTATCTAAAGATAGGAAAAGACCTAGCTTTTCTCAACTTAGAAACTAGATTTGTTAGACATGCATCACACTCACAAAATCATGGAAAAGGACAACTTTCTAGAGAAAAGCACACTTTTTTGACACGAAGACCCATTGTTGGTTGGAACTATGCCATCCTTGGGAAAAGCACACTCCAAGTCAACGCTAAGGAACACTCCTTATTGTTGAGCATTGTGCTTTAGTTGAGAACACTTATTGAGCTCAGTGAGTGTGCCCTAAATGGCAAGTTCATTGTGTATTTTTAAGAGATGTGCCCTCCTCATGCATGTGCCTTCCTTGTTGCATGTGGTGATTATTAGCTCAAGTATTTACTCCTAGACTACAAAAGGAGTAAGCTTTACACATCATGATTTCATTGCAAAATTTAAAAGGGTTTTTTGAGTGGTGGGATGGCTTCTGAAGGAGTTTTGAAATGATTTTGTTCCTCTTTAACTTTCATGCATTTGGCAAGATGTGGCAAGCATAAATGGAGTGGTTAGGTGAGTAATATAGGGGAGAAGAGGAAAGAGAACAGGTAGCTGATAAATATCCTAAGAAACTAAGTATCTTAAGATGGTCACTTCAACTACATAAAAAACCTTGTAACAAACTATGTTTCTTGGCAAGGAAACTAACAGTTAGAAAGTAAGAAAACATATAAAGTATTTCAAAAATCCTTTGTGAAACCTTCACTAACAATTTCTATTTGAACTGATATTATGATTTACAGAAAACTAGATAGTAGATAAGTCATTATTAGATCCTCTTAATGATTTCTCACTCATACTATGCTAGCTGCTATAATTTATCATTTAAAAGATTAAAATAGGATTAACAAGGAAAACAACAACTAGAAAGTAAAAACATTTATAAAGTATCCCACAAACCCTTTGTGAAACCTTCACTAACAAGTTCTACTTCAACATATATTATAATTTATAGAAAAATGGATAGTAGATAAGTCATTATCAAATCCTCTTAATGATTCTCACTCATACTATACTAGCTACTACAAATTTATAATTTTGAAACAGGAAAATAGAAAAACCACACATTAGATATAGCTTGAATCAAAAAATCCTCCAGCAGGAAGTGCAGAAAAAGCTGCTTTATTAAGTTGAGTCTTCAGGTGAACCAACCTCTCCTTAAATGATATTTACAAAAGATATATATATATAGAGAGAGAGAGAGAGAGGCACCAATTCCAACTCTCCTAAATTGGTGGTTCCACTATTTCCTTGTTACATAGGTGTCTTTTAGGTATTAAAACATCTCCCATCGAATTGCAAAAGAAAGTACAGGTGTAGATGAGAAGAAGAGGAAAAATGACACTTTGCTGCTAATTTTTCTCTTTATGGACTTGACTATTAAATGACCATATGGCTTCATTAAACATAAACTTCAACAACCTCATAAATATCTCATATCCATCATCTTCCTTATCCATATTATTATGGATTGTTGTCTTTCCAAAACTGGCTCGGAGGTTTCCGCTGACAGCTGTATATTTTTGTTAAAACAGGGGCTACTAGAAATTCCGGTAATACTTGTAATAGCGAAAAAACTAGAAATGCTTATGGAATTTCTGGTAGGATAACATTTTCACTTCAAAATTTTAATAGAAAATACTTCGAAACACCTGTATATTCTTGGATATTCTGAGCTTTAATCTTCACATTCAAAACTTTGACTTAATATGCAAAAAGGTATTTTTTAAGGAAAATTACCCTTTCATTTCATGTGAGCTGCAGCCTCTGCAAGCTTATCCAAGTTTGTTTTATTTCTGGCTGCAGATTTTGACCTTGTGATTCTGGCTGTTTCTTCTCTGATGATGGTCTCTCTCTTTTCTGCTTCTTTTTGAACCTTTCTTCTTTTCAAAGGCTCAGATGGCTAGTCCATGGGAGCTTTACCTCTTTACTTCCTCAAATATCTTTTTATTTCTGCAATTCAAGGATCCTCAGTCTACAACTTTGCATGTTGTTCTTCTATGACTATTACTTCAGTCAGTAAACTAGGATTATTTAGGGCTTTTGATTTCAGTCTGTATTTGTTTCTTGCCCTAGTATGTCTCTTCCAAGCTCCAGCAACTGGTTTTATTTCTTATTTCTTGTTTTTACTGGTCACTTTATACACTGCTTCTTTCATCAATTCCCCATCAGAATCAATAGGTTGGTTTTCTTGTTGCTGTTTATGTGCTTCCAAAATTTCAGGAAGCACCTGTGCTTTAGATTTCTCTTCAGCTGCAAGTTTTCCTCTCCAAGTTCTTGTGTAAACCTTAGGAAAAGGTCTAACAGGAGGAACCATTTTCATTCTTTTTGTTTTTTAGGAAGAAGAGCTTTCACCTTGCTCCTTTTTCTTTTCAGATTCAACAACTAAAGGATTCAGTTTGCTACTTCTGGTACCTCTTCTTACACTTTCCTTCTTTGCCTTTCTTTTGGAACTTCCTTCAGCTGATGTAGTCGATATCCTTTCTGTCTGAACCTGTGTTGAAGAATATTTAGCAGTTTCTTGGGGTTTTGGTGCAGGTTGTCCTGCCCTGTAAAACAAGAAATGTTCCAAAGTTTAGTTTCTCCTTTTCAGCTCTTCTTCAACCAGAACCTTAATAATTGTTTGATGATGCAAGCTGTATCTTGATGCTTCCTGGTGTGTTTGAATTCTGGCTGCCATTTTGGTCAGGCTCTTCAATATGAAATAGGGCAGATTAAGAGTCCTCATACCTGCAAAATGAAAAAGAAACCTCATATGGTAAAGAAATACTACTGTATACCTTCTCTCACAAGTGAGAAAAATCTTAACCAGTTTGACTGTTTCTTCCCATTCCTTCTTAAGATAATTGCTGGGAATTCCTTTGGCCCAGTTAGGATCTCTGTATTCATCTCTAATAAAAGTATTGAGATCTCCTCCTGTAATGAGTTGTCCCTTAAACCACTTTTCTCCTTCCTGGGGAAGGTTAAAAGATTTTGTAATTGACTATTCTAAAACTTGCAATTTGAAACCAAAGATGGTAGCTTCTTGTCCAATGAAAGTTTGAGCAAACTCTTGGGTTACACCTTGATGTGAGCCTCCTAACCTGGTGTAGAGTGGATAACATCCTGCCTGAATAAACAATCTTCTAACACTTGGTGTTATGAAACCAGCTCAAGAAAAGATAGAAAAGATAGATCAACGTCTTAGAATTCAGCCTTTTCGAGGGGGCAACCTCCTTTACATTACATAAATGAACAATTATTGGATGATTCAAATGAAAAGACCTCTTTTCTATATATAGGAGTCTAAGGGGTTATAACATAATCAGAGCCGACATAACAATAATAATGTAAGGGCACAATAATAACAATAGTGGGCTTCTATGGGGCACAATAGTAACAATATGGGCACTACATGGGTACATCAATATAATAAGTGGGTTATACTAATAACAATAAGGGGTTACACTAGTAGTATAGGGGCCTAACATGCCCCTCTCCTTCAAAAAGCGTTGTCCTCAACGCTTGAGTATTTCTTTATGCTTCTGTATAAAATTCTTGTCCTCCCATGTGGAATATTCAGCGGGTAAGTTCTTCCACTTGATGAGATACTCTGAAATTGATCGATTTCGTAGCTGTCGGGTTCTTGTTTCTATGACTACTCTAGGTTCCAATATGATTTTTCCTTCCTCTTCAATTTATGGCAATATTGCTTGAATTGGGATCTTTTGCAACTTTTGAATAAGTGGCCATACTTCTTCGTCCTTCTTCCATTCATCCCTTGCTTCATTTATCCAATCTGGTTGGATAATATAAATAGCACAAAACAATGCTTCCACATCCTCATCCTTGAAGAGTCTTCCCATTCGGTAAGGTCGCCATTTTTTAAGTGCATGTAGTATTGCCAACATTTCCTTCTCATAAATAGCTTGCTTGAGATGTAGAAGTAAAAATCCCCAATCACCTACATCAAAACATTTTTCACTACGATGTTGATCTACCTGTTGTTTCGTTTGATTTTGCACCGAAGTGGCGTTATCCTTTAAAAGTTGGAGAACTTGCTGTTGATGCTTGATGTGATCTTTCTCTGCTTGAACCTTTTTCTTCTTTATATGTCCTTCTACCTTTTGAGGAGTGGTAATTTCTTCCAGTCCTTTACAAGATATGGTCGGATTCATTTCTTGATGCTCAATGTGATCTTTCACTTCTTGAACCTTTTTCTTCTTGATATGTCCTTCTATCTTGAGAGTTTTAGGAGTGGTAATTCTTGTCAATGCTTTACAAGATATGGTCTGATTCAATTCTTCTTTCTCTGGGCTGATGTCCTGGCGTATATCCTCTTCTTTTAATGTTTCTTGATCCTTTTCTTCCTCCTCTTCATATTCTATGTAAAATAATTTCTTCTTAGCACACCTATGACCTTTAGTGCATTTGCTATCACAATTGTAACAAAGCCCTTTTTCTCTTTTTTCTTCCAATTGTTGTGGTGTAACCCTTGTAGGTTGTGGAAGGCTGGGAGAAACAACACTTACATCTTATAGTTGTGAGGGGTATGCTTCCTGGCTTCCATAATTTTGCTTTCCATTATGTCACAAAGCCCGTTTACTCTTTCCAATTGTTGTGGTGTTGCTCTTTGTATCCTCATAATGTGATATCATTTCCTCCGTGAAAATTGACCACGTAACAAGTTTTTTACGAGAACAAAGCCCTTAATACCATAAAAATTGATCTGGTTCTAAATATGAAGATGCAATACATACCTTTTGTAATAGTTGTACACCATGTATATCAAAATATTTCTCCATCTGAAGTGTCCAATTTACCGGATCCTTGCCATCAAACTTCCTCATCTTGTTTTTTCTTGATTTTAGGAGCTCAACCTTGAAACGACTGTAACTCTGTACTTTCAGATCTTTAAGTTCTGAAATTGTGAACTATATTAGCCCTCTGTGTCCTCTTTCCAATGCCACCAGTCTGATCCAAATTGGATTCTCTAAGAAAGAGTTATGAACAATCTCCCAAGATGACCTAATTATAGACCTTTCTAGAAGAGTGAAATTGTATGAAGTGTCACGTGTCACTGTTTCAACCTTTGGATCTGAAAAATGCATACAAGAAACGACAGTCCGTCCTATTTCTGTACCTTCTTACAAAATTTCAATCCGGTCCACAAAGGAATGTTATGACGATTTTCCCCAGGTCACCTGTTTCGAATGTAATTTAGGAGTCTGCAAAAAGACCAACTTCCTTAGATCATATCTCCGTAAATAGCAAGTGAAAAGCTCTGAAATTCGGACCCATGGTTCAACGTGATTTCTTCTCAAATGGGGTATTTTTGAGACTTCTGAAACGTCACAGAAAAAAAAGTTATAGTGAAAATGCCACGATGACCTGTTTGGAGCAGCGAAACCCTAGAATCCAAAGCTTTGATACCAAATGTTATGAAACCAGCTCAAGAAAAGATAGAAAAGATATATCAACGCCTTAGAATTCAGCTTTTTCGAGGGGGAAACCTCCTTTACATTACATAAATGAACAATTATTGGATGATTCAAATGAAAAGACCTCCTTTCTATATATAGGAGTCTAAGGGGTTATAACATAATCAGAGCCGACATAACAATAATAATGTAAGGGCACAATAATAACAATAGTGGGATTCTATGGGGCACAATAGTAACAATATGGGCACTACATGGGTACATCAATATAATAAGTGGGTTATACTAATAACAATAAGGGGTTACAATAGTAGTATATGGGCCTAACACTTGGATTAGCATCAACTAGTTCAACTCCTTGATGTTCGATTCTCTTAAGCTTTCCACCTTTCCTAGACTTTGATGCCATGGATATTTGCTTGCTTGTTATGAAGAATAGGCATCAAAGTATGGAAACTTACCCAAAAAATGTTGCAATTAAATTGAATTAGGCTGCCTGAAAAACTGGGATGTGTTCTTAACCACCTCAATCACTGTCTCCTTTGCTGCACTTTAGAAATTTGAAATGGTGAAATTTCCTCCATTTTTGAATATTTGAGATAAAGTTTTGGCTCAATCTCCTATGCATATGATCCTTCATGATTAAATGAGATTTCATGTCATAATAGATAGCATGTAATAGTAATGATGAAGTCAAGTTTCTTTGGAGAGTCCATCTAATCTGCTACAGGTGGTTGTATGAGATTTTTTGCAAATCTGGCAATTTTTCTGCTTTAATTCGGACTGCTCAGAAATTCCGGTAGCGCATTACGCGGAACAGAAAGAATGGCCGTCAGAATTTAAACATATAGATAAGACTAACGTTGCAGACACGTTTTAACTTTGGAAACACGGGTTTATTTAAGATCAGTGGAGTAAGCAACGGTTGGCTATGGTTGTGACTGACACCTAGCTAATTCGATCAACCAAATCGATTAACCACTACCACTTGACTTGACTTAAAGTTTGTGACCTATCCAATCACGAAATCTCATGATTTGGATTAAATATTTCGCCATTATGACACGTGGACAATCGAAAACAGTTGCATTTTCAACTTTATTTTTTTAAAATGGGAGACGCTACCGGAAATTCGGTAGCATCGAAAAATTACAAAAAAATAGGAAATAAAACAGGAACGAAAAGACTGTCCGAAAAACAGGGGAGACTATCTGAACAAGAAAATTGGGCGCTACCAGAAATTCCGGTAGTGTTTTAATTTTTTTTGAAATTTACAAAATTAATCCTAAAAAATAAAAAATAAAAAACCTACTCATGACTTAGCCTAGAACTGTGCTAACAGGCATGCTCCTAGAAAATAAGCCCCTAACTCATCCATCTATTAACAAGTGGTGAACATGAATGGAGTGGATTTGTGTGTATTTTATTTATAATCAACCTTGTTAATAATTCTTTCACACACTCATTGTCATCTGGGCTGAGCGAACCTCTTTGAATCAAAGAGCACTTTATCGATCCTCATGCCAAGTAATTTCTTGCATGTCGATTATTTTTCTTACTTTTGGTGTTTTTCTTGTTGATATAGATTTCTTTACTGGTGTTTCAACTCTTTTCAGTTTCTTTGCTTTCATTTTAGTCCATTTACTCTAGTACAAGTGTCAATTTGTTGTCGCAAGTAGTTTTTTTGTGACTCATCGCATTTTGTGACCTCTCACATTCTGGTCATCATTGCAACAAATCCTTTAATTACTTGCATGCTTTTTTTTAAATATTCTCTTTCTATACTTATTTTGGTCTTTCTTAGCTGATTTCAAGCTAATTCAAGAAAGAGCGCACTCCTAGAAATGAAGGCCTCACTGTCTCAGAAAATTGCACCCAGAAAACCAAGTTTTCTTTTAAATTGCACCCTTGACAGATAATCCCTCACTATTCTCAGAAACTTCCTTGAGTGCATGGTGCATCCTAAAGAAACATTATCTTTATTCATCCTTTGACTGTGTAGCCTATGCCCTCCTAGTTCCTCTTAAGTGCACAACGCATTGGAAAGGCTCAAGCATGATCCCTTGTTCCTTTAGCTTGTACCCTTGTACCCTCTCTATCCTCCTTGAGTGCATAGCGCACTCATATCCAATAGTGAGTCACCTTTAGGCCTTGAGCTTGTGCCCTATGCCCTTGAATCCCCTCCCTCTCTTCTTTCGATGACATAGTGCAGCTTAAAGCCTCATGAGAGCCTTGACCTTTTATTGTTGCTTTGGCATGTGCCCCCCTTTGTCTTGATACAACTTTCTTTCCTAAATAGTGATGTTGTTTTGTCTTTGATAGGATTATGCTCTTAGATACACTTGATTTCTCTTTGAACACAATCTGATGAGTTATTTCTTGTAATAGATAGAGGATTTCTTCAAGCCAATGGTTGTGGCCATGAGTGTGCTTCCATGTGCAAGTGGTTTAGCTACTAGTCTCTTTACTCTCTCATCGTTTGTTGGAACGATGCCTCCCACTACTCGTCGAGTGGCCTCAAAAGAAGTATCAAAAGTAATCACTAGAGGAGTAATGGAAGATACAAAGCCTACCAATCCTATCCTTACAGATACACAATTTTTTATAGGTAAATATTTCAAGGTCACGTGGAAGGATATTATAGACACATTCATGCAAAAGTAGTTCCCTGAGGATTTGGAAGACAAGGAATTCTACACCAACATCAAGCAGTCCAATATACATAGGATTGCATGCAGGTTTCCAATCATGTCTTGTGCAAAGGTAATTGAATGGATCCTATCACATATGGATAATTGAAACTTGGTGCTTTATAGTGAAAGTGGTGGTGAGCTTGCCACCTACTATGGAGAGGGCATGCATACTTATTACAAGATGTTGAAACCCATAGTATATGCCAACAACATATTTTATACTAGATTAGCCAATCTCAACACAAGTGAAATCAAGAAGTCTTGTTGCCGATAGCTTGCCAAATTATGACACTACCCGAGTGCAGTTTATCTGACTAGGGTTTTGGCGGATGTGTACCAAACCCTTATTGCTATGTGTTGTAAGTTCCATTGGAAATAGAATGCAAAATTATTTGAAGAAAATTGGGTGTTCATGCGCAACTTAGTTGTTACTCGAGGAAAAATATTCAATTGGGTAGACATACTTTTTTGAATTGCAACGACATGTTGGGCAGGCCAAAGCAGCTTTAAGAGTAAACTGAGCACCATAGTTTTATATGTCTTCTTATCTATTAGATGGGATTTGTGTATGGTATGCATTCCCAGGGATGTATTGAAACTGGACCCCACAAGATAAGTTTCCAGTATACTTCCATTGCAAGGTGTTGTTAGAGTCAAGTTTTAGAGGAGCATATGATAGATTGGCGGAGCATTTCTTTGTGGTCATATTTCACATGATTTATGAGATTGACCCCACTTGCATGACCAATTGGGTGAAAGATTCATTTCATGATATCAAAAATTGCTTTGATTGACTAGAAGGCACATATATCAGATGCTTCAAATTCCAACTTCTCCCGATGTTATGCCATGATACGTGACTAACAAGGTGGTCTTGTAAGAGGTTTCCTATCAGTTGAATAATGAGTTGTTAGCACAACTTCATTGGAGAAAGAAATCTCCTTGGCCCACTCTCTTTTTGAGGATTGGCATGTATGAACTAAATAGCCTCAAGATGCCAAATGCTAAAATAGAAGAACTTAAGCTCATTCACTTTGGATTTATAAGCTTTCATCAATATGATCCTAGGAAACTGTGTAGAGCAAATGGTGAAAGGATAGGATGCACCTCGAGTCTCTACATATCTACCAATGACTACTGTAGAAGATGAAAAGGTGAAAATTTAATACAACGCATTAAGGAAGGCACACCCAGGAATTGAAGTTGGTCACTCCCAAGTTCCACAAGCTCAAGATGTAAAGATATAATAGGCACCACAAGAAACAACTGCTTAGGTAAGCACTTCAGCTCCCAAGAAAAGGATCAAGCATTATCCATCAGCAGAAAGAAACAGGAAGTGGAAAGTTGATCCATTGAATAACGAATCTATTGAGGTTGATCAAGAGAAGAGAAAATTGGAGGCAAATATGCAACAAGAGGAAGAGGAAAAGAGGAAGCAGGAGGAACTGCTTAGAAAGAAACATGAAGAAAAATAAGAAGAAGAAGAAGAAGAAAGAAGGAGAATAGAAGAAGAACAACAAAGACACTCGTAGGAGGAAGAAGCAGCATAGATGCTGGAAGAAGAACATATGACCTAGGAAATAGAAGTAGAGATGGAAGAAGATGATGTCATCGAACCCATTGATGATGAACGAGGTCCTCCAACAAAACCTCGTCTTATAGGTGGCCATCTCCGTTTTGATGAGATGGGAATCATACCTCCACTAGAAGATAGGGTCATCGACTTATGCAATGTCACATTTAATCAGATAAAGAAAAGGATCGTGCAAGAGAGATCAATATTCTTCCAGAATGATCCTCAGAATATAGTCTCTACATCCACTGAAAAGGTGATAACCGCAAACACAAGGAGAAACCCACAAGCGGTGATGGAAAGTAATGTCACTTTTTCCATAGAAGCATAGGATAATTCAGAGTATCTCTTATGTGAGAAAGCATGATTAAGGAAAGGTTTTGCTGTGAAAATGTGACAAGTGGAGCACCTTACTATAGAGAATCAATGTTTGTCTTCTAACAGTCTCAACACAGAAGAATGGTAAGTATTTATACAGGAATAATTGGGTCCAATGGAAGACACCATTGTGTTTTTATATGATGAAATGATGCTCCTACATGAGGTAATGGCACCGCTGGTTGGTATACAAAATAAAATGCAAGAAGTCTTGAAGCTCTTCAAGGTGACAAACAGAGTTATTGATCTGATACATGAATGGGTTGTTAAATATCTAGAGGTTCTGCAACAACTGATCAAAAAATATAGGGTTGTTGCTGATATGGATAGAGTACATTTGAGGCTCCACAGTTAGAATTATATTCACCTCAGTGAGAATTAAACGAACACTATGGCCACTTAGAGTCGACCGTATAATATTTTAGATTCCCTCGCACAAACACGTGGAATTCTTTTAGTGGGAGCACTTGGAGAACCAATAAGCAGGGATATCACCATACACAAAGTAAAGTAGTATATAGACCAAATCAAACAAGCGTCATAACAAGAAGGCTTGGATTTTACCAAGAAAAATATTCTACATTATTCCATCACACCAGCTAAAGATCATATGAAACTATCATGGTTGTGGAATAGTTTGCATTCTGGCTCCAAATCTATATTGGCATAAGCATTGAGGGTGAAGATCTAATTTGTAGTATATCTCCTGGTCCGAGTCAAAGTCATTGGTGCAGAGTCCATAGCTTGGCATTCCTACATTACCGATGAACTCCATGAATAAGAAATTGACCTATATATTTGAAAGCATTTTGTCTTACTAGAATTTTTTTTCTTAAATAGCCACTATCTAATATGTAGTTTGTCTTTTGTAATGATTCCAATGTAATGAACTCCAAGTGCAACATCTGGAATGTGAAAGGACACATGTGGTATGTAAAGAGTCATATATAGAATGTGAAATGTTCTATGCAAGCCCAAAGGTCATATAAGTTGAAAAGTCATGAGGAAATCTCAAGATCTATTATCATTTATTGTAAATAGTTCTTCATAATTCAAGAAGGGGCTTGTAACTTTTAGATTCTAGCCTTCGATTCTCTAGTTTTGCATAGGAGGTGAAATCATTCTTTGGAGAAGTAATTTGTAGCTTCATGTTCCACTACTGGATCTAGTGTTCCACCAATGTAACAATGTAATTGGAATCTTTCATTAATAATATTAATCCCTCCAAGTCATTACTCCTTCATGCATGTATAATGGATGTAGTAAGACTATTATTTGTACGTTTGTGGTATATGTTCGTGAAATACATACCAATATTAATGAACTATTTTTTTTCTTAGGTATGGATATTGTTGAATGAGTTTTTCTATGCTCTCACGGTTATTGTTTATCTTGTGAAGTAATTTACAGGTTAATCAACAAGTCTTTTCTCCTTACACTCATGGGTCTCCCTTAGGATAGCATTAATACTTACGTAACTGGAGGCTCGTCTCCCTTTACCATTGTGGAGGCTTCCTTTACACTTCACATCTAGTGTCACATAGAGGTTACATACTTGCTTCCCAAAAGAGGTTTTTATAATCTTTTATGCATGTGTTGTAACCGAGGTGCATCTCTAAATATTTCACAATGGTGGACAAACCTTATAATCTGATGGGACTCCTACACTAAACTGTGTGAGGTCTAATTGGGACCTCATATCGAGGATATCCTCTATATGTTGGCGACATTCAACACCGTCAACACTTCCATAGGTTTTTCCACCACTAGGCCTTTTCATTTGACTTCCTCTGATTTTTCAAGAAAAAATAACCTATTTTGGGAGTATAATCCAAAAATGGGGAATGGACCCATCTTAGAGTTTCTTCCTCTTCCCTAAGGTGCACATGAGAGGTGTTCACAAAAAAATATATATGTTCTAATGATCTATGAAATCAATTGGAAAATAGAGTTGGTTGGAATCAACCCATCATTGGTACCAAATGGATGAATGGGTGTGATCAACTGCATGATTCAATGTGTTCCTTCTATATGTGTTAAAAATATAACCATCTCCTTAGCAAGGTGGAAGTTGGCACCACATCCTACCCACAAATCCAAACAAATTCTCATTCTTTCTCCATTCCCAACTTTCCACACTAAACCTTTCTTAGTCACCGAAGAGGAGGATATGATTGATTTACAAATAATTAAGTTCTTGGTTCACTCCTTGTCAAGGGATCACAACTAGATCTTCAAGAGAACTAGGGTGGATATATTTCCAATGAAAAATAGTTGTCCATAAACTATTAATGGAAAGAATCCTCCATCCAACTTTTTGATGGTGAGATTTTATCTGATTTTACCCATGCGAATACCCTTTATTTTGAACCGAGCCATGAGAAACAACTATAAATATTCTTAATAGAATTCAACACACTAGACAAAATCTAGGATAATGACATCTAGAATACTAGAATAGCTTCCAAAACTAATTTTATAATTACCATTCTACTGGTTCTCGATAACCATATAAAACTCTATACTTTTAGCATTTTCAATATTAGCAATTAGCCAATGCCAATTTGTCTTCCTATAGTCAACTGGTTTTAAGTGAAAACCAAAATATTTTAAACCACCATCAAAAGTGTGTGATTGGAAAGGAAATAGATTTTTTTCATTCATGGTTTCATCTCTCGAAACACCAATACGGGAGATTGTATATTTTTTGAAACGTAAGGATATTAAAGGCTACCAAGTTGAAACTTTTAATCTTGGAAATATTATCCTCATCCCTCGTCTACATAATCACTTCAATATAAAAGTCAAGATAAGCTTCCCTAATACTTAGATCTGAAGCATCATTGTACCTATTTTTAAAAGATAAAAGCATTCCCTCTAATTATAGGACCATTAGAAATCCACAAGAAGAGAAATAAAGAGCATGTTGTTTTAGGAAATATCATTTAACTTTTCACCACCTTGTTACACTTATAATAATTATTGAGGAGTGCCACAATAATAAAAATAATATCCTGTGTTGCCTCATTGCCTTTAGAGAATATTTTTGACACTATACCAAGGAAAATCATTAGAATAAGTTGGAAGATATTAAATTTCCTTTTTATTTTGAGGGATGTTGCAACAATATTATATGAGAATGTTATTGACAAGTCTAGGAACATTGATGGTTGGTTAGAAGAAATTATTTGTAATATAGATTCAAGCAAGGTTGTCGCTTATCTCTTAGCCTTTTTTGGAATATATTGACAAGTTAGAATATTGTTTGGAAGAGGTCAATTTCGTTGGACGAACACTTATTAATATAGTCATCACTCTTCTTATTTGTTCTAATCAAATTGTTCTTATGGCAAGGAGTCCTTATGATTTTTGTAAGCAACTAATAAGCCTCAAGGATTTATGCTCTAATATGAGTATCACCTTTAGTACTTAGAAAAAGAGTCATGATAATTAAATCCAATAAGATCACCTACGATACTTTTGTATACAAAAAAAACTTAGATGAAGTGCCTTCAAGAAAATATCTTGAATCAATATTTATCACAAGCTACACTAGAATTATAACATTGAGAAAATGATAAATGAGGGGAAGAAAGCTTATTTGGGCTTGAAAGAAATTGTAAATGAATGGCCTTTGGACATTGGAAATGAAAAAAAACTCTTCTTTGATACTCTCATTAGTATTATTATTTTAGATGGATGTAATTTTGGTGATGTAGTACCTCTATAGAACCATGGAGAAAGATAGAGAAGATCAAAATTGTTTTTATAAATTATAATCTCAAAATTAAATGAAATACATGTTATCCTATACTTCTCATATAAGCAAGTCCTTCCCCATGGAAAGAATAGTTAGGAGAGTACCTAATACATAAGATCAATTTGAACAACATAGAACATAGGAAGCTTCCTCAAATTGCTTCAAACACCAATTAAAACAACCTTCAGCTCAAGTGGGGATGCTTAATATTGGATAAACAGCTAAGCAATACGAGGATATATAATTTTGTGAATTATTGATAATATTAAAAATATTGTTACATAACAATTTAAGGAGAAAGTATAATGCAATAAAGAGTTAAAGGGAAAAGTAAAGTTATGATATCATGAAGAGGTTATCAACCCTAATCTAGTAGATCAAAAATATCTCTTTTTTCAAATAAGTGTGAAGAAGAAAATCAATATTGTTAAATAAGAACAAATTGTCAAGATATATATAATGAAATTGGACATTGGTCAATTCCCAAAACACCCTAAGATGAAATATTGTTTCACCTATGTGACACAAAGAGGGATAAAAATCAAAACCACTTTCTCTTAGAATAGCTTACATGCACTAATATTAGATCTCATTTCTAAAAGATTTGTGGCCACCCTTCCTAGCCTTTTAGCTTATGGAAGCTATGGTGATCTTAGAAAGCTTCTCTCATTTCTTTTTGAGCATAGATATAAAATTATAAATAATTCCAAGTAATCCCTTACCTTATCTAAGTCTGATAGTATAATTTGGTCTTAATGGATGTTAATCATGTAACAACCATTTTTTCACCCCTTATGTAAATATTGATATGTGAATTGTTCATGTAAGTTGGTGTAAATTATAAATGATGATTGGAATGAGAGAAGAAAATTGATTTGAAGTTTTTGGAGGGGAATTTGCTTAAGAATTACTTTGGGGAAATATCCAATATTATAATTACACATTCAATTTCCACCCACATCCCTATTGAATTGAAAACAAGTTGTAAAAAAATTAGCGATGGAACACGTGCACCCAAGTAATAAGACGATCCCATCTTGCTCTTATGGGATGATTTACCTTTGGTAAACACAAAATAGAAAGGGAGAATATATGGGAAAGATTAACACAAGAATTCAATTGGGAATGCACAAAGGAGTAAAGCGAAGAGAAAGTACAGGGTGAAGGAAAGCTCACAAAGTGAAACAAACAACAGGTGGAGCCACAAGAATCTACTCTAGATTCTTGTGTAATTTATCAGGTGGAGACACTAGTTAGTTCTGTCTATTATATTGATTTAAACGTATCTTTCAATATCCTTTCAAATTCTTGGTTGGCTAAACTAAGAACTTTGAGAATTTTACACAGGTTTATAGGCTACCTAATTATAGTACAACTTTGAAGTACTTGAGCATAACAATCATTATATAGTTGACCTAGTAGCGTACATATATCATCGATATATGGTTACACGTCTGAAAATTAAAACAAGTCTCAAATATACAAAAATAGAAAAGAAAACTTCAAACACCATGTTTGTATAATAGATGATCAAACATTCATCACATTCATGTATAAAGAATTCAATCTAAAGTTGCATATAAGAAAAAATCATTGATGTTTAAAGTAAAAAATTATTAACAGTAAATATGAAATATATAATACAAAATATACAATGATTAGAAAATTAAAGAAAAGAAATAGTAAAGAGAGAACACAAGCTGGTAGGATTAGAAACAGATCCTTCATTAAGTATACTTAAATAATATTGTTCAGATATAATAAAATCAAACTCTATAGACTACATAAATTGTAATAAGAACTTCTTGACAAATGATTGTGTTTAGTGATAGCATAAGTCAAACATAACTAATGGTGAAAAATAAATTAATCTTGGTCTTGTTGTGACTAGCTTAGTAAGCCACTTCCAGGCACTGGGATGTTATTACCCAAAATAAAAAATATATAAGTACTGAAAAAAACACAACAGTTCTAAATCATCAATGACCAAAATAAATGTCACCTTTCTCAGCAAGCAAGACTTCAAACCTCCATCAATGCTTCTATTAAAATAAGCCTTGTTGACAATATTTTATGAGATTCAAACACCTAAACAATACAACAAATTCCTAAAACTAAAGAAATTAGACTATATCATACCATACTCTATGAGAAAAATTTCCATCCCATTTTCCTTCATCGAGCAGATATTTGTAATTGGGCATCTTCCATGAAAGTTAGGTAATTATATTTGTATTTTCTATAACTTAATTTGATTAACTAATCAAAGGCTCAAACATCAATACATATTTTTTTCGTTTCTCGGCTCTGCGCACGCGTTCTGTAGCTGAACCCTGAGGCCCGCACGTAGTGCGCCCTGCAATCTGCGATCCTGCCTACTCTCGGCCTTTCCAAACCCTGCGGTCCTCTACATGCAGTGGTTGGGCAGCTGCATGGACAAATCTGCCGGATTCTGACCCTCCTCCTAGGGTTTGAACCTATGGAGGGGTTGGGCTCTCCTCAGGCGATTCCCCCACCTCCCCCACCGAGATCGCTAGCTGAGGCCTTCTCCCAGCTCCTAGCTGGTCTCCCAAAGAAGAAAACAGCAGAAGCAGCAAAGTTTGTTAAAAAAATAGATGATATTCCGGTGTTCTCTCTTCCTCCCAAAACCCCGATCCAAGTTGCTCTGTCGTTAGCTGAACGGGCTCTCATCGACCAGTTCACGGGACTATGGCCATCTCCAAAATCCACCGAGAGCTGGGTCAACAGAAACTGGGCGCCGCTAATCAAAGAAAATGTCACCTCATACTTCTTGGGGAGGGGATTCTTCCTTTTCGAATTCACATCAAAGGAAGACAAGGACCTGATCTTCCAAAACGACCCCTACTTCATGGGCCCTCAGGGTTTGTATCTGAACAACTGGACCCTAGACTTTGATCTGACAGTGGATGTACCCAAAGTAGTCCCGGTATGGGTCTGCCAAACCTTCCAGTGCACTGTTGGAATTGGGACTCACTGAGACATATTGGAAATGCCTTGCGGAAATTCATAGACCGAGCAAATAACAAAGATCAATATGACTGTGCCAGGATCTGCATAGAGGTTGATCTGGAGGTGGGATTACCATAGGCCATCACAATAAAGGTCAGAATTTGGATGCATCTACAGAAACTTGATTATGAATAGTTTCCCTTCAAATTCCGGAAATGTCATGTTTATGGACATTTCGCCAGAGATTGCCCGACCAACAATGAGCCAGCGCAAGGGAAGGAGGACGGATGGAACCAAGTCAAGAGATCCAAATCTCACCCTAAGAATCAGAAACTAGGAGGCCCTAACAGCAAAGGACCTCACCAGACTACTACTCACCAGATCCCGACCAAGACTGCGCCTAAAAACAAGTTTGACCCCCTGAGCTCACAAACAGAGGGCACACAGGAGATCGAGTTACAAAATGAGACAAAAATGACTCAGGAGACCAAGATCCATAAAACAGCACCTTCAGGAAAAGGTACCCCCCCTAAAGGAGCCATCACTGAAGATCCCAAAGATAAGACTTTAGAAGAGGAGGAAGAAGAACAAGAATCTGAAGAATCAGAAGAGGAAGGGGAAATAGGAGAATCCCAAACCTCAGTAACAAGATTTACAAGAGGCTGGAAAAAGGACATAGAAAAAAGGGAGCAGGAGACCTACAAAGAAAAACTTCAGGGCAGCCAACCAACCTTGGAAAAACTGCTAGCTCCAAATACAAAGATGCTGAAAAGCTAGATCCAAGGCTCCAAGGGAGCCCACCAGAAACACAAATAATGAATATCATCTCCTGTAACTGTAGAGGTATGGGGATTAAAGCTAAGGAAGAAGATACCAGAAACTTAATCAGAATAGAGACCCCAGACATACTTCTCGTCCAGGAGACAAAGCTGGAAGACATAGTCTTCCTACAAACAAGAAAGAAACTCTGGTACAAAAGTGAAGCAAGAGAAATCTCTGCCTGGGGAGCCTCGGGATGAATCGGCACTTTATGGAACATGAGCAAATTTGTAGTCCTATTTGAGAAATACCCATTGGTTGCTGCTGAAAATGCAGAACCTAGACACCAAGGAAATTCTTTTCCTTTCTAATGTTTACTCACCAGTTAATGTTGGGGAAAAAAAGAACTGTTGGGACTCCATAAGACAACAAGAAAATTTGACAAATATGGAGAATATTATTATAGCTGGGGACCTCAATCTCATTCTCCATTCATCCGAAAAAAGGGGAGGCAGCATAGTTTGTGACCCACCAAGGGAATGGGTGGAGGACATTTTGCAGGACTGGGACATGCTGGATATCAAATCCTCTTCTGGTAAGTACTCTTGGTCCAATAAAATATTAGGCCCTGGTCATATTGCTGCCAGGCTAGATAGATTCTTTATTCAAAGTTCCTTTCTACTGCTATGCCTAGAACCAAGAATGCAGATTCTTCCTAATAGCATTTCGGACCATAAGCCCATTAAACTAGAGCTCCTAGCTCATCTTGATTTGGGACCTATCCCATTTCATTTTAGCCCGCTATGGATTAAGGAGCCAGAGTTCATGCAAATTGTCAAGGATTGTTCGAACTAGTCGGTCAAAGGCTCGCCTTTCTATATATGGGAAGAAAAGCTCAGAAGGGTAAAAGGAGCTCTTAAAAGATGGGCTAAAACTCTATCTAATCCGGCTGCAGACAGAAAATCCTTGAAAGCCTTGCTTGACTCCCACCAAAAGAGCATGGAGAAGGACACAATTACTAAGGAGGTGCTAGATCAGGAATCTCATCTGCAGCAGTGCTACCACAAGGCTTGCTTAGCTGAAGAAGAATATTGGAGATTAAAATCCCGCAATCTCTGGCTCAAAGCAGGGGATAGGAACACTGCCTACTTTCACAAACAAGCCCAGGCAAGGAAATGTTTTAACACCATCTCGGAGATCAAAGAGGATAATGACATTCATAATGATTTTGAGTATATAAAGAAAGCAGCCTTTTTACACTTTCAAAGCTTGTATAGTGAGGACAAGGATCCGAATCAATACTCAGATCTGCTAGATATTATACCCTCTGTAATATCTCAACGAACAAAGGAAACTCTTGAGGCCAAAATCACTAAATAGGAAGTGGAAAAATCCCTCTTTGATATGGACCTGGATAAGGCCCCTGGGCCGGATGGCTTCTCGGCCAAATTTCTCCAAGTCTGCTGGCCTATTATAGAAAAGGACCTGCTCAAAATGGTGCAAAAATCTCAGAACTCTCAGATAAAGGAGGCAGCACAAACTCTGCCTTCTTAGCCCTTATCCCCAAGGAGAAAGGTGCCAACATCTTCAGCAGATTTCATCCGATCTCCCTATGTAATACTGGATACAAATTAATCACCAAAATAATTGCAAACAGATTGAAGGCCATCCTTCCCAAAATAATCCCTGAGAACCAAGGAGGCTTCATACAAGGAAGGCAGATCGTGGACAACTTCATTCTTGTCCTAGAGGCAATTCACTCAAGTCTTCTCCGAAAAGAGCAAGGTATGGCAAATAAACTTGATTTAGCCAATGCATTTGATCGAGTAAATCATAGTTTTCTTTTAAATGTTATGAGCAAATTTGGATTTGGAGAAAATTTCATTAAATGGATCCGGGCATGCATCTCGAAGCCATGGATCGCTCCTCTAGTGAATGGTAGAGCCACTAACTTTTTCAAAGCATTGAGAGGACTTAGATAGGGGTGTCCTTTGTCCCCTCTACTGTTTTTCATCCAAGCTTCTATCCTCAGCTTCCTGTTAAACAAAAAGTTGCAAGATCAAGACATCAATGGTTTGTGCATTGCAAGAGGAGTAAAAAACATAAATCATGCCTTGTTTGCAGACGACACACTATTACTAGGACCTGCCACACTCTCTTTTGCATCAAAATTCAAAGTGGTTTTGGATGACTTCAGTAAGGCCACAGGTAGTGCTGTAAACAAGAGAAAATGCCACATATATAGCTGGAACATTACCCCAAGGGTGTTATCTGATATTTCCAAATTCTTGGGCTTTGCAGCCTCCTCCTCCTGGTCTTCTTTTAAATACCTGGGATTACCTGTCCACCATAAGAAGCCTACAAGCAAAGACTGGCTCCCACAGTTGGAAAAGTTCAAGTAAAAAATACAAGCCTGGGGCTACTCTTGGTTAAATACTGCTAGAAAATCAGTTTTAATTAAATCAGTGCTCCACAGTCTCCCTTTATTCCAATTCACTGGACTCCTTGCTCCGACAAACATCATAAAAAAATGGAAGAATATATTCGGAGGTTCTTCTGGAAGGGAGGAAAACAAAACGAAAAAAAAATCCTCTTATCAATTGGGAAATCATTACCAAGCCTGTGTGGGAGGGTGGCTTAAAGTTTAAAAATCTCTGCCAACAGAATGTGGCAATGGCAGCAAAGATCATATGGAAAATCATTGCACCCAACCCGGGCTAGGCTCAAGTCACTCTCTGGAAAAAATATTTCAGGGGATCCCACACCAAATGTTTGGATAATGTCATTCAAAGGCCTAACTCGGCATTCTTGAAGCTGTATGCTAAGGCTGCCCCCTTAATAACAGTGCATTTATTCTGGATTCCAGGTAATGGTAAAAAGATCAGCATCTGGAATGATAGAATCATGAACAAAGATCCAGTTGAAAGCAGAGCCTCCATTAACACGTTGCGTAGCTGGATGGACAGAGAGGGTCTGCGCACGTTGTGGGATATCTCACTGTGGAACAACGATACCTGGGTAGGTTGGAAGCGTATCGATGTGCCGAAGAAATTATCAGATGAATGGGCCATGTTACTGGATTGTTTGCACGGAATGGCGCCCTCTCATAGGAGGAAAAGAGATCAGAAAGGATGGGGAACGAGAGTCAGAAGCTACACAGTTTCCCTGGGATATAACAAAATGAATGAGCGACCATTTGTCCCCCCCAATCCAGCTCCATGGCGAGGTGTATGGTGCACTCCTTCACTGCCCAAAATCGATTTCTTTGCCTGGCAGCTCTGTCACACCAAAATATTAACCTATGACATTCTTCAGAAGAAAGGTTTCTATGGTCCCTCCATCTGCTCATTGTGCAGTGAGAACGCAGAGTCAGCAGCTCACTTGTTTCTTGAGTGCAATTTCTCTAAACAGGTTTGGACTTCACTTATTCAAAATCCAAACCCAAATTTCAAGCTCCCTGGCACCATGGCGGACCTCTTTTCAAACTGGGCAACCAGTTATCCAAGCCCAGCTCCTAAAAATTAGACCATCAAAACAGCGTGGGCAATCCTCCCTAAGATCATAAGCTGGCAAATATGGCTTGAATGCAATAGAAGAATCTTCAGGAATACAAAGCAGAACCATAAGATCTTGGAAAACAAAATCAAATGCCAAATCAAGGAGTGCTTGGCCGATATGAAAGATGACTCCAACCTGAGTCAACAGGACATCATTTGGGGATCAATTCTAGGCCTTCAATTCCAGCCAGCAGTCAAAAACTCCCCTATCATTAAAGACTGGCAGATAAGAAAGTCTGAAAGTGATTTTTAAGGCTAGATCAAAACGCAAGCAAGACATTCCCTCTTTTTTGATGGGGCAGCAAAGGGTAACCCGGGCAAAGATGGAGCAGGAGGTGTTGTTTTAAATCCAATAGGAGACAAATTCCATTCCTATGCCAGGGGTCTCGGATATTCTTCCAGCATTCAAGTGGAGGCCTTAGCCCTCCTTCAAGGTCTCAAGAGCCTCAAAGAATTAAACATAAAAGAAGCCAACATTATAGGAGATTCCCAGACCATCATAAACCCAATGGCTACGAAATCCCTAGCTCAGGATCTTAATCTAGCAAGACTGATAACCAGAATCAAAGGCTTGGAAAGCTATTTTTAGGATTTGAGATATTATCATGTGTGGAGAACCCATAATAAAGAGGCGAACATAGAAGCCAACAAAGCAGTCCTCCTCTCTGCCGGAACCAGGATGAAAGACGGAAAAGAAACATGGGAACTCATCCCATAATCTGATCGCTGCCATGTTCTACTGTTGGATACTAAATAAATTTGTCTGCACCTTCAAGTGGGGGAAAATCACTGAAATTGATTCCATAGATTTAGCAAGAAAGAACTCTGCAAGCTCCAACTGCATACTTAGTCACTGTAGTGAGCGGAAACAGGGCAACGAGATATCCATTGTAATAAGATTTTCGGCATTCAGGCCAAGTTGAATACAAACAACCCATAACCGTTTCTGTTAAAAAAAACTAATCAAAGGCTCAAATAGATAGGAGGAAAACAAGCAAATGTTGGGCCCCTAAAAAATAGGGATTATCACATGAAAAAAAAGGGGAGGGAGAACCCAAATCAATTTCCATCATAGCATTTCATAAATCATCAACTTAAATAAAAATGAATAATATTTTCAAGTCATCGTGGAATGGTCTCTATAATGTTTTTTCTCCGACGTTGCAGAAGCTAAAAAAAACCCATTTGAGATGAAATCTCACTGAACCTCAGGTCCGAATTTCAGATCTTGTCGTGTTATATTTCAGAGATATGATCTGAGGAATTTAGGGTTTTTGCAAGCTCCAGAATTTCATCTAAAACAGGCCATCGTGGAATTTTCCCTATAACTTTTTCGCTACGAAGTTTTAGAAGATGAAAAAAACCCCATTTGAGAAGAAATCGGTGTGAACCTCGGGTCCAAATTCAGGTCTTGTCTCACTATATTTTCGGATATATGATCTGAGGAAGTTAGGGTTTTTGCAGACTCCTTAATTACATCCTAAACAGGTGACCTTGGGAAAATCGTCATAACTTTCTCTCTAAGCATCAGATTGAAATTTAGTAACACGTTACAAAAATAGGACAGACTATATTTTGTTTGGGTATAATTAACAGAACCTAAGGTTGAAACAGTGACACGTGGCACATCGTACAAGTTCACTCTACTGAACTAGTCTATAATTAGGCCATCGCGGGAGATTGGGAATAAATATTTCTTCAGAAATCCAATGCGATCAGACTTGTGGAGTTTGAAAGAGGACTCAGAGGGCTATTACAGGCTGCAATTTCAGAACTTAAAGATTCGAAATTACATAGTTACAGCCATTTCAAGATCGAGCTCCTAAAATCAAGAAAAAGCGAGATGAGGAAGTTTGATGGCAAGGATTTGGTAAATTGGATACTACAGATGGAGAAATATTTTGATCTACATGGTGTACCACTGTTACAAAAGGTACGTATTGAATCTAATTATTTAGAACCGAATCAATTTTTATGGTATAAAGGGCTTTGTTATTGTAAACCACTTGTCACATGGTCAATTTTCATGGAGGAAATGATAGCACATTATGAGGATACAAAGAGCAACACCTTCTTCAACCAATTGATAAATATCAAACAAAAGGGTTCAATGGCAGAGCACATTGAGGAATTTCAAAAATTTAATATAAGGGTAAATGATATTTTAGAGAAGAAAAAGATAAATAGTCTTATCTATTCCATGGAAGCTAATATCGATGGTATGAAAGCATATTGGAATAAAGGCATGGAAGGTTTGAAGAAAGACATGGAAGGTTTGAAGGAAGGTGGGACAAAGCCGCTACAAGAAAGGCCTCTTCATGATGAAAAGTATCAAGAAACATTGAAATAAGAGGATATACACTGGGAACCAACCCTTGAGAAAGAACAAATGAATCCAACCATATCTTGTATTGCAAATGGCAGGAATTACCACTCCTCAAACTCTCAAGATAGAAGAACATATCAAGAAGAAGAAGGTTCAAGCAATCAAATATCAGGAAGAAAAGTATCAAGAAACATCAAAAGAAAAGGATACTCAGCAGGAACCAACCCCAGAGAAAGAAGAAATGAATCCGACCATATCTTGCAATGCATTGGTTGGAGTTAACACTCCTCAAACTATAAAGATAGAAGAACAGATCAAGAAGAAAAAGGTAATAGTGTTGATTGATTCGGGTAGTACCCATAATTTTATTCATTGTAAGATAGCCAAGGAATTGAATTGCTTCCTATATCCAGCACCAGAGTGTCAAGTGACGGTTATAAGTGGAGGAACCATAAATTTCTCTCGAAAGTGCCATAATATCAAGCTATCCATGGGAGAATATGTATTGAATAGCCCAATGATTTCCATTCCAATGGGTGGTGTTGACATTGTACTAGGAGTCCAATGGCTACAATCCTTAGGTATAATAGCTTTTAATTTTCAAGAACGTTTCATGAAATTTTGTTCGGAAGGAAAGGAAGTTGAATTAAGGGGTATAACAAGGAAACCAGGAAAGATAATCAACTCTAACAGAATAACAAAGCTTCTAAAGAAAGAACAATGAGGTGTAATTGCACAATTATGTTCGCTAATGGTTCCCACATCAAAATAATATATTTCTCCAGATCTCCAAAAATTCTTGGACAACCATTCCAAGGTATTTGAGACTCCCAAAGTTCTCCCACGTATTCGTGATCATGATCATGCTATTCATTTGATTCCAGGAAGTGTTCCTCCAAACATCAGGCCTTATAGATATCCATATGCCCAAAGGAGTGAAATTGAACATATGGTTGCAGAAATGGTAGAGGTTGGTATAATTATCCAACCAAATTTGATAAAAAAAGCAAGGGATGAATGGAAGAATGGTGAAGCAGAGTGGGAGCTCATTCAAAAGTTCCCGAAGATCCCAATTCCAACAATATTGCCAGAACTTGACAAGGAAGTGTTAGTGTTAGTCTTTGCAGGCTTCCTCCAGTGATCAAACATGCTCTTACAAAGTGATTTTAAGGTGTCAAGGTCAAATTTTGTCATTTCAGTGAGTCTTCAAGTAAAATTTGGTCACTAGGTATTAGGTCTAGGGTTTGCTTTCACTCCTTTCAAAGTTGTCCAAATTTCAGTCCATGTCACCATTCAGCTGAGTGTACCATCATTCAGATGGTTTTCATCATCATGTCAAGTTCCACTGGGTCATTTTACACCTTGTTCATGCTTCAGTTGTGCCTAGGTAAGGTTCATTTCCCTCTCCTAGTGTTTTGAAGGTAATTTCTCTTGGATGGTAAAATCATCAGAATAACTTGTATCCTGATCTTCATACAACTTCCCCTATCCTTAACGTACCTTATTAAAAACTTCCCATCACTCATATCCCTCAAATTCCTCATTTCTGCGCAAACCCTAGTTTCTTACTACAACTTGACAATTTTCTAGGCTAGGCCTGTGTTTTTCCCTTTTCAACCCCTTCCCCTCCATCAATATTTGAAATTCCACTTTCCCCTGCTTCCTAACGTCCCTACCTACTTCCAAAAATTTTCTCAAGAATTTAGAAGCCCTTTATCCCCTTCATTTCACTTCATTTCGACAAATCCCCTGTTCCACACATCAGGATAGGTTTTACTCCAATGATGTTTCTGAGCAAGAAAAGATGAATTTGGGAAAACTAAGAGAGGGTTTTGTCCAAAATATTCCAAGGAATAAAATCCTCCTTCAAATTTTACACAGGTGTCATGGTTTTAGAGAAATTTCAAAAATACAGTTTCCTCAGGAGAATTGATGCACCTCTGAAGTGACCTTGGGAAAATCAAGTTTTCTCCTAGATGGGTTGGCCAAATGACTTTCTTGCTGAGTCAAATGCTAACTAGACACAAAGGGATTTCCAATGAGCTATCATGAGCTCAGCTTGGAGTTGAGGAAGACCTTCAAAAGTTGACTGCAACAACACTCTGCCTTGAGGCCGCCTCATTTTGCACATTTTGACCAGTGTTGGCAGATTTGATTTTTGACAAGGAAAATGAACTCCAAATTGAAAAATTCAAGTTGGGTTGGAAAGTAGACTCAGTAAGATTTCCAAAGAGCTATCCCACACCCAATTTTTACACCATAAAGGCCTCCAGAATTCTCTTGCAAAACGGCGCTACGCATTGATATGGCGCGGCGCATTAGGCAGCCCTCTGCAATGCAAAAAATGAACTAGCGCGACGCATTGAGATGGCACGGCGCATTGGGCTAAAAAGCCTGAAATCCATTCAAATATTCCTCCAAAGACTCTCAAATTTCTAAATTCTTCATTGCCCAAGTAAGTTAACATCCCTCCATGACCAATGAATGAATTTCTCTTGGTGCTTATGGTGATTTAATGAGAAAAAATCAAAACCCTACCTCTTTACATTTCTTGCCAAAAGCAGTTGCATAGGGTTTGAAAATTGCATGTTTTGCTGCCAATTCCACTCCTAGCTATCTCTCACTCCCTCACTCCTTTATTCCTTCATTTTTTCCCTCTCATTACATTTCATCAACTCATTCCCAAAATCCCATATCCCTAACATCACTAATCCTAAATCCCTAGTCCTACTATCCCAAACCCTAGTAAAATTTCCCAAACCCTAATTGCTGTCCCAAAAGTCTAATTACTGTCCCTAAAACCTTTCTATTCCCCAGAAACTTGACAACAATATTCCCAAAACCCCTCATATGCATTTCCTCCACATTCCTTCATACATTCTCATCCTTGACAGAAAAAACCTAAAGACACCATAAATCTCTTCATACTCATCAAGAAAACTCAAACATTGGCAAACATGGAGTCTGATCCTTCTTATGACAGAGATGAGGAGACAGTTAGTGATTCTTCTAGAGAAATGCATGCACCAAGGAGGCTTCACAAAAGTGGAAAACATAACCGGGAGGAGCCCACTTCACTTGCCGAGTTGCAGCAGCAGCAAAACGAGTACTATCTCCACTCGGGGTGGAAGGGGTCTCGTTTTCGCCATCAGTAGAGCAGGTACAAGACAAGGGTAAGAAGCCCTTGCATGATGAGGGACTGTCAAGAGGTCAAGAGGCAGATTTCATCCTCATTCAGGATGATGACACAGATTTGGGCTCACAAAGCTCAAAGCTAAAAGAAGTCATTCGAGAGCAGCAAGATGACATTCATCATTTGTCTCTCAATCTAGAAAGATCCAAGTGGATAATTAACTATTTGGAGTATAGGAATAAGCAACTAGAAGATCAAAAAATCATCATGGAGCTCCAAAACATGAAGGCAAAACGGCAAGCTGCCAAGAAGAGAAAAACCAAGTTGACAACACTTGAACAAGAAATCCAAGCTGATCGTGAATCTTGGCTTGAAAGGACAAACTTGCACTTGGAGAGGATGCTGGAGAAGGCCAAAAATGAGAAAAATATGTTGAGTAACATGGCATACCACTACTTGGGGAGAAACAAGGTGTGCAAAGCAAGAATCAAGATTTTGAAAGCCAAGTTGAAGAAGGCATCAAGGAGGCAAAAAGAGCAAGATAGGCTTCAGATCTTGGTTGAGTCTTCCTTAGCCCAACATAGCACTTAATGAAGGACACTAAGCCCAAATTTCAAGAAATTTGGGACACTTTTTGCAATTTTGAAATTTTTGGCCTAAAAAGCAAGTTTTTCTGCCCGATGTGCCGCGCCACCTGGCGCGCGCTTTTGCTAGGGACCTCCTTTTGAGTAAAACTCAACATTTTTATATTTTTCATGAAAAACTATACATTCCCACAAATGGCCAAGAAATTTTGACAGGTTTTGAGCTTCCAAAAAGGTCAAAAACACCTCAAAAATGACCTTTCTACCCCTTTTTGGACACACAGGAAGTAGTGTTAGGAGAACTCAGTTTTGGAGGGGAAAATGGAGGCTAAATTCAAAATTTATACTTGTTATGGAAAGTAGACAGGTAGAAATTTTCAACAAGTCCACTTGGAGAAAATTTGGACACTAGGAAGGCCTCCAAAATTAGCTGCAAAAAGGTGCTACGCATAGGGAAATCAGCGCGGTGCATTGGAGGAATTTTGCTCATTTTGGCTAAAAATCTTAGTTTTTTGCCTAGTTCCTTCACAGTTTGATTTTTCTCCTTTTAATTTTCAAACTCATGATGTAATTTAATGTGACATGATGTATTTTGATGTAATTTTGCTAAATTTTCACTCATAGAGGTAGATTCATCCATCAAAAGGTAGTTTGCAACTGAATGAATCAGTTTCCTAGTTTTTAGAGGCAAGTTGTTCCGCTACCTACTTTTTAGTTCTCAGTTTAGATTTTGTTGGAATAGCTCCTAATATTAAGAGCTCGACCCCTAGAGGTTAGGATGAGTTGTTGGTTGCCTATATCTTGTAATTTTTTCAGTCATTAGCATGGTTGGACTTTTGGGAAAGCTTGGAGCTTATTGTATATTCATTTCAGCAGTTTGGCTAAGGAATAGACCAGTGGTTTGCCGCACTTTATGAGATTCATGTGGCATCTTGCTTTGGTATTGTGTTTTCTTCTGTAATTTTAATTCTACATGTGTTTCATGTATGTCATAATATCTCTTTGCTTCATCTTAACTAAATCAAACAAGGATAAAGGTAGAATACATTGAAAGTGCAGTGCTCTACCTAGGGTTTGTTTAGTTATCTATGTTTTCAACTGTTTGAAGACGATCCTTGAGTTTTCATGCCCTCTCCAACTCCTCACCTATCTAAAATCTCTCCATCTCACTCAATTTTAAGTACCATATCACTTTCCTACCTTTCCCCATAGAGATCTCTGCAAAACTGAGCCTCATTCCCCGGACCCAAATCTGCCTTTCACATTTGAGCCAATGAAACATCATCAAATTCAATCAAACACCTCTGTACACATACCTAGCCTAAAATTTGTCATTACATCAGTCATCTCAAGCTTTCATTGGCCATCTTTTCTGAGATTGACAAGGAGAGAGCCCTCTCCCAACTTGGTAGGGCTAGCTACCAGGTTAAGCATGGTTTGATATTACCCTAGATCCTACCTTTCTCAGCCTGAGGTAGATTTAGGCCCTAACAAGAAGGAAAAATCATATTGGAACCTGAAGCATTCATAGAACCGAGAAGTTGACAACTACGAAATCGATCAGTTTCAGAGTATCTCATCAAGTGGAAGAACTTACCCGCTGAAGATTCCACATGGAAGGATGATAATTTTATACAGAAGCATCCAGAACTACTCAAGCATTGAGGACAACACTTTTTAAAGGAGAGGAGCATGTTAGGTCCTTATACTACTAGTGTAACCCCTTGTTTTTATTAGTGTAACCCCTTGTTTTTATTAGTGCAACCCCCTTATTATATTGTTGTGCCCATGTAGTACCCATATTGTTATTATTGTGTCCCGTAGAAGCCCACTATTGTTATTGTTGTGCCCTTACATTATTATTGTTATGTCAGCTCCAATTATATTATGACCCCTTAGACTCCTATATATAGAAAGGAGGTCTTGTAATTCGTATCATCCAAGAATTGTTCATTTGTGTAATGTAAAGGAGGTTTCCCTCTCAAAGAGGCTGAATTCTAAGGCGTTTATCTCTCTTTTATATCTTTTTGTGAGTTGGTTTCATAACAGGAGGATTTGAAATAGAATTCTAACCTTCAACATTATTCCAAGTTTTGTTACCAGATGTTGGAATAGGAATTTCTTGAATGCTAGGATGTGTTGAAGCGACTACAACCACCCTCTAAAATTTTGGCTCCCATGAAAATTTCGGAGCCTACTATGGATCCTGTGATTGATCGTTGCTTCGTCACTTATTGGTAAGCTGATAATCTCAAGATCCCCTCCTTGATCCTGAGAGTTGTTCACATTCTCGTCTTTATGTAGTAGGTGTCATCTTTGATCATGGGGATTATTGTTTGTCATGCAAAGGGAAGTTTTTTATTCTTCAAGGGGAAATCTTTGTGAGTATGAGTTGTTCTCATTACATAGACATGTTTCACACTCTCTTCACGTACTCTTGTCATGAATGTTGTTGCATCAAGCAGAGAATGTTTTATATGTTCTACATGGTCTATGTTGTATCACTAAGTGTTCAAGTGTGTGAATATAGTTAAATTTCTATCATTGTTCCCACAAGTTCCATTGATCCCACACTTAGCCATATTCTGGAGTTTCCCAAGCAACCTAGCCTCATCCAGCTTTCCAGAACTGTACACTTCACTTCTACAACCCTCAAGCTTTTTCCCTTGCCTGTTGGAACTGCGCAATGCATAGAGACCCCCAGCCTCCCTTGACATCCAAAACTGCACACTAGTTTCCTCCATTGTCCTTCCCTCAGTCGAAACCCACTGTCTCCATAAATTGCGCAGTATTTTCCCTCAGCTACCCAGTCTACCTTGCATCCAGAAACTGTATAGAGGTGTCCTCCCAGGACCCCATCCCAAAGCAATGTCCTTCGTCCCAAAACTACACGGTGTTGTCGCCAAACGCCTAGTCTATCATGCAACTTAAAACTGTACATAATTGTCCTATCAGGACCCCATCCCACTATAGTGTCTTGCATATAAAAACTACAAATTTCTCTCCTCAGCTGTCCAGTCATCCTTGCATTCAGAAAATATACAAATGTCCTCTGAGGACATCATCCTGGCAACAGTTACTACCCGTTGAAACTACACGAATGTATCTCTTAGTGACCACAAGTAAAGATGACATGCGAGAACACTCTCAAGGAGTTGAGGAGAAGGACCAAGGAACCCAGGTTATGATAGAAGATATGGACAACATGAAAACTTCGTCGATTTCATAACCCTTTTGAAGGTAAGTATGGTAACAAAAGCTCATCTTTTGAAATACATCTCTAGTGTAGCTTGAAGTACTGATATCATTCTATCTTCAATGATATGCATGGTTGCAAGCACTGAAAGTCATTCCTTGTGTTTCCTCTATGTGTCTTTATCCTTGTCGCTTGTTGGACCAATGGTCATCTTTTAGCATATTGATTGCTTTGTCATTCTTGCGATATTTTTCTGGTGATTTTGAAGTTTTGTCTTTGTGTGCATGAGTTTTCTTCACTCTGTGAACATTGGTCGCACTCACACACAAAGTTGTAAGCATTAGGGGAATTTTGATGTCTAAAATGGACCTTCTAAAAGAAATGTACAAAAAATGTAAACTTTGTAAGAACCATTAAGAGTCAAGATGATGATTTCAACCATGGGGGATGATTCACCATTTTTGGAGTAAAAAAGTACAAAGATTAAAAACTAGTAAAATAATAAAACTACCTTTTCAACTCATATTTTAAACTTATCTCCGTAATGATTTACTCAAATTTCGAGTGAGAGCAGTCGTTGGATGCAAAATCTAATTCCACATCCGAGTACCTACGTTGCATACTTTTGATGGACCCAACTACACGAAAAATGAGAAATACATGAAAAAATGTGATTGCAATCATGTTTTTCATGTAGCAGGGTCCATCGAGAGTATGTACCATGGGTACTCCTTGGATGAGGAATCAAATTTTGCATCCAATGAGTGTTTCGGCTCAAAATTTGAGTAAACCCATAGGGAGATAAGTTGAAAATACGAGTTAAAAAATATTTTTTTGTCTTTTTTCCCTCTAAACTTTGATGATGTAATCTAATCTTATAATATTATTTCCGCTATTATTTTATAATTTCCTTAGGAGGCCCATTTTAGACCTTAGAAGTGCCCTAATGCATAGTCGCACAACTGTCTTCATGATCTTTCAAAGGTCTATCTCGAGTGTCGCACTTGTCCCTCTTAGATTTAAGATAGTCTCACTGAGCACATGCTTTGTCTTGTTGCTCTGTCTTGTCTTATCGTCAAAATATGCGAAGTGTATGATCACATTGTCAGTCTGCATAAAATCACTTGCTTTCGAAACACAACCATTTTCCTAAAAACCTGCTCGACCAGACAACCTCCTTCAACTAGGCCTCGATTTAGCTGCACTACACAGTCTCAACCCTCAGTGACCCTGCTCTATTGCCTTGTACTGCGTAGTGCTTGAGGTTGTCCTCCGGGTCAGCTACACTGCCACATATTGGAAGTGAGAAGCCTATTTTCCTCCCAGAATTGCACATAAGTTGCCTCCAAGACTGATCTAACCGCACTTCTCACCAGATCAGTTATCAAGCCTCCCTCTAGACTACAGAAACTTGTACTGCACTGAGAGTCGATGCTGCACTTCTCTCTAAAACTGCATAGACATCCCTAGCTGACTCCCCTACTTCTTACCCTGCATTTCCTTCATAAACTATGTAATCATGATCAGCAAGGACTCTCCTACCTTGCTCTGCATTGTCTCTAGAAATTGAGCAATCCTATCTGGCAGGTCCCTTGTTAACTTTCTCTACACTGCTCTAGGAAGCTGCGCAGAATTCCTAGGTTGTCTCATGAGTGGCCTGCCTTGTCTTCCCTCTGGAAACTACATAGAAATTCCTAGCAGCCCTGCTCTGTCTTCCCTATGGAAACTACGTAAAACTTTACAACATTCCCTTTGTAGCTCCACTCTATCCTCCCTCAGGAAACTGCGCAGAAATTATCCCCCTCAGGGTCCCCTCTTGCAGTTGACACTAGTGACTATCACTGCCTAATTCTGCCTCTTGGTGATCACTGCGCAGTTTTTCCCAACAATGCAGACCGAGCTCCATAATCCCTCATCCTAGACTGAGTTGTGCTCTACGTAGTTTTAGTGTCCTATCCTCCCTCCCGATCACTTGAACCTGAACACAGAAAGCAATGCATCATGCTAGACAAGGATATTTTCGTATTTAATGTCGTCCTGTCATGAGTTAATTGCAGGACCAGGTACATCGATGGAACATGGCGAGATGATGTACAGGATGAAGAAGGAGCGCATGCTAGAAGAATTTCTTGTAGTTGGATGAACGTACAAAGCACATCGCACAACAAGCGAAAGGAGCACATGCACAAAACCATCCTGCAGAGACAAAGACCATTGGAGACCCCACAAAGTTGTAAGCACAGCCACGCAAGTGTCATCACGATCGTTCAAAGGTCTGTCAAGAGTGTCACACTTGTCTCTCTTAGCTTTAAGACAGTCTCACTGAGCACATGTTTTGTCTTGTTGCTCTGTTTTGTCTTATCGTAAAAATATGCCAAGTGTATGATCACATTGTTAGTCTACAAAAATTCGCTTTCTTTCAACACAGTCATTTTCCTAAAATTCCGCTCGACCGAACAACCTCCTTCAGCCGAACCTCAACTTAGTTACATTCCGCAGTCTCATCCCTTAGTGACCCTGCTCTGCTGCTCAGAAATATGCAATGCTTGAGGTTGTCTTGTGGGTCAGTTGCACTATGCAATCATGGAAGTGAGTAGCATGTCTTCCTCCCAGAACTGAGTACAAGTTGCATCCAATACTGATCCAAATTGCGCTTCTCGCAAGATTATTTATCAAGCCTCCCTATGAACTGTGGAAACATGTACTGCACTGAGACCCAGGGCTACACTGCTCTCCAAAACTACGCAGACCTTCCCAACAGACTCCCCTGTTGCCTACCCCGCACTGCCTTCAAAAACTGTGCAGTCATGATCAACGAAGCCTCTGCTTCCTTGCTCTGCACGACCTCCAAAAATTGCATAATCATGTCTCGAGGGTCCCCTGTTGTCTTGCTCTGCACTGCTCCAAGAAACTGTGCAGAATTGATAGTTGGTCACCTCAGTGGCCTACCTTGTCTTCCCTCTAGAAACTGCGCAGAAATTCATAGCAGCCCTACTCTGTCTTCCTTATGGAACCTACACATAATTGCCTAGTAGTCCCTCTACAACCTCATTCTATCCTCCCTCAGGAAACTGCGTAGAAATTATCCCCCTCAGGATCCCATCTTATAGTTGACACTAGGGACTGTCACTTCTCGATTCTGCCTCCCAGTGATCACTGCACTATTTTTCCCGATAGTGCAAATCGAGCTACAGAATCCCTCATCCGAGCCTGAGTTATTCTATGTGAAATTTTAGTGTCCTATTCTCCCTCCTAGTCACCTAGACTCGAACACGGAAAACAATGCATCATGCTAGACTAGGAGATTTTCAGATTTGATGTCGTCCCATCATGAGTGAATTGCAGGAACAAGTACATTGATGGAACATGGTGAGATGACGAATGGGATGAAGAAGGAGCGCGTTGTAGAATACTTTCTTGCAGCTAGATGAATGTACAAAGCACATTGAGAAGCAAGCGAAATGAGTACATGCATGAAACCATTATACAGAAACCAAGACCATTGGAGACCCTACAACACCAAGATATGCGGAGGTGAAGAAAAAGCATGTCCAAGAACACATCTATCACTCAGTAGTGCAGAAGCTAGACATGGACACCATAGTCAGCCAGTACATGTCAAGTTTGTCATGTCGAGTTGTGTCATGAGTTCTCTCAACCACCTTACCACTATGAGTCTTACTGTTGTAATCAAATGTAATTTAGTGCAATTCAAAGTGTCATTAGTGGAATACAAATAGTCATATGTAATGGAAAGAGTTATATGTAATGAAGTTGAAGAGTCATGAGGGTAGTCCAAGAGTCAAAGGGGAATTTCAAGGGTCACCCCACCCTTTTCTATCTATATAGCCTCATGACTCATAGAACGGGCTTTTGGGAGCCAAGATTTTGGCTAGGCATTTTCTAGAGAATGGCTTGGAGATTATTGTGATGATCCTTGGCTTCTCCACAATGCAGAGCAAGTACATCTATTTGGAGGACTAGGTGGTGTTGACTGTAATGTTCCACTATTGCGGATAGCGGTTGTTATGGTTGTATGTATGGATGGAAATTTCACTTATCTATCGATATATATATATATATAGCCAACACATCTTCACGCATATGTTTTTATTGTAGTTCAACTATTCTAGTTATTTTAGCAATGTATGTTGTTTAACTTACGCATTTGTGTATGAAATATTTTGTATATGATTGTATGCATCTTGTTGAAGTTGTGTTATTAGTTTAACCAATCACTTTGGATTGTCAACTATTCTACTTTCCATCTTGTGATGTCATGCATCTCATGTGTTCCTTTCAGGCTGCGTACTATTGCATTCTTCTAAGGGACACACTTCATTTTCCCCTTCATATGTTAGAACCTCCCCATGCATCTCTCTTCACTGACTACAAGGTGACACACTTGCTTTTGACAAAGATATCACACTTACCTTTGCACGCTATTGCAGTCAAGGCATAGCTTTACTACCCACTACTGGGACTCCTACTCCAAATAGTTTGAGGTCTAGTTGGGACTTCTTACTGGGGAGATCCCCTGACATGTTGGCACTTCTAGAACCATAAACATTTCTAGCGCTAGAAGGAGGGCCATATGACAAGTTGAATTCTCAAAGTCTGTTTTGAATCACTAAACATCTTTCATGACTTATGCTACATTTAATCCTCTGAGATGTTTGTCTTATGGAAATGATTTTGAAGTCTCAGACGAGCTTTGGAATGACTTGTCATGTAACACATATGATGGTGAAGGTGGATCAACTCTGCTTAGACACAGAACTACCTTCACAAGATTCTCTGAAAGGTATGAAATCCATGAGGATTACATTTCTTTCTCGATGTTCGCATTCATGCTTCGTGGGCACCCTATGATGTGGTGTGTCACGCTTCCTGATGCCTCTATTCACTCTTTTGACCAATTGGTCGGAGAGTTGACAAGTGCTTTCTATCAGTATGATCATCAAGTACTCAAAAAGAAAATTATAGAATTACAGAAAGCATGTGATGAATCCCTTCTGCAATTTTGGGAACGCTTTCGCAATATCACATATCAAATCCTTGAAGATGAAATTGATTGGAAATTTCTTCATGAAAGATTTCAGTATCTTCTTCACATATCTAAAAATTTGAATATCTTAGAATCATTCAAACCCCTCCCAGCTTACCTCAGTGTTAGAGCTACCAAATCCAAGACAGACAAGGTTGTTGTCACAAGTGATCATCTATCATCCTCTCATAAAACAACTCTTGCTCCGAAGTGCTAGGTGGAAGAAGGTGCATGTACATCCGTTGAATTGTCATATCCTCCCACCCCACCTACTATGGATATCTGCGCAGATTTGGTTGGCAAGCCTAATGGTTGTCACGTGAACTTGTTCTCTTAGCCTCTGTCTTATGGTTCCATTGATCCTCTAAATTGTATTGTGTTGTGTTGTCCCATTCCTGACTCCACTTCTTGTGTTCACGAGGATCAAGTTGTCGATGGAGTTGATGTTGTGCAGCCAACCTGCACTATCATTTATGATGAGTATGTGAGGGAATCTGAAGAAGAACCCGTGGTGAAGGATGAATTCCTTCCATCCACGCCTCATCCACTCTATCCTAACATCTCTTTTGATTATGATACTTTTTATTTTCCTTCTGAAAATGCACCATTGGATGTTTCTACTTCTAATCATTCACGGGTCATACTGGATGTCAGTTTGTCATTGCATTGCGGAGAGGACACATCTTTCTCTAAAAATCCATTCAATATTTAATTTGTCATTTCTGAAAATGCAGAGGGTAAACATTCTTATCTCTCATCAACCCATCTGCATGATTAATCATATCATGAGGATGCTGATGAACATCTCAAATTTTTTATCATGGTTTTCGTGATCTATTTACAACATCATTGGATCATGATGCTAATTCACTCATTGTTGATCTTTCTAAGTCATTGGTCTTTGATTTTCTACCCACTGATGAGGTGGAAACCCCTCAAACTATCAAGGCACTTCAACCTACATTGATGGTTATGTCAGGCCCTCGTTGTCTTGAGGTCAGTTCCACTTCCAATCAGAAATTTTTTGAAACACCCCAGGCTCCATTATAATTTATCGCATCCGTCCACGGCTTTCCATATCGCAATGGAAACACAAAGGGGAAAAATCCTTATTACATGGTCATTTTCATTAAACATATATGAATAAACCTTTAAATCCATTATAATATATGTTGCATCCGGCCTGGGTGTTTACCACAGGCTCCAACCAAGATTTATTAAAGTCCAATTAATAATCTCGGCGGGTCCGGGCGGGGGGGCATGTATTGTATTGAAATCAAAACTAGGAGGAAGGCCATGCGAGGGAGGAACTCAAAGTTCATGTGATTGCCGAGCATCGAGACTTATCAGTTGTGAGACTTAATGGCTGTGGGACTTATTGCCGTGGGACTTAATGGTTGTGAGACTTATCGGCGGGTGGGACCGATTGCGGGATAGGCTGATTTGAGGGATAAGACCGATTGCGGGATAGGTTGATTAGCGGGATAGGAGAAATTTCATGATGCGGGGCCCGTTTATGCCTCGGGGGTACTGGGTTTATATACAATGTATTACTTTGTAATACTTTACAACGTAATGTATTACAAAAGGAAATGTGGGCATGTTTAACGATATGGGGAAAACGGCTAGAGTTAATGTATCAAATGGATTTTCGGCTAGAGTTTTGGAATTTAAAAGGGATTTCAGCTAGAGTTTCGATGTAATACAATGGAAATGAGGTTAAAGGAATATATAAAGGGACTTTGGTATAAGGCTAGAGTTTGGGAATTAATATGAAATATGAGTGTTTTCAAGGGAAAAATGGGTTTTGACTTAGGATTTAAGGCTTTTCTCAAGGAAAATGGGATTTTAGATCGAATAAGGGGATTTATGAGGAAATTTTGATGGGGTATATGAAGTATGGATGAGAACATTGAAACAAGCTGAAATCTCCTTGAACACATTATTTCCCCTAATTACTACTCCCATATTGATTAACCATAAGTGATGTCATGACTCTTTTGACCATTTTGATGACTTGACCAATTGTTGACATCTAATGGAGTATGAAACTGACCATGAGATCAGACTAAGATAGTGATCAAGAAATTTACTGATGACTCATCATAATGAGTGATGACACGACCAAAATGGGATTGGACCATGAAGAGGGAGTAGTAACATACCTAGTAACAATTTGACCTAATAACCCTATCAACAACTTTGAAAGAGTACATTTGATCACGGGTGACTCTAAGGACTAACACACACTAACAGGTTTCATAAAACAAATCAATCAACCCAAAGTCAATCACTACATCTTACTCAACATGATTTTAAGACAATAGTATTAGATCAAAATTGATAATTCCAATACCATGTTGAGGAATGAACTTGAATAGATAATAGATAATAAAATATAAATTAAATAAACATAACAATAAGCATGCTCCAAGATGATGTGCTATATCTAAATACATTGTTACAACAATTAATCATTATCAATCATGATTATAACATCACAATGCATGATAATGACATAATTCATCACATGAAAAATACATATTTGACCCATAGGGTATTTTATTTATGGTGTATGAATATAACCAACTCCCTTGAATTTTGAATGTTTTGGTTGACAAACAAGAATCAAGAATTACAGTCATTTCCATGAAATCCACTTTGTTTCATTGACTAGTTGACTATTCTAGTTAACTTATCTTTGATTGGCTAGTTAGTTGCCTTCGTCAACCTAATTGTTCAATCGATCATGACCACTCAATTGATCTTATGATTGACTACACTATCGAGTGACCCCTCAACTGTAGTCAAACCCTCGACTGACTATCTCATGTTAGTTGATCCTTCAACTAACTTTCCCCAAAAACATGAACCAATAGGATCTTATAGTCCAATAGAAAAATCATGTCAAATGAGTAATAATTTAGGATTGTAATTCCATTTTTTTAACAATTGTATGTAATGGATGGGGGTTGGAGATGAGGAAGCGCCGAGCAAGGAAGGTCGAGCAAGGGTTTTGAAAACTTAGGGTTTACAGAGACAGAGGTGGAAGAGAAACAAAGATGGAGACAAGGGCAGAAGGGTAAATCCTCTGTACGCAATCAGACCTGCGAAGACACAACTCGAAGAGGAGAGTTAACAATGCCAAACAGGGCTGACAGAAACCATGGAAGGAGAGCAGGGGAGGGGAGAGATCCCCTCCTACAAAAATATGACGGCGGGTGAATCAAGCGGGAGCGGGATATAGAGAAACCCAAAGGAGAATAGCAGAGATGCGCCAGTACTGGGGAATCGGTGGCAAACAAAGCTTGGGGGCAGATGTCTGCCCAGGGCACAGAAGAAACCAAGGTATGTAATACCCAACAATAAACTTGAAGAATACAGATGTTATATGAGAGACCATGCTTTGATATGCAAGTTTATAGGTTTTTGGCCGTCAGAAAGGGACCTAGCAAAGTGGATACAACAAAGATGGAAGCCGAAAGGGCATATAGATCTAAAATTAGGAGCAAAGGGTTTCTTTACAGTGATATTTGCAAACCTGGAGGATAAGGAAAGAACCTTCGAAGGAGGGCCATATTTCATGAATAATGCCAGTCTGTTTATGAGGCACTGGGAGGACAGATATAACCCGGACCACGAAAAGATGCTAGCAGCACCCATCTGGGTCAGACTATTTGGTCTACCAATGGAGTTCTGGGACCCTGATATCTTGGAAGGTATAGGTAATACAGTTGGGACTTTTGTCAAGGTAGCAGAGTCAACAAAAAGAGGAAAGTATACATCCTATGCAAGGATATGCGTCTATATGAATATAGCAGAGCCACTGCCGGAGTATATAGAGCTAGAATACCATGACGAAATATGGCAGCAACCAATGGACTATGAGCATATACCCTTCAGGTGTAGAAGGTGTCACGAATATGGACACCTCTTCAAACAATGCCCACTGAATAAAGAAGAGGAAACACCACGGAAACAGGAAGAAGAGCAAAGGAGGACAGAGAGGACAGAGGAAGGGGAAACGGGATTCCAGGAAGTCCATAGGAAAAAAAGGCCAGGAAAGGAAGTAACAAGGATACAACGACCTGCAAAACCAGTAACAGTAGAAAACCAAAATAAATTTCAGGCTTTACAGGAGGAAGAAGAGGAGAACGGAGAAGAAGACAACGAGGAGGAGCCAATGGAAATTATAAAAGAGACAAAAGAACCAGATCTAAACCAGAAGAGTAAGGCAGAAGGAGGAACTGGGGAGAGCATGGAAATGACAACAGAGCAAACCCAGATGGGGACAGATACCCAGAAGGACAGTGCGAATGAGGAGGAAAGAATCATGAGAAGATTGTTACAGGACTGGAAAAACCTTGATGAAAGATTTATCCCGGAAGCCCAAAAACAATTGTATAAAGAAACATTCCAAAAATACAAGGAGAAGAAAGGCAACACTTTAGAAAATCAGATAGATCAAACAGAAACGCAAGGAAACCAAAGCCTGGGAATGGATAGTACTGGCAAAGGAGGTAGGAAACGAGGCAGATGGACATTAAATGAAACCATACAAGCGGTTGGAGAAATATTGGTCAATTCAGGCAGGGTTATACCTCTTTCAGAGGTATTTCAACAACCATCCAAAAAGTTATAAAATGATAGTCACAAGTTGGAACATTAGGGGACTCAACAGCAAAGGAAAGCAGAGGTATCTAAAGGAGAGGATAAAGAAAGATAAGCCTAGCATAATGATAATCCAAGAGATGAAAATTAGTTTCCAAGAATTAGAAGGAATAATTAAAAAACAAAAAATACAATATGAGGTAATGGGCCAGGATGCAAATGGAACAGCAGGGGGTCTAGCAATCCTTTGGAACCCTGAGGAGGTATTGTTTGAAAACTGGATAAGCTCTCCCAGAATCCTCACAGGCTTATTCAGAATGACAGGATCAGCGGAGTGGATCCTCATCTCAGGAGTCTACGGACCACACATACCAAGGGATCGGAAAAATTTCCTCAAGGACCTACAAGCAACCAGAAGGATCTTCCCTGGAATACCGTGGATAGTAGGGGGCGACTTTAATATGATCAGAATGACAGAAGAAAAAAAAGTGGCATAAGAAGACCAGATCAAAGTATGGAGGAGTTTAACGAAATGATTACAGAACAACGACTGGTAGATATCCCAACAATCAACGGCATCCATACTTGGAATAACCAGAGGGGAGGAAGAAATCAAATAGCTTCTAGATTAGATCGATTCCTTATATCAGAACAAATAATGAACCGGGATGTATTTTTTGAAGCTAAAATTATGCCGGCGATGGGTTCGGATCATTGGCCGATCAGGTTGGAAATAGATATTAAGAAAAACTCCTGCAAAAAACCCTTTAGGTTTGAGGCCTTCTGGCTCAGGAACCCTCAGTTCTTATCTAAAGTAGAGGAATGGTGGACTCAAAGTACACAAAAAGGAAGAGGGAAGATGCATACTTTTCAGTTAAAACTCAAAGAACTCAAAGGGAAAATCAAAAAATGGAATAAGGACGAGTTTGGGAATATAATGGAGGAGAAACAGAAGCTAGAGAAAGAAATGGAAGAGATACAACAAAAAATCATTACAGAGGGCAGGAATGAGGAAAGAAGTAAAGAAGAAGGAATTATAATAAGCCAACTTGAAGAGCGGAGGAAACAGGAGGAGATCCTATGGAGACAAAAATCCAGGATTAACTGGTTACGCGAGGGAGAAAGAAACACTAAGTTTTTCCACCAAGCTATGATTCAACATAGGCAAAGGAACAGGATCTTTTCCATTAAAAACGAAGAAGGAGAAAGGATAATTGATCAGGAAAGAATTGAGCAAGTATTGGTAGGATACCATAAAGACATCCTAACAGAACCACAAGTAGACAGAGAAGCAGCTACAGACCTTATCTGTAAAGAGATCCCTAGAATAATAACAGAAGAACAGAATAAGGCATTGATGAGGGCAGCCACTTTAGAGGAAGTGGAGGAAATTGTGAAGGGTATGAGTAAAAACAAAGCGCCAGGACCAGATGGATACACCGTGGAGTTTTATCAAGCAGGATGGCATTTTCTCGGACAGGAGATCCTGGAGGCAGTAGAGGAATCTCGCATGAAGCAAAAGGTATGGCCGGGTCTGAATTCGACTTTCCTTACTTTGATCCCTAAAAATGCTAATTCTGAAACTGCCCAGGGTTTTCGACCAATTGCCCTGTGCAATGTAATATACAAAATAATTGCCACTCTGATAGCAAAAAGATTAAAACCCATTCTCCCTAGCATAATTTCACCTGAGCAAACAGGATTTGTGGAGGGAAGGCAAATTCTTGATGGACTAGTAGTAACCCAGGAAACGATCCACTCTCTAAAACAGCAAAAACAAAAAGGAATAATGATAAAGCTCGATCTGTCAAAAGCCTATGATCACTTAAACTGGAAATACCTCAAGGCAATTCTTGGGGCCTTTGGATTTAGCAACAGATGGATAGACTGGGTCTATAGTATGATATCAACTCCTATTTTTTCAGTCATGTTAAATGGGGTGCCATCGTCAACTTTCAGTGCTACTAGAGGAATAAGACAGGGGGATCCTATATCCCCTTTCTTATTCATAATGGCTGCGGAGGGTTTGGGAAGGTATTTTAAAAAAGAGCTGAGGGAAAGGAAAATTAAAGGCTTAAGGCTATGGGGAAACAATCTGCCCATCACCCATCAACAATTTGTAGATGATGTCATGCTCTTCTGTGAAGTCTCAATAAAGGAGGTAAGGGGTGTTAAAAGAATCCTGGATCTATTTATGGAGGCATCTGGTATGGAGATAAATAAAGAGAAATCTTGTACCTTCATCTTTAACACTTTGGACACTATTAAGGATCATCTAACCAGAATGTTAGGGTTCAGACATGGAGAGCTTCCAACAAAGTACCTAGGGAATCAGCTAGATACAAATCCCACAAGAATGGAAAACTGGCAACAAATTATAGAAAAACTCAAGAATAGACTTGCAAGTTGGTCTTTTAGATCGCTGAACATAGCAGGCAGACTAGTTTTACTGAAATCAGTCCTCCAAGTGATACCTATTTACCCTCTATCTATCATGGTTGTCCCCAAAGGGGTCTGCATGAGAATGAAAGAAATATTTGGCAAATTCATATGGGGAGGGCCAAAGCAGCAGAGGAAATGGGCACTGGTTTCGTGGAAAAGCTTGACAAAAAGAAAAGAAGAAGGGGGTCTAGGACTTAGAGACCCAGAAATGCTGAACAAAGTGCTAGGAGCAAAATTGTGGTGGAGGTGGATGAGGGGAGGAAATGACTTATGGAAGAGAATATGGACCCAGAAATATAACATGCCCGCAACAATGGCAGGCATCCTTAGAGTTGAAGAAACCCCAAAAGGCTCCACAATTTGGGAATTAGCAAGCCAGAGCAGAAATATCATAAACAATTATGCCTTTTGGGAAATAAGAGGAGGAGGTATTGCTAGATTTTGGGAGGAGGAGTGGCAACAAAGAAACAAATTGGTCAGTATACAAGCCTTGCAAAATATACAGCAAAAAGCGATACGGGAGGGGAGAGAACATGTAAGAGACTACTGGAAAGAAGGGGAGCCAAATGGGATATGGAGAATATGGAGAAAGCTAGAAGAATGGGATGAAAACATAGATCAAGAGCAGCAAGGAATATATATAAAAGAATTGGAATCAAGGAAAATCAAAGCCAGACCAGGACCGGATATTCTCAGATGGGGAAAATCTACGAAAGGGGCCTTTACAGTCAAGGAAGCATATTATTTAACAACTCATCAGGAGAGGGAGGGAGAAACCGCAGAATGGAAAGCTATTTGGAATAGTAAGTGGTGGCCGAAGATAGCCATATTTGCGTGGCTAGTTGGAAGAGAAAGAATTCTAACATGGGATAAGATCCAGAAGAGAGGATTCTTTGGACCCTCGAGATGCAGCCTTTGTAAAACAGGGATTGAAACCCAGGAACACATTCTGAACGCCTGCCCATTCGCCCAGCATCAATGAGAAGAGGTCAGAAGTCTCTTCGGAAAATCAAATAGAGACCCCAGTGACATAAAAAAAACCATCTTTCAATGGGGCGAGGGACAATTTTCATGTAAGGTGGTAAGGAGAATTTGGAATTTAGCGGTAGGATTCGTGATATGGTTTCTGTGGAAGGAAATAAATCGAAGGATTTTTTTAGACAAGCCCAATAATCTAGAAAGGATATGGAAAGGAATTCAAAAGGCGATTAGAGAAACTGGTCTGGCTGAAATCTGGGAAGAGGAAGATTGGAAAGTGAACCCGGAAGAAGGAAGAATCTTAAAAAAACTAAATATGGAATTCGGCATGGTATATCCTAGAAAAGAAAAGCAGCAACGAGCTTAGACTCAGAGTCCAGATCAGTTCAGATACCCTGGAAAAAATTCCATTAAGTTGAATTTTGGCAGGGCTTCCAAAGGGAACCCAGGACCGGCAGGCTCTGGGGGCATCTTTAGGGACAGTGAGAAACACACAAGATAGGTGTACACAGAAGGGGGAGGAGAAATGACTAACAATGGAGCAGAACTGTGGGTTGTCTATCAAGGTCTAAGGATAGCAGTAAGGAATGGCTACACAAATCTGGAAATAGAAGGCGATTCTCAGATAGTAGTAGAAATGTTACGAAAACTCAACAACGGGAAAGAATGGGAGCAAGTAGCTAGAAGCTGGAGGACGGCTGGGATCGTCCAAGACTTGGCTGAATTATTAAAGAGAATAGAATACAAAATCATCAATCACGTCAGGAGGAAAGGAAATAAGGCTGCAGACTAACTTGCAAACTAGGGGAGTAAAGAACGGGAGGATAAGATCGACAACAGCTGGCCAACAATGAGGAATAAACCGGGATGGGATGATCTCACCACTATAATCACTCAAGACCATAATGAATCCACAACTCAATAAAAGAGATGCCCAGAGACCCCCGATCGGGGTGATAATGACGACGATCAGGGCAATTAAGACAGATCAAGTAAGGGAGGATGACGAGGCAAAGGATAGTCAGGTAATGATGAAGAAGGACAGTGGGATCACTAGCAAAGGTATCATATCGAGAAGGGACGGCGATGAGGCAATGAAGGAAGAAGCTGGTGGAGGTAATGCAGTAGAGATTGGATGTGGGAACAACTGCACAGAAGAAGGATGAAAGGAGGTGGGTGGTGATGAAATCAGCAGGTGGCAGGTGAAGCGAGCGACGAGAAATGAGGAGAATTGATAGAGGAGACATCATAAAGGAAGGCAAGACAAACAGAGGAGAATGTTAAACAAATGTGCAGAGGATTTGCGAAGAGGTAGAGTAGTGAAAGCTCTGAGCAGGTTAACAGAAAGGCAGAGGACACTGAGAAGACAAGCGGATAGTGCTGGAAGGAAGAATCGAATGGAAACAAGGAGGAGAATGAGGAACGACGGGGATGAAGACAACAGAGGACAGAGAAGCCAGGAAAAGAAAGGGAAAGGAATCAAAGAGGGAGAAACGACAGAGGAGTATCAGACGGTCCAAGATGATACTGAAGATGAAGTGGAAATGTTTGACTCAAACTAGGACAGAGTGGAACAACTGTGAAAGAAGATATGGAAGGACGTAGGGTCAGCAAAGGACAAAATCCAGGAGGACATGGAGCATGGAGATAGGAGTAACAAAGGGCAAGAGGAGAGAGGTGAATTTGGAAGCACCTCGGGCATGAAGAGTCGGGGAGGCAGCGGAAATTATAGGAACAGAGGAAGAACAGGACGAGCACGAGGACAACGCAACAGAGGAAGAGGAAGGTCGGAAGGGAGACGAGTAGAGAATGAACCAACACCAGCAAGAAAATACAGGAAAACATTAAAGAAGAGGATACAGTTTGCGGAGGAAGCCTACTATGAGAACACTAATAAGGATATCAGAAGGATAATCTAGCAACTGGAGGAAGAGTCGACCCAGGGGCAATCAGGATCAGAAATGGAAGATTGGGAATACCTCCTCCCGGATCCAGGGAACACGAGAGGACGCATGACTCTGTATAAACAGGCCTTGCATGTATACCGGGTCATGAAAAGGCTACTGGCTAAGGCGATGGAACAAGTGGCCATGGAGATGGTAGAACTGTCACAGGGAATCCCAAACTTGAAGAAAGAATTGCAAAACATTCAGGTCACTATGATAATGCAGGATAAAAAGCTGGAAGAGATTCAACAGCAGATAAAGGAGATCAACCCGTGTATAAAGAAAGAAGAGGAGCAGCAGGAAGTCATGGCGGACTAATATTAGAAGATATGTATATGTTGTCTATAGTTTTTTTTCTTTTGAAAACGGTTGGATAGTTTAGTTTCTATTTTCAGTTAAGAATGCAAACAAGAAGCAGTAGTAATCTTTTCAAATGTTTAGTTTACATAGTCTGGACAAGAAGAATCAGTATTTTTTGTTTTTGGATGGCTTTCAAAAACTTAAGGTGGCCAACAGACCCGGTTTCCCCTCAGGGCGGGTTGAGGCCACCATGAAAATGTAATGGTTTCAATTCAAAGTAATGGAAAAATAATGGTCCCTCCTTAGTTTACAAAAAAAAACAATTGTATGTAATGGATGAAATGCTAAATTAGTGGGTGTAATGTTTCCTACAAAATGACAATGAAAATAATTTATAATGGAATGAACACTATTGTGGAAATACTAGTCTTTGAATAATAATGGGTTTTGCACCTAGTGGATATGAAATCATGGCTTCCATCATTGTGACTGTAACAAAATACGCTACATGAAGAATACAATATCTAGGCATGTTGATTAAGCTAGATTTATCCAAAGCTTATGATAGGCTAAATTCACAATTCATTGTGAATAGGATGTAGGTATTTGTCATATTTTCAAATCGTGTGAAGTGTATATCTAGCTTATTAACTTTAAATCTATTTTCTATCCTAGTTAATCGAGCCCTTCTCCTTAGTCGAGGTCCTTTTCCAAGGAAATCCTATATCCCTTTATTTTCATACTACTAGCTAATGATTTAAGCGGTAATTTGGAATTTTCTAAGGGTAATATTATTTCCATCTCTCAACCTACAACCCTTATATCAACTCCAATTTGCAGATGATAACATTCTCATTAGGAATTATTCTCTCAAAGAAGCCATTGGTTTCAATATGTATATAATATATTTTTTTCTCTTTTTCAAGAGATAAAATAAATGAGGAAAAATCCTATATAGTCAATTTCAACACTAAAAAAGTTTCTAAAAGAAGCATAAGCATAGTTTTCCTTTTCTCAAGAAACACTTCACGTTAAGTACCCAAGAATAATTCTTTTGGATTCTTGAGGTAGAGATATCTCGATTCCCTTTTTACAAGAATATAATCCAACTCTCAATATAGATTTTTTAATACTTATACCCGGTAGGATGTACAATACTCATTAAATTATTACTCCAATCTATTCCTACCTTTCTATTGTTTATTATAACTACTCCAATCAAAATGTGTATGCACTTTACCATGTTGTAATGGTATTTCTTATGGGGTGATGTTATTAGAGAAAGTAAATGGCATATTTTTTCTCTCATAAGGTTTGTGTCTTGAAGAAATGTTGAGGCCTTAGTATAAGTTATTATCTGTACTAAACAAGGTCCAAGGAGGGAAATTTTTGTGGAGATCACTGAAATATAGGCATGCCTCCTGGAAAATAATAGCGGAAGAGGACAAAATATAAATGAAAAGTATTTTTGTTGGTTCCTATATTTGGAAAAAAGCTAAGAAACATTTTTCATTGCTAAGAAATCATAAATTTGGAGGTTGTAAGGGGAGACTTGATTTTTTGAGAAATTAAATTTGAAGTAAGTGAGAAAAATTTTTAAGGCTTGAGGGGAAACATTATATCTTGGTGGAGGGACATAAAAATTTGGCAAATGAGATACTAGAGGAAGCGTGACAAAAAATTTGGACTATTTTAATTTGATAATGACTAGCAAAATGATATACCAAATATCCTCCAATGTGGCCTTATAGGGAATTACGTTTACTCTGCTAAAAAGGACTATTTATTAGGCCTAAACCTAGTTTATTTCCCCAACCAAGGAGGAATTCGGGGAATATGTCAAACAAAACTCTTTAGAAAAAAATAGATTCCTTCCTGTGGTTATTGGTAAGAGAAAAAATTATCTCTTGGGACAACTTGCAGAAAAGGGTATTGAGGAATGCTTCCTTTGTCTGCTTTGTAGGGAAGAAACCTAAACTCATGAACATATCATCAACCATTACAACTTTATTAATAATTTTTGGACTAATAAGCTACTCCAATGAGCAGATACAATAGTCATTAGAAGAACATCATCCAAATGTTGGAGAGGTGATCCTTAGAAACCTTTGGGAGAAGGATATTACACCAAATCTAGACAATTCTCCTTAATTTTATAATCTATAGTATGTGAAAATAAAGGAACCATAGACTCTTAAGGAACAATGTTTATTAGGAAACATGAATATTAAAATTAATAATGGCCAATGTTCAAGAGTCAACCAAGGTCACTAAGTGAAAAAGTAAGGATAAGGAAGTTATCACCTAAGAATTTAAAATTATAAATGAGTGGAAAGTTGATATGAACATTATGTACTTTGAATATAACGATCATGGATGGGAGAGAACTTGAGGAACTAGAAATAGGAGGATCATGAATATAGTATACCTTATTATGAACCATTTAAGAATTCATAACCATCATCAATGAGGAAGTGAGGGTTCTTGTTACAGTAACATGGGGAAGAGAAAGTGTGGAATTTTCACTACGCTCAAGAAGGTACAATAGATATTAGGATGGATATTCATTGGATATAAATAACCATATACGAGTTCTATCATATGGTTGTGGAGACAATGAAAGGAGCTAATCATTTGCAACAACTAGTATTTCTAGTTTTTTTTTTTCATTGCTTTACTATGGTGACTCCTTCTTGATATGGTGGACTACAGTTTGAAAACTCTCAAGTTGTTTAAGATATGATAGAAACTATGTTTGTTTATTAATTAAAATTTTCTAAGCTATGGGATGAACCTATGGAGGGAATTGATACCTTTTATTTTGTTAATTCAAATGGAGGTGAATTTAGTTTCAGGTTTTTTTTGGACTCCACCAAGAATTTTCCTTGTTGTATCTCTACATTTGTTATCAATTGTCAATCTCTAAAAATGTTAGGTCCCCTACAATACTAGTTTATGCCCCCTATTTTTATTGTGTGCCCATGTAGCCCCCATATTATTATACTTGTGCCCCATATTGTTATTGTTGTGCCCTTACACTATTATTGTTATGTAAGCTTTGATTATATTCTGACCCCTTAGACTCCTTTATATTGAAAGGATGTCTTGTCATTTGTATCATCCAAGAATTGTTTCTTTATGTAATATAAAGGAGGTTTCCCCCTCGAAGAGGATAATTTTTAAGTCGTTGATCTATCTTTTCTTATTTTTTCTGAGCTATTTGCATAACATTTTGTATTAGAGCTTTGGATTCTAGGGTTTCACTGCTTCAAACAGGCCATCTTTGCATTTTCGCTATAATAATTTTTTTACGAGGATTCAGAAATTAAATTTTGACCACGTGGAGAAGACATCATGGTGAATTTATTGTAAAAAATTCAGATCTTGGTTCACTTTATTTTCTAGGATATGGTCTGAAGAAATAAGGGTTTTTGCATGATCCAGAATTCAATCTCAAACAAGTCACCAAGGGAAGATCGTCATAACTTTATCTACAAGCATAAAATTTTAATTTCATAAAACATTTTTTAAATAGAATGAACTTTAGTTTCTTTTATATCATTTTATAGGCTGAAGGTTGAAACAATGACACGTTGCATTTCGTACAAGTTCACTCTATTGAACTAGTCCATAACCAGGACATTGTGGGAGATTAAGCATAACTTTATCTTGAGAAATCCAATATTCATCTGACTTGTGGTGTTTGAAAGAAGACTTAGAGGGATACCATAGAACAAAATTTTAGACCTTGGAGAGCCAAAATTACATAACTGAAACCATTTCAATATTGAGCTACTAGAAGAAATAAAAAGGTGTGTATTGTTTTTAAATTTCCATAACTTTTGTTTGAAAAATCAGTTTTAAGTGATTCAAAGGAGCATAGATATCTTTGCTTGATTCCAAAATGCTTTGAAACAGAAAAAATGGACACACTTAGTAAGAAACCAAAAATATATGCTATGACGCATGAAGAAGAGGAAGAAATGCAACATGATATATCAAAATTACGAGACCAAGTGAAACAAATTTTGCTCTCGCAAAGAGTAACCAAAAACGAACTAGAAGATAATATTGAAGGTTTAAAGGGTAGATTAAAATAAGACATGGAAGCTACAATGGATAGTTTTAAGAATGGTTTAAAAGTATACATAAAAAGTTTGACAAAGTTGCTACAAGAAATTCTTCCTAATGGCGAAAAGGTATTCCATGAAACTCATGATGAAAACAAAAGGAATGTTAATCATGGTTTTAGAGACTCTAACTTTGGACTGAAGACCAACCACATTCCAAAGATAGATATGAGGAAGTTTGATTTAAAGGATCTAATAACATGGATACTATAGATGGAGTAGTATTTTGATCTACATGATGTGCAACACACACAAAAGGTACGCATTGTATCTTTATATTTAGAACCCAATCAGTTTGTGTGGTATCGATGGATTTGTTGTCATAAACCACTTGTCACTTGGTTAATTTTTACAGAGGAAATGATAGCACAATATGAGGATACAAAGAGAAATACCCTCTTTACCAAATTGATAAATATCAAACAAAAGGGTTCAATGGTGAAGCACATTGAGGACTTCCAAATATTGAATATCATCGTAACTAATATTCCAAATGAGTATAACATTGATGTCTTCATAGGTACTTTGAAGGATAACATTCAACATGAGGCTCACCTTTAGGAACCTGTTGAGGGCCCCGAAATCGGGTCAACAACAAGGGGGATACCCACCCGGTCGAGAACCTGGTTGGCAGCTCCGTGCCCGTTTCGTGTAGCGGGTCCGACTGGGGATGACGGGACCAGCTTCCTATTCTAAGGGGTGTGTGTGTGTGTAGAAAATGGTGATGTGTGTGTGTAGAAAATGATAGTAGAAAATCTGTAATTATTCCTTAACTAATCTAATTCTAAATTCTGAAATGACTTTATACTACTTTAATCTAACAAAAACAATACATCTAATCTACACTAACCCGGGACAAAATTTTTCCATTATGCAATCTAGAAAGATTTCACAGAATAACTGGTAATGAAGATTATTCAGCTATCATGAGAATATAAATCAATTAAGATGAACCATCTTGCGTAAGAAGTTAAGCAAAACGGTTGTGAACAGCGTATTGCATAATCAGCTATTCATGTATTAAGCACAAATCAATGACTCCACCGTACAAAAGTGCCAAATGGTAGTCCACTCATTCATACGTTAACATATAAATAACATCAGCTGTATATTACTCTAAGAATGCGAGCAGAAACTAGTCAAGAGATAAAAGTACCATTTATGACTGATTTTAAACTTACAAACTTTAAGAAATAATCATCTATTTCTACTTGCTTCTAATGCCTACTAAGAGTACAGAAGTGCAACATCAGTAGCAGGTATTAAAATGCAAACATAAATAAATCTTGATCCGTCCATTCATCAAAAACCCCCTCCGAGGGTGCAAAAGTGCATGTTCTGAGGACAAGTTTTTTGACAAAATTTCGGACCCTTCTCCAATGCAACGAGAAGGGTTAAATACTAGTAACCAACTAATTTTACTTTACACAAATTCAGGGAACGGCTTCAAATGACCGCCCTTTTACTAAAAACAAATTTATTTCTAAAAACTGAATCTAATTTCTAACCGTTTCTGTATCTGCTCCTTAGTGCTGTAAGCAATGCGTTGTTCGCCCTGAAAGAGTCGGCTGGTTGTCCTTTCCTTTTGTTCCAGCTTGAAAATTAGAAACAACAAGCGTTGGCACCTCTTTTTGTTAGATTAGAAGATATTTTCGAAAACCTTTCTCTAGCTGGGTGTATTCGTTGTGCGCACACTTAGTACAACCCAGTTTCTTTTCGAACTGATTTTGCTGTTGCTATTTTGGTTTCCGGTCGTGCGAATGACTCAATGAGTTAGAAGTCGCGCTGTATGGACAATCCCCTGTTTCGAGAACTGTTTCCATTCTTTGTTCCAGGATTTTCTGGAGCGTCTTTCTTCTCTTGCACTTCTTTCTCTGCTTTACCAAGTCTGAGCTTCAGGATCTTTTGTAAACACGCTGCTTTTGTGCGCCTTTGACTCTGAGTCTTGGACAGTCTATTTTCATCAGTGCCTGTTGGGCGATACTCTGGAATCCGCAGTTCTGCTGCATGCGGCATCCAATTGTGGAGGCATCTTCTCTCTGTTGTCTTATTGGTGCTCTTCCCTTCTCCTTAGATGTTTCCTGCATATAGATTTATATCAGTTGCATGTCTTGTGATTTACGCAAAGAAGAAGGGAAATGACAAAAACATTGACATGAAAGCATTAAATTCTAATGAATGCGAAATTAATGACATTCATCATAACTTGACTCTTCGATAAATGCGATGCAATCATTTCTGGATATTCGAGCATGCGGTCATTAATTTCCCTTAAGGCGCGCTTTCAAATTTGGATCTACCGTGTATGTCGGAGAATTCTTGCGATGAGTTTTTTCTGCGATTGGTATCACAGTATCGATGGCTGCGACGTTATTAGGTGTTATCGTAGATCACAGATATCGCAGATCGCAGATCGCTAATATTGCAGATCGCAGCTTTGCATGGTCGTAGATCGCAGATCGCAACATCGCAAGGTTTTCACTTTGTCATTTTGTGCCGCTCGTGTGGCATTGCGACGTGCGACGTCGCATATCGGCCGTCGGTGTTTCTTTAGGTTCTCCTTTTTCAAACGCTCTTAATGCGCGCGATGCGATGGGTTCTCGCGTCGCTCCTTTTTAGTGTATTTATGCGCTTTGGGCAAGCGCTCCTTTTTCCGTTGCGATGCGATATAGCTTTTAGGGAGCTGATACAAAAGAATTTTTAAACAAAAATATTTTGTGGATTTTTGGCTAAGGGTCCCCCTTTGCTTGATGTTATTACTAATATCAAACGAAGAGGGGGGTTTTTGGTGACCACAACAATGGCGATTCACTGTGAAGAACCAGTTATCTCTGCATTTCTATTGACCGTTCACTTCCGAAACAACAAAATTCTTATATGTCTAAATTTTGTTATGAACAGATAGAGTAGACTACCCCTCACCTTGTCAACGATACTTTGTCTCAACCTTTTTTAATCTCAATTGCTTGCTTCCTCAGGCTTTTTCTTGCATTCGCACCAGACATTACTTGGTCTTGATTAAAGATAAAATAAGGTCTTCTCTGCGTACTGGCTTAAAAGTATACTCATTTGTCGTAGGTAGAGCCTCTGCTGCCCGCAAGCGTCCATAGCCTCGACAGGGTTACCATGTTATCCAGTAATGATCCTTTTTCCTGCTTGAGGTTACTCGCAACATTCCAGAGAAAAATCCTTTTTGACACACTTTTCCTTTTTTAATTCTCTAAAGAACAATGTCTTGGTTTGGTGGCCAAATTATGACACAGTCATTCACTTGATTTACACTTTTGCTGAACAAGCCGGCTCGTGATGAGACCTCTTGTCTTTTGATTGCAACAATCTTAAGTCGTTGCCCTGTTTTGATAGACAGTATTGGCAAAGTCAGCAAGTTATAATATCTGTGATCATGATAAGCCGGCTCGTGATGAGACCTCTTATTCTTTGAGATATAGTGTTTTGCTTGGATTATTTCTCTGATTGCTGCAATTCCCTTTTAGCAGGGAGGAAGTCATTGTTTTTCCTTAAGAAAGCTCTGGACGACAATAATAGAGTATTTTGAAAACAACAGCTTTGCAGAGAGTACTTATTTTATTATTGATGATACCTTTCATGGTGCTGATACAAAACAATTTTTTCACCAAAGGTTGCCTTCGTCAAAGTTCTTTGAGGTTGAAACTAATATCGTAATCAAGGTGAAGTTAACTCTATTTGTTAATAATAAAATTCAGATTTTTAAAAAATTTTGCTATTTGTACAAGCGAAATCAAAATCTGATAGAGAATTGGCATGCTCTTTTCATGAATCCTTTTCACATGATCATCTACAATGGGTTTTATTCATCAAAAAGAGAAAAACAAAACAAAATGAAATATAAAAACTAAATCTATCCTACAAAAATTAGAAGAATTTCTTCTTCTATGGAAAATATAATTTAAGAATCAATCCATTGACAGGTAAAGAATCTCTCCTACCTGCCAGATCCTGCAACACGAATGTGGACGGCCCTACGACTTCTACAATCTGAAAAGGGCCAAGCCACAGCTTCTGGAATTTCGTATGTTTACCCTTTTCTTCATGTGCCTTATCCCATTCCAAAACTAAATCACCCATCTGAAAGTTTTTTCTGGTTATGATGCTTGAGTCAAAAGAAGATTTTATTAGCGCTTGGTGATGTGCATGGGTTTTCCTAGCTTGTTCTCTTTGTTCTTCTAGTTTGATTATTTCCATTTGTCTTAATTGTAATGAGGAAGTAGGTACTTCATCAATGTACTGCACTAAAGACAAAGAGGGAATGACTTAGTGAGTCGGAAGAACCACTTCCCGCCCATAAACTAAATTAAAGGGAGAAGTGCCGATCGAAGCTTTCTTTGTGATTCTATCGGCCCATAAAGCATTTACCAGCGCTTTGTGCCAATTCTTTTGGTTTTGGTCGACTGTTCTTTTGATAATTCTGATTAGGTTCTTGTTTGTTGATTCAGCCAATCCATTACCTTGCGGATAGTAGTTGGCAGAATATTTCAGTTTGAACCCTCTTTTGAGCGCAAACTCAGTCATAGCATTTCCAGAAAAATATGAAGCGTTATCAAACATTAAGGCTGTTGGCAATCCAAACCTAGTTATGATAAATTGGTCTATGAATTCAATAATGTTTTCAGAATGAACTGTCTTGAGAGGAACTGCTTCTACCCATTTGGTAAAATAATCAGTTGCCGTAAGGATATACTTATGCTGCTTAGAAGAGTGAGGAACGATCTCACCTATTATGTCCAAGCCCCATTGACTAAATGGTTGGTCGATGTTGACCGGTTGTAGCGGCATGGACGCTTTCCTTTGTTTTCCTGCAGCAGTCTGGCAGACTTGGCATTTCCTTACGTGATTGTATGAGTCTTTAAACAGCGTGGGCCAATAATATCCTGCACGCAAGATTTTGTGTGCAGTCGCATCTCCGGCATAGTGTCCACCTGCTGGTCCATCATGAAGTTCCTGCAAAACCTTTTCGGCTTCATTTTTCTCAAGACACCTAAGAAGTACATAATCATAATTCCTTTTAAACAGGACATCATTTATGAGCTGGTATTGCTTAGCTTTTAATCTCAGAGCTCTTTTCTTGGTATGATCCAGACGTGATGGAGCATACCCGTTCTTAAGAAAATAAATGGTGTCAGCATATAATGATTCTGAGTCGTTTAGGCTTACCTCATACGCGTGTACCTCTTCAGACGAGTTCTCAGGGATTTGCGATGCTCCAGCTAACATCTTGCAGAAGCCTTGGCCTCTTACGATGTGTGCCGGTTTGATCTCAAGGTCGTATTCTTGTAAGGAAGTGATCCAATTCGCTCTCTTCTTGCCCACATCTTTCTGTATCAGGAGGTTTCTTACCGCTGGAAGCGGTACTATGATTTTGGTATGGGCTTTTAGCAAGAAAGGTCTGAAATATTTGATCGCTTTGAAAACGGCATATGCCTGTTTCTCGACGTTAGAATAATTGAGTTCAGCACCTTGTAAGTTCGAGCTAAAGAATGCGATTGGGGCTTCTACCTTTTCGTGATTTGCTTGAGTTAAAATCGCAGCATAAGATTTTTCTGAGGCAAACGTGTATAAGATGAAAGGTTCTGAAAAATTTGGGGTAGCCAAAGATGGAGCGTTGATGATGGCTTGTTTGATTAAGTTGAATGCTTCGTGCTCATCTAGACCCCATTTGAAATTTGAATTCTTTTTTATCATATTTTGTAAGGGGGAAATAATACGTGAAAAATCCGGGACAAATCTTTTGACAAAATTGATCTGTCCAAGGAAGGATTGCATGGCTTTCTTGTTATGAGGTATGGATATTTCGGAAATTTCCTTGATTCTGTCGGGTTCTATGTGAATACCAGATTTCGATACTATGAATCCGAGAAATTTCCCTTCGCTTAATGCAAAGAAAGATTTCTTTGGATTGAGCGAAATCCCATACCTCAAGCATCTTTGAAAGATTTGCTTCAAATCTTGGAGATGGTTTTTCCGTTTTTTGGAGTACACTGTTATATCATCCAGATAAATCACTACTGATTTATTGACCAATCCTTTAAACGCGATGTCCATGGCTCTCTGAAAGGTAGCTCCGGCGTTGATCAGACCAAATGGTATCTTCCGATATGCATAAGTGCCCCACTTGGTTCGGAACGTAGTCTTTAACTGATCATCGGGATGCACCAGTACTTGATTGTATCCTGAAAATCCATCCAGGAATGACATTAATTCTGAGCCTGCTACTGCCTGTAGAATTTGCTCCATAGGTGGCAGGGGAAAGTTATCTTTCTGACAGGCTTTGTTGAGATTTCGGAAGTCGATACAGATTCTAATGTCTCCATTTTTCTTCCTAACGGGCACCATATTGGATACCCATTTGGAATGCCTAACGGGGAAGATTATTCTGGCTCTCAACAACTTATTAAGCTCAGTTTTTATCTGGTTTTCTAGGTTAGGGTGTATTTTTCTGAGCTTCTGCTGGACAGGTTTCTCGTTGTCAGTCATAGGGATAACATGCTGAATGATGGAAGTGTTGTAAGTCTTCAGCTCATCGTAGTTCCAGGCAAAAACGTTTTTGTACTGTCTCAGAAGGCGGATATATGCTGATTTTTCTTCAGGGGCTAAGCCCTGGCCTAGATTAACGTTTTGCGGCTTTTCGTCGGTTCCTAGGTTGATTGATTCGTAGTTCAGAGTTGAACTATAAATCTTGGCATTAGCCGACCTTTTGAACCGACTTTTCAAGTCATATAAGTCTTCTAATTTGACCACCGATTTGGGTATAGCATTATCAATGCTACTTTGTTGTATTTGGTGATCATGACAGTCTTCGTCAATTATCTGGTTTGTGTAGGATCCTTCAGAGGTGAGGAAACTTACGATGTCTAGGTCGTCGTTGAACACTCTCCAGTTGGTGATATTGTCAGGAATGGAAGGTTTAAAAATTAATTCTATTGAAAACCTATCAGGACTAAAATCTTTGGAAGGGATAAGTCGAGAGGCTACGTTAGCTAACAGGTTTGCGCTTGCGTTTTGAATTCTTGGAATTGACGAGATGTTAAATGCTATGAAATGTGCAGTGAGATCTTGCACTAACGATTGATAATGCTTTAAATGACTAGACAGGCAATGTATGGTGTTACGTACCTGTTTTACGACGATCTCAGAATCTCCAAAGACTTGAAGATACTTAACATTCAATCCGATTGCTTTGTATAGGCCTTGAACCAAGGCTTCGTACTCCGCTGTGTTGTTCGTGCAATCGAACTCAAGTCTGCATGTGAGCATAATCTTGTTCCCATCTGGGTTGATCAGAACGCATCCTGCTCCTGCCCCCTCATTGGATTTAGATCCGTCAAAATATAATTTCCAAAATAAAGAAGTATTTACAGAATTATCTAAAAAACTAAAACATTTTGAGTCATCAGTTTGGGAGAAATTTTCAACTTGGGATAAAACTGAATTCTCTAAGTATGGTGAAATATGAGCACTGAAATTGCCTAGGAAAGAATCTATTGCGTAATTGCCTACAATGCTGCTATTGTATGTGATGGCTTCATTTTCTCCTTCTAGTTCTGTCACTATGTATTTTTGGTGCAACTCTCGTTCAACCTTTATCTGATTTGGTTTACCATTGGATGGTAACCACATGTGCGACCAGTCGGTTGAGAAATATCCGTGGAGTTTCTCTGACCAATCCCTGCTAAGAATCAAGCCATAGAACTCAGGGATATCGGCTACCAGAATGTCGATAACCTGACACACTTTTGGGTTAGACGAAAATCTTATGGTCACCTGATTAAGTTCACCAATCACTTCGACCTGGGATCGATCAAGTTGAACTATACGTACTGCAGATTTTTGAGGTTGCACATTCAATTTGGCACATATTGACCTGGGTAAAATATTCGTTGAAGCACCAGAATCGACCAAGCAATTGTGCACGTTTTTGTTGAAGATTTCATATGTGAGAAGAAAAGGAGGAGTATGAGACCTTGATCTTCCTCCAATCAAGGCGATGTCATTTGGATCAATTTTATTTATCGTATTGGTTGGAGGTCTTCCCAGATTGTGGGAAGCCACAGCTGTAGGTAAAGATGTAGTAGGAACAGCATGTAATTCTTTCATCATGATTTTCTGCTGGTGTTTTAGTTTACTCAATTCGTACAGAGTGATATTAGCCCTAGTCTTCTTCATGTCGTTAATGATGTTATAATCCATTTCATCCGACACTATTAGTGTTCTTGATGGAGGTGTTTGTTCAGATTGGACTGGGCTAAGCGGGGTTGCTTTAGCAGTTGTCTTTTTGGTTACGACCCTTGCTTTTGTTGTAGGGCTTGCGCCCTTTTGTTTTTGGGTAGTTTGGGGAGGATCAAGCTGATTTTTGCTTCTCGTGCTAACAGGAAATGCTTCATGATCCTCTTCCTGTGGGAGGATGAAATCCCACATTCCTTGAAGTTCTACAACTTCTTCCTCGTCGGTCTGCCCTTCAGTGGTATTCTCTTCTTCTTCGTCTTCTTCAGACTCAACGTTTGAGACAACACTGGGTGGTTTTACCTCCATGGGAGGATTTCTTTTAAAAGTCCTAAAGGGCTTTTTCGAAGAAGTCTCTGCTACTTGTTTCTTGATATCGACCATCTCATTGGACATGGCTTTCAACACTTTTTGTAACCCTTCCAAATCGAAAGGATCTTTCGTTTGCTTCTTCTTGGTGTCTTCTTTGAAAGAGATCTTCTTTGATTTGCGTTCTTCTATAGCAGATCTCTTTTCTAGGGCTACCACGCGTCTTTCCACTGCTAACGCTTCTGTCAAGTTGTCAACTAATGTGGTCTTGTTTGCCCTATCTACGAAGATAGCCAAGTTTGGAGGTAAAGCTGTGATGTACCATTCACATCTTACTTCCTCGCTGGGTTGTGAAGCAGCGGGGATTTTGTTGAGGATCTTATTGAACCGTAAGTTAAAGTCTTTAATGGGTTCTCTAGCCTCAGCCTTAAGATTAGATAGGTCTTTAATCAATGTCTCCGTAGATCGGTCATCACCAAACTTAGTGAGGAACTGACTTTGAAAAATGTCCCAGCTTGTGATGGATCCGGAAGGTAACGAAAAGTACCATGACCCGGCCGTTCCTTGCATTGTATAAGGGAAGAGCCGGACAACAGCGTCTTCGTTAGTAACTCCGTTGAGATTAACAGAAAGCATGAAACTATTGATATGTTCTTCAGCTAGCATACCTGCTTCTGGGTTGAATTTAGGTAGCCACTTCTCTGGATGGGCCGGTATAGGGCTCAGGGGTGGAGGCATTAAAACCGCCCCAGGATTGTTCCATGGAGACTGGGCCATCGTGGAGCTGCTAGCTAATGGAAGTGCAGAAACTGACCCCTAATGCTGAGAAGGTGAAGAAATCAGGATCTTTGATGTTCGAAGAGGAAGGTTTGTGGAAGACGGGTGAGTGAGTTGGAATGGAAAAGTGGGTGGTTGACTTCACGGTGAGGGAGTTGATATGGACGAAGTGGATGAGAGAGTCTCTCCGTCAGACTCTTGAGGTGTTTCCTTGCTCTTTTTCTGGTAGGAAGAGGGAGTTCACTTGGTTGTATGCCAAATTTTTCACTCTTTAATCTGGTAAGGGGATGAGCAGGGTTGTACTGCGAAGTCTCGCTGCTTTTAGATTTATCAGACTTCTGGTTAAAAATGGAGAATCCCTGGAGTTTACGAATCAAAGTTTGAATTTCGGGGGGTTCAATAATAGATTGGTATGATATATTCGAATATGTAGCAGTGGTGGATACTCGAGCGACTTCAAATTCCGGGTTTAACCGTGTTGGAGAAGTCGAGGGAGTTGATGAGGGTGTATTACTCTCAGAATGGTATTTGGATATTGCTTTAGGTGCCATTCATAGTTCGTGCCCTCCTTCTAGCGCCAAATATGTTGAGGGCCCCGAAATCGGGTCAACAACAAGGGGGATACCCACTCGGTCGGGAACCTGGTTGGCGGCTCCGTGCCCGTTTGGTGTAGCGGGTCCGACTGGGGATGACGGGACCAGCTTCCCGTTCTAAGGGGTGTGTGTGTGTGTAGAAAATGGTGATGTGTGTGTGTAGAAAATGATAGTAGAAAATCTGTAATTATTCCTTAACTAATCTAATTCTAAATTCTGAAATGACTTTATACTACTTTAATCTAACAAAAACAATACATCTAATCTACACTAACCCGGGACAGAATTTTTCCATTATGCAATCTAGAAAGATTTCACAGAATAACTGGTAATGAAGATTATTCAGCTATCATGAGAATATAAATCAATTAAGATGAACCATCTTGCGTAAGAAGTTAAGCAAAACGGTTGTGAACAGCGTATTGCATAATCAGCTATTCATGTATTAAGCACAAATCAATGACTCCACCGTACAAAAGTGCCAAATGGTAGTCCACTCATTCATATGTTAACATATAAATAACATTAGCTGTATATTACTCTAAGAATGCGAGCAGAAACTAGTCAAGAGATAAAAGTACCATTTATGACTGATTTTAAACTTACAGACTTTAAGCAATAATGATCTATTTCTACTTGCTTCTAATGCCTACTAAGATTACAGAAGTGCAACATCAGTAGCAGGTATTAAAATGCAAACATAAATAAATCTTGATCCGTCCATTCATCAAAAACCCCCTCCGAGGGTGCAAAAGTGCATGTTCTGAGGAAAAGTTTTTTGACAAAATTTCGGACCCTTCTCCAATGCAACGAGAAGGGTTAAATACTAGTAATCGACTAATTTTACTTTACACAAATTCAGGGAACGACTTCAAATGACCGCCCTTTTACTAAAAACAAATTTATTTCTAAAAACTGAATCTAATTTCTAACCGTTTCTGTATCTGCTCCTTAGTGCTGTAAGCAATGCGCTGTTCGCCCTGAAAGAGTCGGCTGGTTGTCGTTTCCTTTTGTTCGAGCTTGAAAATTAGAAACAACAAGCGCTAGCACCTCTTTCTGTTAGATTAGAAGATATTTTCGAAAACCTTTCTCTAGCTGGGTGTATTCGTTGTGCGCACACTTAGTACAACCCAGTTTCTTTTCGAATTGATTTTGCTGTTGCTATTTCAGTTTCCGGTCGTGCGAATGACTCAATGAGTTAGAAGTCGCGTTATATGGACAATCCCCTGTCTCGAGAACTGTTTCCGTTCTTTGTTCCAGGATTTTCTGGAGCGTCTTTCTTCTCTTGCGCTTCTTTCTCTGCTTTACCAAGTCTGAGCTTCAGGATCTTTTGTAAACACGCTGCTTTTGTGCGCCTTTGACTCTGAGTCTTGGACAGTCTATTTTCATCAGTGCCTGTTGGGCGATACTCTGGAATCCGCGGTTCTGCTGCATGCGGCATCCAATTGCGGAGGCATCTTCTCTCTGTTGTCTTATTGGCGCTCTTCCCTTCTCCTTAGATGTTTCCTGCATATAGATTTATATCAGTTGCATGTCTTGCGGTTTACGCAAAGAAGAAGGGAAATGACGAAAAGATTGACATGAAAGCATTAAATTCTAATGAATGCGAAATTAATGACATTCATCATAACTTGACTCTTCGATAAATGCGATGCAATCATTTCTGGATATTCGAGCATGCGGTCATTAATTTCCCTTAAGGCGCGCTTTCAAATTTGGATCTACCGTGTATGTCGGAGAATTCTTGTGATGAGTTTTTTCTGCGATTGGTATCACAGTATCGATGGCTGCGACGTTATTAGGTGTTATCGTAGATCGCAGATCGCTAATATCGCAAATCGCAGCTTTGCATGGTCGCAGATCGCAGATCGCAACATCGCAAGGTTTTCACTTTGTCATTTTGTGCTGCTCGTGTGGCATTGCGACGTGCGACGTCGCATATCGGCCGTCGGTGTTTCTTTAGGTTCTCCTTTTTCAAACACTCTTAATGCGCGTGATGCGATGGGTTCTCGCGTCGCTCCTTTTTAGTGTATTTATGCGCTTTGGGCAAGCGCTCATTTTTCCGTTGCGACGCGATATAGCTTTTAGGGAGCTGATACAAAAAAATTTTAAAACAAAAATATTTTGTGGATTTTTGGCTAAGGGTCCCCCTTTGCTTGATGTTATTACTAATATCAAACGAAGAGGTGGGTTGTTGGTGACCACAACATAACCTAATTCATTGGAGAAGGAATTCATGGTGGAAAGAAAAGTTGAAAGAAAAATTATGGAAACAAGGAACTATACCACTTACAACTATAAAGATGGAGGTGTTGCTACTCATAGCCTTCCACAACCTACAAGGTCGACACCACAACAATTGGAGGAAAAAAGAGAAAAAGGGCTTTGTTACAGTTGTGATAGAAAATACACTAAATATAATGTGTGCTGAGAAGAAATTATTTTACGTAAGTTGTGAAGAGGAGGAAGAAAAGGAGCAAGAAACATCAAAAGAAGAGGATATACACCATGAACCAGCCATCGAGAAAGAAGAATTAAATACGATCATGTCTTGTAATGCATTGGTAGGAATTACCACTCCTCAAACTATCAATATAGAAAGATATATCAAGAAGAAAAATGTAATAGTGTTGATTGATTCGGTAGTACCCATAATTTTATTCACTGCAAGATAGCCAAGGAATTGAATTGGTTTCTACATCCAACACCAGAGTGTCAAGTGATGGTTGCAAATGGCGGAACTATAAATTTCTCTGGAAAGTATCATAATATCTAACTAACCATGGGGTAATATGTATTTAATATTATGATGCTTTCCATTCCAATTGGTGGTGTTGATGTTGTACTAGAAGTCCAATGGTTACAATCTTTGGGGACGATAGGTTTTTAATTTTCAAGAACTCTTCTTGAAATATTTTTGGGAAGGAAAGGGAATTGAATTAAGGGGTATTTTAGGGAAACCATGGAAGATATTCAACTCTAAGGTCATGAAAAATATTTTGAAGAAAGAACAACAGGGCGTGATTGCACAATTATGCTCACTAGAGGTTCAAACATTGAAATCACCTATTTCTCTGGATCTCCAAAATGTCTTGGACAATCATTCCAAGGTATTTGAGACTCCCAAATCCCTCCCACCTATTCGTGATTATAATCATGCTATTCACTTGATTCCAAAAATTATTCCTCCAAACATTAGGCTTTGCAAGTATCCTTATGCTCAAAAGAGTGAAATTGAATGTATGGTTGCAGAAATGCTAGAGGCCGGTATAATTTAACCTAGTCAAAGTTATTTCTCTTCTCCAGTAGTATTGATGCACAATAAGGATGGATCAGGGAATATTTGTGTGGATTATGGGGAGTTGAACAAGCTCACTATTAAAGATATATTTCCCATTCCTGTCATTGATGAATTTGTGGATGAATTACATGGAGAAATTTACTTCACCAAGTTGGATATTCATTCACGATATCATCAAATTAAAATGAATACTAAAGACATTTCGAAAATAACATTCATAACTCATGAAGGTAATTATGAATTTTTGGTCATGCTTTTTAGCCTTAAATGGAATTTATTGAAACCCCTCAGAAATTTTTTGTTAGTATTTTTTGATGATATATTAATCCATAGCAAGTCTTGGAAGGATCATATTGAACATGTTGAAAAGGTGCTCAAACTATTGGAGGAGAAACAATTATATGCAAAAACCTCCAAATGTTTCTTTGGAGTACAGGAGGTGGAATATTTGGGTCATATTATATCTCTTGAGGGTGTTAAGGTGGCCTCTCACAAAATTAAAGCCATTAAGGAAGGGAAAATCCCCACAATCCTAAAGCATCTTCGAGGATTTCTTGGGTTGACAGGGTATTATCACAAGTTTGTTAAGAATTATGAGAGAATAGTAGTGCCTCTAACAACATTACTAAATAAAGGTGCATTTTCTCGGTCTCCATAAGAAACTAAGGCTTTTGGACATCTTAAAAAAGCAATGTGCCAAGCACCAGTCTTAGCTACACCAAACTTCACAGAAAACTTTATTGCGGAATGTGATGCCTAAGGCAACAAAATTGGTGTCGTTTTAATGCAAGAAGGAAGACCCATTGCTTTTGAAAGTCATCCAATCAAGGGAAATTATTTACACAAACATATTTATGAGAAATTAATGTTGGCCATAGTACATGCACTAAAGAAATGGAGAACTTACCTAATGGGAAGACACTTCAAGGTAAAATTAGATACGATAGTCTTAAGTACTTTTTGGAACAAATATTTTCTTCAGAAGAGTAGAAACAATGGGTCACAAAGATGTTGGGCTATGACGTTGAAATCATATACAAAAAAGGGAATCAAAATGTTGTTGCATATGCAATCTCAAGAAAGGATGACGATGTCGAAGCATTGCTCCATATAATTTCTATTATCCAAACTGATTGGATAAATGAAGCAACGGATGAATGGAAGTATGATGAAGAGGTATGGACACTCATTCAAAATTTGTAACAAGATCCTGGTACATGTAATACATTTATCTAGAAACATGATTCATTATGGTGCAAAGATCATTTATATATCTATAAGAATTCGCAACTCAAAAAAAGATTCTCATAGAATTACACACATCCCCCCTAGGAGGGCACTTTGGATTTTTAAAAACTTACCATAGGGTCAAGAAGGAATTTTTTTGGGATGGCCTTAAATTTGATATTCAAACGTTAGTGGAAAAATCTTTAGTTTTCCAACAAAATAAAGTGGAGACAATAAAGACCTCGAGTATGTTACAACCTCTAGTTGTTCCAAGTCAACATTGGGAGGAGGTCTCAATGGATTTTATCACAGGTTTACTGAAGTCTAAAGGGAAGAATTTCATCACGTTGGTAGTTGATAGACTTACGAAGTATGCACAATTTTGTGCATTATCTCACCGTTTTAAATCTAGTACAATTGTTGTTACATTTATGGAAACAATTCAAAAGCTACATGGAAACCCAAAGATTATTGTGAGTGATAGAGATCCCATTTTCATTGGAAACTTTTGGATGGAATTGTTTTCTTGTCTTGGTACTCAATTATTTCATAGCTCATCCTATCATCCTCAATTTGATGGGAAAACTAAGATAGTGAACAAATGTTGGGAAGGATATCTTCGTTGCTTTGTATCTGATAAACAAACATAATGGGTCAAGTGGTTACCCTTGGCTGAATGGTGGTATAAAACTTCCTTTGATACTACAAAAAGAATGATCCCATTTATGGATATCATCCACCATCCATCACATCATATTTAAGAGAAAATTCTAAGGTTAAAGCAGTGGAAGGTGATATCGATCATCAAAAAAACATTCCCCAACTCTCAAAGGATAACCTCACTCTGGTGAAGAATCAAATGAAACAACAGGAAGATCAACATCGCACTGAAAGAAGTTTTGATGTAGGTGATTGGGTATTTTTAAGGCTACAACCATATAAACAAATTTACCTCAAGTAAGCTAAGAAAGATAATAAATTATCACCCAAGTATTATGGTCCAATTTACAAAGTGTTTCAAAATATTAGTACTATGGCATGAAAATTAGAGCTGCATGTATCTTCCAGAGTACAACAAGTTTTCCATGTTTCATACTTAAAGAAGGTTATCGATGAGATGCTACCAGTTCAAACATTATTTCCAAAATGAACAAGGAAAATTCTGTTAGGAAACTAGCTCACAAAATATAAGAAAATATAGATCAACAACTTCAAAATCAACCTCTTCGAGGGGAAGCCTCCTTTACATTACACAAATTATTAATTATTGGATGATACAAATTACAAGACCTCATTTATATATATAGAAGTCTAAAGGGTCGCAATATAATCAGAGTCGACATAACAATAATAATGTAAGGGCACAACAATAATAATAAGGGGATACAATAACAATAATAATAAGGGAACACACTAGTATTATAGAGACCTTACATTCTGTTATGAAACTAGCTCAAGAAAAAGATAGAAAAGATAGATCAACGCCTTATAATTCAGCCTCTTCGAGGGGGCAACCTCCCTTACATTACATAAATGAACAATTCTTCAATGATTCAAATGAAAAAACTTCCTTTCTATATATAAGAGTCTAAGGAGTCACAATATAATCCAGCCGACCTAACAATAATAATATAAAGCCACAAAAATAACAATAGAGGGATTCTATGGGGCACAGTAATAACAATATGGGGACAATAGGGGCACAACAATATTAATAGGGGCTACAACTACAATAGTAATGGGGTAATCACTAGTATTATAGGGACCCAACATGCCCCTCTCCTTCAAAAAAGTGTTGTCCTCAATGCTTGAGTATTTTTGGATGCTTTTGTATAAAATTCTCATCCTCCCATGTGGAATCTTCAACGGATAAGTTCTTCCACTTGATAATATACTCTGAAATTGATTGATTTCGTAGCTGTCAAGTTCTTGTTTATGTGACTACTTCCGGTTCCAATATAATTTTTCTTTCCTCGTCAAGTTCTGGAAATATTGTTTGAACTAGGAGCTTGTTGCCTATAACCTTCTTAAAACATGAAAGATGGAAAACTGGGTGCAATCGAGAAGCTGCAGGAAGCTCCAATTTGTATTCCATAGTACCAATGTTTTGCAACACCTTGTACGGACCATAATACTTTGGTGATAATTTATTATCCTTCTTAGCTTGCTTGATGGACATTTTCTTATATGGTTGTAGTCGTAGGAATACCCAATCACCTACATCAAAACTTCTTTCGCTGCGATGTTGATATGCCTGTTGTTTCATTCTATTATGTGCCAACACCAGGTTATCCTTTAAGAGTTGGAGGACTTGTTGTTGATGTTTGATGTGATGTTCCACTGCTTGAACCTTAGAATTTTCTCTTAAATATGATGTGATGGATGGTGGCTGATACCCATAAAGTGCCATAAATGGGGTCATTTTTGCTACTGTATGAAAGGAAGTGTTATACCACCATTCAGCCAGAGGCAACCATTTGATCCATTGTGTCCGTTTATCAGATACAAAGCAACAAAGATATCCTTCCAAACATTTGTTTACTATCTTAGTTTTCCCATCAGATTGAGGATGATAAGATGAGCTATAAGCTAACTGAGTACCGAGACAAGAAAATAATTCTGTCCAAAAATTTCCAGTGAAAATGGGATCTCTGTCACTTACAATAATCTTTGGGTTTCCATGTAGCTTTTGAATTGTTTCCATAAAAGCAGTAGAAATTGTACTGGATTTAAATGGATGTGATAATGCACAAAAGAGTGCATACTTGGTAAGTCTGTCAACTACCACCATGATGACATTCTTTCCCTCAAACTTGGGTAAACCTGTGATAAAATCCATTGAAACCTCCTCCCAACATTGGCTTGGAATGGATAAAGGTTGTAATAGACCTGGTGTCTTAATTGTTTCAACTTTATTTTGTTGGCAAACCAAACATTCTGCCACAAACTTTTGAATATCTGATTTAAGGCCATCCCAAAAGAATTCCTTCTTAACCCTGTGGTAAGTTTTTAAAAATCCTGAGTGCCCTCCTAAGGGAGAAGTGTGCAATTCCATAAGAATCTTTTGTTTTAGCTAGGAATTCTTATAGAGGTATAAGCGATATTTGTACCATAACGAATCATTTTTCCAGCTAAATGTATCATATGTACTGAAATCTTGTTGTAACGTTTGAATAAGTGCCCACACTTCTTCGTCATTCTTTCATTCCTCCCTTGCTTCATTTATCCAATCTAGTTGGATAATAGAAATGGCGCACAACAATGCTTCCACATCCTCATCCTTTCTTGAGAGTGCATCTGCCACCACATTTTGCTTCCCTTTTTGTAGATGATTTCAAAGTCATAACCCAACATCTTTGTGACCCATTTTTGTTGCTCTTCAGAGGATAATCTTTGTTCTAAAAAGTATTTAAGGCTATCATGATCCGTTTTTACCTTGAAGTGTCTTCCCATTAGGTAGGGTCGCCATTTCTTAAGTGCATGGAGTATTGCCAACATTTCCTTCTCATAAATAGCCTTGTGTAAAAACTTTCCCTTGATTGGACGACTTTCAAAAGCAATGGGTCTTTCATCTTGCATTAAAACAACACCAATTCCATTTCCTGAAGCATCACATTCCACAATAAAGGTTTTTGTGAAGTCTGGTGTAGCTAAGATCGGTGCTTGGCACATTGCCTCTTTAAGATGTTCAAAGGCCTTTGTTGCTTTTGGAGTCCATGAAAATGCATCTTTCTTCAATAATGTTGTTAGAGGTGCTGCTATTCTCCCATAATTCTTAACAAACTTGCGATAATACCCTGTCAACCCAAGAAATCCTCCAAGATGCTTTATGGATGTGGGGATTTTCCATTCCTTAATGGCTTTAATTTTGCTAGGGTCTACCTTAACACCTTCATGAGATACAATATGACCCAGATATTCCACCTCTTGTACTCCAAAGAAACATTTGGAGGTTTTTGCATATAATTGTTTCTCCTCCAATAGTTGTAGCACCCTGTCAACATGTTCAACATGATCCTTCCAAGACTTGCTGTAGATTAGTATATCATCAAAAAATACTAACACAAATTTTCTAAGGAATGGTTTGAAAATTGAATTCATCAAACCTTGAAATGTTGAAGGTGCATTGGTAAGGCCAAAAGGCATGACCAAAAATTCATAATGACCCTCATGAGTTCTAAATGTTGTTTTCGGAATGTCTTCAGTCTTCATTCTGATTTGATGATATCCTGAACGAAGATCCAACTTGGTGAAGTAAATTGATCCATGCAATTCATCCAGTAATTCATCAATGATAGGAATGGGAAACTTATCTTTAATAGTGAGCTTGTTGAGCTCCTTATAATCCGGACACATGTGCCATGATCCATCCTTCTTGTGCACCAATACTACTGGAGCATAGAAAGAACTTTGACTCGGTTGAATTATACCAGCCTCTAGCATTTCTGCAACCATACGTTCAATTTCACTCTTTTGGGCATAGGGATATCTGTATGGCCTGATGTTTGGAGGAACACTTCCTAGAATCAGATGAATAGCATGATCATGATCACGAATAGGTGGGAGACCTTTGGGAGTCTCAAATACCTTGGAATGATTGTCCAAGACTTTTTGGAGATCTGGAGAAATAGATGATTCCAATGTGGAAACATCTAGCGAACATAATTGTGCAATTACACCTCTTTGTTCCTTTTTTAGAAGCTTTGTCATACCGTTAGAGCTGATTATCTTTCCTGGTTTCCCTGCAATACCCCTTAATTCAACTTCCTTTCCTTCCATAGAAAATTTCATGAAAAGTTCTTGAAAATTAAAAGCTATTGTACCCAAGGATTGTAGCCATTGGACTCCTAGTACAACATCATCACCTCCCATTGGAATGGAAAGCATTGGGCTAGTCAATACATATTCTCCCATGGATAGCTTGATATTATGGCACTTTCCAGAGCAATTTATTGTTCCTCCATTTGCAACCATCACTTGACACTCTAGTGCTGGATATAAGAAGCAATTCAATTCTTTTTCTACCTTACAATGAATAAAATTGTGGGTATTTCCTGAATCAATCAACACTATTACCTTTTTCTTCTTGATTTTTCCTTCTATCTTGATGGTTTGAGGAGTGGTAATTCCCACCAATGCATTACAAGATATGGTCGGATTCATTTCTTCTTTATCTAGGCTTTGTTCCTGGAGTATATCCTCTTCTTTTGACCTTTCTTGCTCCTTTTCTTCTTCCTCTTCACAATCTATGTAGAATAATTTCTTCTCAGCACACTTATGACCTTTAGTGTATTTTCTATCACAACTATAACAAAGCCCTTTTGCTCTTTTTTCTTCCAATTGTTGTGGTGTCAACCTTATAAGTTGTGGAAGACTAGGAGCAAAAACACTTCCATCTTTATAGTTGTGAGTGGTATGCTTCATGGTTTCCATAATTTTGCTTTCCATTTTTCTTGCTAACCTGAATGCCTTCTCTAATGAATCAGGTTCCCAAAGGCGAACATCATGTTGAATATTATCCTTTAAAGTCCCTATGAACACATCAATCCTATGCTCCTCTGGAATATTTTTTACCCTTATGTTCAATTTTTGGAACTCCTCAATGTGCTCCATTATTGAACCCTTTTGTTTGAGACTTATCAATTGGCTAAAAAAGGTGTTGCTTTTTGTATCCTCATAAGGTGTTGTCAATTCTTCCATAAAAATTTCCCAAGTGATAATTGTTTTACGAGAGAAAAGCCATTGATACCATACAAATTGATTTGGTTCCAAATATAAAGTTGCAATACGTACCTTTTGTGTGTTTTGCACATTATTGAGATCGAAAAATTGCTCCATATGTAATATCCATGTTGCGGGATCCTTGCCATCAAACTTCCTCATATCGATTTTTGGAATATGGTGGGTCTTCGATCCCACATTAGAGTCTATGAAATCATGATTAACATTTTGTTTGTTCGCATCATGAGATTCCTTTACTACCTTTTCACCATTAGTAAATATTTCTTGTAGAAAATTTGTCAAATCTGTCTTCAAATCTGCCATGTCTCTCTCTTCAAATCTATCTTCAAATCTATCTTTAAATCATCCATCTTAGCTTCCACGCCCTTTATCTTAGCTTCTATTAGCTTTTGTGAGAGTGACATTTGTTGCATCTGGTCTTGTAATTTTGATATATCATGTAGTATTTCTTCCTCTTCTTCATGAGTCATGCTAGAGCTTTCAGGTTGCTTACTAGGTGTTTGCATTTTCTTTCCTCGGGGCATCAATTACCGATAATAATTCTCTACTAAGCCCTTTGAATTCCTTCAAAATAAATTTTCAAACCAAGCTTATGCAAAGATTTAAAAAAATCTACACACCTTTTTTCACTTGGTAGGAGCTCGATATTGCCTCTGATGTATCTCTATACTTTCAAATCATCTAGTTCTAAAATTGTGACCTAAAGTAGCCCTCTATTCCTCTTTCCAATGCCACCAGTTTGATCCTAATTGGATTCTCCAAGGAAGAGTTATGCGAAATCTCCCACAGTGACCTGATTATAGACTAGTTCAGTAGATAAAACTTGTACGACGTGCCACGAGTCACTGTTTCAACCTTTGGAACTAAAAAATATATACGAGAAACTACAGTCGATCCTCTTTCTGTACCTTCTTACGAAATTTCAATCCAATTCTCAGAGAGAAAGTTATGATGATTTTCCCCAGGTCACCTGTTTGGAATGTAATTCAGGAGTCTCCAAAAAGACCAACTTCCTCAGATCCTATCTCCGCAAATATAGTGCGAAAAGCTCTGAAATTCAGACCCGAGATTCAGCATGATGTCTTCTCAACTGGTTTTTTTTTTAGCTTTTGAAACGTCGCAGAAAAAAGGTTATAGCGAAAATGCCATGATGACCTGTTTGGAGCAGCGAAACCCTAGAATCCAAAGCTCTGATACCAAATGTTATGAAACCGGCTCAAGAAAAAGATAGAAAAGATAGATCAATGCCTTAGAATTCAGCCTCTTCGAGGGGGAAACCTCCTTTACATTACATAAATGAACAATTATTCGATGATTCAAATGACAAAACCTCCTTTCTATATATAAGAGTCTAAGGAGTCACAATATAACCCAGCCGACCTAACAATAATAATATAAAGCCACAAAAATAACAATAGAGGGATTCTATGGGGCACAGTAATAACAATATGGGGAAAATAGGGGCACAACAATATTAATAGGGGGTACAACTACAATAGTAATGGGGTAATCACTAGTATTATAGGGACCCAACACATTCCCCTCTCCTTCAAAAAAGCATTGTCCTCAATGTTTGAGTAGTTCTGGATGATTTTGTATAAAATTCTCTTCCTCCCATGTGGAATCTTTAGTAGGTAAGTTCTTCCACTTGATGAGATACTCTGAAATTGATTGATTTTGTAGCTATCAAGTTCTTTTTTTAGTGACTACTTCAGGTTCCAATATGATTTTTATTTCCTCGTCAAGTTCTGGCAATATTGTTTGAACTGGGAGCTTGTCACCTATAACCTTCTTTAAGCATGAAACATGGAAAACTGGGTGCACTCAGGAAGATGCAGGAAGTTCCAATTTGTATTCCATGGTAGCAATCTTTGGCAACACCTTCTACGAACCATAATACTTTGGTGATAATTAATTATCCTTCTTAGCTTGCTTGAGGTCCATTTGTTTGTATGGTTGTAATCGTAGAAATACCCAGTCACCTACATCAAAACCTTTTTCACCGCAATGTTGATCTGCATGTTGTTTCATTCTATTCTGTGCCAGAGTTAGGTTATCCTTTAAGAGTTGGAGAACTTTTTGTTAATGATCGATGTGATCTTCCATAGCTTGAACCTTATAATTTTCTCTTAAATATGATGTGATAGACGGTGGATGATATCCATAAAGTGCCATAAATGGGGTTATTTTTTCTGCACTATGGAAGGAAGTGTTATACCACCATTCAGCTAGAGGCAACCATTTAATCCATTATGTTTGTTTATCAGATACAAAGCAACGAAGATATCCTTCCAAACATTTGTTCACTATCTCAGTTTTCCCATCAGATTAAGGATGATAAGATGAGCTATGAGCTAATTGAGTACTGAGACAAAAAAATAATTTTGTCCGAAAACTTCCAGTGAAAATAGGATCTCTATCTCTTACAATAATATTTGGGTTTCCATGTAGCATTTGAATTGTTTCCATCAATGCAATAGAAACTATACTAGCTTTAAATGTATGAGATAATGCACAAAAGTACATGCATACTTGGTAAGTCTATCAACTACCACCATGATGACACTCTTTCCTTCGGACTTGGGTAAACCTGTGATAAATTCCATTGAAACCTCCTCCCAACATTGACTTGGAATGGATAAAGGTTGTAATAGACCTAGGGTCTTAGTTGTCTCAACCTTATTTTGTTGGCAAACCAAACATTCTGCCACAAGCTTTTGAATATCAAATTTAAGGCCACCCCAAAAATAATCCTTCTTAACCCTGTGGTAAGTTTTTAAAAATCTTGAATTCCCTCCTAAGGTACAAATGTGCAATTCCAGAAGAATATTTTGTTTGAGTTGGGAATTCTTACAGAGGTATAAGCGATCTTTGTACCGTAACGAATCATTTTTCCAACTAAATGTATCAAATGTAAATGGGATCTTGCTGCAACTTTGAATGAGTTCCCACACTTCTTTGTCATTCTTCCATTCATCCCTTGCTTCATTTATCTAATCTAGTTTGATAATAGAAATGGCACAAAGTAATGCTTCCACATCCTCATCCTTTCTTGAGAGTGCATCTGCATTAACATTTTTCTTCCCCTTTTTGTAGATGATTTCAAAGTCATAACCCAACATCTTTGTGACCCATCTTTGCTGCTTTTTTGAAGATAATATTTTTTCTAAAAAGTATTTAAGACTATTGATCCGTTCGTACCTTGAAGTGTCTTCCCATTAGGTAAGGTCACCATTTCTTAATTTCATGTAGTATTGCCAACATTTACTTCTCATAAATAGCTTTGTGTAAATACTTTCCTTTCATTGGACGACTTTCAAAATAAAGGGGTCTTTCTTCTTGCATTAAAACAACACCGATTCCATTTCTTGAGGCATCACATTTCACAATAAAGGTTTTTATGAAGTCTGGCATAGCTAAGACCAATGCTTGGCACATTGCCTCTTTAAGATGTTCAAAGGCTTTCATTTCTTCTAGAGTCCAAGAAAATGCATATTTCTTCAGTAATTTCGTTAGAGGTGCTGCTATTCTCCCATAATTCTTAACAAACATGCAATAATACCTTGTCAGCCCGAGAAATCCTTGCATATGCTTTATGGAAGTGGGTATTTTCCATTCCTTAATGGATTTAATTTTTCTAGGGTCTACCTTAACACCTTCATGACATACAATATGACCCAATTATTCCACCTCTTGTACTCCAAAGAAACATTTGGAGGTTTTTGCATATAATTGTTTCTCCTCCAACAGTTTGAGTACTCTATCAACATGTTGAACATGATCCTTCCAAGACTTGTTGTAGATTAGTATATCATCAAAAAATACTAACACAAATTTTCTAAGGAAGAGTTTGAAAATGGAATTCATCAAACCTTGAAATGTAGAAGGTTCATTGGCAAGGCTAAAAGGAATGACCAAAAATTCATAATGACCCTCATGAGTTCTAAATATTATTTTCAGAATGTCTTCAGTCTTCATTTTGATTTGATGATATCCTAAACAAAGGTACAACTTGGTTAAGTAAATTACTCAATTCAAGTCATCCAATAATTCATCAATGACAAGAATGGGAAATTTATCTTTAATAGTGAGCTTGTTGAGCTCTCTATAATCCAGACACATGCACCATGATCCATCCTTCTTATGCACCAGTACTACTAGAACAGAGAAAGAACTTTGACTAGGTTGAATTATACCCGCCTCTAGCATTCTGCAACCATACATTCAATTTCACTTTTTTGGGCATAGGGATATCTGTAAGGCCTGATCTTTGGAGGAATACTTCCTAGAATCAAATGAATAGCATGATCATGATCACGAATAGGTGGGAGGCCTTTGGGAGTCTCAAATATCTTGAAATGGTTGTCCAAGACATTTTGGAGATCTAGAGAAATACATGATTTTGATGTGGGAACCTCTAGCGAACATAATTGTGCAATGACGCCACATTGTTCTTTCTTTAGAATTTTTGTCATGTTGTTAGAGCTAATTATCTTTCCTGGTTTCCCTGTGATACCCATTAATTCAGCTTCCTGTCCTTCAGAATTTATTTTCAAGAAACGTTCTTGAAAATTAAAATCTATTGTACCTAAAGATTGTAGCCATTCGACTCCTAGTACAATATCAGCACCACCCATTGGAATGGAACACATTGGACTATTCAACACATAATCCCCCTTGGATAGGTTGATATTATGGCACTTTCCAGAGCAATTTATGGTTCCTCCATTTGAAACCATCACTTGACACTCTGGTGCTAGATATAGGAAGCAATTAAATTCCTTCGCTATCTTAAAATGAATAAAATTATGGGTAATTCCCGAATCAATCAACACTATTACCTTTTTCTTCTTGATATGTCCTTCTATCTTGATAGTTTGAGGAGTGGTAATTTCAGCCAATGCATTACAAGATATAGTCGTATTCATTTCTTATTTCTCTAGGGTTTGTTCCTGGTGTGTATCCTTTTCTTTTGATGTTCCTTGTTCCTTTTCTTCTTCCTCTTCACCATCTATGTAAAATAATTTCTTGTCAACACACTTATGACCTTTAGTGTATTTGCTATCACAACTGTAACAAAGCCCTTTTGCTCTCTTTTCTTCCAATTGTTGTGGTATCAAACTTGTAGGTTGTAGAAGGCTAGGGGAAACAACACTTCCATCTTTATAGTTGTGAGCAGTAGGCTTCCTTGTTGCCATAATTTTTCTTTCAATTTTTCTTACCAACCTGAATGCCTTCTCCAATGAATCAAGTTCCCAAAGGCGAACTTCATGTTGGATGATATCCTTTAAAGCCCCTTTAAACACATTAATCTGATGCTCCTCTATAATATCTTTTACCCTTATATTCAATTTTTTGAATTCCTCAATGTGCTCCACCATTGAACCCTTTTGTTTGACATTTATCAATCGGCTAAAAAATGGTGTTTCTTTTTGTATCCTCATAATGTGCTATCATTTCTTCTGTAAAAATTGCCCAAGTGACAATTTTTTTACGAGATCAAAGCCATCGATACCATACAAACTGATTGGGTTCCAATTATAAAGTCGCAATGCATACCTTTTGCATGTTTTGCACATTATGGAGATCGAAATATTGCTCCATCTATAGTATCCATGTTACGGGATCCTTGCCATCAAACTTCCTCATATCGATCTTTTGAACACAGTGGGTCTTCAATCCAACATTAGAGTCTATGAAATCATGACTAACATTTATTTTGTTCTCATTATGAGTTTCCTCTACTACCTTTTCACCATTAGGAAGAATTTCTTGTAGCAACTTTTCCAACCTGCCTTTCAACCCTTCCATGACTTTCTTCAAATCATCAATGTTTACTTCTAAACCATCCATCTTAGCTTCCACACCATTCATCTTAGCTTCCATGCATTTCTTTAAACCATCCATATTAACCTCCATGCCATTCATCTTAGCTTCCACGCCATTCATTTTAGCTTCCACACCTTTCTTTAAACCATCCATATTAGCTTCTGTTACTTTTTGTGAGAGTGAAATTTATTACACATGGTCTCATAATTTTGACATATCATGTTGCATTTCTTCCTCTTCTTCATGAGTCATGCTAGAGCTTTCAGGTTGCGTACTAGGTGTTCCCATTTTCTTTCTTCGAGGCATCAATTAATGATAATTATGCTTCACTGTGCCCTTTTATTTCCTTCAAACTAATTTTCAAACCAAAGTTACGAAAATTTTTAAAAAGACCACACACCTTTTTTTTCGCTTTGTAGGAGCTCGATATTGAATCTGTTGTATCTCCACGGCCTAAAATTTCATCTTGAGGTTGCCCTCTAAGTCCTCCTTCCAACCCCACAAGTCTGATCAATATTGGATTCTCCAAGAAAGCATTACTCCAATTCTCCCACAATGACCTGATTATAGACTGTTCAGTAGAGAAAATGTGTACAAAGTTCCATGTGCCATTGTTTTGACCTTCGGACCTGGAAATGATACACCGAAAACTAGAGTCTATCATGTTTTTGTACCTTTTTATGAAATTTCAATCTGATGCTCAGAGAGAAATTTATGACTCTTTTCCCCAGGTCACATGTTTGAGATATAATTCAGATCATGCAAAAACCCTAATGTCCTTGGATCATATCTTCGAAAATATAATGATAAAAGATCTGAAATTCATACCCGAGGTTCACCACGATTTCGATTCAAATGGATTTTAATTTCATCTTCTGAAACTTCGTAGAAAAAACATTATAGAGAAAATTCCATGATGACATGTTTGAAGTAGCGAAACCCTAGAATCCCAAGCTCTGTACCAAATGTTATGCAGCCAGCCCACAAAATAGAAGAAAAGATAGATCAATTACTTCAGAATAAGCTTCTTCGAGGGGGAAACCTCCTTTACATTACACAAATGAACAAATCTTAGATGACACAAATCACAATACCTCCTTTCTATATAAAGGAGTCTAAGGGGTCACAACATAATCAGAGCCGACATAACAATAATAATGTAAGGGCACAACAATAAAAATAGTGGGCTTCTATGGGGCACAATAATAACAATATGGGGACAACATGGGCACAAAAAAAAAATAAGGGGCTACAATGACAATAATAATAAGGGAATACACTAGTATTATAGGTACCTAACAAATTCATATTTGAGCCTAAACTAGTTATGGAAATAAGAAATCGACAACTATGAAATCGATCAATTTCAGAGTATCTCATTAAGTGGAAGAACTTACCTGTTGAAAATTCCATAGTGGAGGATGAGTATTTTATACAGAAGCATCCAAAATTACTGGAGCATTGAAAGCAACACTTTTTTGAAGGAGAGGGACATGTTAGGTCTCATAATATATTAGTGTAGCCCCCCTATTATTATTATTGTTCCCATTTAGCCCACATATTATTATTGTTGTGCCCTTAAATTATTATTTTTATGTAGACTCTAATTATATTGTGACCCCTTATATGCCTATATATTGAAAGGAGGTATTTTCATTTGTATCATCCAAGAATTGTTCATTTATGTAATATAAAGGAGGTTTCCCCTTCAAAGAGGATAATTTTTAAGACATTAATCTATCTCTTCTTCCATTTTGTGAGTTGGTTGCATAACAAGAACTTAGAAATTTTTGGGATAATAGCTATTATTTAAATGGCTTATATCTTATAGGGTAAAATCTTGTTATTCATGGCAAGATCCTTCTTAATAATTGTAACCTTAATGTATTATAATATAAACATCATGCTTTATTTTTTTTTTCTGGGTAAAAGTAACTTCTATATTAAGCAAGAAAAATATTTACATAATTTACAGCAACCAAGGGGGACGAGGCCACCCTCTAACAGAGACAACTGGGACAGACTAGCAGACCTCTGAGACAGCATTACAATGATTGTCCAAATGAGCCCCTTGGACAACATTACAGTTCTGGATGGCCAAAAAAACAGACTCTATTACCTTGCTGACTCGAACTTTTAACAAGCTGCCACTATAGGGCTGAGAACAGGAACTGAGCGAGATTGAGGATTTGACCAACAAAGACATGAGCAAAAATACAAAAATGCAAAAACCTGGAGAAACGCCTTCGAACATATTCAGGTAGGGTGACTTGGCGAAGTTGGCGGTTGCCTTTGCATCGGGCTGGGCGGATCAAGCCATATGACAGACTCCTCATCCACCTGAAGATGCCCCTCCGAACCTGGATGAGCTGAGTCCTGTTCCGCATTCCTATTCTGGACACAGTTTATTAATGGCTGACTTTCTTGCACTGATTCATCACGAATTGAGTTCGCCTGGTTCTGAGCCTGCTGAGGCTGGTCGACTTGTTCTATGGGTGCCTGCGGACGGGGCATCCTATGCACTCTTCCTTGCATATCCCCCAGAAGAATTTCGCTGCTCTGGAGACTGTCGGAAGCAGGGGAGGACCATGAGGGGTTAATTGGAGGCGCTTCTGAAAGATACACAGAGAAATTTACCATAACATCCGACTGAAGGATCCCTCTGGGAATGCGGAGGCGGAAAGACTGATAGGAATCCGGCAATAGCAAAAATTCCTCCTCAGAGCTGGATGATGAGGGGGAAATGGTTGCCATAGGTGCTATTGGGTGCGGTTCCTCCCCTTCAATCCCATAGCGAACCCCTGAACGACCACCGCGGCGAGGCACGCCCCTTCGACGCATAACTGTTTCCAACCTGAGCGCCTTGAGACTCTGCTCAGTTTCCTTGAGACAATATTGCAGAGCAATATTTTTCCCGCCTCCCACTTCAAACAACATTCCCTGAACATTGCAGGTCTGAGCGGTGTTGGTATATAACTAGGACTTCGCCCTAACCAAATGCCGCGTACCAGACTCCATTACACCAGATCTCCTCGAGACCGGAGCAGGCTTGCTCGACTTAAATGCAACCTCGACCGTGCTCTGCCATTCCTTAATGTCGTTTGCTTGAAGCATTGAACAGTTTCTTATCGCCATCGCTGTCTCGTACCTGCTCGCTGCCTCGGCCTTGAGACAGGTATAGAGGCACGGGAAAGCCTTAATGGCCACCTGCCATTCATGCATGATGGGCACCCGCATCCGGGGAAACATCATGCTTTATTACTTGCAAAGCTATTTATATTAAAAATATATAGAGCATGAAAGTTATGGTTATTTGTGTGATGATCATATCTTAGTACCTTTATAATCACATTATTGCATGATTATCGACATTATTGTGATCTAGTTCCTAGACAAACATATTTCTAAATTTATAATTATTAACAACATTGTTTCTATATTAATCTATCATCTTGCAATATATTGTTACACTCTTATATATCATACACCATCCATTGTGCTTTTTTCATTATCCTTTCAATATCTTTATATTTATATTCTTCTTCATTCATGCCATATGTTATTTCTCCATGTTATAGTTGCTGAAACCCCCCTCCAAAAAATTTCCTTCATTGAGATATTGGAGCCCCTTAATGATCATGTGAACTGTCATTTTAAGTAATCAAATACATGTGTGCTCATATTTTTCCAAATTTTCAAGTCTTCTTCTAAAAAATTCAAACGATCGCCTCATCATGCATGTTAATTTGTCTGCATAAGCATACTTCTTCCAAGCAGACCTAGCACACTTCTTGGAGAAAGTGGAGTGCACTCCTTGTTAACTGGAAAAGTGCACTTCCTATTAATATGATCCAGGTGACTCCATAAATGCTCATAATTTGGAGGTGGCTTAGAAAAAACTCATAAATTAAGTTCTCATGTTTCACCCAAGCTAGGACCAGATCGTAGTGCTCATCGTTTTGATTCCAATGGAATGAATGTCACTCAAATCCGATTTCATCTGCTCAAGATATCTGCGGTCAAATTTTTCGTCAAACTAGGCCCAGTGGCAGCCACTAATGAGGCAACAATTGGAATTTTCCGGCACATTTATTCTAGCTGCCGCAACGGGTGAATTTTTCGCCTCATTAATTTGTCCAGTAAACCCCAAAACTCGGTCAAAATGTTTTTAACAGTAATTTCTAATTTAAAGAAAATTAATATATATATATATATATATATATATATATATATATATATATATATATATATATATATATATATATATATATATATATATATATATATATATATTTATTTATTTATTTATTTATTTATTTATGGGTTAGCAGGTTGCCACCCCCAGCAACCCCAAAAAACCTTCATATTAAATGGGGTGGTAGGCGGTCAAACCCCACCATCCCCCCATTTCATTGTAAGGGCACAATTTTAAATGGGTCGGCAGGGTTTGAACCCACGCCGGTTAGGAAGGTCAGCCAACTTGATGCAGCGGCCCAATAAACAACACCCAATACAAACCAAAAAAATAATAAAATGACGTTGCGCCCATACTAAACACACTCCAAAATGCATCACGAAGTGTAATGGGGCAGGCCTACTGTTTTGACCTCAGGACCTCCACCCATCTATTTTCGGTGTCCGCCAACATCCCAATGGGATCAACTTTGAAAGATCTTCCTAAGCTTTATTATTTAAACTCGATTTTTCCAATCGACCAGGGGAGAGCATGGAATGTCGAACGAAGGCTAAGAGGAGGAGGGCAAAACTAGTTTGCAGAACTCTGTGGCCAATTTTTTTGAGATGGGTATATTCCAAGGGAATATTCCCTAGAATATTCAATGCAGAATTAGTGAGGAATCTAAAATATTCCCTGGAGGGTGATTTTTCATAGTGTCATATTCACATCAAGTTTATACTCAAATGAACCAGAATTTCACAAGGAATGTAATGGCGTGGTCAGTTTCTTGATCTAAGAAACAGAATTTTAGGCAGCCAAAAGTGAGGAATCTTTGCATAATCTTGAGGAATCTAAAAGATTCCCTTAGATGCTAATTTTAAAGAGGTAGAAAGATGTCGACTTTATAGTCATTTTTCTAAGAATTTGACAAGGAGCATAGTGGTGTGCTTATAATTTTCATCTGTGCAATGGTTTTTTCACCCATCTCTAGGAAGGAATCTTTGGGGGAATCTTCAAGATTCCTGAGGGTCCATATTGTAGCAGTGTCCAAAAGGGGCCAAGTTTATAGTCGTTTGACACGATTTCACACCATGAATTCAACAATGATGTCTATTTCTATGTGATCCAAAATTGAAAAAGGTATTACAGACTATGGGTGAAGTTGCCTATGTTACTTAGTGCAATGGATTGATAAGATTGCAAATAACATAAACACTTAAAAAATTTATAAAACACAATCAAACACTTCAACACAACCAAAATTGATAAAGGATTTCGCCAGACTTCCTGGCTACATCTCCTGGTCCTTTAGCTTCTAGTGCTGACCTCTTTATTATGTCTTCAAATAGTTGTTACATGTGTGAGCTCAAAACAGAGTCTCAACCATGGAAATGGATCTCACCATTGTGTTCAGCTCGAATCTTCAAGTCGAAACAAGTATACACTCGACCATACTTGGTCACTCTGACCTCTAGACCCCCTAGAATGGTTCACCACACACTCTCCCCGTCAAATTTTCTGTGTTATGGTGTTTATATAACATGTACAGTTACAAATTGCACTAAACATGGAACAATATGTTTATAATAGAAACATACTATAAACGAAAGGACTGACAGGTGCGGGGTGGACCCTAACCATCCAACCTTTCCCCAGTGCTGATCTCGAGAACAGACCATCTGATGGCTATCAGGTCCTGCTCATTAACTGATTTGGACATTCTGCACCATTGATCTATCCTATGGGATCTGACGTCTGTCACGTGGTCTCGCGCTCCAACTAGCACGTTTACTAATTCTCCGAAGGTATGCGAGAAAGTGGTTTTCGGGAGGTTATGTGTCGAGTGTTGAGTGCAATCGCGTGCTCTTGGTTGAAAACCGCTTCCTGCCTTGTGGTGGGCCCCAGTATTGCAGCAATAATGCTGCAACTCCTGGAACTCCCTTCTTTAATTTTATCAACCCGGTAGTTCGTAACAAACATGGAAGCGACGGTGCTGTATGCACAAGTACTAGCTCTTGCCGCAGCTGTCACTTGGTCAGCTGGCACAAGTCCACTAGGAGCTTAAGCCAACTTCTATGAGCTCTTAGAAGAATCTTTTTAATTGATGGATGAAAGCTAACTCAAACGAAGCTAATCTACTTGCGAGAAGAAACTGAAAGCCAAACAAAAACACAAACCCTAGCAAACCCTAATTCTACCACCTAGTCCTATTGATGCAAAGATGAGAATGCAAACTACTAAAAGAGATGCTGTTACTTCTATGAAGGTAAAATACATGTGTCTAGAATACCTCTACCTGAAGAAAACATCTTTTTGTATTTTTGAATCAGTTATTAGAATTATCATGCATGTGCTTTTAACTAGCTTTTTACTGTGCAGAGGTGAATCAAGGAGGAGAAATGCTTGGGAAAGGTTGGGATGGTACAGAGAGGGTCTAAGGGGTCCCTAACACCCTTCCAGAGAGTCTCACAAAGTTTGGCTGCCAAGAAACCGTGTTTATGAGCTTCTACAGGAAGTCTGCAGGGGTTCTACAGGATGTTCAGGATTTCTACAGGATGTTTCGAAATGGGATTTTGGAGCATGGATGGAGGGAAAAAGATGGAGGAATGAGTATGGAGGTGAAATAGGGGTGTGAAGAGGTCTAGGACTTGGTGGATGAGGCTAAGGAGCGATTGGATTTGTTCAAGGATGGAGGAAGCGATGATGCACAAGAATGTAGGAATTAGGGCAAGGTGGGGAAAGTATGGCAAATGAAGGGTACGAATCATGGACTAAGGGTTGGAGCAGATTATCTGATGGATTATGGGTAGATAGAGAAGGATAACAGGTGCTCTGCAAGTTATTTTTCAAATTTAACAAATGAAGACTTGGAAAATCAAGAACCTAATTACCTTGACCTAATCCGACCTAGATAGTAGCAAAAGAAATGAAACATAACTTTATTTGCACAAAATCAGATGAACTAACTATGCAACTAAGCAATCATAACCCTAAGCATGCAGTCAAAACTGATATCAAGTTTGACAACTAAGAATCCAACACTAATACTTGCATGGTGAAGCAAAACAGCGTTTTTGTGGGCAGCAAGGTCACCTTTGTCCCAACTCACGATCCCACTGAGGGAGAGGTAAGATCAGAGGTGCTTGAGCCCCTTTTTCCAAGGATCCTTTATGTTATTAATCTATCCAAATCAATCTGAACATGAAAATTTACTTTAATCATCAAAAGCAACCTAAATAACAAAACAAGTTTTAAATCTAAATAGCAGATTTTACTCTAAGAATGCAGCAAAGACACATAAAGGTAAACAAAGGAGGTACTGGGCACTTGAGATGGGCCCAACCCCAAGAGCTACAGCCTCCTAAGAGAGATTTAGAGCTGGTGGAAAGCTGGATTCATCTTTATTGATCAAGAAATGAAGAGTTACATCAAAATTGTCCACAAGGAGAACTTGAAAATGAGCTGACAACAAAACTAATCTATTACCTAAAAATCGAACTACAAAATGACTACAACAAGACTATGAAATGACTAACTACCAGCTAACCCCAAATGAGGCCTTAAGCCTTCTTATTTATACAAATTGAGGACCCCAACAGTCCTCCTAAACTTTAGGGACTCGGCTGCCCAAGACTTGTAGTTAACAGCAATCCTACTTGACTTGCTTGGCTGCCCTTGTGCTAATTGATTTGGTGGCCTTTGAACTCCGAGCTGATGGTGGAGAATTCGAGGTAAGGGCCCATAAATGAAGGGGACACCTTCCTACAAATCCTCTCCCTTGTTCTCCCACGAATTTGGCTGCCAAGTGCTCATTAAAACCTTCAATTTTGTCTCCAAGTTGACCAAAAAGGCTACACAAAGCACCCATTAGACTTGTTGGCATAATGACTAACCCAATTCACTCTATTAGCATAAATATAATTAAAAACATGCAATAAACTAATGAGAATGGTGGATTAAGTCGAATTAGGAGGTTGAATGAGCCCAAATAATCATCCATTTTTGGGGCTCATCACCTTGAAGGCACGCAATAAACGACTTACCTCTCTCTTGTTAGAACTCAAAGAGTTTAGCTTCTTTTTCATAACTTTATCACGTCCGTTTTCCAATATAACTTGCCTGCGTGTTTCGACGCGATATGCGTTGATCTCCTTTGATCAGATGATCTCTGCTCTTGATCATTGATCCCCATCACTTGTGGTATGAACCAATCACAAACTACCACATCACCTTCTATGCTGACATCATCAAGAACCTGTTACTCTTTCCCAGGCTGCCACCTGTTCTGCTGACGTAGGCATTGACTTTTTGGCCTAAATCTTTAATTGGCTCTATTTTCCTTATTATAACTCGGATTTGAATCTTGTTTACACCGTTGGATTCGTATTAATGAGTACTTCAACATGATTCCATTTTCACTTGTATTTGAAGACCTTTGATTGGAGGCTATGCTGAATCCATTTTGAGTCACTCCTCCCCACTAGAAGCTTTTGGTCCAGCAAAAGTTAGTTTTAGCTATCGAGTAAGTGAGGATAAAGTTCCTTCACTTTTCCAATATCTATCCATCGTTATTTACTTGGATTTGTACCTTTGGTTCCAACTAGAATATACTCAACATTCCCTCGTTGCGAAGTTCTTATCCTCCTATCAAGAACTATGTCCTCTTGTAACTCATTGAGATACTCGGGCAACAGATCCTCAATGGAAGGTAGATGACCTTGCTCTTCAGGATCTTCAATCAATGACGGTTCATATAACCACAAGTTTTCAACATTAACGACTAAGTACATTTGCATATAAGCTGGTAGATCAAGGCGGAAAGCATTTTCACCAATTTTATAAAGTATTTTGAAAGGACCATATCTAATTAGTTTCAACTTTTTACCTTCCCCTTGCAGTCGTTCTTTGCTGATGTACAACTAGACTTGATCACCAACTTGAAAAATATGCTCAACTCGATGCTTGTCATGTCACGCCTTATACTTTACTTGGCTTCTTTCCAGCTGCTCCTGTACTGCTTGGTGAATTTCCTGGATTTGTTCAATGAACTTGGTTGCTTTGTCCACATCACTGTGTCCATCAACTGCTATGTCTTTACCAAAGACAAAATCCAAGGGAGACTTTGGTATAAAACCAAAACAAGTCTCAAAAGGAGATATCTGAGTAGAAGAATGTTTTTCTCAGTGGTAAGCATGTTGCATATAACACAAATGCTCATCCCAAAGTTTGGGATGCTTTCTGCAATATCCTCGAAGCAACCGTATTACTGTCATGTTGACCACTTCTGTCTGACCATCTGTTTGTGGATGAAATGTCGTGCTCTTCTTTAACCTTGTGTCCATTAACTCCCATATACTTGACCAAAATTTCCCAACAAATCAAGAATCTCGATCGGATACAATAGAAGTGGGTAACCCAAAATGAACCCATACATTTTGAAAGAACAACTTTTCATTTTGTTATGTTGTGACCTGTTTATTACATTGTATCAAAATGCACATCTTACTGAACCTATCCACAACTACATACAAATAATCATGACCCTTTCTAGACTTTGGCAATCCCCCAAGAAAATCCATGGAAATACTTTCCCAAGGATGATAAGGAATTGGAAGTGGAGTATACAAACCTAATTTTCTATTACTTGGCTTGCTTGTAGCACACATAGTACATCCTTTGATATATCTAGAAACTGTCTCATTCATTCGTGGCCAATAACAGAACCTTTGTAAATGTGCAACTGTTTTACTTACACTTAAATGACCTGATATGTGAGAAGTATGTGCTTCTCGAATTATGTTAACTCTTTTAGTTTGTGGAATGCATAACTTTCCCAAATGATATAAGAGTTTGTCCTTTATATAATAATCCAATTCTTCTACCTGCTTGCCATGACTTAAAGTTGCATATACATCCTTAAAATCTGCGTCTTGAGCATATTGTTCAATGTAACTTTCACAAATTACTTAATTATGCTTAAGTATTGTGGATGCATTTATAATTGGTCTTGATAACATGTATGCAACCTTATTATGTATGCCCTTCTTATATATGATAACAAGATGAAATTACTGTAGAAAACCGATCCACCTGTAATGTCTTGATTTTTGCAATTTAGTTTGTGAGTGTAAATATTGAAGTGGTTGATGATTTGTGTGTATGATTGTTTCTTTACCCATTATGTAATGTTTCCACTTTTTAACATTGAACTAATGCATACAATTCTTTATCATATGTAGGATTGTTAACTATTGTTGATGTAAATGTCTCATAATGAAAGCATATAGGCTTTTTGTGCTACATCAACACTGCCTCCATGGCATATTCACTTGCATCTATCTCGATCTAAAATGGATGCTGAAGATCTGGTAGTGCTAGTACTCGCACTGTACTCATCCTTTCTTTCAATGTGTCGAAGACTTTCTGCTATTTTCCTCCCCACTAAAGCACTTGTTTCACACTTGTCAAAGCATGTAAAGAGCTGCAATCAACAAAAAGTTAGCAATAAACTTTCTCCAATATTGTTTTGCCCCTAAGAAACTTCGAACTTTTGTAACATTATTGGGTTTAGGTCAGTTTACAATGACTTCGACCTTAGAGGGATCTATCTTCAATTCACCACCCCATACAATATAACCCAAATAATTCAAAGATGTTCTACCAAATTCACATTTTGACAGTTTCACATAGAGATTTTCTCTTTTTAAAACATCTAAAATCCACTTTACATGCTTTACGTGTTCATCCCATGTCCTACTAAAAACAATAATATCATCTAAATAGACTATTACAAAATCATCAATAAATGGTATAAATACGTCATTCATGACTCGCATAAACATAGTAGGAGCGTTACTTAAGCCAAAAGGCATAACCAACCATTCATAAAGTCCTTGCTTTGTCTTGAAATCAGTTTTCCATGCATCCTGTTCTGCAACTCTGATCTGATGGCAGCCGCTTCACAAGTCTAATTTAGAGAAGTAACTGCATCTTTTAATTGATATAATAAATCATCAATACGAGGAAGAGGATAATGATTCTTTATTGTGATTTTATTTTGTGCTCTAAAATCAATGCACATTCTCCATGAACCGTCTTTCTTTCGCACCAATGCAATAGGTGATGTGCACAGTGATGTGCTTGGTCTAATAAACCCTTTATCAAGCAACTTTTGTACCTACTTCTTTATCTCTGCATTCTCTAGCATTGATAATCTGTACATTCCAATGTTAGGTAGTGGAGCATCTTGTTGCAAAGAAATTTCATGTGCTATCTCTCGCTTTGGTGGAAGCCCTTTAGGCTCTTGAAACATAATATAATAATCAGAAACAACTTTAACTAGATCTACTTTCTATTTAAGATTACAGCCTTGGAATGCATCGGATTTATCAAGATCATTTTCTTTTATAATCATTAGTAAAAAATGCTTACTTGAATTTACAATTCTTTTCATCTGTCCTAAATTTATGAGAGCGAAGTTATCTTTAAGTTTATGAGCCCTTACAATATATTCAATTCCATCCTTAGTGAGTTGATACTTATTTTCAGCTCGATGTAAGATATCTTTTCTATCATACAACTATGGACTTCCTAATACAATTCCACATATGTCCAATGGGACTTTGTCTAACTCAACCTCATCTAAAAATGTTGACCCAATAGGAAAAAGAAGTTTACATTGTTTCATAACTTGTAGCTTTGTTTTATCAACAACCAACCTAATGGATATGGCTTTTTATGAGGTTTTGTTTCTAGACCCAACTTCTTTACAATTGTTTTAGAAATCAAATTAACTTGTGACCCACTATCAAATAAAGTATCAATTTTAGTGTGCTTGGAAATGACTTTAATATGAACTATCTCATTTATTTTCCTCTCATAACTTTCATTATCAACAGAATGAAAAGAATTACCTGTAGATGCTTTAGAATCTTTACCTTTTATACCTGTAGTTGTAACCGTTGTTTCGTCACCTAAGTCTGATCCCAAGTCCTTTTGAATAGAAGCAACATTCTTTCTCTATTTACCCCTGAACTTCTTAGGCTTCAATTCTAGATGCAAAGACCAGCTATGTGCCTCATTGTGTCCTTCCTTCTTACAATGAGTGCATGAAGGTTTGTCCTTCGTCACAGTGTTTGTTTTCCTCTCCTTCCATTTCAGTTTCTTCTTGCCTTTAATCTTGTTCTCAATAGATTTGGACGATTTCCCAACATCTAGGGTTACATTTTTACCTCTAGCCTCTAGATGAGTTGCTTGAACTGATACATCATCTAAGCTAGTGGGATTAAACATAAGTATAGTATGCTTCAAATAACTATGAAGACCACCTATATATTTTAACAATGTCTCTGGTGAGTCCAATAATATGCCTAATGTTAAAGCTCTCTTACGAAATTCCCGAGTATAACTCTAAACACGTTGACCTTTCAATTGACGTAGTGTTTTCCAACTCATCATTTATGGATGCATATAAGCGAAAGGATAAAATTTCTTTTTAAGAGCATAAACAAATTCATTCCAAGTTGAAATAATTTTACCATGCTTTTAGAGATCTACTTGTATCTTGCCTTCCCACCATACAAGTGTGGTTCCTCCAAGTCAAAGGCTAGCCAGCTGGATCTTCTTCCTTTCTGAATCAACTTTCTGCACCCTACAATATACATCAATTTCCCTTATCCAATTATCAAGCTTTCCAGTGTCAAGTTCTCCATCATAAATTGGCAAATCAGATTTTACATCTAATTTGATCAAAGAGGCTTTATTTTTCTTCTTCTTAGAAGAACTAGTTTTATGAGAAGAATACGATGATGATGACGATGATGGTAATGATGGAGGAGATGGAGGAGGCTTTTCTCCTTTTCATTTATATTCTTTATCTGGAGGAACAAAAATAAAATGTTCCTCTGCTCCTTTGTTTGGTTTAGGTGATGAAGTACCTTCTCCACCTTTTTAAACTCATTATACATTTCTTCCACCATGGCACATATCGTCATGAAACTATCCAAGAACTAGGATTTTGACCCAAGTGGAGTTTCATCTACCATCCTTCTTCGTCAAAAGACCCTTCCAATCTTTGGATTCGACTCAACAAGTTCACCTTCACCTCGTCTGAGCCTCAACCTAGTAAGCATTCAAATCTCCACACAAACTTGTCAAACCATAAAAACCTTAAGCTCTGATACAACTTGATCCAAAATTGAAAAAGGTATTACAAACTATGTGTGAAGTTGCCTATGTTACTTAGTGTAATGGATCGATAAGATTGCAAATAACATAAACACTTAGAACAATTTATAAAACACAATCGAACACGTCAACACAACCAAAATTGATAAAGGAGTTCACCAGACTTCCTAGCTATATCTCCTAGTCCTTTAGCTTCCAGTGCTGACCTCTTTATTATGTCTTCAAATAGTTGTTACAGGTGTGAGCTCAAAATAGAGTCTCAACCATTGAAATGGATCTCACCATTGTGTTCAACTTGAATCTTCGAGTCGAAACGAGTATACACTCGACCGTACTTGGTCACTCTGACCTCCAGACCCCCTGGAACAGTTCACCACACACTCTCCCCGTCAACTTTTCTGTGTTATGGTGTTTATATAACACATACAGTTACAAATTGCAATAGACTTGGAACAATATGTTTATAGTAGAAACAGACTATAAACAAAAGGACCGGTGGGCACAGGGTGGGCCCTGATCGTCTGACCTTTCCCTAGCACTGATCGCGAGAATAGACCATCTGATGGCTATCGCATCCCACTCATCAACTGATTTGGATGTTCCGCACTGTTGATTTGTCTTGTGGGATCAGACGATTGTCGCGCGATCTCGTGCTCCAACTAGCACATTTACTAATTCTTCGAAGGTACACGAGAAAGTGGTTTTCAGGAGGCTATGTGTCGAGTGCTGAGTGGAATTACGTGCTCTTGGTCGAAAACTGCTTCCTGCCTTGAAGGCATATGATAAGCCATTTACCGCTCTCCTGTCAGAACTCAAAGAGTTTAGCTTCTTTTTCATAACTTTATCACGTTCGTTTTCCAGGATAACCTGCCTGCATGTTTCAACGTGATATGCATCGATATCCTTTGATCGGATGATCTCTGCTCTTGATCACTGATCCCCATCGCCTGTGGTATGAACCAATCGTAGACTGCCACATCACTTCTGTGCTGACATCATCAAGAACCTCTGACTCTTTCCTGGGTTGCCACCTATTCTGCTGACGTAGGCATTTACTTGTTGGCCTCAATCTTTAATTAGCTCTATTTTCCTTATCCGAACTCAGATTTGCATGCTATTTGCACCATTGGCTTTGTATTCATGAGCACTTCAACATGATTCCATTTTCACCTATATTTGAAGACCTTTTATCTAGAGGCTCTGCTGAATCCATTTTGGATCACTATGGCTAAGATTTGAAGTTTCAGGCCATCCCCAGAAATGGAGGTATATGGAGAAGTGATGCCATCTCTTTCTTTTGTTACAATCCTTGTTACCATTATGTTGAAGGATACTTGTATGCCATTTCATGTGAGAACTTATTATATTGTCATGCTAAAGGAAAGCCCATATGATTGAGAGTTCTTATAAGAGAACGCCTCGTGGAGAGACATGCCACTCTGGTTAAGGGAAGTTATCCTTGTAATGACAAAGAATGAACCACGTACTCATCATCATCTTGCATCATTTAATGAAGTGACCTCCCCACTCTTGACACTAAGCCCAAATACATAACCCACATTGGGTGAACTCCACTATAAATTTGTTGTTTGTTGTTTGATTTAATGATCGTCATTATGTTTCCTCTTCTTTAAAGTATGCAGATGTGGTTTTTTGTACTCTTTCACATGCAATTATGCTATCACCACAAAAGTAAAACTTCTTGGTTAATTCTAGTAGTAGAGAGAATATGGATCACAATAGCATGTCCACACTTCTTGGAGGCATAACACACTTATTGTTGATAACATGAACCCACCTCTTGTGAATAGCCTAGCACACTCCTTGATATTACTGAGAGTACATATTCTATAAGAATTTAGAGTTCACTTTCCAAAGATAGCTAGAGTGCACTCCACAAAAGTAGCACTATTGCACTCATTAGTGACAATTGACTTATCCTTATCCCTTGATTTTTGCGACATGCAATAACGAACTCTCAAACCCTAACCCTAATTTCATGTGTACTTTCCCTATATAAAGAGACTAACCCAGAGCTCATTTCACATTCATCTTTTGATTTGGAGCTCTGAACATTCTTTTAGCACAAGGATCATTCTCTTACACTTGTTTGCAAATGCACCATTTTCCGGGTAAGTTTCTCAACTGACACTTCTTTTTTCTTTTGCCTTCACATGTGTTGCTTTTAGTTTCTCAACTATCGCTTTTGTTTTCTTTTTCTTTCACATGTGTCGCTTTTTCTTTCTCATATATCACTTTTTCTTATTTTTTCACTTACAAGTGTCATTTTAGTTCATGCATCATGATTTCAGTGCATGTTCACATTCTAAAGACCTTTTTCATTCCATTTATGATTATGGTTGAATATATGAATGTGTGCATGTTAATATTATCATTATTATGGCTCTCCTTGCTTTCGCTTGTTCAACACTTAGTCAATTTTGAAACTAATACTTGTTTTTATGCACTGCGCCAACTTCAAGCTCTTCAATCCACTCACCATTAGATTGTGCACTTCCATGTAGTAAAATCTCAACCCTGTCACTCCAAATGTGACATGAGCTCATCAAAGGACTTGTTTCTCTCCAAGAGTGCATTATGCACTCCTAGTCAGTATTCTTGTCCCCCTTGCTCAGTGTTCTTGCAACCTACACCCAACCTAGCCCTCAATAGTGTAGATTTCATTTCCAAATGACAATATGCATACCTCTACTCATTCAAATATGTAACCTACGCTCACAAGCCAACCTCTCTTTATGCATGACCACACTGTGCACTCTGAAGTGGACAAAATTCATACTTCCCATTAAATACTCCATAAGACTTGGAATATCAAAATATCCATTTAGGGTACAAATATTATTATTTATAATATGTATGAATAATGATGATACAATGAGAATCAGGGTCTTTTATATATAGCCAGGTAAGTACCCTTTCACGAACAACATGGATGTCTGTAGAGACATGCCTCTTTATTTAACTAATTATTATTTAATTACATATTATTATGATTATTATTTAATATCTATTTTTATTACTTTTACATAAATTATGTTCATAACATTGCCTTCTCCTTCAAAAATCTTTGTCCTCAAAGTTTGTTAATGAATTGACTTGATCCCTTTTTTTGCTACGAATTTATTCTCGTCTCGGGACAGTGATATTTGTCGACACAAGTTGATACGATCCTTGGAGTGACATATAAAATTGTCGCATGGAGGAAGGATCTGACCATCCTAAATTAGCCTTCTATGGAATCTTCTGGTCACTGGAATTGTGTGATACCAAATGAAGCGAACAAAGTTCATACTTCGTGTTAAATACTCCAGAAGATTTGGAATATGAAAATATCCATTGATGTTACAAATACTATTATTTATAAAATGTGTGAAGAATGATGATATAATGAGAATGAGGGTCCTATATATATAGCTAGGTAAGTACCCTTTCACGAACATGCATGTCTCTAGAGACATGCCTCTTTGTTTAACTAATTATTATTTAATTACATATTATTATGATTATTATTTATTATCTATTTTTATTATTTTTACATAAATTATGTTCATAACATTGCTAATTTATGTAAAAGTAATAAAAATAGATAATAAATAATAATCATAATAATATGTAATTAAATAATAATTAGTTAAACAAAGAGGCATGTCTCTACAGACATGCATGTTCGTGACAGGGTACTTACTTGGCTATATATACAGGACCCTCACTCTCATTATATCATCATTTTTCATACATTTTATAAATAATAATATTTGTATCCTCAATGGATATTTTCATATTCCAAGTCTTCTGGAGTATTTAATGGGAAGTATGAACCTTGTTCGCTTCATTTGGTATCAGTGCAGTTCGATCCTCTCGCCGCTCCACCGCTGCATAGAGTCACACTCTCCGATCCAGGCCCTTGGCCATCCATGTTTCATCAACATTGTTGCTGTTGAGATTGAAGCATTTCACTACACTTTTGGGAGTTTCTTCATTGTTGATTCACTAGTTGGCCCTTGGCCATTAAAAAGATAAAAAAATCAAAAACAAATTAGAAGGGAAGAGTATATATATAAAAAAAAAAAAAAAAAAAAAATCCTTTACCTATTCACAAGCTTCCTTTTATACCAACCAACGTTTCTTCTTGCACAACACTTCCCCGCCACCAATCAATGTCTAGTATGCATAAGCACCCCGCTGGCACAACTGTCAGCTAGTAACAAGGGACTCGGGCATACCTGCTCCACTGGGTGATATGTTAATGCAACTGCAGCCATCCGACCCATCTTTCATTTAAAACCTAACATCATTGATGCTACAACGACCACTGGAACATCTAGAAACCACTATGAATCATCCTGATCCATCTGTTGCTACATTCACCACAGCCATCTGATCATGTTGGTTGTTTCCCATAAACTTTCGTTGCTCGAATTACTACAATCAAACTGTTATTTCATATCAACATCGATTCTAGGTCTTCATGTTCCACCGTAGCCATAACACCTCGCTGATGTTCGCCTATCTTTTCCACGAGCCATCCCCGGACATCCATGACTAGATCACTATGTTTCCCACTCCGTCGTCTGCGTTCCATCTTCCCACAACCACCCTCAACATTCCCTCACTGCGTATTTTGTCATCCACTCCATTTCTCTCTCCGTCGCTTCTAATACCATTGAACCATCCATTGTCATTCGTGTTGGTCGGTCGTTTCTGTAGAGTCATATCCCAAAAGTTTTAATCACATAAAGTTGTTAAACTTAAAATTATATAAATTTTTAATTATATAATTATACCATATATTTTATAATTTTATAATTATAATGTATAGTTTACAATTATATAAACAATCAATTTATTTATTAAAAAATAAATTGAAATATATTTAAAAAAAAAAAAGAAGAAGAAAAAAAGTGTGATATATATATCTATATATATATATATATATATATATATATATATATATATATATATATATATATATATATATATAATTTACAAAATAAGGATTATAGAAAAAAAGAGGGAATGTATTATAAAATAATACCTATATAATAAAATATTACGGTAATAGAACCCATCTTTGAAGAGAAGAAATGGATTCAAGTTCGAAAACAAAGAAAGGGAACTTTTCCTACAATGGTCTTTCAGTTATGGATTACAAATTAATTACATTAGAAGGAAGTATCTAAGGAAAGGAAATTAACATCGCTATCAACACAAGAGACCAGGAAAATTACATCAATATTAATTTCGTCAATCAACTATTAATTCTAGAGCCAAACATTGGTGAAAGGAAAAATATTTTTGGCCAAAAAGAGTATAAAATTAGTGATTTACAAGTGACAATAGATCATGAGTACATATCTCAATTTTGTTTTGTAACATAGAGAAATAAATTTTGATGTTTCCTTATAAGGGGAAGATGATCACATTTTGGGACATGACAATGAAGTCAAAATCAATAATTTTCTCATCGGAAGACTTTAAATATGTTATAAAATTAATACCTCAAAAGAATCAAAACTCAATATCGGAGAAGCAAAAAGAGCTTGAAGAGGTCATATCCAATAACAACAACAAAAATTCTTGTTTAAAAGATGATATCTAGAAACTACTTGCACAAGTCAAAAAGTTTAAAACTAGGAAGCAAAAGTTAGAACAAGAAAAATAAAGTTTTGACGAGAAGCTCAACGAAAGTTTGTCAAAGAAGGAAGAGGAACAATTACACTTAAAGAACCTTAATAAAAAATTATTAGAACAAATCAATTGTTTAAAATATGAGAAGCTTGAATGCCAAAATAAAGTTGAATCAGAAAATGAGGAACTCTTACATCTCAAAAAACATAATCAGAGTTTACTACTCAAATTAAGAAACTTAAAAATGATAAGAAATCCTTAAACCAAAAATTAGAGGAATTTCTCACAAAACGTGTATCAAAGTCGTCGGATGTAATAGTTCAAGTTGAAAATAAAGGAAAAAATAACAATTCCATCAATATCATAACTCAAGAACATGAGAAACCTAAGAAAGTTGAAACTTGTGCAAATGTTGTAGTTCAAACAATGGAAATTCCAAATAATGATGACAACTCAACAATGGCAGGACCTGAAGGAAATCAGGAAGCTGCCAAAATGATAAAGGAAATTCCAACCAAAAGAACTATTTATCAACATTTGAATCACAAGAGCAGACTTTCCAATCAATCTACATACCAGTATCATTCAGAACACAAGCAACAAATGTATGTTCCAAAGAATACTAAAGTTTGTAAAATCTAGCCCTATGATAAATATTCATCACAAAATTCCAGTGATTAGAATATTCCAAAGAAGGTTAATTTAGGATGATCAGATCCTTCCTCTGTGAGACAATTTTATATGTCACTCCAAACATCATATCAACTTGTATCAACAAAGATGATTGTCCTGAGATGAGAAGACATTCGTAGCAAAAAAGGAGATCAAGTCCATTCATCAACAAGATTTGAGGACAAAGATTTTTGAAAGGGGACGCAATGTTTTGAACATAATTTAGGTAAAAATAATAAAAATAGAAAATAAATAATAATCATAATAATATGTAATTAAATAATAATTAGTTAAACAAAGAGGCATGTCTCTACAGACATGCTTGTTGGTGAAAGGGTACTTACTTGGCTATATATATAGGACCCTCATTATCATTGTATCATCATTCTTCATACATTTTATAAACAATAATATTTGTATCCTCAATGGATATTTTCATATTCCAAGTCTTCTAGAGTATTTAATGGGAAGTAAAAACTTTGTTCGCTTCAATCTAGAGCATATTAGTTTATCATATTCCACTAACATAATTCCTCTAGTCACATGCAAAGGACCAACAAGGGAGGCTACTGAAATTAGTGTCCAAGGTGTTGTGGACAACCTGATATCCAAATTACACATTATGTCAATTACAATGTGCTTCATAGATATGTCCACCATCGTAACATGGAAAATGATATACAAAAAATCTATTGAGAAAGAGTTCCAAGAAGAATTGGAAGACAACATAGTTTACATCAATATCAAAAGATCTAGACTCCACGAAATTTCTAGCAAGTATTCGGTTTTACCTTGTGCAAAAGTGATAGGATGGATACTGCAACATCTAAACTCCAAGAATATGATCCTCAGTAGTGCAAGTGGGTAAGATCTCACTACATATTAGCCCCATGATATTCACTCTTATTACAAAATTCCAACTCTAGATGAGTACTTGAACTCAAAATATTATGCGGCTTGTTATTTTCAGTTTGTTACTGAGGAAATTCTCAAGACATGGCGGTCAAAGCCAGGAAAATTTTACTAGAAGCCAGAGGGAATCTAAAAAAAAAAAAAAAGTCATTTAGGAAGGTGTATCAATACCTCATGGTTATATGTTACAGGTTGTATGGGTGTGAAGACATGGAGTTCTTTGAAGAATGATGGATTTATATGGCCTACCCAGTTGCTACAAAAGAAAATATCTTTAATTGGTCAGACATATTATCCTAATTACTACAGATGAATGTAGTAAAGGAAAAATAAGTTTCACAAGGAAATCAACCTTATTTCTATATGTCTACATACTTTCTTGATGGGATTTATGCCTGAAATGAGTTCCTAGGTCTAGAATGGAAATGGACCAAAAAAAAAACCCTCTATCAACATCTATTGCAAGATATTATCAGAAATCATCTATAGGGGAGTATGTGAGAAGATAGTTGAGGACTTTATTGTTTTTATTTATCATATGATGTTTGAGGTTGAGGCACCTTGCATGATTGACAAGGCCAAAGAATTTATTGCTAAAGTTGCAGAATGGTTTTCTTCTTCTAAGGGTGCATGCATTAGATTCTTCAAAACTTATAAGCTTGCATATTGTATGCCGAAGTATGTGACAAACAAAGTTTTCATGCAAGAGATTGGTTACCAACTATGCTTAGAATTTTCACAGTAGTTGCAGAAGTCAAAGAAGTCACCTTAGCCCTTATTCCCTCTATAAGTAGGGTCATGCGAACTAAATAATCTAAAGGCAATACAAGCATAGATTAGCGAACTTAACCTCCTTAAATTTGATGAGGTGAGCTTCCATTGATATGACCCTAAAGGTGTATGCAAGTGACAATGTGCAAAGCTAAGGTACACTTGGCCATACATTTATGACTCTTGGGAAGATGAAGATAATATCAAGAATTGGTATAATGCTTCCAGAGCAGTTGGACCAAGTGATGAGGTAGGCCCTTCTCAAACATCACATGTACTAGATATTAATCAAAAAGGGACCCAGTAGGAAGTTCCTACTCAAGTTAATGTTGAGCTTAAGAGGAAGTTGAGGCATGATCCCAAAGAGGAGAGGAGTAGAAAATTCAAGGTAGATCTGCATACTGATGGTGCGATCGATGTAGAGAAGGAAAGAAAGGAGTGGTAAGAAGCTAGGAAAAGGCATCAGGAGGAAGAGCGTAAATAGAAAGAAGGGAAAGAAAAGAAAAGGTAAGAGGACATGCAAAAAAGAAAGAATAAATAAAGAAGAAAAGATAAGAGGAAGCTCAGAGGAAGTGGCAAGAAGAAGCTCTTAAGAAACAAAGGGAAGAAGAGGAACAACTTAGGCTGTTAGTTGAAGAAGAAAGCAGGAAGAAATGCGAGAAGGAGTTTGCAAGGAAATTACAGGAAGATTTGCAGACCCAGAATATAGATGATGAACAAGAGGAGGATAACTAAGCAATGGATATTGAGTCAATTGATGAACATCTAAGCATTTGGCCCATAGCTCCTCTAAATGGTGGTCATCTCCCTTTCAGTGAAATGGGGATTTCACCTGCAACTAATGATAGGGTCATGGACATATCCAACTTCACCTTAAATGAGATGAAAAAGAAGATCATATAGGAAAGGATAAGGCACTTCTCAAATGATCCTAATCATCATGTTTCCCTCAATATAGAGAAGGTTATTATGTCAAACACCAAGGCCAATCCTAAAGAAGTCACCTAAACAACTATATCTTTTGCAATACTCGCAGAGAAGAACATATATTTCCTTATGAAAAAGAATGAACAATTAAAGGAGGAGTTGGCTAGTGAAAAGTAGCAGATAGATCATCTCATCCCTGGGAATCAAAGTATGTCTTCCACCAGTGCTAGTAGAGAGGGATTACAGGCAGCCATACTTGAAGAATGCAAGCCACTAGAGGACACAATGAAGCAATTATATGAAGAGATAATCACTCTCATACGACAGTGGTTCCCTTCTATCAGGTACATAAAGGATCGCAAGAGAATCTAAAAGTCTTGAAGACATTGTATGCAGTTATAAATACAATCTAGGAATTGGGCACTAAGTATTTGAATGTACCTGCAGCTTTTGTTAGAAAAGGAAGGCATGAAGATGAAATTGACAACACATAAATAAGAATGCTTATACAGGTTTATGAGCATCTCAACAATATTGTAAACAACATTATGTCATCATATGCATGGTTGTAAAATGGATTGGAGGCCTTGGTATGAGTACACAAAATTCCTTTTGTTAGTTCCATAGAAGAATTCTTAAACCATATCAAACACGTGGTCATGAAAGATGACTTAGAAGCGACAAAAGACCTTTTTTTTTGCGATATGTAGTTGATCCAGTTAAAGTGCATATGAATTCAGTCATCTTGTGGAACAATGTACAATCAGGCTCCAAAACTATTTATCCAGATGCTCTAGAGGGTAAGATTTGATATAATCTAGATCTACCACAAAAGGTTGGAAACATAGTAGTAGAATATAAAGTTTGGTACCAACATATCACAATGGAGGTCCATGTCACGGTCACCAAATTTCCTTTTCCTCAAATGTGAACATTTTTAGTTCATTCTATTTTGTGGATTTTGCCACAATTTTTGGAAATGTAATTTTGTAATTTAAAAAAATAACAAAGTTGTAAAATGTGAGTGGATGTCCAAGAGACACATGTGGAATATGAAGAGTCATTAAGAATTCCAAAATTCATTAGGGAACTCAAGAGTCATGAGGGAGCTCAAGAGTCTTGTGGGTGGTGAAAATCACCCCATTTGTTATAAATAGCCCCTCATGCCTCAAGTGAAGGGACTTTTAAACTTTTAGCCTTGGCTTCTCAAGCTTAGCATAGGAGAGAGATATCATTTTTTCGAGGAGCAAGTGGTGGCTTCATTTTCCACTATTTGGGCTAGTGATGCATCATTGTAATTGTGTATCTTCGCATTTTCACTTAATATTTTGAAGCTCCCAAAGCCAAGGGTACTTTCATGCATGTATCATGAATGTTGTAAGACTATTCTTTCACGTTTGCAGTGTATGTTTGTGTTCACATGTACTAAAGAAAATGAACTATTTCACTGCCTTTGGTATACATCTTAATTGAATTGTGCATCCTTACTTGCTTTCATGATCATTGTTACTTTTTGAACTATTTTGCAGATTAATTAACGATTCTTTCTATGTGTATCTTTATTATGATAGTACTATTAATTTTCTTCTAAAGGCTCACTCTATATTTTCCCATCCGTGAAAGTACTTTATACATATTACAATTGTGTGTTTCACAAATTTAATTTACTTGCTTATCTCAAAAGTCATGTGAATGCTCTCTTATGTTGTTAATTACAGCTAAGGAAAATCTTTAATATCATTACAATGGCAGTCGAGTCGATCCCCTAAATAGGGATCCTATCACAAATGGTGTGAGGTCTAGTTGAGACTTCATAGAGGAGAGACCCCCTTGTGTTGGTGGAATTTTAGCACTATCAACACTCTAATAATTTTTTTCCCTTAACCATTGTATCTTTATGTTCAATTTTTTCAAATTCAAATTAGATTATTTATTGTGTACAAATTACTTGTTAACAAGTAATCTCACTAATATGTTTAACCATTAAGAAGTTTTCTAGAAAATTTTAAGGTCTAAATTATTTCATTCGGAAATTTTTTATTTTTCCCAAATTCAATTATTCAATTTCCATATTTTTTTCAAAAATTCCTCTCAACATTTTTCTAAAACCATATAAAATACTTAATATTTAACTATTTTAAAAAAAATATTATGAAACATTTATAGTTAAAATTTTAAAAATGAATAAAAAAAAACCCAAAAATTTTACGTATGGATCTTAAAAAAAGACTATTTTTAAAACATATATTTAGTCTTAAAAAATTTAATTTAATCTAAATTATATAATTATCATATTAAAAATGTGATTCAATTAATATTAATAATGTATCTGGATTTTAGACATCTGTGGTTTATATTTTCTGAGTTAGTAACCAGAAAACCCACAGTAATACAGAATATGGGTATTACTGTGGGTTCTCCGGTTACTAACTCATTAATATTGTATGTATATAATATTTAAATAATAATCCTAGATACAATATTTCTTCAATTTTTAGTCAAACTCTCATGACATGATGTTCAATATAAACTCAAACTCACTCTTTGGAATGTAGTTTTATGGATTCTTTTGAATCTAAAAATTTAAAGAATTAGTAGGGAAGACATGTACTCCACTAAATTTATAAAAATAAATAAAAAAAATTACATTAATAATTATAATCATTAATTAGAATATTTTGATGAAGTAAAATTATATAAAATATTAAATTAAAAGAAAATTAATAATAATGGTATTTCTTGAATTTAGGTTTATGTGATCCATATTATATTAAGAAAAAAAATTTCTAAAAATTATATAGGAGAAAATTTTGTTGACGCGTTTCGAACTAGCTAGTGTGATTCATCATCAAGGCCAGATGAAGATGTAGATCATGGCACAAGCTTAAATAGAGACCAAAAAAACATATAACGACTAGTTTATAAAAAATAATATTTTAATAATTATTATTAAGATCAAATAATATTCCTATAACGGCTAATTTAAAAATAATAATATTATAATTTAAAAATAAAAAATTAATTAGAAAAGATTGGAAAACGTAACCATTAATAAGTAACAAACAATCCAAGTCAACCAAAGACAGGGAACAGAGTCCAACCTCACAACCTCACAACCTCTCGGATGGTCTCAAATATTTGGGGTTCCGGATAAAACCCCATAGTTACCGAATTGCTGATTGGATCTGGTTAGTGATAAAACTTGAGAAGAGGTTGAAAATTTGGAATCATAGATTACTTTCAAGAGTAGGGAGACTTTTCCTGGTTAAATCTGTTCTGAAGCCACCCCGGTATTGGATGTCACTTGCTTGGATCCCTCGGGGATTCTCAGTCGTATACAACAGATATGTTGCCGATATCTATGGAATGGCCATAAGGAAGGTAAAACCTTCGCTTGGGTAAGCTGGAAGCACATTTCCCTACCAAAGAAATGGGGGGTGGGGGTTAAAAGATCTGCCTTATTTTTCCCAAGCTCTTGCGGCTAAGATGAGTTGGTCTCTTCTCACTGCAAAAAACCTCTGGATGACTGTGACATGCAATAAATACATATAGCCGTAATAGACTCTGGATTGGGTCCATTCACAAGATTGGCCCCGTGGGGGAATTTCCATTGTATGGAAAGCAATATTACAAACAATTCCTTTCATTAGAGCAGGATTGGCATGGCACATCAATAATGGTTCATCTGTGTGCTTAGGTATTGATCCTTAGAGAGGAGGGGGTAACAGATATCTTCTGCCCCCGGACCTATTCCTACACCTTAAACACAGGAACATCTTGACGATCACTCAAATTGTCGACCAAGAGCACATCACCATATTTAGTTAGCATTGGCGATCAGCTCAAGAGCTAAACATTCCTTTATATTGGAAGCACACATGGGAATTATATCTTGGGGCTCTGTCTGAAGCTCATATTACCCTCAATCAGGACCCTGATGTATTAGTTTGGACACCAGCTGACCACAGTAAATACATCCCCAAACTGGGTTATATCCATCTTCTTCAGACCCGTAGGCCAGTGTAAATTATCAATTGGTGGCAGCTGATATGGAGATTGAAAGCTCCTCCACGGGCCCGTCTCTTTATGTGGATTGTTCTAAGTAACAAAACTCCCACGGGAGAAGCTCTTACGCATAGATCCATATATGGGCCGAGCTGGTGTAGTTTATGTAAACAATCATCTGAAACAAATCAGCACATGTTCTTGCTCTGTCCATCTGCCACTCAATTCTGGCATGATGTTACACATCAACTATCAATGAGAAATGCATGGAAAGGTTCTACAATTCTACAAGCTTGGCAAAGATGGATTACAGTCCACCAGAGACAAAAAGATCAATGCCTACCCCTAATCATATGTTGGACCTTATGGCTCACTCAGAATCGCCTTATCTTTAAGAATGAGTGTGTCTGCTGGCCTTTGCTCATTGCCAAGGCAGTGGCAGTCTTCTATAATATCCCCGAAGAGGAACTGACACACACTCGCAAAATTTCGGGACCTGGTCACATTGCAAAAGATGACCGTGGGCTTTCTTTGATGGGGCTAGACAACCCCATGGCAGTGGAGGGGGTTTCTATTTATACCTCTTGGATCAGCATTTCTACAAAGTCAAGTTAGGACTTGGGAAAGGAACAAGCAACTATGCTGAGCTAATCACTCTCAGACATTTGCTTCACTTTGCACTTGCACATGATTGCACTTCCATACAGATCTTTGGAGATTCATAAATCATCATCAATTGGTTCAATACAAAAAATCATTATCATGCTATAACTCTTCAAAATATTTTGGACAAAGTATACAATCTCAAAACAGGTTTTAATATGGTCTCTTGTCAACATATATACAGGGGACACAATGAAGATGTTGACAAGATTTCCAAGGAGGGCTCGCTACTTCCTCGAGGCCTGTGGATAATCTTTGAACAGTAGGATTTAGAGATCTATCAGTATCATCACTTGCCATGCATAGATTAGGAATACTATATGGTGGAAAGGCCCTAGGTACACTAGTTTATTTCGTTTTTTGAGTAAATGCATAGCCTCAACATTATGTATATATTTATATTTGATGTTAAGGAGACAATGTTTTTCATTCTCATACTGGAAATGGCAAGGCCATAATTTTGTTACAGCTATTATTGTGCAAAGGTCTATATGATCTTCAGATATTGCATATGCCAACGGGCATCTACTACATATAATTTTTCCTCATAATGAAAGATTACGATTTTTCCTTTGGAAAAAAAATATATATATATATCTATATATATATATATATATATATAAATAGGAGTCAATACCTAATTAATGAGTCAAGTCCTATAACGAAAATAATTATTACAGACTAAAATTAAAACAAAGCAATCAAAAGGGAGGCTATATTTTTTTTTTAAAGGTGAGAAAACGTATCAAAAGAATATTAACATTAAAAGAAAATACCTATATAGAAACAAAACAATTCATAAATAGAAACATCAAACCCTAAAAAAAAAAATCCACAAACATAAACAAACTAGGAGGACTCAACAAGGACCCAACGTTTGCTAATATTCCAACCATTGTCTCTATTTAAATTATTGGGTCTTTTTTTTTATTTCTAAGGCCTCCCTGAATTTATGATGATGGAAATGACTAACCTTGGCAATGACATGGGCTTCCTCAATGCAGATGTGATGCCTAGATTTTTTGGCATGTTCTTCCAAAGCAAAGGAGTGGTTCCTACCATGTTTGATGTCGGTTGCATGCTCATGAATCCTTTGATTAATCGAGCGAGCAATCTCACCAATGTAGGCAGTCCCATAAGAGAAAGCGATAAACTTAAACACCTTTCATATTTTGGGGATTCACAGGGTCTTTAACAGATCTTAGGGAGCTTCGAATGGTATTTAGAGGCCTAAAGGTTGAAGGAACCTTATGCTTCTTTAGGATCCTCACTGTCCTGTCCGTAGTTCCTTGGATAAAATGGAGATGAACCCTAGAAAAATGATCCCTAGTTTCTTTCTTACCCTTAGGATCTTTTTTAGCTTTGAGGAAAGCCTTAGTACATTGGTGTCTACTATACCCATTATTAAAGAAAACACTCAAGAGGTGTGCTTTCTCCTCATTGAGATGATTATCATCAGAAACCCTTAAAGCTATAGTCACTAAAGTATTGAGAACACCAAGATTTTGAGTTGGGAAATGATGAGAATTAGCTTGAAGATATTGCTCTATGTGAGTTTTCTTCCGAAACACTCAATGAGAAAAAGATCCATCTTCATTCCTTGAGAGTAGGAAGTCAAGGAAGGGAAAACTATTATTACTTTCAAATTCCATGGTGAACTTTATGGAATTAGGCTGATTATTAAGATGAAGAAAAAAAAGGTCCAACTCTTCCTTGCCATGGGACCAAATGACATTAGTGTCATCCACAAACCTCATCCACATCCTAGGAAGAAGACGAGAAGAGGCTAAGGCCCTAGATTCAAAATCCTCCATGAATAGATTAGCCACCACAGGGGAGATGGGGGAACCCATGGCACACCACAAGTCTGTTCATAGAATTCCCCATCGAAGGAAAAGAAAGTAGAGGTAAGATAGATATCAACTAACTTAGCAGTATTAGGATCCATAATACACTTGATGACCTGATACTATCCGTATTACGGAACTTGATACTACTAAGTTAGTCGATATTTGTCTTACTTCAACTTTATTTTCCTTCAATGGGGAATTCTATCAACAAACTTGTGGTGTCACCATGGGTTCCCCCCTCTCCCCTGTGGTGGTTGATCTATTCATGGAGGATTTTGAATCTAGGGCCTTGGCATCTTCTCATCTTCTGCCTAGGATATGGAAGAGGTTTGTGGATGACACTTGTGTCATTTGATCCCATGGCAAGGAAGAGTTGGAACTTTTTTTCCTTCATCTTAATAATCAATCTAATTCCATAAAGTTCACCATGGAATTTGAAAGTAATAATAGTCTACCCTTCCTTGACGTCCTCCTCTCAAGGAATGAAGATGGATCTTTTTCTCATCGAGTCTTTCAGAAGAAAACTCACACAGAGCAATATCTTCATGCTAATTCTCATCATTTCCCAGCTCAAAAGCTTGGTGTTCTCAATACTTTAATGACTAGAGCTTTAAGGGTTTCTGATGATAACCATCTAAATGAGGAGAAAGCACACCTCCTGAGTGTTTTCTTTAATAATGGGTATAGTAGACACCAATGTACTAAGGCTTTCCTCAAAGATGAAAAAGGTCCTATGGTTAGGAAAGAAACCAGGGATCATTTTTCTAAGTTCATCTCCTTTTTATCCAAGGAACTATAGACAGGATTGCAAGGATCCTAAAGAAGCATAAGGTTCCTTCAACATTTGGACTTCTAAATACCATCTGAAGCTCCCTCAGACCCATTGAAGACCCTGTGGACCCAAAAAATATGAAATTTGTTTACGTTATCCTTTGCTCTTGTGGGTCACCCTACATTGGTGAGACTAGTCGCTCGATTAATCAAAGGATTTGTGAGCATGCAGCTGGCATCAAGCATGGAAGGACCCGCTCCTCTGCTTTGGAAAAACATGCTGAAAAATATAGGCATCACATTTGCATTGAGGAAGTTCATGTCATTGCCAAGGTTATTCATTTTTATCATCGTAAATTCAGGGAGGCCATGGAAATTGAAAAAAGACCCAATAATTTAAATAGAGACGATGGTTGGAATATTAGCAGAAGCTGGGTCCCTGTCCTGTCCTCCTAGTTTGTTTCTATTTGCGGATTATTTTGTTTTTTAGGGTTTGACGTTTCTATTTATGAATTTTTTTGTTTCTATATAGGTATTTTCTTTTAATGTTAATATTCTTTTGATCCATTTTCTCACCTTTAAAAAAACAATACCCTCCCTTTTGATTGCTTTGTTTTAATTTTAGTCTCTTTTAATTATTATTTTCATTATAGGATCATGACTCATTAATCAGATTCGCTCCTCTTTATATATATATATATATATATATATATATATATATATGATCTTACTAATTATTATAAATATTATTTGATCTTAATAATCACTATTAAATATAATATTTCATAAACTAGCCATTATTTTAAAAAAAATTACCCCCTTTCGATTTCTTTGTTTTAATTTTAGTCTCCTTTAATTATTATTTTTGTTATAAGATCTTGACTCATTAATCAGGTCTTGACTCCTATATATATATATATATATATATATATATATATATATATATATATATATATATATATATATATATATATATATAGAATATGTTCCATGTATTTGGATGACTTGGATTTTTTTGTTTCTTATTAATGTTTAAGTTTTTAGATCTTTCTTAATTTCTTTTTTAAATTATAATATTATTATTCTTAAACTAGCTTATATTAGTCATTATAGGAATATTATTCTATGTTAATAATCATTATTAAAATATTATTTTTCATAAACTAGTTATTATATGATCTTTTGGTCTCTACATCGCCCTCTATTTAAGTTTGTGCCATGATCTGCATCTTCATCTAGTCCTGCTGATGAACCACACTCATTGGTTCGAAATGCGTCTCAAATTTTTTATCCTATGTGATTTCTATAAAAAGACTCTTCTTAAAATAATTATATTTATAGTTATAATTATAATTAATAATTAAACCAATTTATATTCATTTTAATTTTAAATCTACAAAAAGCTAAAAAGATCAAATCTCTTTAAATAAAAAAAATGATCCTTCTCAGTTCTACTCAATTCTACTATGAGTAGATCTAAAATTAAAACCCTATTGTAAAACTTATACATAATTGTTGTCGAAAGAATTTTACCATAATAATTATTACCATATCACTAGAATTTTTTATCAGAAATTCTTACCAAATCACTAAATTTTTTATCATTGTATACGATGGACTTGGATTTTATTGAAATGCAGATTTTTATCGTCCATGTGCAAAAAGGATTTCGAATTTTTTGGAGTTTGTTGTTCATACTTCATATCCTTGCCAAATCACTAAATTTTTTTATGAATGTGTAAAAGGAACTCGGATTTTTTTGGAATTTTATTCTTTATGCTCCAAAGTATTTTATTCTGGACCCAATTTAGATGTAGTTAATTATTTAGTTTGATCTTGTTTGGGCCCAATTTAGATGTAGTGAATCATTTAGTTTGGTCTTGTTTGCAGGTAATGACGGTTGTTGGTGGTGAGAGTGCATCATGGTCTCTTGTTAAGTAAGTGATGGTACTAATGCATTAATAGTTTATAATTACAACCAAAAACATCTTAATTTATCATGCATTAATAGTTTATAATTACAACCAAAAACGATTTTACACCGAACTCAAACATCCCAATTTTACACACCATTTTGACATTTTAAGTATTATATATATATATATATATTATCTTTGTAAAGATTTATTAATATTTCTATAGTTCCCAATTTCTATGAAGATTTATTATTACTTATTACTTTTATGATTCTTAACTTCCATGAAGACTAATTAATACTTCTATGGCCATATAATTTGTTTCTAATATGCCATGGATTTATTAATATTTTTATAATTATTAATCTCCATGAGGACTAATTAATACTTCTATGTCCATATGATGCATTTCCCTAATTAATTGATTTCAATGATTTGTTTCTAATATTCCATTTTATTGAGTGATTTTGGCCCCAAAAAAAAAAAAAAAAACAAATAATAATAATAATAATAAATGATTTTATTTCAAACATTTAATGGATAGAAGTATCACATCATATTATAAAAGAATCAGTATAACTAACAAGTTAAAAGTAAAGGAAAATTGTTCCTTCAAAGCCACCTAAAACTTGTTATTGATTTCTTCATCCTATTATTTTTTATACACACATTTTCTCATACATGGAGATATTTGAAAGCAAGTTTTTAGGAAATTGTTTAGGTTTTAGCTAGGTCATCCCAATTAGTTGAAGGGATTGTAGAAGAATACTAACCTTAGGGGGATAATACCTATGGGTATTATATAATATTTGCATATCATTTAAAAGACTTCAAGTCTACTTATTGATCACATTTTTCCTCATAAAGTAAGAGGATCACAGAGAATCCTTATAAGAATTAGGGAATATTCTCATTCATGTATACAAAGGTGGTCTTCCTCTATGTAAATGGTAATTATCATTACTACTTATCGTTCTATTGTATGAAATGGAAGAAATACTAAATAGCAATGTAACATACAACATTGTATAAAATATCAGCGAATACAACCAACCTCTTGAATGTAACCAAATAGTAATTTAATTATTGGCTCTCAATATAGGATCAATAATACTTAATCATATGTGAAGTATAGAAAAGATGAAAATATCTGTATCTAAGAGCTTCACTTATAACTCACATGCTTGAGCCTCCAATATTTGGTATACAAAGAAAAATACTATCTAAAAAATAGTAAATGAACATAAACATAAAATGATGTGTAAATATTTTAGAACAACAACAAAAGATTAAATATTTAAATATCAAATGGGTTTACAAAAGATTACATGATCAAAAATTTACTTTAATATTCTTAAGTAAAATTCATAAAATAATGTAATCTTTGAAGTCCCTCCTAGGAAACTTATCAAATATATAAAAAATAAACCCGATAAGAGTCATACAAGTATGAAATAGTGTTTATTTATGGCATTAGAAAGATGCAAGGGCGTAGATAAACTACAGTTTAAAAAAGTATTACATCTCTTGAGCATGGATGGGACTTCCACATACTCAGAATGACAAGGAAATTCTTGAAGTAGAAAAGGTAGAAAAGTTAGTACCATTTCTTCATTATCATAATGCTTATGAAAATAGCATAGACAAAGACTTAGATAGAGGGGAAATGAATGAAAGAGATTTTTTTGTTTGATTTACATAATATGATCCAAATTATATCATTATATTTGTTTGTCTTCCATCTATATGCTTTGAGGACGTAAAAATTAAAGAAATCATCTTACAAGAGTAGTTTTAGGGGTGGGATCCAGTTTTGAAAATTATGGTCAAAAACTTTTTGGTTCTAGTTTGAGGACTTAAATGACATTTTTTGGGGGGTACATATTTGCTACTTAAGTGATGCATCCCTTGGTGTTATTCTATGCTCGAAGACCTTTCCAACAATGCAAGATTGCATTAATCAGAGTTTAGACACAAAATTCATGCCTCACAGAAGATGATATATTGTGATTGATCACCATAATTTGAGAGGATTCCACATCAAACCCCATTACTTATGGAAAATGGGCTAGCCACGCAGAACCTATGAAGAAGACTCTATAAGGGTTGAGTTTTAAATCATATTGAGGGTTGCGTCATAAAATTTAGTTGGATATCATGTTGTGTTATAACTGGGCCACTAGGAAGAAAACGGGTGTCATTATATTTTCTTGCATTTTTTTCCATAGTGGAGTAGAGTGGTTGAGTGTGGAAAGAGAAATAGAATAATCAAGGGGGTTTTGTGTCCATAGAAAAGGATGGGCCATAGTCTCCAGAAGCTCCATAAAGAGTGTCTTATCCTCTGTACTTTCATCATTTCTAGTTCAGACAAAAGAGAGTAGAGCAACCTCACCTTCCAACTAGTTTTTCTCCCATAAGCATTTCTTAGGTCATATATTGGTGTTATTGTTGTTTTTGAGTGATTTGTTACCTATTCTCTATTTTTTTGCAATTTCTGTATTTCATAAATAAATAAATAATAATAGCTTTGGAATCTAAAGGAATTTACCCTTCATAGTATAGAATTCAGATTATTTTATTAAATCTATTGTGATGAATTATCCAATGGAATATCCATGGAAATTTAAAGGATCATACGAAATTGTGGATGGAAAATTTAATCTTTTTTCTATTCTTTTCATATCTTGCAAGGTGGGGATGATAAAATAATGTTCAAAGGTATGCAAATCCTATTGTGTTATCTCCTTTGCAAATAGATTTTTGTTGTAGAGTTTTGTAGTTGTAAAAGAATAAAACTTATCAAAATCATCATCAATTTCCATATGATTCACATTCTACAACATAAGCTTTAGTGTGTCGTTTAAAGGAATCTACGTTTTCACCACATTATGACCTCTCCTCTTAAGAGCTAAGGCATGCCACATGTTATCCCTTTCTTAGGTTGCTCAAGATCCTCACCAGAAGTCTTATTCATCTTCTTCTTTTGTCCACATATGAATAAAGCAAAAACAACTTTTCCAGTTGAACTAAAGACATTCTTAATATAATTTCAATGTATCCTCCTCCTATGATGGCTACAATTTCACCTCTTCATCTTCCTTCTTGGTGCTTTTATATAATAATTAATTTTTTTTCATTCTCCTAAAATGTTCTCTCAAATCAAATATTTGAACTAACTAGGGTATGAATTTTCCCTTCAAGAGAAGGATTCCTTGTCTTAATAATAGGACTAGGGTTAAGTTTGAGTTCTTTATTATCATGCCTATTGTAACACCCTGACCTTTAATCCCCCACAATATTGTAATTATAATTAATTATGTTAATGAATCCTATGTTGTAAAGTAAATGTAAATGGTTTTAAAAAACTGGAACAATTGTAAATATATTTAACAAAAAATGAGGAAGAGGTGGAGCCTTAATATGGAACATGAGAAGCCATGAGAGAGAGGGAAGTCAACAAAAGAGATTTTTGGAATATTTCCATATACCTTGAATTAGTTTCTTAGATTCCTAAAATCAGTGGTTGAGCTACCCAACTACAAGCAGTTATGAGAGGATAGGGGAAGTGCTACCATGCTACTCAATGGTATGTGCTCTATATCCCCATTTGTAGAGAATTCTAGATACCCACATAACACATTAAGGAAGAAACCCTACAGGGGGGAAGAATGAAGGAAAGCATTCATGGGAGATAGGCAAGAAAAGTGGGATAAGTTAGATAGAGAGACAAGATGGGGCTCTTATGTGGACCAAAAACTTTGTTCATGATTTTAGTATGTCTAGTTTCATGAGAAAGGTCAATGTTAGAGAATCTATCCTAAGCTAGGGAACCAAATGGAATTGCTAAGGAATTTTTCTATGTTATGCAAAAAAAAACTAAATTGTGGCACCAATGGACTATTGGCTTAGTGAAGATCTTCCTCCATGTTGTGCAATATTGATGTTGCCAATTACTAATAAATATTGTTGAAATAAAATAGAAAAGTTTGAAAGGGAACCATTTAGGAAATATTAACTTATATAAGGGTTCTCTTTGTGTTTTGCAGACCCATTGTGGCCATAATGTGAACATGAAGAAGACCTAGATCAATAGGTTAAAATACCTCATACTAATTTCTATGTGGATGAAGGAGAATGGAATTCATCCTTACATCATTGATAGCTTGAGAGGGAATTTCCATTTGGAGTGCCAACTTATAGAGCAGTTGAGAAACCACCCACAATAGTTGGGAAAACTCTAGGCCTAGTGGGATCCTAAGAGAACTTTTAATTTTTCCTTGATGAAAGAATGGCCTTCATGAATTAACCATGCATCGCTAAGTGATATCTTCCCTCATGAATTTTTGGTCTAACTCGTGGTGGCTAACTGCAAAAATGACTATCATGTGGCTAATTCTATGGTGGGGTGGAATATGTCGCATGCTTCATCAATTGTAGGTAACTGATTGTATAGGTTAGTTAAGTTCCCATGTCTACTTCAAATATGTAATTTAAATCATATTAAAGGAAATATAAATTATGTTTACAAGTTGTGGGAATCTAAGACCTTTCCTACTAAATAGAGAGTATATCCTATGTGATGATTTCTTATGATATAAAAGGGTAAATCTAGTTGTAATGGCTACATGATATCATATGTCTACCTATGTATCCCATGTTATCTTATGATGAACCTATTTTTCTAGCCTCCTTTTCCCTAGAGAAAATTCAAGGATTCAAGCCCCTCTTGGTTTTGAGCAATTCAAAAATTCTAGGACTATTTATCAAAGGTTTCCAAAATTTGGAGTTTGAAGGTCTTTAGCTTTGGCCCTTGATCACATGGCTAACATGGGGCTATGACCAAGATCATAGCTAGGAATATTGAGCCTTCAACTATCAAATATTGGCCTTTGAATATTGAAACATAAAATACTAAGTCTTTACACCCCATACTAATGGTTCGGAAACATCTTTCAACTAAAGAAAATTATCATCAATGGTGGGTATCAAGATATTGGGGTTTCGGTTGTCAATAGTGATAAACAATAGTGGTCATCGCTAATATCTTACACTAATAGATCATGACATATCTATCAATTGAAAATTATGGGATAGTTGGGCATCATCATGTAAAAAACTATCAACTATTGGATACCAAAGTGTCAACATATTGGGTATTAGGTGTCATGCTTTCAGAGGTTAGGCATTGAGAGGTTGAGAGGCACCTATTAGAATTTCCTCCCAATACCAATGATTTTGAATAAGGTAATGGACATGGAATGTTAGAATGATGGGTTTTAGTGACATCACATGACATGGTGAAATTTTATGTCATGATGATGTGGAATGAGGTAAGTATTGTGTGGATGTGGAATTGGTGTGTCATGCTAATGTGGTGTTGATGTGGTGAGATGGTGTATCCTAATGTTGTGGTGCAAAGCAGGTCCTAAATAGCATGGCATGATGATGTTGATGTCATGATTACATGGAAAGAAGGTATGTCCTTGATCATTTAGAAAGCTAACCTCGCATTGATGTGGCATGTCAACATGGAAATATGACATGGAAAGATGATGTGGATTCGAGTGCATAGTGGCACTGGGATGGAAACAAAGGTAGAGGTGATGTGGAGTTTTTCATATCGGGTTATCGAAGATCAAGTGTCAGCACATTGGGTATTGGGAGATTAGGGAATAGATGTGTGTGTTCTCCCAAAACTAACAAATCCTTACAATTATGTTTTGTTGGAAAAAAGTATGTTATCGAACTACATGTTGTTGAACCATTAGGATGTCGAGTATCAAAGTTTTTCCCATATAATATATGTATTGCATTAATTGTTTGATGGCTCAGGGATCTAATAAAATAGCAAATAGAAATGACATGTGATATGAAGGTTGATCATCATTAGTTGATGATCCGTAAGTCAGGTCAGATCAAGACTAAACAAGAGGAAAGAAATGTAATTCATTAACATTTTTCCTTGGGGGCGAGTAGTTGATATAACAATCAGTAGATTGGGAAGGTTGTCATTATAGTTGGCATGACATGTATAATGGTGACATGTGGGAAAAATGGATATCACATGTCAAATGTTGATGTGATTCTTGAAGGGAATATTTTCAAATGGGAATAACTTTGAATTTAGAACTTGGATTTGGATGAAATTTATATCATTGGAAATATCATGATGAGTAGAATATGATGTTGCTATTGGCCATAAGTTTTGAGGTAGTTTTAGGAAGAGTGATTTTAATAACCCCGTATCCATAATTAAACCTTGGAGGTTGGGTCTCTATACCCCACATCATTGATCATACATTAGGGGGATGGGTATGTTACATTGTGACATTATAGCATAGTTCAAACACTAGACTTGGATGGGCTAAGAAATAGAATAAGAATGAATATTGAAGTGATAGAGACAGACCATATAAATGTATTTTCCAAAGTAATAGATCATATATCTTTGTTAAGAGATTGAGGTATGAATACTGGAGCAAGGAATGAACAAATCCAATGTATTTTCATTGCAAAAGCTATGAAGGATACAATCAAGATGCCCACTAGATCTGATCCAGACTTAAATAGGAACGCAAAAAATTACAGATATAACCATACATACAAAGATGCAGTACAAATAATACTTCAGTTCATTACTATAAAATATTGAAATATGCTTACAAACAGAAATGGAAATAAACTAGCGATGGTATCTTATCTCTGAGAAGAGATGTGGTGGCTACATGCCTCTAAATTGTGTCACAATGAGGCTCAAAGGCCTATTTATCATTGAGAAATAATGGAAAACCCTAAACATCCAAAAACCTAACCCTAGGAGATGAAGCGCCAAACTATGGGCCTCGTTTTGTGTAAATTGGTACATCAACTTCCCGGGGTCGTAACTTTGGCATATGATCTTCGTTTGATGCACAAAATACCTCGTTAGAAATGTCTATCTGAGGACTACAACTTTAGGAAGAGAAACATCAATCCATGGACCCATGTTGCTCCTAGTTTTCCCAAAAACGACGTTTAGGGCCTCAAAATGGCTCCGGAAGTTTAGGACCCGAAAAACTGCTAAAAATAGTAAACTGTGCTACAATTAAGGAAACTGAAAAACTGAAAGAAGCAATGGTGGAGGTCCAAGTGGAATTGGCGGGTGGCCACCAATATCCACCTGGATCATTCCTCCCCCCTTAGGAAGCAATGGTCCCCATTGCATTGAGTTCCTTCATGAGATGAGGAAACTTCTGCTGAACTTGGTCCCTAATGAGCCACTTGGCCTGGTGAAGGAGTTGGCCTATTTTGACAACTCGATACAGTTGGATCTTCTTCTGGTGAGTGTGCTTGATCTGTGTGTCCATGATCTAATCAGTTGCAACTTGTTCCATGCAATCTGGATTTAACTCTGTGGGTGTGAGTTGCTCTGCAATGTCAGATGTGTCTAGCAATGGTGGAAAGTATGGCCAAAGGCGGTCCACATTGAACACTGGGTGCAGGCCAAGGAATGGGGGAATGCTGAGCTCAAATGCATTGTCTCCCACAACCTTGGTAATGGTGTAGGGACCATATCGGAGTGGTCTGAGTTTTCGATAGGCTCCGGTAAGGCGTTCATTTTGTACATGCAACTAGACTTTGTTTCCCACCTAAAACTTGTGTGGCACCCGATGTTGATCTTGTCGCTGCTTGTACTTGGCATTTGATTTCTCCAAAATGTCATGGACCTACTAAAAAATATGTTTGATGTGCTTAATGAAGTTGTTTGCCTTATCCGTTTCTGTTGACACCTAATCATTAGGATTGGGTGAATGTAATTAATGTAAATAAATAATAAGAAATATGAACAGTCATCGGGAGATGAAGTGAACAGTATCTCCCTCATGTATATAATAAATACCAACCTGAAGGAATAGAATATGAATTGATTTGGTGGAGTTACTGCCTAGCCTAACATGGTATCAGAGCCAGCTCCATTTTTTGCATCTCCTTCTAGTCTTGTAGCTCCCTTATGCCAGTTTCTTGTAATCTGTCCACTACCCCCTATGGAGTCTATCGATTTCCCTCTCCACAGTCGCTGCTGCAAATCTCTGACATTATATGTGCCCTCTATGCTCATTTCTGCGCTCTCTGGGCTCTCTGCCATCATCATTGGAAGGATTGCTCCAATGTGAGACCGACGACTGATCTCTTAGCTATTCATTTTCGCTGGGCAGTGGAGGGAGGATGGCAACTTATGTGGGAGAGTTTTTGAATCCTTATGTGCCTGTTTCGAAGATTTCTCTTCTTTGGCTTTCAATTCAAACCTGTCTTTGAAGCGATCCGAGAAAGGCTTAGTGATATGCTAGAATATCGTGGTGTTATGTGCATGGAGCGTTGTTGCATTGAAACGATATTATATACTGCGTTTTCTGAGAAACAATCCATTGATACACACTAAGCATGCAAGTTTGAATAGTATTCTGACTGTGAGGTTGGTGTGGTGTGTTCAAGACCGCTGCAACAATTCGATTGGTGATAACATATGGTGCGTATTGTTGTGAGAAGTCTATGGTGTGTTGGGTTGATATATTGACTGCGTGTGAATTGAATGTTGTGTTGTTCATTCCTGATATGTGAATTGGTATCATATATGGTTGTTAACGTTGCCCCATATATACACAGTTCTTGTATTTACGTTGTATTACATTGAATGCTAGTTTATTGAATGCCGGTTGAACTATGGTTGTGGTCGTTGAACTGTGGTTGTGCGTTGAATAGTTTCTTGAATGTTGATATTTATGCTTTATTACATTGAATGCTGGTTCCATTGAACGCTAGTTCCATTGAACATTGGTTCCTTTGAATTTTGAATAGTTTCATTGTATTTACACTCACCATATATTGAACACTGTGTATTACATTGTATTTACACTCACCATATATTGAACGTTGTGTATTACATTGTATTTACACTCGCCATACACTGCCCCACTTGTGTATGCGTTGAACCTTTTTGGCATATAAAAAATCATTGAATGCCATGTGTTGAATAGAGTTTTTTTAAAACAAGGTCGTGGGTCAAAGCACTGTGGCATGAAGCGTTGAATGCGTTGTACAATTTTTTTGTGTATTGGAGCTGCTCCACAATATATTTACGCTGAATTATATTAGGTAAAAGTTGTTTTTGTTACAGTATGCATTCAATCATATCCATCATGGGAATAGTTCTCACTCGCAAGGAGAACTATCCTGGGTGGTCCCGGATGATAAAACACACCCTCATTTTCAATGAGTTGTGGAAAGGAGTGTGCATTGGAGACGGATACAAAGAGCGAGAACAACCTAACTCAGACAAAGAGCTTGTCATTTGGGAAAATAAGAACAACAAAGCTTATGCATTAATCACAGCATCTGTAAATGAAGAGGTGAGTTGCCATATTTCGCCATTTTCAACTACTTTCGAAGCCTTACAAAAGCTGAAAGAACTCTATGACTCACATTCTGCACTTGAAGTTGTTCAACTCGTGATTAAACTCTTCACTCTTGAATTGCAAAATAATGATCCTCTTTCTTTTGCATCCGAAGTAAAATCTATAATGCATGATATCAAATCCACTAAGGTTAAATTGGACATTCCTCTTATCGCTTTTCTCAAGGCATTTATCCTACTTACTCCAATTATCTTGAGTCATTGCAAGCAAATGGAAATCTCAAAGATATTACCTTTGAATCTCTTGTAAAAAAATTTGCTGAAAGAGAGAAAGCTTTTGGAAAGAAGACAACCCCTGAATCTTCTGAAGAGGCTGTGTGCCTTGCTCATAAAGAAAAGAATCCTGCTCAAGATTCTTCCAGAGGAAGAGGTGGTCGAAGAGGAAGAGGGAGATATTTCAGAGGCAGGGGGGGCAGACAATCTCAAGGAGAAAAAGCAGACTTTCACTGCATACACTGCAAAAGAAATGGATCACATGATGCCTCTACATGCAAGTTACCATGGGACAAAATTGAGCAGCAAAGAAACCAACAGAAAGGTAAAACTAATGACATAGACAAAGGTAAAGCACCTGAATCTGCTCACTATGTTGTGGCACAATGTAATATTGGAGTAAATGAAGATTTATTTAATGCTTCACTTGCTTCTTGGAAAAATGATTGGTTGCTTGATTCAGGAGCAACTTGCCACATGACTCATAGAAAATATTTTTTTGAAGAATTTACTGACAATGTTGATGGAGCAGTATACTTTGCAGACCAATCAAAAATCAAGCCATCAGGGCTTGGCACAATCAGGCTTAAATTGCCTGGTCTTCCAGACTTTCTTCTGCATCATATTCTATATCTCCCACAGCTCAAGAGAAACTTGTTGTCCTTGGTACACATCCGCTAGCAAGGTCACTCCATTCATATGTTTGATGGCAAGCTTGAGGTGAGAAAAGCATCTGACCACTCACTTGTCATGAGGGGAATAGAAGAATAAAGGCTTCTCAAGCTGCAAGGTACCTCTGCTCGTGCACAACATTTCTCATAAAATTCTCATTATGAAGAAGGTACACTTCCATCAAGTTTATTATGGCATGCTAGATTTGGACATTTGAACTATGAAAACCTCCGCTTGTTGAAGAAAAATGGTGTTGCTGGTTTGCCTACAATACCTAATAAATTTAAGCAATGTGATGCTTGCATTCTAGGAAAGCATAGCAAACAGTCTTTTCATGATTCACATTCAAGAGAACATAGAAAAATTGAACTTATTCATTCAAATTTATGTGGTCTAATTCTTGTTCCTTCTGCAAATCGAAATAAATATATGATGACATTTATTGATGACTACACCAAAATGTGTTGGGTTTATTTATTGAAGAACAAATCTGATGCTTTTCAAACATTCAATAACTTTCATAAATTGATTGAAAATGATGCACAATCTCATATTGGGTCTATTCGCACTAATAATGGAAAATAATACACATCAAATGAATTTGAAAACTATCTTCGCCAACATGGGATCAAACATCAAACAACTATACCTTATAATCCCCAACAGAATGGTGTAGCTGAAAGAATGAATAGGAAAATCTTAAATATGGTACGCTCCATGCTCTTCTTCAAAAATGTAAATATAATGTTTTGGGCTGATGTTGTTCTATGTGTTGCATTTATAAAGAATAGATGTCCATCTAATTCTATTAGAAACAAGACTCCAGATGAAATGTGGTATGGGCATGTTCCTTCGGTAAAGCATCTCAGGGTCATTGGTTCCACCTGCTATGCCTTGATACCAAAGGTACATAGAAATAAACTTGGTGCAAGAAGTCGTAAGTGTATCTTCCTGGGGTATTCAAACACCTCCAAAGCATGCCATCTCTATGATGAAGTCAATAAAAGTTTGTTGTATCTAGAGATGTAATTTTTCTTGAATCATTCAAAACTGGCAATGCTGTTGAGCGGAAACTTGATCACTTGGATAGATTCGCAAATGCAAAATCATTTCAAGAATTTGATAATCAGATTCCACATCTTGAAGGGGGGATTCCTATACTAGATCAACATGTGGAATCTTCTTCTGAAGAACTCTCTCCCCCACATGAAACTCCAACAACGGACGATGCTTTAAGTGATGTGATTGATAGAATTGGGGGACTCAATCTTGATTCAGTCCCAACTCAATCAATTGAGCAGCCTAGACCATCTAAGAAAGGTCCCCCAAATTGGCTGACAAAGACACTTGAAAGTGTTCATCATGATGAGGTTGGAAAGACAGGAACTAGAAATTCAAACTGGCAAAATGGAGGTGATGTAGATGACTCTAATTCACCTGTTGATATGGATGTTTCTTATGATTGTGAATTGAACTTGTCTATAGATTTTGAACCAACTTCCTTCAAAGAAGTTGCTTCTAATGATGAATGGAAAGAAGCGATGCAAAAGGAGTATGATGCCCTCATAAAGAACAGCACTTGGAAGCTGGTTGATCCTCCATTAGGAACCAAACCAATTGGCTGCAAGTGGGTCTACAAGAACAAGTATAAAGCTGATGTCTCACTTGACAAGCACAAAGCCAGGCTTGTGGCAAAAGGTTTTGCACAGAAGGAAGGGGTCGATTATGAGGAGACTTTTTCCCCCACAGCAAAATGGGCTACCATACGAACACTCTTTGCCTTAGTAGCTCAGAACGGTTGGAAAGTCCATCAAATGGATGTAAAAACTGCTTTCTTAAATGGAGATCTAAAAGAGAATGTTTTTATGTCCTAGCCTGAAGGATTTGCTATGAAAGGACATTGGTCTACTGTAAAAAGAGTTCTAAGGTACTTGAAGGGAACTCAAGACTTTGGAATCAAGTATACACGGGTGGACGACTTCAACTTGAATGGATACTCTGATTCAGACTTCGATGGAGACAAAGAAACTGGGGTATCTACTTTAGGATATGCTATGAGTCTTGGATCAAGAGTTGTCTCTTGGAGATCATGCAAACAATTAGTTCCAGCAGATTCCACAACAGAAGTAGAATATGTGGCAGCAGCTGAGGCAACAAAAGAAATTCTGTAGCTCAAGAAAATTCTTGAAGATTGGCAGGTAAAACAAGTACAATCAACTCCACTCATGATTAACAATACCTCTGCAATAAAGTTGGCCAAGAACCCAAAGTTCCATGATCGAACGAAACACATCAATACTAAAGATCATCTGATTCGACATCATGTTGAGGCCAAAACAATCCATCTCCATCGTTGTTCCACTAATGAGAAAATTGCAGACATCTTCACCAAAGCACTTGGAAGAGAAAAGCTTGAACGATTTAGAATGATGCTTGGACTCACCAACATTCCTTCAGATTGAGGGGGGGAATTTTGACACCTAATCATCAAGATTCAGTGAATGTAATTAATGTAAATAAATAATAAGAAATATGAACAGTCATCGGGAGATGAATTGAACAGTCTCTCCCTCATGTATATAATAAAGACCAACCTTAAGGAATATAATACGAATTGATTTGGTGGAGTTACTGCTTGGCCTGACAGTTTCGAATTGGACATGAGCCGAATCTGCCTGAGTAGCTGCAAATGGCATGGCCACATCAATGGGACATAGTGGTTGGAATCCCAAGCCCACCTAAAAAGTGTTGTGGCCAATCGAGTTGTTGAGAGCCCAGTTATAGCTATTTTAAACATATGGGAGGCTCTCATCCCATGTTTGTGGATGCTTTGAGTTGTACATGTGTAGAATGTGTACGATCATCCTGTTGACAACCTTTGTCTGGCCATCAGTTTGGGGATGGAAGTTTGTGGACTTAGTGAGTTTGGTGTCCAGCATCGACCAGAGACTGGATGAAAATGTACTAAGGAACCTGTTGTCCCGATCTGAGACGATAGACTGTGGGATCCCAAAGTGTACCCACACTCATTCAAAGAAGAGTTTAGTAGTGGCTTCTGTTGTGATATTCTTCTTGCAGGTCGCCATAATGGCCATCTTCGAGAACCTATCGACAACCACAAAAATATAGTTGTTTCCATGCTTAGTAGAAGGAAGGCCCGACATGTAGTCCATGGAGATGGATTCCCAAGTTCGACTAGGGGAAGGCAGTGGGGTATAGAGGCCTTGCTTCTTAATGGTCGGTTTGGCAATGGCACAGGAAGCACATGATTTGATGTACTTCCTGACATCTTGTTGAAGATTTGGCCTATATAAATACTTCTGCAGTACTACCACCATTTTCTCGACCCCAAAATTCCCAACAACCCAACTGCAGTGTGCTTCCCAAATCATCTTGGCACACCCGCTTGAAGGAACACAAAGGTGACCCAGGTGGCATAACAGGGCATCCTAGAGGTGAAAATGTGGGACATGCTGACCCTCCAAGAGTGTCTGGTATGTGTGGCTGAATTCTGGGTCGCTTTTGTAGAGAATTTGCCAATCAGAAGTCTCGTGCCCACAAGAGTTGAGCACAGTGGTTAACGCCATGATCGGTGGTCGACTGAGGAAATATGCAACATTATTGGTGCTGCCCTTCTTACAATATATTCAAATGAAACTAATGCAGGTATGTGGACCACTTCTGATGGCAATCATTCTGCAATTTCCCTTGGGTCTGTATGAACTGCAGGGGCTGGTGCTCTGTGTGGATGACTGTTTCCTTCACCAAAATATAATGCTTTCATTGTCGGTAGGCCTGCACAATGGAATACATCTCTTTGTCATAAGTGGGATACTTCCGGACTGTGTCTGAAAGTGTCTCACTATGATATTCCATTGTATGCCCGTGTTGAGTAAGGACTACCCCAATAGCATAGTCAGAGGCATTTGTCTCGACCTCAAATGGTTGTTGCAAGTCTGGCAATGCAAGCACTGGTGCTGAGCAGAGGCGATGTTTCGACACTATGAATTCCTTCTGTTGAGATTCAAACCAAAATAATTTTGCTTTCGCTCCTCCCTTGGTGACTTGACTCAAGGGCCAAGTGATATGAGAAAATCCCAACACGAACCTATGGTAGAAGTTGGAAATACCCAGAAAGTTGCAGATCTCTATCAGAGTGGTTGGAGATGGCCAATCCTAAATGACTTGGATCTTAGCTAGATCCACATGCACCCCCCGTTTATCAATAATGTATCCCAGATACTAAACCTGGGTCATGCCAAAAGTGCATTTCTCCAAATTGGCACATAACTTGTGTTGCCACAGTGTTTGGAGAACCTGTAGGATGTGGTGGAGGTGCTCTTCCCAACTCTGGCTGAAGATTAGGATGTAATCCAAGTATAATACTACAAATGAGTTGGTGAATGGCTGCAAGATGTCATACATCAACCTCATGAAGGTTTCAGGAGCATTCATCAACCCGAAAGGCATAACCAACCATTCGAAAAGGCCCTCCTTGGCTTTGAAGGCAGTCTTCCACACATCGGTGGGTTTGATTGGTACTTGGTGATATCCTGACTTCAAATCAATCTTGCTGAAATATTTTGCCCCCTTTAGTTGGTCTAGGAGGTTATCAATATGGGTACCTATTACAGACAGTGATCTTGTTCAACACCCAATAGTCAATACAGGGTCTCCAAGTCCCATCCTTCTTCTGTACCAACACGATCAGGCTCCCACAGGGTGATGTACTCGGACAGATGTGACCTTTCTGTAGCAGCTCCTGAATCTACCTCTTGATTTCATCGTTCTCTAGAATGGAGCGCTGATAGATTGGTCCATTGGGAAACGGTGCACTTGGGGTCAGATCAATGGAGTGCTTAACCTGACAGTGCAGAGGAACCCCTGCAAGGGAGGCGAAGATGTCCTTGTACTCCTCCACGACCTTGTCCATCCGTAGTTTTCGTGCGGAGGGGCCCTATCTGGAGGTCTTGGACATCATCTTCTTCTTTCCTTGAGGGCATATCATCAGGAAAACAAATTTCCTGGTTTTGGAAACGAGCTTACTGCATTGTTTTGCCGTAACCAGAGAGATGGCAGTAGGTGATGCTACCTCTTGTATCTTGTACAGCTTATTTCCCAAAGTAACAATAATAGCACGAGGCCTTTATTCATACACATCATGTCACTTCCACAAGTATGGTTGGCCTAATAATACATCACAAACATCAAGGGGAGCAATGTCACACAATACCTCATCTGTAAAGGGCTTGATGTTGTATGGAAGGTGACACTGCTGGCTCACGTGAAGATCCCGTCCTTGGTGAAGCCACCGATGGTGTACGGTTGTGGATGTGTTTTGGTCGGTAAACCCAACTGCTTCATGACCTTTGCCGAAATGAGGTTCTTTTGGCTCCTGTTATCGATAATGAATTGTAACGAGGAGCCCTTTACCCACATCTAGGAGTGGAAGAGGTGCTCCTCCTCCTCTGGATCTTCGAGTTCCTTCTTCTGGATCATCATGGTGGCAATGGTGGCGTTGGGCTCCGCATCGATAATTTGCTTCCCCTTCTCATTCCCCTTGTTGAGTTCTGGCTTAGAGTCGAAACATGCATCTGATTTTGTAACCTTTAGCTCAGTCTCCAATGATTGCTTAGCCAAACACTCACTTGTGTTGTGAGTGGAGCTTTTATGGAACTCACACCACTCTCTCGTGTCCTTTTCCAACTTCACGACACTGTTCTTTGCTTGCATCTTTGGTAGGTTGTCTTGCGCCTCCCCGCCTTGGCTTTGTCCTTTGTTATGTGGTTTGGGGGCACCTTTCCCTTGCTTCAGATTCGCAGATCCAAAGTCTCGCTTCTTCTGTTTAAACTTTTTCTTGATCTTAACGGAATATCGGTATGCCGTGCCGAACAAGGAGATGTTCAGGTATTCTATTTCGTCCTAGATGTACTTGTGCAAGCAGCCGCAATATTTGAGTACCAAATGCTACTCTGAATCCTTGATACCCAACTTTGTGCAAAGGGTATGGAAAATATTGGTAAACTCCAGCACGTCTTGGTCCCTTCCTTGCCGCATCATGGTCCACTTTATGTATTGATCCTCATAGCTTCCGACAGGGTAGTACTGCTCCTTGCTGGTAGCCCGGAATGAATTCCAACTGAGTGCGGCTGAAAATAATGAGGCCGTACTTTCATCCTTCTACTCGTAGTAGGTTTCCCACCAGTCCTTGATGTGGGGGGCGGATTTGAGAAGAGAGAAAGTAATCTTTTCCTGGCCGGAAAAAACATGAATAGAAAAATACCCTTCTAACATATTTAACCATTTATCTATGGCATTTGCATCTATCTGACCCTCAAATATGATAATGTCAAAGTTAAATTGTAGCTTAAAGGGTGTGGTGCTTCCAAAGTAGCTGCTGGAAGTAGATGTGTCGCCCTTGGGTAGTCGCTAAAGGATCTAGGCAAAGCTATCCATCATCACATTCCTTTGTCACTCGAGGGCCTCTTCGAGCAATATTTTGATAGGATCTCCTGCCCCCTCGTCTTTCTTTTCATCTTCCATGGGAGGTCGTCAGGATTTGCGAGGCTGGTCTTGCAAAGGTTCTACCAGTTCAAGCCCTAACTCCTTCTATCCCGACCTCGTTGGGGACATGCAAAGAAAGACAGAGAAGAGCAGACCGCTCTGATACCACTGATCTAGATTTAAATAGGAACACAATAAATTATAGATATAACCATACATACAGAGATGCAGCAGAAATAATACTTCATTTCGTTACTGTAAAATACTAAAATATGCTTACAAACAGAAATGGAAATAAACTAGCTAGGGCGATGGTAGCTTATCTTTGAGAAGAGATGTGGTGGCTACATGCCTCTGAATTGTGTTACAATGAGGCTTGAAGGCCTGTTTATTGTTGAGAAACAATGGAAAACCCTAAACATCCAAAAACCTAGCCCTAGGAGATGAAGCGCCAAACTATGGGCCCCGTTTTGGGTAAATTGGTACATCAACTTCCTGGGGTCATAACTTTGGCATATGATCTTCGTTTGATGCACACAATACCTCGCTAGAAAGATCTATCCAAGGAATACAACTTTGGGAAGAGAAACATCTATTGAAGAACCCATGTTTCTCCCAGTTTTCCCAAAAAACTTCAATTAGGGCCTCAAAACGGCTGCGGAAGTTTAGGAACCGAAAAACTGCTAAAATTAGTAAATTGTGCTACAGTTAAGGAAACTGAAAAACTGCAAGAAACAATGGTGGGGGTCCAAGTGGAATTGGTGGGTGGCCACCAATATCCACCTGGATCAAGATCTCCCTAGAGATCTCAATTAAATGATAATTCTATAAGCACATGGTCATATGATATAGCCATAATTATGAGGAATCTCTCAACTCATCTCTTTCTCTTTTGAATGTTTCCTATGCTTTTGAAAATATTATTATATGTTGATAAATAAAGAGCATAGATGTGATAGATTTGCTAGAGATTAAATAACTAAGAATTCATATGTACTAATAGGCATTAGTAAAATGATATTCTAAGTAAATAAATAAATATTTAATGCATAGATTAATGAATGATCATATGTATAGCATGAATGAAGACTTACAATAGTTTGTTGTCATAATATTATTATAATGACTAGTCATGGTTATTGATGAAGATGTAACTGGAAAAAAAGTTGATTTTGTGGCTAAAGAAGCTAATGGGGATTTGACACAGTCTTGTGTAGAGAATGTTTTTGATAATAAAGTTTTGATCAAGAGGTTGGTAAAGAACAATGTAAGAACCCTCCCAGAGATAGCAACTAATTAGGTAGCATCTAATAACTACTAGTATCTATGTAGGTATAGTTTTCGTATGCTCACAGTCATGAGGGGAATTAGGTAAGAACTCCCTTAGTAAGAGTTTAATATAAAAAATGCTAAGAATTCAAGAATAGAAGGTAAATCAAGAGTTAGAACTCGATATGCTCTAGGTGACATGTGGGAAAAAAGGATATCACATGTCAAATGTTGATGTGGTTCTTGAAGGGAATATTTTCAAATGGCTAAGTCCAAAATTTATTTAACAAAGATATTTCACAGAAAACATGAAGTGTATGTGGAACCCTGAACCATGGAACCATCTCTATTGACCTTTTGATCTACAACCTTTGACAGATAATATCTCTTGATCCAAGAGGCCATTTGTAAACTTCAATATATCGTTGGAAAGTTATTTATGAGCACTATCTAACTATGTCATTGCCAAGAGCTTCTAAAATAATATTTTGAGGTGGAATCTCCTCCAAAGTATGGGACTCCCCAGCCATCATAGCCATCTCTTTATGGCTTCTCCACTAAATTTTCTACTATGATGATTCTCTACAGAGTACTGCAACAACCATGGGACTCCCCTTGAATAGCATGCTCTTCACTACCTTTGTTTTTCTCTAATCTCAATGCCAGTCTATTGCCTCTTATCTCAATTCCAGTCTAGTTGACATCAAATCCAACATATCAGGTGCCACCAACCATTTATACAATGTTAATTGTCCAACAATATCCCCCTTTGGCATTGATGACAACACTATAAGCTCCCCCCTGAAACCAGACATGGTATTCTTCATCATTTTTCTTCTCCTTAGCACTAGTAATATTCTCCACCTTTGAAATCAATGTCAAATGATTCTCTTGAAAACTCCCCCCTAAACAATTACAACCTACTTTGATCCTTCAAGTTGAGTAGCAGCCAATACGTGTTTTTATTTAGTCATTTGGGAGGAGGAATCACAACTTCTATCTACTACTAGAGATACACAAAGGGCTCTCTTACGAGTGGCTTAGTAAATATTTCGGCTAGTTGTTCTTTAGTGGCCACATATTCAAGTTGGAAAATATTATCAGAAACTTGTTCTCTCAAGAAATGAAACTTGATAGTACTATGCTTTGTCTTTGAGTGCATGAAAAGATTAATAGAGATGTTGATCACACTTGTATTACCACACATGATTAGAATTGGATGAGTCAATTCTAATTTAATGTCCTTCAAGGTTTTCATCATCAAAAGAATTTTTGAGAAACAAGTGGAAGCTTCAATATACTTCGCTTTAGCAATTGATAAAGAAATGGAGTCTTGTTTCTAGTTGACCTAGGACACTGAGTAGTTTCCCAAAAATAATGTTGCACCAAAGGTGCTCTTCCTGCCATCAATACGACTTACCCAATCAGCATCAGTATAGGCCTTTAATTTAAACTCTTTTCTCATAGCATACCACAGCCCATAGTCTGTTTTCCCTTGTAGGTATTTGGAAATCATTTTTACAATAATGACATGACTTTCACGGGGTGGCTTGAAATCTGGCCACTAGACCTACTGCTTTCATGGTGTTTGGTCTAGATGTTGTAATTTATAACAAGTTCCCTATCATCGATTTGTAGACAGTTTGATTTACCAACAATGTCTCATCTTCTTTGCATAACTTACAACCTATAACCATGGGGCTAGTGACTAACTTGCAATCTTCCAGTCTGAATTTCTTCATAGTTTCTCACAGGTATTTGGATTGGGAGATAAATACCCCATCTTTTGATTGAGAACTTGCAATACTAAGAAAAAGGATAATTCTCCTATCATCGACATCTCAAACTCTATTTCCATACATTTTGTGAATTGATGCCCTAACTTCTCTAGATCTTTGCCAAATATTATGTCATCTACATACACTACCACAATTAATAGGTGGTGATATTCATATTTTATGTACATATTTCTATCCGTAGTGCCCATCTCAAATCCTTGTTGCTGAAGATATCTATCGAACCTGACATACGAAGCTCTAGGGGAATGTTTGAGTCCATATAAGGCCTTTCTCATCTTGCACACAAACCCTTCATTTCCGGTGAGAGTGAATATCTCTGACTGCTCAATATAAACTTCTTCTCCCAGATATCCTTTAAGAAGTGTTGACCTCATATCCATCTGATATACCTTGATGTTTTTAAGGCTGGAAAAGGCAAGAAACATTCTGATAGCTTCCAGTCTAGCCAATGGTACACATGTTTCCTCGAAATTTGTCCCCTCTATCTGGGCATACCCTTTGAAAAGTATTCAAGGCTTCTTCCTAATTACTTGACCCTACTCATTTAGGTTATTTTTGAAGACCCATTTTGTGCCTATGACATTTGTTTCTTTGGGTATTGGAAAAATATCCTAAGTGTCATTCTTCTCAATTTGGTCAAGTTCTTCATTCATAACTCTCACCCAGGATTTGTCCTCACTAGTCTAACTCAGATTCTTAGGCTGAATCTAAGATAGCAAATAAATATTTGCACAACTTGGACTTCCAACAAATTTCCTCCTAGTTTGAACACCAATTCTTTGATCTCCAAGAATTTGACTCTTATGATGTTCTTTCTGTGCATATCTCGATGGGTTTTTGGGCCTTAGAGTTGTGCTCGTTTCTATGCCCTCGTTATCTGACTATGTTTCTTCATGGTCTAATGGCCTTATGGTTGAACTCCCTTCTCCATATTTGTTCATGGTTCCTCTGGAGGACTCTGATTATGGTTCTATTTAATCTATTACTATGTCAAATTAGTCTTCAGTCCTTTCTGTCCTTTTGTTGTAGCACTTGTATCCTTTACTTCAAGCATAGTACCCTAGAAACATACACTCATCAGCGTGTGAATCAAACTTTCCAGGATCTTTATCATTCCTTTTTATAAAGAATTTTCTCCCAAATACCTTAAGTGTTTTACGATGCATGTCTTCCCTTCCATAACTCATAGTGAGTTTTATCGCTATTAGGCCTGATTTGTGTTCTTTTTTATAGGTACAGTGTTGCTTGTGTTACATATCCCTAGAATGTGTGAGGTACATATGCTTCATCCATCATAGCTCTATCCATCTCTTGGATTGTTCTCTTCTTTCTCTTAACTACTCCATTTTTTTGTGGAGTTCTAGCCACAAAATATTGTCTCCTTATGCCATGCTCTTCACATAATTCTTCAAACTCTCTTGAAGTGTATTATCCTCCTCTGCCTGATCTTAAGCATTTGATCTTATATATTTCTCATTTTACACCTAAGCATTATACATTTTAAAATTTTTAAACACTTCTGATTTTTCTTTTAAGAGCATGATCCAAGTGGCCCCAGTAAAATCATAAATAAGCAGCATAAAATACCTCTCTCCTCTTGGGATTTCTTCTTTAGTTGGGTCGCATATATCTGTGTGAATTAGCTCCAATGGTCTAGATGAAGAGAATTATTTTGTCTTGAAATGAATCCTAGTTTTCTTACCAAATTGACATATTTTTCATATTGAATTACTAGGCCTTGACAGTCTTGACATTCCTCTCACAACTCGCAGCTTGTTGATTTTTATTAGAATGTGAAAATTCATATGACCAAGTCTCTTGTGCCATAACTTAGTTTCATTTGTCTTGCTCAGATAGAAGCTTACTCCAGTGTCATCAAACACATATACATTATTGTGAGTTTGTACTACCTTTCCCACTAGATTTCAATTTTTTTCATGTCAAATCTCACAATCTTTGGATCAAAAAGTCACATTATATCCATTAATACACAACTGCCTTACACTAAGCAAGTTGTGCTTGAGAAATTCTACATTCAACATATTTTGGGCTTTAGTCTTTTCATCATGACCGATTATGCCCTTACCCTTAATTATTGTTGAGGCATTGTTGCCGAAAGTGACATTGTTCCCTCTGTTCTTTTATTTTATTGACAAGAATTTTCTCTTATCCCCATTCATATTCTTCGAACAACCAATTTCTACATACCATTTGTTTTCTTGATTATGTGCTGATAGAGCAAGTCCACATTCCATGCTCTTTCTAGATTTGCATTTCCAATTATCCTTATCCTTTTGAAAAATTGGCTACCAAGTGTACTCGGATTTAGATGGACACTCAAATTTTCTTTTGCATTCACTTGCCTTGTTCCTCAAATTATTATGTTTGAAGAATTTTCAATCATTCATTAGGGTAGAGAATGGATTTCCATCTCTGAGAGGAGAGTTTTGAGATCTAAAATTCTGATACTTATTGTACCTAGAATTTTCATCTCTTTCAACTTTGATCCTTCTATCATCAATAGCCTTATGTCCAAAGATGTGACATTTATAACAATGACCGTAAAATAAAGGAGAGTACCTAAAGTTTGAAAGTTCATGAGTTTGCGCATGAAGGTACCTTTGTTGTCTAGTTGATTGATTCATTCTCCATTGGTATGATTCCTTGGGATGGTTGGATTTATTATTCTAGTGAGGGGATCCCCTCTATGTTTCTACCTTTTTGTCTTTATTGATTCTTTCTTGATGCACCTTTTCATAGCCCTAAGGTTCCTCAAATCCTGTGGACCTGAAGCTCATCTTTCCCATAGAATATTCCTATGGTCTAGAGTGTTCCAGGCCTATTTTGTTTCGTGAAGACATTTTATTGTTTAGAATATGATCTACCTTTCTTGTTCCTTCTACAAAATTTTCATTTTTACCCGTATCGATCTCCAATCTCTCAAGATCTATTCTTAAAGAGACAACCTCTGCCTCGAGACTCTGACAAATTTCTTCCCATTCATGGATCAGATCATTAAGAACTTCTTCTTTTCATTTTTCTTCTTCTAATTTGACATTCAAGGACAAAATTTTATCTTTTCATGTTCTTGAGATCATTTCCCTCTTTTCCTTGAAAAACTCCTACTATAGATTCTTGTTCTCTCATGAAAAACTCAACATGTTCCTTGTTTTTCTTCTAGTAGAAGATCTAAACTATCTTTTCTTTTAATAACTTCTTCAAGTTTTTCTTTTTGATAAATAAATTCCTCATTGTCTGAGTTGTACATACCTTCTTCAACATGCTACAATTATTCTTTTAGCTATCTGTTATTTTCCTTGGCCTTCTTTAACTCATCAAGAGCACTGATGAATTCCCCTTCAAAGTCCACTACTCATACTTCTTCTTCTACCTCTTCAAAGTCAATAATATTTTGTTTCTTGGAGTCTACTCCAAATTCCATGAGTAAATACTTATTTGAATCATATTTTGAAGAGTTTACGTTGTCTGACTCTAGTCCTGAGCTATCCTCTTTGAGTAGAGCCCCTTTTTCTTAAATAACTTCTTCTGATGTTTTTGAGGTTTGTTTCTAAATTGTTTATCATCTTTTGTTTCTTTCCTTTCTTTGTAAGGGCATTTGGACGAAAAATGTCAAACTCTTCCACAATCAAAGAATTTAAAATGCAGCTTCCCTTTATACTTTCATGAGCCACACTTTAGCTTCCTGGAAAATTGAACTAGCTCTTGATAAAATTCGCAAGTAGAGAAATCTTGATGATATTTATGCTCCTTGGCCTTCTTGGACACTTTGAACGTTTCCTCCTTATGTTCAGAATTATCTTATACTACTCTCATCTCATAGGCTATGAGAGTACCAAGTAGCTAATCCATCTTGAGATTCTTTAAATCAGCCATCTCTTCAATGGTAGATATTTTCGCATTAAATCTCATGGGTAGAGATCTTAAGACCTTTTGAACAATTATATCTTCTTTGACTTCTTAACTGAGTCCTCTTTGAGGAAGTATTTTACTATGCTTTCTTATTCACTCATTTTTAAGCTTTCAAACCTCATTTTGAAGGTTTGAAGTTTGGCCTGCTTGACTTTATCATCTCCTTCATGACTATGATTGAGCTTCACCCACACTTCCTTAGAAAACTTACAGTGCATAAACTTTATAAGTTTAAATTGACTAAGGCCAAAGAGAATGGCATTCTTGACTTTAGCATTATTTCCATACAATTTTTTACCATCTGCATCAGTGGGAGGGACATCAGGGACATCATACTCTAGTAGTACAGAGCTCCAAACATCTACTCCTATGGACATAGGATAAGCTTCCACCCTAAATTTCCAAAAGGCATAGTTTGTCCCATCAAAGACTCGTATCTTTCTTGACTACGTATCTTGACGCACTTCCCTAGATATAATTCCTTATCAATCTACCTTCCAATGGTTAAATTGTTCCTTAAGGAACTTGGGTCTCATACCAATTGTTGGAATAAAGAATTAATGAGAATAGTACAAATCACTACTTGTGAGAGCATTCACACACGATACAAATAAATAGAAAGATACAACATTCACATGTACACACAATCCATCACATGAACAACATACATATATTGACATAGGTATTTTTACGTGGAAACCCAAAGGGAGAAAACCACCAATCTATTTGTTGTTATGATGTAAATAAAGCACCTATTAAATTACATCATTTTGTTTGTGAGCACCCACTCATAGGAGGCACCAACCCCTTAAGATAGAAAGCCAGTACTTGCAAGAGGCACTAACCTCTTATGAATGAAGGTAACTACCTTCTCTAGCCATTATTCTACTTTTCATTCAATTTTCAAACTAAAAATAGAGGCAAATTCATATACATAGAAATACAAATCTAGTTTGATCCAGTACCAGTCCCTTTCTTTCAACTCCCTAGTTCTCCTTCAAGTTGTACTCTCACCTACTCAACTAGCTCAAGTCTCGACCCTATGATACACCTTCTCTTAGTGACACTTAGCTCAATCACACACTCACAACACTACACTCTGTAACTCACATCAATTCTGCATTCCCCCATTTTGCATAATTTCTCTCCACTATTTTGTTCCTTTACTACGTTGTGATCGATGTTGTCTATGTTGTCTCTACAACACAGTGCCTGGAAGCATACTTCTACATGGCTCTCCATGCTCCATCAGAGTGCAAGGCCACTACAACTGCATTAATCAATGAGAATGTGATCTAATTGAAACTGAATTATAATTAATGCAAAGAATGTCCACCTGAGTGTCTTTTGTACTAAGAAATAAATTCTCAGTCAAACAGTACACTTTAGGAGTACCTCCATTGAATTTTTCCTATACAAACAACATGGCACTCCATCTTGTTGTTGCATCTGATACATGACATATACATCTGTAGCACACCACCAGAGCCCATAAATTCCGTTATTTCATCCCTGAGATATTCTCTTCATTTAATTCTATGAGGCACAAAGAAAGATCAAGCATGGCTATTTTGAAGTCAATTTTAAGCTTTGAAATTCATGGTCCTTTCTTATCTCTGTCTCCTGCCTATGATGGTCATTATTGACTCCATTAAAGAATTTGTGCAATCATGGTCCTCATTGCCTTGTGCCTCTGTTCTCTGCAGTCGTCATTAATACAGGAAACAGCTCTGGTGCACCCCCATTTAATGTTGGTTGGGAGGTTGAAAGGTCATGGATCAGCCCAATTCACTTGTTATGCATCTGTGTTTTCCTCTGACTTCGCGACTAGACCTAAAGCCCTGACAATTCTTTAACGTTAAAAAACTCCACAAACTTGACTCTTGGGAAAACCTCTCAATTTTGTTAGGAGGGTTGTGAGTTAGCCCGCTCTACCTACTTATGCGCTTGAATATGCCTCAACCCCTGACTTTCCTATAGGCCCAACTAGCTCAGAGATTCAATTTTCTTGTAGGCCCTACTAGGGTCCCTTTTCACTGTTTTGGCATGTTCTATTCATTCAACACCAAAAACAAAATACACGGAAAAACTTCACAAAACAACCCGTTGGCACAAACTTCGAGGTTCTGCCACATCATTAATTATGTCATGCTAACATCATTTAGGCCATGTGGCACCTTCTGTATGGTGACATGTGTCACATAGATTTGGCCCATTAAGCTACCCAAAAATGTCGAATCTTCCTACCATGTGTCCTCTGTATCACCACATCATGTTGACTTCATCTGCCATGTTGCTTCCAACACATCACCATGAGCCAATAACATTCTCCCACTTGTTTACCAATATTGGGTCTGACGTAGGTTGGGGTTCGAGAGTTGGTGATTTTTTCTCTCACTACACTTTATTGCACAACCTGACCTCTGACTGGTCCCAACTACACCCATCTTCTAACTTTGCCAACTACCTACTAATCCACGTGCCTAACTAAGAGTTGGTCCCACACAGGTCAACGGTCAGGGGTCAAGGGTCAGGGGTCAGGGGTCAGAGCTTTGTTCTCTTGCCAAACTCTGATGTGCGACCCGACCTCTGAATTTGTACATTTTCTACGTGGCCCGACCCTACTCCAAAACTGGCTAAGTCCAAAATTTCTTTAACAAAGATATTTCACATTAAACACAAAGTTTATGTGGAACCTTGAGCCATGGAACCATGTGTCTATTTACCTTTTCATCAACAACCTTTGACCGACAATATCTCTCAATCAAATAGTCCATTTGGAAACTTCAATATATCGTTGGAAAGTTCTTTTCAAGAAATATCCAACTATATCATTGGCAAGAGCTTATAAAGCAATATTTTGAGGCAAAATCTCCTCCAAAGTCTGGGGCTCCCCATCCATCATAACCATATCTTTATAGCTTCTCTACTAACCTTGCTACTATGATGATTCTCTATAGAGCACTACAACAAGCATGGGACTCCCCCTAAATAGCATGCTCTTCACTACCTCTGCTGACTCTAATCTCAATGCCAATCTGGTTGGCATCAACGTCAACAAATCAGGTGCCACCAACCATTTAGATAATGTCAATTTTCTAACACAAACAACCTCATTGTACTAAGTCCAACTAGAATGATGCTCCAACACCATGCTAGCATCAATTTGTTGCTCTAGCACCACCTTGTGACTCTAAAGTTTTCTCAGGCTCCAACTTGAAGGAGACTTCAATCTCCACCTTGCATCACCATGCCACCCTTAAGATAGAATATAAGAGAATAAGATATATCACATTGATCACTTTGATCAACCATTCAACTCGCTTCTATAATCATTATCCAACCAGTGGTATCAATAACCCTAGTGTCTCTACAATCAATACCATTGTTGCATTTTCGTTTCATCGCCACTACTTTGTCACTATATTGTCTGCTATTATACACATTGTCAGAATACTATTGTGACAAACTGTAGCATCTCTACTTAAAAATATACCAAACATATAAACGTCATCCCATCAACCCAATACATCTCAGACCAGCAATACATCAAAATAACATATCAAACCAACAACATGAAATCATGCTTTGACTCACTCTTACTAAAAATACATCATCCACTCTTTTTGCCCATATAATCGATCTTACTATCAAAACCCTAGCAACACTTTGACTAGTATCGTTTTATGAATCAACAGAAGCAAGCTCGCACTGCCATAACCCCAACAAGCTACCATTACATTAAGTATATGCAACAACATCAATTTAATGCAACAACTCAAGAGCATTATCCCCTTAAAAACATAACACCAACTATAACATATACAAAACTTGTCTAGGGAATACATTAACCATTCAGGGACATAGAAGCTACAAGAAATGACAAAACGAACACTAGAAATTACACATTCAAACATATATTGACAATACTATACAGTAGTATAGATTAAATGCTCCACAACAATTGCATACACAAGCTCTCATTGATCTCACACACTATACCAATCTACGCTTTGTATATCGGTTGTCTTATACTCATAGATCACACCTTAACACTATCATTGCTCAAACTAGTGATATGATTACCTAAAGCCATTGCTAACACACCAAAACCCAGTCAATTTACTAGATCACACAATTAATTTACATTGACTAGATCAATGTATCTGTTAAGATTCAATATTCACCACATGTTTGACTGAACTTTCACAAAGATAGAGCTATGTTGTGCAGTCAAAAATCTGTCAAGATTTGAGTAGGGATTTAACCAAACTAGAAAAACTAGCTCCATAAAATTTCACAGATGAATTCAAGCATATCTAGATCTAGATGCGTGTGTTCTTCACAATAATGAAATCATAATCTGAAGCAATCCAATTAAATTTTGAACACTTATTTCATGAAACCAGGATGTGGATATTTATATTAGCTAGACTCTTTCCAAAATACATTCAACAAAATATCACTCGGTATCTAATATCAAGTTATCAATAGATTGCCACTGTAAGCATGAACAAAACCTGGATGTCAAACTCCAAGCTGGGACATAACTATCTAGTTTTAGCCTTATAACTTTGATATAGAGTGAAACCACATGATTGCAATTACATATTGCAGTATAAGTTAAAAAATGACACTCTGCCTCTACTCACATGGCATAACGACCTTTTTGTCGAACTGTATGTGGAACAAGATCTTCCGCAAGGTATTAATCAATGGAAAAAACTTGGCCATGAATGTAATCGTAAAAAAATCCAACAGAGCAACAACAATGGAGTCGTATCATAACAAATATTCATGATCATATCTGCGTGGGGCAAAATCACAACATCATCAATCTCATAACTTCTCATGGAATAAATCAAACCAGAACATCCATGCCCAATCAGTCACGCAATCACTTTAACAATATTTTTTTGGCATAGTCACAATTTATTCAGACGAATTCCAACCATAAATAACTTTAGTGGGATTAGGGTTTCATTTTCTCGAACATCAAATACAGGAATCACACTTTTTTATTTGTCTCCATGCATTAAATCACAATGCATCAGGTTCCAACTATACACCGCAAAAAATTATAACAAAACTAAAACAAGAACATGTCTTATATATAGCCATGGGAAATGTAAAACCAGAGCTCGATCATATCATATTTGGAAACTGAGTACAATGCGAACGAAATCAAATCAATGTAGCCCCTATGACCTCAAAACCGCAATCATTATCAACGACACAGCTTTGACTGTGTATAATTGTATGTATAATGGAGTCTCAATCATGTCCATATATAGGAAGCTATGTGCTCCCAATACCTACGTAAGCCAACATCAATCATACCTTTAAATGGATTTTTAACAATACATCTAACCATGCAGTCATAATTTCAATTTGAATAATATTTTGATTGATTTGAAACCCTTTTCAAAAAAAGCCCTTCTTTTAAGTTTTCCTTCATCAACACATGTAACAACCATGACCCATCATCATTGTTTATTTATGAATTTTCTTATGCCAAATTTGGACCAAGACACCATTCAAATTTGGGTACCATGACCACACTTTTAGGGCTTCAACTTTGACAAATCATATCTCCTCAATTGTGAGGAGTTACATGGAATTCCGCCTATCGTTAGAAATGACATGACGAGTACAATCAACTTATGATGGTTTTGCATGTGAATTCATTGTCTTTCACAATTATTTTCTGTAACAGGGAAGGGCATCTAGACTTGGTATTCCTTTCCTTCACTTTCCAGGGTTTCTTATCCATTGGAACTTTGAGTTATTGTAATCCAATGACGTATATTAAAAGCTTTCAAAGACTAAATTTGACATCAATGAAGACACCATTCAACACAAGGATCCACACTACATACGTGCAATGTAAGAAGAGATGAACCAAATTGAAAAGAATGGAACATGGGAACTTGTACCTTGTCCATAGGATAAAAATATAATTGGAACCAACTAGGTGTTCAAGAACAAAATGAATGAATATGGGAAGGTTATCAAAAACAATGAAAGATTTGTGTGCAAAGAGTATAATCAAATTGAAGGAATTGACTTTGAAGAAACTTTCACTCCAGTTTCCAAACTAAAGGCTATAACAATTTTTTTAGCATTTGCATGTTTGAAAGGATTCAAAGTTTATTAGATGGATATAAAATCAACCTTTCTAAATGGAAACCTAAAAGAAGAAGTATACATGGAACAACCAAAAGGTTTTTACTTGTGAGAGAATAAAGACTATGTATGCAAATTGAAGAAGGCCCTATATGGATTAAAACAAGCTCCAAGAGTTTGGTATGCCAGACTAGATCACTACCTTCAATAACAAGGGTTCAAGAGAGTAGCTTCAAGAAGAAATCTATGCATGAAAATGGATGAAGATAACCTACTGATCACAATGGTATATGTGAATGATCTAGTATTTGGTAGCAATAATGATGAAATGAGTCACAAATTTTCCCAAGAAATGTCAATGGTTGGAGAATTTCTTTTCTTCCTTGGAATTTAAATAACTCAAATCAATGCTAGAATTTTCATAACACAAATAAAATACCTCAAGGAAATTCTTAAGAGGTTTGGAATGGAAGAATGTGCCATTATAAGTACACCTATGATTACAAGATGTAAGCTAAGTAAGGATGGTGAATCTCCTGAAGTAGATGCAAACCTCTACATATAAATGATTGGTGGTCTCTTATATCTGATAGCTTGATGACTAGACATCATGCAGGTAGTAGCAATGGTGGCAACGTTCCAGTCAACTCCTAAGGAATCTCACATGCAAGCCATAAAAAGGATATTCAGATATCTAAAAGGCAACTTTGGTTTTGGACTATGGTATCCAAAAAGAACAAATATTACTTTGACAACATACATAGATGTTGATTGGATAAGAAGCATTAATAACTAGAAGAGAAGGTTAGTGGAAATGTATTTTTCTTAAGGGATTTTCTTGTATCTTGGTTAAGTAAGAAACAATTGTCTATATCTCTATCCCAAGCTGAAGCCAAATATATAGAAACAACAAACTATGGTACAAAAATTATATGGATGAAGGAATCCTTAAAGGATGTCAAAATGGAAATAAATCAGCCCATCACTATATTATGTGATAATACCAACGCAATCAGTCTCTCAAAGAACCCAGTCATTCACTAAAAAAATGAAACATATTTTGATAAAGTACCACTTTCTTAGAGAATAGGTTGGTGATTAGAACATCAAAATGGAATATATCAGCCCTAAGGAAAAAATTGCATACATCTTCATAGAACCTCTTCCTCAAGAAACATTTGAATATCTTCACCAGAAGTCGGGTGTCGTCTCTCTTGCATCCCATTATATCATACCTTTGTTATTTATGTCAAAGGAAGAGTAACAAAACGTCAGGGGGAGCAGATGTAGGAAGTCAAGGGGAGTAGCATATAGCCAACGAATGTAGTCATCATAATGTTGCTATCAATAACCAATGGTGATATTGTTGACAAAATTATTGTTACTGATGTGAAAGGTTAACCAACTGAAGAATATCATATTATAGACTTAAATATTGTCATAAGACCTTTCCAACAAGGTGTGGCTCACCCCCTAACTCCTTTTCATTGAAGAGATGTGATGTTTTCAAGGGAAAAATCAAATTTATTTGACCCTTTTCAAGTTGGCTCTACTTGTGTTACGTCATCCCTATTTGAGGGTCAACAAGGCCAACAATTTTGGTAAAGGATTCAAGAAGTAACTTGGATATCTGGAGTAGAAAAGAAGAGAGGTTCATAACTCATGAACCTAGGCAACAAGGAGCAGGGAGTCTAGCAACTGATGTGAAGGGTCATTTTTTTTTTAAGAAACTTTTTGGATATAATACAACCCTATGGTAGCCCTCAAACATGGCCTTTGTCTCAAGAAATTTTTTCTTTTCCTTTGTCTCATGAAATTTCAGCCCTACCTCTGTCTCAGGAATTTCGGCCTTGTATTAGCCTCAAGATTAATCTGTCTCAAGAATTTTGGCCTTGTATTAGCCTCAAGCTCAACATCTAACACAGGAAATTTCGGCCTTAAGATAGCCTTATTTTGCCTCCATGTAAGCCTCAATTTGGACCTTGTTTAAGCCTTGGTGCAGCTCATATTTTCGGCCCTGAAACATGCATATATTTGGCCCTGTGGCAGCCACCATTGGACCTTCCTTGCAACCATGGAAATAAACCAAAGCAACAAACAAAATCGAGCTAAGGGGTTGCGCATTAAAAACTCTAAAAATGGGTAGCTAACATTACATGGCAGGGAAAAAACCCCAACAACAAAAACCAACATAACTAGAAAGATAAATGTCTGCAAAAAATACAAGAGAAGGTCATAGGTTTCCCTCGATAGCCACAACATCAAGTCCAAAAGGGAAACAAGAAGGAGAGTTGAAAATATCAGTGAAAACCCAATAAGATGCCCCTGAAACAACACCCACGAATAGGGGGATGACAATCATAAACCCCCACCAGTAAAAGGTGGGCCACAAAACCCAACAAGAAATCAGTAGTGACCACACAAAGCACTGATGAAACACAACGACCAAAACAATACTTTAACAAAAGCGGCATGAAGTTTGGACAACAGCAACCCAAGCAAATCCCCAGCATAGAGACAAACCCAACAACGACATAGTGAACATCCCACGCAGAAAGAAACTTTGCAAAAGAAAATGACCCATGCCTCTGTATTGGTAAAAGACCCTTGACCCCATCAACAAGGAGGCACGAACGAGGGGACCGAGGCGGCTAGGGTTCCAGCCCCCTCGCCCCTTGCTCTCTCAACTCCTAACAAGTAAAGACTATGTGTGGAATCAGAAACTCGACTATGAAAGTGTCCTCTTCAGATGTCGATCCTGCTTTGAGACAGGCCACCTAGCCAAAAATTGCCCAAAAGCCTCCCAGAAAAATTCTGCTAGAAAAAATCACCACAGATCTACATGGTGGGAAGGAGCACAAAAAGAACACTACACTGTCATCAAAGAAGAATACTCTCGAGAAAACTCTGAATCAGAAGAAATCAAGCAAGAAAGAAACAACTCTCAAGACAAGCAGGGGGAAAGCCCTTCCCAACCACAAAAGAGTGAACTCGACAACCCCTCAAGCATCAACAGTGATGAAGATTCGAACACTGCACAAAATAAATCTTCATTTAACAACAAAGCATATCTCATAGACCAAACTTCTTCTCCGACTATCTTCAAAAGGGCTAACATAATAGATTTCAAAGCTAAGACACCAATGTCGCAAGAACCAGAAGAGATGAAGGAGATGCAAGATAAAGAAAATTGGAAAACTGTAGAGAAAAAAAAGAAAGCTACAACACCAATCTCGCCAAGAAAGACGCGGAGCGAGATAATTAGAAACTAAATTATAGGTCCGATAGACCAATTTGGTCTGAGTGGACGTTAACCACCATCATCATCATCATCTTCATTATCATCTATATATATATATATATATATATATATATATATATATATATATATATATATATATATATATATATATATATATATATATATATATATATATATATATATATATATATATATATATATATATTCCTAGAGGAACCTAGTAGCTCGCATGACACATAGCTACCAATAAGCCTCTAGGGTTTTACGATTTGTCATCCTCTTCATAAACCGAGTCACAACCAAGGGAATTTGAACCTTGGATCTCTCAGTTATCTCAGACCTGCGTTACTCCGATCACCAATTAAATTTCCCCAATATAATTAATTAATTAGTAACTCAATTTAAAACAAAAATATATATTTATATTATAACTATTTCCCCTATTTTTTACTAAGTCAAAGTAGTCGTTTCCTTATAGCCTTTAGAAAGACCTGTCTTTATATTTAACTTGTTGCCATGATCTAATTATTCATCTTGTCCTGATGATGAACCACATTAGCTCGTTCGAAACACATCAACCAAACTTTTCTAATGTGATTTGTACTAAACGTATTTCAAATATTCAAGATATAGATCACAGAAACCTAAATTTAAATAAAATATTTTATTTACTAAAATTTGGTAAATGATAAAAGACATCTTCTTAAAATGTGACATGTTGCATATTAAATCTTAATTCTAAAATATTCACCATCTTCCCAATTTATTAACTTATCACAATTATAAAATTTGTTAGCACTTTTTTATTTTTCAAATAAAATAATATTTTAAACAAATTAAATAAATGTCTTATTTTATAGATATAAGTATTTTGGATTAACCACATAGTTAGGATTTGGCTGACGTTTTGAACCAACTAATGTGGTTCATCCTAAGGAAAAGGTGAGGAAAATGTGAGAAACCAATAGATCCGTAGGTATAAATAGCATGGATGCATCATTTCCCAGAGTTAGCCGTTAGAAATTAGCCGTTCGTAAGTTAGTTAAAAAATTATTAAGGAGTTGGTGGAAAGGAAATAACTATTATAATACTAAATAAATAGTTAAAAACTAGTTATGCAATAATGAGATATAAAATATTACCTTTCAAAATTATTGATTTATATAAAAGGATTATTTAATAATATCACTCTATAAAATATATTTAGTTGAAAACTAATTGTTGGGAATAATTCAAGTTAAAATGTTTAATTTCAATATATTTTAATAATTATTTATTTAATATTATTATAGGATGGTAGTTTGGTGGGGGAAGGCTTATTTCCATTAATTAGAAATATAGTGATTTCAAATTATAAAGAACCACAGTTATAGGTTAAGAATTGTTACTAGAAAAATTTTAATAATGTAGAGAAAAAAGGAGTTTCTATCATGTTATATTTTTAGTTATATTAACAAACTAGTAATATTGGAACAAATAAATTAAGAAAGAGGAAGGTCAAGAGGGAGAATAAGAACTAAAACCTAAGGGTATCAAAAAACAAAATATAAAAAAGAGGGCGGATTGCTAAAGAGAAAAGAGAAAATTAGAGAGAGGCTGCTAAAAAACCTATACTAACAAGGTTAAACACATGAAATTAAAGAAACGAAACTAGGGGATGAATGATGAAACCCAAAGAAGATAAAGATAAAAAGAAAGAGAAAGGATAAAACAGAGAAAGGGGAAGAAAGGGAGGAAAAATCATGAAGAGAAAGCCGAAATAACTCTGGTTCTTTATAATTTGAAATCGCTATGTTTCTAATTAATGGAAATAAGCCTTCCCCCAACAAACAATGATCCTATAATAATATTAAATAAATAATTATTAAAATATATTGAAATTAAAATTTTAAATTCAATTATTCCCAACAATTAGTTTCCAACTAAATATGTTTTGGGAATAAGTCAATGCCTAATGAATAATACTATATAGAGTGATATTATTAAATAATTATTTTATATAAATAGATAATTTTGAAAGATAATATTTTATATCTAATTATTGCATAACAACTAGTTTTTAACTAATTATTTAATATTATAACAGATATCTCCCTTCCACCAATTTTTTAATAATTTTTTCACTAACTTACCAACGACTAATTTCTAACTTCTAAGAGCTAACTCTAGGCAATGATGCATCCATGCTATTTATACCTACAGATCTATTGATTTCTCACATTGTCCTCAGGATGAACCACATGGTTCAAAACCTCCAAATCGTAACCATGTGATTAATCCGAAAGACTTATATGTACATTAATGGATCACAAAAGTCTTATATCTAACATGTCTTATTTTATTTTAAGAATTTTTGGCTAATCTTGATGGAGTAGTCTATGGAAGCACAGGAGTCACCCAAATGGCAAAAGTGGCCGGAATACAGGCACAAAAATTTCAAACAATCATGGAGTAGTAGTAATTGGATCATGTATTGGATCATGTTTTTTATGGTGGAAATAGATTCAGCACCATCAAAAACCTCCAGGGCACCCAAAATATTGAAGATTGACAGCTATAACTAGAATTTAGAAAAAATCCTACTAGATTTTATCAAAATATGACCAGAATTTCTATAATTTTCAGGGAAAAAAACACTCTAGTTAAACTATTACTACGACAATCTTGATCACTGGGTTGGCAGTTTTAAATAGTGATCACGGATCACCCACGTAGACCTAACCTATGAGGACCACTTTCCACAGATCATATGAATCTTGAGATAATATTATTTGGTTGAAATATATATTATTTCGTGCTTGCGGCACTTGACATCCACTATTTAATGGATACAAACTTGAGTGTGTTTTCTATCCGCATGTGTGTGTGATTACATGTGGTATGTTCCTTGGTATGGATGCGCGGTTTTACAAGGGGTGCTACAGATCATATCCCAGATACCATTGCAAAATACATATTATTGCAAATGATGAATCTTTTGCATATTATTGCAAATGGTGAATTAGAAGTTATAGCTGGGAAATTAAATTAAATTTGGCCCCGCAGGGTAAGATACATTTTTGACAAAATCAGGCTGAACGTTTTGGAACTTGGATTAGTCTATGTCGGAACACAGATCGAGGCAGGCCAGGTAGATCAAATGGGCTTGGTGTGCGGGCAGCAGGTATTCAAACTTGTTTCAAAAAGGGAATTCAAAAACACATTTTGGAAAGGGAGAAAATTTTAAAATAATAACTATCATACAATATTAAAAGATGGAAAATTTGTAGTCACTTATTAATGTTTTTATTTTTAATGTTTGGTTGGTCAAGTTGTTGGCCTGTAATTTAGGATAGAATGTATTGTTAAAGTATTTTTTGTGATGTTTTTGGTTCAAATTTCTGATTAGTGTTGTATGTATCTTTAGGGGTGGTGTTCTTTATCACGTCAGTATAAGCTCAATCTAATGGTCAATTCACGAGTTCACAAAAATAAAAAATAAAAATTGATGGGTTGGTCAATGAACTTTTATCACACAACATTTGCATTTGGTATCTGAAGGATAAAATCATCTTTATTTTAATTTGATCTGTATTTATCGCTATTAGATTGTATCCTTCCACAACATTAAATCTATTGCAAAGTTCACAAGTAGATAAATATCCATGTGCTTTGTTATCTTTGGCTAAAATGCTTACCATGATGCCATTTCCTTTATTATCTTTGGCCCCACCCCTTACTTGTACGAATGTATGAAAACAAAATAATTAGTCATAAATTATGGATGTCAATTGTAATTCATTGGGATCTCATTAGTAAGATTTTACAAATGTGTTGTTTATAAATATCAAATTTGTCAGGTAAATGATATTCATTGAACAAACCTGAGTAAATCAAGATATCTCTTTTTTCATGTTCACATATTCCATCATAGTATCAAACATGTAGATTTAGGGTTATTTTGTTGCATTCATAATGCTACATGTTTTCTTGTTAAAATCTATGACTTGATTATAAGTTTGGTATTTAATATGATTGTTATTTCAACACATAGGTGGGCCTCTAAACCACTTAATATGTAATTCATTGCATCCCCATTAATATTATCAATACTAGATAATGGGAACAAAACATAAAACTAAGAATTGAATGTAAATCTCTCAGTGATCCAACAATCTTGTACAAGTTTAGTCAGACTCATCATACAGATAATATATAGTTTTTCTTTGTTTCACAAAATTATTTGATGATTGTGTTTGGGATTACAAACTCTATTAAGCGTGATGAAAATTTATAGCTTGTACATTCTTTTATTAAATATGAACTTCCACAAATTGAACCTTGTCAACATCTAAACAAAATCTAAAATTGGAATTGCAACAATGAGAATTGTGATTTTGTTAATTCATTTTATAACATTATCAAATTTTCACTCTTTTCTTAGCCAAAATTGTCATTCTCATTGTCCCATTTACACATGTCTATATTTATCACATTTTTTCACTTTCTTCTTCTTATTTCTCGTAAATTAATATCAACATGATGATACTTGACAAATATTTTGAAAATTCCCTATAGCTTTCTTTTTTATTGTCTCATCCCAAGCCCAAGATCATGAATACATCATTTCCGGCACTAATGCTTCAAAATATATTTTTGAAGATCAATGTGATTCTTAAGAAAGCTAGGTAGAAGGTAACATAATTTTTGTTGTCATCAAATTTACGCCTTAGGAGTTATGCTCAAACATCCAACACTTTCATGCATTTTTCATGGCTCAAGAGAAAAAGTAAATATGTTGAGATTTTCGGTTTTATTAAATTGGGCAAAAATCTCATGTATGTGACAACAATAGGATTAGTTGTTATATTAGCTCCAATATTTTTTGAGGAGGAGTTAATGCATCCTATATTTGATGTGAGGGAATTTATGATTCAGTTATATACTCCAGCTATAAAGGAAATGTAAAATTCGTTGAGGATATGTGTGTGTAGAGAAAATGGGGTGAGCTGAGAGTATGTGTGAGGAATTAGAATTGTTGTAATCTCCTTTGAATAATAAGATTGTCGATGCCTCTGTTCTGGTGGATGTAGCCCAGATTGGTTGGGTGAACCACGTTAAATCTGTGTTATGGTTGTGTGTGGATTTTTAATGTGCTGTCTATGCTTATTTTTGTTTCCGATGCGCTTTGTTAGTCCAACAAGTGGTATTAGAGCGGCGCAGTGGAGGAGTGGCGGGCCCAAATCTGCTGGAGGTGCGTAGACTGTTTATGCGTTGGACCAGCACGTTGAACTACGCTCAGTGAGGTGGACTGGAGGTCTTGCGTGCACAAGTTTAACAGAGCGTTGACCTGCTGCATGGGACAAACAGCAGGCAACGTTGAAACCTTTGTGGCACGTCAACTACTGGTTACAATTGCGTTGTTGGAATGTGGCTGTGGAACTGCGTATGCCAAATACCAGAGCGTTGAAACTGCCTGGCGCGGTTTTGTCAGGCACACAAAGGACATTCACGGTGATCAGTGAAGCGTGTTTTCTAGATGTTGATGTCCCAGCTTTATAAAGAGCGAGTATCGGCATGGACGAAGCAAATGTTTACGGTGTCTAAGTGTTCAAGTCGTATGCTAAAGACTGCATTTGGAGACACTATCATTGTGTACAGTTGCAGAAGTTGGAGCGTGATTTCTTTATGAACGGGTTGGAGCGATTTCTTTATGAACAGGTGCGCCAATTGGCGCAGTCCTAAGGATAATTCTCATGCCAGGGCGCCAGGATCTCAATTGGCATGGAAACGATAGGTATACTCGCGCCAAGCTTGTCACCCGCACCGTTTTTCTGATTAGCACAAATTTTCTGCTGTTTAGGAAGCGCCAAGTCCCTTTTCGGCGCGCCAATCCATTTTTGTTTTGGTAAAAAGTAATTTTATTTTATTTTTAATCGTAATTTGAATTTTGAATAGCAGAGGAATTTTATGATAAGGTAACGGTAGTGTAATATAAGGCAAATGCATTTTCATATATTAACTTTATTTATTAAAAAGTTGGAATTGGAGATTGTTTGTTTTTACAACATGGCAAAAACTCAAAGTGCCCGTTTTGAGATCGAGAAGTTCAATGGCAAAAATAACTTTGAAATCTGGAAAGTGAAGATGCATGATTTGCTTGTGCAACAAGGCATGGCGAAGGCGCTGTTGGGAAAATCCAAACAACCTTACACCATGACAGATGATGAGTGGAATGAATTGGATGGAAGAGCCCTAAGCAGTATTCGACTGTGTTTGGTGGATGATGTTTTATTTAACATCATGTCAGAGAAAACTGCTGCTGGTTTGTGGACGAAGCTTGAGAATCTGTACATGACAAAATCCTTGACCAATAGGATTCTTCTGAAGCGACAATTGTACAGTTTACGCATGAAGGAAGGTACATCTATTACCAATCATTTGAATGTCTTTAATACTCTCCTGGTGCAATTAGAAAGTATAGAAGTAAAATTTGAATCAGAAGATAAAGCTATAACTTTATTGTGCTCATTGCCCAAGTCATGGGATCATTTTGTTACTTCTATAAGTCTTAGTTCATCAAAAACCATTGAATTCGATGATGTCGTTGGAGCTTTGTTATCCGAAGAGACAAGGAAGAGGTCAAATTCAGAAACCTCTACATTAGAAGCAATGATGGCTAGAGGTCGTTCTAGAGAAAGATGCTCTGGTAAGCACAACGACTCGCATTCAAAATCAAAAGGGAAGAAGAGTAAAGTAAAGTGTTGGTTTTGTGGCAAATCGGGACATTTGAAGAAGGACTGTTGGAAGGGACAGCGGGTATCTAAAGAAGACTCTTCAAAAGATTAGAAAGAAGCAAACACGACAGATACAGGGTCTGCATCCAAGACATGTATGAGTGATGAAGTGTTATCAGTTGATTTATCTAGTCATGATCAACATTGGCTGTTAGATTCCGGTGCATCAAATCACATGTGTATTCATAGGGAATGGTTTAAAACTTATAAGCCAATCAATGATGGAGTAGTTTACATGGGAAATGATGTCACATGCAACATTGTGGGAATTGGAATTGTTCAGCTTAAAATGTTTGATGGGACAAATAAAATTTTAACTGATATAAGACATGTACTTGAATTAAGGAAAAACCTCATTTCATTAGGAGTATTGGACACAAATGGATATAAAACCTTTGTTCAAGGTGGAGTAATGAAAATTTATAAAGGAATTTTACTAGTAATGAAAGCAAAGAAGGTTGGAAATCTTTATCAGTTAGAAGGAAGAACAGAGTCAGATTATGTTTCTATAGTGTCTGAAAACGACAATAGTTCTATTCGTTTATGGCATCAAAGGTTGGGTCATCTGAGCGAAAGAGGTTTAAATATTTTATCTGATCGCAAGTTACTTCCTAGTCTAAAGTCTGTTAAGTTAGATTTTTGCAAGGGAAACAAAGCAAGAAGAAGTTTCAAACTTGAAAACATACTAGTAAGGGAATCATTGATTATATCCATTCTGATGTTTGGGGTCCGTCTCCTACAGCCTCATATGGAGGTTCGTCATATTTTTTGTCTTTTATTGATGATTTCTCTAGAAAAGTGTGGGTCTACATGTTAAAGAAGAAGTCTAATGTGTTTACAGTTTTCAAACAGTTTAGAGCATTATTTGAAAATATCATTGGAAGAACTATTAAATGTTTAAGAACTGACAATGGTGGTGAGTTTACTTCAAAGGAATTTGATAATTATTGCAAGGAAGCTGGGATCGAGAGACATAAAACCACTGTGTATACTCCTCAGCAAAATGGAGTTGCTGAATGCATGAACAAGACTCTTTTAGAGAGGGCAAGAAGTACGTTAAGTAACGCCAATTTGCAGAAGGAATTGTGGACAGAAGCGGTTGATACAGCTTGCTATCTGGTAAATCAATCACCATCAACTACAATAGGATGCAAAATTCCTCAAGATGTATGGAAAGGTCATCCTTGTGATTATTCTAAACTGAAATTTTTTGGTTGTGATGCATATGCTCTAGTTCCAAAACATCAGCGTTCTAAATTAGATCCTAAATCAAAAAGGTATATCTTTGTTGGATATGGTGATGGGACTAAGGGATACAGATTGTGGGATCCTACTACTCATAAGATCATCATTAACAGAGATGTTAAATTTAATGAATCCTCACTTGAAAGTTCAGATGTAAATGATAAAGTAAAACAGGATAATGTATCTAAGCTTCAACACATTCAATTTGAAACCAGTCCAAATATTGATGATGATCAAGATGAGCATGGTTCAGATGTAAGTCATGAACAAGTTTCAAATGCAGGTCATGAACAAGTTTCAGATGTAGATCATGAACATGATTCAGATGCTGATCATGAAGAAGTTCCTACAGATAATAATCAGCCAATTGTGGAAGTACCAGAAACATCTTTAAGAAGGTCCACGAGAATTAAACGTCCTCCTAGAAGGTATGATGATTATGTTACTTTAGTTGCTTTAATCGCTAACGATGATGAACCTTTGTGTTATTAGGAAGCTGTAGAAGGTTCAAAGAGTGAAAAGTGGAAAGAAGCTATGAAGGAAGATATGATGGCATTACACAAAAATGACACATGGGATCTGGTAGAACTTCCTAAAGACAGAAAAATTGTGGGATGTAAATGGGTGTACAAATTGAAAAGAGGTGTTGATGGTTCAAAGGATAGGTACAAAGCAAGGCTGGTCACGAAAGGTCTTTCTCAGAAAGCAGGCATTGATTTTCATGAGATATTTTCACCAGTTGTAAAAATTGTTTCAATTCCAATGGTATTAGCATTAGTGGCTTTGCTTGATTTAGAATTACAGCAACTAGATGTTAAAACTGCTTTTTTACATGGAGATTTAGATGAGGAAATTTACATGGAACAACCGGAAGGGTTTGTTCAAGATTGCAACAAGAAATTTGTTTGCAGGATCAAGAAATCATTGTATGGTCTGAAGCAATCGCCTCGACAATGGTACAAGAAGTTTGATTCTTTCATGTTGAGTCAAAATTATGTAAGAAGTGAATATGATCATTGTGTTTACTTTAAGAAATCGAGTAATGGCATGTTCGTTATCTTAGTGTTGTATGTTGACGATATGATTTTAGCAAGTAAAATCATAACAGAGATCAACAGGTTAAAGGCTCAGATGGCTAGGACATTTGATATGAAAGATCTAGGAGCAGCAAGACAAATTTTGGGCATGGAGATTTTCAAAGATAGGAGCAATGGTAAGCTGTCGCTATCACAACAGAAGTATATTGAGAAGATACTCTTAAGGTTTGGTATGAACAATGTGAAGCCTGTTTCAGTCCCTTTAGCTTCCCATTTTAAGCTTTCTTCAAGTTTATGTCCTAATACACGTGAAGAAAAGGAATATATGTCTCGAATTCCATATGCCAATGTAGTAGGTTGTTTAATGTATGTGATGGTTTGTACTCGAACAGATATTTCACATGCAGTTGGGGTTGTCAGCAAGTTTATGGAAAATCCAGGAAAAGAACACTGGTCAGCAGTGAAATGGGTGCTTCGATATTTGAGAGGCACAAGTGATTATTGTATCACCTATAACAGAAGTAGTGAATTTGTTTGCGGATATGTTGATTCCGATTTTGCAAGTGATTTGGATAAGAGAAGGTCAAATTCAGGGTATGTCTTTACTCTTGCAGGTGGAGCTATTAGTTGGATGTCAAAACTACAGAATATTGTTGCCTTATCTACTACTGATGCATAATACATAGCTGCTTCGCATGCTTGCAAAGAAGCGGTTTGGTTGAAAGGTGTGATTGGTGAGTTTGGTAGGTTGCAGGACAACATCAAGTTATTTTGTGATAGTCAAAGTGCAATTCATTTGGCTAAGAATCCGGCCTATCATAGTAAATCAAAGCATATACCTATTCAGTACCATTTTGTAAGACAGGTTATCACTGAAAGGGGAGTTTCTCTTGAAAATGTGCATATGAAGGAAAACTGTGCAGACATGTTCACGAAACTAGTTTTGTTAGAGAAGCTACGTTGGTGTCTGGCTTCTCTTGGCTTGCAGAAAAGATAAAATAATAAATGAACAGGGTATCAGGCTAATCGTTGTCAAGGTGGAGATTGTTGAGATTTTTTGTTTTATTAAATTGGGCAAAATATCATGTATGTGACAACAATAGGATTAGTTTCTATATTAGCTCCAGTATTTTTTGAGGAGGAGTTAATGCATCCTATATTTGATGTGAGGGAATTTATGATTCAGTTATATACTCCAGCTATAAAGGAAATGTAAAATTCGTTGAGGATATGTGTGTGTAGAGAAAATAGGGTGAGCTGAGAGTATGTGTGAGGAATTAGAATTGTTGTAATCTCCTTTGAATAATAATATTGTCGATGCCTCTATTCTGGTGGATGTAGCCCAGATTGGTTGGGTGAACCACGTTAAATCTGTGTTATGGTTTTGTGTGTGGTTTTTTAATGTGTTGTCTATGCTTATTTTTGTTTCCACTGCGCTTTGTTAGTCTAACAAAATAATCAATATCCTCAATTAGAAGAACATATTTGGTGGTCTTGGTGAGTAATTTCATGTAATTTCATTTTTCTATGGAAAATGGAAAACTCCAAATCATAAACATCTTAACTTAAATAACAAGAAATGGATTTTGTTATGTTATATTTCCATATTCCTAAATGGAAATAATGAAAGTGGTGTCTCTTCATTAAGTTTATAGTATTTTGGTAGAATTATCACCCTTCAATAAGGCCTGAAAATCTATTACAATTTCTTCTTTTCTAATGAAACATAGAATGAATGTGGCTCCTATAGTTAAGCAGAATTGGGTAATGTTCAAAATATAAATAAAATTCACCACTCATGCATCATATGGATAGATAGATTACATCCTCTCTTGTACCGATGTCCACAAAGATGCTTGAATTTGTGATTGCATCAAAAAATTTATATTGTAATTTTTAACACTTTGAAATTTATTTAAAGAAAATGTGGCTCAATGGTTTTATATATGTGTGTGTGAAAGAGAGAGAGAGAAATTTTAAGGCGTGCTTATTATTAATACTTTTTATTCACACACACACATAATAATTTATTTATAACATGTTCTTTTTAAATGTGTGTTTAGTTTACTCTTATCAATTGAAGTACAACTACATTCTCAACATTTCATCATGGAAAGGTTGAATCAATATATACCCTTGAACTTGAAATTAAGAGTAGTCCTTCAAATTTGATTTTTGCATCCCAACAACATCTTGAATATTAACATGTGGTTTCCAACTCTATGAAAAAAGTACCTCCCCACAAGTAATCAAATTTGAAGTGTTCTTCGTAATTTCAAGTTGAAGGAAATATATTGATTCAACGTTTCCATGATGAGACATTGAAAAAATGGTTGTGCTTCAATTGCTGGGACTTAGCTAGGTACAAAATTCAAAAGATAAATATTTTAAATAAAAAAATGCTCTTTTAATCATTTAAAATGTTAAAATTTAACGAACAACTAGATCAATATGTTGAAAAATTTCAATAGAAAGTATTAACAATCATAGTTTGTAATTGAAAATATAACCTTTTGATGGATTTTGTATGTGTGTGTGTGTATAATGCATGTCCATTCAACCACATTTTCTTTGGAGAAATTTCGAAGTGTTAAAAATCATAATATAATTTTTTTGTTACAATCACAAAATTAAACAATTTTGTGAACATCAATATAAGAGAAGATGTAATATATATATATATATATATATATATATATATATATATCTATATATATATATATATATATATATATATATATATATATATATATATATATATATCCACATAACGCATGAGTGGTGAATCTTATTCATATTTTGAACAACCCCAATCCCCCTTAACAACAAAGGCCATGCTCATTCTATATTTTATCATAGAAGAAGAAATTGTAATATATATATTGGGGTATTTGTTGAAGGGTGATGATTATATCAAAATAATATAAAAGCAATGAAGAGACCCTACTTACATTATAGGCATCAAGTAACATGAAAAATTGACATAACAACATCCATTACTTGTTATTAAGTTAAGATGTTTATGATTTGAAGCTTCTTAATATACATAGAAACATGAAAATAAATGAAATTACTCATCAAGACCACCAAGTCTGTTATTCTAATTGGGGATATTGATTATTCACTTTATCTCTCAAACCATGCAAAAATGCATTAAAGAGTTGGATGTTTGATCACAATCCCTAATGCATCAGTTTGATGATAAGAAAAATTATGTTACTTTCTATGTAGACTTCTTATGCAACCCACCGATCATCAAAACTATTGTTGCAAACATTAATTATAAAAAGGATATGTCTCCATGATCTTGGGCTTGGCATAAGGCAAGGAGAAGGAGAGCTAAATGGAATTTATAAAATGTGCAAAGTATCATCATACTAACTCATTGTTTCTAGAAACAAGAAGAAGAAAGTGAAAAAGTGTGGTAGATAAAGATCCATGGAACTAAGAAAATGAGAATGATCATTTGGATAACATTTAATGAGTGAGATGACCTGGCGATGAAAAACTGCTCTGATGCAAATCACTGCCAAGCGCTGCCAAACCCTAGCCAGTAGTCTCCCCTGACTGCCCTCACTGTAGCAGTCATCGCACCTCTGCTGGTCGCTTGCAATGGAAATGGCGGTAGGAGGGGAGAGCTCTGCCTCCCCTCCAAAAACCTCCACAAGCTCTGACAAAACTAAGTACGCTCAGCCTCATTAGCCCTCTGGTGCAGGCCCAGACGAAGGACAAGACGGACATCAGAAGAATGAAGCAAGGATACGTACGGCCCCGACAGAAGAAGACAATGCAGACAAAGAGATACACAAAAAAGCTAAGGCGTCTCAGCCAAAGGCAACCTCGGCCACTTGTATCCCAAAAGCTGTCGAACCCATCAAGGTTGACCTGCCTAGCCACCGCATCAATGGTTAGATCAAGTACATGCAAGATCATGCACTAATCAGAAAGTTTCTAGGCTTCTGGCCTACGGAAAAAGCCTTACAAGGTTGGATAGCTTCAAAATGGAAGCCCAAAGGACAAATTACTCTGCAACTAGGTCCAAAAGGCTTTTTCACAACAATCTTTCACTGTGTGGAGGACAGAGTGCGGATATTCGAAGGAGGCCCATACTTCTTCAACTCTTCAGGCCTCTATCTCACAGAATGGAAACCAAGATTCAATCCCGACACGGAAGATTTCAACTGGGCTCCGGTCTGGATCAGGATGTACTCCCTCCCAGCGGAGTACTGGAAAGAAGAAACGTTGGTGGATATAGGCAACAAACTTGGCACCTTCATCCGAGTCGCGGCTGAGACAAAAACTCGCAAATATACCTCATATGCCAGGATCTGCGTCCAAATGCATCTAACCAAAGCTCTAGTTGATACGGTAAGACTCTATCACGATGATTATGAATGGACACAACCTTTAGATTATGAGCATATTCCCTTCCGCTGTCGTAAGTGTCATGAGCATGGCCACCTCTTCCGTGACTATCCATTAAATTCACAGTCCAAAGTAGCTGCTGCTGTCTCTGATAAAGACTCTGAAGGTTTCATTAAAATTCCCAACCGCCGTAGGCATGCCAAAAAGACTCAGCCAGTCATGGAAAACGCTCTCAAAGCTGACTCCCAGAACAGATTCTCTGTTCTTGCAACGCATAACAAGCAAGACCATCCCAGTTCTGAACCCCCACTCAATACCTCTTCGCCCTCTTCCTCCCTCCTTCACTCAGACCCCTTGCAGCCCTCTGATCCTGCTCTTTCGAATCCCAATCCAAACCCTTCTTTGGAGAAAGGAAAATCGGTGTCAAGTCTCAGTCCCTTCTCCTTCTCCCAAGAGAAGCCTACATTGGATAATAAGTAGCAAGACTATGATATGGAGACAGATGCTACTCTGGCTCTCAATCTTCAGCAAGAAGTGGATGAGGAAGAACTAGGGGAAACCACTGTCATGGAAGAAGATCAGGCGGATGTCAGCATAGAAGGTCTAGACATCTTCACACTTGAAACGGCATGCAAACAGAGAGAATACAACTCTATTCAACCCTGGCAAATAGACAAGATGGAAGGAGTCTTAGCCAAGGTGCAGCATCGTAAAAGCCTTGGCATACAAGGAGGCAGCCTATGGGACGGAAAAAAGATGCTTAAAGACCCTAAGAAACGAGGAAGAAAGACAGACCTTCAAAGAACCATAGCATTAGGTGAAATACTTATGGAGTCAGGGCGATTCCCTAAGCTGACAAAGTTCTACAAACCCAAATCTCAGTTTACATGAAGTTAATATCCTGGAATGTGAGAGGACTCAACAGCCCCTCAAAACATCGAATGATCAAAAACTTGATTCAACAAGAAAAACCAACCATAGTTTTTCTGCAAGAAACAAAAAGCAGCACTGAAGCTATTGAAAGAATACGCGGCAAAGTCTGGGCAGGAAGCAGCGCCATCTCAGTAGACGCCTCTGGAGCCTCAGGCGGTTTAGCCATTTTGTGGAACCCGCAAATCATCACACTATATGACTTCCATGCCACTCTCCATCTTATTCAAGCCTCCTTCCACCTCATTGGCACCGGAATCCATGGGCATCTCACAAATGTATATTTTCCTCAGACAATTCAGCAAAAACTAGAACTGCTGTAAACGTTCTCTATCCTCAATGAAAACACGCAATTCCCGCTCTGGATTGGTGGCGGCGACTTCAACATAATAACATCCATGGCATAGAAGCAGGGAGGCAGAATCAGGCTCAACAGTGACAGTGAGGGCCTCAAAGAATTCATTCAAAACAATCAACTTATGGACATACCAACCTCTAATGGAATTTTCACTTGGACTAACAAGCGACGAGGTATTCATCACATTGCCTCCAGGCTTGATAGATTCCTTCTTTCTGACAATGCAATCCACCTGGGAGGGGATTTCAATGCTTCCATCATCCCCCAAAGTGGATCTGATCACTGGCCAATTTTGCTACCATGGTCCAGGCCAGGTAACCGCTGCAACAGACCTTTCAAATTCGAAGCATTCTGGCTAACAAATGCCACTTTCAAGACGGTAGTTAGCGATGCATGGCAGCTTAGATTCCGCCAGAGGGAGCCAAAATGTATCAATTCCAACAAAAATTGAAAAATCTGAAACATGTCCTCAAAGTGTGGAATCGCACAAATTTTGGTAACATCCAGGAGAAGCGCTTACAATTGGAACAGCAAATGCGCATGCTTCAACAAACTCTCATTCTTGAAGGCAGATCAGAAGAACAAGCACAACAGGAACAGATACTCTGGAACCAAATCGAGGAACGCAGGAAACAAGAGGAAATACTCTGGTGGCAAAAATCTAGAATCAATTGGCTCAAAGAGGGGGAGAAGAATACAAAATTCTTCCACAAAGCCACCATTCAAAGGCGAATGCACAATAATATCACGTTCATCACCAACCAACAAGGCGAAAGAATTGAGGAACATGAGGACATGGCAAAGGAATTCACAGGGTATTTCAAGGAAATTTTAACGGAACCCATTGAGAACAGGGATGCAGCAATCAGAGCCATCACGCAGCATATTCCAAGCATCATAACTGAGGATCACAATAACAGATTACTCCAGCCCACGACCTTGCAGGAAGTTGAAGAAGCCATGGCTCAACTCAAAGACGGAAAAGCGCCTGGGCCTGATGGCTTTACAACCAATTTCTTCCATGAATTCTGGGAACTCATCACAAATGAAGTATGGGACCTCGTTGAAGAATCCAGAAGCATGAACTGGATCCTCTCGGCCCTCAATACCACCTTCATAGCTCTGGTACCCAAGGGCGGAGAACCCAACAAGCCAGAAAATTACAGACCAATCGCATTATGCAATGTTATATACAAGCTAATCTCAAAGGTCATCGCAAATAGGCTCAAACCTCTCTTGCCCTTACTCATATCTCCGGAACAAACAGGATATGTGGAAGGACGGCAGATCATGGATGGAATCATACTATCAAATGAGGTAATACACTCATTAAAGATTCTTAAGAAACCAGGTATGATTCTAAAACTCAACCTCTCCAAAGCTTTTGATAAGCTTAGTTGGAATTTTATTCACAAAATGCTTTTAGCCTTTGGCTTCAGTGCAACCTGGACCAGGTGGATTATGAACCTCATTACCTCTCCAAGCTTCTTTGTTCTTTTGAATGGCTCTCCCTCCTCCCCCTTTCGACCCTCTCGCGGCATTAGGCAAGGGGATCCTCTTTCACCTTTTCTCTTTGTTCTAATGGCCGAGGGCCTCAGCAGACTTCTCAAATCAGCCTTTGCCTCTCAAGAGCTTAAAGGTATTTCTATCCATGGTCTCAACCCTCTATCTCATCAGTAGTTCGTTGATGATACCATGCTATTTGGTCATCCCTCCTCGAAAGAAGCCTCTGTGTTTAAGTCTCTCCTCTCCCTTTACTCTGATGCCTCTGGCACCTCCATCAATGCCTCGAAGTCTCAACTCTTCTTTTTTAGCACCCCCCCCTCCACTCAAAGGAATATTGCCAGAATTCTGGGATTCACCATTTAACATTTGCCATCTAAATACCTTGGAGCTCCCCTCTCAGACTCAGCTATCAAACATGCTTCCTGGTGGTCTCTCCTTGATAAGCTGGAATCAAAACTCTCATCGTGGACCTTTCGTGCTCTCAACATGGCAGGCAGATTGGTCCTGATCAAGTCTGTCCTTCAAGCTATGCCGTTGTACCTCTTCTCCACCATGGCAGCTCCAAAATGGGTCCTTAAAGCCATTCGCAACCTTCAACGTAACTTCCTATGGGGTTCCACTGGTAGGAATCGAAAATGGGCTCTCGTTAATTGGAAAGAAGTGTGAAAAATCAAATCAGAAGGAGGACTAGGGCTTCGAGATCCGCTTCAAAGTAACAACACTATGGGAGCTCGAATGTGGTGGAACTGGATCTCCAAGCCTCATTCACCTTGGGCTCGTTTATGGCAAGCAAAATATGCTCTGGGAAGTCAATGGCACGATCTCATCAGAATTAACTCCACAGCCCAAGGCTCACCAATCTGGAATGCTGCAAAGATACACAGCCGCTTCATTCAAGAACACAGTTTCTGGGAAATCCACTCAGGCACGTCAGCCAAGTTTTGGGAGGATTCGTGGCAGCAGCTCCCTAAACTTGCGAATCTATTCCAAATGCCCCTCTGGCAATCTTATATGTAGCAAGAAAACCTCATTCAGGTTCAACAATTCTGGCAACAAACAGAGCATCATGGATACCAATTATGGAAACCAGCGAGTAGCTGGCAGAGGGATTGGGAGGGCGAAACATACTCAGACATGGATCAGGAACTCACTCATCGCAGAATCCGTCACTCCAACCAGCAGGATAAGCTCAGATGGGGTCACACGCACAAAGGCACATTCACCACTAAAGAAGCACATCATCTGCGCTATTCAGACACCCAAGCGGATAAAGATCAAATTTGGGCACGAGTTTGGCTACCAGGGCTATGGCCTAAAATCTCAACCTTCTTATGGCTGCTCAGTAAAAAGTGCATTCTTACTTGGGACAATTTGATAAAAAGGGGATTCATTGGGCCTTCTAGATGCCCAAATTGCAATCTCAACGCTGAGACAATCGGCCATTTAATGGAGACATGTCCGCTAGCAAAGCAACTTTGGGAGAAAGTGGAGAAATGCAACAAGAGAACAGAACCCAGGGGCGAGGATGTAACGGAAAATATCCGGAACTGGGACAAGAACCCATTCAAAAGCCAACTTCTCAATACTTTATGGGGTCTAATACCAGGCTTTTTGTACTGGCTTCTCTGGAAAGAGCGCAACTCTCGAATCTTCAACAACACTTCCCGGACAATCGACGCTCTGTGGCTCATCTACAAAAGAAATATCCAGGAAACCTTAGCCATAAGAACCTGGTATGATACAGACATGCCAGAAGCGCAACAAGAGAGGGATATTTTTAAAGAATGGAATCTTGACCTTTCCGCCTTTGCAAAGGTCATTACCCGTCCCCCACGCAGCTCCACCTCCCCGTCCTCCTGGTCCCCACCAGCTTTCAACTCATTCAAGCTCAATTTCGATGGGGCAGCTAAAGGTAATCCTAGTCCTGCAGGATTCGGAGGAATCATCAGAAGCCATATAGGAGCACTTTTGCATATCTATTATGGCTCATTAGGCAAAGACACCAACAATGTAGCTGAGCTGGAAGGAATCTGGCAAGGGATCTGTCTTGCAGAGCAAAAACACTTCTTCCCTCTTGAGGTGGAGGGTGATTCTCTCATCCTAATAGCAGCAGCCAGGAAAATTCAGGCAGGGGCAACAACAGTCAAATTAGCAACCAGCTAGAGATTACTAAGCAGGTTGGAATCCCTGGAGGCAAATCTTAAGAATCCACAAAGTATAACCTTCCAGCATGTGCGAAGAACAGCAAATCAGGTAGCCGACAGAATGGCTAACCAAGGTGTTTCTCAGACATCACCATACTTCTTCGGCTCCTTGGACATGGTTGAGGATGAACAACTTAAAAAGGACTGCATCGCTTTGGTGCAAAAGGACCTCTCCCTCCCGGATGCGGGTGGTTTTATTGCATAGCAGGTCCGTGGCTCGTCATAAGGGCATGTGTCCGCCCGGACGAGCCACGTATACCAGGACGATTAGTATATGGTGTAGCAGCGTGAAGCATTTAAGTTCGCAGGTGATGGTTTATTGCAGTCGAGTCCTTTCGGCATTTACTGCCCTTCTTGGTAACTGGAAAATGGCGCTACAAAGCCATGGCTTCTCTGTCATTCTCCCGCAGTTTGTGTTGGCTCATGCTCTGGTTCTGAGGGAGGTTATGGTCGCTCACTCTCTGGTTCTGAGGGAGGTTGCGAGGGGGTATTCCTACAATTCGAACAATTCGGGGATGTATGGCATCTCTGTCATTCTCCCGCAGTCTGGCATAAGGATTGGGTGCTCGGAGGTGGTGTGGGCTCATTCTCTGGTTCCGAGGGAGGCTGCGAGAGGGTATACCTGCTACTCGCCCAATTCAAGGATGCAGCGAGAGCGCCAACGAGGGATAAGTCGGCGCGGGAGTTCCAGAGGCCGGGCTTCGTCTCAGAGGCAAGCCCCCTCCCCCTCCTCCTCAATCGAGGTTTCTTCCGACCGCAGACGCTCCAGGGGACGGGCAGTTGGCAGAGGAAGAGTAGCGGAACACCGAGAAAGGATGGAATGTGGGCACTCTGCGCATCCCATGGTGAGATATCGTATTCCATGTACTCTGTCAAATTCTACTTTCTTTGTAACGGTTTCGGTGGAGCACTGCAGCAATCCTCGAGGTCAAGATGATGCTCTTCAAGCCAGCCCTCCGTGGATTCCTGGGTTGGCTCCCACAGTACATTTGCAAGTTCCCGCCATTGATATGCTGCGCCCTGTTCAAGACAGCTTCTCCCTAGATCCTGGGGCAGGCCCAAGTGAACCTGTGCAGCGCAACATTCTCACCGATCCGGACATCCACCAGCTTCCCAGATGCAAAACAGAGGAAGATCCGCACACCACTGATGATGACTAGTTCGCTCTGCAACTCGCCTCAGGTTTCTGAGCAAGGAATTTTTTCACTGTCTGCTCTCACCACTATCTTATATGTGTCAGGTCTTTGTCATTATGTAATTCTGTCCTTCTCTGTTACAATGACGGCTATCCATAGTTGTTCCAGTCTCTATGTGTTTCAGTTTCAGCTAATCATGTATGTTCAGTGTCGGTCTCATGAATGTCGATTTGGTTCAAGTGTCGGTCTTATGTAATTTTAGAGATGATTATTCCTGAGCTTACTGTCAGTCCTTCGACAGGAATCACAGGGCTTCGGCTCTGTTGTACCACTGATGATGTAATTTTTTCCTTTTTTGTAATATAATAGCATAGTCTTATTCAGAAAAGAAAAAAAAAAAACATTTAATGAGTGAGATTTTGATAATGTTATAAATTGAATGAATAAAATCACAATTTTCATTGTTTTAATTTGAGTTATAAGTTATGTGATATTCACAATGTTTATTTTGTGCAAGTTCATATTAAAACTTAATCAAGGACGTACAAGTTAGAAAATTCCACAATGCTCAATAGAGTTTGTAATCCCAAACATAATCATTAAAATAAGTTAAATTATGTAAAACAAGAAAAACTATGCATTATATTCATGAGGATATTGAGCAAATTTGTACAAGATTTGAAATTGCTAGATTGTTCAGATATTTTCATTTGATTCTTAGTTGTGTGGTTTGTTCGCATTATCTAATATTAATGGGGGTGTGATGAATTACATACTAAGCGGTTTAGAGGCTGACCAATTTATTGAAATAACAATTATATTAGATGTCATAGCTATAACCATGTCATGAATTTTAACAATAAATCACATAGCATTATGAATGCAATGAGATAACTATGAATCAACATGTTCAATATTGTTAGTGAGATGACATATGTGATAGTGAAAAAGGAGCGATGACATGATTTCTATGATTTTGCTGAAAGTCTATTTTTTATTTCAAAAATTGACATTTAGCAACTCATTTGTAAATTATTACTAATAAGTTCCCAATGTCATTATAGTTTGCATCCCTTATCTATGACTAATTGTATTATTTTTACAATGCCAAGAGTGAAGCCAAAGATAACAAAGGAAATGGCATTATGACAAATGTTGGAGGAAAATACAAGAAAGAAAATGGACATTTATCTATATGTGAGCTATGCCACGGATTTAATCTTGTGGAAGGGTATATTACATTAGGGAATAAATAAGAGCGAACTAGAATAGAGTTGATTCTAGCCCTTAGATACCAAAGGCAAGTATTGTGCATTGAATGAATGATCATTGACCACTAAGCACTCGAGGTGAGAATATTAATGGGTCATTAAAAATTTGACCCTACTTTTGACATTTTATTATATTTATTTTCCTTCAAAAATTACAATTGTTTTCAAAATTTTACTTTTGTTTTAAATATATTTTTTGAAATCCTCTTCTAGAACAAGTTTGAACCCCTTGGAAGGGCTAAGAAGGGTTCAATTTTGATCACTGTTGAGATGTTCTATCTACATATCCATGTTCAATTTCAATCAATTTTGAGATGTTATGTCTATAGCCATACTTTACCTCATGACATTGTTATCTACCATCAAACATTTGCAGTTGTATGCTCCCAATTCCCACAATATTACATGTTACATCATTACCCATGTACACAACACCATCATCAACTGATCTATATGTTTTAAACCAATCTCTATGTATACACATGTGGTTAGATGCCCCGGAATCTAACAACCAATGTTGATCATGTTTTGAAACATTAACTGACAATACTTCATCACTCATACCTGATCCAGATACTGAACCTGTATCTGTGGTGTTGGCTTCCTTCTTTTCTGTCGAAGAGCCTTTTTTAGCAGCCTGCTTTCGCTTCCAGCAATCCTTTTTCAGATGTCCAGCCTTGCCACAATGCCAGCACTTCACCTTGGGCTTCTTTCCTTTGGATTTTGAGCGAGAGTCGCTATGCTTTCCCCCGGAGTGTCTCTCTCGTGAGAGACCTCTGGCCATCATTACCTCTGATGTAGAGGTGTATGCATTCGACCTCTTCCTCGTCTCCTCAGCCAACAAGGCTCCAACAACATCGTCAAACTCAAGGATTTCTGATGTACTAAAGCTTATGGAAGTAACAAAGTGATCCCAGGATTCAGGCAAAGAACATAATAGAGTTATTGCCTTATCCTCTGAATCAAATTTCACATCTAGACTGTTTAATTGCACCAACAAGGTATTAAAAACATTCAGGTGATCAGCAATTGAGGTACCTTCTTTCATCCGCAAACTATAAAGCTGTCGTTTCACGAGAATTCGATTTGTCAAAGATTTCGTCATATAGAGCTTCTCAAGCTTCGACCACAAGCCTGCGGCGGTTTTCTCTGACACAATGTTGAACAGAACATCGTCCGCCAGACATAACCGAATTGCGCTCAGAGCTCTATCGTCCATCTCATCCCATTCATCCTCCGTCATGGAAGGAGGCCTTTTGTTTTTCCCCAACAGTGCTTTCGCCACACCTTGTTGAACTAGCAGATCGTGCATCTTCACCTTCCAGATCTCAAAATTATTCTTGCCATTAAATTTCTCAATTTCAAAACGGGCACTCTGAGTTTTGGCCATCTCGTCTAAAGAACCAAGAATCTCCAATTTCAATTTAATAACAAAACAAAATTGAATCTGAATCAATGCCTATGCCTCAGATTATTTTTAAAACTCAGATTAGCATGTAAAATACAAATGGCGCTATTGTTTTCATCAATCCCGGGCCAATCCCAAAAAACACCATATAAACAGCGCATATATTTAAAAAACAACACAGCGTATGTAGTGGATCTATCCACGCAGTATTTAACAAATATAACTACGCAGTTTAAAAAAAAAATATAACAGCGCATCTATCCGCATAGATCCACGCCGGTTTGAACAAAAAAAAATAAATCCACGCTGTTCTTGTTGAAAGCTATCCACGCCGGTTTCAAACCATATCCATGTTGTTTTTAATACATATACACCCACGCACCAATATCCACGCAGCTGTTGGAAATATATATTAACGCAGGTTTTTTTTTTATTGTGAATCCGCACCGTTTGATAATATATATCCACGCATTTTCAAACAAACATATATCCACGCCGTTTTTAAAATGTATCCATGCCGTTTTCAAAAAACATACCCCCGTTGTTTATACCACCGTGTGTTATATCATACATTCACACTGTTTGAAAAAACATACCCATGCAGGTTTTGGTTTTCAATACGCACCGGTTTCAAATATGTAACAACGTTTTTGTTTGACTGCGCATACCTTGTCCAGGCTCCGGCACCAATCAAAGGTTATAGCAGCGACCAAACAAAAAATTGTATCAACACATACCTCCAATCAAACAAACAGTATGTTTTACCAGCGCGCAGGGTTGTCAACGCACAGCCAATACGCACCCATAACAGCGCTCCGCCAGGTATATCACTGCTCACGCAAGGCTCCACGGCTCCACGCAAATATGACAGTGCTCAGCGCGCACACGCAGCAACAAAAACCTTCAGCACCACGCTCCCTCAGTGCTCAGCTGCGCGCCACCTCCAGCACCTCCAACATGCTCTGATACCAATTGTTGGTTCAGGTGCACAACAAACTTAAATAAATTTACACAACAGAACAATCAAGCACATAAGAGATAGTTTTTAGCGTGGTTCACCCAACCAATCTGGGCTACGTCCACCAAACATAGGCATCAGGAGTTTATTAATCAAATTCGAGATTACATCAAGAAATCCTCACACTCTCTTAGCAAACATCCGAATGGTTGCCTGTTATATAGCCTAGAGAATCTAACAGCCTCATTAATTCCCTCACATCAAATATAGGAGGCATTAACTCCCTCCCAACAACTTGGAGTTAATCTAGGACTTGAATTCCTATTGTTGTCACCAGCTGAGATTTTTCCTATTTCATTACAAACAGAAAATCTCAACATATTTTCTACATATTTTATCTATTGCATGCATAAGGATAACATAATAGTTAAGGAATCTAGAAATCTAACGAGAAATTAACCTTCATATTATAGATTTTGGATTTTTATAATATATAATCAGATTTGTTGTGATAAACTATCTAGTGGAATATCCATGATAATTTTCAGATCACGTTTATAGCCTATGTTCAACTTATACTTATGGAAGATAGTAGCCACATCCAATTTCGAGTGCCAAAACAAAATCATGAAGCTAGAAATTCAAGATTTAAGATCAAGTCAACATTTATGAGTCCCTTAATGCAATCCACAAATATCTTCTCTACAAGAGAAAATTAGAGATTGATATCAATCTAGGGAGTTCATCCTTTAACAAGGTCATCATACAAATCATTAGTCGAGTGGATACCTCAAATGAACAACCGCAAGGCTAAGAATTGGGAGGAATTGGTAAGTGACTTACCTAGATAAAAGGCCAATGGTTACCACCATGAGCCATGATTGTTAAAAGAAATATTAGTTTGAAGGAAGGCTCTCTATAGGGTGGGAAGGGTTGTGATTTATTTCTAGGAATTCCAAATGATTTAAATAACAAATGTCCCTAAAAAAGTATTTTGTAGAGAATGATGAAGAGAGTTTGGAGAGACATTTATTGTTACATTTTTTGTCAAGTAGTATCCCTTAGCATATGTTTTTTCATATAAGCACCTTCCAAGCTTCTTTTCCCATCCCTTGAATTTCCCTCTTGGAACACATTTGTTTCACTTGAACTCAAGTTTTATATAATACTCAATTTGCCAAATTCTCATATGATGCAAAACAAATCAGAAGTAGCCTTATGGAAACCTAGGTTTTCTAATCATTTATATCCTAGAGAAAGTGTTAAAGGGTCATCTCAAGAAAAATATAGGTTATTTGTGATGGAACCCAATAGAAGGAGGACTAGCCATGTCTATATGCCAACATTTGGTGTAGATTTTGAATATGGTTGTGAATGTTATAGGCTTGGTGGCCCATTTATGTATATTTTCCTCCAATTGTTACACTGCTACTTCCTAGAGATCATTTGAAGAGACCAAAAAAGTGAATGGAATACCTGAAAAGATGGCCTTGCTTTCTAGATGTAACAACTAGAAGTTGTACAAAGAATATTCAGTTAGTTGATGTTATTATCCTAGGATAGTTGATCTTTTGCAATAGTCATGAAAGAATCATGAACACATTGTGCATTAACTAGAGCAATGTAAACTTTGAAACATGAACTATAAACTCAAAATGGGAACTCTAGCAAAAAAACCCTAAAAAACATGAAAAACAGTGCTAAAAACGAAAAGTGTTGACGTTGAAATAACACTTTTTTTTTTCTAGGGTAAAATTTCAACATGTTTTAAAAATGGCAGCGAAGACCAATTTTTTGTACAAAAATTGTGCAAAAAACACCCTGAAAACGAAAAGTGTTGATGCTGGAATAACACTTTTTTTTTCTAGGGTAATTTTCGACATGTGTTGATGAAACAAGGTCTGTTTTTTTTTTTCAAGATAAATTTTCAACATTTTGAAACAATGGTGTAAAAGATTTTATCATGACTCCAAAAAATATTAAAATTTCAAAAGAATAATGAAAACATAAATTAAAAAAAAAAAAATTAACAAAATGTAAATAAAAATATATATTAAAAGCAAAATATAAAATTAAAAAAAAAAAATTAAACATAAAAATAAAATAAAAACCAAAAAAAAAAAATTAACAAAAAAAAAAAATCAATCCTAAAAATGTTAAAAAAGAAAAACAAAATTAACCTATAAAAGATAAGAATTAAAAAACTAAAAAAAATATAAAAAATATAAAGAAATAAATAATAACAAAAACATATTAAAAAAAAAAAAAAAAAACATAAAAAAATGTAAAAAACAAAAAAATTATGTGGTAAATGATAAAAAAAAATTGGAAAAAAAAAAATAATAATAAAATTAAGTAAATAAAAATACAAAAAATTAAAAAATAATCAACAAAAAACTAAAAGAAAAAAAATAAAATTAAAAGCAAACTAGATTTAAAAAACAAACTCGAAAATTAACAAAAAAAAAAAAACCAAAAAATTAAAATGTTTTAAATAATTAAAAAAAAAACAAACAAAAATTAAAAAGTTACTAAAATTAAATTAAAAACATTTAAAAAACACAGAAAATTATAATAAACCTACAAAAATAAAAAATAAACCTCAAATTTAAAAAAAATATATTTTCAAACTTAAAAAAAAAAAAAAAAAAGAAATTGCGCCCCATGGCCGTTAGCCGGCTGAAGGCTGATTCTTAGAATCGGCCCTCAAGCGCCTGACAGCCCATGGGGACACAGCCCTGGGTGGCAGAGCTGCATGAAATGACCCTCAGTCGCCTGCGACCCTAGGTGGCAGAGCTGCACGCAGCTCCGCCGCTTGGTGGCCTGTGGGGGTGCAATTGTTTTTTTTTTTTAAGTTTGAATATATATATATATATATATATATATATATATATTTCAAATTTGATTTTTTTTTTGTTTTTTTTTACATTTATTATAATTTTTTTTTGTTATAAAAAAAAATTGTCTCTTTTTTTTATTTTTAATTTAATTTAGTAGTTTTTTAATGTTTGTTTGTCTATTTTTTAATTTTGTTTTTAAATTATTTAAAAGTTTTTTTTTGTTTTTTCTAATCTAAAATTTTCTAATTTATTTTTTTTAAATCTAGTTTGATTTTATTTTTATTTTTATATTTTTAGTTTTTATTAATGATTTTTTAAATTTTTGTAATTTTATTTACTCAATTTTATAGTTTTCTTAAATTTTGTTTTTTTTTTTCCAATTTTTTTATGAGATAATATTTTATTTACATTTTTTATGTTTTTTTGTCTTTTTTATATATATATTTTTATATTTGTTTTTTTATGTAATCAACACTTAAAAAAAGAGAAATAAGATGACTAGAAAATTTGTTAAGTAATCATGATTTAAAAAACAATTGGACATAAAAAAATTTAAAGTGTCAAGAAATGTAACATTTAAAATATATCCACACTTAATCCATTAGAAAATTTAAAGTGTCAAAAATAAGCCTTCTAAAAAAAAGGGTTGATGTTGCATCAACACGTTTCAAAATCAGGATGAAAATCACTAACATTTAAAAATAAATATTTATATTTGATACATAAGAAAATTTAAAGTGTCAAAAATATGCTTCGAAGAAAAAAAGTGTATTCTGCATCACCACGTTTCAAAATCAATTGACTTTTTTGCTACCTCAATGAAATGGGTAATCGTATCAGTTCCCGTTTCAAAGTTTACATTATTCTAGCCTACCGTCTTTCAATTCAAGGAGAGGAATCCCTAAAATACATATTAAGTTGATCTTTGAGCTGAGAAGATACCCTAACGTCTCCATGGTGAAGATGTATAGTTTGTGCTAAAGGGAAGCCTTGCTCAATGGACCTAGAAAGGACAATATCCTATGAATTACAATGAATAATAGATAAGAAATTTGAGGGCTCCACAAATATTGTCACAATAGTGAGAAAGTAAGGCCCAAACCCTATGGATTTGAGCACGGCCAAAATGAAGGACCACTTGGAGGGTTGTATGCATTTCCAAAGTCAATATTGATGAATGAGGCATCTAGGCTAGAAATTTAAACCCATTTCATACCTTCCTAAATAGTGATGATGTTGTTGAGGATATTTTTTCCCTAATAAAATCAGTTTTCTCTAGTCAAATAGTATTGGAGAATATGTTATTTAACATCAATGTTGGAGATTTGGTTGGGATTTTGTAGGAGGCATTTAGTAAGGTAAGAGGAAAGAATATCATCATAGCCTTAGGTCACTAATTTTGGGAATGAATAAAATGAGATCATGGTTGGCTCCTACCCTAAGAGATCGAGTATGAAAACCATCGTTTTACCCCTAAAAAAGGTGCAAACCCATAAACTCCCATACGACCCAGTAAAGTTTTCATGTAACCATATAGTTCAAAGGATTTATCATCTACAATTTTGTGTAATGTTGTAGAATAACTCATCAAGGGAAAACAATCCCTTGTAGGCTCTTTATTTCTTGTCTATTAATTTGGAGGGCACAAATCAAGAAGTTTTTGGGTGGCTTCTTGTCTTTCCATTTTCATCCCTTGGGAACAAAATCCCATCTAATAATTCTCCACAAATTCATGCTCAATTTCGCCTTGGTTGGTCAAACATCCCATGGTTGTCTTCAATTCAAAGATATATTTTCCAATCTACTTATATTTGCCATCTTTAGAAGGGGCCTTTGTGGCTATGCCACCTATTCGTATTTAATGAAGAAGTGCATGTTGTTGGGCACTCCTACCCGTCATTTTGCATGAGGCTTGTACTAATGAATTCCTTCACTACCCCTATGATTTTCATCACAAATATTTATGGCTTTTCAATGCATTCACATGGTTCCATGTATTATTGAAGACATGGATTATGATGTTCTAGAATTTTTAATGGTGTTTTTCTTTTCACAGTTGATTATTATAGAGATAACATTAGACTTGATCATGTGATGTTCTAGTCTCCACTCCTTGTTACATGATTGGACATGAGTATGTATGTATTTCTTATGGGAGTGCCTTAGAATTTTGGGGATAAGTGGGCATTTCATTGTTATCATCATAGCATAGAGAACTTGGCACACACTCACTTTCTTACAAAATGTTTGTTACTAGAATTCTTGAGCACGACTCGAAAGGAATTCTTGCCACACCTAATGCATTTTCGCAACCCTCCTAGAATTTATATAATGTTCTGGGAACTTGAGGGGATATTCATCAGGCACTTGACCCACATGCCATGTTATGTACTAGTTCATGGAGAATTCAATCACATCAACATATTTTGAGGTGAAAATCATGTTTAAAGGAGACACCCACCTTGGAGGTTGCATCCACTTCACACATGTGGACCTTGTTGACCCTCCTAGATTTATGGGAGATGGTCAATATGATTTGAGGGGGAGGTTGCACATTAGAGACCTCACATATGCTCATTAGAGCTAATTCATGTCTAGTTGTCCACTTTTTGGAGCTTATACTCCTTGATTGTTGGGCATTTCACCTTAAAGAGCTACATATCCACCTTGGATGAGATTTAGGAGGTTTTCATTGCCTAGTTGGAGGATTTGATCATGGATTCATTCACTTAGAATCCTTTTGAGGCTACATATTACACCTTTAACTCATTTTATTACTTCTTAGATGGGGATGTCCCAATTTCTTGGGAACATGTTTAGTGGAGGCTCATACATGTGGTTTGACCACTTTATTATTTTATGTATTGTTGAATAATTATTTGGAGGAAATAAATCTTTACTCCTCCTTAGCTAGAACTAAGGTTTTCACATGATATGTTGTAAAGGAGGTTGAGTTAGAATTTATATAAAGAGTGTCCCTTGTTGATTGGTACACATGGTTCAATTTTTTAACCCTTCACTCCTTGGAGCTTCACTGACATATCTCTCTTGGAGCATATGAATGCATAATGATTCTTTCTTTGTGGTCATTGGAGTCATTTCTTGAATATTTTCTATCTTGGTCTCTATTTGGTGAAAAATATTTATTAAGAATTCTTAAGTCTTCTACAGGCTAACGAAGTTGATTCATTGAAAGGAAATTGTACCTTTGGATGGAAGATGTTTTGGGGTAGTTCCTATCCTTCTTCCTTTTCTAGTTTTATAATTATTTGATGTATTTATTTTCCTATCCATTTTAAGAACCCTAATGAGGGAATTGCATGCATTTATCAAGCTATAGTTGATCTTGATGGTGAAGGATGCTCCGTTGAGGAACCCTTATTTTATGCCCTTGGTCATCATTTTCAATCTTAATTATATAAGAAATTATTCTTCCCCTTTTCTTCTAGCCTTTTATTCCTAATCAGATGAAGTAGACCAATTTTGAAGAGAAACTTTCTTCTTGACCTATAAACCCCCTTTTATCTATCTTGACTCCATTTCCCTTGTTGGATTTGGCATTGATCTCTACTTCCCTTCATCGCCTCTTTTATATCCTAAAAAAACAAAATACATTGTTTCATTGAAGTTTATCTTACTTCAATTTGTTCCCTATTGCTTAACATTAATAATCCTATTAGGGATAACCCCATTGAGATAGATGAGTGTCAACCTAAAGTGAAGAGGATAGGTTTCTTAGGTTATAGTGGTGACTATACAAGTAGTTCCATCTTGAGTTATATGGATCAAATAATTTTATCGTTAAGTACAATTTTAGAGCTAACAAGAGCCTCTTCCCAATGAATATCATCCACCATTAGTAAGTGGCACAAGTATGTATCCCTATATTCATCAAAAGGTGTCTATTGCAAGTCCCCAGTACGCCATTAAGCTCACATTGTAGTGTATAATTTCAACCTCACTAGACGTTGGTTATCTAGCGACCATAACCTTTTAAAAATACCATGGTACAAGAGACAACATTGATCCACTAGATAACCTATCCAAAGCCCCTCCTTGGTTGAGGAATGAGATTCCACATTTTGTGCATGACAACTAACCAATTAGCGATTTTAAAATGATGTAATTAAGAATATACCGAGTTCTAGGCATACATACCCACTCAAATCCCCAAGATATGGAGAATTAGATAGCTTGGTGATCAATAAGAGTGATTATGTTGTTCACATGAACTAGTCAACCACTAGTAGTGTTAAATGACAAGGAGTTTTTCTTAGAGAGCATGGTATACTCCAACTTTTTATAGATGTTCTTGACCTATTTTCAAAACTTCATCAATGTAAAATAGATCTCAAAAGAATCCTATATTTGATTACAGTTAGAGTAATGGAGATTGTGTCACACCTTTAGGGCCCACCTCTCTGCTTTCTATCCAATTGGAAGACTTATAAGATGAGCCTCATTTTTGTCTTCTTCAAATTCCACTATATTAAAATCTCCATAAATAAGTTAACTAGTGTCTCAAAGTTCATCATCTATTCAATGCTTGTAATTATAGGCATATAGGTGGCCAACCCTAGGAATACGTCGTCCATATTGAGAAGAACTTGCAGACATATTGAGGAAGAATATATACCTCTATCCATATTAGCTTTAGAAAAATAAGGAGAGAAAAGGATTGAGACCCCCATTTCTCATTGAAAAGATGATAAAAATGAGCTTTATCACAATACCAAATGATTGCAATGGTAGTATAAAGCATAGACCCTATAACTTTGGCTCCCATAAACAAAGAATGTATATGCCACTTACAAAGGTCAACACTAGTTAGACACTATATTTTTTCTAAGGTCATTAAGGGATAGAATGTTTAGCAGGGTAAAATGGAATTTTCACCTAATTATACTATAGGGCCTAAAGAGAGATGAAAGGATCTAAAAAAGATATAGTGTCAATAAAAAAATACTCTACAAGGACTTGCTTTTCCCCTTTCATGGCCCTATTAGAAGATATGAACCAATTTCTTATTAATTAAAGTAGAAAGGATGGATAATGAGCACTCTAATCACCATCCCCGGTGTCTGTGAAACTAATATTTTCCTTAGAGGTATCTAGAGTGTATTTATACCTAGGACCATTTGTTAAAATGGTTGATCTATGTTGGGTCCCTATAATACTATTGATTACCCCATTACTATTGTAGTTATACCCCTTATTTATATTGTTGTGCCCCTATTACCCCCATATTGTTATTTCTGTGCCCCATAGAATCCCTCTATTGTTATTTTTGTGGCTTTATATTATAATTGTTAGGTCGGCTGGATTATATTGTGACTCCTTAGACTCCTATATATAGAAAGGAGGTTTTGTCATTTGTATCATCCAAGAATTGTTCATTTATGTAATTTAAAGGAGGTTGCCCCCTCGAAGAGGCTGAATTCTAAGGCGTTGATCTATCTTTTCTTGAGTTGGTTTCATAACATTTGGTATCAGAGCTTTGGATTCTAGGGTTTCTCTGCTCCAAACAGGTCATCGTGGAATTTTCGCTATAACTATTTTTCTGTGACGTTTCAGAAGTCACAAAAAAAACCCATTTGAGAAGAAATCGCGCTGAACCTTGGGTCCAAATTTCAGAGCGTTTCGCGCGACATTTGCGGAGATATGATCTGAGGAAGTTGGTCTTTTTGCAGACTCCTGAATTACATTCAAAACAAGTGACCTGGGGAAAATCGTCATAACTTTCTCTCTGGGGATCGGATTGCAATTTCGTAAGAAGGTACAGAAAGAGGACGGACTGTAGTTTCTTGTGTGTGTGTTTCAGATTCAAAGGTTGAAACAGTGATGCGTGGTATGTCGTACAAGTTCGCTCTACTGAACCAGTCTAAAAGCAAGACACTGTGGGAGATTTCACATAACTCTTCTTTGGAGAATCCAATTTGGCTCAGACTTGTGGCATTGGAAATAGGACACAGAAGGCTACTACAGGTAGCAATTTCAGAACTGGATGATCCGAAATTACAGAGATACATTAGATTCAATGTCACGCTTCTTTAAAGTGAAAAAATGTGTGTAGTTTTTTTTTAAATTTTTGTGTAAGCTTGGTTTAACGGAATTCAAAGGGCATAGTAAAGAATTATTATCGGTAACTGATGCCCCGAGGAAAGAAAATGCAAACACCTAGTAAGGAACCTGAAAGCTCTAGCATGACTCATGAAGAAGAGGAAGAAATGCTACATGATATATCAAAATTACAAGAACAAGTGCAACAAATGTCACGCTCACAAAAGCTAACAGAAGTAAGATAAGTGGCGTGGAATCTAAGATAAATGGCGTGGAAGCTAAGATGGACGATTTGAAGATACATTTGAAGACAGACATGGAAGAATTGAAGAAGTTGCTACAAGAAAGGGTCACTAATGGTGAAAAGGTAGTAAAGGAAACTCATGATGAGAACAAAAGAAATGTTAATCATGATTACATAGATGCTAATGTTGGATCGAAGAATCACCATATTCCAAAAATCGATATGAGGAAGTTTGATGGCAAGGATCCCGCCACATGGATATTACAGATGGAGCAATTCTTCGATCTCAATAATGTGCAAAACGCACAAAAGGTATGTATGGCAACTGTATATTTGGAACCAAATCAGTTTGTATGGTATCAATGGCTTTGATCTCGTAAACAATTTATCACGGGCAATTTTTACGGAAGAATTGATAGCACATTATGAAGATACAAAAAGCAACACTTTTTTTAGCCAATTGATAAGTCTCAAACAAAAGGGTTCAGTAATGGAGCACATTGAGGAGTTCCAAAAATTGAACATAAGGGTAAAAGATATTCCAGAGGAGCATAGGATTGATGTGTTCATAGGGTCTTTAAAGGATAATATCCAACATGATGTTCGCCTTTGGGAACCTGATTCATTAGAGAAGGCATTCAGGTTAGCAAGAAAAATGGAAAGCAAAATTATGGCAACCAGGAAGCATACCACTCACAACTATAAAGACGGAAGTGTTGTTGCTCCTAGTCTTCCACAACCTATAAGGTTGACACCACAACAATTGGAAGAAAAAAGAGCAAAAGGGCTTTGTTACAGTTGTGATAGCAAATACACTAAAGGTCATAAGTGTGCTGAGAAGAAATTATTCTACATAGATTGTGAAGAGGAAGAAGAAAAGGAGCAAGAAAGGTCAAAAGAAGAAGATATACTCCAGGAACAAAGCCTAGATGAAGAACAAATAAATCCGACCATATCTTGTAATGCATTGGCGGGAATTACCACTCCTCAAACCATCAAGATAGAAGGACAAATCAAGAAGAAAAAGGTAATAGTGTTGATTGATTCAGGAAGCACCCACAATTTTATTCATTGTAGGGTAGCAAAAGAATTGAATTGCTTCCTATATCCAGCACCAGAGTGTCAAGTGATGATTGCAAATGGAGGAACAATAAATTGCTCTGGAAAGTGCCATAATATCAAGCTATCCATGGGAGAATATGTATTGACTAGCCCAATGCTTTCCATTCCAATGGGAGGTGCTGATGTTGTACTAGGAGTCCAATGGCTACAATCCTTGGGTACAATAGCTTTTAATTTTCAAGAACTTTTCATCAAATTTTCTACGGAAGGAAAGGAAGTTGAATTAAGGGGTATTGCAGGGAAACCAGGAAAGATAATCAGCTCTAATGGCATGACAAAGCTTCTAAAAAAGGAGCAAAGAGGTGTAATTGCACAATTATGTTCGCTAGATGTTTCCACATTGGAATCATCTATTTCTCCAGATCTCCAAAAAGTCCTGGACAATCATTCCAAGGTATTTGAGACTCCAAAAGGTCTCCCACCTATGCGTGATCATGATCATGCTATTCATCTGATTCCAGGAAGTGTTCCTCCAAACATCAGGCCGTACAGATATCCCTATGCCCAAAAGAGTGAAATTGAACGTATGGTTGCAGAAATGCTAGAGGCAGGTATAATTCAACCAAGTCAAAGTTCTTTCTCAACACCAGTAGTATTTGTGCACAAGGATGGATCATGGCGCATGTGTCTGGATTATAGGGAGCTCAACAAGCTCACTATTAAAGATAAGTTCCCCATTCCTGTTATTGATGAATTACTGGATGAATTGCATGGATCAATTTACTTCACCAAGTTGGATCTTCATTCGGGATATCATCAAATCAGAATGAAGATTGAAGACATTCCGAAAATGGCATTTAGAACTCATGAGGGTCATTATGAATTTTTGGTCATGCCTTTTGGCCTTACCAATGCACCTTCAACATTTCAAGGTTTGATGAATTCAATTTTCAAACCATTCCTTAGAAAATTTGTGTTAGTATTTTTTGATGATATACTAATCTACAGCAAGTCTTGGAAGGATCATGTTGAACATGTTGACAGGGTGCTACAACTATTGGAGGAGAAACAATTATATGCAAAAAGATCCAAATGTTTCTTTGGAGTCCAGGAGGTGGAATATTTGGGTCATATTGTATCTCATGAAGGAGTTAAGGTAGACCCTAGCAAAATTAAAGCCATTAAGGAATGGAAAATTCCCACATCCATAAAGCATCTGCGAGGATTTCTTGGGTTGACAGGGTATTATCGCAAGTTTGTTAAGAATTATGGGAGAATAGCAGCACCTCTAACAACATTATTGAAGAAAGATTCATTTTCATGGACTCCGGAAGCAACAAAGGCCTTTGAACATCTTAAAGAGGCAATGTGCCAAGCACCGGTCTTAGCTACACCGGACTTCAAAAAAACCTTTATTGTGGAATGTGATGCTTCAGGAAATGGAATTGGTGCTGTTCTAATGCAAGATGAAAGACCCATTGCTTTTGAAAGTCGTCCAATCAAGGGAAAGTTTTTAAGCAAAGCTATTTATGAGAAGGAAATGTTGGCAATACTCCATGCACTTAAGAAATGGCGACCCTACCTAATGGGAAGACACTTCAAGGTAAAAACGGATCATGATAGCCTTAAATACTTTTTAGAACAAAGATTATCCTCTGAAGAGCAACAAAAGTGGGTCACAAAGATGTTGGGTTATGACTTTGAAATCATCTACAAAAAAGGGAAGCAAAATGTGGTGGCAGATGCACTCTCAAGAAAGGATGAGGATGTGGAAGCATTGTTGTGTGCCATTTCTATTATCCAACCAGATTGGATAAACGAAGCAAGGGAGGAATGGAAGAATGACGAAAAAGTGTGGGCACTTATTCGAAAGCTACAAAAAGATTCCAGTACTTTTGATACATTTAGCTGGCAAAATGATTCGTTATGGTACAAAGATCGCTTATACCTCTGTAAGAATTCCCAGCTAAAACAAAAGATTCTTATGGAATTGCACACTTCTCCCTTAGGAGGGCACTCAGGATTTTTAAAAACTTACCACAGGGTTAAGAAGGAATTTTTTTGGGATGGCCTTAAATCAGATATTCAAAAGTTTGTGGCGGAATGTTTGGTTTGCCAGCAAAATAAAGTTGAAACAATTAAGACACTGGGTCTATTACAACCTTTATCCATTCCAAGCCAACATTGGGAGGAGGTTTCAATGGATTTTATCACAGGTTTACCCAAGTCTGAGGGAAAGAGTGTCATCATGGTGGTAGTTGACAGACTTACCAAGTATGCACACTTTTGTGCATTATCACATCCATTTAAAGCCAGTACAGTTTCTACTGCATTTATGGAAACAGTTCAAAAGCTACATGGAAACCCAAAGATTATTGTAAGTGACAGAGATCCCATTTTCACTGGAAATTTTTGGACAGAATTATTTTCTTGTCTTGGTACTCAGTTAGCTCATAGCTCATCTTATCATCCTCAATCTGATGGGAAAACTGAGATAGTAAACAAATGTTTGGAAGGATATCTTCGTTGCTTTGTATCTGATAAACAGACACAATGGGTCAAATGGTTGCCTCTGGCTGAATGGTGGTATAACACTTCCTTCCATACAGCAACAAAAATGACCCCATTTATGGCACTTTATGGGTATCAACCACCATCCATCACATCATATTTAAGAGAAAATTCTAAGGTTCAGGCAGTGGAACATCACATCAAACATCAACAACAAGTCCTCCAACTCTTAAAGGATAACCTCGTGTTGGCAAAAAATAGAATGAAACAACAGGCAGATCAACATCGCAGTGAAAGAAGTTTTGATGTAGGTGATTGGGTATTCCTACGGCTACAACCATATAAGCAAATGTCCCTAAAGCAAGCTAAGAAGGATAATAAATTATCACCAAAGTATTATGGTCCGTACAAGGTGTTGCAAAAGATTGGTACTATGGCATACAAATTGGAGCTTCCTGCAGCTTCTCGATTGCACCCAGTTTTCCATGTTTCATGTTTAAAGAAGGTTATAGGTGACAAGCTCCCAATTCAAACAATATTGCCAAAACTTGACGAGGAAGGAAAAATTATATTGGAACCAGAAGAAGTCACAGAAACAAGAACTCGACAGCTACGAAATCGATCAATTTCAGAGTATCTTATCAAGTGGAAGAACTTATCGGCTGAAGATTCCACATGGGAGGATGAGAATTTTATGCAGAAGTATCCAGAACTACTCAAGCGTTGAGGACAACACTTTATTGAAGGAGAGGGGCATGTTGGGTCCCTATAATACTAGTGATTACCCCATTACTATTGTAGTTATACCCCTTATTTATATTGTTGTGCCCCTATTACCCCCATATTGTTATTTCTGTGCCCCATAGAATCCCTCTATTGTTATTTTTGTGGCTTTATATTATTATTGTTAGGTCAGCTGGATTATATTGTGACTCCTTAGACTCCTATATATAGAAAGGAGGTTTTGCCATTTGTATCATCCAAGAATTGTTCATTTATGTAATGTAAAGGAGGTTGCCCCCTCGAAGAGGCTGAATTCTAAGGCGTTGATCTATCTTTTCTTGAGCTGGTTTCATAACAATCTAGCTTGAAGCTTTGTTGGCGGGGATTTTGCAAGATGAGTTTCATTTACATGCGTCTTCTTCCCTTTATGAATGACTTTTAGTCAAACCCTTTCACTTTCCCTGGGAATATAAGTAGCTTTAGGTGCAAGAGGGGTCAATAGGGATGAGACCTTTTCAATTTCATTTTGGGCCATCAAGAGGTAGCACTAAATTCATTGGTTAGGATCTCATACCTAAATCATGTATTCGTCATATCATGTACATAATTTGTTTTCAAAGCACCCAATTACCAATTCAAATATACACAAATTCCTTAAGGCCTTGAGTTGTGTTAGTTACTCTAGTCCTTCATAAATGAATTCCCCCAAAGCATCAACAATTCACCATAAGGTTTTAGCCAAACTATGTAGGTAGGCATGAGAAATCTGCGCACACAAGCTACAGTTTTTTATTAGTCGAGAAATCATGGGTCCACTATTTAAGGAAACAAGGGTATTTTAACAGATAAATGGGCCATGATTCAATATTTTCTTCACATGAAAAGGATCAATAAACTAAAAATAATAATTCATTAGTAAGGCTCCACATGTTTGTGTAATTCCATCCATAAGGATCCCAAACCTCATAGACCCAATTTTAAATAGTTTATTTAAGGGGCTCCCTTCCCACAAAATATCCAAGAATGGAACCCTCTCGAAATTCATGACACAAGCTCACATAAGCGAGCTTAGAGAACTTGAGGTGACGAGGGGGATCATTATCTCATGATACACCTTTGGGATAAATTTACTCAAAGCCTTGGATGCCATCACTAGTCAATATTTCAAACTCATCGTCATGTCCAATCATAGAAAAGTTGAAGTGAGGTCACACGTAATGACAAGGGCTAATGGCTAAACAAGCCAACTAAGCCAATCAATGCATAAAACACATGAAATCCATATAACCCATAACCAAAAGGTCATGATCTTCAAGATATTAACTCAGAATTGAGCCTGCTCAACCTCCTTGTCTCTTATGATTTGTATCAATATAAGAAAATTTGTTTTTGTGTTTATTAGATAGATCTTCCCATATTATGGTTTGTAACTGCAATCTACACTTGGCTATGCAAAAGTCCTGATATTTTCCTTTGGATTCTTTCCTTTTTTTACTTTTTTAGGGCACTTATTTTCATTATTATTATTCCTATTAATAATAATTAGTATATTAAAATGTTTATATTATCATTAATAGTGAGAGAGATTTAAATTACCTTTTTTCTATGTTCTTTCAAAGATGAATAAAACCAAAGCGAGAAAACATAAGAAAACCATAACCATGACATTCAAAGTATTCGTTAAAAAATTATCAACAGAATTGTGTAAATTGGAATTTACTATTAGAAAAATGGAGAGATGCACAAGAATGAAATCAAATCTCATTGATAAAACTGCTTGGACAACCAGTACATTATATAGGCACACATAGAAAACCTCTAGGACAATCTAGATCCAAATAATTCGGCTCACCAACTCACAACACAAACTACGAAGACGCAACTGGTGACAGATAGACTCAAACACTAACTACGAGAATACAACTCATCAACTCTATCTCGACATATCATTTCTACATTATTCCAACATATCCCCTTAATGGAGAAATGGATTTTCAACAATGCCCACTTGTTGTCTACATATTTCAAATTTCACCTTTCCAAGAGGTTTGGTAAAGATGTCAGCTATGTTCTCACTTGTATTACAATAGACTAAATGAATCTCATTTGATTGTATCTTTTCTTTTACAAAATGATGTTAGACTTCAATATGTTTTGTTCTGGCATGATAAATTGGATTATTTTCCAGCTTCATGGAACTTTGGTTGTCACATTTGATGCTTGTTGGTCTTTTTTTTTTTCTCCAACATCTTCAAGAATCCTCCTTAACTAAATAGCTTCACAAGTTGCATTGGTCAAGGCTTTGTATTCAGATTTTGTGGATGATAAAGAAACAATTGGTTATTTCTTGCTACTCCATGATATGATCCTCGATCCTAAATTGAATGCATATCCATAGGTTGATATTCTATCATCAGAATTTCCAGCCCAATCTGAATCAGAAAAACCTACCAACTCAACATCAGATTCATCAGTATACAAAATACCAAAATAAAGTGTTCCCTTTAGATATTGAAGGACTTTATTTGTTTCTCTCCAATGGATTTCACAAGGCTTAGCCATACATTGACTAAGGATGCTGACAGAATACGCTTTATCTAGCCTAGTAGTGGTGAGGTAGTTCAAACTTCCCACCATATGATGATACAAAGTTCCATTCACTTCTTTAGATCCATCATCACTATACAACTTAGCATTATGTTCCAAAGGGGTAGACACTCGTTTGCATTCAAACATATGAAATATTTCAAGGATTTTCTTTTCATATTTTCTTTGTGTGGTATTTCTCTTACGAGATTCCCTCCAAATTTCAAGACCCGCACAATAATGCAATTCACAAAGATCCTTCATTTCAAATACCTGTGACAACTAACTTTTAATTTCTTCAATAGACCTAAGTGTACTGCCTGTTATGATAAGATCATCAACTTACAAAGATATCAAGGAAATGTTCCCATCTTCATCTCCCTAAACGTACAAGTTAGGATCACTTTTGCTTCTCGCAAAACCTTTTTCATAAAAGAATGAATCAACTTTCACATACCAAGATCTTGGTGCTTGTTTCAAACCATACAAAGCTTTCTTTAACATGCAAACAAGATGCTCTTGTACCTTCTTTAAAAACCCTTCAAGTTGAACCAAATAAACTTCTTCTTTTAATTCACCGTTCAAGAAACCAAATTTGACATATAATTGATGCATTTTCGAAAAAAAAAATTGTAGCTAATGAAATCATGATTCTAATTATATTCAGTTTAGATACAAGTGCAAAAGTATCTTCATAATCAATTCCTTCTTTTTGTGAATAACCTTTTGCAACCAATCTAGCTTTATACTTATCAACACTACCATCAACATTAAACTTTGGTTTGAACAACCATTTGCATCCTATGGGGACTTTATCTTTAGGCAATTATGTTAATTCCCATGTGTCATTATTCATTATGGAGTTATATTCTTCGTTCATTGCATCTCTCCATTCGTTATATTCTTTAGCTTCTTCACAACTTGAAGGTTATACAACATTCATTACCTGAGACATCAATGCATAATCTTTATACCTTATAGGTGGATGAATTTGATGTGATAACCGCCTTAGAGGTTTACTTCTTTCATCCTTCTTTCTGTTTTGTGGAGTCTCTTGTTCTCTTCTTGGAGTGTCATGACTGTTGGATGCTTCCTTCTCTTAAACCTGTACCTATTCCTATACCTATTGTTGTACCTATTCCTGTTCCTGTTCAAAACTTTATTCTATTTTGACATTTCATCAATATCATGCCATACACCTATGTTATTCATTTTATCACCTTCATCTACATTTTCATGAAACACCACATCCCTAATTGCAAGCGATCTATGTGAACTAGGATCAAACAACTTGTATGCCTTTTGATCATCACAATAACCAATGAATGTGCACTTAATTGATTTTTCATAAGTTTTCTTCTTTCATCTTTTGGAATATGTGAAAATGTCTTGCATCCAAAAACTCTTAAATGATTCACTTTTGGTTTATATCCATAAAATGATTCAAAAGGTGTTTTCATATCTAAAATTTTGGTTGGAATCCCATTTTTCAAATAAATAATAGTATTAATGGCTTCAACCCAAAAACCATTAGAGATATTTTTATCTTGAAGCATGCTTCGTGCACATTCCACTAGTGTTCTATTTTTCCTCTCAGCAACTCCATTTTTCTAAGGTGTATGAGGCACTGTAAATTGTTGTAGAATCCCATGACTTTTTCAATATTGATTAAAAGCTCTTGATTTGTATTCTTCCCCCTGATCAGATCTGAGAATTTTGATGTACTTCCCAGTTTTTTTTTGCACCATGTCTTTGAATTCCTTAAAGTACTCAAAAACATCACTTTTCTTGCTTATGAAATAGACCCAAGTGTATCTAGATCTATCATCAACAAAAATAAGAAATTAAAATGCTCCTCCAAGAGATGTAGTTTGCATAGGTCCACATACATCAGTATGAATTAATTCAAGTATTTCTCTTTGCCTTTTTTCTTCATGTATAGGAAATTCCTCTCTATGTTGCTTGCCAAGTGCACATGCTTCACATTCAACATGATTATTCTTCATAATAGGAAGACCTTCAACTATTGTTTTTATTTGAAGTAACATTAAATCATTGTGATTTAAATGCCCATACCTTTGATGCCATAACTTTTCTATTGACATTGTTGTAGATGTCGATGCTTGATGCCCTGTCCTAGTGACATTCAGCTTATACAAGCCTCCAACTCTGGTATCTATGGCAATAACCTTATAGTGATCCTGGATATCTTTAACAACACACTGTGATTTGAAAAAATCCACCTTTAGATCTTGATAAGCAATAGTAGAAACAAAAATTAAATTATTTTTGATACTAGTAACATACATCACATCATGGATCTGTCTCTCTTTTCCATTAGGTATCATCACACCTATTATTCCATAACCTTGAACTTGAAGGGATTTGCTATCTCCTAGATAAACACATGTTCCATCAATGTGCTCATGATATTCATCAAACCAGTCCTTATTACAAGACATATGTAGTGATGCACCAGAATCAATGAACCAGGCATTTACATCATTGGTCTCAATAGACAATGCAACATCAGAAACAAACAAATTGATATTTTTAAATCCATCATTGATTGAGGTGTCTTTGTCCACAAAATTCCCAATATGCCTTATGTTTCTCTATTTAGACTCGTTATATTTTCTTTTATAGCAATATTTAGCATGATTTCTAGGTTTGCCACAATAATAGCAATCATCATTCCTCTTATCATGAACTGGAAATTTATATTGTGCCATACCTTTTCACTTTGCTTGAAACTTTCCTCCTTTGATTTTTTCCCATGGCTTGCACTTGTATGGTTTCTTACCCTTGGCTACCAATGCTAAATCTGAACTGTTTGAGCCCAAATTGAAGTTATTCATCCTCTCTTTCTCTTGTAGAATAATACTTGTCAATTCATCAAAAGTAGGAGGCTTCTCTCTAGCTGAAATACTTGAAACAAAAATTTGATAATCTTGCACTAAGCCATTTAATGTGATGGTGACCAAGTAAGTATTGGACACCTTTTCACCAATGTCTCCTAACTTATCACTTAGCTCTTTGATACGGGAAATGAAATTGATTATACTTTCATTGGCCTCCATTTTAATTGACAAAAGCTTGGTCTTCAAGAACAAAATCCGGTTAGTATTAGATGTTTCATACAAGATTTTGAGAACATCCCACGTTTCTTTAGATGTTTTACAATCCCTAATATGAGGAATGATGTTGTCCTTAACTTACATTCATAGTAACACCTTTTATTTTGTTTCCCCTTTTTCCCAATCTGGAATAGCTGCAACAGCAGTGGGTTTGGGCTCTGCCCCACTCACTATGGGCCACAAATTATTTCCCTCTAAAACTATTAATACTTTGAATTTCCAATTTGCATAATTTCCTCCATCAAGCCTTGTGGACTCATTCAAATAAGTTTTAGCCAAAAAAATTGACATAATGACAAAAATTTGTCCCCAGTCAATGAAATGCACCCAAATCCACCATATCTGTTATGAAACCAGCTCAAGAAAAAGATAGAAAAGATAGATCAACGCCTTAGAATTCAGCCTCTTCGAGGGGGAAACCTCCTTTACATTACATAAATGAACAATTCTTGGATGATTCAAATGAAAAAACCTCCTTTCTATATATAGGAGTCTAAGGAGTCACAATATAACCCAGCTGACCTAACGATAATAATATAAAGCCACAAAAATAACAATAGATGGATTCTATGGGGCACAGTAATAACAATATGGGGATAATAGGGGCACAACAATATTAATAAGGGGTACAACTACAATAGTAATGGGGTAATCACTAGTATTATAGGGACCCAACATGCCCCTCTCCTTCAAAAAAGTGTTGGCCTCAACGCTTGAGAAGTTCTAGATGCTTCTGTATAAAATTCTCATCCTCCCATGTGGAATCTTCAGCGGATAAGTTCTTCCACTTGATAAGATACTCTGAAATTGATCGATTTCGTAGCTGTCGAGTTCTTGTTTCTGTGACTACTTCCGGTTCCAATATAATTTTTCCTTCATCGTCAAGTTCTGGCAATATTGTTTGAACTGGGAGCTTGTCTCCTATAACATTCTTTAAACATGAAACATGGAAAACTAGGTGCAATCAAGAAGCTGCAGGAAGCTTGTATGCCATAGTACCAATCTTTTGCAACACCTTGTATGGACCATAATACTTTGGTGATAATTTATTATCCTTCTTAGCTTGCTTGAGGGACATTTGCTTATATGGTTGTAGCCGTAGGAATACCCAATCACCTACATCAAAACTTCTTTCGCTACGATGTTGATCTGCCTGTTGTTTCATTCTATTCTGTGCCAACACAAGGTTATCCTTTAAGAGTTGGAGGACTTATTGTTGATGTTCAATGTGATGTTCCACTGCTTGAACCTTAGAATTTTCTCTTAAATATGATGTGATGGATGGTGGTTGATACCCATAAAGTGCCATAAATGGGGTCATTTTTGTTGCTGTATGGAAGGAAGTGTTATACCACCATTCAGCCAGAGGCAACCATTTGACCCATTGTGTCTGTTTATCAAATACAAAGAAACAAAGATATCCTTCCAAACATTTGTTTACTATCTCAGTTTGCCCATCAGATTGAGGATGAGATGAGCTATGAGCTAACTGAGTACCAAGACAAGAAAATAATTCTGTCTAAAAATTTCCAGTGAAAATGGGATCTCTGTCACTTACAATAATCTTTGGGTTTCCATGTAGCTTTTGAATTGTTTCCATAAATGCAGTAGAAACTGTACTGGCTTTAAATGGATGTGATAATGCACAAATGTGTGCATATTTGGTAAGTCTGTCAACTACCACCATGATGACACTCTTTCCCTCAGACTTGGGTAAACATGTGATAAAATCCATTGAAACCTCCTCCCAACGTTGGCTTGGAATGGATAAAGGTTGTAATAGACCCGATGTCTTAATTGTTTCAACTTTATTTTGTTGGCAAACCAAACATTCCGCCACAAACTTTTGAATATTTGATTTAAGGCCATCCCAAAAAAATTCCTTCTTAACCCTGTGGTAAGTTTTTAAAAATCCTGAGTGCCCTCCTAAGGGAGAAGTGTGAAATTCCATAAGAATATTTTGTTTTAGCTGGGAATTCTTACAGAGGTATAAGCGATCTTTGTACCAAAACGAATCATTTTGCCAGATAAATGTATCAGACATACTGGAATCTTGTTGTAACTTTCGAATAAGTGCCCACACTTCTTCATCATTCTTCCATTCCTCCCTTGCTTCGTTTATCCAATCTGGTTGGATAATAGAAATGGCGTAAAACAATGCTTCCACATCCTCATCCTTCCATGAGAGTGCATCTGCCACCACATTTTGCTTCCCTTTTTTGTAGATAATTTCAAAGTCATAACCCAACATCTTTGTGACCCACTTTTGTTGCTCTTCAGAGGATAATCTTTGTTCTAAAAAGTATTTAAGGCTATCATGATCCGTTTTTACCTTGAAGTGTCTTCCCATTAGGTAGGGTCACCATTTCTTAAGTGCATGGAGTATTGCCAACATTTCCTTCTCATAAATAGCTTTGTGTAAAAACTTTCCCTTGATTGGAAAACTTTCAAATGCAATGGGTTTTTCATCTTGCTTTAAAACAACACCAATTCCATTTCCTGAAGCATCACCTTCCACAATAAAGGTTTTTGTGAAGTCTGGTGTAGCTAAGACCGGTGCTTGGCACATTGCCTCTTTAAGATGTTCGAACGCCTTTGTTGCTTCTGGAGTCCATGAAAATTCATCTTTCTTCAATAATGTTGTTAGAGGTGCTGCTATTCTCCCATAATTCTTAACAAACTTGCGATAATACCCTGTCAACCCAAGAAATCCTCGCAGATTCTTTATGGATGTGGGAATTTTCCATTCCTTAATGGCTTTAATTTTGCTAGGGTCTACCTTAACTCCTTCATGAGATACAATATGACCCAGATATTCCACCTCTTGTACTCCAAAGAAACATTTGGATCTTTTTGCATATAATTGTTTCTCCTCCAATAGTTGTAGCACCCTGTCAACATGTTCAACATGATCCTTCCAAGACTTGTTGTAGATTAGTATATCATCAAAAAATACTAACACAAATTTTCTAAGGAATGGTTTGAAAATTGAATTCATCAAACCTTGAAATGTTCAAGGTGCATTGGTAAGGCCAAAAGGCATGACCAAAAATTCATAATGACCCTCATGAGTTCTAAATGTTGTTTTTGGAATGTCTTCAATCTTCATTCTGATTTGATGATATCCTGAACGAAGATCCAACTTGGTGAAGTAAATTGATCCATGCAATTCATCCAGTAATTCATCAATGACAGTAATGGGAAACTTATCTTTAATAGTGAGCTTGTTGAGCTCCCTATAATCCAGACACATGCGCCATGATCCATCCTTCTTGTGCACCAATACGACTGGAGTAGAGAAAGAACTTTGACTTGGTTGAATTATACCAGCCTATAGCATTTCTGCAACCATACGTTCAATTTCACTCTTTTGGGCATATGGATATCTGTACGGCCTGATGTTTGGAGGAACACTTCCTGGAATAAGATGAATAGCATGATCATGATCACGAATAGGTGGGAGACCTTTGGGAGTCTCAAATACCTTGGAATGATTGTCCAAGACTTTTTGGAGATCTAGAGAAATAGATGATTCCACTGTGGACACATCTAGCGAACATAATTGTGCAATTACACCTCTTTGTTCCTTTTTCAGAAGCTTTGTCATACCATTAGAGTTGATTATCTTTCTTGGTTTCCCTGCAATACCCCTTAATTCAACTTCTTTTCCTTCCACAGAAAATTTCATGAAAATTTCTTGAAAATTAAAAGCTATTGTACCCAAGGATTGTAGCCATTGGACTCCTAGTACAACATCAGCACCTCCCATTGGAATGGAAAGCATTGGGCTAGTCAACACATATTCTCCCATGGATAGCTTGATATTATGGCACTTTCCCGAGCAATTTATTGTTCCTCCATTTGCAACCATCACTTGACACTTTGGTGCTGGATATAAGAAGCAATTCAATTCTCTTGCTACCTTACAATGAATAAAATTGTGGGTACTTCCTGAATCAATCAACACTATTACCTTTTTCTTCTTGATTTGTCCTTCTATCTTGATGGTTTGAGGAGTGGTAATTCCCGCCAATGCATTACAAGATATGGTCGGATTCATTTCTTCTTTATCTAGGCTTTGTTCCTGGAGTATATCCTCTTCTTTTGACCTTTCTTTCTCCTTTTCTTCTTCCTCTTCACAATGTATGTAGAATAATTTATTCTCAGCACACTTATGACCTTTAGTGTATTTGCTATCACAACTGTAACAAAGCCCTTTTGCTCTTTTTTCTTCCAATTGTTGTGGTGTCAACCTTATAGGTTGTGGAATACTAGCGGCAACAACACTTCTGTCTTTATAGTTGTGAGTGATATGCTTCTTGGTTGCCATAATTTTGCTTTCCATTTTTCTTGCTAACCTGAATGCCTTCTCTAATGAATCAGGCTCCCAAAGGCGAACATCATGTTGGATATTATCCTTTAAAGACCCTATGAACACATCAATCCTATGCTCCTCTGGAATATCTTTTACCCTTATGTTCAATTTTTGGAACTCCTCAATGTGCTCCATTATTGAACCCTTTTGTTTGAGACTTATCAATTAGCTAAAAAAAGTGTTGCTTTTTGTATCCTCATAATGTGCTATCAATTATTCCGTAAAAATTGCCCAAGTGATAAATTGTTTACGAGAGCAAAGCCATTAATACCATACAAACTGATTTGGTTCCAAATATAAAGTTGCAATACATACCGTTTGTGTGTTTTGCACATTATTGAGATCGAAAAATTGCTCCATCTGTAATATCCATGTTGCGGGATCCTTGCCATCAAACTTCCTCATATCGCTTTTTGGAATATGGTGGGTCTTTGATCCAACATTAGAGTCTATGGAATTATGATTAACATTTATTTTGTTCTCATCATGAGTTTCCTTTACTACCCTTTCACCATTAGTGACCCTTTCTTGTAGCAACTTATTCATATTTATCTTCAATTCTTCCATGTCTGTCTTCAAATCTATCTTCAAATCATCCATCTTAGCTTCCACTTCATTCATCTTAGCTTCTACACATTTCTTTAAACAATCCATCTTAGCTTCTACGCCTTTCTTTAAACCATCCATCTTTAGATTTTTTTCCTTTTTGTGCAAGGGACAATTGTTGCACTTGGTCTTGTAATTTTGATATATCATGTTGCATTTCTTCCTCTTCTTCATGAGTCATGCTAGAGATTTCAGGTTCCTTACTAGGTGTTTGCATTTTCTTTCCTCAGGGCATCAGTTACCGATAATAATGCTCTACTATGACTTTTGAATTCCTTCAAAATAAATTTTCAAACCAAGCTTAAGCAAAAATTTAAGAAAATCTACACACCTTTTTTCACTTTGTAGGAGCTCAATATTGCCTCTGATGTATCTCTGTACTTTCCAATCACCTAGATCTGAATTTGTGACCGGCAGTAGCCCTATGTGTCCTCTTTCCAATGCCACAAGTCTGACCCAAATTGGATTCTCCAAGGAAGAGTTATGCGAAATCTCCCACAGTGACTTGATTATAGACTAGTTCAGTAGAGCAAACTTGTACGACGTGCCACAAGTCACTATTTCGACCTTTGGATCTGAAAAATGCATACAAGAAACTACAGTCCGTCCTCTTTCTGTATGTTCTTACGAAATTTCAATCCAATCCCCAAAGAGAAAGTTATGACGCTTTTCCCCAGGTCACCTGTTTGGAATGTAATTCAAGAGTCTACAAAAAGACCAAATTCCTTAGATCATATCTCCGCAAATATAGCGCGAATAGCTCTGAAATTTGGGCTCGAGGTTCAGCGTGATTTCTTCTCAAATGGGTTTTTTTGCAACTTCTGAAACATCGCAGAAAAAAGTTATAGCGAAAATGCCACGATGACCTGTTTGGAGCAACAAAACCCTAGAATCCGAAGCTCTGATACCAAATGTTATGAAACCAACTCAAGAAAAAGATAGAAAAGATAGATCAACGCCTTAGAATTCAGCCTCTTTGAGGGGGAAACCTCCTTTACATTACATAAATGAACAATTCTTGGATGATTCAAATGACAAAACCTCCTTTCTATATATAGGAGTCTAAGGAGTCACAATATAAACCAGCCGACCTAACAATAATAATATAAAGCCACAAAAATAACAATAGAGGGATTCTATGGGGCACAGTAATAAAAATATGGGGATAATAGGGGCACAACAATATTAATAAGGGGTACAACTACAATAGTAATGGGGTAATCACTAGTATTATAGGGACCCAACAATATCTACACCCAAATTCACCAAATCTAGATCCGAATTCACCAAATCCAAAACCAAATGCACGGGATCTAAAAAAAGAAAGATACTATCTTGCTTCAAATAAAACACAAATCCAAAAAAATACTCTTTATTTCTTCTTTTCACCCAACACAATTTATGCTCCCAAAAAAAGTTTCAAATAAATGCTTTCACCCAAACAAAAAAAAACACCCAACACCTTTTTAACTCTCTTCACGAAAAGTAAAAATAATTTTCACCAATAAATAGAAACAAAATTTTCACCATAAATATTTTCCACTAAATTTTTAACTCCTTATGCCTCCATACCTCATCCGCAAATTTTCTCTCAAAACAAAAAATAAAACAAATTGAAATAAGTTAGTACATGAAAAGAATTCACGTCTTTGATAGGGCTCCCTATTACTCCAATTTAATCCTCCATGAGAAATTAACCTCAAACTTATGGCTTGGCTCGATTTAAAAAATCAAATCATACCTGTCAACTTAAGCAGCAATGTGGCACGAATGATGGTGAATAAAATATTCACTTTCCAGTCAATTGTAATCCACAGCCACCAACGTGATGAATTACACACTACAACTCCGGCCAATAAACTCTGTACAATTATGCTGGTTGCGACGGATATATACTTCCACGGGCTTATCACTTACGGAGACTGTAGTTACATACAGACACAACAACTGCAGACAACACTGTTCAACAATATTCCTCAACCAAATAACATAAAAAAATTGGGAGCATCACTGTAACAACAGGATCTCACAACCCTCTATTTCACAACCCTCACAAATGTAGGCCTTCTTGCTCTTAGATCTAAAGCCTCACTAGATCTTCCTCTCTGGCTCGGATACCATATTAGAAAAACAGAGAGATGCACAAGAATGAAATCAAAGCTCACTGATCAAACTGCTTGGACAACCAGTACATTATATAGGCCTACATAGACAACCTCTAGGACAATCTAAATCAAAATAATTCAGACCACCAACTCACAATACAAACTAAGAAGACACAACCCATGATGATAGATAGACTCAAACACTAACTACGACAATAGAGCTCATCAACTCTATCTGGACATATCATTTCTACATTATTCGAACATTTACTTGAAAAACGATCTAATTAAAAAAAAAATCACTCAAAGGAATATTGTAAAATGAAAATTACTTGAAAAATTATCTAATTTTAAAAAATAAACTCACTCAAATTGGGGTCATTTAGATTGATTTTAAAGTTTGAAAAATGGTTCTTTGGGTGTGTTTTTACAATGATAATAGAAACAAATTTGGATTTCTCGAAACATATCATAAAAATATTTCAAATTTTATTTTTCCATTAGTAAATTCATCTTCTTGGATTTGTATATTATACATAGAGGGCAACCACATAACAATGAAATCTCCTGAATTTTATTGTCATTAGTAAATTTATCTTCTTAGATTATTTGTGTGTGTGAATCATTAATACATGTATTAAAGCTGAACCAATCCTAATTAAAACATAATTTTAATATGGTAATGAATGATTCTTTCTATTTTCCATAGAAAAAAAGGTAATTTTATTTAGGAAAACCAAGTTATTCTTTTTAGATGTCTCATGGGTATATCAACTAATTCGAGAAATCATCAAAGGTTTAGATTTAGAGATAGACCACAAGTGATTTATGCTAACAAGAAGGGCGCCAGTTATGTCCAAAAAGTTTGATTAGGGGCTTTTACATAGAAAAAAAAAAAACATAGGTCAATATTCTACTAGGCTATAATTGTTTTTACTAGACTAGAAATTATATCAAAATAAATGACAAAGAGACTATGCATGAGTTCCAATCCCAAGTATAAACTATTATTCATGCACATACTCAACTCCTTGAAGAGTAGATTAGTGAAAATGAGGATGGTAATACTTTGTTACCACTCTAGTGATCTCCTTAGTGATAAACCAAGATCCATCCTCCAAGTGGATACCCTGTTTATATAATGCATAAGTTGTTGAATTTCATTCTCTCTCTCTCTCTCTATATATATAAGCAAAAGACGCCTCTGTTAGTGCAATTTTCAATTTCCTTATTTCTTCTAACAAAGGGATCATAGCTAGGGATTTTCACCAATGGTCACCTTTGATCCATTTAATAACTAACATTGAATCCCCGAAGACCCACAAATGTGTGACTCCTTTTTCTTATGCAAACATTAAAAGAAGCTTGAGTGCACTAAGTTCTACCAAATTGTTAGAACTATGGCCTATACTTGCTCTAAATTTAAAGGAATGAGAGTCTAGGAGATGGTGGATACCCCATGCACCACATAGGAATGAATCACCCTACGCTTCCCCATCGAATAAATCCCATGGTTTCTATTTCCTCCGCCACCACAGGCCACACTAAGAAAACCTACTTTTCTTTAGGGAAATTTTGGAAGATACTTAGGGAATGGATTGTGCATAAGAGGAGTTTAGTGAATCTATATCCAAAGAAGTTATAATTTCTAAAAAGTCAGAATTCCCAATAAATTATTAGAGGGAGAGCTTTGAAATTTTTGAGTGCTAGGTTTGTACACCAAGATTTAACACAATTTTCCATATAGTTGCCAAATCTAGGAATTTCTTAGCCTTATTAAACTATCAATCTCAATCTAGACTTTTAATATTGTTTCATTCCCCCCACAAGTGGAAGTTTGACTCTTCCTTGCACTTGCATAGATTGCACCTATAATATTATATGAAATACTTAATCTTCAACAAATTTCATGTTTTATAAGTTTACTTTTTTAACCTCAAAATATCAACAAAAATGGGTAAAGGATAATAAATTCCATTGGGATTATCTTTATATATGTTTGAAATTAAGGAAAACTTTAAGAATGCAAATTTATCTTAAAGTGTAAAAACTTTGGCAGATATTGTAGTATACCTAACGGGGATAATATGGGGTACAAAGGGAAGTACCCAAGGGAATAATGTAATGTAATAATGTAAGAATGATAAATAAATGGGCCATAATTAATAAATAGAGTGTTTAATCCACATTATGCAAGGGACCACAAGTAGTTATGGAATCATGTGATAAGCTCATGGTATTAGATGTATGGTATTTAGAGACCCATAGTAATTACCCATGGTATTCTAATAAATTTGACCTGCAAATATATAACACTACAAAATATACCAGAGAAATATGCCAAGATAGAGAAATTATGCCATAAAATGTTTCTTTATTGATAAAACCCTTGAGATAGGGTAACACCATATACTCACTCCTTAAGGAAGGACAATAATACACAAGCCATATGCTTGTCAATACATGTTATGAAACCAGCTCACAAAAAGATAGAGAAGATATATCAACGACTTAGAAATAAGCCTCTTCGAGGGGGCAACCTCCTTTACATTACACAAATGAACAATTCTTGGATCATACAAATGATAAGACTTCCTTTCTATATATAGGAGTCTAAGGGGTCATAATATAATCAGAGCCGACATAACAATAATAATGTAAGGGCAAAATAATAACGATAGTGGGCTTCTATGGGGCACAATAATAACAATATGGGGACTACATGGGCACAACAATATAATAAGGGGGTTGCACTAATAACAATATGGGGTTACACTAGTAGTAGAGGGATCTAACATGCTCCTCTCCTTCAAAAAGTGTTGTCCTCAACGCTTGAGTAGTTCTTGATGCTTCTTTATAAAATTCTTGTCCTCCCATGTGGAATCTTCAGCGGGTAAGTTCTTCCACTTGATGAGATACTCTAAAATTGATCAATCTCGTAGCTTTTGGGCTCTTGTTTATGTGACTGCTCCAGGTTCCAATATGATTTTTCCTTCCTCGTCAAGTTCTGGCAATATTATTTGAACTGGGATCTTCTACAACTTTTGAATGAGTGGCCACACTTCTTCGTCCTTCTTCCATCCATCCCTTGCTTCGTTTATCCAATCTAGTTGGATAATAAAAATAGCACAAAACAATGCTTCCACATCCTCATCCTTTCTTGAGAGTGCATCTGCAACAAAAATTTTCTTCCCCTTTTTGTAGATGATTTTAAAGTAATAACCCAACATATTTGTGACCCATTTTTTCTGTTCTTCTAAAGATAATATTTGTTCTAAAAAGTATTTAAGACTATCATGATCCATTTTTACCTTGAAGTGTCTTCCCATTAGGTAAGGTTGTCATTTCTTAAGTGCATGTAGTATTACCAACATTTCCTTCTCATAAATAGTTTGCTTGAGATGTAGTTGTAAAAATACCCAATCACCTACATCAAAACTTCTTTCACTGCGATGTTGATCTTCCTATTGTTTCATTCGATTCTGCACCAAAGTGGCATTATCCTTTAAAAGTTGGAGAACTTGTTGTTGATGCTCGATGTGATCTTTTACTACTTGAATCTTTTTCTTCTTGATATGTCATTCTATCCTTCTTAGCCTCTATATAGGCTTCATACATACAATAGTATGGGTAATTACCATGAGTCTCTAAATACCATACATCCAATACCATGAGATTATCACATTATTCCCTAACTACTTGTGGTCCCTTGCATAATGTGGGTTAACCACTTTATTTATTAATTATGGCCCATTTATTTATCATCCTTATATTATTACATTATATTATTCCCTTGGGTACCTCCCTCTGTACCCGATATTATCCCCCCTAGGTATACTACAAATCCTACCAATTCTTAATATGAAAACTATGAAATGTTTAAAAATATTTATTTGTAAAAATATTCATATTTACAAGGATTTTATATAATTTCTATAAAATTTTGGCAATTTATAAGGTAAAATAATTTTATTCTATAAAATTTGAGTAAATCAATTAGAATTTTTTATTTTTTTAAATAAGTTTATGGATAAAATTTAATTTTCCATATTTAAAATTGTAAGATAAAGTATTAGCACACACACACACACATATATCCCTGAGGAAAAAATGTAATTTCCATTAATAAATAGTGAAAATTACATGTTGTAGATTCTATAAAGCATATCAAAAATGTGATTGTTGATTTTTCAAGAGTCATCTGTATGATGAGGTCATATACTGCCAAAAAATGGAAAAATTAGATAAGTTACAACCAACTATATCTATGTATATACATATACATCAGTTAAAAGTATAATTCTCCTAAATGCAAAGAAATTAGAAAAATTGTCATCACAAATAACTTATATATAGCATGTAGAAACCATATTTCAAAAATGGTGCCAAAATATGATCACTCGAGTGTTGCATCTACTTGTAGTGCATCAAAAAAAAGTTGGTGGTAGTATTGATAGTGATCATGTCCAATCTATTCAGTTATGTGCCAAATCCCATGTGCCTGTTGCGCGCCCTCTTTCGATAAATGATTAGAAAATGAGTTCCTTTCGCTGTAAATATGGTGACAAGAAATAAAATCAAATTGTGCTTTTAACATCATAATCTCATCTAGAATGCCTTGGAGTGTGTGCATGTGACATGTAAATTTCTAATTGAACTAGTTAACAACTACCCTAGAGTCACCAAAAACCTGTAGTTGCTAGCATCCCTTTTCTATTGCACAGGGAAGAAGTAATTTTATATTAATGAGTTATGAAAATTTGTTTGTACCAGGTCCTAGGCCAAAATTTAATTTGAAGATATGGTTATCATATAGATGTAGTACTGCTCCCCCTCTAGACCTGCCATTTTGAGCTAATCCACCAAAATATGCCCATACTTTTAATTGATTAATGGATTTGACAATAACTATACGAGGTTTTTGATGTTGTTCCTCCTCAAGGAGAAGGTTATATATTACAATTACCTGAGAAACCTAAGTCAAATTACTTCAACACTTCAGATTTCAGCCTGTTCTTCAGAATTTCGGCTATTGCTTCAAGTATGCAATTTTCGTCCTCTACTGCAGAAACCCTAACTTGCATGTGTGAGTGAGAATATGGTGAAATGCGCCTCCTTATTCCTTCTCTTCGGGAACTTATTCCTTAGTATTTCAGCCTTCAAACTTGATCCTTATGGCACCAAAATGAAACTCTTTTAGAGGATTGTAATTTTGTTCTTGTAGCTGCAATGTGTGCCCTAATATCTTCGCACATGTGAGACAAAATGGCCCAAAAATCAGACTTCAAGTACTTTGATCTTTCTTCTCTTATTTTCCTCTTCTTCGTTGGCTTATTTATCCTTCTTTCCCCTTGAGGTCGAACTTCCTTTCTTGCTTGATCGAATGCCTTGGATGTGTTTCAAACGAGGTCAAATGCACTTATATATAGGCTTTCAAGGGATCCCCAATGAGGTCGACTTCATCATTGTAGGCCGACTTGGTCTTGGAGGGAGACTATGACACTTTTGACTCTAAATAAATTCTCTTTACATGATACAAGATTCCCAATAGGGTATTTTACATATGACAATGATTCTTTGACTTCTTTGACTCTATGACAAATCCCTAGAAGCACACAATGGGTGCTTGATTTGAAAACAATTTGACCTAGAGAAGGAAACCCATGCTAAAAATAATAAGAATAATTTTTTCTTTTTGCTTTACATCAAATACATAAAATCAATAATGCATAGGACATTATGAAGATTGAACCTAGTTACATATTTCAACACTCCCTCTTAACTAGGGAGGTATTCATAATACATACATGGTACATGGAAATTCTCATACTAAAGAATTCTCATAAGAAGAGTCGGATTGATCAGTCATCTCATAAGCTATCTTCTCAACTTATATCAGTGCATCTCATCATATCAACCGACATTTTCATATAGAAAGGCCTTGACCAACAACTCTATCTCTCCACAAGATTAGAGCACAATGTTGGGGAGGAAAATGATTTATAGACACCTTCATCATTATCTCTCAAGGCACATACGCCATATGGACGTTCACGAGGTATGTCCTTTTAGGACCATTTCCATCTTGGATTTTCACATCCTCATGGAATCGCCTCTTCAACTGCTCTGTCTTATTGGATGCCCTACCTCATCTTCAAATAGTATCGATATTAATCTGAGAATCTTACTGAATTCTCCATTCTTTCTTCATAATATGAAGACAAAAAGTATGTGTCTATCTCTCCCTCTTAACTAGTGAGGATCTACTCATTCCTATAAAAGGAATATACCCAAGCTCCCTCTTAAATAGGGACTTATCTCCAACAACAACTATCTGCTCTTTGGTGGAGATCATGGTCCTATCAATGGCTTGTAGGGATCCTCCTTTTTGCATCATCATGTCATGGATGAACTTCAACTTCTTCATCATGGAGCCAACTTCTTCATAACTTCTTCACAGAGCTTCGACCATCTTCTACATCACTTCTCTTCAACAAAACATAGTGTTGCACCAATAGTCATGTCATCCTTCTCCTCATCGGGAAGTGACCTTATTCGTCATCATCCGACTATCCTTCATACTAATACCTCTTTGAAGTCATGTTCCTTCAAAGATTTTCCATCCAAGTCTATATGTACTAGTCATAGGTGAATTTCTACAATCCTCTTTCGTTAGCCCTGTTCCAACCCAACCAGATGCTTTCTTTAAATAATCAAAAGTTAACTTCAAATAAAAACTTACCTCTTCATGATGGCCTTTCATCACAATATCAACTTCTGCAACATAAACATCTTGCATACTATTCGAATCCATCTCCAAGGTATTTACTATCAACGTTATACTTCTTCATTATACATATCATGGTCTTCATAACTTCTTCATGGAGATGTCATAGCTAATCCTTCTAGATGTTGATTAATCTTCTTATCTCAAGTGACTATAGGTACACCTTAACAAACTACCATTCTAGCTTCATCATATATTTCTTCTTCAAGATCTCAATACATAGTTCCTTCATCATAGGAACAATGGTCTCCAACCACCTCATATTCTCCATGAGGTCATGTAATGTTGATTTCATCATGTCATCATATAGAATAGTTCAAGGAAAATTGTATGCATGCCTTCATGTACCATACATAAGGAAGAGTCCCTTCTTCAATCATGCTCAAGAGATAGAGGATTCTAACCATTTTATCTGAAATTAAGTGATGACATGGCTTTATATATCTATCAAAGTTAACAAATATACGCATACCTCTTCCTTCTTGTGATCATCTAGGCTTCCTTCAACAACTTCCCATTATATGCTTGAATATGAAAAATTTTCAACCAACTTAACATGTTTCACTTTTCTGTCGCCATACCTTCATCCTTCTAAACTATAGATCCCACACTAGGTGGAATGTAGACTATCTATGTGACACTTTCTTCTTCTAATTAGTGGTGAACCTTTCAGCAAAGATTCTGAAGGAGGATCTTGATGATCCTTATTTTGCAAATGCTTCTTCCTAATGATGAAGAGGTGTGACAAACTCTTATTCTCTTATCTTTCTAGATGACTTGCTTCAACCATACAAACTGCTACTTCAACTATCCTTTCATGCTTCTAGAATGATGCCATCACAATTCTGGTCGAATGCATCTTATCATGATTGTAATGCTTCCTACCATGACTTGATAACTTCTATATATTAGAACTAAACTAAATGTGTGAGAGACCTTTTAGTAGTAGAGTTCTTTCACTTCTTCCTTCTTTGACTTCTTTTCTTCTGGTTCTTCTACTTTTTTGGTCACATGGGCTTCACTTCTTTCTTTCCTTTTCTTGTTGCCCTTCTTGATTTTAGGAAAATTCCTTTTGAAATGCCAATATTCATTACATTCATAGCACAAAATCTTATGTATGTCAATTTTCTTTTGAAATTTATTTCGAGGCTCAAACTTTCCAAACTTCCCTTTCCTCCTTGTCATTGTTGCATATGCTTGTGTTTTTTCATTGATCTAGCATCATTCTTCACCTTTAATCTAGTTTCTTAAATCTTACATAATTACCACAGATCACTGAATGGAGTGGCTTCCTTCTTTCCATAGATGCTTGATTCAAAGTCGCCCCATTCATCTAGTAATGCATTGAGTACAAGAGTGTTCATCTATGGATCTAACATTGTTTCTCCAAGTTCTTGTAGTTGGTATCTAATTTGAGATACCTTCATGAGATATGAAGCTACCCCTTCTTCCCTTGAAACTTTCATCTTGTATATTTCAGTTCTTAACATTATTATTTATCCTGCAGTACTTACAGAAAAAAAAACTCAACTAACTTGTCATAGATCTCTTTTGATGTCTTCAACTTTGCTACATAGGGGACGAGAGAATCCTTGATCGATTCGATGAGGATTATTTGAGCCCTTATTTCTCATTTCATATACTTTGATAGTGCTTGAGATTTCTCTTGTGGAAGTTTGGATATTGAGCCCTTGACATATTCAATAACTTCATTTTCTATGAGAATTAAATCTATTCTCTTCATCCATGCAAGGACGTAGTTCGTTGTCCCAACAAGTTTATTGTTCTCCTTGCAGAAAGAGGTCATTTTGTTTGTAGATTGGAACATGCAATATAAATCACTTACTTGTCAAATGAAGATACCTCCTTGATGGTGTCTTTCACTAGATGCTTCTTTATGATGATCTTCCTTCTTCAAGAATGACAATACTTCTTCTTCAATATAAGGAGAGGTGTTTGAGGTGTGATCCTTTCTTCATTGAGAGGGAGATCACTTTGCTTTCTTTGATGTTGTTGAAGTTCTATTCTTGCTTACTTTTGGATGATTATGTAGATTGTGGAGACTTCCCAAAATACTTCAAGTGTGTAGAGTCCTTTATTTGAATGGAGGTAGGGTCCTTGAGGTCTTCCTTTCAGATGATAGGATCTTTTAAGATGTGTTTACTAGTCCTAATTGATGCTTTTCTTCTTGTATTTGGCCCTTATGTATCCTTCTTCAATTGAGTGACTTAACGCTGCCTCTTCTTGTTATCTTAGCTCTAATACCATGTTGAGAAATCTATGGAAGCTATATTAGGGTGATTTCTCTTTACTTTGATAACTCCTTGTGATGTTCTTTACTTCAATTTGATGTACTTGTAGTTAACATCTTCTATACTTGATTATTAATGTTCTTATCAACAAACAACTACCAAACTATGAATATCAATAGAGCAAGAGGACACAAGATATAGGCTACTAGCCAGGGCCAAAACCTCTCCCTTGAGAGGAAAACCCACAAGAATTCTTCTCTTCTTATACAATCTTCAAATGACGAATTCCAAGACCTTTAGACTCTAGACCAAGACCACTCTAAGACCAAGTCAACCTCTTTTTTGATGAGCTTATCCTTCACAAAGTCAACCCAAGTCAAATTGCCTCAACACTTCATATTTCGGCCTCTTCTTCAGAATTTCGGCTACTGCTTCAGGTCTGCAATTTCTGGCCTCTACCACACAAACTTTAACTCGCATGTGTGAGTGGGAATACGGTGAAATGAGTCTCCTTATTCCTTCGCTTGGGGAGCTTCTTCTTCATTAGTATTTCAGCCTTCAAACTTGATCCTTATGTCACTAAAATTTGGCTATTTTAGAGGACTGTAATTTGGTTCTTGTAGCTTCAATGTGTGCCCTAACATCTTCACACGTGTGAGACAAAATGGCCCAAAAATCAGACTTCAAGGAACTCGATATTTCTTATCTTATTTTCCTCTTCTTTGATGGCTTCTCTATCCTTCTTTCCACTTGAGACTGAACTTCCTTTCTTGATTGATCAAATTCCTTGGATGTGTGTTTCAAATGATGTTGAATGCACTTATATATAGTCTTTCAAGGTAGCCCTAATGAGGTTGACTTCATCATTGTAGGCCAACTTCCTCTCTTATAGGATGACTTGGTCTTGGAGGGAGAATATGACACTTTCGACTTTAAATACATTATTTTTACATGATACAAGATGCCCAATAGGGTCGTTTACATATGACAATGACTCTTTGACTTCTTTGACTCTATGACAAAGCCCTGAAAGCACACAATGGGTGCTTTAACTAAAAACAATTTGACCTAGAGCATAAAACTCGTGCTAAAAATATTAATAATAAATTTCTCTTTTCTCTTTACATCAAATACATAAAATCAATAGTACATAGGAAATTATGAAGACCAAACCTAGTTACATATTTCAACATAGTGCACACCAAGATGGACCTTGGAAAGACCTCTTTTTAAGATTATCTCCTATAGGGATTTTATTTTCCAACAAACACCATAATAATAATCTGGTTTTCGTTGTGCTTTTCAATTTACATATATATTTCCACCACCATAATTGCACATCCAGTTCTTTTTTAGCATAAACATATAAATATCCTTCTTTTGGCGTGTAAGACCCCTGTTTTCAATGAACCCACAATAGTTCATCTTCTTTGTTCTGTATCCTGACATGTGAAACAATAAGACCGTTGGTGTAACCAACCCATGCTTGGTGCCATTGCTCCAGTAAATTTAAGACCTGTGCCGACAACCAATGCTAGCCCCAAATGGAGGAATTTTCTTGATCCACTACTTGGTTTAAATTTCCCTTTCCATGATCAGTCAGGGAGGACACCAATTCGGGTGGAAGGATGTGCTAATCATCATACCTAGACCATGGGTTGATTCCTGTCCAGACTCGTTCCCATGATCCAACTCTCCATGCAAGTCCAAAACCAATAATATCGAATGCGTCTTGTACAACTTTCCAAATTGTTGAAATATTTGATCTTCTCTTGTTTTGGAGTTGAATCCATGCCTCTATTGGAGCGGGAATATATATTTTCTTGCAACAACCTCTGTCTAAAGGTTGTCCATGATTAGAATCCTCCAAACCACTTTCGCTGTGAGGATTTGTGAGAAACAAAATAATTTTTTTAAGCCCCATCCACCCCACTTTTTGGGCAACACTATCTGGTCTCATCTAACCCACACAAAAGTCCTACCTTCTTTTGATCCCGACCACATAAATTCACAACAACATCTCTGAATAAGGTTCAGGATACCCTTGGGTATCCAAGATAAAGACCTCTGAAATACATGTATAGTTTGAAGTACTCATTTGATGAGTACTAGCCTTCCTGCACGAGACAACCACCTATGACTCTCGATTTTAAGTCTTTTCTCTATTTTCGTCAGAAGCCACTTCCAATCAAATTTTTTGTAATCATTAGGCTTAAGATGAAATCCCAAATATTTAATCCCTTCATCAAAGTTTATGGATTGGAATGGGAATTGTTCTCTAGAAAAAATCACCTCATCCCTAGAGCATCCAATTGCAGATAGAGTGGATTTCTGATGATTTGTCACCATTCCTGTAGCCTTGCAAAATAAGGTGAGAATAATTTTTAAAAGATATAATATTCCGACGCGAACCATCGAGAAAAATGAGCATCATCTACAAACAATAGATGAGTCAGGTTTGTATCACCCACCACCGGATCACCCTTCATATTACCCCTTCTCTTTGACTCTCTGACCAATCTACTTAAGCCTTTCATGATCAACATGAAAAGCAGAGTGGATAGTGGACAACCTTGGTGAAGTACCCTCTCAGCATGAAAAAATTATGATGTTGAATCATTGATTAATACAATAAAAGAGGTAGACGTGATACAGCGCATGATTCAATTTATAAAATTTATGTGAAAACTTAAATGAGTTAGCAACAGTGTAATATAAAGCCAACTGGGTTTGTCATATGCTTTTCACAAATCAATTTTGAGAATCATACCTTTCAATTTTTGTCTTCATGTTGTGCATTCCTTCTAGTGCTACCCCAATGGCTTCATGAATTTGACTATCCTCTAGAAAGTTGAATTGTTCCTTGGAAATATGTTGTGATATATGTGTGTGTGTGTGAAGTTTTTTAATTATTTTAATTCAAAAAATTAGATGTATTGTTGGATCTAGATGAGGTTTAATTATTTTAACCTTTCTGAGGCATCTATGACGCAAAACTGTTCACATTTAATGGTCCCAATTTCAGGCCAAATCCCAGTGCAAGAGTCAATAAATATTGTAGGGAATATGTAGAGTAATGTAAGGTGGGATAACTAAAAAATCGTAGGCTTGCTGTAGAAATCCCAATGTGAGTCGTTGTAGAAGCCAAATAACATAATGGTGTCGCAGGAAGAGCGAAGGCTATGAACTAGTAGTGTGAATGAATAAATGAATGAAGTGTTTTAATCACGTCCATGAGGCTAGCAACCTATAGGACCCAGAAAGTATCTAAATTTTCTTTTTTATTTGCATTGTGGATCTTCTAGTAGGTATCTTAACGAGAGAGTCTACAATTCTTATTATCTTCTCTTCTTCAAACAAAATACTCAAATTGTTTATATTTTAGTATCTCGATATAATTGATCGAGATATCCTTGTAAAATGTTATATCCTTGTAAAATGAACATTCCATAATATAATTCCATTTAGTCTTACCACTCAGTGAGTATAACAACAACACATTCTGGCTGCCCACTCCTCTTTGGATATCATCCATCTTCGAGTTTCACAAAAATTGATACTAACTAGTTCTTACCAGAGTGATTAACATTTTTGCTTTCCATTCTATTTCCATTCCTATCTCATACTTGTGTGTGGCTAGGATGCTCAGCTATCACGTGTGAAAGATTTGGGATCAAAGTCTTAATGTTGTGATGACAAATGACATTTAATCTGATATGGTACCATTGCGGTTTTGCTAACTAACTCTCTACACTTATCGCCATGTTAGTCAATATGCTGAAATGAAAAGGACCCTACGATTTGAAAGGGGCACTGTTGAAGTGGCAAGGGCAGAAGTGCCGAGCAAGTGCAAACAGAGTCAGTGGTCTTTGTCGGCCGTTTGTTATGCCTTTGACACCAAAGATGGTAAGGCGCTTACTCTTCCAGTATTTCCCATTGGTTTCTTTGATTCTGAGGAAGGCAAGAACCCAATTCATCTGGGAGGTGGAACACATCATCTACAGCGAAACTTAGAAGATAAAATAAACCAATATTTCCAATATCGCTGATAAAGGAAAAGTTTCAGAAGTAACTGTAGGGCGGAGTGGAGTAACACGAAGACTGTGTTGTTATGAACTTAGACCTGGCAGCCAGCCATCTCAGTAATTGAAGACTAAGATTGATTTTGGCCTCTAGTTTCAAGATATGTGGCCATTCTCTAAATTCATTTGACTTAGTCGTTGCTAGGCGTGGGCTGTTAGCCTTCCCACAGGAGGCAACAAGGGGATGACATAGTTAGAGAGCATCTACATGAAAAAGATGCTGTTCAGGAAGAGATAGATCGACGATTATACAGTAGATGCAAGGACAATGGACCAAACATATAGGTTGTCCATCTCTGGAGTAATAAAAATTTCAATAGAACTTTAGCTTTTAGCAAAAGGTGAAGATCCCAGAGCATAATGGATCTGTCACAAATTGAAGACGTTTCAGAAAATGATGGATGAAGGGTTGAATACAGGAGCCTGTCCATAAAGAAACGAAGTCTCAAAGCTTAAACGCAGGTCGGATGGGCAAAAAGCTAGTTATTGCTTGCCCAAGGGTGTGAAGACAATTCCAGAGGTGACACAAATTGTTTTGAAGAAATGCAGAAGGAGAAGAATTAGTGTAATCGCTTGCGTATAAATTTTTGGTATGTTTATAATTGTTTAGTTATAAATTGTAGATTAGTTGGTTTGTGTGTAGTTAATTATAAGTTGTAGATTAATTGATTTGTGTGTAGTTATAAGTTGTAGATTAGTTAATTTGTGTAAGTTTTGTTTTTATAATCAATAAAAAAAAATTAAAAATAAAAATTAATTAAACTTAAAAAAAATATCCAAACTATTTCACCTAACTTTACACCATCCTAATAATAAACCTACCATTATATTTAAATCAATTTTTTTCCATTAAATAATTAGGCAGATTGAATAAATAGAGTAACCCAACATAAGCTCAGCCAAGTCAATAATAATAATTATTATTTATAACAGCCTTCACCACTATTTTATATATTTAAGTTCAGTCTGCAAGCTTCATTACAGCTATTTAATTTAAGAAAAAAGAAAATGGCAAATTACTGCTGGTGAAATAGGTTTATTATTAATAGATCATATGTTGGTAATGTCAAATTAAAATATTTTAGGTGGTTCAGAGAGTTTAATGATAAAGTTACAAAACATGACTATGTTATAATATCTTAAAAACTATTTTATATAGCCCTCCTTAAACGAGTTTCTTCATATTTGAAAAAAAAATATCAAATTCCAATAACAGGACCAAGCTCGATAGCACTTGAATCTTAATCAGAAAACAGTTCAAGTGATTGGAAGAATCTCTAGTATCAGGAACCCAGCTCGATAGCGCTTGAATCTTAATCAGAGAACAGTTCAAGTGATTGGAAGAATCTATAGTATCAGGAACCCAGGTTCGAGACGCTTGGAGAATGATGGTGTCTAAGCTTTTGCAGAACTCAAAAGCTTAAAAGAGGGAGGTGTGAACAGAAACGGATCGGGTTGAATGAATCTGATTTCATTCCCAATCCCAAGGCTAAGTTAAACACGCAAGAATCACAAAATATCGCAGGAAATCTACTCCATAAGGTAACAAAGGACGGGATGGTTAGAGTGAATCTACAGGACCAAGAATTTACGGAGTTAGAGGTACATCAAAGGTTATTATAGCAATAGAGCCTTCTACAACTTTTGATCCCATAGCGGGGTATCTTGGTAAAAAAAAAAATTTTAATACATTTATCAATTGGTCATTTTTTTTTAATGAGATCAGTTTATATTAATAATATTTACTAAAATTAATAAATGACAGAATAGCTTATAATATAGGTTATAATATAGGGTATAATTTTATGTAGTTGCATTCTAATGAAAAGGGAGTGTTTTTTTTATTAAAAAAATAATAGATATTTGGCAAGATTTTAATAAAATTTAGTAGAAATTTTGGGAAGTCTGGGATTTTGGTGTTTTAAGGATTTTTGATAGTCCTGAATCTATTTCTACTATAAAAAATTTCATTCAAATACTTTAATGTCAGAGTTTCTGAAAAAAAAGATAACAAGATCTATTTTGAACAAAATTATTACCTAAATAGACAACACCTTATACCTTGTCTACCTACAAATTAAAATTAGTTTACAAAAATAGAGACTTTCAAACATAAAAATCTTGTTCTCACATCAATATAAAAGAACTATACCCAACGTAACATGGGAGAACAGTTAATTATTGCTTCTCCATGGTTATCAAGACAATCTTGGAGGTACTACAAACAATTTACAAAAATCCAAAAGGAGACTAATAACACTAAGGAATGGGTTTATCCCCTTGCATGTAATTTCTTTTTATATTTCAAATTGCAAAAAAATCATTATTTATGTGTTTTCTCACAATTGGATTTCCAAGGTACATTTATTTGTTATACATATTATTTCTTTTAACATTGTTTTATGCATTTAAATTGATTCTACCCTAGTTGTTTAATTCAATGAAAACAACTATAGTTGTTATACAGATTATTTCTTTTAACATTGTTTTATGCATTTAAATTGATTCTACCTGTTATATTATAGTTGTTTAAGAGATCGATCTCATCTCCATCCTCATGAATATCCATATGATTAAAAGGATTTAGAAGAGAAAAACATGATCCCAACTTCTCTTCCTTGGAAACTCTTTCGACTTAGATGAATTTTTAGTGTGTATATGTATTGGTTGACCAAGAATAAAACCATTGAATTGAATCATAAGTAGAGGATGAACACGAGTTTTCCACTTCAGTCCTCTCGGCTGGTATTGCTCTCCCCATCCCTAGAATCCTTTTTTACATATATATGAGAGCTTCTATTTATTTAAGTGCATATGCATATATATATGATAATATTTGAGTGTTAACTTAAGAAGCATTGAATAATAAGGGATATGATTAAGCTACTCTTTACACTTCAAACTTGGGAGACAAATTTTCTCCACCTGGGATTGGGGCATGTGGTGTATTTAAACATATTAATTTGTTAATATATGTTAAGAAGTTCAAGTTTTTGAGCTATTTTGCATGTAAGATCAAAATTTTGTAATAATGTTTTAAACTTTAGTAATTTCATATTTTATATAAGTCAAATTACCTTAAATAAGACATTATAAAGATAATCAATATGTTTAAGATTCATTAGTATCACATGATTTTAATTGACTCATAAACGTAACCTAGTGAGAAGATAGGGTTTTAGTCCAACTCCTATATATCTTGTATAGAAATAGGGATTTTAGCCATATTTAATAATAATTCAACCTATTATCCATCCATTCTTTTTACTTATTCAAGTATTAATATATTTCCATAGAGAATCGCATGGAAATGCTTTTATCCATTTTTTAAATGCATTCCAACCTTGGGTGTCCAAGTGCACCAAACCCTTTGATCTCAATCTAACATCTATTTTTAGATTACGAGAATCTCTTTCTCTCTCTACTAAAAATTATTTATCTTGTTCATCTTAAACATTTTGGTGGATGCTTCTTTTTACTTATGTAAGTATTAATATATATCCATAGAGAATCCCATGGAGACGCTTTCATCCATCTTTTAAATGCATTCCAACCTACGGTGTGCAAGTGCACCAAACCCTTTGATCTCAATTTAACATCTATTTAGATTACAAGAATCTCTCTCTATCTACTAAAAATTATTTATCTTGTTCATGTTAAACATTTTGGTGGATGCCCAATTGTTGTTGTTGGCCTCACAATCACACACTTAAATGAAGAATGGGCATATTTTTACCAATCCATCACTTGCAAAGCTCTCCCGTTTCTTTCCTAATTTTTTTATATGAAAATGGAACAAAATGTCAATTGCATAAGAAACCAATAACCTTAGAGGCCCTAATGAGATCCCATGACCACCATGGACTTGGCATAAGAGTATCTATCAATTATTCTAACCCTAGAGCTAAAAAAAATTGTTATTTTATCTCTTTAGCTTCTAAAACTTTTAATCTACTATCACCTTTCTTTGATTTTATTGTTTCATAATTATTTTCAAAATTGTGATCCTCAAAACTCTATGCTCCATTTCTTAAAGTTTCACCATCTCTTTTATTATAACACTACATACTTTACTTTTTATATAAAAAAATAATAATAATAATCTTTCTTCTATATTCTCAAAGTTGATGTGTTTTCCCTAATTTCTTACTCCTAATAAATTGTATAGTAATTCATTTTATTTTGATATTTATTTTTATGCTTTTCAAACTTTCTTAATTATATTTTTATTATTCTAAAATGTTTAAAGAAATTCTAAATCAATTTTATTTTATTTTAATTTTAATTTCATAATAATCAAAATAATAAGAATAAGAAAAAAATAGTAAATATTTATATTATTTGAAATCTCTACAATGATGAACTATATTGGATGATTTGAAAAACATCCTTAAAATCTCTCTCATATAATTTTCACATTAAAAATTTATATATAAAAAATATATTTAATGAGTGATTATGGAATTTAATAAATATATAAAAAGAAACTCCATTATCACTCATTAAATATATTTTTTATATAAAATTACTTTTAATATAATAATTATTATTCCTTGCATTATTGAAATATAAATAAATTAAATTTTATAAATCAATTAGTACGTCTTTTAAAGTGACATGTATTAAATGATATAATGTTTAGTCTAAACCTAAAACGCACGTTTTATAATTTTAATGGACCGTGTTTATTATTACGTGAGTAAGACATGAAACACCTAAAGAATAAAAGTGTGTAATTTTTATGTCAGTTTTATATAATGTTGGTATAATGTTAAGATGGATTTTAAAAATTTGGTAGGCTTAAATTTTTATTTTATTTTTTATTTTAATGAGTGAGTAGCATAAGATTTGAATCTAAACTCATGGGAAATTTTATTTTTATAACTATTACTAATTAAATTACCAAACAAACTTCTAACCTAAATTTTAATAATAATAATAATAATTTTATAATTTGAAAATAGTGTAATAAATAACCTATAATATTTTTATAGTTATAATTTAATTTTATGAATAGTTATAGTTTAATTTTGTAAGTGGGGGACTGTTTTCAAATATGGTATAAAATTGTTTTTTTCGTTTAATTCCATGTTTTAATTATTATGTATTTTGAAAATTATTTAGGAGTTATTATCGGTGTACCCATAACAATTGTCGTGTGAAGAAACGTGTTGAACGTTTATCGGAAGACTGTCGTATGGTGATCACAACATATGAAGGTAGACATACACATTTGCCATGCGATGATACAGAGTCGGACGAACATGATTATTTCAAATGATTTGTAATTATGAAGATGTATTCTTCATATCTTTTATACAAAATAGTATAGTCGATACAACTATTATAAAAGAGAATTCATCTTCTCAAAGTTATTATCCACTTTGATTTGTATATTGTAAAATTTTTCTTTCTATGTGATATATTAGACCCATTTTAATAATATGGATTAAATAAGGAACTTTGTTTTTAATTAGTATTATATTCTATACAAATATTTTTGTGTATACAAATTGAATGTATGAAGTAAGTTAGGTTCATGATAAAATAGATTTTTATAGAAGTACTATAATAACACATTATCTAAAATTGTTTTGAATTTTATAAATTTTATAATGTTATATGAGATATGAAGGTGCATTTGATAATTTGAGTAAAGCGTGTTTTTTTTACTTCATATTTTAAATTATTTATATTTTAATTCAAATTCATATAAAAAATATTGAAATTGATAATGATGATGTTTGAATATTGTTATTTATCTTTTTCTTCATCTTCTTACTCTACTTTTTATGTTCTCATTCTTAGTCTCTATCATTTACTTATTGATGTTGTCATCCTTATATTCTTTTTTTCCAAGTGTTTTGTCCTTCATTCCTCCACACTACAACTTTATATTGTGCTCACTATTATTCAATGGTGCTTCATTTTATCATTTCCTTACTTTTTTACACTTTTATTTATGTCATTCTATCCTATTCCACAAATTTTTCCTACCATGTTCTCATACTTAGACTCATCCTAGATGTTTATACATTAATTTACCTTTTAATTAAACATTGTTGGCATTTAAACTAAAAGTTGGCATCCCCATAACATACTTCCCCTTGCAAATATTCTTGTTTTTTCTTTTTGTATCTAAGACTAAAATTATCTAGCATATTCTTCCACTTTCTTAAGTATTGGTATAGTTAATTATCCACTTCTGAAGTGCACTCCTATTTATAAATATCAATTTATTTTGATTTATGTTGAACATATTATCATTGATGAAAAATAATATGTATGATAATATGTGTGCGTGTGGCTAGAGGAATTGGCAACCAGGCGAGTCTTGTACTCACATGACACAGAAGAGATTCCAACCACTACCACTGTAACCTCTGGTTTAGAGTTAGTCAGGTGGGATACCTGGCGGGCCTTTTAATTACCTTTCTAATTTTTTAGAAAAACAACCAAATATTTGTGCATTTAATTATCAACCAATGTTTGTATGGAATTTGTGAACTGTCGTGCATTGCCTATGCAAGCACAATATGTAGTTGTAGAATTCTAAATGCATGCCACAAGGAAAGATATTGAGATGATTTCACAAGTCACCAAAAGAAGTCCACACCACACTTGCATACCAAAACCACTCTTGCAAGAAATTAAACACACTTGTAGGAAAGTAAACACATTTGTAGAAAAACAAACACATTGGTAGTAAAGGGTGACTTATTTAAGTATTTTAGATGATCTTAAATTCTCTAGAAAAAATGCAACAAAATGGAGTATTTGACAAATTTGTAACAATCCAAAAGCTGTAAGAAACTCAAACCAAGCCATGCTATAAAGAATCATGCTAAACATGCAATTTAATTCTAGAAAATAAGGTAAAGAAAATAATAAATCTAAAAATATAATAATATGTTAAACCTACAAAACAAAGTATTATGATGTTAATTGCAAGGTTACAACAATAACTTAATCTTAATCTACATCTATAATTATACAAGAGTCGTACCAATAACCAAATCGAACGTTAGACATGTAAGAGTTACAACTATGTATACTTTAAAACTTGCAATAACGTGTAAATAACCAACCTACACATTAGAGTTATAATGCTACGTGAATAACATAATTAGAGTTGCAATAATGTGTAATTAACATAATTAGAGTTTTTGAAATAAAAAAAGCAAATGAATTGCTAGAAATAAACAAATATAAGTAAATCTACAGATACACTACGATGTACAGATAGTACCTGGTTAAAGAGGGCACCCTACCTCCATAGATGAGGCACCATATAGAGAAACAACATACCATGCTAGATGACCAACACATCATCAATGGAAATAATAAGATATCATATTGTAGAAATGAAATTGCAGGTACAAACTAGATTTCATATTTAAAGCAATTGATTCACTAATTGATTATATGTAGTTGTCCTACTTATACAAATATTTGAACTAATTTAAGAGTTCAATGAACAATCATGAAAGTCATACTATTCCATTTAGTTACAACAAATTTCCTTCAAAAAGTAAACTTTGAGCACATGTTGGCTCGATCAGTTGTGTGACAAGTGGCAATTGGGTGGTGCTTTCCCTGTGGAGTGACCAATTACCCTTCTTACTTTGTTGTATTAGGAGATTGGTTAGTTGATCGATCCATGTGCTTCATTGGTCACAACTATGCCACTAAGGTGACCCATTATAACGACTATCTAAAGTTTTATCAACAACTGCTTGACTGAGAGTTGTGGCACTATGCTAGAGTGAGTTGCAAGAAAAATCACTGACTAAGAGTTGTAGCAATGCACTAGAGTGAGTTGTAGTAATGATATGAAGGAGAGTTGGAAGAAGGAGGAATCACAATGAAAATGTCAACATTGAAATTGCAACACAAGTGTCTTTAGCTCAGAGTTGTAGCATCACATAATCATAACACTTTGGAGTTGTGGCACCTATATCCTACTCCTATCTGCAATTTTGCCTCTTGAATGCCAATGGTTAATGTAAAAAGGTAATTATTTTCTAAAACACATAAAAGTAATCATTAGAGAGGCATATTAAGAGAATTAATCTATGTTGACCAAAGATGCATTAAAATAGACAAAAATGTTGTTTGGATGAGGTGAAAATGGGAAAACGACATGTAAGAAGATCTTAGACAGGTTTTGGAAATATCCCAAATTTGGCATCCAATGACTCCTGTGAGGTTCCCAATTAGTGACTATTAAGCAAGGTGTGTCTAAACAATCCACTCATTCACCGATTATTCAATGCTCCATGGACATATATGATGATTAATATTGTTATAGATGTCAAATGAGATTTCATGCAAGGCAAAATTTAAGGTAACAATAAGACAAAGAGTCAAATGACATAAGCTACATGATTAATTATGAAACTAATTTGTATTAATACTAGCACATCCACATTAATATAAATGTGATTGATATATACCGATATGTATATATTAAAAATAATTATAAAAATAGATAATAGAAATATTTAAAGAATAATAATATATACAAATTCGTAATAATAATAGTAATAATAATATTATTATTATATAATAATAAATTAACATAAATTAATGATAAAGTAAATTAATGATACAATATAAATTAATATTAATAATAATAATATAAAATAATAATTAAATAATTATTATTTTAATATTATTAAAAAACGATCATTATATTAATAATAATAAAAGAAACATTATTAATTATTAATTATTAATGTAAATTATATATATATATATATATCTATATATATATATATATATATATATATATATATATATATATCTATATATATATATATATAGAAAGATATTCATCTATATATATAGAAAGATATTCATCTATATTAAAAACTAAATTTAACATCATATTAGAAATGCATTTCATTTGATTTAAAATTGAAAATTGAAAATTCTATTTACATGTATATAAATATAAAGTATACCAAAACAATGTCATAACCATGTCAACAAGTATGTGAATACAAATTATGCGGCGATGTTACAACCATGCCAATTTAATTCTTATCCTACTTCGAAAATGTATTATATTAAAAAAAACATTTCTAACTATATTCATACTTCTATTTAAAATGTATATTTGGAATTTCAATAAAAAAAATTGCATTACAAACACCGCTACAAACAACTTTGATAGGTGCATATGTTCCCACTTACTCTCCTTTAAGTTTAGCTTATTTACACTATCGGTATTTCCCCTCATATTTCTAAACCCCCCTCTAGCAAAGGGAGACCCAGTAAAATTACCCTAGAGAGTCTTTATGAGTATATTGAATCTTTAGAAAGGTGAAGAGAAGAAAGAGACAACCATTTTAAATTATAATTAACTACAATGTTTGACAACAACCATAAATCATTAGAAAATAAAATAATCTCACTTGAGACTGAACTCCAAGGAATGAAATGTAGAATTCAAGAAACCGAACACAGTAAACAAGCTATGGTTAAAGAAAATGACACTTTGAAAAGCGAGATTAAAAATATAAAAGAGAAACTACATAATAACTTGGCCCTAAATAACACAGAGAATAAATTAGTTATTAAACCCATAAAAGAATAAATTAATAAACTAATTGTACTCGACCATGAGCGCCACAAAAGAGCCTTACACCTTATAATTGTTGGCATAGAAGAACCAAAAAATGAAGACCCATTAGAAATAGTTAAAGAAAAATTGAAGACAAAATCTCAAATTCAAACAACTTATCTCATTGAAGCAATAAGGGTAGGAAAGATACTTGAACATAAACACAGACTAATCCGTGTCAAGACGAGTTGTAATGAACAAAAAATAGATATACTTAGGAAATCCCCAAGCCTAAAAGGAATGAGAATATTTATAAATGAAGATCTCATTCCAGAAGACCAAGTTGAACTTAGGAAAGAAGTCCAAAAGGTCAAGGAGGCAGGAAAAGAAGGGAAATGGGCAATCATTAGGAATAGAAAATAAAATAGGGAATATCATCACTCTGGACCCTCTTCTAAAATTATCGTGGTTTTCCACGGTGTAAAGGTCCTGTAATAAGTTGGATTTCGAGTAATATTGATCTTATTCTTTTAGTTGAAACTTGGGCGTATGACGAATCTAAGGTCCCTCACCTTGACAGATTCACTCTTTGGTTAGCTTGGAATAAGAAATCCTCCAGGACAGGTTTCGGTGGCATAGCCTATTATATTAGGAATGTTGTTTCCTCTCACATTCGACTTCATAAAATTGACCCCTTAAATTAGTACATTTGGATCAAGATCTCTCATTCTACAACTAATAGGATATTTCTTGCAATCTGCTATTTCTCCTCTATAAACTCTAAATCCTATAAGAAAAACAACCTGGATAAGCATTTTCCTTTCAATACCTTAGAAAATGAGATCTACAACCTAAGGAATGAAGGTAATATCTTTTTGCTTAGGGACTTTAATGCTCAAATTGCTACTAACCAAGCTATTATGTTAAGTAAGAATTCTAACCCTGACCCCTTGTGGCTTGATGAGCATGGTAATTTAACTAATATATTCAAGAGAAACTCTGAAGACATAATCAATAACTTATTCAGCATCGAGCTCCTCAAACTTTGTAGTTCCCAAGACATAATCATTTGTAATGGTATTAACAAGTGGCCTCTCTCCTGTCAGATCACTTGTTTCCATGGGTTGGGTAGTAACATCATGGATTATGCAATTTCTGACACCCATGTCCTTAACTGTATTACAAAATTTGAGCTACTTAATAGGTACGAGGATGACTCTGACCACATACCTTTGTCTTTATCCCTTAATCTTGTTATGCATACCACCCACATGCAGGAGACCAGTGAAAGAAAAAGACACATTCACTTTGATAAAAGTAATGTTGACCTTTTCTGAAGGTATTTAGAAAGGGACTTAGGCTCCCTGACTTATAATAACAACATTTATCAAATCTATTACAATTTTACTACTACCCTTTCCACTACCATTGGCAAGTTCTCTAATGAGACATCATATAAGCAGAATAATAGAATTTCTAATCCTTGGTATGACAAAGACTGTAAAATTGCTAGGAAAGCAATCAGAGGTGTTCCTAATGAAATCATTAAGCTCCATAATATAAGTATATACAAAGCTCTCATCAAGAGGAATAAGAGGTCATATATTAATAAGAGGTAAGATCATCTTCTCTACCTTTCTAAAGTTGTGCCCAGAAAGTTTTGGCAGAATGCGCTTGTTCATAAAAGTAAAGATAATCATTCTATGCCCTTAGAAAATTGGGATAACTATCTTAAGAAGTTGTATGAATCTTCAGACACAATGGGCACCATCTTAAACACTACTATTAAGGAAGACATATTTTCTTTGGAAGACATTGAGTCTGAGATTAATAAGTTCGCTAATGGGAAAGATAAAGATATTGAAGGATACCAAGTTGAGATATTTAAAATGGGAAGATCTATCCTCATTCCTCATCTTCACAAGCTTCTCAATTTGGCTATACAACACGGATTCCCTAAGATTTGGACACAAAGCCTTATTGTGCCTATCTTTAAAAATGGGGACAAAAGTGTTCCCTCTAACTACAGTTTCATTATGATTAGCCACATCCTAGCCAAGATTTATGGGCTCATTTTAGAAAAGAAGCTTAGCCTTTGGCTTGAGAACCAGAGTAAAAGGGCTAAAGGGCAAGTTGGTTTTAGGAGACAACACTCAACTATCAACCACCTTGTCACTCTTAGGATCATTGCAGAGGAATGTTGCAATAGTAAAATTGATATCTTCTGCTGTTTTGTGGACTTTAGAAAAGCTTTCGACATTGTCCCTCGAGATAATCTCTAAAATAGGCTTGAAGAGATCATGGTTCCTCCTAAACTGAGGATTGATGTGATTCACCTCTACGAGACTGTTATTTCCAAGCTTAAGACCAATGAAGGATGGTCTAAATATATTAAATGCAATATTGGGGTTAAGCAAGGGTGTCCCCTCTCCCCTACCCTTTTTGGTATTTACATTGATAAGCTAGAGGAGTGTCTGGAAACTACTGGTTGCAGGGGCACCAATCTCGCTGGCATAATCATTAATATTCTCCTTTATGCTGATGATATCATTCTTCTTGCCCAAAGTCATGATGACCTAGACAAGTAGCTTAAGGCTCTTCATTTTTACTGCTCTAAGATGGGTATGATAGTTAATACTGACAAGACTAAAGTCATGATCATTAAATCCAAAAAGATCACCCATGGTAGTTTCTTCTATGACAACCATTATCTAGAGCAGGTTTCTTCTTATAAATATTTGGGTATTGACTTTCTCATCAGCTCAACTGGAATTTTAGCATCAATAAAGGAATTATTGGAGGTTGGAAAGATTATTACGAGCTTGAAAACAATTGTAAGTCGGTCGATCTTTACATTTGGAGTAAAAAAAGGTTCCTATTTGAGATTCGTCACCCATGTTGTCTTATATGAATGTGAAGTTTGGGGTTGTAGTATATCTAGAGAGTCAAGGAGGAATATTGAGATGATCCAAAAGCAATTCATGACCTATAACCTCAAGATCAACGAAAATACTCCCTATCCTATCCTCTTGATCGAAGCGGGTTTGTCCCCCATTGAAGGTATGACTATGTTTAGATATCTGATGTATAAGAAGAAGCTTTACAACATGGAATCTAAGAGGCTCCCAAAAATTGCTTCTAACTTTAGTCAAAACCCCCACCTGCGCCTCAAGCACGGGTGGCATAAGGATGCCTAGTCTTGGCTCAACCTTTGGGGGATTAAGGAGGAGATCATCATGGGAAGCAAGGATAGTATCAAAGATACTATTACCTCCAATTTTAAGGACAAGATGTGGGATGGTAAGGAGCTGGAGGGTAAAAGGAAGCTAAGATACTATAAGGAGGTGATCAACCCCACCCTTGATAACCAAAATTATCTCTCTATGTTGACCAACACTAAGAAGAAAATGAAGATCACTAGAATAAGAACTAATTCTCATGAGTTTTGAAGTGATACTGGGTGGTGGTCTACTCCCAAGGCTCCCTGGGAAGATAGAAGCTGTCAAATTTGTGATACTAAGAAGGTGGAAGATGAAAAACACTTCCTTTTAGACTACTCGACTCTTGCCCACATCTGCTCTCAATTCCCTATCATCAACCACACCTCAAATCTTCTTGACTTATTAAGCCAACCCAACTATAGCAATCTTGGAGCACTTATTTCCCTTTTCCTTGATCACAAAAACAAGTTTTTGAAGAATGACAATTGAACTCTTTTTTTTTCTTTTCTTGAGGTCTGATAGACCACATTGGTCTTAGTGGATGTTAATCATTATCATCATCAACACACACATCGCTAAATGCATATTCAAAATTGTATATGCATTTATATTTAAAACTATATTTAAAATTATATTAGAAATATATTTATTTTTTAAAATCATATTATAAATGTATTTAATTTTATTTAAAAATGAAAAATGAAAATTTTATTTACATCCATATAATATAAACTATGCTAAAACCATGTCATAACCATGTCAACAACCATGTGAATACAAACTAGGTGGCAACAATGTTACAACCATGTCTATATAAAACATTCCACATATCATATGTCATATGCATAAACAAGAAAAATGATGGGATAACCATAAAAATCATCAACTATTAAGAACTTCCTAATCCCATGCAAAACAAAGTTTAAGAAAAAGATCCATCGCATATTGTCATCCTATACATAAAAAACATTACTATTTAAAATTTTATTATTATTCTATTTTAGTAAGAATAAGTAAAATAAAACAAATTTATAAAAAATGTTAAATAAAATCTTTTAAAAACTCCAAACAAAATATATTTTAAAGTAAAAGTATTGTTAAAATAAAATATAGAATTTGTTCTTTTAAATAAAATAATTTTATTAAAAATTAAAATGAAATTAAAAATTAAAATTGAAATTAAAATTAAAATAGTTAAAATTAAAATTAAAAACATTGTTAAAATTAAATTTAACAATAAAATTAAAATTAAATTGAACAATAAAATTAAATGAAACTAATTTTAAAATTAAAAATTACAAATAAAATTAAATGAAATTTAACAACGACATTAAAAATAATTATTTTTTTATTATTTTTTAAATAATTATTATTATTAATTTACATTATTTTTTAATTTCTATTTATATTATTTAATATTATTTAAATATTTATTACGCCGTAAGGCGTTCCCCTCTGAAACCAACTCTCCTTTGAGGTTACGTGTCCATTTGTGAGTGCTTGATTTAGTTGTTAGACGATTAAAATTGTTTGAGCCATCGGATTGATTCCACGAAACGTTATAAGAATCGCAACTGGCAGATCTCCATTGTTGAGTTGAGAGTTTGGTAACAATTCATAGAAGACGGTTCAACTATCGAGTCTCTCTAATGTCGATCAAAGCGACGGCTTCACCACAACATCAACTGCTTCCTTCTCCGAGCACTTGCTCGAATGTATCGGTCCCAATCTTGCTCAAGTCCTCGTCTGTGTTTCACAGCAAATGCAGAGGTTTCAAGTTCAATTCTCTGCGATGTCAATCCTTGCAATCCACGGTTGTTTCGAAGGACCTCTCGATGCAAGCGGGGAATGGATTCGTAGAGCCGAATGTTGTTGAGCGCAATGTGGTTCGTCTGGGGTTGCCAAGCAAGGGTCGAATGGCCACCGATACACTTGATCTACTCAAGGTATTTACATATTTGTTTTCTTTTCCTGTTCTTTGTAGAGATGGTCGATAAATTAGGGCCTTTTGATTACATTTTTAGATTGATGTATTAACAGTATTTGCAAAATCCAGGTAATAAGAAATAGTTTATTGCCAGGAACACAACTTTATGCTGAATATTGTCCATTCATTAGTTTTGTCCCAGCGGCGTATATACACATTTCTCTATGTTTTCCAGCTTACACGAGGGATCCTTGTTCGGCTTTCTAGTTGATATATGCTTCATTTTTTAACTCTGTTTTGCTACACACCTGTATACATTTATGACTTTTGTGGTTCATATCCATTTTTCGGTATCAGAGCAGAGAATCTGATCTCATGCCTCGCCCACATGCATATCACGAGCACTCTTGGTTTGCCATTATGGCACCAAGAGCAAGCTCTATTTTGTCATTATGGTGGTTCGGGGCCCATCTGTGTGGGCTCTGTGGCAGATTTCGCTGCGGTTCAGTCTCTTTTGTAGGGCTGAACAAATTTATAAATAATTCAGTAACGAGACATTACAACTTTTCAATTTTGGCCTTCTATGAATGAAATAGATTGCAGCAAGTGGCAGTAAACGAAATGCGTGCAAGAAGGGTGAAATAGCCAACTAATATAAATGCACTGAGCTCTTGGTATGCCCGCACAGCTTCTCATCTGTGCAAAGTGCAAACTGATCAGAATCACTATCTGCAATATACTAATACTGGAGTAGCTTTTAACAAATAGTCTGTGTTCACAAAGTTGTGTTGTAGACAGTGGGGCCAGTTTGGAGTGTGGACCTTTCAAGCTGTAGAGAGGCAGTAATAAGTACGGGAGTTACATTTAAGTCCCAAGTCTAACCAGGTCAAAGTTACTGCATTATATCCTTCCAATCCCGAATCATAAAATTTCAAAAATCTAAAGTTCAAATGCCTTATCCTGAATTGGATCACTAACCCATATTAGTTACTTTATACATTGAGGTTAACAAGATGAGCGATGAAACAAAGGATCAAATGATCCATATGTTCATGACGACAATACTCATTGAATTTGCTCAGGACTTTCAAAACCATATTGTGACCCATCTGAATGTTCCAAAACCTTGTCTTTGTTGGAATAAGGTGGTTATGCTGCATGTAGTATTGTAAGAAAGTGCCCATTTTGAAATACCGAGTAAAGATTTTCATGATAAAATGAAGCTGGCACATGAAATTATCTTAGAAGGTTAGAGTTTCCATAACCAATCTATGAAAAACTGCAATTCACATGTGCAAACCTTTGTTTGAATGCAAGGCCTCTCTTCAATCTCATTATTTCAACTGTATTATAGAAATTTCATAAGTTATTGATCCAGACAGACCTTCCAATTCATGGAGTTATCTTTGAGCTTTTATCTTTTCATAGCCTTATAAATTACTTATAAAAGAGGCTGCTGCATCCATAAAATTGTCTCATCTGGTCAACAGTGACCGACCCAACATATCTATGGAATTCCACAGGAATACCCAAACAAGGTCAAATTTCATAAGTTATTGATCCAGACAGACCTTCCAATTCATGGAGTTATCTTTGAGCTTTTATCTTTTCATAGCCTTATAAATTACTTATAAAAGAGGCTGCTGCATCCATAAAATTGTCTCATCTGGTCAACAGTGACCGACCCAACATATCTATGGAATTCCACAGGAATACCCAAACAAGGTCTACACATGCCTGGAGGGAAATGTGCAAGTAATACAAAAATTCATAAAACACAGTACCCAAGAAGCCCACTAAACCACTGAATGCATCCTGAATCAACCTCATATACCCAATATGGAACTCGTAAATCACTTAAATAATTTTGGCTGCCTTGCTGATCAGAAGGATTTTTGCTTACATAGAGTAGGTCAATTTGATCATTTAACCTATAATGATAGAACAGGTCTCTTTGTTGTTTATTTTGGCTCAGGTGGATCATTTAACCTATAATGATAGAACAGGTCTCTTTGTTGTTTATTTTGGCTCAGGTGGAAATATAATTTTCTTATTTATTTTAAAATTTTACTGTGTTGGTCTTAATATGTGTTTCCCAAGTGTATTTAGAAATGAAAATCAGGAAAATAGAAACAATTGTGAAAATGGAAGATTGGAAAGCCAAAAAACCAAGATTTTGGAGAGTTGGAAAGCCAAGAAAACAGTGTAAAAGGATTAAAATAGATTATTACTCATTTTGTAAATATATTTTTATTTTCTAAGAGTTTACATAAATAAAAGCTATTAGGTCATGACAGTAATCTGACAGGGTATAACAGTCCTTGTGGTAAGCAAGAAACAGACAACCATGTTCCATTACTTTTAGTCTATGCATTCCATCAGGATTTTAACCAAGAAATTATGTATTATTAAAAGGAATTAACCAATCCATTTTCTCAACAAAAACAAGAAATATGCCCTTTTCTAATTGCCAAATTCACATGTACAAACCTCTGTTTGAATGCAAGGTCTCTCTTCAATCTCATTCTTTCAACTTTATTATAGAAATTGCTTGAATGTAGACAATGCCGTATGTCAGCATGCATTAGTGTGACAGAGGCTACTGCATCCATAAAATTGTCTCATCTGGTCAACAGTGACCGACCCAACATATCTATGGAATTCCACAGGAATACCCAAACAAGGTCTACACATGCCTGGAGGGAAATGTGCAAGTAATACAAAAATTCATAAAACACAGTACCCAAGAATCCCACTAAACCACTGAATGCATCCTGAATCAACCTCATATACCCAATATGGAACTTGTAAATCACTTAAATAATTTTGGTTGCCTTGCTGATTGGAAGGATTTTTTCTTACATAGAGTAGGTCAATTTGATCGTTTAACCTATAATGATAGAACAGGTCTCTTTGTTGTTTATTTTGGCTTAGGTGGAAATATAATTTTCTTATTTCTTTTAAAATTTTACTGTGTTGGCCTTAATATTTGTTTCCCAAGTGTATTTAAAAATGAAAATTAGGAAAATAGAAACAATTGTGAAAATGGAAGATTGGAAAGCCAAAAAACCAGGATTTTGGCGTGTTGGAAAGCCAAGAAAACAACGTAAAAGGATTAAAATAGATTATTACTCATTTTGTAAATATATTTTTATTTTCTAAGAGTTTACATATTTAAAAGCTATTAGCTCATGACAATAATCTAACAGGGTATAGCAGTCCTTGTGGTAAGCAAGAAACAGACAACCATGTTCCGTTACTTTTAGTCTATGCATTCCATCAGGATTTTAAACAAGAAATTATGTATTATTAAAAGGAATTAACCAATCCATTTTCTCAACAAAAACAAGAAATATGCCCTTTTCTAATTGCCAAATTCACATGTACAAACCTCTGTTTGAATGCAAGGCCTCTCTTCAATCTCATTCTTTCAACTTTATTATAGAAATTGCTTGAATGTAGACAATGTCGTATGCCAGCATGCATTAGTGTGACAGAAAATAGCAGGTAAGAAGAAACTTGACAGGTACAGGTAACAGTTTTCTGAACAGTATAATGGAAGTGAAAAGACCCTACTTCAGATACAGGTTATAAACTTCATAGTTTCCTGAATTTTGGGTCACTCCTAACTTATTGTTGAACTCCACCTGCAAATGAGATAAAATATCTCACACTATCCATCACACACTCCCTCTGTATGATAAAAGTGATCTCAGTATCAATTTCCATACATGAATTGGTGGATTTCATTTCATTTCATAGTGTATGTAGAGGACAGAGGAAATAGATTGAGGTTCTTTGTCAACTCACAGAAGCTTGCAGAGAGAGAGAAAACATTGCCAAACAATTGGATGAAGTATCTAGGGAAAGGAATGACGTACTCCATCAAAATGAAGAAACTTGGGAAGAAAATAAAGGGATTGCCAAACAATTAGCTGAGGTTTTGAGATTGAATGAAAATGCAGTTAAGCAGAAAGATGCAAGACTTTTGGAGGCTCTGTCAGAACTTGAATTTGAAAGGAAAGCACAGAAGTCTGCTGAAGCAAAGAAAACATATTTGAAGATGGCATTAAACCAAACGAGGGTATTTGCCCACAAGGAACTTGGAAAGAATCATGCACTAAAGAGGCAGAGAGACGTAGCAGGGAGCATTGACAGTTTGTAGTTGCATGCATATTTTGTAGCTTTGCTATTTTCAATGTTAAAATATATGCATTAGCTATGTTTAGGCTATTAGAGCTATGGAAAACTCTTAATTTTCATTTTGCAGTGCGTAGTGTGTCCATGGCTTGGACTTAAGATGCTTGAACTAAATGAACTTGTTATAGCTTAGCTTAAAGTGAGAGGTCCAGCTTTTCCTGATGTAACAGAGGGTGTTCTTGTGCCACAGGTGAGCTACCTTGGGATAAAACTTGTGCATCTGTGGATTCGTTTTTTCTTTTTTATTGCACTGGTTATGATAAAAAATTTAGGCGATAAATCTATAGTGGAAGTTAGTCTAAACATTCATAATACATGGGATGATTTTAGTTGGATGGTTGCTAATAAGATCTTTGTGTTTTATTTCCTAATTCCATTCTTGCATTAATAATTGAATTTTAACTCACTTTACCTCTGTTTAATGTTGTTTTTTGCATATGGCAATTCAAAGGAGAATATACTATATTTGATACCTTTTTGGCCTACCAAATTGATGGTACAAATTATGTTTTACATTTAAACATATGTTTTTGATTGAAACATCATAGGTGACTCCTGGATCACCTTCTTATCGAGTTGGATTCTGTCCTGGAGATGTCATCATTCAGTTTGATGGGAAACCAACTAAAAGCATCAAGGAGGTGAGTTGGAGCATGTTTTTTATAATCAGCAGCACACAACAATAGAGAAATGTCATGATTTCTAATTTCTTATATAAATGGGCTACAACAGATTGTTGAGATAATGGGTGACAAAGTTGGAATGGATTTTCATTCCTGGTTTACTACGTTTGGGTCCCCCAAATTCATCTGGGTAATGTGGGGTTGTTCAGACCCCATTTACTGCACTTAGGTACCCCCAAATTCTTTCAGGTGATGTGGTGGGTGTTGTTTCATACCTGATTCACTGCATTTGGGTACCCACAGATTCTTGCCGTACGTGAGTGGGTATATGTACCCTGGCACAAAGTGGCAAGCAATTCATTGTTCTAAGGTTCCAAGAAGCGTTCCTGCTTGTGTAGCATTGATTGAAGAAGGGGTTTATACAATTGATGGAAGCAGGGGGTTTTGATACAAGGGGAGGTTGTTTTAGTGTTTAAGGGGATTGTTTTGTTTTACGGAGAAAAAATTGGTGTCTGTGAGTAGTTTTGGGGCAGAATTGAAGGATGTTTTGTATACTTGGTGTCCTGGTACTGGAGTAGAATGATATTGGGGAAAGTTTTCTGTCATTTTTCTGATTGTCAGTGTTGATCAGACACAAGCCTGAGACATTATGGAATGATTTTAGGCCTTGCCAACAATAAGTTTGGAAAATACCCATTTGAATTGAGGGAGTAGTCAGGACTCAAGAGCTTTGAGGATTTTTTATCCTGGTTTTGCAGCCAATTTTGTCTTTATAAAACACTCATTTCAGGTTTATCTTAGGATCAGTATATGCTCACTACATCTAGGGAGGTTTAGACCAGGCTTGTAGTGTGAGGTTTTCTTTATTGCAGTATATCCGTCACTAGTTCCAAGGACTCCTACACTTTTTGTGGAAGAGTGTACCCGAAGTTGTAAGAGATTGTGCATGTGAATAGTGTACAAGGAATTTTTGGGTTTGAACGTAATTTTATTTTTCAATTGAAGAGAGTTAGCTAAGCAAGTTTAAGAACAAGGATTGAGGGGTGACTCCTCAGTAGCATCAAGGAAAACTGGAGAGAAAAGATGATGCTTCATCTGATGCCCGATTACCCATCCGATTCATCACCTACCAGAGTCTGGCCCAAAGACAAGCACAGGTTCTGCAATGCTCCTGGGATCTCAATAGGTTTTAATCCATAGGGGTCCTCAGATTCAGAGGGGGCCAAAAGCCCAATTTCTCCATTGGATTTGAAGACATTTTCTGGAGCTGGGATCACTTATTGGCCTGAAAACAACTTTGATTGCCAGTTGAGTTCTTCCAAGCAGCAAAGCGAGACAATACCGATTTGTTCTCCCCATGGATTTACAGAATCCACCCATCAAACAGGAATGGAGCATTCAGAGAGCTATACTTGTGTTATATCCCGTGATTCAAATGTGAGCACAAACAACCCGCATACTCATTGCCGTATAGAGTGTGAAATTGTGCAATACCCTGTTCAAAAGCAAGATGAACATGAAATATGGGATGTGGCATCACCAGCTCGGAGCTATTCAAATGTTCCAGCATTTCCTGTTGCCCATTTTCTCAGGGCTTGCTATCTTTGCAAACGGCAATTAAACCATGGAAAGGACATCTACATGTACAGGTCTGTTATAATGATCACACAATTGCTTTAAACCTATGAGAATCGATTGAATTGATTAAAATTTCCCATTCTTAAGAGTTAGTCACATTCTCTGTTGGCTGATTATTGCAAGGGTGACATGGCATTCTGCAGCGAGGAATGCCGCTACCGACAGATTTTGATGGATGATGAAATGCCTTTAACTACAGATTTTGATGGTTGAATGAATGGATGAATTTGTTGCTTCTCCATCTTCATCGAGTGCTCCTTCATAAGATCAGAGGCATGAGAATTGTCCATCATCAGAGCGGCAAAAAGAGGCGTTTCAATGTATGTATTTTTTGCATCAGAGTAGCTGTAAAAAAATACATTGCTACAAATGATAAAAAAATGTATCTCTATTTTATTCAGAGGAAAAGGGATTGAATGGGGTAGGCTTTTCTGAGGCATATTAATATGGAGAGAGTTTTTATTTCCAATCCTTCAAATTATTCCCTTGGTAGGAGAATCATTTTAAACAGATTTGTAGTTTTATCTCCAAGAATCTGTTTAAAAATCGCTACTTCATCTGAATTTAATGAAGTTCTTTCCCCTTCAAGTGAATGCTATTTCTATGGATCTTTATCATGTCATTGTTACTTCACACAACAACTATTATAACTGCAGATGCTTAGTATATTTCCAGATTGGCTGCAAGGGACTTCTATGCGGTTTTCAAGCTTTATATACAAATTCTGTCAATCTGCAATCAGAGTTATGCATTACACTGAAATTGTATGTCAGAGCAAGATAAAGATGATGTCAAAGAAATTTTGATATATTGGGAATCATATTCATTTTTTACATTGTATCCATCTGCTGAGTGTACACGGTGTACAATCTGGACCTTTGTGCTTTGCTTGGTTAAGGTGTGGTGTCCCCTTTGTATGTCAGTGAAGAGCAGAATCTAAGGGATTGGTGGTTGTCATCAGTATTGTGTATTAAATTTTTTGGGTTAAGTGCACTAGTTTATCCCGATGACATTATTAGGGATAACATTCAGGGAGATGGAGAAACATTTCCTACATTTTCCTATAAAATTTTCATGACTTATAAATAATCTTAAAATAACACACCTCTTTATACATTTATCAATTATGTTGTTGAGCCTTACATCATATAACATGGATGCTCTCTCAGATAACTGACTTGCCAAACTTTCAATCATTATAAATAAACTATTTTTTACCATTATCATTTGAACACTAACATATAGGTATTGAACACTAATATATAGTTTAGTCTGAACTGTCATAGTAATGTTAGAAGGATAAGTGTCTTATTGGTGTTTGAATGTCAGGTTTAATGTTTTTTTAGTTGTCTTGGTCTTACGCTGAATTATAAATTTTTGATAAATTTGACTTGTTAACTATGATATATATCTTGAGCGATTACTAATTCCCTATCAAAAGTTTTTCATTGGAAAAATATTACTTTTTATTTTTCTAGGACATTTTTCGATTAATTTTGTTTGAAATTGGTGGGGGGTTTTTTGAAATAAGAAATTTAATCAAGATAATCGTTTCACCCTTTAGGGGCTCGCTGAACCATAGTCGCCTCCCGTATTTTCGTGCCTCACCCATACTCATATGCCTGTAGTGTAAGAGGATACAAGCAATATGAAATCAAGTCACATCACCAACTCCTACCTCTAGATGAAGCCCAAAACTGTTAAAACGAAAATGATTTTTTGACTTGGAGTGAATTAAAAGAAAAAATGATTACCCAATGATAAGGAATTAATGAGTCTACAAACTTTTGTGAAAATGAGCCGAAACCTGAAGTGAAGTCAGATTTTCATTGATTAACCAGACTTATAATTTCTTAATTATGTTTTAAAAATTCTTATTGGATTTGAAAAATATTTAAAATTGTAACTTATGGAATGATTCTTTTTAAAATTTGTAAATGATAAAATATAAAAATTAAATTAAATATATTTAATAGTCTTGGATTCATTTTTAAATTAAAAATAAATAATTTAATTTCTTCAAATCATAACTTTAGTAATGATTGAATAATATACTTCTAACCATAATAAATTAAAAGAATTATTTAATTATTAAATAATGCATTTACAAATATTCAATACAGAAATTATATTTGTCCTCATTATATTCTTCAATTAGTTGTAGTGGGGTCTAGATATAGATATGGATGACACACTGATCCCAACAAAAATTGCCTATTAATTAATAGTTAATAATGTTCTTATTCCATCATCATGTTAAAATCCAAACTTTATATTAAAGCCCAAACCCATCACGGAATTTTCTAAACATTGAAAAATGATTGGTGATTTTTTATGGTAAGTTCGTTTATGAGTACTGTTAAATTTATTTAAAATTTGTAATTCTATAGCTAATAATTAAATTATAATTTTAATAGACCATAGGCTATATTAGATCTATAATTTAATTCTTTCTTGTTTTGCTTGTCACTTATGATTGATTTTAAATTTTATTAATTTATACAATACATGCAATAAAGCCACTTGGATACAAGAAACAAGATGCCCAAACATGTGCATTATAGGTGATTTGATGTCAATACATTTTATCACCTTCTTGATAGATTTTTGTTGCATTATGCAATCACTACAATACAGGGAATTGATCATCTGAAATATGATAAATGCTATAAGCGTGGCACAAATCCCCGGTATACATACATGGATATAGACTTCTATATCGACCTTATATAAAAACAATACAAGTACTCAAAAACTAGTGAAGCTCTTAGCAAGGCATACCACCCTATATTCTATTCACTGGGTGAAGGGTAAGAAGCATTTATAAACAATAATCTATCTTTAATCAAAGAAGCAAATACATACATGGATATAGACTTCTATATCGGCATCATATAAAAACAATACAAGTACTCAAAAACTAGTGAAGCTCTTAGCAAGGCATACCACCCTATATTCTATTCACTGGGTGAAGGGTAAGAAGCATTTATAAACAGTAATCTATCTTTAATCAAAGAAGCAATGCTTTGACTGCAAAAATGTTTTGATTCTGCACGGGTGACCAGAGTCTTCGAACTTGGGCACCCAAGATTGCAAACAACTAAAGAACTACATGAGACATTAGACAAATGGAAAAGGTAATGCACTGCATAGCTTCATTGAGAGGGTATATTGTCTTTTAAACACTGAAATTGAACACTATATATTCCTTTGTCTAATATAACTTAAATGACCTTGAAATAATATCATGACTATAATTTGTTCATTCCAACATCACATCTAGAGCTGACCACAATGACCAATGGGCACCTTATCTAAGGACTAGTGGATGAAAGGATAAATTCAAAAATTTATCGATTTCATATAAATTATCATGATGCTGCTACCAACATTTGATGATAATTTGCAATATCAAGTGCCATTCTTTTCGAATTTATGCCTTATGGCGTTTCCTTTGCAACATGTGGTGCAAATGCTAGTATAATTATTATTTAACATTAATCCCCGAACATTCTGAAGCAAACGTGTCCGCACCAGACCACTCCACTCGCCTCTCCCTGCCCACCCATTGTCCACATGTCTCGAGCTCGATCGAATGATCACTGACACGCATCGCCCATTCACTTACCCACCACCCATGGTCTCCCCACCGCTTGACATTTATAATGCTTTCCCATGCGATAAGAGTAGCGCGTTCTGCCGACAAACGATGTTTCGCTCCAGTAAGCTGAGCCAAGGGATTTCGCTTGACACAGCGGAGTCATGGGATGAACACTACAGTGTGTGAATTCTCTAGAAACTTGTCTGGATTTTAAGCCTGTACGCTCTTGAGAATCTATGGTTCATGTTCATTCAACTATCTGTTAGGGTGACTTCCTTATGGGGTTCCCCAACCTTCCTAACATTGTTGTTCGGAGACAACAGTGTTGCCTCCATCTCGAGTTAGGGTTTTGACACAGTAACTGGTGGTAGCCTTAAACAATCACAAGTGGTCGTTGTTATAATTTTTCAACATAATACTTTGCAATGCCAACAAGTATTTCATATGAATGTAAGAGACTTTCTCCTAAGCTTCTCTTTTCCCACTTTTTCCTCAAAGAAACAAAAATGCCACACATTTTTTTCTTTTTTGAATTTGTTCTTTTAAATAAAATAAATTTATTAAAAATTAAAATTAAATTACAAATTAAAATTGAAATTAAAAAATAAAAAATAAAATTAAAAACATTGTTAAAATTAAATTTAACAATAAAAATTAAATTTAAATTTAACAATAAAATTAAATTTAAATTTAACAATAAAATTAAAATTAAAATTAAATGAAACTAATTTTAAAATTAAAAATTACAAATAAAATTAAATGAAATTTAACAACAACATTAAAAACTATTATTTTTTAAATAATTATTATTATAAGTTTACATTATTTTTTAATTTCTATTTATATTATTTAAATATTATAATTATTATTTAACATTAATCCCCGAACATTCTAGAAGTAAATGTGTCCGCACCAAACCGCTCCACCCGCCTATCCCTGCCCACCCACTTTCCACATGTCTCGAGCTCGATCAAATGATCACTGACGCACATCGCCAGTTCACCTACCCACCGGCCACGGTCTCCCCATCACTCGACATTTATAATGCTTTCCCACACGATGAGAGTAGCCCATTCTACCGACGAACGACGTTTCGCTCCAACGAGCCGAGCCAAGGGATTTCGCTTGATGCAACGGAGTCATGGGATGAACACTACAGTGCGAATTCTGTAGAAACATGTCTGGATTTAAACTTGTGCGCTGTTGAGAATCTATGGTTCATGTTCATTCAACTATTCGTTAGGGTGAATTCCTTAGGGGGTTCCCCAACCTTCCTGACATTGTTGTTTAACGACAACGGTGTTGCATTCATCTCGAGTTAGGGTTTTGACACAGTAACTGGTGGTAACCTTAAACAATCATAGGTGGTCATTGCTATACTTTTTCAATAGAATATTTCGCAATGCCAACTGCTATTTCATCTGAATGTATGATACTTTCTCCTACTCTTCTCTTTCCCCAATTTTTCCTCAAAGGAACAAAAATGTGACCCATATATATATATATATATATATATATATATATATATATATATATATATATATATATATATATATATATATATATATATACGGTACTAGTCTATTCCTCTATTTCTTGTTTTTTTTTTCTCTTTTAGAGTCATGGCCATGCATGGGTTACAAAGGTTATTTTTTTCTTTTCTTTGCAGAAGGTCATTCATGTGAAAACAAAGATGGGTTCACAAGGTAAAGTTTTTAAGGAGCCGATTTGATTTCAAACTATATCTTCGGGTTTTTCTTCCATCTCGAGTTAGGGTTTTGACACAGTTGTTAGGGTCCTATAATTTATATGATCTCAAGGTAATTGAGTGTTATATCTCAGGAATCCAATTTTGTAAATACTTGTCAATCTACCAATGATCTCCAAATAAAAGAAAAATAGAATAAAAAAATGAAAAGAGGGTATAAAGAAGAAAAATAAAGAGAAAATAAAAATATTGAAAAAGAAGAAAAATTGAACCCCACCAAAAGAAGAAAATCAAAAAAGAATAATATTGAAAGTGTTGCAAGTCTAAATGCCACTACTCATAGATAACTTTTGCTTCATTTCTGTAAAATAAAGTTGTGTGTAGCTTGTTCAAAATGCCACAATCACTAGTTTTAGTTTAATCATATTGTTTAATCATGATTAAACTTCTTTAAATTTCTGTAAATTAGATAGAGAATAAAGGTTTATCCAACAGTATAATTTGGATAAATCATTAGTTAGGTAGAAAATAAAATTGATCCAACTGTTTAATGTGGATCATATGAGAAATAAGGGATAGTTTAGATAGTTTTTCATTTTGCTTAAAAGAAAATAAAAATGGGTTTGCTAGCCTAAGTGCACCCTAGAAATAGAAATAAAAATGCTAGTGTAGCCAAGGGTAGGTAGATTAGGTGATTGGGCGAATAATTTGCCTATGTAAATTTTATTCTAAGTCTGAGAATATGGAAAAAGAGGAAAATGTGCATGCTATGGATTATGTTTTAAAAAATGTTCTTTATACATCCCTATCCTAAGTTTGAAAAACCAATGACAAAAAATCATGATAACAGATCATTTTGTCGCTTATAACTAAAGTCCATCATTTTCAGGTGCCTCGGGATCTAGTCCCCCATTTCATTTGTGGCTCTCGTCCTTTTTCTGCCCCCGCTTTGCATTCTACCTTTGTCGTCGGGGGGTGTTCGGAAGGTGGTTTCTTCTGCTGGGCCCTACCCCTTACGTGGCGCATTGCGCTCATTTCGCACCTCCCCCCCCCCCCCTCGACCGATACCGCTTGCTGCCCATCACCCCCTCTGGAAACCACCCTCCTCCATCATTTCTGTTGCGCCCCACCACTTTCCCTCCACCACTCACCAGCCGCCACTTGTTAAGACCGTTGGGCTAATTAAATGCTTTCCTGGATGATCCAGGTGGATATTGGTGGCCACCTGCCAAGTCCGCCTGGACCCCCACCATTGTCTTTCTCAGCCTTTTCAGTTTCCTTAATTGTAGCACAACTTACTATTTTTAGCAGTTTTTCGGGTCGTGAACTTCCGGAGCCGTTTTGAGGCCCTAAACGACGTTTTTTGGGGAATCCGGGGGCAACATGGGTCCATGGAATGGACCGATGTTTCTCGTTCCAACAATGATAGTGCTCGGATAGATCTTTCTAATGAGCTATTGTACGCGTCAAACGGAGATCATATGCCAAAGTTACGACCCCAGGAAGTTGATGTACCAACTTACCCCAAACGGGGCCCACAGTTTGGCGTTTCATCTCCTAGGGTTAGGTTTTGGAATGTTAAGGGTTTTCCATTGTTTCTCAACAATAAATAGGCCTTCGAGCCTCATTGTAAGACAGTTCAGAGGCATGTAGCCATCACATCTCTTCTCAGAGATAAGCTACCATCGCCCTAGCTGGTTTGTTTCCATTTCTGGTTGTAAGCATATTTCAGTATTTTCCATTAATGAAATGAAGTATTATTTCCGCTGCATCTTTGTGTATATGGTTATCTCTGTAATTTGTTGCGTTCCTGTTTAAATCCGGATCAGTGGTATCAGAGCGGTCTGCTTTTTCTCTGTTTTTCTTTGCATGTCCCCAACAAGGTCGGGATATAAGGAGTTAGGGCTTGAACTGGTTGAACCTTTGCAAGACCAGCCTCGCAAATCCCGACGGCCTCCCATGGTGGACGAGAAGAAAGACGAGGGGGCAGGAGATCCCATCAAAATCTTGCTCGAAGAAGCCCTAGAGTGACAACGGAATGCGATGATGGACAGCTTTGCCTAGATCCTTCAGCGGCTACCCAGAAGCAACGCATCGGCTTCCAGCAGCAACTCTGGAAACGCCACACCCTTTAAGGTACAAGTTAATTTTGAAATCCCCATATTCGAGGGTCAGATAGACGCAGATGCCGTAGATAAATGGTTAAATCTGCTAGAGGGTTATTTTTCTGTTCATGAATTTTCGAGCCGGGAAAAGATTGTTTTTGCTCTCCTCAAAGCAGCCCCCCACGTCAAGGACTGGTGGGAAACCTACTGCGAGCAGAAGGATGAAAGTACTGGCTCACTATTTTCAGCCGCACCCACCTGGGATTCGTTCCGGGATGCCATCAAGGAGTAGTACTACCCTGTCGGGAGCTATGAGGATGAATACATAAAGTGGACCACGCTGCGGCAGGGAAGGGACCAAGACGTGCCAGAGTTCACCAATCTTTTCCATACCCTTCGCACAAAGTTGGGTATCAAGGATTCGGAGCAACATTTGATACTCAAATACCGTGGCTGCCTGCACAAGTACATCCAGGAAGAAATACAATTCCTAAACATCCCCTCGCTCGGCGCAGCATACCGATATGCCGTCAAGGTCGAGCAGAAGTTTAAACAAAAGAAGCGAGACTTTGGATCTGCGAATCCAAAGCAGGGGAAAGGTGCCCCTAAACCACAGAACAAAGGACAAAGCCAAGGCGGGACAGCCCAAGACAACCAGCCGAAGCTGCAAGCAAAGAACAGCGCCGCGAAGCCGAGAAAGGACACCGGAAAATGGTGCGAGTTCCATAAGAGCTCCACTCACAACATAAGTGAGTGTCGGGCCAAGCAGTCACTGGTGGCTGAGCTAAAGGTTTCAGGAGCAGATGCATGTTTCGACTCTGAGTCAGAACCTGATAAGGGGTATGAAAAAAGGAAGCAGATCATTGATGCGGACCCCAGCGCCACTGTTGCTACCGCAAAGATCCAGAAAAATGAACCCGAAGATCCAGAGGAGGAGGAGCGTCTCTTCCACTCCCAGATGTGGGTAAAGGGCTCCCTGATACAGTTCATTGTTGATAGCGGGAATCAAAAGAACCTCATTTCGGCAGAGGTCGTGAAGCGGTTGGGCTTACCAACCACAGCACATCCACAACCATACACCATCGGGTGGCTTCACCAAGGACAAGATCTTCGCGTAAGCCAGCAGTGTCGCATTCCATACAACATCAAGCCCTTCACGGATGAGGTATTGTGTGACATTGCTCCCCTTGAAGTTTGTGATGTATTACTAGGACAACCATACTTGTGGAAGCGACATGCTGTGTATGAATCAAGGCCCCGTGCTGTCATTATTACATTGGGAAATAAGTTGTTCAGGATACCAGAGGTAGCACCACCTGTCGCCATCTCTTTGATTACTGCAAAACAATGCAGTAAGATCATTTCCAAAACCAGGAAATTTATTTTCCTGATGTACGCCCTCAAGGAAAGAAGAAGACAGTGGCCGCGACCTCCAAACGGGGCCCCTCTACACGACAATTGCAGATGGACAAGATTGTGGAGGAGTACGAGGACATCTTCACCTCCCTGGCAGGGGTTCCTCTACACTGTCAAGTCAAGCACTCCATCGATCTGACCCCAGGTGCGCCGCTACCCAATGGACCAATTTATCGGCGCTCCGTTCTGGAGAACGATGAAATCAAGAGGCAGATTCAGGAGCTCCTGCAGAAAGGTCACATCCGTCAGAGTTCATCGCCCTGTGGGAGCCCGAACGTGTTGGTACAGAAGAAGGATGGGACGTGGAGACTCTGTATTGACTATCGGGCACTGAACAAGATCACTGTCCGTAATAGGTACCCGATCCCACGGATTGATGACCTCCTAGACCAACTAAAGGGGGCGAAATATTTCAGCAAGATCGACCTGAAGTCGAGATATCACCAGGTACCAATCGAACCCTCCGATGTGTGGAAGACTGCCTTCAAATCCAAGGAGGGCCTCTTCGAATGGTTGGTCATGCCTTTCGGATTGACGAATGCTCCTGCAACCTTTATGAGGCTAATGGATGACATCTTGCGGCCATTCACTAACTCCTTTGTAGTAGTATACTTGGATGACATTCTGATCTTCAGCCAAAGTTGGAAAGAGCACCTCCACCACATCCGACAGGTTCTCCAAACACTGCGGCAACACAAGCTATGTGCCAATTTGGAGAAATGCACTTTTGGCATGACCCAAGTTCAGTATCTGGGATACATCATTGATGAATAGGGGGTGCATGTCGATCCAGCCAAGATCCAAGTCATTCAGGATTGGCCCTCTCCAACCACTCTAACAAAGCTCCGTAGCTTTCTAGGTCTTGCCAACTTCTACCGCAGGTTTGTGTTGGGGTTTTCTCATATTTCTTGGCCCTTGAGTCAAGTCACCAAGGGCGGGGCGAAAGCAAAATTCTTTTGGTCTGAATCTCAACAGAAGGCATTCAGGGAGTTGAAGGATCGCCTCTGCACGACACCAGTGCTCGCGTTACCAGATTTACAACAACCATTTGAGGTCGAGACAGATGCCTCTGACTATGCTATTGGGGTAGTCCTTACTCAACATGGACATCCAGTGGCATATCACAGTGAAACACTTTCAGACACAGTCCGGAAGTACCCCACTTATGATAAAGAGTTGTATTCCATTGTACAGGCCTACCGACAATGGAAGCATTACATTTTGGGGAAGGAAACGGTCATCCACACAGACCACCGACCTCTGCAGTTCATACAGACCCAAGGGAAATTGCAGAATGATCGCCATCAGAAGTGGTCTACATACCTGCAACAGTTTCACTTGAATATCAAGTATAAAAAGGGCAGCACCAATAATGTTGCAGATTGCCTCAGTCGACCACCGATCATGGCGCTAACCACCATGCTCCACTCTTGTGGGCACGAGACTTCTGATTGGCCACTTCTCTACAAAAGCGACCCAGAATTCGGCCACACATACCAAACACTCTTGGAGGGTCGGCAGGTTGCAGATTTTCACCTCCAGGATGCCCTATTATGCCACCTCGGTCACCTTTGTGTTCCTTCAAGCAAGCGTGCCAAGATGATTTGGGAAGCACACTACAGTCGGGCTGTTGGGCATTTCGGGGTCGAGAAAACAGTGGCAGTACTACAAAATTATTTCTATTGGCCGAATCTTCGTCAGGATGTTGGGAAGTACATTCGATCATGTACTGCCTGTGCCATTGCCAAACCGACCATTAAGAAGCACGGCCTCTATACCCCGTTGCCTACCCCTAGTCGACCTTGGGAATCCATCTCCATGGATTACAAGTTAGGCCTTCCTTCCACTAAGCATGGAAATGACTGTGTTTTTGTGGTCGTCGACAGGTTCTCGAAGATGGCCATTATGGTGGCCTGCAAGAAGAATATCACAGCAGAAGCCACTGCTAAACTCTTCTTTGAACGAGTGTGGGTGCACTTTGGGATCCCACAGTCTATCATCTCAGATCGGGACAGTCGGTTTCTCAGCACATTTTGGTCTAGTCTCTGGTCAATGCTGGACACCAAACTCACGAAGTCCACAGCCTTCCATCCTCAAATTGATGGCCAGACAGAGGTTGTCAATAGGATGATTGTGCACATTCTGCGCATGTATAACTCAAAGCATCCACGCACATGGGACGAGAGCCTCCCCTATGTTCAGCACAGCTACAATCGAGCTCTTCACAGCTCCACTAGCCATAGCCCTTTTCAGGTGGGTTTGGGATTCCAGCCACTATGCCCCATTGATGTGGCCATGCCACTTGCAGCTACTCACATGAATTCAGCTCATGTCCAGTCCGAAACAGATAAGGCCACCAGCTTCATTGAGCGCATCCAACATATTTGCCAGCAGGTCCATGACATTCTTGAGAAATCAAATGCCAAGTACAAGCAGCGACATGATCAACATCAGGTGCCACACAAGTTTCAGGTGGGCGACAAAGTCTGGTTGCATTTGCAAAAGGAACGCCTTACTGGAGCCTATCGGAAATTGAGACCACTCCGATATGGTCCTTACACCATTACTAAGGCTATGGGAGACAATGCATTTGAGCTCAGCATTCCCCCATTCCTTGGCCTGCACCCAGTGTTCAATGTGGACCGCCTGCGGCCATACTTTCCACCATTGCTAGACACATCCGACATTGCAGAACAGCTCAAACCCACAAAATTAAATCCAGATTGCATGGAAAAAGCTGCAACTGATCGGATCATGGACACACAGATCAAGAACACTCGCCAATAGAATATCCAACTGTATCGAGTTGTCAAAGCAGGCCAACTCCTTCAGCAGGGCAAGTGGCTCACCAGGGAACAAGTTCAGCAGAAGTTTCATCATCTCATGGAGGAGCTCAACGCAATGGGGACCATTGCTTCCTAAGGGGGGAGGAATGATCCAGGTGGATATTGGTGGCCACCTGCCAAGTCCACCTGGACCCCCACCATTGTCTTTCTCAGCCTTTTCAGTTTCCTTAATTATAGCACAACTTACTATTTTTAGCAGTTTTTCGGGTCCTGAACTTCCGGAGCCGTTTTGAGGCCCTAAACGACGTTTTTTGGGGAATCCGGGGGCAACATGGGTCCATGGAATGGACCGATGGACCGATGTTGCCCGTTCCAACAATGATAGTGCTCGGATAGATCTTTCTAATGAGCTATTGTACGCGTCAAACGGAGATCATATGCCAAAGTTACGACCCCGGGAAGTTGATGTACCAACTTACCCCAAACGGGGCCCACAGTTTGGCGTTTCATCTCCTAGGGTTAGGTTTTGGAATGTTAAGGGTTTTCCATTGTTTCTCAACAATAAATAGGCCTTCGAGCCTCATTGTAAGAGAGTTCAGAGGCATGTAGCCATCACATCTCTTCTCAGAGATAAGCTACCATCGCCCTAGCTGGTTTGTTTCCATTTTTGGTTGTAAGCATATTTCAGTATTTTCCATTAATGAAATGAAGTATTATTTCCGCTGCATCTTTGTGTATATGGTTATCTCTGTAATTTGTTGCGTTCCTGTTTAAATCCAGATCACTGGATTAATACCCATTCGTCATTTATTTCTTTTCCTGGGTAACCATTCAGTAATAGTCCCGCGCCATTACCAATGAGAATCTATTACAGTGTTTAAAAATCCCTCTCACGATCTCATTCTTCCCCTTTTTCACTCCTAATTGTTTTTGTTGTTCACAGTTTTTGACAATGATCTCCATGAGGACATTCTAGTGGCCAGACTATGGCTCTCACTGACATTCCTTTTCCCTTTTCGCCTAACAAACTGTTTTAGTTTCTGAGCTCGGTAAGCCCCTTCTCTGCATATTCATATTGTTTTAAATATTTTACAGTCATGGCTCCTAAGACCAAGACTCAAGACAAGGCCATTAACCATTTAATTCCCCCTTCCGTAGATTTAGATCATATACCATTAGCAGACAAGGATTACAGGATAAATGAAACTATGTGTGACTACGATTTCTCAGAGTTGTATTGGTGGTTAGAGGATAAACACACAGATAAGACTGATGAGATAGGACTTTGGGAATCAAATATCCCCCATTATATTTTTCCCTTCACATTCCAAGCCCCAGAATTCACTAGAATATGTCAATCATGCTATGTCCTTGCCTAGAGAGCCATAATTGCCCCTACGGGTGACATTCTTTTCACCATTACAGCCAAATCCATTGACCAAATGATCCTGGCCCCCACTGTGGAAAATGCTGCCCCTTTATCCCTAGAAGCCCTCACCAACCTTTATCAGAAGCTGGACTTTGCCACCAGAGCCAAAAGTTTTGAGATTTTCTTGCCAGAGAATGCTCAATTTCCCAAGAAGAATCCTCCATATCCTTCTTCCATTTTCCCTAATCAGGCCAAACCAATTATTTCAATCATTTCTTACATCTTAGGCTATCATTTTGATCAGTGGGTAGATGAGCCCATCTTAGGATTCCTCTCCACGTTTTCCACAGACAGCGAGCCCTCTATGATTTTCAATTTCAGTCAATTCTTGACTGACAATATTCATGAGAAATTTATTAAATTTCCTATAGAGCAGGTGTTCAATTACACCTCTGTTTTGATTTACATGTTCATCTATTATCAAGAAGGAAAGTTTAGCTTTGAATTGAAGAAGTTGGAAGATGTAGGGGACCAGCAACCAGTGATCTTTTAGACCTCACTGGTCATGAAAGATCAACAAGAATTCACATACAAGCAATTTATTGAGGATTTTGTTGTTGGCATTATGATACAGGTGTTTTCCTTGATGACAACTCACTCAGATGAAATATCACGGTGTAGCATGTCAACAACAAAGAATTACAGATCATACTACAAAGAATGAAGAAAGAGAGATATACGCAGGTTCACCTTGACCAAGTTGTGTATACACACAGGTTCCCTGAACACAAGTCGCGTATACATACACACGCACTTTCATAAAAGGAAAAGCGCGTATATGTTGGAAAACTAAGTTTTTGGTCCGAGGTATTTGGTCCAAGGTATTGGTTCTAAGTGGTTTTGATCCATGGTATTGAGAAAGGCCTAAAACTATATAAGGAGGAGAAGATCATTAGGCCAAGGTGTGCAAGTATCGAATATCTAATGAAGTGTGAGATCCAGTATGCAGGTTATTGGATTATGGTGCTTTTCTTGATCTGAACCAAGGATGAACCTTAGCGTTTGATGAGGGATAAGATCTAATGATGGATTGGGATCTTAAGGCTTGAAATGAATTATCATTATATGGTTTGATCATGTATAGTCTAGATCTGAATACTGACGCATGTGTTATTCTGTAAATGTTGTGATCTGGGTATAACTGAAGTCTGGAATAGCTGCAAAATTATGAATTAATATTTACATATGTATACATTGGTTGGTTTTGATAAAAGTGCATATACACGCAGGTTAGACACATGGAAGTAGTGTATATCTTATGAAGTATGTATTAGTTGATTCCGCTTGCTGTTACAGAGTTCTGGGTTCTGCTTTGGGTTCTGGTGACTATGTTCTGAATGATCAGGTTATGATGATTGAGTTTCAGTGAATGGTTGATGCAGATGTACTTAATGATTGTATTGCAGTTATGATGTTGTTGATGGGTCCAGTATGAAAATTGAATGAAACGTGGCCTTCATATTGTGGTGTTATGTTCCAAGAGTATCCAGTCCGAAAATTCATGAAACGTAGTCCCTAGTAGAAGAGTGGAGTTTTCTGTAGGCCGTCACCTACGTACTAGTAAACATATTGGCCAGTACAAGAGCTAAGGGGTTGTAGCTCCCTTCTAGTAGAAGCTGGAGAATGAGAGAAGGTTGTAGCCTTCTGCAGGTGGGTGCCTGCGTACGGGTATAAGTCTGCACCAATACAAGATTGTAAACAGTTTTTCTTATCATTAAAAGAAGACGGAGACGACAGCAGCAGGTGGTTTTTACCAACATTGGGTTTCCACCTTATATCTTGGTGTTTATGTGTGTTTCTTATGTGTGATTATTTATTCTGCTTTTACTGCATTGTTTAATAAATCTCTGATATACTGGTTAAAGTTCAATACATGATAAATTGTCTAATTCAAAAGTTCTTTGCATATACGTTGGTTTCTTTAAGTACAGTCCAAGGATAATTTTAGGGGCGAATGTTCGCCCTTTGGCGAAATTAAGGGGTTTTAAATTTTTAGTGGGCGAATATTTTGTATCATAGTACATTTTTACAAATCACCTCAAATAGCCCACCTTATTTTAAGGGAGAGGGTAAAAAAGGTAAATTTAGCCCTTGAAATTAGGACTTACAACCTTCCATTCGCCCATTTTCAAGAATAGGTTTTATTTAAGTGAATCCATTCGCCCATTTTCAAGAATAGGTTTTATTTAAGTGAATCCTATGGGCCAAATACCATATTTATAAAAGAGGTATGGTAAATTAATAAAAATATAAATAAATGAGAGGTATGGTAAATAAATAAAACATTTTTTATATTTACTCCATAAGTCACCTTATATACATGTAAGGGTGTAAACAAATAAAAATATAAGTAAAGTGGAGGTATGGTAAATAAATAAAACGTCTTTTTATACTTACTCAAAAGGTATGGTAAATAAATAAAAATATAAATAAACTAGACGTATCGTAAATAAATAAAACCTCTTTTTATATTTAGTCCATAACCCTCGTTCTATTTATGAAGGCTCAAGAAAGAGGTTTTATTCAAGTGAATCCTATGGGCCAAATACCATATTTGTAAAAGAGGTATGGTAAATTAATAAAAATATAAATAAACGAGAGGTATGGTAAACAAATAAAACATTTTTTTATATTTACTCCATAAGTCACCTTATATTTACGAACACTCAAAAAATGGGTTATATTTAGGTGAAACCTATGGCCAAAATACTATGGGACAAATACCATGGACTAGATTGTTATTAATACCATGCAAAAAACCATTATTAACCCTAATATTAGAATTAATAAAAATAAAAATGGCACATGGTATTGACCCATGGTATTCACCTGGAATGTAGTCTATTTAAATGGGGGAATTAAACCAGCATGTAGCCTATGCTAAGATTCACTAGGACTTTACAAAGTTTTATTATTTAGTGAAAGACTTGCCAAGATCTTTCAAGATTTTATAATTGAGTAAAATATTTGCCATGCCTGGTGAGAGATTCGCCAAAAAATTATATATACATATTATATTATTGATAAAATCGCCTTCCATTTTTCCTATATACCATGGAGATTCGCCCATTTATTATATTTATAAATTTAGGGGGGGTTCTTAAAATTTTCCCTGGTACAGTCGCATGTACACACTAGTTCACTTAGCTGAAGTAGCGTATACAAATCTATTTGGGAAATTAAATTATTGATCTGATAATACTGATTCACCCCCCTCTCAGTATTATTTCCAACAATTGGTATCAGAGCAGGTACTTAAGAAGAAGCTTGATCGCTTGAAGGGAGATCCATCACCATGAGTAATCAAGAAAGCGTGGCATCCATCAGACCACCAATCTTTGATGGGAGCAACTTTGTTTATTGGAAAATAAGAACCACAACCTATCTACAATCACTTGGAATAGATGTCTGGGAAATTGTGGAAGGAGGATATACATTTCCAACAACAATTCCTACAAATACAGCAGGTAAGAAGCAATATGAAACTAATTCCAAAGTTGTCAATACCTTATTGGGAAGCCTGTCACCATCAGATTTTGTCAAAGTCATGCAGCTCAAATCACCCAAAGAAATATGGGACAAAATCATTATGAGCTACAAAGGAGACTCTTAGGTAAAGCATGCTAAATTTCAAATTCTCATAATTCAGTATGAAACTCTTAAGATACACAGTGATGAAAGTATAGATAGTTACTTCTTACATATAGATGAGGTTGTTAATTTTATGAAGAATCCGGGTGAAGATATAAAGGAAGCCACCTTAGTTGAGAAAGTCTTGAGATCCTTGTCTGCTAAATTTGAATCAAAAGTGTCTGCCATAGAAGAAAAACAGGATCTACAGGCTATCACTATGACACAGCTTCACGGAATCTTAACTGCCTTTGAGATGAGAAAAGGAGGTCCATCATATATGAGGGAAGCCGCATTTAAAGCTTCAACAAAAGGAAAGGAAGAACACAATGAATCAGGACATATTTTAGAAGAAGAAGATGAGGTAAACTTTGTCAAGAAGCTTCAATGGGGTTCCAGAAGATTTAGAGGTAAGCTACCCTTCAAATTCTTTGCCTGTGGCAGAGTCGGTCATTATGCTGCCAAATGTCCTCATAAAGATAAATATGAAAAAGGGAAGGAATATGCAAAATGGAATAGAAAACAAGTTGTAAATAAAAGAAGTTACTATACTCATGAAGATAGCGATGGTTTATCAAATAGTGATGAAGATGAAAATAATAATGACTATAGACTTCTAAAGACTTATGACGATGATAATTTTTAGGATGCTTTAGAAGAAGACGCCCTTCATGAAGAAATTTCTAAACTCAAAATCTGTTTAGAAGAAAAGAATATGATTATAGATACCTTGACATACCAACTTGCTGAAAAAGAAAAACACAATGAAAAACTAGAATGTGAAATTGTGGGTATAAGAAAGGATCTTGAGAAAACGAAATCTCTCAATCTTAGATTTGCTAAAGGATCAAAAACCTTAGATGAAATTATCAAAGTGCAGCACTCTCCTATGATAAAGACAAGTCTTGGATATACTGAAGAAGCATCTCAATCACAGAAGCCATCAACCTCCACTAAAAACTATCTTGATGCAGCAAAGAGCAGTGAATAGTATGAAAATCACCAGCAAAGGCATAAAGCAGATCACCAGGTAAATCAAACTCAATTTATTCCAAGGATGAATAGAAGCCACAACTAATTTCAGGTAAATCATACTCAATTTGCTCCAAAGATGAATATCAATAGAAACTACAATCGCCATGTCAATAGATTCGATAGTCGCAAGAACTTCTTTAATGGGAAATGTTTTTCATGTCATAATTTTGGACACAAAGCTGCTCAATGTGTTGCTTACAAAACCATCACGACTAGAGAAGCACAAAACCACAGGAATGTAACAGGGGTCAAGAAATGTTCCTTAATAACTTTTCTCTTCTTGAAAATGAAATAGAATGCTCAATCTGTAACAACTTTGGTCATGAAGAATCTGAATGCAGAAGCAAATTTCGACAATCATCTCAAAAGGAGCAAACGCCATTAAATCCCAAGATATGGAGAAGGAAATAATCTCAAATAGAAAGATGTGGTATAGCCTTGTATGCAGAAGGACAAGAAAATCAGTGGTATATCGATAGTGGATGCTCAAAACACATGACAGGTGACAAAGAAAAACTTCACCCATATAATGCCTTAGAAAAGGAAAAGAATGTCTCATTTGGAAACGACACTCCTGTTGTCATCAAAGGTAAAGGATCTATTTTCTTGAAAGGAAAGGTTAAATCTGGAAATGTTATGTATATAGATGGTTTAAAGCAAAACCTGTTGAGTGTCAGTCAAATGTGTGATCAAGGAAATGAAGTGGTGTTTCGATCAAACAGATGTGTTGTTTGTGAACTTGATACATGGGAGACCGTGATCAAAGGTACAAGAACTTAAAACAACCTATACATACTCAGGGGAGGGAAACAACAATGTTATCTAAGCAAAAATGATGAAAAATGGCTGTGGCATAGAAGATTGGGACATCTAAGCTTCTCTCAAATAAGAAAAGCATGCAAATTCAAGGTTATTCATGATCTTCTAGATATCAGCATCCCTGAAAATACAACATGCAAACCAAGTCAATTCGGTAAGAAAACCAGAGCTCACTTCATGGAAAAAGAAGGGTCAGCGAGTAAGCCTCTTGAACTTGTCCATACTAATTTATGTGGACCATCAAGGAAAAAGTCACCTCGTGGAGAAGAATACTTTATTTTGTTCATTGATGATTTTTCCAGAATGTGTTGGATAGGTCTTCTAAAGCATAAAGATGAAGCATTTGAAATGTTCAAAGCCTTCAAAGATTTAGTTGAAAATGAATCAGATCGCAAAATCAAATGCCTCAGATCTGATCGAGGAGGGGAATTTACGTCGGATAAATTCTTTGACTTTTGTGAACAACATGGAATAAAGGCAGTTCTCCACCGCAAGGACTCCTCAACAAAATGGAGTGGTAGAAAGAATGAACAGAATTGTTCAACAAGTGGCTCGAGCTATGCTAGATGAATTTAGAACTCCTGCAACCTTCTGTGGTGAAGCTGCATTCGCCGTCATAACTATTCTCAACCAAGAAAATGTTTGGGTAAACAACACTCAAACTCCACATGAACTTTGGTATGGGAAGACTCCTACTGTAAAATACTTTAAAGTTTTTGGAAGAAAATGTTACATCAAAATGACTGATAAAAACTTGGTAAGTTTGAGCCTACAACAGATGAAGGTATTCTTCTTGGTTACTCTTCCCGAAGTAAAGGATATAAATGTTATAATAAAAGACTTTGGAAAATTGTTGAAAGTATTGATGTTGTAGTTGATGAAGCATGCAAGAATCAAAAACAGATAAAAACCGAAGATTATGAAGAAGATGGGGATTATTTTCCCACATAAATCAAAATGATATTGACAAAGAAACAAATGGAGCACCAGAAGAAGAGATAATGGTAGAAGAAAAGACTCCGTCCAGGTATGTTCAAAAAAATCATCCAAAAACTCAAATTTTAGGAGAAAACGAGGCAGGTCTACAAACACGAAGAACTATTACATGGACCTCAAGCTATCTATCATTACTATCCTCCACTAAACCTCAAAATGTGAATGAAGCATGCAAAGATGAATGTTGGGTCAAGGTCATTGATGAATAACTTGAGCAAATTGAAAAGAATGATACTTGGGAATTAGTTCCTAGACCTCATGATAAAAATATTATTGGAACGAAATGGATATTCAAAAAAAAGTTGAATGAAAATGGAGAAGTGATTAGAAACAAGGCCAGACTTGTTTGTAAAGGGTATGCTCAACAAGAAGGTATAGATTTTGAAGAAATTTTTTCACCTGTTGCCAGACTTGAAGCCATAAGGATGTTTCTTGCTCTTTCTAGCTTTCATAAATTCAAAGTATATCAAATGGATGTAAAATCAGCCTTCCTGAATGGAGATTTAGAAGAAGAAGTTTATATTGAACAGGCAAAAGGATTCATTCTTGGAAATGATGCAGAAATTGTATGCAGACTCAAAAAGGCCCTCTATGGTTCGAAACAGGCTCGAAGGCCCTGATATTACTGTCTTGACAAATATCTACACCAACAAGGTTTTACAAAAGGTTCAGCAGATAGCAATCTATATACAAAGATTGAAACTGATAAATTGCTAATTATTATTGCTTATGTTGATGATATCATTTTTGGTAGCAATGAAGAATCCATGAGTCAGAATTTTGCCTCAGTAATGCAGCAAGAATTTGAAATGTCCTTGCTTGGTGAACTTACCTATTTTCTAGGTCTACAAGTTCAACAAGATAAAGATGGTATTTTTCTTTCACAAACCAAATATCTCAAACAGATCTTGAAAAATTACAGAATGGAAGATTCTAAAACAGTATGTACCCCAATGGTAATAGGATGCAGTATTAGATAAAATGATGAATCAGCAGCAGTACATCAACCAACTTACAGATTCATGATTGGCAGTCTGCTTTATCTAACAAGTACCCAACCTGAAATCATGCATGCAGTAGGAATAGTTGGAAGATTCCAAGCAAATCCAAAGGAATCACACCTTCAGGTAGTTAAAAGAATTTTCAAATATCTTCAAGGAACTCAAGACTTTGGTTTATGGTATCCTAGAGATGCAGATCTTACTCTTCATGCATATACAGATGCAGATTGGGCAGGAAGTGTTGATGACAGAAAAAGCACTAGTGGTGGTGCATTCTATATGGGTTCCAGGTTAGTATCTTGGTTTAGCAAGAAACAAAGTTCAATTTATTTATCTATAGATGAAGCAGAATATGTGGCTGCTGCATCTTGTTGCACACAACTTCTTTGGATGATGCAAACCTTGCAAGACATTCAGATCACATGTACTCCACCCATCTCCATTCTATGTGATAATACAAGTGCCATCAGTATTTCAAATAATCCAGTCATGCACTCCAAGACCAAGCACATACCCATCAAATACCATTTTCTACGTGAACAAGTGCTTGAACAAAAGGTCAAATTGGAGTATGTTCCCTCCAAAGAATGGGTTGTTGATATATTCACTAAACCACTGCCTAGAGAGACATTTGAATATCTCAGACAAAATTTGGGAGTAGTTGCTGCATCATCCTGCTGTTAAATCCATTTTTTCAGAAAAACGCTATTATACGTGTGTTGCATGAAGTAGATTCGCATACACACGTGGGTTTCTATGGTTAAAGGAGTGTATATGTGTTTCAGACAAGAAAAATAGTGGGGCAGGATCTGATATGGGTGGTCTGACTGATATTGATGATCAATGTCTATATGCTTTGTTCATTAACTTTATCTGACTATCAAAGATGCCTTGATCATTGACCTGTTAACAATGCACAGGTAGTACAGGTTCAGGGGGAGCATTAGCCTTCACGAACATTTAGCATTGTTGGCATTATGCTTGCTGAGTCCAGCTATGGGTTCAGATATTTATACCATTTGTTACTCAAGTCATGTAAAATCTAGGAAGTGATATGAGTCCTCTTGGACATATGATGTAATATTTCTTGTTTCTGTCATGTATAAACATTTGGTATATTGCCACTCGGTTGGGAAATGGATGTATGTATGAGTCCTTAGTGATAGGAAGGTCATACTCACTTAGTTGAGTTATAGAGTCATGTTATTTTCGTGTTTTTGAAAAATATTTTTTCCAGACTCTGCATGTGCTCAGGGGGAGCATGGATAGTTTTAGTGCATCTCAGCATGTACAAAGGGGGATCTCAATCAGAGAATTCAGCATGTACTCAAGGGGAGCATGGACAACATAATGTATATCAAAGGGGGATAACATCTTGGTCCGCCCTTTGCCCTCGATGTCAAAGGGGGAGAGTGACTTGGTGTAGTTTTTGCCATCAAGTCCAAAGGGTGAGATTGTTGGCATTATGATACAGGTGTTGTCCTTGATGACAACTCACTCAAATGAAAGATCACGGTGCAGCATGTCAACAACAAATAATTACAGATCAGACTACAAAGAACGAAGAAAGAGAGATATACGCAGGTTCACCTTGACCAAGCTACGTATACACGCAGGTTCCCTGAACACAAGTCGCGTATACATAGACACACACTTTCACAAAAGGAAAAGTGCGTATATGTTGGAAAACTAAGTTTTTGGTCCGAGGTATTTGGTCCAACGTATTTTGATCCATGGTATTGGTCCAAGGTATTTGGTACGAGGTATTGACCCTAGGTATTTGGTCCAAGGTATTAGTTCGAAATGGTTTTGATCCACGGTATTGAGAAAGGCCTAAAACTATATAAGGAGGAGACTATCATTAGGCCAAGGTGTGCAAGTATCAAATATCTGATGAAGTGTGAGATCCAGTATGCAGGTTATTGGCTTATGGTGCTTTGCTTGATCTGACCCAAGGATGAACCTTAGCGTTTGATGAGGGATAAGACCTAATGATGGATCGTGATCTTAAGGCTTGAAATGAATTATCATTATATGGTTTGATCATGTATAGTTTAGATCTGAATACTGACACATGTGTTATTCTGTAAATGTTGTGATCTGAGTATAACTGAAGTCTGGAATAGCTGCAAAATTATGAATTAATATTTACAGATGTATACGCTAGTTGGCTTTGATAAAAGTGCGTATACATGCAGGCTAGACACATGGAAGTAGCGTATATCTTATGAAGTATGTATTAGTTGCTTCTATTTGTTGTTGCAGAGTTCTGGGTTTTGCTTTGGGTTCTGGTGATTGTATTCTAGTGACAGTGTTCTGAATGATCAGGTTATGATGATTGAGTTTCAGTGATTGGTTGATGCAAATGTACTTAATGATTGTATTGCAGTTATGATGTTGTTGATGGGTCCAGTATGAAAATTGAATGAAACGTGGCCTTCAGATTGTGGTGTTATGTTCCAGGAGTATCCAGTCTGAAAATTCATGAAACGTGGTCCCTGGTAGAAGAGTGGAGTTTTCTGTAGGCCGACACCTACGTACTAGTAAACATATTGGCTAGTAAAAGAGCTAGGGGGTTGTAGCTCCCTTCCAGTAGAAGCTGGAGAACGAGAGAAGGTTGTAGCCTTTTGCAGGTGGGTGCCTGCGTACTGGTATAAGTCTGCACCAGTACAAGATTGTAAACAGTTTTTCTTATCATTAAAAGAAGACAGAGATGACACCAGCAGGTGGTTTTTACCCACATTGGGTTTCCACCTTGGTGTTTATGTGTGTTGCTTATGTGTGATGCTTTATTCTGCTTTTACTGCACTGTCTAATAAATCTCTGATATACTGGTTAAAGTTCAATACATGATAAATTGTCTAAATCAAAAGTTCTCTGCATATATTATGGTTTCTTTAAGTACAGTTGCATGTACATGCTAGTTCACTTAGCTGAAGTAGTGTATAAAAATCTATTTGGGAACTTAAATTATTGATCTGATAATACTGATTCACCCCCCTCTGAGTATTATTTCCAACATTTATTCATTCAGTTATGAACATTCTCAATAGTGCAGTGAAGCCGAGAATCAATGAGGAGATCAAAAGAATTTTACGTCTATCAGACCAAGCAAAGACTGGAGATTGGTACCTGTATCAAAACTACATAGAGATTAGAGTCTATGGATGTGACTTGGTCCCCTATAAACTCCCCAAGTACCTCCCCATGAGGATCTTTACACTAGAGTATATGAGGCAGATGTTGAACTCATATGAAATCCACTTTGTAGTGGCCAAGAAGAAGGCACAATTTAGGATAAAGACACAAGTAGGCCCATTTGTGTGCAACACAAAGACATCAGGTGAGGAGACAGATAAAATATTGAAGGAGATGAAGTTTAGCTTGAGCTTCACATGGTCTTATGACCTCTGTGGTATCATCTTGAAGCTCATAGTGGAGAACAAGAACAACCCCTACATACACACTTCTAGGCCACACATAAAGGAATATGCCAATCAGTTAGAGTGGGTAGAAAACACCCTGCAGGAAGTTGAAGAGTAGCTTGTTTCTACCTCTAGTTTTCATACTCCTATTCCTCAGGAGAAATCAAGCAAAAGGCAGAGGGAGGAAGGATAATCATCTACTACTGGAAGTGAAGCCAAAGAATTTAGAATCATTTATTGAAAGAGACCCAAGGTAACTCACAAACCAGAAGTAGACAAAGAGGCTGAAGAGAAGGAAGCTATCATCATCACGGATTCACCACCTGCAACCACCAAGTTCAGTACATCTCCTTCTGAACCTTCATTTTCACAAGGTCATAAGGAGACTAAGCTGGAATCACAAACTATCCAAATAGATAAAGAAAATACAGTTTTTGATAGGTACAAAGAAATAAATCTCAGGAATGAAATCTTGAAGAACAACACTTATAACCAATTCTAGAAGCAGACTTCCAGCTCCCAAAGTAGATCACTGTCAGTATTTAATATAGAGCATAGTAAAATGTAGATGGTTTTTCTTGAGGCATAGATTCCACAGCCCAAATCAGCAACAGACTACAAGAGCACCACCTTTAAATTCAACACAAAGGACATACATTGCATTGATCAAATGGAGATGCATAAACAAATTCGTGAGATGATATCCTCCACTCTTAGTAACACTGCCATGTCCCTATCTAAATTGCAAGTTTCTTTGGAAAATGTACAATCACAGTTGAAGATGGAGAAGGTCTCCTCCTTGGCCAAAGATAACATGATCAAGTCTTTGGAAGACTTGGTGATCAAGATAGGGTATGACCCTAAAGATGTTTGTTTGGTCTTAACTTACTAAGGTAAGTTAAGCTCTCAATACTTAGAGGTGCTCACCTAAAGTATATAGATCTAGAAGGATCTAAGATTCTAATGACAGCCTAGTGAATGAAATTAACAATGCTCTCTTACAAGAGATCCTTCATTGTCTTTTCAATCACTCAAGCATCAATCTAGATAAAACAAATCTTATGAAATTCTAATTTCCTAAGTAACAAAAACAGAGTATTAATGATTGGTTAAAATCCTAACATTCCCTTACAAGAATACTATTCAATAGAACTTTTCCCAATCATAACAATCCAAAGTAATTTGAAAGGAGTTGAAGCGGGAGGTTTGAATGATGAAAATGGCAGTTTTCGGTCTTATTCTGCCATGGAAATCAGACTGACGGCATTAAGAAAGTTAGATTTTATGGAACTGGAATTTACAGGTCAAAAGTCACAAGTTTCTATCCAGAGGATCGTTTTGCTGTATCACAACCTTTAAATGGATCCAGGTCATTGTGCAGAGTGGGAGATGGTTCATGAAAGTGAATCTGTGGACATAGAACCAGCTCTTGAAGATCTTCTTGCTTGTTGGGGACATGAAGTATCTGAGAAAAACCTGCAACTCTTCTTTCCAAATAGCGCAGTGGCCTCAGTTCTGCTTGAAGAGGAGGTGGAAGGAGGTGGGTTGAAAAAAGTCGACTAGGAAAGGATACCTGCATCAAACCCTACTTTGAAAAGGCTGCTCCCCAGCCTGTCGAGGTCCTCGTCCAGTGAAGAGGAAGGCGGGGACCCGAAAGGATATAGAGTAAAGGGACAAACGCGAAGACTAGCCGCTGCCTCTGAGTTTGGGGTAAATAGGACGGTTAGGGGGGTGTATGAAGAAAATAGAGACCCTGTTAGAAGGCACACTGAGCTTCATGAGGCAGAAGAAACCAATGCCCCTACAAGGAATAATCCAGGAGAGGGAGTAACTTAGACAGAGGCTGTGGGAGGGAAGAGAAAGAAGAATAAACCAATCAGAAAAAAGGAGGAGCGGCCTAGCTGCGTTTTTGGAGTGGATATTAGTATAGATCAGGTAATAGAAGCCTCGAAACCTTCTTAGTCGATAAATTTCGTGATAGAAATTTCTCGGTTGACTCCATCAAGGACTTGGTGCAGGGAGAATGGAAAGAAGCTCCGAGACATCTAGAAGAGATCAAGAATCTGGTCAGAGGTTGGTTTTGCATTCGCTTTGGTCAAAAGGAGCACGCAGAATGGGTGTTGGAAAAGCATTGGAGCTTCAGGAAAAGGCCAATCTTATTCAGAAGGTGGATGCCCTTGTTTGATGCTCAGAAAGAAAAATCGGTGGAGTCACCAGTATGGGTCAAATTACCGGGTCTCCCTATGCAATTCTGGACTGACTCGGCCTTTACTTCAATGGGTAATACCCTGGGGAAGTTTCTCGATATTGATAGATCATATCTTAGAACTCATGATTGGAGTGTCGCTCGTATCCTGGTAAGCTTAAATCTTAGAGAAGGTCTGGTGGATGCTATGAACCTAAAGTATCGAGGTCTAGAGTTCCTACAGACCCTGGACTATGAAAACCTCCCTTTCAGATGCCATCGTTGTCACAAATACGAACATCTGGCCTGGGAGTATCCTCTAGGTCACCGGCGTCGTCGAAGACAAAAGAGAAAAGGAAACAATCTGGAGACAAATCAGTGGTTTTCATCCCAGAAAGAAGGGGCTCAGATCAAGGAGAGCGGTCTTCAGGCAGAAGTACAGGGGTCGGGTCTGGAACAAGCGGAGGAAGCTAAACAGGAACCTCCTAGGTTTAAAGCGAGTAAGGCTATCTCAACTCCGATGTCTCTCATGGGAACCTCACCAGTTCCTAAAATGGCAGGGGTGGCCCAGGCTAGTTTGCTTCTATCCCCTTCTTTTTCCATATGCTCTTCTATTGATTTATCTCAAACATGTTGTGATGAGTCTGGCCCCTTCAGGCAACTCGTGGATGATCTACTGAACCCGAGGAAGGACCTAGCCTCTTCAGACAGTGTTATTATGACTATTCCACCCTCTCCAAAGCTGACTTCTAGTCCCACGGATGCTGCCTTATCTATTCCTTCTAGTGTTTGGAGCCATGACCCCCCCTACAATCTCAGATCTCTGGCCAGAAGAGGGAAAGGGCTTGCTGTGGGAGGTATGGAGTTGGACATGGTGATAGCAGGCCCAAGGAAGCCAAGAGGAAGGAAATCAAATCTGTTGAAGGCACAGTTGAAGGATGTCATTGATATTGCTGGTGGGAAACAGATGTCTTTTCCAGGGGTACTTAGAGAAAATCAGACTCCCTCTAAGGTTTCCCGATGATCATCTTATCCTACAATAGCAGGGGTTTAGCTAGTCTGCCCAAAAAGCTAGCTCTGAAGGATTTGGTCAGGACCAATAAACCTAACATTCTCCTGATTCAAAAAACTCTAGGAAAGGGGGAGGAAGTTACAAGATGTCTTGTCAAGCTCTTTCTGGGCTAGACCTTCCATGCCATTGATGTGAATGGTCATTCGGGAGGAGTGGCTCTGGGCTTCAACACAATGTTCCTTTGGGAGATCTCCTCCTAGGGATCGGAAAATGTTTTGGCAGTGGAACTTTATTCCAACGAACTCTGCATCCCGTTTCATATCCTTAATGTTTATGGTCCTGTCTTGGATCGGGAGAGATTCTGGAACTCTTTCTTTGCAAAGTCCTTTCTGTCGCACCCAAATCTTATAGTTGGGGGAGATTTTAATTTTTCTTTGGGGGTGTCAAAATCTTGGGGGGTCAGAGCCAGGGCCGATCCCCTTTCTGATTTCTTTCAAAATAAACTGGCCTCTTCTCACATGGTGGATGTCCCTCTGCTCAAGCTGTGCCCGACGTGGAGGAATCGAAGAATTGCAGAAGAATGGATTGGGAAGAAACTGGATCGATTTCTGCTTGGTGAATCGCTGGCAGAAAATTTACAGGCTTTTAGACATTGGGTTGGGGAAGGTGGTTTATCGGATCATTTCCCGGTCTTCCTGGAAGTGAAAGGAGCTTTCACCAAACTAGGCACCCCCTTTAAATTTAATGCCTCTTGGCTCTCAGATGCAACTTATATCAGTCTATTCCATAACACTTGGAAGAAAGATGCTTTTAGTGAAGATGAGAGTCGCAGTCAAAATTTTATGGATAATTTAAAAAGGATGAAGGTCGCCTCTAAACAATGGGCTCTCCAAAAGAAACTGAAGGATGAAAAAATGCTAGAAAATGTTAATTCTGAGATGCCATCCTCGAAGCCCCAAGTGGAAATGGATATGGATCAGTAGAATCTCGGGCTAGACTACAAGAGTTGGAGCGGGAAAGGAGGAGAATCCTTCAACAAAGAGAGGAAAGCTGGCGTTTAAAAAGTAGAGCGATCTGGTTGCAGGCGGGGGACGACAACACCAAGTTTTTTCAGAATTACGCGAAAGGAAGGAAAAATTCAAATACTATCTGGGAAATGAAGAAAGTCAATGGTGAACAGGCGCGTTCTTTTGAAGATCTGGCCTCTTTAGGGGTCGATTTCTTCAAGAATCTTTACAAAGCGATAGAGGAAGTTTCTATTGCAGAAGTTATAAGAGTAGCGCAGTTTTTCCCAAGGTTCATAGAGGAGGAAGGAAATGATTCTATCATGGCGCCTGTCACTAAGGAGGAGGTAGAAGACATCCTCAAGTCAATGCAAAAGGACAAAAGTCCAGGCCCGGATGGCTGGACTGTCGAATTTTTCCAACATTTTTTTGAATTCATTGGAGACGAGCTAGTGGCAGTTGTGGAAGATTCCCGGCGTACAGGTACAATCCCAAATCCCTTCAATGCCACATTTCTAGCCCTCATTCCCAAATCGGATCTCCCGGTTTCTTTTGACGAATTCAGGCCCATTTCACTGTGCACCTGTGTTTACAAAATTATTGCAAAAGTTATTGCCTCCAGGCTTAAACCTGTCCTCTCCAAAAATATTTCACTTGAGCAATTTGGCTTTCTAGACGGCAGACAAATTCATGAAGCAGTCGGAGTAGCACAAGAAACTCTTCATAGTCTAGAAATTGGGAAAAAAAAAGGAGCAGTTGTAAAAATCATTCTGTCAAAGGCTTATGACAGAATCTGCTAGCTGTATCTCAGGCTTCTGCTAACACATCTGGGTTTTAGGTATGATTTTGTGAGATGGGTTATGAGCTGTGTTTCTTCTTCTTCCATAGCTGTGCTGATCAACGGAGCGGCCTCTAGTTTTTTTAGTCCTGAGCATGGCCTACGTCAAGGCTGTCCGCTCTCTCCACTTTTTTTTTTGCTGGCAGCAGACAGCATTAGCCTTATGGTTCACGACGCTAAAAGACAAGGGACTCTCAAAGGCATTGAAGTTGCAGTAAACTTTTGGGTCACCCACCTCCTTTTCGTGGATTACATTATCCTGTTCAGCAATGGAAGTCTAGATGACTGTAGGACACTCAAGAAGATTTGGACCTTTTCCTGAAGGCTACAGGTCTCTGCATTAACGAGAGAAAATCCACTCTCACATGTGCAGGTATGTCCAGAGAGCTTGTGCGCAGAGTGGAGCTGGTCCTAAATTTTGAAGTCAAAACGCTGGAGGATGCCTTTAAATACCTGGGATTCTTTCTGAAGCCTGACAATTACAGAATCAAAAGATTGGAAATGGATACTTGTAAAAATTGAATCCAAACTGAAACACTGGAGTTTCAAGTGGCTGTCCAGGGCAGGAAGGTTAGTGTTAATAAAATTTGTTATGATGGCAATCCCAGTCTACTGGGCTAGTTTGACTTGGGTTCCCAAAGGAATCTTATCCTCAATTGACAAATTATGCAGCAGGTTCCTTTGGGCAGGGTCCAAGTCGGAGAAAGTTACCCCTTGGATTGCTTGGGATAAAGTGGCTTGCCCTAAAGAGTGGGGAGGTTGGGGTATAAAAAATCTTGATTGCTTCTCCAAATCTTTAGCAGAAAAGCTCAGCTGGAGGCTCATTTCTTCTGAGAACCTGTGGACTTCTGTTTCTAAAAGAAAATATATTGATCTGTTATCAACGCTATATTGGATCAGATCGCCGCAAAAGACTTGCAAAAACTCCTCAGTGGTCTAGAAAGCTGTGGTCGTCTCTGTCAAAATTATAGAGAAGGGCTTGGCTTGGAGTGTGGGGGATGGAACTCAGATCAGGCTGGGTAGAGATCCATGGATAGGTTGTACTGAGATTTTCTCCCTTTCTCAGGGTTTGGTTTCAGCTTTAAAAGACAGGGGGCTATACACTCTAAATCAGGTGGCTGATCCTCAGGCTTCATCCATTTGGAGTCAAGGATGGATTCAGGGAAGAGATTTACATTTGGATGAAGAATGGCTGGAGGAATGGGACCTGTTCAGAAGGGACCTCCTCAACTCCTCAGTCAGGCTCTCTGACTCTCCGGATGAACTCAGATGGGTCTTTTCCCAGAATGGGCTTTATTCCCCAAAGATGGGCTATAAATGGATGATGTCTCAAAAAGGGTGGGAGAATCCGGATTGGTGGTTTAAACCGCTCTGGAAATTAAAAGGGCCAGCCAAATCGAGATTTTTCTTCTGGTGTGTTCTGCTCCAGAAAGTCCCTACGTGGGATTTTCTTCAAAAAAGAGGTAGGATTGGTCCTGGATGGTGCCCTCTCTATAAAGATAGTGTCGAATCAGCTCAACACCTGTTCCTTTTCTGTCCTTTTAACACTAGCCTTTGGGCTGAAATGTTAAGGCTGCTAAAAATTCCTTTCAGATGGGAAGGGCAGGGGCTCTTGGAAGCTTGGCAGAGGTGGTGGAATGAAGCCACAAATGACAGAGAGAGATCCATTCCTCTGCTCATTACCTGGGGGACCTGGCTTGCAAGGAATCAAGTTATTTTTAATAATTCTATTTTCCCGATAGGTCGTCTCACCGCAGAAGGAGCAGCTATTTATGAAAGTATCCCTTTTCCTCCGGATCCTCCTTCTACTAGAGCTATTTGCCAAGAATTTATCAGATATTCAATGCTGTGGGATTATTTTGATAGTGCCTCAGATATTAATGGTCGTTGTGGGGTTGGTTTGATTATTCATTTATCAGAGGTTAAGGTTGTAAAAGCTTCTGTCAGCCTTGGACAGGGCTCCAATAACTTTGCAGAATTGAAAGCCCTTCACTCCCTACTCTGTTGGCTTATCCTTAGGAATGTGAGAGAAGTCCAGATCTTTGGGGATTCAATGAACGCTGTGAAATGGTTTAACGGGACTCATCAATGCAGGAACTTCATCCTGCTCCCTCTGCTTAAAGAAGTCTTATGCCTTAAATGTCGTTTCTCGGAGATCTCTCTCTGCCATATCTATAGGGAAAGAAATTATGAAGCTGATCGTCTTTCCAAAGAGGGTGTTGATCAAGATTCGGGGTCCTGGACAATTTTGGAGGAAGAAAATGGGTTGTTTCGTCCACTCGAACAGCCCATTTTCGCTTAAGTTTTGATTTACCAGAATCTGTTTTGTTCATGTACATAGTTTGTTTCCTTTTATTTTTGTTTATACTTCTTTCATGCAGCTTTTATCCAGGGCTCATGGGTTGTTTCCTTCAAATAGGAGACCCGGGTCGCTGAGTGCCCTCACTGTTTTGTTTCTAATCAATGATTTTCATTGGGGACGTTGTATGCTGCTTTTTTCCTTTGGTCTCTCCGCCTCAACTTGTTAACTGATCCTCTCTACGTGAATCAGTTCCCAGGAGGTTGTTTTCTCAGGTGGAGGCGTTTTGTTCCAATTTATTGGTTGATGAGACTGGTGCGCATACTCTTTGTAGGGATGTATTGACTTTCAGTCGTGACTTCTTTTCTCCCATCATGGCGAAAAACAAGTCTGTTTGCAATGCTCTGCATACACTTTGTAACTCTCTATTTTTAATAGAAGGTTCGCTATTTTTTCTATGGAAAAAAAAAACAAAAAAAACAAAAACAAAAACAAAAAAACAAAAACAAAAACAAAAACAATCCAAAGTAATTTCAATAACAAATTAAATCAAACAGTGAATAAGATGAGTGATGTTGAAAACCAATAACAGTTGAATCCTTTTACAAGAATCACCTATCAAATGGAAAATTGAATTTAACAACTACAATTTGAATCACTTGGAAATAAAACCAGAACTATTTTCAAAGTCAAAGCCAATACGCAAGTATGGAAATTGTATGATAGCAAGCATATAGATCAATTTCAAGATCAGAATTGGTTGAATCCTTTTACAAGGTTCTTTTCAAAATGAATGCAAGATCTTTTCAATTGATAACTTTAATAACATAACCTTTACTTCTGCACATAAATTAACTTCTAACTTTCGAATTTGAATATGCAACTAGTAAGGAAACTTGAAAACAGAGTGTACCAACGTAGTGATGAGGGCCCTTCAACACTTCACAAGCACACTATAAAATGATTCAGAAGAGTGTAACTACTGGATCTTGAGACATAAACTTGATGATGAAGTCTGTATTAAGTCTGGAATAAAAGATGCACAAACTGTACTTTCATATGTTCACAATCTAGCTCTAAAACATAGTCTTCTTCCATAGGTTATTTATCATGAATCCTATAACAAAAGAAGCTATTCCTCCTCAATATTATCCTAACAGAATTCTATTAATTACATCCAAGAAGGTCGAAATTGAATTAGTTCCTTCATTTATGCAAAAATTCTCAAAATAGAAATTATTCTCTTCACAAAATCTGGAAATCTTGTTGAAGTGGCTCGGTTTGACCAGCGTTGACAGGACACTTGTTTCCTTAAAAACTAAAAGTGGATAGGTGATCCACCATCCGTGTACATTTTACTTCATGCCCACAATCTTCAAATTCGCTCACTTGTTGTGCAACATGTCAAACAATGGAGCATTTACAGGAAGTCACAACTTCTTGTAATTTTATGAAAAAATGTCATTTTTAACATAATAATTTCAAAAATTAATTTCAAATTAAAAATAATGATAATGACATCATATCATTTAGTTTCTAAGGGTTATAGCTAGAATGTGAAGGTTAAATGGTCAAAAATGATAATCAAAAGAGGATTTTAAGTGGAATGGACAGTCATAATTTGATACCAACAATGTTAACGCTGCTGAGGAGATTATTAGGAAGAAGAACTTGGACATTACAACACTGAGGAAACAGCTCAAACTGCTAGCTACCAAAGATTCAATTACCAAGGACATTAAAGAAGGTGAAGCTTAGAAAGAAAATATGATGAAACTGATTATAGACCAAAATATACAGATCAGGCAGATGGAAGCGGAGTTGGAAAAACTCATAAAGGAGAAGGAAGGAAATTCGAATATGGTTATTGTTCCCTTTAAATGTTGTACCTATCTCTCAACTGCCATCAATAGGAGAAACCACTAAACCTACTACTTCAACTCAGACTCCCAGTGCTGAACAGGTCACATAGACACTTCAAAATATGCCATTACAGTAAAAGGAAATTGAGACTTTGCAGGGCCAACTCAATGCTTTGGAAGTCCAGAAGGCCAAAGCTGAAGCTGCTCGGACTGTTGAATTGGAGAAATCTCAGAGACTTTTGGAAAAGCTATGCCAGGTAGAGAGAGACACTTCAATTTTCCAGACCTTGGCCCAAGCCAAGGAAACAATTTGGATGAACATATTAGACTCAATAAATGAGATTTTTCCTTCTACCCAAATCATATTTGAACATAAAGAATTAATAGAGAAGGAAACAAAAACCATTGTGTAGGGAAGGGAAAAGCTAGGAGAGATGCCAACAGAAGCTGCCAATATAATTAGGTTCTTAAACTCTAAGTCCATATATGAGCTGGAGGAAGTAGGATTCATTGATAGAAATGCCACCATTCTGGAAGTCAATAAAGTCTTGACAAAGAGAAATCTCATTGACTAGTTGGAGGAAAGGTGTGAGACCTTAGAACTACAGGTGAAAAAAATTACAAATAGGATTGAAGCCTTAATGCAAAAGGGACTGCCCAGTATCTATGTCTTAAATGATAAGTTGATCACTCGGGAGGACTATATCCTAAAGATGAAAGAGGTGGCTAAAAGCAGCAATAAGTTCAGTGGAATCAAAGGGAGTATGACAGCAAAGGCATTTTTGGAGACCATGTCAAATGACTTCCATGTGCAAGATGAGGTAAAACATATTTTACTGTCAAACCAACTTTTGCTAAATATATAGAGGTAGATGAAATCTATCGTAGGGTAATAAATTTAATAGTGCCAGATGAAAAGAGATGGGAAGAGTTACTTGATTTACTAGATTAAGGAATAACTCAGGAGCAGTAAAATGATTTCGTCAACACAGAAAACAACATGAGAGTTAGTTCAACATCACATTCTATTTTGGCATGACTCAGCAACCGAAACCATCCAAACAGGGCCTCTGTTCTCCTCCACAGCTTATGTGGCATATTCTCTTTCCAATATTAGATGATATTAGTTTGTAATTAGACTAATAATACACTGTCGGTTTGACAATGATTTTGTAAAGCATTATTATAATTTGTATTATATATACTTCACTGCTTGAAGTATTAGTGTTGATTTCTGAATGTAATTTTTGATGCATATTGTAATTTTGAAGTACTGGAGCATCAACAATATAGGGACCTTTCACAGGATTCTTGTGGTGTGGTAAATGGTGATGTTCTTCTCCTATATATTTGTTTAAACCTTGTTATTTATTTCCTAGGTTATTCTAAATGTCTGAATTAATCAACAGAAACATTGATAAATAGGATTCGTTATCTAGAGTGCCCTATTTTGGTTGTTGTTAATTTTAATGTTTTCCACTGAAATCATGTCAAAAAACTCTTAACTTCTCTCTCGTCTCTACTGAACCTTACACTTCTTCTTTTCCACCATCCATTTAAATTTTGAAAAGGATCCATTTACTGCAACCTAGCTTTCCCTGTGAGAACTCCACTAAAAATTGATAAAAAAAACTCCAGTTTAGTTTATAGACTCCATAGCCCAATGGAATTATAACACTCAAATCAACCAAACCTTTCAAATAAAACAACAAGTACAATCATAGGTAGCCTAAAATTTACATAAAAACAAATCTAAATTAAATAGAGAGATCCATCTCTGAAGTTAGCAGGGTTAGATTCCAGCTTCCAAAGTGGTTTTGATTTTGTCCTATGTGTTTACTCCCTCAACCTCAAAAATACTGAACAACAACATAGTGGCGACCATACTAGGTAACAAATATTTCTTAATCTGAGACATTATTATTCCCTGGTTTTCATCAGTATTTCATTAAACAACTGTAATATCATTGTTATGAAATACATGAGCTGAGGTTGTTATTTTGTAAATATTCTACTGTGTCATTGAGTTGATTTTATTTGTGTGATGATTTTTAATAGACCTGGCTCCCAAAAGAGTTTTCAATAGATCTCATCCTGATCCCAACCCTACTGAATTTGTAGATAACCTTGAGAAGATGGTGAGAAAGAAGAGTTTTACAAAGAGTCAAGGTAGTAACATTCCTCTGTCTAGATTCAATTCTCTTCTTGAGAATATTTCTTTGTCCATGTCTAATTCTCTCCCAGAGAAATTTGAAACTATAAGAGATATAGAGTTTGATTTTCCTTTCTAATATAGTTTGTTTAGATCAAAGTCTGAGACTTTTGTAGATCAAACTGTCTTTGATAAATCCCTACTGCAACCATACATATCCCAAACCCAACCCCTTGAAACAGACCCTGATCTTGAACCTTTACAACAATTTGAAAAATTACAAGGTCTAGTTTCAGTGTTGGATCAAGCTATTGAAGAAGCCTTTATTCAACATTATGTTGAATTTTCTTCTTTGACATTTGCAACAGCCTCTTTGTCTAGTCAATCCTCCTAGTCAGTTCATCTGCAACCTCCTAGTCCTACTCATTCCATAGTCTCAACCTCCTCACCTTTGATTTCTTAAACTGTTATTCCTACTATCCCTGTAGTTATCAAAACTACACCTCCATTAGGTCCTTCTTCAAGTAAATATTCCAGAACAATTATGGCAGGCAGGTATGCACCTTTGGTGTTGCCAGGCCAGATGAATGCTATGCTCAGAGATTATCAATCTAAAATCAAGACCTTTCATAATGTTAGTGCTTATACTACTGAGCAACATGTGGATAGGATGAATGATGTGTTTGACCTCCAAGAAGTAGATGAAGCTAATGTCAAAATGAGATTATTTGACCAAAGTTTAGGAGGTGATGTCAAAAAATGGTTTAGGGGTTTACCTGCAGGAAGTATAGCTAACCTCGATGTTTTCCATCAAAATTTCTTAGCTAGATGCGAGATTAAGAAGAATCCACTTCAACTCCTAAATGAATATAAAAGGCTGAAAAGAAAACCAAATGAAAGTGTGGAAGAATATTGTGAACGATTTAATACTATTTACAACGCCATTCCACAAGACATCAAGCCCTCCCCTTGCCTATCTCTGATTGATTTTCCAGATGGTTTCGATGTAGACATGGAATATCAGCTTAGGGAGAGAGACCCGACAACTTTGGAAGAAATGCGAGCAAATGAAATTAAAGTTGAAGCTAACATCTTGGAAAAAAAAGCCAATTTGAAGTTTGAACTTAGAGTTACCATAAAAGAGGAACCTTCTACTTCTGTTGTTGATCATAATATTGATAACTTAGTAAGAGTAGTGAATCAAATGATGCAAAGATTGAACATTAATGATCAACCTCAAGTAAGAGAAAACCAAAATTCCCCTCAAACTAGAAACCAAAAATTTAGAAGGAATGTTCCCCAAATTAAACAAAGAGAACAAAAGGGTCCAGTGTTATAGACATTTTTGTGCCTTACAGCTCTAAGCATGAAATGTCCATAAACCTAGGGATCCTAAGTCCCTAAAAGTGTTGTTCCTACCCCTAGATGAACAAGGTCAACCAATTACAGCTTCTCCCAGAAGTTCTCCACCAGAAACTGCTCAGAATCAGTCAAATCAGGATCATTTCAGCTGCTCCACTAGCTAGCTGCATTGCATAGCACCCCAGTACACTAGCTAGGTGCATTGCAACGCACCTAAATGCACTACCAGGGTGCGCTGAGTGGGAAATGACAAATGGCAGTGTCATTCCGCGAGGTGGACAGACAATGGAAGCTTCCAGAATCTTCCCCAATGACACTTGCATCACTGAGTTCAACGAAGGATGAGTAAGAGGCTCTCAGTCTCCAAGTGGAAGCAAGAACTGACAGAGAGAAGCCACTAGTCAAATCATAAGCTGACTCGTCCTCTTTGCATACATCTATATATGGATCCCTCATCCCAGAGATCCGGAGGCTGGAATTTTGTACATTGCAGAGAATTGATGTTGGTTTTGAGATAGAGATCAGTGCATTGGGTGATTTATGCTTTGTTGGAGGTGAAGAGGGGATTCCTTTGCTGGGGGGTTGATGCTGGATCAGAATCATCAGTTGTAACTCCTCCTGGACTTTCTTATTATATCAATAAAACTATTTGAGTTTCTCCTACATGCTTGTGTATCAATGATGTTTTGTTATATTTGCATGTTTAGCTTAAATCTGATCCTAAGCTATTTATGAATATAAATCCATGTCTTTGTGTAGTTTTCCTCTTCTGTGATCTTGCCGGAACTCGGTGAAGCTGGGCAAGTAAAGGAGCAGGTAGCTGGAAGCTGTCAAAGAGGAGAGAGATCGGATCAAAGGACTAGTGCAAGACACAGGTTGGTTCATCCCATTCCTCTTCGTTTATAGTTCATAAAGAAGAATACGAAAATAGTTTCTCTGTTTGTTTCTAAGGTACTATCACACCTTAGTGGGATAGGGGCATTCTGAGTAGACAATTTTCCCGTTAACAAAATGGCGACTCCACTGGGGACCGTGTCTAGTTAGTTTGTTTGTGTTTCTCTTGTTGTTTGTTTCATAAACACAGAAGTAGCAATCTAACTGCATTTGCCATCATCAAATGCAAAGTAGACACCTGCTACTTCAATCCATTCACTGGATTTGTTTATGATTTGAACAGCTGATTCACAAATGATCTGATTACCCTATGTGATAGCTCTTAGACCTCCTTTAAATCCACCCTCTGATTGTGCATTACTGATTTCTTTTACTCGGCCAAAATCCATAGATTAAACTACAAACCGTGACCCAGAACCCGGATAGAAGTCTCGTTTCTGCCCCAGCCCAGGCACAGTGAAGAGATTCTGCATTTCAACGCAGTTCCCGAGAGGGCTACCTGCACTGCAATTCAGTTTCTCTGTGTAACAGGTGCGCTGATCAGCCTAGCCCTATGCAGCTGAGGTTCTTTGCTTCATTTTTTCAGTTTTTGTCTCTAATTTTGCAGCCTGTGATCAGTGTGTGTCTGTTTAAAAACCCCTTTTCTTTGCCTTAATTCCGCCTCCTTTGTACAAAAAGACCGTAGATGTTCTTTGTGGAGTCTACCAACCAAGGAATTCCCCTTGGTGGAAATCCTAGTCCCTTCTCCTCTTGGGGAGATGTTGGTGCACCCCATATGGCCACATTGTCACTTCCAGGACTGACAATTGGCTTGCCAGTCTGGCTCTTCTCAACCAATGTCGTTCAGAACACCACTATTCCTGAACAATTGAATCAGCGATTAGACGAGTCCAGAGTTACCCACCCACCTTCTACTTCCTCTAATTCTTCCTCTCCTCCTTCCTCTTCGCTTGATAGGGCTGGCAAAGCCAAAAGCCAAGTTCCTAAGGAGAAGAAGGAGAAGAAGAAGAAAGAGAAGAAGAAGAAGGAGCCAAAGGCGAATGGGGGAAAACGAGTGTCGTCTAACGAAAATCCACACATTGCACCGACCAGGCCTAAATCGCCATGCGTCATTTGCAAAGGAGACCACTTTCATAGAGATTGTCCTTGCATCCCTCGGATACTAAGGGACTGGTCTCCTCATTTGCACAATCCGGTGTCATCAACCTCTGATGATCATGTTGAAAGCACACCGTCAACTAGCGAAAGTGAAGCCCCAGGACAAAAAGGGAAAGCTAGATTTCCCTATAAATTGCGCGAAGGCAATCATGCCGTCCACCGTTGTCCCTTCTTAGATGAAGTGAAAAGAGTTTTGGATGATCGTCTGGTTTCACCGTTACAATTTCCTCCTGGATATAAAAAACTCTTGCCAAGTCCGTCGCTAGTTGAGAATCCAGTCGGCCCGCTCAAGTGGTCGGCTGAAGCGCCTATCAACGAAGATAAACCATCTGAATCCATACCAGACGAAAGTCAAAAGGTCGAGGCGGCAGTTGACCCGGTCTTGCCTTTAGAGGCTTTATCTTCGGATGATACAGTCACTGAAGAGAACAAGGATGACACCGTCCAAATTCTCTTCATCAACACAGACTCCGACGAACATGGGGGCAATCTACCCATTCCCTTACCGTAGGAGGGAAGTTCGTCAGAGCCATATCCGGTCGTATACTCGGTCCCACCTCCAAGCAACCTAGTTGTCTCCTTCGACTGGAATCAACTAGGCAGACCCCGTTTACCAGCAAGCATACCATTCCGAATTATCGTTCAAATATATAGAATGGTCATGGCTGGTACCATCATAGATGAGGGGGCTTCTGTGAGTATCCTTTCCTCTACTGCTTGGAAAGCGCTTGGTTCGCCATCGCTTTTGCCTGAGATGAGAAATCTAACAGGCTTTGATAAAGGAACCAATCGACCTTTAGGGATCCTTCCCAATGTGCCCATAACATTGAGAGGGAAGACAGTTCAAATGAATGTAATGGTAGTTCAAGGACCCTTGGATTATAACCTACTCCTTGGACTAGACTATATTTATTGCATGGGAGCCATCATCTCCTTACTCTTTAGAGTAATGTGTTTTCCGCACGAAGGAAGAGTGGTCAAGCTCGTGGACCAGCTTTCATTTCCCGGATCACGCATAGCAAATAGTCATATACCATCCCTAAATGGTCTCTTCATGCAAGAAATGTCTCAATCCCCAATCGGTCCTCCCGATGAGCGCGAGTAATTCGGAGGGATATGACTGAAACCCAGGGGGCATGCATCTTGCTCTGCTTCGGCAGGAAAACTTCGGGTATAGAGTAGGTTTCTGCGGGAGAATATGACTAGTCTGTACCCCGTCCGTGATTGGAAGAGGGGTTATTCTAGAATAAGATTCTTTTGTCAAAGTTATGTGAGTTGGCGGGCATCGTCGCTCACCTTTGTTTATCTCGGTAGACATCACCAAAGAAGTGTTTTTTTTACGTCGTAAATAAGACAATCTTTGGGTAACCTGTAAGAGGTAGTACCCTTCCTGATAAAACGAATGTTTGGTCAGCTTGAATAAAGGGTGACCCTTCCTGATAAAACGAATGTTTTGTCAGCTCGAATAGAGGGAGACCTCGAAACTCTGTTTTATACCTGGGGGCATGCAAACCTTTTGGAGTGCAAGCGAGGGGCGGCTATTTATTTTTTAAATTTTTAGGACCTCTAACCCTTTAAACTCGTAGGATTAGTCATCACCTAACTTGCATAAAGAAAGGATGGGGGGCAAAAATCTAAAAATTGCCAATTTTATATGAGACATTCTTATCATATGACTAGATTAATCGAGCATTTTTAGCGCATAGTTCAAGCTCGTTAAAAAATAAACATAAGACATGAGCAAGTGTTTCCACCCGCGTTTAAGCTCATTAAAAAATGAACTATTCCCCCGGTAAATAACCACCGTGAATGAAACATTTCAGCCATTAAAGCCTTGGTCGTGTTTGCACCGTCACCTCCACTTTTCCATTGGCCGATCGTTCACCTCCATTTGATTGTTTACCCATTTTGAGGAACAGCTGCGAAGAGTGATTTCACTAGCCATCCTTGTGACACTGCCGTGATTGGAAAATTCCAACCCTTACCTAGAATCAGCTGCTACCCATTTTATCACTCGTTCCTCAAAAGACGAGTCTTCTCTAAGCTCTTTTCAACTGACTCGTAAAATATGAAAAGATTGCCGAGTTTTGGCCTTCCAGCTCGTTAAAGCGACCGGAAGTGTTATCCCTCCTCTAGATTTTAATCTTTTTGGACCTGAGGGATTATTGCACAAAAAGATCGAGCGCTTGTTTTGTTCGGCTCGTTAAAACTATCGAAAATTCATCCCTTCTGTATTGTTTTATACTTTTTCGGACTTAAGGGATTAGATGACGAAAAAGGAATTTCGGAGTTACCTTTACGTACCTTTTCAGACTCTCTAAAAATGAAAAGGACCGAGTTATCTTTGTCGTTAAACTCGTTAAAAAGATTAATAACGACAAACTTGTTTTTAGACGAGAACGAGTTTCACTATCGCTAGGCTCGTTAAAACATAGCGATGGGTTTGCCCGAAGGGAAAATTATAGAACAAGCATATGTTATCCTCCTCAAGCTTGACAAAAATAAAGAGGTACTGGTCAGCAATGACTGGGGAAAAATTGGGAAGAAACTCAAAGAATCTTTATTGGTAGCAAGTCGCTCTTGAACATGACACTTCCACTCCGTGCGTGAGTTGGGTTGGGGTAAATGCTACCAATCCATCACATAAGTGTCGCCGACATGTTCAAGAGAAGTCATCCAGAGAAGTCGCCCGTGTCCCATCCACTACCATACATTATACTTCATTCTTTCATGACCGCCATCCTAAACCATATATCATTAGACCATTTTCACCTCCATCAAAATCATTTGCTCCGTTCCGTGTCATTGATGTGGGATTCATCAAGGCCCTCCTTTGACGGATCGCTTCTTGTCGACATCAGCTCATCATCCAAGAAGTTGATCTAGGAACACCCCATTCAGTACTTTGAAGCTTGCATGCCTCAATGGCAAGTTTCTCACTTCCGGCGATAGGTATACATCAATGACCTTCGACCGAAAGATTTTGCGTGGTGTTCGACACCAAATCCTTTATTCACACCACGTGAATTGTACTATAGTACCTTGAGGGTCATCATCATTATCGGTGATTCCTCTCACGCTTGTTAACCATTTACATCATCGACTGGTAATCAAGCGATGTCTTTCCATGTTCGACTTCAAAACATTTTTCACATGGATCGACTTGTACTTCGAGTGAAGATCGGACGAGATTGAAGACCCTAGATCTAGTTTCATCCATCTGGGCTGCGATATATATTCAGGAAAAATAAAGACATTGACATGTACATCATTGCAACACAGATAATCATCCTACCAAAAGGATGATGACTTCATCAGAATCATCAGTCTACCATCAGACGATTGTCTGTCCTGTGTACATAAAAATGAATTTATAAAGCTGAGCATGGGAATGCCCGCCTCACCTAGATCATGAAAACAGTATGAAGATAATGTATTGTATTGTACCTTATTACAGGTCTCCTCCCAGCATTGAAAGAACTTCGGATCCTCCTAATAAAGCATTTCACCCGATAAACGGCCTCATACTTTAGGGGGAAACTGTTATAGACATTTTTGTGCCTTACAGCTCTAAGCATGAAATGTCCATAAACCTAGGGATCCTAAGTCCCTAAAAGTGTTGTTCCTACCCCTAGAGGAACAAGGTCAACCAATTACAGCTTCTCCCAGAAGTTCTCCACCAGAAACTGCTCAGAATCAGTCAAATCAGGATCATTTCAGCTGCTCCACTAGCTAGCTGCGTTGCATAGCACCCCAGTACACTAGCTAGGTGCATTGCAACGCACCTAAATGCACTACCAGGGTGCGCTGAGCGGGAAATGACAAATGGCAGTGTCATTCCGCGAGGTGGACAGACAATGGAAGCTTCCAGAATCTTCCCCAATGACACTTGCCTCACTGAGTTCGACCAAGGATGAGTAAGAGGCTCTCAGTCTCCAAGTGGAAGCAAGAACTGACAGAGAGAAGCCACTAGTCAAATCATAAGCTGACTCATCCTCTTTGCATACATCTATATATGGATCCCTCATCCCAGAGATCCGGGGGCTGGAATTTTGTACATTGCAGAGAATTGTTGTTGGTTTTGAGATAGAGATCAGTGCATTGGGTGATTTATGCTTTATTGGAGGTGAAGAGGGGATTCCTTTGCTGGGGGGTTGATGCTGGATCAGGAATCATCAGTTGTAACTCCTCCTGGACTTTCTTGTTATATCAATAAAACTATTTTAGTTTCTCCTACATGCTTGTGTATCAATGATGTTTTGTTATATTTGCATGTTTAGCTTAAATTTAATCCTAAGCTATTTATGAATATAAATCCATGTCTTTATGTAGTTTTCCTCTTCTGTGATCTTGCAGGAACTCGGTGAAGCTGGGCAAGTAAAGGAGCAGGTAGCTGGAAGCTGTCAAAGAGGAGAGAGATCGGATCGAAGGACTAGTGCAAGACACAGGTTGGTTCATCCCATTCCTCTTCGTTTATAGTTCATAAAGAAGAATACGAAAATAGTTTCTATGTTTGCTTCTAAGGTACTATCACACCTTAGTGGGATAGGGGCGTTCTGAGTAGACACTTTTCCCGTTAACATCCAGACCAGTAGGTTTGGCCTCCTTTTCAGGAAAATTACACAGATGATGAGGGGAATATTATGGAATATTTGGAAGATAATCAAATAAATTTTCTGGGGATAAATGATGATGAAACAATTTTCCTCACTCAAGAGGAGCAAGAACTTTTTCTCATAGCCGAAACTAAATTGCATTCTGAAGAGTCAGATGAATACAAACAAGGGTTTGAAAATGCCATAATGGAAGTCCATAGGTAGTACAACCTTAGAAGCAAAATGAATCCAAACACTCTAAATGCCAAAATCTCATAAAAACTTGCTAAAACGTCATCTGAAAATGAACTTAGGAGAATGAAAAATAGTCTTCCTAAGAAAACTATGGATAATTCTAGTAAGAAAAAGGTAAAAATCCCTGTCAAAAAGGTTGTTGACAGTGTTTCTAAAACTACTCAAACAGATGTCCCAACCACCAGTAAAAAAAAAGAGCCTATGAAATTCCCAATTCAATCAAGATTCAAACATCGTTCAACATTGAGAATGAACTAGAAAAATTAAAAATCCCCATTCCTCTCATAGAGTTAATGAGAAAAAATATGTACAAACCGCAAGTGATGAAAGCCTTAAACATTGGGGAAAATACTGACACTATAAATATGAATGATGACCAGCCTGAACTCTTATTTAGGCCAGAAGTTGAAGGCAAACCATAGGAAGGAGGGGTTCCTCCAGTCTATGTTAGCCTGAATATTCATGATAAGATTCTCCATAATTCTATGTTAGATTCAGGTGCATCCCATAATTTAATGCCTAAAGTTGTGATGGAGAAATTAGGACTTGACATTACTAGACCCTACAAAGACTTTTACTCCTTTGGTTCCAGCAAAGTTAGATGCCTAGGTCTTATCAAAGACCTATGTGTTACTTTAGCCAAAATCCATGTTAAAAGTCTAGTAATGGACATAGTGGTTGTAGACATTCCCCCTAAGTATGGCATGATGTTGTCATGCTCATGGGGAGAAAAATTACAAGGAACCCTACAAATGGACATGAACTTTGCTACCATACCAGTTTTTGGGCAGCAAAGGAGACTATATAGGGAGACCTTAATGAAATTTATGGTGAGTACTCAAGATAGACCTCAAAATTATCCACTTTATTCTGTTCATTCAAATTTAGATTCGTTTATTCTTTACAATGATGGGGACATCAACAATCAAGTAATCAATGCTGAAACATAAATTGTAGAAATTTTGAATAATTTAACACATTCACAGAGATTATCCTGATCATACAATTATAAGCGGAACATGTATAATACATAATCTCCTCTACGTTGATCATCAATTTACAGAAGCAGAAACATTCACAGGTGCACATAGAAGCATCAATCAAACTCATAAACACAGTATGTATCCCGGGGAAAGCATCTCGCTAAAAACCCCACACTATCTGTATATTATATTGATTGAATCATGTAACATTACAAAGTACAATGCTTATCACAAGCAATCTAGTACCATGCCCTTCTGTTACACACAATACAGCTCAGATTTGATCTCCAAATCTCCCCCGCTGCTTGCCTGCCTCCACTGCTCAATACCTGCTCAAGAACTGATGAGAATAGCTTCCCAAACTCGTTTTTCACCTGCAAAATAGTCACTCACTCTTTGTGGACGTGAGCAAAGGCTAAAATGTGGGCCAAATACGTGAGCAAACTCATTGGCATACTCAATCCCTTGATTGTGCAAGATCTGATGCACAACTATAGTCACAACTGATAGCAATCTGATTCTCTACCACTTGTCCCTGTTGAACTGAACATGCACTGACATGCAACTGAGTTAACTGATGTATTCTTTAGTTGTATTATGAGTTAATAATTAGTTTAACAACTCATCATTAGTCTATCTGCAGTTAGACTAACTACAACTAGTTTAACTAAGTCAAACTGAACACAACTCCATCAACTGTACCTCCAGTCCACTAAACTCAACTCACTTGAGTTCTAACTGAAGTCATGCATGCAACAACTCAACTGACTCATAAGAAAAGCGTATTTCCTTCTGACAGCTGCATGTGCCACCTCTGTAGCTCAAACTGAAGTGCTCCAAGAGAATAAGATCAAGTTTATAGTCCAAATATTATTGTGAGATAATAATATTTGACTTTTCTATTTTTGACAGCCAGTCTAAAAATAGACTTTGATCACTCACACTGTGATCACTCACACTTTCATCAAAAATAGAAGTCCATCTATTTTTCCCAACTTGATCAATCATCCATAAACATAGACATGATCCATATGTCTAAAAATAGACTTGCGCCAAAAATAGCCTGCGGGCCCACTTAGTGAAGGCGACTCTTTTCACTAAGCTCCATCATCTTGTTGTATTCTCAACAAGCATTTCTTGTTGCACACTTTTCAACACTCCATCTCAACAAGAAAGGCTTCCTCTCAAACCCGATCCTGTAACTCTGGAATGTTCTCCATGCAACACATCTGGCTGGTCCACTTGCTCTGTCATCAAAGTCTCCGACTACTATTGCCTCTGTCGACTGAAACTCTGCATCTCTGTGCTCTTTAGTATCTGACTACTCTAGCCTCTGTCACTTTGATCTCTGACTGCATCCGTGCTGCTGCTGGTTCTATCTCCGAGCATTGCATCCGCACTGCACCTCCCAACTGACCTCCCTGTTGGGATAGAAACATCCTCTGATGCTGAAGCTCTACCTGCTGCTGACAAGTGCTCCCTCTCTGACATCTGCGCTACTGCAACATCTCCATGCATCTCGCACCATTGCACACCTCTCTGTGCCACCTAGCACTGTGCAAAACACTTGTGCCTCTCGCATTGCTACAGCCTGCTAGCTATGCGCTGTCCTGGGATTCCCTGCACTGTCGCTCTCTCTGCTGCTCCATCCGCATCTGTCTCTACCCAATCAGTCAGTTCCTGCTACTACACATCGGGGCTCCCGTAGCAAGGTCTCATCCAAGAGGTTGGGTACCTCAAGGATCTTGCCCCTCCTCCTTGGGATGATCAATCCACATCACCCCACCTCCTACCTGGAGGTATGGATGCATGTGATCCCTCAGCCCACCTGGCTTGAAGTTTCCCCCTACTGGAGGTTTCTGGATGAGTAGATGTCTCTACTCGATCTCCTCTCAGCTTCCCCTGTTGTGGCTCCTCCACAATCTCCTGAAGCTGCTGCACCAATCGTGGCTCCTCCACAATCGTCTGAGACTTCTTCTGGCTCTGCATGTTGAGAGGTAATATACGCTCCCTCTCAACCACCAAGTCTCCATCAGTTTCCTTGCTGCTCAAGGCTTTGCATGCATCTTGAACCTCAAGAGCATACAGGTTCCTGACCCATGAACCAATCTCATGACAACGAAAGCATCTCACCTTCGACTTGTCAACCTTCTTCCCATCATTGGAAGAACTGGATTCGAAAAGAGAAACCTTCTCCTTCCCCTTCCTCGCCTTACTCGCTAAGGCACAGTTCTCCTCATCATGGATAGATGAAGAACTATCTCTGGTGCACCGTCTAATCTCCTCCTGCATCAAATCCGACCATAGTCGTTCCCAATTTGGCAGTTTCTCCCTTCCATTCACCGAGTCCTGGTAGCTATGCCAACTCTTAGGAAGGTCAAGGAGTGCTAGACTCACCATCCTCATCCGACAGTCACCCCCACACTTCCTAGCTCATCCCGGCATTGGGTGAACTTCGTGAGATACTGGGGCATACTGTCTCCATTCTCACACTGATGTTTCTGAGTTTATCCCTTGCTTTGGAATTAAATCCAAATTCCACCAGCTCAAAACTCAACCGCTTCCAATCTAAAATTCGTGAGTACAAAATATTTCTCATACAGAGATTGACTGTATGGGCTTTTACCGGATATTTCACCTTCCAAAGGAAGGATGAATCCAGAGGCTACTTGGCCCGATTACAGACTCTGCCTAGAGAAATAGAATGTAAACACTTCCTGAATAGTAGATCTGATGATCAACCCTCGCTTGATATCCTGTAAAAATCTATTCTACAAATCAAGCTGCTCTGATACCATGTAGAAACTTTTCTACAAATCATCTAGCTCTGATACCATGTAGAAACTTTTTCTACAAATCATCTAGCTCTGATACCATGTAGAAATTTTGAATAATTTAACACATATTCACAGAGATTATCCTGATCATACAATTATAAGCGGAACATGTATAATACATAATCTCCTCTACGTTGATCATCAATTTACAGAAGCAGAAACATTCACAGGTGCACATAGAAGCATCAATCAAACTCATAAACACAGTATGTATCCCGGGGAAAGCATCTCGCTAAAAACCCCACACTATCTGTATATTATATTGATTGAATCATGTAACATTACAAAGTACAATGCTTATCACAAGCAATACAGTACCATGCCCTTCTGTTACACACAATACAGCTCAGATTTGATCTCCAAATCTCCCCCGCTGCTTGCCTGCCTCCACTGCTCAATACCTGCTCAAGAACTGATGAGAATAGCTTCCCAAACTCGTTTTTCAACTGCAAAATAGTCACTCACTCTTTGTGGACGTGAGCAAAGGCTAAAATGTGGGCCAAATACGTGAGCAAACTCATTGGCATACTCAATCCCTTGATTGTGCAAGATCTGATGCACAACTATAGTCACAACTGATAGCAATCTGATTCTCTACCACTTGTCCCTGTTGAACTGAACATGCACTGACATGCAACTGAGTTAACTGATGTATTCTTTAGTTGTATTATGAGTTAATAATTAGTTTAACAACTCATCATTAGTCTATCTGCAGTTAGACTAACTACAACTAGTTTAACTAAGTCAAACTGAACACAACTCCATCAACTGTACCTCCAGTCCACTAAACTCAACTCACTTGAGTTCTAACTGAAGTCATGCATGCAACAACTCAACTGACTCATAAGAAAAGAGTATTTCCTTCTGACAGCTGCATGTGCCACCTCTGTAGCTCAAACTGAAGTGCTCCAAGAGAATAAGATCAAGTTTATAGTCCAAATATTATTGTGAGATAATAATATTTGACTTTTCTATTTTTGACAGCCAGTCTAAAAATAGACTTTGATCACTCACACTGTGATCACTCACACTTTCATCAAAAATAGAAGTCCATCTATTTTTCCCAACTTGATCAATCATCCATAAACATAGACATGATCCATATGTCTAAAAATAGACTTAGTCTAAAAATAGACTTGCGCCAAAAATAGCCTGCGGGCCCACTTAGTGAAGGCGACTCTTTTCACTAAGCTCCATCATCTTGTTGTATTCTCAACAAGCATTTCTTGTTGCACACTTTTCAACATAAATTTCTAAAACAGACCCAACTCAGCCACAAATAACAGAGCTAAAAACTCCTCCTGAACCTCTTTGGAACATGAGTTTTGATGGCAATTGTAGCAAAGATGGCATTGGAGCAGGAATTTGGGTGGTTAATACAGGAAATAATCATATTGAGGGTCATTCACACAGGCTTAATTTTCAATGCACTAATAACATAGTAGAGTATGAAGCCCTTATTCTAGGATTGCAGTTGTTAAAAAAGTTAGGTGCAAAAAGAATATCTATTCAAGGGGATGCTGAATTAATTATTAAACAAATTAAAGGGGAATATTTAGCTAAACATCCTAGGATGAGGGAATATAGAAATGTTGTGCTTGACTTCCTAGAGAGTTTTCTTGAATATGACTTTTCTAAATTTCCCAGAAAACAAAACATCATTCCAAACAATCTAGCTTTTTCAGCTAGTTCTTGCAAAATGCCTTATCCTAATCAAGAATAAGTACTAGAGGTAAAACATCGACCAACTGTACCTGATAACATGAGATATTGGCAGGTGTTTGGAAATGATAAACAGATTGAAATTTTCCTGCAATCCAAAGATGAATTTCAAGATGATAGTATTGATTTGGAATCTGAAGTAGATAGTCAAATTGTTGAACATTCGCATCCAGGAAGAAAACTAGATAATTTAGATATAAATACTCCCTTAGATAAAATTGTAAATAAACTAGAATTGCTTGAAATAGACCCAGAAAAAGAAGAGTTTGAAACACTCTAGCTCAAAGATAATATTTTGCCTAGGGGTCTAGCTCCACTAGAAGAATTACTTGATTTCAATGATGTGGCTAAAAAGCCTAAGATTGAGCCCTCAGGAATAGTTGTTGAAGATTGTAATTTAGGTGCTAAAAAATATCCAAAATCGTAAAACTGTCTAAATCAATCCCAGCAGCTGAAAAACAAAAGTATATTTCTTTATTCAAGGAATTTAGTGATGCTTTTTCCTGGAGCTGTGAAGATATTAAAACATATAACATTGAAATTATACAACACAAAATTCCAATTAACGAAGATCAGAAACCCTTTAAACAAAATCTTCGCAGAATAAATCCGACTCTCATGCCTTTAATTGAGAAAGAAATCAAAAGAATCTTTGATTCCAAAATCGCAATTCCTCTTAGGTACTCTAAGTGGGTTTCCAACATTGTGCCAACTAGGAAGAAAATAGGTGAAATCAGATCGTGTATAGATTTCAGAAACCTAAACAAAGTTTCCCTAAAAGACAACTATCCCTTACCTAAGATGGATCATATTATGCAAAAGGTAGTTGGAGTTTCTAGGATTTCCTTATTAGATGGATTCTCAGGTTATAATCAAGTCTTAGTTCATCCAGAGGATCAAGACAAAACAACCTCTACCACCCCATGGGGTACCTTCATGTATGTGAAGATGCCTTTTCGATTAATGAATGCTAGAGCCACATTTCAGAGAGCAATGTATATTGCTTTTGCTGATGAAATTGGAAGATTTATTGTGATATATCTGGATGACATAATTGTATATTCTAAATATGATGAAGAGCATCTCATGCACCTAAGAAGAGTTTTTGAAAAGTGCAGAAATTTTGGGATCTCATTAAATCCTAAGAAAACAGTGTTTGGCCTTGAAGAAGGAAAACTTCTTGGTCACATTATATCTAAGGAAGGTATCAGAATTGATCCTAAAAGGATTGAAGCTATTCTAAAAATAAATCATCCAAGAAATATTAAATAACTTCAATCATTCATTGGAAGAATAAACTTCCTAAGGAGACTTATCCCTAACCTTGCAGAACTTCTCAGAAATATCACAAACATGTTAAAACGAGATTCGGAAATCAGATGGAGCCTTGAGGCTAGGAAATATTTTGACCAGGTTAAACAGGCATTAACCAAGGCACCACTCCTTATTAGTCCAAATTTTACTAAAGATTTTATAATTTTTTCGTTTGCTTCTAAACATACTGTTGCAGCTATCCTTTTGCAGAAAAATGTTGATGGATATGAACAACCCATTTCTTTCTTTAGAAAGGCTTTAAGGGATGCTGCACTCAAGTACATGTAGAAATTTTGAATAATATAACACTTATTCATAGATATTATCCTGATTATACACTATTTGCGGAATGCATGCATAATACAAAACCTCCTCTACGTTGATCATCAATTTTGCGGAATTCAGAAACAATCACATGCGCACATTGAAGCATCAATCACACATATCAACATAGTATATCACGGGGAAAGCATACAGATGAAAACCCCCAACTATCTGTGTATTATATTGATTGAGAACATGTAACAATACATAGTACAATACTCCTCACAAGTACTCAGTACTATCTCCACCTGTTACACACAAACTAGCTCAGATCTGAATCAATTACAGGTTCAAATCTCCTCCGCTACTTGCCTGCCTCCACTGCGCAATCCTGCATGAGAATAATGACGAATGGCTGAACCAAACTCGTATTTCCTTGGCTGAACCACGCAATCCTCATTGGAATTACTCAATCCCATTGATTGTGCAAGATCTCATGCACAACTATAGTCACAACTGATAGAAATATCAACCTCTAAGACCTGTCTCCATTGAACTGTCCATGCACTGAGTTAACTGATCTATTCTTTAGTTTCTTTATGAGTTAATAATTAGTGAATTAATTAATAATTAATTCACATCACTCATCACTAGTGTATTCTACAGTTAGACTAAATATAACTAGTTTAACCAAGTAAAACCGAACACAACTCCATCAACTCCTCAATCAACTCCACCAAACTCAACCACATGAATTCTAACTGAAGTCCTGCATGCAATAGCTCAACTGACTCATAAGAAAAGCGTATTTCCTTCTGACAGCTGCATGTGCCACATCTGTAGCTTAAATTTAAGTGCTCCAAGAGGATAAGATAATGTTTATAGTCCAAATATTATTATGAGACAATAATATTCGACTATTTCTATTTTTAGCCTGGCAATCTAAAAATACACTTCGCCCATATGTCTAAAAATAGAAGTCCATATATTTTTACCAACATGACCAATCATCCATAAACAGCATCCTGCAACTCATAGACCATGATCCATATGTTTAAAAATAGACATAGTCTAAAAATAGACTTTGCGCCAAAAATAGCTTGCGGGCTTACTTAGTGAAGGCAACTTCTTTTCACTAAGCTCCATCATCTTGTTGCATTCTCAACACTCCCTCTCAACAAGATATGGATTATCAACAACCCCTATCCTGCCTCGGTGGTATTTGAATTTGCTCCTGGTGAGCGCCTTCGTCAAGATATCAACATCCCGATCCTCCGTTGGAATGTATGAAAGTAACATGATTCTCGGCTGCACACAATCTCTGATATGATGGTACCTGATGTCAATGTGCTTGGATCTATCATGAAATACTGGATTAGAAGAGAGTTTAATGCAACTCTAGTTATCACAAGAAATCACTGTAGGCTCCAAGTGAGAACCGAACAACCCAACCAGGATCTTCCTCATCCATATAGCCTCGCATGCAGCCAACTTGTTGCCATATACTCGGCCTCTGCTAAACTGAGTGCCATGGATCTCTGCTTCCTGCTGTACCAAGAAACTGCCGTCGACCCGATACTGAAGACCCCTCCAGATGTGCTCTTTTTGTCAGTTGGGCTCCCTACCCAATCTGCATCCGTGAAGCCACATAGCTTCACCTCATCCTCCTGTCTGTACCACAATCCATATCCCGATGTGCCTCTGAGATAACGCAATACATTCTTGCCTACCTTCCAGAAGAGCTTGGTTGGCTTAATCATAGCTTATGAAAGCTGGTTAACAGCATAACATATATCGGGTCGTGTATTGACCAGATACATAAGAGGCCCCACCAACTGTCGATAAATAGTGGCATCCACTACTTCTGCTGAAGTAGCATTCTCCTTCCTCCATCCTCCAGGAAGAGGAGTATCAACAGGCTTGCAGCCATCCATGTTGAACTTCTCTAGTATCTCCCAAGCATACTTACCCTGAGAAACAAATAGTCCATCACTGCGCTGCCAAATTTCCAATCCCAGGAAATAATGAAGGAGGCCCAAGTCCTTCATCTCAAACTCCTTAGCAAGATCATCCTTGCATGAAAGTATCAACAACTCATCACCTATCAGAATCAAATCATCTACATAAAGTACAATGATAAGCAACTTACCCTTCACCACAATCTGGTATAGGTGAGGATCCGCCTCACTCTTGGAGAATCCAAGTCTGGTGAAATAACTGTCTATCCGTGTGTACCAAGCATGTGGTGCTTGTTTCAACCCATACAACGCTCTCTTGAGCCTGCACACATGCGAGTCGCTGCTGAAGATCTCGAAACCTTCGAGCTGCTCTATGTACACTTCCTCCCCAATGACTCCATTGAGGAATGAAAATCTTCACATCCATCTGATGAATGTGCCACCCCATCTGCGCTGAGAGAACAAGAATCGTTCGTATGGAAGAATACCTTGCGACAGGTGCAAAGGTCTTCTCATAATCGATCCCCTCTATCTGTGAAAAACCTCGGGCAAAAAATCTTGCCTTGTACTTCTCCACACTACTGTCAGTTGCCTGTTTCACTTTGTAGATCCATCTCGAACCCACCACTGATTTCCCTTCCAGTCTTGGGACAATCTCCCATGCACTGTTTCTGACAATCGAATCATACTCTTCCACCATGGCATCTACCCATGCGGGATCCTCCACAGCTTCCTCGAAAGAGGATGGCTCAGTCACAACACATTTTCTCACAAGAGCCATGTATCCAGTGTACCGATCAGGTGACTGTCTTTGTCTACGTTGAGCTGTAGGTGGTCCTACAACCTTCTCTGCATCTTGAGCTAGTCGCTCAGCTTCTTTCAAGCGCTTTCGCCCTCTGATGGTTGGCGTTGCATGAGTGGTCTCTTCCACTCCATGAACTTCATCCTGTGGCTGATCCACGTCCTGAAGCTCATCCTTAGGAACTAATAGCTCCTCATCTGCATGCAAGTGTGGCTCCCTCTCAAGCGAACGCTTCATGGCTTTCTCCTGCTGAAATTTTATATCTCGTCGCACAACAGTCTTGCCACTGTATGCCAAATACACACGATAGTTGTGGGGCGTATTAGTGTACCCCACAAATATCCCAACCTCTACGGTCGGCTCCAGCTTCTTCCTGGCATCCTTTGTCACATGCATGTAAATGTTAGAACCAAAAATTCTCAAATGAGAAAGATCAGGCCTCTTACCAGAATAAGCCTCCTCGATGTACTCATGCGAAGTATCCTGTGGGGACAACAGTTCTGCACATATACTACAGTATTGCATGCTTCCGCCCACAAGTGAAGGGGTAGGCCCTGATCATGCAACATCTCCCGTGCATCACCCACGATCATTCTGTTCTTCCACTCAACAACCCCGTTCTACTATGGGTTATGGGGAGCTATGAGCTCTCTTCGAATCCCTTCTGCACTGTAGAAATTCTTGAACTCGCCAGAGATGTATTCACCACCATTTTCACTCCTAAGAGCCTTCACCTTCTTCCCTGACTCCTTCTCGACTAGTGCTTTGAACTCATAGAACTTTGAGTATGTCTCGCTCTTCTTCTGCATGAAGAAGATCCAGCACTTCTGAGAGAAATCATCAACAAAGATCACATAGTACCTGTGCTTTGCTATTGAAGCTACTGAGAAAGGTCTACACACGTATGTGTGAATTCTCTCAAGGATTGTCGTGGCGTGACTATCCTTCTCGTGAAAGGTGGCTTTCACAAATTTTCCCAAAGTACACCCCTTGCACTGATCTGACTGTGCAAGAGTGCCTTTAGGAAGCCCAATAGTAATCTGCTGCAGTATCGTCAAGGCTCCATGGTGAAGGTGGCCCAATCTCCTATGCCACAGCTCGCCATCATCCCGGCTCACCAATCCTTCTGCCTTAAATGCAATTACTGCACAACCATCTACATGCAACTGATAAAGGTTCCTGACTCGAACCCCTATCTTCCGGGTTTATCCAGTTGTCTTACTGCGCAGGAAAGCCTTTCCCTCGCTAAAAACAACATCATATCCCTTGTCTTCTAATATCGCCACAGAGATAAGATTCTTCTTCAATCCTGGAACATGCATCACTTCCTTCAATACGAAGGGTTTACCAGACTCCCTCTCAAAGGAAATGGTACCGATATCGGTCACTGTATCTACCATCATCGCCCATCTCGATGTGCACTCCAAGATCTTTCTCGTCCAGATCAGAAAACAAATCTCGATCTCCTGTCATGTGAAAAGACGCACCACTATCCAAGAACCATACCGATCCCATCACACTTGATACCGAGCATGCGATCAGTGAAAAATCAAGCTCAAATTGCGAGGCTAAGGCCTCTCCCGCTGCAGATCCAACAGCTTGCTTATTTTTCTTCTTCTGCTGACAGTTTGTGGCATAATGTCTGTGTTGGCGACAGTGAAAGCACTTCACCTTGGACATGTCCTGCTTCTTGCCTTTTTCACCGGAATGAGAAGCTTTCTTGTTCTTCCCCTTCTTTGCTTTGGTAGCCAAAGCTCAATTTTCTTCATCAGTTGCCTTTGATGAAGATCCATCCCTGGTATTCTGCCTAATCTCCTCTTGCACAAGATCCGACCAAAGTCTCTCCCATCCTGGCAGTTTCTCCCGACCATTGATAGAATCCTGATAGGAATGCCAACTCTTCGAAAGACCAAGGAGAGCCAAGCTCACCAAGTCCTCATCATCGATAGTCACCCCCACACTTCCAAACTCATCTAGGCATTGAGTGAACTTCGTGAGATACTTGGGCATACTATCGCCTTTCTCACACTTAATGTTTCTGAGTTTATCCTTGAGTGCCAACTTCCTCTGGTCGCTCTTGCTTTTGAATAGATCTGTCAATGCTTTCCACATCAAGTATGGAGAAGCCTTTCTATGTAGGCTGGACACAATGTGATCCTTCACGCCCTCCAACAGAATCCTTCGACACTTTACTGTCTTCTTTTGCCAAATCTCAGCTTCAGCAGCATCAGTAGGTTTTGGGACATCATTCTCTATAAACTCCTTCAACCCATTGTCATCTAACACCGCCTCCATCCTTTCTTTCCATGCAATATAATTCGAGCTGCCCTCAAGGGCATACTCCAATCGCAATCCGTTGAAAGACATTGCAACGTTGACACCAAGAAAACACTGCTACAAATTCGAATTCCACCAACTCAAAACTCAACCGCTTCTTATCTAAAAATTCGTGAGAACAAAGTATTTCTCATATAGAGATTGACTGTATGGGCATTCACCAGATATCTCATCTTCCAAAGGAAGGATGAATCCAGAGGCTACCTGGCCCGATTTCAGACACTGCCTGAAGAAATAAATTGTAAACACTTTCTGAATAATAGATCTGATGATCAACTCTCCTCTGATGCCATGTAGAAATTTTGAATAATATAACACTTATTCACAAAGATTATCCTGATTATACACTATTTGCGGAATGCATGCATAATACATAACCTCCTCTACGTTGATCATCAATTTTGTGGAATTCAGAAACAATCACTTGCGCACATTGAAGCATCAATCACACATATCAACACAGTATATCACGAGGAAAGCATACAGCTGAAAACCCCCAACTATCTGTATATTATATTTATTGAGAACATGTAATAATACATAGTAAAATACTCCTCACAAGTACTCAGTACTATCTCCACCTGTTACACACAAACTAGCTCAGATTTGAATCAATCACAGGTTCAAATCTCCTCCGCTGCTTGCTTGCCTCCAGTGTGCAATGCTGCATGAGAATAATGATGATTGGCTGAACCAAACTCATATTTCATTGGCTGAAGCATGCAATCCTCATTGGCATTACTCAATCCCATTGATTGTGCAAGATCTCATGCACAACTATAGTCACAACTGATAGCAATCTCAACCTCTAACACCTGTCTCCACTGAACTGTCCATGCACTGAGTTAACTGATGTATTCTTTAGTTTCTTTATGAGTTAATAATTAGTGAATTAATTAATAATTAATTCACATCACTCACCACTAGTGTATTCTACAGTTAGACTAAATACAACTAGTTTAACCAAGTCAAACTGAACACAACTCCATCAACTCCACCAAACTCAACCACATGAGTTCTAACTGAAGTCCTGCATGCAATAGCTCAACTGACTCACAAGAAAAGTGTATTTCCTTCTGACAACTGCATGTGCCACATTTGTAGCTCAAACTGAAGTACTCCAAGAGGATAAGATAATGTTTATAGTCCAAATATTATTATGAGACAATAATATTCGACTGTTTCTATTTTTAGCCTGGCAGTCTAAAAATAGACTCCACCCATATGTTTAAAAATAGAAGTCCATCTATTTTTACCAAAATGACCAATCATCCATAAACAACATCCTGCAACTCATAGACCATGATCCATATGTCTAAAAATAGACATAGTCTAAAAATAGACTTTGCGCCAAAAATAGCCTGCGGGCTCACTTAGTGAAGGCGACTTCTTTTCACTAAGCTCCATCATCTTGTTGCATTCTCAATAGTACAAGATAATGGAAAAACAATATTTTGCACTAATAAAAGAAATTAAAGATTTCAAAGTATATATCCTTCATTCTCACATAATTTCTTATGTACCTAATGTTGTAGTTAAAGATATCTTGACACAGAATGGACCAGATGGCAAGAGAGGCAAATGGATTGTCATTATTCTGGAATATATCATGGAAATCAAGCCAACCAAGCTCATTAAAGGATAGGGATTAGCCAAATTGATGGTTGAATATAATTTTAATGCTTTATATATTAACTTTGTAGCTGAATTGGATGATCAAGAGGAACATGCGACTCCACAACTTGATGAGGCTTTCATGACCTCACCCTGGTATGCAGACCTTATTTATGTTTTATTTAATTTAAATGCTCCTCCTGGTCTAACAAAAACAAAGGCTAGATTTCTAAAGCTAAAGGCAGTTAAATTTTACATCATAGAAAATGTTTAATATTGGAAAGATGTTGGTGGTCTCCTACTAAAGTGTCTATTGAGTGATGATGCAGAAAAAACTATGCAGGAATTCCATGAAGGTGACTGTGGTGGCCATTTGTATTGGAAAACCACTACAAATAATATCCTTAGAGCTGGTTTTTACTGGCCTACACTTTTTCTAGATGTTCATAAGAAGGTAACATCTTGCCACAAGTGTCAAATCTTCGAGGGAAAAATAAAACTTTTGCCTTTACCTTTGAAGCCCATATCTGTTGAAAGTCATTTCCAACAATGGGGATTGGATTTCATTGGAGAAATTCATCCTCCCTCCTTTGCTCAACATAAATGGATCCTTACTACTACTGACTACTTTACCAAATGGATTGAGGCCACTCCTTCTAGACTAGCCACAGATGTTGTGATCATCAAATTCTTAGAAACCAATATCCTGTCCAGATTTGGCTGCCCAAACAAGCTTATTATAGACAATGTTGCAGCCTTTAGGTCTAAGAAAATGATAGATTTCTGCAATAAATACCATATTACTTTGGGGAATTCAACTGCTTATTACCCACAAGGTAATGGGCTGGCTGAATCTTCAAATAAAAGTCTGGTAAATATTATCAAGAAGTTGTTAGCAGACAACAAAAAGTCATGGCATAACAAACTCATAAATGCACTTTGGGCTGATAGGCTCACTACAAAGAAATCAATTGGCATGTCTCCATACCAATTGGTTTATGGAATGGATGTTGTTTTTCCATCCTCTTTGGGAGTTCTAGTCATGAAATTAATTCAAGAATTGCAGACCGAGCCAAATGACATTCAAAGGAGGATTGATCAAACAATATAGTTGCAACAATCCAAGGAAGAAGTTTATAACAAGGCTCAAGTCATTCATGAGAATATTAAGAAGGTTTTTGACAGAAGGACAAAGGAAGATTATTTCACCATTGGTGATAAAGTTTTAAAGTGGGATTCAAGAAGAGAGGATAAAGGGAAGCATGGAAAATTTGACAACTTATGGATGTGGCCTTATGTCATTTATGATTTCAAAGGAAATAATGCATTTTTTATCAGAAATCTGGATGGGACAGAATTACCTAATGGACCTGTCAATGGCAGGATGCTCAAACACTACTTCTTTAGGCAATAAGTATTTTCTCAACATTTCTCATTATAAATATCATTGTACTTATTTTTTGAATTGGGTGACCTATTAACAGAAGTTGAAGCCCACAGAGAAGGCCCTGAGCTTCTATTGATGAGTTACCCTAAGTACTGCAATAAAGAAATCAGAGGTGAAGGTTGCTGAAATAAAAAATCAAGGTTACTGATCACATGTTCTTAGCACCTCACAGGGAGAGTGCCATCCCCAACTAGAGCCACTATTAGGGTCCTATAATTTATAGGATATCAAGGTAATTGAGTGTTAAATCTCAGGAATCCAATTTTGTAAATACTTGTCAATCTGCCAATGATCTCCAAATAAAAGAAAAATAGAATAAAAAAATGAAAAGAGGGTATAAAGAACAAAAAATAAAGAGAAAAACAAAATATTGAAAAAGAAGAAAAAATGAACCCCACTAAAAGAAGAAAATAAAAAAAGAATAATACTGAAAGTGTTGCAAGTCTAAATGCCACTACTCGTAGATAACTTTTGCTTCATTTCTGTAAAATAAAGTTGTGTGTAGCTTGTTCAAAATGCCACAATCCCTAGTTTTAGTTCAATCATACTATTTAATCGATATTAAAATTCTTTAAATTTTTGTAAATTGGATAGAGAATAAAGGTTTATCCAACAGTTTAATCTGGATAAATCATTAGTTAGGTAGAAAATGACATTGATCCAACAGTTTAATCTGGACCAATAGGAGTTTTAAGGAATAGTTTAGATAGTTTTTCATTCTGCATAAAAGAAAATAAAAATGGGTTTTCTAGTCTAAGTGCACCCTAGAAACAAAAATAAAAATGCTAGTCTAGCCAAGGGTAGGTAGATTAGGTGATTGGGTGAATAATTTACCTATGTAAATTTTATTCGAAGTCTGAGAATATGGAAAAAGAGGCGAATATGCATGCTATGGATTATGTATTTAAAAATGTTCATTATACATCCCTATCCTAAGTTTAAAAAACCAACGACAAAAGCACATGACGACAAATCATTTTGTCGCTTATAACTAAAGTTCATCATTTTCGGGCACCTCGGGATCTGGTCCCCCATTTCATCCACGGCTCTCATCCTTTTTCGGTCTTCCCTTTACGTTTTTCCTTTACCGTTAGGGGGGTGGGGGGTACAGAAGGTGGTTTCTTCTACTGGGCCCTACCCCTTACGTGGTGCGTTGTGATCATTTCGCAGCCCCCCCGACTGATACTGCTTGATGCCCATCACCCCCTTTGGAAACCACCCTCCTCCATCATTTCTTTTGTGCCCCACCACTTTCCCTCCACCACTCACTAGCTACCACTTTTCAAGACCGTTGGGACAATTAAATGCTTTCCCCGATTAATACTCGTTCATCATTTTTTTTTTTCCCGGGTAATCATTCAGTAACAGTCTAGCACCATTACCAACGGGACTCTGTTGCAGTGTTTAAAAATCCCTCTCAGCATCTCATTCTTCCCCTTTTTCACTTGTAATTGTTTTTATTATTCACAGTTTCTGACAACGATCTCCATCAAGACATTCCTGCGTCCAGACTGCAACTTTCATTGACATTCATTTCCCCTTTTCACATGACAGACTGTTTTAGCTTCTGAGCTTGGTAAGCCCCTTCTTTGTAGATTCATATTGTTCTATCCTTACAGTCATGGCTCTTAAGACCAAGACTCAAGACAGGGCCATTAACCATTTAATTCCCCCTTCCATAGATTTAGATCATATACCATTAGCAGTAGGGAAAATTTTAAGGATAGAAAAGTATCTTGAAGTTTAAAAACATTGGCGAATCTCAATAGTCCCTAATATGCAAACTATAAAATGTTTTTGATGTATTTGCAAAATTATTCAAATTTATAATGATTTTATATATACTCTCTCTATAATGTAGGCGATTTTTAAGGTAAAATAATTTTGTATTGTAAAATTTTGGCGAATCATTCTTATAAAAAATGGAAATTGGCGTATATTTTTTTTGGAAAAAGCATGGAAACTTAGCCCACCTGCGAATATTAGCCCCTAAAATTTTCCATGATTAGTAGATAGGGATTATAGGATAAATGAAACTCTGTGTGACTGTTGTTTCTTGGAGTTGTGTTGTTGGTTAGAGGATAAACACACAGATAACACTGATGAGATAGGACTCTCGGAATCAAACCTCCTCCATTATATTTTTCCGTTGACATTCCAAGCCCCAGAATTCACCAAAAGGTTTTAAGCATGCTATGTCCCCACCAAGAGAGCCATAATTTCCCCTACAGGTGACATCCTTTCCACCATTACATCTAAATGCATTGACCAAATGATCCTGGTACCCATTGTGGAAAATGCTTCCCCTTTCTCCCTAGAAGCCCTCACCCAGCTTTATCAAAGCTAGACTTTGCCACCAGAGCCAAACTTTTTTAGATTTTCTTGCCAGAGAATGCCCAATTGCCCAAGAGGAATCCTCCATATCCTTATTTCATTTCCCAGATCAAGCCAAACATATTATTTCATCATTTCTTACATCTTAGGCTATCATTCTTATTAGCGGGTAGATGGGCCCATCTTAGGATTCCTCTCCACATTTTCCACAGATAGTAAGCCTTCTATGATTTTGAATTTTAGTCGATTATTTGCTAAAAATATTCATGAGAAATTTATTAAATTTTCTACAGAGCAGGTGTTCAATTACACCTCTATTTTATTTACATGTTCATCTATTATCAAGTAGAAAAGTTTAGTTTTGCATTGCAGAAGTTGGATGATGCAGGGGACCAACAACCAGTGATCTTTTGGACCTCATTGGTCATGAAAGATCAACAGGAATTCACATAAAAGCAATTTATTGGGGATTTTTTTCATCCAACTATGAACATTCTCAATAGTGCAGTGCAACCGAGAATTAGTGAGGAGATCAAAAGAATTTTGCATCTATCATACCAAGAAAGTACTGGATATTGGTACCTGTATCAAAACTACACAAAGGTTAGAGTCTATGGATGTGAATTGGACCCCTATAAACTCCCCAAGTACCTCCCCATGAGGATCTTTGCACTAGAGTATATCAAGAAGATGTTGAACTCAGATGAAATCCACTTTGTAGTGGCCAAGAAGAAGGAAAAGTTCAAGATAAAGACATAGGTAGGCCCATTTGTGTGCAACACAAGGACAGAAGGTGAGGAGGCAGATAAAATATTGAAGGAGATGAAGTTCATCTTGAGCTTCACATGGTATTATGACCCCTGTGCTATCATCTCGAAGCTCATAGTGGAGAACAAGAACACCCCCTACATATACACTTCTAGGCCACACATAGAGCAATAATGCCAATAAGTTAGAGTGGGCAGAAAATACTCTACAGGAAGCTGAAGAGAAGCTTGTTTCTACCTCTAGTTTGCAGACTCATGTTCCTCAGGAGAAATCAAGCAAAAGGCAGAGGGAGGAAGGATCGTCATCTACTACTGGAAATGAAGCCAAAGGATTTAGAATCGGTTATAGAAAGAGACCCAAGGTAACTCACAAACTAGAAATAGACAAAGGGACTGAAGAGAAGGAAACTATCATAATCATGGATTCACCACCTGCAACCACCAAGTTCACTATATTTCCTTTTGTACCTTCATCTTCACAAGGTCATAAGGAGACTGAGCTTGAATCACAAACTATCCAAACAGATAAAGAAAAGATAGTTTTTGACAGGTACAGAGAAATAAAGCTCAGGAATGAAATCTTGAAGAACAACACTTATAACCAATTCTAGAAGCATACTTCCAACTCCGAAAGTAGATTATTGTCATTATTTGATATAGAGCATAGTAAAATGTAGATGGATTTTCTTAAGGCCCAAATTCCATAGCCCAAATCAGCAACAGACTACAAGAGCACCACCTTCGAATTCAGCACAAAGGACATACATCCCATTAATCAAATGGAGATGCACAAAAAAACTGGTGAGATGATATCCTCCACTCTCACTAACACTTCCATGTCCTTATCCAAATTGTAGGTTCCTTTTGCAAATGTACAATAATAGTTGAAGATGGATAAGGTCTCCTCCTTGGCCAAAGATAATAGGATCGAGCCTTTGGAAGACTTGGCCATCAAGATAAGGTATGACCCTAAAGATGTTAATGTTGTTGAGGAGATTATTAGGAAGAAGAAATTGGACATTACAACATTGAGGAAATAGTTCAAACTACCAGCTACAGAAGATCCAATGACCAAGGACATTGAAGAAGGTGAAGCTCAGAAAGAAGATATGATGAAACTGATTATAGACCAAAATATACAGATCAAGAAAATGGAGACAAAGTTGGAAAAACTCATAAAGGAGAAGGAAGAAATTTTGAAGATTGCTATTGTTCCCTTGGATGTTGTACCTCTCTCTCAACTGCCATCAATAGGAGCAACCACTGCACCTTGTTATGAAACCATCTCAAGAAAGAGATAGAAAAGATAGATCAACACCTTAGAATTCAGCCTCTTCGACGGGGCAACCTCCTTTACATTACATAAATGAAAAATTCTTGGATGATTCAAATGACAAAACCTCCTTTCTATATATAGGAGTCTAAGGAGTCACAATATAACCTAGCCGACATAACAATAATAATATAAAGCCACAAAATTAACAATAGAGGGATTCTATGGGGCACAGTAATAACAATATGGGGACAATAGGGGCACAAAAATATTAATAAGGGATACAAATACAATAATAATGGGGTAATCACTAGTATTATAGGGACCCAACATGCCCCTCTCCTTCAAAAAAGTGTTGTCCTCAATGCTTGAGTAGTTATGGATGCTTCTGTATAAAATTCTCATCCTCGCATGTGGAATCTTCAGCGGATAAGTTCTTCCACTTGATAAGATACTCCGAAGTTGATCGATTTCGTAACTGTCGAGTTCTTATTTCTGTGACTACTTCTGATTCCAATATAATTTTTCCTTCCTCGTCAAGTTTTGGCAATATTGTTTGAACTGGGAGCTTGTCACCTATAACCTTCTTTAAACATGAAACATGGAAAACTGGGTGCAATCGAGAAGCTGCAGGAAGCTCCAATTTGTATGCCATAGTACCAATATTTTGCAACACCTTGTATGGACCATAATACTTTGGTGATAATTTATTATCCTTCTTATCTTGCTTGAGGGACATTTGCTTATATGGTTGTAGCCGTAGGAATACCCAATCACCTAAATCAAAACTTCTTTCACTGCGATATTGATCTGCCTGTTGTTTCATTCTATTCTGTGCCAACACGAGGTTATCCTTTAAGAGTTTAAGGACTTGTTGTTGATGTTCGATGTGATGTTCCACTGCTTGAACCTTAGAATTTTCTCTTAAATATGATGTGATGGATGGTGGTTGATATCCATAAAGTGCCATAAATGGGGTCATTTTTGTTGTTGTATGGAAGGAAGTGTTATACCACCATTCAGCTAGAGGAAACCATTTGACCCATTGTGTCTGTTTATCATATACAAAGCAACAAAGATATCCTTCCAAACATTTGTTTACTATCTCAGTTTGCCCATCAGATTGAGGATGATAAGATGAGCTATGAGCTAACTAAGTACCAAGACAAGAAAATAATTATGTCCAAAAATTTCCAGTGAAAATGGGATCTCTGTCACTTACAATAATCTTTGGGTTTCCATGTAGCTTTTGAATTGTTTCCATAAATGCAGTAGAAACTGTACTGGCCTTAAATGGATGTGATAATACACAAAAGTGTGCATACTTGGTAAGTCTGTCAACTACCACCATGATGAAACTCTTTCCCTCAGACTTGGGTAAACCTGTGATAAAATCCATTGAAGCCTCCTCCCAACGTTGGCTTGGAATGGATAAAGGTTGTACTAGACCCGGTGTCTTAATTGTTTCAACTTTATTTTGTTGGAAAACCAAACATTCTACCACAAAATTTTGAATATCTGATTTAAGGCCCTCCCAAAAAAATTCCTTCTTAACCCTGTGGTAAGTTTTTAAAAATCTTGAGTGCCCTCCTAAGGGAGAAGTGTGAAATTCCATAAGAATCTTTTGTTTTAGCTCGGAATTCTTACAGAGCTATAAGCGATCTTTGTACCATAACGAATCATTTTGCCAGCTAAATGTATCAGACGTACTGGAATCTTGTTGTAACTTTTGAATAAGTGCCCACACTTCTTCGTCATTCTTCCATTCCTCCCTTGCTTCATTTATCCAATCTGGTTGGATAATAGAAATGGCACACAACAATGCTTCCACATCCTCATCCTTTCTTGAGAGTGCATCTGCCACCACATTTTGCTTCCCTTTTTTGTAGATGATTTCAAAGTCATAACCCAACATCTTTGTGACCCACTTTTGTTTCTCTTCAGAGGATAATCTTTGTTCTAAAAAGTATTTAAGGCTATCATGATCCATTTTTACCTTGAAGTGTCTTCCCATTAGGTAGGGTCACAATTTCTTAAGTGCATGGAGTATTGCCAACATTTCCTTTTCATAAATAGCTTTGTGTAAAAACTTTCCCTTGATTGGACGACTTTCAAATGCAATGGGTCTTTCATCTTGCATTAAAACAACACCAATTCCATTTCCTGAAGCATCAGATTCCATAATAAAGGTTTTTGTGAAGTCTGGTGTAGCTAAGACCGGTGCTTGGCACATTGCCTCTTTAAGATGCTCGAAGGCCTTTCTTGCTTATGGAGTCCATGAAAATGCATCTTTCTTCAATAATGTTGTTAGAGGTGTTGCTATTCTCCCATAATTCTTAACAAACTTGCAATAATACCCTGTCAACCTGAGAAATCCTCGCAGATGCTTTATGGATGTGGGGATTTTCCATTCCTTAATGGCTTTAATTTTGCTAGGGTCTACCTTAACTCCTTCACAAGATACAATATGACCCAGATATTCCACCTCTTGTACTCCAAAGAAACATTTGGATCTTTTTGCATATAATTGTTTCTCCTCCAATAGTTGTAGCACACTGTCAACATGTTCAACATGATCCTTCCAAGACTTGCTATAGATTAGTATATCATCAAAAAATACTAGCACAAATTTTCTAAGGAATGGTTTGAAAATGGAATTCATCAAACCTTGAAATGTTGAAGGTGCATTGGTAAGGCCAAAAGGCATGACCAAAAATTCATAATGACCCTCATGAGTTCTAAATGTTGTTTTCAAAATGTCTTCATTCTTCATTCTGATTTGATGATATCCTGAACGAAGATCCAACTTGGTGAAGTAAATTGATCCATGCAATTCATCCAGTAATTCATCAATGATAGGAATGGGAAGCTTATCTTTAATAGTGAGCTTGTTGAGCTCCCTATAATCTGGACACATGCACCATGATCCATCCTTCTTGTCCACCAATACTACTAGAGCAGAGAAAGAACTTTGACTTGGTTGAATTATACCAGCCTCTATCATTTCTGCAACCATACGTTCACTTTCACTCTTTTGGGCATAGGGATATCTGTACGACCTGATGTTTGGAGGAACACTTCCTGGAATCAGATGAATAGCATGATCATGATCACGAATAGGTGGGAGACCTTTGGGAGTCTCAAATACCTTGGAATGATTGTCCAAGACCTTTTGGAGATCTGGAGAAATAGATGATTCCAATGTGGAAACATCTAGCAAACATAATTGTGCAATTACACCTCTTTGTTCCTTTTTTAGAAGCTTTGTCATACTGTTAGAGCTGATTATCTTTCCCGGTTTCCCTACAATACCCCTTAATTCAACTTCCTTCCACATAAAATTTCATGAAAAGTTCTTGAAAATTAAAAGCTATTGTACCCAAGGATTGTAGCCATTGGACTCCTAGTACAACATCAACACCTCCCATTGGAATGGTAAGCATTGGGCTAGTCAATACATATTCTCCCATGGATAGCTTGATATTATGGCACTTTCCAGAGCAATTTATTGTTACTCCATTTGCAACCATCACTTGACACTCTGGTGCTAGATATAAGAAGCAATTCAATTCTTTTGCTACCTTACAATGAATAAAATTGTGGGTACTTCCTGAATCAATCAACACTATTACCTTTTTCTTCTTGATTTGTCCTTCTATCTTGATGGTTTGAGGAGTGGTAATTCCCGCAAATGCATTACAAGATATGGTCGGATTCCTTTCTTCTTTATCTAGGCTTTGTTCCTGGAGTATATCCTCTTCTTTTGACCTTTTTTGCTCCTTTTCTTCTTCCTCTTCACAATCTATGTAGAATAATTTCTTCTCAGCACACTTATGACCTTTAGTGTATTTGCTATCACAACTGTAACAAAGCCCTTTTGCTCTTTTTTCTTCCAATTGTTGTGGTGTCAACCTTATAGGTTGTGGAAGAATAGGGGCAACAACACTTCCATCTTTATAGTTGTGAGTGGTATGCTTCCTGGTTGCCATAATTTTGCTTTCCATTTTTCTTGCTAACCTGAATGCCTTCTCTAATGAATCAAGTTATGAAAGGCGAACATCATGTTGGATATTATCCTTTAAAGTCCCTATGAACACATTCTATCCTATGCTCCTTGGGAATATTTTTTACCCTTATGTTCAATTTTTGGAACTCCTCAATGTGCTCCATTATTGAACCCTTTTGTTTGAGACTTATCAATTGGCTAAAAAAAGTGTTGCTTTTTGCATCCCCATAATGTGCTGTCAATTCTTCCGTATAAATTTCCCAAGTGATAATTTGTTTACGAGAGCAAATCCATTGATACCATACAAACTGATTTGGTTCCAAATATAAAGTTGCAATACGTACCTTTTGTGTGTTTTGCACATTATTGAGTTCGAAAAATTGCTCCATCTATAATATCCATGTTGTGGGATCCTTTCCATCAAACTTCCTCATATCGATTTTTGGAATATGGTGGGTCTTCATTCCCACATTAGAGTCTATGAAATCGTGATTAACATTTCTTTTGTTCGCATCATGAGTTTCCTTTACTACCTTTTCACCATTAGTAAGTATTTCTTGTAGAAAATTTGTCAAATCTGTCTTCAAATCTGCCATGTCTCTCTTCAAATATGTCTTCAAATCTATCTTCAAATCATCCATCTTCACTTCCATGCCCTTTATCTTAGCTTCTATTAGCTTTTGTGAGAGTGACATTTGTTGCACTTGGTTTTGTAATTTTGATATATCATGTAGCATTTCTTCCTCTTCTTCATGAGTCATGCTAGAGCTTTCAGGTTGCTTACTAGGTGTTTTCATTTTCTTTCCTCGGGGCATCAGTTACCGATAATAATTCTCTACTATGCCCTTTGAATTCCTTCAAAATAAATTTTCAAACCAAGCTTAAGCAAAAATTTAAAAAAATCTACACACCTTTTTTCACTTTGTAGGAGCTCGATATTGCCTCTGATGTATCTATGTACTCTCGGATCATCCAGTTTTGAAATTGCAACTTGTAGTAGCCCTCTGTGTCCTCTTTCCAATGCCACTAGTGTGATCCAAATTTGATTCTCCAAGGAAGAGTTATGTGAACTCTCCCACAGTGACCTAATTATAGACTAGTTCAGCAGAGCGAACTTGTACGACGTGCCATGAGTCACTGTTTCAACCTTTGGCTCTAAAAAATATATACAAGACACTATAGTCCGTACTCTTTCTTTACCTTTTTACGAAATTTCAATCTGATGCTTAGAGAGAAAGTTATGACGATTTTCCCCAGGTCACCTGTTTGGAATGTAATTCAGGAGTACAAAAATACCAACTTCCTCAGATCATATCTCCAAAAATATAGCGTGAAATGCTCTGAAAGTTGGACACTAGATTCAACACGATTTCTTCTCAAATGGGTTTTTTTTTTTAGCTTCTGAAATATCGCAGAAAAAAGTTAGAGCGAAAATGCCACGATGACCTGTTTGGAGAAGCGAAACCCTAGAATCCAAAGCTCTGATACCAAATGTTATGAAACCAGCTCAAGAAAAAGATAGAAAAGATAGATCAACGCCTTAGAATTTAGCCTCTTTGAGGTGGAAACCTCCTTTACATTACATAAATGAACAATTCTTGGATGATTTAGATGACAAAACCTCCTTTCTATATATATAGGAGTCTAAGGAGTCACAATATAACCCAGCCGACCTAACAATAATAATATAAAGCCACAAAAATAACAATAGAGGGATTCTATGGGGCACAGTAATAAAAATATGGGGACAATAGGGGCACAACAATATTAATAAGGGATACAACTACAAAAGTAATGGGGTAATCACTAGTATTATAGGGACCCAACACACCTACTACCTCAACTCAGACTCCCAGTGCTGAACAGGTCACACAGAAACTTCAAAATATATCATTACAGTCAAAGGAAATTGAGACTTTGCAGGGCCAACTCAATGCTTTGGAAGTCCAGAAGGCCAAAACTGAAGCTGCTAGGACTATTGAATTGGAGAAATATTAGAGAGTTTTGGAAAAGTTGCGCCAAGTAGAGAGAGACACTAAAATTGGCCAAACCATGGCCCAAGACAAGGAAACAATTTGGATGAACATATTAGACTCAATAAATGAGATTTGGCCTTCATCCAAATCATATTTTAATAGAAATAGTTAATATAGAAGGCAACAGAAACCATTGTGCAGAGAAGGGAAAAGTTAGGAGAGATGCCAACTTGAAGCTGCTAATATAATTAGGTTCTTAAACTCTAAGTCAAGATATGAGCTAGAGGAAGTAGGAGTCATTGATAGAACTGCAACCATTATGGAACTCAAGAAAGTCTTAACAAAGAGAAATCTCATTAACAAGTTGGAGGAAAGGTGTGAGATCTTAGAACTGCAGGTGAACAGATTTACAAATAGGATTGAAGCCTTAATGCAGAAGGGACTGCTAGTATCTATGTCATAAATGATAAGTTGATCACTCAGAAGGACTATATCCTGAAGATGAAAGAGGTGGCTAAAAGCATCATTAAGTTCAGTGGAATCAAAGGGAGTATGACAACAAAGGAATTTCTGGAGACCATGTCAAATGAATTCCATGTGCAGAATGAGGTAAAAAATATTTTTATTGTCAAACCAACTTTTTCTAAATATACAAAGGTAGATGAAATCTACCGTAGGGTAACAAAGTTAACAGCTCCAGATGAAAAGAAATGGGAAGAGTTACTTGATTTACTGGATTAAGGAATAACTCGGGAGCAGTAAAATGATTTTGTCAGCAAAACAAACATCATGAGAGTTAGTTTAGCATCGCATTCTGTTTTGGCATGACTCAGCAACCAAAACCATCCAACCAAGGCCACCGTTCTCCTCAACAGCTTACGTGGCCTATTCTCTTGACAAGATTAGATGATATTAGTTTGTTATTAGGATAATAATACACTGTCGGTTTGACAATGATTTTGTAAAGCATTATTGTAATTTTGTTGTAACACTCTGCCACAACCACTCTCTAGATATAAGATCGCTTGTGTTTGAAGACTGGTCTTAGTTCAAACTAAATTGAGTGTAGACTCTTATGCTATTCAATCATAATAGAAGTCAGTTTCTGTTTGGCTTCGAACTTAGCATTCACCATATAACAATTTTATATAGATTGAAAAAGAATTAAATGAGAAAATCCCACATTTGTGTGGCAGTACTATTATATAAACTTTATATAATATGTCATGCAGAATGGATTTTCGACGCATTTTATATTACTATCCAGTACTTGGTGGGCTCCTCCCCTCAGTTCCTTGTATGAGAATTGTCTTTGATGGAGTATAATTGTTGAACGATAGACCTTGGGTGCTCATCTTGTGAGTTTAAATGCTTGACTTGGAGATTGGGCCATCGTGCCCAATATTTTATAAATATATTCTTCTCCATATAGAAGTTGAGAGCATGAATGGAATACTTAAATTCTTTCCCGTCAACTCAAGGGACATTTTAATCTCCAAATCATCGATGAACTTCTAAAGGTTCCTTTAAATAATAAACATGTGTGCCATTAGCTTTAGAGTGAGCAATAATAACGCATTCATTTCGTGGGTCCATGAAATAGTATTGATTTTATCCCACATTTGGAAAAAAACGACTTTAATAGGTGTTTATATGGATCAAGATTGTTATAACTATCCAACACATATAGCACCTATGATGTTACTCCCACCAAACCATGGGCTTCTCCTTTGATTTAGCACCTTGAGGGCATGGACTATAACTTTAGTTGATGATATTCAATGATATATATGACATTGATTAGGGCCTCGAGCCAATATAGTTTTGTTATTTATTAAATAAAATAACCCCTTCTCCGTATCAAAACCGAGAGCATCAATATGCCTTATAAAACCATAATTAAATAGTGATGGTCCAAATGCTCCAAAAATTTCAATAGAAAATACCCTGGAAACATTTTTTATTGACAGATTTTGATTGCAAAATCTTTAATACCTTCAGAATGCAGGATTATGCTACAACATATTGTCTCCAACTGGGAATAGTTCTTTTCTTGAAAAGAGATGAGAACCGCAGACCAATAGCCTCTATTGGTCATGGAGTCAAATTAACCTGAAAATGTTCCCAATTTGCTGAAATCTTTTAAAAGACTAAATCCCTCTAAAAAATATTTGTTTTTCTAAACTTTATTATTCCTTCTGCAATCTGAAACAAAACTACTGAAAATTGAAAACTAATGCTCAATAACTGAGCTTATTTATGTACAAATCCTTCTTATGTACAAGATTGAACTCCTTCAAGTGAAAAGCACCTTCTAGTGGTACCAGACCAACATTTGAGTGTTAGACCTAATGCCCATGTGCTTCTGAAAATTGAAAATAAGATCAAGAATGTATCACAAGAAATCCTCAGACAGAAAATTTGATACATACCTCAGAATTGATGTTTGTTGTTGATCAAGGAAAGCTTCCATATAGTTGACATGTGCTTTGCACTATACAAGGTATTGATTTCCACGAATGATGAAGTGGGTCAAGAAGTGATAGTAAATGTTACTTACAATAGGTGCTACTAAAATTTTTGGAAAACATAAGAAATTCACTATCAACAAAATATTATTTAAAGGAAATATTATGTAAGAAATTTAATGTGGATTTAGTTGTGCAATGTGTCAATGTTGCAACGGCTTCAACTACTCGTAATCATGCTTTATCACTGATGACGACTCTTGGAAGGCTGCTTCCTGATCAAGCATTGGAGCATGTTATAGATGTATTTACTATCATGGGTAAATAAACTATAATTCAGGATGATAGCCATTCACAAGATGTCTCAGAACAACTGATATCAGCAGTGGTTCCATGCTGGTTAATGACTACTAAAGATCCTAAAATATTGTTGAGGGTTTTCATCAATGCATTGCCACAAATGTCACAACATCGTGGATTGGCCATCATGAAACATCTTGTTAAACACACACATGGGAGCAAAAAAATATGAATGATAATCAGGGGAGTACATCTATTGTTAACAAATGATATACATTTATAGTACATCATATGACCTTTGGTTTCATATTCCAAGGTCTCTTGGACTTCCTTAGTCTATTCGGCTTCCACACGAACCCATAGAGGATTAGGTGTCCAACATTCCCCCCCCCCTAATCTAAAGGGTTATGTATGAGTCCAAGAAGAGCGCTGTAATACAAAATGTGAAAAAATCCATGGTAGCACTCGGCTGAATGTGCTCTCCGAAATGTTGGTATAAAGGGAAGTGGTTTAAGGATGACCAGCAACACTGGAACACTTAGTGCAGTTCCTAGAACTCTTCCAAGTCTGGCATGAACCTCAGGTCTTCTGCTAGAGGAAGTGCTCCTCATTTTTTGAAGAGGGAAACCTTCAACCATGAAAAGGAGGTCTCACCCCACATAAGAGGGAGAACCTCAACCTGAAAAGGGAAGTCTCAAAGTGTGATGGTTTAAGGATGACGAACAACTTTGGAATGCTTAATGCAATTCCTGGAACTCTTCAAAAACTAGCAAGAAGTTGAAGTCTTCTGTTAGAGGAAGTGTCCCCAATTCTTTGAAGAGGTGTCACAAACTGAAGGCATGCTCAGGGGCATATTTGTCTCTGGCTACAACTCTGAATCTGGTGTGGCAGGTTGTGGCTCAGGCTCGCTTGATGTGGCTTTGAAGCGTGTAGATGACCATCCCCCCATGTCAGATACAAGGTGAGATGGTGGAGGAAAATCAAATGCAAGACTGTTCAATACTCTAGAACAAGTTCTGACATATGACTGGAATATCTTCTTGGTTGTTGATGCCCATTGCCAAGAAGTGATCCATCCAAGATGAATCTTTGTTCTTGCAGGAGGATTGTTTCTGAAGCATATGTTTGAAGAATGACTGGTTTTATGACAATGCTCACATGGATGAAGAACAAAACAATGATCTTTCATATGGCCGACTTGGTCACAGTGTTGGCATTTCACAATCTGTTGTTGTTGCTGTGGAAGAGGGGCAGAATATGGAACAGCTAAAGATGAACTATCATGAAGAAATCCAACACTCTAAAACTTTATGGGCTTTGAGTAATCTAGAATATGAAAGGACATGTCCTTTTCATATCCAAGACTAGTTATGTGCTTGTTGTGGACAAGCTCTTCCCAAGGCCTGCTGATGGGCTTCAGAAGTGCAGACTGAATTTCTGCATCTGCATGTAACCTTGCTATTTTATTGGGTATTGGATTTGAATCAATTTGTTTCTTATGGGAGTCTATTTCAATGTTCTGAACATAAACAAGTTCAGAATGATGACTCCACTGCTGTAATTCTTCTTGGTAGAATTGAGATTCTAGTTGCAAAAACTCAATCTTTTCCAGTGCATTATGCAGGCAGGTCTGAATGTCACAGAGAGTGTTTTTGTTGATGTTTACCTTCCAATCAACAGTGGAATGTATCAAGGTATTTAATAAATCTAATACATCACTAATTAAAGCCATTTTGACTTACGACAAAAGAGTACCGAAGCAGCTTTTCTTTTTGTAAGCTAGAGAAAAATGGAAATTAATAGAGTGGCTTGGATACAAGTCTCTAGAATATCAAAAATCTGTAGCGATGAGGCGATGTCTCTATAAAGAGACCAAACCATTATACAACTTGTCTGCAATTGTCTTCAACACATAGCGACACATATATGTAAAAGGTCTTGCTTATCACAATACATCCTACCACATATATATGCCACCTCCAACCATATACACTTTCATATCATTAAAAAGACTTTGATATTCAATGCACCACATAAACATTCAATGCTCCATGGCAGATTTGAACTTCATTGTTAATATAGATGGTCTCTATGCTCAAAACATTGAAACAGGTTAGTATCAAATCTGGTTACATAAACCTCGGTCCAACATCATGGTGAGGATAAAAAAATTTGTGCAAAATCGATATAGCCCAACTTTCTCCTCAGGGCGTACTGTGGCATTCAAATAGTTGAATATTATAAAATAAACATTTTCTCATACCTTTTCAACTTCTCATGGCATTGACTTGCTCCATTTGACTAATGGAATGGCAAGGGTGTAATGCATTCAGGAGTTGAACTCATTGCAGCATGTTTCATGGCCCTCAAAAACTTTGAAAGAAAACGTTGCATAACCTTTAACGCACACGAAGGTTGTCCAACTCAACGCTGAGTTTTAATAGTAGGTAAGGCAGCTCACAGTTTTCGATGCATTCAACGCACAAATGAAGAGCACCATTTAACACCAATATAGCTCCAAGTCAGCACACAAACGAATCAATGAGCCATACACAAAACCGATTTCTTTGTCTACAATAGAGCCTTAATCTTCAGCACATTTTTTTTTATATATCGAATTATGTTTCAATTTAACTATATATACCATACGGCCTCCATCTTAAAAAATATCTGACGTTCCATTAACCATTAATAAGCCATATGCTCCATAACAATCAACGTTCATGTTTAAATTCACGCTTATAAAAGAATGCCATTCCAATTTTTTTTATGGTCTTCGTTACACAGTCTCTGATACGTTCTTTGTCATGACCTTTAGATATAGTCAAATGCACCTACAATGCCACACTATATGCAGGCCTCCAATTCAAGACAGAGTAATGCAACCCTTCAAAATTCTAACAACCAACACCATGAGTGTCTTTCACGTCAGGTTCACCTATGTTGAAACATACGAGAAACAAGGTTTCGCACTCTAAGAAACAGATCGTATATGTGTTGAAAACAAATCAACTAAAAAAGGGACAATAGTACATCAACTTTCTATATACTTGGGATAAGCCTCTAGATTATTGAATGAATACATGACTGAAATCTACAATAAAGAGTGAAAATACAATGAATGCGAACTACACCTGTAAAAAATTTCTATATGCACGTTAGTTAAAATAACACCGTTTCCGTCTGGTTTCCGTTTCTTACACGTTTTATACGAACGGTGGCAACCGTCCCGTTTCGTTAGGTTCACCACGCTTCCCACGCTTCCAAGACTTTTCAACATTGCTTCAGTGACTGTTCAATACTTCAGACATTGGCCTCAAACTCACCATTCACACTCAGATCACAGACAACAATAAATTTCACAAACAATAGTCTTCAAGTCAACAAAAGAGATATCGGTGGACAAAGCACAAAGGATTCAATGGACAATGAACAGAGAAAGAATTTTAATGGAAAAGAATAGTGTAGAGCTCACACTACTATTTTGTCACTCAATTCGATTCATCATTTCGGCCAGTTTGCACGAGCCACAGTGGTTGAGCCCTCCCTTTCTGCCTGATCATGATGGAAACTCTGTTAATACTCCCTCAGATTCAGGTTTGAGCCCATATATAACAGAAGCATCCTCCAAAGAGGAATACCCCTCAGCTGCCCCTTACTTCAATCCAAAGACATCGGAATCCTTTACACCCCCAATAAATATAGAGGACTATTTCCAAAGACAATATAAAATTCGGCCTGATCTGCCACAATGCTCAAAAAGCAAGCTAGCTTCATCACGGGCACCCATCAATCCGTAGTCATTTATTTTATTTTTTTATTTTTTTTCAGGCGCTTACACCATACTTCCAACAAACACCTTACCGGAACATCTCACACATTCGGATTCATGCATTAAATTCACTTAGCAACAGCTCTAAAACATTTCTGATAGAGGAGGCAGAGAATCGACAGAACTAAGTAAATGTTGGACAGCTCAGATTAGCTCATCTGACCAATTTAGAGGCAAATTTGACAGGTGTGGAAAAGAACTCAGCAAGATTCATGCCAAGAGGTCAGAATTCACAACATTGTTTAAATTAGGACCAACGTATTTCATGAGGGAGCGTTAGTGTAGTAGATTCTTGGAAAAATAGCAAAGGGAATTAAATGTGCAGAGAATATGGCAGAGAATTAGGATAGGATTAGAATGGCAAGACTAAAATTGGAGCAGGACCAGTAATCGCCTGCTCTGATACCATGTTAAACACACACATTTGAGCAACATAATATGAATGATAATCAGGAGAGTACATCTATTACTAACAAATTATATACATTTATAGTACATTCATATTACCTTTGGTTTCGTATTCCAAGGTCTCTTGGACTTCCTTAGTCTATTCGGCTTCCACACTAACCATAGAGGATTAGGTGTCCAACACATCTGATGGGGGTTGTAGGTGAAGAAACAAGTTTTCTTATCCTTTTTTATTACTAATTGAGACGATGGTTTCAAGAACTTAAATATCTACTCAGAAAGCACAAAATCTTGGAGGCATGTCGTTCGATTCAAGGTGGGAAATTGAGTCTTCTAGACAACTGAGTGGGAAATACACATCAAGAATGTGGCTTCCAATTTTAGTTAAACTTTTGCAAGGAGCAAGGACAAATGCATATATTTTGTATCTACTTCAACCAAAGTGCAAAGGACATGATCCATTTTTATGGACCTTACAAATTGAAGCTACATGTTTTATTACAAATTACTTGAGAAATTCTGAATTGGCTTTTAAGCTTGAAATTGCACATGATCAGGCAGCTTTACAGGAAGCACTAAGAGTTATTATGGAAAAAGGAGTCTTACAATTGTAGATTATTTATAGAAAAACTAAAAACCAATTTTTCCTCCTGGTCTCAATAATGATGCAAGAAAATATGCATATAGTTTATTGAATATTGTCACAAATCTTATGGCTCCATCAACTTACTCTAAGGGAATCGCATCCTTGTTTAAAAACTCAAATAAAAATGTCTACAATAAGGGCCTTTAATTTCTTTGTGAAAAATTGATATATAAGGTTGGGTTTGTACAACAGCCAAGAATGAAGAGGAAAATGGTTACCTTGCCAAATTCCCAGTAGCATTCTTTAGGTGAAGAAAGTGATGAAGCATTCAATGAAATGACCATGGAGATTGTTGAATTACTAAAGAGAGCCCCATAAGATTCATCTGCGAGAGAAAAAATTGTAGTTGTTTCCACATTATATGTCCCAAAGAAATTTGTAGGGAACTTTCGCAGTACCATTAGTGTCTGTCTTAGTCTACTTCTTGCAAATCTCATAGCAAATGATGTAGCCCTTTCCTCAGGTTGCGTGTGTTGCATAGATTTTCTTGTTTATGAACTTGGGCCACATACATTGGCTCATATTCCTCACATTATACATGGTAGGTTTTCTCATCTTCAAAGAAGCAACATTGTCTAAGATGACAGAATTTGAAGGGAAGACAACTTCTGGGGCAACCTTTTTGATCTATCTTCTGAGTGTTTTAGAAGAAATTGTGCAGAAGATGGGTGAATCCATACTTCAAAGAAATTGTTGGTATTTTAGTTTTTAATTAACAATTTACTATTAACTTATGTTCAACATCAAGCACAAATTCTACTTCAATCTGCATTCTCATGTTTGAAAAAGGTCTCAGTGCGACTTTTTCTTGATATGATTGTGAGAGTTTACAGAAAGGCTGTAGAGAATGGAGAAGCCTTTTTCTTAGCCATTTTTGAAATTCTAGTAGTTTTTGCTTCTAAAATGGACATACCATCTGTTGTAATTTATCATGCAAAAATATTTGATTCATGTCTGATAGTTTTGGACCTGTGTCGTCAATGTCCAAAATCAATTAAGAACATGGGTAAAGTTGAGGAAAATGTAATTAATGCACTTGTTTTGAGTTTAGAATGGGCAGAGTCTAAAGGGGAGAGTGATGGAATCGAACCATGCTTGAGTTGGAAATATATAATACTATTAGCAGAAGCTTATCAATTTGGACAAATACCAAATCTGATGAGCTCTTTGCAGATGCGGTATATGAGCCAACATTCTTTTCATTTATTTTTTCTGTAATGGTTGGGTCTCCATCAGGCATCATCGTTGTAGGTTGAATTAATTCATAAAACTCATGAGATGGGTCGATCGACCACCTTATATGCATTTAATGAAACATAACTTCTACAATGACAAATTGTTAATTCTAACATCATTGTCGTACATATCAGGCTCACAACCTTAGGGTATTAAATCAATTGACGACCCTAGGGTTCTCTTGCTCAAATTGATTAGATCCTGGAAGGACAAAACACACTTTTTACATATAGAAATGAACAGCCCCGACACTTGTGCTCCAAATCAGTGGAGTCCCGACAACATGAAATGCACGAAGTTTACGCCAAAGGGTGACCCTGGGAATGGTTTGGTCGAAACCACTCATCCAATAGATCTATGGTTAGAGTTCATTTCGACAACCCTTAACCTTTGTTCCAGAAACCACCCAAGTTCCCCCATACATTGTTTACATTTTTTCTTAGTGACGCATGCAAGAAAAACCGTGGGTCTCACTTGAACTACCTCTAAGACAAAGTTGGTTACATAGTTTTATTATTTAATTCGTAGAATTAAAAAATAAGAGGCTCAAACATTTAACAAAATATATATAATAAAAAGAGTGAGCCCTCTTATTTTTTATGTTAAGTATTACAAGAGTTATTACATATGTGATATTTAAAGTATCATATTTATCATAAAAGTATTTTGAATAGTTGTATAATTGTTTCAAAATCAGTTTTGTAACCAATATTGAACGGTTAGACTTGGGAAAGGGAAATAAAAGTCTGATAATGAGATTTGAGGGGGTTCAGAGTCCAATCCTCATCACTGGTTATTGTAATCCAAAAATTCCTTTGAAAATATGAATAGTACATTACAGTTTGATTCTAGATTTGGGAAGTTGTAGTCATGTTTACTTTCTCTGTGTGTCCTCATTTTTCATGAATGTTTTTCCTCTATCAATGTGAGTGTAATGAAGTTGTTGGCTTCTATTTATGAATAGATTTACTAATGTTGTTTTCTCAGTAGGGAGTACCTAAAAATCTTATTTAAAGAGGCCTTAAAGGGCACTCCACCACGCTGTAAATTCATTCACATAGTCTCCTTCTTTTAACATTCTTTCTACATTAGTTGTATTCAGATTCTTAATTAGTTGTGTATAAAACTTGTTATCTTTCTTTTCCTCACATCACTCCTTTAGTCCTAGACCCCGCAACCCTCAGAGTTTCTCTGGCCATTTTGTTTTGGAAGGCTAAGGTTTCAGAATTAGAAGTTTTGGTTGTAAGCCCTCATGGAATGTCCCTCCGTCCATTGATATTAACTATTTCATCAATCTTCATATGTCTTAGGCACTGCTTCCCCCATAGCCAGGAACTTTCTCCCAGAGTTACAACAACATTGGTTGTACATTGATGACTATTCATTCATGAGTAGTGACATGCAGTGATAGCTAGTAGTTGTGCAGTTATTTGTAACGAAGGTGATATACAATGTATAGTAACAGTGATGTGCAATTGAACAACGATAGATTGATGTGTAGCATTATGCAGCGATCAATTTGTGGGAAAAGTGATCAACGACTACAAGGATTCAACATTTATTCTACATCTTTCTTATAGCTATTCTATAGAGTACAAGGGATCTAGTGTGAAAATTGTGAAACATGATCTAACAACTCCTCTGGGTGATTGGAGTTACCTTCAGGTTATGGCCTGAGAAGACTTCAAGGTGACATGGTGGTGCTAGGGCAAGTTGTGGCTTATAGAGGTAATTGTGGCATCCATTCAATTGTGGTTGATAAACTAACATGGCGGTGAAGCATCCTTTCCGACAACAGTTGGTAAACAGAGTGTTGAGGCACTCATTAGGTTGTGGCCTGATCTACAAGGCGTTGGTGCATCGTTCTGGTTGAAATAGTATATAGGGTTCAATAGCATCCTAAAGGTTGTGGCCTGTGAATTAGGGAGTTTATGCATACCTAAATTGTAGTTGAAATATTGATGTAATTAATATTTTTTTTAAAGAGAGAAGAAGACAATTACTAGAGAAGCGTTCGATGGTTTTTGACCTTGAGGGGGTTTTCCACCTAAAAATCTATATGTCCATTGTTTTATCTTTCTGCATTGTTCTATGGCGTTGTCTACTGTGGTTTATTACCTGAAGAAAACAATAATAATAACTAAAGATTAACTAATGCTCTAAAAATAATTAAAAAGTGTTAATTGGTAAGAAACATTGATTCAAACCCCCCCCAGTATTTCCAACAATTGGTATCAGATCGTTGGTTCCTTCAATAACAACTTAACCAATGGAAGGAACATCTTAGAGCATAGAGATGGGAAAGTCAAAGAAGAAAGTTGCCAAGAATTCCAAGGATGCAAAAGAAGGTACAGGTATAATAACATTTGAAGAAAGTCAGTATTGTGCACCAACTCCTGAATTTCATGTAGATAATTACTGGATATGGGAATATAGAATGGAAGTCCATTTGCAAGCTCATGATGTATTGAAATCGGTTGTTTCAAGATGCACATCAACCAACGAAGCTAAAAGATACAATTCAAAAGCCATGAATTTCATTCTTAATGTTTTTCCAAATTCCGTAAAACAAAAAATTGGTCAATTTTCAATAGCCAAAATTATTTGGGAAAGGCTCCATAATCTCTACTCAAAGAAGCATGCAAGTCAAGATATAGATCTTGAAAATCACGTAGATCCTAATGATGATAGAATTTGAAGGAATGACTAAGATATAATTTCAAAATGAAGTGATTAGGGTGATAAAAGAACTTAAAATTCAAAGGGAAAAGGAAAAATTTCTGGAAGTAGAATTGGAAACAACAAAAGGATGTGTTGAAGAACTCAATAAGAAAAATGAAGAATCTGAGAAAATCATTATCAGTCTTAGAGTATAGTTGGAAGAAGCCAAAAATATCGAAAATTCAGAATTGAAAACTACAGAGATAGAAAATCACACACTCAAGGAAGAGGTCGTTCAAAAGCAACAAGAGCTTGATGTAGCCTTTGTAGAGATTAGAAGGCTTAAGAAACAAGTGCATGAAGCAGAAATTGGAAAGAAGAATTTGGCAAGTCAATTAAAAGAATCTGATCAAAGATGCATATCTGTGACTAAATAAAAGCAAAAGGAATTGGAAACTTCTTCAGTAGAAATAAGTAGGCTCAGGATTGAAAATGAAAAGAAGAAGGAGCAAATAAAGGTACTTAACATAGAAGTGGGACAAACCACTCTTCTAAAGCTACAGATTGAAGAAGAAGAAAAATGAAGACATGTCTTAAGAACATGGTTTCAAGAAGACCTTTCTCAAAAGCAAGAAGAACTTGATGCAGCACTTAATGAGGTCAAAGAAAAGGACCATTTATAAGTTATGGACAGGACAAACAAAGAATTGGCAAAAAGAACAGGAAAGTCTCTAATTGATGAAAGTACAAGCTCCACATCTTCGCATAGTAAGATTGGTAAGATGACTGAACCAAAGAAGTAAGTTGCAATTCCAAAAAGAAGAAAAAGGAAGACAATAGATTACAACTCCACCTCCAAAGAAGAATGAAAAATATTCCAGGTATGTTCGTTTATTTAATGGGTTTTTTTTCATCTTCTAACTACGGACATGTGGCTAGGGATTGTAAAGTTGTTGACATGTACAACTATCAAGAACCATCACATCAGAATGAACCATTAAAGTATGCACATTTATTTAATAGTTATTTCTTTTTATTTGCTAAATATGGACATATTGCTAGGGATTGTAAAGTTTTTGGTAGGTACAACTATTATCTGCAAAACCCTAGAAGCAAGTTTGTAGGTTCTTGAGACATATACTAGGTGGCGTCTTCTATGGATGACATTGAATGCTTTAAATGTCATCACTATGGACACATAGCTCGTCACTGCAAAAACAAAATGGAATAAATCATGAATATTGATGGCGATAATAAGAAGGCTTGGAAGAGGAAACAAGTACATGATGAGCAAATACAAGAAGAAAAGGTACATGCTCAACAAGAAGAGAAAAATGACAAGAAAGTCTCAACAAACATTCTTTCAGGATTCGTAACAGGTTCTGAGGAATCAAGTCAAGATGACTCATTTGGTGAATCACTATTTTGAACAATCTGGCTTGTTGACTCCTTGAAGTTTGTAGAGGGGGAGTCTATGCAGCAGTATAAGGCATACATCTACGATTTTCAGACAAATATTTTGAACAAGATAACAATTTCATAACAAGATTAGGGGGAATAGAACAGTTGAAGGATTACAAGTTCACAAAGGAAGGTTTCTCTTCAAGGGAAGAACATATAGGACACAGGTCCATAGGCATCGTCATTGACAGACTATTACAAGAATGCTTCTTGCCTGGGGGAGCATAGGAAGATAATAGGTCCACATGAAGCAAGAAAATTCTCATGGGGAGTAATCCTTTGCCATTGAAGTCAAAGGGGGAGAGAAAAACCTGAGAAGGAGATTAAAATATTGAGAAGGAGGTGAAGCATGATTTCAGGTGGAGTTGTTCTCGCAAAATGAGTATGTGTGTTACCATGAATGACAAAGGGGGAGATTGTTGGATGGTGTTGTCATTGATGTCAGCCCCTGGAGTTGACTAGGTTTGACTTTAACTAAAAACATCAGCCATTGATGTCACTTTATTAATGAACGATCCTTAGTAACTATTTGATTACATCAAGATGGAAGCTATACTATTGGATGGTTGAAAACCCAAGTCCTAGGGTTTGGGTTCCCTAGACTGAGGATGTAACCTAACTTTGTTGAGGTATTTTGAAGTGGGAAATCATTGGCTTTGGGTAGGAGATCCACATCATTGGATTCTCCTCGGGAAGATGTTTTTAATGGTATGTGGTATGCCTCGAGTGGCCTTTTGGTTTGAGATATATTCACATTGGAATTTTATGACCCCAGTATCTAGGCTAAAACCCTGAGAGATGGTGACTTCACATATTTTCATTGGTTGTGGGAATATGAATTGGACATGAGGGATCCTTGTCATCTTTTGTGGGAGAATTACCATAATAGAATTGATCACACAACCATAGGACATATATATGAACTATTGCTTCACTACAACGGGTAAGAGGGATTTCCTTGGAAATAAAGGTAATTAATCAAAGTATTTTATTAAGTTAGATAAAATTAATAAAACAAAAGAAGAGTGTTTTAAGCCCTTATTCTCCTCCAAAGTTCACTTAATAAATCCTTCTCTAAAACACTATTAAAATAGACGTAATGCATTCAAAAGCATACTTAACATCTAAATGGTTTTCTTAGGAATAAATGTTATTATCTAAGTGATAAGATAATAATAATTGTTAAAGATAAAAAGATGTTTGACTCTCTAAATTATTCCAATGTCTAATATTTGAATCCCTGATAAACTCTAACGGTAATGATCAAGAAATCCCTCCTGAAATCTATAAAAAGGATTACTTATCTCCTTCAAAGAGTATGAACTAAAAAAAAAACATCTTGTGAAATCTCTCTGAACTTCTCAGTCAACTTAAAGGAGAATTTAACATAGTAATTACAGTGGTAGGGTTGGTTTTTGTTTGAGTTTGTGAGGTTCGATTAGTGCAAGATTGTCTATTGAAGAAAATCGAAGGGTTAGTGGAAATATTTGATGAGTTTCTAACCTATATGAGTTTAGTAAAATTTGTTGTAACTTTCGGTCCCTATCTAGGGCACAAAACTATAGAATTTGGTTCCTTGTCTGTTCAGTGTTTTGTTCTTATTGCATAAGGAAGACTGAGGGCTTGAAACTGCTTGATAACTAACCTCAAACATGTATCAACATATTCTTGGTATCTAATCTACACCTTTGGCCTATTGGAGTACCTATACCTTGCATATGTGGTGGAACTAGGGCACAAATAATTCAACAACGAAAATCTTGGGATCAAGGTATGTTTAGTTTTTCTTTCATTTACAATTTTATGTAGGAACCTTGTTGAGAAAGAAGAAAAATACCAGGATTTTTATGATGGTTTGTTGTTGTAATATTCTGTCAAGATCAACAAATTTGTAGAGTTAGTTTTAGGTCTGGTTAAGTTTTGTCCAAAGTCTGTTTAGGGACTGCAATATTTAGAACAATTTTGAAGGTTGGTTCTAGGATTGTCTTAGAGCTAATTAGAGGCATTTTTTAAAGATTGTTAGGCCATTGTTTCAGGTTGTTAGGGAAGTGAACGAAAGTCTTCTCTCTTAGGGTTATCAATATATGATGGTAATTCATGCTGCAATATCATTGTGTATAAGTTGAATAACATCAAGAACCAAACCTAGTAACCCAATCATTGACTTTGAATTTTATTTTGTGCATCTTGTTAATAAACCTATTATTGCAATTATAAACCAAAACATAGTACCATAACACTTACCTTAAGTGACCTTACACAGTGATTTGTGCATCAAATTTGTGGACAACATTCCTTTCTATATAACAACTAAATATGTGACATGAATAACAACTTGATGATTGAATTGATTTGGCAAGTCACATTGGCCCTATCTAAAGTCCTTTATGTAATAGTATCACACAAGGCATTGAACTTTAGATGACTACAATTGTTGACATATTGAAATGACTTATTTAACATAGTGATTTGATTATGATATGACTCTAACAATGAATGTGATATGACATTAATAGTATTGTGATTTACTTATAGAGACTACACAATGACACATACATTTGACATAACAGTAATAAGCATTAAATATATATTGACAGTTATACTTGACCATAAATAAATATGATATAACCATGAGATGTGACTTAGTGACTTGATGTCTAGTCTGGAAAAATAGTGAGACAATGGTAGACTCGACATAGTGACTGATGTGTAGATATACCATTCAGTGACCTCAGACTTTGATGAGATGCTTGTGTTGTCTTGATATGTAATTGACCTAACATCTCACTTAAATTAAGTTATAGATTGAAGACCTATTGTTGAATTGTGAATTAGTGACATTAAAAAATAATTAACCATGAAACTCGGTTGTATATGTACCTTTACATGAAATATATAAGTAAAATCATTTATTGACTTTAAACATGACACTTGACATAAATCTATGACTACAATCACTTAGAAATCTGTACTTGTAGTATTGACCTAGAGAGTGTACAATGACACAATTGTGACCTTGCAGGGCAACAAATCTTTGAGGATAATATCATCTTGTACATCTCATTGATGTGAAAATGGATAGAAGGGCTTGATCAGTCAAACAATGGTGTTTACATATGTTTGAAATAATACTGAGAGGGGGGGTGAATCAGTATTATCAAGTCAATTATTTTTCATTTCACAATCAGATTGTATATGCTACTTCAGTTAGTTAAAACTGCGTATATACGCACATACAGGTAAGGGAACCAACGTATAACCTGCAGACTTATAATTTAGTTCATTCTTTAGATGTGATCATTAATCTATGCATCAGAACCATATAAACAGTAACCAGGAACAGAAAAACAGAGCAGACAGTCACACACAAGAACACAAGATATAAGGTGGAAACCCAATGTGGGTGAAAACCACCTGCTGCAATTCGTCTCTATCTTCTTTCAATTAGAAACTTCTTTTTACAATGTTTCTGTACTGGTGTAGACTTATACCAGTACCCAGGCTTCTACCTACAGAAGGCTACAACCTTCTCTCGTTCTCCAGCTTCTCCTGGAAGGGAGCTACAACCCCCTTATCTCTTGTACTAGTTGAGGTAGTAGTACGTAGGTGCTGACCTACAGAAGGCTACAACCTTCTCTTTCTTCCAAGGACCTCGTTTCATAAATTTTAAGGCTGGATCCATGAATAACATCAATCAAACATCAAGAATCTCTGCATCAACCAATCTCCTTTGCACCAAACAATACTGAATCAAATAGTCACTTCTCTGACAGCTGTACCCAGAACATACTAATAGTAACCAAACACCAATTATGAACCCAGAACACTACAACAATAAACACAAGTAGCTAAAACATATTTTAAGAGATGTATGCTAGTTCAATGTGTACAACCTGCGTGCATACACTTCTGAATTAAGGCCAACCTGCGTATACGCTATTTTGAGTTACATAACTAGCGTGTATATGCGCCTTTGCTTCTTTGAACCTACGTACAGATCTATAAAAGATAATTCATTCTTTCAAATATTTAGACATCAGTTATACCCAGATATAAAAAATCAAATATAACAAATCAAAATCACACAAAGATACTAATATTCAAGCCTTAGGATTTTGACCCATCAACTTATCCTTCTTCTTGCGCTTAGGTTCCTCCTTGATTCAGATCCAACTATGCACCACAACCCAAAGACCAGTGTTCTAGATCTTGCCTTTCATAAGATATTCAATACTTCCGTGAGTCTCTTTGCCTAATGATCTCCTTCCCCTTTTATAGTCTTAGGCCTTACACAATACCACAGTCCAAAACCATAAAGAATCAATACCATGGACCCAATACTTGGGTTCAACACTTCGGATGAGATACCATGGTCCAAAACCATAGGTTCAAATACGAAGGACTAAATAACACAAACCAAAAATAAGTTCTCTTGTATGTACGCACTTTTCCTTGTGTGAAAGTGCGTGTATACGGATACGCGTCTTTTGATCGACTAACCCGCGTGCATACGCGTCTTGGTCAATGGGAACCTACGTATATATATTTTTCTTTCATTCTGAGAGCTTGAACTGTGATCTGTCATCAGAGTGAGTTGCCATTAAGGACAACACCTGTGTCATAGCGCCAAACCTATGTCATAATGCCAACAATCTCCCCCTTTGGACTTGATGGCAACCCCAAGATCCTCAAAGTCATTCTCCCCCTTTGTCATCAAGGGCAAAGGGTTATGCTCCCCCTGAGTATATGCTGAAATCTCTTCTCTGCTGTGTTGTCCATGCTCCCCCTGACTGTAGGCAAGGTCTGCAAGAAAACGTTCTACAAGAAGAAGCATGAATTTATACATCATAAAGGACCTTCCTATCACCAAAGACTCATACAAACATCCATCTCCCAACCAGGTGGGGATATACCAATATTGTCTCATCCACCCAACCAAGTGGGGATACACCAGAGGTTTACACATGACAAACAAGGATAGTACATCATTCATCCCAGGCATAGTGGGGAAACCAAAATAGGACATTACATGACCTTGATAATAAAAGATATACATGACATAGAGACGAAATATCTATAACAAGACTATGAAAGTCATCAATATCTACTATCAGCAGCATCTGTCAATCATCATTCAGATCAGCAACCATGTTCTCTCTCTATACCTGTTCCACCTGAATGAAAATAGCTATGAACTTGAACCAAGAGCTTCTAAGGTAATGCCAACAATGCATTATTAGAAGAATATAAATAAAAAGATCTCGACATCCTCATTATCCCAAACATTTTGATGCATGTGTCATCCCCATTATCCTGCAAATGTTGATGTATGTGTATCACAGCTTCCTGAGACAACACAAGCACCATCATCAATAATCCTCTTTATTGAAACAAAGGAAATAGGTAAAATAAAGAACAATTACTTGATCATGCTCCAAGCCCAACAATTGTGAAACCATAAGTAAGTGTAGGGTGAAAAATGTTAATTTATACATGAAAATTATTTCTCTCCTAACATCTTTCTCCCTCCCCCCATGCCTATCATCTTGCATGCCCTCATGCAAGCAAAACCTCTGACAGAGATCAACGACTGAAGGGCTAGGGTTTCTATTTTATAATATGTTTCATTGACTTAAACCATAGGGCTAATTAAGTGAGAGCATGTCAGTAAGTTTCATGTGATGTCAACTTCCTTTGCATCAATAAGATAATAAAAAGCAGTAACTAGGGATCGAGTGATGTCCAGACTAACCTTTATTATTGTAAAAGAGTAACTAAAGCTAAGGCTATCAAAAGAATGCTAACAATGTTGTTACTGTAGAGATAATGTCATCCTAAAATGTTTAACCATAATAATTTCCACAAAACATCTCAAGAGTAGTCCAAAGCAGAAGGTCTTTACTTTTAATAGCCTCATTATTACAAGTAAAAGTGACTTTATTTAAAAACCAAGGGTTTACAATGGATTGAAAATAGGGAAAAATGACAAAATGATACCTTTCCAGAATGAATGTCTTAACATTACCCAAGCTTATAATTGAATATTCTCTTATTCAAGAAGAGTGAATCACCTGTACTAAGGGTCCCACATCCATAAAAACCAAATCATTTCTGAAAAATAGAACTCCAGAGCATATTATTGAAAGGATCTTAAAGCCATTCTCAGAGAGATATGATGGTGAGTTCAGGGAAAAGACAAAAACAACCAAGTAAATCATAGTGTAAAGTTAACTTTGATACCACAGGCAGGGCCCTGCTGCCAGCAGGCGTCTATAGCCTCGACAGGGATGCCTTTTAACCTAACGAAATGTCTGGGTCCCACTTACTAGATATAGATTCAGAGTTAGCTTATTTTACTTTTAGATAAAGGCCACTGTCCTGGCTTGGTAACCAGTTGATGGTAGTGCCACTCACAAGAATTAACATGGATGAACAGGCCGGCTCATGATGAGACCTCCTGTCTTCCAGCTTTTGGGCTGAAAGCCATTACTCTGGCTTGGTGACCAGGAGCAGTAATGTCATGCATGTTAGGTCTTATGATCATGGTAGGTCGGCTCATTACGAGACCTCCTATCCTCTCCTAAATCTTTTTGTAGACTCTGATTATGGTTAACCTTAGAGGTTACTTAATAAGTGGGGAGACAAATCTACTCCTTAAGAGCGCAGGATGGCGTGAAAAGTTTTTAATTACTAATCCTTACTGGTTGATCCTACTACCCTAAAGACTCAAGAAAAAGAAGACATCTCAGATAATGACTAAAAGACTCGTTGAGTTAGTCATGCTAGGGTTCTTATGAGAGCTCATTATGGTTTTATAGGAGTGGTCCACCATAGGAGGATTTTCATTAAACCTTCGACGAGAAACTTGAAAAGATTTCTTGGATGACAGTCTGCTAAGTTTATGAATGGAAAGTATAACAATAACAATCCCCTAACTAAGCTAATGAATACTCTCAGCCAATAATCAAAGTCACTTTATAAAATATGAGGCATTAATAGTGAATTGCTTCTGACAAGTCTTACCCCAAGAGTGCATAATAACAGAAATTGAATGGTTATGCCTTAGGAATTGTAGTTTCATGTGTACTGTTGTAACAATTTTATTCATTTTCCTATACTACCCTATTCTAAGTTAGAGAGAGGAAGATATCCTTTAAGTGTAGGCGTACTTCCAATGTAACCATGTGCGAAGCAGGTGAAAATAAATATTCATGCTCAGATTTAACATATAAACTTGGAAGTGTTCATGAGCATGAAAAACCAACAAATGTACTTGATATGATGATAATAGTTTTAAAAGGGAAGAATACTCCCTCGCTTGAGTCGTTGTTTGGAACCAATGTTCGATATGATCATGGTATTCGTGGCCCATTTCCTGATTTGGCCCATGCTGCTATCCTCTTCTTCCATGTCATGTTGATTGTTCTCCGTAGGATGAGTAATATCTTGATTAAATTCTAAATCTGTTGATAGACATTTCAAGAACTCCTCGATCTCAGGTTCTAGTGGATGTTCTCCATCGATTATACTGCATGATTCATTCGTCTGAAAAGAGACTTCCGAATCATCTTTTGGTGGTGAATGAATGGAGAAATTCTTGGCTATGGTCAAGAAGTGCTCTTCCTGAGAGGTAGAGGTAAAGATTCCAGCAACTGCTAGGGCTTGTGTGAGGTCCTTCATATTTATCATTGTCAAGTCCATTTGGTTGTGTGATAGTCCCTATCTCTCACACACATATTAGTGACGGGGATTCTTACAGCACCCAAAAAATGATATAACGTTTAAAGATTGGAGTTTGAAAATGAATTTAAAAGCTAGATTGCCTGAAGTAAAGCTCACCAAACTTGAAAGCAAATCAAAATACTATTTAATCTATCAAAAGAAAAACAACTCAGAAATGCGAATTACATGAAATGCAAAAATTAAATCAAACTGTTTCTACTTTTACACATAAAAGAAAGGAAATAAAAGTTCAAAGGTAAGGAAAAGCAATCAAACTTTGAAGCAACCCCACAATAGTGGATGCGTGGCTCTTCAATCACGTCTTACCGTACTCTCTCCACCCTTGGACTGCCCTGCAATACCCTTGAAACTCTGTTACAATTTTTTACCTGAGCCAAAATACAACTTCCCTGGCAACAATGCCAAAATTTTGGGAGAAATATTTGTTAGATTAATCCTCCTAATATTTAATTGTCAACCCAGGGCTCGTAAACACAAGTTGCACTGCGCTTTTTGGCTCAACTTAATGATCAGAGTATATAAGTTTCCTTTCTTGTCGTTAAGTGCAAAACAACTACTTAAGCATCTATCTCATAAGCAAACTAAAAGCATTGAACTCAATCCACTCAATTGACTGAAATCAAATGACAAATGAAACTGACAACTTAATTGAAAACTGAAATGAGAATGCAAACTCTTGAAATCAAAAGCATCTATGTAATGGAAAAGAAATTAATCTAAATAATCAGATCCTAAACTATAGGTCACGCAACTTCTCAGAGTGAAAACACACTTCCTATCTACACTTAAAACAACTTGCAAGCTAACAATAATCACACCAAAAATCACACTATGTAAATGATGCCTAAGAATCACACTATGCAAATCACATCAAAACCATAGATCAATATTCACACTAAACCTATATTATTATTTACACATGAATATGCATGATCCTAATGCTATGATGTTTAAAGGTCCTCCAAATATATACAATCCTAAATTTCTTAATACAATATTAAATCCTAAATAATATATATATATATATATATATATATATATATATATAGATATATATATATCTAAGATAATATCTCTACCAATATTAAACTAAATAAATAATCTATATATATTAATACTTAAACTACATTAAGTAAAATAATATATATGTTAATACTAAACTAAATAATATATATAATGATGATGATGATGATGATGATGATGATGATGATGATGATGATGATGGTTAACATCCACTAAGACCAAACTTTGGTCTATCAGACCTAGAGAAACAAATTATTTAGTTTGATTTAAGGTTTTATTTCTATGCTCAAAAAACTTGGAGAGAAGCCTCCCAAGCTCACTGTAATTTTGACATTGTAAAAGGCTAGGAAGGTCAGTATTGCGACAAAGATTATGAAACTGAGATCTAATGTGGTTGTACGTGGGGCACTCTAAGAGGAAGTGGTTTTCATCCTCAATGTTCCTATTATCACAGAGATGGCAGATTCTTTCCGTCCATGGTGTTTTAGGAACTGTCCAATGACCTGTTTCACTATGGAGCTCATGAGAGTTCGTTCTAAACTTTGCTAAATTAATTTTCTTCTTTGAGCTAGCTAAAACAGAGAGATACTTTTGATCTTCTAGGGTGGGGTTGATGACCTTCTTATAATAACTCAATTTTCTTTTAGCCTCTAAATCTTTCTCACACCACATTTTTTCTTTGAACTTAGAAGTAACAATATTTTTAATGTTATTAATGTTTTGCAATGCATCATTCTCGTTGATTTCCCAATGGTTCATCTAGGCCCCCGTGTCTTTATACCACCCCCGTTTGAGCCTTAGATGGTTTTGGCTGGAATTTAAAGCTAGCTTGGGAAGTCTATGATCTCCTATGTTATTGAGCTTGTGCTTGTACAACAGAAGCCTAGTCATAGCTAGGCTTTCGATAGGGGAAAGACCTACTTCTATAAGGAGAATAGGGTAGGGTGTATTGCTTTTAATTTTCAGGTTATATGTTATAAAGCGCTTATGGATTTGCTCAATCTTTCTCCATGATTCTCTAGAGATGCTGAAACCCCAAACTTCACATCCATATAAGATAACGGGAGTGACTAAAGTTTCAAAGAGGAACTTATTTTTATCCCACATTACGAGGTTTGTCGTTTTACAATTATTTTCAAGACCAAAGTAAGCTTTCCACCCCCCATTAATCCTTTTCTCAATGCTATAGTTCCAGTTGAGTTTGTGATGAATATCAATTCCAAGGTACTTGTAAGAATAAACTTCCTCCAAGTTATTATTGTCATATATAAAATTAGCGTAGGTGTCCTTCTTGGATTTGATAATCATAACTTTTGTTTTGTCAGTGTTAACAATCATACCCATGGTAGAGCAGAAATCCTTAAGAAGTCTAAGCTGCTTATCAAGATCAGATGGACACCTTGCGAGGAGAACAATATCGTCAGCATAGAGAAGAAGGATGACGACTAGCCCAGCTAAGAGCGTGCCAGCACATCCTGCTTCCTCTAAATAACCTTCAAGCTTGTCAATGTAAATGCCAAATAGGGTAGGGGAGAGGGGGCAACCTTGTTTAACTCCAATATTACACTTAATATCTTTCAACCACCCCTCATTGCTTTTTAGCTTGGCAATTACATTCTTGTATAATCTAATAGTGACAGCTCTCAACTCGAAAGGAACCTTTAGCTCTTCTAATCTATTCCAAAGGTTGTTTCTAAGAACCATATCGAAAGCCTTTCTAATGTCCACAAAGCAACAAAAGAGATTGGATTTATCATTGCGACATTCCTCCATAATGATTCTAAGCGTAACGAGGTGGTCTATTGTTGAGTGATGCCTTCTAAAACCCGCTTGGCCTTTAGCCCACTTATCTTCACTTTCAAGCCATATGCTCAACTTCTTTTCCAAAATACTACCATATAACTTAGCTAAGAGAGGGCTGACCATAATTGTCCGATAATTAGAGGGGTTATTTGTGTCCCCATTTTTAAAAATAGGGATAATGAGGCTCTCAGTCCATAACTTAGGGAACCCTTGCTTGACAGCTTGATTGAAAAGCTTGTGGATGTGGGAGATGAGGACAGGACTTCCAATTTTTAATATTTCTGCCTGGTAACCTTCAATGTCCTTAGCTTTCCCATTAGCCAGGCGCTTAACCCCAAAATCAATGTCTTCTAAAGAGAAGACTTCTTTCGTTGTGGGCAGGGTTTCAAAGTTATTCATGATATTTGGAGATTCATAGAGCTTTTTAAGATAGAAATTCCAATCATGTAAAGCAATTTTATTATTATCTTTAGATTTCCTAGTCAGGATCTGCGTCCAATATATATATATATATATATATATAATATATATATACATATACATATACATACATATACCTATATTAAACTAAATAAATAATATATACATATTAAATAATATAATTGTTATTATTATCTTTAGATTTCCTAGTCAGGATCTGCCTCCAATATATATATATATATATATTAAAACTAAATAAATAATCTATATATATTACTACTTAAACTACATTAACTAAAATAATATATATGTTAATACTAAACTATTTAATTATTGCTATATGCATCACACTAAATATTTACATTATAATGCATTCTAAATAAAAACTCACACCGTTAAATATTTATACTAAAATTTACACCATATGCATTTTAAATATTTCAAGTTTATATCATTATAACAATGTATTATGTGCTATACAAAAACCAAAGACTAAAATACAAAACTCACACGTTTTTAAAAGAATTGGAAAACTCATTCTAATTGATATTTAGAATATCAAACGAAAACCCTAATGTAAAAATATAACACTCATGCACTATTAAAATATAAAACTCACGCACGTTTTAAGAGAAGTGGAAACGCATTCCAAACAAAGATTTTAATGACGCCATTTAAAATCTACTTCAAAATGTATGATTCATATTACTTTTCTGGATCCAACTTCACATACACAAAACCGAAAGCATCTGTGAACTGTGCGCTGTTTGTTATGCAATTAACGTGCGTTGTATATTGAAATTGCATCCGGTATTTGACTGCGTTAACACATGATACGGAATACATCACCACACATATGCCCTATTTTTCAATGCTGCAAACGAAATGAAATCCACACTCTGATCCACGCCATGTGTAAAAATAACTCTCACTCATGCTGTAATTAAACACTCTGCAATGAAATTAACAAATTGACAGAATTAAAATGCTGGTAATGTAAACCTACAGCGTTGTGGTTTAATCTAGCTAGATGTCCCAGTTGTGGCGGGCCCTTGCCACTTCTGGGAGCAGGTAAACTTACAGAAGCCGGAGAATCAAAATCTACACAGGATTAATCAACACGTCTCATTCACGCTGTGACTCTTCAAGGCAACAAAAGCAATCCCTTCATTGATATATAAAAATAATGAACAGTCGAGGCTGTATCGAATTCCACAGCAATTACATATCCCAATTAAAACCCCTGTCGCCCGACTCAAAGCTGAAACGCATAGGCTTTATAGCATAGCCTGTACAAAATTGGTCAACAGCAGATCCAACGGATCTCTATTCTGAACACAAGATAACTAATCATGCTAAATAAAACGTAAAACAGCTGAATCACTGTCTGGAGGTTGGATGGCTTCCTCCGGAATAGCAAACAGGATCCGATCAAAGGATCAATCCGTGGTGGTTGTTCCAACTGCAACGTTCTCTTTTCGGTGGCTGTTCAGGCATTGGAAGCATCGTTGCAACGTCCTCTCCTTTTGGCAAATTAAATCTTTGAAACAATATGTTGCAAAACTTTTCCGACCAATTTAATCACTCGACCGTCAGTTGCCCCTTTCTCTTGCCCCTTTCTCGGGGGATTAACTAAGGAATCTGCTGCAAGCATCTCCTTTGTCACTGAGTCTTTTTCTGCACTCGATACAATTTAGACACCATCGAAGGGCTCTATAAACGAACAATGACATCTCGGGATGGTTTTCAACGAGAGTTCAGATTTGTTGATGCACGGCTGGGAACCAATCCTCGACTAACACGTTTCCATAAGCATTGAAGAAATTTAGAATGCGATTAAATTTTCCGGCTTCCAAATATCTCCAGGCCTCATTTTGATTCGATGGCGGGTTCGAGTCCTAATGTTTTTGATTTATCACAACTAAGCCATAAATAAACTCTAATATCTCCCAACCCGTAAGGAGTTTGAGCAAACGATTTTAGGGTTAGTGAATATGTTTTGCTGGGAATAAAACCCATATCTCGGAATCTCTTCATTTGCTTCTAGGTGCACAGAGATCGAAGCTAAAGCTGGCCCCAAATTGGTTAAATTTGCACTTTACTGGCGTCAAATCTGACTATATTGAAGAAACTTGGTAATGGAACCCTGTGAGAGAAATGAGCTTCGCGAAACCCTCATCAGTAAATCACAACTAAATCATCTTTAATCATAGAAAATCTAAGAAGACTGATGATGACAAAAACATGGCATATTTGAGGCCCAACAATGATTAACATTTATTTTGTTCTCATCATGAGTTTTCTCTACTACCTTTTCGCCATTAGGAAGCCTTTCTTGTAGCAACTTTGTTAAACCTTCCTTCGAGCCTTCCATGTCCTTTCAATCTTCAATTTTTTCTTTCATTCCATCCATCTTAGCTTTCGCGCCTTCCACGCCTTTCTTTAAACTATCCATCTTAGCTTCTATTACTTTTTGTGAGAGTGAATTTTGTTGCACTTGGTCTCGTAATTTTGATATATCATGTTGCAATTTTTCCTCTTCTTCATGAATCATGCTAGTGATTTCAAGTTGCTTATTAGGTGTTTCCATTTTCTTTCTTTCGGGCATCAATTAATGATAATTATTCTTCACTATTCCTTTTGAATTCGTTCAAACTAATTTTTCAAACCAAACTTATGCAAAAGTTAAAAAAAAAAACTACACACCTTTTTTCACTTCGTAGGAGCTCGATATGGATTATGATGTATCTCTGAAATTTCAGATTTCCAAGATTTGAAATTGTGAAATATGGTAGCCTTTTGAGTCCTCTTTCCAATGCCACCTGTCTGATCGAAATTGGATTCTCCAAGAAAGCATTATGCCCAATCTCCCAAGATGACATGATTATAAACTTTTTCAGTAGAGTGAATGTACGAAGCGCCGCGTGTCACTGTTTCAATC